>CM057451.1:306917500-309398750 GCA_016271365.2 Neoceratodus forsteri | reverse complement strand
AGACAGTTAACATTTTGAAACATACTTATGCCCACGATCGGGCTGCAAGCGATCCGCTGGGCCACCAGGGATATAGGACTATTATTATTCTATGTATGCCCTCGATCGGGCATGGAGGGGTGCCACCAGGAAGGTGCAGCCGGAGCTCAAGTGGCCACCCACAGGTGGCAGCTGCCATGTTGTGCTCTGCAACATGGCAGCTCACCTGTGGGTGGCCAGCTGTTGCTCCTTTTTTTTTGGCTCACCTGTGTGCAGCGCAGGTAAGGGTTGCACATGCATGGGCTCAGCATATCCAGGGCTGAATATCGGGATGTGCGGAGTATGCATGGGCACACCCCCCCCGCGCCGCATGCATTACTGATGCACTCCAGTGCATTGGGATTTGTGCCAGGCTCAATCCCCATTTGAATATCACATTGGGACGCATCAGTGGGTTGCGCATGGTGCAACTGTGTTGCGCCCTTCGCAATCCTACTGAATATCCGGCCCATTAAGTATAATATCAATAGAAGAGAGGCTTTCTTTACACAGAGGGTGGTGGCTCCTTGGAATGTGCTCCCCTTGTCAGTTATTTATTCTAAAACAAAGAATCAATTTAAGACTCAGTTGGATAAATATATCTTGCAGGGGGTAATATGACCTAATAGGGGACATTGGAAGGGAACAACCATGGGCTATTCTTTACCGTCTCGCCCCCTTAGTTCCCAAAAACCTTTATATGTATGTAGGTATAAGACATTCATGCCAGCTTTTTCATCTGGCTCCAGAAGGACAGGTAGCTATGGGCTTGCAGTTACACAGACAGAAGTACTCTTGCAGTATGGGTATCATGATTTCAGTAGAGGATCTAGACATTTTTCAAGGGGGTAGCAGTTTGTCAGTTATAGAGCTGCATATAAAAAACCATGCACTGGTGGATCATGCTATCTAGCAAGGTAATTTGTATAGCATTCATAAGTACATCTGGCTGCAGAGGCGCAGGCCTCATGGGGCCTTCTGGCTGCAGAAATGTAGGGCCCCATGGGCTAAGTTAGTGAAGTTATGAGTGAACATTGAAATATTTCACTGTTCACTCATAATTTGGTAATTTTAAAATATTTTTACACCAAATTGTCAACATAGCCTTCTTATGACTACACCATTTGAGCCTGTTAGGTGAAAATGTTCAAATTCCACCCAAAAGGTGATTTCATGCAGTGACCATGAAATCACCTTTTGGGACTGATCTGAAAACTTTACCTATCTTGCTAATAAGGTAAGAGTCCCAAAAAGGCAATGTTGATAATTTGGTGTAAAAATATTAAAAAATGACAATGTTATGAGTAAAAGTTCAAAACCAATTAAACCAGACTTATTGTACCTTATTTTCTCATATCGCTATTGCTTGCTCCAGCAGCAAGACGTGTCTTTAATCAAAGAGTGGATCTACACTGTAGGACATGTACAGGTGGGTGAGGGTGTGTGGGGGTGTCTGGGGTAGTGGATGCTGGGTGAGGGTCAGAATGGGGTGGGTGGAGTGTGTGTAGGGTGGTAGATTGTTGGGGACCATTTTATTTTTTACAGGCTATAAAAAAATGACAGCTAGGGACTGTTCTCTTTTTTCCATCTTTAATATTCTAGTGGATCCAACACTGGGAATTGGGTAAGCCAGTGTTGGCTTTTAGTCTATGGTGGCACCTGGGGAGGCACCCCAGTGACACCCCATGTGAAAGGAGGGGGGGTCTTGGAGGGGACAGGATTGGGCAGACAGTAGCAGGCGTGGGCACTCTAATCCACTTTTGTTATTACTTAAAAATAAATATCAGGGAAGGATGACGTTGGGCTGGTTGAGCTAGGAGGGGGAGGGAAATAAAAAAATAAAAAAGAGGATAGATTGATAGACAGACAGATAAAGATGAGAGATAGATTGAGAGACAGACAGACAGATACAGACTACAGTATAGAGAGAGAGAGAGAGAGAGGGAGAGAGAGATTAAGTGATCACCAGCTCATTACTGGCACTGCAACAGGCAACACACCTCCATCTGTGGCTGTAGATGTCAGGAAAGTCCCACTGTTCTCATACAGAGAATGTGTGTCAACAGCTCCTGTTACTAAGATGGGCACCCTGGATTTCGGGGTGCCTAGAAAAGGGACTGGGTGTATTTTAAAAAAAAAAGCACCAGAATCTAGCTAAACATGTTTTATTTAGTTAGGTAGGTTCAGGATTTGTTTTTTTAAAAATGCATCATTTTTATGTTTTTTAGTTCAAGGAGAAAAAAAAAACAAGATGGTAGCCATCATGACCCGAAAACCTATTTTTCAGGTTGTGAGAAGCAAGTGGTGAGAAAGCAAAAAGCTCTCATGACCCCAAGTTTTTGGGGTTGTATCAGAGGGTTATTAAAAAAAACTACAGAGCATGATTAGAAAAAAGATTTAAATCCTTATAACTCTGGATCCAGTTAATATTTTTTCACAAAACCATCAAAATGCATTACCTTGGTACAGGCTGCTTATACCCTGAATATTTCATGAAAAATGTTCTGTACCACATGGGCTGTAGGTGAGAGAAAAAACTTTATTAAGTATAGGAAAAAAAACTTAACTTTTTTTCAGAAATCAACATTACAGATTTCAGAAACCAGACAAGATGCTGTCACAAAACAGTTTGCATCTTGACACTCTGCCAGCCAGAATGCACGTGCACAGTCTTGGGCTATTCTGTCAAAAGCTGCCAATGTTATTAAGATGCAAAAATGGGATTTAACATTGAACACTCCAGTCAACCCAAACTATACTGGTGCTACTGCACCAGAATAATACATACAGTATATAGGGGTTATGACATGGCCTGACTTAAGATATCATATGTATCTTCATGAGAGGCTAATGATATCTTAATATTGCCAGCCATGAATGAAGAAAAATATGATGGCCTGGATTTCCAAACAGCACTGAATGCTGCAATGCCAAATATACAGCTCATGGGGGTTGTGGCATTCTTCCGGCCAGTGGTCAGGATTTTCAATCTCATGCACCAACTGCTGCAAGTTACACCAACTTTTCCTGGTCTAGCTTGTGGCAATCCCAGGTACCCTTTCTATGGCGCTTTCACCAAACATTTGTTGCAAACTGCCTTAAATCAGGTAAAGTATTGTAACTGCACCTGACCTACAAAAATCAGACACACTTGCGGCAAAGGTGTTTGGCACAGCAGCACCAAAAAAGAGTTTGAAGCAAGTCTTGGCACAAGCTCTACATCACCCTTTGAAAATCAGGCCCAGGTATCTTCAGTCAGGCCATGTCATGTTCTGTTTGTATATGCATATGTTTTGCGATAATGATTGGGAATGTGTATAAAGGTGCCTGAGACTTTAAAATGTGCGACTAACTTTTGGCTTCTTTTATAGTTATAGTACTTGCTTGGGAGTGGTTTCTGAGATTTACTAGTACTTCTATTTAACTCTCTGAGCTCCATAGCTTTACTGTACATTATGCCCTGTACAGACTGAAAAGGCTTGAGGTACAAGTCTTTTGTTTTTGTATTTTGGGAGGATATTTGTTCATAGAAAAACTGAAACAAAAAATGGAATTTTCTGGCATTTTTGTGGTTAGATACAAAAATAGCTGTTTATTTTTGTTTTAAATGTATTTATGTTTAGAAATGTATCTGTTCTTTGTAAATTATTTGCTGCTAGATGTGAGCTATATTTTTTGATCTTGAGATAATCAGGTTTAGGTGTGAGGTGGTTTTATGACTGTTCACATGGAAATCTGACTCCAAAGTTATCTGCACATAGTGCAAATTGGGGCATGCAAACATTTTTTTTATTTCATGGTCAAACAAGTCAAATCACCCCAAAACCAGAGAATCACATGGTTTACATCATGGCCTGCAGATAAAGAAAAAGTCTGATGTATAATTCTTTTCTTTGTGCTTTTTGGGGGGTATTTGTTCACTTAAGAAGTGAAAAGAAACTGAATTTTCTGTCTTTTTTGCAGATTATAAAATAAAATCCTAAAGGTATCTATATATGAAACACCGCTAATTTTGTAGAGATTTTTTGCATTGAATGGCCTCTGTGCTCACAGTACTAGTCTGTAGTCTTTCTTTTTAAAGTTCTTCACATTTGAATATGGTTAGTACTGCTACTGAGGCTGAACTCTCTAAAACTTCAGGGAAATGCACGTTTTGCACTGGATTTGAGCATTCTAAACAGAATTCTCATAGCTGGGATGACTATGACATAGTGGCACAAGGAAAGGAACAGTATCACTATGACATAATGCATCAAGAAAAGATATTGATATATTTTCATGTTCAGAGACATCACTTTTTATACAATGCATATTAGTGTTTTTAGGCTAAATAAAAAGCTGGGGGGGGGGGGTTCAAAGCCCTTAGATAGACGCAAGGTGGTTGCATCAAAGATGTGTGACTCGACTGGCACCTTGTGTCCAAAGATGTGACCAGGAGCTATTCAATAAAGCAGTCTGCCTCAAACGCAGGCTGCATGCAGCAAAGGGGATCTGTGCTTGCCTTGCACCATAAAATGGGCTGTGGCATGGTGCTAGGGGACTTGCAGCAGGCGCAGACGCAGGCTGCTATATCCTCTAAAATGGCATTCTGAAAACAATCCCAAAGGACAAAGGTCTAAGTAGGGTTAGTCTATGTACAGTATTGGTTCAGGATGCCCCTGTCCTTCACAGGGCATTAAATATTTGAAAATAGATCTTGGGTCATCCTTAAATGTGACCTCTATGAATCAATGTTTAAAAGTTCTTGAAAGGATGAACTCCACACAGGCAAGGTAATGTCTCTCAGTACGAGCATTTCTTCATTTTTTTTCACACCAATGAGATGGGCTACGTTTCATGGCTTAGCCACTTCCTCAGGCCCACAGTGTTGTTCTATTCTTTAAAATTGTGATCAGTGCTTTCCTATTGTGTCTGTAGCTTTTTCAGTACTTTAATTCATCTCTATTATCACCTTATCAGAGTGACTTCTATGGTTCTTTTTTTCAATGCTTATCTACTGTCTTTCTTATCTTATAAGGTTTTGTTTCCTGTAGCCAAATGCTATTCTATTTCCTTAGACACTTCTTATTCTTTACACATGTGCGTGTTTCTTGCTTCTCTTTCTAGACCTTTCACATGTCTTAGTTCATCGTGAGTTGTTTCAGGACATGCTTCAGTGGTCTCCTGGATCCTCTGTGTGTGGGAATTGGTAGAGAATAAGTAGGGTTAGACCAGCGAAAAGGTGGTCTATAGTACTTACACATCCTCTGGGGGGGTTGCCAACTGTGCGCCACTGTGTCACCCCCCCCCCACAGCTGATCCACCTGTAAGATATATATATACATATATCTATATTTTTTTAGTTTTTGTTGACCGGGTAAGTGCACTAGACAAATCCTGCCTATTTTCAGGCACGACCCAGGGAGGGGGATACAGATGGATGCCAACTGATCTTGAGTCAGATTAAGCTGTTGGTGGTATTTTTAGTGAATGAGGAAAATTTAGCCAGGACACCGGGGAAATTCCCCTACTCTTTTCGAGAAGTGCCATGGGATCTTTAACATCCACCTGAACTACCACCAGAACAGGCAGATGGGACCTTGGTTTAACATCTCATCTGAAAGACGGCACATCAGAAGTGCAGCACCCCTCTCATGCTGCACTACAATGTTAGTACTGGGATATTAACCCAAGTGCCAGATGTGGGAACTGAACCCACAGCCCTCTGATCTCCCGGCCTCAGAGGCGAGTGTGCTACCTACTGAGCCACTGACACATATAATATATATAACATGAAAATAACTGACATCACTGGTGATCTAGTGTCCCCCCACCCCAATCTGCTTGTAAATTGCAGTATTAATAAACATTCAATCCCTGGTGATCTAGTGCACCCCTCCCCGCCTGGATCAGCTGGCAAATTGTAGTAATAAATGAATTAAATCCCTGATGATCTAGTGACCCCAACCCCACCCAGATCTGCTGGTAAATTGTAATAATAAATAAAATTAAATCCCCAATTATCTAGTGTCCCACTTTTGATCCACTGGTAAAATGCAGTATGAAATGACATTAAATCCCTGAGTATCCAGTGGCCCCACCCCACCCACCACAATCTGCTGGTAATTTGTATTATTAAAGGACAGTACATCCTTGGTGATCAGTGGCCCACCCACCCCAGCAGGTAGTGCCCACCATACATCCCCCATCCGACCCCATATCTGACAACCAGCATAGCTCTCCTCACTCCACCATGGCTGGCTCCCGAATGAACTGTCAGAGCACGTACTGCATACAGTACTTGAGCTCTGTCAGTTCAGTCGACAACCAACCATGGTGATGAAGGACAGTATCGATTGCTGGATCTGGGGTGGGGATGAAGAATGAGAATGGGTGGTGGGCACCACCTGCTGGGGCGAGGGGTGGAGAGGCCATTGATCACCAGGGATTTACTGTCCTTAATAATACAGTATAATGAGCGGATCGGGGTGGGTGAAGATACTGGCTATTAAAGGATTTAATGTCATTAATGCTACATTTTACCTTTGGATTGGGGCCGGGAGGGGGGCACCAAATCACCAGGGATTAAATGTTTTTTTAATAATACAATGTGTAAGCAGATCAGGGCTTGGGGGGCATGACCCGCTACCATGCTTCCTTCTGAGGGCACAGTTGCCACCCGATCGCCCTGTGACTTGCAGCATAAATGGTGGATGCACTGTCTGTTAAGTGCATCACCATGGATCTATGTGATAATGGCGATCACAGAATAGCGATTATCGTTATGGCAAAGTCACATCACTGAAAAATAATTTTGGCAATCTACACTCCGGTGCACAGCAAAATGGTGCCAGGGACTTACAGTTTACATGTAAATGCGGGGGGCTGTGCCCCCACACCCATAGCACCCCCCCCACTGAAGGATTCTCAACTCCAGGTGGAGTGCATGTCAGGGGAGTGAAAAAGAAAAAAAAAAATTTCGGGTCGGGCGCAACAAAAGGTACCTGCACCTGGCCCCAAACCCAGTACCCTATGCAGTCCAGCCCTGTGCCCACCCACCACACCATGGGAGCAGCTCGGCAGCTTGCCACGTCACTACCCCTCAGAATCCCTTCCTCCCCTCCCACACTCAGTGTGCTTGCTCCCCCCCGGCATGCTTAGACATTTAGCGAAAGGATGTTGCTATTTTCATGAATCCCCATATCTGGTCGCCCTCTTTTCCTGGTAGCCCTGATGACAGGCATCATGACTGAGTCACTATTTTTTTTTCTAGGTGCCCAATCGTGGTCTACAATGCCACGGGATACCCATCGCCCCTGATGCCACAAGCTGCAGGATGCAGACTCCAGAACCCTGACTGATACTATTTTTTATCTTCACAGTAAGGTATGTCATAAAATTTATCTAGCTAGTTGGGTACATCACAAAGAACCTTTTCTGCCACCTGTGCCTAGCGACATGGTCCAGCCAGCATGAGCTACCTCTAAAACACAATGCACGGCAGCTGGCAGTGCTTCAAATCTCCTATGCTATATGAAATATCCAGTTCTAAATAAAAGAAGCATTTGTCAATGCCGGATGTTCGCTTCCAGGTATTTGCAGTGGTGTTTGGCACGTATGGTGCTTTACCCTAATGCCCTGTGCGATTGCTGGTGTTTGCACTACAAATTTTCAGCATGACCTTTTTGTTACCCCCACCTCATAAAAGCATTTGAGACCTCTGCTTATGAACAGTACCACTGTTATTTTGTTAATCTGTCCTGAACTTTGATTTCCCTGGCGACCACACCATTCTGCTCCACATGTGCAAAAACACAGTTCGGGCAGGATGTGAAAATGACAGCTGTAGCATTCATAGGGAGGTGTGAAGGATGGCAATGTTGAACATCTGGGTGAAAATACAACAATTTCTCGAACTTACGAGCGTACATGGAAACTGCGCAATGAACGCTCATGACACAGTCATTTTGTGGACTTTTGTCACCAAATTTTCAACATAGGCATTTTGGGACATCTGCTTATGAACAGTGTCACTGTGATTTTCAGAATCTGTCCTGAGCATTGGTTTCTCACTCTGACCACACCATTGTGCGCTGGATGTGCAAAAACACATTTCAGCCAGGATGTGAAAAATGTCAGCTGTACTGTTCATAAGGAGGTGTGAAAAAATGCCAGTGTTGAAACTCTGGAGTGAAAATATTTCAAATTCTCGAAGTTATGAGTGTGCATGGAAACTGTGCAACGCACGCTCGTAACACAGTCATTTTTTGACATTTTTTCACCAAATTTGCAACATAGGCTTTTGGAGACCTCTGCTCATGAACAGTGTCACTGTGATTTTCTTAATGTGTCCCATACATTGAGTTCACACCAACTGTGCCATTGTGCTACATAATGAAAACACATTTTGGGTGAGATGTGAAAATGACAGCTGTACTACTCATAAGAAGGTGTGGTAAAATGGCAGTGTTGAAAATTTGGGTGAAAATATTGAAAATTTGCGAACTTACGAGCCTGCATAGGAACTGCGCAATGCACGCTCGTAAAACGGTCATTTTAAGGAATTTTTCAACCAAATTTTCAAAATAGGCTTTTTGAGAGCCCACCTTATGAACGCTGGCAGTGTCGTTTCGTTAATCAGACCCAAAAGGTGATTTCGCGCAGTGACTGCAAAATCACCCTTAGGGCCCGAATAACGCCATGACAGTGACATCATTCATGAGAAGGGGTCCCAAAAACCCCATGTTGAAAATTTGGTGCAAAAATTCCAAAAAATGCCTGAGATATGCAACAAAGTTGAAAAAACCACATCTAGCCCATTATACAGCTTACCGGCATTTCCTCAGTTCGCGGTTGGCTTTGAAGAGTGCAGACGTGTTCCCGGTCCACTGAAGATCATCGCGCCGGACTCCGGAGGTAAGTATGGGGTGAGGGGGTGTGGGGAGGCAGGGTGCGCAGTGGGTGGGTGCGGGTTGTGGGAGGGGCCAGGGAGAAGTGCCGTGGGACCGTTTTAATTACAGGTTTTAAAAAAAAAGCGATGGGGCGTTTGCCACACTGGGGTGGGCTCCCAGCATGGCAGGCGGACGGCTGGGGGCGATGGAGCTGACGGGGTTGGCACCCACATTGGCCAAAACAAGGTTTGCCACGCTGGGGGTGGGCTCCCAGCGTGGCACCAAACTTTGGGGGAGGCGTGGAGGCTGCCAGCACAGCGATGCGGCGTGGGGCGGTTGCCATGCTGGGTGGGCTCCCAGCGTGGCGGCAGGAAAAGCTGTTTGGGGGGACATGGAGCCGACGGGGGATTGGGCACCCCCGTCAGCCAAAACAAGGTTTGCCACGCTGGGGTGGGCTCCCAGTGTGCCACCAAAGCTTTGGGGGGGCGTGAGGCGTTGCCAGCACACAGCGGTGGTTTTCTTTGAAGTGAAGACCACCGCTGTCATACACAGCACCCACATCCATTGGTGCAGGACTGCCATGCCTGCTCAATGGAGCAGTGTATTGCACAGGACAGTCACACCTCCAAACTGTCCTTGTCTCCCAAGACGTTCCTTGTGCATGCGCGTAAGAGAACGTAATAAAACTAGCTTATCAATACTGATATATAGCATATAAACTGGACATGTGATGGGTGCTTATGAGATACATTTATTTTCACTCATTGTCAGTGACCACTTTTGCCCTCATTTATCGCTGTGCAACTCTCGAAGGTCAAGAGGTCACTGACCACTCATGAAGATAAATACCATGAGCTCAATTTTCAAAGAACTGCTAGATCAGCGCACAATGCACAGATCCCTGGCTCTGGCAAACTCCAGGTGTGGCAGGAACCCTGCACCTGATTTCAGTACCAAGGGGATCCACACACCAAAGTCTCGAGAGTTGCCACAGGCAGAGTGTTGCGTCAATGATTTGGTGCACTGGAGGGGTTTGATGGAGGGTCCCGTTAAGCCCTCTACCACCCTATGCAACCCCGGTCCAGACCATGATATTGGTGGGGGGAGGAAGCCTGCAAGGATGAGGGACAGGACAAATAGACCTGTGGGGATGCTGAAGTGGGTGGTGAGGGCATGGCAACTGTGGCAGGGTACAGAGATGGGACTGGGTGATGTGCCCTGGACAGTTGGACAGACCCAGTGTGACAGGGTACTCCCTGGTAGTCATGCATGGACCCTGTCCCAGACCCCCTGGTGCCACCAGTTCTGACAGGTGTCCCAGAGCTTACACAGTCCATGACATGGTATCAGCATAGCACCACATGGCGGGTCTGTGCAGTAGGGGAATGTTGCAATATCTGGGGTACATCTCCATTCACTGACTACAGCTAGTGCCCTGCAACCATTGCCTACCATTGCATGTTAGGGGCTGTGTAAGCTCTGGGACAGGTGGCAGGGCTGGTGACACCTGGGGGTTCAGGATAGAGTAAGTACATGACTGCCAGGGAGTACCCTGTCCTATCGTGTCTGTTCAACTGTCCAGAGCACATCCGCCCTGTACTACCTGTGTACTGTGCAATAACTGCTATATCTCTTAACCCACTACTGCACCCCCACAGGTCCATCTGTTCTGTCCCATATCCTTGCAGACTCCCCCCCTCCGCCACACTCGACTCACTCTACATCTCTGGTGCAAGGCTGTTAGACCAACTCATGGCTGTTTTCACCTCGGCCCAGACTTGCAGCCATAGCAGGGCTTCCAAAATCCCAAATAAGGGAATGCTGCAGCCCAGCTGAAGTGCAAGCCCCCTTACAACCTGGAACACAAGAACTTCTCGTGCAGGGGTGGTGCAAGGCTGCTTCAGTGCATGGAATCCTGATTTCAACTCAGCCTGTATTCAAAAAATGGGATTGCCACAACATTCGGTACAAGGTGCCACTTGTGTCAGTTCTTTTTGGTGCAGACACTTTGCACCAGATTTCCCCCTTTGAAAATCATAAGCATCCACCACATACTGTATCCCCTAACTATCTGGCCAGTTATGTCAAAAGATGTGTTGTACAAATTGGGAATATCCCATGAGGTAGCTTCAAATATGCATGTTATTTGGCTGGGAATATTGGTGTTATGGCACACTTAAATGAGTTGTGCAGCGTGTGCACAGTGGCGATAAGACTAAACTTTCAAACCAAATAATATGCATACTTGGAGCTACCTCATGAGATATCTGATGTATATAATGGGAGTTCCCACTTTTGTGTGTGTACTTATTGCAGGTAAAAAAACATATTGTGTTACCTAAGTCAGTTATCTTTTTACAGTTTTCTTTCTTTTCCACTTTATTAAGATAAGTAGGTAAAAACTTTTATTTTTTCAATGGGATTTAACATTTAGAACTGGATAGCCCTGTTTAACAAAGTTGTCCTGATTTCAGGAAGGTTACAGACAACATATTGTTGCACATACATATAATATATAGTGGTGGGCGAAGTGGGCTAAATTCGCTCCACGAAGTGATTCACGCAGATGTAGATCACAGAAGTATCCCTAGCGATGAAGCAGTGCCAGCATTATAATAGAGGCAATGCATTGAAAACAATAACTGCGTTTCTCCACCTTCCCGAAACCACTTCTCCATCAATTTTAAGGTGAAGTAACACTGAAATCAATGTACTTTGCATCACTTCGCCCTGTTATTGAGTTCCAAAGCGAATTTGCAGTGCTTCATGGGATTGCAGGTCACATGGGCTCTAGATTGTTCTGCAAAGCCTCAGTTTTGTGTAGTGTGTTTGTAGTGGAAGATGGAGACAGTTTCCTCTCAGGGCTCTGCCATTCAAATCCTCCAAAAGCTGTTAAAAAAGCCTTTTTGAGCCATTTTTTTTTGCTCAAAATTTAGTACATCGATTGTAGGAAACCCTCCTGTGCTCATATCATCGAGTGTTTATTGTTTGTGTGTGGATTTTGAATGTTAATTTAGAACAGTCAGTCCGTGTACTGTGAAGTGTGCTTTGGGGGAGGGTCGTATCTGTGGTGTAGGTAGATTAACTGGGAGAAAAAGGCAGTCTTTCTGTTTTGGTTATATTTTTGTTGTATAACTTTGTTAATGTACACACAGTAATATTTTCAGTAATTCTTGGCATTTTTTTGCTGATTGTTGTGGTGCAGCAGTGTATATGTAACCCCCAGGGGGCGCTATCCCAAGGGCTACTACCCTTGCCTGAATTGCTACTAACAGGTTGAGGGGCCTGGATCCAGTGGCGGGTGCCTCCACCCAGAGGTCGGGGTTGAGACAGTCTGGTATACGAACATACGAAATTTGCCAGCAGATAAAGGCCTAGAGGTCTATCAAGTCTGCTTGAATGTGCAGCTAGCACCCCTTATTCTGCAGCTGCCCCCCCCTCCACCCTTCCCCTTCATTAACCCTCCCCTTATCCTGTCCCATCCTCGTTTGAAGCAGTCCACTGTTCTACTGCATACCACTTCAGGAGGTAGCGATTCCACCCAGCCACCCTCTCTGTAAAAAGTGTCTCCTCATCTCCCTCCTGAACCTTCCTCGCTCCAGTCTCATATCATGGCCCCTGGTGTCCCTCCCCTCCCTTACTTTGAACAGCCCCTCTGTACTTGTCTTGCTTATTCCTTTCATGTATTTAAAGGTTTCAATCATGTCACCCCTGTCTCTCCTCTCCTCCAGTGAGTACATGTTCAACTCCTTCAACCTCCTCTCGTATGATAAGTCCCCCAGCCCCTTGATCATCTTTGTCACTCTGCGCTGCACCCCCTCCAGTAACTTAATGTCCCTCTTCAGATAAGGGCGCCAGTACTGCACGCAGTACTCCAGGTGTGGTCTAACTAATGACCTATACAGTGGCAGAATCACCTCCTCCCTCCTCGAGGATATACCCCTTGCAATACAATCCAGCATTTTGTTGGCCTTTGCAGCTGCCTTCCTACATTGTGCCGAGTTGTTCATTGACCCTGTAATGAGCACACCCAGATCCTTCTCCTCCTCTGTCTGGGCTAGCTGCACTCCCCTAGCTGGTAACTCCTCCTTGGGTTCTTCATCCCAAAATGCAGCACCTTGCACTTTTTGACATTAAAGCCCAGTTGCCAGGTGTCTGACCAGGTTTCAAGCTTTGCCAGATCATCCTGCAACCCCTGCCATCCCCCTAGGTCATCCACCACCGCACCTACCTTGGTATCATCAGCAAACAGACTGATCTTGCTCTTGATGTCCCATGATATGTCTGCAATGAATATCCCAAACAACACTGGTCCCAACACCGAGCCCTGTGGAACACCACTCGTCACTGCCCTTGGTTGTGAGAGCTCCCCACCCACCACCACCCTCTGTTGCCTTCCCTGCAGCCAGTTTCCTACCCATCTCATCAGCTTTGCACCTGCCCCTGTGCCTACTAACTTCCTTCCCAGCCTTCCATGCGGCACTGAGTCGAATGCCTTACTGAAGTCCAGATACAGGACATCCACTGCATGGCACCTGTCCAGTTGCCTAGTTACCCAGTCATAGAACTCGACCAGGTTGGTTTGGCAGGATCTGCGTGTAAAGCCATGCTGTCTGCTGTCCTGTAGTCCTTTTGCCTCTGGGAGGGCCACCAGCCTCTCCTTCAGGATGGTCTCCATTAGCTTACCCAAGATGGATGTGAGGCTCACTGGTCTGTAGTTTCCCGGTTCATCCTTGGGGCAACTCTTGTGGAGTGGCACTACATGAGCCATCCTCCAGTCCTGAGGTACACACCCCGAATGTAGTGAGGCATTAAATAGGTCTGCCAAAGGTCCTGCAAGGACCTCTGCCAGCTCCTTCAGTACCCTGAGGTGGATGCCATCTGGGTCTGGCGCCTTGTCCATCCTCAGTGCCTTCAAACCCTCTCGAACTCTGCTCTCCATGATTTCCCCATCTGTCACCACTTCCCACCCTGCTTCTGCCATTTCTCCCACCTTGGGTGTCACCCCCCTCTTCTCTTTAGTAAATACTGAGCAGAAGTACTCATTTAGTGCTTCCGCCTTATCGCACCCTGCTTCCACCCAACCCCCCTCCTTCCTAATCCTTACTATGTGGTCCTTACAGCTCCTTTTCTCCCTGATGTACTTAAAGAAGTCCTTCTCCCCCTTCTTAATGCCTTGTGCCAGCCTGAGTTCCGTAGATGCTTTGGCTCCCCTTACTGCCCTTGTCACCTCCTTCGATTCTGTCAAGTACTCCTCCCTGTCCTCCCCCCTCCCTGTTTTTCTTGTACTTCCTAAAGGCAGCTGTTTTCCTCCTTACCTTTTCCATGACCTCCTTGCTCAACCAGATCAGTTTCTTAGCCCTAGCCTTCTTGCTCTGAGCTTTGCAGCAGGTTTTGGTTGCTTCCACTATCCCCACCTTTACTAGCTCCCACCTCTGGTTAGTGTCCATATTAGATTGAATTCTGGCCAGGTACCTTTTTACCACTTCCCCCATCCTCCCAAAGTCGGCCCTCCTGAAGTCCAGCACTATTGTGCCAGATTCCACTCCTTTCTTGCTCATATCCAATGTGAGCCATACTGAGTGGTGGTCACTCCCTGACAGCGGTTCCTCCACTATAAGTTCTCTCACAAAGTCCCCATTTGCCAGCACAAGGTCAAGGGTATTCCCTAACCTGGTTGGTTCACTGACCATTTGCAGTAGGAAGCTGTCCTGGAATGCATCCAGCAGTACCTGCTCCCTTCTGTTCCTGGTTGTTGGGGTGCTCCAGTCCACTCCTGGCATGTTGAAGTCCCCCACAATCACCACACTACCCTTTTCACAGGTCCTCCTGATCTGTCCCGCTAGTTCCCTGTCTAACTTCTCTGTCTGAGATGGTGGCCTGTACACCACTCCCATTCTAAGAATCCTATTCTTGGAATCCTGGATTTGCATCCAAAGTGACTCCGTACTACCCTCCTCCCCTTCCTCCCTTACACACTTCAGTCCTTCCTTCACATGTAGTGCCACCCCCCCTCCTTTCCCAATCACCCTGTCCCTATGAAATAACCTGTACCCTGGTACAGACAGGTCCCAGTCATTGTATTGGGTGGCCCATGTTTCCGTGATGGCTGCAATGTCCACCTCTCCCTCTGCCATGAGAACCTGTAACTCTGCAGTTTTCCTCCCAAGGCTCCTAGCATTAAGGGTAACCACCTTCCACCCTTTTCCCCCTCCCATCCTGCCCTCCTTTTCTAGCATCACCAACAGTACTTGCCATTTGTCCTTTGTCACTGTTATGGGGGGTAAGCTCATATGATTTCCCAACCTGTGGTCTCTGCATATCTCTTCCCCAACTGCCACCCCCCACTCCTAGTTTAAATTCCCAACTTCCTCTATGTACTCCTCCATCCTCTGTTTCAACACTTTCTTTCCCTCCTCACTCAAGTGTAGTCTGTCCTTGGCATAGAGACTACTGTCCTCCCAGGTCCCTCCCCACCCCCCAACAGCCCATACCCTTTAGCACAACACCAGGTTCTTAGCCATCCGTTAAATTCCTCTATTCTCAGCTTCCTTGTTGTGCTTGCCTTTGGCACCGAAGTATCTCTGAAAAGTTACTGGTCTTCCTGCTCCCTCACATAATTGTGCTAGTTCCTCAAACCTCCTCTGGACTGTATCTACTGTCTTGTCAGCCAGGTCGTTTGTCCCAAGATGTATAATTAAATGAGGCTTGTCCCTACCCTTCTAGCATATTTCAGAACAGACTGTCCCACCCTTTCCTGTTATTCCTGGCATGGCCTCCACCCAAATGCGACTATGCCTCTCCCCTTGCTACCCACCTAACTCCTCTTAGTATTGGTCCCCAGCACTAAGATTCCACCCTCTTACTCCTCCTTGCTTCCATTCATCTCCTCTCTCATTTCCAGCTCCTCTTCTTCCTCCTGCACATTATTTCCCCCTTTTACCCCTGTTGCAATTCTCCCAGCAGGACTTCCTCCCGCTCCAGTTTGGTCCAGGCATTTATCAATTACTCCTCTAATTTCATCATTTCCCTCCTCCACCTTCTTTCTCTCTAGCAGTGCACAACTATTTTCTGAAGACCCTTCACAAATGCACGCTCCCTCTCTCTTCATAGTAACCTGTTCTCTCCTTTCCACTCCATGACTTTTGCCACTTCTTTGCCTCCCCTCACAAGCCCCTATCTCCTCCTTCCATTTGTCTTTTGTCTCCTGACCTGGTTTCCCTGGCAATTGTTCTTCCTGGCCTGGGCCCCTTTGTCTCTGCTTCCCTTCTTCTGACCCTCTCCACACCACTGTTGGCTTAAATCGCCCTCCCTCATCTCCCCTTCTTCCTCCCTCCAGTATTGGGCTAAATCCACCCCTAATCTGCCTTGCCTGTCTTAGTTCCTCCTGCAGACCCTCAATCTCCTTTCTAAGTTTCTCTATGTGGTTGCACACTAAACATCCTCCCACACTCCAGGCAATTTTTAGAAAGATTGGTGCACAGCAGTTGTTGCAGCCTACCACCCTACCCATTGCTGTTGTTGCCCACCAGCGACCCCCTGCCCTTCCAAATACAGGATACCAAACACTCCCCCAAGTCTCCCCTCTCCCTCCTCTATCAGTGCAAAACATTTTCTTATTTCCCTTACCTCCTTTGTTGCACATGTTTAGATATATTGAGCAATTGCTATTTATATCCCTATCCTTCCTATCCACACTCAAAAACAGGCTTTAAGTAGCCATTGCACAACCTTCTTCAAACTCCTACTCCTCCTTTCCCCAATGCAATATCAATGCGAAGAAGTAATAATGAAAGATCCTACATTTGCATTTACTTCCCTTCCACTGAGAGAGCAGTCACCTCTTCACTTGCTGCTGTTCCTTTCCTGGCATGCCCCTCCTACTCAACACCCCTTACTATACCCAGTGTTTAGCTCCTAAATTGAAACCAAACAGCAGCAGCTCTGTGATGTAATCCCAAGGTCAGACTACAGGTATGACTTGGTCGCAGCCCTCTGGGTCACTGCAACCCCCCTTTCTTCCCACTAGTGGCCCACACAAATCAGTCACAGTATCTTCACTGTATACACTGACCCCCAGGCTTGAACCAATCAGCTTGCTCTGTGGACCCCCTGAAAAGTGAGATGTTGTTACACAATAATCACTGTACAGTAATTCACCATAAACACACAAGTTAACCAGTATACCTTTGCAAAAACAGTCACTCTGATTTATTTCAGGGGGAACAACAAGGACCGGGGGGGGATCAGGTTAATTAGCTTACCACTCTAATATATACAGTATCTATATGTAAATAGCTGTCTAGGGCACTGAGCAAAGGCCTAACCTATTAGTCACTGTTTCTGGGTACTCAGGCAATAAAGACTAGTCCCTCGATGCAACTGGTTGGGGCCCTGACACAGAAATGAGCATTTGATTCCTACGATGATTAGACAGAGCCAGCAGGCTCAGTTATTGCAGCCAGTAAAGAAACCAGAAGACCTTGCCCTCACTAGGAGCATTTGACGGGGAGCGACCCTGATTTAGTACTCACGACTCCAGTAGAAAGAGCGCTCTCACACCACTCGCAGGATCGAACCTGGAACTCGAACACTTTTCCTCACATTTATATGAAAGGCAGAGGGGTACCATACCAGGCAGCTGCTGTATACCTCCCGATCGCTTGCACTGCATACACTGGGCCAAAATGACGCAGCTTCACTTGTCCTGACAGACCGAGCATGATTGAAGCAGATTCTCCAGTCCTCTACAGGGTGAGCCTGGTAAGTAGCGGTGCTTTTGCACAGCCTCCTCTGACCGCTGCCTAGCAGATTTAGTCTGACACTTGCTGGCATTTGAAACCGCTGACTTCTGGCCCTCCACACACGCTTCCCACGCGAACACTCGACAGCGCAGGAGCCCAGAGCTCCTTCCTTGCTCACAGTCACAGCGTCTCTGCCCCTTGGCAGTTCAGGCAGGGAATCCTCATTCGGGCGCCACCCAATCCCATTGGAGGGCTGCTGATGCCAGTCACTCAATACTGCCCTCAAAGGTGCAAAAAAGGCACCATGGTCCAGAACTCCACTTCCCAGAATCACTAGCTGAATCCCCATTTGTCAGCCGGCTCCAGTTAAAGTCCTGATTCTGGTTGGTCATTATTTACGCCATTTTAGATGCCCCCTGGCTACTATTGGACCATTCAGAACAGTCCTGGTCCAAAATGGAGGGGCACAGCACAAAGTTCCAGCTGCAATAAAGGCAGGTTAAGCAAACTGCAATCTTACCCATGCTCTAAATGTTTTCAGGAAAACAATTACATCTTTCAGATGGGCTCCCTCTACGCTCCTAGCGACTGCAGAAACAGAGCGATCAGACAGCATCCCAGGGCGGGATTCGAGCAGAGAAACCCCAGTCCCCCCATTCAAACCACTCAACCTGCGAGCAGGCAGCTCTTAAAGAGACAGTACTGGAGGCTTTAAAAGCACTCACAACGCCCGCATTTAGTGGCCTCACGCCGAACACCAGTTAGGCATGGAGCATTTAGGCAAGCTCCGGGAAGGCTTTTAGGAACCCCCATTTGAAGGGGGGTTACACCCTTCCTGGCCTGGAAAGAACTTGGCGTCCGCATCAAGTAGTTACCCTTAAATCACTTTAAGGCAAAAACAGTTCTAAACCAACAGACATCAGACCTTTTGTTATATACAAGGTCACTGTATTCTCAATTTACTATTGTTTGTGCAATATTACACATACAGACAACCTTTTTCTTTTTTATAACTCAGGTCATTACCTCTTGCCCCTGACACCTGGATAGGGGTAGCCCTTCCTTATCAGCTATCTGAGAGCTAATGGGGCAGTAGTCCCATACTCAGAGGGTAACACTAACAGTTGGGCATCGTTTCCCAAGACTAACTTGGGCAAGGAACTTGGGGACACAGACACCCCTTTATGGACTTCATTTAATGGCAGGTCCACAGGCTGACCCAGGGACTCATAACTGAGCCTTACTACAGGCCGTACTTCTCGGCCAGTGCAGCTAGGGGTCTCATTAAAACCTGCTACAGGTCCTGATTCCATTTCAGCCTCACTTAGATTAGTAGGGGGGACCTCCATAGGAGAAGGGGACCCAGGGCCCATAGTACTTTCGGGGTCAGGACCCTCTATATCAGGACCCACACTACTTGGTTCAGCCAAGGACATTTCTGGCACTGCTGGGATGCTATCAGGGCACTCAAAGTATTCTTCTTGCTCAGGCATATCCCTAACGGGTTCCCCCACATCACTTCCCTCTTCTGAAAAGTCAGACAGCTCAGCCAGCCCAGATAATTCAGCCAGGCTCAAAGATCCCACTTCTTCGCCCTTGGTGCTACCCACTTTGTCCTCTGGGAGCATGGACTCCAGGGACAAAGCTGGGAGCTCAGACAGTCCAGGAAACCCAACTTCATCCCCAGAGTTAGCTAGGGGATTGCCCCTAAAGAGTTGACTCAGTTCATAGGAAGGGTAATACTCAACATCATGTTCACTGTCTTCAGACACAGACTGAGGATCAACTTCATCAGAGGGAGAGGGAGAAGGCCTCTGGAGTTTGAGTTCTGAGGAGTCAACCCATCTGGATTTCTTTTTGGCAGCAGCTCTAGTTATAGGCCCAGAGGGGGAGCATTGGAAGGTTCAGCCTCTATCAAAATTTGTCCAATTGGTAGCAGGTGATTCCGATGTAGTTTTCACATCTTTTGAATTGTTTTCAGGCCTCACTTTATACTCAGGCAAATCCTTCAATTTTCCCACGACATTATGAGGGAGGTGATGCCATCTGTCAGCAATCTTATGTTTACCGTGCAATCCCAGGTTCCTCAATAGCACTCTGTCTCCTTCTTTCAATTCCACTGCTTTTACTTTCTTATCATATCTTTCTTTATTGGCCAAATTCCGCTTAGCAGCCGTGGTCTGGGCTAGTTGGTAGGCATAATTGAGTTGGGCCTTCAGCTTCTGCACATACTGTAGATGATTAGCTGCTTGAACCCCATCGGGAGAAACCCCAAAACAAACATCTACTGGCAATCTGGCTTCCCTTCCAAACATCAATCTATATGGAGAAAACCCAGTAGCATCACTCTTGGTGCAGTTGTAGGCATGGACTAAGGCACTGATCTGCTGGCTCCATCTAGGTTTGTCTTTAGGTTGCAAGGTGCCCAACATATCGAGCAAGGTGCAATTGAATCTCTCAGGTTGAGGATCACCCTGGGGATGATATGGGGTGGTTCTTGACTTCTGTACTCCCCACAAGGATAGCATCTCTTTAATCAGATGGCTTTTGAAATCTCTCCCCCGATCAGAAAGGATTCGTTGAGGGGGCCCCATAGTGAACAAAGAAATTCTCAACAAGGACTTTAGCCACCGTGGTTGCTTTCTGATCTTTGGTGGGGAAAGCCTCGGCATATTGGGTGAAATGATCAGTGACTACCAATATGTCGCTGATATTCTTCAGATCGGGTTCTAAACTCAGGAAATCAATGCAAACCAGTTTCATAGGGGCGCTGGTAGTGATATTGACCAGGAGGGCAGCTCTGTGAGGCAGGGCTTTTCTTTGTAAACAGCAGCTGCAGGTCTTAACATACTGCTCTACGTCAGCACTCACTTTGGGCCAGTAAAATCGGGTCCGCACTAAGTCAGGAGTTCGGTCTATGCCAAGATGTCCCATGTAGTCATGCAGGGACCTCAACACCAGTTCTCTAAAAGCAGTGGGCAGCACCAGTTGTTGTTTGTCTACTCGCCCCTCTTTGTCTACGGTCTCCTGGTATAATAGTCTATTGATCAGCTTCAGCTTTGGACCTTCTTTGTATAACAGAGCGGTTTTCAGGTCAGTGGAATGCATTTGTGACACATCTCTCCCTACTTGCAGCACCTCTAAGGCAGTTTTTATCATAGGATCTCGGGACTGAGCCAGCTGGAGACTATCATTATTGAACTGAGGCAGCGTACTAGTGTCTAATGCAGGAAAATGGTAGTAAGCAGCAGGTATACAGTTCTCAGATGGACCCAAGCAATCCACCATGCAGTCCACAACATCAGGAGACACCTGTTTTTCCTTGTCGAATTTCTGGCAAAGGACTCTAATGTCAGGTTCTGACAGCCTGACCCAATCAGCTCGGGACACAGGCCTCCGGGAGAGAGCATCAGCATCTATATGGTTTAGGCCTGCTCTGTATTCAACAGCATAGTTGTATGTGGATAACGCAGAGAGCCACCTATGACCAGTGGCATCTAGCTTGGCTGAGGTCTGAGCATATGTCAAAGGATTATTATCAGTTTTCACCAGTATCTTAGCCCCATACAAATAGTCATGGAATTGATCAACAATGGCCCACTTCAAAGCTAGGAACTCTACTTTGTGCACTGGGTAGTTCTTTTCAGAGGGGGTCAAGCTGCGGCTGGCAAAAGCTACAGGTCTCAGACCGTTCGGGTGCTCCTGATACAGTACAGCCCCCAATCCTTGCAGACTGGCATCAGTATGAAGAACATATGGTTTAGCAGGGTCGGCATAGGCCAGCACTGGGGCATGAGTAAGTTGATATATAATGTCATAGAAAGCTTCCTCACAATCGGCAGTCCAGTGGGTGCCAAACACATCATTTAGGTGGAAATAATTTTTTTCAGTCCCAGATTGAACAGTCTTCTTATACTTTTTTATGGGTTGGGGGGTACCTTTGTGTAAGGTTAAGCAGGGGGCGGATCACCCGAGAGTAGTCTTTAATAAATCATCTGTAACACCCACAGAACCCCAGGAACAGCTGTAGCTCCTTCAAATTTTTTGGTTGGGGCCAAGTGGTTAAAGCTTCTACTTTGCTGGAGTCAGTCTCTATTCCTTCAGTGGATACTATGTGGCCCACATATTTTACAGAGGTTTGAAAGAATTGGCACTTGTCTATAGATAATTTAAGACCAAAGTCTTCCAGCCGATCCAGAACCTTGAACAATCGACTTTCATGTTCTTCCAAGAAGCTGTCAAACACTATAACATCATCTAAATAAACCAAACATTCAAGCAAATTCTTGCCCCCACATCACGTTCCATCAGACGCTGAAAAGTAGCCAGGGCACCTGAAATTCCTTGAGGCATCCACATAAGCTCATAGAAGCCTAGGGGGCAAATGAAAGCAGTATTCTCTCGATCCTCTGGAGCCATCAGGATCTGATAGTACCCACTGTGGAGGTCTAACACAGAAAACCACTTACTGCCATTCAGACAGTCCAAGGCATCCTGTATGAGTGGCATGGTATACTGGTCTGAGATGGTCCGCCGGTTTAAAGTACGGTAATCCACACACATCCAAACAGCTCCATTCTCTTTCCTCACTACTACAATAGGGGATGCATAAGGGCTCCTGGACTCTTGTATCACCCCAGCTGCCAGCATCTCCTGCAGGTGGTGACTTACATCATCTATATCAGCAGGGGCAAGGCGTCGAGATCACTCACAAAAAGGTTGTTCTTCCTGCAGCCAGATGTGATGCTCAGCCCCCTGCACATATCCCACATCCCACTCCTTCAAAGAAAACACTTGTTCCCTCTGGGCGAGCCATTCACTGACCCTTTTCCTCCATTCTGCTAGTAGGGGAGAATCACCTAACTCAAACAGCTCGGGGGTCACTCGGTCACCTCCTCTGGGAGTCTTGTTGTGGGGGCACAACAGCAATATCAGCACAATGTACCGTAGCCAGGGTGCAACCCCGTTTCACTCGAATCTCTCGATCAGACACATTATGCACTTGGACCATCACTCTTCTAGCAAAGGCATGGGCTCAAGCAGGTAAGATACTGGGTTTAACCAGCAGCCCCTCAGGCAACTTTCCCTCACCAGGTGCATCCAGCATCAATATCTTATTCTTAATGTCTTTTTTAATCCGGACTTCCCCTTGCAAAACACACTGGGCATTTGGGGCTAATAGCAACGGTTCCGGATCCTTCCTCCAGACGACCCCCACTGGGCCTTCAGGTTCCACCTGGCCAGCCTTTCTCTGGGTCTCATAGGCCTTCTGGATCAAGGCGGGTATTGTAAGAGCTCGCCCAGTCCTGGACACCTGCTTTTCAGAACACAACTGCGCTAAGCGACCAAACATGTGAGCATTGGTTCCAAGCAACAAGGGCACCACATCATACAGCCCAGTGGGGGGACATACTAGGGCCAGAGTTTCCACTTGTTTGGCTACCCCAGCCACAGAAGTAGGAAAAGACAACCAGATCTGGATATACCCAGAATATGGGTAGGCCTTATCACTCAGCCCCCAAACATGTAGACCATCCAAGGGCACCTCAGGCAAGTGTTTCTGATATCAGTCCTGGAACATAATGGTCAGCTGAGAGCCACTGTCCAACACAGCCCGGGTGAGTGTCCCATTCACTCGCAGAGGGACCTCCATCGAAGGCCCCACCACATCAGACCATTCAGGGGCACAGCTTTGGCAGTTGCTTGGGCATTGGCCCGGTTCACAAAACTCTTCCTAGGGGGTCGGGTATAGGCCTTTTGGTGCCAGGTGATCAGCCGGCTGTTGACCTTCCTTAAATTCTCTGGTAACTGGCACTCAGTCTGAAAGTGTCCATCCTCCCCACAACGGTAACAGAACTTAGAGTCTCGGGGGTCTTTATTGAGAGGGGAATACCTCACCTGCTGGGGGCCATCCTGGGGTTGAGGGGGCTCCTCTTGGCTAGGGTGTTTGTTTCTAGGTAACTCTGGTTCCCCAAACCTAACAGGGTGGGTAGCAGTTTTCTTCAAGTCCCTCACCAGCTCTCGTAAATTTCTAATCTCAGCCCTCAAATCACTTTCTACCCAGGGATCAGAGAAAATAGCACACACCCCCACTCCTCCTTGTGCCTCTGGGGGTAAATGAGAAATATCAAGCTCCCCTGAAGGGTGGGCCTCATCTGGTTCACTAGACTCAGGGGTTTGGCACAGTTTCACAGCCCCCACATAGGGTTCCCACCCCTCTTCATCAGTCTCTACTTCTCGAATCTCCCTCATCAATTGACAATACTCAGCAGGGCAGCCCTTTGGTCATGTAACTTAAGTTTTAACAATATCACACTGGAAAACCTAACAGATTTCAAAATATGCTCCAGCTGGACCTGGTTCAAGGCAGTGTCCGTAACTCCCCCCTTGCGATAAGCCTTCTGCAAGGCCCTTTCCACCCTAGTGACAAAGGCAGACAATTTATCATTCCTCCATTGTTTGGCAGACTTGAATTTCCATAATAAGTCTTCCCCAGTTTCTGTACTCCCAAACACTCCCTCTAAGGCAGAAAGGTACTCCACTGTGGTAGCTTCCGGGCTAGTAGCCCACAAGAACTGAATGGCTTCCAAAGCTGGGCCTCGCAGGCTCTCCATCTGTCTCTTTCATTTCTCCCCCTCAGAACACTGCCACTCCTGGACTGGGGGGTAGCATAGTCCATCCACGCCTCCAAATCATCTTCCCCTGGGGGCACTGGCATTGTGCCAGAAAAAAGTTTTAGCCTACGGTAAGAATCTGGCTGTATACAGGGAACCACTAGGGGTGGTGAGGCCAAAAGAGAACTCTTGGGGGGCCCAGCAGAGGTACCTCGGGAGGCCTGGGGGTGGGTTCGCTAGAAAGGTCCAACGCCTGCAGTAACTCCTGGGTGGTCCTCCCCTCTACAGCTAACAATTTAAGCAGTTTATCTTTGAAGCTATTAATCTGAGGAGACCCCTCCCGGGGGTGACTGACCTACTCTGGATGTGAATGACCTTTCACCCCTGTTGGGCACCTTCCGGGTAGATCACTGGGGGTACCCTCTCAAGGTCGATGGCTATACTACATAAGAGTAACACCTGCAAAGTCTGATCGAGTAGATCAGCCATACGCCCCTTCACCTCTACCTTGCCTAAACATTTAACAAGCTCCACTGCAGAAATAAGGTCAGTGTTCGTTGTCCCCAGAGGTACATCTAGTAGTAACACAATTTTCTGGGAGTCCAACTCTTCTGCTTCACCCCATCCCATCAGTTTATGTACCATCGTCTTAATAGGGTCCAGCTTAATCTTAGCCATGATATCCACTTCCAGTTTTTCCTTTAATTTATCCATATTTAGGTACTTCGTCCACTCTGCCACTAGGGGACGCTAATTCCAGTGGTGCCTCCAAAATGTAACCCCCAAGGGGGTGCTATCTCAAGGGCTACTACCCCTGCCTGAATTGCTACTAACAGGTTGAGGGGCCTGAATCCAGTGGCGGGTGCCTCCACCCAGAGGTTGGGGTTGAGACAGTCTGGTATGACTTGGTTGCAGCCCTCTGGGTCACTGCAACCCCCCTTTCTTCCCACTAGTGGCCCACACAAATCAGTCACAGTATCTTCGCTGTATACACTGACCCCCAGGCTTGAACCAATCAGCTTGCTCTGTGGACCCCCTGAAAAGTGAGATGTTGATACACAATAATCACTGTACAGTAATTCACCATAAACACACAAGTTAACCAGTATACCTTTGCAAAAACAGTAAATCTGATTATTTCAGGGGGAATAACAAGGACTGGGGGGGATCAGGTTAATTAGCTTACCACTCTAATGTATATCTATATGTACATAGCTGTCTAGGGCACTGTGCAAAGACCTAACCTATTAGTCACTGTCTCTGGGTACCCAGGCAATAAAGGCTAGTCCCTCGATGCAGCTGGTTGGGGCCCTGACACAGAAATGAGCATTTTATTCCTACGATGATTAGACAGAGCCAGCAGGCTCAGTTATTGCAGCCAATAAAGAAACCAGAAGACCATGCCCTCACTAGGAGCATTTGACAGGGAGCAACCCTGATTTAGTACTCACGACTCCAGTAGAAAGAGCGCTCTCACACCACTCGCAGGATTGAACTTGGAACTTGAACACTTCTCCTCACATTTATATGAAAGGCAGAGGGGTACCATACCAGGCAGCTGCTGTATACCTCCCGGTCACTAGCACTGCATACACCGGGCCAAAACGATGCAGCTTCACTTGTCCTGACAGACCGAGCACAATTGAAGCAGATTCTCCTGTCCTCTACAGGGTGAGCCTGGTAGGTAGCCACGCTTTTGCACAGCCTCCTCTGACCGCTGCCTAGCAGATTTAGTCCGACACTTGCGGGCATTTGAAACTGCCGACTTCTGGCCTTCCACACGCACTTCCCGTGCAAACACTCGACAGCGCAGGAGCCCAGAGCTCCTTCCTTGCTCACAGCCACAGCGTCTCTGCCCCTAGGCAGTTCAGGCAGAAAATTCTCATTCGGGTGCCACCCAATCCCATTGGAGGGCTGCTGATGCCAGTCACTCAATACTGCCCTCATTGGTGCAAAAAAGGCACCATGGTCCAGAACTCCACTTCCCAGAATCACTAGCTGTATCCCCATTTGTCAGCCGGCTCCAGTTAGAGTCCTGATTCTGGTTGGTCATTATTTATGCCATTTTAGATGCCCCCTGGCTACTATTGGACCCTTCAGAACAGTTCTGGTCCAAAATGGAGGGGCACAGCACAAAGTTCCAGCTGCAATAAAGGCAGGTTAAACAAACTGCAATCTTACCCATACTCTAAATGTTTTCAGGGAAACAATTACATCTTTCAGACGGGCTCCCTCTGCGCTCCTAGCGACTGCAGAAACAGAGCGATCAGACAGCATCCCAGGGCACGATTCGAGCAGAGAAACCCCAGTCCCCCCATTCAAACCACTCAACCTGCAAGCAGGCAGCTCTTAAAGAGACAGTACTGGAGGCTTTAAAAGCACTCACAACGCCCGTATTTATTGGCCTCACGCCGAACACCAGTTAGGCATGGAGCATTTAGGCAAGCTCTGGGAAGGCTTTTAAGAACCCCCATTTGTAGGTGGGGTTACATATAATTTAAGTTTGTTTAAAACATTTGGTTATATTACTAAAGGTTTTCAATTTGCTATGTATTACTTGTGTGTGTGTGTGTGAGAGTGTGTGCGATGCATGCGGCGTGCCATTAAACAGATTCCATTTATTGTGCCACAGAGTAATTGCAGAAGTGTGCACCTGCTATCCACTGCACCTGCATTAATTTTTTGTACTGCCTGTGGTATCTTTACTGGTAGTAGTGGACTGTTACTGCCATGCACTACCCCCCCAACTGGCAAAAGTATTTTTTTCCAAATTTGGATTTCTGGTGGTGAGAACTGGTTAGGTGGTTTTGTTGTGCCTTTGCATCTTCATCTCTTTAGTGTGCAGTGCAATCTTAATCTGTCTGTGCATTTGCATCTCTTTAGGGCCCAATCTCCATCTGTTACTTAAGTCACAGTTATTTCTTTGGCTTCTCCTCAGAGTACTGGTGTGGTGCACATGATTCACGATCAGGTCACAAATCACACAATTAATGTTTTGTAGTATCTCTCCAGGCTTCACCACTGTACCCATTGATATGAGTTTTCAAGCTGGTGAGTTTTGTGAACAGCCAGGTCATCAGGGAAGTACAGCCATAGGCATTCGCGTTCCCAATATGCTCATCAGCTCCAAGTCTGAGAAAAATAAATTCGTGTTTCACAAACGGTCACAAATGCAGTCATGATTCACGATCACATCACAAATCACAAAATTAATTTTTTTACTAGTTACTTGTATCATGTAAGCCTGTTTTGTAATATCTCTCCAGACTTCACCACTGTACTCATTGATATGAGTTTTCAAATTGGGGAGTTTTGTGATACAAGTCATTGTCATCGGGGAACTACAGCCATAGGCATTCGTGTTCCTGTACAGCATGTGAGTTACAGTACTGTAAGCCATGTGATGTGTGGGGGCTCAGGGGCTGCCAATATTGTTGTCACTCCTCCTTACTTCAGGTTAAGGTGGAATGACAATGAGAAGTCACAGTCACAATAACAAGGTGAAGTGGGCATTTTGTGCTGGCCACTCTGTGTAGTGGAATGACAACACAAAGTGCCCACTTAGCGGGCACTTCGCTGGTGGAATTTAAATTTGCTGCATCTCTAAGATGGAAGACTGTAGGTCTTGTTACACTCTCATTTCACTTCATCGGTACTGGGGAATTTTCTGGACACAAGACAGTAGCATTTTGGGGATGAACATTAATTCTGGTGAATTTGTCTGATCACTGCCCGGATGACTGAGTGTGCCATTAATTCTGGGAGACTTTGCATTTCTTGTTACGCTCTCCTTTCACTTCATCAGTACTGGGGAATTTTCTGGAGACAAGACGACAGTAGCATTTTGCCAATATTGTTGTCACTCCGCCTTACATCGCGTTAAGGTGGAATGACAATGCGAAGTAATAATAACAAGGCGAAGTGGGCATTTCATGCTGGCCACTCCATGAAGCAGAGTGACAACGCAAAGTGCCACTTTGTTTTCACTTCGCCGGTGAAATTTAAATTCGCTGCATCTCTTATAATATATATCATAGGGGTGCGGCCACACCCTTATATTTAGGGTTGAACGAGTACTTCAATGTTAAACCCCAAAATGTGCACTTTAATAACTTTGAAACCATTCAACAGACATGCATAAAATTCTGCATGCATGGTCTTGTGTGGCAGATCTCTTGATGTCCCAAGTTTTGTTCTGGTCTGATGTGCAGATTCCAAGAAAGCGATAGTGCAAAAATTGAATTTTTCAGAATTTTTTCCCATTGGTCTGAATGGGTTTTCTGCCAACTTGGAAAGTGTCCAAATGGTTTTGAGTTTTGGTCTGAATTTTTTTCAGGTAGAAAGGGGCTTGTCCACAGAGGTGTCTTTTGCTTGTTTGGAGAAAAAAATATTAATATGTTCCAAATTTATTTAATTTTGAAATTTTTAATACTTGGCTCTGAGTATGCTCAGTAAGAACTAAAAATAGCTGTATGAAATGAAAAAAAGAATCTTTTTCATATGGGCACAATCTTCTTTTATAAGGGGAAATTATTGTTTCATTTTCTGCCATCTTGTTTTCCTTTTTTCCATAAAAATTCATATTTGAAAACCCACAAAAATAACATTCCTGAGAGCAACCAACCCATGTAGTTTATTTATCGGGACCCCCTTAGCTGGATTCTGCACTTATTTGTTGCAGAAATGCCCTTAAAATATTGTTTTTTTAACATTATAAATCTTGTTTCATGACTCTTGATAAGAAACAAGAGTCTTGTTTTGTATGATGACTCATGAAAAAATATTTTTTCATATGGGGAAGCTATATATTTCAATGGGGTTTTCAACTTTGGAGCATAACTTTGTCATTTTTCAAGATTTTGACACCAAATTTTCAACATATCCTTTTTGATACCAGGTGGGTTTTCAAAATGTTCACTCCACTTGTTCATGAGGTGGGGCCTTAAGAAGGGTATGTGGAAAATTTTGGGTCAAAATATGTTACAATGGCAAATTTGTGTGCATCTGTTGACATTTCGCTATGCTGGTTCGTGACTTTCTTAATTTTTAATATGTTAACCCCAAATTATCAACATAACTGTTTCTTTACACATCCTCATGCATGTGTCAGCTATCATTTTTCAAACCTTACACAAAATGTCTTTTCATGCCCCTGACGCGGAATTACACTGCAGTGGCAGAGAATTATGTTTTGGTGGGGATCTGACAATTTTTACTACTGGGTTGAAGAAGTAGAGTAATAGGAAGGCTGTGTTGACAATTTGGTTGCTGTTGTCCTACAAATGGAAGAGCCAGGCCTGGAGATCCACAGATTTGAAAACCCCATTGAAATACATTGAACAACATTTATCTTGCTTCTTCATTTAGTAGTTGGCATTTCCAGCAGCAAGACATGTCTTTAGTCAAAGAGTGGATCTTCATTCTGGGACCTGTTCAGGTGAGTGAGGGTGTGTGGTAGGTGTGGGGGTTGTGGGGTGGTGGGTGCTGAGTGCGAGGTTGGGGTTAGGGGGTCAGATTGGTGAAGGGTCATATTCTTTTTTACAGGTTTAACAAAACAAAAAATACATTGAGGGACTGTTTTCCTTATTACGGGCAGGATGGTCACTGGAGAGTGGTAGTGGTGGTGGTGGTGGGGGGGCTGCCACTAGACACCAGGAAAATAGAAAACATTATGGGAAAGGTAATCTGAGGGTGGGGCGTGCCATTAGACACCAGGAAAAAAATAAATAATTACAGGGATGGTGATCAGAAAGTGGCAGGTGCCACTAGACACCAGGGAAATAATAAACAATACAGGGACTGTGACAGGAGGGGTGGGTGGGTGCCACTAGACCCCAAGGAAATAGGATTTTTTCCCCTCATGAAAAAGGATTGGCCCCAAATGTAAAAGGATTTCTTTTTTGTTTCATACAGCTATGTTGAACTGCTTACTGAGAAAGTGAGTCATGAAAAAGGATTGAAAATGTAACAAAAAACACATTTGTGGGGTCTTTTTTTTCAACAGTTAAGTGCATAATCTACCTAACGGGGTCCCAATGAGCCAGACAGATACATTGGCCTCTCTCTCTCTTTCTCTCTCTCTCTGTCTCTCCAGGATGTCATTTTTGTGGTATTTAAAATTGTTTTGTTTAGAAAATAACAGAAACAAGATAGTGGAAAATGAAAAAGCATTTTTTCCTCATGAAAAAGAATTCCTTTTTTGTTTCATACAGCAATCTTGAAAATGCTTACTGAGCATGCTCAGAGCCGATTTTAAAAAAATTCACAATGAAATAACTTTGCAACAGATTAATATTTTTTCACCAAACAAGCAAAAGGTGCTGTTGTGGGCAAGCCCCATTCTACCCTGAAAATTTTGGCCAAAATTCCAAACCATCAGGACAGTAGCCAAGTTCAAAGAAAATCCAGCAAAACCAGTGGGAAGACACACCAAAATTTCAGTTATTGCACCATCAAAAACTCATAATCCACACATCCAACTGGAACAAAACTTGGTACATCCACAGATCTACCACATGAGACCATGCACACAAAATGTCATGCACATCCATTAAACAGCTGTGAAGTTATTAAAGTGAAAATGCAACATTCAACATAGAAACCCCTGTGCAACCCTAAATATAGTGGCACTATCATGCCATTAATAAATATATTATTTGGGAGCAGTCCTGCCCCTATAGTTAGGGTTGAGTAGGCACTTCAATGTTAAACTCAAAATGTTGCACTTTAATAACTTTGCAACTGTTCGATGGATTTGCAAGAAATTTGGTATGTGCCTTCCAGTGCGGTAGATCTCTTGCTTTGGCAAGTTTGTTCTGATCAGATGTTTGGTCTCCGAGCTACATGGGGTAAAAAAAAAAAACATGTTTTTGTTCATTGACATTGCTGGTATTTTTCTTTGATCTTGCATACAGCCTGAATGGATTGGTTTTCTGGTCTGAAATTTTAACTGCAGAAAGGGACTACCCCACAGTTGTGCCTTTTGCTAGTCTGGTAAAAAAAAATAATAAGCCTTTTTAAAGTTATTGCAATTTAAAAATTTGAAAAAATCATTTCTGAGCTTGCTCAGTAGGTACTTCAATATAGCTGTATGAAAGGAAGTAGGAATCCTGGTTTGTATGGAAAAAATCCTACTTTGTATGGCTACCATCTTTACTGTTTTGCATGAAATTTAAATTGGGAAATCTCCCAAAATGTTATTCTGGGGAAGAACCAACATGTAGCTTGCTTACTGGGGACCCCTAGGTGCATTCTGCACTTCGCTGTATGGAAAATGCCCTTAAAATAAAGTTATTTTCACATAAAAATTCCTTGTTCATATTGGCATCATATGAAGTAAGATCCTGGTTTGTATAACAAGATACGAACTAGGATTCTACTTAGTGAGCCAATAATCTGATTTTATTCATTTATGCATTATTTTTTTGTGCAGAAAACATTTCTGCCGACATGGGGGTACCCAATCCCCATAACAGTGGTATGAATACTCCCCACCCCCACACTTGCCACTGTAAGACACTGGGTAGCCCACTCCCAGTGTCCCAAAATGTTTATTTTAACTCCTTCAGTCCCGTAGATGCCATATGGCATCGGAACCATCCATTGCTGAGCCTGACCCAAAATGGCCACCAGGAGAGAATGAGTTAAAAAAAATGCTTCTGCCAACATGGGGGTGCACAATCCCCATGTCGGCAGTAGAAATCCACCCTCTTCATCCCCTACCAGTGTGGTATGCTGGGGAGCCCACTCACAGTGTACCGAAATATGTCAACATCGGGTGTCCAATCCTGTGCTGGTATTACCCCCCCGACAGTGTGGGACACTGGGTAGCCCACTCACAGTGTCCACAGTTATGGCCATCCCCCCAGTACTGTGGAACACTGGAGAGCCCTTCCCCAGTGTTCCAAAATATTGTTTTATTTCCCTGTGAAAAGAGAAAACAGTCCCCTGATGTCTTTTTCTTAAATCCCTGTAAAAAAGAAAACGGTCCCTCGTTGTCTCCCCGTCCCTGCCCCTCCCCCATCCAGACCCTCCCTCTGTGCACCCACATTCCCTTACCCCATCCTTACCTTCCGAAGGTCAGGATGTGATCTTCTCTGGACTGGGACACGTCAGCACTCTTCAAAGCTGAATGGTGAACTGAAGAATTAAAGTAAGTGCTGTATAATGGCTGTCAATGGCTTTTTGAACTTATGTTGATATCTCGGGTATTTTCCAACATTTTTGCACCAAATTTTCAACACAGGCTTTTTGGGACCCTACCTCATGAACACTGTCACTGTCATCTCATTACTCGATCCCGAAAGGTGATTTTGTGGTCACTGCATTGAATTATGTTTTGGGACTGATTAATGAAATGACAGTGTCAGTGTTCACGAGGGGAGGTCCCAAAAGGCCCATGTTGTATCCAGAAAATGGCCACATTACAAGCATATGTTGCACAGTTTCTACGCACACTCATAACTTCACCAATTTATATATTTTCACTCCAGATTTTCAACATTGCCATTTTTTCACACCTCCTAATGAACAGTACAGCTGTCATTTTTCACATCTTGCCTGAAACATGTTTTCATACCTGTGACATAGAATGGTGCGGTCGCTGTGCAAAATCAGTTTTCAGGATGGATTAACAAAATCACAGTGCCAGTATTCATGAGGTGGTGGGGTCCCCAAAAGGCCATGTTGAAAATTTGGTGAGAAAATTCCTGAAAATGCCCCGAGTTACATGCGTTTGTTGAATTTATTCTATGCACGAGCATCATTTTAGTACTTTTCAATATTTTGCCAGCAAATTTTCAACATTATTTATTTATTTAGAAGAGACTGACCAGGAAAGTAACATGGACTGTAAACAGCTAATTTCCAGAAGCATCCTGGGGGTTGGGGTTATATAGGAGAGCAAAAGACAATATTTAGGAGAATTAGTGTATGGAATCATACACAATACAGTAAAAACCAGGTATTAGGTAATTAAGAACAAGTGCAACGTACAAGATCATATACATTTCAGTTACAGACCAGGTAATAAAAGCAAGAAAATAAGGTAAAACACAGACTTATGGTGAGCTGAGCAGCAATTGTTTACATATACATTTCAGTTACAGACCAGGTAAAAGGTATTATATGAACATAAGGTAGATCACAGACTTAAGGTGAGCAAAGCAGTATTTGTTATTGGATATAACATCTGACATTTACCAGGCGATAAATCATTTTTTATAGTACAATTGGGATAAAGTGAATGTAGCCCTTGCTACTGTAAGTGCTGTAGATTGGGGAGATAGCCAAGTGCTAGCTGTTAGGCTTAAAATGTAAAAATCTGGGGGGAGTAAAGGGAGGGAGGAAGGGTGGTGGAAAGCAGGGTCTTCTCCTCCCAGGGTGCTGGGAACCCTGTAAGGGGACAAGGGAGCCGGCAGTAGAAAAAATAGAGAAGAATGGGGGGGATATAGGGGCAGGGGATATGGGCATTGTTACTTGGGATAGTATGGGACAAGTTAAGGAAGAATTATGGTTAGATTGGGGGAAGGGAATCGAGAGCCTTCACCCCTTCAAGATGCAGACAACCCTGCAAGGGATTGGGCAGCTGGCAGAAGAAAGTAGAGTTGGTAAAGAGGAGATGGAGAGGGATAAGGGAACTAGCCCCTTCACTCCTTCAGGATGTAGGAAACCCTGCAAGGGGATGGGGACCTGAGGAGAAAAAATAGTTTACTTCATATGAATTATATAGGGAAAGGCATGCCGGGGCATAGCTACAGTTGCAGCAGTGTGCTGAGTTTTTCTAAAGGAGGAATGCTAGGGATTGGTGAGAATGGGCAGAGCGAAGTTCAAGGGGGAGAGAGTTTCAGGAGCTGGGGAATAAGTATGAGAAGGCGTTGAGACCAGAAGAGGTACACCACGGTGGGAGGGAGAGCATTCTGTGAGTTGAGATTAAAGTGCATAGCTGGAGGGTGGGGAGTTGACAAGAGGGAGGACAGGCAAGATGGTAGCGTGACAAGCTAGAACCTACCTATTAAGTTGGCAGTATGCAATAGGCAGCTGGCAGTAAGGGATGGGAAAGAGAGTGAGGTATAAAGATAGCAGTGGTAGGTGAGAGGGGGACAGCCAAGGACAAAGTGGCAGAAAGAACTGAAGAGGGTATCCAGTCTGGCTAGGGTAGTCTTAGGTGCAGAGTTGTAGACAATGTCCCCAAAGCCAAAGACAGGAAGAATCATCTTTTGAACAATTTCATGCCTGGCTGCATGGGCAGGCAGCTATGGTGTCTGTACAAGGCAACGAGCTTAGGGAGGAGTGTTTGTGAATGGCATCTACATGTACACCGTAGTCTAGATTTCTGTCTAGTCATAGTCCAAGGTACTTAAATGAAGGGACATCGTCCAGCTTAGTACTTAACAGGGTGTGAAAGTTGGAGGTGGAGTCAATTCTGGCCAGTTTTTGTCCAGTGCCAAAGGTCATTGAGACCTTTTTTTTGGCATTCAGTGAGAGTTGGTTAGAACTAAACCAGCGATGTACATTGTTAAAGTCCAGCTGCAGGCTGTTAATCACTTCAACAGTGGAGCTGCCAGATTAGAATAACACGGTGCCTTCTGCATACATGTGTGTGCTTGCAGATGAGCAGACACCAGGGAAATCATTCAGGAATGTGGAAAACAGAATAGGGCCAAGTACTGAGCCTTGAGGAACACCTGTGTTGATTTTGGGGGGGAAGGGTGGAATCGCCGACTCTGACTGATTGCGACCGGCCAGTGAGGTATGACCATAACCAGCCGGTGGCTATGTCAGAGAGGCCGGCTGCTGTCAGCTTGTGGAGGAGGAGGGTGTGGATGACAGTGTTGAAGGCTTTGGCCAGGTCGACAAAGATGGCTGGGGTGATGCATCCCTGGTCCATCCCTCTGAGGACGGAGTCAGTGAGCCAGAGGCGGGACATAGCCATTTTATCACACCACCTCATTAACATTACAGCTGTCATTTTTCACATCCTGCCCAAAATGTGTTTTTGCACCTGTGACATAGAATGGCATTGCAGTTGCGCATAATTATGTTTTGCCTTGCATTTCACAATTTCTCTGTATCAGGGTGCAGGGGGTGGGGTAATAAGATAGCTATGCTGTCAGTTGGGTCACTGCTGTTGGACACATGGAAGTGCAAGGTCCAGAGGTCTGTGTGCTTCCACACCTACATGCATATGAGCATCTATGGAGGAACTGGAGTGCAGGGTCTGAAAGACCCTGTGCTCCCATAGTAAAATAAGGATACTATTATACTATCTCAAAAAGAAGGGAAATTCTTTGTAAAAAAAAAAAAAAAAATCCGTTAATGCATCAGTTAGGGTTTCTGTTACAGTCACAAAAGACTGGAAATTCAGTGTTAAGGTAATCAACCCTACCACCACCCCCCCCACCATCCACACACCATCAGGCGTTGGGGTGTGCTGTGGGGTCATCGGGCCTAACTCTAATTCCATTCTCCTATACTGTAAGATCTCAGCTTGTTTATACATGGAATGGGGTGAGAGTTGGGCCCAATGACTCAGGCACACACTGATGCCTGTTGGTGTGTCGGAGGAAACAGGGTGAAAATAATGAGGTTAACAACAACACTGATTTCAGCTTTTGTTGCTGTAATAGAAACCCTAACTGATGTATTAACAGTTTTTTGCAATGAATATATCTATATATATATAATCTACATATATTATAAGGGCATGGTCATGCCCCTATAGTTAGGGTTGAGGAGGCACTTCAATGTTAAACTCAAACTTTTGCACTTTAATAACTTTGCAACCATTGAACAGATTTGCATGAAATTTGGTGTGTGCCTTCCTATGAGTTAAATCTCTTGATCTGGCAAGTTTTGTTGTGGTCAGATGTGCGGGCCCCCGGGTTATGAGAGGTGCATATTCTGAACTGTACTATCAGAACGTTTGTTTTTATCAATTTACAGCTTCCTGTGAGTGGCAGCATTATACAAACTAGGATCCTACATCATATTATGGGATATGACATAGGATCCTACTTCGTATGAGTAATCCTACATCATATGGACACCATCTTGTTTTCTGTTTGCTTGAAGCATTTAAATATGACAACCTTCCAAAAAGGGCTTATGGGGAGGGACCAGCACATGTAGCTTGAGTGTCGTGACCTCCTGAACATATTCTGAACTGTACTAGCTCAGAACATTTGTTTTTATTAATTTATGGCTTCCTGTGAGTGGCAACATGATACGAACTAGGATCCTATGTCATATTACACGATATGACATAGGATCCTAGTTCATATGGGAAATCCTACTTCATATGGATGTCATCTTGTTTTCTGTTTTGCCTGAAATATTTAAATATGAAAACCTCCCAAAATGGTCTTATGGTGAGGGACCAACACATGTAGCTTGATTGTTGTGACCCTCTGAGCATATTCTAAACTGTACTAGGTCAGAAGATTTGTTTTTATTAATTTACAACTTCCTATAAGTGGCAGCGTGATACGAACTAGGATCCTATATCTTATTACGCGATATGACATAGGATCCTAGTTCATATGGGAAGTCCTATGTCGTATGGACGGCATTTTGTTCTTAGCCTTACCATGACATTGGTGCAAGTGAGGCAACTTCACAAAATGATCGCTGTAAAGGAATCAACATGTGCATTTAACTTATTGTGCCACCTTATGAATATTATACACTTCAACTCTGAGGGAGATGCGGAGACAAGGACGACGGTTAGAGCGTTGCTGGCGCAAGTCTGCCCTTGATGACGACCGCCTTAGATTGACTGAACATTATACTAGTTATCAATCTGCAATCACCCATAAGAAGGCAGAATTCCTGTCCAGGGAGATTGCAGTTGCTCAGAATCGACCGGCTCAGCTGTTCCGAACTGTAGACAGACTGTGCAACCCAGTCTGTCTGCAAGTTCGGAAAGCCTTTTCGCAAAGTGAGTGCGATGAGCTTGCTCGATACTTCGCAACTAAGGTGGCTGACATCAGGGCGGACTTGCATCCAGCAACCTCTAAGGGTGTTGTGGTAGGAGTGTGCGAGAGCACAAGACCTCACTTCTCCTGGAGTTCCTTTTGTCGACCGGAGTTCGTGGATATTATGAGGATCATCCATAGTATGTGCCCCACAAGCTGCAGCTTGGATCCTGAACCTACTGCCCTTATTTTGGGTTGTGTAGACATTATTGGTCCAGTATTAGCGCAAATTGTCTGGTGCTCCTTGGAGTCGGGTGAGTTTCCTAGCTCCCTGAAAGAGGCGGTGGTGACACCTCTCTTGAAGAAAGCTTCCTTGGACCCAGACTGTTTTTCCAGCTATCGACCTATCTCTAACCTTCCCTTTATTGGGAAGGTCATTGAAAAGGTAGTAGCTGCCCAACTGGATGACCATTTAGCCATCAATAATATCTATGAATCCTTCCAGTCTGGTTTCCGTAAAAGACACAGTACCGAGACAGCACTGGTTCGGGTGCTAAATGATCTTCTGAGGGCAAGAGATCTAAGGAGACGTTCTATCTTGGTTTTCCTTGATCTCTCTTCAGCTTTTGACACTGTGGATCACATGGTGTTGCTAGCACGCCTGGGGCAAATTTGTGGAATGTCTGGAACCGTTTTTAAATGATTCGAGTCATTCCTCACTGGGAATCACAAAGAGTTGTATAGGATTTTCACTCTGTTGAGTATCTTTGTTGTGTGGAGTGCCTCAGGGTTCTGTGCTGTCGCCCATGTTATTTGCAGTGTACATGCTACCCCTCAGAAACATTATAAGACGGTATGGGCTGAGGTTTCACTGCTATGCAGATGATACTCAGCTATACCTGTCTTTTGCACCCGACCAGGATGGAGCTCTCTCGGTATTTAATAACTGTCTGGGGGAGATCCAAGACTGGATGGATTTTAGTTGGCTAAAGTTGAACTCAGAAAACTGAGGTTTTGATTGTGGACCGATTGGTCAGATTGGGAGGTCATGTGTGGTAGCGCCGTCTGGAATTTTCTTGGCGTGTGTGCTTGCCTTCTGAGCGGGTGCATAACCTTGAGTGATTCTTGACGATAGGCTGACTCTTCAATCTCAGGTGTCAGCCATCGTCAAGACTTCCTTACCATCTTAGGAATATTGCCGGGTTAGGCACCTTGTTCCGTCTGACTCCCTTCCAACTTTGGTCACGCTTTTGTGTCCTCGGCCTCGATTACTGCAGCGCCCCTTTACTTTGGGCTTTCTGGGGTTGAAATCCGCCTCCTACAGCTAGTGCGAGAGCGGCAGCCCGGGTTTTGACTGGGACAAGCAGGTCCTGTACATATTACCCTGGTGTCCTGAGCTGCACTGGCTCCAATATGGTGGCGGATCACCTTAAAGTCATTTTATTGACTTTCAAAGCCCTTTCCAATCAGGGTCCAGCCTATCTGAAAGACCATCTGGTGTCTCATTGCTAGCCGATCCTCCCTTTCGGCTGACATGGGGTTGTTAGAGATTCCAAGTGAGTTTGAAATCTTCCAGCAGTAGAGCTTTTTCCTATGCCGCACCCACTCTTTGGAATTCTCTACCTTGCCGGTTACGGGAATGCTCCTCCGTGGAGACTTTTAAAAAGGAATTAAAAACCTATCTCTGGAGAAGGGCCTTTTTTGAAAGTTAAACGCACTGCATAGTGTGTGTAATTTTACTGTAATTTATTATGTTTTTAGATTATATTTTATAATTTTCATGGTTTGTTGTTTGTATTGTTTGCTGATGTTTTTATGGACTTATTCAGCGCCTTGATATTATGAAAGGTGCTTCATAAATAAAATTATTATTATTAACACATGAGAAATATGACTAACATTTCACTTTCTCAAACAGAAGGAAAATTCATTGCAAAAAAAACTCAGTTAATGTATCAGTTAGGGTTGATTTCCATACCAACTAAAGTGTGGAAATTTGACGTTAAGGTTTCCAACCCTACTACCCCACACCCCACCCCCAAAGCTCTACTGACCATCAGGCACTGGGGTATGCCTTGAGGTTTTCGGGCCTAACTCTCACCTCATTCTCATATACTGTACTATCTCAGCTTGTTTACACATGGAATGGGGTGAGAGTTAATATGACTCAAGGCACTGCATGCCTGATAATCTCATGTACTAAGGTCAGTAGTCATCAAGGCACAGGTTAGGAAGCATAGTAAAAAACAGGAGCAGTTGTAGAATTCACAAAAAGTATTTTATTTGTACTAGCAGAAACAAAAAAATAAACGTGTTCTGTACAACTATTTACAGAGGCAGAATAAAACAGAGGAGATCCATCAGAGTTTTCCTTCAGTCTCTGTGTCCAACTTGCAAGCAATTGCAGCTCTGTCTTATAAGTCCTTCCAGCCCACCATTCTTAACAAGCATCTTCCAAAGTGTTCTTGCATGTTTCAGGCATGTGCTGGCAGTAACACAGTGGCCCAGATATTCAAACTGCGCCAGGCTGTGGCGCAAGCCTGGGCGCTGCTCAACTTTGTTGCACAGGGGTGTGGCCTGGGTGATATTCAACGGAGCTGCGCTATGGTGCAGCAGCTTTGAATATCGCACCCTGGCCACCCCCACTGTGCATGGAGCAGTGGCACTGCGCCAGCGCAAGTGACCAGAGTGAAGCATGGAGATGCGCTAGCACAAGTGCCATTGCGCCATGTGCAGCCCCTGCGATATTCAAAAGGAGACATGCAAATGGGGCCATAATTTATGCAAGGCACACAGGGGGCCATTTGCATCTCATTATGGCCCCATTTGCATGCCATTAGCGTGCAGGTGTGCCGATCCCCGATGACTTGCACCTGGCACCCTGCCAGGCAGCAGCCGTCTGGGACCGTCGCCCCCTGCAGCCCGATCGCGGGCATTTGTGTAAAAGAACCCCCCCACCAATATCCCTGGTGGTCCAGTGGACCTGTATGTGCCTGATTGTGGGCATTTGTCCTGAAGATTAAGCCCCCATCCAATATTCCTGGTGGTCCAGTGGACCTCTATGTGCCCGATCATGGGCATCGGTATAGTACCCCCCCCACATCCAATATCCCTGGTGGTCCAGTGGACTGATCACCGCCTGATCACTGGCATCTGTAACACATAACATACCCCTACTACCCTGGTGGTCTAGTGTACCCCCCCCGCCCGCCCACTAAGCCCCACCACCCCGCTCCCCATCAGCTGGCGGTGGCAGCACCCCACCCACCTGCTGCCCTGCCGCCCCTGAGCTGACAGCTCAGTGGGGCTGCACACCCATTGGTTCACAGCATGAGCCAATGGGCTGCACTCCCATACAGTACTACTCAGTCAGATATGTGAATGATTCATTCACATATCTGGACTGAGTAAACAGTATGGGCTGCATGTCCGTGGCTCATACTGTGACTGACTGTGTGCAGCCCCTAGCTGTCAGTTGGCGGGCGGCAGGGCGTGGGCGTGGTGGTGTGCTGCCACCCGCTGGCTGTGACGGGGAACGAAATGCTGGGGCTCAGTTGGTGGGTGGGGAGAAGGCCTGGACCACCAAAAGGCTGAGCATGTGTTACAGGATGCGCTCAGATCTGGCAGCGATCGTCACTGGACTCCTGAATATGTGAGATTTCACTCAGGGGCGCCCACGATGGGGCATGGGCGTCGCCAGGTGCAGCAGAACTCGGGTGGCCACCCACGGGTGGCAGCTGCCGTGTTGTGCCCTGCAATCGACAGCTCACCTGTGGGTGGCCATCACTGTTCCTTTTTGGGGGAGCAACTTTGTGCAGGCGCAGGTAGGGGTTGTGCATGCATGACTCTGCACATCCTGGGCTGAATATTGGGCTGTGCAGTTAGCCATGATGCGCCCCCACCTGTACCTGCATACATTACTGATGCGCTCCGGCACATCGGGATTTGTGCGGCGCACCTTTCCCTTTTGAGCCAGTGTACCTAAGCTGAGGCCCCTTTTCGACAGCTCTTCTGCAAAAGGCTTAAAAATTGCACTAAGGTAACCTCTTGATTTTCCAATAGCCTTTTGCAATCATCTCAAACTATAATTATATACATTTCAAAAATTAACACTATATGATTTCTAAACAAAGGGATCCTAATATCAATTACATTTCCACATAATGATTTGCATATTTTTTTAATCAGCAGATATGCAAGGGAGGAAAAAGACAAACAGCAAGGGAGGACTGAAAGACAGCAAGAGGCAAATGATTGTGAGATTGTCAGGGTGATCAAATCCTAGGTCTCACAGGAAAATTTGGTTGCACAACCAGACGGACAAGAGAAAGGAAAGGAAAGGACAGAACAGACCCCTGCATTCAAAGTCTCCATAACAACTGGGACAGGGTCCTATTCAATCCTGTCACAGTGAGGCATGAGGTAGTAGGGTTGGAAACCCTAACATCGAATTTCCACACTTTTGTTTGTGTGGAAATCAGTCCTAACTGATGCATTAACTGAGTTTTTTGCAATGAATAAATATATATACACATACACATATACATGGGCAGATGTTGTCCAGTAGCAGGGAGGAGGCTGGCAATTATGGGACAGTCAGCCTGACTTTGGTGGTGGGGAAATTAATGAAATCGCTACTGAAAGAATGGATTGTGGAATATCTTGAATCCAGTGGCTTACAAGATCTAAGGCAGCATGGATTCACTAGGGGGAGGTCATGTCAAACAAATCTAATAGATTTGATTGACTAGGTGACACGGAAAGTAGATCAGAGTGGAGCAGTGGATGTGGCCTACCTTGATTTCAGTAAGGCCTTCGACACTGTTCTACATAAGAGATGCAAAACAGGCTGGGAAGCCTAGGTGTGGGGCAAAAAGTGGTAAAATGGGTAAGTAATTAGTTGGGGGCTATTGGATGGTGGTATCGGAGTTCACTAAGAGGAAGGGAGGGTGACCAGCGGGGTGCCACAAGGATCAGTACTGGAACCAGCCCTCCTTAATTTGTTTATTAGCGGCGTTGCAGAGGGGGTAGAACAGAAGGCATGCCTTTTTGCATGTGACACTAAGATCTGCAATAGAGTATACACTCCAAGTGGGGTGGAAATAATGAACAGAGATCTAAGAAAGCTTGAGGAGTGGTCAAGAGTGTGGAATCTAAGTTTCAATATAAAGAAGTGTAAAATCATTCACTTGGAGTGCAGAAACCCTGAGGCAGAGTACAAAATGTGGGGAGTGGTACTGGTAGTGATGTGCGAAGTCCACAAACTTTACTCCATAAAATATCTAATTTGTGGAGCACAACTCGTGAAATTTGCCAATTCACAGCGTGCAGGCTCGAATGTGAAGTGTGGAATTTCATGGGCAAAATTTCACACTTCGCACACAAACTTTAGCCACAATGTGAAAAAAACATATATAGATCCCTGGTGTCTAGTGGTCCCCCCCCCCCCGGCCAATCACTGTCCACAATGTTAAAAACATATATATATTTAATTAAATTCCTGGTATCTGCTGTGGTCCCTCCTCCCCACCAATCATCATTGTGTAAAATATATATATATTTTTTTATTAAATCCTGTTGGCTAGTGGACCCCCCACACCATCAGGGAGTGCCCCACTACCCTGCTTCTTCATCCCGATCCCGATTGGGCAACCAACATAGCCCTCCACTCACCTCCACCTCCAGCAGCGCGACTGAGCTCTCTCAATGAATGAGTGCATGCACGTGCTCATTTATTGAGAGAGCTCAGTCAGGCTGCCAGCCATGGAGGTGGGTGGAGGGCTGCGCCAGTGACCTGCTCGGGGTCGGGATTGGTAGGAGTGGGGTGCTGTAATGGGGAACTCCTTTACAGGATGGGTGGTCTGCTATATACCAGGGATTTAATAAAAAAAAAATATATATATATATATTTTACATTGTGGCCGACTGGCCAGCGATCGGCAGGGGGGGCGGGGGTGATAGTAATAATTACAACTGTGGCTGGTGATCAGCAGGGGTAGGGGGGGCCACTAAACACCAAGGTTTTACGTTAAAAAATATATAGATATAGATATAGATGTAGATATAGATATAGATATATGTATATGTATATGTATATGTATATATATGCACACACACAGAGTATGTATATTTACTTTGTGGCGAACTGGCTGGTGATTGGCTTTTGTGTATGGGGTAATATTAATTATTTCAACTGTGGCCATTTAATTTAAAAAATATATACTTTTACATTATGCTGACTGACCAGTGATCGGCATGGGTGTGTGTGGGGAAAGGGAGGGGTAATATTAATTATTACAATTGTGGCCAGCGATCTGCGGTGGGGGGGGGGATCACTAGACATCAGGGAATTAATTAAATTATATACTTTTTTGCCAGCAATCAAAGGGGGAACCACTAGATACCAGGGATTTGGGGGATTCAACATGTGTAACTTCTTCTTGCTTTGGGGATTTTTAAGTGCAATTTGCACTTAAAAAATCCCAAAGGCAATGTGAAGTTACAAATGGTGAATTCTCATTAAACCAGGTTACTTCACAAACTGATTTGTGGAGGTGAATTTGATGACTTCGCCAAAAATTCACCAGTGAAGTAAAACTTTGAATTCATCTCTAGGTACTGGCGACCACCAAACAGGAAAGAGACCTGGTGGTAATCACATCTGATGACCTGAAGGTGGACAAACAGTGTGATAAGGCAGTAGGGAAAGCCAATGGGATGCTAGGGTGCATAGGGAGGGGTATCACCAGATGAAAGAGGGAGGTGGTGATACCTCTATATAAATCACTGATGTGACCTCACCTAGAGTACTGTGTTCAGGCCTGGAGACCTCATATCTGGAAGGATGTAGACAGAGTACAAGCGGTCCAGAGGAAGGCAACTAAAATGGTGTAGTATCTGGGTTCAGTGTGATACGGACAACTCCAAAAGAGCAAGCCCATATCAGCGAATGGACAATGGCGAGGACTGGAACGGTGACTGTGTTTTTTCAGTGGGGGGCTTCACACCCTGCAACCCCATTGCAGGAAGCTTTGCCCCCACACCCCCTGTATTAAATATCAAACTTCGAGGTTGTAGCACCTCAGCGTAAGGGAATACCGATTTCACCGTTCCGGTACTCATTGTTTTGCGCTTAGCGTAATATAGGCTCACTCTTTTGCGTTCACCCTCATAATATGATACCCAAGATCTGCATCCAAAGCCCTATGAGGAACATAGCAACATAGGAATATGACAGTAGAAAAGGACCGCCAGGCCCACCCAGTCTGCCCAGGGTGCCTAGGATTCCCCTAGGCCGTTGTTCAGGTCCTTCCCCCCTGTTTCAGCAATCCCCTGTGGCTATCCCAGGCCCTCTTGAACCCCCATCATCTCCCCCACCACCTCCTTTGGGAATCCATTCCAGTTGTCCGCCACCCTCTCAGTGAAGAAATACTTCCTGTTGTTACCTCTAAATTCTCCCCCCGATCTGATATTTATGTCCCCTTTTCCTAGGTTTCTCTTACAGTTGGAAAAGGTTCTCCACAGGCACCTTATTGATACCCCGGAAGTATTTAAAAGTCTGAATCATGTCTCTCCTCTCCCTTCTTTGCTCCATGTCATACATGCCCAGCTTGTTCAGTTTCCCCTCATATGATAAATATTCTATGTCCCTTACCATCCTTGTGGCCCTCCTCTGAACCCACTCTACCCTATCCACATCTTTCCTGAGCTAGGACCTTCAGAACTGAACCCCATACTCCAGGTGTGGCCTGACCAGCTGTGTGTAAAGGGGTACTATGACTTCCCTCTTGTTGATTGAGATCCCCTTCCCTATGCACCCTAACATTCTGCTTGCTCTTGCCACTGCCCCCTCACACTGCTCACCTACCTTCAGATCATGTGAAATGGTGATGCCTAAGTCCCTCTCTTCCTCCGTAACCTGCAAGGAGCTACCTCCCAGAGAGTACTCTGCCCTCCCATTTTTCTTGCCTAAGTGCATGATCCTACATTTTGCCATGTTGAATGTCAGTTTCTATTCCTTGGACCAGTCCTCTAGCCTCACCAGATCCCTTTGCATCCTCTCCACCCCCTCTGGTATGTCAACTCTGTTGCAGACCTTTGTGTCATCCACAAAGAGACTCATTTTCCCCTCAAGACCCACTGCTATACCCCCTATGACGATATTAAACAGAAGATGTCCTAGTAACATTACAACCCCTGGGGAATCCCACTAATGACCACTGATTTCTCTGAGTGTGTCTTGTTGACCAGTACCTTCTGTGTTCTTCCCTCCAACCAGTTACCCACCCACCATACAACCCTCTCCCCCAGCCCCAAGCAAGCCAGTTTGTATAAGAGCTTCTTGTGTTGCACCAAGTCAAAAGTTTTTCGGAAATCAAGGTAGGCCACATCCGCTGATCCCCTCTGATCCAAAACCCTGGTGACCCAGTCAAAAAACTCTATTAAGCTTGTTTGACAGGATCTACCCTCCGTTAACCCATGCTGCATCATGTCCTGAAGTCCTTTTGCCTCCAGGAAGCTGCTTATTCTGCTCTTGAGCAGTTTCTCCATGAGTTTCCCAGCCACAGATGTCAAACTCACCGGCTTATAGTTACCCATGTCCTCTTTCCCTCCTCCCGTGTGCAGGGGTATCACATCTGCAGACTTTCAGTCCTTAGGTACTACCCCTGAGCTTAAGGATTTGTTAAAAAGAGCAGTCAAGGGAGCAGCCAGCACCTTCATCAGTTCCCTCAAAATCCTTGGGTGCACCCCGTCTGGTCCCATGGCCTTGTCAACTTTCAAATCCCTAAGCTCCCTTATTGTCTCCTCTCTCTGAAACAGACTCACATCCACTCCCTCTCCAGTGAGTTCTGCTACCCTACAGATGCCCCTTTTCCATTCTGCTTCCTTTGTAAATGCCGAGCAGAAATAGTTATTTAGCAGCGCCGCCTTTTCCTGGTCCCCTCTCCCCTACCCCATTTTTCAGGCTGGGAATCCCTTTCTCTGTTTTCCTCCTTTCACCTATATATCAAAAAAGGTCTTGTCCCCCTTCTTGACTGCCTTGGTGATGCTCTCTTCAGTCCTAACCTTTGCTCGCCTGACTGCCCTGCCTGCCTCCTTCTGCTTAAAGTGGTATTCCTCCCAGTCCTCCTTCCCCTGTGTCATTTTGAACTTCTAAAAGTCTCTCCATTTAGCCCTGATGCTGCCCCAAACCTCCCTATTAAACCACAGTGGCTTTCTCTCTCTCTCCTAGTCTTACATACCCTCCTCGCTCAAATGTCAGTGGCTCTCACTATGGCCCCCTTTATTGATTCCCACATCTCATGAACCCCTCCACCCTGCTGCCCCACTCCTTCTAAAGCATGTGTAACATATTCCCCCATTTTCTTGAAATCTGCTCATCTGAAGTCGAGAACCTTCACCTTAGTCTGGTTTAGAGTGGCTGACGTGCATATCGTAAACCACACAGTGCAATGGTCACTGGTACCAAGGTTTTCCCCCACCGATAAATTCTCTACTCTGTCCCCATTTGTTAGCATCACATCCAACACTGCTCCCTCCCTAGTCGGTTCCTGGACCATCTGCCTAAGCAAGGCAACCTGAAGTGAGTTCAGTATCAGCCTGCTTCTTGGGCATGCTGGCGACAATATGTCCCATGCCACATCTGGCAGGTTGAAATCCCTCTTCAGAAGTACCTCCCTTTTTGATGACATTCACAGAATTTCCTACTCCATCTGGTTGTCCACACCCTCTTGTTGCCCTAGTGGCCTATAGACCATGGCTATGCGGACCACCTTCCCCCTCTCTGTGTTCAGCAAGACCCAAAGTGCCTCTGTGTTCCCCCACCTTCCCTGTAACTCCATGGCCTGCATCTCTTCCCTCACGTAAAGTGCTACCCTTCCCCCCTTCCTACCCTGTCTCTCCTAAATAACTTGTACCCTGGTATGTTAATGTCCCAGTCCTGCCTTCCATGGCACCATGTTTCCATGTTTCGTCTAATTCTGCTTCTGCCATGACTGCTGCCAGGTCATGAACCTTAGTTCCCAGGCTCTCTGCATTTGTGCATGTTGTCCTGCAAACTCCCGCCACCCTTGTGCCCTCCCCTGTCCAAGCTTTCCTCATTGTCTTTACCCTATCTCCTCTAGCCCCTACCTGGCATATTGTATTCTGGGGGGATGAGTGTCCTCCAAGTTAGCTGCCCTATTCTTCAGTTTCATCTTCAACTCTCCCCCCGATTCAATTTAAATTGTCACATCATTTAACAGACTCCTCCAGTGTCCACCTCAGTATTTCTTTACCCTCCCTGTTTAGGTGTAACCTATCTGGAGAGAACAGGCTTTCATCCTGCCAGGTGGTCCCTCAGTCCCCCACCATCCCAAAGTCCTTCCTTTCACACCAGCCAGATAGCCAGTTATTAAACTCAGTAATCCTCTGTTTCCTTTCTGAGCTGGCTCTTGGGACAGGCAGTACCTCCGAAAATGCTACTGACCTAAATGTAAGATTGTGACAGAACCTCGCCAAGGCTTCAAACCTAGCCTGCAGCTCCATCAAACTATGACCTGCTAGGTAATTTGTTCTCAAGTGGAACAACAGGTGCATTTTTTCATCTTGCAGCTTCCCCCAGAGGGGATGTGGTGTATCACTTCAGCAGCTGTCATGCCTGGCAAGCAACTGACCCAGACCTTGCTGCCCATCCCTCCCCAGCCAATGCCCCTAATAATTGAGTCCCCAACAATTTGAACCCTATCCTCTACTTTTTTGTGCTTAAGTCACAAATTGCCTGCCTTCCTGTGCCCCTTTCCATCTTTTCCTCCCTGCCACCAACCTCACTTTTACTCATGCCTCCCCCCCGACTTGATCTTTCACCTTGCTCCCATATTCTGCCCTCTCCAGGTGCCAGATCCTGGACCAAGCCATTTGATTTCACTGTCCCCAGGCCCTAGACCCCCTTTATGTCCCCTCGTCTCACTCTCTGCTGCCAACCCCTTTGTCTTCTCCCCCCGCTGCTGTCTGTCAACAAGTTCCCTAATCTGTCTCTGTTGTGCCCTCTCCTGTCTAGGGGTTGGGATACTCACTTCCTCCACCCATGCCCCCTTCTTCTCTGAGATCCTATCCATCTGGGCCTGCACTGCCCTTCCCTCTTGCCTGTGTTCTGCCACCTTTTCTCTGCTCCTTTTACTCCCTTCCCCACTTGCTGTACAGCTCTGACCCCCATAATTATTTTTTGTTCTAGGCAGCCCTGACTCTGAGGTATCACTCTCCATGCCCTTTTTTACAGGTTCCCCCAAGTTGCCCCTGGTACCCATAGCCCCATCTTGGCTGCCTCTGCTCCCTGGTGCCTTTCCTCCAGTTATTCCACTATCCAGAACATTGTCCCCCTCTGCTCCCTTCCGACTACTACTGCTGTCCTGAGTTGACCTCTTGTTGCTGTCATTTTTACTGTCTGTCAACACCCCCCTTCCATAATCTGGGGAACTGCCCCTGTTTTCCACCCCCATCCTGGTGCAAGTCATTTTCACTGTGTTGAGTACTCCTCCTACCATCTTCTTTCTTTCCATCCTCATCCTGCACTTTGAGCTGAGTAAACCTGTTTCTGTGCACTATTCACTCCGGCATCCCTACTTCCAGAAGGGAACCCCCCCCAGCTGCCCTGTAAAATTCCACTGTCCCCTCTTTCCCCCCACTAACTTCCATCCCTCATTCCCCTGAGGTTTCCTTGGGCTAGCTGTCGTGCTTCCTTATTCCATGTCCCACCCTTTCCTCACATCCCTCCTGCATTGCAACTCTGCCAGTCCCCAGCCAAACCTTCCCTCTCCATGTCTTGTTTGCTGCATTGTCATACCTATGAATGCCAAATGTTAGTTCCCTGCTGTCCACCTGTTGGCCCTGACCCCTCTTCATATCCCTCCTGTCTCTACCAATACCCCTGCTCCATTCATAGGCATCAATTGTCCAGCGCAAGATCCTTACTTCTTCCTTAAAGTTTGCCACATGCTTACACACCATGCAACCCCCTGACCTCCAAGTGGCGCACCCCTTCAGGTCGACACCTTGTGTAAACATGAAAAAAAGACCATTATGGCGACAAACGCTGTAATGGTCATTTTTCCGTGTTATGCTTTCCCCCAGTGTTCTGCCCCCTCCCTGGACCAACTTCAACCTGGAGTTGATAATCTTAAAGTTTAGAGGGTGCGGGGGGCAGAGCCCCCCACATGGTGGGTGTGTGGTGTGCAGCCCCCCATGGAAAACACTTGTTGAACGTGCAGCACAATGCCTGCATTGGTATTGTGCTGTCGCTGTATGGGAAGTCAATATTTTCACTGTTGACCTCCCTTGGTGCTTCCACCTCCAAGCCATGTGGGGCACCATGGCTGTCCCACACCCAGTACACCCCACCACCCTGCCAAAAAAGTCCACTAAAACTGCTGTTTCAGTGTTTGACCTCTGCCTCTTCTCCCTCCCTTGCCATTTATTCCCCTCTATTTCCAGACCTGTGAACCCCCTAATCTCTATAGTCCCAATGGAGAAATGTGTTGTAGATGTGCTCCCCTGCTTCAGGTGCCTAAGTCACTAAGGGACTACCCTGGGGACCGTAAGTTACAACCTATGCTACTAGAGTTTGTTTAAATAACATTATGCTCTGGTTTGGAGCAGGCCTGCCAATTTGGGGAAATGGTAAGTCTTCTGGCACCCAGTGCAGAGGGTCCCTGGTTCAATACCCTGGTGAGATAGCTCCCAATTTCCTAGAAAACTTGGATTTAGTTCTAAGCTTCTCTTTGTAAATAACCAACAGCCGTCAGGAATATGCCTGAGTCATCAACTATTTATAGTGCATTTAAGGTAGTGAATGACTTCAGTATGTACACTCTAGAGGAAAGGAGGGAGGCGAGGATATGATAGAGACTTTCAAATACCTCCAAGTTCAAGAAGGAAGTCTTTTTCAGAGGAAACATGCTGAAGAACAAGTGGTCATGTTATGAAGTTGGAGGGGGTAGACTCAGGGGAGATGTAAGGAAGCACTTCTTCACAGAAAGAGTGGTGAATGCCTTGAACAGCCTCCCTGGGGAGGTGGTGGGTGCAAAAACTGTAAAAGGGATTGAAGAAGGCATGGGATAGGCATAAGGGAACCTTAGTGGTAAGGAAATATGAGGTAAAGCCAGAGATCAAGTAGGGTCTGTGATGTTACAGTACGTATGGAAAATGGGCAGACTAGGTAGGCCAAGAGGTCCTTATCTGCCATCAAACTCTATGTTTCTATATCAGTACATGTTGTTGTGTATGCTGTACTCCACTAAATTGATAGATGGGCACTTTCTACAGATATATCATATCCCTTAATGTAGCTATAGGCAGCCTTCAGGTATGTCACTCCATATGTTGCATCAGTCTTATAGCTCCTGTTTTGCCCTAGGACAACTGGTACATTTAGTAGTCATTGTTGTGTTTGGTATACCAGATCAGGTCCAGCTGTTTCCCATAATATGTGTAAAGAATAGACTTCAAACAGGATTGATCACTGACATTAGATAATTACTGGACCCTTCCACCTTCTTGGTTGTAGCATCCAGACCGTCACAATCTGAGTACAGGACAGGGCAATGAGCAACCTCCAACTGTTCTTTACTACTGCACATCCTGCAGGGTTTGCCTTTCCATAGCTGTTTTCAGTTTGTGACAGCCAGTACTGTGATGATTGTAGCTCTCACTCTGAGACATATGTCAGCTGCAGACTATGGTACCCTGGCAGCTGCCATAGCCAACTGCCCACATTACAGACATTGGTGACCATGCACACACTGGATCGCCCACTACCTGTCAGCAGCCAAGCAGCAGGACAGTCTGCAGTCCAATGCAGGGCAGATATCCAGAGCAGCATTGGGCGGTGGATGTCAACATACTCAAACCTGTGGCACTGTCAAATGCCACAGGATACTCCTAGAAGATTTCTGCACTAGTGGAGACATGTCACACAGTGCCTGAAAGAGGTAGCTCAGCCTCTAAGTGACCAACCTGCACCAGGTTGCTGTCACGATTGCCACGCCAATTGCCCATTTGCAGCCTGATGCCATCACCAGGGACATGAGGCTATAGCATGGCATGTCACAGTGAAGAAGCACAGTCATGGCACACTCACTGGATGACCCCCACTCACAGCAGTCAGCCTTTTGGGACACTTGCATCAGATATGGTCCACCTGGGCAGCAGCCCATATGATGTTGCCAAAGTGAATATACCTTGTAATGTCATGGTGTCATCTGGGGAACTCTATGAGTGATGGATTCTGGCAAGACAATAGGGTGTTGGGGATTGCTGTGGCTGGGCATGTTGGGTGGCTACTTATGCTGCTGTCCCAGGGTGCAACTTCAGCATATGGGCCTGCCACCCATGACCATCAATTCATACTGCTGCTGGCACCCAGCAGGGGACTGGGCCATGGAGGGGGAATAGCAGCATCATGCCAGAACCACCACTACTCACTACTAGTACAGACAGTGGCTATGGGCAGCCAAACAGCAGGTTGGGGGAATGTGTCATGGACAGTGTCAAAGCAGTGTTGGGCACATCAGGATCTGCTGTTGTTTCCCCCATATCCTACTGCAGGACATCCTATGCTATGGGGTCTCTTTGTCCGTTGTGCTGCTACAGACAACGGTGGCACGTGGGGCCATTATACCAGCTCTGATGAGTTTAAGCCCTTGAGAGCCTGCAGCCTTGGGGGGAGTATTTGAAAATGCAGATGTCAGGGATGCTGCAGCACAGATGTGGCACAAGCCCCTGTCTGCCTTGGAGCAGCCCTGCACTAGAGAGGTATAGTGCAAGACATCTGGTGTAGGCATCCCCCTTCAGCAGCAGCCTGCATTGGAAAATTGGGAATGATGCATGGTGTGGCACAAGGTACCCCTTGCAACATTCCTTTTTGATGCAAGCACCATGAGTCATTCCTAGACCTTTGAAAATCGAGCCCAGGGTATTAACAGGTGATGTGTATGCAGTAAAATCACCAAAGGAGTGTGTAATAAACATAGAGACAAATGCTGTACAATAAATAGTATACTAAATCGGCTTTTAATCTAACAGGCATATACTATAACTGACAAAAGTGTACTAAAGAGAGGATAGTGGTCCATCCAAGTGGCTTCCCAGGCACAGCCTTGCAAGAGGTATGCCAGCCTCAGATGGAAGAGGAGGGCATTGAGGGAGGGCATTGAGGGTGTTTTATTTATTTTTTGTTGACTGGGAAGGAGGACTAAGCCTTGTCCCGGGGGGGGGGATACAAACAGATGCCAACTGAACCAGATTTTAAGCTGTTGGTATTTTTAGGGAATGGGGAATCTGGCCAGAACACCAGGGAAATTCCCCTACTCTGTAGGCGGGTGACGTTTGTCTGTCCATCGGCAGGATGGAGGAGCCCATTCAGGAGGATGACTCTGACGGTGCAGGTGTTTTTTTGGAAGGAGAAAAGAAAATCCCAGTTTTTTCTGTAATGCCTGCTATTGCCTTAGAGTCAGAAACTACAGCAACTACTGCCTCAGAGGAACCTGAGGTAGAAAATTTTCGCTTATCTGCAATGCCTGCTATCATTTTTCCACCTTTAAATAATGCTGTTTCCAGCTCAGACTCTACACAGGACCTAGAAGATAAACGTGCCGTTTTGCAGCAACAGCTTTCTCTTCTGGAGGAGGAATTAAATAAAAAAACAATCCGAAATCGACAGAGAAAAAAAACGAAAACGCAGCCCTGATAATAAATCCTCACAACTTAAAGTTTTTGCAAAAGACACGGAACCGGCTGAGGTAAACATTTCAGTTGCCATGGACGACTTAGAGCTACCAGGAGGTCCCGGATGGTCACCAGAGCGAGCGCTTAAAGACGCCGGTTGGAGTCAATCATTTTCTGGGGAATGGACTTCCACAGCTTCCCCCAAATGCTCCTTTGCCACAGGTTTCCACATTATCTTCTTTGGCCACATCGATCATAAATGCAACACCGGAGGCTTCTAGGAGCTGGGCAGATGCCGTCTTAGAGGAGCAAACGCAAGGTAATTCCTTACTTATCCAGAATGAGGAAGGCAAACTACAGGATTCTTCCTGTACAAAAACTTTAACTATTGGGGAAAATACAGATATCTTGGAAAATGCTGCACCCATTCAGGATGCACAACCGACACAGAACTTGCTTAAAGACCCTACACCTTCGTATGCTGATTTATTTAAAAAGTCTGTAGAGCTTGCAAAGCGTAGAAATGCTGTTCGGTTGCGATATATGGGGGGCCTAGAATCAATTCCTGACAGATATTATGTGGGTCGTACTTTGATTAAACAGTCTTTAGGTTTTACTCCATCAGAGGTTTATGTACTCATTCATGCTCCTGGAGAAGTGACTTTTGATATTAGTTTTAGGTCCCCTGCATTACTGGAGCGCTTTTGGATTAAACATATGACTGTTAAGACTAATCCTTTATGGACACCTTTCCAGGTCATTCCACTAACAAAACAACCTTTTCGTGTTATTACTGTTTTATTTAGATACGAAGGTGTTAATATTTCTGACATTTTATTCTGGTTGGAGAAACATTGTGACTTGCAAGGTACCCCGGATCCAATTCTGGATGCTGAAGGGTTTTGGAATGGTGGATGGAAGATAAAAGTAAAAGTTACATCAAAATTCAGAGGGTTTGCAGCACCTACCAAATTGTTTTTATATAGGTAGGGATAAGGGTTTTATCTTTTATCCAGGGCAAACCAAACTCTGTTTTAAGTGTGGGTCTTTACGTCACCTTAGTACTTCATGTTCAATATTAAAATGTATTTATTGTGGGGGAGGTTGGACACATAGGTAACCAGTGCGTCAACACATCCAAATGCAACCTATGCAAAGATTTAGGCCACTGCTTTCTGGATTGTCCATGGGCAGCCCATAACACTGGTGAGGCCGATTATGGTGTGCAAGATTTCTATGTGCATAGGGCTACTAAACCTATAGTCACTGGTCCCCCAGAAGTACAATCTCAGAGGCCTATGACACAAGATGTACAGCATCCCTCCCCCCCATCCTCAGTACCTGCACAACCTCATCTTATAAGTGAGGTAAGGAAAACAGGTAAAAAAGACCCTGTCAAGGCTGCAGCAGACAACATTTCAGTAAATGTTAAATTGTCTGACATTATGCCTCCCCCTTTGAAACCGGACCTTCTGTGCCCACTATTGCTTCTTCGGTGTTGGGACTACCGGTTTTAGAAAACAGATACTCAGTTTTAGCAGAACAGGAAGATGGCAATGATCATGACTCTGATTCCGCTTCTTTGGCTTCCTCTCAATTGAGTATTCAGTCAGATTCAGACATAGTTAGCACTGTTAAAAAAAACATACTATTACGTCCAAAAAAGGTACAAGGAAAAGTACAAGACTGGCTAAATTTGTACCTTAACCTTTTTCTCACTCTATGTCTGGCTCTGAGTATACAATCCAACTTGCTAGTTTAAACACTAATAGTATTCGCTCTCGGTTTAAGTTATTGGCCACCTTTGAACTTTTTTCAAAATTGAAATATGACATTATTTTTCTTCAGGATACTAGACTATACTCCACACATGATTTTCAATTAGCCTCGGAGGCATGGATATGGGGCCCTAGTTATTGGTCTGGTGGAACTGATCTATGCTCAGGTTTAGGTATTTGTTTTACTACCCCAGAAATTACAGTTACACATATTGTGGATATTTTACCGGGACGAGCTTTATTGCTTGATGTTACCTTGGCTTCATTAGATTTTCGGCTCATAAATATCTATGGCCCACAGTCTAAGGCTGGTAGGATAGCATTACTTAAACTAATTCGGCCTTATTTGTTTTCTTGTAAAAATATATTGCTTGGGGGGGATTTTAATATTCCACACTTTAAGAATACACAATCTTTTTCCAAAATATATTGTGATACCCATTTCCTGAGATCCCTAATTACCCAGTCTGGTTTAATAGATGTTTTCCTAGAATCATCTCATACTCCACACACCTTTTACCAAGGAAAAAAATCTTCTAGGATTGACTATTGGCTTGTGTCGTCTTCATTACAGACCAGTGATCCATCCGTTAATATAGTGGCCACATCAGATCATGCTCTTATAAGCGTTACCCTTTCAAATTGCCATAACACATCCAGGGATATGGGTTATTGGAAGTTAAATATATCCCTATTGGATATTCCCATAGTCAGGGAAGGTTTTCTAGCGATTATTGAAGCCAGGAAATCAGTAATTTTTCTCTATGATAAACATACATGGTGGGAAGACACAAAACAGGATTTCCAGGTATATTTTAAAAAAATAGGAAGGCTGTTGAGTAGTTACAAAACCAGGACTTATCTTTCAGCACGTAATTCTTTGCTAGCTTTTCAAAATTGTATTATGAAAGGTCAGCCTTATGATGAGCAGGAATTTCATTCTTTAAAACTTTACTTAACACAGTTACAATATGATCGTATGTCTTCTTTACAACATGAACAGAGGTTTGGCCTTAGTGGGTCCAGAGCACATACTAACCCTTTTGATTTTTGTAAAGCGTCTAGACAAAAAAAAGATTTAATGTCCTTGAAACAATCTTCAGGACAGTGTATTTTTGAAAAAGAGGACATACTAAAAGAAGTATATACACAGCTTTATAGTTTGTTTTCAGCAAAGCCAAACCCATCTCAGTCAGATGTTACTGAATGGTTACTCTCTTGTTCTTTAAAGAAAATTCCTGATTATTTAGTTCGTACTTTGTTGCAACCTATTTCAAGTAAGGAAGTGGAAATTGTTATTAAAATTCCCCTTCAGATAAAACTCCTGGTTCTGACGAATTACCGAATGAAATGTACAAACTTCTGTTACCTTTTCTTTTAATAGAATTGATGGAAATTTTGCATATAGCTTAAATTTGAGGCCTATTATCTCCTAGTATGTATGAAGGTATAGTTATTCTTTTACAAAAAAAGGGGATAAGATGGATTTAAATAATTGGAGACCCATTACTCTTCTGAACTGTGACTACAAGATACTTTCTAAGATTCTTAGTAATCGTTTATCACTTTGTCTGACAACTGTAATCCATCCCACCCAATTTTGTTCAGTTCCGGAACGATCAATACAAGACAGTCTTATTCTTTTACGGGAGATCTTTTCTAGAAGTCAATCAGGTGACCTTATGGGTTTTTTACTTAGCTTGGACCAGAAGCAAGCTTTTGACAGTGTTTCTCATACATATTTATGGCTTTGCTTAGAAAAAATGAACTTTACGGGACCTTTTGTCTCTTGGTTAAAGACATGTTACAATAAAGCTTTAGCAACCCCTCTCATAAATGGATGGTTGGGTAAGTCTATTTTGGTAACCAGGGGTGTGAGATAGGGCTGTCCTCTAAGCCCTTTATTATATATTCTCTCCTTGGAACCTCTTATTTCTGGGATAAATGCAAATGATAACATTAGGGGATTATCCTTCAGTAGTACTTGTTTAGAAATAAAGACAATTGCCTATGCTGATGATCTCTGCCTCACTTTGGCAGATCTCCCATCGTGCCAAGCCACGGATGCCTTGTTATTGGCCTATGCGGAGGTTTCAGGCTCAAGCATTAATCCTTTCAAGAGTAAGTATTTTCGTTTAAATTTAGATGTTTCTATGACAATGGTAATTCCAAATATTCCAATTTGTATAGGTCCTGGGAAGATATTAGGTGTTTATTGGGGTATGGAAGACCCTGCTTTTTATAGTTGGGAACTCTTGTTGTCTGTAGCTAAATCTAAGGTTAATATGTGGAACAAATGAAAAATGTCTAAAAAGAAAAGGGTATATATGGTCAAAACTTATTTGTTGAGTATGTTTCTATATTTAGGGGCTTTATTTCTGACCCCTCTTTCTCTTGATACTACACTCTATGGTATATTTGTTTCTGCTATTTGGGGGAGTAGACTAAATCCAATAAAGAGGGGAATATTATATCAGGATTTTAAGTTGGGAGGGATTAGGATGATAAATCCCATTGTTTTCTTTTTTTCTTTATTTGTGTCAAAAAATGTATGTCCTCTATTAAGAAAAGAGGAGACAATTTGGTATAGTTGGGTGTGGGAGACAGTAGCGTCATGGTTAGTACAGTGGGAATCCAACAGTGGTCTTTCTAAACAAGTATCTTTAGTAGGTCTACCTATACATTTCAAACCCTGTTTTTCCAAAATCAAAACATGGGGGCTCTGTAAAGTGCAATTAGAATTATATAATAGAAAAACTTTATATGGAAAATTATGGAATCTTTTAATTCCATCACATTTCTCGTATTTTCTAGCACCAAGGTATCACAAATTGGTAATATGCTTATTTCAAGAAATTCCTGCTTACATGTGGGATGTGGTTTGGCTTACAGCTCATTTAAAATTAAATGTAAAAGGAAATTTGAAACATAAAGAGAAATCTTTTAGAGGATGTCCTAGATCAAATATATGTCATGCTCAAATAGAAACTGTTCCTCATTTATTTTTTGAATGTCCCTATATTCTAGATTTTTGGAAGCTTGTTTCCCTTCAATGGAAACATTTTCCTGTTCAGGATATTACTGAAGACACATTATTTTTTGGAATATTACCAGTATCATGGTGTGAATATTTTTCGGATACCATTCTTGTTATTTTAGCTTGTTTTAAGTATCATATTTGGCAAACAAGAAGTGCTTGGTCTTTGCAACAACAATTTATTTCGCCTAAGCATTTATTTTGGAAAATTCACCATACTGTACAAAACATATACTTTGCGGAAAAAAGGCATCTTCCATCAGGTATTTTCCAGAAATACTGGAAACTTTTACATTGGCTTGATACAGGATAATTGTTTAGGTTTGTATTTTTTACAGTAGAATACAGTCAGTATTATTATTATAGTACGAAGTTTATATTTAAGTAATTTCCTCACCTCCTTTCGGGAGGAGACTGGAGGGTTTTTGATCATATAAGGTTTCTTTCTGTTCAAATTTCATATCTGTGGTAAATATTTATGTTTTCAGCTTCCTTTTTCCATGTTTGTTGTATGCTGTAATATAATCTTTTATTTTTGTTTTGAAATTTTTTCAATAAAAAAAATCCCCCTACTCTTTTAGTGGGGGTGGGATGGGGGGTTTTGTGCAAATACGGATTATTTATGTTTAAGTTTCATGTATGCTGTAATACTTATTTTGGTTTTCAAATTTCTTTCATTATGATTTTGTATGATGCAATACAATTTTGTTTATTTTGTTTTGAAGTTTTCAATAAAAAATTCCCCTACTGCATTGCTACTAGTAGGGGGAGTGGAGGTTTCTCTTGGCTGTCTTCCAAGATGGCGGACGAGAGGCTTACCGAGGTGGAGCAGAACAACCTAATGGAGATGGATATTCTAGCAAATATTGAGGAGAGGCAAGAAACAAATGAAATTGAAGCCTCAGAAAATCCAGGTCATACCTCTGGGAAGATACAGCAAGATACTGCTGTACAAAATACAACTGACTTAATGACAAGCTTGCCAAGTGATAGTGTACCTGCCTTAGATAAAAATGTAATGTCAAACGAGGAGCAGACTGAAGATATAAATGTGCCAGAACAAGAGATAGCCTTGAGAAAAAAGTTTGAAAAGGAAGAATGTCAGTATTTTTTGAAAAAGGCACGATTTGAAGCACAGCTCAGAGCAATATGCACTGACAAGCCACAATTGCCTGTCACAGCAGCTCAGCTGGAAAGCTATGGTGCACCAGCATCAGAGGAAGGTGACAGAAGCAGGGCAGAGAGAGTAGAGAACGTGGAATGTGTTGGCTCTCAGGACAGGGCAGGATATAGCAAGCAACAGAGTGAATTAATAGCTGCACAGTCGGGAATGGCAAAACAAGCTCAACTCGGCCTAAGACTGGTGGCAGCAGGGGAGCAGAAAGCAGCACTAGGAACAGAACAGAACTGGTCAGTTCCCAATGTTCTGGAGGCAGCAGGATGGCAGCAAAACGTAACGACTGGTCATTGGGAGTCAGATAATATTCTGATTATGATGCCTAATATGACAAACATAACAAATGTAACAACCTTTGAGAAACAGAACAGTCCTGGTGGTTGCACTTTCACTAATGAGTGGTACTCCTCCTCGTCTGTCAAATCAAGGAAAAGGGTATGTTTAAAATTAGCAACAATTTGGGACAAATAGGGGAAAAACAAGGAATAGGGGGTACTTATTTTCAAAAATTGCAGATGAGCATGGGTACCACTTTATATTTGAGTGCCACCACCAGGAGAACAATACAGAGCTGGATCTCTCACCAGAACTTCAGCTCACCCTAAACCCAGAGTTACGCTTGAAACAACAGGCACAGGACCACTGCATTTACCAAACTCCTTTTTTCTAGGTTGGGATAGGGTAGTTTATTTTATGCTGGCAAGCCAAAGATGTGTTTTAAATGTGGTGCTTTAGATCATTTAAGTGGTATATGTAACAAAACAATGTGTACAATATGTGGGCAACTGGGGCATATAGGAAATGATTGCCAAAATGAATGTAAATGCAATTTATGTGGGAAGTCAGGCCTCACATTCCAGAACTGCAGGAAGGCTGCACATAATCTTCCAGACCAAGCTGATGGAGAGGAACAAAGATTAATGGTGGCCCTGGCACAAAAGGACAAAGTGGGGGATTTTAGGCTAGGCCCCAACAGAGAGCAAGACAAACTGGAGGGAACTCCAGCACAGTCCCCGCCCCGGGAGGCAGGAAACAAGAGAATCCACAGTACACATAATAGAAAACTCAGACAGCAGGAATATTGACAATGCACCCACACCCTCAGAGAGAACAGAATCAGAGGAGGGGACCTCTGGGAAAGTCATGCCCCCCCCACCCCAGGGAAGAAAACAGAGGGAAGAAAAAAAAGACAGAAATTCAAGGAAGCAGCAGAGTTAGAGAGAACATCAATCCCTCAAAAAAATAAATCTGATGTTCTGCATTCGGAACATTCTGAGGAAGATTCTGAATATTCCTCAGTGGAGTCCTCCCTTCAGGAAGGCACAACAGACACAAAGGGGAAAGACAAACCTAAGGGGCAACAGAAAAGGAAAGCCAGAGTTAAACTGAAAAATATTGGCAGACAAAGCAGGAAAGGAAGCTATAAGTCATGACAGAACCATTTTCTATCCACACAGTGAATGCAAATAGTATAAAGAGACAAGAGAGCTGAAAAAAGACAAACATTTTTTTCAGTGCTATCCCTCTTACATTTTGGAATAATCTTCCTGCAGGATACAAGGTTACATACCTTATCAGAAGTACAACAAGCCACCAAAGAATGGTTCTTAGGGTCATCCTTCTGGTCTATGGGAGAGGATACCTGTTATAGGATAGGGGTATTGTTTAAGCATCCAGAGGTTAGATTATTAAAGCTTTTTGACCTAATACCAGGCAGGGTTTTAATTCTAGACATATTATTACAAAATTCTCCATATAGGCTCATAAACATCCATGCACCCCAGCTAAAAGCATTATATTGTGAAGTTTTGAAGGCGATTCAACCATATTTACAAACAAAACATACTGTTGTCTTTGCTGGAGATTTTAACTGCCCAATTAAGGCAAAAACAACAAAATACTGTGACTCAAATTTACCGGCACAATTGATACCAAGATCTAATCTGACAGATGCAGCATTCCAGTGCACAAAGCAGGAGCTCCCAACTTTTCATAAAGGATGTCTAACATCTCGTATAGATTATATATTTCTATCAAAGACTACACCCATTAGTAAAGCTGTGATAACAGTGACAGAATTCTCAGATCATAATATAATCTCAATAACTTTAGGGAGGCAGGTAAGAGACTTAAAAAGACCACAATAATGGAACCTCAACACCTCCCTGCTTTCTGAACTAGAAACAAAAATAGTGCAGGACGTTTTACAGGCCAGACAGTCTATGTTCAGTTTTCTTTGAAGACCCAGTTATCTGGTGGTTAGACAAAAAGAGGGGCCTCCAGAAACTATGTAAAAGAATAACCAGGGATAGTAACAGAGAATAATATTTACAGTACCTACAATACAGATGAAACTTACAGCACTTATTATCATTTTCACATGAAATTGGACAAAATTTGACCTTACAAATTACAAATCCAAAACAAAAAATGTTAGTTCTATAATAAAAAAGTTACGGTATTGCATCATTAGCAACAATTTGGAACCATAGGTAAATCAGAAGTAATATGCCCTTATGAATATGGGCAAAAACAAACACAAAGCAAAACAATGGCTAAAATGAAAAACAAAGATGGAACAGAATATACGGATCAGAAAAATATTAATGAAATTGTGACCACATACACTACAGAAATGTATGCTTCACTACTGGTAGATCAGGGAATTGTACATAACTTCTTGGGACACTTGAACATACCATTTCTGGACCAAGAAGAGATACAGACTTTAACAAAAGATGTACAGGAGGAGGAAGTGCAGAATGCAGTATCAGCTCTAATAGGGAATAAAGCACCAGGGCCAGATGGCCGTCCAAATGAAATAATGAAGCTTATAGGCCATTATTTATTATAGGAACTAACTCAAGTATTTAATGCTATATTAGGAACAGAGCAGATTCCATTAGAATTAGAAGGCATACTAACGTACATATACAAAACAGGAGATAAAGCAGTAATGAAAAATTGGAGGCCAATTACTCTGTTAAATTCCGACTTCAAAATACTAACAAAAATATTAGCAACAAGACTATCGAAAATAGCATCAAAACGTATCTCCCCAGCACAATCATATGCAATCCCGGGGAGATAAATACACAGTCACCTCATATTATTAAGAGAAGTAGTGGAGCAAGGAAAATTAGGTAACACAGACAGATAATTGGTGTCCTTAGACCAGAAAAAAGCATTTGACCAGGCCAACCACGATTTTGTCTGGGACACACTAACTCACTACTATATACCAGAAAAAAATGATAAAATGGTTGAAGTGTATCTATAAAACTGCAACAATCAGACCAATAATTCAAGGTTGGAAGGGCCCTCTCATACATTTGAAAAGGGGAGTAAGACAGGGTTGCCCCCTGAGCCCCATATTACATGATTTTTTTATAGACCCTCTATTAAGAGCAATAAATAAGGGGGAAGAAATAAGAGCGATAACAATAAACAGTCAGATGATTATACATAAAATAATTGCATATGCAGATGACATGACTGTAAAGGTACAGGATGAGATGTCTTTGTGTAAAGTTTTAGAAATATGTGAGAACTTTGGGATTATATCAGAAACATCTCTAAATCTGGAAAAGTGCATAGGGCAGAGATTGAACCCTGAACGGTTCCGGCCAGTAACATCGTGGAACAAAATTAAGTGAACAAAAATAAAGCGGCAAAAACAGTGTCACCATTAATATTGTCAGCACAAAATGAAGCATGCTAGAACAATGCAGGGCACATGAAACGCAGGTAGCAAACAATGTCCATTACATGGAGACACCGCACTAGAACCACAGGGGCCAGGAGCACCAGGCAACATGCCATCTCCCCTGTCCAGTGTGTTGTGTGTGTTGCTGGGGACATGCTGGCTTGTGCTGCTGGCCCCATGCATTATACATGGTCATCCACCTGTCCTCCAGTGGTTACCCTGGTGCACATTCTCCATTACTCAGCATTCTGGGTGGGGGTACCCCACCATGTGGGTGCCTGTGCCATTAGATTACCATGGTAGGTGTCCAGTGGCCTGCTTCCCCCAGTGGTGGTTGCACCCTGCCCTGTTCCATCTCCCTGCACCCCTGTGCTGTTCCTGTGCATGGATGCCTGCAGCTGTATATTCCAGTGCAGTGCCTCCATGCAGTGGACGTGGTTTGCTACCTGCATGTCGTGTGGCCTGCATTGTTCTGGCATGCTACATTTTCTGCTGCCAGTATTGATGGTGACACTGTTTTTGCCACTTTCATTTTGTCCACTTTATTTTGTTCCGCAATGTTACTGACTGAAACCAGTAATTTGAGTTTAATAGAAATGATTGTACACAACATATAGGGTGCAGGGAATGATTATGACTGCATCTTAAGAGAATGGATGGTCTTAAATACTTTACCACGATGGTAGGGAGAGGAGATGTTAGGGAGGGTGACAGAACATATATGGGTTATTTAAAGAAAAATTCCCCACATTTGGAGGGGAACTCACATTGCTGGGAAATATGTATGAAAAGCCAAAAGAATAGAAAAGGTTCATATTGTGTACAGATCTATCAAATAAGAAATTGATCAAAAGTAGAATGCAGAATGATAATACTGATTTACTTGTTGAGCATGTGCAATATACTCCTGTATGTTTAATTGTATTTTCAGTTTGTGGGATTGTATCTTATAGGTATTAAGATTGTTTGGTGTGACTTAACACATTTTTGTACATATGTAATTTTTATGCTGTCTAAATAAAAAATTCCCCTACTCTTTTCGAGAACTGCCATGGGATCTTTAACATCCACTTGAACTACCACCAGAACAGGCATATGGGACCTCAGTTTAATGTCTTATTGGAAAGACGACACCTCAGGAGTGTAGCACCCCCCTCATGCACTACAGTGTCAGTAGTAAGATTTAATCCAGGTGCTTGGAGTGGGGATAGAACCCACAGCCTTCTGATCTTCCAGCCTAGGGGCGAGTGTGCAACCTGCTGAGCCACTGACACTGCAAGTATAAGTAAGTATAAGTAGGTGCTGTGCCTCTTCAAGGACAAACTGTCAGCATGCTTCTGATATTTATGAGAATACATGCTCTACTTCACAACTGATGCAGTCTATTATCAAACCCTTTACATTTCACATTTATTTTGACACCCCAGATCATAAACAAATGCCTTGGTCATTATAACAGGATTTCAGTGTGATGTGTGCCCCCCTTCCCAATAATTCCTTCCTTCCTTATGCAAAAACGTGTAATACTGTAACTATAATAATACTTGTAATTGTGATGTTTTTCACATAGAATGATTACTGTTACTAGTGGTTATATTTATGGAATTTCTTTGGCTTTGTTAATTAGATACAGTAGTGTTATAGGGCCCTATGCACTATGCCTAAGCACCGCATAAACTGGGTGCATAGGCATAGATGCACAGGAATACTGTACGGTGGGGTCTGACAGATCCCCATGGCATTCATGACTCATGCAGAAGACAGGTCCATGCATGATGCCCTGGCCACGCAGAGAGCAATGCTCCAGGGGGTGGGCCACAGATGTGCCAGCACTATGAGCTATTCACTAAGGTGCATAGTGTTAGCCAAATGGGTGTGGGGAAGGGCACAGCTTATGCCAGTGTAGACCCTACCATAACCCACTGTGCATCACCATGGACACCATCTGACAGGCATGGAAAGACATGGCAATGACCCTCCTTGCTGCCACGGCCCAATGTGCTGTACTGGAGGGGCTGGGACTGCTGATTAGGCAAGTTCCTGGCACTGACTGGCAGGTACAGGTGACTGGGGTGGCTGTGGTGGTGCCAGGGGGGTAGGAAACAATGCCCACCACTAGGGGTGCTGGATCGAGGCATGGCCTGAAGGGGGTCAGGGCACAGCTGCATTGCAGAGGCAGGTCCTGCTTCCAGGGGTCCATCAGTGCCCTGAAAGGGTGCTGGGTGCCACAGACTGGGCTGCTGGAAGAATGAGAAATAGGGACCATGCTGTGTGGGTCTGGGTGCCTGCAGTAGGCATGCACTAACCCAGACCAATGCCTCACTATGTGAGGGATCCACTTTGGGACCTGGGATGGGTATACCATTGGATGCCCACCCAGGACTATGCCACCCTGCTGAGTCCTGTGCACCAGGGGAGAGGAGCCATAGACAGGTGAGCGCCAGTTGTGAATACTGGCATGTGCGCATCTGTTCACAGGTGAAGAGCTGTATGGGTGGGGTACATGCATTTTCTGCATACCTCTGCCCCAGTCATGCATAGTGGCCATAATTTGTATTGTTAGTCTTGCTATGTCAAGTTTAATATGCATTTATATTAATTTATATAATTACAGGTGTGACGGATAGCATCTGCTTGTTATTATATTGTATCATATTTGTGGATATAAATGTATGTTCTGTGAATGTCTGCTGAGGAAAATATGACAGCAGGCCCATGGGAAAGACTAACATTTAAAGGGGCCTGACATTTTGACTCCAAAGGCCCCTGCTTACTAGAACAGCTGGCTGTCGTAAACCTGACCCAGTGGAAACTTTAATTAAGAACTTCCTTCAAAGGCCAGGTTATCACACACTCTAAACCATTAATTTACTTTGAAATCCAGGGACAAGGTATGCATTTTATGACCTCTGAGGAAGAGGCAGCTTTTTACCTGATACCTGTTAGATTTCACAACTAGGTGAACACAGTTCCTCAGGAAGTTTCTGAAAACATTAAAGGGGTAATTCTGCCCTTGCATAAGACCTCACTAATTAAGAAGAATATATATATATATATATATATATATATATATATATATTAATTGGAATGTTTGAGCAGTGGGATGAGATATGTGACTGATAAATTAATTCAGTACCCAGGTTTGAGTGACCTCACAGCCAGCATCTGTGAGCTGTGTCATCAGGGAGGAGGATTTTGTAAAAATATATTACCAGCCAGCTGGGAGAAAACTTTGCATTTTGCTTTTGGTTTTGAAGTAGGACTCCTGACAAGAAATTCTCACAGCACTTTAGGTAAACCCAACCACCTATTTATTACTTGAAACTTAGGGTTGTTAATTATAAGTTTAGCTTATAATTCAGGTTCTTGTATGCATGTGCTGAGTAAGGAAAACACAAGGCAAACAAGTAATAAAGGAAATATTTATCACAGACTTACGACGAAACATGTAACAAGGAGTTACAAAAAGGATGATTTCCACCAGTGAGCCCTGGGGCTACACATAGTAAATAAATCTAAACACAAAATGAACAAATGTACAGAAAGAACACTAAGATCTCAGAGACTGGAGAGGGGCTGGCTGACAGTTACATATATACTTTGTTAATAAGAATGCAACATTTGGATAAGGTAGACAAATACAATTGGATATAGTCTACAGAGTGTAATATCAGGGTGAACCCCAGGAAGCAAGAGTGCATGGTTGGCATATATCTTAGAAAATGATAGCTCAGCTATAATAAGTTTTATCTATTGTTATTTCCAGACTGTCTGGAAATATATGCAACATAATCGGAAAAGCACAATACGTGTCACAATAGTGGAAAACTACAGTATGAGTATAGGAGAATATATGGCAGAAGCATAGCATATAGGTAAATATATTTCAGACAGTTATAAGCATAGCAAATATAATAGCACACACTAACATAAGTAATAAAACAAGATAAAACATTACGAGACTGTGTAAGGCATTACTATTTGTAGCAATATAAGGTTACGGTTACATGTGGGTCAGTTGGTGGTATATAACCCAGGCATAACAGTCCCCTCCTTGTTGCCTTGCTCAAAGGGCAGCACAACAAAAAGAAGGTTAGGTGTAGTAATGGTATTTCTTATTTTGTTTACAAGCCCAGGGTATGGGAGTTGGAAATCTAGTTGCCTTCTGTGTTGTCACTTGGAGGGTCTGACAAAGACAGCAAAGAGTTAGTATTTTGAAGATGGTCAAACAGGATTGAATGATAAACAATTTAAATGTAAATTCAACTATGGAATTCTCTAAAAAGAAACCAATATCATTGTTAATTAAATCATTCAAAGATTTAGTAGCTATTGCAATATCATCACTAATATAAAGCAATTGAGTATCAGTACGATTGAGAAGGGATTGAAGAGACAAATTCAGAGGTCTTATATGGACATTAAAGATAGGCACATATTGATACAAAGCATTCAAGTAGTCTGGGTCAGACTCAATGATGTCGATTTCCATAGAATGGACTGGTGTGATCGCTATGTGACCAATAACAGTTTAGAGATGAGGCATACTGAGTGGTACATCACTCAATTCCAGATGCGTCCTGGGGTTGGGGGAGTGGAGAACAGCAATATGCATGCAGCAATATACATACAAATACATGTTGAGAGACACCAATAACAAGTGAATACACAGTGTACAAGTTACCACCTGACTCTTGTCAGGGGAAGCGAGTTAAGTACTAACGAGCGAGTTAGAGATGGCACTGAGGCTGGGTGCAGCAGCACAGGAACTTAGTTCACACTATAGACACTCAAGCATACATACATACATACCTTTAGTCAAAGACTGGTAGCAAGAAGGCACTTTTGGTAGCTAGGTGCATGAGCAGGCAGTGACAAAGTGCTGCTTGAGTAGGAGGTTAAGCTGCTGAGTGGAGGTAGAGTGCCTAATCACTGCTGGGAGGGAGTTCCATACTTTAGGCATGTGGTACTTGAAGGCATGCTGTCATTTGGCAGAGGACATATGGTGGAGGGAGAGAAGTTGAGAGTCGATGTTCCGGAGGGAGTAAGCAGCGGGAGGTTGGGCTATTAGGGTAGTTGCAAGGTAATGGAGGAGGGATTGGGTCCAGAATTTAGCTGTTATCCTAGAGCAGTGTGCCATTCTCTGATCCTGCAGTGTAGTGAGGGTAGATCTAAGGATTTGTAGAGGACGCAGTGGTGGGTAGAGGGCGGGCAGTCCAGGACAAAATGGCAGAAAGAATGGAAGACAGGGTCAAGCCTGGCTAGGGAGGACTTGGGAGCCATGCTATACGCTATGTCACCATAGTCAAAAAGCGGGAGAATCATTTTCTGAACAATTGCTTTGTGGGTTGGCAGGGGTACACAACCTCTGTTCCGGTATAGGGCACCCAGTTTGGGGTGCAGTTTTTTGTGGATCACATCAATGTGGGCTGAGAAGTCAAGGTGCTGATCAAGCCAGACCCCGAGGTATCTGAATGAGGTGCAGGTCTCCAAAAGGGTCCCATCTAAGGTGTGGAAAGTGGGGTGGTAAGTAGCCGGGAGAGCCTTTGCCTTGAGCAGAAGGTGAGTGATACAGTTTTTTTTTGGATTGAGAAAAAGCTGGTTTAAGTGGAACCAGAGCTGTATTATATTAAAGTCCTGCTGGAGTCTGGATGATACTTCTGTGGGGGAGGGACCTGTGTCATATAGTACAGTGTCATCAGCATACATGTGTATGGATGTGAGAGGGTACACTGAGGGCAGGTCATTCAGAAAAATAGAGAAGAGTAGTGGGCCAAGGACTGAGCCTTGGGGGACCCCGATGGTAACAGGAAGGGGGACATAGGTGTGTGATCCAATTCTTACTGCTTGTGTTATTCCTGCCAAATATGAGTGGAACCAGTTGGTGGCCATACCTGAGAGGCCAGTGAGGGTGAGTTTTGATAGTAGGAGTGTGTGGGAGACAGTGTCGAAGGCCTTTGCTAGGTCATCGAAAATAGCTGAGGTGACATGCCCATTATCCATGCCAGTTAGGATGTCGTTTGTGGGCCTTAATAGGGAGGTGATGGTGGAGTGCGATTTCCTGAAGCCAGACTGGTAGTGTGAGAGAAAGGAGGTAGAGTTGAGGAAGGAAGATACTTGGGAGAGAACAATTTGTTCCTGAACTTTGGCCAGAATAGGGAGCAGTGAGATGGGATGGTAGTTGCCCGGCGAGGAGGTGTCGCCTCCTTTTGGGAGAGGGATGACTGTGGCATGCTTCCATTCCACCAGGATTGTAGCAAGAGAGAAGGAGAGATTGAAGAGGGTGGCCAGTGGGGTGGCGATGGCTGGGACAGATAGGTATAATATCTTGGAGTCGAGGTCTGAGGAGCATTTACCCTTGGAAGGATTGAGAGCCCGCAGAGTTTTTTGTACTTCGGCTGGGGAGACCAGACAAAATGAGAAGCAGGAGGTCTGGGGGGGAGGTGCTACGGGAGGAGTGGACTAATGGGTGGGTGTGAGTTTGTGGATAGAAGGGAGGAAGCACAGTTAGTGAAGAATGTGTTAAAAATAGAGGCCACTTCACCTGAGTCAGTGACCATGGAGCCTGCTACATTTAGGGTGGGGGTGGATGGTTGGGCTGGGAGGGAGAGTAATGATTTTATTGTCTTCCAGAATTTTGCTGGGTGGTTGAGATTTGAGTGGAAGGAGGCCTTGAAAAAGTTAACGTTGGACTGTCGCATTGTTCTAGTGCATGCATTTCAGAGTGCGCGATAGTGTTGGAGTGCCGCCTGTGTGCCAGTTGTCTTGTAGGTTTTCCAAGCCTTGTCTCTGGCATGGAGTTGTTTAATAATGCTTGCGTTTATCCAGAGTAGGTGGGCGCCCCTTACACGGGCCCTTCTGGGTGGTGCGTGGTAATCCCAGATTGCAAGACAATTAGACTTGAAAAGTTCCAGGGCAGAGTCGATGGACGATGCGTGTTGGATGAAAGACCAATCAGTGTTTGATAGATCATTTAGGAGTGCAGCAAGGTCTAGTGATTTGTAAGACCTAGTGAATAGTGTCCGTGGTGGCGGCATCCGGGGCTTGAATATTTTTCTTACTGCGTAAATCATGTGGTGGTCGCTTAGAGAGTTGGGTAGGAGACCAGCTTCTAGAACCCGATGGGAGTGTGTGGTGAGGGCCCAGTCCAGGAGGGAGTGTTTTAGGGTTTAATGATTCAAGCAAGTGGGTTCAGTGATTTTCTGGGACAGGTTTAGTGCAATCACATGGCTTCTAAGCTTCGAGCTAGTATTAGCGAGCCAGTTAAAATTGAAATCTCCAAGGATATGTAGCTTGCCCCCTGAAGCAATGGATTTTAGGGTGCCTAGGTGTTCTAGGATGATGTGCTGGGGGGGTGTCCGAGGAGCAGTAGGACCCAACTACATATAAAGGTATTGAGTGTGGGAGTGAGATTTTGATTAGCAGGGGTCTATGGAGTGTGCGGGTCTGGGGAGCTGGACAGGTGTGAACTGCAGCTTGGAGGAGATGAACATGGCAATGCCGTCACCCTTCTTTTCGCCCTGATGGTCATGTCGAGTGATGGAGTAGCCAGGGATAGTTAATTCGGCATCTGAGTTGTGTGGTTTCAGCCATGTTTCAGTGATAATAAGAATATCAGGGCGCAGGGAGAGGACATACGGTTGGAGAGAGGTGAATTTATTCAGGATGCTGCATATGTTAAGATGCATAATTTTAAACCCCCGAGGTAATTGGAGAGATGGGGAAGTGAGAGGATTGGGGGGAGACGGTGGCCCTGGATTTTGCTCTACATCACCGGCCAGGAGTAGCAGTAGTGTTATTAGCTGTTTTACTATGAGCGTAGTGCATCTTGCCTTGTGGGTGGTTGAAGGGTGCTGTGTGGTTAGTGAAATATTTTTTGTAGGCAAGGAGTGTAAAACTGATAGGCCAGCATGGAAGGAAGGTGGCAGTATGGAAGTACCTGGGTCTCAGTTAATTAGTAAGGCCTGTTGGGGTGGACCAGGGATTGAGGTAGTTGGAGGGGGGGAGTGGTTGCCCAGGTGAAGTCTGTAGAGGGGAAAAAATTGACTTCAGGGTAGGTGGCAGTTAGAAGGGATGCTAGGGGGGTGAGTAGACTAAATATAGCAAGCGTTAGTGGTGCATGACATGGTGCTTGGTTTAGGCAGCAGGAGAAAGTGATGGGACAGCCACTAGTGAAGAGTTTTGATAATCTGCAAATGAGAAAGTGGTCTGATTGGTTGTTTCATGCATGAGACCAAGCCTATATAAAGTGCAGCTCACCAAGGATGGGGGGGCAGCCGGCACTTAACGCTGGCAGGGTTACACACATGCAGATGGAATTTGCAGAAAACTGACACCCATATGGCATCTTGTAGTACCTGCAGTGCAGTCCCCGGCTCACAATCAGCTCCGTTTTCTGTTTGGGGAAGGGCAGGACACTCAAAAGGCCCTCACATCCTCTGGCTGAGGAGGAGACAAAATGGACGGGTTATAACAGGTAGGGAGAAGGCGCATTTAAATAAAGCTTGCGGGTGTGGGGGCAGGAGGGGCTGGTTTACTATAGCCAAGAAACAGCATTTGGTATTAAAATGACTTTGTGATGGAATTAAAGGTAGTTCTTAAGGATTCAATAACTCACACAGGGCTGCATAGTTTAAAAGGCACAGCTGAAATACCAACTATCTAATTCCCTCACATTTGGCAGAAATTAAGGCAGCACTTTAGAATTACATTATTTCACTCTGCATTTGAATTACAATAAATAAAGCCGGACACCGCTTGGCTAGAGATTTAGGTAGAGCAGCACATCTTGACATGAACTGCTGTACTTTAGCTGGTAATGCAGGCAGAGTTTGTACAGGTTACAGACTGAGGCAGGAGTCCAATATAATTAAGGTAACCACCAAGAAGGGGAGAAACCCTGCAAGAATGATTAATTACAATTAAAGTTCCCCAGCGAAATGGTAGAAAAACACTATGTGGTCGTACAAAGTTGTAACAGAAAACCTATCTCCATTGCTCTGCTGACAAGGACCTTTTGGAAAAAGGCACCAAAAGCACAAGCCCTTTGTTCACCCACACAAACACACACACATGCAGATGGAATTTGCAGAAAATGGACACCCAAGCTCAGATATGGCATCTTGTCGTACCTGCAGTGCAGTCCCTGGCTCATAATTTTCTCCATTTTTGGTTTGGGGAAGGGCAGGACACTCGAATGACCCTCACGACCGCCGGCTGTAGTGCAGTCCCCAGCTCATAATCGGCTCTGTTTTCAGTTTGGAGGAGGGCAGGACACTCGAATGTCCCTCATGACCACCGGCTGCAATGCAGTCCCCGGCTCACAATAAGCTCTGTTTTCAGTTTGGGGGAGGGCAGGACACTCAAATGGCCCTTACGACCACAGACTCTTCTGACCATTTTGCTAGTTTATCCAGATTTCTTCTCATTCTGCCCACACCATCTGGATCATCTGCTCTGTTGCAGATCTTGGTGTCATCTGCAAACTGACAAACCTTACCCTCCAGTCCATCTGCAATGTCACTGATGAAGAGATTGAAGAGGACTGGCCCCAGGACTGATCCCTGAGGTACCCCACTTGTGACTTGCATCTCTTCTGACTGTATACCTTTTACCACCACTCTCTGTTTTCTGCCCGTCAACCAGTTTGCCACCCAGTTGACCAATCTCTGACCCACCCCAAGCCTACCCAGCTTATTAATCAATCTTCTATATGGAACAGTATTGAAAGCTTTGCTGAAGTCAAGACAGGCAACATCAACTGCTCCCCCTTGGTCCACCACTCTGGTTTCCCAGTCAAAGAAATCTATGAGATTGGTTTGACAGGACCTTCCTTTTGAAAACCCATGCTGACTTGGATCCTGTGCTCTTATGGATTCCAGGTGTTGCACTATCCTTTCCTTAAGGAGTGTGTCCATAATCTTGCCCACTACTGAGGTAAGACTGACTGGTCTGTAGTTCCATGCCTCCTCCCTGCTACCACTCTTGTGGAGCGGGATCACATGAGCCCTTAACCAGTCTTCTGGGACCTCTCCTGTGCTCAAAGACTCACTAAACAGTTCTGATAATGGCTCTGCTAGTTGCACCCTTAGCTCCTTTAGTACCATGGGATGTATGCCATCAGGTCCCATTGCCTTGTCCACCCTGAGCTTATCGAGCTCTTGTAAGACCCTTTCTTTTGTGAAGGGACTAGTGCACACCTCCTTCCCCCCTGTGTCCATAGTGCAGAGCTGTGGGCCCTGCCCTACCTTCTCTTCAGTAAATACTGAGCAGAAGTATCTATTTAGGATAGATTCTTTTACATGGTCCTCCTCCTCACACACACACCCTTATCCCCTTTGATCTTAGTAATAACCCCTCTGAACTTTCTCTTTTCACTTATGTATCTATAGAAAGTCTTGTCACCTTCTTTTACTGATCGTGCTAGTGTTACCTCAGTTTGGGCCTTTGCCTACCTTACTGCCTTCCCTGCTTCCCTGCTTCCCTTAGGGAAGTTTGGTATGCCTCACTATCTTCATCCTGCTGTGTTCCCTTATATTTCCTGAAGGCCAGCCTTTTGGCTCTGACCTTTTCTGCTACTGTTCGTTGAGAACCAAAGTAATTTCCTCCTTCATTTGCATTTCCTTTTCTCACTAACACAATGGGATGTTGCTTCAAGTATTGCATCTTTAATGCTTGCCCACTTTGCCTGTACCCCCACACCTGTATTTCTTTTTGCCAGGGCTAGCTTAACTCTGTTGGCCATCTTATCAAAGTCAGCTTTTCTGAAGTCCCATATTTTTGACTTGGAATGGGATGATTTTGTTCTAGTGGCCAAATTGAACCATACCATGTGATGGTCACTGGCCCCCAGGTGACCTTCTACCTGGAGATCTGTGATCCTTTCCCTGTTAGTCAGTACTAGATCTAGGATAGCCCTGTCTCTAGTGGGTTGTTGTTGTACCAGTTGTTTGAGGCCCTCCCCCTGCAAGGAATCCACCATGTGTCTAGTTCTGGCAGATGTCCCTGCTGGTATTGACCAATCTGTATTTGGCATGTTGAAGTCTTCCATGATCAGAACCTCCCCTTTAGCTGTCATGTTTTGTATATCTTCTAACAGTAACATGTCTATGTCCTCCCTCTGGTCTGGAGGACTGTACACAACCCCAGTTCGTATGGCTGTCCCATTTCCTGTTTCCAGGGTGATCCACAGTTCTTCTGGCTCCTTATGTGTATTCTGAATTTCTGTAGCTTTGATATTTTCATTGACATAAAGGGCCACTCCACCCCCCCTTTTTGCACCTTGGTCTCTTCTGAACAGTACGTAGCCAGGTACTGAAGCCTCCAAGTGTGGTTACTGGTAAACCATGTCTCGCTAATAGCTACTATGTCCGGTTTAGCCTCTGTCATTATTGCCTGCAGATCTGGGATTTTGTTTTCCAGACTGCGAGCATCTGTGTACATGATTTTCCATTGGTCAGATTTCGGTGTGTTAGTTGTTGGATGAGGTCCAGTGTTTCCCCTGTGCATCATATGGGGAGCTGGACCTTTTCCTTTACCTGGTGATGCAAATGAACTACAAACATGCTGAACTACTGTTTGACCACTAGCTGAGGGGGGGAGGGGTGTTCTTCCCATTTGATGTTTGGTGCTGCACCCCCTCCCCATTTGCTAGTTTAAATATTCTGCAAAGACATAAAACTTCTGCCCCAATGCACTGACTCCTCCTTAGTCAGATGAAGTCCATCAAATTTAAAGAACTTTTGCTCCCAAAACTGTTGCCAGTTCCCTACAAATTTGTGTCCTTTTTCCTGGCACCAGCCCTTGAGCCACATGTTTAGCTCCCCTATCTCCCCTTCTCTGACCTTCTGTCCATCTGTCCCCCTCTCCCAGACTGGCAGGATCTCAAAGATGGAGATGCTGGATGAAATGGATGATAGTTTGTCACCCACCCTGGTCAGGTGTTCCTTGGTCTCCACAACTGACCGGCTGGTTAGATCATTAGTCTCTATGTGTACCAGTTTTAGGCTGGTTACAGCTGCTGTCTGTGCTGGACCCCATGTTCAGGGGACATTCTTTATCAGTAACTCGCACAGAGGTGCTCCCTAGAGTAGTTTACCATGTCTAGGAAACATCTGAGAGTTGCCACACTAGTCAGTAGGGGCAAGTCTTGTAGTCCTTGAATCTTTTTTAAGTCTGGGCTTCTGCCTTTTTTCAGTCATGCAGAGGCCCAGAAAGGTGACTTCTTTCTGGCACAACTGTGCTTTAGAAGGGTTGTATTTGAAGTCTGCCCTCTGTAAGAGGGTCAGTAGCTCATCAAGTAGAACCAAATGTTCTGTTTTGGTAGCTGTGGACAAGAGCAAATCATCCACATACTGCAGAAGGCATTCCAGGGCTGAAAATCCCCATAATGCATCTTTCATGTGTATATGAAAGAGGGAGGGCTATTATGAAACCCCTGAGGGAGGCATGTCCATGTGTACTAACGCCCTTCAAAAGTGAAGGCAAATTTATATTGGCTTTCCTTAGCCAATGGTAAAGACCAAAATCCATTAGAAATGTCCAATGCACTGAACCATTTGTGGTCAGGTGTTAACATCCTTAACACATTTGGTGCTGATGCCACTGTTGGGGCACAGCTTGGGGTTACTTGAATAAGTTTTTGATAATCAATTGTGAGTCTCCAAGCCCCAGTTGGTTTGTTTACAGGCCAAATGGTGGAGTTTGTGGTTGAAACACATGGTCTAATCACTCCCTGTTGGAGTAGAGACTGGATAGTCTCTCTTAATAATGGCAGGGCTTCTGCAGGAAAAGGGTATTGTTTTTGTCTAACAGGGTCTGGGCCTGTTACTTCAATGGATGTTTTCATCCTGCCAAAATCATGTTTGTTTTTTGCAAACACATCTTGGTGTTTTGCAAGTATATGCTTCAGCTCACTCTATGAGTCATGATCCTTGTGGACATCTATGACATCATACTCAGTGTCATTGCATGTAATGGCAGCCAAGACATGTGAATCACATATCATGATAGTATGGTACTGGCCTGGAATCTGAATCATTAGACTGTTGGCTAAATCCATAACACAGCTGTGCTGTGCAAGGAAATCAATCCCTAAAATACTGGGATGATGACATAATACCATGAGGTCAAAAGTGAATTGGGTGTTTAGGATACCCACTACCACTGGAATGGGGATGGACCTGCATTTCTGCAATATGGTACCATCCACACCTTGAGCACCGGTCAACCTTCCAATCGACCAGTGTGAGGAAGCTGGGTCCTCATTATGTAGTACTGACATAGCTGCTCCTGTATCAAGCAGCATTACCTGTTGGCAGCTCCCTACCATGGCCTCTACACAAGACCTTCCACTTGTATACACAACCAAAGGGGAAACAATGCAGACTGGGGCCTCTAATTGTCATTGTGACATATTAGGGCTCCCCCCCATGAGTTGTGCAATCATTGCTTACACTTTCTTACCAGTTATGGCTTCATTCACATTATAAGCTGGAAATAACTGACTTTGGTTAGTAGTAGCCACTGCTGCCATGGGTGATGCTACATGGCAGGTGTCAGTGGAGACAGCTGCATGGTAAGTGAAGCTGGTGCTGTTAATATGGGGGTGGGGGAGGTGTTGGAGCAGTAAAAAGAGGCTGCAAGATCTGGACTGTTTCAGGTCCTGTATCCTCCTCCCCATTATGGGTTGGAATGCTGGAACAATCGCTACCATGATGTGGTCACTACCTGGGGTTCTAGCAGATCTGACATGATCTAACATCTCTCTCAACCTTTTATTTTCCTCAGCAATCTGTTTATATGGTGGTCCAGTTTTATCATTCCCACTGCCTTTAGTAGTTCTATATTGATTAGCATTACTATACTCCATATCCTGATAGTTATTCTTGTTACACTTTTTTTATACCTATTTCTGTATCTCCCCCCTCCTTTGGTCAGGGTAGTGGTGGTGGCAGCTGAGCTGGATGGTGCCCTCCCCCCCTTCCACTGCATAAATGGTGTAGCCTCCATTAGGCTGCTGAATTGCAGTGACCTTGTTTTTATCCTTATAACTGATAGACCAGATATAAATCTAATACAGCCTCTCAGTTACCACTTTAATTTTATCAAATGTGTCCTGTTCTGGGAACACTGACACTCAACCATCTCATGTAGGGCTGGTGTCATGTTCCTGATATACAGATCCTTGTATTTAGTCTGTTCTGTGTTATGTTCCTCCTTTGCAAGGAGCTTGCCTGAGTGATAAGCCATCCACAAGCGGGAATGGTGTGAGGCAGAGGATTCTCTAGCCTGTTGTTTCACATTCAAGGCTATACGCACACCCACAACTCCTGGGTTGGCAGCAGACAACAAATTAGTACAGATATCATCAAACTCCATGTTCACACCATTCCATACAGCTGACTTAAGTTTGGACCAGAGACCAGGTTGAATTGCCAGCCTTAATATACAGAACTTAATTTACAGTACTCTGGAAGGCTAAGCATTTCACAATGTGAGCTCACATTTGCCAGATGACAGCTCAAATTATCATTAGGCAGCATAATCCCAATTTGTTGTGCTGAATTGACAACTTGCATGGGGTTGCCTGTAGGCGGTTTCTGGTCAGCTTCTAGAGCCACCGCTCTGGAGGTTTTGTGTGCAATCTTGCAGCAGTCTATGCAACAGACTTCAGTACACTTTTCTGTGAACTAGCTTCCTTAATCATTTTATTAACCTTCTCATGCAATCTGTCTCGCTGCTCATCAGCAATATCTAGACTCTGTATAGGCTCTTCAATCACTACATTAATTTCTACTCTGTCCTTTGAATTTAAAACAACAATTGCAGGGTGATAGGATAGCTTTAAGTTATCTTTGGCTTGCTGCCATCAGCCATTTTGTTGTAGGGCAGACATTTTGTAGGAGGGTATGGGCATGGCTATCTTGGAGGAGGACCTCCTGAGGGTGGCCATCTTGTTCTAGGTCAGCACCATTTTGTGAATGGCAGTGCTGCACAAGATGTTGACATCCACCTCCATTTTGTGAATGATAAACATCCAACATTTTGTGACAAAACAGGGACAGCCATGGGGCTAGCCTGTACTGATCAATCTACAGAACTCTCTGCATCAGAGTTCTCTTCCCCAGAAGAATAAACATCAATAGGGAAAAAATTAAAGCCCTTCATAGCTTTAAAGTGACATTGTAAAAGGAACACATGTTGGTGTAACTTTGCCACTTTAGCAAAACATTTGTCATGATTAACCTTTGCATTTGTAGTAAACAACCCCCTAGACACATCTTGTAGTAACACCCTTGAGTCAAGCTAACTTGACTCATTTATTTATTTATTTGTTTTCTCTTTTTTAAAAAGAAAATTATCTGAGGATCAGTGGCAGGATTTTTAGGACAGTAAATTAATAAAAAGGACTCTAGGAGAGCTTCAATAACAAACAAGTAGTGGAATAGCAGTATAATTGCAGTATAATGTGGGGAGTGGTGCAATGCAGTAGCTGCAGGGCAGCTATGTTCAGGCAGACCTTCTGGACACTGAGGTGCTGCCCTATCTGCATGCATCTCTCTGGACTGTGTGATGAGGTTACCAGACTCAGAGCAGAAGTAAACTGGGTCAGGAGTACCATCAAACCTATCCAGAGACCACCCAGTACAATGCTGCTGCCTCAAAGGATGCCGAGAATGAGGAGCACTTGGATGACAGTGGGCTAAGGGCAGGTTAAGACAGTCAGGCAGAGGCACATCCCAGCTCCTATTCCACTCAAGAATTCATGTACCACTCTGGAAAATGAGGGCAACCAAATAGAGTTACCCAGAGAAGTGGAAGGAAAGATGTGGAGGTTAGCCAAGGAGGTGACCTCAGCGGGGAGAGCAGTGGACCCCAGAGAAGGAGGAGGAAGTGAATCCTGGTGGGGTCTCCATCATAAGAGGGATCCAGCTAGGAACACAGGAGAGGAGGAGGAGGACAGGGAGATGAGGTGCTTACCAGGTGCCACGGCATGGAGGGATGGAAGGAAGATCCTGGGGATCACTGGGAAGACAAGATGGGAGGGTGAGCTGGATGTCATTATCCACCTAGGTACTAATGACTTGGCAAATGGGGAGCCAAAGGAAGTTCAGGAAGAGTTTAGGAAATTGGGGAGGGGTCTCAAGCAAGTAGCTACTTCTGTCACCTTGTCAGAAGTACTACCTGCAAGAGGCATGGGAGAGCATAGGGGTGCATGCACCAGGAACTTTAACTCATGGTTGAAGAACTGGTGCTGTGATGAAGGGTTTGGATTCATTGGTGACTGGGCACCCACCTGGAGGGATGGAGGTTTGTTCAAGCCTGACAGCCTGCATCCATCCTGGAGGGGAATCCAAGCACTCAATGATAAGTTTAAATGCTATATTGACAAGCTTTTAAACTAGCCAAGGAGGTGGCAGGCCAGCAAGGAGAGTACCTCCTGCTCACCCCCCACAGCTAGCAGTGGAACCAGTGAACCGGAGGAGTGGGTATCTCAACAAAGCAGTATACAAAAGATGGAGATTAGTGCCCAAGAGGTGGATAGGCAGAAAAGGTCAAAAATCAGCAGAAGGGCAGACAGCAAGGAGAACCAGGGATAAAGGACAACCAGGGAAGAGGCTGAGTAGAACAGCTAAACAGTCTAGGGAGGTCAAATCATGGAAAGCCATGTGTGCCAATGCCAGGAGCCTAAGCAACAAGATGGAAGATCTGGAGGCTGCCATGGTGCAGTCAGACCTGGACATTGTGGCCGTCACAGAAACCTGGTGTAATGATAACCATGACTGGGAGATGGCCATTCCTGGCTACAACATATTCAGAAGAGACAGAGCAGGCAGGAAGGGAGGAGGAGTGGCATTGTATGTCAAAAATGACATAAGGGCCACAGAGATCGAGGAGGAACAAAATGGGGGAGAGATACTGTGGGTTAAGCTGGAAAGGAAAATGGGGCCAGCCATCCGCACAGGTGTGGTCTTTAGACCACCAGTCCAGGAGGAAGAAACAGACAGGGAGCTGATGCTAGTCATCCAAAGGATGGCAGACAAAGGTGAGGTAGTACTGGTTGGAGACTTCAATATTCCAGACGTGGACTGAAGCATCCCAGCAGCAGCATCAACTAGGAGCAGATTTATCCTGGACTCCCATCAGGGTGCCTTCCTCAAGTAACTGGTCATGGAACCAACTCAGCAGAAGGCAGTACTGGACCTTGTGCTCACAAACAGGGACAGTGTGATGGGGTAACAGTGGGGGAGCACCTGGGGAACAGTGACCACCAGTCATTGTGGTTTGAAATCACAGAAGGAGCAGAACCAAACCACACAAAAACACGTATCCTGGATTTTAGGGGGGCAGACGTTAGGAAAATGGGGAGATACTTGAAAGAGGCATTAAGGGGAATGGGGCAGGAATCAGGGGTTGAGGAACAGTGGGCCATATTTAAAATGGGGATTACAAGAGCAACAGAATTATGCATTAAGCAGGTTAGCAAGAAGGAAAGGAAGAGGAAGCCATTATCATTTTCCAAAGAAGTAGCAAAGAAAGTGAAAGTCAAAAAGATTGCATTCAGGCAATACAAAATGACACAGGCAGAAGGGGATAGGGAGAAGTACCAGGAGAAGCAAAGGAAGGCAGGGAGGTCAGTAAGGGAAGCCAAAGCTCAGACAGAAGAACACATTGCAAAATCAGTGGGTAGAGGGGACAAAACCTTTTACAGGTACATAAGTGAAAAAAGAAAGGCAAAGGGGATAGTGAGACTGAAGGGGGAGGATGGGGACTGCATGGAGGATGATAACAGTAAAACTGACATACTGAACAGGTATTTCTGCTCAGTCTTTACTGAGGAAGAGGAGGGTAATGGATCTGAAGGGAGTACAAGGGGTTAGAATGGTGCAGAATGGACACAAGTCCCTTTACACGAGAAAGGGTCCTGAAGGAACTGGAAGTAATAAGAGTTGATAAAGCAATGGGGCCAGATGGGGTGCACCCCAGGGTCCTTAAAGAACTCAGAAAGGTGGTGGCTGAACCTCTGGCTATCCTGTTTAGCTGATCACTGGAAACAGGGGAGGTACTCAAAGACTGGAGGATAGCAGATGTAGTCCTCTTACACAAAAGTGGGAACAAAGAGGAAGCAGGGAACTACAGACCAGTCAGCCTCACCTCGGTAGTGGGGAAGATCATGGAAGCACTACTGAAGGAGAGAATGGAGGAACATCTGGCTGTCAATGGACTGCAGGATCCAAGACAGCATGGTTTCACCAGGGGGAGGTCATGTCAGACCAACCTCGTTGAATTTTTTGACTGGGTGACTAGGGAGGTGGATCGGGGAGGGCAGTGGACATGGCCTATCTGGACTTCAGCAAGGCCTTTGACACTGTGCCACACAGAAGACTATTACACAAACTAGGGAATATGGGTGTGGGCAGGACAGTAGTGTGGTGGGTAGGTAACTGGTTGGGTGGCAGAACACAGAGGGTGGTGGTAAATGGCTGTCACTCCACAGAGGGAAGAGTGACCAGTGGGGTACCACAGAGATCAGTGCTGGGACCGGTCCTATTCAACATCTTCATCAGTGACATTGTACAGGACCTAGAAGGCAGAATTTCACTGTTCGCTGATGACACAAAACTCTGTAACAGAGTAGACACACCAGAGGGTGTAGACAGAATGAGAAGGGACCTGCAGAAACTTGAACAATGGTCAGGGGTTTGGCAGTTGAAATTAAATGCAAAGAAGTGCAAGATAATGCATATGGGGCACAAAAACCCTGGCACAATATATCAATTGGGGGGTGAGGATATAGCATGCATCAAGTAGGAAAGGGATCTTGGGGTTATCATCTCTGATGACCTCAAGGTAGGGAAACAGTGTGACAAGGCAGCAGGTAAAGCAAATAGGATGCTGGGATGCATAGGCAGGGTCATCACCAGCAGGAAAAGGGAGGTCATGATTCCACTATACACGACACTAGTGAGGCCCCTCCTGGAGTACAGTGTATTGTTCTGGAGAACTTACCTACGTAAGGACATAGACAGGGTAGAGATGGTTCAGAGGACGGCAACAAAGATGTTACATGGATTGTATTACAAGTCCTATGAGGTCAGGTTGAAGGAATTGAATATGTATTCCCTGGAGGAGAGGAGGGAGAGAGGGGACATGATAGAGACATACAAGTATCTTACAGAGAGGAACAGGGTGCAAGAATACACTATTTTTAAGCAAAAAAGATGTTCCGGGACTAGAGGGCGTGGAATGAAGTTGGAGGGAGGATGATTCGGAGGAAATGTGAGGAAGAATTTCTTCACATAACGGGTGGTGGACAAGTGGAACACCCTGCCTGAAGAATTTGGTGGGGGCTGAAACAATCACGGGATTTAAGAAAGCATGGGACAGACATAAAGGAATTCTGGAGGTCAGGGGTAAGGGGCAACAGAGTTCTAGGAAAACATAAACTGAAGTTACAAGCTCAATTGGGCAGACTAGGTGGGCCATAGGCCCTTATCTGCCAACACTGTCTATGTATCTATGTCTCTATGTACCCTGTAGGCAGCAGATAACTCTTTGTGATCTTTCTTTAAGTGTTTTAGATCATGAATCCTCTGTTTGCAATCAGTTTATAACAAAGTTCACTCAGCTTATGCACTCTCATGTCAGAGTGTTCATCTGAGGTAGCAACTGGCAGTCACACTGCTGATGTAATGCCTGCAGCTCAGAATAAAGTATGTTTACATTTCTAGAATGTTCTACAATGTTCTCACCAACTAATCTCTTATAGAAAGTTAAACTAGACTCCACAGAAATTAACATCTGTAATGAAGCCTATAACGATGCTAACAACATTGCCAGGAGCAGGTCCTTAGCGGACTGCTTGTTAGTTGACTGGCTCAGTGTAATATACTGCTCACATATCAACATGATCGGATCCAAAACATTTTTGATTAACTCATCTTTAGTTAATACATTATAGCATTCCCAACCACCGTGTGTTTTGAGATAAACTGAGATATCTTTACTCAGCTCCTTGCTAATAACCATAGACATGTCTGTTAAGCTGGGGAAACCTTTAACCATTTGCTGGCCAGCTGCTGTGTTCAGAATCACAGTAGATGAACACTGGCAAATGGGAGACGTGTGTGGATAACATTAAAAGACTGAAAAAAGTTACCACAAACAGCTGCATGTTTCTTTTTGGTTTTGTTTCTCTATTCGCTTCATTGTAATTGTAACCAATAGACAAAGGCAGCCTGTCTGAATAAAAACAGAGGTCCCTAGTGAATTATAAGTCACACTGGAAAAACACAGACTGAGAAGAATTAAACAACAAACACAGCAACTTGCCTATTATGAATTCCTCACTAGTCACAGCATCAGCCACAGATCACCAATAATGTTAATTATAAGTTCAGCTTATAATTCAGGTTCTTGTGTGTGTGTGTGTTGAGTGAGGAAAACACAGGACAAACAAGTAATAAAGGAAATATTTACTACATACTCATGCCAAAGCATGTAACAAGGAGTTACAAAAAGGATGATTTCCACCAGTTAGTCCCGGGGTTACACGTACTAAATAAATCTAAACACGAAATGAGCAAACGTATGGAAAGAACTTTAAGATCTCAAAGACTGGGGAGGGGCTGGCTGGCAGTTACACATATACTCTGCTAATAAGAATGTAACATTTGGATAAAACAGACAAATACAATTGGATATAGTATAAAGAGTGTAATATCAGGGTGGACCCCAGGAATCAAGAGTGCATGGTTGGCATATATTTTAGAAAATGATTGCTCAGCTAGAATAAGTGTTATCTCTTATTTCCAGACTGTCTGGAAATGTATGCAACATAATCAGAAAAGCACACTATGTGTCACAATAGTGGAAAATTACAGAATATGAGTGATTGTGAGTATAGGAGAATATATGGCAGAAGCATAGCATATAGGTAAATATATTTCAGACAACTATAAGCATAGCAAATATTAATAAAAAACACTAACATAAGTAATAAAACAAGATAAAATATTACAAGACTGTGTAAGGCACTAATACGTGTAGCAATATAAGGTTACGGTTACATGTGGGTCAGTTGGTGGTATATAACCCAGGCAAAACAGATTAGTTAGAAATTTCAGTTACAGGCATTTGATAATTTCCCTTTTCTTTTGACTGTAAGTATTAATGTATATAGGTTCGGTGTTTTGTATGTATTTATTATTTTTAATTTCAGTAAACTTTTTGATTTCCTTAATCCTGCTTGAGTCTTTTCTCATTTTTTGCATGTGAATACTAGGACAGTATTTCATAATTTGGACAAAACTGTTAAGGGCTTAAAGTGTATTACCATCTTGCTCTAAGGTAAGAAAATACCTAAGGTCTCAATTGAGTCAAAAAGGGGAGAACTGGGAACCAGGCTGGGTGCTCGCTGAGTTAAGTATTGCACTGCATTTCCCCGAAGAGGGTGTGATATTTGATCGTGGTAACTGGGTGTGCTAGCGAAAAAGGGTTCATATTTTACCTCAAGACTCAAGACTAGTAGGTGTTTCGGACCCAAAACAGACAGGAGGGTTACCCTGTTTGTCTCCTGTTCACATACTGCACTTTGAGGTTTGGCACTGTGAGAGCAGAGGGCATGACCTGTGGAGTGCATTTGTAACAGATCTAGTTGGCAGCGGTGTGATTTAAAAGTATTTGGTAACACGAGCATTAATAGTCCAGTGTGTCAGATTGACAACTGTAACAGCTCACATGCAAAATAAGGCAGTGATTTAAAAAGTAAAGAAATATATCATTGTGCTTACAGTCTAAGTTCCCTACCTGTTTTATTTTTTTGGGGTGTAAGTCAGTGTAGCCGTAGCTTAAGGAAGAAGATGGATTCCAACTACAGCAAATACACTGCAGACTACCTGAGGCAGTTGCCAAGAAAAAGAGAGGAGTTCAGCATGAAGGGAGAGCCAAAAAGTACCTCATGGAGGCTCTTCTGGCAGCTGATGCCCAAGACCTCGAGTCACAGTCAGTGACTGGAAAGGACCAAACCTTCAGCATGGAGGGCCAGGGTCCATCACAGTGTCCAGATCCAGGGAGGAGGACAGCAGGACCATTGAAAACTGAGAGCCACAACAGCAGGGGAAGGTCACCACCATGCTGGAGCCTGAAGGGATCAGGCTGCAGATGGAGTTGTGGAGGATGGAACTGGAGTTTGAACAGAAAAGGTTCAAAGCCCAGCAATGAAGGAAGCTTGAACAAAGGAAGCTGGAGATGGGGAGAGAGAGAGGAGAAGCGAGAGGCCGAGGAAAAATAGTGACAGCTTCAGAAAGAGAGAGAGAGGCTGAGCGAGAGGAGTGAGAGCACCAGAGGAAATTTGAACTGGAGAAACTACAACTCCAAAGACCAGCGCCAGAGCAGGTAAGTGGCATGGGTGAACCTGGGACTCCAGGACTGGTTTACGAATTAAATTCTAAATTAATAGCTCAATTTAAAGAGGGGAAAGATATGGATGCATTTTTAAACTAATTGTTTTTATTTATTGAAGAGAATCAGAATTACAATCCTTTGAGTCATATACTCCTTTGCAAAGGCTCCACATCAGTACAAGAAAGCACAAACATAACATTAAACAGTATTTTACATTGGTCATACAGCACAGGGGGTATAACTTTGGTGGGTTACAGCATCTAGGATCTTAAAGAAGAGCCTGGGTCATAGTTGTAAAATATGGCAGGTTACAGTTTTGGAGGGTCATTAACTGAGCCCTGAGTCAGAGTTTATATACAGCGAGGTTGTAGGACCTGAGGATGTAATCATGGGATAAAGCAAAAACCTTTTGTCCATTACTTCTGTGGGTTTTCACACTGCACTAGAGCTAGAAACTGGTTACAGTATTTCTCCTTTTGTGATTTGGAGAGGACGGAGGAGTATCAATTACAGCCACAAGCCGCAGAGTCAAGAATTTGGTTCTTGAGACCAGTCTTAAATTGGCTAAAACTGGGGACCGGGGAGATGGAGGATGTTAGGCTGTTAAGCCAGAGGGAAGCATGATAACATAAGGACCTTTGCCTAGAGAGGTCTTTGAAAAGGTATGCATTCAGGCAAACATTCCCAGAGAGTCCCGGAGCTTCCAGCTATCCCTGCTGCTTACCGGGAAAGCTCATGACGCATTCGGTCAAATGGACAATCAGGACAGTAATGACTATGGCAAACTTAAAGCTGCTTTGTTAAAGAAATATAATTTAACAGCAGAGGCATACAGAGTTAAATTCTGTAAGCTCAGGAGAAGCCCTGACATGAGCTACGAGGAGCTAGCCACTAAACAACATTAGTTTTTAAAACGCTGGTATGAAGGGATTCAAGCAGACTCTGTAGAGAAAATTGAAAATGTTGTACTTTTAGAGCAGTTCTTTTGGGCTTGCCCTAGAGAGCTGAAAACCTGGCTAGAAGACTGAGATCCAAAAACAGTGCAGGAGGCTGCCAAGCTCTTGGATCACTATGCCAGAAGCAGACCTGCTCTGAGGGGGAGTGGGGTGGGCATTGCAGTGCAGAAAGGGAAAAGCGCACCTTCAGGGCAGTTAAAACCTTCTCTGCCTCCACCAAAACCAGGCAGCCCCAGGTTACAAAAAAGGATTTGCTTGATAAAAGAAATGAATGTAGGGTTTGCAAGCAATCTGGACATCTTGCCAGGCAGTGTCCAAAAAGGGCAGAGAGTGCACAAAGTGGTGCTGGGAAAGAAGTGGATTTTTTGTGTATCCCTAAAAGCATGCCAGTAAACATGAGGGAGCACATACACCCAGTTACTGTGAATGGGGTGAAGACCCATGGGTTAAGGAACATGGGGGCATCCCTGACTTTGGTAGAAGGGGATTTGGTTGAGTCTGAACAGCTTATACCAAATCAATTTGTTACTGTACCGGGATTCACTGGGGAGAAGAAAACGCTGCCACTTGCTAGTGTTTTCCTGGACTGGGGTGAGACAGGAAAGACTGTGCAAAAAGTTGCAGTGGCAGAAAACCTTGCCCAGGAAGTAGTTATCAGGAACAATCTCCAAAAGGGGGGGGTGTGCAGTTACCCACAGTCAAGCAGCAAAGGTAAATTGTAGTTCCCTGGACCCCATAGAAGCCTCTGTGGAAAACACTGGGAGGCTGGTTCCCCAACCTGTATCTCCTGATAGGGAGAATAGTAAAGGGGGGGGGTAGAAATTCCCCAGATAGCAGTTAACAGAACAGCTACAGAAGGTTACCCTCAGGAAAGAGGTAAAGCCAATAGTCAGAGGGCTAGGGATGGCAGTGACCCTGAATGCCCTGACGCTAGACCTAGGGACCTTAGTTTAGAAACTGGAGTGGACCAGTCCCATGCCTTGAGAATGTGTAAAGATTTTGCAGCTGCTCAGAAAAATGACCCTAGTTTAGAGAAGCTGAGGGCTTGGGCAGACTCTGACGGAACGTGGAGAGGTGACAGGAAGCATAAAGTTTATTGGGACAAGGGACTGATGTACATGCAGGATATAAAGATGGAGGGAGGGGTGATGGGCAGGCAACTTGTCATTCTCCAGGGGTACCGTGAGCAGTTGCTCAAGATCGCTCATGATATTCCCCTGTCTGGCCATCTGGGAATTGTGCACACTATGCAGTGGTTGCCCCAGAATTTCTATTGGTTCAACTTTGCCCATCAGGTGAAGGAGTATTGTGGGCTTTGTCACCAGTGCCAAGAAATAGGGAAGGCGGGTGGGAAAACCCCAGCCATCCTAATTCCCTTGCTCATAGAGGAGGAGCCATTCCAGATGGTAGAGATTAATATTATGGGGCCATTGAATACCCCAGCTCCTCTGGGAAGAGGTTTATCCTAACAGTGATGGATTATGCCACCCGGTACCCAGAGGCAGTCGTCCTATCCTCACTGAGGACAGACAAAGTGGCAGATGCCTTGCTAGGGATTTTCTCCCATGTTGGGTTCCTGCAGGTGGTTATCACCGATTGAGGGGATTCCTTCATGTCAGACCTGATGAAATGTTTGTGAGAGAAGTGTGGGGTGGTGCAGAGATGCATGACAGCTTATCACCCACAAGCCAATGGGCTTGTGGAAAGATTCAATGGTACCCTTAAAATGGTGCTCCAAGCATTTGCTGAACAGCATGGGAGAGACTGGGAGAAATACCTTCCCCACCTGTTGTTTGCATACAGGGAGGTGCCCCAGAAGTTGACAAGGTTTTCCCCCTTTGAGCTTTTATATGGATGCAGGGTATGTGGGCCCCTAGACTTGATCTGGGAGGACTGGGAAGGCAAGCACACCACCCAGGGAGCTCCCATAGTGGATTATGTCCTTAAGTATAGTGAAAAGCTGAAGGAACTTAAGGGAACAGCCCAGAGCAACCTGGCAGCTGCCCAGCAAAAACAAAAGGTATGGGTATGATCTCAGAACCAGAGCTCGCTCATACACTGTAGATCAGGAGGTCATTGTCCTAATCTCGGTCTGGAAAGAGAAGCTGCAGGCAGAGTGGGCAGGACCGTACAAAGTAGTCAGACAGGTGAATGATGTAAATTATATTATAGAACTGCCTGACAGGAGACATACCCAAAGAATGTACCATGTCAACATGATGAAGCCATATGCAACTAGGGCTGACGTGGTCTTTGCAGTATGTAGTCCTAGGGAGGGAATGGATGAAGGAGAGCCCCTTCTGGACTTGCTGGAAGAAAGCAAGTAGGAGTCCTCTGTGGAGGCAATTAAAATGTCACCCCAGTTGACCCTGGACCAGATTCAGGAAGTAAGGGAGGTTTTAGCAGACATTGCCCCCTTATTTAGTGCCAAGCCTGAACTAACCACCTTAGTGACCCATGATGTGGAGACGAGGACGCAAGTGCCCATGCGGCAAACAGCATATCGGGTGTCAGAAGCCATCCAAAAGGACATTGGGAGGGAGGTGAAGGAAATGCTGGATTTAGGGGTAATCCAGAAATCCCACAGCCCCTGGGCCTCACCTGTAGTCCTTGTTCCCAAGCCAGATGGCTCTACTCATTTTTGTGTGGATTATCATGCACTCAGTTCAGTCATGAAGTCAGAAGCTCACCCAATGCCATGGATGGATGACCTACTGGACAAGTTGGGAGGGGCGACATACCTTACTACTATTGACCTGACAAAAGGGTATTGGCAGGTAGAGTTAATTGCCAGAGCTAGGGAGAGGTCAGCCTTCATCACTCTGATAGGGTTATTTGAGTTTAAAGTAATGCCTTTTGGAATGAAGAATGCCCCTGCCAACTTCCAGAGGTTGGTGAACTAGGAGTCAAATGATGCTGAAGAGTACACCATGGCATACCTGGATGACATTTCCATCTTTAGTGCCAGCTGGGAGGAACACCTGTCCCACCTTAGAGAAGTGCTGGGCAGGATACAGCGGGCCAGGCTCACTATAAAAGCTGAAAAATGCCAGGTGGCCATGGCTGAGGTGGCATACCTCAGGCATGAAGTATGCCGGGGACAGCTCCATCCTAATCAAGCAAAAATTGAGACAATCAAGGCATAGCCCAGACCTGAAACACAGAAACAGGTTTGAAGTTTTCTGGGGACTGTAGGGTACTATAGAAAATTTGTACCAAACTACAGTACCCTGGCCACTCCCCTATCTGGCCTGTTAAAGAAAAGGATGCCTAAAAGGATTATCTGGGAACCAGCCTGTGAGCAAGCCTTTACACAACTAAAGGAGGCACTGTGCAGTGCTCCTTTATTAGCCAGTCCAGTCTATAGTAAACCCTTTGTAGCCCAGACTGATGCCTCAGATGTGGATATTGGGGCAGTACTTAGTCAAAACGTCTAACCAGGGGAAAGATCACCCAATAGTGTACCTCAGTAAGAAGTTGCTTCCCAGGGAGCAGGCTTATTCTACAGTGGAGAAAGAATGCATTGCAATGGTGTTGGCACTAAAGATGTTAGAGTCATACCTATATGGGCAGCACGTCAGGGTACAAAACAGATCACAATCCCCTGGTTCGGCTGGCACAAATGGGTAAAACAGATGGCAGGCTTTAAAGATGGAGCCTTGTCTTGCAGGGTTATGACATGACTGTCTCACACAGGGCAGGGGCAGCAAATGAAAACACAGATGGGTTATCGCATTAGTTTGAGCAGTGAATTGAATTTGGGGAACTCATCCCATGCCTAGGAATAGATACCCCCAAATTCAGTCTAGAGAACTCAAAGAGAAACAGCTCCGGAGTGTGTGTGCTCATTCCAAAAGTATCCAAGACCAGCAAAAATGGAAGGCACCACTTGTCTGCATATAAATTAACTTTTAATAGAAAAATGGGCAATAAATGGCACAGCAGCACAATACTCACACCACCAAAAAGCCAAATAACGCGACCTGTTTTTCTCAACAGAGCCTCCTCAGTGATTAGTTTGGTACTACAACATATCCTTCTTAAATAGTAATGAATTAAAGTGATACACTCAATTATCCACTTATAAATGAAAAACACCATGGCCCGGATATTCAGACTGCACCTGGCAGGGGCGCATGCCTGGGAGCAGTGCATCTGGGATGAGCCAGGTCCAGGACTGGGTGATATTCAGCGGTGATGTGCCATGGCGCAACACTGTTGAAGATGGCACAGACAGTGGCACTGTGTCGGCGCAAGCCACGGACAGTGAGTATGGAGATGCACCAGTGCAACTGCAGTTGCGCTAGGCACATCACACGTGATATTCAGCGGAAGGCATGCAAATGAGTCCATAATATATGCAAGGCAGAAATGGGGCCATTTGCATGTCATTATGGCCCCATTTGCATGCATTGCGCAGGGCAGCCTGGCAACTTGCACCTGGTGCCCTGTACAGCATGACGTGTGCACAGTTGGGGTCCTGGGGCATCCCCCATCCCATAGCCACAATTGTGGTTACATGCAGTAGAACACAGCCCTGGTAGTCTAGTGGCCCCCCTCCCTCCGGTGTCCCAGATCACTGGAATAAGACCATTATTGAAGTCCCTGGTAGTCTAGTGGTACCCCCCGCCCAGTGCCACGATCATGGTACAGCCCCATATCATATATCCCTGGTGATCCAGTGGCACCCCAACCGCTTCCACCCACACAGACCCCTTGCAACCCTGCTCCCCCCCATCATTGGCAGATGGCTGCAACCCTCCCGCATACCACCTGTCTGCCCGCTGAATGACAGGTACAGTGTGAGCTTGCAGGGCATACTGTATTAGACAGTTTTAAATATGTGGATGACTTCATTCACATAATTGGGACTGTCTAGTATAGTATGCCCTTCAACCATACTGTACCTGTCATTAACGGCAATCGAAGTGGTATGTGGTAGGTTCCGCATGATGGGGGTAGGCAGGGTGGCAAAGGTCAGTGGGGGTGGGAGGGTGGGGGATGCCACTGGTTCACCAGGGAATTATGATATGGAGCTGTACCACACTGCGGCAACAGGCGGGGGGTACCACTAGACTACCAGGGATGTCAATAACAGTCTTATTCTGGTGATCGGAGACACGGGAGGGAGGGGGGCCAGTAGACTACCAGGGAAAGTCTAACATTACATTCATCGGGGCATCTGGGAATCGGGATGGGGGTCCACTGGACTACCAGGGATATGTGTGTGCTTGTGAACAGTGTTCTGGGTCAGCTGGCAGCTGCTGTGATTGTGCACTACAATACAGCAGTCCGCCTGTGGGTAGCCGGGAGTTGTTCCCACTCCTCATGGGCTCAACTTTGAGCCCCCCTATGTGGTGCACTGCAGGGTTGTGCCAGCATATGCGCCGCACATCCTGGGCTGAATATCGGGATGTGCTGCATATGCATGGGCATGCCCCTTAGCCCTGTCCTCAGTGACATAAGGGCTATAGACTGGTCAACCTTCTACCATCTTAGCAGCTTATCCAATGCAGTCACTTACCTTACTTCCAAACTCTCCCACCTACAGGACATCCATTTCCACATCACAACCAGAAGGGTAAGAGGGGGCTGTACCTGCTGGCTCTCCAAAGAACTGCTGGTACTAATGAAAGCCCGGGATAACAAATGGAAAGCCTATAAGGCATCACCCTCTCCCCTCCTCTAGAATGCTTACAGATAGCTACACAACACCTGCAAACAGACTGCAAAATCACTCAAGTGCAAATTCTACATTAATCAACATAAAGACAACCTTGGCAATCCACGCATGTTCTGGGCTTCTATTGGAACTATCCTTAACCCCAAGTCCAGTAGACAATTAAAGCAGCTTAAATCCCCCTCTGGTCCTATTTCAGACCCTACCAAGATTGCAAATATATTCAACATGAAGTTCACAGACCTATCCCTCTATCTGGGCAAGCTCCCTCCACAAGGGTCCTCCACCCTGAACCTCCCATCTCCCACCCCCCCCTCAGCTACCACCCTGCGCCCACCTTTCCGCTTCAAAGGCATCGAGCATACAGACACTATTAAGCTCCTGAAATTTCTCCCTGCCAAAGGCAGCCCTGGCAGTGATGGATTATACCCCACATTTCTTAAACTCATCTGTTCTGCTTTGATTAAACCACTCACCTTCCTCGTCAACCTCACCCTTACATCTTCTATGGTTCCCGACTCCTGGAATAATGCAAATGTCATGCCCATTTTCAAAAGTGGTGACCCTGAATCACCTGATAATTATAGACCCATCTCTGTACTCCCTCACCTGAGCAAACTACTTGAAAAAATTGTGCACCTTCAGTTCTCAGAGCATCTCGAAAAGTATAACCTCCTATGTCCCCTCCAGCATGGTTTCCGCAAGCACCACAGCACCTCCTCTGCTTTGGCCCTTTTCTCTGATCATGTGCTGAGAAATATGGACCAAGGCAAAGCCAAAGGAGCTGTCTTCACAGACCTATCAAAGGCTTTTGACCTTGTCGACCACCACCTCCTTCTCTCAACCCTGTCTCTCTCAGGCTGCTCCAGTGGAACTGCAGCCTGGTTCTGCAGCTCTCTATCCAGTCGATCTCAGTCTGTCATTATCAACAATGGCTCCTCTGCTGCCCTCCCTGTATGCACTGGTGTCCCCCAAGGTTCCATACTAGGACCACTGATCTTCTCCATTTTCATTGACTCATTCCCGAGGGATAGCCTCAGCTGTCAAGCGCTCCCTTATGCAGACGACCTGGTCCTCTATCACAGTGATAAATCCATCTAGCTCATCTCCTCCATCCTCACACACAACTATGACTTTGCTCATAAATGGTTCCTAGCCAACAGGCTGCTAGTCAATGAAAAGAAGACTAAGTCCATGCATTTTGGTTCCAAGCCTTTCCTCGCCAAAGCTGCCAAATCCGACTCCTCCCTCCTTGTACGCACCCCAGCAGGCCCGCCTCTTGAGAACGTCCCACCTTTTAAATACCTAGGTGTCACTCTTGACCCCCCCTCTCTCTCTTTCACTGAGCATGTTAACAACACTGTGCAGAGAATCCACCAAAAACTTGGCGCTGTCTACAGACTCAAAAACCTTCTATCGGCTGAAACACATCTTGTCATTGCCCAGGGCAACCTACTGCCTGTACTTGACTACTGTTCCCCAGTCTACTCCCTCATATCCCCCACCTTGAAAACAACACTAAACACTACCTATAACTCTATCTGTCATTTCGTCCTTCAAGTTCCCCATCGGACCCACCACTGCACTCTCTACCAGTCACTGGTTTGGCTCCCTGTACAAGGTCGCTTTAACTATGCGATGGGCTGTCTAGTGGACAATGCATTAAGATGCCGACACCTATCCCCTTACTCTCTCCTCTTGACAGACAGAGTGGCTCCTAGGACACTTAGGGCATCCTCAGTCTCCCCATTGGAGACACCCAGCGTCCCCACAGCAATGAGAAGTAGATCTTTCTTCGTCTCTGCACCCTCTCTATGGAACAAGCTCCCACAGTCTGTCCGTGCATCCCCCTCACACCTTGCCTTCAAACAGGCCTTGAAAACCTGGCTTCTAGCAGCTGCTGACTGTCACTGCACCCACTACGTAACTCTAAGGCAACCTAATGCCCATATCTCCTTTCCTCCCCTGCCTTTCTGTCCATCCCCTCCCTCATCACTGTAGTTCTATATAACCCTCCTTCCCTCGCTACCTCAAATCCCTGAACTGATGTGAGACTCTAACTATATGAACCCATTCAACTCTATTGATGACTGTACTAAACTGGTCTCCACATCATATTTATAATTTATAATGCTACGTATGCTCTCCTGCAACATGAAATGTGGCTCCAGTACCTCATGTTATTTCTATTGCTATGTATGGCCCACTTTCACACTCTGTGTGCCTGGCCATTGCCTTGTACTATTATGTTATCTGTATTTCTTTTTCCACCACCTCGTGCCTGAGGTGTGAATCTACAGTATAGATTGAAGCTTCTCTGTATGTGTTGCTGTGTTTGACTCTGTTGCTTGCCACCCTGTGGCCCGGGTAGTGACTGAAAATGGCCCTCTGGATCTGTGCACTTACCCGGTAAACAAAGACATAAATTTATTTATTATTTATTTATTAAATTTTGATAACCAGGTGAGCCCACTGGGCCCCGAAAGTCCCTTTTGCAGGGGTGACCCGGGAGTTATATAGAATTTTACATAGGATTGTATACAGCAAAGTACATTACATAAGTCACATAACATGGGGTAATACATCGTTGCAATTCATCAGGTAACAAATGGTGTGTAGTCAATATTGGACTTTCCCTGGTAGGGGGAGAAGTGGGGGGGGCAATGAGGAGATGGCTCAGTATGCGTAGAGAGCTCGGAGTGTACGGCTTACGCTTAGGAGTTCCTAACCTTAGCAATTGCACTTTGAGGTGGTAAATAAAAAAAAAAACAAAGACATACATACATACATACATAAATAAATAAATAAAATCTGTGCCAGATACAATTACATTGTGCACCAGTGCATCGGGATTTGCTCTGCACTGGCAGCCCTTTCAATATCCCACCAGGACGCAATGCGGGGTCACACCAGCGCAACTCTGTTGCACCGTGTGCAACCCCTTTGAGTATCTGGGCCCATATGTGCATAATACATACAAAAAAGATAAAAGTTGTTAGTAAAAATTGTGGTTGTAACCACATAGGCATAGACTAGAATAAGATTCTTATGGGATATCCAAATACAAAATGCATATATCCCAACACTTAATTTCTATGCCATTTGGCACACACCAACAATAACCTGCAGCATTTGAAATGTATCTATAGATTTTGTGTGTGAATCTAAATATATTTCTTAATACACACACCCCTATAAGTTTCAGTACATTTTCTTTCTCCTTTTTCTTATATGGGAGCTATAAAATCCAGACAGAAAATAATTTTTTCTCGTATTTGTCAATACAGGCATACAGAATTTTCAACCAGATCAAACAAGCAGAAATTATCTATTTCTAAGTTTACTAAAGGGGAACATAAAAAGTCACTTTTTACTTTTTAGTCAGAAAAGGGGACAAAGGCATCATTCAAACTTGGATACCTCAAGGCTCCAAGTTCACAAATCCAAAAAGCCTCCCTATGTAGGGTCCTCAGATTAACAACCCCCCCATGGGTCCTAACTGGATTTTCTCAATACCACAGAATTTAAACCTGTGTGTTGTACCAGCATCCAGTATATGTCTATATAGTGCATTCTTAGCAACCTTACATCTAATGTCACTTAAATGATTACTTATCCTCGCCTTTCATTTCTTAGAAGTCTTTCCCACGTAGAATGCACTACATATACTGTACATACAGCTAAATAAATAACATTCTCAGATGAACAATTAATAAATTGCCAAATTTCATAAGTCCTGTTCTGGTTAACTGAAGTGAAATTAGTCTGCTGGACACAAGGGGTCAGATATTCAGACTGCACCAGGCAGGGGCGCAAGCCTGAGCGTAGCACAACTGGGATGCTCCAGGGTGTGGACTGGGTGCTATTCAATGGTGCTGCACCATGGCTCAGCACCATTGAATATGGCACCGGGGCTTCCCGCATTGCACATGGTGCAGAGGCACTGCGCCAGTGCAAGTGGCAAGAGAGGAGCAGGGGGATGCGCCAGTGCAAGTGCAGTTGTGCTAGGTGCAGGAACCACGATATTCAGCGGTGGGTATGCAAATGGGGCCATTATGCATGCAAGGTGCAAATGGGGCCATTCGCATGTCATTATGGCCCCATTTGCATGCAGCTGCACCAATCCCTGGCTACTTGTGCCTGGCGCTCTGCCAGGCTTCAGCCGTCAGGGACCAATGCCCCCTGCCCCTCGGCGGCAACGCGCCCCAACGCCTGATCGCAGGTTTCATAAAAGTAAAAATCCCTGGTGGTCCAGTGGACCTTCCCCCCAGCCCGATCGTGGGCTTCGTAAATGTAAAAATCCCTGGTGGTCCAGTGGATCTGCCCCCCCCAGTCCGATCGCGAGCTTTGTAATAATAATTTGTCCCTGGTGGTCCAGTGTACCTGTCCCCCAGCCCAATTGCGGGCTTTGTAATGATAAATTTATCCCTGGTGGTCCAGTGGATCTGCCCCCCAGCCCAATCGCGGGCTTTGTAATAATAATTTATCCCTGGTGGTCCAATGGACCTGCCCCCCAGACTGATCGCAGGCTTTGTAATAATAAATTTATTCCTGGTGGTCCAGTGGACCCGCTCCCAAACCCGATCGCGGGTTTTGTAAATTTAAAAGCTCAGGGACACGCTCACTTTGAACAAACACAGCTTAAAGGTTTTCTAATTTTCACTCATGCTGTTACATTTGACCTAGTAGTATCGTACACAATATCTCGCATTTTAAGTATATTTGAGAATTTCTCATTTTCATTTTTTCATCAACTTCATGAGTCTGATTTTGGTATTTTATTAAAAGAAATATGGAAAGCAGCTTAAACTTCAGTGTTCAGTGACTTTCTCCATCATAGATTCCTTGTACCAGTAATTATAAAAAAATAAAACATAGATGACTATATGTTTATGAAGTTATTTGTACACACCTTCAGAATGTGATGACCTCATAAACCTCTTGAAATTCGTGCGCGAGATTTGTGGCCCAGACCATCACACACCTTGGTTGTATAAAAAACGTCCTAACACACAGTCACCTATGCATTATTCTTTATACACTCACCCACAAAAGTTTTTGATTTCTTTAGAATCAGTCTGAGACAGGTTGGGGTAAGCTCCCAAATTGTATCTCTCCCTTGAAGAACACAGGAATAATGTCTTAATTATTTACTTGTTAACATAGAAACATAGAAACACAATTCAATGGCAGATAAGGACCGTTTAGCCCACCTAGTCTGCCCATTTTCCTACCTAATGGATAAGCTACAGATCTTAGTTAACCAACAGCCTACTTCCTCCTACCCCCGATAGAATTGTTTTATGTCTGTCCCATGCATTCTTGAATTCCCCCACTGTTTTTGACTCCACGACCTCCTCAGGAAGGCTGTTCCATGCATCCACAACCCATGAAAAAATACTTCCTCATATTACCTCTGAGCCATCCCCCCTCTATCTTCGGATTGTGCCCCCTTGTTCTTGCACGTCTCTTTTTCTGAAAGAAGATACCCTCTTGGACTTTGTTGATTCCCTTGAGGTACTTGAAAGTTTCTATCATGTCCCCCTCTCTTCCCCCCTTTCCTCAAGGGTATACATATTAAGCTCCTTTAGTCTCTCTTTGTATGTCTTCTGGTGCAGACCTTGCACAATTTTGGTTGCCCTCTTCTGGATAGCCTCCACCCCGTCTATGTCTTTGTGGAGATGGGTCTCCAGAACCACATGCAGTACTCCATATGAGGTCTCACCAACTGTTTGTACAAAGAAATAACAACTTCCTGTTTTCTACTGGTGATGCCTCTCCCTAGGCATCCCAGTATCCCCCCAGCCCTCCTTACTGCCTTCTCACATTGCTTGCCCACCTTTAGGTCATTTGATATAACCACCCCCAGGTCCCTTTCCATTTTTGTTGCTGTCAGTATTCCACCCCCCATTGTGTACTCTTCCCCTGGGTTTTTGTTTCCCAGGTGCATTACTTTGTACTTCTTTGCATTGAATCTAAGCTGCCATACCTTTGACCATTCATCCAACCTTGCCAAGTCCTTTCTCATCCTTTCCACCCTACCTTGTGTATCAACCCTGTTGCAGATCTTTGTGTCATCTGCAAAGAGACATACTTTTCCTTCCAGTCCTTCTGCAATGTCACTTATAAAGACATTAAAAAGGACTGGACCCAGTACTGATCCCTGCGGTACCCCACAAGTAACCCCCCTTTCTTCACTGTGGACACCGTTTACTATCATCCTCTGCTTCCTGTTGTCCACCCAATGTTTTACCCAGGCTATCACCCTGGGACCCATTCCCAAGCTAGCAAATTTGTTTATTAATCTTTTTTGTAGGACTGTGTCAAATGCCTTGCTAAAGTCTAGGTAGACCATGTCCACAGTCCCTCCCTGGTCTACTACTTTGGTCACCCAGTCAAAGAAATTGATTAGATTCATCAGACAAGACCTTCCCATGTGAATCCATGCTGTCTTTGGTCCTGTATCCCACTGGCCTCTAGGTACTCAACAATTCTTTCCTTCAGAAGTGTTTCCATCATTTTCCCTACCACTGAGGTTAAACTGACAGATCAGTAGTTTTCTGCCTCTGTCTTGCTCCCACTTTTGTGAAGGGGAATCACATCTACCCTTCTCCAGTCCTCAGGTACCACACCCTCCTCCCATTATTTGTTAAAAACGGTAGCCAGTGGTGTTATTATTTCTCCCCTTAATTCTTTTAGAATTCTAGGGTGAATCCCATCAGACCCCATTGCTTTGTCCACCTTCAGTTTTAGGAGTTCTTTCAGAACCATTTCTTCTGTGAAAGGACTGATATTGACCTCCCTATCTAGAGTGTTTCTATTGATGGGATTAGGTACCTCCCCCTCCTCTTCTTTTGTGAATACTGAGAAGACGTATTCATTCAGTATCCCTGCTTTTTACTGTCCTCTCTGCCCACCCACCCTCCTCTTTATTCAGCCTCAGTATTCATCCCTTTGTCTTTCTTGGCTCCCTAATGTACCTATAAAAGGTGTTATCCCCCTTCTTAACCGAGTTGGCTATCTTTTCCTCAGTTCAGGCCTTTGCTATTCTGACTGCCTTCCCTGCTTCCTTCTGCTTAACTGGTACAGTTCTCTGTCCTACTCCTTCTCTGTTTCCTTATACTTCCTGAATGCTATCTTTTTCTCCCTAACCTTCCCAACCACCTCTTTTGAGAACCATAGTGTTTTTTTCTTTCATTTTGATTTATTTATTTGCTTTACACAAATGCTTGTTGCCTCTGTGATGGCAGTTTTGATGTTTCCCCATTGTTGCGCCACCGCTTCTTCTTACCTGTTTGCTAGTGCTTTTCTGAGGCACTCTCCCATTTTGACAAAATCAGCCCTCCTGAAGTCCAGTACCTTTACTTTTGTATGGCTTGACTCTACAACTGAGTTAATCATGATCCACACTGTTTGGTGGACACTTGTTCCCAGTTGGCTACCCACATCTAGATCTGAGATCCTCTCTCCATCCCCATTTGAGAGTACCAGGTCTATGATTGCTCCCTCCCGAGTGGGTTCCAACACTAGCTATCTGAGGCATGCCCCCTGTAGGGCATCAAGAATCTCTTGGATGTGACTGCAGCAAAGGTGTTCCAATTAACATTTGGCATATTCAGGTCCCCATCAGCAATATCTCCCCTTTCTCTGCCATTCTAAGGATGCCTTCTATCATTTCCTTGTCAATTTACTTCCCCTGAGACAGAGGTCTGTATACAACCCCTGTGCGGATTGTGGTGCCATTTCCAGTCTCCAGGGTGACCCACAGTGCCTACTCTCTTCCCTGTTTACCCTTTAGTTCCATTGCTTTGATCCCTTCCTTTACATAGAATGCTGCTCCTCCTCCTCTTCTATACTCCCTGTCCCTCCTGTAGATTGTGTACCCTGTATGTTGACATCCCAATCATGGCTCTTTGTGTACCATATTTCTGTGACTGCCACAATATCCAGGCATCCCTCTTCCATCAAGGCCACCAGTTTAGACAGCTTGTTACCTAGACTATGGGCATGGGTACCCCTTTTTGCCCCATCACCTGTCCTTACTGCCTTTGTCTTTTTCTTTATTTACCCCTGCCCTTCTCCCTATTGACTTCTCTATCTTGGTGTTTGCCTCATTAACTACCCTGATTTTTTTAGGGGGGGGCTAATATTTCCCTTCTCCTTTTTAGTGTCTTCCCCACTTGGCTAGTTTAAATGCTTGCCAATGAAGCATTTAAACCACCTATCATGTAGGATCCTGGTTCCCCTCTTGGACAGATGCAGGTGCTCAACCAGTATAGGCCTGTATCTCCCCAGGTGGACCCCCAGTCCCCAATTAAGCAAAAACCCTGAGCTCTGTACAGTTTTTCAACCATTGATTGAATCCCATGATCAACACCCTAGCCTCACCCATACCATAGACAGGCAGCACCTCCGAGAAGGTTACCATGTGTGCTACTTGTCTAAGGCCCCTCCCCAACTCCACAAACTCCTCCTGCACTGCTCTCATCCTTTTCCCAGGCAGGTCATTGGTCCCTAGGTGGACAATGACATCCATCTCCTTCCCCGTGCAGCTGTTCCCATGATCCTGAGAATTCTCTCCCTGTCCCTCTAAGCCAAGGTGGCAGGCAGGCACCTTACCTCCCTCTCCCCTCCCTCCCCTAGTTCTACCCTCCTAACAATGGAGTCCCCCACCAGGAGTTGTTTCCTTCCCATATGGGGTCCCATGCCACCCTCTTGTGGGTCTCCTTTGTGGAGGCTCACAGTATCCTCCTTGGTCTCCACTGTGGGTGCCTCCATAGATGAATCATACTCTGCCAGAATGGCATATGAATTGTGGAGAGCTACAACTGGAAGGCACCTCTGTTCCACCACCCTCAGCCTCCCTGAGCTCACTGTGGTCCAACCGCTTCTCCTTCTTGGCAACCTCTGAGGCAGCGGCTGTAGCCCTGGTGGTCCCAGGGTGGAAAAGGAGGTCCCCCAAATCCTGGCCAACTGAGCTTGGAGATGAGCAACCTCCTCTCTCAGCACAGAGAGGTGCCTGCAGATGGGACAACACTGCATCCTCCAGAATGTCTCCCAGAAGACTGCTGCTCCACAGCCACTGCACCAGGGGATATTTTTACAGCAGGGTTTTGAAGTAACATAACATCTGTATGTTAAGTTGGATTTGAAATTATGCCAAGTGCCCTAATCTCCAAATGTTGTGTGGCCAAACAATCCTCCCAAAGTCTCCCTTTTGTAAATAATAGCTGTTTCAGATTTTCTGTCATATTCTGAATTTTGAATAGGTGAATTGAACATTTTTATTTAAGTATATTCCCTCTGCAAAGCTGGAACCAGACCACTCACCTGTGGCTCTGAACCAAACTCATTACCTCTTTTTTTGTTTGTTTACAATTCTATGATCACTGCTGCAAATCCCTGACTCACGTCCTTGTGCCACTGCTCCATCTGACACTGTCTTAAACCCCATTCACTGCCATCTGCAGATGTCGGTATAAACTCATCAGCACCAGAGTACCATTATGGGACATACTATCCCTTCCAGCATTAGATGTGGTATGCACATCCATTGTTAGGCTCAATCTGCCTAATGAAACTCCTTAGGTTCAGAAGGCAGGGTGCAGAGGTCAAATTTGCCCTTTGTTTAATGGCGGAAGAGTGGTCCATCATGATTTTGCTGTAGCAATTTTGTTTCTATTGAGTCTCCTCCTTTGACCACCCATGCCCTGGCTAACAACTCATGTCAGTTAAAGTTTAATGCTGACTGTACTGTAGAATGCTGAGACCCTGGAACTGGTAATCTCTTTGAAACAAAAATTAAAAATTCACTACATCTGCCAGCCCCTTGCTGCTGTGGTAGCACTGCCACTTGTGACACCAGTGACCAGGGTGCAGTAACATGCCCAGAACTTCAGAGGGCATCTGGGGAGAAGAGGACTGAACATCCCATTGCATGTTCTCCTCTTGGGGGAATGAGGGTGTACTCTTAGCCATGTGACCACAACCTGGGTGACTGTGGTGCTGGTAGTGCAGGCTGGAGCGAGTTCAGTCATGTGAGTGACATCGATTAGCTGCAATAGGAACTGACACATGACATGCTCATGCCCACTCTCTGACAACATCCCTAGGGAAAGGGAGAACACAGGAAAAAAAAATCTCCACAGCATGATGGCCCTCTGACCCTGCACACATTGACTTAAGGGTGCTCCTGACCAAACATCCTGCCTGATCCTGAGTGACTAGGCCCAGTCTGAAGGCCTCCAATGTAGAGAGAGGTTACCATAAGTGAAACATCAGGGGAGAGAAGGCAGGTAGGGAGAAGAGATAATTTAAACAAAAAGTACAAAACAAAAAAAGTTATTGCAGCTGACTGCAGGTACAGAATGGGGTTATTGCACTTGGCTGTGATGAATTACAGCAGAGCAAATAGAGAATTTAATTTTTTTTTTATAATACTTTACCCTCCTGGATCTCCAGCTGACCCCCATGCCCCCACAAAGGTTGCTGCTCATGCCCCAACCCAATCACTTCACCTTCTTCCAGTGCTTCTGACTTCCCGGTAGTCACCCTTAGTATTCCTTTTCCTCAGTGGAGGGCAGCAGGGGAGGACCAGGTCTCCCCTGCACAATTTGGTCCCACCTGGGCATTGAGAAGTTGCCTGGGTCAGTGAGTGCAGGGTCTGCAATTAGAGTGGTGGCCATCCTACCACCACTGCTGGGGGTGTTGCCCATCCCCAAGAGATGCCAGTTGAGTGGTTTGACACAGAGCATCAATCACTCTAACCAATTAGCATCTGTCCCCTGCACTGGAATTGTTTCAGCCTATATTGCAACCAAGATCTTCTAGACAGCACTCACACAGAGGAACAGAACCCCCTTCCTGCCCCAGAAGAAGAGAGTGTCCTGTGGGATGCTTGATCCTCCTATCTCCCGCTGACTCCAGAGGGCTCTGCACTTCTGTGGCCCACCAGAAATCCCCACAAATCACTGACATCTGCTACTGCATGGAAGTGCAGGTCCCACAAAGGCCCTGAACCTCCACAAGCAGACAAAGTCTTCCCATGGTGTTTCTGCATCTGTTCATGCAGGTTCCAAAAGGATCTACATGAAAGAGGAAATTATTCCACAATCTCAAAAGAAAGGAAATTCTTTGCAAAAAATGCATCAACATACGAGGTAGGGTTCAACTTACTGCCACAAAAGTGGGGAAATGTGGTGCTAGGGTTTCCAATGAAAACTCCCCACCCTGACTCCCCAAGCAGCAAAAGGAGAAGACCACACAAGCAAAAAGAGACAGCCATCTTCATGTAAGACAAACACATGCAAATGTTTCCAAATGATGCAAATGCAGAAGCGCTGATGCGCTGCCTTCCTGGATTTGTATCTGTGGCATGCATAACACAAGACATACACACTTTTTGGCTGCAGATAGAAATCCACAATACTCAGATCACAACACTGCTTCTCTGTGCAGAAACACAGGCCCCACAGACAGAGATAGAAACCCATGATACCCAAGTTACAAGAGTACTTTTGTTGACCTCTATGATGTCAGAGTTTCTTTAACCTCACGTACTCATGCACACTGTAACATATACACATACTTGTCAGGTCTTTGCTTTTTGCAGCCACAGGTGAAAGATATACGCATTGACCTCAGGCTGCAGAAGCACAGGTGCAACAAAATCCATGATACCAGAATTGCAACAATACCTCTGTCTGTACAAGTGCAGAACCCTCTCAGGGTCCTGCGTCTTTGCTGCCACTGGTGTAAGATTACACACATTGACTTCTAGCTTCAGAATAACAGGCCCCTGCGGGATATGCAGTTACACAGATGGAAGTACTGCTGCAATGTTTGTATCATTGTTCCTTTGGCTTCTCAAAAGGAACTAGAAGCAAAAGGATCAGATCTTAGCAGTACAGTAGCTTCATGCTGTTTTTACATTGTTTGGATTTTACTTGGTAGAAGGTTATTTCTTTCCTTTCTTACTACTTCTAACGGGCTAGCAGGGTATTGTTTTGGGGCTGTTGGAATTTTGAAAACTGTTTTGGTGGCTATAAATGGGCTCATTTGTTTGATGTTTCACTGTGTAGCAGGCTGCATTTGTAGAGGCCTATTTCTTCTGATTTAAAACCTATTTGGTGTGCTTTAACGGGGGCTGTTTCTTTGAATCAGAGACCTGTATCTTCTAATTTCAAGCCTATTTTGATGTGTTGTTGGAGAAGCTGTTTGAATTGGAGACCTGTTTCTTTTGGCAGCAAACCTATTTTGGGGGCTTTGAGTAGAAATGTGATTCATTTTTGCTGGCTTCACTAGCTGCAAAGGTTAGTGCATAGTGGGGGAAGGGTGCTAATGGTCTGACCAGGGGTCTCAGCTACCTGATTGTTTCTGGAAGACTTGAGTTGGTCCCACCCCAACCCCTCACCCCACCCACCCCTGGTCTGTGATTTCCTTTATACCAGGGGTTCTGACATCACTTCCTCAAACAGGCAAAGGATATGCACCTGTAATAGCAGAAGCAGACATCCAGGAATGGAACAGCAGTGAGTGAAGAGGTGACTGCTATCTCAGTGGAATGAAGTAACTGCAAATCTAGGAGCTTTCATTGTTACTTCTTTGCATTGTTATTGCATTGTGGAAAGGAGGAGTAGGAGTTTGAAGAAGGTTGTGCAATAGCTACTTAAAGTCTCTTTTTGAGTGTGGATAGGAAGGTTATGAATATAAAAAGCAGTTGCTCAATCTATCTAAATGTGTACAACAAAGGGGGTAAGGAAAATTAAGAAAAGAATGTTTTGCACTGATAGAAGGGGCAGAGGGGAGACTTGGGGGAGTGTTTGGTATCCTGCAACTGGAAGGATGGGGGGGGTCGCTGGTGTGCAATGACATCAATGGGTAGGGTGGTAGGCTGCAACAACTGCGGTGCACCAGTCTTTCTAAAAATTGCCTAGAGTGTGGGAGGATGCTTAATGTGCAACCACATAGAGAAACCTAGAAAGGAGATTGAGGGTCTGCAGGAGGAACCAAGACAGGCAAGGCAGACTGGGGGTGGGTTTAGCCCAATACTGGAGGTAGAAAGAATGGGAGATGAGGGAGGGTGATTTAAGCCAACAGTGGTGAGGAGAGGGTCAGAAGAAGGGAAGCAGGGACAAGGGGGCCCAGGCCAGGAAGAACGATTGCTGGGGAAACCCAGTCAGGAGACAAAGACAAATGGAAGGAGATGAGGACTTGTGAGGAGGTGAAGAAGTGGCAAAAGTCATGGAGTGGAAAGGAGAGAACAGGTTACTATGAAGAGAGGGCGGGCATTTGTGAAGGGTCTTCAGAAAATAGTTTTGCACTGCTAGAGAGGAAGAAGGTGGAGGAGGGAAATGCTGAAATTAGAGGAGTAATTGATAAATGCCTGGACCAAACCGGAGCAGGGGAAGTTCTGCTGGGAGAATTGCAAAAAGGGCAAAAGGGGCAATAATGTGCAGGAGGAAGAGGAGGAGCCGGAAAGGAGAGAGGGAGATGAATGGAAGCAAGCTGGGAGTAAAAGTGGTGGAATATTAGTGCTGGGGGACTCAATACTAAGAGGAGTCAGGTGGGGTAGCAAGGCGGAGAGGCACAGTCACATTTGGGTGGAGGCCATGCCAGGAATGACAGCGGAAAGGGTGGGACAATCTGTTCTGAAATATGATAGAAGGGGTAGGGACAAGCCTCATTTAATTATATATCTTGGGATGAATGACCTGGCTGACAAGACAGTAGATATAGTCCAGAGGGGATTTGAGGAACTAGGACAATTATGTGAGGGGGCAGGAAGATCAGTAACTTTTTGGGAGATACTTCCAGTGCCCAAGGCAAGCACAACAAGAAAGCTGAGAATAGAAGAATTTAATGGATGGCTAAGAACCTGGTGTTGTGCTAAAGGGTATGGGCTGTTGGGGGGGTGGGGAGGGACCTGGGAGGACAGTAGTCTCTATGCCAAGGACAGACTACACTTGAGTGAAGATGGAAAGAAAGTGTTGAAACAGAGGATGGAGGAGTACATAGAGGAAGTAGGGAATTTAAACTAGGAGGGGGTGGCAATCAGGCAAGAAACATGCAGAGACCACAGGTTGGGAAACCATATGAGCTTACCCCCCATAAAAGTGACAAAGGACAAATGGCAAGTGCTATTGGTGATGCTAGTAAAGGAGGGCAGGATGGGGGGGTGGAAAGTGGTTTCCCTTAATGCTAGGAGCCTTGGGAGGAAAACTGCAGAGTTACAGGTGCTCATGGCAGAGGGAGAGGTGGACATTGCAGCCATCACAGAAACATGGGCCACCCAATGCAATGACTGGGACCTGTCTGTACCAGGGTACAGGTTATTTCATGGGGACAGTGTGATTGGGAAAGGAGGAGGTGTGACACTATATGTGAAGGAAGGACTGAAGTGTGTAAGGGAGGAAGGGGAGGAGGGTAGTACGGGTCACTTTGGATGCAAATCCAGGATTCCAAGAATAGGATTCTTAGAATGGGAGTGGTGTACAGCCACCATCTCAGATGGAGGAGTTAGACAGGAACTAGCGGACAGATCAGAAGGACCTGCGAGAAGGGTAGTGTGGTGATTGTGGGGACTTCAACATGCCAGGAGTGGACTGGGTACCCCAACAACCAGGAACAGAAGGAGCAGGTACTGCTGGATGCCTTCCAGGACAGTTTCCTGCTGCAAATGCTCAGTGAACCAACCATGTTAGGGAATACCCTTGACCTTGTGCTGGCAAATGGGGACTTGTGAAGAGAACTTACAGTGGAGGAACAGCTGTCAGGGAGTGACCACCACTCAGTATGGCTCACATTGGATATGGGCAGGAAGGAGTGGAATCTGGCACAAGATTGCTGGATTTCAGGAGGGCCGACTTTGGGAGGATGGGGAAGTGGTAAAAGGGTACTGGCCAGAATTCAATCTAGTATGGACACTAACCAGAGGTGGGAGCTCATAAAGCTGGGGGATAGTGGAGGCAACCAAAACCTGCTGCAAGACCCAGAGCAAGAAGGCTAGGGCTAAGAAACCGAGCTGGTTGAGCAAGGAGATCATGGAAAAGGTAAGGAGGAAAAAATCTACCTTTAGGAAGTACAAGAAAACAGGGAGAGGGGAGGACAGGGAGGAGTACTTGATGGAATCAAAGGAGGTGACAAGGGCAATAAGGGGAGCCAAGGCATCTATGGAACTTAGGCTGGGACAAGGCATTAAGAAGGGGGAGAAAGACTTCTTTAGGTACAACAGGGAGAAAAGGAGCTGTAAGGACCACAGAGTAAGGATTAGGAAGGGGGGGGTTGGGTTGAAGCAGGGTGCGATAAGGCAGAAGCACTAAATGAGTACTTCTGCTCAGTATTTACTAAAGAGAAGGGGGGGTGACACCCAAGTGGGGAGAAATGGCAGATACAGGGGAGGAGGGGATGACAGATGGGGAAATCATGGAGGGCAGAGTTCGGGAGGGTTTGTAGGCACTGAGGGTGGATAAGGCGCCAGGCCCAGATGGCATCCACCCTAGGATACTGAAGGAGCTGGCAAAGGTCCTTGCAGGACCTTTGGCAGACCTATTTAATGCTTCACTACATTCGGGGTGTGTACCTCAGGACTGGAGGATGGCTCATGTGGTGCTCCTCCACAAGAGTGGCCCCAAGGATGAACCAGGAAACTACAGACCAGTGAGTCTCACATCCATCGTGGGTAAGCTAATGGAGACTATCCTGAAGGAGAGGCTGGTGGCCCTCCTAGAGGCCAAAGGACTACAGGACAGCAGACAGCATGGCTTCATATGGGGCAAATCCTGCCAAACTAACCTGGTGGAGTTCTATGACTGGGTAACTAGGCAACTGGACAGGGGCCATGCAGTGGATGTCCTGTATCTGGACTTCAGTAAGGCATTCGACTCGGTGCTGCATGGAAGGCTGGGAAGTAAGTTAGTAGGCACAGGGCAGGTGCAAAGCTGGTGAGACAGGTAGGGAACTGGCTTCAGGGAAGGCAACAGAGGGTGGTGGTGGGTGGGGAGCTCTCACACCAAAGGGTAGTGATGAGTGGTGTTCCACAGGGCTCAGTGTTGGGGCCAGTGTTGTTTGGGATATTCATTGCAGACATATCATGGGACATCAAGAGCAAGATCAGTCTGTTTGCCGATGATACCAAGGTAGGAGCAGTGGTGGATGACCTAGGGGGATGGCAGGAGTTGCAGGATGATCTGGCAAAGCTTGAAACCTGATCAGACAGCTGGCAACTGGGGTTTAATGCCATAAAGTGCAAGGTGCTGCATTTTGGGATGAAGAACCCAAAGAGGAGTTACCAGCTGGGGGGAGTGCAGCTAGCCCAGACAGAGGAGGAGAAGGATCTGAGGGTGCTCATTACAGGGTCAATGAACAACTCGGCACAATGTAGGAAGGCAGCTGCAAAGGTCAACAAAATGCTGGGTTGTATTGCAAGGGGTATATCCTCGAGGAGGGAGGAGGTGATTCTGTCACTGTACAGGTCATTAGTTAGACTGCACCTGGAGTACTGCATGCAGTACTGGCGCCCGTATCTGAAGAGGGACATTAAGTTACTGGAGGGGGTGCAGCACAGAGCGACAAAGATGATCAAAGGGCTGGCGGACTTATCATACAAGAGGAGGCTGAGGGAGTTGAACATGTACTCGCTGGAGGAGAGGAGGGACGGGGGACATGATTGAAACCTTTAAGTACATGAAAGGAATAAACAAGACAGGTACAGAGGGGCTGTTCAAAGTAAGGGAGGGGAGGGACACAAGGGGCCATGATATGAGACTGGAGGGAGGAAGGTTCAGGCGGAAGATGAGGAGATACTTTTTTACAGAGAGGGTGGTGGCTGGGTGGAATGCATTACCTGCAGAAGTGGTATCCAGTAGAACAGTGGACTGCTTCAAAAGGGGATGGGACAGGACAAGAGGGAGGGTCAATGAAGGGGAAGGGTGGAAGGGAGGGACAGCTGCAGAATAAGGGGTGCTAGCTGCACATTCGAGCAGACTTGATAGATCTCTAGGCCTTTATCTGCTAGCAAATTTTATATGTTTGTATGTTCGTATCATGGTGTTGGCAGCAGATGTGGACATTTTTCAAAGGAGTAGCAGTTTGTCAGTTATGCAACTGCATGTAGAAAATGATGCACTGGTGGATTATGCTATCTAGCGAGGTAATTCATGCAGCATGCATGAGTGCCTCTGGATGAAGAGGCCCATGGTGCCTTCTGTCTGCATGGGGCCCGCACTTCTACAGCAACACGTACTCATGCACACAATACAACATGCAGCCAGAGATATAAATCTATGAAGGTAGCACATCAGTGCTACTGCATTTGTGTAATCTGGAAACAGTTGCATGTTGTTTGTCTTACCTGATGATGGCTGTCTGTGGTTGCGTGTGTTGTCTTATCTTTTTGCTGCTGAGGTGGGATGGGGAGCTAGGGTTGCAAACCTAACACCACTTCCTACTTTGTGACATTAAGATGAACCCAAACTGGTTTACTGACATTTCTTTTTTTGCAAAGAATATATATATATATATATATATATATATATATATATATTGATTTGCATATGCAGTCCATGATGCTTTGCATTGTGTGGGCATGTGTGATTTTGTATTTTCTTGAAACTTGGCTTCCTAGCCAAATGCCCTTTGGGGTAACCCTTGCCTCAGTGTTTGCGCACAGAGGTTCTTTGTCTTTTAAATAGTTATATATATATATATTCCGTCTTTCGGATGAGACGTTAAACCGAGGTCCCATCTGCCTGGATTGGTGGTAGTTCAGGTGGATGTTAAAGATCCCATGGCACTTATCGAAAAGAGTAGAGGAATTTCCCCGGTGTCCTGGCCAAATTTCCTCATTCACTAAAATACCACCAACAGCTTAATCTGGTTCAAGGTCAGTTGGCATTCATCTGTATCCCCTTCCCCCGGGTCGTGCCTGAAAATAGGCAGGATTTGTCTAGTGCACTTACCCGGTCAACAAAAGCTAAAATAAAAATAAAATAAAAAAAATAAATATATATATATATATATAGATATTACTTTTCTGCGATGGTTAGCACAGTGTTACCAGTTAAAACTGTCCTCTAGAACTGATGGAGATATCCTTAAATAAATTTAATTATGGACATGAAGTGGGTTGGAACTGGGTGCTGTGACAGAAGGCACTCAGCTGTGGGAGTAAAATTAAAGACTGACTCAGCTCCACTGAAAAAGTGAGGAGGGATAGCTACCATGTAACACCCCACCCCATCCCCACAAAGAAAATGCAGAATTTGAACCCTTTGGCTCCAATCTACAGAGCCCCCCATACATACATATACCCTTACATTTACAGTATGGGATATTTCACATCACAAATTCAGGTAATATTCTAAAAGCAGGGATGTGGAAGTTTAGCACAGCATTTAGGTGCTCTATATTTAGGATCCAAAAACACATTACTGCAACACATAGCTGTCCTCCCTGGTGAAATGTTATAGAGTCATACTGAGAGGGAAGAACACCGGGGACTTTTGTCTCAAATTAGAGCACCCTGGTTAGTGTTACCATAGCCCCACACACACACACAGACAAGCACACATATACACCATATTAAAGGTTGTGGAACACTCTGATGTTTGATCTTGGGTTGTCTTTGTGAAACACAGTGGGGTGCAAAATTCATTCATTTATTTACCAAACAATATATACAGTATATGGTTTTATTTAAATCATTGTAGATGGTACAGACCATAGCGCCAAAGCTCATTTACAATGGTGTCCAGGGATAAACACTAATACAACACAATACAATAAAGTTGAAAAAGATTCACACTCGTGTACTTATAAATAGACAACATACATCATCACTGAATACACAAAGAACAAATTTCTGATTACATAGCAGACACTTTCATTTTAATGTAGCAGGAGATTCTATTAGGACACCATTGGAAATAAGCCTCAGCTAAATGGCCTTGAACACTTTTCCTGGTTTCAATAAACAAACATTATATATAGAATAATATATGGGATTGTGTGTATAATGATAATTTTACACTACACAAACCTGAGGTGTTGGATGCTACATAAACCCAGAGGGTGAATCTTGAGGGGGGTTATACAAGCATCCAACACTGAGGGTGTGTATAAAATTTGAGTTTTTACACACTACCCCATGTGTTGTTTTATATAATTGCTGTGGTGCATTTTTTCACCGCAGCAATTATATAAGTAGAAATCAATTTCTGTGCCAGCAGTAGCTGCAGCTGGGTTGAAGGTGTATGTGCGAGGAAGGCAATAATGCAACAAACGCATGCGTGGAGCGAGGGAACTCTGGTGTGCATTCGACGTTATAACCAGCTGGTTATAATGGTGAATTACAACTGGGTTTTCCTATGGGAAAAAACACTAAAACATTGTTATATTATAATTATTATTATCATTATTATTCATTCTTCAAGTTACATGCTTTGTACAGAATCTTTCATCTCTTCTTGCCTAATTTAGAATACACCTTTTTATCAGTTTTAAAGAAGGAATCTACTAGCACTGCATTAGAAGGGAATTCTAGGCTCCATATAAAAAGACTTGCCTGCCAACTTTGCCCCTGGCACTCAGGAATTCAAATTCTATCTGAAAGGAGATGCTAAGCCCCAGGCAGAAAGCGTGCTGATGGAGCAAGTCATCATTGTAATGGGGCACTTAGGAGTCAGCACATTTATGCACAAACTGCATTATGTGGCGTTTACATCAGCTTTAACAAGAGGCTCAGCTAAGCTTATTACAGAAGAGTGCAACAATGTGTAGGCTTATGGGCAATTACATTAAAATAAATATAAAAATAAATAACATGTATAAGAACATTTTTGAGCTACAACTGAAAGAATATTTATCTGGATGCATAGATGGAATTTTGAAAAAATTATATATCTATCTACATGCTTATATAGTACATATAGAGGTAGGTACAGTACCTGTGTAATAGATGATAGATATATAGATAGATTTGTCTCACTGATGTGAAGGCATGTCTTATAAACAATATTTGATCTAAGTAGGGTATATCTGCTTAATTGCATGAAAACAATTTACACAGTGCATTTTGCCCCAGGTACTGTAATGGAAGTGTATATTTCTGTATATGTATATACATATACCTATACTTTTAGGATATGCCACGGCCCTAATGAAAATATTAGTGATATTTTATCCCTGAGTGATGCCAAAAGTTCAAACTCAAGGAGTGAAATATATCTGTGATATTTTCATTACTGCAATGGCATATCTGATTTATAGCAAGCCTTGTATTATGCAGTGGGAAGAAAAAATCCTGCATCCAGACAGAACAGCGACCACCTTCAACAGTGATGTTACCCCAGCATGACCTCACTGAAAGAGTTTGCTTGGTATACACATGTGGGGGGCAGGAAGTGGTTGGATAAATCTAGCTATACCTCACCTTCTCTGTACCTACATTGTTACTATGGACCCAGAGTGAGAATATTGGACATAGAGTGAGAATATCATGACATTCTCACTTTAGGTCCAAAGGGCAAAAAAATATTACTATTATGTGCCATTTCTTATCCTCAGAGGTATGGCATATATAAGGTATACACAACAAGGAGCTGTGGAATAAATTATTCATCTTCACCAGAGCTGTTTGACCTTGGGGAACCTCACCAGTGGCATTAAGCCAGGAGTGATGTGCTTAAGATCAAACAGCTGGAGTGAAAATAAAGCATTTATTCCACAAGGTCCCTGCTGCCTATTTTGTGTGCAGTAGACAGGGACCTTGTTTTGTATTGCTGTCATTTTAGTTAATCTTGGAGGCAAAGGACAATAAATATTGATCACCTGCGCTTTTAAGATAAAATACTTGTTGTCTTTCACGTGCAAAGCAGAATGGATATTCCTTTGAACAACAGCACAATGCTTTTTTTTTGTCCATTAAACTCTTCATCTGAAAAATGTCTTTAAAATGCAGCAACATGAAAATATTTCATATTTGTTTATTGTAAAAAATGTACCCTGCTCATGGGCTGCAGCTTTTGGAGAGCAGAAGGCAGAGGCTTTAGAGCCTCAGGTATAGGGAGCTCCTGAATACACTGAGGAAACCGAGAGGGTGGCAGACACCGAAGAATGGCTTGCATAGATTTCAGATATAAAGATATGGGTTTTCTACCAATGAGGTAGTCAAATTTCTCCTCCCCCAGCACTGTCATCCAGTACTCTGGATGATCCTGCAGCACCTTCTTCATTTGGAACTGCAGTTCTGACATGAATAGTAGCAGAAGCTCAAGGCAAAGCTTTTTGCATTCCACATTGACCTTCGAGTCCCACAGCTGTTCCAGGATGACATCCAGCGGGGTCATCCCTCGGCTGTCTGTGATCATAGGTGAGGCCCCATTGCCTAAGAGCATCAAAATGGTTTCAGATCTCAATAGTTCACAGGAAAGGTGCAGCGCAGTCTTGCCATCTTCCATATGGAGGCACCCCCTCCGGTTGATGTAGGATGTCTCCCCAGGATGCTCACGCACAAACTTGAGGATAAGCCCCAAAACGTCCCTTCTGTCATAACGGACTGCCATGACTATGTGAGGAGCAGATGACGGGCAAGAGCAGAAACACTTCCCGGGCATTGCCAGTGCTTCCTCTGGAAACTGGGACAGCAGGTACTGGGCATAAGGCAGGTGATCATGCACCACAGCATAAAGAAGGGCTTCTGATGGGTTGTAAGACCTCATCTTGGTATTTTCTGCCCAGTAAAATGTCTCCATGGTCCGCATGTCTTCTAGCATCCACACTGGCTTGTGGTTTCTCACAGCTTGATAAAACATATAAGACTGGTACTTACAGCGCTTGCTCTTTTCTTCTTCCCTGCTGGTCTGATTGCTGGACATAACAGCAGACTATGGATGAACAGATACACACATGCACAAAATGCTGTTAGATACTGCAAACATACAATGTTAAATGTAATCTTTCAGGTTAGGGATTTCCTCAGACTCCCTTCCGTATGTCACTGCAGCTCAGCTGGCAACCAGCGTGACTCATCCTTCAGCTGAGTGTCACTCCTCCCTGTATTCATTGTTTGCCTTCACTGCAGTGGGAGGTGCACACGGGTAGCTCCAGCTGTAATAATTAACCTCTAACATGCTGTCCTTTGAACAGGCAGTCAGATGGCAGTATCCTCTGAGCCAACAAATCTCTCTCGCTCTCCCCTGATCTGGGGAGGGGAATCATGCATCAACACTGTAATTGCATGTTGAATAAATAATACTTAGGCAGGTTTCTTATTTTGTATTCCTAGATTGAAACCAGCCATCGGCCCCACAGTATTGCACCGTCTGGTGCATGCATCATATCAGAACATCCATTTTCATCTTTCTGCAGGCAGAAATGCTGTTATTGCTCAGTCTTGTTACATGCTAATAAAAAGCTGCAGTCATGAGCTGAAGGGATGGTAAATCAGTGAAGCCCAGTCTCTGAAACACAATACAACACACACTGCATCCATTTACAGAGCCTTTAAAATATTACTGCATGTGTGCATATTTAGGTTACATCTACAGTCTTGTAATAAATAATATGTTTGTACAGTAGATCTGATCAGATTCCTTGGTGGGGTTTTGTTAATGTTTACAAACATATCAGCCTTTAAAGGTCCATGTCTCTCCACATCTCATAGCTTAAATTTGTATTCAATATGTCAGGGGTTCTAATGTTCAGAACAGATAATTTAGAGAGCTTTAATTTAGGCAGACAATTTAGCCTAGTGGTTAGAGCACAGAGCTAGAGTATGAATTTGGAGTTCTAGGTTGGAATCCCATAACTGTCACTTACTGTGTGACAATGAATAAATCACTAAACCTTCCTGTAGGTTACCACCTGTAAATGATTTTCACAGAACAGTCCTGATTTGGGCAGCTGTGTCCTGCAAAAAAAACATGAAAAATACTACATGTCCTGACCTTACAGTAGAAAAAATATTTTCTAACCTTCCTCTAAATGTTGCAGAAAACTGTAATGCCTTAACAAAAATACATTTAAAAGATAAACAATAGAAACAACTAGAAAACTACACTGCATCTTAATTCTGATTATACAGAGAAAACAAGTCTGTTTCATTGGTTGAGGTTACATTTTCTCCTGTGAAAAATCATGTTTAAGTAAGAAATGTCCCACTCTGGGCTTCTTAAAAAGGTGGAACCCCTATCTTCCTGTGCTTAACCCCTTGTAATCTAGATCTTTACTCTGTCAATCTCTCTGTGCACTGAAATGGCAACAACCTTCCCTTCCCACTTCTGGAATGCAAACTGCCTTTGGATACAGTTTGTATAAAAGGTCTTATATGCAATACAACCAAATTCCTTTGCTTTGTCTTCATACAGCTTTTTATCTTCTGGGTTCCTCCACGCCCTTTTTTGGGTCAGGCTGTGCAAGGTAACAATCACCCAGCCCTGTTAATGGCTAATCCCACCATTCCCTCCAGGGAAGATCATTGCAGTACAATGGCCATGAGTAGCATCAGTTGTCATCTTCAGTGCCTGCATGGATTTTGCCCCATTACTTGGCCCCCGAGTCCCTCCCCCCCTTTTGGAAACTTGTGAGGCTTCTGTTGGCATTGCACAGTAAAGTGACTCTGAGTGCATGTCCCCCCCCCCCATGATGAGGAAGTGAGCTTCTTGGCCCAGTGCAAGGGGGTTTTTGCACAAGTGGAACGTGGTATAGAGGTGTGCACAGTTGGAAAACTTTGCTTCATGAATTAATTTGCAAAGTTCACCAAATTTTCAAAGTGCCAACATCCAAAGGTTTTGGCAGATGAAGTGGCACTTTTTCAGGTGAAATCATGCAAATCTGCAGGCAAAGTTGCAACTTTGTCATGACTTTGTCTAACTTTACCTGAAAAAGTGCCATTTCCCCAGGAAAACTCATTGTGAAGTGGTGAAGAGGGCAATCCACAAAGTTATTCACGAAGGTGAACTGTGCAACTTCACTAGCAAAGTAAAACGTCACAGCTTCTCTAATCTGGCACCAACCCACCAAGGCTGGGAAGTGCAGCCATCAGTAGTAATGCTTCCCAGTCAATCCGCCCACTCTGAGTGACTTGATTCTGCTACTGAACCCAATTCCCCAGCACAGCCATGCATCTAGGCCTGGGGGAGGGGCTGCCTATTCTTTCCTTAAAGAACTGCATTTAGCCTGCAAATCTGTTTCTGCAGTAGCTGTTTTTTTTTTTTTTAATACTGGTTCACATTTTGTTATAGTTTCATATTTACTGGCTTTGTAATAAATTTACTTGGGGTTTCTGACTCTCACTATGGTGCTTTAGACTACTTCAGAATTGGAAGGCTATAGCCTGTAGTTCAAGGGGGCGGTGCAACTGGCCACACACCCCTTCTTGCCTATTTAAAGGCTGCTCTCCTCACTTCACACTCAAGCATTTTTCCTTGCAGCCGGAGGCTCTCTAGGTCTGCCTTCTCTCCTGGGGCCTACTAAGGCTTCCCCCCCCCCCCACCTGTGCTTGCTTGGACTCTGCTTGGTTTGTGCTGGACTCCTGTTTTTCTGCTTTTTGTTTGTATTACTCCATGCTTCTTTGTGTGCTGGTTCCCTTCCTGCTCCTCAGGGCTGTGACCACGGGGTGCAAGAGCTGAGGTTGCAGTAGGGTCCATACTGTTAAGGAGCCCACTGCCTCAGAGGTCAGCTTTAAGAAAACCTTTTACCACAGACAAACTTGCAAGTTTTTCTTTGGATATTGCTTATTGATTTGAAATTAGGTTTGACAGCAGTGGTGTCAGAAGATTCCAACTCCAATTTCACATGGTTGGGGAGGGGTACAGAACAAAGAAGCAATAGGGCCCATTATTCAAAAATCAAATTTTGATGCTGGTGTCCCCAGGAGGAGCAGAAACAGATTACATTGTTCAGTACTTTGATCGTAGTGCAAGCAAGGGGGAGGAGGGGGCATCATGGACAAACTATGAATGTATAAAAATTTCATATGTGCTAATGGTTATTTTCATTTATTGGTGGGGAAGTGGGCCCCACAAAATATTTTGCAGGGGGACTTTACAGTTGTTGGCATAGCCCTGCTGCTTCTGTCCTTGTGTTTGCCTTGTTTCTTTTGGGCATTCTAGTTTTCTAGTGGCCTGTCTATACATTGCTACTTGTGCTTCAGGTTATACTTTGTGTTTCCTTGCCTCATACTACCTTGTGCCTATACCCCCAGGCCAAGATATTCAGAAATGCACCAAAGTCCAGCACAAGTCCAGCACTGCACAAGTCCGATGTGCTGTGGCACAACAGGAGCCATATTCAGAGGTTACACTGGCCACACTGCGCCAGTGCAACCCTGCTGAATATGGCACAGTTGCACCATGGCGCAACCATAGATGCCCACTGTTGTGCCGTGGTACAGAAAGAGATGCCCCAGTGCAACTGTGGGAGCACAGCTACAGAGGGGGGCATGGCACAGAGAAGAGACCCAGGGACAGAGCCAGGGAAGCACAGTCACAGGCCCCAGGAGGCTATCACCAGCAGGGCACACCAGGGTGCACAGAGGCACCCAGACCCCCCAAACACAACAGTGGCACAGATAGTAGGCAACAGGAGGTGCCAATGGAGGGCCACCAAGAGAGCCCCCCCAGGCTGCAGGCCGTGCCCTCCCACACACCCAGACCATAGCAGGCCACACCCAGGACCAAGCAGCCAAGCACACACACACAGGCACCACACAGGCACACAGGTAGCCCACAGAGGAGGCATGGAATGTGCTGGGAGCCCTGTAGCACAGCAGACCACATGGGACAGGCCGCACAACACCAAGCAGGGGCCCAACACGGTGTGTGGCCAGTACCCGACCAAAGACCATGGCCGTGTGCCATCCTCACACACACACCTGCCACACACCTCTGACAGCCGCCCCATGGGCACCCCAAGGCACAGCCAATGACTGCGGGAAGGGACACCACCACAGTGGGACACACCACAGCACACAGCAGTAAACCACAGAAGCACAACATGCACCCTGACACACGCACACCACAAGGACAGTCACTGGGCCACTGCGGCATGGCTCCTCATGCCACCTGCAAAGCAGACACTAACACAGGCAGGTAAGTCAAACTAGAGCTATATTCAAAAAACTGTATACAGAAACAAGGGAGTGGGAAAGGGGAGGATAGTGAGGGTAGGGGACAGGGAACAGGGACTGTACAGTTGGATGAGGGACTGTAGGGGGAGGTACAGCAAGGAAAACAGGGGACGGCTGGAATCCATCCATCAATGGCCATGGCCAGCCACCCCATGGTGCCCTCTCCACCTCTGATCACTGAGGAGCATGTGGTGCACCTGCAGCACAGCCTCCATGATCGTGGAACAGATCAAAATCAGCCACCGGTGCAGCCGGCAGTACATGGGCCTCCGTCTTCTCTGCCAGACACCTATGACAAGGGACAGGACAGGTGATCAGTGCAATGTCCCAAGGAACCATGCCTACCCACAGCGAGCAATGGGCAACAGAATACACTCCCTTGGAGGGCCTGTACCAGCCACCCACGGGGGGCTGGCTCAATGCCTGCCAGCAACGTGGCACACCATGACAGTGCACAGTGGTGGTCCCTGCCACAAAGTGGCCACCTGACTGTGCAATGGCAGTCACATGGCACAGTGCACCGGCAGCACCACAGCAACGTCAGTGGCAGCTGGGCACACACACACCCCACCAACATCTGTCACATGTGTCTAATGGATGCACTACAGTGGCAAGCACCATGCACAGTGCAACACACCACAGCTGCCATGGCACATGGCACAGGTGGCCATGCCCAAACCCATGCCCCCGCCACCCCCTCATGTAAAGTGCAAAGGACCCTGACAGTGCCTACCTATCCTCTGTGGCCCCGCTGGTGCCAGAGTTGCTCCTGCACCACCTCCAAGTCCTGCCGTGGCCTGCAACCCTTCTGATTCTCAGGCCCTAGGAATGGAACATAGACAGGTACACATCAGTAAACATCAACAGCAGCTGCCCACCACCCCCACCCCTGTGCACAGGGTGAGACCCTGTTCATACAGCTGCATCACAGCACAAGCAGGGGCTGGCACTGCCACCCCGCAATGCGCACGATGGCATTGCACCACTCTGCAGGGCATGCTAGGCAGCCTAGCCAACACCACAGTACAACACTAGGTCACAAAAGCAATATGTGCCTACTCATCTGGCTGTGGCACAGCCCTACACCTGACCTGTACCTCCAGCCTCCTCAGGTGCTCTGGATCCCTGCTTGCCAGGTCTTCATGTCGGTGGTGGCACTGCTCCCCCATCCTGGCCACCCCTGTCTGCTGCTGCAGTGTGGCAGCAATGCCCTGCCACACCATGACCCTGGGCTGCTGCAGGGGTGCCTGGTCAAACAGTTGGGGTGCGTGGGGCTGGACGCAGGTGACCAAGTTCACCAGCTCCACCTGCATCCAGTTTTGTGCCTTCACTGCACCCATCGTGCAGTCTCAGTGATGCACGGCATGGACATGGCTAGGCGGGGTCATGGATCACAGCAGGGGCCATGGCTCACCCATCTGTGCAGTGCACACATACGCAATAGCAGGCCTGGTGCAGCAAGCACTATGGCCCCCATCCCGCAGTCGGCACACAGAGCACGATTGACAACATGAGACCATTCTTCTCATGTACACTGTGGGCCTGCACACCTACGTGCATGTGCATTGCGCTGTGACTTGCTCCAGAGCAATCTCATTGCACACGGAGCAAAATTGCAATATTCAGACACCACATGCAAATGAGCTCATCAGCCAATACATGGTGCACTGGGGAAATTAGCATGCCGTTACCATTACGCCAATACTTATTTGCATGCAATGCACTATATAAGAGCCACGGAACAATACAGGCCATGGACCAATATTGCATACTTTCTGGGTAAGTTGCGTATGCTGCTGCAGCTCACTGGGAGCAGCCAGCACAGCAGGAGGGACAGAACAGGGTGACGCTGCCACTGACATACTGTGCTGTCCATGTCCACAGGAAGCTCCATGTTGGAACGTGAGGAGGGTGAGGAGCATGGGCCTGCTTGCAAGCACAGGCCCTATTTCACAAAGGTGGAGACAGAGGCTGTGTTCAAATCCTACCTTGACAGGGAGCACACCACAGAAAAGAGCTGGGGCCTGGGTGGAGGTGGTGGCATGCGTCAACCAGCAGGGCAGCCACCAGTGCTCAGAGCAGGAGTGTAGCAAGAAGGTGGGCATGGACAAGAGGCACATCAAGGAGAAGGTTGCGGTCATCCACGCCTCCTGGAATGCCACTGGATGGGGGCCTGCAGCTGCGCCACTTCTCACGGCACAGGAGGAGTTGGTGGCAGCCACCACGCACCACAGCACGGTGGAGGGTGTGCCTGGCGGCGGATTCCAGATAGGTGGCAGACCATCACTGTATGGCATGTATGTCAGCCTTGCACAGCTGAGGGTGTGGAGGGTGCATACAAGGCCATGCTGGTGTGCATGCAGCTGGCATGCCTATCATGTGCAGGTGTGCGCACCCATGTGCATACCATGCTGCAGGACACAGGCAGTGGCAGTGGGAGGGAGACACATGTGGGCAATGCATCACTAACATGCCTCTCCTTCTCTTGCAGCACCAGCATGCCTCCTTGCAGATGATGGGGCTCCAGCGGCAGCAGCTGTCGTGGCCATTTGACGGGCCCTGGAGGACCAGCCTTCCACCTCCATGGGCATCCGGAGGCCTGACAGGCTGCAGCTCACCACCACTGTGCACGTGGATGTCCTGGGCCTGGGGTCAGACAAGGCTCTGATCTGTTCCTGCAGGATGCCAGCCTTGGGGTTCTGTGTGCAGAGACACAGATCAGGGCAGGGTCTGACACCGATGATGATGTAATGCTCTTCCTGGACAGCATAGCCACCATTGTGGGGGAGATGCCCCTGCTGGTCACTGACACAGGCAGCACCCCCGGCACTCTGCCAGCAGTGGAACAGCTGCCCACCACCACTGCAGGTGCAGCAGTGTGTGCTGCCCAGGCTATGCCCTGCAGTAGAGGTGGTGGGGCCGCACAGGTGCTGGGTGGTGTGCAGCGGCTGGACGGGCAACAGCAGCAAGCTACGGGTGCCACTGGGCAGCCAGACACAGGGTCCACTGCTGGTGCACCTGCTGTACCCAATCTCCCTGCAGACCCCACTGTGCAGTGTCCACCAGAGAGCGGGGCTGTGCAGCATGGCCGGTCACCACATGGGGAGCAGCATCCGGCCCAGAAGCCCCAGGATGCCAACCCACTGGCTGAGCACAACTGTTTGCTGCAGGAGTCTATTCAGCAACAGGTGCTGCTTGCCACTGGGATGCATGCACTGTGTGTGGAGGTGCGCCAGTTAGCCAAGCAGCAGGAGAGGGGCACTGCGTAGATCCTAGCAGGGATGTAGTGCATGCAGGAGGCCACGACTGCATCCCTGGATCGCATTGCCACTGCGATCTCAGATGGCTTTGCACTGCTGGCTGCCACAGGGCATGGCCGGGCACAGATAACCCCCTGCAGTGCACTGTCCACCCCATGTACCTGGCATCAGGTGACCCCTGAGCAGTCGACACTGGGCTCAGATGTCGGCATCCCAAGCACACCTGGGGCTGGGCTGTTTGGGCGCCTTGACAGCCTCTCGTGGACACGGTCCAGGTCCCATGGTTCCACCCCTGGGGGGCTGTTGTACACCCCCCCTTGGCTGATGCACAGCCTGTGACTGCTGAACGGCCCAGGCACGGCCACCCCCATGGCCATGGTGGCCATGGTTCTGTGCAGCAGACCTGATGTGCGGCCCACCCTACCTGCAGTCTGCAGCTGCTGCCCAGTGCGCACATGAGTGGTGTGTGTATGTGTGCCTATCACAGGTGTGGCGCTTTTGTGTCATGCCACATGCTGCCTGTGTGCATGCTTGCCCAGTCGCTGGACCATGTAGCGTGATGACAGCAGTCCTGCACCGGTTGCACCTGTGCACCAGTGCAATGCATCTGTGTGTGTGGGTGCATATATGTGTGTGTGTGTGGGGGGGGCTGTGAGGGGTGCTGTGTGTGGTTGTGTGCCCCGTCACCTGTACCCCTGCTTCCCACCTCAGTGTGTACATGCCCAGTGCCATGCATGCCCCTGCATTTGTGCTGCACCTGTTTGCGTGGCTTATGCATGTTTATCACACCACCTACCTGTGTGCAACATAGTGCTCCTGTGCAATGGTGTCCTTGTGCTGTCTTGCCTGCTCGATCAACCATGGATCCCTCTGCCCAGAGAGTGGCTGTCCACCTCCCTCCAGCCCATTGCCTCCATTGTCCCCACTACTGTCACTCTCATCAGCCTCAACAATTATCCCACGGTCAATGGCCATGTCATGCAGTATGCAGCAGGCCAGGAATAGGCCACAGATTTTTGAGGGGCTGCATTTTAGGACACTGCCTCACCTGTCTAGGCAATGGAACCATGCTTTCAGCATGCCAAAGGCTCAGTCAATGATGTTGCACATGCTTGGGTGTGCCTCATTGTAGCATTCTTCTGATGGGGATGACTGGCGCCGGTAGGGGGTGAGCAGCCAGGGCCAGAGTGGATAGGCACTGTCTCCTGTGGATTTATTTATTTATTTAGTTTTTGTTGACCGGATAAGTGCACTAGACAAATCCTGCCTATTTTCAGGCACGACCCAGGGGAGGAGGATACGGATGAATGGCAACTGACCTTGAACCAGATTAAGCTGTTTGTGGTATTTATAGTGAATGAGGGAAATTTGGCCAGGACACCGGGGAAATTCCTCTACTCTGCTTCCTGTGAGCAGGGGGGGCCCATTTTCCGGTGGGACCAAGATGGCTGCCTCTGGACATGCTGTGGAGGACATGGAGGTGTTGGAGGCAGGGGAGTTGGTCTCCTCCCCTGTCTCTGGATTTCCAGAGACCTCATTGATTCATCCTCAAGCTTCTTCTAATGGATCTAAGTTGCATGCATCTCCTAGTTCATTTCCTTCCTCAGAAACCTCGATGGATCAAAGTAAGCAAACAATTGTTTCTTCCCAGTCTGTTCCTATACTGCAACAGCTAGCATCTGCTAAAGAGTCTCTACATAATACTGAATGTTTACGACCTACAGATGTGGACGCTTTGCTATTACTTGAGGAAACACGCTATCTTACACAGAAACAGGAGCTTTTAGCACTCAAGAACTCAGCTTTGCAGCTGCCTACTGATTCTGACTCACTGTTGCAGACTGCTGCATCAGACACCTGAAAGACAGCCTTGACATTTCCACATTCTAATGTGGTCTGTTCAATGATTTCTTCTGCTCCTGCTGCTGAAACTTCTCCTGAAAACCTTGCTGATTCCCCCGATCTTCTTCCATGAACCACTGCATCTGAATTGCCCCCTGCAGAGGTTGTTCCTCAGGGAGACTGGTCAGTTGACTCTGCTCTTGTTGCAGCAGGGTGGGAGAGGGATCCAGTTGTTGGTACTTGGCACTCCTGTCCTTCCCCCATTCGGATCACCCTTGCAGACGCCCCAGCTATTTCTCCTGTGCAAGACCAGTTGGACGTTACGCTTATGCCTGCTTTGCGCTTAACACGGAATCCAATTCTCAATTTACCAGTTTCCACTTCTCTTGCAGCTCCATTTTCAGACTCTGACCCTCTTCAATGAAGTTTACCACCCCAGGGCCCTGGTCTACCACCTCAATGGACTGAACGACCGACTTCTCTTGCTTCTACATCTACTAAAACGTATGCATCTTGTTTTTCTGTTCCCACCCAACAGGCTAAGAGACACAATGCTGTCAGATTACAGTATTTGGGGGGTTTACCTGACATGCTGATAGGGTTTTTGTTGGGTGCACTTTGCTTAAAGACTCCATGAAATTTGCTGCTTATGATAGCCATGCATTGATACATGTTTCAATTTGATTTGGAAAATTTGTGGATGGGAGGGTGGAAGGTTAGGGTTATGCTCCGGACTACTGATACTGGTATTCAACACCAACCCAATAGTTTTCTGTTAGGCAGGGATAGGGGAGTTTTGTTCTATTCTGGACAACCTAAAGCCTGTTATAAGTGCGGTTCCACCTCTCATCTCAGCAGCATTTGTGACACTATTAAATGTACTGTTTGTGGTGGTCTTGGTCATGCAGGCTCACAGTGTACTGAAGAACCTCTCTGTGTTTTATGTGAAGACCTGGGACATACTTTTCAGCAATGTTTCTGGGCTGCCCATAATTCTCCTACCTTAGCTGATGGAGAGGAGCAATGGCTTATTATTACAGTGACCCAACGCTCTAACATTAAGGGTCCCTCTTCTTTTACTTCCACAGTTGTCCCCCCTACTACTTTAGCTGAATCACATAGTGTTGTTTCCACTGCTACTGTAGTAACTGCTGGGGAGGATTTGTCGGAGCCTGTCCCACAACCTGTTATGTTTTCTCTACCTCCCCACCCTCCTTCTTCCGCAGTTCTTCCTAGCTGTTCTACTTCAGGTGGCTCTTCTATGGGACCCCCCCCAGCACCATTAGAAACAATAGAACCTTCCCCTTCTGACCCTTTTACTACACCTGCTAGAATTACAAGGGGTTCAAGAAAGTTTGGTTCACCTTCCTCTAAGGCTCAGAGGGTAGAGACTCTCCCTTTGATGAATAAGTAAGAATTGCTGCAACATACTTCTGAAAACACAGACTCTGACTCTTCTTCTGTCCAGTCCTCTCACCCTGAACTTACTACAGATACTGAAGTCCCTGTCGACAATGTGGGGTCCCAAAAAAGGAAATCCAAGGCAAAGACAAAACATACAGAATGTACCCCGAGGAAGAGTAGACAGAGGTGATTGCAATGCATATGTCTACTTCTTTTGCAATACATACTGTTAATGTTAACAGTATAAAAAAACAACATCAGAGGGATTCAGTTTTTTCATTTTTGTCTTGCCTTACTGCCGATCTCATACTTCTACAAGATGTTAGATTCCATTCTTTGCCTGAAATTTCTAGAGCCCAAAAATCCTGGCATTTAGGCCCCTCCTATTGGTCATGTGCACAGGAGACATGTTCTGGGGTGGGTATTTTGTTTCATCTTCCTAATGTCTCTATTATTAAGATTCTAGATTTATGCCCTGGCAGAGTATTACTAATAGACTTTAGGTTCCTTTCTATCCCTTTTTGGATTATCAATATTTATGCCCCACAAACCAAGTCGCTTAGGATTGAACTCTTGAAAGTGGTTCGACCCTATCTTTACACCTCTATGCATGTCATTTTTGGTGGTGATTTCAATTGTGGGTTGTCCATTAAGGACAGGTCCTCATTCTCAAAAACCACACAATTATTTTGTGATACCACTTTTCTCAAAAATCTTTTATTTTCTGCAAAACTAAATGATGCTTATCTTTCTCTCACCCAGACACATACCCCTGCCTTTCATAAAGGCTCTTTAGCTACCCAGATAGATTTTTTTTTTGTGTCCTCCTTTTTACAAACTTCTGCTTCTGAAGTACAGGTGGCTGAATTTTCAGATCATGATTTGCTTACCATTTTTTTTGGTCCTAAGAATGTTGCAACTTTTGGTCCTGGCACTTGGAAATTTAATGTTTCCTTATTGGAGAATTCTCTGTTGTTAACACTTCTTAAATCTTTTTTTCAAAACAGAAAATCTGTGTTTTTTCTTCACGATGATCCTTGGTGGTGGTGGTTAGATATGAAGAAGGATTTGACAAAATTACTGAAATCCTTTAGCAAAACCCATCATGAAGATTGTTATTTCACATACCATAGGACACGACATCAGCTGCAAAAACTCCTTACCCCTTTGTATACCACTGGCCAGGGTTTTTCTTCACAAATTAGTACCCTGAAAAAATCTTTAATGGGATATCACTCCAAAAAATATGCTTCAATGCAACAAAGTCAATGTTTTAGTGTAAAAGGTGCCTATGATGTGATCTGCCCGTTTGCACATTTTTCTAAACAGATTACGGGGAGAACCATTGATACTATTGTGACTGAAGCTGGTCATACAATTACTGATTCTAGGCTTATCCAAAATTAGGTGGCCAAGTATACTCAAAACTTATTCAGTCCATTCCCTATATGTCTACATGATATATTGACCTTCCTTAGTCCCATTTCTTTTCCTGATGTGCAACAAACAGTATCTGATATGCTTGCTTGTGATATTCAGGCACGAGAAGTAGTTGAGGTCATCACAACTCTGCGATCTGGAGTATCTCCAGGCTTGGATGGCCTTCCGAATGAGCTTTATAAATTGCTTAATATTGAGTTGAGCGTGGAATTGGCCGCAGTTTATAACTTCCTTTTAAAAGCTGATACTTTACCATTAGAATTTAATATGGGTAGTACCTTCTATATCCATAAGAAAGGAGACAGAAAATTACTGACTAATTAGAGGCCTCTTAGCCTATTGAATACAGACTTTAAAATTGTAACTAAAATTATTGCTCTCCGTCTAGCAAAGCTGGCCCCTCTTGTTATTTCGGAAGCTCAATCTAGTAATGTTCCATGCAGAAGTATACATAATCATGTCCTTTTATTATGGGAATTAGTGGAACATGGCAATTCAAATAGGTTAACAGGCCTCTTGTATTCATTGGATCAAAGACAGGCATTTGATTTGGTGAGTCATGACTTTTTATGGCAGGTTTTGAGACATTATAGGGTTCCTGTGACTACTCTCTGCTGGTTACGTTTATTATATTCTATAGCCACTTCTATCCCTCTTGTTACTGGCTGGAAGGGTCCTTTGATACTTTTAAAGAGAGGTGTTAGACAAGGGTGTCCACTCAGTCCCCTTTTGTATATCTTTTTTTTGGATCCCTTACTTCGCACCATTAATACAGCACACAATGTTAGGCCTATTTGTTCCTTACCACTTTCTGTTTTAGCCTATGCTGATGACATGAGTTTAATAGTAGCTGATGTTCCTTCAGCAAACGCATCTCTCCATCTCTGTAAGTCCTTTGGTCTTGTTTCAGGAGCATCCCTGAACTTGGAGAAATGTGTCGGTCGACGGCTTGGATCTCAGCAGTAGAATGATGTAATAGTTTCCAGTATTGCACTTTGTGACACCCCTATTAAGATTTTGGGCATTCTATTTGGCTCAGGACCTTTAGACATTCTCAACTGGACTCCCAAACTGGACCTAAGCAGAGCCAAAGTTTTCTTTGGAACACTGGAAACTCAATAAAAAAGAGGGTTTACTTGATAAAGTGTCACTTGCTCGATTTTTTGTTTTGGCTTATGTTTTCCCCTCCGTGTTTTGGAAACCAAACTTCTGAGTATATTTTTCAGGCCTTATGGGGCAGCGTGCCTGACTCCCATTAAGCGTTCCATTACCTGCTTACCTTTCAAGGAAGGTGGTCTTAATATGATACACCCATTATTTTTTCATAATAGTTTATTTTTTGTGACTAATCTTAAACCACTTTTAGTTAATTATGATGTGGGATGGGAATTTTATTTTTTTCAGTCCTGTCAACCCTGGTTTCATCTTTGGGACCTTAACACTTTGAAACAGGTTAAACATGTATCGTCTACCCCTTCTTAACCTATAATACCTTTTGCCATTTTAAAACAATGGAAGAATACTAGCCATATGATTATGACTCAAAATAGGAAAGCCATTTATCATTTTTTGATAGATACCACTTGTGCAGACCTTGTAATTTTTCCCAAATGTCCCCCTACTTCCTTACCTGCTATATACACACTGTTAAGGAATCCTCGCATCCCTCAGAAGATGTGGGATCTACATTGGCTTAGTTGTCATGAACGGATCAATATTAAGGCAAATCATAAACATAAACAGCTGAATAAAAGATTGTGTTCCAGACTTACATAGATACATAGATACATACATAGATACATAGATACATAGACAGTGTCGGCAGATAAGGGCCTATGGCCCACCTAGTCTGCCCATTTGAGCTTGTAAGTTCAGTTTGTTTTCCTAGAAGTCTATTTCCCCTTACCCCTGACCTCTAGAATTCCTTTATGTCTATCCCATGCATTCTTAAATCCCGTGATTGTTTCAGCCCCCACCACTTCCTCTGGCAGGGTGTTCCACTTGTCCACCACCCGTTCTGTGAAGAAATTCTTTCTCATGTTTCCTCTGAATCGTCCTCCCTCCAACTTCATCCCATGCCCTCTAGTCCTGAAACATCTTTTTCGCTTAAAAATAGTGTTTTCCTGCATTCCTAACTTTTATGTGTAAATCAGGATGAAACAATACAACACCTGTTTTTTCTTTGTTCCTATATTACTGGTTTTTGGTTATTTTTAGTGAACAGATGGAAGGAACCTTTATTTACTTCTGTTACTTATGAGATGTTATTGTATGGTAGGTTTCCAGCGACCTGGAAAAAGTGGAATATTGACACTCTAAACTTATTGTTTACCATCATTAAATGGCATTTATGGACTGCTCGCTGTCTTTTCACCTTGCAGCAAAAAGATATGTCCCACCTACTGGTGGTCCAAAGTACTGAACAGGATTTAAAAGATGTTTATTTTTCTGAACTAAGAAGTTTGTCATCTGGATCATTGTTTGCTTTATGGAAATGCTTACCATGGGTGACTGATTCTGATTTTCCTGTTACATGAGTCTTTTGTATTTATTTTTGTCAATGCGATTTTGGTTTATAGTTTCTTTGTCAATAAAAATTTCCCCTACTCTGCTTCCTGTGAGCAGGGGGGACACATTTTACTGTGGGACCAAGATGGCGGGTCCTATGGACTCTGGTGGTGGAGGTGTTTAAGAGCTGGCTGTGGGTGCAGGGTAGCATGCCTCTTCCTCTGTACCTAATCTCTATGAGGCTTCTTCTGTCTCTGAGAAGATGGAAGTGGATTCTAAGACACCTGATGTGCATTTAACCTTGCCTAACTCTGCTGATTCGATCATTTCTTTGGTACATGACTCTCAGAATTCTAGTGCCTGTAGCGCTCTTCCTGAGTTGCCTAACCTTTCTGATCACCCGATGTTCGGTTTGGAATTACAATCCGGTCCTCCATTTCAGAAAAGGAGTGAGTTTCTGCGGGTGCTTTTGACTGAGGAGGAGCGCTGTGAGTCCCAAGCTGAGGTGTATAGCTCTGTGAGTGGCTTATCTTTGGAGACTGAGTTACAGCCTTTGAAGGCTCTTCCTCCTGATTCATGTTCTGCTTTGCTTCCTGCAGCACTCTGCAGCTCTGGTACAGATGCGCCTCCTGCGCGAGCTGCTTGTTTGTCGCCTGACCAGACTGCTGTTCCTTCAGTCTCACAGGAAAGTACTGATAAATGAATTCTTGTACTGTTGTGGAATTGGGGTGTGCACAACAGGACCTTGAGTTCAGTGGTCAGGATTCATGGGATTTACCTGACGTTTCTGTTTCTCGACCTTCTCCTTTACCTACAGAACCAGGGGCTAAAGTTTTTCAGGATGGTCCTGATTATGATAAGAATGTTTTAGTGACTGGTCACACAGAGGCTGAGGCCTTGCAGGCTGCTGGGTGGGTTAAGCCTGGTCCTAGTTGCCCTTGGGTGTCACCTGCTAGGCCGAGTGTTGATCCAGCTGACCCTTTGGAACTCCCTCCATCTTTGGACTTTTGTGATTTCCCAATTTTATTTCCTGCTGCTAAATTTCAGCCTTTGCCTGTTTCTCCTGCAGTAGTTTCTCTTGTACATGGTACCCCCCCTGAAAATCCTAGCCCTGATTCTGTGCACATTACTCCTGAGCCTGCCCCTGATCGTTTAGCCCCCTTCCCCTTTGTCCTGCCTCAGGAAGTCCTGGGCCTCAGGATGACTCTGGCCAGGGATCCTCTCGTAGATCTTATGTGGGTCTTTTTCATGAACCCCCTGTATTTGCTAAAAGTAGAAATGCAGTGCGCATTAAATATAAAGGGGGTCTGGATGTATATCCTGACCGTGTATATGTGAGTCGTACTCTCTTGAAGGACAGTATGAGCTTTTCAGCTCATGAGATTTATGCCTTGATACACACCTCCGGTGACCCCAACTTTGATGCCAGTTTTAAGACTGCTGGTGGCTTGGAATTATTTTGGGAGCATTACCAGGGGGTTCGTAGTAATCCAGAGCGGAAGGCTTTTGTCGTTATCCCTCTGACTAAACCAGCCTTCAGGACTATTACTGTGTTATTTAAAAATGAGGGGGTTGCTATCTCAGATATTTTGTTCTGGTTATGGATGAAATGCTCTACTCTAGGCCTTCTGGATCCTATTATGGATTCTGAAGATATTTGGACTGGGGGGTGACAGATTCGAGTTAAATTGCCTCAAGACAGGGGCAGTATCCAGCATCTGCCTAGCTGTTTCTATCTTGGATGAGACAGGGGCTTTATTTTTTATGCAGGTCAATCTCAATCCTGCTTTAGGTGCGGGGCACGCACCCACTTGAGCAATGCCTGTGACAAGATGAAGTGTTCCCTTTGTGGGGGTATTGGTCATGTAGCTTTTGCATGTCAGACCTTGGTGGTGTGCATCCTTTGTGATGACCTTACTCATACTTTTAAGGATTGTCCTTGTGCCTCTCACAATGTGGAAGGAGCAGTTTCTGAAGATAATGTTGAGGTTGACCCTCCACAGCCCGAGGCACTATCTGGCTCTGACCTTTCTACTCGCCCTTGCCCACCCCTTTCTTCTGACATGGCTTCCTCTCCTGTACCTTCCCTTGTGGGGTCATTTGTGCCTTGTCCTGTATCTGCTGAATGCCTATTCAAAGGAGTTATGCTTTCTGATGGAGTTACCCAGGTGTCTGAGGAAACCCCTGGGATATCATCTCCTCATGGTCCAGATGTATTGCCCTGTGACTCTAATATACTGCCAGGCCCTTCTTCACTCCCTGTTTCTCGGATGCCCCCCCACCGACTGATGAATGGGAATTGCAAAAAACTAAAAAGCTGACATGCTGCGCTTCTCAGAAACTGAGTAAGAGTACTTGTGAAGGGAGTGATACAGGCATTAGTGTGTCCAACCGATTTCTTCCTCTTACTAAGCGAAAGCAATGCGAGGAAGAGGAGGCAGATCGGATTCCTCCTCCCTGATTTTTTTCCAAACCTGAATATGTGACTGACACTGATAGTCCCCTGGTTTCTAAGAAAGGTGGAGTTAAGAAAAAGTCAAAGCGCTCTATTGCTAAAACTGCGACAGCTGTGGTCTCTGATGTTCTGTTTGCTTCTGACACTTGACCATGGAGCGGTGCCTATCTGTGGGATCCTTGAATGTTAATAGTATTAAAAATAGGAAAAAAAAGATTAACCACTTTTTCTATCCTTGCAGGTCATCAATTGGATGTTTGCCTGGTGCAGTATACTCGCCTGCCTACCAACCGGGAAACCTACCAGGCATCTAAGGATTGGTTATGGGGTTCTTCTTTTTGGTCCTTGGGTGAGGATTTGTGTTCAGGGGTGGGATTTCTGATCTTGAATCCTGATTTGCATGTTTCTCACCTTATTGATTTGGTTCCAGGGAGGGCATGTATCTTAGATGCAAGACTTGGGACTCATGACATGCGTTTTATTAATATTTACAATTTTCAGACTAAATTTCAAAGGATTGCTTTACTACAGAAGGTACAAACTTGCTTATATACTGCCAGATCTGTTTTTTGGGGGAAACTTTAATTGTATCCTCTCTCTTTCAGATAAGACTGGCAGGACACAAAAGCTATATTCTGATTCTAATTTTTTAAACAAAATGTATATTCAAGCTAGGCTCAAAGATTGTGCAGCTGTTTTCTCAAGGTTGCCAGAGCATACATACTCTAGGTGTCATTTGTCAACATGGATTGACTTCTGATATGCCTCTCATTGGGTCCCGGTGTGGTCTTTTTCAGTTTTCCCGGTCATAACCTCTGACCACAGATTAATTAAAACAGTTGTGTGGAGTCCTTTAAATAAACCTGACCCCAATCCTGTTTGGGGGATGAATTCCACCTTATTATCAGATGAGGCTGCCTGGGCTACCATTCAGGAGGAATTGGATGCCAGATTTTCTGTTAATGAGTTATATGATAATTCCCTGTTTTGGTGGCAGGATACCAAGCGAGATTTAAAAATTTATGCAGTTCTTTGGCCAAGACAGCCGCAAATAAAAAATATATTACTTACTTGCATTTTAGGGATAAGTTTCAGCGGCTTTTATCTCGGTCAGTTGAAACTGGGGAAGACCTTGCTGAGGACATTCAGGCTGTTAAGGCAGAAATGTGTCAGTTTCAATATGATAGAACCCATTCTCTTTTTTTTTGGAACAAAAGTTTGCTACGCAGGGCAAATCACAGAATGTAAATCCTCATGATTGCTGTGCTAAATGGGTAGTCTAAATATATGGAAGCTTTGAAAACTGATTCTGGACTGCTTGTGGACACTGGGGAGGGAATTGAGGGTATTGTTACTGATTTTGTGGAAACTTCCTTTAGTGATAACTCCCCTCCTTTGATTGGTATTGCTGATTTTCTAAGTCAATTGGATGTGCCTGAGTTATTAGAGGCTGATAAACAAAAACTGATTTTGCCCATTTCACAGGAGGAAGTTGTAGACATGATTGGTAAATTACATAATGAGTCCTCCCCTGGTCCTGATGGCATACCTGGGAATTCTATAAAAAAGTGGTAGGCCTTATTAGTAAATTTTTGGTTCTCATTTTTAATGATGTTTTATCTGGTACTGTTGCATTTCCTACAGCACTTGCTGACAGTCTTTTGATTTTTTGTATAAAAAGGGAGACAAAGTTGACCTCAGAAACTGGCATCCTATTAGTCTTCTGAATGTTGATTGGAAGATTTTGTGCAAAATTTTGTGTAACCATTTATCTTGGGTGGCTCAGGATATTATCTCCCCTGGGCAGACATGTGCCATTCCCCAGAGGGGTATGGGAGATGTACCTAAGTTGTTATGGGAAGTTTTTGATGGGCCTGGGACTTCAGTGTATCTGATTTCACAAGATCAGGCTAAGGCTTTTAATGAAGTGCCTCATATTTTTTTGTTCCGGGTACTACAATATTATGGTAATCTTCTCATTTTTGTTAATTGGCTATGGATTTTTTATCAATATGCCTCTTCTCAAACCCTGGTGAATGGTAAACTGGGGAGGTCGGTCTTGATTCAGAGAGGTGTTCACCAAGGGTGCCCATTGAGCTGCTTTTATATGTTTTTTCTTTGGACCCTTTATTGAGAAAGTTGAATGTTGTACAGGACATTTCGCCTATGGTGGGAATGGGGGTAGTTCTTTTCCAGTTGCCTTTGCATACGCCGATGATACTACCATTTTGGTTGCTGATCAAGTCTCAGGTGAACATGCTATGAGAGTGGTGGATTCAGTTCTGTGATTTCTGGTTCTAGAATTAATAGGCAAAAGAGTAAAGTTCTGGGTATTCGTGTTCCTGGTGTTGTTCTGCATGAGACAGGAGGTATCCCTATAGAGATCCACCTATCAAAATTTTGGGGTTTTTGTTTGGAGCCCCTGAGTCAGCTTTTTTGAATTTGGACCTTGCCCTATCTCAGGCGGCTGAGAAAGTGGATAGATGGAAGAGTTACCCCATGATAAAAAAGAAAAGGGTTTATATGTATAAAACTTGTATTTTGCCTTTATTCTTGAATGTTAGCCATCTTTATCCTTTGCCGGTAAAGTTGGAGGTAAAAATGTACAGTGTGGCCTTTCAATTACTCTGGGGGAGCCGGCTTAACCCTATTAACAGACAAAGTACTTACTGGTCTGTTAGTGAGGGTGGTCTAAATATGGTGAATCCTGTGCTTTTTCTTTTTACCATGTTTTTATATGCCAATTTTGTGCCAATTTTACTACAGAAACAGCTCCCTTGGGTTTCCCTGTTCCGGGATAGATGCCAATATTTTTGGAACAGATGGGTTACTCAGCAATTGGGTGTTTTTCAGAATATCTCCACCAGATTTGTCTCCTTATCTTTTGGAGGTATGTAGGAAATTAAAACTTTGGCGTATTACACCTCATGATCTTTTGCACAACACTAGGAAAGCAGAATACAGATCCCTTTTACATTCTGTTTGCTTTACTACCCCCTGCCTAGTTTTACCAGATATGGTGGTACTCTCTGATGTTCTTCATCAGCTGACGGATCCTAGGATCCCTCCTAAAGTGTGGGATTCGGTTTGGCTTTGTTGCCATTCCAGATTAAATGTTTGTGGGAACCATTTTCACAAATGTATACAGGAGAGATCCTGTTTGAGGGAGGGTTGTGGGTTGGAGGTGGAAACATTGGTACATTTATTTTTTCAATGTCCCTATATTGTAGGTTTCTGGACCTTGCTGGCATCTTCTTGGTGTGTCCCACAGTTGCAGAACATGGATTATAAACATAGAAACATAGAATTTGACGGCAGATAAGGACCGCTTGGCCCACCCAGTCTGTCCATTTCCGTACCTAATGGATAAGCTGCAGATCCTAGTTAAGCAGCAGCCTACTTCTTCCTACCCCCACCCGCTAAAATTGCCTTATGACGGTCTCATGCATGCTTGAATTCCACCACTGTTTTTGACTCCACAACCTCCTCCGGAAGGCCGTTCCATGCATCCACAACCCTCTCTGTGAAAAAATACTTCCTTAAATTACCTCTGAGCCACCTCCTCTATCTTCAAATTGTGCCCCCTTGTTCTTGCACACCTCTTTTTTTGAAAGATACTACCCTCTTGGACTTTGTTGATTCCCTTGAGGTATTTGAAAGTTTCTATCATGTCCCCCCTCTCCCTCCTTACCTTGAGGCTATACATATTAAGCTCCTTTAGTCTCTCTTCATATGTCTTCCGGTGCAGACCCTGCACCATTTTAGTTGCCCTCCTCTGGACAGCTTCCATCCTGTCTATGTGTTTGCAGAGACTGGGTCTCCAGAACTGAACACTGTACTCCAGACGGGGTTTCACCAGCTGTCTGTACAGAGGGATAATAACTTCCAGTTTTCTACTGGTGATGCCTCTCCCTATGCATCCCAGTATCCCCCCAGCCCTCCTTGCTGCCCTCTCACATTGCTTGCCCACTTTAGGTCATCTGATATGACTACCCCCAGATCCCTTTCCATTTGTGTTGTTGTTAGTATCTCCTTCCCCATTGTGTACTCTTCCCCTGGGTTTTTGTTTCCCAGGTGCATTACCTTGCACTTCTTAGCATTGAATCTAAGCTGCCATACATCTGACCATTCCTCTAACCTTGCCAAGTCCCTTCTCATCCTTTCCACCCCACCTTGTGCATCAACTCTGTTGCAGATCTTTCTGTCATCTGCAAAGAGACATACTTTCCCTTCCAGTCCCTCTGCAATGTAAGCATAAAGGCATTGAAGAGGACCGTCCTAATACTGAACTCTGCAGTACCCCACTAGCAACCCCCTTCTTCAGAGTGGACTCCATTTACTATTACCTCTGTGCCCTATTCTCCAGCCAATTTTTACCCAGGCTGTCATCTTGGGACCCACTCCCAGGTTGGCTAATTTGTATATTAATCTTTGTGTGGACTGTGTCAAATGCCTTGCTAAAGTCTAGGTAGGCCATGTCCACAGCCTCTCCCTGATCTACTACTTTGGTCACCCAGTCAAAGAAATCTATCAGATTCATCTGGCATGACCTTCCTGCTATGAATCCATGCCGCCTTGGGTCCTGTGCCCCTCTGGCCTCTAGATACTCGACAATTATTTCCTTTAGAAGTGATTCCATCATTTTCCCTGTCACTGAGGTTAAACTAACAGGTCTGTAGTTTCCTGCTTCTGCCTTGCTCCCACTTTTGTGAAGGGGAATCACATCTGCCCTCCTCCAGTCCTCGGGTACCACCCCATCCTCCCATGATTTGTTAAAGAGGGTAGTCAGTGGTGTCACTAGTTCTACCCTTAGTTCTTTTTGAATTCTGGGATGAATCCCATCAGGCCCCATTGCTTTGTCCACCTTCAGTTTTAAGAGTTCTTTCAGAACCCTTTCTTCTGTAAATGGGCTGGTATCAGCTTCTGTACCCAGTGTTTCTATTGTTTGTTTTAGGTTCCTCCCCCTCTTCATTTGTAAATACTGAGCAAAAATATTTGTTTAGTATCTCTGCCTTTTCACAGTCACCCTCTGCCCACCACCCCTTCCCCTTTATTAAGCCTCACTATCCCTCCCTTGGTCTTTCTTCACTCCCTGATGTACCTATAAAAGGTTTTATCCCCCTTCTTAACTGAGTTGGCTATCTTTTATAATACTTTGATTTATGGGCAGTATAATATGCATTGTTGGGGTGGTTTTCACGTGGGGACAACTCGGGTTATTTTTGCTCTTATGAAATGGATTATCTGGCAAACTAGATGTCAGTTCGTGTTACAACAGAAACAGCTATCTTTATTGGGTATGAAACTTAAACTTGAACAGGAAATTCATAAAGTGTTTCACAAGAACAGACTTGTTCTTTCTGACTCCTCCTTCTGTTCCTGGTGGAAGGGTTGGGTTTCTCTTCCTTTTTTACAAATTTCTGATTAATTTGTTTGGGATATTTTTTCTGCCCCTTTATTTTGGGCCTTAATTTTTCTAGTTTGTTATGGAGGGGGTATGGGTTTAGAACGCTATTTCTGGACCTCATGCTTTTTTGGTTTTGATTTTAGTTTTGTGCTATGATACATTTTGAGCTATTGCTTCCTTCTGTTCTTTTGCTTTTTGTTTCCTTCATGTAGATTTGTTGGTACTGCACATGTTTTTTTTCTTGTTTTAACCAAGTGGTTTTGGTTTATTGGATTGTTGTTTTTGTATTTTGTTTTGCTTGTTTTTCCTGTATACTTTTCCTTGTTTTGTTTTGCAGTTTTGTCCAATAAAAAATTCCCCTACTCTCCAGTGGGGGAACCTTTGTCATCCTGGTTCCTGACCAAGATGGCGGCTGTTGAGAATGTGGAGGAGTTGCTGGATGCTACTGAAACTGGGGACATGGTCTCTTCCCCTGTTTCTTCCCAATTGGAGACCATTTTGCCTGCAGATATTTTGCCTGTTTCAGTTACAACCTCCACATCAGTTGCTGTTCCTTTTTTTATGAATGACAAACATGCTTGAATTCGGTGAATGAAATCTTACCAGTTACTGTTGACACTGCTGAGCCCTCTGAGATTCGCTTGATTGAAATGCATTTAAGAGCTGAAGATTAACGCTACGCGCTTCGCAGTTTGGTGTTGCAGACTGCACTAAAAAAGGCTCAATTGCAAGCTTTGGGTAGTTCAGATCTTCCTGCTGTACCTGTTTCCTTAACTGTTCCTGCTCTCCAGCCTGCTGTTGATGAGAATGCAAATAGTTCTAGAGCGGGTTCTCCTCTAGCTGCACCGCTTCCTGTGACTGCCCCTGGTGTTTGTGAGCCTGTCAAAGCTGGTACGGATGCAGTAGGAGCACCTGGAATGGCATTACTGGATTCTGACTCCAGCCTAAGACGCTCCTCTGCAGAACCACTCATTAGATTGGATGGGGACCTTTCAGACACTCTTCTTGCTGCAAGATGGATCTGGTCAGACTCAGGTCAATGGGTGTCAGACCCTACTCCAATCTCCAAGTCGTCAATAGCCCATCGCATCTCTCACCAGTCTACTACTTCTCCTATGGATTCACATTCAGTTGCTGCACATGGTGTTCCTCCTGTCCATACTACTCCTTCTCCTTTGTACCTTCCTTCGGATTTACAATTGACTGACAACCCAGCTATGGACATGGACTCTACTGTAACTCCGCAGCCTGCTCTGCCTACGCTTCCTACATCTGTGGCGGCTACGGAGCCTCTGGATGCTCCTTTGAATCAGTTTAAAACTACTACTCGAAAACCATATACTTCTCTTTTTCATCAACCTGTATTTCCAGCTAAGAGGCATAACGCCGTTCATCTTTTGTATAAAGGGGGTATGTTGAACTTTCCAGACAGGGGTTTTGTAGCTAAAACTTTGTTGAAAGGTACAATGACATTTTTTGCTAATTAAATTTATGCCCTTATACATGTGTCTGGAGAGTCTACCTTTGATATCAGTTCTAAGTTGAATGCTGGGTTACAGCAGTTCTGGGCCCAATTTAACATTTTAAAAAATACTCCTTTATGGGCCCCATTTGAAGCTATTCCCCTCACGAAGCCTGCATACAAAAATATTACAGTTCTTTTTCGTAATGAAGGTGTCAGTGTCACAGATCTGGTTTACTGGTTAAAACAACGCTGTTCAGTCTTAGGTTCCCCTGAAGCTATCTTTGATGCCAAACACATTTGTAAAGGGGGGTGGAAGGTGAAGGTTATGCTCCATACCACTGATGCTGGTCAGCTTCACCTTCCGAATTGTTTTTTCTTGAGAAGAGATAGAGGGGTGTTATTCTATGTGGGTCAGCCTAAAGCATGCTGTAAGTGTGGCTCCTGTACTCACTTGAGCAGTCTTTGCGACCAAGTAAAGTGTAACCTCTGTCAGGAACTGGGCCACACTAGTGGCACCTGTCTCAATGAACCAAACTGTAACCTGTGTGACTCTTGAGGACACACATACCAGAGTTGTACTTGGGCAACTCATAATCAGTCTGATTCTGCTGATGATGTTGAACAACATCTGCTGATAGCTATTGCTCAGCGTGATTCTTTTCCCCCCTCCCTCCCCAATAGACCTCATGTTCCAGCTGAGCCCCCCATTACTGTCCATGATTAACCAGATTTGCATACAGCAGGGGTTCCTCCCCCCCTTCACAGCTTGCCTTTCCTAGTATTGATGCTCCTCCTTCTGTAGGGATGGACTTGGGTGAGACTTCCTTGGAAGTCATGCCCCCTCCCCAAGTTAACAAGAGATCCTCTAGAAGATCTCAGGCTGTGGAGCAACCTGCTTCAAAAATGTCCAAAACTTTGGACCTGCCTTTAAGTAATCGGTATGAGGCACTCCAGTCCTCTGAGCTTTCTGATGCTGATTCCGAGGGTTCTTCCCCTGTGGTCTTCTCAGGTAGATCCTCCATCGGAATCTGAGGTTATTCAACCACCTACTGTGGTACAACAAAGTAGATCACGAAGGACTGGAAGAAGCCCCCCTGATTAATATTTGGTATGTTGGCGGTTTCCTTTTCTTGCCTCTATGTTCCCTTTACACTTAGGTACTTTGAATGTCAACAGTATTAAGGGACACAGAAAGAATTGTATGGCCATGTCTTACTTCCTGGCCAGCCCTTTACAAGTCATATTTTTGCAAGACACCGGATTGCACACTGTTGCTGAATTGGGTGATGCTAATAAACTTTGGCATGCTGGTCCTTCCTACTGGTCTCTTGGCACGGATGTCTGTTCAGGGGCAGGTATTTTGTTTCGCTCTACCTTGCAGATGAAATTGATTAAATTGATTGATTTGATTCCTGGACGTGTTTTAATACTTGATACGAAAATTAATAACTGTTACTACAGATTTGTTAATGTGTATGTGCCCCAATCGAAAGCTGATCGAGTTTCTTTGTTTAAAGTCATTCAACCTTACCTGTTGTCATCACAGACTGTGATTTTGGGAGGGGATTTTAATTGTGGTCTTGCTAAGCATGACAGGGGTGTACAGTCCACCACAACTAAGGTGTTCTGTGATATGTCAACTCTGAGTAATGTGATTTCCATTTCAAATTTGAAGGAGGCTTATTTTCCTACTCACCGAACAGTTCATCCAACCTTTCAGAAAGGTCATTTGGCCACTAGGACTGATTTTTTTTTTTTTTTTACTGCCTCATTACCTGTTTCTACCATACGAGTTCAAGAAATTGAATTTTCTGATCATAAGTTACTTTATTTATGTCTGGGTTTATTGGTGACATTTTCTCAGGGTCCGGGTTACTGGAAATTTAATTCTTTCCTTTTGTCTCAGATTTTCTTTACTAAAAATCTTCAGTACTTTATGGCACTTAAACGTTCTGTACTTGTCCTTTTTGACTGTCCTGCCCTCTGGTGGGAAGCAGTTAAAAATGATTTAAGACATCTGTTGCAATCTGAAAGTAAGAAACTCCGAAATACTGCCTATATTCATTACCTTTCACAATGTATGCAACTTCAGAAGCTATAAACATTAGCTAGAACTACTTCGCATGATTTTGAGACCCAAATACAAGCATTGCAGCATGACATGCAAGCCTTTCATCTTTGGTAATCTGAGAGTCTGAAGAGGCAACAAAGTTTTGTTTGGCACTCAGGGAACTGCAGAGGTGCTCTGCCCTTATTTATATTGTCACAACACTGTTCGACGTAAAGTGATGGATAGTCTGCAGGATGTTGATGGAGCTGTTTATTCTGACAAACACCATATTTTTAGGATAGCTCCCCGACTTATCACATCTCTTTTCTCCTCTCATTCTTCTTCTTTTGATTCTATAGATTCATTGTTACCTACTTCCCATACCCCTGTTTGTCCACCGTATTTGGTGCATGAACTAACCATAGATATTACTGCCTCTGAGGTGGAATAGACCATTAAGTTCTTACATAATAATAAAGTCCCGGGTTTGGATGGGCTTACTCCAGAATTGTATAAATTGATAGGGCCTCTGATCTCCTCAGAACTGGCAGCAGTGTTCACCTTTTTGTTGCATACTACCTCTGTTCCTTTGGATATGGCAAGAGGTCTTTTGGTTTTTTTTTTTTACAAGAAGGGGGGTAAAACTGATTTAACTAACTGTAGGCCTATTTGTCTCCTTAACACAGACTTTACAATTCTTGCAAAAATGCTACATACCAGGTTATTGCAGGTAGCCATACATCTGATTTCCCCTACTCAGATCTGTTCTATTCCTGGGAGAAGTATGAGCGATCATCTTATTCTTTTATGGGAACTCATTGAAAGGGATAACACTGAGGGTTCCTCTGGGTTTCTCTTATCTTTGGATCAAAAGCAAGCTTTTGATACTGTTGAACATAGCGATTTATGGAAAGTACTTGCCCGTTATGGTTTACCTGACTCTTTTCTTTCCTGGTTGCAATCCTTATATACTGTGGCTACCGTGTCCCCCTTTATTAATGGTTGGGTGGGTCCCATGATTCCAGTTAAGCGTGGTGTTCAACAGGGCTGCCCTCTTAGCCCTCTGCTTTATGTGTTTAGTATTGTATTGGCCCACTTTTATGGGCCTTGAATTCAGCTCATTCCCTGACACACATCAGTGTTGATACTCATGTTATTCCGGATGTTGCCTTGGCTTATGCAGATGATCTCACAATACTGATTGGAGATGCTATCTCTGCTACATGAGTAATGGCTATCTACAGATCCTTTAGTTCCTTGTCTGGCACCTCCCTCAATATGCTTAAAAGTGTAGGGAGACAGTTTGGTCATTCGCGACCTCCCCTTGATTCAATAGCAGGGGTTACTCTGTCCAAAGTTTCTATTACTATTTTGGGTGTTTTTTTTGGTTACCAAGGTCTAAATGTTTTAAATTGGGACCCCAAACTTTCTCAAGCCAAACGAATGGTTGCAGCTTGGAATGCGTGGCATATGGGAAAATTGAAACATGTGTATCTTATAAAATCCTTTCTTTTGCCTCTTTTTATTCACATTAGTAAGGTATTTCCACCACCCCGCTCGTTAGAAACTTCCCTATATAATATTTTCTTCCAAGCTGTCTGGGGCAGCAGGTTGAATCCTTTAAAGAGGAATATTTTGTATTTGCCAAAAGCTCAGGGTGATCTGGGCATGGTAAACCTCATTGTTTTTTTTTCACGTGCTACAGTATATATAGTGATGAATCTCAGGCCATTGTTGTCTCATGTAAATAGGTCCTGGACTCCATTTTATGTCCTTACATGTAGTCCTTAGTTTCCTCAGTGAGAAGCTACTTCGCTCAGGGTACTTAGGTCTTCGAATCTCTGTCTTCCTTACATTAGGAATGTCTTTGTAAAACTTAAATGTTGGCAACTAACTGTTTCCATGGTGCAGGGTCAACATAGGACATTTTTATATAAGCAGATTATTACTGCTAAATTCAGGGAATTATCTTCCTTCCCCACTTGTCCTTCTGTTTTCTTAAATGGTATGCTGGCCTTTTTGAATGACCCCCGGATCCCTGAGAAAATGTAGGACATTCACTGGCTTTGTTGCCATAACCGACTGAATGTTAAAGAACATCAGAAACATAAACAGCTTACTGAACGATTTTGTTCTAGACTTGATTGTATCCAACATCTTGAAACAATGTCTAATTTGTTTCTTTCCTGTTCCTATATATCAGGGTTTTGGTCACTACTGGCTACTCAGGGGAATATGCCTCAATTTTGTCATATGTCTATGGACTCTTTGTTGTATGGTTTCTTTCCCTCCTCTTGGCATGCTTGGGATTTGTCTGTATTGCAGGATGTTATCACAGCAGTGAAATGATATATCTGGAATTCTCGCTGCTGGTTTACCCTACAACAAAAAATGGTGTCTCATACTGTCCTTGTGGAGAAAATTGTATGGGAATTTAAACTTTTACATAGAACTGGATTGAGTACTCATCCTACTTCCTGGATTTTTCAAGCATGGAGGAACCTTCCCTGGATAACGGACTCTGATGTTCCTATCACTTGACTTTTCATTACAATATAACCCATGGTTACATCTATATTTATTGATTTTTATGTATTGTGTTCTTTCGAATTTACAGTTTTTTTTCTTATTTGTTAGATGACCTACTTTTCTGTGCCCTTTGTGATATTTTTTTTTTTGTGGTGGGAGGGGTTTAGTGTCTTGCATTTTGATTACTCTTATTGTAGGGTTGAACTTTTACTTTTCTCAATTTTTTTTGTATGCTGTAATACTTTTGTTCTTTGTCTGATATTTTAAATAAAAAAATTCCCCTACTCTTTTCTATAAGTGCTATGGGATCTTTAACATCCACCTGAACTACCACCAATCCAGGCAGATGGGACCTCGGTTTAATGTCTCATCTGAAAGATGGCACCTCAGAAGTGCTGCACCCCTCTCATGCTGCACTGCAGTGTCAGTACTGGGATATTAACCCAAGTGCCAGATGTGGGAACTGAACCCACAGCCCTCTGATCTCCTGGCCTCAAAGGTGAGTGTGCTACCTACTGAGCCACTGTCACTGCACTGGATAATGACATGGTTAGCTCTCTTCTATGCTATGCTACTCCTCTTGCCTGTTCCTTGCACCCACACCAAAGTGCACACCCTGCCCTCCCCTATCCCAAGGTATGCTCTGCCCATCGCCGCTTCCCCATGCCATACTCACCAACTAGGTGACCTGTGGGGATATCCCCACATTCAAACCTGTGGCACAGTGCAGAGCTCTGCCAGATGAATGCATCATGTGCACTCCCAGGGTGTGTGAGGCAGACATTGGTTATGCACCCCGTGGCATTGCACACCACCTGGCAGCTGACACTCGGGCTCTCCTTCCTATTGATGTACACCACACCCTCAGGGCCAGGTGGCATGTGGATGCCCACATGGGTGCAGTCAGTGACCCCAATCATGCCAGGCATATGTGTTACCCTGTGGAAGTCCTGCACGGTTGCTGTATGCTCTGCCTGTGTGCTGGGGAAATGGATGTATTCCAATGCACATAGCAGCAGAGCATTGAGGAACTGTGTGAGAAGGTGGGACATGGCTGACTGGGTTATGCCTGTGGTGTCCCCTGTTGGTCTCTGAAAGGTGCCCGTGGCAAGCAGGCACATGACAGCTGTCACCTTCATCTCCATGGACATGGTGTGGCTTCATCCGGTGGGTGCCTGCATCGCCTCGCTGCACAGCTTGCAGAGCTGCCTCAGAGTAGCCCTATTCAGGTGGTACCAGCCCATGATCTCTGTGTCACATTACTGCTCGAAGGTGATGCAGGCGTGGTACCACCTACGGCTGACGGGCCCTTCTACAGCCATTTCACAGTTCCTGCTGCCCCCTCATACCTCTCATTATAGCCTCCATCATTATGGGGAACACTATCCATGGTCCTTGCTGTCCTATATCCCCCTGGGTGGTTGGCTGCTGTGGGCTGTGTGCTACCCTGGTGCACTGCCTGGCAGTGTGCCTGCCTGTCTGTTACACTGTCTCTGTCCCTGTCTCCCTCTCCACTGCCACCTCTGTCCCTCTCCCTCTGTGTCTGCCTTGGTCTGTCTGTCTGTCTGTCTGTCTCTCACTCACTCTGTCTCTCTCTGTCTGTCTTTCTCTCTCTCTCTCTCTCTCTCTCTCACTTACTCTCACCTGGGGCAAGTGCTTTCTGTTTGCATGCAACCTGTACTTATAGGAACAAGTCTGCTCGGTGCATCTCTGATTTGCTCTGCAGTTGCACCATGGTTTCATGGTTGAATATCACACTGCACTGGACATTCATGGGCATGCCCCTGCACTTGCTCCTGCATTCATTATAGTTGTGCATTGGTGCATTGAGATTTGTGCTGCACACTGGCTCCCACTGAATATCACTCCTCGGCACAAATCCGCACTTGCACCGGTGCAACTCAGTTGCGCCATGCACAACTGCTTTCAATATCCAGGCCCCCAGGCTCCATGCTCCATTTCCCACCTGCTATTGCAGCTCTCTGTTCACTACATTGTCCTCTGTATGCTTTAGCTCACCCTGCTTTCTACCTAACAAGCCTCAGTCCCTGATATTGTCATTTTCAGCTCACACTGCAATCAGCTGCCTTGTTCCCTTAATTGATTACACCTGTTCATGGCTTTGCTGCCTAGCTAACAACTTCTCCCTGTTTTGCTTCTTTACTATAAGCTAAGAAACCTAGTCCATGGAACTCAATTATGCTTTCTGAACTTATACCAAGAAAATATTGCTGTTTTCAGTGCATTGCCTCTTCCTACAACTTCTGTATTCATTCAGATTGCTACCCCTACAAGCTGTAATTAATTGCTGCTGAACGCTGCTCAATTACTTTTATAGCCCTACTGCATTACTCCTCACTTCTATGTTTGTGTTGTTTAGGCTCATTTATTGCTACTCCCTCCTTTACCAAACCTTAATCATACCAAACCCTTAGCAGTTTGTTTCTGGTGATAACCTAATCCTGCTTTCACAGCTGGCACGTATTTAACTTATTTAGTTAGCTGTTTGGTGTTGTGGTGTCATGTTAGTGGCTTCTTTGTTTTTCCTATGGCAGAGGACTGAGGAGTCACATCTGGCATCGTGGCTCCAGGAAGCAGGAGCAGCTTTTAACTTCTTATATGTTTTATTGGTCGCTGGCTTACCCCGGCCTGCTATTGCTGCTCCACATGGCCTTTTGGGCATTCTGCAACCAGCTATTCCAGGCAACTCTCTACCTTAGGGCAGCTGGCTTCACCCCCCCCTTCTACCATCCTTTTCCTGCTATTCTGCACCAGATTTATACAGTCATCCCAGCCTTCTTGTCCCTTGCACTACCAGTATTGCTCATATACTAGCCATCATGGCACTAATGCAATCAGCTTGCAAGTCTGTTCATTCCAGAACCTCTCCCCTTTCAATACTGGCATCTCCTTCCAAGTCTGAGAGCACATCATGTTTACTTGCTTTGAACTGCACCTTCTACTGTACTGGCTCTGCACCCTCCTTCTACCTAACTGGCTTCACAGCCTCCTCCTCATCTCCAACTGTCTGCCCCAGGCTTCACCTGGCCTTGTCATTCTCTTACTCATAATATATTATCCATTTCACTCCCAATTTGGCTTTCTAATGGACTTGGTCAGCATGCATGCCTGTGGTTTACAAGTACTATTTGCCTTACCTAGACCAAAGAGAGGGTCCATACTGCTCAGCTTGACCTATGTACAGGTCTCATCCAGTCTAGACCCACTAGAGGGTTCACAGTGCTAAGTCTGACCTATGTACAGGTCTCCCCATGTCTCTTATCAGTCATTATGACCCATGTACAGGTCCCATGTTCCTTTCCATGTGCAGGTCTCATGCTCATTGCAACTTGCTTTTCCAAATGTTGGAGACATGTCAACCATATCCATTACTCCAGGACTCAGGGCTAGCCCTGTGGCAGACGGTCTCTCTCTGCACCCCATAGTCTGCATCTTGAGCATGTGAAGCTTGGCATGTGGTCCTTCTCACCTGGCCCATAGTTGGGAAGGTCCTCACTCCAGGAGGACCTTCAGTCATCAACCGTACCAATGGCACCTCTTAATCACTTGCTACCAACCTGACTCAATGACAAACCTCTTTTTCATAAAATATGATAACGGCTGCACCAAAAGATAAAACTGAAGGCTCGCAGAACATGTGCAGACCTACCCCTTACATTTTAACTTACAGCTCCAGGTGATCCGTGAAGGTGAAACATGGAAGTGGTGATTTGCTGCTCTGGCTATCCCCCGACGATAACTCTGCACATAACACTGAGGACAGTAAACCTGGAAGCATTGTTGCCTCTTGACCTTCCCTGTACTAAACCTAATTTTCCCCCAGATGGAGGAATGATTTTTTAAGATGTGGGACAGTACACCTTAAAGGCAAAAGATTACATGCATGGGTGAATTTACTTAGAGAACCAAATAACCAGTATAGGTAGGGAAACATACCAGTGAGTGGGGAGGACTATGTGTTTACTCTGGCTTGAATTGTTTACTGTATGCAATGCTTACCCATGTTCCATTTTTACAGATTTGCTAGATAAAAAAGTTCAATCATACTGGCAGTGGACAGGTCACATTTATGGTTTGCCCTGCTTGTGCCAATGAGAAGCTGATTTTCAAGCAACGTTCCCGGAGAGACAGGCTCTCTGTAACTAACAGGGAAAGGGCACGTGCTAGGGCTAGCTATGAATGTATTTCTCTTTCTACCACTCCTAATAGTTATTCCGTGTTCCCTATTATTATCACTAGGTAGAAAACCCAGAGGGGTGTCACTGCATGCCGCAAAGATGAAGTATATTTTACTACCTGTCCTCCTACTGGCAGAAGATGCTTTACCTGAGGAATTAGATATTATCTATTTCATTTTCCTTTTCTCCTTCCCCTCCCCCTTCCCCAGAGTCACCAATACAGGTATGATAACACTTCTACACCCCCCAGAGGGCTCGAGACTCTCCCCAATGCCACATTCCCAAACCCACAGAGACACTATTCCAAGAAACCCTCGCTACCAGGAAGCCCTTGGCACTTGCACAAAAAGAGGTCACATCCAAGTATGCAGGATGCCCTCCGGGCTCAACATCCCCTGATGAAGTCATAAATGCTTCCTTATCTCCAACCCCAGGGCAGAGGATCCAGGGGCAGCCTGGACCTGCCCTTCTTAGAATTAGGTTCCATGCAAGTGAGAGTGTAAGTGCTTCTTTGCCACCAATTTGTAGTGGTAACTGGTTTGCCTCCACCAGTGGAGCTTGCTTTAGTAACAAATTATAAGAATAGAACTGCTGTGAGAATCAGATTGTTTAAATAATTTCAGCATTTAAAACTAATCACATACTTGAATATACAAGACTGTTTACATTTTAAGTGTTTTGATGTATGTACTGAGGTTCCTTTGATTATTGTATATAACAGTAAAGTGGGGTGCCCCCCCCAGGAGAGGATGGGAAAGGTATACTAGACAAGTACTCAATCCCCACTAAGTGGCTTTCGACTGATATAGATATGGCCATGTTTGACAACCTCAGCGTGGTCTAATGGAATGTTAAATGCCTGAATTACGCCCCCCAAAAAACATAAAGTGCTAATGAAACTTAAGGACCTACACTGTGATATTGCCCTACTACAGGAAACACACCTGCTTAAAAAGGAAACACTTCGCCTGTGCTGCTCATCGGTGGGGGCAGTATACTTTAGTTCTTTCACCTCAAAAAATAGAGGCGTTGCCATCCTATGTAGAAAAGGGCTGCAGATAGGGACCCACAAACAAACAGGGACAGCTAATCATTGTCCAGGGTACATACCAGGGAGAACCAATCACTATAGGCAGCCTCTATGCACCCAATACTCCTGATGCAGACTTTGTTAAGGACTCACTCAACAAACTACCAAGTGACTTAGCCGGTGTCCTGTTAGGGGGAGATATCAATATAGCTCTGGACCCTCAGCTAGATAGAACTGTGCCTGCAACACAAGCAGAAATATGGTCTGTAATACAAATTGCAGACCATTTCTACTTGGCAGAACTACAGGACGCATGGCGTCTCACCCACCCAAATACCAAGAACTACACCTATTACTCACCAGTCCATGGTACCTTCAGTAGAACAAACACAATCTTTGCCTCCCATGACCTACTGCCATGAATCTGGAATACCTCTCTAGAACCCATACTAATATCTGACCATGCCCCAGCTGTTACGTCTATTGAATGGGGTAGACAATCATCCCCGAGAAATAACTGGAGATTCAATTCCTCCCTACTCCAAACCCCTACTGTCCGACAGTGGATAGTCTCAGAATTCCAATACTACTTTACCTTTAATGAAACTCCAGATACGTATCCTGCCATTCAATGGGAGGCCATGAAGGCTACTATGAGAAGCAAATTGATAGTCTACACATCCAAAATGTATAAGAACAGGGAGACAGAAACCAAAGAAAAAGAAAAGGCCATAAAAACCTTAGAACAGGAACTTGATCTCCATTCAGAAAAGAAAGATTCCCTTAAATCCCTCATATCAGCAGCAAAAGTCACTCTGGAAGATCCCTTAGTCACAGAACTTAATATGCCCTCTTTCAACTGAATCAATCATATTGGGAACTGGGGTAACAACCTGGAAAACTTCTGACCCAGAGTCTAAGAGCCAGAGAGCCTGAAATACACATTCCCCACATTCAAAAGGCAGATGTAACCCAAGTCTCCTCCCCCCTCCTTATCAACAAAGAATTTCAGGCATATTACACAACCTGATATACCTCAGAGACAATACCAACAGACTCTGGTTGACATCATTCTACAAGGACATCGCCATGCCATCTACAAGAACATCACCTGCCAAATGTTCCCCCTACAATGTGGCCCATGACCTCCTGTCTCCTATTTCAGTACAGGAAACACTCAAAATAATAAACTCCATTACTTAAGGGAAATCATCAGGCCCTGATGGGTTTATATGACTTTTATAGAGCTTTTGAGAAGGTTCTGGCACCACGATTGACCAAGGTCTTGAATGGAGCACAGGCCACAGGAAAACTACCACCATCCTTCCTATAGGCTCTCATCATCCTGCTCCCAAGAAAAGGGAAGGATGATGTCCTTTGCTCACAGTTCCACCCAATTTCCCTAATTAATGTAGATGCCAAAATCTTTGTGGAAATACTTGCCTTTCAGCTGGAGCCAGCCATTGGCCTCCTAATTTACCCAGATCAAGTAGGATTTGTGCCAGGGTGTATGGGCTTGGACTCCACTAGACAGACATTAGACCTCTTATGGCAGACTAAAACATGGACAAAACCCACCACCAACCTGTCATTAGACACCGAGAAGGCTTTGACCGAGTGGAATGGTCATACTTGTTCAACGCCCTGCACAGATTTGGCATTCCTCCAGGATTTGTTAATATGATTAAGCTCCTCTGCACAGAATCCTCTGCCACTGTCCTTACCAACTCCACTGTTTCCCCACCCTTTCAACTACTCAGAGGAACACGGCAAGGGTGCCCACTGTCCCTGTACCTATTTCTGTTAGCTATAGACCCTTTAGCTATAAAGATAAGGACTGCAAAAGAGTTCCATTGGGTCACTGTGGGAACACTGACACACAAGATATCTCTGTTTGCAGATGATATCACCCTATCTGTGACAGATGTACAAACCTCCCTTAAATCACTACTGGGGATTAGCAGAGACTACTCCAAGCTGGCAGGGTAGAAACTGAATGCAGCAAAATCACAAGTCTTATCTCTCACTGCATCATGCTCCCCCTCTTTGTTTTCCTCATACCCTTTCCCATAGGCACCAGATGGAATCACATGTCTGGGAATAAAGTTGAAAACCACTGTGGCCAGCACAGTGACAGCTAATATGCTATTATCATGGATAAACTTACAACAGACATTATTGCCTGGAAGAACACATTTCTCTCCCTCTGGGGCAAAGTGAATGTGCTGAAATTGATTACTACTCCAAAAATTCAATACATCTTGGGCAACCTACCACTATCACTAACTACTTCATTTTAAAAAAATCTGACGTCCAAGATGTCCATGTTCATCTGAGGGTAAACCTCTGAAAATTAAAGCACAGACACTGATGAGACCCTGTAGAGAAGGAGGCTTTGGCCAACCTGAATTGAAGGGCTGACATGACATGACTGCTCTGAGGTAAGCTCTTACCTGCATCAAGCCCTCCCTCTTGAGTCCACTGCCTAGATGGATTGAACTTGAGCTCTCCTAGGCCAGCCTTCCCTCTCTGCCAGCTCTCGTTCTTCCAGATTGGAAAATAAACTGTAGCCACCCTCCTAGTATTAGATTCACCAGAGAGGCCTGGTCACGCCCAACGTCGAACATTGACTGGACCCCCAACACAACACAACTACGACCTATATAGGGAAAAACCCTTACTAATAACTGGCAAAACACCAATGTCATGGGAAGACTGGACACAAAATAGGATTCAAAAGCTAGGCGACCTCTCTCACCCCTGCTCTTGGATTCTGTACTCATTCTAGGAACTCATGGAAACATACTTCATCCCCAAAACACATTTCTGGAGTTATCTCCAGATCAGAGACCTTTTGAGGTAGTATAGCGCAGTGGTTTAAGGCTCTGAGCTGTAAATCTGGAGGCCTGGGTTTGAATCTTACAGCCCCCACTTGCATATTGTGTGACCCTGAGCAAGACATTTAACTTCCTTGTGCTCCCAGGTTGCACCTGTAAACAAGCTTTCAGCTTAGTGTGTCTCTCCTGGTAAAAAAAGAAAGAGAGAATTAAAGTAAGCAGAACTCACACTGTCCCACAGGCCTCTATTCTAGAATCTTGGCTGCCCAAACTTACTTTAGCCAAACAGACATCCCATAAAGTAAATGCACTCAAGCGATTGCAGGGGCATCAGCCCCCAACAGCTGGACATATGGAGGCCTGGAAAAGGGAACTAGATGTCACCATTACCCAAACAGATTGGGATGCTATTTGGCCTAGAGTCTACAAGACATCTAAAGAGATGCAAACAAAAACACTACAGTACAAACTTATACACTGAGCCTATTGGACCCCATGGTGGCTGTACAAGACAGGAATAACTCCACATGGTGACTGCTGGAGATATACCTCACCCCAGGCCTCATTGTCTCACATTATGTGGGTCTGCCCCTTACTAAGTGATTACTGGGACAAGGTTTGGGACATATGTAGACACGTCACCCCACTACCCAGAGGAAAAGATCCTAAACTCACCCTCCTGTCAATATCCACCCCCCCCAAGACTCTGCCATGTCCCCGGTGCAAGAACTGTGCAAAACAGGGGCCATGGCAGCAGCATAGTGAGTAATACTGAGACACTGGAGAGATCCAGGGCCACCCACCACCTCGGAGTACCTTCACTTTATATCTCAGACAGCTAACTATGAGAAAGTTGCCCACACAGCAGTAGGTCACAATGCACAGTACCTCAAGATCTGGGCCCCTATCTACACCGGAAGGCAAACTTGACTCCTCCGTTGCCTCAAAATGGCTGAGAATCTACCCTTGTCTAATGAACAGACTCTCTGCTCACCTGCTCTAGCTCTGCCACCTTCAATGGTGGAACTTCCCAGGCCACCCAGATGGTATTATTCCCCCCCTCCACATTTCTAAACACACATATACATGCAATCTCATAAATATATACAGTACATACTATTAGTGGTCTACCAGAAACCAATGACCCCTACTTTACAGTGATATCCACCCTATATATATGCTAAGGATATGGAATATTTACTGTTATAAGACAAGAATCGACCTTGGGATCCCACCCACACAAAGGACGACACATAGAAGTTCACTTTTCTACTTACATTTTTCTTATTGAACAGATGTAGGACAATAAAAGGTTGCCTGCAGTGTGACTATAAAAACTTTGTTAGAGACATTACTTTGTTTAGTAAATGGATGGTTACAATTCCAGGAAATAAGATGTTATTAAACTAATATTAGCAATTTCCTGTGTCAGACAATAATACTTGTACTGATTTATATTCACAACGCTGTACATGTATTGAATTACTTGAAAACCTAATAAAAACTTTTATGGAAAAAAAGAACCATATTTTCCCCATGGTGATAGCTACTTGGTTCCAGAGCTACCTCTCTGGCTGATCCCAAATGGTTGGCATTGGAGTTGCTACCTCAGCGGCTAAGGCTGTAACCACTGGTGTCCCCCAGGGCTTCATCCTGGGACTACCCCTTTTTTCACTTTTCATAAACTCCCAACCTGCCGACAGCCTCTCAAGTGAGGCCGTCCTGTATAAGAATGACCTAATGTTGTTCCACACCAAGTCACAGACTAGCATCTACTACTCATTAACCCAAAACTATGGGGCTGCCCACAACTGGTTCCAGGAGCACAGACTCCTAGTAAACTCAAACAAAACAAAGACCATGCTCCTGGGATTTAAACCAAAGATCACTAAACTGACAAATACTCAGTCTTCCTGACAGTCTTATCTCCACCCTTGAAAATGTACCCTTCTTCAAATATCTGGGTGTCACCCTTGAACCCTCCATAACTTTCTTCATGCACATCAATAACACCTTGCAGGGGATCAACCAAAAACTGGTGGTGGGCTTCCATCTGAAGAACTACTTGACCCTAGAGGCCAAGACTGCCATAGCGCTAGGCAACCTCCTTCCTGTTATGGACTACTGTGCCCCCATCTACAGTCATCCCTCCTCCCAACTTCTTGCAAGGCTTACTACCACCTACAATAACATCTGTAGGTTTGTGCTACTGGTGCCCTACTCCACTCACCATTGCTCCCATTGCTCTCTTTACCAGTCTCTAGGCCGGCTCCCCACCCCCAGGCCAGAAACAGCTACTTCCTTGACTGCACTATAGATAATGATATCAAAAGCTGTGGCCTGTCCCCATTTTCTTCACTGATCAAACTAAATAACTGCCCCCATAACATTCAGACCTCTAGCATCCTTCCCTTAAAGGTTCCACGGATATTCATTTGCCTGGGAAGTAAAGCTTTCTCCTTCACAGCACCCAGACTGAGGAACAGCCTACCTGCCCCCTCCGCTCTCTAAACTCACACCTAGCATTCAAAACTATAAAATTGCTTTAATGGCTTCTGCCACCTGTACCTGCCCCCCCCCGATGAAATATGCTGCTTCACATTCCTAATGTGGACTCTTCAATTTTAATCCTGATGTATATGCATCTGTTTAATCCTCTTGTACTGCACTGATTATTTTTTTGTTAGTTCCAAGTTTCTGTATTTTACTTTTCTGTAACACTGCTATATTTTGCCCATGCACTTTGTGTCCCTTGTCCTACTTTCTGTACCATTTTTGAACCTGTGTAATTGTATTTCCTAAGTATATTACCTATGTGCTATCTCTATGGCCCGGGTCATGCCTGAAAACGGTCCCTTGGATCACTGCACTTACTCAGTAAACAAATACATAGATAGATAGATAGATAGATAGATAGATAGATAGATAGATAGATAGATAGATAGATAGATAAATTAAATAAATAAATAACTACAATAAGTAGGACTGTTGAGAATCAACTCTCTGCTTGGGTGTCAGTTATTGCAGTCATTGGTCTCTCGTGATTACCTACTGTGCTTTCTTTATATTTACATGCATAAGGGTAAATGTGCTTAATTATTTACTTGTAAAAATTAAAAAAAAATGATGAATGTATAGATGACAGTACAACTGCCAACTATCCATCAATGTTTATTGAAATTTAACAACAAAAAAAGGAATGTCTTTTCCAACTATGATAAAACATGGAGAAGCAATCCAAAAGTAATTTTTTTATTACCACATAAGGTCAACTGACAACTGGTTTGGGGCGTGGCTTGGACCCGATGAAGATGGCAGCATAGCTCTTTTATTCTGCCCCAGCCTGGCAATAAATCGTACTCAATCCACTGGAATGCCGGACTGAAACCCTCTGCTACCAACTCCCTACCTCTGTTGCTACTAGCCGAACGATTGTGATGAGGGAAGCCATGCTCTGTAACTGTTAACTACACTGTGCACATTTCTGAGTCATCTGAGGAGATAGGCTGTATAGGCCCGAGAGTGGGGGTACAAGTCTGTTAACGAGTTCGGCTGCCAGTATACTAGTGTCTGATACTAACCAAAATGGGCCACGATTGCTGGGTAACTCTGGAGATAGGGAGACTCTCTTTAAACCGCTGTACCAATATTATTTCTCCTTATACCACAATGCTGGAAAAGGAGATGGATGCCTCGGGAGATAAAGCAATGGGGCCATCTGTACAACCCATCCAATTGTCCCATGATCAGGCCCAGCTCGGAGAGGCTCTCACTAACATAACAAAGATGCTGGAGGCACTTCTGAATAGAGTGGACATTATAGGGTCATCTCTAGCGGGGAATGTAGCTAATGTACGCAGACTAGAGGATCAGCAAAATGTATTGGAGCAATGTACGGAGGAATTGGAGAGGCAACATATCACGGTACTGCAAAGACTCAGAGATCATGAAGAAAAGCTCTCTAGGCTGTGGTATAGAGCAGAGGACCTCTGGGATCTGAGAGAGCACACAGTGAAGGGAACCGATAAAGGTGGGAAACACTTCCAAGGGGACGACAATATCGGTTGGACTGGTCCAGCTACAAATGAGTCCCCCTTGCTCCTTCCCTCACCATCTTCACAACCCAAGAATGGTAAATACCATTGTGTGGATTCTCCCCCTAGTCAAGCTGGGCAGACATGTGGCGGTACTGAGGCAAATGAACAGGTGGATCGAGCCAACTACTTAACACCAGGTCGGCAACAACAACGATCCAGGAGCCCTAACCAACTGGTTTCAAGAAACACAGCAGCCTCCCCTCCTGCTAAACTCCCCAGAGTGGAAGCAATTGTGTCAGTGGGAACTGAAGCTCTAGTTCCCCTGAGTGAAGATACTGAAGAACCTATGGATGCAATAGTCTCATTAGACTGGGCCACCATGGTGGAGGAAAGTGAAGAGGACGCAGCTGCAGTGGTTTGGTTACTAAAGCCAGGACTTAAATCCTTTGCTGATTCACTGGCGACCTCCATGAAACCAGCCAGATCGGACAAGCTGTGCATGGAAAAGTCTGTCTCTCCTGGGAAAGAAGGCTGATCAAATGAACACTAGAACACTGAGTCTGACTGTTTTTGCAGTTTTTCTTGTTCGGCCCTCTTCTCTACTGCCCAGATTGTTGTTCTGGTAGATGACCTGGACACTTCCCTCCCTAGACCCTGATGGGGATGGGTGGCATGCGCAGTTATTCTCTCTCCTCTGTTGTGCCCTCCCCCCGTTGTGGGGGTTCTTTCCTCAGACCTGCTGGATTCGGATGGGCTTGCAGACTATTAAGGGAAACCATGCCCCCCTTTACTTCCTCCCTCCCCCTTTTTCTCTTGGCCTTTTGAATACATCCTGGCCTACTCCCTCACACACTTAGTTTCTCACTGGTGGTCCTGGTCACGAACGTTTGATGGGGAACTTTGTGTCATGTCAGAGGACTGATAATCCGACTCTACATCTGACACCCTTTGACCCCTCATACCAAGTTCTCAGCTTCCCTCAATCCACTACTAAATCATCGAATATGTTAGCGACAGAGGTGCCCCCCTTCTTTTTTTCTCCTGGTTTAATATTATGCACAGGAACTACTCCCTCTCCCTTTCCTCCCCACTCCACCTCTCCCTCCCCCACCTCCTTTCCCCTCTCCAGTTGCAATACACCATATGTTTGCCCTTCTGACAGGTTGTCGGTAGGCCCTCCTAGACCTTCCGGATCCCAGTTTTATATGGATCCATGAGGCCAGGTTGGGACAGATCACCCATGTTTGGTGTGACCTCTCCCCTTGTATATTTGGTGCTTGAAGCAGTGTGGCATGGAGCGTCTCTTTCCTGACGTCTCTTTTCACACGTACACCTCAGCATCACCAACTTTAACTTGTTTACTGTGTTTATACACAGAGCAATAGCTCCTTTGTTGGCATTGTGTACTGCTGTTACTTGTTCACAATATAATATATAAGTTTTCTCCTTGTTTTTTCTCATATAACCAGGCTCTCACTAGTTGGGATAACAATTGCTACTACTCCTTCTCTCCTATTACTACATCCACTCCATCTACTGGCATACTAGGCTGATACCCACACGCACGGACTACAACCAGGTGATCCCCCCCCTGCTGTCTGCTGTATGACCTTCTGTCTACACCGGGGTGAGTACTCCTTCATATTCTTTCTAACTAGTCATTGGATATATGACAATGACTGCCACATCTTCGCAGGGCCACGGCTGGAGGTGCGTCTCCTGGAAGTTAAAGGACTTAATCACCCAGACAAATGAACCAAAGTCTTGCAATTCCCAAATTCTATGGGTACTGATGTAGCCCTTCTCCCGGAGACGCACCTCACCAGCCGGACTGTGTGATGGCTTAAGAAGCTATGGGTAGGCACAGTGATTGCCAGCTGTGCCACCACTAAATCCAGGGGAGTAGCTATCTTGCTACAGAAAACTATGCCTTTGGTAATAGAGGACAAACGCATGGATTCCCATGGGCAGTGGATAGCAATTAGACTCTCTTACCCAGGAGGAAGGGTGTTAGTGGTCAATGTGTATGGCCATAACACAGACATCGGGGAGGTATATCCAGACCTAAGTCAGGCCTTCTCTGACCTAACAGATGGTCTCTCTGACATCCCTGTTCTGCTAGGAGGGGACCACAACGTTAGCCCTAGATATCTTTCTTGATAAATCCCTCCCCACCCTGCAAACCCACCCTAAGGTGTTAGCTAGCCCCACTGATTTGATGGCAGAATGGAGTCTATGTGACCCCTGGAGAAGAAGTAACCCACAGGGGCACGATTACTCTTTTTATTCAGCAGTACACCACACTCATAGCAGACCTGATTTCTGGCTCGCCAATCACATAGCCGCACCAGGGATCATGGATGCCTCGATTGGTAGTATAATGATCATGCCCTGGTATCAATTCTGTTTTCCCAACCGGGACGGGGTGCTCCTTACGCAAGATGGAGATGCAATCCATCATTTATACAAGACAAAACCTTTCAAGCCCACATTAAAAAAGAGGTCCACTGCTATTTTTTCTCTCAACACCCCTTGGGAGACTCGGGCTTCCACAGTACGGGAGGCATTTAAAGCTGTTCTTAGGGGAAGAATTATTTCCTTTACAGCAGCCAAAAGCAAGGCGAGGGCAAAAACAATATGTTCTTTGCAAGCAGAACTTGTGACACTGGAGAGACAATTCAAAACATCAGCCTGAAACCCGCTTAATTCCCTTCTTTTGGCTACCATCACAGGCCTAAAGTATAGAATAAACACCCTGTTATACAAAAAAGCCGAATGGCAGCTAATTCGCACCAAGCACAAATCATGGGGGGGGGGGACAAGGGAGGCAAACTCTTAGCGTACTAACTTCATAAGCAACAAAGCCTCTTCTAGGATTCTCGCTCTTAAGAATAAACAGTGCAAAACAGTGTCGGCACCTAAGGCCATTAATGAAGTGATGTAGAGTTTCTACCAAGAGCTCTACCAATCTCAGGCCAAACTTTCAGATACGGAACTCTCTACATGTCTATCCGAGATGTGTAAAGGGGTCCCTCTCCCCAAACTTTCACAAGAGCAATGTACAGTCCTAGATGCACCTGTAACCTCTGAGGAACTTCAATCCGCTTTGTCTCAGGTGCCTAAAGGGAAAGCTCCAGGACCAGACGGAGTGACAGTGGAGCTGTATCAAGTCCTCAAGGCAGAAATTTCTGTCCCACTTTTACAAGCTCTTCAAGAAGCCTAGGACACCACCAGTGTTGGGTAAGTTACTTTAAAAAAGTAATTAGTTACAGTTACTAGTTACTTTCAAATAAATGTAATCAGTTACAGTTACTGACTACTTGTGTATAAAAAGTAATTAGTAACTGTAACTGTAATGCATATTACTTTTTCTATTACTTTCTGTTACTTTTGATGACTGCGTTTGGGTGTGGATGAGAAATGGCTGCCACTACATGATACCAGTCACTGCACTACCAGTCTCTCTCTTCTTGTAAAGCACTTTGGTATACTGTGTATGAAAAGCACAATATAAATGCAGACTTCTTCTTTCATCCAAGGACCTTGGTGAAAGGCCCTTTCTGACCACTTACTGTGGGTGTCTAGTATGGCTGAACTGTAAAGACTGTGCTGCACTTTTCCAAAGGAGCTGGGGCATAAATAAAGAAGTTCAGCTATGATCCAGAAGATCAGATCAGTTATCTAAACCACTCCATTTTGTCAGGACTTAAGTGACCTATGATCTTGCCAGTATCTGAAAACAGGCTTTAGTAACTGATGAAAGTAGGAGGTAATGTTGTTACCTAAACGGTAATATTCAAAACATAAACTCCTGACAGGCTAACAGTAGTAGTATAAGCTGCTCTAAAATAAATCAATACAAGTTTAATTTACACATAACAGGAAGTTGTTCTTACCAGCAGAACTAGATGCAAAGTGGATTTATATTGTACAGAAAAGGGGGTCTCCCAGCTCCCATGTACAGCTCATAGGAGCACTTGCCACAGATGTATCTATAGATGGAAAAACCACAACAGGTACTCCTAACTTCCCACTGCCTTTGGTAGGACCAGCACCCTGTAGGATGCACATCTGTTTTTAATATTCACAATGGACTTTTTTAGTAGCTACGTGATCTAATCAGAGAGAACACAACATAATTTCATAGCATGTCTTACCCTTAAATTAAAAGTCCATCTTTTACTAACTGTTTCCATTTTTGTATAAAAGAATTTCCTTTTTCACAGAAATACCATATTTTTCTGGTCTCAAAATATGACCCATTTTGTAAAATAAAATATGCATAACTAATCCTTCCATTCAGTACCGAATCCAATTCTTTGTGAAGATAGATGTCACAGTTCAGCATCAAATTTATTCTTGATTTTTTATATGAATATTATGTTTGGAAAACCTCAAATTTGAAAAAAAAAAAAGATCCTTTATATATCCAGATCACAAACAACTATAAAAAGCAGAATGCTAGAGATTCATTCAATTTGTTCATATAAACATATTGGTTTCTGTATATATTCACATTTAATCATAGTCCAACACTGCTACTATATTAATTTTATAAGGACAGATATCAGGTATCTCCATAACTCCTCCTGCCCCAAGAAATGCCAGTACCAGACTGGAAATATTTAACTATAAAGTATTTTGATTCTTGAGATGTCTTTGGCTTAGTTTGTTTCATTCAGAAATTTGTCATAAGTACAAATTTCACTCTATCAGAAAACAAAGCTTGAAAAAAGAGATCTTTCTTCTCAAACATTAACATGTTCAGTTCATTAATAAAATAGTTGATGGCACATAGAGAAAAGTGCACCTTCATGAATAAATAAACCAAGAAGATAGGAGAGCAAAAATCCCAGTGACTTCTCAGTTACTAAAAGATATAAGTACAGGCAAACTTCGCATGTATTGTAATCAATGACAATGTGAGACTGGTCCAGACACGCTGTTTTTTTTGTAACGGACAATTTGATTGGCCATTCACTTGCTTGAAGAGAAGATAACAGAAGATACAGGAGACAGCTTTATAAACTTTGTGTTAGCCACCCACGATGGTGATTTGGGACTGACAGCCTGAAAACTGTGTTTCATTTGAGGCTCATATCTTATTCAAGCAAGTGAATTTCACTTGTCAAATGAAATTGTCTATTACAAAAACAGTGTGTCTGGACCAATTTCACATTGTTATTAATTGCAGCACATGCAAAGTTCACTGTATATAAATCTTTTAGTAACTGAAAACTCACTGGGATTTTTGCTCTATCTAATTGGTCTATTTATTCATGCACATGCACTTTTCTCTATGTGCCGTCAACTATTTTATTAATGGACTGAACATGTTAATGTTTGAGAAGAAAGATATTTTTCAAGCATTTTTATTCTGATAGAGTGAAGTCTGTACTTACGATAAATTTGTGAATAAAACAAACTAAGCAAAAGACATCTCAAAGACAGATACTTTATAAAGTTAAATATTATGGCCCAGATATTCAAAAGGGTTGAGCATGGTGCAACACTGTTGCACCATGCGCAACCCACTGATGCACCTTGGCGCGATATTCAAAAGGGAAAAGTGTGCGGCACAAATCCCGATGCACCAGAGCGCATCAGTAATGTATGTAGGCACAGGCAGGGGGGGCGTTCCCATGCATAACCTGCACAGCCCGATATTCAGCCCGGGATGTGCAGAGCCATGCATGCCCAACCCCTACCTGCGCCAGCACAAAGTTAAGCCCCAAAAAATGGAACAACTGATGGCCACCCACAGGTGATTTGCCACATTGCAGGGCGCGACATAGCAGCTGCCACCTGTGGGTGGCCACCCGAGTTCCAGCTGCACCTGGCGGCACCCCCCCATGCCCGATCACGGGCATTTGTTTAAAAAAAACCATCCCCGTTCAATATCCCTGGTGGTCCAGTGGACTTCGCCTAATCGCAGGCATCTGTTAAAAAATACTTCCTCGTCCATATCTTGGTGGTCCAGTGGACCACTGACCGCCCATCACGGACATGTGTAATAAAGAAAGGAACAGGTCCATTGGTGGTCCAGTGGACCGCTGATCGCTGATTGCGGCATGTAAAGAAACCTCCATCATCTTCAGGTTCAGGTACCCTCACTCGCAGATGAGCCTCACTGCTCGCCTCCCCCAGTCACCGGGATGCAGCACCTCATCCACTTGCCGCCCCACCGCCCGACTGACACTCAGCGTGCACCATTGACTCATAGCGTGAGCAATCGGCATGCAGCCTCATTACGATACATTCCAGATATGTGAATGAATCGTTCACATATCTGAAATGTAGTACGGAGGTTGCATGCCCATTGGCTCACGCCAGAACCAATGGCTGCAGCCCTACTGAGGTGTCAGTTGGCGGGCAGCGGGCGGCAGGTGGATGGGGTGCTGCCGCCCGCCGGCTGACCGGGGGAGTGGGCCAGCAGTGGGTGGTGGGGTACCACCTAGACCACCAGGGATATTGAGGTTTTCTTTTTACACATGCCCACGATTGGGCAGTCAGTGGTCCACTGGACCACCAGGGACATTGGACCTGTTCCTTTCTTTATTACACATGCCTGCAATCAGGCAGTCAGCAGTCCACTGGACCACCAGGGATATTGGACCTGTTCCTTTCTTTATTACACATGCCCACGATCGGACGGTCAGCGGTCCACTGGACCACCAGGGATATTGGACCTGTTCCTTTCTTTATTACACATGCCCACAATCAGGCAGTCAATGGTCCACTGGACAACCAGGGATATAGGACTGTTTTTCGTTTGTTACAGATGCCCACGATCGGGCAGAGTGCGGTCCACTGGACCACCAGGGATATAGGACGGGGCAGTTTTATTTAACAGATGCCCAGGATTGGGCAGAAAGCAGTCCACTGGACCACCAGGGATATTGAAGGTTTTTTTTATCTTTACAGATGCCCACGATCGGGCTTTAGGGGGCATTGGTCCCCAACGGCTGCTGCCTGGCATGGCGCCAGGCGCAAGTCATTGGGAATCGGCTCACCTGCATGCAAATGGGGCCATAATGACATGCAAATGGCCCCATGTGCACCTTGCATAAATTATGGCCCCATTTGCATGTCAACTTTTGAATATCGCTGGTGCTGTGAATGGCACAATGGCACTTGCGCTAGCGCATCTCCATGCTCCACTCTGGCCACTTGTGCTGGCGCAGTGCCACTGCACCATGCACACTGGGGGTGGCCAGGGTGCGATATTCAAAACTGCTGAGCCATGGCGCAGCTCCATTGAATATCGCCCAGGCCTCACCCCTGCGCAGCCATGTTGAGCTGCGCCCAAGCTTGCGCCACAGCCTGGCGCAGTTTGAATATCAGGCCCTATATTTTTCAGTCTGGTGCTGGTATTTCTTTTTTGTAGGAGGAGTTATGGAGGTACCTGATATCTGTCCTTACTGTTTTCTTTAACTAAAGCATTCAGTGCACTGACTGGAAGGATTTGAGAGCTGGGACTGCTTTGTTTTGTGTATTAATTTTATCTTCATGGATGTTCTTTTTTGTTCATATCAACAACTGCTTATCAACAGTAAATATGTATGGTCCAAGCCATAGAAAAAAAAAATCACATGCTAAAGTGCTAGGTGCAATCAACATGATGAATTATATGAGAGCTCCATCTGAGAATGTGCATAGAAAATGTCAATGAAACTCCACGGAGAACTAAACCAACTGAGTTTTCATATACATAAAAATGTTCTTTTTTAAGTAAGTCCATTGAGTACATTGAAGGGGATATAAATATATTGCTTCCCTTGTTTAATTTAATTTATTAAAAACAGAGCTCTGGAGGACTCGGAGTCTAAAATTACTTTTCATTCAAAGAAACAAGGACCAGGGCTGCACCATCTCCATTCATCTACTGCATCATATACTGACACAAAAGTGTGTGTGTGTGTGTTTAGTTTTGGGGTGCGGCTACTTCCAGAATCACTGCTGTACTGTTTCAAACAGCCATGAGGTTTATGATTTGATTATTGCTGTTCAGTGCTCAAAATGTCATGTGAAATCCTTCTCTGTGTGCCAGTAAAATGTTAAATTTTATATTATGCATTTAGCTAGATTGCTCCTATTTCAGACTGCTATAGTAAAACTTCATGCCACTGCTGGCATTTTATTTAACTAGGCACAGCTAATCCGTAGGCAATTCTGTTAAAGTTTCTAACCTGCACATTTAGTTGTAACAGTATCGCAGGCTATAAAGAAAGTTATATGTCTTGCATCTCAGTATGAACGTGTGAGATAGACAGCACATAACTATCAGTTCATGAAAAAATGGAAAGGACAACAAATCTCAAACCAATCTGTTCCTGAATTTGAAAGGTGCACTTATCTGGAAGTCAGGATCATCTCCACAGAGTAGAAGAAAAATATTTGGATACCAAGAATAATATTATACATACAGACTAATACCGTGTCTGCTGCAGCATTTGGCATTCAGCTCAAACTACCACAGTAGTGCATAAATATGGTGACGGACCTACAGACAGTGCAGTGACCTTTCGGGTGGATACTTTCATCAGAGCAAGGATTTGCATGGATTCAGTAAAATGTAAGAGCTGCGCTGCATTCACCCATAAAAAAAAAAAAATCTGTCTACCTTTACGCAGTGAGGTACAGTACATGAAAACAGATCTTTCAGAAACTACTCCTGAACTCAGTTCCATGTTATGGACTGAATACACACCTTTATACCAAAACGTGGCTAATAATTTGCTATATTTCTAAATACTGAAATTTTTTTTTAAATGGCACATTGAATACCAACAGCAAAACAAAGTTGCAGGGGAGATCTCTCTCCAGAAGCTGCTTTAGTTTTAATGTTGTAACTGCTTTTTGTTCACATTTGCTTTTCCCTTGCTTACCCTAACTGAAAGTGCTGGGGGAAACTGGTGCAGCATATGATGTTAAGTGCCATAGTGTGCCACTTCATCATATCATCTTATTAAAGATGAAAGTCCCTACTTACTCCTCCATAGTTAATTTTGGGAGTCCACTGGTGCTCGGAGCATGACCGAGGATGGGGGAAGTGCTGGAATTGTTTTTTTTTCCCCTTGTGACAGTACTCAGACAGAACTTAGGGTTAGAGCTGTGCAAAGCATGTGCTTTACACTAATTTTCTGGTGCAGCCTTATGGATGTGGGTGACCCGAGTCCTACAACAAAAAGTAATACAGTGAATTGCATTACAGTAACTGCTTTACTTGAAAGAAAATGTAATCTGTAATGCATTACAGATTAAATTTTCTTTCAAGTAATCCATTACAGTTACACGTTACATGCCAATGTAATCAGATTACAGTAACGCGTTACTACCCAACACTGAACACCACTGCTCTCCCTCCTACCATGCAGGAAGCCCTAATAACCTTAATTCCCAAGAAGTCCTCAGATGCACTGAACTGTGTCAACTTCCGGACCATTTCATTGCTCTCAGTGGATACCAAGCTATTGGCCAAAGTCCTGTCGAACAGAATATCCCAGGTCCTACCTGCTCTAATACAGCCCTCGCAAGCTGGATTCTCGAAGGGAAGGTTGGGAGTAGATAACCTGCGATTGGTCCTAAATTTAAAATGGCTAGCTGTAAACTCCACCACACCAATGGCAGCCCTGGCAATCGACTTTGCCAAGGCTTTCAACTCCCTAAAGTGGGGCTGCCTCCACACAGTTCTGTCTGTATATGGGTTCGGGTCCCACTTTTGCTCCTGGGTTTCCACACTATATCACCTACCAACAGCCAGAATTGCTACCAATCGAGATATTTCTCCGCCCTTCCTGCTACAGAGGGGCACCAGGCAAGGCTGTCCCCCTCTCCCCTCTTCTCTTCATTATAGCTTTGGACCCTCTGATTAGAAAACTCCTGAGCACCCTGGGCATCACTGGGATCCCTGTTAAGGAACATTCCTATTTTGTTAACACCTATGCGAACGATATGTTACTCACCTGTCTAATCCAGAGCTTTCCATCCCTATAATATTACCGGTGCTACAAGAGTTCGCCTCCCTTTCTGGCCTGCTAATTAATCAAAAAAAAGACAATTATATCCCCCCTTAACACAAAATGTGGAAGGAATTGCTTAATAGGTACTAATATCACCTGGGCACCTCAAGGATTTTCATATCTTGGGATTTTTATTTCCTCAGCCTGGAGGGACTTGGAAAAGGCCAACTTCTCTCCTCTTCTAATAGCTCTTATGGCTGATGTCCAGAATTGGAGAAAGCTACAACTATCTTTTTTTTAAAGCTAACTTATTTATTGAGTTTTCCTTTATCCATATTGATGAGTAACATACATGGTATCTTAAACAGGTTGAAATGTACATTATATAGTATGCACTACTAACAGTAGTATATTGACATATTGTAATAGCACTTGACATTATGAAATTGTATAATTTACATCCAAAAACAAAAAGTATCCTGTATTTGCAATTGAATATATATGTAATTAACAACCTGTGTTATACTAAAAGAGAAATGAAAAGGTCAAATTAAAATGGTTATCAATTTCAATCTACAATCAACAAAGAGAGCTGCATACTTAGGTTATGATGCTGAAACCTCAGTATTCAAAATAATACCTGGTTAAAGAGTTTGATAATGTATATCACTTATGAGTTTGAATAAAATTTAAATAGTCCTGCCAACAGAGATGAAATTCATTTAGTCGGTCCAATGTCAGGTATGAAATTCATTCCAAAGAGGCAGTGTAGGTTACATTATTCAAAATATCAGTCAGAGTGGGTGTTAATTGAGATCTCCAGTATATTAGAACCAGTCTCTTAACTTGTATAAATAGAATTAGTAGCCATCTATGCTGATATTTTGTTAATTTTATATTATTGTTTGTAATTCCGAGTAAACAAAGTTTAGGTTCTAGTGGGATATGACGACCGATTACATTAGAAACTAAATTATTAATAGATTGCCATAGTTTAGATATTTGTTTACATGACCATAGTATATGTAACAAATCACCATTTGGTGAATTACAATGCCAACAATTGTTATTAGGTAGTAAACCCATTTTGTATAGTTGAGAAGGTGTTCTATATCATAAATGTAATATTTTATATTGAATTAGCATGCTCCTCTTATCTTTAAAAGTACTATGACAAAGTTTCCAACAATCATCCCAGTGGGAATCAGATATATGGTCCTTTAATATCAAATTCCATCTGTTTCTTGCCTGGAGAGATTGGTTCGGTAATACATCTCAGATTTGTTTATAAATTTTACTGATTAAACCGGAAGAAGTATTAATCCAAATATTAATATATGAGGAGGTTGGCAGTAGATTATTGGTTTGTTGAATGATGGGAAAAATAGCAGAACAAATCTGTAAATATTTCCAAAATTCCTTTTTGGGAATATTCCATCTTGTTTGTAACTTACTAAAGGAATCTAACGTGTTACCATTATCAGCCAAAATATCATTCAAAAATATAATGTTTTTATGTTTCCAAGAGTTATAGTATACTGGTTTGTTCTCTAAAGTAAATTTTGGGTTTCCCCAGATAGGAGTATAAGATATGGGAGAAGGATCAGTTTTAAGCCATTTGTGCATTTTGAACCAATAATGAATAGACACATTAATTGTGGGATGTTTTCTTAGTTTAGAGGTTGAGGTGAAATAAATAAAACCATTAGGAATCTGTCCGGGGGATAGGGAGGCTTCCATATCATACCATAATGGTACATTATTATTAGGTTTAAGAAACCATTTAATAGTTTGCGAGGCTCTAAATGCCCAAAGGTAGGCTGTAAACCAGGGTAGTCCGAAGCCTCCTCGAGACCAATGACAACGTAATTTGGTGTGGTTAAATCTTGGTATATGACCTTCCCATAAGAAATCTCCTATAATTTTATCTATGTTATGAAGGAAACGAGGGGGAATTTTAAGTGGGATGCAAGAAAATAGATAAAGAATTTTAGGAGTAGTACTCATTTTTATAGCAGCTATTTTACCAGGGAAGGATAATTTCAAGTTTTTCCATTTAGTTAAATTTATTTTAATGTCTGTAAGTAAAGGTTGGAGATTAATTTCCCAAATCTTATCTAAGTCGGATGACATTTTTATTCCTAGGTAGGTGATACCTTTGTAGCCCAGCAAAATCCCAAGAGATTGTTCATAAGGGGGTTACAATGTTTATTTAATGGTAACACCTCGGTTTTTTGATAATTAACTGTTAATCCAGAGAGTTTGGAGAATGAGTTAAGTATATTACTAAGTGGTTGTGCAGATAGTTTTAGATTTTCTAATAGGATGAGCATATCATCCGCATATGACAGTGATGTATATTGTCTATGCCCAATAGAAATACCTTTAATTTTATTATTCTGCCTTAGAAAAGTAGCTAGCGTCTCAAGAGCTAAAATAAAAAGGGATGGAGAGAGTGGGCATCCTTGTCTAGTGCCCCTTGCTAATTTAAATGGTTGGGACAGAGTGCGGTTGGTGAGTACCCTGGCTTGAGAATTGGTATAAAAAGTTTGATCCAAGAATTAAAGAGATTGCTAAAGCTAAACGTGATAGTACAAGGTAAAGAAAGTTCCAGTCTAAAGAGTCGAAAGCTTTTTCAAAATCAATAGCAATAGCTAATGCTGGAGAATTAAGAAATTTGGCCTTATATATTATATTAATTAGTTGAACGAAGATGGTCGGGGCCCATCCTTCCTTTGACAAAGCCCACTTGAGATCTATGAATTAATTTAGGAATGTGTGGTTCTATTCGATTTGCCAACATCTTGGCAAAAATTTTACCATCTGTATTAAGCGGAGATATAGGGCGATAGTTTGCCGGAAGGGTAACATCCTTGTCTTTTTTTGGAAGAATTGTAATAATTGCATCAGTCATAGTGTGGGGTAGATGACCTTTCTCGGAGGATTCATAAAATGCGTTGCATAGTAAGGTGCATAATTGATCGGTTAGAAGTTTATAAAACTCGATTGGAAAACCATCTCCTCCAGGAGATCGTCCAGACTTAAGGGAGAAAATTGCCTTTTTAACTTCTTCAGTAGTAAAAGGTGTATCTAGGGATCGTATTGCATCATGAGAAAGGTGAGGAAGTGCTAAGTTGTCAAGAAAAGAGTTAATATCTGAAGATGATGTTGAAAAGAGAATATAACTTTTTATAAAAGGATGTCATAATATTATTGATAGAAGATTCATTTGTTGTTTCTCCTGTCTGATCTTTTAAGGCACCGATATATCGCTTCATTTGTTGCATTCTAAGCCTATATGCAAGTATTTTATTCCCTTTTCCCTCCTTCCCAATACTTTTGTTTTATTCTTAATAATGCAATTTCTGTTTTCTAGAGATTAACTCATTAATTTGCATACGTAATTGCAGAATTTCATAATGCAGAGGAGAGGAGGGGTCAGGTGAAATTAGTTAATGTATAATGTTTGCTTTGTTTTGAGTAGACTTTCAAAATTATTAATCTGTTGCTCCCTAAGCTTCCTTCTATGAGCAGCAAAGCTAATTATTTTACCACATAATGTAGCTTTAAGCGCTTCCCATGTAATACCCATAGAGGTAACTTTTGGGTCATTAAAAGCTATAAATTCTTCCATTTGTGTTTTAATCCAAGGTAGAAATTCTGGATCTTTTAGCAGTAAGGGTTCTAATCGCCATGTGGGAGATTTTACAGGGGGAGAGCCCCAAGTAAGTAATAAATTAACCGGGGAATGGTCAGATATAAGTAACGGAAGAATATTAGCTTCTATTATATTAGTCGTAACTGCGGGGGAAGTTAACCAGTAATCTATTCTACTGTAAGTCTGATGATGAGACTAGTAGAAAGTATAATCCCTGTTCCTGGGGTGAAGGGTCCTCCAAATATCTGATAAATCCAGATCCTTCAATAGCTGAGATACTATAATTACACTTTTAGGGTGACTTTCCGGTGAACCATTACTCCTGTCCATGTGTGCATCCAAAGTAAAATTAAAATCCCCTCCGATCACTAAGGGAGAATGAACCAAATTTGATGAAATTAACAGTTGATTCAATTTTGGGAAAAATTGAGAGTCATCAAAGTTAGGGGCATAGATGTTAACTATTGATAATGGCCCTGAAGGAGTATCAAAGGTTATGATAATCCATCTGCCATCCGGATCCTTCAGAATATTAGAAAGGTTCCACTTCAGATTTTTGTGAATTAATATAGCCACACCTCTTTTTTTAGAGGAGAAAAAACACCTTACTGACCCAGTCACATTTGAGTCTAGAGTTGTCTGCATCCAAGAGTTTAGTTTCTTGCAATAATGCAATCTACGCTTTGTGTTTTTTAAGATGATTAAGAACTTGTTTACGTTTATTTGGTGTATTGAGTCCCTTGACATTCCAGGTGTATAATGATAAATTAGCCATCATACCTTAGATTATACTCTATGTAATAAAATAGATATATAGTCAAGGGGACTTCAGTATCCAATCAAATTCAATAAAGATATGCAGATCAACTTGATATATGTAATACTTGTGGAGAAACTATTGGCAGAACTATTTGGAAATATCAGGATTAAAAGATATATAGAATCTTTCTGTATTCTATCTCTGCAGCTCTCTACTAACCCTATAACCTTAATACTATTAAACATCTAAATTATAAATCAACAAGATTGTACGATTGTCTGAGATGAACAGAGAAGAGAGGTCAGTCCAAGAAGGAAAAAAAAAAAGGAAGTAGAGACCAAGACCACTTCTCTATTCTCTAGGACGTAAGCTTAACAATCAGAAGATAGGATAGTACTAGAAATAAAAGGAGGTAAAGTACAATCCGATCTTCCTAAAGACACTAAATCTAACAAAACTTTTATGTAACAATACCAAAGTATTGTAGTTTACGCAAGTTAGAACACCAAACGGAGTATTCAGTATTGTGTTTATCCTGCTCTTATAAATTTAAAGGTAATTGCATTGCATTAGCCTCAACAATTCTAACATCATCTATAGAAGGAGAAAGAGAACCGATGATATGCAAAGATATGTTACTACAGCAAGAAGAGAGAGAGAGATTATAAGGAAGGAAAAGGAAAAAAGAAAAAAAAAATTAATATATAATGTCTAAACCGATCTAATTATAGAAATTGTGACAACTTTGGAAATTCCAGATATAGAGTAGTATTTGCATATTATGCAAGGTGTCCTATATATTACATTATTAGTTAGGTTATTTATTAGATTTAGAATTGACCGGAAATATGTAGCTGCAAAGTATAATTAGCCTAATGCATACTAGGAAAATAGGTGCTTTATTATATTAAGATTAGATGTTGTCATCGTCCAACGAGGGGAATACCCCAAATCATTAGGCATTACAAATAGAAAAAAAAAAAAATTATGAATCAGGTTTCTGCCTACTGATTGGCTAGATGTCCCAGGTTAAATTATTCTTTGTGTCTATACTGTTGTTCCATCATATTAGCTGACATCCAGCTTAGCTAATATTCCTAAGCCCAGTATAATATTTTGTAGGTTCATTTCGTTTTAGGCACATTTACATGTTAGGCTGCTAGCACAAAGTCAAGGCACGATGAAGCCATCGGATGTGTTTCAGCTTTCCCCACAACGTCAGATATAGCTTGCCATATAACCATTAATACATCCAGCCATGTGTAAACGGACCCCCAGTCCACACATTGAAAAATATTCAATATAGCTAGTATTCCAAAGCCTACCTCTGGAGTTCGCATTTTCATTACATTTAATGAAGTTTGCATGTTAAGTTTTTAATGTAAAGACAAGGCATAATGAAATCTACAAGTGCATTTCGGTGACCCTCCCAAAGTATCCTCAATGTAAGGCTGTGGTGCCCTATCAGGACCTGTTACTTCTTTAAAGAAGCAAACTGATTCTGGCAGCAAGTCCCAAGAAGTCGCCAGTCCCCTGATCCATATTTCTTTTTATATTTTAAATACTTAAAGCCAGATGAAAGCCTTCACCCGAAATTTTCATATAGTCCTAGATCCAGAAGCAAATGATTTGATACCTTTTAATGGACCAACATAGATGTAACAAGAACAAAGTGCTCTAGCTTTCGGACCAACCAGTCCTTCTTCAGAAGCTCATGGCAGTTGTTTGGAAAATACAATACTTATAACAGCTAGATAATGCAGGGAAAAAAACAGAAAAAAATCCCCATTGGTTTAAAATACTCATTAAAAAAAAACAGATGATGTCAGACAAGTTTAACAGTACAATACTGCCCTCAGTCCGAATGAACCTTGGGTTCAGATGTTCCTGGTGCAAGACACATATAAGGAATCCTACTGCACATAAATTTAATTGACATAAGATAACACTGCAGAAGCAGATAACTCCCAAATCAAGCCATGAGTGCCACAGTCAGTATAAGGATGTGATTACTGAAAGGCAACCCCACCCAGCTTAAAGACAGACTGAGATAGTTATAGGGCTCATGAAATTACAATGTATGCATTAAAGACAAGAATTACCAGTAAAGTTGTCTAAAAACATCAGTGCTCACTGTGTGATGTGTAAAACCTAGCTGGACTTGCCACCCAGCTGTATTCTCAAACTAAATAAAAGGCCCAAGAGTTACAAAACCTCAGGATTATATACATGATAATTAAAATATAAATAGATAATATTAGTGTTAAGCAAAAACTCTAGTCGAGGAACCTCAAGGAGTTCAGACCATGCAGCCTGATATGTACTGATGTCAATATATACTGAGAATGTAGCAACTTCATGTACTACAAGTGTCTAGGAATCTGAAAAAGAGATAAAAATGTAATTTATCTCCTCCTGTTCATACAAACAATACAACCTAACACCCCCATCACAATAATGTGGGTGAGGAGATACATAGCTTAAACGAGATGTAGTCTCTCTCTCTCTATCCCCACCCTCCTTTCTCTCTCTCTCTCTCTCTCTCTCACAGACAGACCTACATACACATACACACACACACACACACACACACACACACACACACACACACACACTCTCAATCCCACTCCTAGTGAACCTATATTAACTTCAGTCGCTGTAATTGTTCCCCAAAGGAATGCAACTTGTCATGAAATCCTGAGTAAAGTACTATAATATAAGCCTAATGTAAAAAGATATGTGCAGGACCCCCAAGCAAATGAGATCACACATCCCAATATGTACAGAGTTACAAAAATTATATATAACAGTATAAGATAACACTCCTGTATGTACACTAGCAGGCTGGGTAATCTGAATATGGTGCAATGGAATCAATCCCCCCACAGGCAAAGATAAAAAGTAAGAAGAAATTCTTTATGTGTGTGAAATAAAAATAGTAACACATTATAACTCCATATAGCTAAATAGAGACTTACCTCAATGTGACAGCAAGCCCCACATCTGTTATATCACATACTTCACAGCGCTGTACCCACACACATGCATACATACATGCATCCACATCTCACATATGCTGAAGTCCTATAATATGTCAGTTTGAAGAAGAAAGGTCTGTGAATGTTAGTTTCTGTAGTGTCCCATAAAGCCAATATCCAAGTTCATCCCATCTGCTACCATATTGAGATGTAAGATAAGTTTAATCTCAAAAGCTCGTCTCTGTTGTGTGTTTTGAGATTTCCTTTTAAGACCATTACTGACATATCTGAGACTGAGTGGTCAGGCTGGGAGAAGTGATGCCCCACTGGTTTGTCAGTCTTCCTTGCTGTAATAGTATGTCTGTGTGAGTTCATCCTAGTGGAGCTGTTGGCGGTCTCTCCTACATAACCTGTTTGTGGACATCTCTTGCACTGAATGAAATAAACAACATATCGTGACTTGCATGTATAACTCCCATGCATCTGAATTGTCTGTTTTGTGATGTAACCACACAGTCTGAGTGTGAAATGAGCCTACAGGTCTTGCAGGGGCGTTGATTGCAGGGTCGTGGTGCCATTGTGTGACATGGTATTCTGTTCCGTGAAAGTTTGCTCCTAATAATCAGGCTGGATAAATTTGCGAGTTGTTTAAAAGATAGTAGTGGGAGTTCCTGAAAATACAATTAAGGTGTCATCCTCACTAAATATTGGGTGGAGATCTTTAATAATCTTACGCAGACGTTCAAGGTCTGGATGATATGTGACTACCAAGGGTATTCTTTCTGTAGCTGTCTTTCTTTATATTGAAGTAGTTGTTGTCTTGGTACTATGCTTGCCCATTCTGTTATCCTGTCAATTTCCCTGAAGAGTGTCCCTGCTCCATAAAGGTGTTTTTCAACATAGCCAAATGTGTATCTCTGTCATCCTCATTTGAACAAATAGTTGACAACGAAGGGCTTGACTGTATATGACAGATTTTTTGTATGGTTAGGGTGATTACTTTTCCTGTGCAGGTATCTCTGTCTGTCTGTTGGCTTCCTGTAAATACATGTATGTAAGGTTCCATCCTTAATGATGACTGTGGTGTCCAGAAAGTTAACCTTGGTGGTAGAGTACTCCAAGGTAAGCTTTATAGTAGGGTGGAGATTATTAAGTTTGTGATGAAAATCTTTGAGTGCATCTGTGCCTTCCGTCCAGATGATAAACAAATCATCAATGTAACGGAAATAAGCCAGTGGTTTGTGGGGATACTGCCTTAAAAAATCCTCCTCCAAGTCAGCCATAGTCATGCTAGTGTACATACAGGAGTGTTATCTTATACTGTTATATATAATTTTTGTAACTCTGTACATATTGGGATGTGTGATCTCATTTGCTTGGGGGTCCTGCACATATCTTTTTACATTAGGCTTATATTATAGTACTTTACTCAGGATTTCATGACAAGTTGCATTCCTTTGGGGAACAATTACAGCGACTGAAGTTAATATAGGTTCACTAGGAGATTGGGATGTGTGTGTGTGTGTGTGTGTGTGTGTGTGTGTGTGTGTGTATGTGTATGTGTGTGGGTCTGTCTGTGGGAGAGAGAGAGAGAGAGAGAGAGAAAAGGAGGGTGGGGATAGAGAGACACATCTGCGTTTAAGCTGTATCTCCTCACCCACATTGTGTGATGTGAAGTTAGTTGTATTGTTTGTATGAACAGGAGGAGATAAATTACATTTTTATCTCTCTTTTCAGATTTCTAGACACTTGTGGTACATGAAGTTGCTACATTCTCAGTATATATTGACATCAGTACATATCAGGCTGTATGGTCTGAACTCCTTGAGGTTCCTCGACTAGAGTTTTTGCTTAACACTAATATTATCTATTTATATTTTAATTATCATGTATATAGTCCTGAGGTTTTTGTAATCTCTTGGGCCTTTTATTTAGCTTGAGAATACAGCTGGGTGGCAAATCCAGCTAGGTTTTTACACATCACACAGTGAGCACTGATGTTTTTTAGACAACTTTACTGGTAATTCTTGTCTTTAATGCATACATTGTAATTTCATGAGCCCTATAACTATCTCAGTCTGTCTTTAAGCTGGGTGGGGGTTGCCTTTCAGTAATCACATCCTTATACTGACTGTGGCACTCATGGCTTGATTTGGGAGTTATCTGCTTCTGCAGTGTTATCTTATATCAATTAAATTTATGTGCAGTAGGATTCCTTATATGTGTCTTGCACCAGGAACATCTGAACCCAAGGTTCATTCGGACTGAGGGCAGTATTGTACTGTTAAACTTGTCTGACATCATCTGTTTTTTTTTTAATGAGTATTTTAAACCAATGGGGATTTTTTTCTGTTTTTTTCTCTGCATTATCTAGCTGTTATAAGTATTGTATTTTCCAAACAACTGCCATGAGCTTCTGAAGAAGGACTGGTTGGTCCAAAAGCTAGAGCACTTTGTTCTTGTTACATCTATGTTGGTCCATTAAAAGGTATCAAATCATTTGCTTCTGGATCTATTCTTGCAAGGACCAATACAGCAACTACTAAATCTACAGTTCATATAGTCCTAGTACATTTGCCTAGCCACCCCAGATGTATTGAAAAACATTATGACAAAACCACTAAGGTATTCGATGAATCGAACATCAAAGGGTGCGCAATTCAAAAGAGTGATCAGAATCTCCCTTACTATATTAGGTTTATACGTCCAGACCTCTGATCGGCTTCTCAGACTTTCACTTAGCTCAGCCAAAGACTCTGCATTGCACTGTTTCCTATTAGTTCTCTTTCTTGGTCTGAGTTAAAGACGGAGCTAGGGCACTTGCCAACATCGGCCGTAGACTATGTAGCCAGGAACGTGAAAGCTGTCAGGCTGGTTGGAGGTGGTAGCCATCCAGTAAACCCATGCAAAGGGAGTGTTGAAAGCATACTCGGACCATTCAACAGACTGATGTAACAGGTTGAAAAAGCTATCATTTAGCTTATGGGGATAGGTACATACCCATGACCTCTCCAGGAATTGGGACTTTGTTGATTCGGTTCGAGCGGGCCATCCTCCATTTTAGGGAAACCAATTGGGCCACTCAGACCGATGAGAAGCCTACCAGTGTGGGTGCACATAGCAGGGTAATCAAACCGGGAGCTCTCGATATTCAGCACATAACGATGCCAGCCAGGTTAAGGTGCTTTAGATGAGCCATCGACATGTATTAACTGAGTTGTTTCTTTAGTTGACAGACCTGGGTAAGCCTTTGTCTTAATTTGTCATAATGTCACAAATATATTCAGCTTTGCACAGACGGGCCCCCCTATCCATCCATCAAAAGACACCCACCCACCTTCACAACAGTGATCCGTGTATGCGCCAATTACTGTATATATATACTTTATATATAACAAAAAGAGGAGATGGAACTGAGAGTGACTTAAATTTACCAGATACAACATGGTGATCAGTTAAATGTTATCTTTCATCACATATATTCTCAGTCGGTCTGCCTTTAAAATTAAAAACCGGGATAAATGCAAAAGTTATTGAACTCGCAGACGTTTATTTCCCATGCTTTAAAGGTGTAGTGTCCCCTTTGTTTTTACCCTTTCCATGGTGCTTTTTTTCCGGGGGTTCATTAACTTTGAGAGGTGAGCTATCTCCGCTACTGATCCAGGAGGCGTTTATCGGACTGCAGTCCATATTAATTCCCAATGAAGTGCCCGACTCTGCAGCAGGGTCATCAGCCGGAGAAGGTAAATCTTGCAATAAAGCATATTTATTATGTATGGGGACATTTGGAATAATTAGATCAGTGATTGTAGTTTTATGCGTATTATGATCTGCAACTTCAGGACTACAACATCGTGCTCTTAACTGGCCAGTACCAAATGTTAACTTTTCCTGTACACGATTAGACTGCCTTCTTGAAGATTTATCAAGGGAATTAGGAATAGTGGCTGCTTTTTCTGAGGATCCTGTATTCGAGATCGCGTCAGTATTAGTAACTGTCGAAGATTCAGATGTGAGAAGAGCTTGTTGGATCATTGAATCCTTTTGGTAATTTGTAGTATAGTTGTTTAAAAAAGACATTAATGAGTCCGGAGTGTAAAAGTCCTTATATGTGTTTCTGATAAAGATCCTCATAGTTGCAGGATATCTGAGTGAGAAACGAAGTCCCACCTGATGCATAATCTGTCTAGCTGGTGTAAAAGCTTTCCGTTTAGTAGTCAATTCCTTTGAAAAGTCGCGATATATATAAATATTGTGTCCTTGCCAGGTGAGTTGCCCAATTTCTCTTGATTTTTGCACGATAAGCTCTATATTTACATAGTTGAGGAACTTGGCTATTATTGGCCTAGGTCTTTGTTCTGCTGAAGGTTTGGGGCCTAATGATCGGTGAGAGCGTTCTATAATTAGATTGTTGTCGGCTTGAAGTTTCAGTATTTGCGGTAGCATTTGTAAAAGAAATGCCGTAGTATTTTTGGCCTCCGCTTGTTCGGGGAATCCAAATATCCGAAGATTGTTTCTTCGGTTTCTGTTTTCTATATCCTCAACCTTGGCTTGCAATTTTTTAATTGTTTGGTCTTGAAGCCTGATAGTTGTCTTTAACTCCTGTATAGATTCTGCATTGAGATGAACTTTGTTTTCTGTAAAAGCTAGCCGAGAGTTCTCATCGTCTGGGTATTTTGCTGGGTTGAGATTTTCAGGTCATTCATATCTGCAGATAACTTGTTAAACATTTCTTCAGTTTTTCAAGTGGATTCAGTTGTTTGTCAGAGTAGGCCATTGTGAGGTCTTGCAGTCTTGCAGTCATCTTTCCAGGGACTGTAGGAGTATTGAAGCCAGCAGGGCAGATTTTAAGCTAAAATGAATAGACAAATTGTCTGTAGAACTTTTTATCTATTTGTTCTCCTAAACAAAATATTAAGTCTGACTTAGATGGCTGTAGATGATGTTAGATATTTTTGGCTGATGAAGAGCTCAGGAATCAGGCATCCATCTTGCTTGGTGCCAGGCCACGCCCCCAGCTACAGCTATCTTTGAAAGGCAAAATAGAGGCCATCCGTATGTTTATTTTCTCCAGGGTCTCATATCTACTCAGTAATCTCTCAATTCCCTTGTCCCCAAAACCCTTTTCTCTATTGGACAAACTGGTTTTCTCCCTTTTATGTGATGGTAAAATGGCACTCTGGGGGCGTATAAAGCTGTGGGCACATTGGACCAAGGGTGGACTGGGACTCCCATGGTTCACAGGATATCACCTAGCCTTTCGTATGGTCCAAGCCACTAACTGGTTCATCCCTTCCCCGGCCTCCCCCCCACAATGGGTACACTTAGAAGCTGCCCTTATACCAGACATTTCACTCTTCTCTCTGCAAACTAGCAAGAAACCTTCTGGAGACCAGGTTACCCCCATTATCACTGAAACCTGTAGAGCCTGGCATCAAGCAATGGCTCTTACTGGAATCTCTAGCATGGAACACCTCCCTCCAATCTCCTATGCCCCTCTGTGGAACAACAAACTCATTATGGTGGATCACAAACCCCTGAACTGGCCACATTGTGCTACCAAGGGCATTCTGTTTGTGAGGGATCTCCTCCTCCCGGACAGCAGAGTACTGATATCCTTTGAGCAACTGCGAGATGCCGTTGATCTGAAAGCACAGGATATCTGAAGGTACCTCCAGATACAGAGTGCACGTGCTCCCCTCTTAGCCGCCCCAACAGATAAGGACAGCTGGAATTGTCTCACCACCCTCCAGGAGCCCAGGAAAGGCCAGAGCCTGGTGGGAACCTTTTATAAGGTAATCAGATACTCTTAGCCAGACACCACCTCGGCTAGCCGAATAGCCTGGGAAGCAAAGCTCCAATGCCCCCTTTCACAGCAGCAGTGGTCTGACTGCCTTAAAGCTACTCACTTTGCATATGAAGATACCAAGAGTCAGCTGATATAGCTGAAAATTCTCCTTAGATGGTACAAGACACCTGCAGTGCTCTATAAACTTAAAATAATGAAACATGATAAGTGTTGGAGATGTAATACCTCCCCCACCCATCTGTTTCACATCCTGTGGACATGCCCAGCACTCCAGGGGTTCTGGATGCAGGTACTGGATGATTGCTCAAAGATTGCCAGCAAACCACTCTCGCACGGTCATGATTCTCTTGTGCTGGGGGATGTCTCTACATTGGACCCCCTACCTGCACTGATAAAGGCCTGGGTTCTAATAGCAGTGATGGAGGCTAAGAAAGCCATATTGACGAAATGGAGACAGCCCTCTGCCCCTACGGTCTCTCTCTGGTGGGCAGCCATGGATCGACTAACCATTTTTGAGAGACTCTCTGAGGTACGGAAAGGCCATCTCTCCAGGTATCACAAGATATGGGATGCATACCTACATTCACACATCTGTGCAGTCCCACCCCCAAACCCCCCCTGCTGTCCTGATCCATGGTATTCCTTCCTCCCTCCTGCTCCTGTCCCATATAAGTGCAAATGGGTATGCACCTCATCTTGTCTGTACCAGTCTTACATCTTATTTTCCCACTCTCTCTGTCTATACCTTTTTGCTACCTAATTACTTATAAGAAGCTGTGTGGGATGGCTTATCAATCGAGGTATGAGGATTCAGACACTAACCACTACTAATGTTTTTAAGAAAGATAGTATCTGATTATTTCTTAGCCTGATAGTTGGAATAAGTCAGTAGACATGCACTATATTTAGTTTATCATAAATCATCTTAAATAGAACATTAGTCTCTAATGGATTATAAAGGTTGTAGGATGTTGTACATATACTGTATGTCTTCTCAGCAATTGTAGTCCCATGTTATTTTAACTCTTATCATGTGATGCTTATTGTCATTGTAATAATGTGAGCATTCATCTGTATGCCTGGTACACTGTTATCATTTACTATGGCTGATTGTAACTTAAAAACTCAATAAACTCTTATATGATAAAAAAATGACATCTGGTTTTCTGGTGAATGTTGCTCATCAGCTGTTTCTCTTTCAGATTATAAATTGTCAGATTCATCCTCATTGTGAATCTGTCTTTTATGTTTCACTGAAATTAGTTCATACATATAGGGTTGTACGGTCTACGACACTGGTTCGACAGAAATTTTGTCGACCAATGTTACAGCAATGGATTTATGTCAACCGCAAATTGTGGTTTACATAAATCCATCAGGTAACCTGTCTGTTTTTTTTTCGGGAGGCTTTGCCCAACCTCCATGCGGGGGCTCTGTCCCCCACCCCAGACTTATATGATTATCAACTCCTTGTTGGAGTTGATTCAGGGAGGGATGCAGGTCTAGGGGAAAGAGTGTCGGGGTCCCAGGTCAACTTTATAGTGATCTGTTGATGTTGTTGGCATAGATGTGACTGCTGTAAAAGTTTTGCTGTGGCATCGGCATACAGGTCTGTACTGCTCTGCAGGCTGAAATACATAAAGCCTATCATCATTATCATCATCATCAGTTTCTGACCCAGTTTTTCTGCTTTCATTTTCAGTGTTCAAAACATCTGTGTTGTTTTCAGCCATTACTAATCTGACCACTGTGGCTCTGACAGGTATTGAGTTATCTATGTCATCATTAAGTGAGACTTCACATGCTTGATAATCTAAAACTGACACAAACAGTGACAGTAGCAGGCAAAAATAAAAACGTGAAAACGTCAGTTCATGATTTACTATTCATAACTGAGTTCATCCATCATCTAGATAATAACATATGTACATACAACATCAAGTGTATGTGTAGAATTAGTGATTCCCCCCCATCTGTTTTAACACAATATATCACATGGTTACATGTTCGCTATTGCATCCACCATGTTGATAAAGGAAAAGAGCCCAGAATCTGAACATCACTTTTATTTTGTCAACATCTATGGCAGGCAGTCCAAAGTCAGAAGAGAAAGTGTGAGAAAGCTCTGGGGTATTATACACTTGGACTCAATCCTTCATAACCATGCAGGAATTCTTCCCAGGATGGTGTTTAAAGTGATACAGCAATGTAACCCAAATGCCTTTTTCACATAGTATGCCATTACCAGCCATGCTTGAGATGTTGCAACTGCAATTTGTTTTGTAAAAAAACCTGTCACAGTCATTTTTTTTTAATGTTTTATCAGGGTTGTGCTCTCCAGTTTTCTGTGTGTGGCCATGCCCCTAGAATGATGTCATGCCAGGGAATTGTTGATGTTTTACATAGAGCAACAAGGAATTCTGGGCAATTTATAATGGCAAGTTAAATGTGCCTTACTCAGAAGTTCAGTCCCATATGTTGATTGTGATAAGCACTTATATGTAAATGAATATAGCAAGGCAATGTGGATAAAATAAGAACCTGTTTTCTAGTTTCTTACTGTGAGATGCTGTCTCATATTTCTGTGGTGGAGTCAACAATATAAGCTTTTATATGTTTATTTTCACAGCAATGCATTGTACATACCATATCTAGTTACAAGACTTCGATACTGAGAGATGTAGTCTCCTATTTTTGCTGTGAGCACAGAAATATAATACCCTGTATACTAATTTACATAGTGAGGCATTGTGGGTAGAGTGCATAGCTGATTTGGCTATCTATTACTAAAAAGTGACACTGCCCCTTTAATAACTTTGTTTCCCTGGTATGATATCACAGTTGGGTGCTGCAGCACTGAGAAAAAAATGTCAGGTTATGCAAATGAAACAGACCACCAAAATAAAAGGATTTATTTAATGAAAAACAGTGCAATTTGGCAGTTTGAACAGCAAGAGACTGATTTACAACACTTACAGTTTGCTATTCCCATTTGTTATGGCAAATGTTGGTATATCACTGTAAGAGAGACCCTAACTTTGTGAACAGGCTGGTGCACAGCCTGGAACTAGTACCAGGACCTGAGAACACAGACTGGTTGCCACCATTGCCCCATGGTAACTTTCCAAGCGGTCATTGCAAGTATTGCAACACGATGGAGAAAACAAAACACTGCACCACAGTTAAAGCTGCAAAGTCATTTGAAATAAGAAATTTCATAAACTGTAACACAACAAACATTGTGTATTTGGCAACTTGCAATTCTGGTGTATTTTACATAGGGAACATAATCAGGAATTTCAAGGTATGGGTTGGGGAACACATTAGGGCCATACAGACCAGGGACTTTACAAGAGCTCTTTCCTTACATGACCACTACCAGCTGGCCCCAGAGGCCCACGTATTTCATTTCTGTGGACAAAAAAAGTAACATTAGGAAAGAGAGGTGGGGACATTGAAAATCTGATCCTGAAAAGAGAGGCAATGTGGATGGTACAATTAGGGGAATATAATTAATGGCTTTCACTTTCTGCCATAGCAAAACCATGCCATAATTTGCCGTAATAAAGGAGTGTTTATTGCGGCAAACACACGCACGGTTTCACTCGCTCTGTGCATGCCCACCACAGCTCTTCCGTGTTTCCAAACGCTCGGCACCATGCCTTCTGGAGTAAACCGCACTGACACTCTTACTCGGTGGTAAGTCATTTTGCTCTATTTTTTTTTATAACTACTCGGATACTCTCCACAAAACAACTAACACTGGGGGAAAAAACAAAACAAAAAAAATGGGAAATATGATAAATCTACCATGGACTGCCCTAAAAGGCAACGAGACCACGGTCACACCAAAACGTTAGTTTATTTTATATAATTGCTGTGGCCAGAAAGCAAAACCCAGCAATTATATAAAATAAAATATGGGGTAGTGTATGCAAACTCAAATTTTACACACACCCTTGGTGTTGGGAGCCTAGATAAACCCATCGAGCTTCGCTTTTGGGGTTTATGTGGCACCCAACACGTCAGGTGTGTGTAAAATTCTTGTTACACATACCACCCCGTACTTTATATATAATGCACCAGGTCTGAATGAGAAATTTGACCTGATGCCACTGATTAGGAAAAAGTTACATTTTGTGCCCCCTTTAAGCTGTTATCCTGGGTTTGGTTATTGAAACAGAGAGCTGGTGCTGTATGTAATGCTGAAGTTCCCGCACTAATGCTGTGCTTATATTATTCCAGATACTTGCTAACTATGGGCTCAGAACGATTGAGAGAACAGTAGTATTTATATACTGGCAAGCCATCACATCAGAGAGGTAGTATGTTCAAGTCTTGCTTTGGAGCTCTTCATAGGATTTTCTGTAGCATATTTAAGCCATATATTGAACTCAGTCTGTGTTTATTAATTTCACACTGTTTGCGTTTTTAGTGAAAACCTGTACCTACTTCTTAATACAGCAAGTGACTGTTTTTAACACTTTGCACACTGACACTATTTTGTAACATATACAAGGAACAACACAGGCTGCACCTGGGACTCTTGAAAAAGCATTTAGTGAAACTGGTTGGGTCAGCAGTTTGGGTTGATTATTGTATATCAGCCACTGCCTGGTGTGTTAAGCTTACTTTTTTGTACTGCCTGTATAACCCCTAGGTGGCGCTATCCCAAGAGATACTACCTCTGCCTGCATGACCAGATGCAGGTTGAGGGGCCTGGGTACTAGAAACGTGTGCCTCCACCTGGAGGACAGCATTGTGATAGCATTGCTGACCTGGGTACAGCCCTCTGGGACACTGTTACCCTTCTCTTTTCCTTCTAGTGGCCTAAATAATTCACAAAATACATAATTGCAATTTACCCCTGACAGCATTTTTAACCCCTCACTTGTTGCACTTACCACCAGGGCTGGTTCAGATGGCTTGACCATGGAGACCCCCTGTAAAATAAGATTTAGCACAACAACCAACAGTATTTCAGTGATGTCTGTACAGAGATACACCACAAACAGTTTAAGTGCAAAAAGATTCAGATCTGATATATTTGGGGGGCAGTAACAAGGAAGAGGCACAATCTGGTGTTTGATTCTATTACTGATTAAATCAGGTCTTAGCATGCATGCCTCTGAGTCCCTCTATCACAGTTACACACACTCTGGGTACCCAGTTGTAGTTACAGGCTAGCCTGAGCATTGCCCAGGGTAGGCCGGCATTGCAGCTGTTGTTGGGGCCCTTAGGAAACAAAAACACAACATGTACTTTAACCCAATATTTGTAATCCGGAGCCAGATGGCTCAGTTCATGATAATCAGGCAAAACAATTAAATCAGATGACACACTTTGATTGAGCTGTTGTTGCAGGGAGCTACCCTGGTGTTTACTCATGCTGCCCAGTACAGGATACAGGACTGATGAAATGGAGACTTCAGCGTGACTTGCTGGTTTGCCAGGAGAAGCAGGGCCCACATGATTCACCATGGTGTTGTTCCTGTTTGTGATGTTGAGCAGGGGACTGATCCCTGGGCTGGTCTCTCATCGATGTATTTTTCTGTGGCATGAGCAGCTGTCTGGGCCGAGGTGGCAGGGCCCAGACTGAGTGAAACAGTTCGGAGAGAGTCCGGTACGTTCTGGATACAGCTTACAGCAAGCATGACACAATCAGGTAGTGGGAAACCAAATCACGACCCACTAACAGCATTCAGCACACTTATAGTAAAGGTAAAGCAATACCACAGTTTGGATGACAGTCCGGGTGCAATCACAGTGTCTCTGCACAAACTGCGCTCTCTGTAGTAGTTTTGGACGTCCTGACACGCCGATCTCGTGGAAGCAAATCTTCAATCCTCTTCAGGGGAAAAAGGCAGTCACAGTACAATAATTCTGGTCACAAATTTCTTCGGATGCAGTTTGATTTGTTTTAACTGAAGAATTCCCTCACGAGGGAAGATGAGGCAGGCAGGCCTAGCACAGCCTTCCCACCAGTTTCCCGTACTACTACGCAGGAGCAGCTGCCCAAATCTCTCGAGCTGTTTACTTTTCCAACTCCAAACTCAGACTGACTCTTGCTGCAGGCAGCTTGGGACTTTCCCAGAGATCCAAAAGGTTTGATTCGTTGATTCATCTGTCTGTCAAAGCAAGGGCCCCCCCCCCCAGGTCTATTTAGGCGTCAAACTATAAAAACTACAATTCCTACAGAAATTCACTCCCACAAGACCCCTGGGGACAGACTCCATTTTAGGGTCCCCAAAGGTACTGATTGGTTCAAACTAGCAGTCCAGAACCAAAATGGTGATGCACAACAGAAATGTCCATGCTACAAAGAAGGCAGGTTAGACAAACTACAATATCATTATTAATAAAGCAGATAAACAGCTAAGAGTCACAGATTCTAGTAGGGTTCCCTCTGCACAATTAGTGATGGCAGAATGGAGTGATAGCACTGCAGCCTGGAGCGATAACACTGCAGCCTGGGTGGAACTCAAACCTGAAACTATGCGGCCCCAACCCAGATCAAATATACACCACAAAATAGGCAGCTCTTAAAGAGACAGGTAGGGAGGCTAACAACGGCACTCGCATGCAGACACTTTTTAAATAGCTAGGACACAGAACCCCAGACTGGCAGTGATCATTTAGGCAAGCCCAAGGAAGACTTTTTGGGAACCCCCATTTGTAGGGGGTTTATACCTGTCAACTGTTTTTGCACTTTATTAGCACTTGAAGCACGAATGCACTTTCAGTAAATGAGTACATTGGTAAGCACCAATGTTTGGTGTTGTTTTTTCTTTGTTACATGGTTAGTTCTGCTTTTCTGGCACATACAGTCTAGGTGGAGCAGCTTTGTTGATTTTGAATTGGAGTTAAATATTATATACAGTAGATGTCTAGAAATTAGCTTCCTGTTGTTCATATACATCTTTCCATGTTTCTAGACTTGGGCACTTAGCTGAGATCAAGTGAACATCATGTCCTTAGTACTGTTTTTGAAACAGTCACATTTTACACTAGTTAAAGTGTTTTGAGTCCCAAAAGAGCCTTTGGCACCATTTGTATGGTGCAAGGCTTCCTTTAGCCATATCAGGGGGTTTTGCTTCTTTTGCACACAACCAGAAACCATGTTATGCCAGTGGATGACGTCATCAAGTCAAGTAACATGGTGAATCAGTTCACTGGGTGACATAGTGATGCTTTGGTGTCATTGGACTATCTGGCCTCTGGGACACTGGCTTCCCATAAGAAGGAAGAAGTGACAGATCAGCCTTAACATGCTGCAGAGTGTGGTCAGCGAATGGCGATCCATGAAACACTTAGAAGCATTAGAATGAACATGCAAGTGTCCTTTTATAGTCAGTCCTCTAATTTACTCAGATTAAAATAAATATTTTAAAATAGATTAAGAGACTCTGTCAATGAAGGGTTGATACATTTCTGTTTCAGGAATGATTTAAAATGGAACAGTGTTTAAACAACCAATATCTAATCATATGCTGCATTAAATTAGTTTATAAGAATAATGTTAGGGAAAAAACAAGGAGTATATTGGAGAATTGTGGATTTCTAAAATTAATATATTCTAAATAGGGCTGTGTGAATATTTTTTTATTTTATTTATTTTGGTCTTTGGTAACCGGGTAAGGCCAACTAGGCACAAGTGCCTGTTTTCAGGGGTGATCTGGGAGCACTGGGTGGTTAAGTGACTTGCTCAGAGTCACACAGTATGCAAGTGGAGGTAGTGAGAATCAAACTCAGGTTTGGTCTGCTGGATGTATCAAGCTTGTTCACACCTCATTCCTTTAACCTTTAGGCTATACTGCCAGCCCAAATATTGGCTGAATATTCAGTATTGGGGTCCCAGGTATTAGGTATTCGTTATTCAGTATTCTGCCAGAAAAGGTGTTTTTTTTTAAGGATAGCTTTAAAAAAGTACTTCAGCAACACCATTAAACACCCATTGAACATGGTGTACCATATACACCTCAACAACATTTCAACCACCAACAAAGAGCTCCCACTAATGCAACCCAAGCTATATGTGGCACACTTGATCCACCACACCACACACACATAGCACTCTGAAAATGATATCAAGCATTGGGCCAGCACTGGAGGGTGTTCATTGTCACAGTCACGAGGTAGAAGGTGCTTTGGCCATGGGCATAGAAATAGTAGTAACCGTGGCTGCCATAGTGGTGACAGCTGAAAGGGTGGCTGCTACAAGAATGTCACCTCTGTGGTGGTGGGAAGCACACTGGCTGTGGATGTAGAAGCCATAGTGGTAGAAGTGGGAACACTGATGGTGGTGTCTGCTGCTTCCAGCACAAAGAATGTATGCACTAATGCCCTACTACTACTACACAAAAGGATGTGACAGTGAACGTACAGATGGAACAGGTGGTGACACTAGTAGTAGTAGTAGTAGTACTGGTGATATTAGTAGTAACAGTACTATTCCCAATACTACTAGAACTGAAAGGCTTGCTTGTAGAGAAAAATATTTGATACCTCCAAATACAGAGAGAAACCCATTTGCCATTGTCTATGTAGTCTATTTCACCACCTCTAAAATTATATTATGTATCAATAACATACAGTGGAGCAAGACAAGATGCAATTCAGTACTTTGCAGTAAATGACATGTCACAAAATACTGGATGAAAAAGGGCTTAATTGTCATTATAACATGGTGTTGGAGCAGGACACAAATGATTGGTGCAGGGCGATCACATGACTGTGTGTTAATTCCCCATACACACATAACAAGTAGGGATCAGTCCCTTGAAAGTAATTAATGAGCCCTCCATATCTTTTTATCCCATTGCCTAATTATTATTTCAGGCAGCCATTGTTGTTCTCACTAAGCAAGCATTGACCACTGTGTGCCTTCCCACCCACCCACCTCGTGGCCCTCTGAGAACCAAGTGATCACTGCACTGTGTGCCTGATGTCTGTCTGTGTGAGTCAATCTGTGCAATATATTAAAACATGATTTTCCGGGGTCCGGTGGCCCTGAGGGCTGAGGCACTGGTCACCTTACCTTGTGCTACGCTGGTGACCTGTGTTCGGGAACAAGCACAGGCCGCTGGGAGTTGGCAGGGGAGGAGAAGGATTGAGCAGCGGACTGACTGCTCTTCTTCTCCAGGGAGGGGGGTCCTCAGTGGTCAGTGCTTGCCTGCTCCCTAGCAGAGGCTGGGGGACAGGGTGCCATGCTGCAGAAGGGGAAGGGGTTGGGGTAGACGCTTGGAGGGAGCAAATGCAGACGCGTGCGCACTCCTCTCTGTGGATGTCATTGCATGCCCCAACTCCTGGGAGAAAAACAAAAACCAGAAAAAAGAAAAGCCACCCATGGCACAATGGTGGAGGGCACCTCGCAGGCTCCACTCCTGGTCAGCCACGAGACTGGCCCACTGAATCCGGTCCCTGCTGGGGATTGGGGAACCCTGCCTTCCCCACTGGGGGATCAAGCCCTGAGAGTTTGGGTCAGCACCAGAAGGTGGACGCTGGGGGATGGGACTGGGGGCTCCCTCCAGATGACAGTCAGCTAACTAGAAAGAAATAGCCCCCCCAAAAAACATGATTTTCCCCTCCTCAGTGTCCGCGTTCCCACCCACCCACCTGCCCCTCGGTCATCTGAGATCCACACCAAGGAAGCAGAAGCCATTATTTCCCTGTCTAGAGATGGACAGAGACCGTGCAGTGAAACATCGTGAACAGAGAGTGCTACAGAGAGAGAGAGAGAGACAGAAAACAGACAACGATCGGTAACGAGGAATGTGTAAGTAACTTTTTTCCCTGGGACCATGTGTGCTGTCCACTTCTTGCTGCAGTCTTTTTTCACCCTCTCTCTGTATGTCACCAAAGACAGTTGCTCTCTGCCCTCCGCTCCGTGTTATAAAGTTGAACTCAGTGTTGCCAAAATTGTCTGCCCTCTGCTCCCCATTATAAACTTCAAATCAGTGGTGCCGCAGTTTCCTGGCTGTCTGTCTGTGTTTGTCTCCCACATATTTTTCTGTATTTAATTAATGTCCCCTAAACCATCATGCTGCTCAGGGGCGTAGGCAGGGGGGGTGTTTAGAGTGTTCAAACACCCCCCGAAATTACCTCCATGATTTATCTAAAACATTTAAAATATATATTTTTACAGAGCATGCTGGCCCTTTAAATTAGTGCTGTTGCTGTAATGATCAGTGTGCTTTCTGGGGTTGGGGTAGCTGCCCTCATGCTCCTTCTCCTCAGATCCTCCCTCCTCTCAACAGATCATCACACAGCCGACAGCCAATGAAATTGGCCAATATGTATTTGTGGCTTGCGATCACCACACTCCTCCTGTGTGATCATCTTTCCAGAGAAAATGAGAGAGAAGGAAATCAGAGCGAGAAACTGGAGTCATGGACCGGACCTTAATATTAATGTTAGGATCCTCAGCCCCTCGTAGTCATGAGTCGTCACCAGTAGCTGTGTGGAGCTGAGCCTGAGATGCCTCCTCAACTAAAGTAATTTTGCTGCAGGTGTGTGTGTAGTCCAGACCAGTCGTGATCGGGATTTGGTGCAATTCAAAAGTAGGAGCTGAGCCAGACAGTCCTGCCACATCTGGAGAGGAGAGAGAGATGAGAGGGAACCCACCCAATTTGAGCCATCCTCTTTGCCCTGCAGTCTTTCGCCACCTGAACTTTTCGGTCCCCCACTCAGGCCTCTCTGACGGTCATTGCCCCACCCTCCATCTGAAGTCTGGACTCAAACAGGAGCCTGGAGCTGCATTGAAACCAGCCAGGTAAGGTTTGTCACTATCACTGTCTGAGGGAAGGCAGATTGGGTGTCATATTGCTGCCTACGGGGTGAATGAACACAAGAAGACGGGTTGCCATTCTAGTCTCAACCAAACTCTGAAAAAACGTGTTTCCACTTGTACCTTCACACCATTATACCTTATGATATTTTTTTCCCAAAAAATTAATTTTACCCCGTTTGTTCCTACCAACCATCCCCTAGAGCAGCAGTATTTGTTGGTAACCATTTAGGTTTTTTTCAGCAGTTAGTTTATGTGGCAAAAATATCAAGATATGCAGTTGTCTTTTAATTTAGTTTCTTCTCTGAAACAAGATACGGTATACTGAAGTTTTTAAAAGTTTCCACTCTAGTGCCATGCCTACCATGAAAAAAAAATTGAATATCTTGGTATACTGTTTTGTTGTTGTTTGCCATCAAAACCATGTTGTAGCACCATCCTAATAAAGTATAAATCTAGGATGTACATTCAACCTCAGCAGAAGAGATTCTGAACAAGCATTTGTCAATGCTGAACATTGGTAGCTTGTCACCGGGGAAGAGTATTGCGAGTGGCAGGAGCCACCAATATGAAAAGCTGCACCGCAGCTCATGTTGAAGGTGGGGGTCAGAGAAGCAAGCACCAAGAGTCTTTTAGGAGGGATAGGAGCTGCCAATATGAAAACTAACATTGCAGCTCATGTTGTGGTGGGAGGGGGGGATCAGAGGAGTGAGCACTGGGGAGTATGTTTCAGGTGGCGGGAGATGCCAGTATGAAAAGTCACGCTGTGGCTCATGTTGAAGTAGGGGGGACAGGGTGCCATTTCAGATTTCAACAGGTGGGGCAACAACGGCCAGTCAGAGGGGCTGTAGAGGCAGAGCCAGGGGCTGAGTGGGAGCGGATTATTCTGATTGCATCACACTCAATGATAAACAATTCAACAAGTGTTGCAACTTTTTGTTTACAAAAAAAAAATGCTTGCTTCCCAGTTAGAGGTGTATATTCAAAAACATTTCAAAGTGCAATGATGGTAGATTTTTACAAGTCAGTAACTTGCAATCCCCCTTCAATACCATCTCACACACTAACCCCCTCTCACCCTTTGGGTTGCAGTTGGATTCCCCCCACACACACCAGAGCAGACAGATGGGTGGTCCATCACCTCTATATAGAGAAGCTCAGGCCTCTGCCATTGCTACCAACATATTGATATGGAAGTGATTGGCCATTAATGGGTGTGGCCCTGGAATTGACAGAACATAAACAATTGAGCTGTTTTGTGACCAGTCTGTTCTCCACCACTTTCCCTCCCCTGACCACCCAACATCTCACCCCAACAGCAGGGTTAACATGGAAGAAATTTTCCTTCTTTCTGGAAAAAGTCCACAGCAGTTTCCCACTAGAGAACTGTGGTATTGCTGGTGTTAATGCCAGCCACACCCCTCTCTTTTCCATAGATAAAACCGAAATCAGGTTGTTGGATGTGATTCAGCTCTGCTGCTCAGGCCTCACATGTCACACACCTGTCCTGGTTGCCTTTACCCCAGCAGTAGAGCTTACTTTGAAACTCCTCCTTCCCTCATCAAACTGATGCTGACTTTTGGACAACAGGTGGCCGGCAGGGAGAAACAACAGGTAGGCAGCCAGGAAAAGATGGCCTTTGCCCAAGCAAGACCGGGGAGCAGGGTCTGAGAGAGCATGGATTTTGTTGAGCGTAGGGATGTTTGGTAGCAGGCAGGTTTTTTTGTGGGAATTGGAGTTGGGAGGAGGTCAATGATGGAGAACTGCAGAGTAATGCAAAAATTGTAGTGGGGAGGGCAGAAAGAAAGAGACTGGGAACAGTGCAACGATCTCCGGGACAGAGCGCTGGGCAGCAAGAGCCATGTAACTCCGGCCATGCACATTAGTGTCACTGTCGACTGTAATACACATGGTGGGAATTACTTATGCCAATTAAAGGACCAAAGCCTTCTCTGATTGGAGCAGCTTCAGTCCTTTGAAATGCATGACTGTTCAGCCTACCCAGCAGAGAGTTACATCAGGACCACACAGAGTGGTCATTAGTGTAGACTGCCAATCTCATTGAGAGCCCCTGGTTTTGTGTACTACAGTTGGCTCGGCAGAGACCCTCCCCCCCAAAATCCAGTATTGTAACAATACTTTGATTTGCGCATGCGTGCAATCAATGCAATAAAAGAGCCCCCAGCATCACCCTTTACCCTCCCCCACAGTATCAGCAAAGTTTATTCCCTCTCGAGTCCCACAAAGCAGAGCATTCTAAATATGATTGTCAGAATGCTGCCAGTAGTGAGTGATGCCTACGCTGTGTCCCAACAGCAATGACGCACCACAAGGGGTGAGACAGGGTAACACAATGGGCTCCAGGCCAAGGGAGGTCATGTGGGTCAATGCTTACTTGCTAGAGCTCCAAATCATGTACACAAATGCTCGCAGCCTGGGAAACAAGATCCCAGACCTGCAGGCAATAATGACAGAGGCTAAACTGGACATAGTAGCAGTTAACGAGACATGGTTTACCAGTGACCACACTTGGGAGACTTCAGTACCTGACTATGTACTGTTCAGAAGAGACCGAGGTGCAAAAAGAGGAGGGGGTGGAGTGGCCCTGTATGTCAATGAAAATATTAAAGCTACAGAAATTCAGAATACACATAAGGAGCCAGAAGAACTATGGGTCATCCTGGAAACAGGAAATAAGAACTGGGGTTGTCTACAGGCCCCCAGACTTGGGGAGGACATAGACACATTACTGTTAGAAGATATACAAAACATGAAAGCTAAAGGGGAGGTTCTGATAATGGGAGACTTCAACATGCCTGATACAGATTGGTCAATACCTGCAGGAACATCTGCCAGAACTAGACACATGGTGGATTCCCTGCAGAGGGAGGGCCTCAAACAACTGGCACAACAACCCACAAGAGACAGGGCTATCCTAGATCTAGTACTGACTAACAGGAAAGGATCACAGATCTCCAGGTAGAAGGTCACCTGGGGGCCAGTGACCATCACATGGTATGATTCAATTGGACCACTACAACTAAATCATCCCATTCAAGGCAAAAATATGGGACTTCAGAGGAGTTGACTTTGATAAGATGGCCAACAGAGTTAAGCTAGCCCTGGTAAAAAGAAATACAGGTGAGAGGTACAGGCAAAGTGGGCAGGCATTAAGGATGCAATACTTGAAGCAACATCCCATTGTGTTAGAGAGAAAATAAAGTGCAAAAGAAGAAGAAAACCACTTTGGTTCTCAAAAATAGTTGCAGAAAAGGTCAGAGGCAAAAGGCTGGCTATTTAGGAAACATAAGGAAATGCAGCAGGATGAAGATAGGGAGGCATACCAAACTTCCCTAAGGGAGGCATACCAAACTTCCCTAAGGGAAGCAGGGAATGCAGTAAGGCAAGCAAAGCCCAAACTGAGGAAACACTAACACAAACAGTAAAAGAAGGGGACAAGACTCTCTATAGGTACATTAGTGAAAGGAGAAAGTCCAGAGGGGGTATTGCTAAGATCAAGGAGTAATGTGAGGAAGTTCTTTTTCACAGAAAGGATGGTGGATGCATGGAACAGCCTGCCTCAGAAAGTGGTGGATATGAATACAGTGCAGGGCTTCAAACAGGCATGGGATAGGCATAAGGGAGCAATACAGATGAGTATGAATAGATAGGCCATTGACAGAGCAAAGGCCAATGGCACATTTATAAGGTAGAAAAGAAATGGGCAGACTGGATGGGTCTTGCGGTCCTTATCTGCCGTCAACTTCTATGTATGTTTCTATGTTTCAAGGGTTGCATTGAGAACCATGTGTTAGGCACATTTTGGCTTATAATTGTTATATTTTTCTGTGGCAGTTTTTCCCCTTTTTCATAATAAGACAGCATTAACTGGAAAGCAAGAGATTTGTCCCTCCTCCTTAGGCTTCCTCTTTTCTGGCTGTTTAATTATACCCTCAGGAACAGACTGTGATGTCATTAGTAGGTTATTGTGATGCCAGGAGGTGAAAAACCACCACATCACAAAGTCTAGGGAACTGTGACCCTTTTTCCATCCAAATGTGGGTATTTATAATAAAGAATGAGGCACTAAGAATAGAAAATATATCACAATATTAGCTGAAAGGTCCCAAACTGTGATGTTTTTGCCAAGTGTCACCATGATGTCATGAACCCTTAATAGAGAGTTGTGAACAAATATTACCTCCAAAGAGCTTTCCTTCATTCCCCTCCCCCATGTCAAGGTTGTGGACCCTGCATAATAACCCATAAATCCAGGCCTTAAAATGTGATCCATCCCTCCCTTGACATTGCGAGTTCACTGCCACATCAATCCGTGACTTAGAAATTATGAATGACTTTAAAGTTCACTGTGGGTGGGGATCTGGTGCTGTCTTCATGCCCTCCAGTTTGGATTGACTGCTGCACTGAGAAGGCATGTTGGCCCCCTGGTGTAGGTGTTGACCAAGAGCCACATTGGGGCATCCATTCCCACACTGAGACTCTGCCCTTAGCTGCTGTCTATTGACTGTGTGGAGCAAGCTATTGGGCAGTGTCAAAGGCCCCTTTGTATCAGGTGAATAAATTATGAATGGCTTTAAAGTTTGCTGCTGGTGGAGCTCCGGTACTGTCTTCACACCCTCCAGTTTGGATTGGCTGCTGTGCTGAGAAGGCGTGTAGGCCCCTGGTGGAGGTGTTGACTGAGAGCCGTGTGGGAGGCATCCATTCCCACACAGACTAGACAGCTGTTGTTGAGACTCGGCTGCCTAACTGCTATCGATTGGCTGTGAGGAGCAAGCTAGTGGGCGGTGTCAAGGCATTTGAGTGTTGATACATTTTTAGGGTTTTTATAGAGAATAATTTATTTAAAATGTGTTAACCAGGACAGGCACACTGAGCCTAGGCTCATTTCCAGGTGCAACCCAGGGGGGAGGGAACCCAAAAGAAGGTACAAAAAATAGCATGATAAGAAAAAAAATACCTGCAAATAAGTACAAAACAATACAATAAATACTATATAGTACAGTATAATACAATACTCTAGTATGTGCAAGTAGGGCTGTAGGAAAATTACAGTCATGGGCAAGAGTCACACCATAGAGAGAACAGGAAGCAATAAGGAGGATAGTAGTAATCCAGTAAAGTACTATACGGACCTCGGGGGGGCTAGAGCATTAGGAAGTGGGGGAGGCAGAAACTGGAGGGGTAGAAAGAGACACAGAAGTGGCAAGGGGGCAGTTGCAGGGCAGAGGGAAGGGAAGGGAACAAAGAAGGGATTTAAGGGCTCAGAAGGAGGGGGCATGGCGGGTGGCCACAGGGAGTTGGTTCCCAGAGGTGAGGGAGATGGTAGAAGAAGGCTGCTAGGCTTGAGAATGTGCATTGAAAAGGAAAGGAGAATGTGAAGGCATCCCTGGAGCACAGAGAGTACTCAATGGAGCTGACAGGAGAAAGGCAGGAGCTGAGCTAGTAGGGCTGAGACCCGAACCAGAATTTACCAATAAAAATCAGGCTGTGCAGCTGGCACCTTGTGGGTTGGGGCATAAGGGAGAGCGAAGAGTAGAGCGTACAGTGGTGAATGAGAGGGAAAGGGAGAGAGGTGGAAGCAAAGAAGCAGAAAAAGTTTAGCAAGGTGTCCAGTCTAGAGAAAGAGGTTGCCGAGGCAGAGCAGTAGACAATGTCAGCATAATCAGACACAGAGAGAACAGTTTTCATGACTATGTCATGTCGGGTAGCTTGAGGGAGGCAGTCTTTGTGCTGGTAAAGGGCGCCGAGTTTTGGGTGAAGTTTAAAGCAGATGGAGTTTATGTGTATGGAGAAGTAGAGACTGCTGTTGAGCCAGACTCCCAGGTATTTAAATGAGTTTACTGACTGAAGAGGTGAGCCATTGAGGGTGGTGAAGGTGGGGGGGTGGATAATTTTAACAGCTTTTGCCTGGCACCACAGAATATAGAGACTGTCTTTTTGGAGAGATGAGAGAAAAAACCCAATTTGAGCCATCCTTTATGCCCTGCAGTCTGTTGCCGCCTGAACTTTTTGGTCCCCCACTTGGGCCTCTCTGACGGTCATAACCCCCCCCCACCCATCTGAAGTCTTCAGATCGTCTGGACTCAAACAGAAGCCTGGAGCTGCATTGAAACCAGCCAGGTAAGGTTTGACACTATCACTGTCTGTCGGGGGGAGGGGGGCAGATTGTGTGCCATATTGCTGCCTACAGGGTGGATGAACACAAGAAGTATGTGTTGGTGATGACCCATGGATGGAGGTCCTAGTAGTGTTGTACATTGGGGGTAGGGAGCTAAGGGGCTGAAGCCCCCACTTGAGAAGTTGCTCCATATAAGTTAGTCTTGAATCAGGTATAGCAACAGAAGGATTTTTTTTTATTATTTAAATATTGCAATTGCAGCAACCAGCTGTTTTATTCCCAAGTTTGTATAACTCTGTGTCCTCCCCATCTAACCTGACCCAACCTGTCCTGATCGGATGAAGACGGGAGTTACACTAATGAGCAGTTGGTAAAAGAACGTACTGTAAAACTTACTTTCAGTTTTTTCAGTGCGGGCTTTTTTCTGTAGGAACAAGATAGGGCAATCATGACAAAGTGATTTGGTGGTGCTTTCTGATACAGTCATTGTGTTGATGTTTGCATGGTCATGTCATGTACTGTTGCCACATAACCAACAGGCATTGGCAAGAACATTTTTTTGTGCTTGGGAATCACATCTTTCAAACTTTGAAACTTCATTGGATTTCAAATTGAGATAATAAATCTCTCTTCTGCAATTGAATCTGACATTTAACATAACATAACATCACATAAACAGACATACATACATACACAATTTCAGTTTCAATATAATATTGATTAATTTAAGTTATGACACAAATCTAAATGTCAATAATTTATCCATAACAATTACAGTACTTACTATATAAAGTCATTAAAAAAGACTTAAAACGATTAAATGGTAGCAATACTGTGAATTTCAAACTTTTAGATATTTGTTCCCAGGTTTTAGGCACTAAATTTGAAATTGTTTTATCACCAAATTTTGTTCTAGTTCTAGATCTAGTAAAACTTTTCTGGCAGTGGCATGTGTGCACACATCCGGAACAAGAGGCACTGTACCACGTGGTGTGATCAATGTTTTTTTACCAGCACCCATGTACTACAACACTATATAGCCATAGTGCATGCCATCTGTGTTCAGTCATCATTTGGAACCAGATCGAGAGACAGCACCTTGCTGTGATAGTGAATTGAGAGAGCGTGTACTCATCGTGTTTCAAGGCAACAACTTAAAAATTTAAATATTATGCTATCTCCAGTGTCCCTCTTCTGTTACTGTCATTGGCTCACTGAACAACTAAACTGGAGAGATAATTAATTACAGCAGTAGGAATGGTCGATTATGCTGGACTGGGGTTTGGGGGAGATAGTATGGGACAGCCTCTAGTGTCTAATGGCAATGGGTCATCATGTATGCTGAAGGAAACTCCCTTCACTCATCTAAGTCCCATGGCATCGTTACGTTTTGTGCCAGGGACTGCCTGGTGCTTGCCATCTCTTCCTAACACTGCTGGTGGGATTATGTTACTGGCCCCTATAGGAGCTGGGGACCCTTCAGACCAGAAAAAGAATTTGTATGACAGTAGTAACTCAACTTCTTGGGCTTAGCATATACAAAAATTATAGAAACTCAGTTCTGGACCTGTTCAGTGGTGCTGAGCTGTTGGACATCCTCTTGGCATGCTGGCTATTCAGGCTCATGTCCTGAGCACAAGATAGCAGCAGTGGAGGTCAGCAGGAAGGGCAAAAAATTGTATGTGGTGGCTTGTCTCCTGTGTGAAGCTTTGGAATTGTATGACTGTTACAGCTACTCCTGGTGACACGTTTGCAGGGCTGCACTTGTTGACGTGGGTTTATGGTCACACAACATCCCCCCCCCCAGATGCTGCTATGTACAATCCCACATTGAGGGCCAGGAGGAAAGAAATAGAAAAAGTGAAAATGGCCCTTTCCACCATGCCAACTGACCCTCAGCTCACAGCCACAGGGTGAACTAACTAAATATAATCATGATGTAACTGATACCCCTTGACATGTCCCTCAGGATGGGGCCACTGCTCTGATCCAGCATGTTTACTACAGGAGAAGGTGTCGATAGCGACCGACATTACCTCCCTGGATTGCCCCCCAAGGCGGGGTTCAAGGCTGGTTGGTGTAACGGAGCAATGTTAGGTCGGCAGAGAGGCGGGGAGCCATTGAGGCCAGGCACCTGGCATGCTTCATCTAGGCAGCCAATGTCCTTATCTACTTTTCAGCTTTGGAATGAGAGGCAGTAAAATAGAAACATAAAAACATAGACTTTGATGGCAGATAAGGACCACTTGGCCCACCCAGTCTGCCCATTTCCCTACCTACTGGATAAGCTGCAGATTCTAGTTAACATACAGCCTACTTCCTGCAACCCCCAACTATAATTGCCTTGTGTCTGTCCCATGCATGTTTGAATTCCCCCACTGTTTTAGACCCAACTACCTCCTCAGGAAGGCTGTTCCATGTATCCACCACTCTCTCCATGAAAAAATATTTCCTCATTTTACCCCTGAGCTCCCCCCCCATCTTTAAATTGTGCCCCTTGTTCTTACACATCTCTTTCTCTGAAAGATGCCACCCTCCTGACTTTGTTGATTCCCTTGAGGTACTTGAACATTTCTATCATGTCCCCCCGTCCCTCCTTTCATCAAGAGTATACATATTAAGCTGTCTCAGTCTCTCTTCATATGTCTTCTGCTGCAGACCCTGCACCATTTTAGTTGCCCTCCTTTGGACTGCTTCCATCCTGTCTATGTCCTTGCATAGATGAGGTCTCCAAAACTGCACACAGTACTCCAGATGGGGTCGCCAACTGTCTGTACAGAGGGATAACCACTTCCCTTTTTCTACTTGTGATTCCCCTTCCTATGCATCCCAGTATCCCCCTGGCTCTCCTTACCGACCTTTCACATTGCTTACCCACCTTTAGGTCATCTGATATGACTACCCCCAGGTCCCTTTCCATTTTTGTTGTTGTTAGTACCTCCCCTGCTATTGTGTACTCTTCTCCTGGGGTTTTGTTTCCCAGGTGCATTACTTTGCACTTCTTTGTATTGAATCTAAGTTGCCACATGTCTGACCATTCCTCCAACCTTGCCAAGTCCCTTCTCATCTTTTCTACCCCTTGTGTATCAACTCTGTTACAGATCTTTGTGTCATTTGCAAAAGGCATACCTTTCCCTCCAGACCCTCTGCAATGTCACCTATAAAGATGTTAAAGAGGACTGGACAGTACTGAGTCCTGGGGTACTCACTGGTAACTCCCCCTTCTTGAATGTGTTCCATTCACTATTACCTTCTGTGTCCTGTTGTGCAGCCAGTTTGCTACCCAGGCTACCACCCTGGGACCCACTCCCAGGCTGGCTAACTTGATTATTAATCTTTTTGCGGGACTGTGTCAAATGCCTTGCTAAAGTCTAGGTAGGCCATATCCAGTCCCTCCCTGGTCTATTACTTTGGTCACCCAGTCGAAGAAATCAATTAGATTCGTCTGACACGACCTTCCTGCTGTAAATCCATGCTGCTTTGGGTCCTGTGCCCCGCTGGCCTCTAGGTGCACTTAACAATTCTTTCTTTCAGAAGTAGTTCCATCATTTCACTGCCACTGAGGTCAAACTTACAGTTCCCCTTCTGCTTGCTCACTTTTGTGAAGGGAATCACATCTGCCCTCCTCCAGTCTTCAGGTACTGCCCCATCCTGCCATGATCTGTTAAAAGTGTGGTTAGTGGTGTCACTAGGTCCTCCCTTAGTTCTTTTAGGATTCTGGGGTGAATCCCGTCAGGCCCCATTGCTTTGTCCACCTTGAGTTTAGGGTTCTTTCAGGACTCTTTCTTCTATAAAAGGACTGGTGTCAACCCCCTACCCAGAGTGCTTCCTATTGTCTGGTTTAGGTAACTCCTCCTCATCTTCTTTTGTAGATACTGAGCAAAAGTATTCATTCAGTATCTCTGCCTTTTCACTGTCTCCTCTGCCCACCTCCTCTCCTTTATTAATCTTCACTCTCCTCCTTAACCTTTCTATGCTCCCTAATGTACATATGAAAGGTTTGTCCTATGTAACTGAGTTGGCTGTTTTTTTTCTTGGTTTGGGCCTTTGCTAGTCTGACTGCCTTCCCACTTCTTTCTGCTTTAATTGATACAGTTCCCTGTCATGCTCCTTCTGTGATTCCTTACACTTTTTGAATGCAGCCTTTTTCTCCTTAACCTTCCCTGCCACCTCATTTGAAAACCATAGTGGTTTTTTACTCCGCTTTGTTTTCTTTATTTGTTTCACGCAAAGGCTTGTTGCCTCTGTGATGGCAGTTTTGATTTTTCTCCATTGTTCTTCCACCCCTCCTTTTTAGTCATTTGCTAGTGCATTTTTTGGGTATTCACCCATTTGCCAAAGTCAGCTCTTCTAAAGTCCAGTATCCTTGTTTTGTATGGCTTATCTCCATGGTTTGTGCTCATTTGTAAGCCACACTGTGCAGTGGTCGCTTGTTTCCAGATGTCTACTGACTTCTAAATTTGTGATCCTCTCTCCATTTGAGAGTACCAGGTCTAATATTGCTCCCTCCCGAGTGGGTTCCAACATAGCTGTCTGAGGCCTGCCCCTGCAGGAACACCGAGAATGACCCTGCTCTTGGATGTGGCTGCAGTACCTGTTATCCAGTTAACATCTGGCATATTCAGGTCCCCATCAACCAGTATCTCCCTTTTTCAGCCATTTTGAGAATGTCTTCTATCATTTGTTGTCCATTTCCTCCCTTGAGATGGGGTCCGTATACAACCCTATGCGGATTGTGATGCAATTCCCTGTCTCAAGGTGACCCAGAGTGCCTCTTGTCCTCCCCTTTACTTTTTTAGTTCTGTAGCTTTGATCCCTTCCCTTATGTATAGAGCTACTCCACCTGCTCATTTACCTTCCCTGTCCCTTCTGTAGATTGTGTACCCTGGTATGTTGACATCCCAGTCATGGTTCTTGGTGTACCATGTTTCCGTGCCTGCCACAATATCCAACTGTTCATCTTCCATCAGAGCTACTAGCTCAGGAAGCTTGTTTCCCAGACTACGGGCATTGGTACTCATTGCCCTCCATTTAATGCTGGCTTTATCCTTTTTTCCCCCATCCCTGCTCTTACTGTCCTTGTCTATTTTCCATTTATCACTGTCCTGCCTGTGTGGAGCTCTGTACCTCAGTGTTTACTTACACTGCCATGTTTTGTGGGGAGCTTGAAATTTCCTGCCTTTTATCAGCGCCTCCCTTGGCTAGTTTAAAAGCTTGCCAAGGAAACATTTAAACCTATCACCCTAGGAGCTTGTTCCTCTATGGACAGATGCAGACCATCATGCCAGTATAGATCTTTATCTCTCCAGGTGGCCCTCAGTCCCAATAAGGCCAAAGCCCTGTGCTCTGCACCCGTTTTGCAACCATTCATTAAACTGCATGGTATGCAGTACCCTAGCCTCACTCCTGCCATGGACTGGTAGCACCTCTGAGAAGGTTACCGTGCTTGCTACCCATCTGAGGCCCCTCAGCAACTCCACAAATTCATTCTGCACTGCACTGATCCCATGCCTAGCAAGGTCATTTGTCCCAAGGTGGACTATGATATCTAGTTCCCTCTCCTGTGATGCTGCTTCTGCAATCCTGAGGATTTGCTTCCTGTCCCTCCAAGCCATGGCACCAGACAGGCACCTTACTTCCTTCTCCTCTCCTCTCCCTTTCCCAGGTTTACCCCCCTAACAATAGAGTCCCCTATCAGAAGCTGTTTCCTTCCCCTGTGGTGTCCCTTGCCACCCTTTTATGGGTCTCCCTGGTGGATGTCCTCATTCTTCTGGGTCTCCACTATGGTGCCATCATAGAGGAACCTTGCTCTGCCAGAATGGCATATGATTTGTGTAGAGGTAAAACTAGGGGACTTCACCTCTGGTCCACCACCTCCCAGAACCCACTGTGGTCTAAATGCTCTTCATACTTGGCAACCTCTGAGGCAGTGGTTGTGGCAGTGGTGCTCTTTGGAAGGGGGAGGTCTCATTGTCCTTGCTAGTTCAGACTGGAGGTGGGCAACCTCCTCCTCAGAGCTGACAGTTGCCTGCAAATAGGATAGTAACGCAGTTTCAGAATGTTCCCCAGAAAATTGTTGCCTACAGGCCAGTGCATTGCACCACTCCCTACATGTCCTTCCTTATAATACAATATATATATATATATATATTTATTATTATTTGTGGTGTACCTACCCTTTTGCACTGTGCTGGGTTATTAAGGATATGACAGTTCTGCCCCAAGACCTGTTGAGGAAGTGATGTCAGAACTGGGGCTATAAAGGAAATGCCCGCTGGGGGGGGTGTGGGGTAGGGTGGGTAGCCCACAGCCACTGGTGACTGTTAGAAACAATCAAATACACAACTGTTCCACCAACCTGGTGAGTATTGCCCTTTAAAGTACTTCAACTAACACCACAATTTACTAGACCAAGTCTCCTGCACAAATCACTCTACTGAGTCCAGGGATAAAAATTAACTCACTCCTCAGCCAGCAGGACACTTTTAAAATGTTGCAAAAATATCCTTCCAAATTATAGGTCTCAACCCCAACAATCAAGCAAATTCAGTTGTATCTCACTCCCTCTGGTTATAAAATTACTACACTTTTAATGGAATCCGCAATTCTCTGCTTAATGCCAATAAGGGAAAAAAAATGAAACTTTTTGTAGAAAGCGTAGCTCCCTTTCTTTACAAGTATTATGCCTTACCAGGTTTCCAGGTCCTAAATGGAGTTATAGTTTGTTCTTTGCAGTGTAGCAAGGTTCTCGGCTTCCACAGACAAATCAAAGTCAGACTGACTGGCTTCTAACTGTGAAGGATGCCTAAGACAGCAGTGATGAAACTCCACCCAGAGCCTATTGATTGACTAGTGACACCTATGATGTAAGCAGGCCTTTCAATGTAGGCAGTCTGCTATGTCTGATTTCAATACACAAAATCTTTCAGTGAAACCAGGGATAAAAACTTAACTTCTCAGCCAGCAGGACACTTTTAAATGTTGCAAAAATATCCTTCCAAATCCTAGGTCTCAACCCCAACAATCAAGCAAATTCAGTTGTATCTCACTCCCTCTGGTTATAAAATTACTACACTTTTAATGGAATCCTGCAATTCTCTGCTTAATGCCAATAAAGAAAAAAAATTAAACCTTTTGTAGAAAGCGTAGCTCCCTTTCTTTACAAGTATTATGCCTTACCAGGTTTCCAGGTCCTAAATGGAGTTATAGTTTGTTCTTTGCAGTGTAGCAAGGTTCTCAGCTTCCACAGACAAATCAAAGTCAGACTGACTTGCTTCTAACTGTGAAGGATGCCTAAGACAGCAGTGATGAAACCCCACCCAGAGCCAATTGATTGACTAGTGACACCTGTGATGTAAGCAGGCCTTTCAATGTAGGCAGTCTGCTATGTTTGATTTCAATACACAAAATCTTTCAGTGAAACCAGGGATAAAAACGTAACTTCTCAGCCAGCAGGACACTTTTAAAATGTTGCAAAAATATCCTTTCAAATCCTAGGTCTCATCCCCAAAAATCAAGCAAATTCAGTTGTATCTCACTCCCTCTGGTTATAAACTGTACTAGCTTGGGGACCACAACCCTACTTCTCTCATTCTTAGCCCACTCACAGCAATAACAAAATTATATATACTGGCAGTCCTATTCATTTCACAGTAGTGTCTCTGTGTATAAAGTGTCAACCCCCCCTTACAAGTGGTTAGCCTCCTCTTCTTCTTGCTGTATTAGTAATGCTGCCTGGTAACAAGGCATTGTGCCACTCTGTACATGGATTACGGTGGAATGTTATGCCACCAGCACCAGGTCATCCTCCACAACTCACCCATGATTTCTGTCATGGTGCCCTAGTTGCCCCCCCCCATGTTACTAGTGTGCAAGCATGTGCTCCTTTTGTATATTTGTATGTCAAAAATGAGAAGTTATATGTACTCTGAATTCTGAGAGTGAGCTGTTAGGCTTATGCTGCTAGGTCTGACTTCTGAGAGTGCCCCACCCATGTCAGTCCACACTGAAAACAAAGATCGAATGTCCACTACTGGAAATGGGATTGTGAAGTATGGTTGTTTCTACTCACAAGATGGTAAACACTCAAAACTGAGTAGTCCACAAAACTTGGTCAAATTACACACTGGTGAGGCAGGCAGAAACTTTTATATTCCCTCAGAGCACAAAGGCATTGATTTTTCACTAGACAGAATTCAAACATGCCCATCGCTCTGTTAAGAGATCTAGGATATTGCATCTTTTCTTTCTGGGAATTTCAGGTGAGGTTCCTCCCACCATAGCCCCTGCCAGCCTCTAACATGCAATCCAATTGGGGTTACACATAATGACCGGACCGTCCACACTCTCTAGGACACAAAATATGTCCACTATAAATGCAAGCTCATCAGGTATTTGTGGTGAGGCTGAGGCTCAGACTGGTGTATTCCAGCCTTATCTCTGTGCACATACACCAAGAGACAGCAACACAAAAATTGCTAGTCTCCCTGTCTGGGTTCTATGTGATAATGGCAAGTGCCAAACAGCGAATTGCATTATCATGACGTCAGGGCGGCGACAACAATTTCACCACCCTGACATCCTCAGCGCACAGAAGAATGGTGCAGGAGATTTAAATCCCTTGCCTCCCTACTTAAGAATTTTCAACTCCAGGAGGGTGCATGTTGGAGAGGGCGAAACCAAAAAAAAATAACAAGTTTTGGGCCGGGTGCAACAAAATCACAGTAGCACCCAGACCTGAACCCAAAACCCCAGCAATGCAAATATAGGCCAACCCCCAACACCACTGCACCAATCGGCAGTCGACCGTATCCTCAACCCCTACATCCCCTCTGCCCCCTCCAAGGCCATGCTCGATGTGCTTGCTCACCACCGCGCATTTACATATTGCGACATCCTGTCACTAGGGTCATCCACCCCACCACATCCGGTCCCCCTCCCTGCTCCCTCGCCTTTCAGGCATTCGCCCACATCGCATCACCATTTCGGACAGCGCCTTGATTCAGGCACCCACCTCACATGCTACCCCCTCTCTGTACTCTCAGTTTTGTTTAACTTGTAATACAGACATCTTACTAAAAAAAACTTTCACTTTCAAGGGTCACATACTGGAAACTCTCGCTTGGCTCCTCACAGGGCTGCTAACATTCTTCTGCTCTAATAATTCTGCTCTAATTGCCTCTTGCCCTCACAGAACTGCTGTCCCATTCTTCTTTCTCTCTGAAATGACAATCTGTTGTCCTGGCATCAACAGTCACCACCACTTTCCAGTGGCACTGCTGACATTACATTCACTATGGTGAGATTCATGACCAGAGGTCCTTCACCCAGTCACTGGACAGACTGGCACGTGCCTCTCACTCTGACAGCTCCACTTTGTTAGGCTGTGTCACACTCGGATCACTACACACACAGCAGCACTTCAATATCCACCATTCTAAAAATGTTCTCCTCAACTGATTCCATTGTGGCTCTAGCTGCTGCAAGCTCTAAATGACATAATCATCCTCTGCTCAGGCTATGTAAACAATTATGTCATGTAAAGAGCTTCTAATAAGCCCTAGGGGGCAGCTGGTAGATCATGGCTAACACTGATGGGATTATCATTCTAGTAACCCCAGGGGACTAGGCTGTTACATACTTTTTTGTGGGTGGTAAAAGCTTCTTATGTGACTAGGAAGCATAGCAGAGCAAAAACATGAACTACCCCTTTCCCCACACTTGTGTCCTAGTCCACTAGTAGACATTACCACACAAATAGATTCCACCCCCCAAAAAAGACAGTGGAACAAAATCATAACAAATTGACATCAATTGTTGATACAGTGCTTATGTGTGGTAGACAGGGACTTGCTTTGTGAGGCCATAGAGAAAGTGGACCAATGCAGTCCTATGATCCAGTAATAACTACAGAAAATGATGAAAATTTCTGTACGCTAATAAGGTTTAAGGCTTATAGTGGCGACCAAGTGCTGTGAGATCATCTCCAAACTTCCTCTTTTAATACAACTTACATTAGCCCGCACATTCAAAATGAGACAGTTACTACATGTGGAGCTATAATCCAGAGAAAGCTGGTAGACAAAATCTGAAATGCCAAACACTTTACAGTCCTTGCAGATGAAACAACAGATATCTCTGGAATAGAGCAGCTTTCAGTGTGTGTCCAATATGTTGATCGCCAAGTTAGTGAAACAGAACCTTTCACAACTTATGGTGTGAGAGAAGATTTCTTTGGTTTTATGCCTGTATAGGATCTGACGGGAAGAAATCTGTCTGATAATATTCTGAGGTTTCTTGCCAGTGTTGGAGATCATGGTCTCAACCTTACTGATACGCGAGGTCAAGGTTATGATGGTGCCAGTAATATGTTGGGCAGAGAACAAGGTGTACAAGCATTAATTCAACAGCTCTTTACTTGCATTGCACTAGTCACTCACTAAATTTAGCTCTAAGCAAAAGTTCCACAGTGGCAACTATCTGCGATTGTTTAGGAACTGTCAGTGATGTTTGCACCTTCTTTCAATCTTCTGCGCAGTGTATCGCTATCTTGAAGGAACAAGTAGGCATGCTCCTTCCTCAATCAAAAAAAGACAGACTTTTACCTCGGTGTGACACTAGGTGGGTTGAACGACATGACAGTTTAATAACCTTTAGTGAGCTGATTTCTCCAATCACTGCAGCATTGGAACACTTTGTAGAAAATGGAAACAATGAATGTTCTTCCAAAGCTACTCAGTTTCGTGCTGCTATCGGCCACAGTGAATTCCCTGTTGCACTGCACTGCTGTGTACAAGTCTTCAGTGTCTCACTCCCTCTGTCCAGGTACTTGTAGCAAGAGAACTGTGATATAAGTTCTGCCCTAGCCCATGTATGCAGTGTCAAAGATGCCGTATGTGAACTGCAATCAGACTGTGACAATTCTTTTCATAAAGTCTTTGAGGGCACTCAAAGAACAGCCCATGGCTTGGGTGAAGAGTTACAGATTCCAAGACTAAGTGGCAGGCAGCAACACAGGGCAAACTACCCAGAAGACAACGCAAAGCAATATTTTTGAAGAGCTGTGTACATTCCTTTCCATGACTTTTTTTTTTGTCTGAACTAGACAATCGCTTTACCTCTCATTCAAAAGTGCTTTCTGGTTTCAATGGCATCTTGCCAGTATACCTAGCTGATGGCTTTGCAAGTCATTTTCAGTCTGGAGCATCAGATCTTGTAAAATTTTATGAGTCTGATCTTGATTCTGAACAAGTTGTATTGTCTGAAATGAAGCTGTAGGGCCATACATGGAAAAATACTGCAGAAAAACCTAAATCTGCAATAAAGGCACTTACTCTGTGTGATGCACAGTTTTACCCAAATGTGCACAAGCTTCTGAAAATTTTGGTTACACTACCTGTTTCTACTGCATGCTCAGAGCGATCTTTCTCCTCTCTCAGGCAGTTAAAGAGTTATCTTCACAATACCAGCTGTGAAAACAGACTTGTTGGTCTTGCACTTCTAAGCATTCACTGGGATATTCCATTGCAAAGTGAGGAAGTGATTGACAGACTAGCGACCACACAAAGCCAGTGCTTAAACTTACTACTTTAGAGTGTTTGTCCAGCAACAAGACTGGTTGCAATCCCACATTTCAAAAATGAGTCTAATAAAATGTTTCCAGTTACAACTGATACAGGACCACTTTCTCATGATGACTGGTCTGGGACTACTTTCCCACAACTGATCTGGAAACAGTTTTCCAGGAATACTGCTCTGTGAACAGTTTCACTGGATGTCTGAGCACAGCTCCATCTGGGACTCTGGGACCAGTTCCCAAACTGATCTGGGATCACTTGCTATCAGACATGTGTATAACTGCAAGCTTGCTATCCAGCTGCCAGTGTGCCACCATAGCATATTGGTACTGGTTAGTGCTGCAGTCAACTGCAAAATCCTGCAACCAGGGCAAGAAATACATTTTTGTAGCTGACTGTTCATCAAGGCTGAGGCGCAAGTATACATTACTCATGTTGACTGTCCCACCAACTCTGTAGGTGTCTCGTTCATTTTTGTTTCAGAATGTTATATTTCCACTTCTAGATCAGTGCTAATAAATAGTGCGCTCCAAGTCTGGTGCACAGTGCCATGACAAAAAGGGCTTAATAATTGCTGAAAAGGCCTAAAACAGGCTTCTAAATATTACCTGCTGGCTGGTAAAAGGCCCTGGAAATTATTTCACAGGTGTGTCCACAGGCAAGTGCGCAAAACTCCCTTCTGGTGCACAGTGACATAGAAAAGTTGACGTCAGAAGGAGACCGCTAGCTCATCTAGTCTGCCCATTTGTTATAACCCTATTTTGACTCTCGATTTGTCCTTAGTAGTCAGGGCTCCCCTGTGTCTCTCCAATACATTCTTGATTCCCCACCAGTGTTGACCCGCATAACCTCTTGGGGCAGGCTGTTCCAAGCATTCACCAGTGTTTCTGTGAAAAAAAACTTTCTGGTGTTGGTAGAGAACCTCTCTCCTTGCAGCCTGAGATCATGTTCCCTGGTCTGGGAGCTCTTCATGAACTGAAAACGTTACTGTGCCTGTTAATGCCTGTTATGTACTCAAATGTTTCAATCATGTTCCCACCCTCTCTTCTCTGCTCTAGGGAGTACATATTCTCTACAGAGGCAAAAAGATCCACCTCTGAAGTGCCCCACCTCCTCAAAACTGTACTGAGTATCTGGGGATTCAGACACCACCCGTGGTGGTCCTGATTTATCCTGCTGTGGGGATCTATCAATACATTGTCCTTCCCTGGAAGGTGTATGGCTGATAAGTTTTCATGGAGTATGTCAGGAACCAAAGCGTCATTGCTTCTGTGCAAAATGGGGCTGACCTGGTTCCTCCCTGTTTTGTTGATGTAGTACATAGTTCACTGTCCTACCCAGCCAGTATAGTGTTATGCTTGTGCAGCTGTGTTAGTTTTAATTTTTGGCCATTCGCACTCTCTGTTCCAGAGGAATTACCACCCTATAGGGGAATGAAAGGCAAGGATCCTCAAAGAGGGTTCCACCCCTGGAGGTGCCACGGGACGATTCCTGTGGCTAAAGATACCTTAGGAATCCCCCTAAGGAGAGAAGTGCTGCCACTGGAAGAAGGGGGGAGGATGGTGGGGCAAAGAAAAAATGCTTCACAATGACACTGAGAGGAACTGATTATATAGCTCAGGAACAGGGCTGCAGTAATGGGGGGAAAAGTGGGGAAGTTGTCCGGGGCCCTGAGCTCAGGAGGGGCCCACACAAGGAGCTGGCATTACCACTGGCATTAGCTGTTTGGGAAACAGGGGCCCATTTCAGTTGACTTGTCCTGGGCCCCAAAATTCATAGCTGCAGCCCTGCTCAGGAAGTGGGAGTGTCTGGCTGTTTGGCCACTGAACTCAGGCAAAGCCTTTCCAATTCACTGTCCTACACAGCCTGATTGGGCTTGTTGGGCAGGAAACCCAGAGGTGTGAAACTATCTTTTAATCCTCTCCCGAGCTGAAAGTGACCATTTACCAATTCTGCTTTCTTGGAAAATTGTATCTGAAATCAAAGTACAACAAGAAAAACATACCCAAGGTGCCAAAATAGAATTAAGATATAATAAGAGGTTGACTTGGAATATAGAATTAGAATCCCAAATATGGACACTTAATCCAGTATTCAGGTAAATATAATTTGGATACTACTGCCACTATTGCTGCTGACGAGATCTGGTCCCATCTTTTGAACATCAATATTAAATTAAAATCATTATTATATAAGGAAGTTGAATAAAAAAAAAACTGAAAGGAATCCACATGCATGGTTTGACTCAGGATGTCAGAAAGAAAAGTCTATATTGACGGTAATAATTAGAAAGACTAGACCCTTAAAAAACAAGCAAACATTTGCACACGTAAAAAAAGAACAGAAGCTATACAGACAGTTCCTTGCAGGGAAAAAAAGGGCAGTATTATTGTGATAAATGGCAAGAAATGTTACAAATCATACAGACAGGCAACATTAAAAAATGCTGGCTTATGGTTGCTAAGGGAACGGCACAATTTTTTTAAATCCAGGACATTTTCATCCTGGGTACTGTATGGGAAGCTTATTTTTCAAATATTTTTTTTGACCACCCAGAACAACAGGACTCCTATACCAAGCCTGGCAACATAACTTCAACCATTACCAGGCAAGAAGTTTATTTTGCAGTAAAAATACAAAGAAAGGAATAAGGCACCAGGTCCTGATTCTATGCCCGAAGAGATATATTTGACTAATCTAACATTTTGGATGGACCTCCTTACAATTTTTTTTCAACAAATTTATACAGGAGGATTACATTCAGATTCATGCATGATGCTATCATAGTGCCCATACACAAAAGGGCAGTGTCAAAGACCCCACAATGTATAGGTCCATTAGTTTGTTAGATCTTAGTTTAAAAATATTCTGAAAGATTTTGTTGGACAAATTAATAATAGAGTTAGACACGTTTGGAGGACTGAGTCTCAACCAAGCAGGCTTTAGAACAAGATTTATTACTCTAGACAATTGTTTTATTTTTTCCCATCCACTTGAAAAATATACGCTACTTCGGAAACAAAAATTGTATGTATTATTTGTAGATTTTCGATCAGCATTTGACACTGTTAATAGATCAATTCTTTGGAAAACTTTAGAATGAAAAGGAATTGACAAAGATTTGATATACATACTGTAATTAGTAGGCTCTATGATCACACTTCGGCAAAAGCAAGGATTAGTCAGACTGGGAACTTGTCAAATTTAGTCAAAATAAATAAGGGGGTGAGACAAGGTTGCAGCCTTGCTCCCACACTTTTTTCATTATATTTAGATGACCTTCTAAAAGCTATTGAAAATTCAGATTCTGATACCCAAAAAATTCTGGATAAGAGCTGCCCGGTTGTATCCTTTGCTGATGATGTGATATTGTTTGCCCTATCCAAAAAAGGCTCACAAGAAAGATTGTTATCATAGATAGGAAAGCCAAAGACCTTAAGCTACAGGTTAATACTACTAAATCCCAAATCTCTGAATTCAGTAGTGGAAAGGTTTCTGGTAAATGGAAACTAGGCTCAGGTACTTTGAGCATGACGGATAATTATACATGCTTAGGCATCTGCTATTATATTAAGAACAACCGGAATAAACATCTAGAAAAAGTGTTGATAACAGCCAGAAAGGCAGCAATTACACTAGGGAAGTTCAACCATATGTATGGAGGTTTGACTATAATGCCTTTACTTGAGGCAGTAAGAGCAAAGTATGTTCCACAGATTGCATATGGCTCAGATATATGGGATATAAATAACAGGAAAACTTACGATTCCATTTTATAAACTCCTAAGAAGAACTATTACTTTCCCACTTCTTTCCTTGTGCATATATAAGGGAGGAGCAAGGACTTGAGAACATACAATCGATAATGGACACAAGAAAATTTTCATTCTGGATTTGATTTATCAGACTCCACAAGTTAGAATTGTAAAAGTGTGCTTAGCAGAGAAAAAAAGTGGCTGGCTTTAGGGTGCTATGCTTCCCTGGCTCAAGAATATTTATCTACTACTGAAAAATACAATTTAAAAGTATTGAAAACCTGTGTGGACAGAGAAATTGTTCTGAGCCTACAATATAAGTCTTATGTACATAAAAGGTCAGAGTATATTGGGTAGAACGGGATAGAATCTGGATTGTAAACTCTAGATACTCTCATTGGTTTATGAATAATAACCAAAATACTGAGAACTTACAGTTTTCACATATCGGAATATGTAGTATGGTATGGGCTGCACCAATTGGCTCACGTTGTGGACCAATGGTGTACAGCACTATCGGTAATCGTCGGTGGTGGTAGGGCAGTAGGCAGGAGGGTGCTGCCACCGCGCTGACCAGAGATCGGGTGGGGTGGGGTGGGGTGGGGTCCACGGGACCACCAGGGATGATAGGTTTCCTACTATTCTACTGCAGCCCACGATCGGGCAGATAGGTCCACTGGATCACCAGGGATATTGAGATTTTTCATTCATTTACTTAGCCCACAATCAGGCAGACAGGTCCACAGGACCACCAGACATAATGAGAATTTACATTTATTTACCTAGCCTGCGATCGGGCAGGAAGGTCCACTGCACCACCAGAGATAATGAGAATTTACATTTATTTACTTAGCCCGCAATCGGGCGGGCAGGTCCACTGGACCACCAGGGATTTGGAATATATCTTTTATTTACTTAACCCACGATCGGGCGGGCAGCGGAGCACTGGACCACAAGGGATTTTGGATGAATCTTTTTCTACTGATGCCCGAAATCGGGCATGGGGGGGCGCCACCAGGGAGGTGCAGCCGGAGCTCAGGTGGCCACCAAGAGGTGGCAGCTGCCGTGTTGCACCCTGCAATGTGGCAGCTCACCTGTGGGTGGCCATCCATTGTTCCTTTTTTTTTTTTGATCATCTTTGTGCTGGCGCAGGTAGGGGTTGTGCATGCATGGCTCTGCACATCCCGGGCTGAATACCGGGCTGTGCAGAGTATGCATGGGCACACCCCTCCACCAGCGCCTCCGTACATTACTGATGCACTCTGGTGCATCGGGATCTGTGCCACGCACGTTTCCCATTTGAATATTGCATTGGGGCGCATCAATGTGTTCGCCTTTTGAATATCTGGGCCAAAATGTACAAGTCCAACAGAAAATGGAAATTAGAATAAAAAATAAAGAGGAAACACTGGTACAGAAAAAATACTTACTGATAAATGAGCTTTGGATAAATGCTTATTACACTACAAACTTAAGAATCTAGAGAGAATTTGCTCATAGAGCTGCTGCTTTATATTTGTAAAACATCAAAGACTTCGGGCTAGATATTCAAAACTATGTGCTGAGCGCAAACCGTTTGCACAGGGTTAGCGCAAGTCCGCTATATTCAAAAGCTCAAATAGGGCACCCAAACTGCATTAGCACTGGGCAAAATTATGATGTATGCAAGGAGCAAACTGAGGGGGTGTGAAGACATGAATACAGGTGCAATGCTATATTCAGTGAATAGCAACAAGCAAAGTGTTTTTCCATGACTTAGTGCAACAGTTTGCATGGTGCAAATTACCACCCAGGAAAAGGTAGCCTTAACTCTGGCAAACCAGCTTTGTGAGACTTTGTGGCTTTGCGTGGTTTTGTGTGAATTTTTCCTGATGTTGATTGACAATAACCAGTAAGTATGACACATAGAAATAAGCCAGACATAGAGGAAACATGCTGCTCACTGATAGCATCCCTATGATGCCATCATCTGCCACCAGTCTGAGCCATGCCAGGCAGTAAGTGCTGACTTGGCTCCCAGTGGACACCATGGCAGTGCGGCCATACAGCACACACCTGCAGACCACCCTTCTGTGGACACCAACAGATGCCAGCACACACATGCAGCACTGTGGGCATGGAGGGTGCTGAGGAGAGGGTGTACACATGGCCAGGCTGCACCACAGACTGGGTGCAGCCACAAGGCAGGGACAAGCCATGCAGTGCACATGGGCCAGTGTTGGGAAATCCTCAACACCAGTGTGCCTATCTGATGGTATGTGCACCCTCCAGCCACATACCTCATATCTGTACAGACACCACAGCACACATAGCCAGCTGTGTATATGTCACTGTGAGCATCCTATGCCAGTGGTGCAGTGTCTATAGGTCACACAACAGCACAACAGTAATGTCCACTATCAGTAAACACTTACAAGTTGGGCCTGTCACTGTGTACAGTACAGTGGTCATCACTGCCCTACACACCATAGACATTGCTGTGTCTCTCACACTACTGGCCCCCTTGCTACTGTAGTGTCTGCAGTGCACTGTAGCATTAACTACAGTTTGACAAGTGCATGCAGTACCACCACCTGTGCATGTGCTGTGTAGTCCACTGGTGCACAATATTCTATGCTGTATTGTACAAATGTAGCCTGCAGCTACCACCATGCACTTCCAGACTGACCTGCAGGTGGAGTTGTGGGACCCTGCAATAGCACTGGGCAAACTACATACAAATCAGGTCATAATGAGATGCTAATCTGGATGTTTGTCCACAGACTACCTAAGTAGGCTCATTTGCATCTCACTTTTGAAAATAGCAAAGTTTTGCCCAGGCAAACATGAGTGTGCCAGGCAAACAAGCTTAGCTCCATGCTAAACCTGTGCAAATGTGTTTGTGACATGTAAACATCTCAGAAATATTGTACATTTTGCACAATGTAATTTCACATGCACTGCTATTTGCAGCTTTACTGACTCCACTCCTTTGCTAGCACACACATTGGCCACATAGTTCACCTCTACCTTCTTTCATGTTGCTGAGAACTGGGACGCTGTTGTGGTTTGCATTTCCTGGTTGCTATATTCAGAGCTGTTTTATTCCTGGACTATTTTTGCACTGCTCTCCCAGCCCAGTTTGCCCAGCTTCCTTAGCATGCTATATTCAGCAGATTTAGCACTGGGGCTATCCCTTTTGAATAACGTGGGCTATTGGGTCTGAGCTAATTTAGCATGCTGGGCAGTGCTAATTTAGCCCCGAGGCAAAGTTTTGAATATCTGGCCCTTAATTCTTTGTCTCTGCTGAGGGTGGCACAAAATACTGTTAGTGCTTTGTAGATGCACCATTGCACTGTCACTTAACAGTACCATACACAAAAGAAGGCACATATCACAGGCTAAAAAAGTCCACTTGCAACAGATGCACAAACTGCTAACACCCCATATGGAAAATATCTATATTTTTTAATATCTGTATCCTCATGTGTTTCAAATATATGTCAGATAAATTTACGCTTTTCAGATATATTTTGAGATATAGTCTAGATATTCGCAGAATGATCCAAGATGTATCATATTTAGGATACATTTTGATATATCTATTTGAAATATGTTTTTGCTTTACTATTTTAAAATTAAAGTTTATTTTCTTTTAATGTTGTGTCCTTGAATAAAATCAAAAATATTTATTTATGCAAACACATTATTGGAGTTTCTACTTTATTTGCATTTTAGGTAAATATATTTTGAATCTATCCAGCATATATGCTGAGTTACTTATACATTTTCATTTTGCTTCCTCTTGTAAGAAACTATATATATATATATATATATATATATATATACACACACACATATACACACAGAAATACATGTGTATATATATATATATATATATATATATATATATATATACATACACACACATATAAATATATATATATGTATATATATATATATATATATATATATATATATATATATATATATAAATAATAACTGATCAACAATTTCTCTCAATGTACTGACCAGGTTGATATTTTCCATAACAACCAGCTGGTTAGTTATGACATTCATAAAACCATGCCAGTCAAACTATGCTGCTGCCTCATTGGCCAACATTCTGTATGTGGGCAGTGTCAAACAGTCTCAGAAACTGCTGGAGAAAAATTGCTGGTCTGTTGTATAAAATAAAAGGCAAGGGGGTTTTCATATGAGATGAACACACTCATTGTGGGATGCTTTGATAAACCCTCAGGCTCGCCTCTGGAGTTTATGTAGCATCCCACAACTCAGGTGCATTAAATTATCATATCAAACCCTTCCCCATCCATTATTCTCTATTTATGCAATGGGGGTGAGGATAAAAAGTGGCAAATAATATTTTTGGCTGGTCAGACCTACAGTGAGAATATTGCATTTATTCTCACTGTAGGTTATTTATCCTCACTGTAGGTAATAACCAGACACAAACTGCCCTTCACCACAACTACTCAGAAACATTTTGATTGGTGGGAGCTGGCAGCATGAGCAACACAATCAGAATTCACCTGCTCAGTTGCATGCCAGCTCCCACTGTCAGTTTCATTTCTGTCTAGCAGCATACAGAACATTTTCATTTTCTCCCCAAATCTTTTTCCATCAGCAGATACAGTCCATAGAAAACTTTCCTTCTGTATACACCCCATATTTACACACTCACTCAACTGATAGCGATAACTCAGAACCTCCTCAGTGTGAAAACAGCATTCACACTGAGAGGTACTTTTTTAACAATTTAATACACATCAAAACAGAACTCCACAGTAATCCACCTCAGCCTTCCCAAACAGAGCACTACAGATCATTCTCCCTCCTTTCCCAACCACAACTGCCAACAAGCTTACTTCAGACTGGGTCACAGTACCTGCACTAGCCGACAATGAGTTTCTCAAATGCCCAGAAAGAAACAAAACAAGCCGCTTGGTCCTCCAAACTAGAAACCCTTACTGCTCACCATTCAGTACTGCCATAGAAGTTGACAAGCAGGATCAGTCAGATACCACTTCCAAAATGCGTGTGCAACCAAATAAAGCATTTTCCAAAACTTAAATGCAAAAACAAATTAATAAATAAATTAATAAATCTATGACCTCGCTCCTCGCTAAGCGGCTGGCTTCCCACCGCCATGTTTTCAAAACCTTTCAGCCCACCCCACACACAACATCAGCCAATCAAAAGCTGCATTCAGAACGAAGGCGCACTGACCCTAGCTACCATAACACCATACAAACACCACAAATCTGCTTAGATATTTAAATGAAAAAAACTTGAAAAAACCACGAAAAAGCAATCAATAAATATAACCACTGCATAAATGAGATATGCATGGTCTTCTGGAAATATCAGTGATATTTTCCCTCATGCAGTCTGACAGCAGGACTTCCTCGTGGCTCGCCACTGTGAGGTCATAAGGTCAACTGCACTCTGGAAAATATCACTGATATTTCCAGAATACCCATTGCATATCCCTTATATGTACATATACATATACATACACATATACATATACACACACATATATATACATATATATAGGTATATTAGTTTTAAATTATACTCATATGGAAAGAACTATACATTTTGTTAATATCTAGACTATATTTGAATATGCCTAAATATGTCACATATTTCTGATATCTGTTCATTTTTCAGTTAAACTTTAGATATTTGCAGAATTCAGTGAGGCTTGTCTAATACTTGGCATTGGTATACTAAATGTATATGTTTTGTTATTCTATAAAAGTAAATATTTGGTTTTACTTTTAAATGTTTTTATGGACTCTCTAATGAAAAATCATTATAGTTTTATGGAAGCATAATTTTACCCTGCAATTTCTACAATACATGTGTGTTAGCAGACATATATTTTCAATATATTGGAGATGTATATTCTGAGATACAGTATATTTCATATATGTTAAAATAGATTTGGCCTGATATACATCTGGAAATTATCTGTAATATATGTATTATTTATCATATATATATAAATATATATTCTATGCAAAAAAAACATCGTTAATGCATCAGTTAATGCATCAGTTAGGGTTCTTCTACAGCAAAAAAAGTGAGGAAATTCGATTTTAGGGTTCCCAACCCTTGCACCCCACCCATGAAGCTGGGTTTTGCTCAGAGGGCTTTGTTCTGCACCATCTGCAAAGAGGCGCTCTGAAAATATTTCTGAGCGCCTCTTTACATTAGCGCTCATAATCCAGACAATCGGCGGCTGGCCATGGAGGTGAGAGGTGGCTGTGACAGTTGCTGGCTGGGGAAGGGCTGGGGGTGCTGGGTGGGCTGGCATGGCCTCGGTGGGGCCACTAGAATACCAGGAATGTGAAATTATTCTTAATTTTATTATAATGGAGGGCGCTAGACTATGATGGATATCTACAGGAACACTGATATAATTTCATACAGATGGGGGACTACCAGGGATATTAACACTTATTATTTTTATACAACTCAGGGGGCACTAAGATATAATGGAGTGGGGCCACTAGACTACCACAGAAATCTACACTCACACTGCATATTATTTCATACAGATTGGGGGGGCAGTAGACTACCAGGGATATCAACACTTATTATTTTTTTATACAACTTGGGGGGCCACTAGACTGCCAGAGATTACAAAAAAATTGGGGGGCCACTAGAGTACCAATATATTAGACATCACTACATTATTTACTATGATGGGGCAGGCCACTAAACTACCAGGGATATGTAAACACTATTATAATTATTAAGATGGGGCAGAACGAAGCCTTCTGAGCAAAATCCAGCCTCATATGTGCTTCTAGAGCACCCCTGGCTCAGAAAACATAACTTTTAAATCTGGTCATCACGTCGGCAAAAGAATCTGCGTAATCCAAGAATTTGCAGGCTCGTGATCAAAGATTGTTAGTGAGCCGTGAATGAAGATTTTAAATGTGAATAGCTCTATTTTTGACTGATTTGCAACCAAAGCCATGGCTCAATAGATTGGGGCCCCTGAGTAAAACACATCCAAGTTTTACTTAAGGAGTGACCCCTGAGCTGAGATATTTGTGTTTTTCTGATCAGAAAATTTAAAACAAGATGGCGGACCTCGTGATCAAAGAATTTTGAAAATCCTCGGGGACAAAGATTCTTGAGCCATGAGGCTGCAAATTCTTTGATCACCAGGTAGGACCAGATGGCCAGAACCCCATTCTTTGTTCACAAAACATACATATAAATTTTCCCTTTGACTTATAATGGGAATTTAAAAGTGGCATAACCTCTGAATGCCTTAATATTTTTTCACCAAATGAAAAGCAGCATATTCGACCACCAAAGCTCTTTCAAATGAGCTATCTTGAAGAGCAGCACACCACACAACGGCTGTGCAGGACCACATCCAGAATCCCAAAAGGTGCCTCCAAAAAGGGATAATTTTGCATTTTTCAGCGCTTTTGTATGCAAAGACCGTAAGTCTGACCTAAATGCAATTTGGCAAATCAAGAGATCTACCATTCCTCACCATGCATGCAAAATTTCAGGCAAATCTATTGAACAGGTCCAAAGTTATTAACGTCCAAACTTTTGACTTTAGTATGTAAGTGACCGCTGAATCCTAACTACAGTGGCGTGATTGCACCACTATAATATATATATATATATATATATATATATATATATATATACACACATATATATATATATATATATACACACACACATATACCACTAATACATTTTAAATACATGTTTTACATAGGAAATAAATGTTTTATAGTTTATAAATATGACTGCAATGTATATTACATATACCTTTAAAATATAAATAGACTGCAATCTGTAAATATACAATGTTGTAAAACCAAAGCCAAAAAGTAGCATTAGTAGTAGTAGTAGTAGTAGTAGTGGTAGCAGTAGTAGTAGATTATATTTATTTTGGGCACCCTTTCTAGAAGGCTCAGGACACCCCTCACAAGGGTGCCTTTACACACATCAACAGCCAATTAACATATAGGGTTAGTCAGGTCAATAAAATCAGTAACAAACATCCCTTTAAACAGCTCTCTAAAATATAAATAATTCTGCTAATCATAGTTCAAAGGCAGCTTGAAATAAATAGGTTTTCAAACCCTTTTCAAAGCATTCCAAAGAAGACACCTCCAGGAGGTAGCCGGAAGAGAGTTCCATAGAACTGCAGCTCCAGCCTCAATGGCCTGTTTCCAATTATATTAATCTCATGCTGGGCACCTCAGAAGGGCCTCCCCAGCTGACCTAAGGGAACGACCCAGGGTGTAGGGATGCAGAACCTCTTTCGGGTAACCCAGATCCAACCCATGTGGGGTCTTATAGATCAAAGTGCCTGTTCTGAAGGAGATGCACAACACACAGCAGCCAGTGCAGTTCACAAGAACAGGTGGTATATGACAGGATCTTGGTAGACCCATCAGTAGCTGGGCTGCAGCATTCTGCAGCAGCTACAGGCATTCTACACACCCCACTGATCCTGAGGTAGAGGGCAATAGTAAAAGTCAGACCTCCCAACAGGACTGGCATTTCATGCTGTTCTCATGCTTTTTCAAGAATAGTGTGAACTATTGGTCCTGTGGAAATGTCTGTTTTTTACTATTGCTACTTTTGGCTTAAGTGTCACAATTATTCCTTTACTGTACAAATACATTTTGTGATGGAAAATCTAAGAAGTTCTTTATTTTTGTTAATTGCCCTGACATTTCACACACTTGTGCTTTTTCAAAGGGCTTTTCATATATTCTGTAAGAATAATAGATAAATATTGTTTATAAATCTTACAAATCTTTACTCTTATAATTAATTATAATTTAATTATAAGAGTGAACAAAAACACAGAGTATGTACTATAAGTAGCATGAGAAAGAAGCACAGTGGTAATGAAGTATAATAGAAAATCTTAATAGAAGAATAATGAAAAGAAATGGAATCCAAAAATGTAAGATTTATAAACAATATTTATATATTATTCTTACAGAATATATGAAAAGCCCTTTGAAAAAGCACAAGTGTGCAAAACGTCAGGGCAATTAACAAAAATAAATAAAGAACTTTGAGAAATTTTGCAACAGCCTTAGTGGAGTATTTTTTGTCCCCCATTTTGAACATTAACACTGACTTAATCCTATAAGGGGAATCATTCAACAAACTGTCTTAACAGTATCCATTACCCATGGAGTGAAGCATTATAGCTACATACCTCTCGCCAAAATCCAAGAAGTGCCTTCTGGAGCTCCTTATGAGTATGTGCCTAACTTCTGCTGTCAGTAAAATATGAATCATGTTTGCTTGCAAGATACAGTATGTGTAGAATATATGCAGAATATATTTCTGGATATATGTCAAATATATTTTTGAAAATGCTTGCTATGGTAATGTGTACAGATTTGCATGACTAATCTGCATATTTCAAAAGCACAGTTTATCAACCAAAAGCATGGCAATTTCTATTTTTAAAATAGTTTTGAATTGCCAGCATTAGCTTACAGACCACAGGGAAAGGTAAAGAGTAAAAAACAAGTGCATATTGGAACTCACCCATACATAAAAAGGAACCAAACAGTGGTGGTATAAATATCAATTTGAGTTTCACAAAATAATGATATCAAGAGATAAGTTCTATGTGTAAATATAAATGTATAATCTGTAGTAATGGTGCATCATTAAATTGTAATTGTTCTACAGTAATCTAAATGGTTGCTGATAAGAGGAATTACAAATATACAGTTGAGAATATGTGACATCAAGACTCATCTATTGTTTGGGAATTTTAAGATAGTTTTACAATGCATGTATTAAAAAAACTATTTTAGATGTATGTCAACTACATAAAAAGTATATCTATTAAATATTCAAAATATATAAGCAGATACATAAAATATTAATAGAATGGGGTGAGTGATAAAACAGTGTGTCATCCACTGCAGTGTGATATTTTTACCCACTGCTCTACTGTGATGATATCAGCCATTTACACACACAGGTCACACAAAGGTCACTGATATCATCACTCTAGGCAGCTTTCCCCTCAGCATACAAGAAACACATGTGTTGTTACCATAGACACAAATGCAGAACTACATGAGAGGTCTCACTGCTGCCTGCAGCTAACACAGCATTACAAAACACTATCACTTATTCCCCACACTCTAACTTCCACCTCATTACTGTGATACTCTCAGCTTGACTGCAGCCAGAATTCTAAAGAGCACAGTTTCACAGAACAGTCTGTTCCTCACTGCTGCCTGCAGTTAACTCAATTACCACTAAAAACACTAACCTGTTCCTCAAACTCTGCTCTCAGCCCATTACAATTACTGTGATGCTCTCAGTTTGACTGCAGCCAGACTTCTAAAGAATACAGCGTCACAAAATAGCCTGTTTCTTACTCCTACCTAAAACTAACTCAGTTAGCATTGCAAAACACACTCATCTGTTTCCCAGAGTTTGTAACACTGCCAGACCATTCAGAAAAACTCACACACAGAATGAGCAAACACATAAACAGGAACAGAACACAAGACAATATAACAATACTTCTGAAACTCCTGGCCCTATTGTATAAATTGAATACATGGGGCCGGATATTCAAACTGCATTATTTTGTGGCGCAAGCCCTTTCGCTGCACAAAATAGTTGTGCAGGGGTGTGTTCAGAGCGATATTCAAGAGTTGCACCCTTGAGCAACTCCTTTGAATATCACCTAACCACAACCACTGTGCATCGTGGTGCAAGGAACTTGCGCCACACGCAGATTGTCAGAAGTGGAGCATTCAACTTGCGGTGGCCAAGTACCATTGCCCATGCCCAAAATCCGATATTCAAAGGTGACATGCAAATGGGGCCATAATTCATGCAAGGCACAGGGGAGCCATTTGCATCTGATTATGTCCCCATTTGCATGCCATTAGCATGCAGTGCGCTGATCCCGAGGACTTGCACCTGGCACCCTCCAGGCAGCAGCTGAGGGACCGACACCCCCTGTAGCCGATCGTGGGCAAAACAGTGTAGAATCCCCCCACCACCCCACCAGCCCGATCATGGGCATGGTGTAATTCCCCAGCCCGATCGGGGCGGCAATGCCTCCCGAGCGTATCCCTGGTGGTCCAGTGGACCATAAATCTCGATTGCAGGATTGAGTATTAACCCCACCTCCCAATTATATCCCTGGTGGTCAGTGGGCTGTAAATCCTGATCAGGTTGAGTATTAACCTCCCACCTCCCGATTATATCCTGGTGGTCCAGTGGACCGAAGATCCCGATCACGGGATGGGGTGCAAACAACCCCTCAAAACATCCTGGTGGCCTAGTGTCCCCACCCACCACCCACGACCCACCACCCGCTCCCCCGCAGCCAGCGGCAGCAGCATCCCTCCTGCCCGCCGCCCCCCGACTGACTGCCGGTGAGTTGCGCGCATTGGTGTAGAGTAAGAGCCAATGGGTGTGCAGCCATACTGTAACAAGACAGTCCAGATTTGTGGTGAACTCATTCACAAATCTGGACTATTTATGCGGTATGGGCTTCTGCGCCCGATAGCTCTTGCTACCAATAGGCGTCTACACGACGATCAATCGATAAGCGATGGGGCGTAAGCAGCAGGTGGAGAAAGCCACCACCCACCAGCTGCGGGTGGTGGGGAAGTGGGGTAGTGGGCTTCATGGGTGGGTTGGGTGGGGACACCGGTCACCAGGGATTTTTGGGGGTTGTTTGCACACTCCATCCCGCATCGAGATCTTAGGTCCACTGGACCACCAGGGATATAATCAGGAGGTTGGGGGTTAATACTCAATCCCACTCGAAGGATTTCCAGTCCACTGGACCACCAGGGGTGGGGTTGTTTCTTTATACCATCCCGCGATCGGGATTATGGTCCACTGGACCAGGGATATGTTGGGGAGACACTTTGCTGCCCGCAATCGGGCTGGTGGGGGAATTAAAGCTATGCCTGCGACCGGGCCAGTGGGGTGGTGGTGAGGGATTTTCTCTCTTTGCCCGTGAACAGGCTGCAGAGGGGCACAGGGAGGGTTGAGGGCCAGCCGCAGGTGGCAGCTGCTGTGTTGCGCCCTGCAATGCAGCAGCTCACCTGTGGGTGGCCCTTGACTTAAGCCTTTTTTTTTGGCTCAAAGTTGTGCAGGCGCAGGTTGGGGGTTGCGCCTGCACAACTCTGCACAGCCCAGCTGAATATCGGGCTGTGCAGTTTATGCATGGTTCCTTCCCCTCCAGTTCAGCATGCATTCATTTGCATTGCACTGTTGCTCAGTCTGTTTTCAGTGGCGCAACTGCCTCCTGCTGAATATCGCAGAATGGAGCAAGTTCGGACTTGCGCAGGCGCAATCCTATTGCGCATGGTGCAACCCTTTTGAATATCTGGGCCACGATGTGCAGATCATGTGCTATGGCAAACATTGTCACTCCTACAGAGTGAGCTCTGGATATCTCACTCATGCCTTTGGCACTCATGAGATATCCAGAGCTCACTCTGCAGGAGTGACAATATTTGCCATATCACACTCATGCCCATCATGTATCCCCTATATATCACACACCTATAATAAATATATCATGTAAATACATCTATTATATATGTTAACTATATCTGTCACATATATTCTGCAAATAAATCAGATATTTCAAAACCAACCAATCTGAGATATATACATATACTTCAGACATATGATCAAACATATATTTGAAATACACTTTTATAAATATATCTAAAATATATTTATTTTCCATAATGGAGAATAAAATTCACAGACTATTAACAAGATATTTCTATGAATAATTCAAAATAGTATCTAAGGTATATCTGAAATACATGCATTAGATATATCTCAAATATTACAAAACCAGCCAATTTGAGATATAATACGTATATATTTGGAAACTACTATGAAAATATATTTATGGATAAAATTCAAAACTATTTCAAATATATTTCACAACATATATTTGAAATGTATTATTTCCATATGGGACAACAGCATGCACCTGTGACTAGGTTGCAGCATGACACTGCACCAGCCAAAGGAGTTGTTTACCTACTGCCTGATACTGCTGTATTGTGAACAATCGTAATGTGTATTGTTCTACCTGACTTCCTATTGTGTTAGTTGTAATTAATCCTGACTTGCCCCTGAAAAAGAGATAGTAATGGTTTCAGTGGGCCCACCCAGTTACCAAAATTTAAATAAATTAATTAATGTAATAAGAATTTCTTTAGACACATAAGTGAGAAGAGAAATGCAAGGGAAAGGATAGTGACAATTAGAAGGGAAGACGGGGAGCATGAAACAGCTGACATCCTAAACAAACTCAGTCTTCACAGCTGGAGGGAGGCAGGATGGACCACCAGGGAGTAGCAGGAATAGGGGTGATGTGGACACAAGTCCATTTTAGAGGAAAGAGTCCAGACGAGACAGGACAGGATACACCCAAGGGTACTAAAAGATCTTAGGGAGGTGAAGTTCCACAGTACGGGGACATAATGTCACAATCAAAACCACCACCGCAACAATGCCACATGCAAAGCAGCATGCAGCAATATAACATTGGCACAACATGTTGACCACTCCCAAAAAAGAGCACATCGGAGGAATGTATTCATTTTTGTGGGGGAGCTCGCCACACCTCGATGGGGGAACTCGACCCCCACACCCACAGACTAATTATAATGAACTCCAGTGGGGTCATGGACTTCGGGGAAAAAACTCAGGCGGAAGTATTTTTTATTTTATAAAAAAAAAATCCACAGCAGAGAGGGACCTGGGGAGAACTGAACCACAGCCCCAGGTCCCCAGTGCTGACATAAGCACGTGCTCTAGTCACTCCACCTTGGGAGCAGCTCAGCCAAGCACCAGCCCGGTGGCATCCTTCCCCTTTCTACTGGTAGTCTGCAGCAACAGGGGTAGCAGTTCTTACCACACACAAAATAAAATCCTGTCACTGTAGAACCATTAGCACTTCTTACAGCACTATATTTCATGCATGGTTTTATTCGTGCTAGCTTTACCTGGTACCCAACTCTCCGCTGATAGCCTTGTTTGAGAGATTACTAGAAATTAGCATGGTTCAGGGGGATTGGAGAACGCTTATGTACTCCGTCTAAGAGTGGTAGCAAGGAGGAGGCTAGAAACGATGGGCTGGTCAGTCTTACATCACTGGTGGGGAAATTAATGGAAACAAAGCACCAGAGAATTGTTGCCCACAGTCAAGAGTTGAGTTGGGCTAACACAATCAAAATACCAACAAAAAGAACCTTGCATTTCATGCCCAGGCTCTGCACGTGTAAAAAAGAGGCCCAAAAAACCTGGTATGTAGAAAGTGATTATAATTTATTAATCTTTATACTCACACACCATGCAAAATATAGCTGTAGTGCTGGACTAAGGTGCCACCCCCAAAGTCTGTTACCAAACTCCCAATGGCATTTGTGAAGCAACACATATTTGCACTCTGGATTCTCCCAGCATTATCAGAGAGCATCTACATTGCACTTCTGGGTGTATATAAAATCTTTGATATTTTCCTTCATTTGGACTTGGATTGTATTAGAAAACATGGCTCATCAATGCACTTCTGAGAACATTTTGAACTTTACCTATATAAAAGAATTTTTTTTAATTTGGTGTGTATGAGGTTTGGAACTCTAGAGAAAATGAGTTCATTACTAAGTATTAAGGCTGGGGAAAATCTTTGTGCACTTTTGATACTGTGCTACCATTTGATTACTTTTCTCTTTTTTTAATATTTAGACAGTAATGAATTGTATTAGTTGGGAATATATATTTTAATTATATACACTTAAGCACTAATTAGACAATAATGAATTGTATTAGTTGGGAATATACATTTTAACTATATACACTTAAGCACTAATTAGACAATAATGAATTGCATTAGTTGAGAATATATGTATATTTTAACTATATATACTTAAGCACATTGGCAATATACTGTCACTTTTATTTGCAGCTGGAGGGGTGACAGCTTGCTGTTATCAGCAATGATACACTACTTAAGCTGAAATTTTAAAACTAAATGTACCCCTCATAATATTCTGTTTGTAGGAACAAAATGCCATCAGGAGTTTGCTAACAGACTGCAGGTGTAGCTCCTTAGTCCAGCATTTTAGCTGTATTATGCATGTCGTGTGAGTATAAGATACGCAATATGAACATACAAAAATAGCCAGCAGAAGAAGAGCTCCTGGTCTATCGAGTCTGCTTTGATGTATGATGCAGGGTTCTGGCCTTACAACTTGTGCCAATGTCCCTACTCCTCCCTCCCCTTCCCATCTCCCATCTCCCATCCCTCCCTCCCTCTTCCCTTTCTTGGTCCCTTCCTTGGTCCCAAGGGTTCCCTCTGTATTTGTCCCAGGCTTTCTTGAGGAGGCAGTATAGCATAGTGGTTAAGTGCACTGAGATGCAAACCTGGATACCTGGATTTGAATCCAGTCAGCCCCTACTTGCATACTGTGTGATCCTGAGCAAGTCACTTAACTTTCTTGTGCACCCAGGTCACACCTGGAAACAAGCTCTGGCTTAGTGTGCCTTTCCTGGTTAAACAATTTCCCCTTTTCCTCTCTTGAATGCTCCTACAGTCTTTGCTCCCACAACCTCTTCAGGCAGCTCATTCCATGTTGACACCAGCCTCTCTGTAAAAAAATACTTCCTCACATCCCTTCTTAATCTTTCCCCCATCTATTTTATGCTATCTAGGCTGTTCCCCTAGTGCTGGTGTTGTCACTTCTTTTAAAGAGACCCGCCTTTCCACTCTTTTAACTCCTTCCATGCTCACATCTCCAAAGGCAGTGACAAGTGGAGTACTGCAGGGCTCAATGCTGGAAACCAGTGTTGTTTGGGTTGTTCATATCAGACATCTCAATGGGCATCAAGAACAAGATCAGTTTGATTGCAGATGACACCAAGATGGGAGCAGTAGTGGATGACCTAGGAGGGTGGCATGGGTTGCAGGATGATCTGTCAAAATTGGAGACCTGGTCAGACACCTGGCAGTTGGGGTACAATGCCAAAAAGTGCAAGGTGCTACATTTTGGGGCAAAAAAAAACAAGAAGGAACTATCAGCTGGGAGGAGTTCAGCTAGCCATGACAGAGGAGGAGAAGGATCTAGGGGTGATTATAATGGGCTCAATGAACAACACAGGAAGGCAGCTACAATGGCCAACAAAATGCTGGGTTGTATTGTGAAGGGTATCTCTTCAAGGAGAAGGGAAGTGATTCTGCCATTGTATAGGTCACTGGTTAGCCATACCTGGAGTACTGCATGCAGTACTGGCATCCATACATGAAGAGGTACATTAAGTTACTGGAGGGGTGCAGCACTGGGTGACAAAGATGATCCAGTGACTAGGGGACATACCCTTTGTGAGCAGGCTGAGGGAGTTGAACATGTACTCATTGAATGAGAGGGAAGATAGGGGGTATATGATTGAAACCTTCAAGTACATGAAGGGAATAAACAAGACAGGCACAGAGGGACTATTAAAGTTAAGGAGGGTAGGGACGCTCGAGGTCAAGATCTCAGATTGGAGGGGGAAGGTTCAGGAGGGAAATGAGAAGACGCTTCTTTATGGAGAGTGGTGTCTGGGTGGAATGCTTTGCCTGTGGAAGTGGCATCCCATATAACGGTGGACTGCTTTCAAATGGGATGGGATAGGGTAAGAGGGAGGGTCAGAGGAGGGAGGGAGGGTCAGCTGCAGTATGAGGGTTTCTAGCTGCAGACTCAATAGACCATAAGGCCTTTATCTGCTGTCAAATTCATATGTTTGTATGTACTTAAAGATCTCTATCATATCCCCCCTCTGCCCCCTCTCCTCCATGGAGTACATCCTTAGGGTTCCCAGCCTTTCTTCATATAACCTATTTTGTTGTCCCTAGATCATTCAAGTTGCTGTCCTCTGGACCCCATCCAGCATTTTTATTTATTTATTTAATGAAATGTTTCACTGGGAAGGCACACTGAGTGACAAGTTTCTCATCTCCTGGTGCAGCCTGGGGGGAAGGGGTACAATAGGAAAGAGACATTAAACATTCAAGTTACAAGATCAACATTAACATACAGTTATAAGGCAGGTATAACAAACAGTGTTACAACAGTGATGCACATAATAGGTAGAAAGAGAAGACAATAACAAGTGCCAGTTTAATAAGTAAACAAGTGCTTACATGAAAGAAAAGGGGGAAAGGAGAGGAGGGTTAGGTGGGGAGGGGGGAAAAGTCATGTTCCTGGAGACCCCTTCAGGATGTGAGGAACCCTGCAAGGGTACTAGGGGAACCAGAGAGAAGGGGATAAGGCAGTGCTCCAGAGAGATCCCTTCAGGATGTGGGGAATACTGCAAGGGGGCTGTGGGGATAGATAGAAAGGGGGATAAGGCTGTAGAGATTTAAAGAGGGAGGAGAGAAAAGGAGGAGGCGTTACTTTAATGCTAGGAGGGGGAATAGGACCTAAGCCAAGAGAGGACCCTTCAGGATGTGGGGTATGATGCAAGGGGGTTGGGGAAGGTCAGTAGACAGCTAATATTCTTCAGGTGAAGCTACCTCTGGCTGGAAGCTGCAATACTGAACATAGGATTTGCAAGAAAGTGAGTTGTGCTCCCAACAGAGGGAGGTGAACCTTACAATTGTCTTTGGTTTGTAGCAGATATTCTGCAGGTGGAGGCTACTTCTAACTGAAAGGTGAAATAAGGAACTTAGAATTATCAGGAAAGACAGTCTTTCAAGCAACAGAGGGAGGTGGATCTTGCTTTACTTTTGTTACAATTCTTAAGATTTTCAGTGCAGGAAGAGTTTAAAGCACAGCTGACTTATTTTGGGGCTGACTGCTTTCAGAGCACAAACCACCATGCTGTTTTGGGTCTGGGAAGGTTTACCTGTGTCTGACTTGGATGTCTGGATTTTTTTCTGTTTGATTAGCAGGGTATTTTCTCTGTCAAATTGTTGTGTAAGGCATCTTGCTGACAGGAAGGCACTCATCGCAGCGGTGGGTCAGAGCTTTTAGCTGATTGTTTCATGAGGGCACATTTTAGGCCCAACCCCTGCCCACTCCTCACCCCACCCCACCCCTGGAAATAATTCCTTTATACCTGGGGTTCTGACATCATTTCCTCAAGAGTGCAAGGTGCATATCACTGTCATATCCTCTCTAGCACACTGCACTGACAATATAAGCATACACATTGTATAATATATATATTTCTATATAACAAACCAATCACACACACACACACACAAAAAAAAGTAGATAAACATGTGGGGAGTAGTGCAATGTATGGGCTGTGGGGCAGCAGTCTTCCAGGAGTCTTTCTGGAGGCTGAGATGCTGCCCTCTTTGCAGACAACTCTCTGCCCTGAGGGAGGAAGCTCGTCTGCCTCAGGCCACAATGGACAGTAGTAAGGGAACCTTCCTCAGGCCACACTGACAGTAGGAAGGAACCTCCCCAACCAGGGAGCACCAGAGCCACCACCACTACCTCAGAGGTTGCGAAGAAAGCACAGCAGTTGGACCACAGTGGGCTCAGGGAGGGTGAGGATGGTGGAACAGTGGCACACCCAGTCAGTTGTTCCACTCCACAATCCATACACCATTCTGGGGGAGCATAGCTCCCCTATGGATGCACTCCAGAGGAGACTAAGGAGGCTGAGGACAACTGTCATGAGGGAGGCCCACAGGAAGGAGGCAGAGGACACCACAGGAAAGGAAGCAGCCCTGGTGGGGGACTCCAGTATTAGAGAACAGCTGCACGGGAGTCTGAGCTGGATGTCATTGTCCACCCAGGGAATAAATGACTTGCTCAACATGAGATTAGAGCAGTGCAGAAGGACTTTGTAGAGTTGGGGAGGGGCCTAAGACAAGTAGCACACACAGTATCCTTCTCAGAGGTGCTGCCTGTCAATGGCATGGGGGAGGCGAGGGTACTTTGCACCATGCAGTTAAATGAATGGTTGAAAAAATGGTGTGGAGCACAGGGGTTTGGCTTCATTGGGGACTGGGGTTCCACCTGGAGGGACACCAGCCTGGCAGGATGGTCTGCATCTGTCCAGGAAGGGAACAAGTCTTTTGAGCAACTGGCTTAAATGCTTCATTGGCAAGCTTTTAAACTAGTCAAGGGAGGAGGCACTGATAAGCAGCAGGAAAATCCCAGCCTCTCCCTGCAAAACAGGGTACTAAATGAGAAAAAGACTGAGGTAGAAAGGTCAGTGGGGGATGCTGCAACAGAAGGTAAAGCCATCAAAAAATGGAGAGCAATGAGTACCAATGCCCCTAGTCTGGGTAACAAGCTCCTGAATTAGTGGTCTTGATGGAGGAGGAACATCTGGATATTGTGGCAGTCATAGAAACATGGTACACATAAACCATGACTGGGATGTAAACATACCAGGATACACTATCTACAGGAGGGACAGGGAGGGTAAAGAGGAGAAAGAGTAGTTCTTTACATAAGGGAAGGAATCAAAGCAACAGAACAAAAGGGTAAACAGGGAGGAGAAGAAGCACTGTGGGTAAATTTGGAGACAGGCAGTGGCACCACAAACTGCACAGGGGTTGTATACAGACCCCCTTCTCAGGGGGAGGAAATGGACAAGGAAATGATAGAAAGTATCCTTAGAATAGCAGAAAAAGAGGAGATATTGCTGATGGGTGATCTGAATATGCCAGATGTTAACTGGAGTGCAGTTGCAGCAGCCACTTCAAAGAGTGGGGTTATTCTAGATGTCCTACAGGGGGCATGTCTTAGACAACTAGTATTGGAGCCCACTCAAGAGGGAGCAATCTTGGACCTGGTTCTCTCAAATGGAGATAGAGAGAGGATCACAGATGTAGAAGTGGGTAGCCATCTGGGAACTAGCGACCATCAAACAGTATGATTCACAATAAACACAGCAATAGAGCCAAGCCATACAAAGGCAAAAGTACTGGACTTTAGGAGGGCTGACTTTGACAAAATGGGTGAGTGGCTAAGGAATGCACTAGCAAATGGGCAGGAAGGAGGTGGAAGAACAATGGGGAATAATAAAACTGCCATCACAGAGTAACACGCCTTTGTGTGAAGCAATAAACAAAATAAATGATGTAAGAAACCACTATGGTTCTCAAAGGAAGTGGCAGTGAAGGTTCAAGAGAAAACAAAGCATCTAGGAAGTACAAGGAATCACAGAAGGAGCAGGACAGAGAACTGTATCAGTTAAAGCAAAAGGAAGCTGGGAAGGCAGTCAGAACAGCAAAGGCCCAAACTGAGGAAAAGATAGCCAACTCAGTTAAGAAGGAGATAAACCTTTTATAGGTACATCAGGGAGAAGGAAGACCAAGGGAGGGACAGTGAGGCTTAATAAATGGGAGGGAGGGTGGGCAGAGGGTGACTGTGAAAGGCAGAGATACTAAACAAATATTTTGCTCAGTATTTACAAATGAATAGGGAAGGTACCTAAAACAAACAGTAGAAACACTCTGGATACAGAAGTTGATACCAGCCCATTTATAGAAGAAAGGGTTCTGAAAGACTCTAAAACTGAAGGTGGACAAAGCAATGGGGCCTGATGGGATTCATCCCAGAATTCTAAAATAACTAAGGGTAGAACTAGTGACACCACTGACTACCTCTTTAACAAATCATGGGAGAATGGGGTGGTACCCGAGGACTGGAGGAGGGCAGATGTGATTCCCTTCACAAAAGTGAGCAACTCAGAAGCAGGAAACCACAGACCTGTTAGTTTAACCTCAGTGATAGGAAAATGATGGAATCACTTCTGAAGGAAAAAGAATTGTCAAGTATCTAGAGGCCAGAGGGCACAGGACCCAAGGCAGCATGGATTCACAGCGGGAAGGTCTTGCCAGACAAACCTGATAGATTTCTTTGACTGGGTGACCAAAGTAGTAGATCAGGGAGGGGCTGTGGACATGGCCTACCTAGACTTTAGCAAGGCATTTGACACAGTTCCACACAAAAGATTAATATACAAGTTAGCCAGCCTGGAGTGGGTCCCAAGATGACAGCCTGGGTAAAGAATTGGCTGGAGAATAAAGACACAGAGAGTAATAGTAAATGGAGTCCACTCAAGAAGGGGGAGTTACTAGTGGCACCGTGAGGCCCAGTGAGTTGGGACTCCATCCTCTTCAATGTCTTTATAAGCCACATTGCAGAGGACTGGAAGGAAAAGTATGTCTCTTTGCAGATGACACAAAGATCTGCAACAGAGTTGATGCACAAGGTTGGGTGGAAAGGATGAGAAGGGACTTGGCAAGGTTAGAGGAATGGTCAAATGTATGGCAGCTTAGATTCAATGCAAAGAAGTGCAGGTAATGCACCTGGGAAGCAAACCCAGGGAAGAGTACCACAATGGGGTGAGACACTAACAACAACAAAATGGAAAGGGACCTGAGGGTAGTCATATCAGATGACCTCAAAGGTGGGCAAGCAATGTGAGAGGGCAGCAAGGAGGGCTGGGGGATACTGGGATGCATAGGGAGAAGCTCACCAGTAGAAAACAGGAAGTTGTTATCCTCTGTACAGACAGCTGGTGAGACCCCATCTGGAGTACTGTGTGCAGTTCTGAGACCCAATCTCCACAAGGACATAGACAAGATGGAAGCTGTCCAGAGGAGGGCACTAAAATGGTGCAGGGTCTGCACCGGAAGATACATATGAAGAGACCAAAAGAGCTTAACATGTATAGCCCAAGGAAAGGAGGGAGGAGGGGGACATGATATAAACGTTCAAGTACCTCAAGGAATCAACAAAGTCCAAGAGGTAGCATCTTTCAAAAAAGAGGTGCAAGAACAAAGGGCAATTTGAAGATGGGGGCGGCTCAGAGGTAATTTAAGGGAGTATTTTTTCACAGAGAGGGTTGTGGATGCATGGAACGGCCTTCTGGAGGAGGTTGTGGAGTCAAAAACAGTGGTAGAATTCAAGCATGCATGGGACAGTCATAAGGGCAATTTAGGGGGTGGGGGGTAGAAGAAAGAGGGTTTGTCAACTAGACTGCAGCCATCAATTAGGTAGGGAAATGGGCAGACTGGGTGGGCCAAGCAGTCCTTATCTGCCATCAAATTCTATGTTTCTATGTTTCTAAGAGAGTGATAGGAGAGGGAGGGAGGGAGTGAGAATTGAACCCTTGAGGGAAAGAGAATTCACACCTTTGGAGGGGATGGGGCCTTATCAATAGTCCATCAAGATGTAATTGGACCTAGTTAGTAGTCAAAGAAAGCCAAGAGAGTGGCTAGATAGAAAAGGGGAGATATGCTTAGGCTCAAATGAACTCCTTCAGGATGCTGAGAACACTGCAAGGGGACTGCGATGGACGGGGAGAAAGAAGGATGGGGAGGGGAAGGAGTGGATACAAGACTAGGTGGAGTAGGACCACAGTACGACCCCCTGAGGATGCTGAGAACCCTGCAAGGGGGACTGTGAAGACTAGGGAAAATGATAGATTGGGCGGGGAAGAAGAGGAGGAGACAAGTCTAGGCCCAGTAGGACCCCTTCAGGATGCTGAGAACCCTGCAAGGGGACTGTGAAGGCTAGAGAAAAAAGGCAGAATGGGGGAAGGAAAGGAGAGGAGACATGCCTAGGTGCAGTAGGGCCCCATCAGGATGCTGAGAACCCTGCAAGGGGACTGGAAAGGCTTGGGGACAGGTAGATGGGGGAGGGGAAAAGAGAAGAGACAAGCCTAGATCCAGTAGGTCCCCTTCAGGATGCTAAGAACCTTGCAAGAGGACTGCACATTGAAGGAAATAGGAGGGATGGTGGGGGAAGGGAATAGATGAGAGATACAAGCCCCTTGGGGGGGTAGGAGTGGGACACATGGAGAGGAATCGGTGTCCCTGACATTGTGTGAAAGATCAAGGGAGGTCAGTAAGGGGGATCAATTTAGGGTAAGGGGAGGAGAGCTAGAAATTTGGGTGCTGGGGGTGCACAGGGTAAAATGGAGGTGACAGTAGAGGGGTAGGGTTTGTCCAGTGCTTAGAGGAGGGAATTAGGGAGGGACATGGCAGGAGTAACTAGATGCAAGGTAATTATTGAAGACAGAGTAGGCAGAGGATAAATGTGGGATAGATTCCAAATTTTTGGGAGGTGGTGAGAGTATCCAGATTGGCCGAGTTGGGTGTATCTGCAGGGGACTACCAGGGTACAGGAGTCAGTTGATCTAAAGGAATGGGAGGATGGTGGGGTGTTACAAAGGAGAAGGGGGTGAGGTAGGAAGGGAGCTCACCCAGCCAGTGCTTGGAGGTGAATTTAGCAAAGTGGGAAAATTGCCTGTTTGCAAGAGAGGAGAACGATAGGGCATGATAAAGATCACAGTGGTGGGTGCAAGGGGGGGCATCCAGGGCAAAGTGGCAGAAGGAATTGAAGAGGGTGTCCAGTCTGCCCAAGGAGGACTTAGGGGCAGCACCATAGACTATGTCACAGCAGTCGAAAATGGGCATCATCATCTTCTGAACAAGTTCATGCCTAGCTATAGGAGGGATACAACTACAGTTCCTGAACAGGACCCCAAGCTTGGGGTGCAGTTTTTTCTGGATGGCATCAATATGTCCAGAGAAGTTTAGGTGTTGGTCCAACCAAACACCTAAGTACCTAAAGGAGGATGTGGCCTCAAGTAAAGTCCCATCAAGGGTGTGGGAAGTGGGTTGGGAGGGAGCCTAGAGAGTATCTGCCTTGTGCCAAAGGTCATGGAGACAGTCTTCTTGGCTTTGAGGAAAAGTTAATGGTTAGCAAACCAGAGCTGAACCTTGTCAAATTCGTGCTGTAAGCTGGTTGGAACCTTAGCAGGACAGGAGCCAGATGCATAGAGGTCTATATCATCGGCATACATATGTATAGCAGAGGAAGGGAAGCAAACAGAGGGAAGGTCATTTAATAAGGTGGAGAATAGGAGAGTCCCTAATACAGAGCCATGGGGGATGCCAGTGCTAATCAGTAGGGGAGGGGAAGTGGCATCCAAGATCTTAACTGATTGGATTCTGCCAATAAGGTAGGCTTTGAACCAGTTTATGGCAGAGGGAGATAAGCCAGCTGCCAGGAGTAAGTTGAGGAGAAGGGAGTGAGTGACAGTGTTGAAGGCCTCTGCCAGGTCAACAAAAATGGCAGAGGAAATTTGGTCATTGCCCATCCTGGTTAGCATGGAGTCTGTGAGCTGCAGGAGAGAGGTGGCGGTTGAGTGATTTTTTCTGAAAGCAGACTGGAAAGGGGTGAAATAGGAGGTGTCAGATAGAAAAGAGGTGAGTTGGAAGAGGACAATGTGTTCTTGATATTTGGTAAGGGTAGGGAGGAGAGAAATGGGGTGATAGCTGCCAGAGGATGAGGGGTCACCCCTTTGGATAGAGGGAGGATCACTGCATGTTTCCATGAAGAGGGGACCGAGGCAGTAGAGAATAAGAGATTTAGGATTATTAAGAGGGGTTAGGCAATGGCTGAAGCAGAGAGGGAGAGGAATTTTGGGTTGATACCATCAGGGTGGCACCTTTAGAGGGGCTGATGGTGAGGAGGGCACTTAGGGCATTGTTGGGGTTTCATTAGTGAAAGAGAAGGGAGGTGGGAGGGTGGTGGAGGGGCACATGGGTAGCAGCTGGGGAGGGGGATGGGTAGGAGGGGAGGGATTTCAGTAGCTCGGTGGCATAGGAGGTATAGTAGGAGTTAAATTCCACATCTATGGCTGGTGGGTCAGACACTAGTGAGCTATTTATTTAAAGTACTGGGGGGTGGGTGAGGTAAGGTGGTAAATAAGGCATGGACCACCTTCCAGAACTTTGAAGGGGAATTTATGTTGGTGATGAAGGCAGATTTTAAATATTCAGACTTGGCTAACCTTGTAGCCCTGGTGCAAGTGTTTCAGAGCATGAGGTAGTTTGCAAGGTCACTAGGATGCTGGGTAGCTTTATGACACTTCCAGGCTCAATTTCTAACCCTGAGGCAGGCCAAAAGTTCAGGGGTTATCCAAGATATGTGGTTACCTCTGGCTCTGGTTTGTTTGAGTGGGGCAAAGGCATTCCAGTTTACAAGAAATATTTCTTTGAAGTAGGCAAAGGCCTTATCAACCAAGGGGAGGGAGGTTAAGGGGGACAAGTCAAAAGGTTACTCATGAGCGGTTCAATTTGAAGAGACTTGAAAGAGTGTAGTTGTATGATTTTGTGTGGTGATTTAGTTCTGTGGACGCCAGAGGTAATGACACAGTGGAGGTGGGAAGAAAGGGCCCAGTCAAGTAGAGAGTGTTATTGTGTCTTGTGGTTTGGGTGGGTGGGATCAGAGAATAGTTGGGAGAGGTTTAGGGCTCTGATTTCATTTTTAGTTTTGGTAGTTTTAGGTGATAACCAATTTATATTGAAGTCACCTAGGATGAATAATTCCCCAGAGCAAGCAAGGGAAGCGATGGAGGTTAGGAGGTCTAGCACAACCATAACATGGACATTTGGGTGGCAGTATATGCTGGCTATGAAGACTGGGAGAGTGAAGGAGAGGGTCACATGGATAGCTAAGGCATTATGGGTCTCAAGATTGGAGGATGAGTAGATGATGGAGTACTGGATGGCGGCTAGGACATAAATGCCAACACAACCACCCCTGCCAGCATGGTCTTACCATAGCAGTGAATAGCCAGGAATGGAGACTGAGTGGTCAGAGGATAGTGCTCTTTAGTCAAGTTTCAGAGATGATTAGAATGTCTGGTTCTTAGAGTGCAGATCAGTCTGAATCTAGTCTATTTTTTGCAACAAGCTGCAGGTGTTTAGATGTAGGATCTTCAAACCCTTTGGGAGTGCTGAGAGAAGACAGTGTGGGGGGTAGTAGAGGAGGAAGTACCAGAGGTGCTAGGGGCAATAGGGCTTGGGTTGGGATTGGGGAGGATATTCCTGGTGGAGAGCAGGAGGACAGTGAGTACCAGAAAGTGGAGCTTAGGGGATTTTGAAGGGGCTGGCGAGGAGGTTGGGAGTTTTGAGGAGAAGGGAGTGGAAGAGTGAGGAAGAAGAAAGTGGAGAACCGCAGTGAAAGTGGACACCGTTATCAAAGCCACATGAGGAATAGTGGTGGAGTGAGACCATAGGGAGTGATAGCATGGATGTGGGTAGGGGATTGGAGATAATAACTGGTGGGGGTGGGAGAGTTATTTTGAAAAGATGAGTAGTGAGCAAGTGGAGGTGGTAAAGAAAGGGACATGAGCAGAACAAGGGGAGAAGAGTAGAGGATGCATTGTTCATAAAGGCAGAAAAATTAGTGAACAATTGAGAGCTGCTCCTCTTAACAGAAGGTATGGAGCTGCTCAGACCTAGTCCCTTTTTGAATTTGTTGGTGCCTAAAGCTGGCTCGCTTCCTTAGCCATAGTATTGCATTCTACAGCATCTGTAGGTCCAGTGGTCCTCCAACAGAACATAGATACATAGATACATAGACAGTGTCGGCAGATAAGGGCCTATGGCCCACCCAGTCTGCCCATTTAAGTTTGTAAGTTCAGTTTATGTTTTCCAGGAAGTCTGTTGCCCCTTACCCCTGACCTCCAGAATTCCTTTATGTCTATCCCATGCATTCTTAAAACTCGTGATTGTTTCAGCCCCCACCACTTCCTCTGGCAGGGTGTGACCCAACTTGCAGAATGTGTATCTAGCTGCAATAATTTGCCTTCTGTTATTGCCTGCCAGATGGAGGAATAGAAGTATGTGACTGGACCTGCAAGTTTGCCTTTGAGCATTGACCTGCAGAACATTTTTAAGGCATGCCCCCTCTCTTTCATAACCACTTGCAATTACTTTGCCCAGGAAGTGGTTGATACCCTGTTGCATCTGGCTTATTGGTGTAATAATCTCAGTGTCAGTGATGTGTTAACACAGATCAATTATCACTGGCAGTAGAGACTGAGAATAGGGCCTACATTATGTTAACAAAGTAGAATGAAAGTTATTCTGAGAAATTCTGTGGATATTGTGTTGAGAAGAACGTTTAGCTAGCTCTCACAAATTTTGGGAAGTGTGCATGCTAGAAAAACACTAGACAGAGCAAGTGGAGGACATACTATAGTTGAGATGCTTGGAAAATAATCATTTTACAAGAAAAGATTTTACTAGAGGCCTTCCGCAAGATAAACTGTCTCAAATACAGAAACAGCTGCTTTCTGTTATGGTAATCACAACAAATGAATTATTAGGTATCAATTAAAAAGTATGCTATGACCAGGGAGAAATGTTATGGCAAACAGAATGTATGTGATTTATCAAATGGGAAAGGTGATATACATTATGAGACTGCAGAAATCTGATTTTGACAATAAATAGGTACTATGGGCAATAAATAAATACTATGGAATTTATTTATCACAAAGTGTGAGGAATAAGTCTAAGAAGATATGATACACTGGAGGAGACTGCTACAGACAGATGTAAACAGAGGTACTGTCATGATCACTAAGAAAATAGACTTTTGTTTCTAGAAATAGTCATGCAGCAAATAGTTGTCAAATTAAAACATAATAGGCTGGATATTCAAACTGTGCCCAAAAAGTGCGCAATAGCAGGATCAAGCACAAGTCCATTGCGCCCATGCGCAATAGACGCGATATTCAAAAAAGAGCAAGCCAAATTGCGCCAACAGCTAACGTCTGAATATCGCACAACCTGCGCCATAGCGCAACTAGGGAGGGGAAGCTGAGCAGATACGATGCGCTATGGCACAACAAGGGATGTCCAGCTGAGCAGCCCAGAGGCGCCATAGCGCAAGCAGGGAGCCCCCCAGCAGCAGAGCAATGTAACTGCACAACCAGGGAGGTAGGGGCCCACCACCCATGCCACAGATGGGCACAGGAACACACAGCAGAACTGACATTGCCCCCACACCCCAAGCACAGCACAACTGGGGGAAGGCTGGAATATCCACCGGCCCATGGGGACAAGCAAACAAAGCACAGCTGGGCCATGGTGCCCCAGCACACCCCCCAGCATGCTGAGACTGCCACACAAGGAGGGCGGGCCACCCTGTGCCACACCAGCCCCCCCCAGTGCACAGCACATCCTGCACCATGACCCCCAGACACCCCCCATGAGCAGTGACCACCACTGCAGGAAACCCCATGCATACCACCACCCCACCCCCACTGTCACACTGCAACCTCGTGTACCACAGAACCATACAAGCCAGCCCCACCATGAGCACCCAGCAGTGGGTGGCAGCACCGGCAATGCAACAACGGCAGACACAGTGCCAACACACACAATCCCCTGAGGCACAGCTGAGAGGACCGACCATCTGGACGGCACAAGAGGTACCCACTATGGGAAAGGCGTGCCCCTGACACCACCACCATTGATACAGCACCCTGCACAGTAGACAAGTGACACATCCCGACCCACCACTAGCCACAACAGCCAGCACAGACACCCACAGTGGTGCGTGGAAGCATGCATCACACCAGATGTAACACAGTGCAGGGGCAAACACACACCCATACCCAAGGGGACAATAACACAGGGATGCAGTAGTGTGGCAGCCAAGCCCCCAGTGTGGGCCCATGAAAACTGAGCACACACAGCCTGCAGTCCTCCATGGCACAGGAGTGACACCCACCCTGTGCAGGCACTGTGGACCCATATGCCACCATCATATGCCTGGAGCACAAGTCACAGACAGTGGTGCACAGCCCCTGAAACACACACAAGCCACAGCATGGAGGTGGGACAACAACTGCGTAGGCCACAGTGTCACCCGAGGCAAACATGCACCACACCAGTGACAGGAGGCAACCCAGCATTGTGACAGTTACAGTGGATGACCTGCATGGACAGCCACCACTGACATGGCAGCAGACCTTGCAGGCCACAGACATGCAAGGGTGTCAGCTGCACAGGCCAAGGACGGGTTGACAGGGGCACAATGGACACAGAGCATGCACCATGGACCACTGCACACAGTCATCCAATGCACAGGGAACAACACATACACCACAGACACCGACTGATAGCTACTCCCACACCATAGACACTTCCCCACGCACATACACACATACCCATGACTGCACCACCCCAGATGCCATGCACACCTCTGCAGCTGAGTACCTATAGCCAGCTGCAAATCAGTGACCACCACAGTATTCATATCAAAATATTTATATTGCAACATATAAAACAAAACTATATACAGAACTATGTACATATGGGGGTATGGAAAGAAACAAGGTGGGGTGGGTAAGGGCGGGGTGAACATATGGGAGAGGGAAGATGGGGTGTGAGGGTGAGTCAAAGGGGAGGTGTTAGTCAGTGCATGGGAACATCAGTGGCCGGCCTGGTCCTCCTCCTCTTGGCGCTGTCGTCTGGCCCTCCTCCTCCTACTGACCCCATGTTGGTGCATGTCCCTCAAGATCTGCAGGGACTCCCTCGCCACCCGCAGCAGCTCTTGAATAGCCTGCTGTATCTGCAGGAGTCACCGGTCACCTAGGATGTGGGATCAGAGTCAATAGGTGTGACTGTCCATCCCTCTGCAGCCCACCCATTATGCATGGCATACAGCCATGTGCCACACCCCTGTGATGGTGTGCACCCACCCACAGTGACCGTGTCCACAAGACCTGCCCATCCAGGCAGCAACAGCCATGTGGACCACTACACACACCCACCGCCCATGTCCTGCACAGCACCACCAAGGCTGTACAGTAACGTGGCTAATCGGTGTGCAGGCAGTGCCACAGCCATGTGCCCAGTGCACGCATGGACCACCACTGACGCAGTCCCAGACATGCAGTGCCACTGGACAGTGCTGACTGTCACAAGTCACTGCATGGCAGTGGTGTCCATGGATGGTGGCCATGCCCTGCTTCTCACCCTGTTACACAGCATGCAATAGTAATCATGGTGTCATGGCACTCACCCTCATCGGGCCGGTGATGTTGGCGGTGCTGTCCCCGACTCTCCTGGGCACGCGTCCTCCTCCCTCTGCTGTTGCTCACCCAGCCGCCACCGCTCATCCACGCCTGTGGGGAAACAAGGAGAGAAAAACATCAGTACAATCCCAAGGCAAAGTCCCCTGCCCTAATGTGTGCCCACCCACCCAGCCAGACCCACCCACCCCATACCCTGTGAAAACCACCACAGCCAACCCTAGACTATCCCTCCCCTATGTGCTGGACACATAAGATAGTGTTACCCATATGGACATTGCAAGTGTGTAGATGTATCACCCACCTGGACGAGGCACCATGCCCCTCCTTGCACGCGACCGCAGATGGGCAAGTAGCTCTGGCTTCCTCCTCCTGAGGTCCCCATAATGGTGCCTGCACTGCTCTGTGGTCCTCCTCCTCCTTCCAGTGGCATCAACAAGGTCAGTGGCCACCTCCTGCCAGACCTGGGTCCTGGCCTGTCCAGTGGCTCCTCCCTAAACAGAGCCCCATGGTGTGGCTCCACAAGGGCCACAAAGTTGGCCAACTCAATGGCAGTCCACTGTGGGGCTCTCCTGTGTGCCATCCCAAACAGTATAGTAGGCAATATGGTGCACTGCAGCACGGTACCCCACGTGGAAATGCTGCGCGGTACAGCGCCGCCATTCCCTATCGCGCTGTTACCGAACAGCACGATAGTGGTGCAGCCATGCTGGACGCATGGTGCCAAGGGGGCCAAGGTAGGGCACAGGGTCAAGGGTCTCTGGCACAAGGCCACGCACAGCGCCATCGGATGACTATGCGTCTAGCGCGATTGGTTGCCTGTGTGCCAGCACCACAGTGGACTATCGCGCAGTTGTGCCATTGTGCTTATGAAGGCCCATTGCCACAGTGCCATGTAGTGACCCTCGCTATAGCGCCACTGGCACAATGGTGGCCATGCCCTGCATTGCCTACCACGCACAGCACATCATCAGCGCAGCAGAAGCCTGCATAAGCTACCTGGGCATGCGCAGTGAGGTGTACTACGCATGCCACAGAACTGCGTCATTGGCTCAGCACATTCAACACAATTGCGCAAGCGCCACGGCCGTGATATTCAGCCATCATATGCTAATCATCCGATCAGCCATTCAATGGTGCAGCAGTGCAATTTGCATCTAATTAAAGTTGCTCCTCACCTAATTTGCATGGATTGCGCTATATAGGTGCGACAATGTTCTGCAGTGGCCATATTCAGTTACTGCTGTTTGTTGGTGAGTTGCATGCTGTGTGGGGGTCTGGACTATGGTATCAGGGACATGCTTTGTACTGCACAGTCACAGGTAACCACTGTCATCCTTACAGGCTGTATAATGACTGAGCGAGGTCTGGGTGAGGAGGACTATGATGGTGGGCAGAAGAGGAGGCCCAATTTCACAAAGGCTGAGACGGAGGCACGCTTCAAGGCCTACCTTGATCAGCAGCCACTGCTCAGTGGACGGTGGGGCACCCCTCAGGCCCAAGCTGCTGCATGGGAGGAGGTGGCACACGCCGTCAACCTGCACGGCAGCCACCAGCACTCCGAGCAAAAGTGTAAGAAGAAGATGGGTACTGAAAGGAGGAGGGTGAAGGAGAAGGTGGCTGCCATGAGGGCAGCACATGCTGCAACAGGCGGGGGCCAGCCGGAGGTGGTGCAGCTCACACCGGCAGAGGACAGGCTTGCTACAAGCATGCACTGCAGTGCCATAGAGGGAGTTCCAGGAGGTGGCTTCCAGATGGGTGGTGGCCCATCACTGCATGGTAAGTCATGGTCTGTCTATGGGGGGTAGGGTAGGTCACACGCAGTAACGTGACTTTTCTGTTTGTTACAGATCCTGTGCATCTGCAGGTGTCAGCGGTGGAGGGCCTGTCCACTGTGGACAGTCATCTGGAGTTGGAGGAGGGACCATCCACCTCCACAGGTATACATCGAGCATTGCAACAGTGGGGCCACCTGGCTGTCCACACTGATGTCGTTGAGACAGGTGTGGGGGGAAGCCATTCCTGTGTCTCAGTGTTCTGGCATCCAAGGATGCCAGCACACTGTGGCTGTGGCTGGGGCGGGAGACCTGCACCAATGATGAAGACTTGACCATCATAGGCAGTGACACGTGTGTGCCACGGAATGGACACACAGCAGGTCAGCTCACGCCCATGGACCTGGCTGGTGCCGACGTGTGGGCCAGCATGTCAGCACAGTCCCAGACTGTGCCTGTCAGCACCAGTGGGGCAGCACCGGTGGCTGGTCAGGCCAGTGGGACTGTTGCAGCCACAGAGGCAGAACAACTGATCCCTTGGGCACAGCAGGCAGAGGGGCAGCAGCAGCAGCAGTCACCCACCGGGACTGGGGGTCAGGGTTCAGCGGTGGCGTCCATGCACCACCTGTGGACTTGCCCATACCTGGTTCTGATGAGCAGCGCCCACCCTCAAGGGGTGCTGAACATCAGGCCCTTGCATACCCTGAGGGATGGGATGCCGAGGTGGCAGACGACCTCTTTGATGAGCACACCCGCCTACTACAGGCATCAGTCTAGCAGCAGATGTGGCTTGCAACATCTGTGGAGGCACTGTGTGTGGCTCTGGAGCGGCCCGAGGAGTGACGCAGCAGGGACACTGATAGGATCCTGTCAGGGATTGACCATTTGCGGGAGGATGTGACCGCTACCATTGACAGGCATGCACAGGTGTTCATTGCTGTCATGGCCACAATGGGCACACAGTCGGGTGCCCATGCGTCACTCACACTGCGCAGTTCGCTATCCACTCCTCATTCCCGGCATCATGTGACACTCACTCTGTCGATGCCAGGTTCAGCTGTGGGCATCCTGAGCACTCCTGGTGCAGGAATGTTCGGTGTTGTGCAGACCCCTGTCTGCAGCGCAGTTGCGTTCACGCAGTGGAACCCCTGGTAGACCATCGGTGTCACCTGAGGCCCATGGTCAGCCTGCCAGTGCTGCTGGGTCTCAGCGAGTCACCCATGCATCCGAGGTGGACGTGGCACTGTGCCACAAGCCTGACCTGTCTCCAGTGTGGGCACTGTCTGGTGCTGCCCTGTGTGCATTGTGTGTTTGGTAGGCAGTGCATGGGTGGGTGCCGGCCCTGCCGCGAACACTACGGTCCACCTGCACACCCCCAGCTGCTGTCCACAGGTATGTGTGCATGATGATGCCTGCATTGCGCTGTACACCAAAGTGCGATGGTGCCCAGCATCTGACACATGCACATGGACAGTCAGTGGACATGGTGGCCTGTGGACATGTGTGCTGCTAGTGTTTGCGTTCTGCTTGGCTTTGCACCTGACCCCTGTGCAAGTTTTGTGCCTATTGTGTGTGCGTGTGTGTGTGTCCGTCCATGTGGCGTGTTACTGTTCACCCCTCCCTGGTTGTGCGTGTGTGCTTCTGTGCCCTGCCACATCCCTTGCCAGCATGCACCCCTGGTGTGTTTCTATGCGTGTCTGTGGGTTGTGCCCTAGCCACCGGTGGTTGCACATGGCACCATGACTTACCTGTGTTGGCTGAAGTGCTCCTCTGTGATGGTGTCCTGCTGCAGCTGTACCAGCTGGATCAGTCGGGGGTCCCATTGGCCAGCGTCACTGTCGTCCCCATCGCTGTCCCCCTCTTCAACCTGTATGGCTATCCCACAGTCTTTGGCCATGTTGTGCAGGATGCAACAGGCCAGGAATATCCCACGGGCCTTTGAGGGGCTATACTGTAGGGCACCACCAGAGGTGTCCAGACAATGGAAATGTGCCTTCAGCATCCCGAACACCCACTCAATGACATTGCGTGTGGTGGCATGTGCCTCATTGTAGTGTTGCTGCGATGGGGTCGTGGGCGCCGCCGTTAGGGTATGAGCAGCCAGGGACGGAGTGGCTATCCACTGTCACCTGTGTGAAGATCGTGGAGGTTAGTGTCGTGTTCAGCTTCAGACTGCCCCAAGCCCTGTGGGCCACACCCATGGCACCTCTGGCCATAACCCCCCATGCCCACGATATGTCAATTCTATTTACATACTCACCCACTAGATGACCTGTGGGGATGTCCCCACTCTCGAATCGGTGGCACGGTGCCGACTGGTGCCAGATGAAAGACTCATGTGCTCACCCACGGTGCATGGCACAGACATTGATATTGATGATGCGCCCACTGGCATCGCACATCACCTGGCAGTTGACACTGGAATATCCCTTGCAGTTCATGTAGGCAGCACCCTCGGGGCCAGGTGGTGTGCGTATGGCCACATGGGTGCAGTCTATCGCCCCTAGCATGCCAGGCATACGTGCTACCCTGTGGAACTCCTGTGTGAGTAGCCAGGGACAGAGTGGCTATCCACTGTCACCTGTGTGAAGATCGTGGACGTAAGTGTCGTGTTCAGCTTCAGACTGCCCCAAGCCCTGTGGGCCACACCCATGGCACCTCTGGCCATACCCCCCCATGCCCACGATATGTGCTGGCCAAGGCACCTAGCTTCACCTGAGCTCTTTCCTTCTAAGACTGCTTGAAAGGCAGAGTAGAGAAACTTACCAGAGCAAGGGAAAAGGATTAAGACTTATTTTGGCTAAACAGATTTACGGTGTGGTGTTGTTTTTATTTTTACTCACAGGGATTGCTACTGTTTGTTGCTAACATTTCATTGCTTTATTTTCTCTGTAGCAAAGTGTTTCTTGCAGCGTATATCTTCTCTGAAATTATTACAGGTGGTGCTTTACAGGTTTTACAGTTTTATCTAACATTAGGATAAGCTTTCAGGGTTACTGCATTTGTTGTTGACTGTTTCTGCTCTTACCTCCTTGTTCTTTGGTCCATGGTTCTTCTTTTTCGGCAGGGGAAGGGCCCAGCTACCCACCCCCATCCCCAACCACCCCACACTACACTCCTTTTATAGGGTACCACAGTTGTGACATTTCCTGTGGCAGAGCAGGAAGGGGTGGATCAGTGGGGCCTCCACAAGGTGAGCTCATTTACAGGAGCACTAGTAATTTAACTTGTTATAACAAGTTAAACAAAACACAATCAAACCATTACTTGCATTTTGTTTTATTTTTTTCCTTCTGATTACTCTGACTAGGTTATAAACCCAGCAACTTATCTGGAATGGATATCATTAACTGCAGGTACTGTGGAACAATTTTCAGAAGGACAGTCTTACAGGATTTAGGACACTGTCCTACATGCTGGACCTTTGGAGATCTTAGGGCTCAGCTCCGGGCAGCATGGGCAGAGATTGCACATCTCAAATTTCATATTCAAGAGGAAATACATTATAAGAACCACTCGCCATTTCCCCAGCATCCAACAGAAAAACCTCGACCGCAGAGGGTGGTTGGTCCAGGAGGTTGGCAGGTGGTTAGGAGGTGCAAATCGGGTGCCCCATCACTCTCTGCTCTCCAACATATTACCTCCAAAACCATATAAACACTACAAAAAGGTATCTGCCTCTATCTCTGAAATCAAACAAAGAGACAGAAGACACTGCAGAGCAGGACACTGCAGCACAGGAGCTAGCACAACAAAACTCACCCAAATCAGGAAACAAAACAAAAAAATCAAAAAGGAAATCCAAAAAACCTCTGATCATAGGAGACTCCATGATTCGGGGAGTTGATACCCATCTCCAGCCAGGGGTAATGGTCAGATGTCTCCCAGGTACATCAGCATGGAGAGACACTGACTGCATTGCTAAAATTGTTCACAAAGCAGGAGAAAACATTGATGTCTTGGTACACATAGGGACTAATGATCTCACCAGCCGGTCAATTGTGGAGACCAAGGAACACCTGACCAGGCTGGGTGACAAAGTGTCATCTATTTCATCCGGCATTGCCTTCTCTGAGATCCTGTCAGTCTGGGAGAGGGGAGCAGATGGACAGAAGGTCAGAGAAGGGGAGATAGGGGAGCTAAACACGTGGCTCAAGGGCTGGTGCCAGGAAAAAGGACACAGATTTGTAGGGAACTGGCAACAGTTCTGGGAGCGAAAGTTCTTTAAATTTGATGGACTGCATCTGACTAAGGAGGTCAGTGCATTGGGGCAGAATTTTGATGTCTTTGCAGAATATTTAAACTAGCAAATGGGAGAGGGTGCAGCACCCCATCGTCGAATGGGAAGAACACCCTCCCCTCAGCTAGTGGTCAAACAGGGATTCAGCATGTTTGTAGTTCATTTGCATCACCAGGTAAGAAAAAAGGTTTGTCTCCCCATACGACGCACAGGGGTAATGCCAAACCTCACCCAACAACTAACACACCAAAATCTGGCAAATGGAAAATCATGTACACAAATGCTCACAGCCTGGGAAATAAGATTCCAGACCTGCAGGCAATAATGTCAGAGGCTAAACTGGACATAGTAGCAATTAGTGAGATGTGGTTTACCAGTAACCACACTTGGGAGACTTCAGTACCTGTCTATGTATCGTTCAGAAGAGACCGAGGTGCAAAAAGTGGGGGAGGAGTGGCCCTGTATGTCAATGAAAATATCAAAGCTACAGAAATTCAGAATACACATAAGGAGCCAGAAGAACTGTGGGTCACCCTGGAAACAGGAAGTGGGACAGCCATAAGAACTGGGGTTGTCTACAGGCCCCAGACCAGGGGAGGACATAGACACATTACTGTTAGAAGATACACAAAACATGACAGCTAAAGGGGAGGTTCTGATAATGGGAGACTTCAACATGCCGGATACAGATTGGTCAATACCAGCAGGAACATCTGCCAGAACTAGACACATAGTGGATTCCCTGCAGAGGGAGGGCCTCAAACAACTGGTACAGCAACCCACAAGAGACAGGGCTATCATAGATCTAGTACTGACTAACAAGGAAGGGATCACAGATCTCCAGGTAGAAGGTCACCTGGGGGCCAGTGACCATCACATGGTATGGTTCAATTTGGCTACTACATCTAAATCATCCCATTCCAAGGCAAAAATATGGGACTTCAGAGGAGCTGACTTTGATAAGATGGCCAACAGAGTTAAGCTAACCCTGGCAAAAAGAAACACAGGTGAGGGGGTACAGGCAAAGTGGGCAAGCATTAAGGATGCAATACTTGAAGCAATATCCCATTGTGTTAGACAGAAAAGGAAGTGCAAAAGAAGAAGGAAACCACTTTGGTTCTCAAATACAGTAGCAGAAAAGGTCAGAGCCAAAAGGCTGGCCTTCAGGAAATATAAGGGAACACAGCGGAATGAAGACAGGGGGCAGGCAAAGTCCCAAACTGAGGAAACACTAGCACGAACAGTAAAAGAAGGTGACAAGACTTTCTATAGATACATTAGTGAAAGGAGAAAGTCCAGAGGGTATTGCTAAGCTTAATGGAGAAAAGGGAGCATGTGAGGAGGAGGACCTGTAAGGCATCTATCCTAAATAGATACTTTTGCTCAGTATTTACTGAAGAGAAGGTAGGGCAGGGCCCACAGCTCAGCATCATGGACACGGGGAGGGAGGTGAGCACTACTCCCTTCACAAAAGAAAGGGTCCTACAAGAGCTTGCTAAGCTCAGGGTGGATAAGGCAATGGGACCTGATGGCATACATCCCATGGTACTTAAGAAGCTAAAGGTGGAACTAGCAGAGCCATTAACAGAACTCTATAGTGAGTCTCTGAGCACAGGAGAGGTCCCAGAAGACTGGAGAAGGGCTCATGTGATACCACTCCACAAAAGTGGTAGCAGGGAGGAGGCGGGGAACTACAGACCAGTCAGTCTTACCTCAGTAGTGGCAAGATTATGGAGGCACTCCTTAAGGAAAGGATAGTGCAACACCTGGAATCCATAGAGGCACAGGATCCAAGACAGCATGGGTTTACAAAAGGAAGGTCCTGTCAAACTAATCTCATAGATTTCTTTGACTGGGTAACCAGAGTGGTGGACCAAGGGGGAGCAGTTGATGTTGCCTACCTTGACTTCAGCAAAGCTTTTGACACTGTTCCACATAGAAGATTGATAAATAAGCTGGGTAGGCTAGGGGTGGGTCAGAAGTTGGTCAACTGGGTGGCAAACTGGTTGACGGGCAGAAAACAGAGAGTGGTGGTAAATGGTATACAGTCAGAAGAGATGCAAGTCACAAGTGGGGTACCTCAGGGATCAGTCCTGGGGCCAGTCCTTTTCAACATCTTCATTAGTGACCTTGCAGATGGACTAGAGGGTAAGGCTTGTCTGTTTGCAGATGACACCAAGATCTGCAACAGAGTAGATGATCCAGATGGGGTGGGCAGAATGAGAAGAGATCTGGATAAACTAGCAAAATGGTCAGAAGAGTGGCAACTGGGATTTAATGCAAAGAAGTGCAAAATCATGCACATAGGAAGAGAAACCCTGAAGCCACTTATAGGCTGGGAGGAGTTGCTAGCAGTCACAAAGGAAGAAAGAGACTTGGGCATCATCATCACTGATGACCTGAAATCATCCAAGCAGACCTCTAAAGCAGTAGGTAAGGCTAGGGGGGTGTTAGGGTGTATTAGTATGGCTATCACAAGTCGTAAGAGGGAGGTAATAATCCCCCTTTACAAGACACTGGTTAGGCCCCATCTGGAGTACTGCGTGCAGTATTGGAGGCCACACCTTCACAACGACATTAACCATATTGAGTCAGTCCAGAGAAAGGCAACCAAAATGGTGCAGGGACTGCATCAGAAGACATATGAGGACAGATTAACAGAGCTCAATATGTATACCCTTGAGCAAAGGAGGGAGAGAGGTGATGTGATCGAGGCATTCAAACACCTTAAGGGCATTAACAAGGTGAAAGGATCTAACATGTTTAAATATAAGAAAAATAGCAGGACAAGAGGACACAGCATGAGATTAGAGGGGCGATTAAGGGGAATGTGAAATTCTTTTTCACAGAAAGGCTGGTGGATGCATGGAATGGCTTACCACAAGAAGTGGTGGCTATGAATACAGTGCAGGGCTTCAAACAGGCATGGGATAGGCATAAAGGGAGCAATACAAATGACTATGAATAGATAGGCACTGACAGAGCAAAGGCCGATGGCACATTATAAGGTAGAAACGAAATGGGCAGATTGGATGGGCCTTGCAGTCCTTATCTGCCGTCAACTTCTATGTTTCTATGTTTCTATGTTTGCTGTGCGCTCCACCGCAGTGCTGGGGAAATGGATGTACTCCACAGCATGTGGCAGCAGTGCACTGAGGAATTGGGTGAGGATGCGTGACATGTCTGACTGTGTTATGCCTCTGGTGTCAACTGTTGGTCTCTGGAAGGTACCCGTGGTGAGCATGCACATGCAGGCTGTTACTTTTTTCTCCACTGACAGAGCATGACTCCGTCGTGTGGGTACCTGCATCACATCACTGCACAGCTCACAGATCCGCCTCATTATTGCCCTGTTCAGGTGGTACCAGCCCACAATCTCGATATCTGTATATAGCTCAAAGCTGGTGCGGGCTCGGTGCTGCCTGTTGGGGGCATACCACCGTTGGGCCCTTCCACGGCCATGTCCCCCTGCTGCATGCCTTCTCACCCCCTTCATTACGGCATCCATGTGGAAGGTGGCACTGGCCGTGTCCCTGGCTTGCGTTCCCCACTCAGCAGCTGTTGCTTTGTTCCCCGCTGTCCTGACTGCTACCTCCCTGCACCAGGTACACCTACTGGCCTCTGCTTTGTGTGGCACCACACACCTTCCCGTGCCCCTCTTCTGTGGTGTGGTTTCCCTGGCCTGCCCTCTTTCATGCTGCTTTCCTGTGCCTGTCTCTCCCCCTGCCTCATGTGGCTTCCCTGCAGCGTTCTTGCGCCTCTTCCTTGCTCCTTTTTATTTTGGCTCATTTCTGCTATGGCGCAACTTCCGCCTGCTCCACTGTTATGCATTGCGCAAGTCTTTGAACATCGCATTGCGCCCTTTATGCATGGTTCCTCCCCCTTCGGTTGTGCATGCCTTCATTATCATTGCACTGTTGCTCAGCATGTTTTCAGTGGCGCAACTGCCTCCTGCTGAATATCGCAGAATGGTGCATTTTCTGACTTGCGCTGGCGCAACCCTATTGTGCATGGCGCAACCCTTTTGAATATCCAGCCCAATGTATACTGTATGTGTAAATATTGAATCTGTTGCAAGTAAGAACCATTTTTAAACTTGATCTTATTTAATTGCCACATCAAACATACATCTAAAGGGACCTAGTAACCTGCCTTTTGATAAAAACATGGACCTGGGCTTGATTAAGCACAAACTTAATTTCTTATTAAAACCTAAATTTAGGGTAAATTTCAAAGCTGAAAATGGATTACCCTGTTGTATATCCATGCCTTTAAAGTTCCCATGCTAACTGAGCATGCTTGTATTCAGTAGAGTATTACTGTTTTTGCCTGTACAACTGTTGAGTATGCTTGATTACTTTTCTCCTGGGTGCTCCCTTCCAGAGATCACACGTAGTTCTTGTGTATCTCTGCATGCTTACTTGTCAAAATAGTAAAAAGACACTGAGTATGTAAAAGTATTAAATTTGCTTACCTTTATTAGACCGTGCAAAAAGAAAGTGCCATTTCAACACACACCAGTGATCCATAATATACACCAGCAGTTGCATAGGGATGTCGTCAGCAACAAAAATAAATTATTTGGATTTTTTAGAATAATAAAGTAGATAAAAACTAAATTAGTTCAATGGTAGAGATAAAAGTCTGCTTTAGAATAACAACCGATTGCAGGAAATTATTAGAAAAGCTAACCCCCTAGGGTAAGGCCCTTTAGCTAAAATCAAAAACTGGAGCATGTCTCTGGTTATTGAACACCATAATACGTCCTGAAGAGCTTTTTTGTTTTATCTTTTTTTTCTGTACACAAAGAATATCTTGATGCATACTGAGAAAAAATCCCACTAAACATTTCTGTAAAACCCAGACATGCCAATGCATATCAAATCAAAAAGCAAGATGTGCAGAAGATGATTTCCCTGCAGCAACATGGTTATGGAATGGATGCTGTATCATCAGCAGTTCACCATTTTATGTCACTAGATTTTGAACTGCATTACCAAGCCTTTCATGAAAATGCTGCAGTTTCCATTTTTGTTTCAATATTCCAATAAACTTTATTTTTTTTGGGGGGTGGCCTCATTTTTTGAGACTAGGGAAGTATGACTTAGGATGTAGGACACTTGAGAAATAAGGAGGTGATGACTGAGTTAGACACATGAGGAAATTAGCCCTTAATGAGAGGATTTCTCCACGGAGAAAACTTTGGAAACATTACAGACACAACCCGAACTTGCAGCTTTACAGTTCTAATTACATTTGCATGAAACCTGGTTCTTTCACTTCTCAAGTGCCTTTCTCCTGCTGCTGATTGCTTAGCTGAAATTATAATATACTGATTGTAACATTTTAATTGACAGCCATTAGAGATGTCTTGAGTAAATAAACTTTTCTTTGAAAAACCCCAGAAAAAAACACAATGTGTTGTGACTTTTGTAGTGAGAAGTGGCATTCACATAGTTTTCTGAAGTGCCCATTTCTCCAGGCAAAGATGTCACAAAGTTGCACTTCTTGCACATGTTATGTTTTGTACCCTATTGTCCTTATTGCCTTGACTTGGAACCTTTGTAAAAGAGCCCTCGGCTCAAAGGTGTCATCAGAAATACAAATAAATAAAAATAAAATACTGCAAAGTACCTCTATACCAAGCACTTTACCCAAGAAAAGAAGTGTCCAAACTGCAACTGAGTGAAATTGAATTGAAAAGTTAACTCCACACTCATATGCTACATATACCAACCCTCCTACCCACCACTCGGCATTGAAAAGCGCACCATAATCCCACACTCCCAACACCCAACCCACTCTCATACCCCAAAGATTCCAAGGGAAATGAATCATAGAGACAGAGTCCAAATGGAATCCAAAAATATGCTTCCCCACCTTTATGCAGTTCTCAAACCACCCTCCAGACCCCAGTCCAACCCAGTACAAAACACTTACATCACCACCATCTAGGCACTAATACAACCCTCCTCCCCTCACAGTGGCACCCCAAAAAAGAATACAAACATTCCTATGGTGGACAACCAGCACAGCATTCCTTCACAATGGCCAGCTGCCATCTAATAAATACAGTCTCACGTTTTCAGATAGTAGTTTCCTACTGGCTTGCTCATCTCCTCACCACCTGCCCTCCTGCATCAGGAAAACACTGTTTCCCCAACTGAAGAAAAAAAAAACACTACCACCCTCAGTTTCCCCATACTGGTCTCTTCCTGTCACTGTCTCCTTATTCTCCCAGCCTCACTAAAAGAAATAGAAGATGGCCAAGTGCTACTCGCAGTCCAGCACTGGAGAACAATGGCTGGTGCATGCGTGGAGCGATGGAAACCCAACGATGTGTTCACCGTTATAACCCATGTGTTATAACGGCAAATTATAATCAGGATTCCCTATGGGAGAAAAGCGTTCCCCAGTTATTGTCCCAGTTCCCCCTTTTCCCCACAAAGACAGAGACCATTGTATGTTGTTGTGCTCAGACTGGCAATTCATTTATTATATATCACAATTCCAATTTTCCATCTCATCATCATTTCTCTTTGTCTCTTTCACAAAATGCATTTATTACATCCATATATCAATCTCTGATCATCCCTCTTTCTTCCTCTTCTGCTCCCCAGGTGAAAACATGGGTGCCTTCTTCTTCTCTTTTTCTGCTAGGTAATGGTGAGAACCGAGACCACTTTTTCTCCTTCAGCTTCTTCTTTCATCCTATTCCTTTTTATTCCCCTCCTCCTCCCCCTTTTTCCCTCATCTCTGCCATCCACCTTTGGCAGTCCATTATCCATCCAACCAGACCCCTCTGTCATCCACCTTTGACCGACCAGACATACAGTCCCTTTTTACTGTCTTCCCCTCAGGCTCTATAGTGTAAGGGTGGTTGGGAGGGATCAAAACTTCAGCAAAAGTGGCTAAGCCACTCCTGTGCTGTCCATTATGTACCCCTTCTAGCCCTTCCCTTTCCTGTTGCCTGCCTATTGTTCTGTCTCCCTAGCCCTCCCCTTCCCTTCCCCCCTCCCTACTCTGAGCACACCATCTTAGGTAAAGGAAGGGTGCACCAGGACAACTTGGTCTGCCCCTTAAAGTGCAAACTTCATTGTCTCAGATTCCCCCCTTTTCCCCCACAAAGACAGAGGCCATTGTATGTTGTGCTCAGATTGGCAATTAATTATATATTACAATTACAATTTTCCATGTCATCATCATTTCTCTTTGTCTCTTTCATAAAATGCATTTTATTACATCCATATATCAATCTCTGATCATCCCTCTTTCTTCCTCTTCTCACTCCCCAGGTGAAACATAGGTGCCTTCTTCTTCTCTTTTTCTGCTAGGTAACTGTGAGAACCGAGACCTCTTTTTTCTCCTTCAGCTTCTTCTTGTTTCATCCTATTCCTTTTTATTCTCCCCTCCCTCCTTCCCCATTTTTCCATTAGACAGTCTCAGCTTGCGTTGGATGACTAGCTCCCTTATTTTCCTGCTTACCACCTTCACGCTTCTATATAGCCCATGGTTTCTCTATTAAACATGTTTATGGCTAGATCTGACAGGGGCACTCCATCTGACCTGTAGAACTCCTCTACCCACTCTTCCACCCCTCGCAGTATTACATGCCCTCCCATTTTCCTTATCAGCATTCATACCCAACTATTCATTTTTCTTCTAGCCCTATCTATGGTCCTATGACTGTGTTTGTACCTCCATACCCTTCTTGGGATCATATCCGACCTTGCAAGGCATACCCCTGGCCACCACTGTTGTATTTTTTTGAAGTCCCTTTTAAGCTGCATGTCAGGTCCATCCATGGCCTCCCCGATGTTGTTGCCTCCTAGATGTACTATAATTAAGTCTGGAACTGGTGGCTGCTCCTTCTTCTCTTTCAGGGTAGGAAGCAGTTGCCCATCTCACCCCTCTGATGCCATGCCACACCATCCTACATTTGCTCACATCCTGATAAAGCTGTCTTCCCCAGCCTTTTCTCAGCTCTCTTTTCTGCCCAATATATATATAGGAATGGCCACTGATCCATACTTTGATTATCTTCCCTCTTCCTATAGGATTTAAGCAAAATACAAGTCTTATAACTGTTCATTGCTCTTCTATATCCCCATCTCTGTTCCCCCTCCCTCCCCCTTTGTTGCTCCGTGTCTGCCAAAGAAAACACAGGTGATACGTTAGTCTCCATACTGCAGTGCTTGAATGTATGTCTTGTAACTGGCAGACCGCCAGTGCCCTTTCACCAACATACTAGTCACCATTTCACCTGCTGCTGCCCACTGTGAAGCAGCCTCTATTCATAGAGAGTGAGACGAGTAATTGCATGGGTCCTCCCCAAGGAATTGCATGACCTTCTTGAGCATGGCCATGACCTGATAACTGGTGACCTTTTTTCCATCTCCATGCACAAATAACCTCCCTGTCCTACCCAAACGCTCTGCGGTGTAAGCCCACAAAGCCTTCACTGGGCACACTGTGCCATCTTCCTGAGCCTTCAGGGTTAACGTACAAACCTCTCTGCCCTGATCCATTTTTGATCTCTTGGTCATGATTTGTATCTCATTTGTCCCCCATCTTATGTTCTCCTATTCCAACCCCACTTCTTCTTCCCCCCCCTGCCATGACCCACTGACTCACTCCCTCTCATGGCCCTAGCAAACATTACCAAGTAGCTCATATGGAATAGGCGGGCTTCGTCTTTGATCTGCAGATCACCGGTAACACCTCTTTTAACCTCACCAGCCACTGTTCCCCTATTGGTTGTCTATTATCTGTAGCTCTTTGGTTTAACCTCCCCATCCTTGCATCATTCTTCTAATTAACATTGACCTCATTGGGTCCTTTCATCCCTTCAAGCTGCAGACCAAGCTAATCCCTGCTAAGTAGACACCCATCATTGTGTGGGCTGTTCCTTTCTCCCATTGCTCTATTGTAAACTTCTCTAACTGTTCCTCTGTAAGTGGCCTACTTACCTCCATGTGGTGTGTTGCTGTGAATGTCTGAAACACCCATCAGGCCCCCTCGTAGGCCCTCAGAGTCCTTGGTGCTCATGAGCTGCGAAACAACAGTTCTTCTCCCACTTGCCAATGTCCCAGATGTTCGTTGGTATGGGCGTTTTTTGTTCCTCTGCCTTTGATGCCAGTCTCCAGAAATGGTCCAGCTGCAGATGGGAAAGGCTGTCAGCCAGGGTGTTTTGTACCCACTCTATGTATTTGGCTCTGAATGACATATTCAGTTTCAAGGCCCTTAGCACCAACTGTCATAGGACTTGCATGTCCATCTCTGACCTGGCTCCTCTGTTGTTTAACACATCTACCACTGCCTTGTAGTCATACCAGAATGTCACCTTCTGATTCCGCAGCTCTTCCCCCCCCACACCAGGGTGCAGGCCCAAATAGGCATGATCTCCAACAGTGTTATGTATTTTACGTTCCCAACCCTCACCCATTCTGTGGGCCATTGTTATGCAAACCATCTGCCCCTCAAATAACCCCCATGCCTAGGCCCCCCGCTGCATCTGTGTAGAGGTCAAGATCTGTGATATAAACCCAGTCCTCCTGCCAAAAGAAGCACCCATTATAGCTACCGAAGAACTCCTCCCATACCCTAAAATCTTCCTTAACTCCATTTGTCATGTCTACCCAGCGGTGTGGTCTGGTTATTCCCGCTGTAGCCCTTGCTAGCCATTTTGTGAAGGCCCTCCCTGGGCCAATAGCCCTGCATGCAAAGTTCAGGTGTCCCAAGACCTGCTGTACCTGCTTTAGCTGAACTCTCCTTCTACTTGTGTGTACTTGAATCAGCTCCTCCAATTTAGTTACTTTTTTGTCTGGCAACCTAAAAATCTCCCTCTGGGTGTCTATTTCAATACCCAAGAATTCTAAAACCTTACTAGGACCTTCTGTCTTTTCCGGTGCCAGAGGAACCCCTAATGTTTTGCACAGACCCTGAAAACTGGACAACATTTTCTCCGTCTCCTCCTTCACATTCCCTATTAGAAGGAAATCATCAAAATAGTGATTGACCGTCTTGTAACCCGTTTTTTCCTGAAATATCCACTGTAAGCAAGTGCTGAATGCTTCAAATGTAGCACATGCTATGGAACATCCCATAGGGATTGCTTCGTCAAAATAGTATTACCCCCCTATTTTAAAACCCAAGAGGTCCCAATCCTCTTTTCTAACTGGAAGCAATTTGAATGCAGATTCTATATCCTTTTTTGCCATCCATGCATCCACAGTTGCTCTGATGAGTCAGACTGCTTCTTCTAGTGTGGCATATGTCACCTTGTTATGCTCTTCACTAATAAAATCATTCACTGAGTCCCCTTCTGGAAATGACAGGTGGTGAATCACCCTGTATTTTTCTGTTGCTTTTGGGGCCAAACCCAATGTGGAAATTCTCATATTCTGCAGCGGGGAGTCAAATGGCTCTTCTATCCTACCAGCTGCCTTTTCCTTATCTATTTTCCATTGTAAGATTTCTTCTTTCTGTTTTACTGAACCCAGATTGTTACGCCTCTCCTGCTTGCCTCGTGCCCCCACACTGTAATGAAAAACCTGTCTGAAAACCTTTTTGATTGTCTCTGCCACCTTCCTATTTGGGTACCTCTCCAACCAATCCTCCCATGCTTCTAACCTGATGGGAGTTCTTGCATCATCAAATTGATCCCCGCCCTCTTCCTCCCTCCCCAGCTGGCCTTGCCATTCAATAAATCTGACCCCCCTACCTGTATGTCCTCTGCCTCTCCCCTCTATTCCATGCCTGTCCCTATACCTTGCCTTCCCAAAAAACTGTTGACCTGTTCCTTGTGCCCCAGACCCTTGGGCTCCTCGGGCCCATGTCATCCTGCATCTGCTTGCTGGGTGTGTTCCCCACATTTGAGCAGCATGCATGCTGAAAACGACATTGTGGCCAGGGCAAAGATCCTATTGTAACCCCAACAACATCTCTGTGGTATCGTCCCCTTCTTACCCTTCTCCCCCTCTAGTGTGGACTTATCGGTTACATAATCCATCCACAAGTCTAATTGTTTCGCGTCCCACCTAACATCACCATACGTCGTCATTCTTTGTCAAAAGAATTCATTGTAGTATATCCACCCCACCCTCCCTTTGCCTTTGCCTGCCTTATTATCAGGGAGTACGTGATGAGTGGGATGCCCAGCTCCGGCTTCTTCTCCAGGACTATTGCCGAGTAAGTGGCAAAACCCACAAACCATCCCTCCCAGGTCTTCCCTTTATAAATTTATCCTCTTCTTTCTTCCCCAACAAAACTATGGCTGCTGCCATTTCACTCATTCCTATATTCTCCATTTCGTCGTACTTTGCTGCCGCTTCTCGGCTCACTAAGGTAAATATAGCCACATACTCCCCCTTCCATATTTTCTCTTTTGTGGCCAGCGGGACATGTTCCCCTACTCTCATTCCTGGGGTTCCTATTTCCCTTGTTCCTTTTCCCTCTTTCTCCATCCTTTTATCCCCTTCCTTCGGCACCTCTTTTTCTGACCTAATCTCCTCCAGTGCTGACTCCATCTGCCCCAAACCCCCATCCAGAGTGCTGCAATAATTTGGCTTACATATTCCTTTATGCTTTTACCCACTGAACCGTGTACGGTACCTGTGATCCTGTCTGTTTCTTGTGGTCTGCTGTCTTCTTGATGCCCTGGGATGCTCCCTTGTGGCTGGGCAGCAGGGTGTAATACTAGCGGCTGTGGAGGAACCATTGTGCTCAGGGATCCTGCCTGGTATCCATCAGGGAACCACTACCTGGTCCTGGGGAGGCACTAATGGCGCGGGTCAATGGGCTGCAAGGTACTGGACTAGCTGCCCTGGGAGGTATCACCATTGGTGGCTGCACCCTAGGTGGGTTGTGTGGCCTCCCTGCTGGCCGTTTCCCTCTGCCCCTTTTCCCTTCCCTGCTTTCCTTCTCCCCAGATCACCCTGGTTCCTCCCCTCCACCATCTGCCACATCCTGTTGGCTTTATCAGCCAGCTCCATAACAGCCTTTGTAGGCATCCTCTTTCAAAGGCCTGTTCTTCTTTGGACCCATGTCTCCTTTCTTCTAGGGAAAAACTGTAAAGACAACTGAAAAAGTCTCATGTTAAACCTTTGTTGTGAGCAGCCCTTTTAAGGTTAGGCCAGCCTTTCTCCATTAACCCCTGCCCTGCAAGTTTGGGACCGGCCACATTATACTCTCCCAACTCCCCTACCTATTTTTCTTTTTCTTTTTTTTTTTTTTGAAAACAAACCTAGCTCTCCCTCTTTCTCATCCCCCCTGTAGCCAGGCCCAATGGTCTCTGGTGTCCCCTAGCAGCACAACCGAAGCCAGCACCCCCAAATGCTTAGATAATAAGCTTTAATTTTAATGTATAAAACCCCTAATGGACAGGCTCAACAGCAAGAATAAAGACTGAATCTAAAAGGGAAAAAAAAATGAGCAGTTTTGCACCTAGTGCATCATCAGAGGAACACCACACAAAAGCTCTAGACAGGCTTAAATTTAATATATAAATATCCAAATGGGCAGGCTCCACAGAAAGAATAGCGACCGAATATGAAACAGGAACCCGAGCAGTTTTGCACCTAGTGCAACACAAGCCAGCACCACACAAAACTTAGACAATAGGCTTTAATTTTACTATATGAATCCCAAATGGGCAGGCTCCTCAGCAAGAATACAGGCCGTTTTGTGCTCAGATTGGCAATTTAATTATTATATATTACAATTCTAATTTTCCATCTCATCATCATTTGTCTTTGTCTCTTTCACAAAATGCATTTTACTTTCACAAAATGCATTTTATTACATCCATATATCAATCTCTGATCATCCCTCTTTCGTAAAGGTTACCATCTACCCATCAGCAGTCCAGTTTGGTAAGATGGAAGAGGGTGAGTGGAATTTATGCAAGATGAAAGCAAACCAATGTATGCAGGTAGTAATTTCCAAAAATAGAGTACTAAGTGCACCCAAGGCAGAGGGGAAAATGAGCTCTGCCAGTCTCAAAGTTTAAAGGGAGTGATACTTGAGAAAGAGGGCTTGACTAGCTTGCACATAAAACAAGAGAAGATTACACTACGCACATGTCTTTATGCACAGTAAACAGTGCATTAAATGACCATCAGCAATGAGTTTACTAGCAGGTTCTTGAATAATGTTAGTGGCAGTAGTAGCACTAAATCTGATTGAGAGAATAACCTGACAACATACAGGCCCAGTAACTGGCATCTCAAACAGTGGCATTAAACAGTAAGAAACAACTTTGCATATAAAACTGGTTGTCAGAAATGATAAAAGGAGCTCAGGCTGCGGGGCAATGGTATTGATAAGTTGCTCAAAGCTCTCAAATCAAAGAGGATGGGTAGGCCGCTTCAAGTACTTGGATGGAATACATTTGCAGGAAACATAAGGAGAAAAAGCTGCAACAGAATGAAGAGAGGAGCTTAGAGATACAGTAGCAGAAAGAAAAACAGTTAAGGATGATGGGCCTGCTGATAATATACCGTAATACTGAATCTTACCAAAATTAATTTAAATTGATATATGTTTCCTAGCTGTGGCCATAAGACCCTAATTTTAACATCACTGTCTGTTGTGAATACAGGTGTGAAGAACTATAACAAGCTTAGGATTATACGTTTAGCTGGGTATCAAGCAAAAAAATACTATAAACTCTATAGAACAAATGTCTTGTTTTCACACAAATGCCCCTAGTAATAAGAGCACAGCTTGCTTAAAACTGGACATACTGTAGGTTGTACAATTTAGTCCCGAGTACAAGACCTTGTGACAGAGCTAGAGATACTGGACAGGATGTTCAGAATTCATCGTCTGCTAGTTTCAAAATTAGAGATCCATCTACACTTGCAGTGACCTGATCCAAATTTTGGATACATTTACGTCCACAAACATGTGTGTTTACATCCAAAAATGATGCAGATCTATTGTGCATCAACAATTTTGCTGCGTATTGTGACTTTTTATTGCAAACACAAAAATCTTTTGAAAATAGAAGCAGGGTGGCTCAGACATAATTGATTGGATGCAGACAGACAGATCTCACATTTCCATCTGCATGTGACTTCTGAAAATCCAGTCCTGTATCTTTTTCATGTGGTTGTCACCCTCCATGTTCAATAAAAAACAGCACTCAGTGCTGCCATAGGGTACAAATACATGAATAAAATTCAGACTTCTTCTTATCATCTACTTATTTATTTATTTCATTTTTGTTGATGGTGGAGGTGCAGTAGACAATTTAATGCCTATTTTCAGGAATGAGAGATTTAAAGGGTTGGATGCAGCATGTGTGTCCGTATTTTGGATACATGTTGCATCCATGCAGATGCATCCAGGGGCCTGATATTCAAAAGTATGCATGGCACTAACGGGTCTTTGCCTGCACAAACTGGAGTTTGTGCTGGATCCCCATATTCAAAAGGGGCTTTTGCACAGCCAAAGAGGGTTAGTGCCGTGCAAAACATAATGTATGCAGGTGGGCAAGGGGACGGGTGTGGCCATGAATAGCCTCACTACTCCATAGTCAGTTGCTTTGTTCCAAGCAAAAGGGTCTAGCATTATCCTTATGCTTGGTGCAAATACCACCAAACACAACCCTGACTTACTTCTGGCAACCCTTGCGACTGCCAGAGGTAATGCCGCCACCCAGCTGGTTGGCTGTTGGTGGTGCACACCTGTCCCCTGTGGTCCGTAACAACCTCTCTGAGTACCAACCCATACAAAATGTAGAACAACCCTGATGCCTTGTGGTCCCCCCCCACCCACCAATCACCTGCCTGTTGTCAAAAATGTAAGCCTCCCTGGTGCTAGTGGTCCCCCCATCAACAAATCACCTGCCTGTTGTAGTAAATTGAATCCACCCTGGTGCTAGTAGTCCCCCACCCACCAATCACCAGCCCCTAGGACAAACTAAAATCTCCCTGGCATTCAGTGCCCCCCCCTGCACTGAGCCATGGTACCGACTGTCTCAAGACAGTAATCCCTGGCATCTGGCAGCCCCCCACAGCACTGAACACTCCCCTGTTACTATTCCTGTATCTGCAGTGCTGCGGGTACATACACATATGGCGAGTGGGGCAGCCCTCCTCACACCTCCCCAGCTGGCCACAGAATGTCCTGGAAGAGAGTGCACATCTTATTTATAGGACAGCACTACAGCACTATAGCACTATAGCACTCTGTCCTATAAATAAAATGTGCGCTTCCTGTCTAAACATTTGGCAGCCAACTGAGGAGATGTGAGGAGGGCTACACTGGTCACTGTATGTACACCTGTGGCACTGTGAATACAGGTATGATAATGGGGGTTTTGGTGCTATAGGGGTGTGCTAGATGCCAGGGATTATGGTCTTGAGAGAGACAGTACCATGGATTGCTGATGTGGAGGACCACTGGATGCCAGGGAGGTTTTAATTTGTCCAAGGTACTGGCAATTGGTGGGTAAGGGGACCACTGGCACCAGGGAAGTTCTACATTTGTATGGGCTGGTGATCAGGGGGAACTAAGCACTAGGGTAGCTACACATCTGGGACCAGGCAATTAGGGGTGGCACCATACTAACCTGCTCTGCTACCCATGCAAATGAGACCATAATGGGCATGCAAATAGCTCCTTAGCATCTTGCATGCCCAATGGGCTCATTTATTTATTTATTTATTAGTTTTTGTTGACCAGGTAGGTGCATTAGGCAAAACCCTGCCTATTTTCAAGCATGACTCGGGCATGGATCTCATTGAATATTGTAGATAGAGCTTTGGAATTATCCACTGTGGTGGCACCTATTGGGATGAATGTCGTGGCAGTGCTACATGACTTAGCACTGTGCCAACAGGGCCCTGTATTCAATTGAATAGTGCTGGTGTGCTGCGTGACTGAATATGGCATCCTTAGGCTCCCGGGCAAGTGCAAGGTGCAGTGCAAACTTTTGCATTCCATTTTGTGTTATTTTGAATATCAGACCATAGCTACCTGCATCCTATTCATGGATACCAGGATGCATTTGTGGCACGTCCCACAATTTATGGCAATTTCTGACACAACTGCAGGACTTGCATCAATTTTTCCAATACAAGTGTGGAATTCCATCTGGAAAGTTAGACCAGCTTTTGTTGTCTAACTTTCAGAATTGAACTACTGCACTTGTGTTGGAAAAAATGGATGCAGGATACTAATCTCACCACTGATATCCATGGAACTCTGAAAATTAAGCACTCTACAGTAGTACCATGAAAAAAAGATACAAAAAAGGCTGACTACTTACTACATTCTTAGGCTACATAATAATCTACCTTATGACTGTTTTGTAAAGACAGTTCCTTAGCATGTTTTAAACAACAAATTACTTATTTTTAAGCACCTCAAAAAAATGCAGACATGCACTGTGATGCCTTATTGTTAGCTTAATTGTGAGAATATATATTATAGGGGCATGGTACTGCCACATAGTTACGTTTATAATTTATTTATTTAAGTTATTTGAGAATTGGTAACCAGGAAAGGCACACTGAGCCTAGGCTCATTTCCAGGTGTGACTGAGGGAAGGGAAGGGCAGAAAAGGATAAAAATAATACATGGCTTAGACAAAAAACAGTGTTACAACAAAAGTGCAAAGTCATAGCATGCAAGGACCATAGAAAGTGCATAATGATAAACAAATTAAAAAATGGAAGATAACCATGACACCTGGTGTAAAGGGACTATGAAGAGGAGGAAAAACAAGAGCAAGGGGGGGAAGGGAACGAGTCTCAGTTGATATCCGAGGGAGGCAGTGGAGGCAGTGAAATGGAGGGAAGAGAGAAGCTGGTTACAAAGTGAGGGGATATGATGGGCAAGGGCTGATTGGCCAGCCAAGGTGTGAGGACATGGCAAAGCAAACATACAATGGTCCTTGGAATGGAGGGAGTATGAGGCAGGAACAAAGGAGAGAAGTGATGACAGGTAGTAGAGAAGTGACGCAAACCAGTTTTTAGATATAAAGGAGGCACAATGCATCTGGTGACAGGATGGAAGGGGAAGAATAGTGAGAGACGAGTAAAGTGAGAAGTGCAGATTTTGGGAGGGTGAGTTGGTTACAAAGCGACAGAAGGCATTACAGAGGGATCCAGACTGGCCAGGGTGGTGGAGGGGATGGACCCACAGACCACATCCACATAGTCAAAGATAGGGAGCACCATTTTGGTGACAACCTCTCCATTGACCTGTAGGGAAAGACAATCCTTACTTTGGTATAGGCACCAAGTTTAGGACAGAACTTGACATGGATGGCTTGAATGTGGACAGAAAAGTCAAGCTTGCTGTCAAGCCACACACCAAGGTATGAAGGAAGGAACAACTTCAAGTGGAGAGTCATCCAATGTGGAGTAATTTGGCACCGATTTGAGTTTGGCCAGTATTTGACTGGTGTCAAAGGTCATGGATACCATTTTTTTTTTGCTTTGTTAGTGTTGACCTGAAACAGGTTTGAATGGAATCATTGTAAAACATTCTGAAGTCTTGCTGTAGCAGACCTCACACATCCATGGTAGAGGAGCCAGAAGTGTAGATGACTGTCATCTGCATACATGTGAATATGCGAGTTGATACAGGATGAAGGGAGATCATTGAGGAAGATGTAGAAGATTATAGGGCCCCGTATAGAGCCCTGTGGGACCCCCACCTGGAAAAATGCATTCTATGTTAAAACCAAATTTTTGCATCTTAATAATATGGTGGTTTCTAGACAGAACAACTTGCAATATGCCATGCTCTTCCTGGGGCCCAGGATCTCCAGCTCCTGAAAGTGTATTATAAATTGGTTCAGCAATGTAAAAGTTCTAGAAGACTGGAAATATATGAAAAATAAAAATAAATACTTTTTTGCTCCACTGTAGCCCCAAAACATCTGAAAACTGAAACCTGAAATGTTCATGTTTTCACAATTTGACCCAAGGAAAGGCCTTTGACTGGTGGTTTCACTGGAACATGTATAGTTTATAAATTATTAGTTTAAACCCAGTTGTCATTTACAAATAGTGACAGAAAAAAAATGTTTTTATTCCTTTTATTTTTGCCCCCAGCTTTTCAGGATGGGCATACCACCACCCCACCTCATGGACGCATAAGTGCCATTTTGTTAGTATCCCCCAAAACGTGCCCTTATGCCTGTCACATACCTGCTTGAAGCTGTACACTTATCTGCTACTCTTTTGATAAAAGCTCTCTGTGAATTTAAGTAAGCTCCCCTTTGTCCCTGTATTTGAACTCACGGAAAAAAGTACCATGGCATCCACCCTATTTATCTTGTGCATGTACTTGTATGTTTCAATCATGTCTCCCCTTTACCTCCTTTTCTCTAGGGTGTACATATTCAACTCATGCACCTCTCTGTGTACATCTTGTGCCTAGTCCATGGCGTGGACCAGCTTTGTTGTCCCTCACAGTACTACCTTGACTTTGTCACAGTCTTTTCTCATGTGAGGACTCCTGTACCTTGTGTAGTATTCCAGATGTGCTTGCGTTAGTGACCTGTACAATGGAGGATCACCTTCCAGTTTCTACTTCATATCCCACTCCCTATGCATCCATGAACCCTGGTTGCCTTATTCATAGCTCTATTACTATGTGCTGTTGTTTATAGGCTCTTTGACATAATGACCTCTAGGTCCTTTTCCTCCTTTGAAGTTTCCAGTGCCACCCCCACATAATTTCATACTGCACTCTTAGTTTCCTTTTGCCAATGTACATCACCCTACATTTATTAGTATTGAAACCCTGCTGCCAGATCTTTGACCAGCTCTTCAACCTGCCCAGATCCTTCCTGAGCCACCTGACAATGCTCCATTGGTGCAAAGCACTGCGGTACCTGCTTGGTGGTTTGTATCTGCAGTTATTGCACTTGTCACCTGTCTATATTTTTGGAATAAAACTTCAGCAGCAGCAATATCTGGATGTGTTTCTCATGACTGGTGACAGTGCAGTTCCTGATTAAGAGTGTAGATGATTAGCTGCTTGTCTGTGTACAGTTAGAGGAGAGCTCCTCCTCATCAGCAGCACTCCTGATCCTGCACTGGTGAGCACATGTGCTTTCTTGAAGACTAAACAACAAGTAATCTGACATGGTCATGTCCTATTCTTTGAGGTTGCCCATGTCTCTGTGAGAGCCACCAAGTAGAGGCTAGAGGCTCCCTAATGTGACCAATACCTGTACTGTAATCCTGGCATTTTGTTGCCAAGACTCTTGTGTAAGTATATATCTTTTTCAACATCTGACTTTGCCCCTTTCACTTTACCCCAGAGTGTGGTTGATCCCATTATATTGTCTGATGGGGAAGGCTGTCAAGCCCCCTTGTTAATGACATTGGATGTGTACTTGACACACTGACTCCCTGTCACTAGTTTAAGCTAGCTTCATGTTGTGCCTACCTTTCTCCAGGTACCACCATGCCCTCCTTGTTGGGATGCAAGGCATCCCTTCAAACCTACAATCCTCCAGGTCAATCCCCAGTCCCCAACAAACCCAGATCCCTCATCCTTGCTCCCACTGTTTAGCCATACATTGAGTCTAAACACATGGAACTGTTCTCTCTCTGATTTAGGCATAGTCACAGTAGCACACTGAGAGGGGTTACTGGCCATGAACTCTCCTTCTCTACCTTCAACTTGAGCACAGAAGTCTGACTTCACCTGTTCCATACTGTGCCTGCTCAGATCAATCATGTCCACTTGTACAATTAGATCTTGCCTTTCCTACCCCTCTCCATGAGTTCCCCATTCTGGCTATATGTCCGTCTGTTGTCACCCCTGGTAATCTGTGAGAAACCTCTTTACCATCAGGTATAAGACCAACCTCCTTCCCAGTGCCCCTCACAATAGAATCCCCCTCTATACATACCTTTCTGTTGCCTGTTTGGGGCTTGATTCACCCCAGGCATGCTCTCCACCAGTGCTTGCCTGCTAGGAATGCCATTCCCTCTTTCCCCATGGGGGTAGATAGGGGCATCTCATGTAGGATTAGGATGAACTTATTGCCAGTGCACAGCCTTGGTTCCTCAGGCTTGGACTTCCTTCCTCCCATCTTACCTTTCTTCACCCCTTTACTGCCCAGCATCCTTCTCTGGCCTGTGTTGGCTTTGGAGGTAGTTGTGGAAGTAGTGTCCTATGAGGCCTGGCAGTTCCAGCTCTGAAGTAGCATGTTTCAGCCCCAGCAGCTTTCAGCTTTGCTCTCCTGACCTGGAACCACCTACAGCTGAGGCAGTGACTGAACATCCAAAGCACCCTATGGTTTGTCACTATTCCACACCCCCTGCACTTTCCCACATCCCACTAATGCATTCCTGCTGCATTACTGTGTGTTTGTATTGACTGTAACTGTGTTGCAAATTTAGCATGTTACTTACAGCACCCTCACAGTACTCAGGCTCTTTACACTATTTTCCTATCCACACATTTTAGAAAACATAGGAAACTGAAACAAAAGATGGCACAAGGAGACCAAGGGTCCATCTTGTCTGCCCATGTATTCTTTGGACCTTCTCAGACCAAGGACCTAACCCCACTTCTGTCTAATGACTCCTACTGCTCCTGTTGCTTTTCATTGCAGTTTAGCCTTGTCCACAACTTGACTGATGTCACAGACTTTGCTTCCACTACCTCATCTGGCAGTTTGTTCCATGGCTCAATGCCTCTTTCTGTAAAATAGTGTTTCCTAAACTCCCTCTTGAAACACCCCCCCTTCAACTTCCACTCATGCCCTCTAGTATTAGAGTTGGAGATTCTGTTGAACAGGTTCAAGGAAAAGGCTACCACAGTCAGGGTACCTCTAGCCTTAATCTGCAAAGAAAGGTTGCGATGCAGTGAGGTAGGACGTGCTACAGGCTTAGAAAGGTAAATTTGTTAGCAAGAAAAACCTGTACCATTGCCAAGGCTAAAAAGAGAATATCTCTTTACAGTCCCATATAAAGGACTCACCGACTCCTGGTATTGCTGTATTGCTGTGCAAATATCACAACATTCCTTTATTAGGTGCAAACAACAGTAGATAAAATAAATCCAAGAGGAGTCAAGAAAATCACCATAAGCCATACACAATAAACACTTCCTGATAGCTCACCATGTCACCTGACACATTTCGTTCAATGAGAGCTTACTCAAAGGTTAGTGGCCATAAAACACAATGTGCTTAAATACAGAAAAATTTAAAAAGACATCGCTTCAATAATATACTATCACAATGATACACAGTTAATACACATTCAACAGACATGCTGTATATTGCAACAAGAGGTGCAAGCTTGTATGACAACCTAAAAGGAATATCAGAACTTCTTTTTGTTATATACATATAGGGCCGGATATTCAACCTGCATCGAAAAAGTGCGCAACAGCAGGAGCAAGCACAAGTCAATTGCGCATAGGCGCAACAGACGCGATATTCAAACATGGAGCAAAACAAATTGCGCAAGCAGCCAACGTCTGAATATCGCACAAACTGTGCCATAGTGCAACCAGGAAGGGGAAGCTGAGCAGAAAGGTTGCACCATAGCGCAACAAGGCTAGCCCAGCTGAGCAGTCCAGAGGTGCCATAGTGCAAGCAGAGCCCCCCCACCCACAGCAGAGCAATGGAACTGCACAACCAGGGAGGCAGGCTGGGGCCCACTGCCAGCCATGCCATACATGGGCACAGGAACACACTGCAGAACCAACAAGACACCCGCACACCCCAAGCACAGCATCACTGGGGGAGGGATGGATGATCCACTGGCCCATGGGGACAAACCAACAAAGCACAGCAGGGCCATGACACCCCAGCACAACCACTGTCAGGCTAAGACTGCCACACACAGGGGGTTGACAACCACAGTGCACAGCAGCCCCCCGTCTGCACAGCACACCCTTCACCATGACCCCAAGACACCACCCATGTGCAGTGACTGTCACTGCAGTAAACACCATGCATCCCCCCAGCACATGTCAACCTCATGTAGCATAGAACCATACAAGCCAGACCCACCCTGGGCACCCAGCAGTGGGCGGCAGCAGATGGCAAGACCGACTGAAAGTCACTGCCACACGGAGACACCTCCCATGCACACACACACACACTCACACACACACACATACCCAGGACCATACCACCCCAGATGGCATGCACACCACTGCAACTGAGCAACCATAGCCAGCTGCAAAACAGAGACCACCACAGTATTCATAACAAAATATATATATATTGGAAAACAGAAATTACAACACCAAGATCAAGAACAAAACTATATACAGATATGTACAAGACAAGGGCGGTAGGGGTACAAGGTAGGGGTGGGCAAGGGTAAGGTGAACAACTGGGAGAGGGAAGGCAGGGTGGGAGGATGGGTGAAGTGGGAAGGGAAGCACATTTAGTGCCTTGCAGGCTGGTCTGCTGCTGCCTGGTGCTGTCCCTGTCGCCTCCACCATCACCTGAACCCATGGCGCTGAATGTCCCGGAGGATGTCATGCGTCGCGATGGATACCCTGGTCAGCCACTGGAGGGCACGGTCTATCCTGCGTAGGATGCTGAGGCCTAGGAAAAGGGAACACAGTCAATGGCTGTGACTGTCCACAACCCTGAACACCACCCATCCTGCAAGGCATATAGCCCAGTGCCCCGCACCTGTGATGGTATGCACCCACCCACAGTGACCATGCACATGACACACCCAACCAGGCAGCACCAGCTATGTGCACCACTGCACACACACACTGCCCATGTCCATCACAGCACAAACAAGGCTGTCAAGTGATGTGGCAATGTGGTGGGATGCCAGTTCCACAGCCATGTGTCCAGTGCATGCATGGACCACCAGTGACGCACACACAGATGTGCAGTGACACTGGACAGTCATGACTGTCGCCTGTGTCATGCATGGTTGTGTTGTCCATGGCTGGTGGTCATGTCCACCCCCTCCAGCATGCAATAGCATCCATGATGTAATGATACTCACACTCATCAAGCAGCTGTGGCTGCTGCTGCTGTGGCCCACCCCTCACGTCTCCTCCGTCCACCAGCTGGACCTGCCACGGCCCTCCTTAGCCTGTGCCTGCTTCCTCTCTGCCAGGCCTGTGGGTGACAAATGTTGAGAAAACATCAGTGTGACCCCAAAGCAGACTTCCCCCTGCCCCAGTGAGTGTGTCTGCCCACACAGCCAGACCCATGCATCTCACACCTGCACACACTGACACAGCCAACCATGGCAGAGCCATCCCCCATGCACCACCACCAAAACACAGTCACACCCCTACGGAGAATACAGGTGCATAGATGGTACACCCACCTGGCCTAGGCAGAACGCCCCTCGTAGCACGTGACCTGAGGTGTTGCAGCACATCCGGCTCCCTCCTGCGGAGGTCATTAAACCTGTGCCTGCACTGCTCCACAGACCGGCACTGCCCTGTGACCCTCACCAGGTCAGTGGCCACCTGCAGCCACACCTGGGTGCTGGCCATAGTGAGGGGCTCATCCCCGTACAGTGCCTCAAAGTGGGGCTCAACCAGGGCCACCAGGTTGGCCACCTCCACCTGGCTCCATTGGGGAGCTCTTCTGCGTGCCATATTTGGGGTCATACAGCAGGCAATATGGTGCCCCGCAGCGCGGCAACCCCACTTGGCAAATGTTGTGCAATAGACCACCATAGGTTCCAATCGCGTTGTTCATATAGCGCCGTTGGTTCACATAGCACTGTCACCAAACAGCACAATAGAGCCATACACATGGCAGCCGAACAGCGCCAGGGGGCAAAGGTCGGGCACCAGGTCAGGGATCTATGACGCAAGGCCACGCACAGCGCCATCTGACATCTACGCATCCTGTGGACCGATCACCTGCGTGCCAGTGCCACAGTGGACTATTGCGCAGTAGTGCCACAGCGCCATATGGTGCCCAGTGCTGTAGTGCCACTGGCACAATGGTGGCCATGGCCTGAATTGCCTATCACGCACAGCACGTCATCAGCGCGGCAGATGCCTGCGTAAGCTACCTGGGCATGCACAATGCAGTGTACCACACAGTCACAGATCTGCGCCATTGGCTCAGCCAGCTCAACCGTATTGCGCAAATCACAACGGCGCGATATTCAGCCGACACATGCAAATCATCTGATCAGCCATTCAAAGGCGAGTGGTGTGATTTGCATCTCATTACAGTTGCTCCACTTAATTTGCATGCATTGCGCTATAAATGTCGACATTGGGCTGCGCTGGCCAGATCGGTTACTGCAGGTGAGAGGTGGGTTGCATGCTGTATGATGTTCTGGATAATGGTCATGGGATAACGCTGTGGACTGCACAGTGACAGGTGTCCACTTCCACCCATACAGATCGCCATGACCGAGCAGAGCCAAGGTGAGGGTGAGGATGGTGGGCGGAGGAGGAGGCCCAACTTCACCATGGTGGAGACAGAGGCCCTCTTCCAGGCCTACCTGGAGGAGGAGTCACTACTGAGTGGACGGCAGGGCACCCCTCAGGCCCGTGCAGCTGCATGGGAGGGGGTAGCTTGGGCAGTGAACCTGCATGGAAGCCACCAGTGCTCCGTGCAGGAATGCAAAAAGAAGATGGGGACAGACCGCAGGAGGGTGAAGGAGAAGGTGGCAGCCCTCAGGGCGCGTGCTGGCACTGGCGGGGCCAGCCAGCGGTGGTGGAGCTGACCCCGGCTGAGAACCGACTGGCTGCATCAATGCAGTGGAGTGCTATTGAGGGCGTACCAGGAGGTGGATTCCAGACAGGTGGAAGCCCATCACTGCACGGTATGACATGGTGGTGGTGTTGGGGAAGGTTGTTCAATGCACTCACATGTCCTCTCTTTCTGTTACAGATCCTGTTCATCTTCAGAGGGACAGTGGTGGTGGGTCCAGGCAGTGAGGAAGACCTGCTGACATGGAGGAGGGTCCATCCACCTCTGTCACCAGCCAGCATGCACTGCACCAGCATGCACGCCGGGCTGCCAACTCTGGCGTCAGTGAGTTGGGTGTGGGGGGTGCACAGCCTGTGTCTCAGCAGTCTGGCATGCAAGCATGCCAGCACGCTGTGACTGTGGCTGTAGCACTTACCTGCACCATTGATGATGCAAGGACTGCAATGGGCAGTGACATGTGTGTGTCCCATGACGGACACACAGCAGGCCAGCACATGCCCCTGGGCCTAGCTGGTTCCAACGTGTGTGCCAGTATGTCGGCACAGTCCCAGGCTGTGCCTGTCAGCACTGGTGGGGCAGCACCGGTGGCTGTGCAGGTGTCTGGCACTGTTGCGGCCACAGCAGTGGAACGAGTGGTCCCTGGGGCACAGCGGTTGGAGGGGCAGCAGCAGTCACCCACCAGCGGTCTGGGGGTACAGTGTCCAGCGGTGGCACATGCCCACCGCCCTTTGATATGCCCATTCCTGGTCCTGGTGAACAGCGCCCACCCTCAAGGGGTGTTGAGCATCAGGACCTTCCATACCCTGGGGGACAGGATGCCATTGTGGCAGAGTACCCATTTGAAGAGCACACCCACCTGCTGCTGGAATCAGTACAGCAGCAAAGGCGGGTTGCAACGTCCGTGGAGGCACTGTGTGTGGCTGTGGAGCGGCACAGCAGGGACTGTGCTCTGGACCGTGCAGAGATGGTCCATATGCGGATGGATGTGACCGCCGCCATTGACAGGCAGACCCAGGCATTGGTTGCTGTCGTGGCTGCATTGGGCACACAAGCAGGTGCTCCTGTACCACGCACCCCACACAGTACGCTCTCCACTCCCCATTCCCAGCGTCATGTGACACCAAGCCTGTCGATGCCGGGTTCTGCTGTGGGCATCCCAAGCACCCCTGGTGCAGGTATGTTTGGCATACTACAGACCCCACTGCGGACAAGGTCACTATCGCGCAGTAGGACCCCTGGTGGTCCATCATTGCCACCCCATGTGGCCCCTGCTCAGCCTGCCAGTGCTGTTGGGTCATGGCGGAGCTGCCCACGCATCCGCGGTGGCCATGGAACAGTGTAACATGACTGACCTGTCTTCCAGTGCGGGCCCTGTCTGGTGCTGCCCTGTGTGCACTGTGCGTCATGGTGGGAAGTGCACTGGTGGGTGCCCTGCACATCACGCCGACATACAGACCACCTGCACACCATCCTGACTGCTGTCCACAGGTGCATGTGCATGATGATGCCTGCATTGTACTGTACACCAAGGTGCAAGGTTGCCCAGCATCTGACACACGTACTTGGACAGTACAGGTGGTGGGTGTGGTCTGTGGATCTGTGTGTTTGCCATGTCTGTTCCTGCTCTGCTGTGCACCTGCCTATGTATGCTTTGTGCCTGGTGTGTGTGTGTGTGTCCATATGACTATTCGCCCCTCCCTGATGGTGTGTTTGTGTGCCTGGTCCCTTCCACTCTCCTTGCTGTCATGCACCCCTGGTGTGTTACTCTGTGTGCTTGTGGGTTGCGCCAGAACAGTGTTGATTGCATATGGCCCCTTGACTTACCTGTGTCATGCATAATGCTCCTCCGTGATGGTGTCCCGTGCAGCTGGGCCTGCGGATCAGTCTGGGGTCCCATCGGCCAAGGGGCTGCTCATCACCATCAACACCGGCACCACTGGCATCCCCATCGCTGTCCCCCTCTTCAATCTGTAGGGCTATCCCACAGTCTTTGGCCATGTTGTGCAGGATACAACAGGCCAGGAATATCCCACAGGCCTTTGAGGGTCTGTACTGTAGGGCACCGCCGGAGGTGTCTAGGCATCAGAAGCATGCCTTGAGCATCCCAAACACCCACTCAATGATGTTGCGTGTGGCGGCATGTGCCTCATTTTAGCGTTGCTGCGCTGGGGTCATGGGGCGTCGGTATGGTGTGAGCATCCAGGGATGGAGTGGGTATCCGCTGTCACCTGTGTGGAGATAGTGGAGATCAGTATCATGTTCAGGTCCATATTGCCCATATCCCTGTGTGCCACTACCATAGCAGCTGTGGCATTCCCACCTTGCCCGAGTTTGCATTTCCTACATGCGTACTCACCCTCTAGATGGCCTGTGGGGATGTCCCCACTCTGGAATCGATGGCACAGTGTGGACTGATGCCATATGAAGGCATCATGTGCTCCACCAGGGTGTGTGGCACAGACATTGATTATACACCCAGTGGCATCACACACCACCTGGCAGTTGACACTGGAGAAGCCCTTTCTGTTCCTATATGTGGCCCCATCGGGGCCAGGTGGCATGCGAATGGCCACATGGATGCAGTCTATGGCCCCTAGCATGCCAGGCACACATGCTACCCTGTGGAACTCCTGCATGTTTGCTGTACGCTCTGCCGCGGTGCTGGGGAAATGAATGTGCTCCGCAGCATGTGGCAGCAGTGCGTTGAGGAATTGGGTGAGGATGAGTGACGTGGCTGACTGTGTGATGCCTGTGGTGTCCCCTGTTGGCCTCTGGAAGGTGCCCGTGGCAAGCAGGCACATGCAGGCTGTCACCTTGGTCTCCACTGACAGTGCGTGACTCTGTCGTGAGGATGCCTGCATCACATCACTGCACAGCTCACAGAGCCGCCTCAGTATTGCCCTGTTCAGGTGGTACCGGCCCATGATCTCTACATCTGTGTACAGCTCAAAGCTGATGCGGGCATGGTACTGCCTGTTGGAGGTGTACCACCGACGGGCCCATCCACGGCCATGTCCCCCTGCACCTTGCATTCTCACCCCCCTCATTACAGCTTCCATGTGGAAGCTGTCACTGTCCATCTCCCTGGCTTGTGACCCCCCTGGCTGACGTTGCTTTGTTACCCCGCTGTCCTGACTGCTACTTCCACTGCACCAGGCACCCCCCACTGGCCTCTGCAGCCTATGGCCCACACTGCTTCCCTTGCCTGCCCTGACCTGTCACTGTCTGTCTTTCTCTCTCTCTCTTCCCCACTTGGCATCCCTGTAGCGTTCTTGCACCTCTTCCTTGAGCCTTTTTATTTTGGCTCATTTCCGCTCAGGGCAACTTCCGGCTGTTCGCTGTTGCTCATTGCACAAGTCTTTGAATATCGCATTGCGGTCTTTATGCATGGATCCACCCCCTTCGGTTGCGCATGCCTTCATTTGCCTTGCGCTGTTGCTCAGCATGTTTTCTGTGGCGCAACTGCCTCCTGCTGAATATTGCACAATGGCGCACTTTCCGACTTGCGCATGCGCAACCCTATTGCGCATGGCTCAACCCTTTTGAATATCCGGCCCATAATGTATTCATCTGGTAATTATATTCTCCATTAATTTCATAATGTTATAACAATTTTCTAATAAAGGCTGCATTTCAATAATTATCAGTACCATTACAGGCACATTTACTTATTATGAATTGTTTAAAATCAAACCTGTCAGTTTCAAAAAGAGAAAGATTTCCTCAGTTTGTTTAAAACTCAGTCAGCATGGAATGCTGGTGCAAATCTGCATAGAAAGAAAGAAAAGAACAAGATTAAAAATATATAATCATAAGCAAAATTGCAAAAGCATCATTGTTCATTTCCTTAAAAGGTTTAACTTCAGTTTTACCATTCAGTCCTTTACCTTCCATAGCTTTGAAAGAAAAATTCAGTACTGTTCCTCTTCAGCAATAAGTTATTGTAATTACCCCCTCCCTGGACATAACAGGTTTTTCAATTTTGTATAGGTAAATTAATGGTCATTTCTATTTCTGGTTTTAAAAATGCATGGACAACGCATTTGTCAAATCTTCATTGTCACCTCGATCTATATTTTTCTGTTGTAATAAATCTTCCCTTGGAATGTGTTCCACGATCTTCTTAGTTTCACTGAGCAACTCCTGTGAATAACCTCTCTCAGACAGTTTTTCTGTCAATTCATTAGCCCTTAACTGATACATCATTTCTGAGCCACAATTTCTTTTTGTCCTGATATACTGGCCCTTTGGTATTGCCTTAATAACATGTTTAGGATGGTTACTACTGACAAATAAGATAGTATTCCTATCCATAGGTTTATGGTCAGGTCAGTAGTAAGTCCACTCTGGCCATCTTTTTTTATTACCGAGTCCAAGAAAGGTATTTCATACAAATCAGTATTTACACTAAATTCCAAATTCTCATTGCTGTTTTCCAGGAACTCAACAAACATCAACAGTTCATCATGTGTGCCTTTCCATATAAGTAATATGTTGTCAATAAAATGTCTCCACAAATCTATTTTGTGGAGAAATGGATTATTGACACTACGTATTACATCATTCTCCCATTTTGCCATATATAAATTGGCATAGTTTGGGGCCAAACTGCCCTATGTGGCTGTTCCTTTTTCTGTAGGTACAAATAATATTTAAAGAAAAGGTATTAACTAATGGAACTGCTGGCAAAATATGTTGGTTTCTGTATTAGGGACTTGGTTAAAATTGTACCTCTTATATTAAAGATACAGGAGCCATTTTATAAATATTGGATAACATAGCTATTGAAGATGAATGGTACCTGGTGACCGAGATGTAACGCCTCTTTATACAAACATTCCCCATAAGGAGGGGTTGGAAGCTTTGGAATTTTATTTGAATTCTAGAGATAATTCGAACCACCTATTGAGGTTGTAGTACAACTAGCAGCATTTGTTCTTACTTGTAATACCTTTTTCTTTAAAATTATTTTTACCTACAGAAAAAGGGAACAGCCATGGGTGCAAGTTTTGCCCCAAACTATGCCAATTTATGTATGGCAAATGGGAGAATGATGTATATTTAGGGTCAATAATCCATTTCTCCACAAAATAGATTGGTGGAGACGTTTTATTGATGACATATTACTTATCTGGAAAGGCACACAGGATGAACTGTTGATGTTTATTGAGTTTCTGGAAAATAGCAATGAGAATTTGAAATTTAGTGTAAGTACTGATTTGTATGAAATATCTTTCTTGGACTTGGTAATAAAAAAAGATGGACAGGGTGGACTTACTACTGACCTGTACTGTAAACCTATGTATAGGAATACTATCTTATTAGACAGTAGTAACCACCCTAAACATGTTATTAAGGCAATACCAAAGGACCAGTATATCAGGACAAAAATAAATTGTGGCTCAGAAATGATGTATCAGTTAAGTGCTAATGAATTGACAGAAAGACTGTCTGAGAGAGGTTATTCACAGGGTTGCTCAGTGAAACTAAAGATTGTGGATCACATTCCAAGGGAAGATGTATTACAACAGAAAAACAGATCAAAGTGGCAATACTATAGATTCACAACTAACATCTGTCAGTACCTTTAATCCCCAGTCCATACTAACAGCTGATATTATTAAAAACATTGGCACATAGCTAAGCAAGCTCTAGGCCTGGGTAACTTAGCAGAAAATGGGCCCAGTTTTGTATACTGTAAAGGCAGCACCATCAAAGATAGGATTGTTCATAATTTACAACCTATGCAAAATAATCCCAGGATGTGGCTCCTAAGAGAAGGCAGTTGCAACAGATGTGGTAACTGCAAATTTGGTCAAAAGTAGTGACTTTAAATTTCTAAAATCCTGAATAGAATGGATGCTCCAATAGGGGTTTTATTACATGTAGTACTGTGGGCCTGGTATATTTTGCTATTTGGAAATGTGGCTGTTTTTATATTGGCAAAACAAAAAGAGCATTCAAGACTAGGATAGGGGATCATGAGAGAGCCATTAATAATGCAGATTTGACAAATGTGTTGTCCATACATGTTTTTAAAGCCTGAAATAGAAATGAGCATGACTTTACCTATACAGGAATTGAAAAACCTGTTATGTCCAGAAGGGGAGTGATTACAATAACCTATTGCTGAAGAGGGAACAGTACTGGATTTTTTCTTTCAAAGCTATGGAAGGTAAAGGAACGAATGGTAGAATTGAAGTTAAACCTTTTTTAAGGAAATGAACAATGTTTTTGCATTATTGCTTATGATTATATATTTTTTAATCTTGTTCTTTTTTCTTTATTTCTCTATGCAGATTTGCACCAGCATTCCGTACTGACTGAGTTTTATACAAACTGGGTGCAATATGTTCTCTCTTTTTTGAAACTGACAGGTTTGATTTTAAACAATTCATAATAAGTAAATGTGTCTGTAATCGTAATGATAATTATTGAAATGCAGCCTTTATTAGAAAATTGTTATAACATTGTGAAATTACTGGAGATTATAATTACCAGATGAATACATTATATGTATATAACAAGATGATGTTCTTATATTCCTTTTAGGTTGTCATACAAGCTTGCACCTCTTGTTGCCATATACAGCATGTCTGTTGAATATGTATTAACTGTGTATCATTGTGGTAATATATTATTGGGGCAGTGTCTTTTTACTTTTTCTGTATTTAAGCACATTGTGTTTTATGGCCACTAACCTTTGAGAAAGCTCTGATTGTGCGAAACGTGTCAGGTGACGTGATGACATACCAGGAAGTGTTTGTTGTGTGTGTGGCTCACGGTGATTTTCTTGACTCCGCTTTGGATTTGTCTACTGTTTTGCATCTAATAAAGGAACATTACGATATTTGCACAGCAATACAGCAGTACCAGGAGTCAGTGAGTCATTTATATGGGACTGTAAAGAGACATTCTCTTTTTAATCTTGGCAATGGTGTTGGTTTTTCTTGCTAACAAATTTATCTCTAGCCTTACACAGCCTATCTTAACCAATTACAATTTTCAATAATAGGTGATCCCCAAATAGGTTATGTCTTGGATCCTAACACAGACTGTCTTGCCACTTACATTTTGTAGTGTTAGGTCCCTGCACCACTTACCAGAGTCCCCTGCAGTCCTGCAGTCTTCCTACAGACTTTCTCTAGAATCTCTTTCTTATACACCATACTCCTGCTCTTGGCTCTCACGCAATGGGATAACCACAGGATAGGATGCTTGATTAGGTTTGAATATAAGGCCTCTGCCCTGATGTCCTGCTGTCCCTCTGCCAGTTGTCACCTAACTGAAACCCTAAACCAGACAATACTGACCCAGCTTCCAAAATACGGGCCACAACACAGATTTTCCATATTGCCTTTAAATGTGGGCCACGGTGGCTGGTCTCAGTTTATCCTACAGGCAATAACTAAAACAATAATCATGCCAGTTGCCCCATGACTCACCCTACTGATGAGTTTATACCAACCAAAAAATATATAATAGTAAGGAAAGGCACCAAAATGGCTAAACTGAAAAATCATTTTGTACCTTTGTCAGAGGATCTGGATCAAAGACATATGGAAGAGGACAGAAAGCCAATTAAGGGGACATAACTACACTTGGAAACGACAAACAGCAGTGGCAGAATAAAGTACAATAAGAAGTGGAGTAAAAAAATACTCATTGTGGCAGACTCCATGGTAGGGGAAGTAGAGACCCAACTGGATGACGGAGGGCAAACAGTTGTGCTAATCAAATGCCTCCCAGGTGAATCAGTGAAGTGTGATACTGATTACATCGGAAGGATAGTGAAGAGAGAGGAAGATGGCCTTAACATTCTGATACACCTTGGGATGAACAAGCTGGCTAATCAGTTGGCAGAGGACGCCAAACATAACCTAATGAAACTAGGTGGAAGAGTGGCTACTCAGTCGACCTCCATGACCTTCTAAGAGGTTATTCCAGTGTGGGGCAAAGGTAGAAGTGTGGACAGATTCAGAAGAAAGGAGACTGAAGAATTTAACATATTGTTGCAGAGTCAGTGTCATGAAAAAAGGTTCCATTTCACAGGTGCTTGGAGTGACTTCGGGGAAAGGAGGTTCTTCAGATACAATAGACTGCGCCTGACCAAGGAAGGAGTAAGAGCGCTGGGACAGAAGTTTGACGTCAGCATCGGGTGTTTAAACTGTGGGAGGGGGTAGTTAGAGGCTAAAGAACCTATCAAAGGCACTTTAAATGATAGGAGTTGAGCTGTCACTCCTCCTCAAATAGGATGTGGATGCAGAAATACTGTAGAAACAAAGCAAACAGGGATAAAAGAGAAGGAAAGATGAGGGTCAATTGGCAATAGGTGGTAGAGTGGGATACTACACATGCTGGGAGTAGGGACGGTGGGGTAAAAAGGGGGAGCATGGATATAGGAAGGGTGAAGGCAAGAGGGGAGGTAGCATAACTTGGAAAGCCATATGCACAAATGCCTGCAGCCTGGGAAATAAAATCCCAGACCTAGTGGCCTTAATGGCAGTGGCTGATCTGGACAATGTCGCTATCACAGAGACATGGTGCATGGGAAACCATGACTGGGACATAGCTATACCAGAGTATATGCTGTGCTGAAAAGATAGGGTGGAAAAGAAGGGAGGAGAAGTGGCTATCTACATTAGGGATGGAATTCAAGCTACTGAGGTTCAAGGAATGCATGAAGGGGCAGAGGAACTGTGGGTCACCCTGGAAATGGGAAACAGCACCGCCGTTCTTACTGGGGAGATCTACAGACCACCTGTACAAGGTGTAGAGGTGGACAGGGTCCTGGTGGAAGCCATCCACAAAATGACATCTAAAGGGGAAGTACTGCTGGTAGGAGACTTCAGTTTGCTGGATGTCAATTGGAACACTCCTGCTGCACCCACAGCAAGGAGCAGAGGATCTGACACCCTGCAGGGGGCATCCTCAGACAATTTGTAGTTTTACCACAGAAAGTAACGATATTGGACTTGGTGCTCACCAATGGGTACAGAGTCACAGATATAGTAGTGGGTTGCATCCTGGGGACCAACGATCACCATACAGTGTAGTTCAGCATGAGGACAGTTGAGGAGTCGAACCACATGAAAGCAAGGCCCTGGATTCAGATGGGCCAACTTTGAAAAGTTGGGGTAATGTCTCAGGAAAGCCCTGGTACAGAAGGAGGGAAGAGGGGTGTAGAAAAACAGTGGGCAAATCTAAAGGAGCCATAGCAGAAGCAACCAGCCTTGTAGAAGTAAAGTAAGAAAGTAAAGAGAAAAAAAACACTATGGTTCTCTAAAGAAGTGGCCAGAAAGGTGAGAGAAAAGGTTAGCTTTCAAGAGGTACAAGAAAATACAGAGGGAGGAAGACAATGGACTGTATCTGGAAAAATTAAGAGAAGTAGGGAAACCAGTCAAGGATGCAGAGTCACAAACAAAGGAAAGAATAGCATAGGCAATAAAGAGAGGGATAATACCTTTTTAGGTATATCAGTGAATGAAAAAAGTCCAAAGGAGGGGTTGTGAGACTAAAGGGAAGGGGGTGTGGAAGGGGACCAGAAAGGCAGAAATCCTGAACAAATATTTTGTTCAGTATTACTGAAGAAGGGAAGGGAGGGACCACAGCTAGGGGATAGAAGCACCAAGGGAAAGGAGGTGGACACCAGTCCATTTATGGAGGATAGAGTCCCAAAGGAGCTAGCAAAACTAAAAGTATATAAGGCAATGGGGCTGATGAAATACACCTCAGAATACTAAAAGAACTCAGAAGGAGATGACAGCATCCTCTGACAGCTCTGTTCAACAAATCAATAGAAACAGGTGCAGTTCCAGAGAACGGGAGGAGAGCAATGTAGTCCCTCCACAAATGTGGGAGCAGGGAGAAGCCTGGCAACTACAGGCCAGTCAGCTTGACATTGGTAGTGGAAAACTGATGGAATCATTACTGTAAGTAAGCTGTGACATATGTAGAGGACTGCAGGATGCAGGATCCAAGGCAGCATGGGTTCACAGCAGGAAGGCCTTGTCAAACAAATCTGTGTATGGGATGGGGGTGGGATGGGGTAGGGTGTTTTCTTATAAGTTTACCTGTCAGATTGTTTCCTTGTTTCTGCTAGACTTCTTATATTCAATAAAGTTTATCTAATTTCAGAAACAGAAATTGGTTGATTGGAAGGACACAGAGAGGGGAGGTGAATGGTGCTCATTCCAAGGAGAGGGGGTGATCAGCAGGGTGCCACAGGGATTGGTATCGGGATCAGTCCTCTTTATTGTCTTCGTAAGCGGCATTGCAGAGAGGCTGGAAGGGAAACATAGAAACATAGAATTTGACAGCAGATAAGGACCGCTTGGCCCACCCAGTCTGCCCATTTCCCTACCTGATGGATAAGCTGCAGGTCCTAGTTAACCAGCAGCCCACTTCTTCCTACCCCCACCCCCTAGAATTGCCTTATGACTGTCCCATGCATGCTTGAATTCCACCACTGTTTTGGACTCCACAACATGCCTCTTTGCAGATGACACTAAGATCTGCAACACGGTGGAAACCCCAGGTGGAGAAATGAAAGGGACCAAGAAAGCTGGAGGAGTGATCCAGAGTGTGGCAGCTAGATTCAATTCAAAGAAATGCAAGAGCATGAATTTGGGGCACAGAAATCCAGGGGAGGAATACAGGATGGGAGGGGAGGTTCTGACGGCCACCAGACAGGAAAGGGACCTGGTAGTGATTATATCCTATGACCTAAAGGTGACCAGACAATGGGAGAAGGCTATAGGGAAAGTCAGTGGGTTGCTGGGGTACATAGAGAGAGGACTCACTAGAAGAAAAAAGGGAGTGGTGATGCCACTGTGCAGATCACTGGTGAGACCGCATCTGGAGTACTGTGTCTAGTTCTGGAGGCCGCATCTCAGAAAAGACATAGACAGAATGGAAGCAGTACAGAGAAGGGCAACTAAAATGTTGCAGGAGTTGCATCAGAAGCCATATGAAGAGAGACTGAAAGACCTCAATATGTATTCACTGGAAGAGAGAAGAGAGAGAGGAGATATGATAGAGACTTTCAAGTACTTCAAGGGTATCAATAATGTACAATAGGGTAGCATCTTTCAGAGAAGAAGGGGACGTGATATGAGACGTGATGTGAGGAAGTATTTCTACACAGAAAGGGTGGTGGATACATAGAACAGCTTCCTGGTGGAGGTGGTGGGGGCAGAAATGGTGGGGGAATTCAAAAATGCATAGGACAAACATAAATGAACACTAACAATAGGGAAGAAAGAAGAAGCAGCAGGCCAGATAGGGAATGCAGTTTAAGCACTTTGTAGGAAACATGGGCAGACTAGATGGGCTCAGCAGCCCTTATCTGTTGTCAAACTCTATATTTCTAAGGACATTAAGCTATTGATCAAAAGAAGACACGTTATAGGAAACTCAGATGTGGTGGTGGTGAAGACACTGGAGGGAAAAATAAAGCAAAGCCAAAGAAATGTTAAATTACTAGTAAGCAGGCAAAAAACTAGAATGGAAGAACAACTAGCAAAGAGTGCAGCTACAAAAATAAGGAATTATATTCATACATCAACAACAAAAGAAAGACTGATAGAAGTGTGGGAACACTATTAACTCAAGAAAGTAAAATAAGTGGAAACAGGATTATGGCAGATACTTTTAATTCCTTTGTTGTGCTAGGATTAGCAATAAACAGCAAGAGAGAAATTCATATAGCAGGCAACTACATGCATGATCATAGAGGAAAATGAGGTTTATAATAAGTTAAATAGCATTAAAACAAAAAAGTCAACTGGACTGGATGATATTCAACATGGTGCGGAGTTTCAAATGGCCTAGTTCACCACAAGCCCTGGTGTGCTGATGTTAGGCACATGGGGCTTACTGCAATCAAAAAGATTTTCTATCCTGTGTGGCAACTGCTGCAAGTTAGATTAACTTTTTCTGGTCTAATTTGTGGCAATTCTGGGAGCCTGTTTTAAGAAGATTGCGCTGAATATTTGATACAAGCTGTTGCAATTCATAAGAACTGTCACAACTGGCACTCTGCTTCATACATTATGGGATTGCCCCAGTATTAAGGCATTATGGAGGGAGATACAAAGCAAAGCAGACCCTCTATTAGGTCTTGAAGAGTTTTTTATACCCGAAATCTGTATAGTGGGTGACTACTCCCAAGTGTCATTAAAGAAAGAAGATTCAATTTGGCCCTTATTTCATACTCAGTTAAAAAACTGTTACTGAAGCACTGGAAGGATTCCTCAATAATTACCTATACTGAATGGTTAAATGAGCTACTGTTTAATCTTTGGATAGAAAAGATGATTGCATCCCTAAGGCATCCCTAAAACTTTTGATAAAAGGGAAACTATACACACTGTATTCATCCCAGTAGTTTTTTTCCTTTTGTTACATTTTAATTGGATATAATATAATTCATTATTCATACACCCCTCAGTTGGTGTGCATAGTAACTTGTTTGAGTTATGTCCTGGCCTGGTCTGTTTCTATAGGATACCGATTATTGTTAATTTCTCCTTGGAGCCTTTTTATTTGTATCATTTCATTAGCTATGTTCTCAAATGGTGGTAGGTGATACCACTCTATTCCAAGGTTTAGTTAAAGGAGGGTGGTAGGAGGGTGGGAGGGTAGGGGGTAACAATGGAGGGAGGGGCTGTAATGGAAACTTAGAGCTGATGATACAACCTAAAGGCTCTAAACTTTCTGTTTACAGTTCATGTATCATAGAATAGTCTGTGTTGCTTTATGTACCTTATTGTAACTTCCTTAAAAATACTTAATAAAATATATTGAATTAAAAAGAAGAACTGTCACAACTGCACCCTAAGGCTGTAAATTAAGCGAGCTGCAGCAAAGGGATTGGCACACCACCAGAACCAAAGTGTTGTGATACAGGGCTTGACACAAGCCCTGCACCATGTTTTGAAAATCCTACCCAACATTCTTGAAGAATTAGCAAGACAACTAGTGTGCCTATTGACAGAAATTAGTAACAGATTAACAACCATAAGAAAGGTTCCAACAGACCAGAAAGATGAAATAGTCATCCCTATTTATAAAAAAGGGAGCCAAACATAATGCAGATAATTATGGGCCAGTAGCCTGACCAGCATATCGCGTGAACTGACAGAGTATATAATCAAAGATTATACATGTGGAAAATTGGTTGAGAGATAACTATAAGACTGACAACACCCAGCATGGGTTTACGCCAATAGATCCTGTCAAACTTATTGAATCTGAACCAGTTAATAAGGCCCTGCTATGTCACAAAGTCAAGTTAAAAGCACAATACTTAGTTCTTATCGTTCCACACAAATTGCATGTTAAAATCCTGGAGAAGGAAGGAGTGCATAGGGGCATCAATGACTGGATTATGGATTAGTTAATGGGCAGAAGGCAGACAGTGAAAGTGATTGACGACTTGTCAAAATGGGGAGATGTAACTAGCTGAGTACCCAGAGATCAGTGTTAGGACCCACATAATTCCATTTCTTTATTAACAACATGTTAAATACCTGGAGGGTTGGACAGGAAAATTTGTGTACGACACTGATGTGAGAATAGTGGCAGAGACAATTTCAAACTGTATAAAATGCAAGAAACCTTGATAAACATTGGACAAAAAAATTCAGGAATGGAATTTAATGCAGAAAAATGCATTGCAATGAATTTTGGTAACAAAACCCAAAAATGTCAGTATACCTTAGAGGGATATTTGATCAGAGACTGGGCAAAAGAGAGAGAGATCTGTGAGTTATAATGACACATGGAGCTTGATTATCAAAACACAGCACAAGCTGTGCCAAGGGTGGCCTGCGCTGCTAGCTGGTGCACCAGGGACCCTGCACCTGATTCTCTATTGGGTAGGGTCCCGGCATCAAAGTCCCACAGCATGCAGCAACTTTGGCCACATGCAGAACAGACAGCATACCTGAGTGGTTTCCATAAGCTGCAGGGCAGCCATATGACAATCTAGGACAGTGAGCACCCAGTAGATGTCGCATAACATCACAAAGAGTATGTGCTGATATATGATGGCACAGCACAACTGATATAACTAATCATCACGTTGACAAACAGACAGTATGTACAGATGCTTTGGACAATGCTTATGTGTACCTAACATGCAGCATCAGACTCATCTGTAAATATTTTCAATTTGTAATCCTGATGATTAGTTATAATTATGTGTGCTGGTACATCATAAACAATCACATTGGTGGTCAGCATATGTGCAGTATTCACCCCAAGTAGTGAGAACTGATCACCCATGGATAGTGTATGAACTGTTAGACCAGCTCTGGCTGGTCTAAGGGCATTTGAATTTGTTGGCACCAGCCCCTGTACAGAAGACCAATAAGGGATGCATAATCCCAGTGCAAGGCTCCTTGCAATATGCCACAGCTCATTTTTGGCTCATGGATGGCAAGCCCCTTTGTGCATGCAGCCTGCATTTGCCGCAGGCTGCATTTGAGAATTGCTCTCCCAGTATCTTGTTGTAAGACACACCTTGTATCATTCCTTATGACTCAAATCCCTTGCAACATTCAGGGAAGCTTTGAGAATCGGGCCCATCATCTTAAATGGGAAGAACAGATTTCAACAGCAGTCAGAAAATTGAAGCACTGAGCTGTATTAAAAATAACAACTCAAGTTAAACAAGCATCTGTCAATGCCAAATGTTGTCGCACTGGCATTGGCTTTGGTAATGCAATGCAGAAACACATTTTGGGCAGGATGTGAAAAATGACAGCTGCACTGTTCATAAGGAGACGTCAAAAAATGGCAGTGTTGAAAATGTGCCATGTAAATATTGTAAATTTGCGAAGTTACAAGGGTGCGTGGGAAATGTGCAATGCACTCTTGTAACGCAGTCATTTTATGGACTTCTCAGCACTAAATTTTCAACATAGCCATTTTAGCACTCTGCTCATGTACAGTGTCACTGTCATTTCTCAAACCGTTCCAAAAGTGATTTCACACAGCGACCCTGCGATTCTGCACAGGACATGCGAAACACATTTCGGCAGGATATGTAAATTGACAGCTGTATTGTTCATCAAGAGGTGTGGAAAATGCCAATGGTGAAAATCCAGAGTGAAAATATTACAAATGCATGCTATGAGCATGCATGCAAACTGCACAACGATGCTCGTAACACAGTCATTTTATGGAGTATCATCACCAAATTTTCAACATAGGCATTTTAGGACCTCTGCTCATGAACAGTGTCACTGTAATTTTGTAATCTGCCCGAACCTGATTTCCCACAGCGACCATGCTATTGTCGCGGAAGTGCAGAAACACATTTCGGCCAGGATGTGAAAAATGACAGCTGTACTGTTCACAAGGAGGTGTAGAAAAATGACAATGTTGAAAATCTGGTGTGAAAATATTGCAAATTCGTGAAGTTAGGAGCGTGCGCAGCAACTTCATATACATAAGTACAAGCCATTTTTTGATTTTTCCATAAATTTGCAACATAGGCTTTTTGAGAGCCCACTCATGGACACTGCCACTGTCCTTGTGTCAATCGGTCCCAAAAGGTGATTCCGCGCAGTGATTGTGCAATCACCTTTTGGAACCGATTAACATCATAACGGTGCCAGAATTCATGAGGAGGAGTCACAAAAACTCCATGTTGAAGATTTGGTGCAAAAATGTCAAAAAATGCCCGAGATATGCATCAAAGTTGAAAAAACCCTATTTATTCCATTATACAGCTTACCAGCATTTCCTCAGTTCGCGGTCGGCTTTGAAAAGTGCAGACGTGTTCCAGATCCACCGAAGATCCTCGTGCCGAGCTCCGGATGTAAGTATGGGGTGAGGTGGGGAAGTGGGAGGCAGGGTGCGCAGTGGGTGGTGCGGGTGGTGGGAGGGTAGGGAGACTAGAGGACTGTTTTCTGTTATGGGTGTAAAACCCCATCAAGGACAGGTTTCTTTTTTACAGGTTTTTGGGGGATACAGTGGTTGACCGGGGATTGGGCACCCTCTCGTCGGCACATAGGGAGTGGGGATACTAGCTGAGGGGTTGGGCACCCCCTCTGCACAGAAGAAGGGGGGGCATCATGTCGATGGAGAGTGGGCTCCCCATCGGCACATTAAAGTGGGAAAGGGGGGGAGTGACGGATGCCAACGAGGATAGGGCACCCCCCGTCGGCAAACAATTCTTTGCCCAAGATGATAGCCTGGGTAAAGAATTGGCTGGACAATAGGACACAGAGGGTAATAGTAAATGGAGACAACTCTGTAGAAAGGGGTTACTTGAGGGTACTGCAGGGTTCAGTATAATTGATCCTCTTCAATGTCTTTATAAGTGACATTGCAGAGGGACTGGAAGGAAAGTATGTCTCTTTGCAGATGACTCAAAGATCTGCAACAGAGTTGATGCACAAGGTGGGGTGGAAAGGATGAGAAGGGACTTGGCAAGGTAAGAGGAATGGTCAAATGTATGACAGCTTAGAGTCAATGCTAAGAAGTGCATGGTAATGCACCTGGGAAACAAAAACCCAGGGGAAGAGTACACAGTGGGGGGTGAGATACTAACAATAACAAAAATGGAAAGGGACCTGGGGGTAGTCATATCAGATGACTTAAAGGTGGGCAAGCAATGTGAAAGGGCAGTAAGGAGGGCTGGGGGGATACTGGGACACATAGGGAGAGGCATCACCAGTAGAAAACAGGAAGTTGTTATCCCTCTGTACAGACAGCTGGTGAGACCCCATCTGGAGTACTGCATGTAGTTCTGGAGACCCAGTCTCCACAAGAACATAGACAGGATGGAAGCTGTCCAGAGGAGGGCAACTAAAATGGTGCAGGGTCAGCACTGGAAGACATATGAAGAGAGACTAAAGGAGCTTAATATGTATAGCCTCAAGGAAAGGAGGGAGAGGGGGGACATGATAGAAACTTTCAAGTACCTCAAGGGAATCAACAAAGTCCAAGAGGGTAGCATCTTTCAAAAAAAGAGGTGTGCATGAACAAGGGGGGCACAATTTGAAGATGGTGGGGCGGCTACAAATGCAGTCACAGATCACAATTTATGATCACATCACGAATCACAACATTATGTTTTTTACTGGTTACTTGGATGTACTGTAACTTTTGTAAGCCTGTTTTGTAGTATCTCTCCAGGCTTCACTAGCCCAACATTGTACTCATTAAAAAGTGTTTTTTAGTCAGGGAGTTGGACAGTGTCTGCAGTACATACACAGACTGGAAAGAAGACTGACTGCACAAAGGCAGTTTACAACACAGTCTACTTGCACTGCTCAGAATACAAAGTGCCACACATACAGAAGACAACAAAAAAAGGGCATTATTACATACAAGAGTCGTGGATGGTGGACGAATACATTTTATAATACAGCAAGGAAGGTGGGGGGGCACATCATGGTGTGAGGAAAATAAAACTAATGTGGGATCCCATGGTGATCCAGCAGCAGTTCCAGCATGGACATAATTTGCAACTGATGTTCCTCTGTGTGATCCAACTGCTGCTTGACAGCACTCACTCTATCATTGTTCTCCTCAACAGCATGCCAGAGAACTGCCAAGTCAGCCTGTGTTACATGCAGTTCTCTGGGGTCCCCACGTCCTATAGGCTGACCTGCTGGTGGTGGTGGTGGCGGTGGTAGTTTGGGTTCTGGTGGGCAGCAGGTGCTGCTCTTGCCCTCTCTTCTTAGGGCCACCACCATGCACACCTGCACCCCTCTGCCACAGAAGGGTGAGCAGGTGCAGGCATGACCCATTCTGCTCTGGCCTGCCACTCCAACTGGTAGTGATTGAGCATATGGGTCAGGGTGCACTGGCCCCCAGTCCCCAGCTGAGTCCCCCGGGGCCCATGGTGCACCTCCACCTCACATATGTGGTACCTGACCACACTGCTGTCCTCCCCGACACAGTCAAAAAACTGCCAAACAATGGAGGTGCAGAGAGGACCAGGCACAGGCAGGGGAGGGCCAGATGAATTGGCAGCTGGCTGGTCATGGTTCTCAGCAGGGTTGGGATCCATACCTGGGCCCAGGGGCACATATACATCCTGCTCCAGAGGACCTGATGCTGGAGCTGGTGCTGGACATGGTTGTGGTTCAACTGTCTCAGAGTCAGGAGGTGCTGGTCCTGCTTCCGGTGGGGGGGACTCAGAATTTTCGATCAGTTCAACAGGAACCAGTGGCCATGCTCACCACGCATCCACCGTATGATACCTACCACCAGTACTACATTCTCCCAGAGCTGCCCCACCCCAGACATTCCCTCAGACCCTCACCCTGGTTCATCTTTCCTACTTCACTCCCTCAGTCTGAGCAGTGACTACTCACACTGTCACATAACACATACAGTCACACAGACACAGACAAACAACTAACTACTTATAAAGGTAAGAAAAATAAATTTACAGAAAGAACACATTAGGTAAAAAACAGAGTACAGAAAAGACAAAAAAATGTAGCTTAGTCAAAAAAAACTGTTGGGTCTATAAATCAAAGTTTAAATCTCCTCCTCGCTCTGATCTCCAAGTCTCAGCAGTGACTAAACAACACACTCTCCTCTCTCTGTCTCTGTCTGCACAGGAGAAAGTGAAAGTGTGTGCTTGTATGACTCACTCCCTTCCTTCCAGTGCGAAGTCTATTGAAAACAACAACTTCGCCTTACTTCACATTGTCATTCCGCCATAACACAAAGTGTTAATGACAAGGCAGAGTGAGCACTTTGCATTGGAGTGACAATGCAAAGTGTCCACTTCATGGACACTTCGGCGGCGGAATTTAAACGGCTGCATCTCTAGTGTGAACCTGCTATCCACTGCACCTGCATTAATTTTTTATACTGCTTTGTAGTATCTTTACTGGCAGTGGATTGTTACTGCTGTGCACTAATCCCACAGCTGGCAAAATGTATTCTTTTCCAGATTTGGATTTGTGACTTGTGAGTACTGGTTAGGGGCTGTTGTGCCTTTTCATATGCATCCCTTGAGTGTGCAGCACAATCTTAATCTGTCTGTGCATTTGCATGGCACCATTAATTCTGGGAGACTGCATTTCTTGTTATGCTCTCATTTCACTTCGTCAGCACTGGGGAATTTTCTGGACACAAGACAGTAGCATTTTGGGAATGCACATTAATTCTGGTGACTCTGTGTGTGACCTGACCACTGCATGCATGACTGAGTGTGCCATTAATTCTGGGAGACTTTGCATTTCTTGTTACACTTTCATTTCACTTCATCAGCACTGGGGAGTTTTCTGGACACAAGACAGTAGCACTTTGGGGATGCACATTCATTCTGGTGACTGTGTGGGTGGGATGCTGCCAATATTTTTGTCACCCCTCCTTACTTTGCGTTTAAGGCGAAATGACAATGGGAAGTAATAATCACAAGGAGAAGTGAGGCTCTTCTATGGGGCATACCGTGTAGCTTAAGTGCCAACATGAAGTGACTCACTTCACATTCACTTCTCTGGCAAATTTTAAATTTTGCTGCATCTCTACCTGTAAGCTACTGCCAATCCACACACAGCCATATCTGACAATAGACTGTATCAAGTACACTTTATGACTGAATTTAGGATTATTTAATAATTTTTCAACATTTACTTACAACTGCATTAATTGTTTTTGATTTCAACCCCATATTTTCAACACAACACCGCATTACCATAACAGTTGTTTTTAAAATCCTACCCAAGACATTGCTTTTCGGTCATTCTTCAAAATATAATGCTCATGAGGTGGTTTGACAGAAAGATCATGTTAAAAAGGTGTGGTCAAATCACACACAAAAAAAAAACCAAAAAACTTATGAGCGAAAGTTGAAAAATATGAAAAAAACATAAGTCAGAAAACAATAATAGTTGGCTACTGCCATCAGTGAAATACCCTTTCAGCTTTGATTGATAACATTGCTGTTTTTCAAATTTTGACTTCAAATGTTCATCATTGACTTTTTTCTTCACTCTACCTCACAAACATGACAGCTGTTGCTTTGTCAAATCCCACTTGAAATGACATTACACAGAACAACAACATCCCAGGTGTAATTTGAGAATTGAAATATGTTATGTCCATGAGGTAGGTTAAAAACAAGACCATGTTGTAAATCTGGGGTTAAAATCTCAGAAGAAAAAATTAAGGCCCAAAAGATAGGGCACAGCTTCTGTTTCTCACAGTGCCCAAAGAGCCATGTGTGAACCCAATTAACACTTAAATCATGATTTGTGAAGGGCAAGGGCACAATGGGCCCTGTGTGTCTTGGTTCATACTGCCCAAAGCAAATAAGGACTTATTTCTTCTTTTGTAGATTTGCACGAAGTTGCCTTGTGCACGGCTTGCACATCCCAGTGCAATGAATCCACCAAAGTACTATACAATACTAAAAACAAGATGGGAAATGCATGCAAAAAAAAACCAATGCGAATGTATAAGTTTCTGTTCAATGGAAGCTAGAAGTCAGGTCTTGTTTTGCACAGGGTCTGAAGGCCCCTATACAGCCTGCTTTCTGGTCCCTGCATAAAGCAAGATGGGACTCAGGTCCTGTTGTGAGAAAGGCCCAAAGGTCCCTGCACTCTCTATTTTGCATGAAGCAACTTAGGACTCAGCCCCTGCTTCGTGAAAGGCCATGCATGAAGAAAGTTAGGAGTCAGGTCCTATTTGGCACAGGACTGAAAGGGCCCTGTACATTTCCTGCTTTGGCTCAGTGACCGAAGGGGCCTGTGTGAAGCAAGTTAGTTCTCAGCTCCTGCTCTGTGCAGGCCTAAAGCCCTGTGCATCACAAGTTATGAGACTACATCTTCAAAACCTAAGGATATTTACTTGGTTCATGATGGCTCTTCAAGATTATGATATGGATTGTGCTTTGGCATTCAGCTTAGTGTAGTTCACAGGGATGATACATGGGAGGGGAGGGAGTTAGGATTCCAAATATCCCTAATATCAGATTTTCTTACATTTATGTTTCAAAAACCCTAACAGATGCATTAACATATGCAATAGCATAACTGCCCTCTCCAGCCACTCCGCTCTACTGACTAGGGATTGCTGGAGATTCCCAGGGTACAGCTAAAAACATCTGGAGCTAGGGCATTTTCTTTTGTGGCACCTACCCTGTGGAATTCTCTGCCTCATCGGGTACATCAGTGCCTGTCAGTGGAGAAATTTAAGACTGCCCTCAAAATGTATTTATTTCAGCAGGCATTTGGTACTGTATTATATTGATTACTCTGTGGTTTTATGGCTTATTAAGTTATTGTATTCTAGGATTTTATTGTTGTAATGGTTATTTTACTGTGAATCGCTCTGATACTTCATTGAAGAGCACTATACAAATAAAGTTTACTTACTTTTTGGTGCCCCTCTGGATATGAACAGCCATGCAATGCCAGTTTAATGTTACCCTAATATCAGCACTCTCTATGTAACCACTGCTGTGTCATTTATTTTGTGTCACAAGACAGTGCAGATATTAGGGTAACCACAGTCCTGTATCACATCAAAATTCAAACAAGGAACACCGCACCACTGATCTACCAAGGTTCCAAAGGATTTGGACCCTAACTCTTCACATCCAACACTATTGCAGGTACAGCCCTGTAATTTAGCATGGGTACCCACTGTCAGTTAATCCTGTCATCTAACAAAGCTGAAGAAATTTAATTTGGTAGTTTTACAATTACAGTGGAAATACTGCAGATTACTAATGGCAACCTTTTCCCAAAAATTCATGGATGCATGATTGGTCATGCTACCAGAATTCCACTTATCACCACTGCATCTGATTAGCTGAGCTAAGCTGTTTGTGGCCCTGTATTTCCTTCCTTGTGACAATTTTGCTCCACTGCTTTTTTTCTCTGTGAATGACCAAATGGACTCAGTGGAGCTGGTTATCCCCTTGATATCCTCCTTGCTCTTCACAGTGACAGTCTCTCATAAAAAGAAAGTTACCTTCTTATTTTCCTGTCTCCCCTCCATTTTATTTTCATCCAAAGAGTACATAGCAAGATTTTTGACTTATTCCTCATATGTCTTACCCTGTTGCCTCTGGATAATCTTGTGGTCCTTCTCCATGCCACATACAGCTTGTCTCTGTACTTTTTCAGGTGTGTCCTCCAGAACAGGGCACAGTACTCACAGAAACATAGAATTTGCTGGCAGATAAGGACCGCTTGGCCCACCTAGTCTGTCCATTTTTCCTGTATGTAATATCACTGCAGATCCTTCTGATCTCCAGCCCATTCACCCACCCCATTCCCTTTCCCTGAGATTCCTTATGCCCATACCAAGAATTCATGAACCCCACCACTCTGCTGGAGGACTGGTCAAGGAATCCACCACTCTTTCGGTGAAGAAATACTTTCTCACATCTCTCCTGAATCTATGCTCTCCAGTTTTTTAGCATGCCCCAATGTTCTGAGCACTTTATTTTCTGAAAGTACTTCCCTCTTGTACCTCATTAACCTCCATGAGGTATTTAAAGGTCTCTATTATATTCCCCCTCTCTCCTTTTACAGGGTGTACATATGTACTGTAGGTCCTTCAGTCTGTCCTGATATTACTTCTGATCCAGACCCTGCATCATTTTAGTTGCCCTCCTCTTGACCCCCTCTACTCTGCTTATATCCTTCCAGAGATGTGGTCTCCAGAACAGAAGCAATGCCGCTTCCCTCTTTCTGCTGGTGAAACCCTTCCCTATGCACCCCACTATCTCACTAGCCCTCCCAATTGCCTTGTCACACTGCCTGGCCACCTTTAGTTTATTTGATATGATCACCCCCAGGTCTCTCCTGACTGGTGGTCGTCAGTACCACTCCTGCCATTTTGTACTCTGCCCCAGGATTTCTGTGCCCCAAGTGCACTACTTTGCACTTTTCACATTGAAACATAGCTGCCATGACAGAACCCATGGTCAGGTGGGTGATACGTTGGCAGATGTCAATGGGGTGAGTGATGTATGTTTTCATGGAATAAAACATTTTTAACTACAGACTAAGCAGCAGGTTTGTAATTTATGATACACACAAGTGCCTGTTAGTGATTTTTCTTTCTTCTGCACTTTGTATTTGTGAGTGAGTTCCAAGTGTGGACTCCTTAGCTACCCTGTACCCTGGTGTATTGGAGATTTTCACCAGTACTTATTTAACTCCTTCCCCTGTACTGGAGGTCCATAGATCATGCCAGTGTGAATAGAGGCTCCATTCCCCATCTCTAGGGTGACTCATGATAACCACTGCTCCCCGTAGATACCCATATCTCTGTGGCTTTATGCCCTTCCTCATGTAGGGCACTCACACCCCTCCTTTCATTCTCACCCTATCACCCTCAACAGAGTATAGCCTGGTATGGACATGTCCCAATCATGGTTGTGAGTGCACTAAGATTCGATAATGGCCACATTAGCCAGGTCAGCCTTTGCCATTATGGCCTCTAGGTCTAGAACCTTATTTCCTACACTTCTTGCATTCACACAGGCCTTCCAGATAGTGTTACCATTCTACTTGTTACCCCTTTTCCTTTTTTTTGCCTTCTCTTCCTTCTTTTAGTTCTTCTGTTCCTATCCACTTTCATTTCTACCACCCTTCTTTCTTTATTTTCACCCTAGCCACACTATTTAATGAACAAGTTGGTGAGTTATACAAATGCAAAGACTTGTCACCTGTAAATGACAGTCATAAGGGCATTGAATCAGTTTTCCTTAACCAGTGTTTACCAAAATTTGATATCAAAATGTTAACATGTGCTGATGTAAAATTTTACTTAACTAGATATACAGTAATCCTAAGCCATGTTTAGGACTGGATGGTCTGGAATGAGGCTGTGCTTAAAACAACAATTGACTCCATGGCTTTTCCTATCATGAAGTTATTTAATTACTCTTTAAATAATTTTTTTTCACAAGCCTGGAAGTTGGCGACCATTCATCCTGTTCACAAAGGTGATTTGATTACTGATCAGGGCAACTATAGGCCTATTTCATTACTATCCCCTCTTTGTAAAATTTTGAAAGAATAGTCTCTGATCAGGTAAATGATTTTTTGGTGAGCCATGACCACGGCACGGGTTTCAACTGAAACACAGAATTCTGGTGGCCTGATGACCACGGTGTTTGTGGGATCTTACCAAGGCTCTGTGACCTGGCTGATCATCCCCTAACACTTAAGGCACTGTTACACCTAAATGCTTCAGGTGAGGTAGTTAATTGATTTGGTGATTATCTGACTGATAGGGCACATAGGACCATGGTTATGGACTCATTTTCTAATTACAGGAAAATTGACTGTGGAGTCCATCAGGGATCTATTCTTGGACCCCTGCTCTTCTTCCTTTTTATTAACAATCTTCCAAATATTATCCCTTCAACTGAGATGGTATTATATGCTGATGATGCAGTATCGTTGAGGGAGGGTGAGTAGCAGCGGGCCCAGAATATCTTGAAAAAAAGATTTTGATGATTTGCAAAACTGGTTTAGGTCGAATAAAATGATTTTAAACACAAAAAAACAAAGGTAATACTTTCTGCTGATAAAAGTAAGAGGGTAGATTCATATTTTAAAGTTAAACCTCTTGATGGTGACTATACTGAGACAGTCAACGAATGTAAAAATGTGGGCCCGATCGTGAACAGTTCCCTAACATACAATCCACTTATTCTTAATTTGGTTAAGACAATTTATCCAAAGATTGGATTGCTTTTCAGTATTAGAACATTTTTGGTTCAGGAAACTAGGAAACAGATGGCTACCAGTTTCCTATTCTCTGCAATTGACTATGGGCTGGTCTGCTATTCTTCGGCTGGGGTGGGATTGTTGACCAACGTCAATTCATTGCATGGTCTTGTCTGTCAATTTGTAACTGGTCTTTCACTACAAACTCACCATTGCACTCTTTATGAGAACATAGGGTACCTCTCTTTTGAAAATAATAAAAATGTTAAACCTGCTACATTTGTTCATAAGGTGACTTTGGTTAACTACCCTGAATGTATATTCGGTCTAGTACTCCTTCAAAGAAGATTAGAGAGACAACTGGGCAATGGAATCTCAGTCCTATTCATTTATTGTTCCAACAGGGTCAGAGAATTTAGCCATATAATGCAATCAAACTGTACAATAATCTCCTATCATCTGTTACTCAGTTTAATAATACACCTGCCTTTAGATGAAGTCTTAGTTTGTTTGTTTGTTTTTCTTGTTATTAATTGCCTCGGATAAACAACCTTTGAGACTGGAGCTGTTTTACAAAGATTCCATGTCAGCTAACAAATACAAATAAGAAAAAACAAGAATACAAAATACTATATACAGAATGGTTACAAAATGACTATTAAACACAGAATAATTACAGAGCATATACAATAGTAAGTAGTGTACCAACATAACATTGTCAAATTTTCATATACCGAATTATATTCCTAGTGTAAGGAAGTGAGAAAAGAGAGAAGCAGCCAGGCAGTAGTATTAGCAAGAGGCAGAGGGCAGAGGTTTGGTGCAGCAAGGATGTTTAGTAGAGGTGGGGGCAGTGGAAGGGGAAATTGTGGTGAGAGTAAAGGTTGGATGACAGTAGTGAAGTAATCATCAGGTGGGAGAGGGTGGTTGGGGGAGAGAGAGAGAGAGAGAGAGAGAGAGAGAGGGGTTAAAAATAGGCAGGAGGGAGTGGGGGGAACCTAGTGAGCTTCAAAGGGGTGGAGAGGGAGTAGGAAGAGTGGCAATGGCTATGGATGAAGGGGATAGGGGGATCGATCCGAGTAGTCACATATACCCAAGGTAGTCAGATAATGGAAGAGTTCATTCTTGAATGGCTTAAGCTTTAGGATGCTGGATATGGTAGAAAGGAGTTCATTGAGCCATTGTGGGGCCTTATAGGAGAAAGATTACTGGGCAAATATGTATCAAAAAGGAACATGTAAGGCATTTTAGCCTTACCTTTGGTCTGATGGGTGTTAAGGGCAGGTTTGAGGAGCTGCTGCAGACTAAGAGTTAGACCTAGAAGGTTTTTCCCCAAGGAGGCAGATCTGGTATTTATCATCCCTGAAGGTTAAGCCATTTTGTCTGGGCATATAGGTCAAGAGGTGTGTATATGTTTGCCTGCACCTAGAGGCAAACTGCAGGCTGTGCTATTCTGACCTTTTCAATGCAGTTTCAGTGGCTGCATTATGTTTAGTACTTGGTACAGTTCAATGATATCTTGCCATTGTAATGATCAACTATAATATGTGTTGTTTTATATTGGTTTACCTGTATTTTTTATTGTTAATGTAAATCTGTTAATATAAATTTGTTAATTGTTTAATTTATCTGGTCGCATGTGAAAATAGGCATTTATTGCCTGCTGTGTAACATAGAAACATAGAATTTGATGGCAGATAAGGACTGCTTGGCCCACCTAGTCTGCCCATTTTCTACCTAACAGATAAGCTGCAAATCCTAGTTAACCAACAGCTTACTTCCTCTTACCCCCACTAGGACTGCCTTATGCCTGTCCCATGCATTCTTGAAGTCCCCCACTGTTCTTGACTCCACGACCTCCTCAGGGAGGCTGTTCCATGCATCCACAACCCTCTCAGTGAAAAAATACTTCCTCACATTACCTCTGAGCTGTCCCCCCTCTATCTTCAAATTGTGCCCCCTTGTTCTAGCACATCTCTTTTTCTGGAAGATGCTACCCTCTTGGACTTTGTTAATTCCCTTGAGGTACTTGAAAGTTTCTATCATGTCCCCTCTCTCCCTCCTTTCCTCTAGGGTATACAAATTAAGCTCCTTTAGTCTTTCTTCATATGTCTTCTGGTGCAGACCCTGCACCATTTTGGTTGCCCTCCTCTGGACAGCCTCCACTCTGCCTATGTCTTTGCGGAGATGGGGTCTCCAGAACTGCACACAGTACTCCAGATGGGGTCTCACCAACTGTCTGTACAAAGGGATAACAACTTCCTGTTTTCTACTATTGATGCCTCTTCCTATGCATCCCAGTATCCCCCCAGCCTTCCTTACTGCCTTCTCACATTGCTTGCCCACCTTTAGGTCATCTGATATAATTACCCCCAGGTCCCTTTCTATTTTACTGTTGTCAGTATCTCACCCCCCATTGTGTACGCTTCCCCTGGGTTTTTGTTTCCCATGTGCATTACCTTACACTTCTTTGCATTGAATCTGAGCTGCCATACATTTGACCATTCCTCCAACCTTGCCAAGTCCCTTCTCATCCTTTCCACTCCATCTTGTGTATCAACCCTGTTGCAGATCTTGTGTCATCTGCAAAGAGACATACTTTCCTTCCAGTTCCTCTGCAATGTCACTTATAAAGACATTAAAGGACTGGTCCCAATCATGAACCTAAATTGCCCACTAGTAACCCTCGTTTCTTCACTGTGTATTCCATTTACTACTGCCCTTTGTGTCCTGTTGTCTAGCCAATTTTTTATCAGGCTACCACCTTGGGACCCACCCCAAGGCTGGCTATCTTGTGAATTAATCTTTTGTGGGACTGCATCAAATGCCTTGCTAAAATCTAGGTAGTCCATGTCCACAGCCCTCCTGGTCTACTACTTTGGTCACCCAGTCAAAGAAATCTATTAGATTCGTCTGACATGACCTTCCCATCATGAATCCATGCTGCCTTTTGTCCCACTGGCCTCTAGGTACTCAACAATTCTTTCCTTCAGAAGTGATTCCATCATTTTCCCTACCATTGAGGTCAAACTAACTGGTCTGTAGTTTCCTGCCTCTGTTCTGCTCCCACTTTTGTGAAGAGGAATCACATCTGCCCTCCTCCAGTCCTCGGGTACCACCCCATCCTCCCATGATTTGTTAAAGAGAGTAGTCAGCGGTGTCACTAGTTCTACCCTTAGTTCTTTTAGAAATTCTTGGGTGAATCCCATCAGGCCCCATTGCTTTGTCCACCTTCAATTTTATTAGTTCTTTCAGAACCCTTTCTTCTGTAAATGGACTGGTATCGACCCCCGTCTTCAGAGTGTTTCTCTTGTTTGGTTTAGGTAACTCCCCCTCCTCTTCCTTTGTGAATACTGAGCAGAAATATTCATTCAGTATCCCTGCTTTTTCACTGTCACCCTCTACCCACATTCCCTCCCCTTTATTAAGCTTCAGTATCCCTCCTTTGGTCTTTCTTCGCTCCCTAATGTACCTATAAAAGGTCTTATCCCCTTCTTAACAGAATTATTATCCTTTCCTCGAGTTTGGGCCTTTGCTATTCTGACTGCCTTCCAACTTCTTTCTGCTTTAACTGATAAAGTTCTCTGTCCTGCTCCTTCTGTGTTTCCTTATAGTTCCTGAATGCTGTCCTTTTCTCCTTAACCTTCTCTGCCACCTCTTTTGAGAACCATTTTTTCCTTTGTTGTGTTTTATTGATTTGCTTTACACAAAGGCTTGTTGCCTCTGTGATGGCTGTTTTGATCACTCCCCATTGTTCCTCCACCCCTCCTTCTTGCCTGTTTGCTAGTGCTTTTCTGAGGCACTCTCTCATTTTCCCAAAGTCATTATACCAGTATAATCAATAAAAGAAACAAATCCTATGGGATTCCATTCCCCTTGGGCTCTCCTTACTTTCTACTTCAGTCTGAGGGGGCAGTTACTGCCTCCCTGATTTCTTTTTCCACACCCTTTGACTAGTTTAAATGCTCATCAAGGTAACATCTAAACCTCCACTTGAGATGTGGTCTCACCAGTGACTTGTACGACAGAATCTCCTCTTCCCATCTGCTGTCAAAACCCCCTTCAAATCACCCTGACTTGCTAATTGCCTTTCTATAAACTTTATTGCTTTGTGTAGAGACTTTGAGATTGTCACTGGTAACAGCCCCACAGGCCCCTTTCCTCCCTTGTTACAGATAACTTCAACCCTTCCATCCAGTATTCCTTGCAAAGAGTTTTCTTTCCAGCATGAATCAACTTGCATTTCTTTGCATTGAAGCACAACGGCCACATGGTAGACCATTTTTCCAGTTGTCCCAGGTAGTGGCTCAGCTCCCTGAACCCCTCCTCATTATCTACTCTTTCACAAAACTTTTGTGTCATCTGTGAGTAGACACATCCCCCTTAATGTCATCTCCTATATCCCTTATAAAATACTGAATAGGACTGGTCCTAGAACTAACCTGCTGCACCCACTTGTGACTCAGAGTTGGTATAAGCTATTGATGACCTGGCCCTTGTCCACATCCTAGGTGACCCAGTTGAAAAATCAATTAAGTTTGTTTGACATGATCCTCCTGCTACAACACTCTTCTGTTTGTTGTCCTGCAGCCAATTCTCCTCCAGGTACTCTGCCATTGGCTCCATGATTGTGATCCCCATGATCTTTCACACAACTGATGTCAGTCTGTATGGCCTGTAGTTTCCTGGGTCCTCCCAAATCCCACTTATGACATGGCACCACTGCCACTATCTTCTAATATTCTGATACTTCGCCCAGTTTAATGCAACACCTGAACAAATCTGTTAAAAGACGTAGCTCTTGGCCCATATGTTCTGAATCCTTTGGTTCAGACCATCTGCCTAGTGCCTACTCCACCTTAAGTAATGCCATCATTACCCTGTTCTCAGTGATCTTGGTAGGTTTCATTTCCCCTACACCCCTGTCAGAGGCATTGATGATACTGTTTGGTAGCATCTCCCTTTTACTGTAAATACCATACAAAGATAGCTATTCAGTAGATCAGCCTTCTGCTTGTTTTTTTTTTCAAACAAACCCTCTCCTTCTTCAACCTAATGATCCCCCCTTTGTCTTTTTCTTCTCCATAATGTATCAGAAGAATTAGTTTTCTCCCATTTTTCACTCCACCACTATTATTGGTACTGTATCTGTTTGGCATTTTTGAGAGCCCTTCTTGCCTCTTTCAAGTCTTCCCAGTAGTCGTCCTAATTCTCCTTTGCTGCCCACTGTTATATTTTCTAAAGGCAATCCTTTTGGCCATCACCACCTTTCCCTACTTTTATGGAAAACCAGAGAGGTTCCAAGTGCATTTTTCGTAGCGACCATTCTGGAGCAGCTTTTCTTGACATCCAGAGTCCCACTTGTGTTGATATGACATGCTTTAAAGAGATAATTGTTTTTCTTCTATGCTCTTTGCTCCAGCTGAGGATGTAATCATTTTTTTTATATTATCTATTTATGCCCACTCCTGGCTAGGGCTCAATGGTGGTGTACCTCCTATCTGGGGCTCCTTCTGCCCCAATTGGGGATCACTCTTCATGGCAGTGGGGTGGGATTTTTATGGTTGCATAAAGTAGCTACATTGTCCCATCACAGCCCTGGGGATACCAGCGAACAGGACTGGAGTCCAGGTGGTAAGCCTTGATGAGGCATGGCTTCTGCCAATTGCCTAATGACACCCTCCCCTCCTGACACTGTCTGCTAGTTGGATGGTGCCCAGTCCACCCCAGGAGTGGAGAGTTGCCAATCAGAGACTCAGTCCAGCTCTTCCTCTCCCCAGCTGACCCCTGGTGTCCTGGGCTCATTCCCAAACCTGGGTCACCAGTGTAGCATGAGGTGTGGCATCCAGCGCCTCAACTCTCAGTGCCACTGGACCAGGATGTACTAGTTTGTGCTGCCCAGCACTGCTTTCCTTCCTTTGCTGGACCCATACTTCTACCTCCTGCCACTGATGACCTCCTGCACTAGCTGACTTCCCTATCCTTAGCTTATGTCCCTTGACTGCCCTGTCCATTGATATGACCAGTACCCTTCCTTCTTGGCACAACGGCAACCCATAATCAGCATGCAGGTGATCTTCACCTGAGAATTCTCTCTAGCTGAACAGATAAAATAAAACCCTCCCTCTTTCCAACAGACTGTTAGCAGGAGTTAGGGTTACTAGCTGTCATCTCTTATAGGCCCCAGGACCATGAGGGCCTTGACAAAGATCCTCTGTATATCTTTCCCTTTAGTAATATCCCTATTTCAATAAATGACTTCCTCATATCCTCAGAACTTGTTCCTTATATTCTAACACAAACAACAGTCATCACCTCACTCTAGTTGCAGTTCTTGACTGTCGATCACACTCATTTGACCTGTACTACAAGCAGGCAAACCACCTTCTCAGCTCTTCCATTGTTGGATAACTGATGTTGGGTCTGGAGATATTCTGCTCTGCATAATTCCCATGTATCATTTCTACTACTAAATAGAGAAAAACATTAAGGTTCTTATTTTTACATTGTTAAATTTCTTAACACATTTTCACATCTAGAAATAGTCATGTCCATCTATTAAGTCCAAATTAAAAAGGTATTAGTAGATTTTCCAGATTTCCATGGCCCCTTTCAAAATGAGATTGGAAAAATGCATGAACATTTTCCTTTTCGAATTTGGCTCCAAAAAGATGATTCAAGTGGGAGCATTTACCGGGTTTCATGCAGTAGAAAGTGGACAGCAATTGTGGAGGGAGGGCTGTGCCTGTCACTCATCATGAGATTGTCTTGAAGTATACTTTTGGGGTGAACAGTGGTGTAGTAGAGCGTGGATCTGTAATTGTGTTACTAGATTGGGCAGTGGGATGAAGGTGTGGCTGTCTTTAGGATTTGCTTTCAGTATCTGTGTTGAGGGTCTTTCTTATACTACAAAACAAACTGCACATTTTTGCTAGGACTTAAGGAGGAGAAGGACAGTATGTTGTCGCAAAAAGGGACAGGGGAATGATGGAGTATGTGTTGAATGGTGGGGATAGGGGAGGATGGTGGCAACCATGATTACATGGGTGGGGTAGGGTGCATAAAAAAGGATTTTATTTTCTAAACTTTACTGTGCAAAGTCGGGTGAAATCTGGAAAATGTTACTCCACAACATATAATGTGAAGTTGTCAACTTCACATTAACTTTGCTTGCAATTTTTAAATTTGCTGTGTCTCTAGCATAGTGTACATGAGGGATGATATTAGGGTGTGGGAAGAGACATCAAATGAGAATGGTGGAGGGGAACCAATCTGGATGCAGATGATGTAAGGGGGGATGAAGCATGGGGTATTGTGTACAAGCCCTCAGATCAAATGGAGGCTGAGATAAAGGTGGAGAGGGAGATAAGGAAAGTGCCAGGATCAGAAGGAATAGGAGGAATGAAGACTTCAACCATCCAGAAATAGACTGAGGGTACCAGTGTCTGGGATTCAGAAAAGCAGACATCTATGGATGCCACTCAGCATTTTGTTCTCACACAGTAGACAAGTAAGGACACAAATATTGGGCAGTACTAGGTCTGGTGATGTTCAATCAGGGCATCATTAGGCATATAAGATATGTAGGCCCTGATCAGCCAAAGTGATCATCACATAGTAAAATTCAACATAATGCTGGGGTCTCCAAAGTGGCCATGGCACACATATGCTGGACTTCAGGGACGTGGATTTGGAAAATTGGGGAGAAATGCTGAAAAACACTCAATGGCCTCCATAAGATGAAGAGTGGAGGGATGTGGACAGAATTAAAGAAGGCTATTGTTGAGGCCACCCAGGACTGCATTCAGGGGACCATAACAGATCCAAAAATATAGGAAACATATGGTTAGGCAAGCAGGTAAAGAAGGCTATTAGGGACAAAAAGGGGGCATCTAATACTTACAAGAATTCACAGAATGAGGCAAACAGAAAGATGTAAGGATAAACTAAGTATAAGCAAAATGCTCATCAAGGAGGGAATAACAGAATTAAAGGGTAAAAGAGAATGACAGATCCCTTTTTATATACAGGACATTGGTGAAAGAAAAAAAGACCAGAGATAGAGTAAAACTGATAAGGAATTATGGGATAAGTACAGAAGACAATGGGGAAAAGTAGGTACATTATACAGTACTAAATGAATACTTTGATTAAGTTTTCATTAATGAAGACAGTCCACCTCTAGGCAGCATGGTAACATTTGAGAAATGGATGCAAGGGACAGATTTGGGATGAGAGTGAATACAGTATAAAGGAATGGATATTAATGGGACTAGAGAACCTAAAAACCAATACATCATCAAGGTTAGGTGGGATTCACTATAGGGTTCTGAAGGGAACAAGGCAGGTGCTAGCAGAACCACTAATAGCCCTCTTTGGAGAATGAGTGGGAACAGGTGCAGTGCCTGCAGAAGGGAGTGACACATGTGGTTACTTTAAACTAAAGAGATGATAGGGAAAAATCCAGAAACTTACAGGTCATTCAGCATGATATTGATAGTAGGGCTATATCTGGAGACCATTATTAATGACTGGATGGTCAAAGTCTTAAAGGAAAAGGGCTTAATGAATGGGAACCAGCATGGGTTCTTAGGGGGATGGTCATGTCACACTAACTTACTTGACTTTTTGAGTCATGACGCAAATGGTGGATAGGGACCAAGCAGTGGATGTACCATAGCTGGTTTCAGTAAAGCATTCATCTTGTTGCCACATAGGAGAATGATTAAGGAGGTGAGCAATCTAGGAACAGGGGAAGAAATAACTGGATGGATGAAAAATGATCTGCTGGATAGAACCAAGACACTGCTCCTCTCCTAAATTCTCTAAGGACAGGGCAGTGGTTAGTTGAGTTCTACAGGGGTCAATCCTGGGATAACCCCTGTTAAATATGTATATCTGTAACATAGGAGAGGGTATCAATGCCAGGATGAATCTGTTTGTAAATGATACCAACTTTGCAGGAGGGTCAACAGTGATGGGATAAATATTATGAGACAGGGAGCTCGATTCTCAAAGCCCTGGAATTGACACAAGATGCATGCAGCAAACATAAATGGTGCAAGTGGAACCTTGCATCTGAAACAGCTCCCTGAGCTATTCACAAAGGCAGCCTGCATCAGCCACAGGATGCTTGCCCCAAACAGGAATTGTGGCACCTGTGCACTCAAAAATGATCTGTAACCTGGTGCTAGTGGGCATGTGGCAGATGCAAGCTGCCACATTCCCAAAAACAGTATTCACAGAACTCTCCCAGAAGGAGAAATTCTAAGTATCCTTAGACCTGGCAGGGCAAGTCATAGGGTACTTAGAAAACTCCCAACTGGGAGAGTTGCCCTGTATGCGACAATGTGTTACTGTCCCCCCTTCCCGATCCCGATGTGGCCTGTTATGACATAGGTGGTAGTGCCCCCCCGATAAAGATAACCCCCATATCACTGAAGATTCCCTTTGTAGCATAGTTATGACATCCCCTGATCCCGATGGTGTCAGTCGTAGCATAATTAAGATTGTCCCTCCTTGATCCTTGAAGATGCCCAGTAAATGTTAATTAGTATATCTCCTCCCATCCTTTTTGTTGAGCTTTTTGTTTGCATCGGCTTTTGATTAGTTCCGACTTTGCTGCCTTTTAACTGCATTTATATTTTATATCCTATTTATTATTGCTGTATGTTTTTATGTATTGCGCTTTGGCATGAAGAGCGCAATATAAATAAATTACGATTTGATTTGATTTGATCTTGGCGTTGCCTGTAATAAAAACATAGCAAAATGATCCCCATCCTTAGTGGTCAAGCGGCTCCCCCCCCCCCACTGATAGAGCCCACCACCCAGAATTGGAGTAGGTTCTAGCACAGTCCTTCTCTCACCTCTATGGCTGGTGCAAACTGAACTGTCACTGGTGGCTTATTGTAATGTGTATGCACTCACTGCGTACACATTACAGTAAGACATCAGTGACAGTTTAGTCAGCGTCGGCCATGGAGGTGAGAGGAGGGCTGTGCTGGTGCAGGCTCTGTGTTTTGGGGTGGTGGGCACAACCTGCTGGGGGGCAAGTGGGTTTCCACTTGACCACCAAGGATGGTGGCTGTTTTGCTATGTTTTACTATGGACAACATCGAGGATGGGGGGGAGAGATAAACTAATTAAAAGTTACCAGGCATCATCAAGGATCAGAGAGGGGGGCTATCTTTATTATGCTACAATAGGACATCATCAGGGATCGGGGGCTATTATAACATGCTACAATGGGCACCATCAGGGACTGGGGGCTATCAAGACTATGGTAGCGATAGGCACTATCAGGGATTGAGGGCTATCATAACTATGTTACAATGGACACAGTCAGGTATCAGAGATAGGGGCACCGACTGTGTTTTCTGCAAGGAGATTAAGGCAGACCCCTCCTGTGTGCCTTGTGTTTGCTGCACAGAAGAGGTTGCCGCATGTGTGGGGACTTAGGTGCCATGACTCCTTCTGTACCAGAATCCGGTGCAGGGTCACTGGCACTCCGGGCTTTGGTGTAGCTTGCGCCGAACTAAGCCCACTTTGTGAACTGAGCCCCAGATGTTAGGACACTGGAGAAGTGGTTCAGTATTTAGCAGTTCAAATTCAATGTCAAAAAGTGCAAGGTGATGCACATCAGAGGGAAGAATCCTGACACAATGTGCTATATTAATGAGATACCCATAGAGAGCACAGAAAAGGAGACAGACCTGGGAGTGTTAATCAGCAATAACCTAAGGCAATTTCTCCATACAACAGGGCATATGGGAGGGTAACAGAAGTCCTGGGTGCATAGGAAAGGATTACTAGCAGAAAGAGGTGACTTTGCCTCTGTATAGGTCACCGGTGAGGTGCATCTGGAATACTGTATCCAGTTCTGGGGCCTATACCTAAAAAGGGCAATGCAATGAGTGGGCATGGAGATGATCTATGGACACTAGGACATGTTGGATGATAAGAGACTGAAAAGACTCAACATGTATTCACAGATGGACAGAAAAGAAAGGGGCATGATAGAGACTTTCAATTTCATGAAAATTCAACAGAATGGATACAGCAAATCTCATCAGACTGATAAAAAGCATGCCTCTGCGGGCATTCACTCAAGTTGGAGGGAGGAGGTTCAAATATGACATTAGGAATTGTTGCTCAGTGGAAAGAGTGGTGGATGGGTGGAGACTAAGAAGCAGGAAGATTTAAGAGAAGGTGGAATGTATAGAAAGGAGCTATCACCCAAGAAAGGGAGGTAGGGAATGGGTGACTAAGAGGATGGATGGAGGCTAGAGCATTTGCAAATAAGGAATCCCAAGACAGAGTAGCTAGACTGTTTGGGTCTTTTATCTGTTTATCATTTTTATCTTTTCTTGTTTCTGTCTCCTTCGTGTACCTCTGCCTTGTAGCAAAAATCATATGGTTAGAGCTGTAAAAAATTAATGCACAGGAAAGTTTGTAAAATATGCTAGTGCTACATACAGTACATGCAATTTTGTGAAATGTGCAGACATTTGTAAACATCACTTCACAATCAAATGTAACTTATGTGGGAATAAAAATTTTTATCTTTTGAAATATATTACAAGCCTTTTTTGTAATTTAAAGTGGGCCAAACGCTACGGCTCCCCAGCCCCCCCACAGCCTTTTGTTGTGCAAATTACAATCACTCTGCCAGCAGAAACACTTGTTTCTGCTTTTTTACTAATTGTTGCACCTTCCTCTGTCTCTTCCCAGTCTGAGATCCCTGCCCACAGCACCCAGTTGAGCGCCGGGGCTACGCTCCACCAGCGGGCAGTCGGCGACCGCTAAGCCAACTCAGGGGACCACGAGGCCGGGAGGGACATCGAGGAAAGGTACAGGAAAGCCGCAAAATTTTTGCCCACCCGCCATTCCTCTTACTTGTGTGTTACTTTTATAGGCATCTTCCCGCCAAATTCTCATCTCCCGCCCTCAGCGCTACTCTAACCAATAACCTGCCTCATTGCCCTGCTGTACCACCTAATCAGCAGTCCTTCCCTTACTTTTATCCCGGTAGTTAACCATCAATACCACTTTCACAATGGGGAGACTCCTTCTGTTATTTCTTTCTCTGTCATTCATGGGGTTCTTTAAGGAAGATGTCCATATCACACAAAAAAAGGTGACCCATCTGCCTAGCCTCTCTGTCTCACCTTCATCGGAAAATGATCAGACCCTCACATATGCCCTACCAATGCCGCATCATTCTCAGTGGGGTGACCTCCAAAAAGGGACGCAAATTACCATGTATGTATTCCGATCGATGCTCCATTACTGGATATACAGTTCCCTCACGCCTGACCACCAAACTGCTACTCAGTGTCTCGACACGATGTCATAACCCATTTGGAGCACCCAAAGAGTGGCAACAGAGCAAGAAAAGGAGGACCAAAGACAGCCCCCTCTTCCTATCTCTTGCAGCCCTTATGAAACTCCTATTCTTTCTACTGTTCTGTATTGGAAATGTGGAAATCAACCCAGGCCCCACTGAGTGTATCACCTCACCAGCAGACCTAACCTCAATCTCATTCCTCAGTTTTCTACATATTAATGCATGCAGCCTCCTGAAAAAACTTACATTGATACAAGCCAGGGTTGCCCATACCTTGCCAGACTTTCTCGTGGTATCTGAGACATGGCTCAAACCCACCACAGCAGATAGGAATGTTAATCTACCCAACTATCAGTTATTCAGGCGGATCGCCTAACAAGGGGCGGTGGAGTAGCTATATATGTAAAGGCCAGTATACCTGTATCCTCATTACTGCAACCTCGATGCCCAAAATTGAATGTATATCCCTCAAAGTATCTCTCTCCAATCGGCAGCTTTTCAGCTAGTTGGCTGCTACAGGCCCCCTCTGCTGACCACAAGCTTTTATCCCACCTGGGAAACTACTCAAACCAGGCTCTGAAAAGTCATTATCTAGGTGATCTGAATCTAAATTGGCTTTCCAAGGCAGCTGCACTTTGGTATCATTCTGTGATATACATGGGTTCACACAACTGATAAATGAGCCAACAAGAATAAACTTAAAGAATAGAAGCAACAGCACACTACTTGATATCATGCTGGTGAACAAACCCACCTATTCACATACACATACACTGGAGTGCTTTTCAGTGATATAAGTGACCACTGCCTCATTGCTGGAGTAAGATCTTCCGGCAAATCATCAACCCCAACAAAATTCCTAATGAGGAGATCCAAGAAAAACCTCAATATTGAAGGATATCTCCATGATCTAGCTCACTCTCCAAGCTGGCAAGAGTTTTATCTTGCAATTCTGTGGAAAAAGCACATCAGGTGCTAAACAGCATAATATTAAATGCCCTTAACACCCATGCACCAATCACTAGTGTTGAATAAAAACAAATCTTGCCGCTGGTTTTCAGCTGACCTCAAATCTGCACTGCTGAGAGAGACAAACTATGGAAGTTGGCAGAAAAACAAGAACCCAAATGCCTAGGTGTTATTTAGGAAAGCCAGAAATAGCTGCACCAAAAAGTAAGGGATGCAAGGCTGCCTTTTACTTGGCTGAACTTGACTCCTCCTACCACAATCCTGCTAGGTTCTGGGCACCATCAAAAGTATTGTAGGGCAGAATTCTAGCACCTCTCTACCAGCTCAACTGCACCACAATAATGGCTCTATTTCTGGAAAAATGGAAGTTCTGGATGTTTTCAATAACCACTTCACAACTGCTGTCCTTGCTTTTGACACCTCTCCAGCTAATCTGCTGTGTGCACAACTAAGCTCCCAGTACACTGGTGCACAGAGAGCTGATTCTTCCTTCTCCTTCAAACCTGTTCTGTTGAAGCAAGTAGAGGATCTTTTATGGCAATTGGATATTAAAAAAAGCACAGGCGCAGACTCTCTTGACCCCTACTTTCTAAAGATTGCAATTCATGAACTTGCAGTTCCACTAACACATCTCTTTAATCTATCTTTAACCTCTGGTTCTATTCCTACAGTGTGGAAAACAGCCTAAGTGGTTCCCCTTCTAAAATCAGGGGACCCCATGGACGTTAATAACTACAGGCCCATTTCCATTTTTCCAGTGCTATCCAAGATGCTAGAGAAAATAGTGAGCATCCAGCTAAGAGAATATCTTGATGATGCTAATCTCTTGAATCCAGCTCAATCTGGGTTTAGGGCCAGGCACAGCACTATCTCTGCACTGGCCAAAGTTACAAATGACTGGCAAACTGAATTAGATAAAAGAATAGTGTCTGTGCAGTATTTCTTGATCTAAGCAAGGCATTAAACCGCAGTGGACCATGAGCTGCTACTCTCTTCCTTGCATTCCATTGGCCTAGACCCACCCTCCTTAAATGGTTCAGGTGTTACCTTATGGATAGGTCACAGCAGGTGAAAGCTGAAGGTGATCTATCCCCACTAAACTCATTGCTAAGAGGAGTTCCATGAGATCTATCCTGGGCCTTATCCTTTTTGCCATTTACATTAATAATATTGACTCAAATCTCACCGAAGCCACTGTCCACCTCTTTGCAGATAACACTGTTTTGTATGTCAGCAATCCATTGCCTGCAATTGTCCGTGAAAAATTTTACAAGCAGAATTCTCCTTGTTGCAATATCAACTACTTGAGAAAAAGCTTCTTTTAAATGCAAAGAAAACAAAACCAATGCTTTTCTCCAATCAAAGCTACACCAGTACCTCCTCACTAAGCAATCTCCCCCAGCTATGCACTATCCTTGGAGAAAATCTGGACTATGTAGAAAAATTCAAATATTTAGGTGTGTGGATTGATAGCAGGCTTGACTACACATATCATATTGAAGAACTGCTGAAAAAACTTCGCCAAAGGCTTGGCCTATTCTATAGAATAAAACACTTCCTAACCAGAGACTCAAAGATGAGGTTAGTCCAGGCCACATTTCTTTCAGTTGTTGACTATGCAGACTTCCTTTATAGTCACTGCCCCATCTCCTATCTAAGCAAGTTGGATACCCTTCACCACAGAGCAATAAGATTCATAACAGATCTTCCATCTAACACCCATCATTGCTCTCTCTATGCTGCAGTTGGATGGGTTTCCCTACACCTCAGAAGGAACAGAAATGCAGCACTATGGATAACAGAGCGTTGTCTAAGAAACGTCCAAATTATATTTTAGACTGCTTCACACAGGCCATAGCTAGCTCCTATGCCCTAAGAAGCAACAACTTCATCATGCTCAAGATACCTAAAGTCAACACCTGGCTAGGGAGGTCTGCAATCAGCTATTCTGTAGCTATGGCATGGAATACTCTACAGAAATCCCTAAAGCTGACCAATCTTATACCTCTAGCATCCTTTAAACAGCTTTGCACAGGTTTCTTCGCAGAGAAATGCAACTGCTACCACAAGAGCTAGTCTAATCATTTCATAACCGTCCCTTTCCAGACATCCACCATATATGGCATAATTTTTCTCCACAGTTCTCCCTCCCAGACAGCCACCCTTATTATAGTACCTCAGTTCCATTTAACTCTACCTAACTACCTACTACCTACCTAAACCTTCTCCCACTAACTACTGGCCCTTACATCAATGCTAAATACTCCCCATTCATCCTAGTATTATATTATACTGTGTGTATGCCTTGACTCCTCTATTGGGACATATATATACCTTATCTATTAGTGTAATTTTCATATAATCTACCTTGTCATGTATGTCTTAATCAACTACTTACCCTTGATTATTGTATTTATAAGTGTTTTCTTCTGTATCTGTTATGCATATATAAGTGCATTGATGTATCTGTTTGTGTACCAACTATTGAACCTTGACCTTATCAGGTCCATCTTGTAAATGAGCCTTGCTCAATGATGTTCACCTGAATAAATAAAGATTTGATTGATTGACTGATTGATATGAGGTCTATAACCCTTTTTATGCAAATCTCATGAAGGTTTGCAAAGAAGGTAGTCCAGCACATGCAACTACCCAACCATGTTTAGAAATTAGAATGATGAAATCAGACATCATACGCAAGAATCTAGTAGTGGTGTGAAAGCTGGGCCTTACAGCAGGGGGTCACCTGATGTCTCTAATGCTGTGTTGCATGTTAACTGTGAATCTGGCCCCGGACAGACAGCTGTTCCTCAGCTGCCACCCGTGACAGAACTCAACCACAATCCAAGCAAGCTGAGCAGCCCCTGACCAGGGCTCTCAAGCTTCGCTACCGCTGAAGATGCAGCCCCCAAATGGATGGCTCTTCCCCAGCTGCTACCTGCAACCAGAAGCTTGGCCACAATCCAAGTAAGGTACCACCCCTAAGCCATTTTTTGAAAGCTTGAACTTCTTAGAGAAACTGTTAAATGATTGTAAATTTATCGAATGAGATTTATGTTTACAGCTCCTTAGTGACATAATTACATCCTACAGTTTAAGCTCTCTCCTCAGCCACTTAAGTGCCTATACTCTTCTTTGTCTTGCTAACCCTTCTCTGCCCAGACCTTACCCCCTGATGCTTTGGTCTCCTCTCTTTTCTGCACACCATTTCCAACACTCTGTTCTCTCTCACTAGCCAAGCTGCCCCCCTGACCAGGGCTCTTAAGCTTCGCTGCCGCTGAAGATGCAGTCCCCAAATGGATGGCTATTCCTTAGCTGCCACCTGCAACCAGAAGCTTGGCCACAATCCAAGTAAGGTACCACCCTAAGACATCCAATAGGATCGTGAGCTCCATTCTCCTGCATGCTCCGATTGGCCCAAATTTCCCGACTCTGAACTTTCAGCTACTTGACACTTTTTAATCTAGTTTTTTGAAAGCTTGAACTTCTCAGAGAAATTGTTAAGGAAACTATTATATGATTGTAAATTTATCAAATGAGATTTATATTTACAGCTCTGTAGTGATATAATTACAGTCTATAGTTTAAGCTCTCTCCTCAGCCACTTTGTTACCTAAACTCTTCTTTGTCTTGCTAATCCTTCTCTGCCCAGACCTCACCCCCCTGCTGCTTTTGTCTCCTCTCTTTTTCTGCACACTGCATTTAAACACCTCCTGTTGTCTCTCCCTAGCTGAGCTGCCCCCTGACCAGGGCTTTCAAGCTTCACTGCTGCTGAAGACGTGGCCCTGGGCTGGACGGCTCTTCCTCAGCCACTGCCTGTGACCAGAAGCTCTATTCCCCCCCACCCTATCTGGACATTTTTATTTATAGATACCTAGTATCACCTGACCCTTTATTTTTCTTAACAGCCCATTCCCTCATCAGCCCCTTATAGAATCCCACTACTGGAGGGTTCCTCTAGCTGCGCTCATGTGTTTTCATCAGTGTCACATTCTTCCCTTGCTGCACCCAACTCATACCTGTGCTCATACTTGATCTCTGTCTATGGCTCTAATCATGCAGGTAATACTACATCGTCTACCACTACATCTTTTCCCATTACAGACCTTACTCCTGCTACCCCTTCCCGGTTGCTAATTCCCAAATGACACATCTCACGAGCTATATACTAAGCAAGCTGATGTTTACACTGCCCCCTTTACGGGAACGTCCTCCCCAATACAGCCCTGCTTCATCTCCACTACCCCTTGCTCCCTTGTGCTTCTCTAACCACTATGTCTGACCTGATCATCACCCCCCTCCTGTGACTTGCCGCAACCCCTCTGCAACTCGCGCATCCACCCAGGTATGCCGACCCCTGCCCGTAAGCCATATACTTCATGAAAGATCTATAATTTCATCCTACTACTACTTCTACTGTCTGCAGGTGATGTACACCCTAACCCTGGGCTGCCTGCGGTCCATGCAACCACCCCAGATCAATCACCCTCTACCCCCAGCCCTCCCTAATGGCTTCAAAATTATCCACCTGAGCATCCGCAGCCTCACCCTCAAGTTCCCCTTGCCACAGACTATGGTCTACACCTGTGTCCCAGATATAATCGTCATCTCTGAAACCTAGGTGACGGATCACATTCCAGACCAGACTGTCACTATCCCTAGCTACACAATCACTCACCAGGACAGAAATGGTAGGGTGGGGCGTGGCCATATATATCGCCTCCTCCTCCTTCCAGTATACCACCATGCTCACAGCCTCTGTTCCTTCCTCTCACAAGACAATCCTCCTGAAACTTTCACTGCCTTTCACTGCTCCCATTTTCATAGCCGGGGTCTACTGTCACCTGAGGCAACATCCAACTTTAGTTATAGACCTTATCAATAATCTAACATCCTATGCCCATCCTGGTGAGTTGTACATCTTGGTTGACTTAAACATTAACTGGCAGGCCCCTTCTCTTTCCAAAGTTCAATCCAATATTGAATCCCTAAACCTCTCCCAATTAATATGGGAACCAGCCTGGCTAAATGAAATGCAAAATCATCCCCCCCTGGATCTGGATCTCACAGTACACCCACACAGGATAGTGGCCTCCGGTCTCCTCCTTGATGCTATAAGTGATCATCATATGATTTATGTGGTACATAAGATTCATTGGCCTAAGATGCCTCATAGAATCCTCCAAACTTGATCCTACTCATCGCTTGATCTTCTCCCCCTGCAACATGCCTCATACACCCAGACTGGACCTCTCTCTCCTCAGCCACCTCAGTTAAGGTTGCCTTACACTCTTTCAGTGACAAGTTCCTGCACATATGGAACTGTCATGCCCTTATGTAAGACAAGAGTTTGAAACAACCTTCCATGGATGATCCCTGAGATTTTGGTTTGCCAAAGCGCTCGAGACCTCACGTGGTGCCACTATAAAGCATTCCTCCTCCCTAGCGATTACCAACATTATAGAGCTCTGAAATGCATGTACTAAAGTAATACAGCTAGCTGAAACTGAACACTTCCAGTGAACTTCCTATCCAATACTCACAACCCATCCAAATTTTGGAAGGTAGTCCATTCCCTGTTCTCCGCTGCCACTAAACTCCCTACCACCATACTCAAGCAAAACCTCTCCATCATCTCTGAACCCATGGCCATTGCTGAATGCTTTAAAGCTCACTTTACGACCTGTGCCTCATCACTACTGTCAGCTCCTTCTGCACCCTCTTCTGTTCCCACCATCCTGCCCCATCCATCTTCTTCAACATCAGCGACCTCTACCACCATCCCTGCATCCCCCTGCACAGCCACTGCCTCCCCTCCCTCCGCCTCCTTCTCCCTACCTCCTTCTCCCCTCCTCCCTCTCTTCACTTCCTAATCTCCTCATTTTCAGCCACTTTCTACTTCACACCAATTACTCCTGCAGATACTTTGCAGGTGTTCCTGTCTATAGATCCCTCCACAAGGTTCCTCACCTGATGGCCTGGACCCTAAATTTCTCTCGCTTTCTGCCCCAGCTATCGCCTACCCTCTATCTCTCATACTGAACCTATCCTTTGCATCTGCCACTGTATCTTCAGCATGGAAACACACAGTTGTGCTCTCCCCTACCAAGGCGGTGACTCCACCTCCTCTGGTAACTATTGTCCTATCTCTGTCCTTCCTACCTTAGCTAAAGTTCAAGAACATCTTGTCCTTGAACAACCCTCTTTCTTCCTTACTGACTCTGCCTTCTTCACTTCATTTCCAGTCTGGTTTTATGAAAAAAACACTCACCTTCACCTCACTTCTAAGGCTGACTGCGCCATCTCCTCAGGACTAGACAATGGACAAATTACCTTTGCCATCTTTGTCGAATTTGGCCAAAGCCTTCAACATGGTCTAGCACCCACTTCTACTGAGCAGTCTCACATCTGCTGGCATCTCCCTCTGCCACAAGCTGGTTCAATGCATACCTGACTGGCAGGTTGCAATCGGTCTATATTGCCAATGCCACCTCCCTCCCTGCCCATAAGCACTGGTGTCTCCACAGGGATCAATGCTTGGTCCACTTCTTTCTCCATTTTCCTAAATGAACTCTCACAGGTTTGCATGTCAGCTTGCATACATATGTATGCTGATGACACAGATTATTACAACTGGTAAATCTGTCTCCAACATCACTACCAGGCTTCAGTTAGACTTCACAAATGTCCAGCTCTAGCTTTGTTCTCATCAGTTTTCCTAAATGGCAGAAAATGGTCTCTGACCTTGGCACAAGGCAGAGACTCGCTAGGCTAAACTACCTACCCACTTTCCACACCCTCGATGGGACTGTATTAGAGAACACCTCCTCGTTCAGGTCCTTGGCATATGGCCCGACAGGTACCTCAACTTCTCAGTACATATTGACACCATTCTGAAAAACTGTTGCCCAAACTTGTGCCCTTTACAGAAACTATAGCTGCATCCCACTTATGGCCAGGCATGAGTTAGTACAGAAGATGATCCTACCTATATTTGACTATTGCGACATAGCCTGCAGTACTGTCCCACAGTCCTCCTAGCCAGACTGGATACCATTCTCAACTCCTTCTGCCACTTTGCCCTTGATGCCCCTCCCTTACTCACCACTGTGATCTCTACCACTTCCTAAACTTTCTTACTCTCACTAACAGATGTGCACTTCATGGTGCCAAAGTCACCTCTAAATTCTGGCTTGGCTCTCTCTGTTCTTATCTCTCCTCCATATGCACCCCTCCTCCTTCCCAATACTCCTTAAAATTCAGTGAATCGAGAACCCTGGCAATCCCTAAACATTTGACTACATCTGCACAAAACACCTTCTCATTTTGCCTACAAAAATTATGGAATGCCCTCCCCCCACAAATCCGTCACTCCTCCACTTTAGGCTCACTCACATCAGTCTTATCAAACTACCTAATCACTGTGTGTGCAAATGACCCCCCCCCCATCTCTAGCCTCTCTTCGTGGCATAAATGGCCATTTGGTTACCAGAATCAGCCTGTCCCTCACCACCACCACTGGTACCTCCAATCAACTTTAAGCACTTCCTGCCCTCTAACACTGTAGGCACCTAAATGCCACCTTGGACAACTTGGGCACTTGTTTACATGTGTTAACCCTAAACTATCTTCTAGTATCCTATTTGTATTCCCATTAGTTGTACTAACATTATCCCCTAACCGGCAGCTGCTACTCTAATCTCTATATGCCTATTTACATTGTATTATAACTCATGTTCTGTTGTATAACTCTGTAATGTCCTGGATGTAGTTGCTCTGTATTATGGCTATTGTAACTTTTGTGTGACTCTGTAATGTTCTTGATGGTGTATATTATTCTGTATAATCCCAACTACCCCTTCCCCCAGGACATGACATGAGATGAGCAAGTTGTTTCTCAATGCACCTTTCCTGGTGAAACATTTCAATAAATAAATAAATAAATAATTTTATTCTTCACTTTTTTCACTGCAGCAAAGTCAGATTTGGTCACTGTCCAATTTCACAGTATGTACAGTATATAGTAGCTGTGTGTGCCTGGCTCCCACCTTCGCAAACTGGCTGTTTTGATCTAAGGCACTTATTGGCTCACGAGTGGCCTTCTACTCTTACACAGAGATATCATAAAATCCCAGAGAGATTTAAGAGGTAGGTAAAGGGGTTGTTTTTAAGTACTTCATGCAGCAAATGTCTGATAACATACCAGCTTATTTATTTATTTATTTTATTAATTGAAATGTTTCACCAGGAAAGGCACAATGAGCCACAAGATGCTCATCTCATGAGTGCGACCTGGGGGAGGGTTACAAAGGAGAGCAGATGAGTGCATTATACATAGAACTGAGGTACATATTGGAACATGAAACAGGAGTAACTTTGCATACATTGCTACTTGGAATTTGAGTTGCACATTGGAATGAGTGAGAGTAACATTGTACAGGGACTGCAGAGTTTCCTCATGAAAAATTTACTGGCAAAGTACATATTTACAACACTCTTAGATGTAATAGTTCAAGTTTTGCAATGGTTGTGCTCTACTGTTTGCTGAGAAAGAATGTGCTTAACATGCTGATTATTTTTCATGTTGATGCACTGAAACTCAGAGGTCCTTGTTTTTAGTGATGAGCACTGCAGTTTTTTTCTTTGTGATCTAAGCTCATTTTATCTGCAACCTTTTATATGTCAGCAGGCCAGATATATTTTCAGGCACATTGTCGTTGGATGATATCCAGCCCAGGTCATTTAGAGAAGAGCCAGTACTTTTTTTTTACTATTAGCTTGCAAACTGTCAAACTGTCTCTTATGACAACAAAGATTACCATAGCGCACATTACTGAGAAACTGAAATTATCATATCCAGTTCATAGACATTGGCACAAATTAAAACTTATAATTTAGAAAAATCCCATGTCACTCTGCTTCATTTTCTTGCTCTGTTCTTTATTTGGTCTCATGTTCTACTCCTTTATATTAAGTCACTTAAAATATGTATACCTTTACTACGTTTCCTATGATACATCTGCTTTTTTTACATATTTAGAATAAAAGAAATCCAAGTAAATATGTCATTAACGTTGTGTACTTGTTTGAAATTAAGTAATCAGCTGGCTACAGTGCAGTTAATTAATTGTGGATGTGAAAACAGTTCCATGAGTCCCAAACCAGGGGTTATTCTATTTTTCAAGTCAAACTACTTCCCTGTTTCCAAATTTTGGAACTCAGTAGTCTACAGTATGAAAAGCTATCTTTTCAGAAGTTAATATACATTAATACTGGTTGGGGGGAGGGGGGTGACAGTCCAACCTCATCATGCTTGCTTGTGAGTACAATGGCTCCAGACAGGGGGCAATCACTTGCAGCTTGGCCACATGACCTCTCCAGTCATGGTGTTCAGTACCAAACCAGGAGATGCATCTATTCCTCTGCCCAGATAAGGGTTGAACCTTCACTGGAAGAAGTGCTGGGGCCAGAGGTATCTGCTGAGATCACCCAGCTGTGCTTGCCACACCAATAGTGTAATATCTGTCAATAAACATATGACTCTGGCCATCTCTCCAAGACTATGAGCATGTGTGTGCTTATTTAGGTGATGGGGAATGGTGACTAGTGAGATATATATATATATATATATATGTGTGTGTGTGTGTGTGTGTGTATATATATATATATATTTATATATATATTCATGGCAAAAAATGGAATTTTATGCATCATTTAGGGTTTAAGTGAAAAAAGTCAGGAAATGAAACACTAGGGTTGAGCCTCTAACCCCCACACACACACACCCTTCATCCCATCATCCACAGAATGACAGATGCTAGGGTGTGCCACTGAGGTCATGTGGCCCAACTCTCACTCCATTCCATGCGTAAGCAGGTTGACATGCTACAGTAAAGGAGAATGGGGTGAGATTTAGGCCTCCACGACCCCAATAACACACCCCGTATCTGTCAGTCTGTGGAGGATGGGGGTGGGGGAGTGTGTGGAGGGTTAGGGCCCAACCCTAATGTTTTATTTCTGACTTTTTCACTTTAACCCTAAATGATGCATTAAATGCAGTTTTTGCCATGAATTTCCTTACATTTTGAAAAAGTGTAATATAACTAATAAAAACATGTATTGATGGGCGCGCGGGGCCTAACTTCCCCATTTCTGCATAACAATATGCATCTGTGGAAGTGCGGGCACTCCAGGCCCATGGTCCCACTTACGCATAGCTAAAGACACATACAGCAGCCCTATAGGCTACCGAATGCTTGTAACAGTAATTTGTCCATATCTTTGGAACCGTAACAGCTAGAAAAAGAAATTCAAGTGTCATTGTAACCATGACAGTGAGTAGTTCACATGACAGTCAATGACTGAACCCGTATCTCACATCGGTTCCGAGATATGAGCACTGTAATGCACTGCACAGGCACTCTTTGAACCCTTGTCACAGTAATTTGACAATATGTCATCATCGTGCAACCAATGAAAAAATCCACTGCAGACTTACTTGTTCCAGCAGCATAGATCACCTAAAGGTGATCTAAGCTGTTAGTAGAGAAAAGTCTGTATCTCGCTGCTTTTCCAAGATAACGGCACCGAAAGTCGTGACACAGACCGCAGTGTAATCCTATGGGAAAAATGTCAAATATGTCATTAAATATCTCTGCAACCAATTAATTCTCCAACACCTAAACAGCATAATTAACATCTCTTGGACATCCCCTCAACACCCTGCAAATTCCAAGTAAAAAGACCAAACTGTTATTGAGATATGCAATTTTAAAGTTTTTAAACCTTTAAAAAATGTTCGGCCTTGAGATAGTAAATTTTTAATCTGTGAGAAATTCTTCGGCTGTGAGCGGACTTCTGGTCATCCCAGTTTGGGCCATCTGGTCATCCCTATGGTCATCTGGTCTTCCCCATGGGCATCTGGTCATGAAAATCTGGCTATCTGGTCATCCCCTCACCAAGGAAGCCCACGGCCAAAAATCATCTCACGACTGAAGAATTTGAAGGCTCGCAGCGTAAAAACATTAGTGAGTCATGAATGAAGAATTTTAAATTTTAAAACTCTATTTTTTGACAAAACCAAAGTAAACCAAAGGCATGGCTTGACAGAGGGCCCCCCTGAGCAAAACCCATGCCTCATTTGCCCCAAAAGTCACTCGTGGAAAAAAGTACATTTTTTCAGTCAGAAAACTGAAAACAAGATGGTGGTTCTTATGAACAAAAAATTTCTCGCAGTGGAAGATTTTCTGCCATGAGCATGCAAAATCTTCAGCCATGAGGGGATGACCAGATAGCCAGATTGCCATTCTTCTTTCACAAAATATATATAGAACTTTTCGCATAGGATATAATGGGAACTTCAGATTTTAACAACTTTTGAATGGATTAATACTTTTTCACCAAACAAATGCTGACTTGCTCCTTGACCAATGCTCTTTCTACATCCCAAGTTTCGGACCAATAGATCACACGTGGCCATGCAGCGTCATGGGCAAAAAACACGCAAAACTAGCGAAAAGTACATTTATTGGTGCTTTGCTGTGCAAAAACTGTACGTGTGACCAAAACACAACTTGGTAAATCAAGGAATCTACCATTTCAGATCGTGCATTCCAAATTTCATGCAAATCCATTGAACGGTTGCAAAGGTATTAATGCACAAAATTTGAAGTTTAACATTAAAGTGCCTACTCAACCCTAAATATAGGGCCGTGTCCATGCTCATATATATATATATATATATATATATATATATATATATATATATAAACACTAAAATGCTTTCAGATATTTTTTAAAATAGTATCTTGGCCTTTAACTGCTCTGTAGGTGGAGGTGCAGGCCTGGTGGTGGTGGTGGTGTGGATCATAGGGCTTAGAAGGGATGGATCATGGTTCCACAGTGCATGCAAGCCTCCACAAGCAGAGGCTTAAATGCTGCAGTGGCAGGGAAGAAAGGGGAGAAAATCAGAAAAGGAGGGCCATGCTTGCTGCATGAAGTCTTGTTATTCATCCCAGCCCACATCACTGCCTGGTCACTGGAATTCGATTGTACAGTAATTACCTGGGGAGGCAACTGGTCAGGGGAAGTGGCAACAAGGCTGATAGCTTGCCTGCATGGACACCAGCATAGTAAAAAACTTTATGCAAACAAAAAAGTCTCATCAAGGCCATGGCAAATCACCAGTGTGGTGTTTCTTGGGGGAGGTTAACACTAATGCCCAATCCCATCCCCAGGCCTATACTTGTGACACAAGGCCAAACTATCAGTCTGGGGCCATGTCCCACAGATCTTCTTCTTCAAGGTACTGGTCTGAGGCCCTGTGAGAAGAAAGTTATAGCCCATCTGATGCTTTGGGCATGACCACTGACAATCTATTTCATGCAGGGTCTGCAGGGCCTTGCATGAAGAAATGTATGGAATTTTCATTTGTAAAACTTCTTTTAATATGAAAGATCATGAAACAAGAAAACTCACAAAAAAGTTCTGCTTCAAAACAAGATAGCAGTCAGGTCCAGTTTCAGCCCCAAACTGTAGTTGCAGCAGCAGATCTATGTTGCATGTCCCTTGACCTGTAGCTCTGCCTTTGGTCATGAGGCTAGGTGATGTGGGAAGGGATAGGAGTTAGGGATGGAAAAAAACTCTAACTCCACATTTCCCTCCATTTGTGACTATGGAAACTTAACAATGCATTAATGTAGTTTTAATGAAATTCCTTACTTTTCAAAAACTACAGTAGTGTCTGGACTTTGTGGGCCCTGAGTGAAGCAGGACTAGACTACAAATTTGCATTGTGCAGGGTCCTTTGAGCCATGCATGAAACAGGATCTGAGTCCAAACTTACTTAATGCAGGGACCTTTGTGAAACACCTAACTTGCTTTGCAGATGGATCTTCAGGATTGGGATTTGGATTGTGCTAAGGTATTCAATTCAATGGAGTTTGTGGGGTAGTGCAGGAGGGTGGGCAAAGTTAGTATTAAAGAAAACATTAGATTTCCATACTTTTGATGCTTAAAAAAAACAGCTTGTGCATCAACATAATATTTTTGCAATGAATTTCCTGTAAGCAGTAACAAAGTTAATCTCAGAAATCAGTAAGTATGCAGTAATGTACCTTGCATGGCCTTATTGTATAGTTATAAGAACAACAGGTAAATGTATGCACTGTAATATGCATGCACCTTTGCTCTCTACTTATGTAATATCAAATAACTCTGCCATTTTAAAATATTTCAACCACAAATTTTAGGGTGTCCAAGTTGCTACCTTACTATATGACCACAGAAGTGGCACCTTGTTATTCCGCCCAAAACGTGCTTTTGTTTTAATCCCCGAAATGCATTTTGGGTTGGATTTACAAGATGCAACTAATCGTGAGATGAAATGGCAACTTTCCCACCCCAAGAATTTGGGGAAAAAATGGACACAAATTGCAAAGTTATGAGTAAGAAGCCAGCCCGCCAGTGCAGCAGTAGTACTACCATTTGTGACGCTGACAACTCCGGTTCAGAAGTGAACTCAGGGTGCTGAAGGGCTGGCTTTGGGAAGAGGATCAAGCCTCCATAGGACTGCTCTGCTCCTCCGGGGGGTGGGTAGAGCCAGGTACTGGTCTTGTCCTTAGCAGACACTGGGGGAAAGGCAGCAAGTGCCAGCACATCAAGGGACATGGCAGATGCCAACGCATATTGAAGGGAGTGCATGGTGTGCATCATGATGTCATTGCACACAAGCCTGCCAGGGAAAAAGCTAGCTGCTGGATGGTGCTGAGTGCTTGCAGACCCTGCATCTGACTAGCAGCATGGCAGCGGAACTGGATCTGGGCCACAGTGGGGTTGGAAAACCCCTTTGACCCCTCAGGGGGTGAGCTCTGGTGGAAGATGGTTGTGATATGTTCCAGTGGACATTGGGTGACAATGCTAGACTGCTCGGCAGAAGGGGGACAACCAGAGAAGAAACAGAAACAAAAAGTAATGAGTAAAGAAAAATAACTGGAAAAGAAATGGTTCAAGAAAGCTCATACTGTCCAACCTGATGGCCCAGCATCAGCACATTATGCTGCCACACAGATGACCCAGGCCCAGGAGTGGAGCTGGGTCACATTTCTGGGGACAGGTCTGGCTGAGGTAGCTGCCACTCAGCAGTGCGTCTTAGTCAGGGAGAGGTGATGGCAGGTTCTGTCAACACAGTGACCCCAATGGCTGGGCTAGGGAGCTTGCATCTTGCCATACAGATGTTGTGACCTTGAGGTTGATGGAGGCATGGCCCAAGTCACTGCAAGGGTGATTTGGGGAGAAGACTGGGAAAGAAACACACTCTAGACAGCAGCTCCATGGCAGATCATAGAGACTGAACATGGGTGCATCAATGAAGGACATTGGGGAGGGTGGCCAAAGGATTCAAGAAAGGAAAAAAAGAATGCATGTACTGTGCATATGCCAGGAATTAAGGTTTTCTCCTCAATTTTTTCTTTTGGCCATAACATGGCAATTGTTTACCATTTTTGCCCCACATCTTCAGGATTTCAACTTGGCACCTCACTTCATGACCATATAAGTGGCACATTGTAATTCCAACCCAAAATATATGTTGGGGTTGTACCCAAAAGACATTTCTGGTTACATTAGCAAGGTGCCACTATGTGACAGTGAGGACAGTGGCAACATGGCTACCACTTGTAAATGTGGGACTGAAATGAATAAAAGTGGTCAAGTCAATACTAAAAGAAATATACTGAAAAATACAAAAGTCCAGGCACATGTACTGAACATTCATTCCTGTACATTTTACTAGATTTTCTCTTTATTGCATGCAAAAGATTGCATATAGGGACTCTGAAAATCATACTGAAGGACACTGAGGATTCACCACAAGGAATACAGGTGGGCATTGATGAAAGGGAGAGGGTGGTGAGTGTGCTAGAGCGTGGACAAGGGTTTTTTTTCTAATAGTGTCAGCATTGGTGAATTATTTTACCTTTTGCTTAGAGTCTCGCAGCAGGCTCTTTTCTCTGCAGGACTATTTGTGATCATAAGTAGTGTCTGGGGGGTGTTCTCTGCAAGTGGCTGTCAGGCTGCTGAAGTAACTCAAGAACAAATGAAGTAAAATAAGGCCTATATCCTCTGTGTTTTCAGAAAAAAAAATATCTTGTCAGGATCCATAGCAGCATTTTCTAGGTGCTCCAATCTGAGGTACAAAATGTCTTTCTTGTACCACTACAGCACTACATGCCATTGCCTTACCCTCCTTGGTGGATGCATCCTTTGCAGTTGTTATAATACTGTTGGTCATTGCCTTCATATCCTCAGATTGAACCTTCAACTTTTTTTATGAAGATGTGATGGCTTTTATCACATCAACCATATCTGACTCTGGCTCCATTGGAGTAGAAAGAGTGTATTGCCTGTGTTGCCACCTGCTTTGTGGCTTTCCATCATCTGTTTGGCAGAATAAAAATATAAAATCACCTTTCTGAACATGCCTGTAGAGTCATTAGCACTACATCTGTAAGCTCCATTGTTTTCTTAGGGAAACATGAGTAAACTTCATATACAAAGTTTGATGTCTGCATAAATTGCTCTAGAACTTGATCTGATGCAGCATGTCTGGCGCACAACTACAGTAGCTCCACCCCCAAGAAGAAATAATTTCAACCACTGCCGTAGAGTATCAGTGATCCCAACATAGTATTTAAGTCTATCAAACAGGGTAATGTGACTGATGGTGTCTAACACAGAATTGAAACTTAGTTTGTAAAGATTAAAAGCCTTGAACAGTAGTGAGGAGAGGGCTACTTACTGACCACCTGAAGATGGCAGCACCAGTGCTATTGAAAGAGAGGAAACCAGACTGGAAAGGATCAGAAAGGTTGCACAGAGGTAACCAGATACATGAGTGATCATTTTTTTTCCATAGAATTGTATTGAGGAACAAGAGGAGACTGGGTGAAGGTTTTTTGTGGAGTGGAGTCACAGCATTTACAGTTAAGGCTTCAGGAAAGGCATCACAGTAAAGGAAACTGACTGATTAGATTGTAGAGGCATAAAGGGCTGCAGTGGGGAAACAGATGGAGGTGACTCATGGTGGGATACTCTCAAGGTAGAAAGTGCTTTTGGATCATATCAGAAAGGTCATTGGTGGAGATGGAAAGATAAATAACAGGTGAACATACAAGAGTAGAGAAGAGGGAAGAGGAACAAATGTGCAAATTGAGGGTGATGAGAGAGGTAGAGAGGGATGGAATGGAGTTGAGGGCTGGAGGAAGAGAAGAGGATACGGTGTCATAATGAAGAAAGCAAAATCTCAGTAATGTGACAATACATGCTTTACTTTTAAATAACACTCTATACACTCATCATTATTACAGTATTATAAATTTCAACCAGCATACAGCTGGCAAAATGAAGAAGAATTTTAGACATATATATGGACATTTTCAAGATTTACAGGGACATTGTATAGGCAGAGCCAGCATTAGGGGCTGCAGAACTGTGCATTGCACAGGGCCCCAAAGCAGAGAGGCCCCCTCAAAAACTCAGCTGTCCAGTTTCCCTCCTTCTTCCTGGTCCTATGTGTAGTAATTTAAGTAAAGTGCAAAAACGGCATAAAACCAGCTAAAAAATGAAGTTATGGGGGGCCATGATAGGGATGAGGATGTTCTTTGGTGACTTTACGACTTCTGATATAGGGCCCCAGCAAGGAGGTTCACAAAGGACCCCGGAATAGCTAGGGCCAGCGCTGTGTATGGGTTCCTTTGAAATTAAATTTTAGCAGATGTTGCCTTTCAGGAAGGGATAAGACAACATGTAAACAAGATGCTAAGCAACCATGAACGTTTTAAGCAAAAATGTGCTTGTAATCGTAACATGCCCAGGACATCTGGACGACGAGGGCTTCCATTCAGGCAGCCATAAAAAGTTTTCATGTTGAAGGAAGATATTCATTTTAGTAAAGAAAAGAATCCATAAACATCTTAATTACTGGGGAGTAAGAATCATTAGAACATAAATCCATTTTATGAATTTTAATTTATCACATAAAATAGTTTCTGTAGGTGGATTCATAAGAATTCAAAGGCTTTCCTTCTTAGCAACAGTATTGCTTAAATTACAATGGATAATACACATTTGTCTCATGTGGGCATATTTTGGACATTCCAACAATACATGTGCAACTGTCTTAAAAGCCTGCTCCCCACAGTCACAATTTAAATCAAGTAGAAACAGTTGCTTTAATCTTAGAATATCTAAAGTACAGTAGTTTGGAAGGATACAGTTCTAACTTGAACTTCAAAAATACTTGCCTGTCTTCTGTAACTAAAAAAATTAAGATATGGTTCTAGAACGTGATTTATTTTATTTTGTTAACTAGGATCTGCAACTTATCCATCAGGTAGGGAAATGGGCAGACTGGGTGGGCCAAGCGGTCCTTATCTGCCGTCAAATTCTATGTTTCTATGTTTCTATGTTTGTGCATACCATCAGTGAGATTTTAAAGTGCTAATCCTTAATATGTCCATATTATAAGAAACCTGTATGAGTTTATTTTTAATTAACTTAGCACATTCTTTCAATATGATTATATTTTTATAGAATCTACCAAAGATATTCTAGGTTTAAATGTTTTAAGGTATCTATTATATCTCTCAGCCAGGGTGAGGAGGAATGTGTTGTATCCAGATTACCTTTTGTTTTCACTTTTATTCAGACCTTTAGGGTCAGAATGTAAACATTAACCCAATAAGTCATTTTGCAGATAGTGCCAGGAAGTTCATCATAAACCTCCCAGCTCTGCTCAAGCTATCTCTGCTGGTGTGTGATTAGATATCTGGAGAATTGATCTATAATGATCAGTAATTGTTTATTAATATGTGGTCAAACTTCCTGTTAGACCATATTTCAGCCATATATAGGGCCACACTATTTATTTTTATCTCTGATGCCTGTAATGTAGAAATGAGCTCAAAAACTCCAAACCTGGCTCTAAATCTTAACATAGCATTTTTAATCTGAGCTAGCTTGTTTCTTGTATAGGTTTTATGCTTGTCCAGCTAAAATTGTTGTAAATGAGTCCTAGGTAATAGTAATTTGAGACAATATGCAAGGGTGTATGGTTTAAGTACCATTTCCAGTATGACTTCCTTTTGCCATAGATCAAAAGTTGGCTTTTATTAGTGATAATAAAAGATTTGTTTTTGTAACAATATGACTCCAGTATGGCAAGTGTTTTTCTTTAGTCCCAGATGGGAGATAGAAATCAAAATTAGGTCATCAGCAAATAATACAGCTGAAACTATTGGACCTTTACATCGGGAGTGACTTGGATCATTGAAAAGAGAGTTGGTAAGTCATTTATAAACAAATTAAAAAATACCTGAGGTAAAATGCATCCGTGTTTTACCCCCATGTTATGAACTTAAAGGAGCTGATAAATTGCCTTCAAGTTATACCTTATAGAAGTCCAATTTCAGAGTAAAGGTTTATAATTATCCTTAATATTGTATGGTTCATATTCAAACTGTAGAGCTTTTCCCAAAGAAGATATCTGTGAACACCATTAAAAGTCATTTTTAAATTGAAGGCCAGATATACAGGAATGTGCTTTTGAGATAATATTTTTCTAGAAAATGCTGAAGGATGACACACTAATTCTCTGTAGAATAGATTTTCCTTAAACCCGCTTGACAGGGAGTTTAGAATTTCTCCTTTCTCCAGCCAAAGATTTATCCTGGGTAAAATAACTGTTGTGGAAAATGTTCCCAGGCAATCTATTAGACTTGTTGGTTTATAGTTTTTAGGGAATACAGGATCACCCTTTTTAAAAATCAGCACTATCATATTACCCTTCAATTTTAGTGGAATACAGTTCCTTATTATAATTTTATTAAAGAGTATGGCAAACCAATTGTTTCACCACTCAATCTGGACTTCATACACATAAGGAGGTATTTTATCTGGGCATGGGACTTTATCTACTTTTGTCTGTTTGATGGCTATAGAGATCTTGTATTGTGCAATATTCAAGGGTCCCGATGTTGCCTGTAGTATTGAAAGAGATCCTTGATGAGTATTTGATTCATGTTTGTTGAAAAAAGAAAATTGGTAATAGTTTGTCCAAGCCATGGAGGTTATAAAGACTGAAATATTTGGAGCATAATTACCTGTCCCTTTTGCCACAAGAAGCCAAAATTGTTTGATATCCTTAGTTTGGATTACTTTAAGCATTTTTGTCCATTGCTTTGCCTGCAACAGTTGTTTTTGTTTTTGCAAAAATATCTTGTGCTCCTTCTTATATTTATTTAGGAATTTATAGTATTTCCTGGACAGATTCAATCTGACATACCTTATGAATTTCATGAGAGCAGCCTTAAATCTTTGAGGAGGCAGTATAGTGCAGTGGGGTAAGGCTCTCAGCAGCAAATCTGGAGACCTGGGTTTGAATCCCACAGTGCATACTGTGTGATCCTGAGCAAGTCACTCACTGTAACTTGCTTGTGTTCCCAGGTCGCATCTGGAAACAAGCTTAGGCTTAATGTACTACTTCTGGTTAAACAACATTACCTTTCCCTTTTACAATTTCTGTTAAACCAAGATTGGTGCTCATTTTTAATCATGGGAAGATATATTGTAGATGAGATCACTCTAATAATAGCATGCATCTCGTGTGCAGGAGATGAAGACCAATTAGATCTCAGCTGTTCTGACATTACATCACTAAACACAATGTGAGAAAGACTGGACTCTAGTTCAGCCAAAAAAGCAAACAAACACTTTTTTGTTGTTGCGAAGTGCTATTTGGGGCACATAGGAATTAGATAAGCACTAAGGGAAGGATGAAAGTGAAGTCATTTTTAAGAAAGAGGAAAATTATCACTTTCTGATACTGAAATAACTTGCATTTGAAGAAAATCTGAAATTTGCCATTGACATGCACATATATAATCAATCATAGATGCCCTTTTGCTGAAAAGTGTGCATACTGAGCTGGAAAATCCCCTTTAGCAGGCTATTTAATATTAATAGTTCCAAATGTTCCAAGAGCTGCAAAAGTCTTCTGCCACTTCTATTTACAATTTTGTCCAGTAATGCTCTTATCAATGACACAACACCATCCTCTGTTGGTCAGGACAAGAGTACATACTCTAGCATTAAAGTCGTCCATTAGAATTAGTCCAGCTTCTGGAATTTTTCATAATGCATTCAGGATTTCACTGTCTATCTCTTCCTCTAACCCTTCATCATAATACTCTGTGTTTTAGGAGTAACATAACTATTACAAACGAAGAGTAATTCAGTGTTCCATTGTACTAAAACAATGGGAAAATTAGGAGATATTACAACTTGCTTTTTTAAGTAGAAAATCATCAGCTGTTGTTATTAGAATTACTAATCCTCCTATTGGCCTTCCCAAAGTGACTACCTTCCTGGCCTTTGATGAGAGACATAAATAGCTTTCCAACCAAATGTCTTTATGTCAGCTTCAGACATGGACACAGTACCATCACGGCGCTCTTTGGCCCTTCCCTTTCCTGCACTCGACTGCTTTCCTCTACTGCCGCCTCTTCTGTTTGCCTCCCCACCTACTCACTCCCTTTCTCCCTACACCCACTCCTGACTACTTCTTGATCGACTTTCTCCACTTCCCATAGGCTATTAACTTCTCAACTTGCAGTACTATTGTTACAAGTGATGCTGGCATACTTTGTGATATGCCTACCCTACGTGTCCGCATAGCTAATTCTTGTCTTCATTTGTATCATTTTCCCTAAGGTTATTTGTCCTTGCTTTTGCACCACTTACCTGACTGTAATATCCTTAAGTTTACTGCCTGGTTATACTTGCTATGCTTTTACTGCTTGTAACTGTTTCCTGACTCCTATGGAACCTATGTGAAGAAAAGCTCCTGCTCAAAGGTTTTTAATCCAATATTTCAACAAGCATTTGTCAATGCCGAATGTTGATTGCTTTGCTCCATTGAGCTCACTCATTCAACCTCTGTCACTCACTCATTCTGTTTCTCTTGGCGCTGAAGGCTGCACTTTTGTACTGGACTCCTGTCTGCATTGCTGCCTTTTTCTGCCCACAAAGAAATCCACAGCAGTCCCAACAGAGCTCCGTTCAGCTCACTCACTCCCCCTCCCTCACCTGCTTATTCTGTTTCTTCTAGCACTGCACGCTGCTCTTTCATATTGAGCTCCTGCATTGGGGCCTGTTTCTGCCCACAAAGAAATCCGCAGCAGTCCCGACAGAGCTCAGTTGAGCTCAGTCACTCCCCCTCCCTCACCTGCTTATTCTGTTTCTTCCAGCACTGCACGCTGCTCTTTCATACTGAGCTCCTGCATTGGGGCCTGTTTCTGCCCACAAAGAAATCTGCAGCAGTCCCGACAGAGCTCAGTTGAGCTCAGTCACTCCCCCCCTCACTCGTCCAATCTTAATCTGTCCCAAACACTAATTTCCCACAGTGACCGTGCTATTCTGCAGCAGGAGTGCAAAAACATAATTTAGGCCAGGATGTGAAAAATGACAGCTGTACCATTCATAAGGAGGTGTGAAAAAATACCAGTGTTGAAAATGTGGCGTGAAAATATTACAAATTTGTGAAGTTACAAGGGTGCGTGGAAACTGCACAATGCATGCTCATAACAGTCATTTTATGGACTTTCATCACAAAATTTTCAACATAGGCATTTTAAGACCACTGCTCATGAACAGTGTCACTGTGGTTTTCTTAATGTGTCCTGAACACTGATTTCCCACAGCAACTGCACTATTCTGCACTGGAAGTGCGAAAATGCATTTCAGCCAGGATGTGAAAAATGACAGCTGTACTGTTCATAAGGAGGTGTGGGCGTATCCAGTCATTGCTTTGTCTCCACTCCAGAGACCCTGCTGTAATATAGGACCACAGAGGACCCTGGGTGGGAAGGTGGGCAACTCTAGAGTTCTGGCACAGCTCCATTGCGTGTGCTCCCCCTCTCTCACTCGCTCTTTTTATTTCTCCTGATGCTGCAGGCTGCCCTTTTGTACTGGGCTCCTGCTTGTGTTGGCAACTTTTTCTGCCTCAAAAGAAATCCGCAGCAGTCCCGACACAGCTCCATTGAGTTAACTCACTCCGCCTCTCTCATTCATTCATTCTGAGTCTCCCCGCACTGCAGACTGCCCTTTTGTACTGGGCTTCTGCCTGTGTTGGTGCCTTTTTCTGCCCACAAAGAAGTTCACAGCTGTCCTGACAGAGTTCCATTGAGGTAGCTCACTACCCCTCTCTCACTCACTCATTCTGTTTCTCTTGGCGCTGCAGGCTGCTCATTTATAATGGGCTCCTGCCTCCATTGGTAACTTTTTCTGCCCACAAAGAAATCCGCAGCAGTCCCAACAGAGCTCCGTTGAGTTCACTCAGTCCCCCTCTCTCACTCACTCATATTGTTTCTCCCACCACTGCAGGCTGCCATTTTGTACAGGGCCCCTGCCTGCACTGATGCCTTTTCTGCCCCCAAAGAAATCTGCAGCAGTCCCACCAGAGCTCCATTGAGTTTGCTCACTCCCCTCCCTCAGTTGCCTCGCTCTGTTTCTCCCAGTGCTGTAGGCTGCCCTTTGTACTGTGCTCCTGTGTTGGGGCCTTTTTCTGCCCACAAAGAAATCCGCAGCAGTTCCGACAGAGGTCAGCTGAGCTTGGTCACTCCACCCTCTCACTTGCTCAATCTTAATCTGTCCCAAACACTGATTTCCCACAGCGACCGTGCTGTTCTGCAGCAGGAGTTCAAAAACATATTTTGGCCAGGATGTGAAAAATTACAGCTCTACTGTTCAAAAGGAAGTGTGAAAAAATCCCAGTGTTGAAAATGTGGTGTGAAAATATTACAAATTTGCAAAGTTACAAGGGTACGTGGAAACTGCGCAATGCACACTTGTAACGCAGTCATTTGACAGGCTATCATCACCAAATTTTCAACATGGGCATTTTAGGACCTCTGCTCATGAACAGTATCACTGTCATGTTCTTAATCTGTCCCAAGCACTGCTTTTCCACAGCGACCATGCTATTCTGCGCCGGAAGTGCGAAAACACATTTCAGCAAGGATATAAAAAATGACAGCTGTATTGTTCATAAGTAGGTGTGGAAATGGCAATGTTGAAAATCTGGAGTGAAAATATTATAATTTGTGAAGTTATGAGCCTGCATGCAAACTGCACAACGCATGTTCATAACACAGTCATTTTCTGGAGTATTGTCACCAAATTTTCAACATAGGCATTTTAGGACCTCTGCTCATGAACAGTGTCACTGTCATTTTCTTAATCTGTCCCAAACACTGATTTCCCACAGCGACCATGCTATTCTGCGCCAGAAGTGCGAAAACATATTTTGGCCAGGATGTGAAAAATGACAGCTATACTGTTCACAAGGAGGTGTGAAAAAATGTCAATGTTGAAAATCTGGTGTGAAAATGAGTGCGTACCAACTGCGCAACTCATGCTTGTAAAACACTCATTTTTGGATTTTTTCCTCAAATTTGAAACATAGGCTTTTTGAGAGCTCACCTCATGAACACTGGCACTGTAGTTTCGTTAATCAGTCCCAAAAGGTGATTCCACGCAGTGACCACAAAATCACCTTTTGGGGCCAAATAACGCCATGACAGTTGCAGAATTCATGAGTAGGGGTCCCAAAAACCCCATGTTGAAAATTTGGTGCCAATATTCCCCAAAATGCCTGAGATATGTACCAAAGTTGAAAAAACCCTATTTACTGTATGCCATTATACAGCTTACCGGCATTTTTTCAGTTCATAGTAGGCTTTGAAGAGTGCAGACATGTTCCAGTCCACTGAAGAGCATCATGCTGGACTCGCAGGTAAGTATGGAGTGAGGGGGTGTGGGAAGGCAGGGTGCGAGAGAGTGGGTCGAGTTGTGGGATGGGCAGGGAGATTGCGAGGACCATTTTCTTTTCTGACAGGTTAAAAAAACATTGTGGGACTTTTTTTTACAGAGCCATTTAGCATGCTGGGGTGGGCTCTCAGTGTGCCAACAGAGTGTTTTATTGGGGGTGACAGCTCTAGCTGATGGGGGATTGGGCACCCCCATTGGCACAAAAGGGGGGTGCAAGAGCTAAGGGGGATTGGGCACCCCCTCAGCACAACTGTACTGCCTGTTTGGAGGGAGGGATTATGCCGATGGGGAGTGGGCTCCCCCATTGGCAAATGAACCTGGAGGGAGGACATAATACATATGGGAGGGCTCATCGGGCAACATGAACGTCAGGGCACTGAAGCTGATGGGGATTGGGGCCCGCCGGCAAATAAACATGGTGGGGGCACACTGCCGAGGGGATAGGCACCCCTCGGCAGTGGTAAGCATTATTGTTTGAGAACGATGGCAAGCCGCCATGTTCACAAACAATATCACAGTAACAAGGTCCCGCCCAGCAATGACGGGTTGCTCCCTCATTGCAGCAGAATGGCTTATGCTGCAATGAAGAGGCGGCCCCTGATTGCAGTGGCTGAAACCTTGCAAGGTTGTGGCATGCTGACTGAATTAGTGTCAGCAGCAGCATGCTGCCCCATTGGGAAAAGCGGGCCAAGCCTCCAAAGGCTGTGGGGGCATTGGCCACAACAGTGTCACTCTTCCACAACCTGCTTTTGCAGCAAGCTGCTGCAATATGTTTCTTGCATGCCAGAATCAGCATAATAAATAAAAAGTCCCAAATTTCTGGAAACATAGAAATATAGAATTTGATGGCAGATAAGGACTGTTTGGCCCACCTAATCTGGAAAACATATTATACTATACTGTAGAAGAAAGATTTTGGATTGTGAGTCTGCAAGGTTTCTTGAGAAACCTGCTATATTCAAGGTTAAAATAATAGGATGTTTGTCTCTACCTTGGCTCATTTTCAAAAAGCTTTTGGAATTGTATGATACTAGTGACTATTGATCACTGAGTCAATCATTTCCCAGTTTTGCAAGAATCTGAAACTGATTTTCTACTGATATGTTGAGTATTACTCGGCCTGCTGTTGGAAAATTGATAAACATTACTAAAATACATTTTGTTCACCTGAGTAACATGTATAATTATATCTTTTGCTGATCCTGAGTTATCCTAGGTCAGTAATTTTAGTTCCTTGTGGTGGGGGTTATTCACACATGAGCATACCTAATTTACTGAGTTTGTATATTTCAGCCAGAATAAGACCAAACACTAATTTATCGCAAACAGCTAAGGTAATCAACCTTGATTTGTAGGACTATTTTCTCTCCAGACCCATTGTATTCCCCTGTATCCAAGTTTAATCCCTATGATTTGAGTTATTAAGTAGCGTACTCTTTCATAAGTGAGTGTTGGTTTTCATTCTGTAGAAGTTCTGTACCATGTAGGGCTAAAAAATATTGGACTTCCTGCTTTCACCTCTACTAAAGATCTTTATATTCCTTAAAGTCATTTCAAATACCATTTTTAGATTAATTTACCCTGTATCAAATGTTTTTGTTGGCGAAGACACATGAGGAAGGTAAGAGGTGGTCTGCATATATACCCAAATGGTTAAGTGTAAACGTATCCCCATATCCACTGTGTGATTTCTATATCTGAGTGGAATTTGGACCAGTGACCCTTTGCTCCAGAAATCTGTCATAAAATAAATTATATTATTTCTTAGATAAGAACATACATAGGAATATTCCGATAAGAGGAGGCACTAGCCTATGAAGCTTGTCTGTCATTTTCAATGGGAATGACCACAGATGCCAATACTTGTCAAAAAAAACATAGATGCCAATACTTGTCAGATGTTTATCGAGATATAACTTAAAACTGTTAACTGTGTTACATTTCACTACCTCTACAGGTAAACTATTTCACATTCTCACCACTCTCTGAGAGAACCAAGCTCTCCTCCTTTTAGTCATGAAATACATACACCTTAGCTATAAATTATAAACTCTAATTGTTCTTTTAATATTTATAAATTCAGTATTCAGATTTGTTCTCAGCTCTTCATTAGCTATGGCATATCACTCCTGAGTCTCCTCATCTCCAGTTTGTACAATCCTAAATTACCCAGCCTCCTCCTTTGTAACCTAGTCCTACCATCCCTTAATGATCTTCATAGTTTTCTGTACTTTGCAGCTTATCTATATTTCCTTTCTTTAATGCATTCCATATTGGATTACAGTATTCCAGATGTGGAAAATCAGTGACCTGTAAGACAGCAACACCACTTCTCAGTCTCAAATGTTAGATTCTTTCTTATACCGTATATCCCAAGATTGTATTACATGTTGTCATAATTTCATCAAAGCATAATTTCATCAAAGTGTTTAGAATGTTTTAACGTGTCATCTACTATAACTCCCAGAGCTTTCTCACAGTCTGAAGTCTTTAACTCTTTCCCACCCATGTAATATTTTGCCTGCATATTATTGTAACCCCCTTGTTTCCAGGGGTTACTAGAATCCCACAGAATCAGTGGCAGGCAGGGAAAGGCAGCTTGTGAGATGTCAATTACTGTAAATGGGGTTCACACTGTCTCACTCTGTTTTCAGTTTCAGCTGAGCTGGATTGATGATGTCACCATAGAATTCTTGCAGCAGCATGAGTCACAATGGAATGCTAGCTGCAGGGGGTTAGCAGTAGCACACTGGGAGATTCATGCCGGTTTCAAGAGAGACTCAGGAGAGTGAGGAGTGCTGCAGGGCGCGGTTCCTCAGAGCCTAGCTCTGATATAGAGCTACCTCAGAAGTAGGGGTTGTGTGTTCTCGCCCTAGCGAGGAACACAGAAGACCTGTAGAAGGAAGTGGTAGAGACCGTTCCTAGAAGTTGTTGCAGTGCCCCATTCCCAGAGGGATGGGGGAATTCCAGGAATTCAAGGGCAATCCCTGGTCCAGCCTGGAGAGAGATAGAGAGAGAGAGAGAGAGCTGTCTGAGAGTCATTTTGTTCTGTGAGTACCAGAGATTGTGTTGTGGGAAAGAAGCCCTGGGGCACCTGCATTCTGTGGTGATTTCTTCTCTGATAAAGAGAGTGTTCACTGAGACAGTGCTTTAAGTAAAAGTATCTGGCTACTGGGGTCAAAGAGACTTACCAAGTACAGAACTTTAGACTGTATGACTTAGAAGCATCTGCAACAGTGGGGGAGGGGTCTAGGGTAAGGACATATCCACATACAGAACTTTTTAAAGTCAGGATACTCCAGAGAAAAGTAGAATGTTAAATGTGTGAAACATGTCGAGAGAGCATCTACAAACAGTGTTTCAGAGAAAGGTGTTGTAACCAAATAAATGGCCTACTACAGATTTGGGAGCAAAAGGTGGGAGACCCCCCATCTGAAGTAACCAGATTTACCTCTCCAGGTTCAGTTTGGGCACCTATGTTTTCTCTCAGTGCATTTGGCCAATGCCTGACGAAAGCACCCAGACATGGGATTTTGGATTTTCCCTGAGAGCCAGAATGTGCTCGCGCGTGGTTCAGGGAGCCACCATCAAACTCCATGCCATATGGAAAAGTGTCCTAGTACTGGTCGGGGTTGCCATGTCAAGGAAAAGAAGAGAAGTGTACCAGTTTGGGCCATGTGTGCCCAGATCTGTTCAGAACCTGAGGGTTCATAGTGAGGAAGTGTGCTCTGTACCTCAGTAATCTGCATTACCAGTGAGTATAGCCCTGTGGAGGTCCATCTTTGCTTTGTTATTCTCTGTGTTACGTGAATAAAAGCCACATTCTAGAATCCCAACCTGGTTTGGACACTACAATTATTGCTTCCAGTGTCTGGATTTACTTGGATGCCACTGACCAGAAGTACAAACCTAGCATAATGATGAGCAAATGTTTTCTTCTTTTTGGGACCCAGGTTGATGGCTATGCTAAATGGTCCCTCCAGGTGTGAGCCAGGTAGTTGCCACACTTGGTTAGCCTGTCTGAATGATGGCAGGTTCAGAAGTAGAAGTATGCAGTAAATCAGATGTGCAGTGGCTTGAGTCAGAGGCAGAATGTTGATGAGCCAGGAGTGCTGCAAGCCATTACAGGTGGGGTAGTAACGAAACACAGCAGCAGGGGAGCCATTTTGTGAAACTTTCAACCAAAGTGAGATCTGAAATAACAGTGAACTTTGTTTTTCTGCAGTCATGGCTTTGGATGAACTGCTACCGGATCATGCCGGGCTATGATAGTGGAAGGGTTAACAAGCTGAAAGACATAGTGAGATGTTTCTATGGGGATGTTTGCCTCCTCATGTTGCAATTCCTGGATACCCAGGGAGGGTATGGTAATTTGCCTCAAGGCTGGAAGGGATGTCTTCATGATTCCTCACTGTTCTGGGTGCCTAGAGAAGCAGGCCTAACTAATGCACCCAAGATTCATTTGGCTTCCACGTGGACAACACTTCAAGATCCTGCAAATGGCAGCACACAGCACCAGGTGGAGCCTGTTGGGGAAGCTTGACAGTACAGAGGGAGCATCAGTGGATCTGTAGAGAGGGAGCCAAGCCCTAGTCTCATAGGAGAAGATGAGATGTGAGAGACTCTAGAATGGAGGTGTCGACCCTCCATACCCAGTGAAGAGGACAGTCTCAGGAGTGAGGATGACTGCTCACTCCTGGGCTCAGATCCTCAGTGAGGAAGAGGAGGGGAAACTATGTATCCTTATGAAGAAGGTGGTAGTCCATAGCCCTGGGCTCTTGCCTCAGAGGAGCCAGAAGAAGAGATTAGTGACTCCACAGCCCTGTCCCCACAAGAAGGAGTCAGAGATCTGTTTTACATAGCATTGAGCATTCGACACTGACACAACCAGGAATGGCCACCCCCAAGCCAGGCCAGTGGTCTTGAACTGACCAAGAGACGTAAGGAGGAAAGACTGATTCATAGGGAGGCAAATGAGATCTATGGGATATCCTTTTCTACCTATCCTTGAAGAGTCTGGGAGGAGTTTGTGAAAAACAGGAAAGCCTGGATAGTGGAAGAAGCAACAAAACACTTGTATCCCGGTGCAACTTGATATGTCAGTGATAAAGTGGTCAAAGACAGATTCAGGTATTGGAAAGTGGGCAGGACACTGTTCATAGACACTGTACGGATTGTGGACGGAAATGGCAATGAGACTTTCTGTAATGTGAATTATGAGCGCCCAGATTGGGTAATAATTCTTGCACCTGACCCATTGTGGTACTACCCTCAATGCAACCATCTTCCTGTGAATGTGCCCATGCCTACCAAGTAGAAAGCAGAGCAGTGGTAGCCAGTGCTGCCATCCAGCCATTGCCATACCCATGTTGTTCCACCAGTCTGGTGTTCCAGGATCCAGGTGCATACAGATTCGTCAGCCTTGCAGATGCCTTTCAGTTCCAATGCCTGGCCTTCCAGAGGTGACATCATCCAGAGAGGACATCAGCTCAGCTGTTTTCTGATTCATCGCCTGGGAGTTCGGATGACTTCAAACCAGCTGTTCCTTTCCTGTTCCAAGGTTCCATCTCCAGATGACATCATCCTAGATGACATCAGCCCAGCAGTTTCCAGACGTGCCATCTTGTCATTTCTGGAAGATTTCCACTCCGCTGTACCCAAAAAATGCTGCCAGGGAGAGTCTTCGGCTAGAAAGCCAGGTGCAGTACCATTTTTGTTCTTCAAGGGACTAGTAAGTCCAGACTTTTCTTACCTTATTGACATTGCAATACACATCCTACACCTAGCAGACTACAGACTGTTTGAACTGTCCACAAAGACTCTCTCCTTTCAGGACTATAGTCCTACAAGAACTGTGTTCACGGGCTCCGCCCAGGACAGACTCTTTCATGGACCTTGCCTTCAGCACTGTTGTCACTAGTTGGGACATTTAGGGCATTCCATCCCCAGAAAAGTATATTGTATATAATGTTGGTGTTTTTTCTACTGTTTTGTACTTTTCTACCTTTTTTTTTTCCAGAAAAATATTTTTTAGGATTCTCTAGTGTTTTGATGGTAAGGGTTATGATTGTGTACTGTGTTTGCAAATTAGGGGTGTGTTTTTGTTTTTTCTCTTTCAGGTGGTTCCTGATGAAGACAGAAAAGAAGACAAGAAGAGGAGTGGAGGGACTCATTGGAGTTCCTCATGTGCTTTAAAGAGTGCTGTGTTTAAAGTAATGTGTAGCTGTTAACAAGTGTTAACTTTTCCTTCCACAGGTGTAGTTGTGGGGGAGTGTGGGAGTGTAATGCTTAGGTGTAGTGTTAGCTCCTTGGTTTGGTTTGCAGGTGTCCAGGGATGGGAGGAGGTTCACCTGTGTAGGGTAGTTTTGTTTTGGCCAGATAGGTTTTCCCTAGAGGCTAGGGGATAGACAGGCTCTGGTCCTGACCTGCAGTAGGGGCTGCAGTACTGGTCTATTAGGGCTATGCTCTGGACAGTTCTTCCAGGGCCACTGGTTACCATAGTAAGATCATAATGTAGGGGTGGATGCATCAGCCAATGGCCTCTGGGCCCTTAGTGTTGGCTGCCTGTGCCTGGCACATGGTAGGGGAGAAGGTAGCATTACCTCCCCACATCCAACACACAGGGTAGGATGGCCTGGTGCCAGGTAGGTAATGACTGCTGACAGTAATTTTTCTGGCTGAGGGTGGATGTAACCCCCTTGTTCCCAGGGGTTACTAGAATCCCACTTAGAATCAGTGGCAGGCAGGGAAAGGCAGCTTGTGAGATGCCAGTTAAATTGGTTTCACACTGTCTCACTCTGTTTTCAGTTTCAGCTGAGATGGATTGATGATGTCACCATAGAATTCTCACTGCAGCATAAGCCACAATGGAATGCTAGCTGCAGGGGATTAGCAGTAGAACATTGGGAGATTCAAGCCAGTTTCAAGAGAAACTCGGGAGAGTGAGGAGTGCTGCAGGGTGTAGCTCCTCAGAGCCTAGCTCTATTATAGAGCTACCTTAGAAGTAGGGTTTCTCACCCTAGAGAGGAACACAGAAGATCTGTAGAAGAAAGTGGTAAAGACGGTTCCTAGAAGTTGAAAAGTGCCCCATCCCAGAGGGATGGGGGAATTCAGGAATTCAGGGCAATCCCTGATCCAGCCTGGAGAGGAGAAGCTTCCTGGCAGTTGTTTTGTTCTGTGAGTACCAGAGTTTGTGTTGTGGGAAGAAGCCCTGGGGCACCTGCATACTGTGGTGAGTTCTTCTGATAAAGGGACTTTGTTCACCAAGACAGTGTTTTAAGTAAAAGTATCTGCCTACTGTGGGGTCAAAGAGACTTGCCAAGTACAGAACTGTTAGACTGTGTATGACTTAGAAGCATCTGAAACAGTGGGGATCTAGGGTAAAAACATAGCCACATACAGAACTTTTAAAGTCAAGGCACCTCCAGAGAAAAGTAGAATGTTAAATGTGTGAAACATTTTGAGAGGGCTTCTACAAACAGTGTTTCAGAGAAATGTGTTGTAACCAAATGAATGGCCAACTATAGACTTGGGAGCAAAAGGCGGGAGACCCCCCCCCCCATCTGGAGTAACCATGTTTACCTCTCCGGGTTCAGTTTGGGCACCTGTTTTCTCTTGGTGCATTTGGCCAATGCCTGAGGAAAGCACCCAGATGTGGAATTTTGGGTTTTCCCTGAGAGCCAGAATGTGCTCGTGGGTGGTTTAGGGAACCACCATCAAACTCCATGCCATGTGGAAAAGTGTCCTAGTACTGGCCGGGGTGCCATGTCAAGGAAAAGAAGAGAAGTATACCAGTTTGGGCCGTGTGTGCCCAGATCCATTCAGAACCTGAGGGTTCATAGTGAGGAAGTGTGCTCTGTATCTCAGTAATCTGCATTTCCAGAGTGTAGCCCTGTAGGGGTCCATCTTTGCTTTGTTATTCTCTGTGTTATGTGAATAAAAGTCACACTCTAGAATCCCAACCTGGTTTGGACATTACAGTTATTGCTTCCTGTGTCTGGATTTACTTGGGTGCCACTGACAAGAAGTACAAACCTAGCGTAATGCTGAGCAAACGTTTTCTCCCAGGGACCTAGGTTGATGGCCATGCTAAACGGTCCCTCCAGGTGTGAGCCAGGTAGTTGCCACACTTGGTTAGCCTGTCTGAGGATGGCAGGTTCAGAAGAAGAAGGGGTCCACAGAGTTTGTAAGATATTTGTAGTGACTACCCCTACCCCTCTCGGTGGTGCCTAGATGTGAGATGAGCAGCCCTGCTAGTAGAAACAAGAAGGGCTGGTGGGGGGAGGTTACATTATTACTACCAAAGTGCATTACCACACACTTGTCAGGGTTAAAGTTAATGTTGCTCCTTAATGACCATGGGCCAGATTTTTAAAGCCCTTGAAAATCCTGCAGCTGCAGGAAAAAAAAATACAGTGCAAATGGGTTTCCACTTTCAGAGCTGCAGGTTTCCCCACAACTACAGTATTTTCAAAAGTGGAGCCAGTTTGTGGCCTGCTCCATGATTTAAGGCAGCTTGTGGGTGATTTTTCCCCACAGTTGCAGAAAAATGTTATGTCCAGTGGAACCAGGTACTAAATCTCTTGCAGCTGCGGTGGAATGAATATACAAATCTCTGCAGTTGCAGAGATTTTAGTCTAAAAATGGATTTGTGGAGGATTTAGTCCCAACATCATTTTGAATATCTGGCCCCATGGGTATAAATTATTTAGATCTTGTAGTAATGTAATACCCTGCTCATTGTCCATAATTTTGCCACTATAGCATTGTCCACAAACTGTTAGCCATGCCCCTTTGTCCACCTGCATATCCTTGACATAAATATTGATAGGATGGCCCCAAATTGACCCTGGGAATTCCACTAGTCACTTTGATTTCTGATGATTCACTGCCATTTAGTTTAACTGTCTGCACCCGTTTTCTAGCCAAGATGCAATTAATTTTCTAGCCTCGGGTTAAAATTGTTACTCAGCATTTTCTTTATTAGTTTAGTGCATAACTTTATCAAAGGCTTTGCTATGATCCAGGAAAATCACATCCATTGGCCTTCCTTCATCAAGTGTCTTACTGACTTTACCAAAAGTCCATCAAATTAGTTAGACGTGACATCTCCTGCCTAAATCCTTTCTGCTACATCCCACATATTGTTATCATCCGTGAATCTGTTCATTCTATCTCTCAAACGTTTCTCAAAAGTTTCCACAACAAAAGTCAAGCTTACATGCCTATAATTAGCTTTATCACCTGTTTCCCCTTTTTTAAAAATGGGTGTAATGACTGCTTCTTCGCTTCTAATGGGGCCTGTCTCAGTTCCAAAGTTGTACGAAATATTTTGTTAGTGGATCAGCCAGTAACATTCACAATTCCCTGAACACCCTGGGGTGCAAGCAGTTAGGACCTTCAGCTTTATTCACATTTTTATTTTGCAGCAGATTAAAAATTCATCCTTCTCTATTCTACATATAATATCAACTTCAGGAACGTTGACCTTGGAAATCTCTGTGTCCTGGAATACAGATCCAGAAAATATATTTAGCATGCCTGCAACATCCCCTTCATCCTCAAACTTCATCCCATTTGCCAGTAGTGGTCCTGCTGTTCTATCACAACCTCCTTTAGATCTCACACAGGCTCAAAAACATACCTCTCAACCTCTTCCTGGTAAATCAGGGACAAAGCTTAAGAAAATCAGGACAAAGACCCAAAATCAGGGATACATCTTAAAAATGTGTACTATTCATTCAGAAAGCTGACAGAATAAGGAGATTAGTGTAAGATGCATTTTCTGAAGAAGAACATGCCTGTAAGTCTAATGTTTGACATTATTTTGTGCTTACAGTCCCCACTGTTCTATCACAAAAACACAAGTTTTACGAGGGACAGAGGAAAATTCTGAGGCAAAATCAGGGACAGTTGAGAGGTATGCTCAAAAAGCTTTTGTATTATTTTTAGAGGTTTGTGCTGTATCTAGTTCTTTTTTCCTTTGACGCTTTTTTTTGTAATTAGCTTTTATTCAGGTGTGTATTTCACAACAAGCTGTGTCATATACAGGATACAACTATATTGTACAAACTGATTAAAGAATGAAAAGAGCAATCCCTGGCCATGTGGTGAGCCCATGGATGAACAGACTAAAACATTTCTGACAATTCAGGTTTACATGAAGAAAACAGAGTATGTGAACTTACAACCACTGTATATTCAGTATGCTCAGATAAAGTTATTGATAGTCTATATAAACATTAACAGCTATTAAGTATTTTGTGTAACTCATATACACATGTCATGAGATCCACTTTGGTTGAGATATGGGATACAACCAGGGTTATACCTGCAGTATGCCCTCAATACTGTTGGGTGAATGTGACATAGGTTATCAGCTAGGCCCTACTACCTTTGAAGTGGCTCCTTCAGTTAACAGCATTTCTATGGAGTGGCAGTGTTGGATATCAGTGCTTGTGCCCACAATAGGACCAGTGGGGCTAAGAACTTTTATTGGCTAAAGCAACCAAAGCCAGCTCTTCATGTCTATGTTGCGATTGCTCTCCAAAGGGGTGTGGGTTTAGAGTTGGGGGGGCTTGCTGTAGTTGGAGTTGAAGAAAGGGCCCCAAATTTCATGAAACCAGAGAAATCTACTCTGTGTATTGAATATCACCCTTTGAAACTGGCAGCTTTTCCCATTTGTTCCAATCATTCTGTTGGGGGTGGTAGAGTCTTCCAATGTTGCAATAGGATTCTCTTGGCTGTTTTCAAGGCTCTTAGTAGCCTGCTACTGTTGGCTTTGGAGATTTTCCACTTGAGGTTACACTGGCTTGTTCCTAACATCACCAAGGGGGTAGGCTTATCTTGCAGCCTAGACTTCTTCGCATATGGTTTCTATCTCCTGCCAGTAGCCTTTGATGTTCATACAATGCCATAAAATGTGGGTATGTCCCCTCCGTGCATTACATCTCCAGCACTCATCCCTTGGGATGAGTTCCCATGCAACCAATTAAGAAGATATTCTGTGCCACATGTGGATTATTTTCATTTGAGTAAACCTGTTTTTGTATCTTCACTGCTGCCTGTAGTTCAATCCACCCACTCTCCTATTGATCCTTAGTTATTTTTGTCTGGAGTTCCTCCGACCATCTGTGCCTGATCTTAACTGACTCATCAGGGCCTGAGTCCACTAAATAAGCACATATGTTGCAGCTCCTGGCATGCTTTGCCTCTGGGCCATAGGAGAGGGTCCAGAGGGCTGGGTTATTGCCCAGTCAGATTCTGTCCTTGTAGGCCTTGTATAGCATGTCGTAGCTGTAGAGATCACCAATACTGTTGACTGGGGATGCTGAATTTGTCTTTATCTGTTGGAAACCATAAAGGTGTTAGTGGCCTTATTCATGATGTCTGAGAGAGAGTAATCCCTTCTGTCCTCTAGAATTCTCACTTAATTGTTTTTCCTCTATCAAGAGTCCATGACTGTGCCATAGCAGAAAATATTTAGCCTTTTCTGGTTTCATTTGACGAGCTGCAAGTTCTTATGCCAAACTTGAAATGTGTTTGGTTGTGGGCGCGTAGTCTAGAGCTTGGAAGGGAGGGAAAAGCACTGCTTCTGCTAGAGTCCTGTCTGTTACCTGTGCCTCACAGACTGCACACTTAGGGGATTCCTTGCCCTGGGCCCAGGGAGCCACGCCTGCCAGTTGTACCAAATTATGGGCCATGATGCAGAGGTGAAAATCCAGAAGTTTGAGGCCCCCTTTGTGGAAGTCTCCTTTTAACTTCCCCCATGCAGTCCTCTTGGGGCCACCGTCCAAAAAGAAAGACTTGATTTTGGTATGTGCCAAATCAATTAACTTCTTATCATTGCGGATGAGGAGGTTGTCTAAGATGTACCCAATTGTTGGTCCTGCCATCATCTTGAAGGCCTGTGCTCTGCCCCAGTGAGAGAGGTGCAGCAGCCTCCACCTTTGATAGTCTTTGTCTATTTCCTCTAGTACTGGGACCAGGTTGGTTTTCCCAGGTGTGATAAGTCCCGTTGTAATTTAATGCCCAGGTACTCCAAAGACTTCAGCGCAGGCTGCAGGCCCCAAGGGTAGCCATGCATTTCACCTACTACATCATGTGATGCTAGGATTTGGGATTTAGATATACTTAGTTTGTAGCCAGATAGGGAACTGTAATGGTCTATGGTGGCTAACAGACGAGGTGCTGATTTCAGTGGGTTGGTTATCATTAGTAGTATGTCATTTGTGTACGCTAGTGTCTTGTGTTCTCCACCCCACTGCACTCACTTACTCACCTCATCTTGTCTAATAGTTTATAGCAATTGCTCTAACACTAATATAAACAGTAGCAGGGAGAGTGGGCACCCTTGGCCCGTGACCCTAAGGAGCTCAAAAGGTGGGGAGTTTCTGCTATTCATAATGACTTCAGCTGAGGCCTTGTTGTAAATAACCTGCAGCTAATCCCTAAACTCAGGACAGATATTAAAGGCCTTTAAAGCTGCTAGGAGGAATTTCCATTCAACCCTGTCAAAGGCCTTTTTGGCATCCAACAACAGAAGTATTGAGGGGGGTTTTGTCTGTCTGACCTTCCAAATCAGATTTATCAGCCTCCTCGTGTTGTCGGTGCCCCGCCTGCCAAGGACAAACCCGACCTGGTCCCCTTCAATTAACTTTGCAATAAAGGTTTTCAGTCTAGTTGCCAACTGTTTAGCTAGCACCTTACAGTCAGTGGGTATCAAAAGAAATACGTCTGTAACTACTACACATGGCATAAGCTTTCCCTGGTTTAGTGAGCAAGGATATTCTGGCAGTCAGCATGGAGCCAGGTAGGGTCCTCTGGACTTGAAATCAATGAATGTGTCATGTAGGAGGTCTACAAGCACATCCATTAAAGCCTTAAGGAAGTCAGCCGGTAGTCCATCTCCCCGAGGGCCTTCCCATTGGGCATTGATTTTAGTGCTTGGACTACCTCTACCTTTTTCATTGGTCAATCAAGCCACTGCAATTGTTCCTGTGAGAGTTTGAGCAGCTGCAGCTTCTCCAAGAACTGCTGGATGTCTGCGTCAGTCAGGTGCACCTCACTTGTGTATAGTTTCTTGTAAAGACCTGGAATTCCCATTTATTTCCCCTTTGTTCCTAGTCAGCTGTCCATCCTCTCTTTACAGACAGAATACATGACCTCTCCTGTCTCTTTTTAGTTGTAGGCCAGAAGTCTGCCTGGCTTCCTCCAGATTCCCAGAATGATTGTCTATGCCTGAACAGAGCATATTCAGCCTCTTGGGGTAGAAGGTATTAATCTTATATCTCAGGCCTGTTAACTCAGCTAGAAGGGCCTTTAGGAGGTTGGGCAGCAGTCCCTAAACCTTTTTCCATCTCTTTATGTTTAGATAGGGAGTCTGTTAGCTCCTTCTTGGTGATTTTTTCTTATATGCTGCATGGCAGACACTCACCTCTGATGTGTATTAAGGCTCTTCCCAACGGTATCGCTGTGGTATCCCCCACCTTGTTAATTTATAGAAAGAATTCTATATCCTCTCTCATGTGTACAGAGGGCCTGATCCTTCAGAGTGAGACATTAAATCTCCAAGTCCCTCTTGTATAGTTGCATCTCAATGGAGGTTGCTAAGTAAACGTTACTGGTGCATGATTCGAAATTATTATTGCCGCTATTGTGGCCTCTAGTATATTTGTTGCCCAGCTGCCTGGTGGTAGCCAAATGTCAAACCTGGAAAAGGATTGATGGGGGTTGGAGAAGAAAGAGTAATCCCTCTCGATGGGATGAATTAACCTCCAAATGTCTGTCAGGCCCAGCTCTGTAGTCAGTTGCTGTAGGGCCTCTGTATCTGGCTGGGATATATTTAGTGGAGGTTTACTTTATCTAGGATAAGAGCCATCAGACAGTTCATGTCTCCTCCTACAATTAGCTCTCCTGCCTGCAATTCTGCCAGCTTTTGGGACAGCTCTCAAAGAAGGCAGCTCCTGCATTATTGAGCCATATACATTGCATAAAGTGATTTCTTGGTTCCAGAGGAGCTCACCACAATGACAAAATATCCTCTAGATCCTTATATTACTTTTCCAGGAGGAAGGGGTATCCTGATTATAAGAATGGCTACTCCTCTGCTTTTAGAGTTATAAGAGGAGAAAAACACCTGGGAAATCCACCCCCTACCCAACTTCAGGGCTTCTGTTTTAACTAAATGGGTTTCCTGGAGGAAGATTATTCCAGCTCTCTCCTTCCTCAAGCAATCCAGGATTTTCCATCTCTTAACTGGGGTGTGAATTCCCTTTTACATTCCAGGACACTCATTTCAGGTTTTGGCATTCCGTTTATATATTTCTGGAGGTCTCAAAACTGAATAAAGTGGGTAAAAGCTGATACAAACTGCTTGTTTTCTGCGAGGATCCAATTGAAGGGGGAACCATTCTAGTTCAGGATGCCCTGACCTTGCCCGAGTCCCATACAGTTAAGTGCCAAATGGGTCTGATAAAACCAAAGCATTACTTATAGTGACATAACCTGTTTTATCATTACATTTAAACTCTGTTAAACAATAACATTTTATACCTTAGGCAGTAGAAATTTGTTCTTTCTCACTTCTAGCTTTCTTAGGGCAGTTAGGTGTATCTTGATCAAGGAGGTGGTTCCTTCAGCCTCCTCCCTAAAACCCTTTCACATGCTGAGAACACTAGTTATTCTCTGTGAGTTCCTTTTCAAGCTCAGTATTTTTCAAGTCTGCTCAGATCAGTGGTCCAGTTGGGGGGGAGTGGAGGGGGGAGTGGGAGCCAGGTCATCCTCTGTGTGCCATTCGCCAATGGCTATCCTTAGTCTGTGAGCAGCTAGGGAACTGGTAGAGTCTTGGAGATAGAAGGATTGGGGGCTAGTGGGTGAAAGTAATACCTATGTCCACTGCTGGGAGGGAGATGCTGGAGTAGAGGAGAGACACCTGTAGCAGCCTGTCTCAGCCTGTGGCTGCACCCCCTTGCACCCTTGAAAAGGCTATGCATTCTATGCCATTCCCCCATGCTGCTTTACACTGAGGGGATCCTGCAGAGGGTGCTTGGGACAGAAATGAAGCAAGGGGAGGTAGGTAGTGCAGCTGGACTTGATTCCTCATTTTCTTGCACATAGTGCCTTCCCTACAATGATATGTCCTTTTGTTTGGGGTCTTCATTATTAAGGGGTTTACTCTTTAATATCTGCCATTTCTATTTAACCCATTCACCCCTCAGTTGTGTGGGCATTCTCCCTTGCCACCCCAGCCCTTCTGTAGTGTCCCTGACTGCTTCAGGGTCCTTCTCACAGTGGATCCATAAGGATTCTCGCAGCAACTTTGTGGGGTAAGTATATCTCTATGTCAATAAAAGCATTTCCCTTATCTCCTTAGCAGGCCTGCCCCATTCTTTGTGTCAACCTTGTGAGGCTCGCCACTGGTAAGTGGAGGAGGATGAAGTGCTGCTTTCCAATCAGGACCTGCCTGCTGTCAATCCATGGTTAAAACTCTCCCATAAGCTCACGGCAGGTACTGCCATGGAGCTGCATTGCTCTGTCATCAGCTCCTTGTTACACCACTATGCCACATTCCATTCATTCACAACTATGTGATTCTCTGGGGACAGCCAGCTCCAACTGCCATCTGCCCAGTGGGGTTCCTAGCAACCAAGAAATTACAGGTATGGGTGGGAACTGTAACCAGTTGGTAATGGGCATGCATCTTCTGTGGCTCAATGTTAATGGGTGTCACCTCAATTATGAATGGGGAGCACACGGGAGGATCATCTGCTCAGTGATGAGGTTGCTGCCGCGCCCATGACCCATTTTCCTTCTCTCAAGACTTCATCACTTGAGGTTCTCACCTCTCACCTTATTCTCTGTCATCCCAACTCTCTGCACATCTCTCAGCCACCTGGATCAACTGTTAGTAGTTAGAAACGGAGTGCAGCAGCGCCATGGGTGTCTTGGGAAGTGGGTTAGAGTTGAAAGGGGGTACTTCCCAGGCAGTGCTTCACCATTGGAACTGATGTTGGGTAAAAAAGAGGGGGGTTGGGGGTCATGAAGCTACCCTGCCAGATCCAGGACCATCAGAGGACTGGCACACTGACAAACATGGCACACCAGTGCCTCCATATCCTGGGGGAAGGGGAGCACCCATCTCTCCATCTGTTTGCATGAAAAGGGGATTAAGTACTGTATATTAGCCTCCACCGTCCTCCCCGTTCGTGTCCCTCCCAGCTCCCTCTCCTACATCCCACCCCTAATAAACCCTTATTGACCCAATATCATTGACATCCACATTTTAAACCAGGCATACTATAATAGACAAAAACAGAACCTTAGCTCTGAGGAAAGTCTCACGTTTGATTTAACATCAATGGGTTTCCTGACTAGGCTATCTTCAGGGTAGTCACCTCAGCACACATGGGGTCACCAAGTGTCAGGGGAGTCTCTTCTTCCATGGTCACAACACCAGTTGCTTCTGCCCATGATTGTAGGATTGACTCCTGCAACAGCCCTTCATCTCTGGCCTGCAGAGTTGATTCCAGGGGCTGCTGCTGTTGAGGGTTCAGTTCTGACTTTTGGCACTTCAGTGCTTGTTCCCCTGCTAATTTTGTACTGGTGGTGGAGGGGTTCCTGCTTCTATCCAGGAGCCTTTGTTGTTGAAGAGACCGCTGTGTCCTCTTTACCTTGCCCCTCTGCTTCCTCTTGGATTTTGAGGTCTGCCAGTCCATTCCCTCATTTGTCTGCAGAGTTGCGAGTGGGACAAATCTATCCTGGCTACTTTGCTCACACTGATTTCAGCTCATTCCCAGCCCCTAACCATTGGCTTTAGTTTGCCTTGGTGGGTGTTGTTGGTGAGGAGCTGCCATGCCAGTTGTGGTGATATAATCTGTAGCTTCTTCTGGGGACTCAAAGGTATTACTGACTCTATTCCTGCTTATCTGCAGGTAGCAGGATATATAAGTTTATATTGGACTTGATGTTCCTGGAGGGGTTTTCTAGCCTCTGTAAAAGCTTTTTGTTTGCTTGCCAACTCAGTGCAATAGTCATTAAATATGTAGATGCTGTAGCCTTGCCAGAAAAGTGATCCTTTGTCCCTAGCTAGTGACATAATGTTCTCTTTTTCTGGGAATCTTAGGAATTTCATTATGATCAGTTGGGGCTGGTCACCTTGTTTCATCACTGGTGCCAGTGACCTATGCACCCTCTCCACTTTCAATAGCAGCCACCAGATGTGGCCAAGCAGTTTTGGCAGCTCATTTTGTAGAAAAGCTGTGGGGTTCCCCTCTCTCAGCACTCTCCAGGAACCCCACAAAATGGAGATTATTACTCCTGTTTCTGTTTTCTGTATCTTCAGCCCTGTTTCACAGGATCTGGACCATGTGTTCCAGCTCCTGTATTCTGGATTTGTGCCTGAGTCCTTCTCATTAATGTAGCTCAGATAGGTCTCATGCCTCAAGTTCTGTGATGCAGGGCTTTAAAGTTGTCCTCCAAAGTTGCAGCTGAGGAATAATATGTGGATATCTCAGTGAGGACCTGATGCATCATGCTTTTGAGTTCTTTGAATACCACCGAGGAGATAAGAGCCACTTCTGCCAGATTTTCAGTGCTTGCTATTGCCAGTTCATGATGACGCTGCTTTCAGTGCCTGCCGCTGTTTTTTGGGTATAACTTGTGAACAGAACACTCGATCATAGCCAGGTTTTTTCCCTTCATTAGGGTAGATTTTTTCCATTTGGTACAAGTGTTTCTTTGCCCCTCAGCATGTGACCTTTATTTTTTTCTAGATTTTTAAAATGCTTGATTCTAGGAGCTCAGGTTCAAGCTGCCATTCCTCTCTGTAGCTCGTGCATGCGCCCTCCTTTTGATATTTCTAATTTATTTTTTACAGTTCATAGCCATACACTTAAACTGCTCCCACAGTTCCATGACATTTGCTGTTTTTGCACTTTTAAACATTCTCCTCTTTTTTATGGCTGCATGGATGGAGCCATACTGATGTATTGCTATAATGTAGGAGAGAGAAGGAACAGTGGAAGCATGTGACCGGATACCTCCACTGTGTAAGTTCACAGTGGAGTTTAACACATGCAGTCATTTCTGTTCCTTTGTTTTCCCACCGCCCCTTCCTTCTGTGGGTGCACTGTTTTGTTGCTGCCCATCTCTTCTGATTCACTTTCACAGTTGTGGCTGAAAAGAATTCTGGTCAGAGCCAACATGGCTATGTTGCTTTAAAGCATGTTGAATGGTAATGCTTTTATAAACCAAATGCCACCACGACTTCAGTTGTTTTGCACATGTTTCAGAGCATTCCTGTAATTTCTCTCTCCATGGAGGCAGCTGAATGATTCAGATAAGTGCACACACTTATCTGAATTGTTCAGCTGTCTCCACAGAGTGAGAAATGACAGGAAAGCTCTGAAACTTGTGCTGAAACAACTGACATCGTTGCAGCATTTGGTTTCCGAAGCCACAGCAGCATTACCATTCAGCATGCTTTAAAGCAGCAAAGCAGCCATGTTGGCTCTGACCAGAGTTTGTATTCATTTGGGCTAACAGACTTTTCATTGTCCATACGGGTATCCTTGCTTTCCTATTATATTTCATTACAACAGGCACAAACCTCTCCTCAAGTGATTTTATTTTTTTGACAAAGATTTTCCAGATACTGTCCATATCCATGCCCTCCACCACTTTTTTCCATTCCCCAGTTCATATTTCCTTTTTCATGGCTTCATAGTTAGTCTTATTGTTGCATTTCTTTTTGATAACCATGTTTCTTTCCATCTCTCTCTTCTAATGTTGAAAAACACCATAGAATGGTCACTATCACCCAGCAGTTCATGAACATTTCATTTGTACAAATCCTTCCAAAGTCACTCAGTGCTACACCCAAGATATTGTTACCTCTTGCTGTACCTGTATATCTTGTTTTAGAGTCAAGTCTAACAAGCTGCAAACTAGTTGTCCATTCTGGTTATCGCCCTGCTGCAGACTTCAGTCTACACCTGAGATTTATTAATCCCTATTAAAACTATATTGTCTCTAGAAGTTCCCTAACCACAACAAGTAATAGTTTATCTGAGATACTGTAGCTTTCTTGTTAGGTGACCTACAATTTTAAGCCTAGAATTATACAACTTGAACTGTTTTCCCATGCTTTAACCCAGTTGGAATCAGTATCATTGTGATCCAGTTGATTAATTTCTCTGCCCTTTGTCAGTTGTCTATATACAATGCAACACCATCACCTTTCTGTCTCCTTCTATCCTTCTAAATAAATTGGTACCCATTTATTTCCTTGCTCCAAGTGTCATCAGTTGATAACCATGTTTCTGTGATACCAGTTACATCTGGGTTTTCTGCATATTACACCACCTACGAGAAACAAAGAAGTTGTCAGCAGATAAGGACCTCTTGGCCCACCTAGTGTGCCCAGTTTTTCCTGCATACTGTACCACTGCAGACCCTACTCGATCTTTAGTTGTCTTCACCCCTGCCTCACTACCAAGGTCACCTTATATCTGTCCCAAGCATGCTTGAATCTGTCACTATTTTGGCATCTACCACCTCTGCTGAAAGCTGTTCCAGGCATCCACCACCTCTGTGAAGAAATATTTCCTCCCATTTCTCTGAGCCCCATCCAAATTCACAGCATGATCCCTTGTCCTTGAGCTTATTTTCTATGAAAATGTTACCTTCCTGTACCTCATTAATACATGTTAGGTATTTGAATGTTTCTATCATATGCCCTTTTCCCTCCTTTCCTCTAGAGAGTACATATTCAGTTCCTTGAGTCTCTCCTCATAGGGCTTTTGATGCAGGCCCTGCACCATTTTGGTAGCCCTCTTTTTTACCACCTCTACCTTGTCAATGTCCTTCCAGTGGTGGAACCTCCAGAACTGGACATACAGTAGTACTCAAGATGGGGGTCTTACCAGTGATCTGTATAGGGGTTATATTACCTCCTTCTTCCTACTGGTGACAACCCTCCATATTCACCCTAGCCTTCCCCACTGTCTTATCATGCTACTTGGCTACCTTCAGGTCATCAGATATGATTACTCCCAGGTCCCTTTCGTGTTTGGTGGTTGCCAGTACTTCCCCTCCCAATTGATATTTATCCCCGGGGTTTCTGTGAGCCAAGTACATGATTTGCACTTTTTTTGCATTGAAACCCAGCTGCCAAAACATTGGCCATTCTTCTAACTTTTTTAAATCATCCCTCATTTTTTTCCACACATCCCCAGTGTGTCTAATCTGTTGCAGATGTTTGTGTCATCCGTGAACAGGCATACTTTCCCTTTAGCCCTTCCACAATGTCACTAATAGAAACACTGTAGAGGACCAGGCCTACTACTGAGCCCTGAGGCACCGCTGTAGTCGCCTTGCCTTCTCCAGAGTGGACACCATTTATCACCACCATCTGACCCTTATTGCTTAATCAACTTCTTACCAAGTTTATAACTTTTTGACCCACTCTCAGACAGGCCAGCTTATTTACCAGTATTCTATGTGGAATGGTGTCGAAGGCATTACTGAAATTCATGTAAGTCACATCTACCACTCCTCCTTGATCCACTACCCTGGTCATCCTCTCAAAGAAGTCAATCCTGTATGTCTGGCAAGACCTCCCCCATGCAACTATGTTATAATCCACTGGTTACAAGGTATTCCACTATACTTTCCTTCAGTAGTGTTTCCATTACTTTGCCACTACTGAAGTCAGGCTGACAGGTCTGTAACTTCCTGCCTCCATGCATCCCACTTTGTAAAGTGGGACAACATCTTTCCTACTCCAGTCCCCAGAACCTCCCCTGTTTCTAATGATAAGTTGAACAGAGTTGTCAGAGGTGCAGCCAGCACCTCTTTGAGATCCGTCAGTATCCTGGGGGGCACCCCATCAGGTCCCATTGTCTTGTCTACTTTTAAGTGTGCTAGTACCTTGAGGACTTTCACCTCTGTAACAGGACTTCCCTTATGGAAATAATTATTTAAAATGTTTTCATGCTGCACACATAAAACTACCCAAGTGATATGCATGCTGCAAGTATGATTTCAATGTTAAATTAGAGCCAATTGCATACTGTAGCATGCGTGCAGCAACAAGTGTGGAAATCATTATTTTATGTTAAATTGGAAAAGACTGCATGCATGTGGCATGCATAAAAAAGCAAGTGGTCACTGATAACTACAAACAAAAAGTTAAGTGACTTGCTGAGGATCACACCATACACAAGTGGGGTTGATGAGAGTCAAACCCAGATCTTCATGCCTCAAGTCTCCTCACCTGCAATCCAGTGTTTTAACCACTAAGCCATACTGTTTGCACGATATGGCTTGCTTTTACCTCAATACATACTGTATCTGACTACATCTGAATGCATGTGGCATGCTTGTAGCCACTGTTATGCTGTTCAGTTTTCTCTTACTCATCTCAGTTTCACAGTTGAACTATAGCACACATACCAATGGAAACACATGTGGTTTTTCCCACTCCCAATACACACACTTACCCACAAAACCACTTAATTACTTCTGTCTGGCCTGTATTCCTACTATTTTCTCTCTCCATAGTTTTGAATGCTTCCATGCAAACAGACTTTAAGGTGCAAACACAAAAGTAGCAATAACTTGACACACACCCATAAGGCCAGTCCACCCCCATGCACACACACTGTAGTGGGTACGGCCATGCTGCTACAGACAACCCAGCAAGTACACATATAAGTAAAAATTCTCTTACTTGAGTATTTGGGAGCCAGAGGCAGGAGTTTTTAAGAGATGATGTTTATGGGTCAGAGTGCTGGGGCGTACCCTTTTTGAATGAATGGAGTTATTTTGTACTATTTTTTATAAGTTATGGAGGGAGAGTTGGAGAATAATGAAGGCCACTGTACTACTGACAAGGCCCTTGTTAGTCAAGCGGCGGCCTTCATTAATTCCAACTATGCATCAATAATGTATAAAATAGTAATAAAAATATCCCCATTCATTTCAATGGTACACACCCCTGCAGTCTCCTTTGCCCTTTGTCATAATGTGGCTGAGTGTGGGGATAGCATTTACTGGGGGGGGGGCATAAGCCTTACTATGTTGGGGCTCCAATAGTCTGTGCATACTATACCACTCAACTGTCTGTGAATGCAAGGGACAGCTCTAGAATGTCTAACATCTCTAAAAAGTACATCTTACTTGTTTTGACTGAAAAGTGATATGCAAATCAGGAAAAATTAAAATGAATAAGATTAATTTGTATACACCCCAGAGCAGTGCATTAGATTTGGGCTTAAACCCACCCAGTTACTTACCATTTTTTTTCCTGGCTGAAGTTCTGCCCCCCAAAAAAATAACTTTGTCCCAATTTTTCATCCTGACTCCATTTCATTCAATACCCATCCCCTATGGGTTATGAAGCCTTCCAAAGGTGAAGAAACATGAAAAATGCAGGCTAGCCCGGTGGCACAGAAGGTTGAGGCACTGGATGCCACACCGCGAGCCACACCAGCAACCCGGGTTCGGGAATGAGCCTGAGCCATCAGAGGTCAGCAGGGGAGGGAAGGGATTGAGCTTCCAGAGGACTTCTCTTCCTTCTGGGGAGGGCTCTTGGTGTTGCACTGCTCCTGAGTGGCCCCTGATGCTGGTCGGGGGATAGCCAGGATTTGCAGTGCTACAGTTGAGAGGGGAAGAGCTGCGGCAGACATCAGCATGTGTATGCCATAAGTGTCACTGCATGACCAAGCTCCACAAGGGAAACCAAAAACAAGAAAAATCCCCTTCAGCCACTGTGGCGATGAAGGGGACCCCGGGACCTGCCACATCCTGAAGTGTCTGGCCCACCTGCTCCAGGCCTCCCATGCCCAACCCGGCCCTGCAGTATGTCCCTCTAATTTCAGAAAGAGCTGCCCGGGGCGGGGGCCCTCCCAGGGTGATGATCTGGGGGCCCTCCCCAGGGTGATGATCTGGGGGCTGGACTTGCTGTGGGGCTGGGGAGGCCAGAGCAAGGGGATTCAGACCAGGGAGTAGAGGCAGAGTTTGAGCAGGTACCCCAGAAGGATGCCCTGGGGTTGTAAAGATGAAAATAAAATTGAAAAAAAACATGAAAACTCATCAATATTTCAGTCCTTCTTCCTTCCCAATCCCCTGTAAAAAAATTATTTATTTTTACTTACCCATCCACATAACCAGAACCTGCAGCCTGGCACAGTGTGCCACAAGCCCAGTTTTAGTCTTCTCCCCCCCTCTCATTCAGCCAGAAGCTGGATGCTAGAACCAACCATCACAGGTCCCCAGTGTGATCACAACCAAGTCACCTCACTAACTAAACCCACACAACCTGTGTTGCTTGCTTCTTTCTTGGTTGCTGCTGTGGCTGCTGCCACACTGCACTGATCAAGGCCTATGAACGCCACCCACATCGCTGTCACCAGTGCTGCTAAGCCTAGTTTGCTGCCCTGGGGATCTGTGCTGGTTTTGTTTGCAATTCGGTCCTAATAGAGTAAATAGGTAGCCTAGTCTTGAGTTAGCTTCTAGCACACCCTCTGCCCCTTCAGCATGCAAACTTAATTAGTTTTTTAGACATGGTTCACTTAGGATCACTTTGTGTATGCAAACTGCATGCAAACATTGCACATTACATGTTGCATGCATTCTGCATGTATACAGCACACCTATATTTCTGTCAGGATGGTCTCCACCTTCCTACCATTTATGCCCTTGTCCCTGATATTTGCCCCATCACCTACCCTTCTTCTGTAAATACTAACAAAGTATTTGTTCAATATGTCTGCCTTCTTTGGTCCTCCTCCTACAAACCCCTTCTTCCCTTTTTATCCTTACTATTCCCCCTTTGGTCTTTCTATTATCTATATATTTAAAGAAAGTTGTATCCCCTTCTTTCACTTATTGGGCACTATTCTCCTCTATTTGTGCCTCTGTGCATCTAACTGCCTTCCCTGCCTATCTTTGTTATTCCTGGTATGTTTCTCTATCATCTTCCTTCAGGAACTTTTTGTACTTTCTAAATGCTAGGTTTTTCTTTTGCTCTGACTTTTTCTGCTACATCTTTAGAAAACTATAGTGGTCTATGTTTCTCTTGCCCTTGTTAACCTGTCTGACACAGAGATTTGTTGCTTTTTCAATACCTGCTTTATTTTTCCCATAGTTCCTTGATTCCCCCCCAATCCTTTATCCCAGCCAGGGTATCCCTGAGGTATTCTCTCATTTCCCTGAAATAGGCCCTCCTAAAGCCCAGGACCCTCATCTTAGTGCGGCTGGGTTCTGGCCCAGTCCTTATATCTAGCTCAAACTTATGTCTCAGGCTTCTATCATTTATCAAAACACATTCCATTTTTTTATTTATTCCTCCATTATTAACTGAATATGTTTTTCTTTGCCTAGGTGTCCCATGCTTGCAATACTTTGTATCACTCACTCCCCCATTCCCCTCACCAATCAGTTTAAGCATCTATCCAAACATTTATTTAGCCAGTCACCTCACAGTCTATTCACGTAGCAATTAGATGCAATCCATCCCTTCTGTACAGATCTATTTTATTGTAGAATTTGTAACAGTCATCAGCAAAAGTAAATCCTTCCTTTTTTTTAGCCCATGTTCTCAGCCAATTATTTATTTTCCTTATGGCCCTTGTTCTTCCCACCACAGCACCACTGTCATAGGAAAAGGGAAAATTACTGAAATTATGACTCTGCTCCCTTTTGCCTTCAGCCTATCTCCTATGTTCTCAAAAGGTTACTTAATGTCATCATTAAGTCTATACCCAATGGCATTTACATCCACATGTAATGCCACGTAAAATTTACCCCAGCTCCTTTCAGTAAACCATCTAAGTCATTCTTTATATCTGCCACTTTTGCACCAGGTAGGCAACTCACTGTGTCTTGTCTTTTCTCTCTTTGCAGATGATTGCATCTGTGTATCTTACTATATAATCCCCTGTAACTACAATTTCTGGCTTTGGTTTTCCCCTAGGTAACTACTTTTTCCAAAGACTGTATTTGTCCTTGGGACTCTAGTAGGGGCTGAAATCTGTTAACAAACTCAATTGAACTAGGTGCTTCCACTCTTCTTCCTCTCTTCCTGGGTCCCCTCCTCCCAAGCATTGTCCAGGATGGTAACTCCTCAGGTTCCTCCTCACTATTAATATCACTTGAATTTCTTCCTTTTTCATCCATAACTTCACCAGTACTTTTTGCTCACTACCTTCTAGGGATTCAAACTTACTGCATGCTCCATCTGTCATCTTTCTAAACATGCTGTAACACATTTTTCAAAATTCTGAATATTGCCAGCTCCAGTATTTATTTTACTTAATCCCCTGATTTCTTCTTCCAGCTCCATTATATAATTATACTTAGTGCAGATAAAGCCATCATTCCCCTCACTACATATACCCCAGATAAACATCTTGCACTTAATGCATTCTATGAGAACATTAGCTATAACACTCGGCACAGCCAGCCTGCCAGCACACCTGTTGTGCTACCAATGAGATGCCCATGACCTAGGTTCAGAAGCAAGCCTGAGGTGTCAGATGGCTGACCAGGGGAAGAGGATCAAGCATGTGTGGGCTACACTCCTCCTCTGGGGGAGGGTGGTCAGTGTTGACTGTCCCCCTGGCAGAAGCCAGGTGAACGACAGCCTGAGCTGAAAGAGGTGGTGGATGTGGCAGATGCAGTGTGTGCACCTAGACATCAACACATGCCACATCCCCACAGGGAGGAACCTGGAAAATCCCCAGTGGCAGGATAAAGAGAGGAGCAACCCCAGGCATCAAACCTGACCAGCTGGACATGCCGGCCTGAACAGAATCTGTTCCTCAGTGGGCTTGGGGGACTCCACTGACCCTACCGGGGGGGGGGGGCAAGCCCTGAGGAAAGATGGTTGGATAAGCTAAGTCCCAATGGACGTTAGGGTAACGGGTCTGGGGCCCTCTTCTAAAGGAAGACTGTCCGAGGGAAGGGGAGAAAGAAACATTGGGCTCAATAACTACTTCCTCCAACACATTTATACCTTTATTTGCCTCTACTCCTTATCACTATGTTTAAATACATGCAGGTAGTAGCAATAGTTCTATCCTGTAAGGTTACATTTCCTGGCTCCCATTCTGGTTGTTATGGCTGACATGTCAGAAACTTGATTCTACTGTGGCTGCTTCTGCCCATGCTAACCAATGCTTACAGGGAACTCCTAGTATATAGATAATAACATGGGAGTATAGTTCTGGGGTTACACTCAGCCATCTACCACAAAAACATCAAATCCAACAGCTCTTTAAGCACAAGCTCTGCCCAAGTCTATAACAAACTCTGAGCATCTCAATACTTCCCAAGACAAGAGAAACCAGCTTGAAATGTAACAAAAAAAAACTTTTGGAACTGTCCTGGGTGACCCCAGGCTGTAGTTCACCACACCACTTCATAGACTACAGTTCCTGGCAGCACTTGCCACCCAGTGCCTCTTGAGTAGATTTGAACAGTTAGCTATGGTTTTACAGTTGAAAATGTACAGAGTATCAGCCAGAACATCTTTCTCATCTGTGCACTCACTAGCACACTTGCCTCTGCTGTGTCCACCTCTGACCATGTTCACTGACACTCACAGGGACCCCTAGTATATGGATGGTAACCCAGAAGTATAGTTCCAGGGTTACACTCAGCCATTTACCACAAAACATAAAATCCAATTGTTTTTAGCATAAGCTCTGACCAAGTCTCTAACAGACTCTGATCGTCCCAATACTTCCCAAGGCAAGAGAAACCAGCCTGAAATATAAAAGAAATACCATTTGGAGGCTGCTACAAGTGACTCTGGGCTGTACTTCACCACACCACTTCATCAACTATAGTACGCAGCAGCCTTTGCTTCCAATTCCTCCCAAGTAGACTTGCACAGTTAGCTATGATTTTATAGTTGAAATTCTACACAATATCAGCCAGAACACCTCACTTATTAGTGCACTTATTACCAGATTTGATCCACTGTATCTGCCTCTGCCCATATTCGGTACTGCTATTGTACTGTAGGTCATGATGACACTAAGCTCTGTGACAGGGTTGACTCTCCAATGGGTTGGAAGAAATGAAGAGGGACCTAAGCAGGCTTGAGAAATGGTCAAGAATGTGGCAGCTAAGATTAAATTCAAAGAAGTGTAAAATCATGCATTTGGGACACAGAAAGCCAGTGGAGGAGTACATGATGGGGGATATTGATGACCACCAAACAGAAAAGGACGGGGTAATTATATCTGATGATCTAAAAGTGACCAGGCATTGTGAAAAAGCTGTGGAGAGAGCCAATGGGATGCTGGGGTGCATAGGAGAGGTAATAACAGCAGACAAAAGGAGGTAGTGATACCACTGCACAAATCATTGGCGATAATTTATCTGAGTACTGTGTCCAGTTCTGAAGCTGAATCCTAGAAGGACATAGAGCAGAGGCAGTTCACAGAAGGGCAATAGAAATTGTGCAGGGTCTGCACAAAAAGTCATATAAGAAGAGACTACAGGACCTCAATAGCATTTTGAAAGGGCAAAGTTTGAAGAACATTTTAGTCCAAAGTGAGTATAAAAACCTTTGGATTCACACTCTGGTTAATGTGAATCCAAACTTTTTTTTCCCATGTAAGAGATACAAAACCTGCAAATCACAGTACAGGGGAAATCTTTTTTTAATCCTGGTCCTGATGGATTAAGAGAAGTCAAATTGGGTCATTTTTGACTTGCTCGTTGAAGTTCGTTGTATATGCTCTGTGGTGCACGTGGAAAGGTTTATATAGGACTAACCACAAGGAGCTTAAAGTATGGTATACAAGAACATTTTAGAGCTATACAAAAGAAAGATTTAGAACATCCAATTGCTAGACACTTATCAACATTAATGGAAACAACTGCCCTTCAAATATTATACATTGCTATAGATCATGTACCTTACAACGGGGCGATAGGCAGACTGAACTAGATAAAGGGAATCAAAATGGATATTTGTGGGAGCATGGCCTGGCTACCTAGAAAATGGCAGCATAGTTCTTGAGCTCATCCACATCTGAGGACACCCACGCGGTCGTGGCCTAATCCTGGGATGTAGCCCTCCCCAAATCCAATCTCAGCTCAGGGAACTGTACCCAATCGTCCGGTGTGACTTTCTTTTTGCTGTACCATGGTATAAATATACTTTTTACAAGCTGGTTACTCATGAGTCGCTCTGCTCAGCTAGGCTGTGGAGGCTTCGGTTCTAGTCCTCAGAAACCCTGCTAGCTCTGTCCTACACTGTATGTCAACAGGGCCTACATCTGCACCCCTGATAATGCTGTCGCTTCAAACTGATGTGGCGACGGGAGGATCTCTAACTGTGCTACCCTTCACACTGAGTGCTACTACGCAGTCGACTTCTGTGGGGGACTCATTGAATTATATCACTTGTATGCTGGAAACAGTGCTGACACAAGTAGATGACATTAATATAACACTAATAGGTACAACCTCAGATGTCTGCCAGCTACAAGATCACCCTAATGTGGCAGAGCAATGGGTGGAAACCCTTGAAATGCAGCATTTTAAGCTCAAGCAGAGAGTACGGATGCAGGACCTGAAAATTGAAACCCTTTAAACAGAGTGGGGATCAAGAAAACATGAGTCGTGGACAATCTTCATATTATTGGCATCCCCGAAGGCTCTGAAGGTACGTCCCTGGAGAGGTTCCTTAATGACACACTCCCTACAATGTTAGGGGAGAGATGGAGAGGCCCAGTTGAAATTGAAAGGGCCCATCGTATTACTGGGAGGAAAGATAGACTGACACATGCCTCAATGCCAATAGTGGCATATCTTCTGAGATATTCAACCAAAGAGCATATATTAAGAGCTGCTCAGGATCTGGGTGAAATTCAGTGGCAGGCAGTGATCTCACATATAGGGACTTTGCACAAGAAACAGAAAGCAAGCGCAGAGCTTATGGCCTCTCAAAAAATTCTAGCTGCCCATAATTTTCACTACAGATTTAAAGGACTTACAAAACTCTTGGTGTCCAGGAGGGAGGGAGCTGCTGGCAGACACGCCTGAAGAAGTTGAGCATTGGATCTCTATGTTTTGGCCAAATTTACCCATTCAAACTACATCCCAGGAGGCTATGGGATCCCCTGCTAGAAGCACTAGGAACCAAGAATCCTGGGCAGAATCCAGAGGGCTGATATGCATCGGACCAGGTCCCTATTTTAATGATTCCCCAGAGTGAGGGCTCCTCTCCATACAGGGTATACACCTGCATCCAAATTGCCTGCCTGTTTAGAACAAACAGTCCTCCCTCCTAGGAATACTTGCTTATCCACATGCCAACGACAACAATCTAGAAGTGGCCAACACCAGTCTCCAGAACAGCGAAGGGCAGCTCCCCTGCAAAGATGCCTGGGGTGAATCCTTCTCGACCCCAACAGAATGCCTTTTGAATACCTCAGAGCATGCTTCCACAAGCCATGAGAGATCTATGGACTGGGCTGACAACGGAATCCTCACTAATAGAAGCAGTAGACTTTCCCAGACAGCTCAAGCCAGGAGATAAATCTTATGCTGCAGCTGTCCTAACGGCACCTCCAGATGCCTCCAAGGATATCCATGACCTTGGCTCTGTTTCCAAAGGCTGGAAATCGTGATGCAGAATCCCTTGGCTAATTTTGGACTGTAATAAGCAGTGACTTTTGAATTGTTTAATGTTTCAGGATATTACCAGTCTCCATAGGTTGCATTGGGTTTCTCATGGGATCCATCCTCCATTACTGGAGTTATGGATTAAGGCACTCTCATTGGGGCATAGCCTCCCTGTACCAATATATGGCTTAGGAAACGGATGACCCCCTCCCCTACTCCTCTATCCTGTCAGTCTAGCTGGGAGGCTTAATACCTACATGATATAGGGGTCTCACAACTTGTGGTTTACAACAGCAAGGCTCCTGTTTTAAGGATTTAATCAAACCCTATTGCAATGATGTGGCCATAGGCAATCCTGCCCTCATGTTCTCGATGGGGAAGTTACCCAATTCCCCCTTCCCCCCTCTATCCCTGCCCCTACACCCCCCTCCTGGGCTTATGCCTTCTTCCGGGGAATTGTTCCCCGGATGAGGAGAAGCGAGTTCTCTGGGTTGTCTCTCTCCTCTCCAATCCCTGGGTGTGGACGCTAGCATAGCTGAGGATACGGGTGGCTTGTATTCTCTTTTGCTGAAGCATCTACAGATCTTAGTATTTAATTGCTTGTTTGACTTGTTACATTATCCTTGCCTAACAGTCTTCTGTTTCAGGTAGGGCAGTTATTTGCGTATAATTGTTCATAAATCTTCTTTCTCCTTTTTGCAGGACTAGTTCCTAATTGTTCTTGAATATGCTTCCTGAATATATTGTTTCCAATTGGTATCTCCTCTCTCACTTCAGTGTGCTGTATCTCCCCACTATCTGCCAGCAGGTTACAGAGGAGTCAGATACGTTTGCAACCTTTTGTTATCCTACTGGGGCTGTTTAAATCTCCCTAGCTACAATTGGGTAAGTCATTTATTATCTCCTGTTCCCATATCAATATGTTTCTATCTAATACAGAGGGTCTACGTCTGGTGTAGTGGAATGTAAAGGGCCTTAACCACCCCATAAAAAGTACAAAGGTTATCCAGCACCTGTGTTCCCTGCACACAGACGTAGCCCTTCTACAAGAAACACACCTCCTTAGTAAATCCAACTCATGGCTTAAGAAATCAGGGGTAGGGGCCGCCCATGCCAGTTCGGCTCCATCTAAATCTAAGGGGGTAGCTATTCTTATCTGTTGGTCCAGTATATGGACAGTTGAGGACTCCCTTTCTGACAAGCAAGGGCGTTGGGTAGTGGTCAAATTAATGTCACCAATAGGAAAGCTGATAGTGAGTAATGTCTATGCCCGAAACTCAGACCAAGCAGAGTTCTTTCCTAACTTGAGCCAGCCTATTTCTACCCTGTTACAACCCGAACCCAATACTCCTCTACTAATAGGAGGTGATTTCAACTTAGTACAAGATATATTTTGGACAAGTCCCGACCTACCCCAAACTCACCTTAAGGCACATTGCCTGCAAGAACTAATAGCGGAACGGGGCTTGTAGATGTCTGGAGGCATGACCATCTCTCAGGCAAGACTACTCTTACTGCTCCTCACACGGGGTTCACAGTCGCATTGACTACTGGCTTGCTAATAATGCAGCATCAGGTGGAGTCTCAAACAGTTCCATAGGCAATATTATCATATCTGGCCATGCCCCAGTGATGATCACTTGTACTCCCTCGGGGAGTCGCTCAACTGGCACAAGATGGAGGGGTAACCCTCTATTGGTTAAGGATTCCGGATTCCAACAAACCATGCAGAAAGCAACCTGGGAATATTTTGCCTTTAACTCCGATTGTGGAGTTCCCGTAGGTACAGCATGGGAAGCTTTTAAGGCCACCTAAGAGACCAGATTATTGCTTTTGCAGCAAATCAGAATAAAACCAGGAAAAAAGATTTAATGCTTTTACAGTCAGAACTCACTGTCCTAGAGAGACGTTTTAAAGCTTCCCAAACTACCACCAGAGATCATTCCCTGACTCGTAGAATTGTAGGGCTCAAGTATCAAATAAATATTCTACTGCATCATAAGGCAGAATGGACCCTGCTCAGATCTAAGCATCTGTACTGGGAAGGTGGAGACAAGGGTGGTAAGCTCCTTATTTACTTCCACAGGCTCCATTGCCAGTGACCCCATTGGTATAAATGAGACCATGAAATCATATTATCAGACCTTGTACCAGTCAAAATCCCACACACGTCGGCTCAACTTTCTCAAAGCCTGTGCTAGTTCTATCAGGGTTTACAGTACTGACACTGTCATAGGAACAGGTTTCTTTTGACAGTCCCATCACAGCTCCTGAACTGCGACAGGCCTTATTCCGAATGGCTAAGGGGAAAGCCCTGGGGCCAGATGGAATGACCATAGAATTATACCAAGCACTAGACCAAGAGATTGTGCATCTCCTGCTGCTTGCCCTGCAGTATGCTCACTCCTCAGGTTCTCTTCCCACTACAATGAATGAGGTCCTGATCACACCTTTACCCAAGAAATCAAACGACCCCTTAACTGTTCTAATTTTCACCCTATATCTCTGTTATCAGTGGATACAAATATCCTGGCTAAAATCCTAGCCACCAGGATGCATAATATCCTTGCTTCCATAATCCATCCCTCCCAGGTAGGATTCATGCCTGAGAAGTTGGGTTCGGACAATACCAGATTGCTACTTAATCTGAAGTGGCTAGCGAGTAAATCTAAGACACCCATGGCAGCTCTAGCCGTTGATTTTGCAAAGGCATTTGATTCCGTGGAATGGAATTATCTCCATGAAATCCTTCGCCTATATGGCTTTGGACCTCAATTCCACCTCTGGGTCTCAACTCTTTACAATTTGCTGATGGCCAGGATCCTGACCAATTCAACATCTCCTCCTCTTTTCCGCTGTACAGGGGCACCCGGCATGGATGCCCCCTGTCTCCCCTTCTCTTCCCGGTTGCACTAGACCGACTGTTCTGAGCCCTTATTACTACTGAAGGGCTTACAGGCATTTCAGCCCAAGATAAATCATATGTTGTAGCGGCATACATGGATGACCTATTACTTACCATATCTCACACTCAGAAATCCCTTCCCAGCAGCCCTCTTGGTTCTTTAGGATTTCGCCTGACTCTCAGGCCTACAGGTCAACCAATGGAAATTCATCTTAGCTCCATTGAACTCACTTTGTACACGAGACTGCTTTCAGGGCAGAGAACTAACTTGAGCTGTGCAAGGATTCTCCTACAGTGGTAGCCACAGACATTGCTAGCTAGTTCCAGATATTTCGTAAAATTTCTGAAGTATTTCTCTCTGCTGCCCCTACTGTGGAAATGCAGAAAGCAGGAGCTATTTCTGGAAATATCACAGAAATTTCGGGAAATAGCTGGCAATGTCTGTGGCTGCTACTGTACCTCAGGGTTTTATACCCACTAATTGGGCAGACTTTGAATCTTCCAAATTTTTCCCCCTTCTAAAGCAACTGAACACGGAGATTGAACTCTGGCATAAATTACACTTAACACTGGTCGGTAAAGTGGCTGCAGTCCGAATGCTATTGTTCCCAAGGGTCCTATATTTATTTAATAATCTCCCAATACATCTCTCTCCCAGACTTCTTCTTCACTTGAGAAGATGGTATCCTCCCTCTAATGGGAAGGCAAGGCACACAAGTGGGGAAAGGTAAAATGAGATCACACTGGTCCAAAGGAGGCCTTGAGCCCCTTGGTTCCAGGGTTACCACCGAGCTAGTGTGGCTGCCCAAATTACAAAGTGATTTGTACCCATGACTGCACTGCCTCCACTGTGTGTACATCTTGAGGCTGATATGGGCCCCACCCCTCTTAGGTCTCTGCTAGGACATGGTGGTCCTTCAGATAAGGGACTCTCTTTGGTCATGTTTCAATCCCGCTACGTCTGGTGGTGCATTATGACTATCTCACACCCTAAAAGATGCTTGAGCTCCACCCTTGCATTATGCAGACCTATGGCATAACAACTTTATTACTTTAGGTGGGGATCCATTAATTGGCCCTCCTGGGAGCATAGGGGTATTCGATATGTGAAGGACCTTATGCTGCCTGACTCAGACTCCTTACTATCCTTTACCCAGTTAAAGAACAAATTTAATCTTCAAAATACTGACTTCTGGCGGTTTCTTCAGATACATAGCCTCATCAATCCCCATTCTTCCCAAGCTCAGCCAGATAACAATTGGAGGTGGCTTGCTTCCCTACACAAAGAATCCTTTGAATGGGGCCATATAGGCAAATTTTATGCTACATGCTGAGATTCCCAAACTGACCCCACTGAGCACTGTAGAACTTGTTGGGAGGCTGATATGGGTATGACCATATCTGAGACCACATGGGCTCGTTGTCTTCAAACTCACACAAAGTCCATAAAGACTCTAAAAGCCAGCTAATTCAGTTGAAAATTTTGTTATGATGGTATAGAACCCCAACTATCCTATGTTCTGCAGGAATTCTGCCCCACTTCAAATGCTGGAGGTGTCAGCAACCTGATGCTCATTTGTTCCATATATTGTGGTCTTGCCCTCAAATCTCAACCTTTGGTCCGCTGTTAGTCAGGAGTGTTCTAAAGTCCTTGGTACTGGGATTTCCAGCTAGATCCTAAATTGTTGCTGGGTGACTTGTCTGGGCTAACTTTCTTGCCAAAGGCCCTCCAAGAATGTGTTATGTTAGCCTTGTTAGAAGCCAAGAGGCTCCTCCTAATGCACTGGTGGCAGACTAATAACCCAGGTCTAAGTCTGTGGCACACAGCTTTGGCCTGATTGGTCCTCTTGGAGTGGCCAACTTATACCCATTGAGGTCAACTGCAATATTTCCATAAAAAATGAGATGCTTACCTTAACTCACCATTGTGTAAAACCCCTCCCCCTCCAAGTAGCCCCCCCTTCAAGATCCTAAATTGTTTGGCTAGAGTATTTTCTTTATCCTGCTGGCAAATGGGGAGCTACGATCAGAACTGATATAATAAAATGTTCCTCTTATATTTTCCCTTGGGATCTTTGTGATTCATGTATTATATTTCTATGACAGAAAATATGAAGATGTGCTGAGGAATGTAAGCCTACTTAACTGTTTATCATTGTGTCTATGTATGGACATGTGGAAATATGTATATATGGAAGTGTGTTGTAAAAACTGGAAAATCTCAATAAAATCATCTATGATAAAAAAAAATGGATATTTGTGTTGAACACCTTGAAACAAAAAGGATTTAATGATGTCATGGACTGGAAGCTCGTTTATTTGGAAATTACAGAATCTATCAGGATAACATTAAAATGAAATTAAAAAGTTATTTGGGGGAAGTGAGTTTTGTCTTATGTTTAAGAATGTGAAAATAAGATTAGGATTTTCTGATGTTAATTTTATTTTGAAATTAGTGTGCTGCAAGGATATGTGTTTTATGTAATGCATTTATTACATTGAATATATTAAGTAGCTGAAATCTCATTATCAGAAGGTCAGACCTTAAGGTCATAAATATATATATATATATATATATATATATATATATATATATCACCATAGGTACCATTATATAGCTCTGGTTTTAATTTTACAAATTTTTTCCTATGTTATGTTTCTGTTTGTTTTTTGTCAGTTCAGCAGTGTTGTATGTCTCAAAATAAATGGGGTTTAAACTTGTAAGGGGGAAGGGATAAGGGAGGGCTGACTAGAGCCCTCCTCCAGATGAGGGGAGTAGCCTTCTAGCCCAAGGGGGGAGGGGGAAACAGACTGGAGGTGGAGGTTTGGAGGAGCAGGGGGAGGATGGAAGTATAAGGAATCTGGGTGGGGTTCGGACAAAAAGGACTAGGATAAGGGTGGGGGTTAGTGTTAGTAAATGCCAGGAGCTTGGGAAACAAGTTGCCAGGAGTTCCAGGCCATGCTGTTCGAGGGGGGTGGATGTGGCGGCAGTCACGGAAACGGCACAACAAAACCATGACTGGGACCTAAACATGGGTACACTATGCTTAGGAAGGATAGAAAGGAGGGCAGAGGGGTGGAGTGGCTATGTTCATTAGAGATGACATAGAAATTGCTATGGTAGAAGAGGCAGAGGGAACTGGAGGCCTTATGGGTCACCTTACGATCCCCAGCAGGAGATAAGGTCAAGCTGGGAGATACAGGCCCCCCGGATGAGTGATGTCTAGAGGATGGTTTGTTGGACAACATCACTGCCCAGTGTGGTCCAAAAGGGGAAGGAGTGGTGTTGATGGGGGACCTTATATGCCAGGTACAAACTGGGGAACCATGTCCTCTAAGGTGGCCAAGGAGCAGAGGCTGCTGGATGGCTTCCAGGATGTGTTCTTAACACAGCATGTGATGGAGCCCACAAGGGAGGGGCATGTCCTGGATGTGGTTCTGGCAGATGGGGATCTGGTAAGGACATGGTTGTACAGGACCCTGACTGGGAGTGACCACACAATACTGTCTGGTTTCAAATAAGCATTGGGGAGTGGGGGTGAGATCTAGGACACTGGCAGTGGACTTCAGGAGGGCAGACTTTATGGGCATGGGAAATATTCTCAAGGATCACTTGAAGGGATTACCTCAACAACAAGTGTGGAAAGGAGATGGGAGGTCATAAAACCGGGACTTCATGAGGCAGTCAGGATCTGCGCTAAGTTGAAACGTAAGGGAGCAAGGTCACATAAACCATGCTGGTGGTCCAGTGAGGTCCAGGTAGCAGTCAGAGAAAAGAAGGCGGCTTACAAAAAATATAAAACAACAAGAGGGGATAGGGATAAGGAAATGTACCAGCTTGCATCTAGAAAAGTCACCCGTATGGTGAGGGGAGCTAAGTCCAGTAAAGAGCAACGGCTGGCACAGGGGATACATGGAGGGGAAAAGGGGTTCTTCCGGTACATTGGGGAGTGGAGAAAAACGAAGGGCCATCTCAGCAGATTGAGATCAGAAGGAGGGTGGGTGGAAGAGGCGAGGACCAGGCAGAGGTATTTAACAGTGCTTTGCCTCTGTGTTCACTAGGGAGGATGGGATATCTACAAAGCAAGGCACAAAGTGGATAGAAGCAGCAGGAGTGGGATCAGAGCAACAGAAATGGAGCAAAGGAGGGAAAGGTACCCCAGGGGTGTCACATCTGGATAAGGATAAAAGACCAGTAAGGTGGAGGGGACGGATGATGCCATCCCACCAAAAGGGTGTGTGTGTTTGCCTCAAGGCCCTAAAGAAAGACAAATCTCCTGGCCGGATGGCATTCATCCGAGAGTACTATGGGAATTGGCGGACATACTGGCTGCACTTCATGGAGCTTTTCAACAGGTCACTTGAGACAGGGAGGGTAAATTTAGGATTGGCGAGAGGCACATGTGGTACCAATCCATAAAGGGGGTCGAAGGAAGTACCAGGAAACTATAGACCCATCAGTTTAACCTCGGTGGTGGGAAATTAATGGAGAGTATACTAAAGGAACGATTGGGGTTTACTTGGAGGAGGTGGAGGTCTGGATAGTGGCAGCATGGGTTTGTGCCAGGTAGATCATGTCAAACCAACCTTGTGGAGTTCTATAAAATGGTAACATCAGAACTGGACAGAGGTAAGCCTGTGGATGTATTATTCTTGGACTTGTGCAAGGCTGCTTGACTCTGTCCCCACAATGGTCTGGTGGAGAAACTGATGGGGTTAGGAGTAGGCCTCTGATGGTCAGATGGATTGAAAACTGGATAGCTGGATGCACTCAGAGAGTAGTGGTCTGTGGGAGCTCTCGAACCCTACAGAGGTTGGTAGTGGGTACCACAGGGCTGGTCCTGGGTCCAATCCTGTTTAATGCATACATATCAGACATCAGGGATGGTATAGGGTGTGAAATGAGTCTCTTCTGGATGACTCCAAGATGGGAGCAGTAGTTGAGGGAGAGGGGAGGTTGGCCCTGCAAGGGACCTGGACACCCTGGAAAGCTGGGCTCACACATGGAAATTAAATTTCAATATCACCAAGTGCAAGGTGTTGCATCTTGCAGGGGAAACCCCAAACACAGGCACACCCTGGGAGGGAGGTGCTGGAAGCCCTCAACAGGGGAAAAGACCTAGGGTCATGGTGATACATGTATGAATAACACTGAGCAGTGCAGGAGAGCAGCTGGCAAGGCAAACAGGATGTTGGGATGCATCGCAAGGGGATCACCTCTAGGAGCAAGGAAGTGATTCTGCCACTGTACAATGGACTGGTTAGACCACACCTTGAGTACTGTGTACAGTACTGGAGACCACACTTGAAGAGGGACACAGCTCCTGGAGAGGGTACAGGAGGGCAACAAAGATGATACATGAGGGCTTGGGGATTTGACTTACGAGGACAGACTTGAGGAGCTCTGCCTGTTTTCATTGGAGGAGAGGAGATAGGGGGGGACAAGGATTGAGGTCTTCAAGTACCTCAAGGGAATAAATAGGGTAAACATGGATGGGATCTTTAGACTAAAGCAGGGAGGCATCACCAGAGGGCATGGTTTGAAGTTGGAAGGTGGAAGGGTGAGGGGAAAAGAGGAGGAGATTTTTCACTGAGAGGGTGGTGGACCCTGGAATGCTCTGCCTGGTGAGCTGGTTCAGAGATCCACAGTGGAGAGCTTTAAGAGGTGGGATACACAGAAAGTGGATGTATCAGATGATGGCCTGTCCCGGGGGGGTGGGGATGGATGATAGGGGTTTCTGGAGCACAAGGGATGGGAGGGTCTCGGCACCCAACTAAGGATCTAGGTTTGAGCAGACTTGATAGACCATAAGGCCTAATCTGCTGGCAAATAGTATGTTAGTATGAATTCCCTAAGACTGAGTGAGACATAAACACTAATGAGAGCTGATCTGACAGAATTACAAATAGATAAAACATGGAAAACATTGACTAGTTTAAATTAAATTATATATTGGGTTGATTAATGAATTAATTGGAAGCACTTGAATATTTTATTATTTAAACACTGGTTTGTTCATGCTTGGTCATGCCTCCTGATGAAGGGATAGCATTGCCCTGAAGCGCTGAGGCTGGAGAAGGAGTAGAACCTCAGTTTATTCTGGCATTGTACCTTGATTTTCTCTGCTTCAATAGTAAGTGTCTATTTCATATCACTTTATAATAATATTATATTACTCTCCCTGAATAATCCAGAGGGCTGGAATGTTTTCTAATGTATAGTCCTCAATACGTATACCCTGAAAGAGAGCAGAGAAGAGAGTAACATGATCGAGACCTTCAAATTCCTCAAGGACATAAATAAGGTACAAGAGGATGGCATCTTTCAGAAAGATGTTCAAGAACAAGGGGGTATGATATGAGGCTGAGGGGGTTAGACTCAAGGGTAACATAAGGAAGTATTTTTTCATGGAAAGGGCAGTGGATGCATGGAACAGCCTTTCTGCAGAGGTGGTGGGGGCAAAAACAGTATGGGAATTCATGAATGATTGGGATAGGCACAAGGGAACCCTTACTGTAGGAAAGAGAGGGCAAAAGATGGAGATCAAATAGGATCTGCAGTATTGCAGTAGGTAGGGAAAATGGGCACACGAGGTGGGCCAAGCGGTCCTTATCTGCCATCAACTGCTATGTTTCTTGTTTAGGCACTTGAACAACTAATAAATATAAACTTTTATCTGTTTCATGATAGTTATTGTGGATTCCATAGATCAGAATGAATGCTTCATTACCTGTTAACCATAAACTATTTAAATCATCCTTAATAGAAGCAGTTTCTGGTTGAACAGGGGCCTCAATTTGTCAAGCTGCTATAATAAATGCCTCTTCTGTAATTTTTTGTGAAATAGTCACATGTATTTGAGAGGTAATACTCTGTATTCCTATTTTCTCCTCTCTGCCTCTGATTTTTCCCTGTCTTTAGTGGTTTCCAATTTACTAGCAGTATTTTCCATGGGCATGTCTTTTTAGTTTGGTTTCCTTTTATTCTCGTATTATCCTTAGGTAGATGAATAATTGCATCACACCTTTTTGCTTTACTTCTTTTTTTTTTTTTTTTTGAGAAATGCACTGCTATTTTTGGAGCACCTATTAAAGGGGAATTGTTTTGCAAGGGTGATAAATTTTTGATGTTTTTATCCCTTTTCTTTGTTAATTTTTTTTTTTACTTTTCTCTTATTGTTTAATAATTTACCTCATTTAGGCAGTGAAGAAATTTGGTTTAAGGAATTATGATTACAAGAGGTAATTATGTCTTCTTCTAGATTATTCAGTGGATTAATAAGCATTGAGTCCCCTTCTGAACTCAGTTCTGTCTTAACCATTTCCCTAAATACATTTCTTATGAGTGTTTTGTGACGTGCCATTGTACAGTAATGTTAACCATAGATATTTCCTCTCTTATAATATGTTGCTATTCAAGAATTAAAATATTGGGCATGTGGTGATCATTCAAAATCTCTAATAGCTTTGAAATGAAAGGTATCTGATAATTTTTCACTAGTTCAGGACAGCCATCTCCTTTGTGTGGAGGGAAGTTTTTAGCCCATGAATGGGTTAGGAGAGTGATGCTAAAGCTGAAGACCAAGAAGGGTCAGCGACTGCTAATAAAGGTAGGGTTTACTGGCAGACTGGATGGGACTAGTGTTCCTTATCTGCCATCAATTTCTATGTTTCTGTGAACACCTTGGTCTGGTGATATATGCAAGGAACTTACAGAATAGTCAAGTATTGTAACTGAAGCTGGAAAGGGTTCCCATTTGAATTATGTTGGTGTAGGGAGAAGTAGTTATCAGGGAGCTTATTATGCTGAGACAAAAGTGGTCATTCAACAGGTTCTAGTGAACCAAGATTCTCACCCATATTAATAAGAAGGATTGTAGGTGAAGATCTATTAGTTTCAGTGTTTGTCTCTCCTTTACATAGTATTACTGAATAATTATCTTCTTTCTTTCTTATAGCAGAGGATTACTTGTGTCCTCTTAGTCTGATCTTTTGTAACTGGGGATGAATATATGTAACAATTTTTTTATTAACCTGTGTTTGACCTTAGACAAATCTTATCCGGGTGTACCAACAATCAGAGAAAAATGAGGGTCTCACACTTAGTAGAAATAGTTGTGCACATTCCTTGGAGTGTAACATAAATGCAGTACAAGGATTTCTACCTTGTTGGTTTCAGGTCAGAATCAAAGAGAAATCAGACCCTCTGGTCATTATGTGCAAATAACAGTTGTATTGACATGTATGAAAGTTAAAATGGAGGTCTCACCCACATTCAATATATAAATATGTAAAGATAAATATAAATATACTTTTATCCAGTACTAAAATGTAGTTACTTAGAGAACAAACATGTAACTAGTAGAGTCTATTAATCTTTGAAAGCCTATTAATTGATTTCAATAAATTATACTTTAGATCTCCTCTTTGAGAATCCAGAGGCAACTAGTTTGTGCCCCAGGTCTGCAAAAGTCTACTAATTACCAGGATTGATGATTGTGGTTGATGATAACGGTGGTTATAAATTGGTTAAAGATAATAAAGCAACTGAAATGACTGGCAGCCCTTGCCAACTATGCCTTGTATGTTGGATATTCCACACAAACAAACCAAGAGTCGCCAAGACAACACCAAGTTAGGCAGCATGGTAGATACTGATATAAATAGGGCTGCATTCACAAATAACCTCTTATTATTGGAATTATGGGCTCACACAAACAGAATGACATTTAATACAGATAAGTGTTCAGTCCTTCACTTAGGTCATAACAATCCTAAACAAACATACAAGTTAAATAATAAAATATTAAAACCCTCCACCTGTGAAAAAGATCTGGGGATTTGAATAAACAACAGACTCTCCTCCACCAATCACTGCAGCGATATAGCTAAAACAGCAAATTCACTCCCTAGGTAGAATCAGATGCATGTTCATATCAAGAACAGAGGAATGCATCATCCCCTTTTTTAGATCTCACATTAGACCTTACACAGATTATGGGTCACCAATATGGAACCCTTATCTGGGTAAAGATATACACATAATTGAACAAATCCAATGGAGGGCAACAAAGATGGTTCCTTATCTAGCATCATTACCCTACCCAGTTAGACTGCAGAAAATAGGCCTTCACTCACTTAAGTTTAGGTGATATAGAGGTGATCTTCTTTTTCTGTATAAAATACTAAAATCACCCTCTCTTATGGCACAGTGTGGCATCAGCATGTCACAAAGAAAAACATTGCCTAGGCTCCACAATAGGCAATTAGTAGCAGAGCAAGAACAAACAAAAAGTTGCACTTCTTTTCTGTAAGAACACCAAGACTTTGGAATAGACTCCCACAGGATCTAGTTGGCAGTGACACTTTTGAAGCACTTAAGGCTGGGACTGACAAATGGCTTTCTGAGAACTTTCAAAGGTCTAATTTCCCATTGTCGTGGGGGACAATCTTGATGGGCCATGGTCTTCTTTTGACCGTATGTACATATCTAGTAATACCTAGTAATACCAGTGACCCACTCACCCAGGATATCCTTGTGCCCATCATGTTCATCCCTCCCAATGCAATGCCCCTGACTAGCACACACAGTGAAAATGCAGTGTGTTGGGACTGAAATTGTAACTGGTTCAAACAGCTGCTTTCTTTCTCTTCACCTTCCTCCCAGCACTCCACACAACACTGTCAGTACAATACTTGTTTCTGTCCCAACCTGCAGAACACTGCACTGGGTGCAATACTCCCAACCCATCTTCACCACCACTTCCCAATCAACCACAAACTCACACCTCCAAAAGAAAAACAAAATTGTAATAATAATAATAATAATAATAGCAATAAAAAAAACGGAAAGCATAACTTTCCACAGTAAATGGGCTTATGTGTCCTGGACCCGCAGTCCTCACTTAACTTGGCAGTGATCTCTCTGTCTCTCTCTCTCTCTATCTTTCCATTCTGAATGGCAGACAATTAGACTGATGGCAGTTTTATAAAAGATGTAAGCACAGATAGAAGCGTACTGCAGGCAAGACCACAAGGAAATCTTGGTCTTGCCAGTGGCCTAGTGACCCGCTATAATCACTCTTTGAATGATAATGAGAGGCAGGTGTGACAGAAAATACTGTCAAAATAAACAAACAATAAGTTGTCAAGAAAATACAAACACACATGCTCCCACAATGCAAAGCATCATAGGCTGCATATGAAATCACTACAGAATGTTATGCTGGTCCAACTTTAGCAATTGCATGGTGCCGAAAGGCCTCCACACAGTTTGCAATTGTATGGTGTTGTGGGTTTCATTAAGTTTGCAAAGTGCTAACATCTGTTAGCACCCTTTGCAAACTGTGTGAGAGGCCTTTCAGCACCATGAAATTCTGCTTAAAGTTGGACCAGCATAACATTCTGTGGTGATTTGCATATGCAGCCCATGATGCTTTGCATTGTGTGGCCATGTGTGATTTTGTATTTTCTTGAAACTTGGCTTCCCAGCCAAATGCCCTTTGGGGTAACCCTTGCCTCAGTGTTTGCACACAGAGGTTCTTTGTCTAATAAGTTGTCAAACTGACTGGAAGACAAAACAGGGTGAAAATGAAAAAAAGAGGTACCTGTGAGAAAAAACACAGAACAAATAACACAGTGGGTGGAGCGGAGGAACTATTTTGCTTCAGAAAAGAAAACCTTTTAATATTTATTAATTTTTTTAAACCCATGTAATATTTCTCAACATATACTCATTTTATAAGCACAATAACACTCTCCAGAGTGTGGTTAATGCTCTTATAAACATTCTTCTATGGGTAGCAAAGCACCTGGTCTGTAGCCTCACACTTCACTATGCCCCTAGGTGTGTTTTTATCAGAGCATAAACCACACCCTGGAGTGTGTTATTGCTTACATGGCGAGTAGAAATCCTTCCAAAAACTGATATTTGTTTTCAAGTTTCTCTTAGTTTCAAAGTGCACCAGTCCTGTGGAGTGCTAGTGGTGACTCAAAAAGCTCCGAGTCTAAACATGGAGAAGGGATAAAGTAATACATTTGGAAACTATATACTTCTTATTTAGTTTCCAGAAAAACTTTCCTTATATTCATTAAATGGGCAAATGCACTTTCCCTTAAGAAGGATCTCAAAATCAAAAAAACAGACACTTTGGGCAAGGCTTATAATGTTCTAAAAACTTAGAAATAAAATCAAACCTAGAAAAGTAAAAATAAATTTGATTTGTCTTTAAGCTTTAAGCTCTTGAAGCAAACACTTACTTGGCATCCTGTTCAGTTATTGCTAAAAGCACCTTGCTTGCTGGAATCCCTATTTTATGATGAACTAGGGTTTTAAATAAAACTACACATGGCTAGTGAGGTTTGCTTGATACTTGCTAATGAAACATATAGAAACATATAAACATAGAAACATAGAATTTGACGGCAGATAAGGACCGCTTGGCCCACCCAGTCTGCCCATTTCCCTACCTACTGGATAAGTTGCAGATCCTAGTTAACCAGCAGCCTACTTCTTTCTACCCCCACCCCCTAGAATGGTCTTATGACTGTCCCATGCATGCTTGAATTCCACCACTGTTTTTGACTCCACAACCTCCTCCTCGAAGGCCGTTCCATGCATCCACAACCCTATCTGTGAAAAAATACTCTTAAATTACCTTTGAGCCGCCTCCATCTTCAAATTGTGCCCCTTGTTCTTGCACACCTCTTTTTTGAAAGATGCTACCTCTTGGACTTTGTTGATTCCCTTGAGGTACTTGAAAGTTTCTATCATGTCCCCCTCTCCTCCTTTCCTCGAGGCTATACATATTAAGCTCCTTTAGTCTCCTCTTCATATGTCTTCTGGTGCAGACCCTGCACCATTTTAGATGCCCTCCTCTGGACAGCTTCCATCCTGTCTATGTCTTTGCAGAGATTGGGTCTCCAGAACTGCACGCGTACTCCAGATGGGGTCTGACCAAGCTGTCTGTACAGAGGGATAATAACTTCCTGTTTTCTACTGGTGATGCCTCTCCCTATGCACCCCAGTATCCCCCCAGCCCTCGATGCTGCCCTCTCACATTGCTTGCCCACCTTTAGGTCATCTGATATGACTACCCCCAGGTCCCTTTCCATTTTTGTTGTTGTTAGCATCTCACCCCCCATTGTATACTCTTCCCCTGGGTTTTTGTTTCCCAGGTGCATTACCTTGCACTTCTTAGCATTGAATCTAAGCTGCCATACATTTGACCATTCCTCTAACCTTACCAAGTCCCTTCTCATCCTTTCCACCCCACCTTGTATCAACTCTGTTGCAGATCTTTGTGTCATCTGCAAAGAGACATACTTTCCTTCCAGTCCCTCTGCATTGTCAGCTTATAAAGACATTGAAGAGGACCAGCCTAATACTGAACTCCTGCGGTGCCCACTAGTAACCCTCTTTCTTCAGAGTGGACTCCATTTACTATTACTCTCTGTGTCCTATTCTCCAGCCAATTCTTTGCAGGCTGTCATCCTGGGACCCACTCCCAGGCTGGCTAACTTGTATATTAATCTTTTGTTGGGACTGTGTCAAATGCCTTGCTAAAGTCTAGGTAGGCCATGTACAGCCCTCCTTGATCTACTACTTTGGTCACCCAGTCAAAGAAATCATCAGATTGTCTGACATGACCTTCCCACTGTGAATCCATGCTGCCTTGGGTCCTGTGCTCCTCTGGCCTCTAGATACTCGACAATTCTTTACTTCAGAAGTGATTCCATCATTTTCCCTATCACTGAGGTTAAACTAACAGGTCTGTCAGTTTCCTGCTTCTGCCTTGCCCCACTTTTGTGAAGGGGAATCACATCTGCCCTCCTCCAGTCCTCTCGGGTACCACCATCCTCCCATGATTTGTTAAAGAGGGTAGTCAGTGGTGTCACTAGTTCTACCCTTAGTTCTTTTAGAATTCTGGGATGAATCCCATCAGGCCCAATTGCTTTGTCCACCTTCAGTTTTAAGAGTTCTTTCAGAACCCTTTCTTCTGTAAATGCGCTGGTATCAACTTCTGTATCCAGAGTGTTTCTACTGTTTGTTTAAGGTACCTCACCCTCTTCATTTGTAAATACTGAGCAAAAATATTTGTTTAGTATCTCTGCCTTTTCACAGTCTCCCTCTGCCCACCTCCCTCCCTTTATTAAGCCTCACTATCCCTCCTTGGTCTTCCTTCGTCCCTGATGTACCTATAAAAGGTTTTATCCTCCTTAACTGGTTGGCTATCTTTTCTCAGTTTGGGCCTTTGCTGCTCTGACTGCCTTCCCAGCTTCCTTTGCTTTTAATTGATACAGTTCTGTGTCCTGCTCCTTCTGTGATTCCTTGTACTTCCTGAATGCTTTCTTTTTCTCTGAACCTTAACTGCCATATATAACTTAGAGCTTAAAATTAAAATTATCTTTCTCTCATAGAACCCTAAAGCCAATCTGCCAAAGGCGTTATTAAAAGGATGCTAAGCTTTATAGAAATGGAACACATTTTCTGAGGATTGTAGAAGCAATGTGAATAATGGAACACTCTATTGTTTGCTATATAGTGAATATTCATAAACGTGTACATTAATGGACTAATGAATATGCACATCTTGACTTAATATGCAAGTTTCCTGTAAAAAAGTTTTCCTTAAAAAAGAAAATGTATAAACACAAATCTTAAAAAAAAAAAGTGAAAAAATAGTAAAGTCACATAAACCTGATTGAAGATGTCAAAATGTGACTTTTAAAACAAAAAAAGTTACATATATATATATATATATATATATATATATATATATATCCAGAATAATGTTCAATATTGTCTAGGAACACTTAGTTTCAAGGATTCCTAAACTGGCATAAAATATAAATGAGTAGAAAGACTAAGTAGTTAATTAAGAAATAAAAGCAATTTCAGGGTTTTTAATTTGCTTAAGTCCCACTGTTCACCAAAAACCCTTGTTTGTATGTGAATCCTCTAAGCTCTGCACAGACTAGTTCCAAACAAGTTCAGAAAGAGCTCACTGCAGTTCAGAATCAGTTCATTCTTCCAGCCTTCAATAAATTTCAATTAATGGCAGAAATCTTGCCGCCACTACTAAGAGAGATCCCAGGGCAGGAAGGAGCAAAACCAGGAGCTGCTCTGACTTCACCACTTGTCCCTTCCTGCAAGTAATGGACCAAGGGGGATCAAAAAGCAAGAGAAACTCTCTCTGAGTTGGAGATGCTGTCAAAATTTTAAAGGTGTTTCATAGCATAAATATGATGTAGCTATGATGGCATACCTGTAGAAATATGAAAACTAGCATATCTTTGTAAAGGAAAAGGGTTCTGGCTCCAAGTGTTTTAGCAGTTCTGCACCATGTCTACCATCGTACTATAACTGGCTCTTAAGAATCATAGCACAACCACACAGTTTGGTTTTCAGTCCACCAGCTACCAGCTGCCCTGTCTCCCTCCCCTTACCCACCTTTACCCTCCAAGTGTACCCATCCTTCCTCCAGCTACCAACTTTCCTGACCCCATCCCCTTCCCCTTCCCCTACCTATCCCACTCATCCATCCCTTCACCATATATCCTGACCCCTCCCCTATCCCCCTTACCTCATCCCACCAGCCTACTTGATGGCCAGTCACTCCTTCCTCCCCAAACTCCCTTCTTCCTCGTCTTAAGTACCTGATGGCCACATCCCTATCCACGTCATGAATAAATACCGTGAAACAATGTATGCCTTTGCCTGTAGTCATCTCTTACTGCATGTATGTCAGTGCCTTGTATCATAGATTTATATACCTTCTGCACTTAGCTTCTTTGCACTAGCAGTATGCTGTTGATGTTAGCATTACCACGTGGTGTGCTACTGCCTGTATCCCTACTGCATATGACTCGACAAGACCCTTGTCTGTTTCAGTATATTGCTACCCTGCACCAAGAGATTCCCATGTTTGTATCTACCTTAATGTGATTTGGTGCCTTGTAACGCTCAATAGTTTCTACCTTAATGTGATTTTGTGCCTTGTAATTTCTATTTATCTACCTCAATGTGATTGTGTTGCCTTGTTACTCCCAGCAATATAAGTTACTGTATGTGTGTCTCAATTTGCTTATATAATTCAGGACCTCCTTGTGAATAAGCTCGCTCAATGGAGTTTCTCTTGCAATAAACTTGAACTTGAACTTGAGTTCCTTGAAATCACATTAAATTCTAACAGTACATTTAAATGTGTTCGCTTGCATGTTTTTTGATGTTCCTTAATGTTTCTATGTTAGCACTTTTTAAACACTCCTCAGGGACTATGCAGCCAGCCGGGGAACTCTGTGTTCTTCCACTTCTGTGCAGAGATCTGCTGGAGCTGACTTGGAGTGGATGCTTTGTTAAACTTGAATAAGTTTATATCTTAGTTAGTTAGAGGCCAGTTCTTATTGATTTACTACAGTACATTGATGATGACTTTAAAACTTGGTTTAACTTGGTATAATTGAGGCAGTATAGAACAGACTCCATGTTAAACTGTCCCATTAGTAATAATCTACATTTATTTTTTCATTCAAATATGCATTCACATTTCCTTTAAAGCAATAATTACTATTCCTATGTGTGTTGTGGCACTTGATTCCATATAACAACCAATCATCTTGGTATAGAACAGTTTTCTCTGGCTTTTTTAAGTGGAGTTTTCTTTTAGTTGTTTTGTTATGCCATATTGTGACAGTGTTATCAATTTTCAATTCCATCCTGAGTACAGTAGTTCCAAACATAGAAACACAGAAACAGAAATTGTCAGCAGATAGAAACCATGTGATCCATTTAGTCTTTCCTTGGTTTCCTACCCCCCCCACCCTACTTAACTTTCTCAGTACTGCTTGCCTACTTGAGTATCCCACAATGTCTGTCCCATGTCCTCTTGAATTCCTCTACTGTCTTTGCCCCCACTGTCCCCTCTGGGAGGCTATTTCAAGGTTCGACCATGTGCTTCATGAAGAACTTCCTCATATTGCTCCGAAACCTCCTTCCTTTAAGGGCGAAAGTCATGCTCTCTTGTCCTGTTATAGTCTTTCATCTGAAAGAGGTTTTGCACCTGCACCTTGTTGGTACCCTTCAGGTATTTAAATGTCTTTATCATTGCTCCCTGATTCCTGCACTGTTCTAGGGAGTTTAAGTTAAGTTCATATAGTCTTGCCTCATATGGTTTTTGATGTAAGCCCCGCACCATTTTTGTTGCTCTTCTCTGTACTGTCTCCAGCCTATCTATGTCTCTCCTGAGGTGTGGACTCCACAACTAGATGCAGTATTCCATGCGAGGCCTCACCAGGGACCGATACAGAGGCATGATCACTTCTTGCCTTCTGCTTGTGATGCCCCTTCCTATGCATCCCAGGATTCCACTAGCCTTCAGTGCTGCCTTCTTGCATTGCTTGCTGATCTTCAGGTCATCTGAGATGATAACCCCCAGTTCATGCGTATGCCTACAGTAGTAGCCACCAGCTGCTCCCCTCCCCTCCCATTAAGTACACTTTCCCTGTGTTATGTTTTCCTATGTGCATGACCTTGCATTTATTTGCATTAAATCTTAATTGCCATTTTTTTGACCACTCCTCCAGCTTTTGGAGATCAGATTCCATGCGTTGATGCTTGTCTGGTGTGTCAACTCTGGTGTGTCAACTCTGTTGCCGATTTTGGTGTCATCTGCAAACAGGCACACCTCTCCTTCCAGTCTGTCAGCGATATTGCTGATGAATATGTTGAAAAGGGTCTGCCCCAGGACCTGGCCCTGCAGCACCCCTCTAATAACCCTACCCTCTTCTGACAGTATGCCATTAACATAAATCATCAGTTTTCTCCCATTCAACCAGTTTCTAACCCAGCATGATACTTTATGCCCAATTCCCATGTTCTCCAGTTTATTGACCAATCCCCTGTGTGGAATGGAGTCAAAGGCCTTACTGAAATCCAAGTATACTACATCCATGCCCCCTACTGCTTTGGTGACAATATCAAAGAAATCTACCAGGTTTGTCTGACAGGACCTCCCTGCCATTAAACCATGCTGTTTTGTGTCAAGCTGAGCACTTTCTTCTAAAAAAAGTTACTATCCTTTCTTTTAACAGGGACTTCACCAGTTTCCTCATGACTGAAGTGAGACTAACTGGTGAATAGCTTCCAGGTTCCTCCTTGTTCCCACTCTTGTGAAGCGGCACCACTGTTGCCCTTTTCCAGTCCTCAGGAACCTCCCTGTTCATAAATGATTTGTTGAAGAGCATTGCTAGGGGGGCTGCTAGTGCCCTCACAAGTTCTTTCAGTATTCTTGGGTGTATCCCATCTGGCCCCATTGCTTTCTCCACCTTTAACTTGTTGAGTTCTTCCAGTACCCTTTCCGCTGTGAAGGGGCTCATGCCTATTCCTCCAACTGGACAATCCTTTTTACTTAGCATCGGTCCATCACCATCTGCTTTGTGTCTAAAGACTGAGCAGAAGTACTTATTGAGTGCTTCTGCCTTCTCTCTTCCTTCCTCCATGTGCTGCCCATCCTTTTTTTGTAATTCTGACAATTCCTTTCATGTTTCTTCTGTTTTTCTTACATGTATCCTGTAGAAGGTTTTGTCACCCTTCTTTACTCCCTGCTATTCTTATCTCTGTTTGGTCATTTGCACTTCTTATTACTTTCCCTGTCTCTTAGTTTTTCTTTGTACTCTGTTTTGTGGCCCTCATTCCTTGTATCTTTGTACTTTCTGAATGCTTTATGCTTTTCCTTTACTTTGGTTGCCACCTCCTTGTAAAACCAAAGTGGGTTCTTCCTCTTTATATTGTTAATAACCTGATGGGCACTCTGTGATGTGACCGAGGTTAATATGTTTTTCAACCTAGTCCAGCATGCTTCAATGCTTCCTCCTGACATGTGGCTAAGTTTGTCCTTCAGGCAGATCTTCGATTTTGAGAAGTCCGCCCTCCTGAAATTTAGGATTGTCATCTTTGAGTGACCAGAATCCTCAACCCTGTTTACCCTGAACCATACAGTGCAATGGTCACTGGTTCCCAGGTGGCTCCCCACTTCGATGGCTAGGACCATTTCGATATTTGTAAATAGCAGGTCTAAGATTGCATCTCCTCTTGTGGGTGACTTCACTAGTTGACTCAGGCCTGCCCCCCCCATAGTGCAACTAGGAAGTCCCTGCTTTGTTCCAATGCTGCCGTGTGGGAACTCCAATCAATGTCTGGTAGATTGAAGTCCCCCACCAGCACAGTGTCCCCTTTATCTGACATTTGAAGGATGGTTTCCAGGACTTCCATGTCCCTGGCTTCCTCCCAATTTGGGGGTCTGCAGATTAGTCCTACCTGGATGGGTGCCCTGTTTCCAGCCCCAATCATAATCCACAGGGCCTCTGCTTCCCCTTGTGTCCCCTGAATTTCCATAGCTTTGTTGGTAACCTTGACGTACTGTAAATGGCTATGCTGCCCCAATTTTTCCTGCCCAGTCCCTCCTTCCTGAACAAGTTATACCCAGGGATAACTACATCCCAATTATTATTGTCTGTCAACCATGTTTCAGCCACAGCAACCCAGTCTAGTCCTGCCTCTGCTATTGTGGCAGTGAGGTCTGGTATCTTGTTAGTCAGACTGCATGCACTGAAGCATAAAGCTTTCCATTCATGATTTCCTTCCTTGCTTGTGAGGCCCCTCCTTTTTTCCCTGTTACTCCCCTTACATTGTTTTTGCTCCTTGGCTGACCCTGTTATGGTTGCATGTTTATAGCCTTCTGTGACTCTCATTCTAGTGTGTTCTGTAGATTTTGTGCAAGCTGGTGGGGGAGAGGCAACAGGCTTTATGTGAGCTACTATGAGAGCCACTGTCATCTTCCCCTCAGTTAGTTTAAATGTCCCTAGTGGACATAACATTTTTGACCCAGTTCCTTAATCCCCTCCTTTGTTAGGTGGAGGCTGTTGAACTTAAAGAATTCCCTTTCCCAGTAGTTCTTCCATTTTCTAATGAAATGATGCCCTTTTGCTTTGTACCAGTCCATAAGCTAGGCGTTAAGATCGTATATCTCTTTCACTATGGTTTTCTTCCTGTATCTCCACTTTTCCCAAACAAGCAGAATCTCTGAGAAGGCAATGCTGAGCAAAAGAGAAACCAGTTTGTTCCCCAGCTGGGCTATGTGCTCCTTGACCTTGTCTACTGACTGGCTAGCAAGGTCGTAGGTCCCTAGTTGGACAGGAATGTTTGTGCCCATTCCTTCCCTTCATATTATGCTGACAATTTGGTCAGTGTCCCTGCTTGCAGAAGTTCCCAGGAGACATCTGACCAGTGCTTCTGTCTGCTCATTTTGCCTCAAGTGGGGATCCACACCACGAATCATGGAGTCCCCTATGATGATAAGTTTTTCTGTTGCCCTTGCTCTTTTGCATATCATGTTTTTTTTGTTACCATGTTGCATTCGGCTTTGTGCTGGCCTACTATTGCCTCTGCATTTTCAACTGTTACAGATGCAAAAGGTGAGTACCTGTTCTCTGTTTGCAAAGGGTATTGTTTATTTGGGCATTTTGCCTAAGTACTGCCTCCTTTTCTCCCAAACACCTGCCGCCTGCCACCCCCCGGGCTTAGTCATTCTCTGGGGAACAGGCATCATGGCTAGGTGTCAGCAGTGTGGAGGAGTAATCCCATAAGGAATGTTTCCCCACAGTTGGTTTCATAGATAGGTGATCTCACCCCAAGTGTCTCGAAACTGAGTTTTGAGGTGATTTGTCTCCCAGCATATGGGACAGCAACCCAGTCTCCGGTGATTAACCTGTTGAAAAGTGTCCCACAGTGCCGGCAGTTAATGGTATCCATATTTTCTGTGAGTGGAGCCTGTGGACAAAAGAGTGAGAAATAGATGGAGTTTATCATCTGTCCGGAGACTGAGTGGATGAAAGCAAGAGTGCTATATGAACATTAGAGGGTATTTTTAATTAAGGTGTGGGTGAAGACAAAGTAGAAGATGGTTGTCTTCTGTCAGGTAAGTGAGTGAACAAAAAGAGAGAGAACTAGATGACTATTAGAGGTTTTTATTTTATTTTTTTATTTTTTGTAATCCTTTGTTGATGTCCTTCTGGTTTTAGGTCAGGCTCCTTTGTCCTCTGTCAGGTGAGCAAGGAAGGCAGAACTAGTGTTACACTCCCCTTATATGTCAGGAGTATGACCCACCTTCCAGTAGGCATCAGGTACAGCAACTAAAAATGAAGATGAGCCGAGGAAGGGTGGGGGTGGGTGAGGGGTCGGGTGCTTCACTGCTGCAGAAAAGAAGAAAAATCAATCAGTTACTTTAAGCTGCAGTTACTTTCAGCTCCAGGCTTGTTTGATTAAGTCTGTGGCTCGGGGGCACTGCTTTACCCTGCAGTGCTTAGCACTGGGATGGCCTTGGAGTGAGAGTGCCTACCAAGCAGTGTTATAAATATTCTTTCCTCAGTTTAAAGTTTGCTATCATAGCACTCAACATGATATGCTTACATCATCACAAATGCTGATACTCATAGTTTTTCACCTTCATTAGCAGAATACAGGAGACAGAATTACTGCAGCTCAAAGTTACATGCATGCTCTCCTCTCTCTCACAAGAACAACAACACAGTGGCCTTGCAGCATAATGTTACATCCTCTTTCTCTCCCTTCCTGAGCAATGTAAGAAAACTTACAGAGCTCAATCACATAGAGATCATTTGGGAGCTGGCATAAATCCATCAGGCACAGAGACCAAGTGAAACAGCTATCCTCTCAGCAAAAGAGTGACTCACATAGTCCTGTGGGTTTCCTTTACCAGGGCTTGTGTGGGCTACTGAACAGTTTGGAGGCCTATTGCTAGGCTGGGCAGCTGCTTTGAGGCCAGGTGGGCGATGTTCCATGTTGAGAGAGGAACTGTTGTTCAGCTGAACAGCTGAAAATCACAATTCACACCTACTTAATGGTGTGAGAAGGTATGAGAAAAGGCTTAGCATGTGCTTACAGAGGGACAAGTCTGGGTAAATTCAACCCAGATAGCCTGCTTAGGTGGCAGAGATGTCCAGGGACATCCTGCTAAAGCAGTTTTGGTTTCTATGATGTAATACAGCCTTTTATTTGGTTCTTGAAAGGATGTCCCAATAAAGCAGATGTCCCCATTAACTGTGTCCCAAATAAGTGGCTTGGACTGTACTATTGTAAACAAAAATGCCCCCTAAAAAATGAAGGCTTAGAAACAATGCTAGTGCCTGGATAAGTGCTATCTTACTTAAAATGATGAGATCTGGAAATCAATTATGGAAACAAAACTTAAAGAATAAATCATATTTAGCTTTTAACAAATACCGGCATACTCAAAATCTATGTAAAGTCGCCATTAAAAAAGCCAAGGAAGATTATTGTAAAAAGGAACAGCTGGAAAGTATGACAAATCTGAAATCATTTTGCAAATATTTTCAAAATGTCTATAAACCACAAATGATGGATGTGATTGATAGCCTAAATGCAGGGGATAAAATATTTAATTATGAAATTAATATTGCCAGACAATTTAGTGGATTTTTCATAAATATGTCTAGTGATAAGGAAACATTAATAAGCTTGCTCAAAAATGTGATGAGCTTTCTGCAGATACACAGATGGATGTGCCCAAAATTGTTTTTTTAGGCAAAATGAAAAGGATGAGTTAAAACTCTTGAGAGACATAAACGGTAATAAGGAAACTGGGTTTGATGGATTAAACCCTAAAACTATTAAAACTGGGAGCGCATTATATTGTAAAGCCAATAACTTTTATGACAAATCTATTGTTATGTCCTAATACTGTTCCCTCATGTTGGAAGACTGTGGTAGTTAACACTATTTTTAAGTCAGGTGACAGTAGTACTATGATAAATTATATAACTACATCATTTCTTCCCACTTTATCAAAACTACTAGACAAAATAGTATTCAGACAGTTATCAAGTTGTCTAGAAGGAAATAAGTTATTATCCCCAAATGAATACAGTTTCAGGAAAGGATACAACATGACAATAACCATGGTCAGCTAGATGGAAGACATTTACAGTAATATAGAACAAGGTTTGCTAACGAGGGTTATCTTCATTCACCTGACCAGGATATTTGATCTGGTAGATGGCACTGTGCCAATAATAGAAAATAAATCTAAAAAACGTTGGAGTTAGTGGTTATACTGCACATTGGTTTCAGGCATATTTGTTAAATAGAATACAAGTAATTACAAGAAGTACAGTTAAATTGGAACCACAAAAGATTAGTCTGAGTGTCCCTCAGGGTTCCTTTCTGGGTCTGCTCCTGTTTTCTGTGTATGTAAATGATTCACCAATTGTATGTAAAGATGCATCTAATATCATGTATGCAGACAATGCAATACTATATTGTGCTAGTAAAACAGTAGGAGACCTAGAGGAATGCCTGCAGGGCACTTAGGACAAGTTGAAAAATGTGTTTTTATAAAAACAGGCTGTTGTTAAATGAGAAAAAAAAGGCAATGACTTTTGGGACCCTGCATAGATTAGAAAAATATGGGCAAACATTGTACATAATTGAGTACAATTGACATGGTAAACTGGCTAATCAGTCATGCTTCATGGCAAAAAAGATGTGCCTTAACCTCACACCACCATCTACACTTGACTTAATGGTACCTGCTACCAATTCACGCATCACATGCAATGCCCTCAAATCACCTTATATCATCCCATTCTACTGTACCTCTCAAGCTCAATGTGCCTTCTATACCAGGGCCCCATTGCTATTTAATAGCCTTCCTCCAGAAATCACTGCTTAGAACAAGCTTGGCCCATTCAAACGTAAACTTCAGCAGCACCTCACTGATCTCAGCAATTGTGAATGCTCCACCTAGGCCTGCATTACAACATCTCCCTCCTACCCCCTCCCTCTCCTGCTACTCTATTCATACTCCCTGCCACCCCACCCCACTCCCGCTCCCTCCACCCTCTCCCCCTCTTTCCTTATCCCCTATCATGCTCCCCGCCCACCTATCGTCCCCCTTTGGTCCCTCCTCCTCCTTCCTTTACTCCCTCCCCTTCTACCTCCCTCCACCTCCATACCCCTTAGCTTCTCCCTCCTTCCAGCCCACCTAGCACTTTTACGACATCATACACTTGTGATAAAGTCAACCCCCTGACTACCTTCTCTCTCCATCCCCTCACATGCTCATCTCCCCACACTCACTTAGGTCTAGTTCACTTGTATCTGCTTCTTGCTTATTTCTTATTGCCTGCTCTACCTATATGATTCCAGGGTATTGTATAATTTTGTAAACTCACTTTTTGTATTGTACTCCTCACTGTTTGTTTTTACTCTACTGCTGACGTGGAACCTCTGTAAATGAACCTCTGTTTCAAATGTATTTGTAATCCTAGTACTCAATAAAAAAAAAATAATAAAATGAACCATTTGAAGTAGTAAAGAATTCTAATTGTCTAGGTATAATGCTAGAGCACACAGTCACCTTACACAATCATATGAATTATGTAAATGGAAAAGTAAATAGTAAGTTATGATTCCTTTATAGAAATCAAAACAATTTACCAACAGAACTTAGAGAGACAATTACAAACAGGTTTTACTTCCTGCATTAGAGTACAATTCAGTTTTACTATGTTAAATCACAGAAAATATAGTGTCAAAATATGTTGTTACATTTAATAACATATGTTGGTTTGGTACAATAGCATATAAACAAACTCATCATTGTGAATTGTATTCACATACCAAGGTCTTAGCATCAAAGGTGAGGGTTTATTGGTTTATTGGAAAGTTGCAAGTTTTGTACAAAAGGTATTAACATCATACGTGTCAAGTGCTGTATGTTAAGTGGGGAAATTAGACCGTGTACTATAACTGTGTCCATACAAAGCACATCTGCAAAAAATGTTCAATGAAAATTATATAAAAACTAAAGTAGCTGGAAGATCTTCATCATGATGTGGACCTAGAGTGTTGAATCAGCTTGAACAACAGGATATTGTTCTGTTCATAAAATACCCAATGTTTAAACATAATCTAATTAGGAGTCTGTGGGCAAATTCTGTGTGTAACTGTGGACATTTTACTTAAATTGTATGTTTGCAAGACATTTATTAGACATATATTGTGTTGTATGTCAGATTTTATTGTGTTCTTATATAACATTTTCTATTTCTTTTGTCATACTCTTCCCCAGGTATGGCTGAAACAGATACTTTTTCTGATCCAGTCTGCCTTCCTGGCTAAACAGAAATAAATAAAAATAAATGAATAACTAAAATTAAGAAAAAGTACAAAGCCCAAGACCAAACTGCCTCTCCTGGTAGTGGAAGGTATTGAGCTGAGTCATTTTGGATAAAATGCACCTATGCAAGGAGAATACAAAAGTAAAATATTATTTAAACAACACTGATATTGTTGAAACGCTGCAGGAAAAGAACCTGCAACAACTGTAAATTGTGGCAACAGCATTCAGTAACAGCAGCTAACAACCAAATACAGGCCTTCACTGAGAAGAAGAATAAGTGGGAGGATGCCTGGCAGAAGTATCATGCTAAACTCAAAAAGGCAAGGGTGGAGGTCAGAGGGCAAAAGCAGACATGGAGTTGCAGATTACTAAAGTAGTAAAAGTTAGGAATATAATTTTTCAGGTATATGGGGGAAGAAGGAAAACAAGAGGGAGGCTTGTTATGTTAATCAAGAGGTTGGGAGGGCATTGGAGGATAACAAGCAAAAGGCAAATGTACTGAAAAATTACTTCTGCTCAGTATTCGTGGTAGAGAACAAAGGTCCTCTATCAAAAAGTAGTATCAAGGCCACCACTAGGAAGTTCAGGATATGGGTCGATTACAGATCTTAGTGAACAGGGTACAAAATGAAATAAAAGCTCTCAGGGTGGACAAGGTGTGAGGCCCAGGTGGCCTGCACCCATGAGTGCTAATGGAATTGGCTACAGAATTGGCAGTACCCTTAACCTATCATAACTTTTCAATGACTCACTGCAGTCCAGATCTGTGCTAGTACACTGAAGATCCACCAATGTAGTACCCATCCGCAAGAGGAGGGACAGGGAGGATCCAGGCAAATATAGGCCTGTCACCCTCATCTCCATCATAGGTAAGCTAATAGAGACCATAGTGAAAGAGAGATTGATGGCCTGCCTAGAGGGTAATGGACTACAGGATGAAAATTATATTTATTTATTTGAAAAATTTGACAAGGAAAGACACACTAAGCTATTATACAGCAACTTGTTTCCAGGTGTGTCTTGCGGGTTGGGTTGAATGGACCTGTTTTATTCACAGTGGAAATGTTGTATATGACACCAGAGAAGCTCCCCGATCTTTAACAGTAAGTGACATTGGATCTTTTATTTCCAGCTGGACAGTGACTATAGATGGGCAGAAAGGACCTCAGTTTAATGTCTCATCCAAAGGATGGTACCTCAAGAGTGCAGCAACTCCCTTGTGCTGCACTACAGTGTTAGTTATGGGTATTGCCCTAAGTAACAAAGATTAAGGCGGGCATCACAGTAAGCCAAAAGAAAGCTGGTGTAGTAGCTTCAGACAAATAGCATTTATTTTTTAAAAGTTAAATGCAGCAGCATTGTTCCCTCACTAACGGTGAGGGAGCAATGCTGCTGTATTTACCTTTTAAACAATAAATGTTATTTATCTGAAGCTATTGTGCCAGTAGTCCAGGAGCCAGGTGCATTTATCTATGTGTCTAGGTCTGAAAGGTTTGATCACTGTTTCTTATGTGTAAAATCCAGATTTACAACTCTTATTTACTCAAAGTTGAAAATTTTCTTGGAAAATGCACTTCTTCAATGAAAAAATGAACTGCTGGTGAAAATTGTGTATATTTTAATTAATGGTTCCTTCTTTAATTTCAATTCTATAAGCTTTTATTGAAATGTTACAGACGTTGTAACACACAGCAACAAATGTATCAAAGGCTTAATATTAACATTATTAATTTTATTCTATATTTGACTTGAAACAATCAAATGTTTCTGATGTTTTATGAACCTCAGTATTCTTGTTCACAGTCTTCATTATCTGACGTTATGCAAATCTGCCTCATCAATATTGACATCACAGTCACTGTTATCAGTTTCTTCATTTGGATTGTTGTCATGTTCATTCAATTGTTCACTTAAGGCTGGTGGTACAACTTCATATGTGAACGATGCTGGCTTGTATTTGCCATCCTCATAGATCCAGCCATTGTCCTCTGGCTTTGGTAGTGTAATTTCTGGCTGTGTGCATTTATCCATAACAACAAAATGTAATTTGCATGGCAGATGTGTTGTGTCAGAGTTGATTTGCATGGTGGCAGCGAGCTTGCATCTGCTCCTTTGATCTTTTCTAAGGGTGCGTCTTTGTCACTTGGTCGATACTTGATGTTGAACATACTGTAGCAGACTGTGTTGACACTCTTTACTTTCTGTCCATATAAGGTACACACAACGATCTCAATTGTGTCTTCAGTTTCTTTAGACAAGTGTGGACATTCCAGTTTTCCAAATGCCTTTACGTATTCTGTCTTCTTTTCCATAATTGTTAGAGGTTGCACTTTCCCCTTGCCTTTGAATGCTGGTGAATAGTCACACCCTGTCAGTGCATGGAGACCTGGCAGAACTGCACATACAGGTCTGCCTAACTCTGCTAACAAGTGGGGTACATCTATGAATCTTCTTTTACTATTGCCTGAATGGCCAATGTCTATGTGCAGTTCAAGATTATCATTTAGACTTGCATGACACAGCAGAATAACCAGAATATTAGTATCATCTGCCCTGACCACTACATGCACATCTTCACCTTCATTTTAACTACAAATGTAATGTATGTGTTGCATGATTCTTGTGTCTGCTTCTATGTGTTTGCTTTTTAGGGCCTTGCACTCTAGTCTGAGTATATGTCCAGCTTCCACTTTGTATGAGTAACAAGTTTCTCCTACTGCATACATGAGCTTTTTATCACCTAGAATTTCTTTTTTTTCAAATTGAATATGCTTTATTTGCAAGAAGAGTTAACAAGTCATTTGTTCCAAACATTAGACAAGGAAATATGCATGTTACATTAACATATACAAACATTATATGTTAAAGTTCTATTACAATGTTAACTATTTATCAACTACAAGAAAGTATCTAGTAAAGCTGTAGTCATAATCTTAATTACTTGCTACAATCCCTTTGACCTACAATAACATGCCAATATTCCTCCTCTACTTACTCCCCCAGATTCTATCCAGCATCCCCCATCCCCATGAGGTATGCAGTGACACTAGCCTGTACTTTCATTAGCCCAGGTATGATGATCAGAAAGGGCCAAGATTGATGTTACAATGTGGCAGGTAATAATATTCATAAGATGAAAGGAAAAAGGAAAAGACAGAGGAAAAAGAGACCGAGATTCTCTCCTTTTTCTTTCCCTTCCTTCTTCCTATCCCTTCCCTTGTCTTTCTCCCCTCTCCCTCTTTATTATATTATTCAGTGCCCCTTGGACCACTAAATGGTCAATAAAGTATGTAAAGGTGCCCATACTTTCTGGTAGTATTGCGGCCTCTTTGTCATGTGAACAATTGTGTTTTCAGCTTGTAAAGCGAAAAGCATCTCTTTTAACCACTGTGTACATTGGGATGTTCTGGTCTAACCAGTGATGCATGACAACTTTTTTGGCACATATGGATATTAATGTCATATATTTTCATTGAATGCCACTTAGAAATTCCCCATAGTCTCCTATTATGCAAATTTCTGGATTAAAATCTTCGGATACCCCTAATAGGGGATCCAAATTAGACTTAATACTATCCCAAAAGAGTATTACTTTATTGCATTCCCATAGTATGTGCAGCAATTTGCCAGGCCTCTGCTTACAACGGGAACATAAATTTGAGGAAAGTTTCCCCATTTGATGAAGTCTAGCCGGAGTGTAATATAGATCATGTATTACATAGAACTTCAGAATGTGATATCTAATCCATTTCACATCTTGATACAGCTGTGACCAAATTTTAGACCATGGTCATGGTGTTAGAGTGTTTGGAAGTAGTACCTGGTCCCAGATATAATGTGGCGCCCCTCGCAATTCCTCTATTCCATCCCTTAGGAGGTGGTAAAAATAAGAAATGAGATGAGAGGTGGGTAAATTAGCAATAGCCAGTAGAAAAGGGCCAGCTAAGTGCTGTGTCCAGTATCCAGGTCCGAAGTGTTGTAGGAGCATATGGTGTAATTGGAGGTACTTAAAAAGAATTAGGGAGATTGAACAATGTACTGGCCATTTGAAAGGGTATCAGTTTGTGTTTTTGAAGTAAATCTATGGCTCTAAGCTGAGTATTTCCTGGCCAGAAATTATGTGAGGGGGCACTCCCCCAATTTTAAAATTAAGGTCCACACTTATAGGCTGGGAAACATCCTTCACCAGAGATATCTGGAAAAAGTTACACAATTGGGCGTGTACTCGAAGTGTTGTTCCTATGGGCAAGGTCCTGAAACTCTTAATCAAGTTTTTGATTGGGGAAAAATGAGGGTATTAAGAGATATATTATACGGGGAAAGTAAAATCTGCTCTATTTGATACCACAAGGGGATGTTTAGGGCCTGCCCATTATATGATACATCTTTCATCCAGTATGCAAGGACTAAGCAAGTAATAGAGAACTGATAAAGAAGTAAGTCTGGGAGTTGTAAGCCCCCATTATTCTTGCTCCTTTGCAGTTTAAAGAGAGCCTGCCGGGTGTCTTGCCACCCCATAAAAAGTTGGACATAAGTTTGTTAACCTGAGTAAACCATATTTTAGGTAGAAAAATATGTCATCTGTAGTGGGTATAGGATTCGAGGAAGAACACTCATTTTCAATACATTTACCCGTCCCCAAAGAGTAAATGGGAGCATAGCCCAACGGGAAAGATCCATTTTAATCTGAGTGAGAATTTTATCTAGGTTGTATAGCTTAATTTTGGTTTCTGAACAGGAAAGATATATTCCCAGATATTTTAGTTTGTCCCTGGTCCAGTGAAACCCAAAATGAGTGACCTCAGCTTGAAATGTGTAAACATTTAAGGGCACCATTTCTGTTTTCGTAATATTAAGCTTATAATTGGAAAATTTACCAAATGCTTTAATAAGTTCAAGTGCAGCAGGAATTGATTTTAGAGGGTATGTTATATGAAGTAGAATTTCATCGGCATACACCGAAATTTTACACTGGTTAGGCCAGATAAAGATACCAGAGATGTTTGGGGAGTAACTAATGCATCTAACAAGCGGTTCCAAATGTAAGTAGAACAAAAAGTGGGAGAGTGGGCATCCCTGTCTAGTTCCTTGCTGTAAATGAAAGGATTGAGATAGGTACCCGTTGCATAGTATATGTGCAGAGGGATAAGTATATAAAATCTTGATCCATTTTATATTCTGTGCTGGTATATTGTAAAGCTGCAGCAAGTAGAATAGGTATTCCCATGAAACGCTATCGAATGCTTTCTCTGCATCCAGGGAGACCAGAGCAGCTGGAATTTGGGACTCCCTGGATGCAGAGATCAGATAGGCCAATTTACGCATATGGTCAGAAGAAACCCTGCCGGCAACAAAGCCAACTTGCTCACTGCTTATGAGACATTGCCAGACATCAGATAGCCGAGTGGCCAAGATTTTTGCTAATATCTTTACGTCAACATTAATTAGAGAAATCAGGCGATAGTTTGTGACTTGAAGGGGATCTCTGTCAGGCTTTGAGAGGAGCACGACTGTAGCCTCAAATAGAGAGGGGTCTGAGATACCTTGCTCAAACATATAATTATAAGTGTCTAAAAGAACTAGTACTAATTGCCCTTTGAAAAGTTTGTAGAATTCTACAGTAAACCCATCTGGACCTGGGGATTTGTCTGTGGGAAGAGAATCAATAGCCTGTTTTGTCTCTTCTTGGGAAATTGGGGCTTTGAGTAGATTTACCTGACATGCGTTGAGTTGCGGGAGTTGTAATGGTTGCAAAAACTGGTCTAGCATTTCTGGGCTGAAAGAAGAAGAAGCATGGGAATACAAATTTTTATAATAATCTTAGAAACAGTTAATTATTTCTCTCGAGGAGGTGACAATTTGTCCTCCAGGTTTTTTGGATACTTAGAACAATTCTATCAGAGGCGTGTGCCTTGAGTCGTAAGGTCAGGGGCTTTCCAGCCTTATCCCCCTGATCAAAATACTTAATCTTGGAACGTACGAGGAGATACTCTACGTGTTCGGTCAAGATTGAGTTATATCAGTCTCTTAAAATTTCTAGGGCCTCGAACTGATCCGTGGTAGAGTCCGTAGAGAGTGCCAATTCCAAGGTCCTAATATCGCGTAGTAGAGCAGAGGTTACCTTGGAGGTCATCTTTTTTTTAACTGCTGCCATGCAAATTATTTCTCCTCTCACTGAGCATTTTAAGGCCCCCCATAGCATATCTAACTTAGGCATAGAAGGGGTATTTAGTTTTATAAAGTTAGTGATAAAATCAGACAGTTGGGTTTTCAGGTATTCTGACCGAAAAAGTTGACTGTTGAATCTCCATACCTTATCTCTGGAAAGGGACGGGCCAGGGCTCCATCTTAATAGAATGGGGTGGTAATTGGAGATCACCTTAGGAAGGTAGTTACAGGTTGAGACAGATGAAAGATGTTCCATAGCTAAAAGAAAGTAATCTAAGTGAGAGAATGAGTTGTGTGGAATAGAGTTAAATGAGTATTCCCTCTGATGTGGAAAAAGAGCCCTCCAGGGGTCTATTAAACCAATAGAATCCATCATTTTTCTAATGGCAACCTGTGCTGGGGAAAGAGACAAAGGACGACTAGTAGAATGGTCCAAGATGTTACAGTAGACAAGATTCCAGTCTCCTCCCAGCACAATGGGAAAGGAGGACCATGGGATCAAGTCGTTTATAAGGGAGATGAAGAAGGAAGTGTCTTCTATATTGGGGCCATATATGGAACCAAGCACTACCTCTGATTGACCTAACAAAGCCTTGATCAAAATGTATCTGTGCTGGGAGTCTACTATAGTATCAATAAGTTGAAAAGGGACTCTTCTTGCTATAAGGATAGCTACCCCCCCCACGTGTGTCCGGTCCACTCCCTAGGTTCTGACCTACCCGAGATCTTCTTAGTTGTAAAACCTGGGGGGGGGGAGCAAGTGGGTTTCCTAAAGAAACGCTATGTCAGTGTCAAGTTTATGGAGATGCAACAGTACTTTGGCCCGTTTAACCGGGGACTGAGACCCTTTTACATTCCATGAACACACTTTGTAAGAAGTCATCTTATTAATAGTTTTTACTTCCTTTAAACCCTAGGCCGAAAGTAATATTATTTTCCAGTTTAGTAAATGAACAACACATATTAAGGCTTTGTTGTACTGCATACCTGATCCCTCCCCCCCTCCACTTACCCTTAACTATCCACTCTCCTCCCACCCACTTACCTTGTACCCATGTCCCCCTATACACAGCTACTTGGCAAGAGATTACTTTGGAACCATCCTCTGGTCTGGCTATCTTGCAGTTTCACCAGTAGAATGATTATCGGGCCAAAGGACAGTACAGGGAGTAAATTACTAAGGAGCCGTGTGTGCCCCCCTCCCCTCATTCTGATTCGTAACATCCTACTTGAATTGCAGTATTCAGATTACCCTGCCCCCACTCCAACTCTAATGATGAGATTGTAGCCTATTAAACTATAGTTCTTGTGTATAAAGACAGTAGTACTGCATTCGCCATTTCAATTGGTTGGCTTTAAAGAATATTCCCCCCAAAACATTATACAAATATAGGATTCCTCTGTATCACGGCGTACAAAATAGGTTTCCAGAACCTCAGGACATTTGCTCTCTACTATATTTCAGTGGGAGAGAGAAAAGCAAGAGTCCAGTGAAGAGAGGAAAAGCAGAAGAAAGGAAAGAAAAGAAAAAAAAAAACAACCCCCTCCCTTGTGAATACATGCACAGAATTGTGACTACCTATTGTAAAGATGGGAGCCACCATTTTGCTTCTGTCCCCTTGGTTATATTTATCATCAGGCTCTATAGCATGAGGCTGCAAAAATGCACCCCAATATACTAAGAATCTCAGCAACAGACTCTTGACTATGTGCTGATATAAAATGACTGTTTCCACCTGGTAGGCCTTATAGCATCGGTCTCCGACGACAGGAGGTTTTTTATCTCCGCTTGCCATTTCATTTAAAAGGAGGGAGAACAAGAGAACATATGTGTAACTTTAAAGTCGCACTTAGAAGTCAGTCCCCCTTGCCCTCTCCCTACCCCCCATCCTCCCACCACTCCCCCTTCCCCATTATATTTACATATGCCAGCTCATAATAATGCAGCAATGACCAGATAAGCACACATTAACCATAGCTATATAGCAGCAGTATGGTACTAGTCAGTTTGATAATTATTTTTCCCATCTTAGCTTTGGGAGGGAAGAGGGAAAAGGAGTGAGAAGAAGGACTGGAAATGAGAAAAAAAAAAAAAAAAGAGGGGAGGAAACCAGGGTATAAAGATCTGGGAGGTTCCCTGATTATTCAGATCCTCGTCAAGGACTTTGGGGTTTCCTACGCCTTGTTACCCCAGTGTGGCGATTAGAACTGTAGGAGTGCGCACTTTTAAGCTTATTACACCACAATAGGAGGCTTTCTCAGCCGTGAAGTGGAGTGAATGCATCTCACACTGTACAGTCATGTAAAATGACTCCTCAAAGCAAAAAAGTTTAAGCATTCCCTACTTAAGCTCAGTAGGGAAGTATTCACATATTTATATCACAGCTTTACTTGTTGACCCTTGCAGAGTATCGAAAAGCTGATACCATGCGCTTAGGTGCTGGGAAATAAAATGGATAACAAATATTGACTGAGTCACCAAACCCATACATGGGGCTTAAGCGCCCTCTTGTGGAGATACATTTGAATATCACTGAGTTAACACAAACTGTGACAGTGTGAGGCACTAAGGGCATATTAAAAAAAGGAAAATTAATCATCCCACAGGAGATATTTCACACAAAACTGTTCCACCTCGTTCCTTCTTGTATTCTTCTCATCTTCTGGGGAGGGTGGAGAAAACTAAAAAGTAAAGGAAGAAATCAGGGGAGGTTCACTTATATATCGCTCTCGCCAAACTAGGTCTGCCCATCCACTGCCTCTGTGAATCTATACCCTTCGCTTCCACCTTGAGATTCACCAGCTTTATCAATTTAAAAGTAGAGTGATGGGCTGCACAGCATAGGGTTTCAATTGCTGACAATTTCTAATTAAAGTCATAAATACCATGGACTTCTTCTCATAATCTATTAACTTTCCACTGAGACTGACAAGCAGCTCAAAGGCTCAGTGTGACTTAAACAGGTCTGGCATCAGTAACTTTAGTTCAGATTGAGCTTGCTTTGCTGTGTCAAAACTTTTCCAGGTGCTCTGATAGTAAGCAGATAGCTTGGATGGGTACTGGACTTTGAACTTTATGCTGGCAGCAATTAATTTGGTGACAATGGGATGATATGTGGCTCTTCGTTGTCGTATGGTGGCAGGAAAATCTTGAGCAAACCGCAACTGCTGACCTTCCCATAAGATTTCTTGGAGACTCCTGACCTGCCCTAATACGTGGATTTTGTCCAAATAGTTTAAAAATGTTAGTATTAAAGGCCTTGGTGGTTGCCCTGCAGCCGGCTTAGATCGAAGTGAGCGATGGGCCCTCTCGATTACATAGGTGGTGTTGTTAGGAGAGGGTCCAGCGATTTTGGTTAACAGCCGCTGCAGGAAGGTAATTGGCACCGCTCCTTCTGAGTCTTCTGGAAGGCTGAAGATAAGAATATTGTTGCGGCGACTTCGGCCTTCCAGGTCCTTGAGTTTAGCCTCCATCTGGTTGAGTTCTTGCCGTAGGCAGGGAGTTCTGAATCTACTGATGTCTTCCATCCTTCTAGCGAGGTCGTCCTGGCTGCCACATCCTTGATCACTCTATTAGTATCAGTGAGCTCTGTACGCATGGCCTTCAACTCTGAGGTGAGTTCCTGAAGCGCTGTGAGGAATGGATTTAACTCCTCTAAGAATTTCTGCTCTGTTAGAGGGGCAGCTGGTGATACAAGTGCTGAGGTTGTGCCTGCTTTGGAGGTAGCTCCTGGTTGCCCCCTGGAGCTTTTTGAGTTTTTCTCCGGTGTCTGCGGTGGTGTATGCAGGGGAGGTGCCTGGTGCATCTCTGCCTCCATACCTGGACTAGGTCACAAACTTCTTTCAGTCTAATCCTCTGGAAAGACACCACCATGCAGTTTGCTTTCTTCTCCGCTAGTACAGGGAGCCATCGAGAAGTATGTGGTGAGTGCACTTTTGAGTTTAGTGTTGCAAAACTGGAGGAATTAGATGTAGAAGTAAGAGCTGGGGCAGAGATGGGTTCTCTGAGCTGTTATCCCTTCCGTGGCATCACGTGATCATCACCTAGAATTTCACAGTGCACACCAGAATTCCATGCTGTAGCTAGAAAACCTAGGAATGCTGTCTTGAATGAAGATGAAGACAGGAATCCAGCAAAGTTTCTTGGTCGGCTTTGGTCAGGACCAGTTATGAGATATGAGAGTGGAGCAATGCTATGCTTTCCTCTCTTCTCTTGTTCAACACCATTGATCGATGGTGACTTGTAACAGTCACTGACAAGGTGGACTTCATTTGTGGATGTACAGCAAACAAGAGACTGTAAGTTTTTTGCCACACCGTGGAATGTTGGTGGTAGGTTTGTAAGACGTCTGATCAAGAACATGGCATCAACCACAGTGGCATTTACACCATTGGGTTGGCTACTTTGGACTCTGGGGTCAAGTTTGTTCAGCAGTGTTGACTTCATTATTGTGTTCATTGATCCATCAATGTTTCTTAAGGAGAGCGGTACCAGGGTTAGTAGGTAGGCAAACACCATCATAAGTACAACTGTTGAAGTCAAAGACAGATACAGCAAGCATCCAAAGAGGTCTCGAGTTCCTTTCAATGCAACAATTTTCTTGTCCCTGTTCTTAATCTTCACCTTCATTGCATCATGTGCAAAGTTTGTTTCCTCAATCAGCTCAGAGTTAAAGGAATTTAGCCAGCAGAGGGCCCTGTATTCAAAGGACCATTACTTTAGTGAGGTCCAGTGGAATGGGATAATGAAGGCAGCTTTACTCAACCCTTTAGTTAGACTGGAGGAAGTGGAGCTTCTTAGCAGTTGCCTCACTCCAGGAGGAGCAAGACCAAGGGTGGATTTTTTTCACTAATAGACAGACTTGGTAGACGGCCCAGTGGTGCTGAGGCACTGGTCACCTTACCTCGCTCTACGCCGGCCACCTGTGTTCGGGATCAAGCATGGGCTGCCAAGGGTCAGCAGGGAGGAGAGTGATTGAGCATCCGTATGACTGCTCTCCCTCTCTGGGGAGGGGGGACACCTATGCTTCAGTGCATGACTGGCCCCTGGGGGAGGCTTGGGGCTAGCACACCAAAACACTACAGAATGGGGGTAGATGAGGCAGATGCTTGAAGGCACGTGTATGGGAGCGTGCATGCTCACTCCTAGTGGGGTCATTGCACACCTTGCCTACGGGGTTGAGCCATGGGGCAGCTGGAGGGGTAGGCTGCAAGCAGGGGGATAGGGCTGGAGGAGCCAATAGGAGGTATCACCACCATGGACTGGGCAGATAAAGTCAGTAAAAAAAAAATAGACAGACTTGGTACTGAATTCTGCTATTCAGGTTTAACCAACCAGTTCTTGAGTATAGTTCACAAGTGTGAATTAAATGGTCCACACCCAGGACTAGTCTGCAGGCTTTGTTTAGGACAATCTTGATTTGCTAAGTGCTGTTGTGGTACCAGCTCTGTAGACTACCAGTCCATTATCTATGATAGAGAGCATGGAGCTGTTAACTGCAAGCTTGATGGCACTTTCAGTGAGGCACTGCCTATGTTGGTAGAGCTGACCTAGTCTGGCACTAGCTGCCTTGGCAACATGGTCTATGTGCTGGCTGTGGCAGAGAGAGAGCTGTCAAGGTAGACACCAAGGTACTTAAAGGTGGTGACCATTTCGAGTGTATCAAACTTGTTAGTGTAGATATTGAAGTGATGGGACTTATGATGGTTTTGATGGGAGGCAAACAACATTGTTTTAGTCTTAGTGTAGTTGAGCAAGAGCTTAGACTGAAGGAAACATTTCTCCACAGCATTAAAGTCATCATGCATGCCTTATTCCAGCTCTTACGGAGTAGAGTGACGTGTAGAGAACAGCATCATCTGCATATAGAAGGATCTTATTCTGGCAGACTTTGGGGAGTTCATTTAGAAACAGGCTGAACAGCAGGGGGCCCAAAATGGAACCTACATCAAGTCTTCTAGGAGGCTTTCCTATAGCTCTCCTATAGGGTCCATGTATGATATGATCTGCTGTGGCAGGTCATCTACAGAAACAATGGTCTTCCATCAGTGCCACATTGGAGTAACATCTACACTTGCACAAGATATCATCCAGGCAACCTCCCTTCTCTTAGCTTGCATGAGTATTTTTGGTTCCGAGCTTTCTGTCACCTTCTATTGATACTGTCCAATTTGGGGTTTTCTAGAGGTATATGGTTGAATGTCTTTCTCGCCAGTATCTAGAGCTCTTTTCCTCTGAGACGTTTGAATGTGCCTGGGTACAGTGTTGAGTTCCTGTCATGCCACTGGCTGCGATATCTGTTTTTTTACACTTGGCAAATAGTCTTCATCAAAATCTTCAGCCTTTGTCTTTGATGTTCTGCATTGTTTGCTCTTTGATATTATTGATGGCCCTGCCTGGTCGTGGGCACCAATTTTGATCTTTGCTTATCTGTGTTTGTTTCAATTGTGTGTTTCATTTCTTGCTGGAATTTGGTCATCTGTGTGTGTTCTTGTCATAGCTTCTTCAGACCTTTCTTTGGGTAAAGCTGTCTTCTCAGTACTGGATGGTATGTTTTGGTATGCTGTACTCACAGAGGCATGTAAAGTGTCATGACCGTCAAGTGTCTCTGTCATCTCATCATAATTGTTGAAAGCCAAAGTAGTGGCTAAATCTGGCTATATGAGCAATTCATCTGGTGTTGCCATATTGTTCTCCATTATACTGGTTGAGACTGCAGTTTCAAGTTCCCGCACAACATGGTAGCTGGCACCGTGACCAAACCTGTTCAAAATATAGTAGTTAAAACTTTCATACTACCTGTCATGGATTTAATACCCATGCCCAACAAGAGGTGTTATTGTGGTTTGATTATTCCCCTTGACCCTGCAAACACTATGTCACTGCAATAGACTGAACTACCCTCTCCTGTCATTTACTGCCCACTTGTGATGAACCTGTGAGTACGATTTGTAGGAATGTCTGAAGCTTCATATTTTCTTCTATTAAAGGGGAACTGTCATTAACAGGGTTTCTTAATGTCTGAAAGCCCATAAAAAGCTAATTTGATTGAGCTATCATGTTAATCTGTGAATCTTTGCAGTCCAGAGTTATTCATATGTAAATTGCCCTGTAATTAAGGGCTCATGGTAGCCATATGTTTTGGGCTCCTGGCATGAAATGATGTCACCGAGGGTCTAGGTTCTCCTTGACTGTATTTAATCCAACAGGTTAAATAGGAAATAGACTGTTTTATTAAGTGTGCTTTAAGGTGTTATTATAGCACTTTCTACATCTATAATAATTTTGTTTGTACACTGAAACTAGTGAGTTATCACCGTTACATTTCAAACTGTTAGTAGAAATATTCCAGCTTCAGAATTGCTTTAACCTCTATGTTATACTGCCAGTTTCAGCTGATCATCAAAAATGACACATCTCAAGTCTGGCGCTGTGGTGCCAACAGGTATTGAGGCCCCATATCAGGATTTCTAAACCTTGACTGTGTTCATGTCAGTACAGGTTTGTAGCTCAGTGCCCTTAACCACTGTACTCTACTGCCTCCTAATAATCCAATAGAATTCTGGCATTGTTACAGTAAAATATCCCATTCCATCCAAAGTATTTCGGTAAGAAACTGTTATAATTTTAACTTCATCAAAAGAAGTAAAATACTCTTTAATAGTGGCCAGCCCGGTGACGCAGAGGGCTGAGGTGCAGGTGCCTTATCTTGCACCATACTGGTGACCTGGGGACAACTTTGGGTCAACGAGGAGCTGGCTCAGGGGAGGGATGGTTGGAGCAGAATCGAGCTGTGTCTCTCCCCATCAAAGTGGTGGATGCCCACTTCGCCGTAGTCTTGCTCCCACTGGGTGGAGGTCCAGTGGGCTGCGCAGGTGGTGGAGTGGTGAGGCAAGTCTGGGGAAGGGTGGATGGGGCCACCGGATCCTGGCATGTGAGTGCGAGTACACACACATGTATGCCATGACTGGGGGAGGGGAGAAAAAAACCTGAAAAATGCCATAAATTACAAATGAAAAAAAAATACGCTTTAATTAATGGTGATACTTTTTTACATGCAGATATAAACACATTTATTTCCAGTTCCAACCTCCTGGTTGACATTTATGGTTACAACCACGAGGTTGTAATCAACACCTGTCAATCAAGCATCACCAAAGAAAGCTAACTGGCTCGTAGTTTCACTGTGGATGGGCTGAACATCTTGCCTAACATGGTGGCTCCATTACCTAGCACAGGTACCAGCACTCAAGCTTTGCTACACAGTTAAGACAAGTATGATTTTAAATATTTTTAAATATCTATCTAGTTGACCCTGCCTTGAAAATGAAAAAAATCAATCTAGTTGATCCTGCTGTTCGTACTCTTAGAGTGCGTCTTACACTATGCAGCAATGCTGATGGACTATGCCTTTCCAGAATGTCGTTACCACTGTAATGTAAAGAAAAAAGAAAAGAAAAAAAACAAAAGGGAGAGACAGGCTGTGTGTGTGTGTGTCTATATCTCTGACAGAAGTGCTGCATTAACTGAACTGTGCTGAAAGGGAAAAAATATCACCATTAATTAAATAATATAATGTGTGTGTGTGTGTGTGAGTGTTTGTGTGTGTAAAAAACAGAATTTTACACACACTCAGTGTGCAATGCTTTTATAAACCCCTCGGGGTTTATGTTGCATCCCATACCTAGGGTTTGTGTAAAAGCTTGGTTACACACACACACACACCCATATATCATTCTGTATTTTAATAATGCATTTCAGGTTATGCATGTTTTAACAGTGTTGTCCATCTATGTGTTTTTGCCATTGATAAACAAGTAACGGAGGTGTGGTCTAGCTGCCGAGGAAGATGGCAGCATAACTCCAAAGCTCTCCCTGGACCTCAGCCCATCCGTGCTGGGATGCTGCGATCCTGTGGAGTCTCCCCTTAAAACTAATGGCATTATGTACAGGTAGCAACCCTATTGCTGGGTAGTGTGTCCTTTTCAGTGGATTACGATGTAATTGCACCGTTTCAATGGTGCTGTGACCTGGTACTATTCCAACAAACCTAGGCCTAGGCTGCACAAGCCACACATCATTGCAACACAGGCAGTCTAGCCTGTGTACCTGTCTGCATCTTTGTTTCCCCTCCTGGGTCTCGGCTACAAACTCTGGTGCCTCCTCCTATATACCCGAACACTATATTAGACTTATGTATGTCTTCTCCAATACCGGAGTGACCTTCTCTAAAGATGGATCCACCAGTGGCAGTTGGGGAATCCTTACAACATATCACCAAGCTTCTGGAAATGCTAATTACTAGGGTGGACAATATTAGCCTATCCCTGTCTGGTACGGTTAGAGATGTCCAACACTTGCAAGACAGAATGAATGTGACAGAGCAAAGGGCTGAAGCACGTAAAGCCCAACAAGATCATGTTTGGAATTGTCTCCACCAACATGAAGAGCGGCTTGCTGCACTCTAGGAGAGGGCAGAGGGTCATGAAAACCGGAGCCGCCGCAACAATCTGCGGATAGTGGGGCTTCCAGAGGGGGCAGAAGGACACTCAATGCAGCAATTTCTGAATGAGAATCTGCCCAAATATTAGGGGACCAATGGAGGGGACCGATTGAAGTAGAAAGGGCCCACAGGTTCTCTGCCTGTACAGCTAAGCACTATAACACACCTAGACCAATCGTGGCATACCTGCTGATATACACCACTATAGAGAGAATTCTTCATGCAGCTAGAGACTTGGGGGAACTTTCCTGGCAAGAATCCACAATAGCCATATACAGAGATTTTTGCACAAGAAACAGATGTGAAGCAGAGGGAATTTGGGACAATTAAAAGATTTCTCTACCACCATGACTTCAAATTCAGATTCAAAAATCTCACCAGATTGTGTGTCACCAAGGAAGGCCACAAGCTCACTGCAGATCTTCCTGGGGACATTAAGTGCTGGATTGCTAAACTCTGTTCAGGCATCCGGTGCCAGACTACAAATCCCAGGAGGCTTTGGGAGCCCCCTCCAGTGGCACCTCCTGGTAAAAACCTTTTTTCTACTTATGGTTCCCCTGTAGTACATTTAGCAGCAGTACAGGTCCTACATCAGATCGGTCCCCCATTGAATTCTACATCTCAATCTGTTTGTTTTAATGGCAATGCACCACTTCTAACTGCACAGATCTCCAGCATGCATCCTTCTTTCCCTCAGTGGTGATAGAACTCACTCCCTAAGGCTAGGCAGAGACCTAGGAGCGGCCCACATCACTCGCCATCCAAATCCTCAGCAGCACCACCCGCAAAGGTCTCTAGAGAGGACTTTCCTCCCGTATCACATCTGACCACCACTGGATCTCAAGACTTGGACATTGAACAATCGACAGACTGGGCTAACCTTCTGGAGTCATCCCTAGCTGAATTGGTGGACACCCTTTCTCCTGTGCTCCCAGGGCTTATCAGTTACACAGCCGCCATCACAAAGACACTCTTGGATCATGGATGTACCACTTGGCAACCCCCCCAAGATGATCGAAGGCCATACCACTGAAATTGCTGGAACATGAATCAATGTCTAACCTTACAATGATATTTTTGTTACAGGTTGGGGATAAGGTTATCCCCCCTCCCCCCCCATTCCTTATCTCTTTTACTCTAGTTAATAGGAGTAACTTCAGGCAGTTTGTAGCAAGTCATGAATCAGTGACCCTAAAACTACCTACTGACCTCCCCCTCTCCCATCCTGTGGAACGGCAATGGTCACATCTACAAGGTACTATGGGCTAATCCCCCCATCACGTTTGTAATTTAGTAAGGTAGGCAGTGGAACTTCTGGGCAATTTTAACCCTTCCCCTGCTTAGATAACTCTCCTTTCCCCATCCTATATGCACACCACATATGAGTGCAGTAACTAGGTCCCTGTGTTTTGGTCTATAGGCCTAGTGTAACCCCCCCCAATTTGGGCAGTTCCTCATTCTTTGACTAGGTACTGGCAGGTGGGTTTACCCACTCTCCCCTCCCTCCTTCCCTTCTGCTCTCTTCCCCCCCACGAGGTTCGGGTCATCTGATCCTTGGTTTGGGAGGGTCCAGGATGAGTTGATTTACTGTTAACACTTGCACTTCTTGACCACTCAGGTCCATCTTGTAAATGAGCTATGCTCAATGATGTTCGCCTGATTAAATAAAGATTTTGATTGATTGATACTGTTTTCATCCACATAAGACCCACCAAAGGTGTGCCTTGGAGATAGCACAGCTGTAGGGTTTATATAGATATACAGTATACATCTATATATTTCTCTCATTTGCTTTGACCTCCAGACGCACATTACTACTGTTGTAGTGTTTGTTTTTGACACTTTGGTATAGCATTGATACTGGGCCTATTGCTCGCTTTGAAATTAACCTACTATTTTAACATACTGACTGGTTCTCTTTCTGCTCTTTGTTTCTAGAGCTGTTCCTTCTCTATAATATAGGATGCGCAGTTCAAAGGCTGCAGGCAATGCTTATATCTCCCCTAGTGTTAATAAGTGCACTCGCAGACCTGTCTGTTCTTAGTGTTTTGGTGATTCTGGAATCTGGTATTATCTTCCCTAATCTCTTTGCTGAAAATTCTGTAAGTACCTCCTGTTATCTCTTGTCTGAGAAGATGCCTGCTACTACCCATGTTGTTCCCCAAGGATATTGGTAGATATCCTGGAATGTAAAAGGTTTAAACCACCTGATCAAATGCACAGAAGACTTACAACATTTAAAATCCCTTCGGGCAGATATTGCCCTTCTTCAGGAAACCCACTTACTGCCTAAATATACTAACTGATTAAAAAAACTCTGGGTGGGGGAAATACTGGCTAGCTCCTCCACTGCTAAGTCAAAGGGGCAGCCATTCTCATTCATCAGGCCTCTCCATGGGTGGTAAAATATGTCATAAAAGACGTGCATGGTCGCTGGTTGGTGGCAAAATTATCTTCTCCTACAAATACTATTTTGTTGGTTAACTTATATGTCCCCAATACTGAACACACCAACTTTTTCCCAGAGATTAGTCAAGCCCTGTCAGATCTACAATCGGAGGAGCCACCGCTATGTATAATCAGATGTGGATATGTCAGTGCAGTGGGAGATATATTTTTAGACAAATCCCACCCAACCCCACATGCTAATTCTAAAGCTAGGCCCTCACTTTAGGCTATGATAGAGGAATGGGCCCTCATGGACATATGGCATAGAGACCATCCTACTGGCAGAGATTTCTCATTTTACTCCGCTCCACATAAATTTCACAATCATATAGACTTCTGGCTTGCTACTGAATTAGCAACTAGATGCCTGTCTGACTCTGATATAGGCTTGATTCTAATATCAGACCATGCCCCTGTCTCATTAATGTTCACTCCCCTGGAGCATCACCCACATGTAACCCGTTGGCACTGCAATCCCCTGTTATTCCAGGACCCGGATTTTTGCCCTCGCATAGTGAATGCGACTAAAGATTATTTTGCCCACAATGTGGATTGTGGGGTATCCCCAGGAACTGTCTGGGAAGCATTCAAGGCAGTGTTGAGAGGGCATATCATTGCCTTTTAAGTGGCTCGGGACCACAAACATAAAGCAACTTTGTCCCAACTCCAATCAGAACTAATGGCCTAAGAGCGTTGTTTCAAATCCACCCCCCAAATGGCCCCAGACGGTGATTTACATCGGCAAATAGTTGGACTCAAATACCAAATAAATACAATACTACATTAGAAAGCTGAGTGGTACCTCTTGAGATTGAAACAAGCCTTTTAGGCTGTGGCAGAATGAGCTGGGAAAGTACTTGCCTTCCGACTGCATAAGCAGCAAGCTGCTACGCAGATACATGCCCTCCGTAATGCATCAGCTTCCATAGTGACTAACCCTAAACAGATAAACACCACAATGCAGTAATTTTACCAATCTCTTTATCAATCCTGATCTGCTAATACTGCCCAAAATCTACGGGATCTTTTTGCCAAATTTTGCCAACAAACCCCTTTGCCGACTCTTACCCTCGAACAAGTGACACACCTGGAGTCACCTGTGTCCTGTGAAGAGCTTCAAACGGCGCTCTCACAAATGGCATGAGGAAAGGCCCACGGTCCCAATGGTATGTCTGTGGAGCTTTACCAGACCCTTGGCCAGGATATTATTCGACCATTGCAGCGAGCTCTACACTCCACCCATACCTCTGGATCTCTCCCACAGACTATGAAGGAGGGAATAATCTCCCTGCTACTAAAAAAAATCAACTGACCCTCTAGATTGTGCCAACTTTTGGCCGATATCCCTTCTATTAGGAGACACAAAAATCCTAGCAAAAGCATTGGCATCCAGACTATTCTCTATTCTACCCTCAATAATACATCCCTCACAGAAGGGCTTCATGCGGGGCAAATCAGGGATGGATAATACCAGACTCCTCCTCAACCTTAAGTGGTTCACCTCTAAAGCCCCCCTTCCCTTAACAGCTTTAGCAATAGATTTCTCTGAAGCATTTGACTCTACAGAATGGGATTACCTCTATGAAGTCCTAGTTAGGTATGGATTTGGTGCTTCTTTTATGCAGTGGATACGAACCCTTTATTGTTCTCCCATGGCCCATATTCTCACCAGTAGTGAGATCTCTCCTCCATTTACCTTGCATCGGGATACCAGGCAAGGTTGCCCACTATCCTCCTTACAATTTCTTATAGCCCTAGATCCCCTGTTCAGGATGCTCATTGCCTTCTCATAGATACAGGGCATTGTGGTAGCTAACCAACCATATCTGGCGGTGGCTTACGTGGATGATCTTCTTCTAACTCTCTCCAACCCCCAACAAACCTTACCACCCGTACTTCAAATTCTGGGAGATTTTGGGGTGCTTTCAGGGCTAACTATTAATCAGAAAAAAAAACTTTAGCCCCCTCTAAATAAGCACTGTACCCAGACTTGAATACAAGGAACCAATCTGGCATGGGCAAACACTGCATTTAACTACCTGGGTGTCTCAATACCAACAGCCTGGAATACACTGGAATCTGCTAATTTTTCTCCACTGTTAAGACAGCTAGCAGTTGAAGTTGAGAGGTGGTGCAAGCTGCAACTTTCCCTGCCAGGCAAGATAGCGGCTATCCAAATGCTTTTGCTTCCTCAGGTCCTCCACTTTTTTCAACAATCTCCCCATCCCTCTCTTGCCTAAGCTTTTCAACTCTTTAGAAAAACTGATGGCCAGTTTCCTCTTGGACTCTAAACCATCTCAGTGGAATAAACATAAGCTGTGAGCGCACTGGTCCCAAGGAGGACTCAAAGCGCCCTGGTTTCTCGGCTATCACTTATCATGTACAGCTGCACAGGCAACTAAAGGGTTTGTGTCCCAATCTGTGGATCCTCCACTGTGGGTCCAAATGGAAACAGATTTGGCAGGCACAGTACCCCTTTACACCCTTCTCACCACACGGCAAGTCAGCCTCAATCGTTCCCACCCACTGTACTATGTACAGCCCGCTCATGGAAACGACTCATGGCAAAGTCTCACCTCCCTAAACAGTCCTGGAACCCTCCTATACAATACGCCCCTTTATGGTGGAACAATCTTATTCAAATTGATGGGGTACCTATACATTGGCCCTCCTGGCACAAAGTGAGAATTCGGCACATACAAGACATCTCTCCCTCTGGCACATAGCCCCTGCTTTCCTTTGCTCAATTGCAAAGGCAATTTTCTCTACCACACAAAGATTTCTGGAAGTACATGCAAATTCAGAGTGTTCTACAGCCTCTTCTGCTGAGATTTCAAACTGCTACCCCATGGGCATGGATAGCAGTCCTACACCATCTCCCCATGAATAGAGGGGTTATGGGTAACTTCTACAGATCCTGGAGAGATTCACAACCCAATGCAACTCTGTCCTGTAAAAAGAAATGGGAATTATACTCTGGCTCCCCCATTACTGATAATCAGTGGAATTCTTATCTTAAAATTATACACAGCACTTATAGTGACACTGACAGTCGCTTCTTGCAGTTAAAAGTCTTATTGTTATGGCATCACACGCCAGTAGTCCTTTATGCTCATGGTCTGCTAGGCTACAACAAATGCTGGCGCTGCTTCCAGGCAGAAGCACATAGTCTTCATATTCTATGGTCTTGTCCTAATTTGATAACCTTTTGGAAAATCGTTGCCTTGAACATTTCCTTAGTGCATAACCACTCAATTGTCCTTGCTGATGCAAAATTAGTCATGGGGGACACCACCTCCTTGGACCATCTACCTAAACCTTTTAAAGACTGGGCTTTGGTAGGTATCCTAGAGACTAAACATCTTCTCTTTATGCACTGGCACCAACCAGTCATGCCCACCCATGCCACCTGGCATGCAGCCTTGGCTAAACTTTCTATATGTGAAAGACTGTCTCACCTACATAAGGAAAATCTACACCCTTATTACCAAAAATGGGAACCCTACCTTTGCTCTCCCTTTTGTAAAATCCCATTACCGTCTTCCAACCCTCCAATGTAATGGACTGCTTATAAGCCCCCCATTCAACCTTTTAATCTAAAGCATGGCTGGACTGGGTATAGGCTAAAATATGTAAGCATCTGTCTGCACTAATTATTTTCTCATTTTCTTATTCCTGGCTATCCTACCTAGAAAGTACTACTTGTTTAAGATACCTGACTGTGGATATCAAAGACAAGGTAATACTTTGGATTTATTGAATGGCATATTGTTCATAATGGATAGATTCTGTCACCAATCTACCTATTTTTGTAATGTCATGACGTTTGGAGAATGGTTTGTTGTACGGCTCATTTTCTATTGTCATATACTTATACAAAAATCTCAATAAAATATTATATGATAAAAAAAGAAACAAGTAATTGTGTCTTATTTTTTCCTTTTCAAGTCAAATCTGGATAGAAAGTGTATAATATTTTAAGAATCTTAACACATGCTCAAAACCCATTCAATGGTTGAACGAAGCTTGTTCACAGCTGTACTGCCAGCTGATTATTAAAAGGTACACATTTCAAGGCTGGCCCCAAGATGCCAGGCCAGTAGTTATATAGCCACATTTGCATCTTGTAGACCTCAGTTCACACCTGAAATTATAAAAGAAAAGGCTGCAAGAGAGAAAATGGGAAAAGATTGAAGTTGGTGCTGTATTGCCATGAACAAAGCCAGGATTTAGAAATCCTGATATAGGGCCTCAATACCTGTTGGCACCACAGAGCCAGCCTTGAGATGCGTAGTTTTGATGATCAGCTGGCATTGGCATTATAGCCTAGAGATTAAAGCAATTCTGAAGATGGATAATTTTTACTAACAGTTTGAAATGTTAAGGTGATAACTCACTAATTTTAATGCACATACAAAACAATTATTATAGATGTACCAAGTGTTGTAATAGCACCTTAAAACACACTTAATAAAACAGTCAATTTCCTATTTAACCTGCTGGATTAAATACAGTCAAAGGAGGACCTAGACCCTCAGTGACATCATTTCCTGTCAGGAGCCCAAAACATATGGCTGCCACCAGCCCTTAATTACAGGGCGATTTACATATGAATAACTCTGGACTGCAAAGATTCACAGATCAACACAATGGCTCAATCAAATTAGCTTTTTATGGGCTTTCAGACATTAAGAAATCCTGTTGATGACAGTTCCCCTTTAAGTTTTCAACTTTAGCTTTGGTTTTATTATGAGTCTGTTCCTTTAGGATTTCCAACAACTGTTCTCTTACGTATGGAGCTGCTTGTGCTTCACTTCAGTCAGCCTGTTTCTTAGCAGACCTGTTGACTGTACCCACTTTTCAACTTTTGATATCAAATATGAAACCATCTTTGAAGTGATCCACCAGTTTTGACTGCAAGCTATGTAGGTCGTAATTTGTATCATGCCCCACTACACTCCATAAGAATGTCCATGTTCCTTTTGTGTAGAGATAGCAATGATTCTTATTGCATTCCATTAACAATGATGCACTGCACATACTTAACATGTCTGGAAAAGGCAACCTGGTGACTGTCCCTCAACTGACTGTATTCACATTTTGTACCTGTGCCCTTTATTCGTTCTACCTTTTTTACATACTTGTTCTTACAGCTGTTGTGGTACTTCACTTCTTTGGCTATGAGATCAATACTGCCTACCATCATATCCATTTGTCAATCATCCATTTCTTTTGCTGCATTTTTTATGCTGTCTGCTGTCCCATAAGTTACACATGTTGTAGGATATTCAAAAGTCTTCTTTAACCCCCTTAGGATTCCTTTTCTTGTATGATTTGCAAAATATTCATTCATTTGGGAATATGCCTGATGCAGATGTTGCAGATTCAGATAGAGCACTATGAACTTGGGAGTGAAGCAATTTTGCTGGATAACTCTTTACAATGTATTTTTTTAAAGTTTCATTTGCTGCAAGTTTACTAGAACTCTTATATGCAGTGAAGTTCTTGTAGCAGATATAATGGTACCCATGGCTGCTGGAGTAATGTTCAGGCAATTCAAGACACACCATGTTGTACTTTTACAGCATTTGACTAGAATGCCTTTCCTTTGCATCAGCTAAATTCTCCCAATGAGCATCATCAAACGGTAGTGGGTCTCCATGTTCAGTGCAAACTCTTGGATCAGTGTGTATGATGCATCACCTCTGCGGTTTGTTTGAAGTCTTGCTAGCCATTTCTGAAACATTAAATAAATTACATAAATGACTAAGTAAACATTGTCTATTACATAAACGTAAAACTTTTAGTTACTCTTAAGAAAGTGCATTTTCCCAAGAAAATATACAACTGTGGATGAATAAGAGTTGTAAATCTGAATTCTACACACTTTTTTACATGAGAAACAGTCATCAAAGCTTTCAGACCCAGACACACAGATGAATGCACCTGGCTTTCTGCTCTACAGCTTTCATTTGGCTTACTGCGATGCTTGACTTGACCTTTGTTACTTAACTCAAATACGTTGTAGTTCCAGTGACTGTTTTATGTTTCTGCCTCTTTTGGAGTAAGTATTACCCCAAGTACCTGGTATGGGTCTAGAACTGATGGCCATGTGATCTTCTGGCCCCAGAGGTGAGTGAGCTACCTTCTGAGCCACTGACATTGATAGCAGCATGGGTTTGTGTCAGGGAGATCTTGCCAGAGCAATAGATACTGTTTTTCTATTTGGTCACCAAGGAGATACACAGAGAACAGGCAGTAGATATGTTCTACTTTGGCTACAGCAAGGTTTTCAATGTTGTACCACATAGGAGGCTGCTGAAGACATTGGGAGACTTAGGTATGGAGTGGGGTGTAGTTAGGTGGATTGGTAATTGGCTTTTGAGAGGCAACAGAAAGTAGTGGTTAATGGGGTTAAATCAGGAGACAGGGAGCTGATAAGTGGAGTGCCACAGGGATCGGTCCATGGACCTGTCCTATTTAATATGTTCATAAGTGATCTTGGGTAGTGTATCCATGAAAAAGTGTGCCTTTGCTGGCAATGCTAAGCTATGCAGCAGGCTGGATAATGAGGAAGGGTGTGAGAGATCCTGAAGACTGGATCCACAATGGGAGCTCGACAAAAATTTTGTTGAACGCCCCTTCAGTGACACCGACAGTCAGCTGCTGGTTCACACTGTAATTTCTTGTTTTCTTTGGAGGGGCTTTGCCTCCCCAAACCCCCCACTTAAGGATTCTGAACTCTAGTCAGAGCTGATTGGGGGGTGCAGGACCCCCGACAGACAGCGCCGGGTTCCAGTGGTTCCAGTGGGTCTCCCACAATGGCATGGTGCTGTAGTCACTGTAGGGGACCTCACTGGTGAAATGTCGCTGTCATGGGGGTAACTGCAGAAAACCTACCAGTCTATATTCTGGTAGTCTATATTCTGGTAGTTAAAGTTCAATGCCAAGAAGTGCAAAGTAATGCACTTAGGTACTATTGATGTATTCTGCACTCATCATGTCAACAGACAAAAGAGATCTGGGAGTCATAATCAGTGACTCCCTCAAGAAAACAAATCAATGTAACAAAACATACAGCTAAGCATTGAAGATGATGGGTTGTACTGGGAGGGATTTTGACAGTAGGTGAAGCAAGGTGATTCTGACACTGTACAGATCACTGGTGAGGCCTCATCTGGAGTACAGTGCCCAGTTCTAGAACCCTCACCCAAGGAAGGATATTAAAGACGTTTCCTGGTGTTTAAAATTCCCATTTTTTTGATGCTCTCGAAATATATATTATTTATTGATTTTTGATGACTGCGTTGGCATTATTAGAATAATGATTTATCCTATTATGTCATGTCTAACTAAGAATATATACGTGATGGCAGCAAGGAAATTAGCTTCCACAATTGAAGCAGTTGGTATCATTCAAGGTGCTTTACCTAAATTTGTGTCTGTCTCTGGTTACACTCTTTATTTTATGTTAAAGTCATTGCCCTTCTGTATGTACTTTTGAATTGTTTGAATAGCATTCTTGCAAGTTTTATTTTTTATTGGGATGTTTCAATTAATTTTGTCCTGAGCTGACCACCTCTGAAACTGCAACTTTGAAAGCTGATATAACCAAAAGAAGCATGGCAATGCCCATATTTCTTTCTATTTCTTTATTCATAATTATATTCTACCTATATCAAAAAAGTTTTATGAAAATGACATTGGTGATAATGTCCCTCTTTTTTGTGGAAAAGTACTTCAAGAGGTTGTCAGTATTGGTAATTTTCTCTTTATTTTTGCATTTGTGGATAAAGTGAAGCAAGCAACAAGTGATGTGTCCTTGTTTCACATTTTCTTTCACACTCATGTTGACATCTAAAATATTGATGCTATAACCATTAAAACAATCTGACATGTTCTGTATTTTTTCCATAAAGAGAGATTAAGTCTCACCAGTGTAACTTAAAAACAAGCGTCGCAACCCATGTTTTTGTTGTGGGTTTTAAATGTTTATATGACCATCATGTACTGGGCAAAAATTATTTTTTTATTTAATATTTATTAAGATCTTGGATTAAACACCTATGAGCAAAAGTTCATTTACATAGGTTCCATGTCAAAGGGAAATTACAAAGGTAGTAACACAACTCAAGGGGTGTACACTAAATCATGGCATTACAAGAAATACAAATGAGCAACTTAATCTGGCATTGTACAATGTATGCCAGGACATAAGCACACACCGAAGAAGAAAACAAAGTAAAAGGAGAAAAATAAATATTTCAGCCAGGAGGCCTTGTCAAGTGGCAACAGAAAAGATTGGTGCATGATAAGGTAGAGAGGGGGTGGAGGAGAGAAGAAAACAAAATAAGTCAGCCAGGGGGCCATGTTGGAAGATAACAGAATGAGTGATAGGCTATAAGGCAGGGCAGGGTGGAAGTGAGGTGAAGTAGGTAGAAGGAAGAGGAGAGAGGAGAGGGAGGGTGGGGTATGCATATGGGGGAGGGATAGTGGATGTGAGAGGGGAAGGAGTAGGAAGGATGAGGTAGAGATAGAGGGAATAGAGATGGTATAAAAAGTGCAAATGAGATGGGGCAGGAGAAATAAGTGTAATGCGTGTTGGAATCAGTAATGATATGAAGAGCACTGTGTTGAGAGGAACTGCTCAGTGAGAGCTGTCACAGGTGTTGTGTGAGGTAAGGTATTGTCGGAGTTTATGTTTAAATGTGCCTAGCTTGGAGACTGAGGAGATGTTGTAATGGAGGGAATTTAGCTAGAGGGGAGTGCAGTGGGGAAAAGATCTTTGTCCCTGGGTAGTAAGGCAGCAGAGTACCTGGAAGATCTGATTTATAGAGCCCCTAGTGCAACAGGGAACACAGGAGAGGTTTAGAATGTTTTGAACCCCTGGTGGCACGAGTCCAAGACTAATCTTCTTAGCTACAGTAGTTGACATGATTAGTATTTAATTCTGTCTTTTAACTGAAGCCAGCTTGTTTTAGTATAGAGGTCACAGGTATGCATGAGTCATACTTTGCCTGTGAGGAGCCTGCAGGCCTTGTTCAGAGCTGTGGATAAACATTGCAGGGATGTTTCAGTGGCAGAGCCATAGATTGCAAGCCCATAGTCAATTGTTGATATAACAGAGCTATGAATTACTGGCTTCAATGAGTCAATAGCCAGATTCTGTTTATGCCTATGCAATAGTCCAATACAAATGTTGACAGCTTTGGCAACATATTCAATATGTTAGAAGTAGGATATTGAGCTGTCCATGGTGATTCTGAGATATGTAAAAAGGGACTGTTGTAAAAATGACTGGCATTAATAAATTCTGAATCTGCATCAACATGGCCCCAATCTGCCTCAGGGAAAAAGTGAGTTCTCTAAGTTACTTTGTTTAAAAGTTACAAATCATTTTACAACCCTAAATTCACTGCCTGTTCAAAAAGACCAGGTTCAGTGAAAAGCTGCTGATTATGTCATCTCCTGAACTCACAGTCTAGTTCTCGCTGTCAGCAAGCTTATAGGACCTGTTTCTCCAAAGTTTAAAGATTACATGTAATGGTTTTCACCAGTAAAACAGGCAGGACCATTCAACAAACATTGCTGTAAAAACTATGTGTGTTTCAGGTTTTGTAACACGGTTGGCAAATTTGTCTTTTTTTTGTTCGTTTTTGGTGCTTTTTTGTTGTGGTCCTTCTTTCCTTCAGGGTTGCTAGATGCTGAAGCCAGAAGGGGAAGGAAGGAAACATATTCAATTCAGTACTTTAGAGTAACTGGTAATTGCTATTTTTCCTTTAAACTTAGATTGTGGGCTTTTAGTGACACTATACTTTCTTTGTTGTCTTTACTTATAATTGTTTTTGGGCTGTTGAAAATTTAAAACATAGTGGTGGTGTAATTCTGTGCTGTCTTTAATTGCTGCAATTTTCACCCCTCCCTCCCCTTCCCCAACTCTTAATTATATGCCCTGTTAAATCTGATTGACAGGAGCTAAACACAGGAGTATAGTAAGGGGTGTGAAGTAGGAGGGCATAGAGGAAGAAGCCCACCCTCAGCACAAGTGTTTTGACTCATTTATTTATTTATTGGTTTCTTTTTCTTTAAAAAAAAAATAAATATCTGAGGATCAGTGGCAGGATTTTTAGTACAGTAAATTAATAAAAAAGGAACTAGGGGAGCTTCAGTAGCAGACAAGTAGTGGAATCTGCAGTATAATGTGGGGAGTGGTGCAATGCAGTGGCTGTGGGGCAGCCATATTCAGGCAGACCTTCTGGACACTGAGGTGCTGCCTATCACCATGCATCTCTCTGGACTGCAGGATGAGGTAGCCAGACTCAGAGCAGAAGTAAACTGGGTCAAGAGTACCATCACCCCTATCCAGGGACCACCCAGTCCAATGCAACTGCCTCAAAGGATGCCAAGAACGAGGAGCACTTGGATGACAGTGGGCTCAGAGAGGGTTAGAGCAGTCAGGCAGAGGCACATCCCAGATCCTATTCCACTCAAGAACTCATATGCCACACTGGCAAATGAGGACAACCAAATAGAGGTACCCAGAGAAGTGGAAGGAAAGGATGTGGAGGTTAGCCAAGGAGGTGACCTCAGCGGGGAAAGCAGTGGAGCCCAGAGGAGGAGGAAGTGAATCCTGGTGGGAGACTCCATCATAAGAGGGATCCAGCTAGGAACACAGGAGGGAGAGGACAGGGAGGTGAGGTGCCTACCAGGTGCCACGGCATGGAGGATTGAAGGAAGATCCTGGGGATCACTGGGAAGGCAAGGCGGAGGGTGAGCTGGATGTCATTATCCACCTAGGTACTAATGACCTGGCAAATGGGGAGCCAAAGGAAGTTCAGGAAGAGTTTAGGAAACTGGGGAGGGTCTCAAGCAAGTAGCTACTTCTGTCACTTTCTCAAGTACTACCTGTGAGAGCAAGGAAAGCATAGGAGTGCATGCACCAGGAACTTTAACTCATGGTTGAAGAACTGGTGCTGTGAGGAAAGGGTTTGGATTCATTGGTGACTGGGGACCCACCTGGAGGATGAGGTTTGTTCAAGCCTGACGGCCTGCATCCATCCTGGAGGGAATCAAGCACTCAATGATAAGTTTAAATGCTACATTGACAAGCATTTAAACTAGCAAAGGGGTGGCAGGCCAACAAGGAGGGTACCTACTTGCTCACCCCCACAGCTAGCAGTGGAACCAGTGAACCAGAGGAGTGGCTATCTCTGCAAAGCAGTGTGCAAAGATGGAGATTAGTGCCCAAGAGGTGGATAAGCAGAAAAGGGCAAAATTCAGCAGAAGGGCAGACAGCAAGGAGAACCAGGGATAAATGACAACCAAGGAAGGGGCTGAGTAGAACAGTGAAACCGTCTAGGAGGTCAAATCATGGAAAGCCATGTGTGCAAATGCCAGGAGCCTTAGCAACAAGATGGAAGATCTGAGGCTGTCATGGTACAGTCAGACCTGGACATTGTGGCCATCACTGAAACCTGGTGTAATGATACCATGACTGGGAGATGGCCATACCTGGCTACAACATATTCAGAAGAGACAGAGCAGGTAGGAAGGGAGGAGGAGTGGCAGTGTATGTGAAAAATGACATAAGGGCCACAGAGATCCAGGAGGAACAAAACGCGGGAGAGATACTGTGGGTTAAGCTGGAAAGGAAAATGGGGACAGCCATCCACACAGGACCACCAGCCCAGGAGGAAGAAACAGATAGGGAGCTGATGCTAGCCATCCAAAGGATGGCAGACAAGGGTGAGGTAGTACTGGTTGGAGACTTCAATATTCCAGATGTGGACTGGAGCATCCCAGCAGCAGCATCAACTAGGAGCAGATTTATCCTGGACTCCATTCAGGGTGCCTTCCTCAAGCAGCTGGTCATGGAACCAACTCGGCAGAAGGCAATACTGGACCTTGTGCTCACAAACAGGGACAGTGTGATGGGGTAACAGTGGGGAGCACCTGAGAGAACAGTGACCACCAGTCATTGTGGTTTGAAATCACAGAGAGGCAGAAACAAACCACACAAAAACACGTATCCTGGATTTTAGGGGCAGACTTTGGGAAAATGGGGAGATACTTGAAAGAGGCATTAAAGAATGGGACAGGAATTAGGGTTGAGGAACAGTGGGCAGTATTTAAAATGGGGATTACAAGAACAACAAATTATGCATTAAGCAGGTTAGCAAGAGGAAAAGGAAGAGAGACCATTATGGTTTTCCAAAGAGGTAGCAAAGAAAGTGAAAGCCAAAACGATTGCATTCAGGCAATACAAAAGACACAGGCAGAAGGGATAGGGAGAAGTACCAGGAGAAGCAAAGGAGGCAGGGAGGTCAGTAAGGAAGCCAAAGCTCAGACAGAAGAACACATTGCAAAATCAGTGGGTAGAGGGGACAAAACCTTTTACAGGTACATAAGTGAAAAAAGAAAGACAAAGGGAGGGATAGTGAGACTGAAGGGGGAGGATGGGGGCCATGTGGAGGATGACAACAGTAAAGCTGACATATTGAACAGGTATTTCTGCTCAGTCTTTACTGAGGAAGAGGAGGGTAATGGGTCTGAAGGGAGTACAAGGGGTGAGAATGGTGCAGAAATGGACACAAGTCCTTTACACAGAAAGAGGTCCTGAAGGAACTGGAAGTAATAAGAGTTGATAAAGCAATGGGGCCAGATGGGATGCACCCCAGGGTCCTTAAAGAACTAAGAGAGGTGGTGGCTGAACCTCTGGCTATCCTGTTTAGCTGATCATTGGAAACAGGAGGTACCCAAAGACTGGAGGACAGCAGATGTAGTCCCTCATACAAAGTGGGAACAAAGAGGAAGCGAGAAACTACAGACCAGTCAGCCTCACCTCGGTAGTGGAAAGATCATGGAAGCACTACTGAAGGAGAGATTGGTGGAACATCTGGTTGTCAATGGACTACAGGACCCAAGGCAGCATGGTTTCACCAGGGAGGTCATGTCAGACCAACCTAGTTGAATTTTTTGACTGGGTGACTAGGGAGGTGGATCAGGGGAGGGCAGTGGACATGGCCTATCTGGACTTCAGCAAGGCCTTTGACACTGTGCCACATAGAAGACTATTACACAAACTGGGGAATATGGGTGTGGGCAGGACAGTAGTGTGGTGGGTAGGTAACTGGCTGGGTGGCAGGACACAGAGGGTGGTGGTAAATGGCTGTCACTCCACAGAGGAAGAGTGACCAGTGGGGTACCACTGGGATCAGTGTTGGGACCGGGTCCTATTCAACATCTTCATCAGTGACATTGCAGGACCTAGAAGGCAGAATTTCACTGTTCGATGATGACACAAAGCTCTGTAACGGAGTAGACACACCAGAGGGTGTAGACAGAATGAGAAGCGACCTGCAGAAACTTGAAGAATGGTCAGGGTTTGGCAGTTGAAATTCAATGCAAAAAGTGCAAGATAATGCATATGGGGCACAAAAACCCTGGCACAATATATCAGTTGGGGGTGAGGATATAGCATGCACCAAGCAGGAAAGGATCTTGGGGTTGTCATCTCTGATGACCTCAAAATTAGAAACAGTGTGACAAGGCAGCAGGTAAAGCAAATAGGATGCTGGGATGTATAGGCAGGGATCACCAGCAGGAAAAGGGAGGTCATAATTCCACCATACAAGACACTAGTGAGGCCTCACCTGGAGTACAGTGTACAGTTCTGGAGACCATGCCCACGTAAGGACATAGACAGGTAGAGAAGGTTCAGAGGAGGGCAACAAAGATGGTGCATGGATTGCATCACAAGTCCTATGAAGACAGGTTGAAGGAACTGAACATGTACTCCCTGGAGGAGAGGAGGGAGAGAGGGATATGATAGAGACATACAAGTATCTTACAGGAGGAACAGGGTGCAGAAAACACTATTTTAAGTGAAAAGATGTTCCAGGACAAGAGGGCATGGGATGAAGTTGGAGGAGGACAATTCAGAGGAAACATGAGAAAGAATTTCTTCACAGAACGGGTGGTGGACAAGTGGAACACCCTGCCAGAGGAAGTGGTGGGGGCTGAAACAATCATGGGATTTAAGAATGCATGGGATAGACATAAAGGAATTCTGGAGGTCAGGGGTAAGGGGCAACAGACTTCTATGAAAACAAACTGAACTTACAAGCTCAAATGGGCAGACTGGGTGGGCCATAGGCCCTTATCTGCTGACACTGTCTATGTATCTATGTATCTATGATATGAGATTTGCAGACTAGATAACTCTGATGTGGTGAAAGGCTGTGATCATTCATACGTCATTCAACTTGAGGTGATTTCTCAGGATGGCTCTTTAAAACAATGATTCTATCACCTTGTAAATTGGGGTAGGAGAGGTAATGCTGTTTTGAAACCTTATCTTATTTTTTTTTTCCCATTATGCTCTTTTACTCCCCCTAAGCTGCCTGCCGCCCTATCCTCAGCTCGGTCACGGCTCGCTGGCTTCTGTCCCAAATCAGCCACCCCGATTCCCCGTGGCTTACCCCCCACGGTGGGGGCCCATGACACGGGAGGCAGATGCCGCGGGCACTGTAGTCTGGTTGGGAGCTTGGCCTGGGGCCATATCGGAAGCCGCGGTGAGCTTCATTCATGGCATCAGGCTGCTCCGTTTTCCGCTTTTCTGTGGAGGCGGGGCCACACTGCCACATTACCATCCACCCCGCCTCCAAGGAATTCTTGAAGCGTCGGCTGCGTGGGAACTCCCGGCCTCCGCCAGGGGTCCCCAGCGCACGCAGTGCTGCCCACCCTCCCGGAGAAGGAGAGGCTGCCCAGAGGCGCCAATCATTCCCTGCCGTTTCTCTGACCCACCCGGGATCCGCTCGGGTCCTGGGTCGCCGGGCGCTGGGTGAAAATCCCAATCGCTGCACCGACGGGCCGGATAACCTTATCTTATTTTGAGTTTCTATGAAGTAGTCAGCTCAATGTTCAGTCAATCAATCACTATTTTATCCATCATCAAAGTATGAATGAATTGGATACTCCGGTGAGCAGAGCTCATTTTCTGTTTTCTCCCTGGCAGGCTGTTACTTGACCTGCATTCAGGCTCATCTGTATTGTACTTCACATTAAAATGATTGTTTTACCAGGACTAACACTTTCACACCAGTAGGAATTAACACATATAAGACCCCTATTAAAACTTATTGTGAAGCAGGCACTGACAAACAGAAATGAAGTTACTAACATTGCAACACTTGCAGCAATACAACTTCCTAACAAGCACTGTAGAGTAACAACACAAATGGTGTCAACAGCCCGGAGGCATGTTGCCTCAGCATCCTACAACTCTGGAGAAATAAACCACACCAAAAATGCATTACAAATACATATTTGTCAATTTTGTTACAAAGCCTGAAACACATATATTGTATAGCAATGTTTTTAGAATGGTATTGCCTGTTTTACTTATGAAAACCATTGCACAATGATCTTTAACCATTAGAGAAATAGGTCCTATAAGCTTGCTGACAGGAAGGACTAGCCTGTGAGCTCAGGAAATGGCATCAGCAGCAGCTCTTCACTGAAACTGACTTTTTTGAACAGATATTGAAATCAAGGTTACAAAATAGCTCATAACTTTAAAACTAAGTAACACAGAAACCTAATATTTCATATGAGCTTTATTGAGGGCATGCTTATTCTAATTCTGCAATGTAGCATTTTTGGCCAGAGTCCCTTTTTAAAATGCTGAATCTGCTCCAGGGGGGAACCTGTAGAGTTGTTGACTTGTATGACTTTGACATGGGGTTGCTGAAACATCAGGGAACCTCCTTAATAGACTAGAGTCAGTACAGCAAAGGGTCATCAAGATGATACAGGGCCAGCAGGGCATATTCTATGTCCAGCAGCTGGAGGACATAAATGTGTATTCACTAGATGCCAGGTGTGAGTGGGGGCACATGGTTGAAACATTTAAGTTTATCAGTGGGATGAACAAGTTAAACAGTGAGGACCTGTTTGTAAGAAATAAAGATGAAATTACTAGAATGCATGACTGGAGGTTGTTAGGTGTGTGTGTGGGGTGGAAGGGAGGATTCAGGAAACATGGAAGAAAGTTCAGTTTCACTGAGATGCTGGCTGAATAATGAACCAGACTGCCACAGAAGTGGCAAGGGCTATGCCTAATGGGTTTGAACATGTTTGGGATATGGCAAAAGGACAAGGGTTTGAGGGGTAGGGTAGCAAGGGGGAGGGGTACAGCCCAGCAGGACAGTAGGCTGGTGCAGTGAGGTAGTATAGTAAGGACAGACTCGATGGACCTTTCATCTCCTTCTGCCATGAAATTCTATGTTTCTAAAACCATGGTGTACTTCAGGAGAAATTTTGCACAGACATTGATAGTATTGTAATGTCATTATACAGATCACTAGTGCTCAGACACCATCTTGAGTCTAGTGTACAGTTCTGGTCCTAGATTATGATGAAAAATATTAACAGGGTTGAGATGGTACAGAAGACAGCAATGAAAATTCTTGTAGGTTTGAAAAATATGGGCTATGAGGATCAATTGGAAAATTGAATCTGTTTTCCATGGAAAATTGAATGGGATAATACTATCATATCAAATGCCCCTCTTAAACGAGATAGGAAATTATTTTTGCATAGCTAACTGCCCATTCATCTTCTTTTCCATGCCAGTCATGTATTCTGATATGTGTTGACCAATTTCTGATAAATAAATTATTTAGCTTTGGGGTGCCCTCAGAGGTCCACTCGCCTCACCAGCTACTACTCTTTCTTTTTATATTTCTGATACATTCTATGTCATCAACAACGCCATTTCATGCTATTCATCTGAATGGCCTGAAATGGTGTTATTGATGCCATACTGTAGAATGTTCAGGCAGTATGACAAGAGAGAACAGAGACTGCTGATGAGAGAGAGAGATAGAGATTCAGTGTAGTTACAAAGGAAACAAAATTAGATTATTAATTTAACAAAAAAAAGTTAAAACATTTTAGAATATTGGTTAGACACACAAATGTCAACAGGAGGGCATCCAGGGGCATAAAAAACAATTGCCCCATCACCTTTAAGGATATACAAGGATGAGAGGACAACATGGAGGTAAAATCACTCATAAAAGATAAATGGGGATTGCCTGAAGAAGAGCACAGTAGAATGATGGAAAGGCTCCCTCTCCATCCTTTTCTGCTCTTTCTCATTTTTTTCTCATTGGCATCCAACAATTGTGACAGGATTACCTGGGCCAAAAGGATAATTAAAGTCATTGCACAAAAAAAAACAACTTTATTATTGCACCAGTTGGGGTTAAACCAACAAAAGTAGGGAAATGTGGTGTTAGGGTTTCCGACCTAAAGAAATTTAGGGTTTTGACTGTCCTGAGTCTTGGCAAAACAGGCCTGGGGTCTTCCTTGGGGATATCAACCCTAACACTCCCCCCATTCCATCGGCATATAAGCTCAGATGTGCCGACTATATGAGAATGGGGTGTTGTCTGTTTAACCCTAACTGGTACATTAAGAAAGTTTTCTTTTAAATGAATTTCCTTAATATTTGAGATGGTATGATCATAGCTTCAGGGCCTGCATGAACACATCCATTATGGAAGTGCAGGGCCCTCTGGGCCCAGTGTCTAGGAACCTCCATTTATCCACATGTGGGTGTCGAAGTCCAGGGCCTGTACCTCCAGAAAAGCAATTTATGTAGTTCCTTGTATTTTTTTGTTTTGTAGGAATGGACCATTTTATGTTCTTATTTCTTAGGGGCTTAGTGTTGTACTAGTCATTAAGACCTTTCTGTTTATACATAGTCTGTTAACTCCAAAGACTGACAGAGTTAGAGCTTGTTAAATTTGCAATGTTATCCTATGGGAATCATATATTTTTAATTTTTATGGTTTTATATGGCCCCTACATTTTCATTTTGTGAGTGTATGTGGGGGGGGGGTATGTATTAGTTTTGTAGAACTCATTCCAACCTTTATTGTGATATATAGATTGTCCCATAAATGCACATAATGACAGAATTATGGCTTGTTAAATTTGAAATGTGGAAGAAAACTAATTCCACATTCCATGAGTGTTGTTTGCTCCCTTTTTTGTGCCATCCTGTCTTAACAGACGTGTGAAAAAAGGAGGTCCCTCTCGTACACGCCGCCATTCCTAGGCGTTCCCCACGTGGCCGGCTCCCCCCCGACTTGTTGAGCCACCTCATCACTTTTTTCACCCACGTTGGGTCACCTCCTGAATGGCAGGCCCCCTCTGTTTGTCGGGGACCTCTGCCTCATTTGGCTCCGCTTCCTGCTGCCTTTCTTTTTGTCCATTTTTGGGCCCCCCTTCCCCATCCCATCCCCCTTTCGCCCATTCTCGTTTTCTCTCTGACCAAATGCTCTGCTTCTCTCATGTGACTCCACTCCGAAACAGGGCTGCTTGCATGCTCTCTTGTACTTCGCTCCCACGCTGGCTATTTAAAGCATTCCTGCCCCACCCCCAAACCCTTTTTTCTGATCACAGTTCTTTTGTTAGGAAACATGCTCGGGAAACAAGGCCACCGACCACGTGGTTCCCGGAGCCCAAAGCTGGCCCTTTCCAGGATTCCACCCCATCCTCCCAAACCCTTTTCCCCGTTCACAGTTCTCTTGCTAGGAAAAAGCTTGGGAAACAAAGCCACTAACCACATGGTTCCCGGAGCCCGCCAAGTTCCTCTCACTCCTTGCTTTCCTGAGAACCCCCAGGCCTGTTTTTTTTTTTTTACACGCCATCCCTTCTCTTCTTCTCTTGCCCCGAGCCTGACACACCTATCAACACCACTACCATCGGGATAATTATCCCTTTTAATGAGTAATAAGACTTGCTGTGGCATTCTCGGGCATTCTTTCACTTTCCAAACCACCAGGGGCCTCAACACCTCTATGACCAACCTCTCCTTTCCCAGCCAGCCTGCATGATTGAACAGTATGCTACAACCCTTTGCTACTGCCTACTAACATTACAGCGCGTGCTCCCAACTAATATGAGTACCAGCATTTCTTCACTGTGCTCCGAGTGATAAGTCTTCATTCAGTAATTCTCTGTTTCTGGAGCAAAAACCTCAACCTCTATCCAACCAACATCATCTTTTTCAGCCAGCCTTATGTTTAACGAGTGCTACCTTGCTTTGTTACAGCCTACTAGGCCCACACCACGCGTTCCAACTACACACTCCCTTGCATTTGCTGTCCATCCTCAGAGCTATAAACTATTTCCTTCTGTGTATATAGCAATCAATGCTGCATAGCTCTCAAATTTCACTGTAAAACTGCCTATTTTTCTCAGCATACCAGTAAAAGGTAACACATAAACCAATTTCTTGCTGCCACCAACTGCATGCATTAATTTTCATTAATCATCTTCTTATACAAACACCATCAAGCTGATCTAGCACTCAATCAACTAAAGTACAAACTTTAAGCATCCCTTATATATATATATATATATATTTATTTATACATTATTTATTATTTTTTTCTTACCTTTTTTTGGAACTCACCGACTGATGTGCTAGGTTCTTTTCTTGAAATTTTACTTACCAAAAGAACCTAGCAGAAAGTTGCCAAGACCCTCTGTGTTGTCCATTTTAAACCTCTTTGCTCTGCCCTTCCCTACCTGTCTTGCTTTCCATTGGTCCTTGTCCCCCAACCCTTCTGACCCTCTGGTGACATCATGGGAGAGGTCTCTCCTTTTATGACCTCATTCTCCTTTCCCACCCCACCACCATTGTCCCTGCTGCATCCTAGTCTCTTCCCAGGGTCAGCTGGCCTGGAACAATGGAGGCTGCCCTTAATGGCAACCCATTTTATTTTGCCATAAGAAGGGATCTTTATTCATGAGGTTATGTCATTCATACAAAGATTCATTCATACAAAAAAAGAATCTGAAAAAATGAAGCCCAATTCTTTTTTCATATGAAATAATCTTTTTTCGTGAGGTTGTGTGGTTCATAAGAAAAAAGATAAGGGAAGCAGTATAGCATAGTGGTTAAGAGCATGGAGCTGTAATCCTGGAGAACTGGGTTTGAATCCCACAGCCATCACTTGCATACTGTGTGATCTTGAGCAAGTCATTTAGCTTCCCTGTGCTCCCAGGATGCATCTGGAAACAACCTTTGGCTTAGTGTGTCTTTTCTGGCCACAAATAATTGTAAAGATTCCTTCATATGGAAAAAGAATATGAAAAAACAGTCACATTTTTTTTCATATTAAGGGATCCTATTTCTCCAGGCTATGTTGTTCAAATCAAAAAAGATTGCTTCATATGAAAAAAGAATGTGAAAAAAACTAAGCCCAAATTCTTTTTTCATATGAAGGGATGTTTATTCATTAGGTTGTGTTATTCATATGAAAAAAGACAGCTTCCTATGAAAAAAGAATAAAAAAATTAAAGAAGTCCAAATTGGAATTTTTTTTTTTGTATGGCAATATTTTTTTTTCTGTATGACCATATGAAAAAATAAATTTGGGTCATGAAAAAATATTTTAAAATGTGTAAAAACACATTTCTGGCTGATTTTTCCAAAACTAAATGCAGAATCCACCTAAGGGGGTCCCAATTAGCAAGATACATGTGTTGGTATCTCTGCAGAATATCATTTTAATAACATTTCAAAAAATGTTTTTGAAAAAAATAGAAACAAGATGGTGACCACAAGAAAAAAAAAAAAATTTCTCACAAAAAAAAGATTACCCCCATATGAAACAGAATTTTTTTTTCATATGGACCTAAATTATTTTTTCCATATGAAATAGCTATCCAGAAAACCATACTGAGCATGATTACAACCACAATTTCAAATTCTTATAACTCTGGAACAGGCAATGTTTTTTCACCAAACTAGTGAACTCACCACTGTGGCCAGTACCCTTTCCACCCTAAAAATTTTATATCAAAATTCGAACCCATCTGGGCACTAGGTAATGACAAAAAAACAGAAAAAAACTCCAATGTTTTCCACTTTTTTCATCATTCAGATCTTGGAATCCACACATCCAACTGGAATGAAACTTGGCAAGTCAATAGACCTTTTCTCTGAGACGATGCATGCAAAATGTCATATTAATCTGTTGAATGGTGGCGAAGCTATTAAAGTGCAAAGTTAGTAGTAGTCACAAAAGAAGAGGAGGGGGAGGTACCTAAACCAAAGAACAGAAGCACTCTGGATGGGGGGGGGTTGATACCAGTCCATTCACAGAAGAAAGGGTTCTGAAAGAACTCCTGAAACTGAAGGTGGACAAAGCAATGGTGCCTGATGGGATTCACTCCAGAATTCTAAAAGAACTAAAGGGACAACTAGTGACACCACTGACTACCCTTTTTAACAAATGGGAGGATGTTGTGGTACCTGAGGACTGGATGAGGGTGGATGTGATTCCCCTTCACAAAAGTGGGAGCAAAACAGAGACAGGAAACTACAGACCTATTAGTTTGACCTCAGTGGTAGGGAAGATGATGGAATCATTTCTGAAAGAAAAAATTGTTGAGTTTCTAGAGGCCAGAGGGGCACAGGACCCAAGACAGCATGGATTCACAGTGGGAAGGTCATGTCAGATGAATCTAATTGAGTTCGTTGACTGGGTGACCAAAGTAGTAGACCAGGGAGTGGCTATGGACATGGCCTACTTAGACTATAGTAATGCATTTGACACAGTCCCACACAAAAGATTAATAACCAAGTTTGTTAGCCTTGGAGTGGGTCCCAGGGTTGTAGCCTGGGTAAAACATTGGCTGGACAACAGGACACAGAGGGTAATAGTAAATGGAGTCCACTCTAAAGAAAGGGGAGTTACTAGTGTGGTACTGCAGCATTCAGAACTGGGACCAGTCTTTATAGATGACCAATGTCTTTATAGATGACATTGTAGTGGGACTGGAAGGGAAGTATGCCTTTATGCAGACAACACAAATATCTGCAACAGGGTTGATATATAAGAGGGGGTGGAAAGGATGAGAAGGGACTTGGCAAGGTTGGAGAAGTGGTCAAAAGTATGGCAGCTTAGATTCAATGCAAAGAAGTGCAAAGTAATGCACCTAGGAAACAAAAACCCAGGGGAAGAGTACACAATGTAGGAGGAGGTACTAACAACAACAAAAGTGGAAAGGGACCTGGGGGTAGTCATATCAGATGACTTAAAGGTAGGCAAGCAATGTGAGAAGGCAGTAAGGATAGCTTGGTGGATACTGGGATGCATAGGGTGAGGCATCACCAGTAGAAAACAGGAAGTTGTTATCCCTCTGTACAAACAGTTGATGAGACCCCATCTGGAATACTTTGTGCAGTTCTGGAGACCTCATCTCCACAAGGACATAGACAGAATGGAGGCAGTCCAGAGGAGGAAAACTAAAATGGTGCAGAGTCTGCACTAGAAGCCATATGAAGAGAGACTAAAGGAGCTTAAGATGTATACCCTAGAGGAAATGAAAGAGAGAAGGGACATGATAGAAACATTTAGGTACCTCAAGGGAATCAGTAAGTTCCAAGAGGGTAGCATCTTTCAGAAAAAGAGATGTGCAAGAACAAGGGGGCACAATTTGAAGATAGCGGGGGAATGGCTCAGAGGCAATGTAAGGAAGTATTTTTTCACAGAGAGGGTAGTGGATGCATGGTACGGCCTTTCTGAGGAGGTTGTAGTGTCAAAACAGTTGGGGAATTCAAGCATGCATGGGACAGACATAAAGCAATTCTTGGGGGGGTTAGGAGGAAGTAGGCTGTTGGTTAACTAGGATCTGCAGCTTATCCAATAGGTAGGGAAATGGGCAGACTAGGTGCGCAGTCCTTATCTGCCATCAAAGTCTATGTTTCTATGTTCTGTGTTAAGTGGGTTTAACATTAAAGAGCCTATTCAACCCTAACTATAGTGGTGCTACCATACCACTATAATAAAAACTCTGGCAGAGTCGATAGGGCTGCAACTGAGGAATTTGGAGTAAAAATATTGCAAAGTACCAACGTTATGAGCCTGCAATCTCAAAAGTCAACATAGGCTCATAACGTTGAGTTTTCTTTAAATATTTTTACACCAAATTTACAACATAGTCTTCTTATGAACCCACCTCATGAACAAGGGCAGAGAAAATTTTCAGCTCCTGCCCAAAAGCTGATTTCACACACAGGGACCACAAAATCACCTTTCAGGATGTAACATAAAACATATTGTCTAGGCTTTGACAAATGACAGCTGTCACAATCATGAAGTGCTGTAAAGATATTGCTATGTTGTAAATTTGTGGTAAACTTATTGAAAACTACCAATGTTACAAGCCTATGTTCGCAAAATTCAATGTAGGCTCATAACTTTGTTGTTTTTTTATTATTTTTACAACAAACTTTCAACATAGCCTTCTTTTAACACCACCTCATGAACAAGGGAAGAGAACATTTTCAAATTCTGACTGAAAGGTGATTTTGAGCAGGGATCATGACATCATCTTTTAAGATATAAGAAATATTATGGCCAGGATTTGAAAAATGACAGCTGTCACATTCATGCAATGCTGTAAAGATATTGCTATGTTATAAATCTGGGGTAAAAATATTGAAAATTACCAACGCTACAAACCTGCATTCACAAAATTCAATAAAGGCTCAAAACTTTGTTGTTTTATTTTAAATGCTTTTAAACCAAATTTTGAACATAGCCTTCTTATCACCCAACATCATGAACAAGTGCAGTGAACATTTTTAACTCCTGTCCCAAAGGTGATTTCACACAGGGACTGCAACATTACTTTTCAGGACAGATTTGCCTAATGTCAGTGCTATTATTCATGAGGCAGTGTCACAAAAAAGGCATGTTGAAAATTTGGGCCAAAAGTAGGCAAAAATGGCCAAGTTATGCCACTAGGATCAAAATCCTATTGAAAGAAATTGAACCGCATACCTGTTTCTTCAGTTTGTGGTCCAGCTTTGAAGAGTGAAGATGTGTCTGTGGTCCAGAGAGGATTATGGCCTTGGACCCATGATAGGTAAGTAAGGGTTTGGGAGGGTGCGGAGTGGTCGGTGGGTGCTGAGTTTGAGGGTTGGGTGGGGGAGTGCAATGGCTGCAAAATATATCAGTGGTTACAGGTAAACAAAAAAAATGAAGATTCCTGCACCGGGGATTGGGCACCCCACAGTGCCACTGTTACAGGGGGAGTGGGGTGGTGGGTGCTGAGAGGGAGGGTCAGGTTGGAGGACTATAAATATATATAAAAAAACTCAGAACCTTGCATGTGCGGTAGTGGATGGGGGGGCTGAGTAAGAGGATGTGTGATCAGGACACTGGAGGTTTGGGCACTCCCAGTGTCACTGTAATGTTTCTGGGGGGGTTGTAAAGAGTAGACCAATGCCCCCCTGATTTTTTGCCTGTTTAAAAACTATTACTGGTTAATCCTGTGTATATCTCTATAAAACAGGGGCCACCTGCTACATGTACCAGTTTTTACATAAAATGTTATTCACCTCTCTTGACTGCTTATTATAAATGATTATTACAAGTACTAATAAATGTGCATCTGCTGTTTGTAGATGTTTCACTACATATTCTCAGGGTCCTGATCTTCCCTATTTTTCTTCCTAGTCCAATCTCTGACCCCATCAATATATGTTTGTCTATAGCTCCTGTCTTTAAACAGTGTTGCCATCTCATGTGCTCTTTTTCCAAACACGTCTTCCATATCACAGTTTCCCTGAATACATAAGAACTGTCCTCTCGGTATGTGTTTAACAAATGTGATGGATGGCAGCTCAAAGCCAGCAGCAGTGAATTCATGGCAGTTTTGTTCCTAAATAGATTGGTATCAGATTACCCCTACTAATAAGTAAATCAAGTATTTCAGTACTTTCCCAATCATATTTCAAGGTAAACTTGAGTTATGGATTTGATGCCTCAAGATATTCCACAAATCCCCTCAGCTGTGCCTCTGAGCCTCTCCATATAAAAAAACAAAGCATCTATAAACCTATGTTACAGATTAATATACCAAAAAAAGGGTTGATATCTGGATCTTGAAAGCTGCTGGAAAAGTTTCCCTAAGAAATCAAAGTTGTTACATTTTAAAACAAGACCTGAAATGTACTACACAGCAGAAGGGATTTATTTTTTTTTTTCATTTCAAACGTGCAGGGTTTGTGTAACAGAATAAGCAGAAGAGCATTGGATTAGGGTATTTTGTGTTCCGTTTTTGTTTACTGCTCTGTAATTCTTAGTAGCAAGGAAAGAGGACTGCTGTAGTTAACAGACCATTTTCCAGTATCTTGTTGCTGGGCCAGGGCAGTTACAACCTGTGAAGTAGGTGTGTGTTTGGAGGAGGGGCTGAAGCAGGCTTGCAGGAGGCAAAAAGCTTAAAAGAGGATCTTAGATGTGGGTTCAGTTAAAAAGAGCTGAACAGAACTACACAGCAGGGGTGATTTATTTTTTTTTTTTCATTTCAAACTTGCAGGGTTTGTGTAAGTGAAAAAGCAGAAGGACTTTGGATTAGGGTATTTTGTGTTCTGGTTTTGTTTACCGTTCTGTAATTCTTTGTAGCAAGGAAAGGGGACTGTTGTAGTTAGCAAATAATTTTCCAGGATCTTGTTGCTTGGCCAAGGCAGCTACAACCTGTGAAGCAGGTGTGTGTTTGGAGGAGGGGCTGAAGAAGACTTGCAGGAGGAAAACAGCTTAAATGGGGATCTTGGCAGTGGGTTCAGTTAAGAAGAGCTGAAAAGAACTACACAGCAGAGGTGATTTTTTTTCATTTAAAACTTGCAGGGTTTGTGAAAGAGAATCTCTGATTGATTTTGCAGGGTATATTTTCTGTTAAATTGCTGTGCAGGTTGTCTTGCTGAAAGGAAGGAAAGCAGTCACTGGGGTGGAGGGTAAGAGCTGTAGGTGATTATTTCTAGAGAGCACAGGCTTGGTCCCACCACCCTACCCCTCACCCTGCCCACTCCTAGAGCATCATTTTCTTTATACCAGGGTTCTGACATCATTTCCCAAAAGGGCAAAGGGCATACACCTGTCATATCCTTAAAAGCCCAGCACACTACATGGGGGTAAACGCATGCACGCATACGCTCTCACACACTAACAAAAAAGAAAAAGAATTAAACTGGAAGGGAGAGAGACATGTGGGGAGTGGTGCAATGCACTGGCTGTGGGGCAGAAGTCTTCCAGGAGATGTTCTGGAGGCTGCAATGCTGCCCTATTTGCAGGCACCTCTCTGGTCTGAGCGAGAATGTTGTCCATCTCCAGGCTGACCTGATGAGGCTTCAGGAAACCTCCTCCCCCACTCAGAGACCACCAGGACCACTGATGCTGCCTCAGAGGTTGCCAAGAAAGAGTAGTGGTTGGACCATGGTGGGCCCAGGGAGGGTGAGGGTGGTGAAACAGAGGCGCATCCCTCCAGTTGTACCTCTCCACAATTCATTCACCATTCTGGTGGAGTGTGGTTCCTCTATGGGGCACATGCAGTGGAGACCAAGGAGGATGCTGGGAACCTTCACAGAGGAGACCCATAGGAGGGTAGCACTGGACCCCACAGGGGAAGGAAACAACTCCTGGTGTGGGACCCAATTGTTAGGGGGTAGAAATGGGAGAGGGAGGGAGAGGGAGATAAGGTGCCTGCCCGGTGCCATGGCTTGGAGGGACAGGAAGCGAATCCTCAGGATCATGGGAGCAGCTGCACGAGAGAGGGAGATGGATGTCATTTTCAACCTAGGGACACATGACCTGGCTGGGAATGGGATCAGAACAGTTCAGGAGGAGTTTGTGTAGTTGGGGTGGGAACTTAGGCAAGTAGCATGCACAATAACCTTCTTGAAGGTGCTGCCTGTCTACAGCATGGGTAAGGCTAGGGTACACCGCACTATGGAATTAAATGAATGGTTGAAAAACTGGTGTGAAGCACAGGGTGTTGGCTTCATTGTGGAGTGGGGGGTCCACCTGGAGGGATTCAGGCCTGGACTGGTGCAATGGTCTGCAGCTGTCAGGCAGTGGAACCAGGATGCTAGGTGATAGGTTTAAATGCTTCATTGGCAAGCATTTAAACTAGCTAAGGTAGACACTGAAAAGAATCAAGTGAAATCATAGCCCCCCACAGAACAAGGTAGTTAGTGAGATAAACACCAATGTAGAGAAGTCGATAGGGAGCAGGACAGAGGTGAATGGAGAAAAAGGCAAAGCCTAAGGCAGTAAGAACAGGGATGCAGCTAAAAGGGGTAAGGTTATCAGAAAATGGAGAGTGACGAGTACCAATGCCCATAGTCTGGGTAATAATCTCCCTGAATAAGTTGCCTCAATGGAAGAGGGACACCTGGATATTATGGCAGTCACAGAAACAGGGTACACAGAGAACCATGACTGGGATGTCAACATACCAGGGTACACAATTTACAGGAGGGAGAGGGAGGGTAAAATAGGATGAGGAATAGCTCTCTACATAAGGGAAGGGATCAAAGCTATGGAACTAAAGGGTAAACAGGGAGGAGAGAAGGCACTATGGGTCACCCTGGAGACAGGAAATGGCAACACATTCCACACGGGGGTTCTATACAGACTCTCATCTCGGGGGGGGCAATGAACAAGGAAATGATGGAAGGCATCCTTAGAATGTCAGAAAAAGGGGAGATACTGTAGATGGGGGTAATCATATCAGACAAATTAAAGGTAGGCTAGCAATGTGAGAAGGCAGTATGGAGGACTGGGGGGATACTGGAATGCATAGGGAGAGGGACCACCAGTAGAAAACAGGAAGTTGTTATCCCTCTGTACAGACAGTTGGTGAGACCCCATCTGGAGTACTGCATGAAGTTCTGGAGACCCCATCTCAGCAAGGACAAAGACAGGATGGAGGCAGTCCAGATGAGGGCAACCAAAATGGTGCAGATTCTGCACCAAAAGCCATACAAAGAGAGACTAAAGAAGCCTAATATGTATATCCTCAAGGAAAGAAGGGAGAGGAGGACATGATAGAAACACCTCAAGGGAATCAACAAAGCCCAAGAGGGCAGCATCATTCAGAAAAAGAGATGTGCAAGAACAAGGAGGCACAATTTGAAGATAGAGGGGGGATGGCTTTGGGGCAATTTGAGGAAGTATTTTTTCATGGACAGGGTGGTGGACACATAGAATAGTGTTCCTGAGAAGGTTGTGAGGTCAAAAATGCTGGGGGAATTCAAGAATGCATGGGATAAGCATAAGGCAATTCTAGTGGGTGGTAGGAAGAAGTAGGCTGCTGGTTAACTAGGATCTGCAGCTTATCCAATAGATAGGGAAATAAGCAGACTGGGTGGGCCAAGCAGTCTTTATCTGCCATCAAAATCTATGTTTCTATAACATTCCACCAAAAAGTCTGAACTGCATTTGTGACTTTATCTACTCTGTTATTGACTTTATTCTATTATCCTCTCAGAGCTCCTTCCTAGAAATAACTATTTTCTTCCACTCTGTTGTGACCCTGTGCTGCCTCTCCCCATTTCCTTTCTCTTTCTGCTCTTCTTGTGAAACTCTCCCCCAATTATGGCTAATCTCCTGACCCTAGGCCCCCTGCTAGCTCCCTGTCTCTGCCCTGTCTCCCCTTCGCCCATCGATTCCCTACTCACTAAAAATAACTTGTTCTTCTTTTTTTTCCCTCTAGTTCGGAGGCTGCTGACTGGGTGCTCCTGGCTTGACCCACCGGTGTGGCATTCCCATCTCCAGCCATCACCTGGTCTTCTGTCCGCCAGTCAGCCAAGCCCAAGCAAAGATACAGACTGTGAAGTAACTGCGCCCTCACTTGAATTGTGGTGCTTTTCTCTCATCTGCCCTCTAACTGGCTCCCTTCTTTTGCTGAAGCTGCCCTTGAGGCTGTTTGTTTTGGAGGCCTGGAACTCCAGGATCTCTACCACAGCGTAAATAACTTCTGTTTTGGATTTGCAACTTTTACTTTAGTTTTTGATTAGCCTGTGTTGTATGCTTTTCTATTTCTGGGTTAGTTATTAATTAGCCTATGTTATATGCTTTTTTAAGTGTGGCATAACTTCAATCTACTGAAAATTAATTGTCTATATTTACACAAGTCTAAATCCCACCCTCCTCTCTCCCACCTGCCCTACTCGATGTCTTCTTTATATTGTGTCGGTTGTCATATGATAAGCCATCTTTTTTAAGTGCTCAATTTCCCATTGGCAGATTATATTGAATAGCCATTAGAGGGACACAAACCCTTACTTAGCAATCTGGTTGTTGTTTTAAAGCTATACCCCAATTTATCATTGGCAGGTTACAGTAGCAGCCACAGACACTGCCAGCTGTTTCCCAAATTTCTGTGATATTTCCAGAAATATCTGATGCTTTCTGTATTTTAACAGTAGGGGCAGCAGAGAGAAACTCTTCAGAAATTTCCCGAAATATCTGGAAATAGCTGGCAATTTCTGTGGCTACCACTGTATATTGGATAGCGACTAGAGGGACACAAATCCTTGCTTTGTGATCTGTTTGTTGTTTTAAAGCTATACCCCTCTGCTCTAATAAATAACTGAAATAATAAGACCTACTGACTGATTTGTTTTTTTCATGACCTTTGCACTAAAACATTACTGGCCACCATCGCTCTGCTCTCACTAATCACCTTATAACTTGCTGACCTGATCTTAACATAGGGAACATGATGTTACACATGCCAAGTCACACTTTACTCAGTTGATTTCTTCTTTGTTAAGTTTTATATCCCTACATATAATGGCAGTGCCAAAGACCTATCAGATATCCCACCAAGACTTTTTACTCTAATGTCCCTGCACCGCTCCACTGACACTGATTCACAGCGAACTAACACGCCTACTCCTTATCTAAGGCAAACCTTCTACCAACATACACCACTTATCAACTCAGTCAAAACAGCATTACATGTATTGGCAATATATAAACAACTTTCTACCACCTGCCCACCATCACTCAAATTATTATTCATAAAAAGTCACCAAACCTTTATTATCAAGGGACTTATAAAGGGACTTAGACAATTTATTCTTCTCCTATTGCTATGCTCTGGGAATGTAGAATTAAACCCTGGGCCACCAACTCCTGTAGATGCCACTTCAGAATTACCTCAATTAGAATATATCAGTTTTCTGCATTTAAATGTGTGCAGCCTTCTGAAAAAAACAGGATATGATTCAAGCGTGGGTACTCCATACCAGACCTGACGTGCTGATGATCTCCCAAACTTGGCTTGCAGGTTTTACCCTGACCACAGTATCAACCTCCCCTCATATAATATATTCAGAACCAATGGACCCACGATCTTTATAAAGGACAAATTTTCTGTAACAGTCACAGACTCTTCTACAATCCTGAAGGAGTTCAAAAGCCTTATCCTAAAGATGTCTGTATCTTCTGAAGAGGCTATTTCTATAACTGTTTGTTACAGACCACCATCAGGGGGCCTTGAGATACTTCCACATCTCCGAAACATCTTGCAGAACTCAAACTCTGAATGTATTATTATGGAGGATTTCAACTTCGACTGGAACTCTAATAGCTCCAAGCACCTGAAGGAATTTTGTGATAAGCATGGCCTACCTCAAATTACCGCTGACATTACCCATCCCTATATAAAAAAATCCTACTCACAGCTCTCTTATTGAGTTAATGCTTGAGAGCAAGCCTCATAACATTTCTCACTCAGGGGTGTTCCATAATGACATATGTGATCACAGAGCAGTAACTTGCATAAGATGCACACCAAGGCTTACCTCTACTTCCACCTTCAGTGTAAAAAGAAACCTCAAATTGTTCAACCAATCTGCTTTTCTGTCAGACCTAAGCCAGATTAGGTGGCAGGGCATTTACTTGCCCTCCCCCAGTCTCTGAAGCATGTAATATTTTCCAGAGTCTTGTCATGAGGGTAGTTGACAAACATGCCTCCCCATAAAAACTCAGACTAGAAAAAGATCATGCCCTTGGTTCACACCTGCACTAAAAGGGGCACTACAAATAGGGACAGGCTATGGAAATTGGCCTGAAAAACAAAATCTGACTCAGACTGGGCAGATTTCAGAACTGCTAGAAACCTTTGTACCAAACTTATAAGGGCTGAAAAATCTAAGTATTTCCAGTCATCTCACGAATCAACCCTAAACAATGCCACCATGTTTTGGAACATCCTTAGGGAAATTCATGGTCATATGCCTTCTTCTCTGCTGCCCTCCAAAATCATCTGCGGAAACAATATTTTCATTGAGAAAGCTGACATTCTCAACAACCATTTCACTATGGCAGGGTTAGCATTTGATGTATCTCCTGCAAGTAAGCTTCTTACCCAGCCCTATAGTGAGGACACCTATCCCCCTGATACTAACAAAAACTCACATTGTACCTCTTTCAGTTTCAGCCCTATATCCTACAAGCAGGTTGAGGACCTACAGTGCTTAATACTCTGAATATCAGGAAAAGCACTGGCCCTGATCTCCTAGAGTCTCTTTTCCTAAAAATAGGTTATTGCTACCTGACCAAACCCATTACGCATCTTTTCAACCTCTCATTATTCCTTGGGGATCTTCAGCATGCTGGAAAATTGTTCATATCATCTTGAAATCCAGTGACACATGTGACCTCAAGAATTATAAGCCCATTTTCTTGTTAACCATGCTACTTAAACTATTGGAAAAGCTAGTCAGCTACCAACTGAGGGAATACTTGAAATCAAATAACCTATTAAATCCAATTCAGTCCAGTTTTAGACCTAAGCACAGTACGGTCTCTGCTCTCACTAAAGTAACTAATGATTGGCAAATTGCACTTGACTCAAAAAATAAACATTTGCACACTCTTTCTAGTCCTAAGCAAGGCATTTGAAACTGTCGACCACAAACTGCTTCTAATCGCTCTGCACTGTCTTGGCCTAAACAACACTTCCATGAAGTGGTTTAAATCCTACCTTATTGGCAGGGAACAGCAAGTTAAGGCACAAGGGGACCTCTCACCACTCAAAATGCTTCCAAGAGGGGTGCCACAAGGGTCTATTTTGGGATCCCTTCTCTTTGCAATTTACATAAATAAGATAGGCGCAAAAATCACTACAGCAAACGTGCATCTTTTCACATATGACACTGTACTCTATACAGCTAAGCCCACCCCTGAGCTTGCTTATGCAGAGTTACAGAGAGAATTTGATGTCTTTCAGCACAAGCTTCTACAATTAAAACTACTCTTGAATACAAAAAAGACCAACGCGATGTTCATTTCCATGTCTTCGCTATCATTAATATCTGTTCCAAGTAATCATGGATTGAAGATTCAAACCCACCTTGGGGAGCTGCTGGAAATATTAGATAAGTTCAAATATCTGTATTTTTGGATTGACAGTAAGCTCAGCTTTTTACACCACATTGATGAGTTAGTCAAAAAAGTACAACAGAGATTGGGCATATTTTATCGTATCAAACACCTTCTCAATCATGAGGCTAAAATAAAACTGGTTCAAACTACCTTTCTTCCATTAATAGACCATGGGGACATTCTCTATAGTCATTACCCAAAAGCTGCTCGAACCAAACTTGACACATTGTATCACCGTGCACTGTGTTTTATTCCTAATGTTCCTTTTAACACTGTCACTGCTCATTGTACACAATGTTAGGCTGGTCCTCCCTCACTGCCAGGAAACTGAGGAATACTTCACTTTGGATTCACAGAGCCATTTCAAATAAACTGCTTTTATATATTAATGAGCTCGTCCAATGGGCACAAGAGTCCTACTGTCTGAGGCTCTACTCCCTTGTCACATTTGACATCCCTAAGGTCAGAACACGTTGTGGCACCTCATCTATAAGCTTTGCCCTTCCCTCTTTATGGAATACTCTCCATAAGTCTCTTAGACTTAACCAAATACCTGGCATTTCCCTGCTACTGCACATAGTGTGCTTAACGAAACATGTAACTGCCATCCTTAAATGTCCAATAACCTGATTAGTATAACTTATGTAGCCTGACTACTAAACCAATTCCTAGCATACTCCATCCTCCTGCTTCAGTCACCTTCTATGTAGCCTGTGAAGCCCTTTACTACCCCCTCTCCACTTCCTCTGCAACTACTACCAACCCCAAGCCTAATTTTGCTCCTCAACCTCTCCACCTTTCCATTTCCTCCTATCCTCATTCTCCACCTCTCCTTTTCCTCCTATCCTCATTCTCCTATCTACTTACACCCTAAAGCTCATACTTTCAGCTACCTAAAGCTCTTACTTTTAGCTACCTAAAGCTCTTACTTTTAACTACTTAGACTACCCCTAGAGTATTTTGGTTAGGATGGAGTGTAATCAATGATGCTTTTAATGTATTTTATGTTTGCTCATCTCTTATGTCTCTGTTCATTGTATTTTAATTCTTATTGTGTTCATAATGTTTGCTAAATTGCATTCTTTACTGTTTATTTGTACTTGTCTCTTAACTGCCCTCCCAGGACAAACCTGTAAATGAGCTCTCTCAAGGATGTTCTGCCTAGTTAAATAAAAATTGAACTGAATTGAAAAAATCTGTAAACTCAGGGTAATATTCACCATATTGCTCCAAATAACAATGGATGGCATCCAGGCCACCCATGTGAGGAATATTGGTATACAATGTGTTCACATCAAGAGTCACCAGGATGCTATCATGCTGTAAGTTCAGCTCTGTCAGTATTTTCAAAATATCAGTTGAATCCATTATATATGAAAGGAGTTCTTCCATTAATGGCCTCAGAAATAAGTCTGTGAATTTAGACAGCAGTTTTGTTAAACACTTGATGCTGGCCACAATATGAAGACCGGGGAGTCTAGCAAGCTTTTATGAATTTTAGGTAATACATGTATGGCCAGCACTAGGTGTTTCACTGTCAAAACCTTGTAACCTCAGAACTCATGATATCATGTTCATAAGTTGCCATGAGGAAGGATTCAATACCTGATTTAAATTTTAGGAGAGGTCTTTTATTAAAGCCTTATACACCATATAATTTGCCAGTGGTCTCCAGTTCTCCATTTCATATTTGTTGGTGCCTATTTCCACTACCTCTCCCCCTTTATCTGCTTTTTGTTATTCTTATACTCATATCCCCTCGGAGACTATTTAGGGCCAACCTTTCCTGATGATTAGTATTTGCAAATTAATGATTATTTTCCTTTTTGAAGAGTTCCTGAAGCTCTTTTCACAGACTTGCTCAAACTCTTTAACTGCCAAGGCAGCAAGAGAATAACAAGTTATGCCACTAGGTTCAAAACTGCATCGACATACATTGAACTGCATACCTGTTTCTTCAGTTTTGCGCTAGCTTTGAAGAGTTAAGATGTGTCTGTGGTCCAGAGAAATTACAGCATTGGACCCCAATGGATAAGTAAGGACTTGGGGGTGGGGTGGGGGGTGGCTGCTGAGTGGGAGAGTCTGGTGCAGGGGTAGTTCAATGGCCACAAAGACATTGATGGATTTTTTACAGGTAAAAAAGATGAGAATTCCTGCACTGAGGGACTGTGCACCCCACAGTGCCACTGTTATGTTTCTCGGGGGAGGGGAGTGGGGTGGTGGGTGTTGAGAGGGAGGTTGGGCAGGAGAGAACTACAAATGTATTTAAAAACTCACAACTGCACATGTGCAGTAGTAGGTAGAGGTCAATAAGAGGATGTGTGATTGGGACACTGGGGAATTGGGCTCACTCAGTGTCAGTATTATATTTTTAGGGGTGGGATGGTGGGTGCTGAGAGAGGAGGGTTGGGTGGGGCGGATGTATAATTAAAAAAAGAAATCAGTGGTCACAGCAGAACACAGCACAGTCTGCTGTGATCAAGATGGCCATTGCAATGTACTTCACATATGCTAGTAACTACGTCACACATGCGCAGTACTGTTTGGTGGCAGTCTTGGGCATGGCAGAGTGTGCTGTGCTCAGCCATGACTGCCAACAATAAAAATAGTGCAGTGCTCCTTGCAATGGAGACAATGAGCAGAGTGCTTCACCGATGTGAAGGTGACTGTGGTGCAACTTCAACATTTTGTTCAGTCGGAAGGAATACACTGAGTCCCTTTCTCCTAGCAAGAGGTGTGCAGGGCTACACCCACTGCAGCCCTAAAAAGTGGAAGCACATAGAAGATCTGAATTGCCTAAGTTAAAGTGGTATGATGTAGTTATTATTGGTTGTTATTATTATTATATTCATACAACAAGAAAATGTGATTTGCAATGGAGAAAGATGGATGATGAAAAGGGTATGTTGCTTTCAGAACCAGTCAGCTTCTATTGTTTTTATTTTAAAAGTAATTGTCATTATTAGTTCTTCTTATTTTTTTCTTTATTTATATGCTGATAAAATGTGATTCAGCATGAAGGAGGTGGTTGTTGAAGGGGATGTGTTGTTTTCAGAAGCCAGGTTCTAATTGAGATATCTTTGTAAATGGTAGCACTTAAAGGAACAGGAAGAAACTGTTCTGCTCTTGCATTGCTCAGGGTGTATCATCATCAGTTGCACTGGGCAGTCTGAGAAGGCTACTTGTAGTGTTTGAGTTAGTAGAACCACACAATTTCTGTGTCTTTTCATTTCATTTTATGTTATATGAATTTGGGCTTCACTTTTTGCAAGAGTCTTTGAATGACAGTGGCTTCCACCATGGAGACTGGTTGATGATCTAGGGCCATAATTTCCTCAATAAGTCTTGTAATTCATATAAAACTTGGGTGAGTAGCTGGCTGACTGACAGTTTATGTGGGCATATAAGACAGTGTATTTTAGTTTTTGTTTTCACAACAAAGTCAGCACCTGTGGTGGGTTGTGTACACTGGGCCTTGCTCTGGCTGGTGGTTCTTGGAGTCCTTGTGAAGCAGTGTTAGCACCTGGGGATGTATCAGTTGGCTTAGGCTGCTTAATGTGCCATCTTATCCCACCACTTCCAATGCCCAACTCAACTGTCCCTGCTGCTGTTTCTGGTCTGTCTGACCTGAGTGGGGATTGGGAGTAGACATGCCTGGAGGATACCATGTTTATGTTTTAAACTATCACCCAGAACACTGGTTATAAGTTTGAGTAGACTTCACTGACCCCCCCCCCACAATCTTTCTGCCACACCTATTGTAATATGCTTTAAGTAGATTTGTGGTGTCATCTGTAAAATGGGTCCACTCTGCTGTGGATCTCTACTTTTTTTCCAAGTACAGAGTACTTGTGGATTAAGGATACTTTGGGTGGAAATGAGCAGCAATTACAAAATTATTTTTTGGGCCACTTTGAAATGATGTGGCTGGGTATGGGCAGCAGCAGCAGATGGTACAGCACTATGGAGTTGATCATGCTGAAAAGGCTGGGGCAAGGCTTTCTTTTAGATTTCATTTACCATCTTGGTCTCATGTCCCTGCTCTGACAGGTCCACTTTCTTACGTTACTCACTTGCAGTCTCCATTACACCCTTATTTGGTGGTGGTGATGCTTGCTTGCTTGATTTTGTACAGTTGTGAGGTCAGTACAGTATGCATTGCCCTATCCCTACTTTCATGAACAACTATACTTTTTTTCCTCTGGTAACAACACGATAGCAGTGACTGACATGTCTATGCCAGACCCAGACTCAGTCTCACTTTCCTCATGTAATGAATGAGCAGCAGCACTGTGCTGTGTAGTGTTGTTGCTGGTTCATGATTTGGAGGCAGGGAGCCTCATATAGTGATTCAAGGTGGACTGACAATTGTTAATGCTCATTATACATAAGTGCCTGTGGAAGTTATTGTTGTGTTGTTCATATGTGATGGACAGGAGAAGAGCTTACCTTTACATTTTGGAGGATCGCTTCTATACAGGGCTAAGAAATCCTGAACTGGAAGCACTTGAATGAGAAAAAAAGGAACTGGTGTGCTTCTCAGGGTAGTTTCATTACCACTAGATGTGGGTGAGATTCAGGACTAGATGTCATCAACCTGGTTGTGACTCAATCCAGACAAGACGGAGATACAGTGATTGAGCCTGGTCAGAAGAGGTGCGGGAGCCACCAATAGGAGGACTGAGTATTGTGAGTTGGTGGCCTCTGCTAAGGTTAAAATCTGGGGTCATTCTGGATGAAAGGCCGACAACTGAGTCTCATGTGTTGGCTGTGGTCCAGAGGGCTTTTATCATTTAGGAACATCACCCAGATTAGAACCTGATTCTTTCTGAAGACCTTCCTCACTGGCACATGCATTCATTACCTCTAGACTTGATTACTGCAATACTCTATACCTTGAGGTGAATGGAGGTGTCCTATGGCATCTGCAGCTAGTGCAGAATGCAGTAGCACGGTTGTTGACTTCCTTCCAAGTCATGTCATATAACCCCAGTCCTGCATGAACTGCCGTGGATGCCAGTGCAGTGGTGTATCACCTTCAGGGTTGGTTTATTGACCTATAAAGCCCTGTACAGTCTGGGTCCTGGCTACCTGTGTGATCTACTGGCTCCTTAACAAACCTCTCACCCCCTCCACTCTTCTAAAGTGGGCCTCCTAACCATTCCAAGGGTAAAGCTGAAATCTTCCAGTGATAGTGCCTTTTCATCTTCCAGTCCTGCCTTTTTGGACCAGGCTCCCCAGGGCCTTGAAAGACGCCCCCTCATTGGATGTCTTTAAGAGAAGACTGAAATCCTTCCTCTTTCAGGAGGCTTATGGCACTCCATAATACTTTTCTTGAAATTCATCAATCCTGCTGGAAATTCAGCTACTGACTAGCTTTGCACTAGTATTTTAAATATTTTACTATTGATGATTATTTATGCGTAGTTTAACCACAGTTGTAACGAATGTTTGCTATGTTAATGTTTGTTTATCCTTTGTTAAGTGCTCAGCGCCCCTGGGATTGGGTGCTGTATAAGTAAACTCTAGTACTACTGCTTAACCCCTTCTGCATTTGGATTGAATACTGAAGGCTGGGCAACATTATGTAACAAAATTCTTCATCTCAGTGGGACTAGCTAGGGTATATACGGCACACTAAAACATTTTATAAATTAATGTGTTCTCATGAATCTTTCTCAGTGGTTTTATATTTTGCAATTAAAGAAAATGCATTTATTTAAACAATTCATTAGTCTAATTCTTGTACCATCACTACCTAACTAAAATTATGGGATTTTTTTTTCTTGCTGACAAGCATGGCCCTATCTAAACAGTCTATCTTTATTTAAAACAAACTATACAGAGTCCCATCTTTTCGGAATTATTGTGTGTTGCAAAATCATGGAGAAAAAAAGCTGCAAAACTATTGTACACGTTGCAGAGTACGACAAAGGGCCATGTGGGAAGTGCAGGATTGTCCCTTAGAGCTAACTTTTCTCACAGTGGAAATGTTTTATTTACAGGAAATGACTTGTCCCCCCCCACCACTACCACCACCATTGTACTGTGGAAGGAAAAATGCAATAAAACAGAAGCAGCTACATCAATAGCCGAACCAGCAAGGGACAGCTTTAGTTCATGCACAATAATCCCAAAGTACACAGAAATCCTGTCAAATAGAAGATTTTCCAAATCCACACGCTTTAATTTCTGAGGGCAGGTCACTGGAAAACAGAGAAATAGCAGTAAAGATGAAACAAGAGCTCAGACTTCTAAAATAAATCTTGGTAGCATTTCTCAGCAGATAGTAAGTGAGTGGCAGCTATGCTCTGATGGGGGTGCTGTGCTGCTGAGATGAGATGAGATGTTAAAGCAGCAGTGCATGGTTGTGGTGAAAATTTGATCTATACATTTTATTCTAGTTTAGATTGCCCCATATCTCCTGACTTGTATGATACCCTTCTTTCCCCATTTTGAGTCTGCTCCAGCACTTTTTTCACGTTTGAAATAATAAAAGGAGCTCTCTTTTTAGTATGGTTTAAACCTGGGGCCCCATATTCAGAGCCGGCCAGATGAGCGTGCAAATGGATGCGCCACACAAAAGTATTGGGCTGTCCAGCTCTGATGGGATATTCAAACAGAATGTGTAATCGTAACAGATCACGCATTCCATTTGAATATTGCACCCTGGATGTGCGGCACATAGCAGGCAGCCACCATGTTTGGCTCTGCACATCCAGAGTTCGGGGCTGAAGACCACCAATGAGAGAATGCGTGGCACATACCTGGATGCCCCATTTCCCCCGTGAGTGATATTCAGCCATAATATGCTAATGAGCTTCATTGGGCATGCATGGCTAGTGGGGCTCATGCATGCCCATTATGGGCTCATTACAATGGATGCATTGGGCTATACGCACTGGGCCAGTCCTCTCCCCTCTCCCCTCTCCAGACCCAATCCCTGATAGAATGATGAAAACACATGGTCCCTGTTTCCATAGTGCAGGGACCCCCCACCCCGATCACAATGCCATAATAATAGTACACTATCCCTGTTTCCATAGTGCAGGGACCCCCCACCCGATCACAATGCCATAATAATAGTACACTATCCCTGTTTCCATAGTGCAGGGACCCCACCCTGATCACAATGCCATAATAATAGTACACTATCCCTGTTTCCATAGCGCAGGGACCCCCACCCCGATCACAATGCCATAATAATAGTACACTATCCCTGTTTCCATAGCGCAGGGACCCCCCCCCGATCACAATGCCATAATAATAGTACACTATCCCTGTTTCCATAGCGCGGGGACCCCACCCGATCACAATGCCATAATAATAGTATACTATCCCTGTTTCCATAGCGCAGGGACCCCCACCCGATCACAATGCCATAATAATAGTACACTATCCCTGTTTCCATAGTGCAGGACCCCCACCCGATCACAATGCCATAATAATAGTACACTATCCCTGTTTCCATAGTGCAGGGACCCCACCCGATCACAATGCCATAATAATAGTACACTATCCCTGTTTCCATAGTGCAGGGACCCCCACCCGATCACAATGCCATAATAATAGTACACTATCCCTGTTTCCATAGTGCAGGGACCCCCACCCGATCACAATGCCATAATAATAGTACACTATCCTGTTTCCATAGTGCAGGACCCCACCCCGATCACAATGCCATAATAATAGTACACTATCCCTGTTTCATAGCTTAGGGACCCCCCCCCGATCACAATGCCATAATAATAGTACACTATCCCTGTTTCCATAGCGCAGGGACCCCCACCCCGATCACAATGCCATAATAATAGTACACTATCCCTGTTTCCATAGCGCAGGGACCCCCACCTCGATCACAATGCCATAATAATAGTACACTATCCCTGTTTCCATAGCGCAGGACCCCACCCCGATCACAATGCCATAATAATAGTACACTATCCCTGTTTCCATAGTGCAGGGACCCCCACCCGATCACAATGCCATAATAATAGTACACTATCCCTGTTTCCATAGCGTAGGGACCCCCCACCCGATCCACAATGCCATAATAATAGTACACTATCCCTGTTTCCATAGTGCAGGGACCCCCCACCCATCACAATGCCATAATAATAGTACACTATCCCTGTTTCCATAGTGCAGGGACCCCCACCCCATCACAATGCCATAATAATAGTACACTACTCCTGTTTCCATAGTGCAGGACCCCCACCTCTCTCACAATGCCATAATAATAGTACACTATCCCTGTTTCCATAGTGCAGGGTTCCCTCCCTCCTGATTATAATGTCATAAAGATAGCAACCTATCCCTGTCTCATAGTGTAGTGGCCCCACCTCCCTGCAGCCCTGATCCCCAATAGAACAGTAACAAATATCATCTCAGCCTCTCATAGTGGTTCTCACTCTCCCCAGCCCTGCATCTCCAGAATAGTAATAAATTCATCTCCGTTCATATTGTAGTAGTTTCATCTCTCAGCTCCCAATCCTCATTAGTAGTAATAAACATCATCTCAGTTCCATAGTGTAGTGGTTTCACACTTCGCAAGTAGGGAACTCTCCTCTCTCATAGCTTTGAATTCCTGACTTGTGTTGTGATTTATATAGCCTTCATTACTTCTGTTACTGACTGATCAGTACTAGAGCTCCTATAGTACATAGTATATGCCTTGGTGGTTGGTGACAACCAATGAGTGTGTACTATGTACCATATGAGCTTTGGCTACCGATCAGTCAGAGGCTGACCATGGCAGGTGGGAGGGCTGTGCCAGTTGGTGGTACAGGTCAGGTTGGATTGTACAGGAGGGGGGTTCCTGCCTACCGGTGTGAGGGGGGGCCTACTGTACTATGGAACTGGGGATGATGTTTTGTTACTATTTTATCGGGGCTCAGGCTGAGAAGGAGGCCACTGCATTATGGGAACGGGATGATGTTTTGTTACTGTTCTGTTGGGACTGGGGTTGGGGAGGGGGCCACTACACTATGGAAACAGGGAGTCCCCACAGAAAATAAAATAAGCTGGAATTATGCAATGGGATTAAGATGCACGGCATTCTGCTGTGTGATACTTTGACTTCAGCATTAAAAGGAGACACTTTATTATTTTCAACAGTAACAAAAAATTAGTACAGCAAACTCAAAATGGGAGAAAAGGATATCATACAGCTCAAGAGATATAGGGCAATCTAAAATGGAATAGAAAGTGTGGTCAAACTTTGCATTAGCTATCATGCACTGCTGCTTTAAAATTTATGCAGCAGGCAGTGTTCCCAAGTTTTAGACCTGATAGAACTCAACCCCCAAGAACAAAACTGGCTTCCACTGAAACCAGTGCCTCCAGCACAGTCCACTACAGTTGGCGAGCTAAGAGAAAAATTATGCATTTCAGAATAGTTCTCTGTTATTATGCACATACAGTATGTTATAGTATATTGTGTGTCCCATTGGTATGGTGTCTGGTTGTTCCTTCTCTCACCACCACCACCAGCCACCTCCCCATCCCACGTAACCCATGTTTAAATGTGTGATGTGATGTTGAGTCAAGGTCATCATGACACAGTGTAGATCTTGTAGAGTGTTGGTGACTGTGCTTTAGTACAACAGTGTTAATCTGCATTGGGATTTCACTGCTGTTATTGGTCTTGTGTTGCCCCCACCCCCGACATATACACATGTAACTAAGAAGTATAGTAAGGTAATATGGGATGCTGCTTCAATGTTTGTTGTCCAATTTAACCCTATCTCTGTACAACTGGTATTGGGGCTGGTACTTCTGTGCAAGTCCCCAACCCCCCATGTAACCCAAAAGGGTGCTTCTACAGTGTTAGTGTCAGTGTTTTATTACAGTACTTGTATGTTGTTCTGTCATACCCCCCACACACACACACATTAATGCCTGCCACAGTGGTGGTGATCTGTTTTGTGAAGTAGCTCCAGTGTCACCATGAGAGCATGAGTTGAGTATTTTTCTGGTGCTTCAGCTTTGCCTTTCTCCCCAGATCCCTACCCCTACACTTTATATATGTGTCCTCACTGCATACACAATGAGTGTGCATGAGGTCCCAACTAGAGACATACTGTGTGTCATTAGACCCCACTAAAGACACACTGTGTGTACCTGATGTCCACATGTACATGTGGAGCCACTATAGACACATCGGGTGTGCATGTCACCTTGAAAGTCTGTGTTTACCCCAAGTGCTGTGCACTTGGCTGGATTTCACTACTGTCATGGGGTTTGAGCCCCCTCCACCCGATATATCCACTTGACATCCAGAAGGATGGTAAGATATGGTTAGACATAGCTCTTGTGTTTGTTGTCCAATGAACACAAACTCTGTCTCACTGATCTGGGGTCTGATATTTCTTTACACACCCACCCACATTTCCACATAATAACAGTGGTATAAATTGGTGCTATGATGTTGCCTATATGTCACCATGACAGTCTTTAGTCCATGTACAGCAGCGGTGGTATCTGACATCATACAGTACTTGTATGTTGATCTGCTATATCCCTCCACCCCCAGTCTTCCAATGAGACCCTCAATGGTGGTATATCTGGAAGTAGCTCCAAATTTACCATGACAGCATGATTTCAGCAGCTGTCTGGTGGACAGGTCTGTCTTCTCCACACAGCCCCCCCCAACACTCCCCCAGCACCATATACCTACATCACACGCAATGGTTGCAATCTGTGATTGTATATAATTGAACTGTCACCTTGAAAATCTGTGTTCCACCAAGAGCGGTGCAGCCAGTGCTGGATTTCACTACTGTTATGGGTCTGGATGTACTTCCCCATCCCAAATCACATAAGGGTGAATATCTGTTGTTCCATTTTTTTTCTATGCTATCACCATGACAGTACACTATTATGGCTTGTGTAACTTGATCATCAAGAAGTAATATTTTATTTCCATATTTTTCAGGTGCTCTTGTAGAAATTACATGACCGTGACGACTGAAGTGGAGAGTCGATATTGCCATTCTTATCCTCTTGTTTGTGCAAAACTTGATGCTGCAAACAATGCTGCCTGCATTATACAAGTGTGGGGGTTCCAAACAAATTAAACATAGAAAGACTGAATTTGTCAGCAGAAAAGCACCACCTGGCCCAACCAGTCTGCCATTTTTCCCTACCTACATTGTCACTGAAGACCCTGCTTGATCTCCAGCTCTTTCTCCCTCCTCCCCCCTCATTACTTTTCACTAGGATTCCCTTATGCCTATCCCATGCTTCCTTGAACCCCACAGCTGTTTTCACCCCCACTAGCTCCACTGGAAGACTGGTCCAAGAATCCAACACTTATTCTCTGAAGAAGTACTTTCTCATATCTCTTCTGAATTTACCCCATCCAGTTTCATATCATATCCCCCTGTCTGGAGCACCTTTATTTCTGAAAAATACTTTTGTCCTGTACCTTATTTACCCCCTGACATATTTAAAGATCTCTATCATATCCCACCTCTCCCCTCCTCTCTTCTAAGGTGTACATATTGAGTTCCTTTAGTCTCTCCTTGTAGGGTTTTGATGCATATCCTGCACCATTTAGTTGCCTTCCTCAGGATGGTCTCCAGAACTGTACACAGTATTCCAGGTGAGGCCTCACCAGTGATCTATACAGAGGCAACACTCCCTCCCTCCTTCTGCTGGTGATACCTCTCCCTATGAATCCTAGCATCCCTCTAGCCCTCCCAACTGCCTTGTTGCACTGCCTTGCCATCTTTAGGTCATCAGAGATGATTATCCTCATGTCTTTCTCCTGCTTGGTGGTCATTAATAATACCCCCCATGTTGTACTCTGCCCCTGGGTTTATGTACCCCAAGTGCATTACTTTGCATTTTTTGTATTGAAACCCAGCTTCCATATGCTTGACTACTCCTTGAGTTTTCTCCAGTCTCTGCTTATCCTTTCCAACCCCTCCCTGACTGTCCACCCTATTGCAGATTTTGGCACCATCCACAAAGAGGCAGACCTTCCCTCCAGCCTCTCTGCAATGTTCTCTCAGCTTCTCTGCACTGTTATCTATAAAGACATTAAAGAGAACTGGTCCCAACATTGATCCCTGAGGCACCCCACTGGTCACCCTCTCCTCCTCGGAGTGAGCTCCATTTACCACCACCCTGTGTCTCCTATCCCCTAACCAATTTCTTACCCAGTTTACCACCTTTAGACCCGCTTCTAAGCTACCCAGCTTGCTTAATAGTCTCCAGTGTGGAACAGTGTTGAATGCCTTACTGAAATCTAGGTATGCCACATCCACCACTCCACTGCACATGCTACCCTAAGACCTCTCCCCAGCCTCTGAACTCCCCCAGTCTGTTCCAGTACCATCCCTAGCCTGGTAATTTGTTCCCGATTGACAATGTCATCCAGCACTGCCTTGCTTCCTACAGCCCTAAGAATCCTCAGGATCTGCTTGTGACTCAGAGCTCCAGCCACTCTTGAGGACTGACCTTTTCTTAAATATGTTGCAACAGTTCTTCTATTTCTAAGTCCAATCTATCCTTTTCTATTTCTAGTCCATAAGGTTGGCCACCTATGGGAACCCCCCTCCCTTTTCTTGACTATGCTATAGTGTCCTCTTTGGTTTTCCTTTTCCCTTTCAGGTCCTCATGCAGGGAGGTTATTGTGGTAACCTCCAGATGTATGTAAAACAGGTTGTGTTAATCATTGTTGGATTTAGTACATAATAGCACTATATCATAATATACCTTATGTTTATGAAACCTGTAATGTTGAAAATACCATGGCACTACGTGTTTTTGATAATGGTAAAAAGTACTAGGTGACTATTACAGAAATTAAGCTAGTTGTGCCATTTAAAATGAATGTATATTGCTGTAAACTTAAGTAAGAAATGTCATGATAATTTGCATATATCCCATGATGCATTGCATTATGGAAGCATGTATGATGCTGTGTTTCTTTGAAACTTGATTTGTTGCCAATGCCCTTTGGGGTAACCCTTCTTTCAGTGATTCTGCACTGAGTTTCTTTGTTTTTAGCTCATTTTGTTTTTTCCTTTTTGAGCCCCCACTACCCAAGCAAATGGGGCCCGAGTAGGGATGAAGGATTTTCACTAAAAAGTGGTTAGATCAGAGATCAGTGTCAGTAGGTGCTGGCTAAGTGCAGAGAAAGGATATGCATAGTCTGTTGTTGCAAACTGATGTACTGAAGAAGGAATATGGCATTACAGAAGCTTATTTCTTGTATTTTGAATAAACATCACACAGAGTTGTGTGCTGAACCTGAAGTTCGGTGTCTGGTCCGTCTGTTATCCCACAACCCCTCCACACTGCTACCCATCCCTCCTGGGCCATGGTGCCATGTAGGCACCTAACCTCCCTCTCCTTCTATTCCCAGATCTACCCTCTCACAATTGAATCCCCACCAGAAGTTGCTTCCTCCTCCTCCTCTGGGGTCTTCTGCCACCTTTTATGATCTCCATATGGAGGATTCACACATCCTCACCGGTCCCCACCACAGGTGCCTCTTCCTGGCAATTCCATCCAACCAGATCAGTGTAGAAAATATGTAATGGTACTAACTGAGGAATGTGTCTCTGACCCACTACCGCCACCCTTCCAGAGCCTACCATAGTCCAGTTTCTCCTCCTCCTAGGCACCCTCTGAGGTAACAGTGTCAGACCTGGTGGCCCTTGAGTGGGGGAAGAGGTTGTCTGCATCCTAGCCAAGGCAACCTCCTCCCTCAATACAGAGGGGTGCATACAGATGGAGAAGCACTGCAGTCTCCAGAAAGTCTCTCTGAAAACTGCTGCCACATAGCCATGGCCAGGACCACACCAAGCATTCTCAGTTTCTACCCTCTTCTGTGTTATTTGGAAATACTTAAATGTACCCTTACCCCTGACAGAATGTTACTAGGTTTTTTCCCCCTTTTGTTGTTTGTTATCCCTTTGTACACCTACCCTAGACAGAGTGTTGCTCCTGTTCTCTGTTTTAGCCTACCCTTTTCCTTGTACTCATCCCAACAGTGAATGCAACAACAGGAGCAAACAGGTACCTTACTTCAGTCACCAGCACAGTGCACGTTCCTTGCTTCCTTCTGCTGATTCCTGCTGATGCCTAAGATGCTAGTCACCTTTCTACTTCATTGGTATTCCACACTCTTGCTGGGATATGAACGTGTGGGACACATTAAAGGGAAGGTCCACCCAGTCTTTTATTCTGTTTCTCTGTTTAGCTTGTAGGCATACACAATGATTACCTCTATTGCACCCTCCTAATTTCATCAGAATTTAAATGTAAATGATGGTACTTAAGTCTGGTGTGAAAACCTGCTTAACTCCATTACAAAGGTCATGATCTGATTCATGAAAGGCATCCTGGAATTCTATGATATGTTGGTGCTAAAGCCTGCATAAGTTACACTGTATTAGTCAGTGCAGTTGCTGTCCTCTGCAGTCCTTATGTCCTTCTCTTATGCTGGCCATGAAACTTTTCAAGGCATAGTAAGTGCCCTGCAGTTTTCTTTAGTTTAAAGTGTATATGAGCAAGAAAAATGTTTTTAGAGAATACAGGGACTTCAAAAGACATGTAACAGAACTGAATATGAATATAACTTCTGCTGACTTGTGCATGTATGCATCAAATCTCATGATGCCTTGCATGAGTAGGATCATGGCCTTCGGAATGGAGACAAATAGCTTTTCACACCAGGGCAAACAGAGTGAAGCAACCTCATTTATATTTAAATTAAGATGAAATTATGAGGCTGTAAGAGAGAAACATTGTTGATGCTTACAGGCTACACAGGTATAGAAAATAGGTTGAGGGACTTTCTCTTTAAGAGTGCTCCCTTTTATCTTCACTTCCTGTTGAGCCCCACTTGGGCCATGTGGCTATGTCCATACCTCCTCTGAGAATTCAGCTCCCATTGGAGCAAAGGGGCAGAGTCAGTGTAGAAAGTCTGCTAGTGGCAGGAATTGCATCTCAGAGGCTTACAACGGAGTCCCTCTTGATGTTACACTGCTTCCCTGGAACCAAACCGGCTCCTGACTCACTCCTACAGCTGCTCACTTAGGTGAAAGATGGAACAAGGAGGCAGGGATTTAAACACCACCCATTCTACTTTGATCACCCTCCTCAGAGAATCTGTCTCCCAATTGAAGCAAAGGCAAAGGAGCAGAGTCAGTGTAGGAAGCCTGCTAGCAGCAGGTCTTTGCAGCTCTGAAGTTTACAGTAGAGTCCTGTTGATGTTACACTGCTTCTCTGGAGTCAAAGCAGCTCCTGACTCACTCCAACAGCTGCTCACTTGGGTTTGTCAGGTTTGCTCACTCAAACTGTCTGGAAGAGGATGTATTTAACTCAGCCTTGGCTGAACGTGTTTGGCTCGATGTTCCTGTTGGTGATAATACTGATCCAGCAAGGTGAAAATCTAATGCTCTTGTATGCTATACAATCAATGATATAAATGGTCTGATATTTAGATTTGCATATGTGTGTGTTTAATATCTGATATATTTTTCAGTAGATATTTTATCTTAATACATCTAGGGGCAGCTACATAGCTCTGCCCATGCTTCCCAGAGCTGTACCACACTTCTTTTTCCTGGTTTTGTCTCTGCCCCTAGTTATAGGGCATCACATTCATGCACGTAGGCACACATGCGTGACGTTCACCCGGCACCCTTCTGTTTTGCAGCCCAAGCTTCAGTACCAGCAGATTTCAGCCTGGTGGCAATGTAAGTCTGGGGCAACATGCCTACCTACCACAGGTGAAGAGAGTAGTTTCTAGGGTACTGGCTCCTTTCCTGCCCCTGCCAACCTCCTATTGATCTGAGTCTGTTCCTGAAACCTGGATGTCAGCGTGTCAAGATGTAAAGCACCAGCGCCTCAACCCTCCACACCACATGGTCAGCAGTACATTGGATAGGATTGACTGTTTCTGGTAAATGTTACATGACAGTGGATGTGCGTTAAGTAAATAATATTATAGCTATATGAATATATGATTAACTAATTACTCTTTCAGTTTTATTGCTCTTTCAAGTTTAATCGACTCATGACTTACGGGCACTACGTACTATGGATTTGGCGAAGGCTTGATTCAAGAATAACAAAGCAGTACCTTCTTCTGCAGCGTGTAAAGTATGTTCCTCATTTCCTTCAAGCCATTACACCAGTTTCAAAGAAGCTGACAAATAACTGTGTTTTCCCCGAAACATTTTTTTCTGATTAAAAGTAGTGTTTAGTCTGGTTAATTGGACAGTTTTAATTTTCAGTGTTACTGTTATCTATAGCATTCACATTTTATGTGTGAAAGGTACACTAAAAGCGTTTAATTATACTATCTCAGTATACATTTCCACAAACGTTGACTATTGAAACAGCATTTATTGTGCATGTACTATAAAACATATTGAGATTATACAATGTTGTTGCAAAATCAAACAGCTGGACTTGTGTGCTAGTGTTATTACCTGCTGTAAAATGTAAACATAACACCCATGTACATTTGTATCTGTGAAAGCTCAGCACTGTACACAATTGAAATAAATGCTATTTTTTATTTGCATTGAAAATTTTAGTCAAAACAGGCCATCTTTTTCCCAAACCTTCTTTAATTTGTTAATGACAGGCCATTGTGTCACCATAATAATCAACAGCTGGGTATGGGTAGTGATGTGTTTATCCATGCCTACTGTGGTTTAATTACTGGTTATGCACACTCATGATCATAGCACAGTACAGTACAGTACAATTACAGTATGTGTGGTTAAACACAGCATAACACATACACCCTGTTGCTTGGAATTCTTTAAAATCACTGCTGTCATGTCCAATTGTATTGGTTAAAATTGTTTATTCTTCATTTCCATATTCATTAGAATATGTTTATTTACTTGGTTATTGAGTTATTTATTTAGTTATTTTAAAAGTAATTGAGAAAACAATCATTGGAAGTAAAGTGATAACCCACATTGACTACTTATAGCAAGTTAATTCTGACCTATGTTACAAACCAACCAAATGTAAACTAGGCATTGTGCACTTTGTTTACCAATCACACAACATGTTTTGACTGCATTAAACGTATGTGCTTGCATGCATAACTGACATGAAAGTAATAAAGTAGCATATGTCCATACCTTTTGTAATTGCATTTATTGTATAAGGCAGGTAATGGTTTTACCTTGAACATTCAGCATTGGTGATTTCTAAATTAACAACCAATGCACACTGTGCAATAAACAACATTAACTTGTGATCCTTTTTTTTTTTTTTTTTGTTACTATTAGAACAACTCAGTGGCTTGCGGAAAAACATTCAGAAGTCCTAAAATTTAAATTTTGATTAAACAGTATTGAAATAAACAGTAAGAATGCATCTTAGTAGCATAATGTCTTTTGATGATTCTCCTATTTGAGGTCATACTAAAGTAAAGGCAAATCCAGTTTGAATACTTGAAAACATTTTTTACTAATGTTTGTTTTGGATTGTCTTTAAACAACTCATTTTTTGATCATATTTTGATATGTTGCTATGATAACATTATTATCACAATGTAAGGATCTACACCATCAATATTCTGTCTCTGGTGAAAATACATCTACTCTTTATCATTAATTGATCCATGGATTCCTCCTCCTTCTGCTGAATTTGAACTATAATGTAAAGGGAAATAAAATTATTTTGAATACATAGCAATAACATATTTGTATAACTCAAGATTGTCAAATCTTTGCAAGCATCATATAGAAACAAAAGATTTTTAGTTAAGCAACTGTAATCATACCCCTCACATTCTTTACACTATCGCTGTGCCCAATATGGAAATGTACATGCACCTCACACTTTTTTAATATTGTAAATGTAAACAGTGTGTTACATGCATTTATACATTCTACATTGGGAACAGGGGCCTCATAACCAATGTGTGAGGTACACGTGCACTTTCCACATTGGTTACGCTGTCAGTGTAAACAATGTGAAACATGTCCATGCACTGCCCACCTTGTTTGCACTGTCTGTGTATCTAGGGTGGGATATTCAGAACTGTGCCAGGCAGGGACGGAAGCTGGGTGCAGTGCAACTGGGATGTGCCAGGGCGTGGTCTGGGCGATATTCAGCGGTGCTGCGCCATGGCTCCGCACTGTTGAATATGGCACTGTGGCACCCCTGCAGTGCACATGGCACAGTGGCACTGCACCAGCACAAGTGGTCAGAGAGGATCAGGGGATGTGCTAGTGCAAGTGCCATTGCGCTAGGTGCAGCAACCGTGATATTCGGCAGTGGACATGCAAGTGGGGCCATAATGTATACAAGGTGCAAATGGGTCCATTTACATGTCATTATGGCCCCATTTGTATGCAGGTGCACTGATCCCCTGTGACTTGCACCTGGCGCCCTGCCAGGCTGCAGCCGTCAGGGACCGACACCCCCTGCCCCTCACCAGGCACGTTCCCCATTGCCTGATTGTGGGCTGTAATATTCAGTATACTCCCTGGTGGTCAGTGGACCAAACTCCATGCCGATCACAGGCTGTAATATTTATTTACTCCCGGTGGTCCAGTGGACCAAACTCCATGCCGATCACGGGCTGTATAATTAATTACTCCTGGTGGTCCAGTGGTACCTGTACCCCTCCCTCCCAACCGCCCCTCACACCAACCCCACTCCCCCAGTCAGTGGTGGGTGGCAGCTTTCCACCACCAAGCCACCTGGCCGCCCACCGACTGACAGCATACAGTGCGGCTGTACACCCATTGGTCCACAGTGTGGGCCAATGGGCATACAGGCACGTGCTGTACTACCAGTTCCAAAATGGGAATAGATCCATTCACATTTTGGGACTCAGGTAGTATTAGCACAGTTTGATGTCCATTGGCTACCGCCAGACCAATGGGCATCAGCCCACGCACCACTAATCATTGGCAGGCAGCCGGGCGGCGGGTGGTGCTACTGCCACCGCTGACCGAGGCGGGGTGGGCGATATGGCAAGACCGGCAGGGGAAGGGCCACTGACCACCAGTAATAAACATGTCGTGGCAGCAATCCAATCACTGGACCACCAGGAAGTAAATATATATCCACACATGATTGGGCATGGAGTTCGTCCACTGGACTACTAGGGTTTGATTTCTGTTACAGCCCACAATCGGGCATGGAGGTAGGTCCACTGGACCACCAGGAGTTTGATTTATGTTACAGCCCGTGATTGGGCATGGAGATAGGTCCTCTAGACCACGAGGGAGTTTGATTTATGTTACAGCCTGTGATCGGGCATGGAGGTAGGTCCACTGGACTACCAGGGAGTTAAATACATATTACAGCCAGCGATCGGGCATTGGAGGGCACTCATGCCCCCGGATGGTGCCGCCAGGGCAGGTGTCACCACAGCTGGCACTGCCATGTTGCACCCAGCAATATGGCAGCCAGCCTGTGGGTGGCCAGTTCTGCTCCTGTATTTTCAGGAATATCTTTGTGCCCCCTGTGCGCCAAAGGCGGTGTGTGTCTGCATATCGCCGCGCATCCAGGACTGAATATCAGGCTGTGCCACATATATATGGGCACGCCCGCACTTGTGCTGCATACATTACTGGTGCACCCTGCGCATCATCAGGATTTGCACGGAGCAAATTCCCTTTGAATATCACACTGGAGCACATCAGTGGGTTGTGCATGGCACAACACTGTTGTGCCATGCCCAACACCTTTGAATATCCCACCCCTAATGTCTAAAGTGTAAATTCAGTTTCTAGATTTGAAATAATAAAATAAAACAGTAATATTTTAAACATGTTTTGAAGAGCACATTCACAATTCACATTTGATACAGTGACACCGTAACAAATGTGAAAAGTGCACATACACTTTGTGTACACTGACAATGAAACCAATATGGAAAGTGCATGTACACTTGCCACACTGTGTACACTGAAACTGTAAACAATGTGTAAAGTGCATGTACCCTTGCCACTTGTGTACACTGACACTGTAAACAATGTGGAAAGTACACATACACTTGCCACATTGTGTATGATGACAATGGAAACAATATGGAACATGCTCATACACTTGCCACACTGTGTAGACTGACAACGAAACCAATGTGAAAGTGCCTGTACACTTGCCAACAGAACTGGTGTATATCTGAACCTCTGTCTACCTAGAATAGGACAATTAAGAACAAATAGATTAATAAGAGGGGAGAAATCCCTTCAAGTTGATTAGACAGCAGATTCAGAACACTCTCAGGCTTGTACCCTATAGGCATTTTTCTTCAACAGACCAGATGCTCCTGATATCCCTCATTCTTTGTGGGGATATTGAAACAACCCAGGGTCTGAGGATGGGGCCATAAAGTTAGTGTTAGATAATGCCAGAAGCTTAAATAAAAAATGGACCTCCTCAGAGCAAGGGTAGAATTGGAAAAGCCAGATATAGCTATACTAACAGAAATCTGGTTAAAAAAATATATTCTTCAACCTGAAATTGAACTTAATGATTTTTATTGTTATAGACACGATTGAGGGTCACAGGAGGGACGGGTCATAATTTATACTAGATATAACTTGGGCCTTTCTGATGTAATATATACAGGGAAAATAGAAGGAATTGAATGCCTGTTGTTAAAATTCCATACCATTAATTTGATTGTGGGAGTTGTCTATTCTCCACCCAAGATTAATACCACGTCTTTTGAAAAAAATTTCACATACCATTATGGAAGGTATAGGCCAAACAAATGTGATATTGATGGGTGATTTTAATGCTGCTGGGGATGTCAAAGGGGTTGGATCTTGGAAAATTCCATGAAATGTTTAAACCTGGTACAGATAATTGATATACCTACAAGGAAAGGAAAATTAACAAGTAAAAGTAGTATATTGGATTTGTGTTTTGTTTCTCCAGAATTGACTGTAGTAAATAAAGGAGTTGGGGATCCAAACTTGGGGGATCATAATGTAATTAGATGTGTTATAAATCTGGGAATTAAAAAAGCTCCAAAAATAAACTCTTCGATTGAGTATAAAAGCTATGCAAAATTTAATAAGTTATTCCAAAGCATTACGGGATTACCATGGCACGTTTTATTTCCAGTTTCGCCATACTGGAATTTACATTTGTGTTTGATAATTTCCCCTGAAAAAATTAACCAAAATAATGCTTCAACCAAAAAAGTTAATTAGGGCAAAAGAACTAAACTGGAAAAAGTAAACAAAACTTTGAAATCTAATGCATGGGACAGTTTTTAAAAATAAGAAACAGGGTGGTTCGGAAATTAGAAATCAAAGGCCACTTATTATAAACAAAGGATTAATAAATCAACAGATCCTAAGAAATATTGGTCTTTGATAAAAATCTTACTAATCCTATTAAAAATCAAAAGGAAATAAAACTTAGTCATAACGGATTTGTTTTGAAGCAGAAAAAGTGGTGGAAATATTAAATCAATACTTTATTGAACTTCCTGATTTGGATTTGGGAATAGAAACTAAAATGAAAAGTGTTCAATATATGGGTCAAAATAAAGAATTTGACAATTGGAAGGAAAATCAAGTACCAATGTTTTTAAAATAGTGACAACTTCAGAAGTATATAAAATAATAAATAATTTAAAGATAAATAAGGCTTGTGGTCCTGACAAGATAGAAACTAGACTCCTAAAGGAAGCGGTACAAGAAATATCACCCATCTTGAGGGATATTTTAATTGAGTCTAAGGGAGGGATTGTATTCATCAATATGGAAGCAGGCAAGAATAATTCCAATTGATAAGGGGGTGACTCAACGGCCACATCAAATTATCGTCCTATAGCATTATTGTCAGCAGTTTCAAAAATTTTGGAGAAAATTGTTCATGGACAGTTAAAGAAATATTTGGAAAAATATCAGAAAATAACCCCATTTCAGTCAGGTTTTAGACAGGATAGGTCCACGGCTACCCCGCTTATGGACCTCCTACATTTAGTTGCTACTCCCTTGGGGGAGGGGAAGTCGGTGGGTGCGGTATATGTGGACCTATCAAAGGCATTTGATTTAGTGAATCATTGTACTTTGATTAAAAAATTGAAGTACATGGGAGTGCAGGAAGAATCCTGTGGATGGTTTGCATCATACTTAGACAAGAGATCCCAATTTGTAATAGTTAATGGTCACAAGTCTGGTTTGGGTTTTGTGACAGGGGGTTCCAGGGTTCAATCCTGGGACCTCTTTGTTCTTAGTTTATCTGAACGATTTACCAAGGTTGATAAAAGCCTTACAAGTTAGACTGTATGCGGATGATACAGTTCTGATTGCATCAAGCAGAAATTCAGATGAAATAGTACAAAATTACAGGGTGATTTTTAGTGCAGAAGTTCTTCTCATCACTTGGACTCTTGATAAATAGTAAAAAGACACAAACAATGTATTTTGGTACTGAGAAGAAAAATAAAACAACTCCAAAAATAATAATTAAGACCCAGGAAGGAAAAATCTTAGAGCAAACACAAGTTTATAAATACTTGGGTGTTCAAGTTGATCAAAACTTAAATTTTGATCAACACGTAATAGAATTAATTAAAAAAAAACAAATTAAAAATTAGGGGTAATGAGACATATCTCAAATTGTTTAACAAAAGAAATGCGATTAAATATAACAAACCAATTAATACTACCATATTTACAGACATACTTCAAAAAAACAGTTACAAAATTTGGATGTTCTTTATAATAAAATAGCTAGATTTGTAATAAAATGTGATATTGGTACTCACCATTGTGTGATGTACACTGAATTAGGTTGGAATACATTACATCAGAGAGCAGAGGGAAACTGGTTAAACCAGATAAAGGGATTATTTAAAATGATTCACAATATCATTTGACAAGAAAATTAATAAAACCAGACCATGGATTAAACTTGTGGAAACTAGGTGGCAGAGATTTCTTGGTTCCAAAATAAAAATAGTTTTAGTAATATGATCCTTCAATATAAAGTTTCAGCTAGTTGGAATAGACTTCCTTTTCTCAGAGACCCAGATTTGTCTTTTTAGAATATAGAACCACAGTAAAACATGAACTGTACTTTTAGATATTTGTGTAATAGGTAGTTATAAATAATATTACATGTTGTTTGATTATGATGTTGTATCTGTGGTATAATTTGTATGAATGGTATGTGTAATAGAATGAAATGTATTTTGTAACTTTGTAATCATTTAAATTTTGTACAACACAGGATTGCCTCGTAAATAGGGATTCTTTGAACCCTAATGGCAAAATTTCTGTATAAATAAATTTTACTACTTTACTACTGCATATAGGGGTACACTGGCAGTGTAACCAGTGTGGAAATGTAACTTCTCATTCACAACACTGTGCACACTGAGTACATGTACACACTTTCCACATTGTTTTCACTGACAATGTAAACAATGTGAAAAGGTCACATACGCTTGTCACATTTGGGAACACTGACAATGGAAATAATGTGGAATGTGAACATACAGTTGTATCATTGTGTAGATTGGAAGTGTAAACAGTGTTGGATGTGCATGTACACTTAACATTAGTTACACTGTCAGTGTAACCAATGTGAAAATCTCATATACATTTGCTATATTGTGCACACTTGCAGTGGAAACAGTGTTGGAAATGCATGTATACTTTCCACACTGGTTACACTGACAGTGTAGACAATATGGAAAATCCACGTAAACTTGCCACCTTGGGTACCCTGACAATGCAAACAACGTGGAATGTGAATGTACACTTTCCACATTGGGTACACTGGCAGAATTAATAAGTTGTGAAGTTCAGTTACAGTATTCACATTGCACACACTGATAATGTAACCATTGTGTTAGGTGTTCATGTGTTTCACACCTTGTTGACACTGACTTAGTTGCTTGATTTAATTGTTTATTAATGCCATGGTTTTACTGTCAGTGCACTACATACAATGGTTTTAGCTTGTGTTGATCTTCTATTGTCTGAGCTTTAGTGCTTCTGAACAAGATCTTCTTAATGTACATACTTGGATGCTATTGACTTTGGCACCATTTTTGTCCCTAGGACCTATTTTGCCTTTTGGTAGCTTGAGAATTTATGGTACAGTGTCATAATCTCATTGCAAAGATCTCAAACATACTGTATTCTGTCAAGAAATGTTAATATAGATTACTTATTTAATGGTACACAAGCTTCAGTTTTGACCATGATTGATCACAGTAACTTCCCAAATCAGCGAACAAGTAAGTGAAGCATTAAACTGAATCTTGTTACTTCAACAGGTTTTATGATTAATCAGCCATATCTAGAGATGTTGCAAAATTAAATTTCACCAGAGAAATTGCTGCAAAATTGGCAATTTCATGCGTGAAACATTTCACAAAATTCCACCATTATTTGGTGACAAAATTTCACAAAATGCCTATTTTATAAGCGTGCCTTGCACAGTTTCCATGCACACTCATAAGTTCAAGAACTGTTAATATTTTCACTCCAGATTTTCAACATTGCCATTTTTGCTCACCTCCCTAAGAACAGTACAGTTGTTATTTTTCACATGCTGCGTGAAATGTGGTTTTGCACATGTGGTGCACAATGGCACGGTCGCTGATGGAAATCAATGTTTGGGACAGATTAAGAAAATCACTATGACAGTGTTCATGAGTGGAGGTCCCAAAATGCCTATGTTGAAAATTCGGTGAGAAAATTCCACGGAATGACTGTGTTACGAGCATGCATTGCGCAGTTTCCATGCACACTCATAACTTGGAGAAGTTTTAATATTTTCACTCCAGATTTTCCACATTGCCATTTTTGCGCATCTCCTTAAGAACAGTACAGTTGTCATTTCTCACATCCTACCCAAAATGTAGTTTAGAGCTACTGGTGCAGAATGACACAATCACTGTGGGACATCAGCGTTCAGGACAGATTAACAAAATCACAGTGCCACTGTTCATAAGCAGCGGTCCCAAATGCTTTCATAATGTGGAGTGAGAAAAGCCCATGCTGAAAATTTGAGTGCAAACACCAACAAATGCCTGGGGCATTAGGGTTTCTAACCATAATGTCCCACCCTGTAGAGACTAACCAGCATCGGGAGGGACTTTAGATTGTCGGTTCTAATGCTCATGCCATTCCACCCCACCTCCACCCTCCAGCCGCTGACAGGCATGGAACTGTGCCTTGCACTCTTCAGCTAACGTTCACTCCATTCTCCTATACTGCACCCATCTCAACATATTTCCATATGGAATGGGGTGGCGTAAGCCCGAGGACTCTAGGCAGAACACAATACTTGTCAGACTCTGTAGGGTAGGGTGAGGTGAAATCGCGATGGCGTTATGGTCAACACCAAATGCACACCTTAGTGCCTGTCAGTCTCTTCAGTGTGGTGTGGGTTGCCATCACTTATGTACTTCACTGCCATTCCTTTTATACATCTGTCTAACTCATGCACTACCAATGCCAATGTCAGCAGGACAACATTCGGCATTGACAAATGCTTGTTTATCTATCTGGTTGATCCTAACATTAATCCTACCTTTAAATTAAAAACAAAGTATCTGGTTGATCCTGCAGTTCACCAGCTTCAGATGACATACACTCTCAGTGGGAACAGTTCCATGACTGACTGCCTGCATTGAGAGGTAAGCGCAAGTGCGATCACAGTCATGATAGTGATTTCAACTGTAACTTAAATAAATAAATAAATTCAGGTTGGAGCTGAGGGCGCTGGGTGCTGCTGTGCAGTGCTGCTCTGAGGGACAAGAGGGAAAGGGAGAGGGACTGGGGTCTACAGCACAGCTGTGGAATCTGGAGTGGAAGCTTGTTGTCGAGGCACAGGTCAGGAAGCATAGGAAAACCAGGAGCGGTTGTAGAATTCACCAAAAATAATTTATTTACGCTAGCAGTATCATAAAGTAAACTTGTTCATAATAACTATGTATAAAGGCAAAATAAAATAATATTTTCCTTCATTCTCTGTGGCCCAGATATTCAAACTGCACCCAAAAAGTGTGCAACAGCAGGAGCAAGCACAAGTCCATTGAGCCCATGCGCAAGAGGTGCGATATTCAAAAACTGAGCTGCCCAAGATGCGCCTACAGCTGATGACTGAATATTGCACCACCTGCGCCATAGCACAATTAGGGAGGGGAAGCTGAGATATCTGATGCGCCTATAGCGCAACAAGGGATGTTCAACTGAGCAGTCCAGATGCGCCATAGTGCAACCAGGGATGCCCCCAGCAGCAGGGCAGCAATGCAACAGCACAACCAGGGATGCGAGGGCCCACCACCCATGCCACAGATGGGCAGAGGACACACAGTAGAACAGACATCGTCCCCCACCCCATGCACTGCACAACTGGTGGAGGCTGGAATAACCACTGGCCTATGGAGACCAGCAACCAACCCACAGCTGGGCCATGGTGCCCCATCACACCCCTGGCAAGCTGTAACTGGAACACAGGAGGCCAACCACCCCATGCCACACCATCCCCCCAATGCAGAGCACACCCTGCACTGTGACCCCCAGACACCCTGCCCAGGAGCAGCGTCCACCAGTGCAGGATACCCCATGTATGCCACCACCCCCACTGTGACAATGCAACCCTGTGCACTACAGAACCATGCAAGGCAGCCCCACCATGAGCACCCATCAGCAGGTGGCAGCACATAGTGATGCAACAATGGCATACACAGTGCCACCATGCACAGCCTCCCCGAGGTATAGCTGAGAGACTGACCATGCGTCGGCACACAAGGTACCCCACACATGACAGGGCACACCCTCCCAAGGACACACCCCGACCCAGCACTGGGCACAATAGCCAGTGCAGACACCCATAGTGGTGCATGGAAACATGCACCACACCGGATGCAACACAGTGCATGGACAAACATCCACCCATACCCAAGGGCAAACCAACACAGGGACGCAGTAGCAGGGCAACCAAGACTCCAGCGTGGGGCCATGGAAACTGTGTACACATAGCCAGCAGTCCTCCATGGCACAGGAGTTCCAGCCACCCAGCGCAGGCACTGTGGACCTGTACGCCACCATCATTTGGCCAGAGCACAAGTCACAGACAGTGGTGCACATCCCCTGCAACACACACAAGCCACAGCATGGAGGTGGGACAACAACAGCAGAGGCCACAGTGTCACCCAAGGCAGACATGCACCACACCAGTGACAGGAGGCAACCCAGCATTGTGACGGGTACAGTGGCTGCCCTGCATGGACAGCCATCACTGACATGCCAGCAGACCGTGCAGGTCACAGACTTGCAAGGGTGTCAGATGCACAATCCATGGATGGGCTGACAGGTGCACCATGGACACAGAGCATGCACCATGGACCACTGCACACAGTCATCCAGTGCACAGGGAACAACACACACACCACAGACACTGACTGATAGCTACTCCCACACCATAGTCACTTCCCCACGGACACACACACACACCCGACTGCACCACCCTGACGCTCATGCACACCACTGCAGCTGAGCACCTATAGCCCACTGCAAATCAGAGACCACCACAGTAGTCATATCAAAAGAATTGTATTCAAAACATCCAATGAAACTATATACAAATATTTATAGATGTGTGGGGAGGGCCACAAACAAGGGTGGGGTAGGTAAGGGCAGGGTGAACAAATGGTACAGGAAAGGAGGGTGTGGGTGGGTCCAGGGGTAGGGAAATCAAGAGCAGTTCAATAATCAGTGGGAGCCCCACTCCTTGCTCCGGCTGCTCCTCCTTCCATGCCTCCACCTGACCCCCAGCCACTCAGTCCTCTGCAGGATGTCCAGCGACGCCCTGGCCATAGTAAGAATTTCCTGCAGTGCCTCCCTGATCATGCGCAGCTGCTGGACACCTAGGACAAGGGAGCAGAGTCAATAGGTGTGACTGCACAGCCCCATACAGCCCACCCACTCTGCATGGCATACGGCCATGGAACATGCCTCTGTGATGGTGTGTGACCACCCACAGTGATCGTGTCTACAAGACCTGCCCACCCAGGCACACACAGCCATGCAGGCCACTGCACACACCCACCGGCCAAGTTGTGCACAGCACCACCATGGCTGTTTAGTGACATGGCTATGTGGTGCGAAGGCAGTGGCACAGCCATGTACCCGGTGCATGCATGGACCACCATTGATGCACTCCCAGACATGTGGTGCCACTGGACAGTGCTGACTGTAACAAGTTGCGTGCATGGCAGTGGTGTCAATGGATGGTGGCCATGCCCCACTGCCTGCCCTGTTACACAGCATGCAATAGTAATCATGGAGGTAAGGCGCTCACCATCATCAGGCTGGTCCCTCTGCCGCTGTGGACCTTCGCCACTCCTATTGTTCCGCTCCTCCAGCTGGCGCCTCTGCTCCCTTGCCAGCCGTCTCTCTTCTGACCCTAAGGTGCAAACATGGAGAGAGGAACATCAGTACAATCCTGTAGCAAAGTCCTCCACCCACATGTGTGTGCAATCCCACAGCCAGACCCACCCACCCCACACCCTGATAACACCACCACAGCCAACACCAGACAGTCCCCTATGTTCGAACACATGCAACCATAATACCCATATGGAAGATAAAAGTGTATGGACGTTACACCCACCTGGCTGTGGCACCGTGCCCCTTCTAGCACGTGCCCGCAGGTGGGTAAGCAGGTCTGGGTCCCTCCGCCTCAGGTCCCCATACCTGCGGCGGCACTGCTCTGCCATCTGCCCCATTTCTGTGGCCTCCTCCAGGGTGTCGGCCACCTCCTGCCACACCTGGCTCCTGGACCTGTCCAGGGGTGCCTCCCCAAACAGTGGGCCAAAAAGTGGCTCAACAATGGCAACCAGGTTTGCCATTTCAATCTGGCTTCACTGGGCAGCTCTCCTCCGCGCCATCTCTCTTGCTCAGTAGGTTCAAAATTGCACTCTGCAGAGCAGTTCCACCACGTGCAGATGCTGCATGGTACAGCGCTGCCATTCCCTATTGTGCTGTCACCGAACAGGGTGATAGTGGTGCACCCATGCCTGACGCATGGCGCCTAGGGGGCAAAGGTCGGGCACAGGGTCAAGGGTCTCTGGCGCATGGACAGGCACAGCGCGATTGGAACCCAATGAGTGTAGCGCAATTGGGTGTCTGTGTGCTACCTCCAGTAGCGGCCTACCGCGCTGTTGCCCCACTGCGCCTACGATGCCCCAGTGCCACAGCGCCATATAGGTGAACACCGCTGTAGCACCACTGGCACTATGGTGGCCTTGCCCTGCATTGCCTCCCACGCACAGCAGGTGCTTACGCCATCAATCCGGCATGCGGAGTTAGGTGTGTACTGCACGTCACAGAACTGCGCCCTTGGCTCAGCACATTCAACACAATTGCACAAAGCACAAAAGCGCAATATTCAGCCGTCATATGCAGATCAGCTAATCAGCCATTCAATGGCACAGCACTGCAATTTGCATCCACTTAAAGTTGCGCCTCGCCTCATTTGCATGGGTTGCGCTGTAAAAGTGCGACATTGGGCTGCATTGGCCATAGTCGGTACTGCAATCTATTGGTGAGTTGCATGCTGTTTGGGAGTGTGGACTGTGGATTTTGGGACATGCATGGGACTGCACAGTCACAGGTAACAACTTTCATTCTCACAGGCTGAATCATGACCGAGCGAGTTGTGGGAGAAGAGGAACAGAGTTGTGGGAGGAGGAGGAGGAGGTGGCCAAATTTCACCAAGGCCGAGATGGATGCCCTGTTTGAGGCCTACTTGGACCAGGAGCCACTTCTCAGCGGATGCCAGGGAACACTACAGGCCCATGCTGCTGCATGGGAGGAGGTGGCATGTGCTGTGAACCTGCATGGCAGCCACCAGCGCTCCATGCAGGAGTGCAAAAAGAAGATGGGCACAGACAGGAGGAGGATTAAGGAGAAGGTGTCTGCCATCAGGGCAGCATGATCTGCGACAGGTGGGGGACAGCTGGAGGTGTTACACCTGACCCCACAGGAGGAGAGGGTTGCTGGCAGCATGCAGCATTGTGCCATTGAGGGTGTTCCAGGTGGTGGCTTCCAGGTGGGTGGTAGCCCGTCACTGCATGGTAGGTCATGGTCTGTCTATTGGGGGGGTAGGGTAGGTCACATGCAGTAACGCAACTTTGTTTTCCCTTACAGATCCTGAGCGTCTGCATGGGTCAGCGGTGGTGAGCCTCTCCCCTGAGGCCAGTCAGATGGAGATGGAGGAGTGCCCATCCACCTCCACAGGTATACACGGCTCAGTGCGACAGTGGGCCCGCCTGGCTGTCCAGAGTGATGTTGTTGGAACAGGTGCAGAGGAGGCTTTGCCCATGTCCCAGCATGCCAGCATCCACGGATGCCAGCAGGCTGTGACTCGGGCTGTTGCCGTGTCCGTCACCGATGATGATGTCGCTAACATCATGGGCAGTGACACGTGTGTGCCACAGGATGGCCACAGAGCAGGTAACATCGTGGCCATGGATGTGGGTGGTGCCGCTGTGGAGGCCTGCATGTCATCACAGTCCCAGCCTGTGCCTGTCAGCACCAGTGGGGCAGCACTGGTGTGTGTGTACAGGACAGTGGGACTGTTGCAGCCACTGCGGCAGCACCAGTGAGCCCTGGGGAGCAGCAGCAAGAGGGGCAGCTTCAGCAGTCTGCCAATGGGCTTGGAGGTACAGTGTCAGGGGGAGGCATCAGTGCACTGCCTGTGGACATGCCCAGACCTGGTCCTGGTGTGCAGCACCCACCCTCAAGGGGTGCTGAGCATCAGGGCCGTGCACACCCTGAGGGACAGGATGCCAAGCAGGCAGATGACCTCTTGGATGAGCACACCCACAAACTGCAAACATCGGTCAACCAACAAATGTGGCTTGCGACATCGGTGGATGCACTGCATGCAGCTCTGGAGTGGGCAGAGGAGCATCACAGCAGAGACACCGCTCTGATCCTGGCAGGGATGGACTGGTTGCGGGAGAATGTGACCGCTGCCATTGACAGGCAGACACAGGCATTCACTGCTGTCATGGCCACATTGGGCACGCAGTTATTTGCCCATGCGTCGCAGACACCACGCAATGCACTGTCCACCCCGTTTCCGCGCCGTGCAACACCATCCTTGTCAGCACGGGTTCGTTGTGGGTATCCGAAGCCGCTGGTGCAGGCATGTTCAGTGTGCTGCTGGCCCTGCGTGAAACACGGTCGCGTTCATGCAGTGGAACCCCTGGGGACCATCGGTGCCACCTATGAGGCCAGTGGTCAGCCTGTCGGTGCTGGCGGGTCTCGGCGGGCCACCACACATCCGTGGTGGCCAAGCACTGTGGCACATGACTGACCTGTCTCCCAATGTGGCTCCTGCCTGATGCTGCCCTGTGTGCATTGTGTCATTCAGCGGGCAATGCGGGTGGGTACCCAGCCCTGCATGCAGACACACAGTCCATCTGCACACCCTCCCGGCAACTGTCCACAGTTGCATGTGCATGATGATGCCTGCATTGTGCTGTACACCAATGTGCAATGGTGCTCAGCATCTGACATATGCACAATGACAGGCAGTGGGTGTGGTTGTCTGTGGACATGTGTGTGGCTAGGGGTGGCATTCTGGGTCGGTGTGCCTCCTACCCTTTGTGCATGTCTGGTGCGTTTGTGTGTGTGTGTGTGTGTGTGTCTGTCCATGTGCCATGTTAGACCTCACTCATCCCTGGTGGTGTGTGTGGTTCCATGCTCGGCCAGTTCCCTTGACAGCATGCACTTCTGGTGTGTGTCCATGCGTGTTTGTGGATTGTGCCTTTGCCACTGGTGGTTGCACATGGCCCCATGACTTACCTGGGTTGGCTGAAGTGCTCCTCCGTGATGGTGTCCCGGTGCAGCTGTGCCAGCCGGAGCAGTCGGGGGTCCCGTCGCCCAAGTGGGGGCTGCCCATCACCATTGTCACTGGCGTCCTCATCATCCCTATTGCTGTCCCCTTCTTCAACCTGTATGGCTATCCCACATTCGTTGGCCATGTTGCGGCAGGATGCAACAGGTCAGGAATAGTCCACACGCCTTTGAGGGGCTGTACTGTAGGGCACCGCCGGAGGTGTCCAGGCAATGGAAACGTGCCTTCAGCATCCCGAACACCCACTCGATGACATTACGTGTGGTGGCATGTGCCTCATTGTAGCATTGCTCTGATGGGGTCATGGGCCGGCGGTAGGGTGTGAGCAGCCAGGGATGGAGTGGGTATCCACTGTGTGTATAGGGTGGAGGTTAGTTTGGTGATCAGCAGCACCCTGCCCTGGGCCATGTAGGCCACTACCCATGTCACCTATGGCCATGGCCCCCAGGCCCTATGATTGTCTGTGGGGTTTGCATACTCACCCTCTAGGTTGCCAGTGGGGATATCCCCACTCTCGAATCTTTGGCACAGTGCTGACTGGTGCCAGATGAAGGCATTGTGTGCTCCCCCAGGGTGCATGGCACAGACATTGATTATGCGCCCCCTGGCATCGCACACCACCTGGCAGTTGATGCTAGCATAGCCCTTCCAATTTATATATGCGGCCCCCTCAGGGCCAGGTGGTGTGCGGATGGCCACATGGGTGCAGTCTATTGCCCCTAGCACACCAGGCATACGTACTACCCTGTGGAACTCCTGTATGTTTGCTGTGTGCTCCGCCTGTGTGCTGGGGAAATGAATGTACTCCACAGCATGTGGTAGCAGTGCACTGAGGAATTGGGTGAGGTGGCACAATGCGGCCAACTGGGTTATGCCTGCGGTGTCCCCAGTTGGTCTCTGGAAGGTACCCGTGGTGAGCAAGCACATGCAAGCTGTCACTTTCGTCTCCACTGACAGAGCATGGCTCCGTTGTGTGGGTGCCTGCATCACATCACTGCACAGCTCACAGAGCCACCTCAGAATTGCCCGATTCAGGCGGTACCCACCCACGATCTCCGTATCACTATACAGCTCAAAGCTGGTGCAGGCTCGGTACTACCTGTTGGGGCATACCGCCAACAGGCTCTTCCATGGCTGCGCCCCCTGATGCCCACCTTCTCACCCCTCATTACTGCCTCCATCTGGATGGTGGGCATCATTGTCCCTGGCTTGTTCACCCCCAGCAGCTATTTCTGTGTTCCCCCCACTGTCCTGGCTGCTACTTCCCCTGCACCAGGAACACCTGACTGTGCTGGCCTCACTGCTGCATGTCAAGTACTTTCCCCTTCTGCAATGTGGCTCCCCACACCTTCTTCTAAGCCTGTGGTTTCCAGGTGCCCTTTCCCTGGCCTGCCCTGTGTGTCCCTCCTGCCCAGTTTCTCTGGCTAGAGTTCAGCCTCATATGTCTTCCCTATAGCGTTCTTGCACCTCTCCCTTGTTCTTTTATTTTAGCTCATTTCCGCTGTATAACCTTCCACTGCTCCTTATTGCACATGGGGCATGTTGTTGAAAATTGCTCTGCGCCATTTATGCATGGTTCCTCCCCTTCAGTTGCACATACATTCATTATCATTGCGCTGTTGCTCAGCATGATTTGAGGGGTGCAACTGCCTCCCGCTGAATATCACAGAGATGGTGCATTTTCGGACTGGCGGCTGGCACAACCCTATTAAACTATGGCGTAACTCTTTTGAATATCTAGGCCTGTGTGTCCATCTCTGTTCTTCAAATCTCTTTTGCAGTTCTTGACTTAGCTCTTTTATAAGTCTTTTCAACCCCATCCTTAGCAAGCATCCTGTTTTTGTAAATATCAGGCAGGGCTGCTAGAACACAGTGTGCTTGAGCTGAGAGGCCTCCTTTGCAAAGGTTCAAAGATTTGTACTAAAGTAACCTCTAGAGTTTACAACAGCTTTCTACAATCATCTCAAAATACAATATATATATATATTTCAACAGTAACACTATATATTTTCCAAATAAAAGTGATCCCATTATTAGTTAAATTTTCATACAATGATTTGCACAGATTTTTATATCAGCAGGGAAGAAAAACAGCCTGCAAGAGCAGACTAAGATACAGTGAGAGACAAAGAATTGCAAGATTGTCAGGTGATCAAGTCTAAGGTCTCACACAAAAATATAGTTGCGCAACTGGACAGACAAATAGGAAGAACAGATTCTTACATTTAAGCACTTTCTCCACAACTGGGACAGGGTACTATTCCACCCTGTCACATACACCCCCTCCTTAACAGGGAACCTGTTTTGCAAAAATAGGTTTCCAAACCTTTCTAACAGTACAGCAAACAGTGAAGTTCAAACTCATACATTTATTTTTCAGCCTTCAGAATCCTTAATTCCTGATTCATATCTTGACAGAAAATCAGCATTGCTATTCTCTTTACCAGATTTATGTATCACAGTGAATTTAAATGGCTGCAGTGCCAGGTACCACCTTGTGATTCTGGATTTTTAATCTTTCATCTGGTTAAGCCAGCAGAGAGGACTGATCTGTTACAAGAACAAAGTCAGTTCCTAGCAAATAAAACTTCAGGGACTCCATAGCTCACTTTGCTGCTAGACATTCCTTTTTCATTGTTGGCTTGCCGGCTTGGCGCCAAGTCAACATCTTGCAGTAGTCGGAGTTGAGGCGCAGCCGCTGTTGGGCGGTATGGGGCATGCATGAGTGGTGCATCCCTCATTCCCCAATCAGTCTGCATGCCGGTGCCACCATGCATACATAATGAAGTGAGCATCTAAGCAAGGTCCACTGCAATCCTGAGCAAAGCTCGTCAAAACCAGCGGTCCTTTGCTTTACGCCATACTTCGCCACCATATGAGCATGGTTGGCGGCGGTGGCAGCCTCACATCTGCTGACATTGGAGGTGCCCAATCCCCCTGTTGTTAACCCCCACTTTGTCTGACGGCAATGGGGGAGCCCACTCCCCATCGGCATAAACCCCTCCAATGTTGAATGCTGAGGGGGGTGTCCAATCCCCCTCAGCTTACGGACCCCCCGCTGTCTTTGTGTGCTAACAGAGGAGCCCACTCCCCATCAGCATTACACCCCAATTGTTGAATGCCGAGGGGGATGCCCAATCCCCCTCAGCTCGTACCCCCCCATTTTCTGTGTTTTCCGATGGGGGTGCCCAATCCTCGTCGGCATTACTTTCTCCCCCCCATGTTGTGTGCCGATGAGGGTGCCCAATCCCGTCAGCTACTGACACCCCCAAAACAGTTAGGTGGCATGCAGGAGCCCACTCCAGTGTGCCAAATGCCTGAAAACCAAAACTGTCCCGCGATGGTTTCCCTGGTTTTGTTTTCACCCTGTAAGGAACTTGTCCCTCGTAGTTCGCTGCCTTCCTCCCCACCGCACCCACCCACTCGCACCGCATCCCCTCACCCCCATCCCATACTTACCTCTGGAGTCCGCGACAATCTTGGTGGACCAGGAACATCTGCACTCTTCAAAGCCGACCACGAACTGAGGAAATACTGGTAAGCTGTATAATGCAATGAATAGGGTTTTTTCAACTTTGCTGCATATCTCAGGAATTTCTTGGAATTTTGGCACCAAATTTTCAACATGGGATTTTTGGAACCCCTCCTCATGAATTCTGTCACTTGCATGGTGTTAATCAGCCTCAAAAGGTGATTTTGCAGTCACTGTGCGAAATCACCTTTCAGGACCTATTAATGAAATGACAGTGCCAGTGTTCATGAGGTGGCCTCTCAAAAAGCCTACGTTCCAAATTTGGTGGAATAAATCCAACAAATGCCTGTTTTACAGGCGTGCGTTGTGCAGGTGCTACGCAGGCTCGTAACTTCGTGCATTTGCAATATTTTAACGCCGGATTTTCAGCATTGTCATTTTTGTACACTTCCTTGTGAACAGTACAGCTGTCATTTCCACATCCTGCCCAAAATGTGTTTCCGCACGTCATGTGCACAATAGCGCAGATGCTGTGGGAAATCAGTGTTTGGGCCAGATTATGAAAATGACAGTGACACAGTTCATGAGCAGAGGTCCTAAATGCCTATGTTGAAAATTTGGTGATGATATTCCATAAAATGACTGTGATACCAGCATGCATTGGCAGATTGCATGCATGCTCGTACTGTCGTGCATTTGTGATATTTTCACTCTGGATTTTCACCATTGCCATTTTTCCACACCTCTTGATGAACAGTACAGTCGCCATTTCACATATCCTGCCCAAAATGTGTTTTCGCACTTCCAGCACAGAATAGCATGGTCGCTATGCGAAATCACTTCTTGGGACACTTTGAGGAAATAACAGTGACACTGTACATGAGCAGAGGTGCTAAAATGCCTATGTTGAGATTTTGGTGCCGAACGCCCATAAAATGGTGGTGTTGCAAGCGTGTGTTGCATATTTCCCACGCACCCTTGTAACTTTGCAAATTTGGTATATTTACATGCCACATTTTCAACACTGGCATTTTTTTACACCTCCTTATGAACTGTGCAGCTGTCATTTTTCACATCCTGCCCAACATGTTTTCCCGCACTGCACTACCAAACACCCAAAGGGACACCCTAATGCCTGTCACTGTCTGCAGGGTGGGGGTGGGTTGGCACCAGTTCAATACTTCACTGCCATTCCTATGATGCATCTCTAACTCCTGCACTGCCAATGCCAGCAAGCCAACATTCAGCGATTGACAAATGCTTGTTGATATTGGAGTACCTTTCTGTCTGTCATGCAGTTTCCTACTTATGTACAGAATAGGATCTTCCTTCCCACCTATATTTTATTTTATTTTATTTATTTATTTAGTTTTTGTTGACCGGTAAGTGCACTAGACAAATCCTGCCTATTTTCAGGCACGACCGGGAGGGATACAGATGAATTCCAACTGACCTTGAACCAGATTAAGCTGTTGGACTCAGTACTGCACCGAGGTCTACCTTGGATGCATCGTTTGAAGCAAACATTGTTTCTCAAAGTCTGGGCTTATTAAAACAGGGCTGAACATAATGCAGCCTTTATGGCTTGAAAAGCTTCATCACACTCTAGGGTACATTTCACATTATTTGGGTACAGTTTTTTCATGAGTTCAGTGAGGGGAAAAGCTAACTCAGCAAAGTTGGAAACAAATCTCCGATAATAACTAGCTAGTCCTAAAAATGACCTGACATGTTTCTTTGCTTTAGGGACAGGGCTGTTAGCTACAGCTTCTATTTTAGAAACCTCTGGTTTAACTTCTCCATTTCCCAACACATAGCCCAAATATTTGGCTTCCTGCATGCCCATTGCACATTTAGTAGGATTAATAGTCATACCTGTATTTTTGATAGCTTGGATAACTGCTCATAAGTGTTCCAGGTGGCTTTTCCAGTCTGGACTGTATACCATGACATCATCCATGTACACAGCACAATAACCAGTGTGAGGGATAAATGACATCCATGTACTGTTGGAATGTAGACGCGGACCATGTAAACCAAATGGGCGTGGTGGTGAACTGATAGAATCCTACAGGGTGGCAAATGCAGTTTTGTCTCTGGATTCTTTAGCTAAAGGTATTTGCCAGTAACCTTTGGTGAGATTGAGGGTACTGATATACTTTGCACTCCCCAGTCTGACCACCAAATCATCTATTCTGGGCATAGGATAACTGTCAAATTCTGACACTTAATTAAGCTTCCTAAAACCAATGCAGATTCTAATACCCCCTTCTTTTTTTGTTTACAATTGCCATTGGAGATGAGAAAGTACTCGACTCCTCTATGATACCCAATCTTTCATTTTTTGTATTTCCTTGACCACATCAGGTCTTAACTGCTCTGGTAACTTGTATGTCTTTTGCCTAATAGGACAAGCATTCTTTGTCACTATTACATGCTCAACCCCTTTTGCTCGGCCTGGTAGCATGGTAAAAGTACTGTTAAATGTCTTTAGCACAGAACGAATGTCTGCAGTTTGTTCTGAGGTTAAGGAAACATTCACCTTTACAGCATCAGCATTTACAATTTGTTCCAGTCTATCATAGGCTACATCAATATCTTCCTTATAGGTTTCTGATAAAACTAGCAAGGCAGCTTTTGGCATTTTTCAACCCATTTCTTGAGGAGGTTAGCATGGTATATCTTAATAGGATTTTTCTTGTCAGGGGTCTCAATCTCATAGTTAACAGTGGCAGTAAATCCAAAAACCTTATATGACCCTTACCACTTCATTAACAGTTTATTTTCTGTTGTGGGCAACAGCAGCAAAACCTTTTTACCTTGCTCAAAAACTTTTTCTTTTACCCCATGGTCATAATATACCTTCTACTGGTTTGGGGCCTCTTCCTGATTACTGTGGACAATTTCAACATATTTTGCCAGCTTCTTTCTTAGGGCACACCTATAAGTTATAGATTGTTTCTGAGTAGGGTTATCTTCCAACGTTTCTTTTATCACATCCAGTGGCCCTGTTGGCTGCTCACCATACATCATTTCCAAATGGTGAAAACCTCATTGATGCCTGTGGCACTTCTCTGTTAAGCAAAAGTAAGGAGGCAAGTATTGGTCCCAGTCTTCCTTCCCTTTTACAAACTCTTTTAACTTGTATTTGTATTCAAGACCGTCTGTCTGAGAGTGATAGGGGAGGTTCTATAAGCAGTGATACCTAATAGTCTGTACAGCTCCTTAAACAATGCAGCACCAAAATTACTACCCTGATCAGTAATAATTTCTTTAGGTGTGCCCACTGTGCTGAAGATTTTGGCCAGCTCTGCTGCAACTTTTGGGGTTGTAACAGTACGCATTGAAACTGCTTCTGGGTATTGAGTAGCAGAGTCACATACTACCATGATAAATCTATTACCCTTTTTACTTTTGTCTAAAGGACCAACCACATCTATTGCAATTCTCTTAAAAGTTACATCTATCAAGGGTAGGGGCACCAGGGGCACCTTGTCTTTTCTAGTGATTGGGGCTACTTTTTGACATTCGGCATAGGAATTACAATAGGTAGCAACATCTTCATGAATTCCAGGCCAGTAAAATCTGTACAGCAATCTGGCAAGGATGCAATCCCTCCCTGAGTGACCAGCCATAGGACTACCATGTGCTGTCTGTAACAACTCTGTTCTATACTTCTGTGGAATAACCAATTGTTCTGTCTGTTCCCGTGTCTGAGATTTAACCCAAACTCTGTACAGTAACCCGTTGCATTTCTTAAACATTGGTCCACCCTGTTTTGGTTTCACCCTCAGCTGCTTGAAATAACCCTGGAGAGAAACATTGTTAGCTTGCTCTGAAAGAAAATCACAATCAGTTAACAATTTAGTTTCAGCATTTTCATATTTTAACCCTTTATGTCCATCAGTCATTTGCTGCCACAGTTTCTTCAGGCATCGTCTTTCTTTCTTTCTTTCTTGGATTTCCGGATCTTGAAGCTGTGCTCAAACAGAGTCTGCATCAAATCACTGAAAGGAAAAGTGTCCCACGTCTGAAATTTTCTTTGCCCTGAGGGCTTGTCACCACAGCTGCTGAAACATCAGGATTTACTCCTTCTTTGATCAACTCAGTAAATCCTGGAAAGTAATTTCCAATAATCACAGGTATAGGTAACTTAGGTATTACCCCCACTTTCATTTGGTGTGACACACCCTTAATGGTCAGAGTCACTTGAGTGGTGGGAGAGTATTAAGTGTCCCCGCTGATGCAGATTACTCCAGTACCTGGTTCCTTTGCACAGTGTTTTCCCAGCACTTTAACATGCACTAGGGTCTGTCTGCTTCCCAAATCAATGAGTCCCTTCACAGTCTTATCCCCCACCTTCACATCTGTTAAGTACTTGTCCCAATTTGCCAAGGACAAATCTGCTCCAGTGCCACTCTCCTTACTGTGGCAGTTTCAAATGGCCTGGCTTATTACAGTTAGAGCAGATAACATCTTTGGGCACTGAGTTGTTACCCCCACCAGAGTTCTCATCAGGCTTGGAGCTTAAATGGGAAAAAGAGTGTCTTACCAGTACTTACAAACATAGAAACATAGACTTTGATGGCAGATAAGGACCGCTTGCCCACCTAAATTGCCCATTTCTACTCTATTGGATAAGCTGCAGATTATAGATAACCAACAGCCTACTTCTCCCAACCCCACTATAATTGCCTTATGTCTGTCACATGCATGTTTGAATTCCTCCACTGTTTTAGACCCCATAACCTCTCCAGGAAGGTGGTTCCATACGTCCACCACTCTCTCCATGAAAGAAAATTTCCTCACATTGCCCCTGAGCCTTCCTCCCCCCCATCTTTAAATTGTGCTCCCTTGTTCTTGCACATCTCTTTTTCTGAAAGATGCTACCCTCCTGGGCTTTGTTGATTCCCTTGAGGTACTTGAAAGTTTCTGTCATGTCCCCCCTCTCCCTCCTTTCATCAAAGGTATATATATTAAGCTCTCTCAATCTCTCTTCATATGGTTTCTGTTGCAGACCCTGCACCATTTTAGTTGCCCACCTCTGGACTGCCTCCATCCTGTCTATGTCCTTGTGGAGATGGGGTCTCCAAAACTGCACACAGTACTCCAGATGGGGTCTCACTAACTGTCTATACACAGGGATAACCATTTCCTTTTTTCTACTTGTGATGCCCCTCCCTATGCATCCCAGTATCCCCTGGCTCTCCTTACTGACTTCTCACATTGCTTGCCCACCTTTAGGTCATCTGATATGACTACCCCCAGGTTCCGTTCCATTATTGTTCTTGTTAATATCTCCCCAACCATTGTGTACTCTTCTCCTGGATTTTTGATTCCTAGGTGCATTACTTTGCGCTTCTTTACATTGAATCTAAGTTGCCATGCATCTGACCATGCCTCCAACCTTGCCAAGTCCCTTCTCATCCTTTCTACCCCCCTTGTGTATCAACTCTGTTACATATCTTTGTGTCATCTGCAAAGAGGCATACCTTTCCTTTCAGACCCTCTGCAATGTCACCTACTGTATAAAGACGTTAAAGAGGACTGGGCCCAGTACTGAACCCTGAGGTACTCCACTAGTAACCTCCCCTTTCTTCAGACTGAATTCCATTCACTATTACCTTATGTGTCCTGTTGTGCAGCCAGTTTGCTACCAGGCTACCACCCTGGGACCCACCCCAGGCTGGCTAGCTTGATTATTAATCTTTGTGTGGACTGTGTCAGCTTGCTAAAATCTAGGTAGGCCATATCCACAGCCCCTCCTGATCTATTACTTTGGTCACCCAGTCAAAGAAGTAGATTAGATTCATCTGACATGACCTTCCTGTTGTGAATCCATGCTGCTTTGGGTCCTGTGCCCTGCTGGCCTCTAGGTACTCAACAATTCTTTCTTTCAGAAGTGATTCCATCATTTTCCCTACCACTGAGGTCAAACTAACAGGTCTCTAGTTTTCTGCTTCTGCCTTACTCCCACTTTTGTGAAGGGGAATCACATCTGCCCTCCTCCAGTCCTCAGGCACCACCCCATCCTCCCATGATTTGTTAAAAAGGGTGATCAGTGGAGTCACTAGGTCCCCCCCTTAGTTCTTTTAGGATTCTGGGGTGAATCCAGTCAGGCCCCATTGCTTTGTCCACCTTGAGTTTTAGGAGTTCTTTCAGGACTCTTTCTTCTGTAAATGGACTGGTGTCAATCCCCCTACCCAGAGTGCTTCTATTGTTTGGTTTAGGTAACTCTCCCTCTTCTTCTTTTGTGAATACTGAGCAAAAGTATTCATTCAGTATCTCTGCCTTTTCACTGTCTCCCTCTGCTCACCTCCCTTCTCCTTTATTAATCTTCACTATCCCTCCCTTAACCTTTCTAGGCTCCCTAATGTACCTATAAAAAGGTTTGGACAGCTGGTTCTGATCGCTGTATGATTTTTTGTAAAATAAAATGTAGTGTGATTGTCTGTCATGAAATCCTTGTGCCCTGGGATACCCCTCCCCCAAGGTTTTAGCTACAAGATGTTAACCTGAAAGCCAGGAGATAATTAAAGACTGGAAGAGACATAAATTAAGGATCTCCTGTTTATCTGGCTTAATTGTAGCTGCCAGCTAACAGGATGGAGATCATAAACTTTTATGATGTTTAAGGAAGAAAACAGGTTATGTCACTTTGGTGCTAAGTCATAAATGTTCTTTGATGTCTTTGAAAAGCAGGATGCTGCTCATGGATGAAAGAAATAACTGAAAAATCAGACTTGGTTGGGGAAGTCATATGGGAAAATTAGCTTTGCTGAAGTCACAGAATTTAATGCCTCTTATCAGGACATCCTGTTTTGCACATTTTTTTATATATTCTGACGGGAGGAGATAGGTGACCTATGGAAGAGGTTGGCAAAGACTGTTTTAGACTGTATTCTGTATTCCATTTAGAGACACATTCTTGTTTGGACTCTGAAGAAGAAACATCCACTTCAAGCACTGTTAGAGTTATACATTAGATAGACAAGTCTAAGTGTATTGTTGGTAGGAATTTGCACTTTTTAAACCTTATTCTATATTCTTTTAAGTGATTGTATGCATTGCGATATATTGTTCTGTATTTACATTTTACATTTTTATCTATTTTAAAGTAAACCTCTATTTTAAAGAGACTGCTTGGTGTGCCTTCAAAATTCTTTCTTTGACAAGTGAAGCATATATGGTTAAAATTGACACTATGCATAGCTTAATGATATACCAAACTGGGAAAAGGTAAGAGTTTATCTGAGGTCTTTCACAGAGTTTTTAAGGGTTCATTTTGTACACCTGGTTAGGTGCCTGCGGGTGAAAGATATCTGGCATTTCCCTGCAGAGCAGAATTATCTGAGCCTGTACATTGGGTATGCTAGCAAGAGGTTCACAGTTTGAATCCCTCCAGAACTTGAGACCAAAGGTTGATTCAAACCCACAAAACAGACAGGAGGGTTACCCTGTTTCTGTTACCTGTTCACAAGACTGCGCCGGAGGTTGGCACCATGCAGGCAGAGGGCCTGACCTGCTGAGTAGGTTTGCAACAAGGTGGCTATCTTTTCCTCAGTTTGGGCCTTTGCTATTCTGACTGCCTTTCCTCACTTGGCTGTTACTTCACTGCTGTGGCATCTGTCTAGCCATTGCAGTCCTCAGCCAAAAAACAGCCTTTTCCCCACTGTCTGATCAGTGTTCCTTACCCTACAGCTGCACATCTGTAGGCAAGATTTTGATGAATTGCTCCATGGCAAATGTGTCAATGATCTGTGGGATGGTTTGGCTCTCTGGTTGAGCCATTTTATCAGGAGTTCTCTGAGTTGGGTGAAAGCTTCTCAAGGATTGTTGACCGAGTTGTACCTCAGAGATTGAAATCTCTGCCTGTATGTCTCTCCGGAGATGTAATACCTTTTCAGGATTTTGCTTCTCACCAGGTAACAGTTTTCTGACTGTGCAGTGTCCATACTGCAGTAGGCAAGTTGGGCTTTCCCTGTCAGGTAGGGTACCAGTCTGATTGTCCATTGCTGCTTTGGCCTTTGGCAGGCTGTGGCAATTCTTTCAAAAGTTGTCAGGTATGTCTCAATATCATCTGAGGCACACAACTTTGCAAGTTTGATGGTTTTTAAGTTGCTTGCATTTTTTGCTCATCTTGGTCTGTGCTGGATCCTCTGCCTTTGATAGCTTGCAAGGCATCCAGCCATTGCTGCTCCTGTTTCTGCATCTCTTCTCTCATCTGCTGCTCCTTTCACTGCATCTCTTCTCTCCTCTGTGCTTCTAAACATTGCATCTCTTTTTCTTTCTGCTTCTCAGTCTCTTTTTGTTGTATAGCCCACCATTTGAAAAAGTCTATCAGGCTTTCAGGTTCTGTCACTGCCTGCTCTTTTTCCATAACATGTGCTGGCTGTACAATCTCGAACTGGACTTCTATCTCTGCTAGTATGGCTGCTATTCTCCTGGTAACCACTTCTGGACTTGCTGCTGCAGAATCCATACCTTCCTCTGTGCTTCCCTGGTACTAGGTCCAGTACCCACACACAGAACTCCTGTCTTAGGGTATGCATGGTATAAATCCCACTTAGGCTGACACCATCTGTCATTGAGGCACAGGTCAGGAAGCATAGAAAAACCAGGAGCAGTTGTAGAATTCACCAAAAATTATTTATTTACACTAGCAGTATCATAAAATAAACTTGTTCATAATCACTATGTACAAAGGCAACATAAAATAATATTTTTCTTCATTCTCTGTGTGTCCATCTCTGTTCTTCAAATCTCTTTTGCAGTTGTGGCTTAGTTCTTTTATAAGTCTTTTCAACCCTCATCCTTAGCAAGCACCCTGTTTTTGTAAATATCAGGCAGGGCTGCTAGAACACAGTATGCTTGAGCTGAGAGGCCCCTTTGCAAAGGCTCAAAGATTTGCACTAAAGTAACCTCTAGAGTTTACAACAGCTTTCTGCAATCATCTCAAAATACAATTATATATATTTCAACAGTAACACTACATATTTTCCAAATAAAAGAGATCCCATTATCAGTTACATTTTCATACAATGATTTGCACAGATTTTTATGTTGCTTGCACGCATGTGCAAGAAACATAGTGCCATCATCCGAGTTTTCAGAGGTGTGGCAGCCCTCTTCCAATTCAGTCAGTGTGTTTGCAGGTGCAGCCGCAGTTCTCCAATTGCTGCTGAAGCTGTCTATGACAGCAGTCTAAAATGCAGTGGCGTACAGTTGAAAGGGGAGCGCGCTCAGTGAGCAGCAATAAGATATAGCCTGCTCAAGCACGCTCCCCTCACACACACACACACACACACACACACACACACACACACTGTGTGCTCGGCCACCCACACACTGTATATCCGATGAGGTGCCCAATCCCCTATTGGCTGTGCTCGCTCCCCCAAAAACTGAGTTGCACATGCCCGCTGGGTGCCTACCCCAGCATGGCAACAGATGTATAGCCGATGGGGGTGCCCAGTCCCCATCGGCTCCACTGTCCCCTGTACGCCAAGGTGCCACCCTGGGAGCACACCCCAGTGTGGCAACAGATGTTATCGCCGATGGGGGTGCCCAATCTCCATCGACTCCACTGCCCCACAAAGCATCCCAGGCTATGCTGGGAGCCCACCCCAGTGTGGCAAATGTCCAGCATCATCCTCCTGTTTTAAAAAAACCTGCAACGCAAAATGGTCCTCGCTGTCTGGGCCCCCACCCGCGCCACCCATAGCGACCCGCATCCCTCACACCCCGCCTCACCCCATACTTACCTCTGGACCTCAGCGCCGATGATCTTCGGTGACCAAGAAAATGTCTGCACTCTTCAAAGCCGACGCGAACTGAGGAAATGCCGTAAGCTGTATAATGTAATAAATAGGTTTTTTTCAACTTTGCTGCATATCTCAGGTATTTTTTGGAATTTTTGCACCAAATTTTCAACATGGGGTTTTTGGGACCCCGTCTCATGAATGCTCTCACTGTCATGGCGTTAATCGGGCCCGAAGGGTGATTTTGCAGTCACTGCGTGAAATCACCTTTCGGCACTGATTAACAAAATGACACTGCCAGCGTTCATAAGGTGGGCTCTCAAAAAGCCTACAGTATGTTGAAAATTTGGTGGAAGAATTCCTAAAAATGACTGTTTTATGAGTCTGCGTTGTGCACTTCCTACGCACACTCGTAAGTTTGCGAATTTTCAATATTTTCACTCCAGATTTTCAACATTGTCTTTTTACCACACCTCCTTAACAGCAGTACAGCTGTCATTTTTCACATCTTGCCCAAAACATGTTTCCGCCCATGTAGCGCACAATGGCATGGTCGGTGTGCGAAATCACTGTATGGGACACATTAAAAAATCACAGTGACACTGTTCATGAGAAAACGTCTTAAAATGGCTATGTTGAAAATCTGGTGACAAACTTCCTAAAAATGACTGTTCCACGAGCGTGCACTGCGCAGTTCCTACGCACACTCGTAAGTTTGCAAATTTTCAATATTTGCACTCCACTGACTTCCAAATACCTACACAGCACATACAAGCAAGCAACATTCGGCATTGACAAATGCTTGTAATATCAGATCTAGATATGCAAGGGAGAAAAACAGACAGCAAGAGGGGACTGAGATACAGCGAGAGGCAAAAAAGTGTGAGATTGTCAGGGTGATTAAGTCTGAGGTCTCACAGGAAAATATGGTTTCACAACTAGACAGACAAATAGACAGGAAAGAACAGATCCTTGCATTTAAACACTTTCTCCATAAGAATTGGAACAGGGTCCTATTCCACCCTGTCACAGAGCTCGGGGAGCTGAAAGCTGCTGCTGCATTTGGGGCTGCTAAGTATGCTCCAAAGAACTAGACTAGATATGTCATGGGTGTTATTAAACAGGAGCGAGGAGGAGAGAGAGAGAGAGACTGTGTGTGTGCATGTGTGTGTGTGTGTGTGTGCACGTGTGTCTGTCTGTCTCTCTGTGTGCCACAGCACTTGGGCTCGAAAAAAATTGCTCACCAGCAATTATATAAAATAAAAGATGAGGAAGAGTACATATGAGAATTTAAAGCACACCCTCAGTGTGGGATGCTTTGATAGCATCCATCACCTCAGGCGTGCATTAAATTCTCATATGCACACTTCCTCGTCCTTTATTCTATATATTAAGGTATTAATAACACCTTAATATAGTGTGCGTGTGTGTGTATGCATGTAGCATATATAGTGCTTGTTAGATATTAATGTGTTATTAAGGTATTAATAATACATTAATACAGTGTAATTAGCTAATTGGCATCATAATACATTGATTGACTACCATCATATATGAAATACATAGTGCTGTTTAGTTACCTCTAAAAGTAATCAGTTACAGTTACTAGTTACTCTCAAAGAAATGTAATCAGTTACAGTTATTTATTACTCTGTGATAAAAAGTAATCTGTAACTGTAACTGTAACTCATATTACTTTATATTACTTTTGAAAAGTCAGTTATGTTTACTTATTAAATATATTTATGAGCTTAGCAAACTCCAAAAATTAATAAAAACCCATTCTGCTGGATGAACGAAGCTTATTCACAGCTGTTTGCTTTAACCTCTAGACTGTACTGCCTACTGATAATCAGAAACTACACATTTCAAGGCTGGCCCCATGATGCCAGGCCAGTAGGTATGTAGCCACATTTGCATCTTGTAGACCTGAGTTCATGCCCAAAATTGTGAGAGAAAAGGCTGTAAGAGAGAGAACAGAAAAAGACAAAAATTGGTGCTGTGGCAGTCCCAGAAATCTGTACTGGCATGAACAGAGCCATGGTTTAGAAATCCTGATATGGGGCCCAAATACCTGTTGGCACCACAGATCAAGCCTTGAGATGTGTAGTTTGTGATGATCAACTGGCAGTATAGCCTAGTGGTTAAAGCAATCCTGAAGATGGAATATTTTTGCTAACATTTTGAAATGTAAAGGTGATAACTCACTAGTTTCAATGCACATTTAATTATTATAAATGTAGAAAGTGTTGTAATAACACCTTATAACACATAATAAAACAGACAATTTCCTGTTTAGCGGTTGGATTATCTACAGTGACAAGAGGGCCAAATCCCTTTGTGACATCATTTCCTGTCAGGAACCTAAAGCACATGGCTGCCATGAGCCCTTACTTACTAGCTGATTTACATCTGTATAACTCTGGACTGCAAAGATTTGCAGATAAATACAGTGACTCACTCAAATTAGCTTTTCATGGGCTTTAATCCATTAAGAAATCCTGTAGATGATAGTTCCCCTTTACAGTTTAAAAAAAGTGTTCAGCAGTGGTCAGGAGGAAAAAACAGCCCAGCCTGCTCTACCTACCCCTAAGCCATCTAACATACAGTTAGCTGCACCACCACAGACCACACACTCCCCAACATCAGACACTGCCCATCCAGGGGGTCACATTTTTGCCTACTCCAGGGTCCCACCCCAGTCCCAGTGGGGCATTCCAATTTGGAAAGAAAAAAAACAGGAGGGAGGAGGCATCCTGACACAGTACAGGGTTGAAAGCAATCCCAGTGGCAGAATGATCCAAAGAGAACCACTCTGCTCCAGCTCCATTTCAAACCTGTGAGTGTTTTAGGGTAGTGTTGTGGGGTGGTGGGGGCTTGTGGTAGTAAACTCTTCCCCTCTCCCACCCCTGGCTGTCCACCACAACAATTTAAGTGGAACTGGCATTCAGGATCTTCTTGGAACAGGTACATTCGTTAAGTGAGAAAAGAAGTGGTTGATGGCCTGGCAGGGGTGTGGGTCTAGAAAATCTGGTGCAGTGGCCTAGCAAAGGAAAGTGTGGGCCATAAGACAACAAATCACCAACACCAAGCAGATATAAAACCTAGGCTCTGTAGAAAAAAAACACATCAATTTTAATGCTAATAGTAGGGAACAAGTTCAACTAAGAAAACTAATTCACTGGCACTGTCAGGACTGTCATCTCAGTGGCATAGATATGTGGCAGTAAATATATATCATAAACATCATGACTAGTACTCGGCAGCAATAAATATTCATTTTGATGTCTGACCCTGTCTCACCCACTTCTCATTCTCTCCTACTGTGCTGTGTCTGCCAGATGAAATGCATGATCTGGACGTCCAGTTCACCAACTTCAGTTCCAGTCATCTTCAGCTTCACACATCATCCTCATGCAACAAAATGGGAATGAACCAGATCCAGATTCCAGTGTTAAGAAAAAAAAGGAATTTAAAAATGATGTGAGCAACAGCTGCTACCTCCTTCCAGAGACGATCAGTCATCGCCCCAGCTGCTGCTCAGGCAGAGACCGCCTGTCTGCTTCCCCAACACCGCCTCCCATTGTGGCACTGTAGCACAAAACCAATGTGTTATTACTTCCTGCACAATGCCGGAGTCCACAGTGGACACATTATTACAGATGGCTGTTTGCTGTGTGAGTGAATCAAGCCCAAACACACAGCGGGGCAGCACACAGACATACCGTCAGATCAGACCCAGACCAGCTCCAGCTCACTCCTCAGCACGCGGGATACAGAGCCCCCCTCCCACCCAGCTGATCACAGTCATGACATGACAGACTGTGACAGAAGGCAAGGTAGTATCACATAGACAGATAACAGCAGACTGGTAGGTGTTAGGAGGAGTGAAGCAACAGCATTACAGTAGCCCAGCTGGGCATTTGCAATTGCAAATGCAGCAGTGAAGCCTGACTGATGTTACTGCAGCACTGCTTGGCTCTCTTCTCTTTTGCTGATGCTGACCCCATTCCTTCCTGGTCTCTCCAGGTTCACAGCTTTGGCCCTCGCATCACAGCAGGCCTCTGCGCCAACTCCAGGTTCACAGCCTTTCCCCCCAAAGTGCCCACCCAACCCCAAAACAACACTGCAGGCCTTGGTTCCGGCTCCAGGTTTATAGTTTTGCTACACTATCACAGCAGTGGAATTACCACCACTACAACACAGCAGGCCTCCACTCTGGCTCTATGTTCACAACTTCCCCCACACGCCATCATATCACAGGAGGCCTCTGCTCTGGCTCCAGTTTCACACAGCTTTGACAAATTGCCCCCATCCCCCCACAACAACACAGCAGGCCTCCACTCCGGCTCCAGATTCACAGCTTGCCCCAACACACCATCAGATCACAGCAGGCTTCGCTCCAGCCTCCCAGGTTCACAGCTTTACTCCCAACGGCGGATTGCCAACCTGCCCCACTACAATACAGCAGGCCCTGCTCCAGCTCCAGGTTAACAACTTTGCCCCACACCCATGAGATCACAACAGGCCTCACTCCAGCTTCAGGTTCACACAGCTTTGCCAAATCCCCCACTCCACCCCCACAACAACACAGCAGGCCTCCACTCTAACTCCAGGTTCACAGCTTTGCCCCAACACACCATCAGATCACAGCAGGCCTCTGCTGCAGCCCCAGGGTCACAGTTTTCTCCCAACACAGTGGTGTGCCCACCCTGCCCCACAACAACACAGCAGGCCTCATTCCATCTCTGGATTCACAGCTTTGCCCTCCACCCCTTCAGATCACTGAGGCCTCCATTCCAGCTCCAGGTTCACACAGCTTTGCCACCCCCCATCACAGCAGGCCTCTGTTCTGGCTCCAGGTACTCAAAACATTGCCACCTCATCCAAACCCCATCACAGCAGGCCTCCACTCCAGCTTCAGAGTCACATAGCTATGCCAAACTACCCCCACCCCAGTCCCCCATGATACAGCAGACCTCAGTTCCAGCTCCAGGTTCATAGCTATGCCACCAGCCCACACCCCAACACAGCAGCAGGCCTCCTGTCTGGCCCTAAGTTCACACAGCTTTACAAAATTTCACCCACACCATCACAACAACACAGCAGATCACAACAGGCCTCCATTCTAGAGTGCGCACCCTGCCCACATGACAACACAGCAGGCCTCAGTTGGTTTTGCACAGCTTTGCCACCACCTCTCCCAAGACAGCAGGCCTCTGTTCCAGGCCTGGATGAGGCTCACAGCTCTGCCCAGCTGCCCCCACACACAATCATTTACAGCAGCAGGTTCACAGCTTTGCTTGCCCTAGTGCCCCCAACAACAAAAGCAAGGCTAGGCCACCCCAGCCTAAGAGTCCTCATCTGAGGATCTGGGACCTCCATGTTCAGAGATCTGACCCCCCAACCCAGTGGTGGGTGGGTGACTCACAAGTTACAACTGCCTGCCTGGCAGAGGCAAAACTGGCTCTCTCCCCCTTCCAGACCATTCAGCCAGTCTCAAAAAATAAGAAATACTTAAATAATTGTAACCCCCATGTTGGGGGCTTACCTGTATAGTCCCTGAAATGGCTCCTGTCCCCCAGGGTTTTGGTTCACCCCCATTTCTTTTTTCCCAGTCCTGGTGCTTCCCCTGTGTCCCAGTATAGTCCCTGAAGCCTCCCACTGGCTCCCACATTGTTTTGCTAAGGCAGCTGGGCTGAGGGAGCTGGAGTGTGGAGCTGCCACCCTTCTGTGACACTTCAGTGCTGGGAGACACTCCACGCATGCATGAAAAGAGCATTTTTGTTTCAGCCATTCGTGGCCATTTTAAAGAGTCTCACTGCCAGTCCTGGTCCCATTGGTAAAGAAAAGGGAGACTGGAGACTTGAGAGATACTGAAGGGGCAGCCGGGAAGGAGAAAAAGTATTTTTGGGGAGTGCCAATCCCGCTCGCGCTATGGGGAGCTGCCTCATGAATATTAATGGGGTAGCTCATGAATAATGATGAGACAAACTTGTCTAGCGCTGGGGGAATAAGTTGCAGTGCTAGCGGCAGGCAGGAAAACTTAATAAAATGCTAAAGAGTGCACCTGTATGCAAGGCTAAAGGGGCTACTAAACAATTGGGTGAAAATGTTTAAATAAATATGTCTATGGGTTGCATTAAGGCAGTAAAGGGAGGACCTGTATGGACTGTATTGGGGCTATATGTGGCTGTCTAGGGGCAAGGGTATAACGCAGCGGTGAAAGCAAAGGGTTAAGGGAATGCCTGAATTTTACAGTCATTACGAGGGCACGGGGTAGCCTCAAGTGTGTGGGGGAAAGGATTAAACAAAAGTGAATGGTTTGGTTGCAGGGATAGTTTGAAGATAGAACATTGTGGGACTGCAGTAGAATGTTTTACTTCAGCAGACATGTTCTACAGCCATGTGATGCCAGCCAACCTATCACCAAGCCAGGATTTCACAGGAGGATTATGGGGCTTGTGAAAGGACTGTTGGGGAAAAATACCGGGCAATATTCTGGTGCCTTTTTCTGCACCAGTGAAGCATTGAGAGATCCTCATACATATTAATTTTCTGAAAGGACAGTGGCTCCAGCCAATAGGAGCACACAAGAAGCTTCAAAAAGCAAGGGAGTTTGGATTTTCTGTCAGTCTTCAGACAGCCCCTCCACAGTGAGGGGGCTCTTGCAACTGGTGAGGAGATGGGGCTGCAAGACTAGGAGAGGGCCTGGTGGGGCTGCCAGCAAATCTGTCCTAGGGCTGGTCATGCCTTCCCCACCAAGAAGAAAATGGATTGCAGAAAAAGAAGTCAAGTAAGCAGCTTTGCTGGAAGAGATTAGAAAAAGCTGCAGGTCCCTGGGAGACTCTGCTGTGGCAGGAGAATGCACCACAGCGGTGAATGGAAGACAAGGTTGAAAATGCACCACAGTGGTGAAGATAAGGAAAAGGTTGTGTCTTGAGCCTGGAAAAAGACAAAGGTTGTGTCCTGAGCCTGGTAAAATGACAAAGGTTACATCTGAGCATGGGAAAAGATGGGTACTTTCACCTGCACCTCATCGGTTAAGAAAGTGGAGGAAAGGAAAAGGAGAGAATGGTGAACAGGGAAAGCATCTTTAGACTGGAGAATCGCTATGCACCTACACGGTGAGAAAAGAGACTTCCTGCTGTGTGTATAAGAGAACAAGTTGCTAAATTGTGTGTGAGCCAGAGCAAAAAGTTACTGCTGTGTTTAAAGTTGAGAGACTGTGAAAGCAGAAGGACAGAAGGTGCTTCTGGGGTTTGGTGCCTACCGTCTGTTCCTGTGATACAGCAAGGAATAGACTGTTGTGATGAACCTGTAGCTGGACTTTGTACCCTGGGGTCTGGGAGACAGGAAAGGACAGAAACTGCTTTAGCTACACACTGTAACTAAGAGAAGAGAGAAGAGGAGAAATGTGCTGAATGTTCACGCTGACACCAGGGCCAGGTGGAGAACTTGCTAACCCAAACAAGTGGGGTTTGCTGCCTGCAGGAGATCACAGGGTTTGTCCCTAAGTGCACACACACTCTGATCCATGGAGGAGCCTGTCTGAGGGGCCACTCCTGGGTCTGGGTCCCTTGTGGGTGGCAGGCCTTGCACCACGTCCCATCAACAGGCCTGTAATAGGCTGAAGGGACAAGCTACAAGATCTCAAGCAAGCTGAAGATACAAGCTGCAGCCTCTGTGCCCTTTCAGATTTCAAGTGTCGATCCCAGTTCTGCCCTTGGTGTTCCCAGCAACCCCAGAACTTCAGTGAATTGTGCCATCCAACGGCTGATTCTGCAGAACCATGAGTAAACAGTAGGAATTGCCCCACAACAGTGGGGACTGTATATAGCTAATATTCAGATATGCCCTCTGGCATAGGAAGTCAGGACAGTAATCAAGCCAAATGTAAAAAAGGTTATTTAGTTCAGCAAAGCATGCCAACACCAGCCAACCAGCTTCACCCCAGGCCTGCAACTGTCAGATCTGGGTACCAAGGACAGAATTAGGGGCATCATTCTGGACTGGTATCAGTTGGGGGTTTTGGGTATGGTAGCACCAGCAGCAGTTAGCTAGGTAAATAGATACTGATGGCTGCACTGTTCTAAAAATGTGGGTTTTGAAATCATAGGGAAATGATTGTGGGGTAATGAAAATCCTAAATGCAAATTCAAATCCTTAAAATGTTTGCTTACCATCTACTCAATTTTCCCCTATCCTAACCCTCCCCATGTAAATAAACTATGCTGTTATTGATGCAGAAAGGAACTGACTCCAGAGCCTAATTTTTAGTGAGCATGTTATCATCTGAAATATGAAATGCAAATGTTCTGATGGTGGGGAGGTTCAGATCCTGGTAAGTCCATGTCTGGGGTTACTGACTGAGGACAAGAGTTGGCATGACATCCCAGGGGGTTCTACTGGTGAAGAGATCAGACCCACTAACTGTACTTTGGGTGGAGGCACTGCCATTTCACTTTATTCTTGAGAAAGGACCCTTGTATAACAGCTATAGGAACCCAGGCCCACTCAACTTTGGTCAGGCCCATAAGGCAGGGGTAGTGGCCTTCTCCAGGATGGCAATGGACAGGGGCTACATAATATTAATAAACTTTTTTTAACAGTCGAGAATTAATTGTAATTGCACTTACTTATTCTTCTGGGATGGTGTGCAGTTTGTCCCGGTGGTGCTGCTGCTGGTTGTCTGCAGACTGAGAATGTTGACTTTGAGTCCTCCAACTGTTCTGATGGATCCTCCTCCATAAATGGAATGTGCAACACTGGGTGGAGCATGGGGGTCAGTGGATGGTGGTGGTCATCTCGGGTATGGCCTCAGGCCTGACCAGTGCCTGTTGCTGTCATTGTTACCTTGGCTGGCTGTGCAGTAGCCAACTAAGCAGTCATTTTTTTTTTTTTGTGATTCACCTGTTGGATGGACTCATGGAGTCTACCACCCTCCCCTGAAATCTCCGGCAGTGTGATGTGCCCAGCTCGGGGCTGCAGCTGCCTGCCTTGGTGCCCCTCCTTCATTCTTCTGCTGCCCGGTGAACAGTTGGTCATCTGTTTTCACTCGCCACTCACCATTGCTTAGCTGTTGCTCCCCAGGTTTTTGAGTTTGACTTTTCAGTCAAATTACTGCTACACACCCTATACGTCCAACCCTACCTTCCCTAGTGATATTTGCTGTTTAACTTGTTGTCCTCCCACTGAAGTGGCCTGGCCAGAGTTTTCTGTCCCCGTGCCTTACCTCCACACACAGAACAATGACACCAGCACACAGTCTGGGTTCAAAATGTCATCAAATTGACTATGCAAGTCACATGCTGTATGACCGACCAGCGTCCCTCCCTGGCCAGACTCCTCCTCTCTCAGCTGAGCAGGCAGGCACAAATACCAAAGCAGTAAATCAAAACATTAGCCTGTCATGTTGCAGTTACTGCTGACACCAAAAATGAGCCAATCAAATCAAGAGGCTACCTAAACACATTGCAGTAGATGTTTTGCTGAAAAATAAATGCAGTCCGTGTTTAAAAAAAAAGGAAATTCTGTTCCTGTCCACAAAATAATGTTAATTAGAAGAAAACATGACTAGTAACCGCACTAAATCACATTTTCTTATAAGTATTCAGAAAGTACTGCGCATTACCATGAAATGTAATCTGATTACAATAACGTGTTACTTTTTTTTTTATAATAATTTTATTGAAGAAATACAAAACAACAACAAGAAAAAACATAAAATAGCAAGGAACAAATGTGTGAACAATCTCACCATTAGTATCAGGACACAAACTGCTATAAAGACACAATGTAAAGTGAGGTGCGAAAAAAAATATGATAATATGTCACAAGCAATAGACATAGGCTATTACATTAAAATGAGCAAAAAACACAAAGATCTGGAAAAAACACTAAAATACTGTCAATCATCAAACACAGAACAAGCTCAAAGGCAGGGCATGGTCTACAAAACAAAAGATCAAACACTGAAAGTACTGAACCCAGGGCAAGCGATGTCCCATAAAGAAAAACACAAACTTCTTAGGAAAAATAAATAAGAAAGAAAGACTGAATCAAGGGATAGAAGTTGAATCTGATTGGACTTTATAATGAACCCACGGTATCCAGATCTCCTCAGAAATTGGCTTATGATTCAAATAGCCAAAACTACACCCTTCATGTCTATAAATAGTATCCACAGTAGCTATCCACTGTGTCACTTGGAGCTGGGGGCAGCGATTTGAGCCACACTCTAGTAATGATTTTTTTGGCACATGTCAAGAGGATCAATAACAACCTAAGCTGTTGGCCCCTTATCAATACATCAGCAGGAGGGATATGCAATAATATCAGTGATGGTGATAATGGGAGAGATAAATCAAACAAAGAAGCAAACACTTGAGAAACAGATGAGCAATATGGGGACAGACATGGACATGACCAAAACACATGCACATGGTCTGCCCTCAGCTCACCACAAGCCCTCCTCCGACAAGCACCAGCCTGGAAACCTAGCTAGAAAACAAAATGCACCCAGGTCTTAAAGAATCACATCCTGCATTTCCAAGTGAATTCTTTAAGATATGAGGCCATAGAAATCTTATATGTAGCTATGCAATATTTCTCTCACCCAGCAAAGTGTTTTGTTTGCTGTGATGTATTGCTGTCTTGACGAGAGGCCTTTGTAAATGAGTCTATGACTCAAAGGTCTGTAAACGATGATCTAATAAATAAATAAAGAGAGTTGCATATCATTTGACCATTGGTTAAAAATAAAAATGTAGACTCTGTGAGAAAATATCAAAGAAGAATAAAGAGTACTAATTAAATGATCCTGAGGTCCACCTTTTGATGAAAATAAGTAAAGAGGTAAGCGCTGATAAAGAATCAGGAAGGTGCCTGCCCAAAGTTGGTAGATATTTCAAATATGTTTGAAGTTGCAAATATCAATAATAATCCGATCTAGGTAGGCTATGAGTGGTTTGCAAAATGGCAAAGAAATGAATTCCCCTGGTATCTAACACATGATGTAGATAAAGAAGACCGGACCAAGCCCACCAACATAAGAAAGAATCAGAGGTGTTCAATAGATTTTGTTGATTGCATGCCAAAGCCAACAAGTACTGACTTTCATCCCACAGTAGGCTCCTCTGAATTTTATGCCAGGTCCTCAACACCTCAACAGTAAATTGGGTGAAACTGGAAAATGGTAAGTAGCCTGGAGGAGGAGAATAAAGAATGCAGTCAACATCATGAAGGTCATTTATGTAAACTCTACATCCTTCCAATGGGGCCTGGTATGATGCCACAGTCCAGACACAAAGTATGCTCAGCTAGCAAGCCATAGCATACCAACAAATATTGGAAGATTAATCCCCCTTGAAGATGGGGAACATACAACAAAGAAGTTCAAAGTTAAGGTTTGTGCCCTTTCCAAATAAAATGTAGAATCAACCACTGCCATTCATGAAAATAGCATATAGAAGGAAGAAGAGGTGGTGTCTGAAGAAAAAATAAAATGTGGGGAAGAACATTAAGTCGAATAATGTCCACCTGCTGAAAACAAGAAAGAATAAAACATGACCAATGGTTGAGATCCGCTATTATGTTAGCAGTTAGAGGCTCGTAATTTACAATAATATGTTACTTGTAACACATTACTACCCAATACAGGAAATAGATGATGGTAAGCTTGGAAGGAGGAAGATATAGAGGCAATGTGAGGGGGCAATTCTTCATGGAGAGGGTAGTGGAGGTCTGGAATAAACTACAAGAAGAGGTGGGGGGGCTAAAATGGTGGAGAGGATTCAAGAGGGCATGGGGCAGACATATGGGGTTAGGAAGTGGGGGAAGGGAGGGCCTGTGAAAGTGGAGAAAAGTAGGGGTGGGAGAAGGGGCCAGACTCGATGGGCCAATGAGGTCCTTTTCTACCACCAGATTTCTGTGATTCTGTGATTTTTCTATGTGGATGAAGGCCTAGCCATGTAGCGATGCAGTAGCGACCCTGTAGTTAGGGTAAAGTAGGCTGTTTAATGTTAAACCCCAATGTTTGCACCTTAATAACTTTGATGGCATTTGACAAAATACACACAATTTGGCATGCATGTTCTGACTGGCAGAGTCTCAAGACATGAAACATTTCGGGACAGCTACTCGTTAGTTTTGAGATACAAAACACCAAAAAAATGCAAAGAAATGGTGTTTGGTTTTACTATACATAACGGCCCAGATATTCAAACTGCGCCATTCTGAGGCGCAAGCCCCTGCGCTGCTCAAAATAGTTGCGCAGGGGTGTGGCCGGGGCGATATTCAAAGGAGTTACGCTATTGAGCAACTCCTTTGAATATCACCCCCCCAGCCACAGCCACTGCAGATGGCGCAGTGGAACTTGCGCCACCGCAAGTTGCCAGAGTTGAGCATTAAACTTGCGGTGGCATTGGCTACCATTGCGCCATGCCAAATTCATATGCAAAAGGTGACATGCAAATGGGGCCATAATTTATGCAGGCGCAGGGAGGCCATTTGCATCTATTTATGGCCCCATTTGCATGCCATTAGCATGTGGGTGCGCCGATCCGAGGTTTAAGCCTGGCGCCTGCCAGGCGGCGGCAGAGTGGGGACCTACGACCCTACAGCCCATCGCGGGCAGCATCAGTGTATACATTCCCCCACCACATCTCCCAAAGCCCAATCGTGGGCATACAGTAACATGACCCCCACCCACACATCTCCCGAAGCCCGATCGCGGCATACAGTAACATGACCCCCATACACATCTCCGAAGCCCGATCGCGGGCAGAATGTGTATCAACCCTCCCAGTGCCCGATCACGGGCAGAATGTAAAACCCCCCAACCCGAATATCTCCCTGGTGGTCCAGTGGACCGTAATCCGATCGCGGGCAGAATGTCAAATTACAACCCCCAAACATCTCCCTGGTGTCTAGTGTCCCCCACCCACCACGAAGCCCCTCCACCCGCTCCCACCCCGGCGGCGGGGGTGGCAGCATCCACCCTCCTGCCACCCGCCGCCCGCCAACTGACTGTCGGTAGGGCTGCCGCCCGGTGGTGCAGAGCTACAGCCAATGGGCATGCAGCCCGCCACCGGTACATAGCAGTCAGATTTGTGAATGAACATCATTCACAAATCTGAACTATCATGCTGGAAATATGGGCTCCATAGCCGATTGGCACGCTCTGCAAAAGCGGCTGACGCAATCAAGTAAGCGAAGCGACAGCGAGTGGGATACTACCGCCACGCCGGCTGCGGGGAAGCGAGAATGGAGGGAAGCTTAAATGGAGTGGGGGACACTAGACACCAGAGAGATGTTTGGGGGTTGTAACTTGACATTCTGCCCGCGATCGGGCATTACGGTCCACTGGACCACCAGGAAATATTCGTTGGGGTTTTTACATTCTGCCCATGATCGGGCACTGGGGCTTTGATACACGCTTCTGCCCGTGATCGGGCTTCGGAGATGTGTGGGCGGGGTCATGTTACTGTATGCCCGCGATCGGGCTTTGGGAGATGTGTGGGCAGGGGGTTGTTTTTACGTTCTGCCCACGATTGGGCTGGTGGGGGCACAGGGACCGAGTTGGGGGCCAGCCAGGGGTGGCAGCTGCTGTGTTGCACCCTGCAATACAGCAGCTCACCTGTGGGTGGCCCTCAACTTGATCCTTTTTTTTTTGGCTCAAGGTTGTGCAGGCGCAGGTTGGGGGTTGCGCATGCACAACTCTGCACAACCCGACTGAATATCGGGTTGCGCAGTTTATGCATGGTTCCTCCCCCTCCTGTTGAGCATGCATTCATTTGCATTGCGCTGTTGCACAACCTGTTGTCAGTGGCGTAACTGCCTCCTGAATATCGCGGGATGGCGCATTTTTGGACTTCTTGAGCATCAAGAACCTTGTTGCGCATATAAACCCTTTTGGAATATCTAGGCTAAATATGTTTTCTTTTTCTTGCTTTCTCTACACACAGCCTGGATTGTGGCCAATTTTTTCATGAAACTTGCAGGTTAGATTCAGCCTATACCAAGGTAGTGCCATTTGAAGGTTTCCTCAAAACATATTATATGGTTCCAGAGTTAAAGGGATTTAACGTTAATTTTTTGGTTAACCCTCTAGCTTGGCCAGTAATTAAACACTGATCATGGGGGCTTATTTTCATGATTTACTTGTCATGAGAAAGGATTTATTTGTGAGAAAAAAATACCAGTCATGACAGCCACCATCTTGTTTTTTCTGATAGTAAAAAATGTAAAAATAGTTAAAAATTATGTATTTTCAAAAAACAAGCACCTGAACCTAGGTAAATGGGGCCTATTTAACTAGGCTGTGGTGTTAGTGTTTTTTAAATATATCTGGAAGTTAGCGAGAGGAACTATTCAACTGTGTTCTCTGCATGAGAATAGCAGGACTTGCTTGAGTTGTGAAGCCACCACTGGAGTCGTGCTGTTTGCTTCAGTTGGAGCAGTGGGCTGGCAATCCCATGATCTCTCTCTCTCTCTCTCTCTCTCTCTCTCTCAAACTGCTGTTGGTAACTTACTATATCACTTAAAAAGTTTGAAACCTGCTGAAGTCTGAGCCAGTGGCCAAACAATCCCCTCGTAATAAATGAGGAGATGAAAGAAATCATTGTGTCTATGAATCAATTCATAAGTAACCCACTTATATCTGAACAGCCATGTTTTGATGACTTATAGTATATGCAGAAACAAACTTTCCCACAGTGTGATTTTCTTCTCTGGTCGTGATGCTTCTCTTTCTAAGCAGCCAGATGATTTTAAAAAGATAAAAACACCCAGAGATGATCAACCGCATTGCATAGCTAATCACTGGAGGGTGCATTTACCAATTCATAATCAGTTGCTCTTCTTGATGTATGCTTCTGTTTGAAGGAGTAAATACTCTGAAGAAGCCTAGCAGCATACTCGGAGAAATGTCAGTTTGTTTATTTATTTATTTGCCACATGGGCCAGTAATTGCACTTCTTCACTTTACATAAAGGACTTCATCAGCAACTAACTGTGGTCCTGTGTGTCTTTGTCCGGTGTTGTAGGTGCTATAGTTTTTTCTTGTTTAAAGGTGTAAATACAGTAGCTTTTTTCAGCAGTAAATCTTGCTGCATTAGCAGTGATTGATCTCACGCACAATTTGTCACAGAGTTCCATTTTAGAAGGGAAACACAAGCATTTGGAGATTAACTGAGGAATCAGTTCCATATTAATGAAGCTGGAAATATAATGAAGTTTCTGTAATTTAGTTGTGTTTATAGCTATCATTGCTATTTTCTGTGTTAGCCCCTGCGGTTGTTAAACATTGAATTAAATAGTGATTCACAGCAACATTTTTCTAGTGGCAACTAAACTCTATCTAATGTAAACAACAAATGTTATCATCTCTCTCAAAGGAAGTTGGTTTAATGGCAAGATATCAGGGTCTTAAATGGTAGCATAGAGCTGTGTTAGTTTTTTTACCTGAAAGGCCTAATAATGAAATGACAATAACTTTATCTGAGCTGCTGTGCAGACATAATCACATTTAAAATAGTAGATGTGGTTACTCTGAGATGCATGGCTCTTTCAAATGTTGAAATTCACGGTGCACATACACACATCAAGTATTAACTTGTATAATTCTGTGAATAAAGGATGGAAAAGTGATTAAACTCAATGACTGTGTTCCCTTCCAATTCAAGCGTAGTAACCTAAAGATTAAGAAACCCAAATTTCAAAAGCACATACCAGTTTCTGTAATGACTCAGTTTTAACTTCATAAACATATTCCCAAAGGAAGTGTTAAATCACTTGCCTTGCATAAAATCCCGCCTTTTGCTCAAAGCTTCAGTTAGTAATGGAATCTTGTGGTGGTGACAATTGCTTGTGACACACACACACACACACACACACACACACAAGCTCACTCTGCCATTCTTTTAATGCTTATAGTTTTTGCATACATGAAAGAAAAATTTACTGGGTTTTTGTCTTCACTTAATTGAAATATGTGAAAAATTCACTCACATAAAAATCTGCATACTTTAAAAACATAAAATAGGGAAAAACATGTCCAGGTTTCATTAGTGACCTTAAAAGAAAGAACAGCATGTAGTCCCCAAAACATAGTGAGAAAATGGGCAGGGGTTAATGATCCAGTAGTTAGAGAGGGGGACAATGCCAGGTTCAGAGTGAGAGTGAGCAAGTGTTGAAAGAGGGGACACACTGCTGTTAGAATACAGAGACTCTTGTTTTTCTTCAAACATTGTGAAAATAAACAGCTGTAAAACTGAATGTGAGGTTGGATAGGAAGGTGATTACATACAGTACATGCTGCCATTGAACTAAAACCTGAGGCAGGAGACAATGAATAAGTCAGCTAACTACTGTAAATGCCAGTGTAAGGGTATCATGGTTTATCAGTGCAGCTGTCAGAGAGGTCGGGAAGGGGTGAGATATGGGGGGACAGTCATACCACAGATTCCCAGACAGCTGCTACTGTGGTGTTTCAAAGGGTGCTGTCCCATTTGGGACTACCTGACACCCGACACTGTGGTTTTGGGAGTACTGTCACATTGCTGAGACCCTGACAGCTGGCACTGCGGGTTTGGGGGTGCAGTCATATTGCTGAGACCCCTCTGATAACTGCACCACTATGGGTTTGGATGGTTAAAAAATGTAGACAAGCAAATATCTGAAACCCTTTGGTGCAGCCCGGCTACTGTTTTCCTCTGTTCACCCCACTAAGCCTCCCATGGCGATTGCCATGTTGTCCCTAAAATCAAGTGAAATATCAGAATTCTCCTCCATCCCCAAGCTACGTAATGTGACAAGTGATGAGTAAAGCATCTAGCTAAATGGCGGGGGAGGTACCGTGTTACTGTAGGTCAGTGCAGCCCATCTGTGAGATCAGAAAAGAACAAGGTTGATATCATCCTACACTTGGGTAGCAAATGCTTTGATAAAATATGGTTAAACTTTGAATGGCTACTGTTTGTGGCCAAGCCTTGCAAGGGAGTCACACATGCCGCTCAGAAGAAAACCACTTCAGTGGAATTCTACACACAGACAATGCACTTGCAATATTACAGAGACTGTCATGCATTAAACAGATGTGAAGAAAATTGGAGAATGTACAGTAAGTATTCACATAAAAACAATATGAGAAACATGAAAAAAATAATTACTGTAAACCCTCAGGACACAAAAAGGTTTCCCAAATACTAACAAATTATATTCCTTTCATTAACTGGAAAACTGTCATTATATAAATGTGGTGACTGTATTTGTTTAAATATAGCATTTACATACCTACTGTAGGTAATGTGAAAACTATGCATTTCAAAAGCATACCATCTGCAATCCAAATACAGCAGCCTGCAACAATTTCAAATCAGCAAGCTTTTACACACTACACGCCATGCAGTATTTATGCATTTGCCAAATTATTTTCATAACTAAATACATAAAAAAAGGAGCCCATGCCCCCCCCCCCACACACACATACATTCGGCCAAACCAGAGTGCTTCCATTAATGTCCAGATGGTGTCATCTGCAGTAGCTGTTCCAAGAAATATATATATATATATATATATATATATATATATATATATATATTTACTATTAATTATTTAAATAAAAATAGAATAAAAAAGATCATATGATGACCTACCTCCCCCCCCCCACAAACCGAATGCCTTCCTTCATCTGTGAACCAGCTCCAGTATCAGATGTCCAGTAGGAAGACTGGCTAATTTTTTTTTTTTTTTTATAACAGCCTGTTTTAATTTTGTCTAGAGTTCTTAATATGCGTCAAATTAATTATGTGCTAAGTGTCTTTAGAAATATTGGCAACTGCCCTATCCAAAGTATACAGAGCAACATTCAAAACCAAAAAAAGAGCTTCACTGAGTAATTAGCCTTTGTATAGGGTTTTGTTTTGTGGGAAAAACATGGAGAGGATGACAGTGTGTTACATGGTGTAAAAGGGTCACAAAACATAAAGTAATAGGTGCCATAACATTCCTAGTTATCACAATAATTTATTACTTGTCAATAATTGTTTTAGCTGTGCTGTGTAGCATTGCTTTCCATTCTTTTGCTGTTATTATGAATGATAGTGTGGATCATGTGAATGCATGGCATCTCCCTCCACCCTCCATGCACGTACAGTTTGTAGTTGAGGATTTGGTATATTTATTTTCCAACCTCCCCCTATCACTTTCTGATTGTTTCTAATAAATACTGCTTGTACGATACAATGATTTCCATTGATCATTGTGGCGTGCTCATATGGCAGACTTAAGTGAGGTTTATAAAATTGGTAGGGGAATCATGGCTTCTGATTGGTTGATTTCTGGGGAGGTCCCAAAAGAAATCATCATTCATCCTTGGTAGTAATGTACAATGTGGAGCAGACACAAATATTGTTTTTTTCATAAGTCAATTTAGACTAATATCTGGCAACTACTCAAGTATAAAGTTAGAAAAAGCAATTAAACTTTAACAAATACCCTGTTTTAATCTATTGTAATAAGGAAATCAAGAAAAGTGGCTGATGATTGGTGGCAGACACGGAAGCCAATGAGACAAGTTAATTGACAGGTAGCTTCTATTGTCACTATGTAATAAAAGGTGGCTGGGCTGTATTAACCTATGAATATTTGTGAATTAATAACAGCTGAACCAAGTATGAATATGGTATATTCAAAGTTGTCTAAATGAAGTATGTTTGAAAATGTCAACAATGAATTTAAGTTGTTTGTAAAAATAACACACACTATGAATACTAAATATGATTTATGTTTTAGCAGTCCCCCAGATGAAGCCTAACTATAGGCAACACATTGAGGCGTTACTACGAAAGTGAAAGAAAATCAAGTTTTTCTGAAAAGAATATTATGGATATTAGAAATCTTTTTCTCTGAAAGAGCAACCACACTTTAACATTGACGTCTGATTGGCCAAGGCAGGATGGTGCTTATATATTTACCTTAGAATAATGCCCAAGTATGAAAAAAGTAGTGGTGCCAGCCTGCCCCATAACAAAAAACATCAATGTGCCACCACAGAATTTTCAACCTTGAAATGGACACCATTGTTTTTCACTGACATCCACCCACCCCTTAACTCCACTGCTGCTTACTTTGCTCAGTCACCTTCCTGCTTGTTTTTTTTTACTGGGCCAGTAACATTTCCATCCATCTAGTCTTTTTGTTGCAGCTTTAGTTACATGCCCTGACTGCTTGATCGAATACCCCCACCCAAGTAAACACATGCTGCCAACTGCCAGATGAAACATCACTTTCAAAACAGCACTTCATCAGTCTTTCCCAGTCCTCTGAGCTGGCAGTGAGGATTGGGAAACATAGGACTTACAGTAAATTACTTGTTTCCTGGTGCTCAGATCAAGCAACAAGGATTGGGAATCACCAGAATGGCTGGAAGCTGCAACAAGGGACATTCGTTATTCAATAAAAAGAAACTGTTAAACAGCAGTTCATTACTCCTAGTCCTCAAAGCATGCAATGAGGACCGGGAAACAACAGAAAATGTTTGGAAGCAGCAAAGAGGGACAAATTTGTTGAAAGAAGGGCAGAGGTAAAATAAAAATAAAAACAAAGTCTTTCACTCCTGTTGGAGCCAAGCATGAGAATAAATAGTGCCTCAGGCAGTGCGTGTGAGTATGCACGGACTTATTTATCCATATACCCATATCAGACATATGAGGACCATACTGTAATACATACAAAATATATCACCCTGCCCTCCACCATGCTGACCTCTACACCCCTCAGTCCATATTGGTTTGGGATCTGATTTTGAACTGATTCTCAAGGGAAGCTGGGACACCCTTTCATTTGCAAAGCAGAGCTACTCTACAACAGTTATGCAGTGAACACACATTAGAGGACTGTTGGAGGCTGCACCAACCACTGGTCAGGGACTTTTCATATAGATCTCCAGGCATTACACTTGCAGCAAACCTGGTTATTTCTTGACTAGTACCCACTGCTTGCACAAAATTGTGGAGACATCAATTTATCAGATAATCTTACCGGACCATGTTCCAGTATCCACTATGCCACAGCAAATGGTGGCAAAAACTTCCAGATGGAAGTTTAACCCCTTCCTGCTGCATAGAAACATTGACTTTGATGGTAGATAAGGACCACTTGGCCCACCCAGTCTGCCCATTTCCTACCTAGGATAAGCTGCAGATCCTAGTTAACCAACAGCCTACTTCTTCCTATCCCTCACTAGAATTGCTTTATGTCTCTCCCATGCATTCATGAATTCCCCCACTGTTTTTGACCCCACGACCTCCTCAGAAAGGCCATTCCATGCATCCACCACCCTCTTCATGAAAAAATATTTCCTCACATTACCCCTGAGCCGTCCCCCCTCTATCTTCAATTGCAATCACAGAAATTTAAACAGTGGATAGGAGACAAGATAAAATTATACTTTGAAAATAATTCCTATCCAGATATTTCACCAAAACACCTGTGGGATGCCTTTAAAGCCTATATCCAGGGGAGCATCATCTCATATGCAGCATGAGAGAACAAAGAGAGAAAGCAGAAGGTGACTGCTTTGCCTGCCCAACTAAAATAAGCAGAATAGTAGTTTTGCCAGAAACAGATCTGTTCTGACCAAGAAGTGCAGCAACTTAAAGTCTTACAACATAAATTGAAAAAAATATATCACCTGAAGGCAGAGAGAGCCTTTTTTTTCCTTAAAAAGAGCTATTGGGGAAAATGAGGAAAGAGCCAGCAGGCTGCTGGCATACCACCTGAAGAAAAATCATGCTGAGGTACAAAGTCCCAATATAAACAAATTCTAGCCAGAGCCAATAGGGCTGTGAAGAGCTACCAAATGACTAAAGCCATTTTCTTGTTGGTGCCATATAGTGCTGTTTAGTCACAATCATCACAGTGCTCCCAGATCCAAATAACCATTTCCTGTAACAAGCCCTCATTTTCCTGTATTTACCTGTAGATGCAGCATCAAATCCCGTATAAATCCTGTAGATTTTTCCATAAGCCACTAGTTCCTTATTTGTGACTGTGTTGTTTATTTAAATATAATAATTGGCTTTGCCTTTTTCCCACAGGGAAACCATGACATCATTTGCAGTTATAAAGGAGTGTTTATAATGACAAACACATTCACATTTCCCTCACTCTCTGCATGCCCCGCTGCAGCTCTTCCCTTCGGACCACTGGCCACATGTGTTTCCCTAGAGACTAAACCGCCATGCAGATGCGGCGGTAACTGAATTAAGGGGAATTTTTCAACTGCCAACCGAAACAAAAGAAAGTTTTAAATAAATAGAAAATGGCACCGCAGACAGCACACTGAAATGTAACTGGGCTGGAGCCTCACAGGAACCTCCATTAATTTTACATAATTGCTGTGGAGAAAAAGGCAAACCCAGTAATTATATGAAATAAAATATGGGTTGATGTGTGTAAACTCGAAATTTACACACACCCTCAGGGCTAGATGCTATTCATAATCCCGCTCTAAGGATTCATGTAACATCTAACCCCTCGGTATGTAAACTTCTGCGTACACCAACCCATACTTTCTGTATGTAATATATTGCAGCCTTTTATCAGGAAAAGGGCTCTGATTTACTGTTAGGTATTACAATTATGTGCCAAGATGGCCTTTGAATGATTTGGAACTATCACGGAATCCATAAAGCATAATGTGAGAATTTATTTAGCCATTGAATTTTGTTAACTGGGTAGGCCCACTAAGACTAGAAGTCACTTTTTTTTTGGAGAGTTAAGATGGTAACTAACTGAAATTGTAACAGGGCATAAATCCTTACTGAACCAGATTAAGCTGTTGGTGGTATTTTTAGTGAATGGAAATTTGGCCAGGACACTATGGAAATTCCCTACTCTTTTTGAGAAGTGCCATAGGATCTTTAACATCCACCTGAACAGGCAGACAGAAAAACAGGAGCACTCCCCACCCCATGCTGCAGTACAGTGTCAGTATTGGGATTTAAAGAGCTAGTGGTGCCAAACCAGGCAGACAGGAAAATAATATACATTTTAAGAAATAATTAGTTATAAAATTTTATTTCTGAAGTACCTTTCTTTTACCTTTTGCCCATCAGAGAATCTTCTATGTCATAATGTTGTGGTGGATGTGTGAAACAGCTCTTAGCATAGCAGCTGACATATCCAGCTTACTGCCCCACTACATTATCAGCATTGTGATTTCACTGACAGTAAAATCACATGTGAATGACCTGGCAGTCACTGAATTGCTGTTCTAAGTAGCAGTGATGTCACAGTCAGTGAGGTCATGATGCTGGTGATGTAGTGGGGCATATACCTAGCTATGTCAGCTCAGCTGCCACACAGAGTGCTGTTCCACACATCACACATATTAACATCAGGTAAACAATATTCTAATTAAACAACGGGAAAAGATAAAGGACCTCAAATATAAAAGGTAATAGCTGACTGCTTTTAAAATCTAATATTAGTTTTAGGCAGTACACAAGCTCTTTAACCCACATGCCTAGTGTGGGATAGAGAACCATAGCCTTCTGATCTTCCAGTCTCAGAGACCAGTGTGCATGCTAGTTTTGCATCTTTCATTTGTTACTTTTGTACAAATTTCCTCAGACATTTTTCTGACCACCTGATGGAATCTTGAATTAGTTACATAAGTGTTATTATTTTCTTCAAGTCCCTGACCCTGCAACTAAACACACATTCAGTACATCATACTCTAAAATGAGAAAAACAAGTCTTCTATTTCCACTCCTTGCCTGCAATCTGTGCTGTGAAAGGGAATGTCAGGCAGCTAGCAATCTGCATCCCACAGTATGTAATCTAACACTGAGTCTACAGATGATATTTGTTTTCACAAAAACCAAGAAGAAATGAGTCCCCTATGTGTTAGACTGAGCTGGACAGATAATAGAAACAGCAGTTTAAAACCTTTTTTGTTAATATCCTGAGAAGTTCTGAGGTACAATACAGTAGCATCCCCCTCCCCCTTCAGATGTCTTTAACATAGAGCAGCATATAGCAAATATCGGGGGGGGCACTACTTTGCAGCTGTGGAGGAATACATACAAATGTCTAAAATGGAAGTTCTAAGAAAAGCCGTTTTAGAGCTACAGATGACAGAAGGGCTGTAGACTCTGCCTACAGCTGTAAAAATACAGGGGGGGATAGTCCCCATGAATCAGAAAGGGATTAATGAGGCCTTCAGTGACTTTTATATGAAGTTATATAAGTCAGAGGGTATCACCAATCAGGTATTACTTACTAAACCAGTTTTCCTCTAGGATAACCCTACCACAGATACTGGTCGACCTGTTTAGATACTGAAAGCAAGCTTATACAGGAGGACATCTCAAAAGCAGTTCACAGACTAGCCAAGAGAAAGCACCAGGCCTGGAAGGCTTATGCGCTGATTTTAATCAGCTGTTTGAACCATCATTGCACCACACATGTATCACATATGATGCAAATGTTCAAGGCAGCCCAATGCAGTGGTGAACTGCCATCTACATTCCAGGAGGCCACTGTAACTGTCCTTCCCAAACCTAATAAGGATAGGTCTCAGTGTTCCAGTTACCAGCCCATATCCCTGCTGAACATCAATGCCAAACTTCTAGCAGATATTATGGTCTCTCTACCAGAAAAGGTACTACCATATGTGGTTCATGAATCCCAAGTGGGATTTATGAAAGACGACGAAAGTGGACAATCTATGTCTGGTGCTTAATTTTCTGGATCATGTAAATCAGCTCCAAACCTCATCAGCTTTGGTAGCAATGGATGCAGAGAAGGCCTTCAACTAGATGGAATGGGATTACTTCTGATACACTCTTAAAACTGTGGGATTGGGACCAACCTTTACCTCATAGGTGCAGACATCATACTCATTTCCAAAGGCCAAGGTTCTAACAAATTGTTATCTGTCCACTGAGTTCCCACTCCGCGGAGGCATGAGGCAGGGGTGGCATGCTCAGCCCTCTCTTATTTGTTCTGGCCATGGAACCACTTAATATGACACTAAAACAGGACCAGGAAAACAAAGGGGACCTACTCATGCATCACTTTTATATGCAGATGAGATATTGCTTGCTTTAACTGACAGAATGACCAGGCTGGGACAATATGAGCTAACATGTGCCATGGAGGGCATCCCCTACTTGAGTATAACCTTTATCCTTGTGCACAAGAAATGGTCCAAAGAACCCCCCCACCGCATTAGACTTAATTGTCAAAGATTTAAACAGGTTACAATCATTGAATTTATCCCTCATCAGAAAAATTGCTGCCTTCAAAATGATGGCTCTTCCAAAACTAGAATATAATCTACCACTGGTGATTCCACCAAAAATGTGGGAACACATAGATAGAAGAATATCAACCTTTGTCTGGGATAAGCAGTGCCCTAAGTCTAGTGTAAAGATCCTAAATGCTGTGGTGCAGGAAGGGGTCTGGAACCTGCTGTGACTACAGTCATATCACACTGCCAACGGCATCAAACAGTCTCTGCAATGGATTGGGGAGCAGGCACACAGGTCCCGGAACAGGCATGTTACAGCCAACCTCCCATTCATTTGTACAATCAGGGAACTGTGGATGCACTATCCATAGCCTGGAGCGTACACTGCAAATGGCATTGCAGGATACCACACCCCATGGCACCGAGGATATTTCAGCAGTATAGAGGGTGGCATGTTACACAGGGGAACTGGAGACAGTGTGGGCCTGCAGCAGTGTATGACAGCAGGAAGATACAGTATTGGTAAGGCATGCATTGTAGGTATGTCAATTCTCTCTTACAGTTCACCAGGGACATACACATAGCTGCATACACTGGTGGGTCCACAGCTTGCATAGTGTCCCAATGCATGGTACAGCCACTTGGGTCATTCCAGAGTGCAGGTCCACAGCCCGGGTCCAGTGCAGTCAGCAGCTGGCCATGGCAGGGTGTGGAGGGTGGTGCCCATCCCCACAACAGGTCGGGTATGGGGGAGCGAGGGTCTCTACATACCAAGGTGGTGGGTGGGGGTCTTCTATGCTATGGATATGGACCATGGTTTCCTCTGGTGTGATTAGGTCCAGAGGGGCCCCTACACTATGGAGCTCATCAGGGATGGAGTTGGATCGACTGGGGATGGGAGGGGGTGAAATCCTTTGCCCAACTGCAGGATGAGTTCTCACTTCCCAAGGCAGATCAATAGAATTTCCTCCAGCTATGGCAAGCTATCCAAAAATAGGGGGGACCAGACCATGCACTGAAACAGTCTGAACTAACCATTAGAATGGCCAAGTGAATGACAATTCCAAAAGGTAGGGGAGGGGGTCCTATACAAACACATCCAGAAACATCACATCCTAGACCAGAGCCCACAAAGGAACAGGTAGGAGCAAGACTTGAACATTCAGATCACTGTAGAGTGCTGGTCTAGATACTGGAGAACACTGCACAAGTGCACTTCAGACAGCAGAGGGCAACTCATTCAAAAAAATATCCTGAGCCACTGGCACAGAACCCCATCAAGTCCCAGATGAATGCTGAAGGTGTAAGGACGTCTCTGCAACAATAGCCCATATTTTAGGGACTTGTCTTCAGCTGCAGCAGTATTAAACAAACACTGGTCAGAACCAGTATGGCTGTGGAGAGCTTCTGGGATGTTTTTACCCATTATTTCTAATAAATTTGCACAATGTAGATCTGCTGAGAGGCAGTTTCCATGTGGTCTTCCTTTTACACATTTTACAATGTACTTTCCTAGAATATGCCTGCTGATTGCTATATAGTTAGCCTGGATAGTTCACAGAAGAAATGGCATCTTATTTTTGAATTGGGAGCACTGGCAGTAAGATGCTGGAATGTATCATAGATAGGCATGAGCTGCGTGCGAGCAATAACCCAGTGGTGATACATGGCACAGGGACAATGGATCCACAGTCCGGGTAGTTCACTGACGACCTGGCATATGTTTGAGACAGTTCTTATCTGATAGCATCTTTAGAGGTTAAAAAACAGTGTAAATTATAGATTTGCTGGGAAAAGGATGACATTTATGAGGTATGAATCTTTCTTTAAAGACAATACATTCCCAAGTGAAACTAGTAGGAAGAAGCTGTTTAAGTGCTAAGCATTTAAATGTGCAAGTTGCTGCATTCTGAAAGGGGTAAACAAATCTCCAATTTAATAGGTAACCAATATTTAACAAATATTTAACAAGCTGTTTCAGTTTCCTAATGGCATCCGATAAGCAGCTTGGAGTTATGTCTCCAACATTCTTAACAGAAAGAAGGGGGTATTTTATTTCAGTTGGCATGGAAGGTTACATTGAAAAGTCCAAAACGTGTTCCACAATACTTCATCTTCCAGTTACAGATAGCAAGATGGCTGTAGGCTCTGCCCACAGCCATAAAAATGATGGGTTGTATTTTCAAAGCCATTGAGAATGCCACAAGCCCCTGGTGCACCGATCATATGGTGCACAGGGATTGCAGCATTTCACTGGACGGCAATTGGGATCTTCACTCCTGTGCACCAAGTGCCACAAGTTAGACCAGCTCCCCTCGGACCGTTTTTACAACGCTTGAGTCAAAGATGTAGTGCAAGCTGCCGTAAAGTGAGGTCTATTTCCCTAGCAACTGGAAACCACCACCGTCAAAACATTGCTCAAGTCTAGGTCAAGGAATGAAGTAGGGAATTACTGACCTAACTCCCTCCTTGCTCCCCTCTCCAAAATCATTGAAAAAGTTGTTCATACCCAGCTCACCCCTTCCTTGACCATTAACTTGCTCTCTTTGCCCAACATGGTTTCATATCTGGACATAGCACCAAAATTGCCCTGGTCAGGTTCACCAGTTATATCCTCAAGGCAAGTGTTAAGGGCCAGTGTGCAGGCTCTGTCTTCATGGACCTGACCACGGCATTCGACCTGGTCGACCATGGCCTTCTCCTGGACACCATTAAGGGCTTGCACATATCTGAAAATGTTGCCAAATGGGTTGGAAGCTACCTCTCTGGCAGATCGCAGAAAACTAATGTTAATGCACAATTCTCTGCTGAATATCTGATTAAATATGGTACCACAGGGCTCCATCCTGGGTCGCGTCTGTTCTCGCTTTCATCAATAACCTCCTTTCCATATGACATACTACCCAATTAGTCCTTTATGCTGATCATGCAGCCCTGTACTGCAGTGACACTAACCTGAATATAATGTTCAATAACTTGCAGGCTGACTGCAGCAAGCTACACACTTGTTCGCTGCCAAAGGCAAGCTTCTCAACTCAAGAAGACCAAGTTTATGATCTTCTCTGGTCCAAGAAAAGCCCCAGTCATGGGCAGATCCCTCTCAGACAATCTTAGTAGCATCATAGAACAAGTCTACAAATTCAAATACTTTGGACTGTACTTAGACCCTCATCTGACCTACAATATCCATATTACCAACCTGATCAAGAAAATCCATTTGAGGCTAGGTGTCTTATATAGAATCAAAAAGTTCCTTATCCCTGTCTACAGACTATGCCTCGCCAGCTCCCTTCTCCTGCCCCTCCTTGATTATGGCTCTGTTGTCTACTGCCCCCCTAACACATCCCCCCCTTTTCTCCAAACTCAAGACTACATACAATAATATTGCACACTTCGTAACCGGCCTCTCCTGGATGACCCATCACTGTACCCTCTGTGCCTCCCTCAACTGGCTCACCCTTGAAGGCAGGTTCCAGCTTAAAATGCTCTCTTTCCTACACAAATTTCACTGTAACCTGCTGCCACTCCACATTAACTCTCTTTTCCCCTTATCAGTTCCCAAGCGCAGTACAAGAGAGTTTTGCCTGTCATACCTTTGACACCCCTTTTTACTGCACCAACCATGCGCAGAACTCCATCACCTATAAGGGCCCTAAGTTTTACAATAAACTTCCCCTTGAACTTCAAGCCTGTAGTTCAATCAGCTCATTCACCTCCTCCCTCAAGGACCACCTCCTCCAATTCTCCACTTGTGTCTGCCCCGGTAGGCAACTGCCCCTGAATGTCCACCAACCCTTGAGTTACCTTAGAGTTTATTTGTATCTGTTTATTGACTCTTTTGTCGTGTGCTCTGTATTTTTTTTCTGGATGATCCTGTCACATACACTGTTTCTATTGTAAATACCGTAAAATTTTGCAAATTTTGTTTTACCTTTTTCTCTGTATCATCAATTTTCTGTACCACTGAATGTTTGCGAAAATGGGCATTTTTGCTCATATACTTTCCAGTATAAAAATAAAATTGAATTGAATTGAACTGTTGCAACTGCGCTCAAGAATGGAAAATCAGGTGCAATTGCCGCAAAGCTGTTCAGCACAGCTGCACCAAAAACGAGTGTGATGCAGGGCTTGATGCAAGTCCCACATCCACCTTTGAAAATCCAGTTCCATATTTCAACATCTAGAACATATAATACCAGGCGATTACCCTGATCACCCCTTTTCTGGGTATTGGGAGATTTAGCACCGGGTCAGTGAGACCCTACAAGTGGTTCATTGACTAGCTTTTAAACTAGTCAAAGGGGGAGGCACTGACAAGCAGCAGGAAAATCCCAGCCTCTCCCTACAAAACAGGGTACTAAATGAGAAAAAGACAGAGGTAGAATGGTCAGTGGGGGATGCTGCACTGGAAGGTAAAGCCATCAAAAAATGGAGAGCAATGAGTACTAATGCCCGTAGTCTGGGTAACAAGCTTCCTGAATTAGTGGCCTTGATGGAGGAAGAACATCTGGATATCGTGACAGTCACAGAAACATGGTACACACAAAACCATGACTGGGACATAAACATACCAGGATACACTGTGTACAGGAGGGACAGGGAGGGTAAAGAGGAGGAGGAGGAGTTCTTTACATAAGGAAGGAATAAAAGCAACAGAACAAAAGGTACACAGGGAGGAGAAGAAGCACTGTGGGTAAATTTGGAGACAGGCAATGGCACCACAATCTGCAGGGGTTGTATACAGACCCCCTTCTCAGGGGAGAAATGGACAGGAAATGATAGAAAGTATACTTAGAATGGCAGAAAAGGAGATATTGCTGATGGGTGATCTGAATATGCCAGATGTTAACTGGAGTGCAGTTGCAGCTGCCACTTGAAAGAGTGCAGTTATTCTAGATGCCCTACAGGGGCATGCCTTAGACAACTAGTACTGGAGCCCACTCGAGAGGGAGCAATATTAGACTTGATTCTCTCAAATGGAGATGGTGAGAGGATTACAGATGTAGAAGTGGGTAGCCATCTGGGAACTAGCGACCATCGAACAGTATGGTTCACAAAAACACAGCAATAGAGTCAAGCCATACAAAGACAAAAGTACTGGACTTTAGGAGGGCTGACTTTGCCAAAATGGGTGAGTGCCTAAGGAATGCACTAGCAAATGGGCAGGAAGGAGGGATGGAAGAACAATGGGGAATAATAAAAACTGCCATCACAGAGGTAACGAGCCTTTGTGTGAAGCAAATAAACAAAACAAGACGATGTAAGAAACCACTATGGTTCTCAAAGGAAGTGGCAGTGAAGGTTCAAGAAAAAAAGCATTCAGGAAGTACAAGGAATCGCAGAAGGAGCAGGACAGAGAACTGTATCAGTTAAAGCAAAAGGAGGCTGGGAAGGCAGTCAGAACAGCAAAGGCCCAAACCGAGGAAAAGATAGCCAACTCAGTTAAGAAGGGGATAAAACCTTTATAGGTACATCAGGGGCGAAGGAAGACCAAGGGAGGGATAGTGAGGCTTAATAAAGGGAGGGAGGGTGGGCAGAGGGAGACTGTGAAAAGGCAGAGATACTAAACAAATATTTTGCTCAGTATTTACAAAGGAAGAGGGAGGTACATAAAACAAACAGTAGTAACACTCTGGATACAGAAGTTGATACCGGCCCATTTACAGAACAAAGGGTTCTGAAAGAACTCTTAAAACTGAAGGTGGACAAAGCAATGGGGTCTGATGGGATTCATCCCAGAATTCTAAAGAACTAAGGGTAGAACTAGTGACACCACTGACTACCCTTTTAACAAATCATGGGAGGATGGGGTGGTACCGAGGACTGGAGGAGGGCAGATGTGATTCCCCTTCACAAAAGTGGGAGCAAGGCAGAAGCAGGAAACTATAGACCTGTTAGTTTAACCTCAGTGATAGGAAAATGATGGAATCACTTCTAAAGGAAAGAATTGTCAGTATCTAGAGGCCAGAGGGGCACAGGACCCTAGGCAGCATGGATTCTGCGGGAAGGTCATGCCAGAGAATCTGATAGATTTCTTTGACTGGGTGACCAAAGTAGTAGATCAGGGAGGGGCTGTGGACATGGCCTACCTAGACTTTAGCAAGGCATTTGACACAGTCCCACACAAAAGATTAATATGCAAGTTAGCCAGCCTGGGAGTGGGTCCCAAGATGACAGCCTGGGTAAAGAATTGGCTGGAGAATAGTACACAGAGAGTAATAGTAAATGGAGTCCACTCAGAAGAAAGGAGGGTTACTAGTGGGTTCAGTATTAGGACCGGTCCTCTTCAATGTCTTTATAAGCGACATTGCAGAAGGACTGGAAGGAAAAGTATGTCTCTTTGCAGATGACACTAAGATCTGCAACAGAGTTGATGCACAGGGTGGGGTGGAAAGGATGAGAAGGGACTTGGCAAGGTTAGAGGAATGGTCAAATGTATGGCAGCTTAGATTCAATGCTAAAAGTGCAAGGTAATGCACCTGGAAACAAAACCAGGGAAGAGTACACAATGGGGGTGAGATACTAACAACAACAAAAATGGAAAGGGACCTGGGGTAGTCATATCAGATGATCTAAAGACGGGCAAGCAATGTGAGAGGGCAGCAAGGAGGGCTGAGGGATACTGGTGTAACCCCTGCAAATGGGGGTTCCAAAAGACTTCCAGGAGCTTGCTTGAATGCTCCAAGCCTGAATGGTGTTTGGCGTTTAAGCCATTTATCAGTGAGTGTTTTAGAACCTCTGGTACTGTCTCTTTAAAGCTGTCTGCTTGCAGACATAATTAGTTTGTATGGGGACTGTGTGCTTCTCTGTTTGAGTACCACTTGAGCTGCTGCCAATTCACTCCATTTTTGCAGTCACTAGAACCTATCTGAAAGATGTAACTGTTTGCCAGAAATCATTTACAGTAATAATGAAATTACAGTTTGTCTAACCTGCTTTCTTTGCAGTCAGAACTGTGTCTGCCTAGTTCCCCATTCTGGTTTTGAACTGCTGAACTGGACCAATCAGTGTGGGGTAAGCTAGCTCTAAAATGGTGCCTTGGACGAATCAGAACTTGGACTCATAATCTGAGCCAGCCACAAGAGGATTGTATGGGCAGTGACTCTGGGAGATGTAGTTTAGACTTCGGCACCTTTTTGGACCAACAGCAGCAGTCTATTGTGGTGACAGCCAATCCAGTCAAGAACTGGGAGGAACTCAAAGGAAGTGCCCGTTTTGTCTGTTGGAGTTTCAGTTGAGCTTTGGCAGTGAAGGAAAGGAACCCTGTGCTCCTTCAGTGCTCAGTTTTAGTCAAAAACATGTGCAAGGTCCAGAGTTCCGGTCTGCAGCTTGTTAGGACTGAATCAGTCCTGTGAAGAGAATCAAAGGATATCTGAAGAGTAGAAACCAGGCTCACCCTGTAGAAGACTGGAGGAATTGCTGAAAATTGCACTCGGTCTGTCAGGAACTGAATCTGCTGTGTGTTCTCCCAGGTATTGTGCAGTAATGCGATCGGGATACAGATGCAGCCTGCCTGGTATAGTGCTTTCTTTTACCATATAAATGTGTGAAGAGGTTTGTGTACCTCAAGTGAATCCTGCTGCCATTAAGTGACTTTTGCCTGTGACTGTTTACCATATAAATGTGTGAGGAGTCTCTTGGAGCTCAAGAGTAGCCCTGCTGACATTGAAGGACCCTATCTTATTTGGAGGTCGTGAGTACTAATTCAGGGTCACTCCCTGTTGAATTGCCACATTAAATCCAAATGGAATTACTGTACTGCTGACTGTTTAATTCTCCTTTCTCTGTGTGAAAGGGCCCCTACCAGCTGCCACGGTTTGGACTAGCCACTAGGGCTTGGGTACCCAGGGACAGTAACTGATAGGGATAGGCCTGTGCACAGAGCCATAGGAAGATGAGTAGAGTGATAAGCTAATTAACCTGATTTCCCCCTGTCCTTGTTATATCCCCCTAAATAAATCAGATCTGCTTGTTTCAGCAAAGTTATACTGCCTGAGGTATTTGTCTATGTTAAAGTACTGTACTGTGATTGTTGCACTGTATCTTATTTCACAGGAGGTCCCAGTGCCAGAACCAGTCCTGGGGTAAGTGTATACTGTAAAGGTAATTCTGATATATTGTGTGGGCCACTAGTGGGAAGAAAGGGGTTGCAGTGTCCCAGAGGGCTGTGACCAAGTTAGTTTAACTATTGCAAACCCTGACCTCTGGGTGGAGGCACCCGCCATTGGATCCAGGCCCCTCAACCTGTTAGTGGCAAATCAGGCAGGGGTAGTAGCCCCTGGGATAGCGCCATCTAGGGGTTACATCTTGGAGGCTCACCGCTGGGATTGTGTGTCCTCTAGTGGCCATATTCTGAACCACTGTTAAGAAAAAATGGGTACCCGACAGAAGTGGCTGTGCACCGGCTGGTGGAGTGGTGTACTGGGAGGAGATCGACCCCCAAAATGCTATGCTTATCCTGGACATCCCCTGGGTATCAATACGGACACTGTGCAGGAGTACTTTCCAAGGTGGAAGGTTTACAAAACCCTGTGGTGGTGGGTCGGCATGCTAATCTGCTCACCCACACTTTCCTGGCCCTAGTAGAGTTTAAGGATCCCATAGATAGCTCCAAAGTGCCACAGACCATTACCCCAGAGGGAGCCCTCACTGCTTGGAGAGTGATAACTAAGGACAGTAAAGACCCGGGGGGGAATGAGCCCCCACCACTATCTGAAACATTTGAGGAGAAATTTGCTAAATGGTTGCTGGGGAAGGGAAAACTGTGGAGGACTTGAAGAAACTATTCTTGCCACCTGGGGTGTTCCTCCCCAACACCTTCTCCGCTCCAGTACCCGTAATGGTGGCTGAACCAATGCAGACTCCATTTCTGCACCTGCCATTAGTCACGACTCTTACCGAAGGTTGAGGATCTTCTCTGGCACCTCCCACCCCCAAGGGGAGGATGACTGGGAGACCTGGATAGACTATGTTGCCCCAAGTGCTAGAATGGCAATGCTCGGAAGCCGAAGCGAAAGAGGGTTAGTGAGAGCCTCTGAGGTCCTGCCCTGGCTACCATCCGTGCTAAGCGGGCCAGTAACCCTGAAGTGACTGCACAGGCCTATCTTGAGGCCCTGGAGAATGTGTATGGGAGCCCAGATTCTGATGAGGACCTATGGTGGAGAGTAAGAGATGCACAGTACCAAGGGAGTTGTTGTCTGTGTATGTATCTCAGCTGGAAAAATTGTTGCAAGAATGCCTCAGAAAAGGTAGTTTGCCAGCGATTGAACTGGACCGAACCAGGCTGGACAGGATCCTTAAGTCTGCCCCTTCTCAGAACTGCTGTTGCTTCAGTTACGCCTGGCAGATCGACTGGAATCCCCACCTCCTATGATGAGTTAATGAGAGAAATTCGAGGAGTTGAGAAAAGACGACTCGGAGGACCTGCACCAATAGCTGCGGCTACGACCCGAGTGACTGAGGGTGACCCATCAAGTGAAGTTCAGGGGCAGAGGTTGGCAGTCAATGAGTGCTCTGACAAGGAAAAAGATATGCCACAATGGGGCGAACTGTTGAGAGAGATCCGGGAATTCAAAAACAGTCCCTTTATGAAGGCCACGCCTGCAAGTACGGGCCCTGACCTATATCTGACTGCATCTGCTATGGGGGTTGGGGTACCCACCCATGTATCTCCTGCTGATAACAGCTCCAAACTCAATTCCTTGACCATGGAAGTGGAGAAACTGACGAGATGTCTCCAAATGCTTATCACGCCGCAGACAGAGATGGCACCAAGGTTTCCAGTTAGTAATACCCCCGGCCTGGCTCCCAGTGTGGTGCCTTGGCCAGCTCAAACTCCAGAAAGTATGTTTTGCTATAATTGTGGGAAGGATGGGCACATGAAAAGGAATGCCGGTCCCCAAAAGACACTGACAAAGTTGCATATAGGCTACAAGGAGAGCTTGGAGAACAAATCAGTGGTTAAGAGGTGCACAAATGATCCCAGTGAGGGCACCAAAATGCTAATTCACGTCCTTTTGTAGCAAGGTCAGTTGCCCAGGCCCCCACTACCGCTCTCCAGATTGGTCCAGAATAGTGGGTCCTCCATGGAGACCACTGTAAAGGTGAATGGAGTGTCTACAAGAGTTGTATTAGACAGTGGCTCCCAAGTGACAATTATGTTTCAAGATTGGTATCAGAAGCATTTGTCAGATGTACCCTTACAACCATTAGAAGGACTGCATGTATGGGGGTTAAGTGAGAAGGCCTACCCTATTCGGGTATATCCGAATTTGGCTGTCTTTCCCCACCTCCGTGGCTGGAGTGGCCGAACAAGTAGAGACCCTAGCCTTAGTGTGTCCCCCCACTGGACTGTATGATGGTGTCCCTTTGTTGATTGGAACAAATGCTCATATGTTCGGAAGGCTGGCACAGTTGTGTTATGAAAAACAGGGGTCAAAGACTAGTAGAGCTTTAAGAGTTCCGGCTTTAATTAAGAAGGCCTAGGAGGCACAGAGAGATGCTGAAAAAACAGAACCAGAGGAACCGGTCGGAATTGTATGGAAGAAGGATCCTGAGTCTCTGATCCTGGCGCCAAATGCCCAGTGTACCTTACAGGGAGAGGTCCGTATCAGAAAGGATGTTAAGAATAAAATATTAATGTTGGATGCACCAGGCGATGGAAAATTGCCAGAGGACTGCTGGTCAAGCCTAGTATTTTGCCCGCTAGAGCCCATGCTTATGCCAGAAGGGTAATGGTCCAAGTTCATAATGTGTCTGAAAGAGACATTCGAGTAAATAGAGGTTGCATCCTGGCTAATGTGCATTGTGCAGACACTGCAGTGCTACCCAGCAGCAAGAGTTCAAGGAAGAATGACAGAGTAACGCCTGACTTGTTTGATTTGACTCCCGCTGCCAGCTGAATGGAAAGTGAGGATCAGTGAGAAGCTTGCCCAGAGAGACCAGGTGTTTTCTTTAAAGGAATGGGATGTAGGATGTGCAGGAGCTGAGCACAATATCCGCTGCATGACAAAGACCATTTCGTGAGAGGTCTCGACGCCTGGCACCTGCTGACATAGATGATGTGAGGCGGCATCTGCAAGATGTTAGCTGCTGGTGTAATACAAGAATCCAGAAGCCCTTATGCTTCCCCCATTGTGGTAGTGAGGAAAAGAATGGAACAGTAAGGATGTGTGGATTATCGCACCTTAAACCGGCTGGACTATCCTGATCAGTACACAATGCCCGCATTCAGGATGCTTTGGACTGCCTAAGCGGGAGCAAGTGGTTCTCTGTGCTGGATCTCCGCAGTGGGTACTACCAGATCCCGATGGCCCCAGAGGACCGTGAGAAGACAGCCTTTATCTGTCGCTGGCTTCTATGAATTCATGAGGATGCCTCAAGGGATTTCAGGTGCCCCAGCCACTTTTCAACGATTGATGGAGGCGTGCAGTGGGGACATGAACTTACTAGAGTGCCTGGTATACCTAGATGATGTTATTGTGTTTGGCAGCTCACTGGAGGAACATGAGAGCAGATTATTTAAGGTATTGGACCGACTGGAGGACTTTGGCCTTAAACTGTCCATTGATAAGTGTCAATTCTTTCAAACATCAGTAAAGTATGTGGGACACATAGTATCCACCGAGGAATAGAGACCGACCCAAGTAAAGTTGAGGCCTTGACCACCTGGCCACAGCCAAAAATCTAAAAGAACTGCAAAGATTCCTGGGATTCTGTGGTTATTATCGGCGTTTCATCAAGGACTATTCAAGAGTGATCCGCCCTTTACTTAACCTTACTCAAGGGTATCCCCCAACCCACAAAAAATACCAAAAGTCAGCGTCCCTCAAGACTGAAAGAGTGTATTTTCATCTGAGTGAAGTATTTGGGGCCCGCTGGACTCCTGATTGTGAGACTGCTTTTCATGAGATCATTTATCAACTTACCCATGCTCCAGTGCTGGCCTATGCCGATCCAAGAAAACCTTATGTCCTGCACACTGATGCTAGCTTGCAAGGGTTGGGGGCTGTGTTGTACCAAGAGCACGAGAATGGCCTGAGACCAGTGGCCTTTGCCAGTAGAAGCCTGACCCCATCCGAAAAGAACTATCCTGTACATAAGTTAGAGTTCCTAGCTTTGAAGTGGGCTATTGTTGACCAATTCCATGAGTACTTGTATGGGGCTAAAATACTAGTAAAACTGACAATAATCCTTTAACCTATGTGCAGACCTCAGCTAAGTTGGATGCCACTGGCCATAGGTGGCTTTCTGCATTATCTACATACGACTATGCTCTCGAATACCGAGCAGGTCTGAACCACATAGATGCTGATGTCTCTCCAGAGGCCTGTTCCCCAGAATGATTGGGTCCGATTGGCAGAACCTGACATTGGGCACTCTGCCGAAGTTTGACAGGGAGGAACAATGTCCACGGACGCAGTGGACTGCATGGTGGATTGCTTGGGACCCTCTGAGAATTGCATACCTGCTGCTTATTGCCACTTTTCTGCAATAGACATTGGTGCACTGCCTCAGCTGGACAATGACAGTATTCGGCGGGCTCAATCCAGATCCCATGATCAAAGCAACTTTAGAAGCCCTCTATGCAGGAAAAGATGTGTCCAAATTACGCTCCACTGATTTGAGAACTGCACTGTTATACAAAGAAGGTCCTAAGTTGAAACTGATCAATAAACTGTTATACAGAGAAACAGTAGACAGAGGGGACAAGTAGACAAACAACAACTAGTGCTGCCCACTGCCTTCGAGACTCAGTATTGAGGTCCTTGCACAACCACATGGGGCACCTTGGTATAGACAGAACACTTGACTTGGTGAGATCCAGATTCTATTGGCCTAAGATGGGGGCTGATGTGGAGCAACACATTCGAACTTGTAGTCGCTGCTTACAGAGGAAAGCTTTGCCAGAGGGCTGCCCCTTGTTAACATAACCACCAGTGCACCCATGGAGCTGGTCTGTATTGAGTTTGGAGTCAGATCAAAGAAATATCAGTAATGTGCTGGTGGTCACTGACCATTTCACGAGATATGCCCAAGCTTCCCCACCAAAGACCAGAAAGCATCCACTGTGGCCAAAGTACTTGTAGAAAACTTTTTGTTCACTATGGGGCTCCACAAAGAATCCATTCTGATCAAGGGAGACTTTGAGAGTCGCCTGATCAAAGAGATGCTTTCTCTGTGGGGAGTGCGAAAGTCCAGAACCACTCCTTACCACCCCCAGGGGACCCACAGCCTGAACGTTTCAACCGCACTTTGCTAGATATGCTAGGCACCCTGCCCAAAGGACAAGCCTAGATGGAGCCAACAAATTAGCACCCTGGTACATGCTTATAACTGCACCAAAAGTGATGCCACTGGGTTCTCCCCACCGCCTGATGTTTGGAAGAGAAGCTCGACTACCAGTAGATGTGTGTTTTGGGGTCTCTCCTGATGGGGTTCAAGCTGACAACTATTTACAGTATGTGCAAAAGTTAAAGGCCCAGCTAACTCATGCGTACCAACTGGCTCAAACCATGGCTGCCAAAGAAATCTGGCCAACAAAGAAAGGTATGATAAAAGGTGAAAGCACAGGAACTCCAGGAGGGAGATCGGGTATTGCTAAGAAATCTGGGACTGCATGGCAAGCACAAGATTGCTGACAGATGGCACCATCTCCCTCACATTGTAGTGGGCAAACTAGATGATCTGCCAGTGTACAAAGTAAGGCCTGAGAATAATTCAAAAGATGTAAAACAATGCATAGAAATCATTTACTGCCCATTGGACAAATCTTAATTGAGTCTGAGCCCCAAGAAGATGCCCTCTGGACCAGTGACTAGAGCTGCTGCTAAGAAAAGATCAAGAAAGTCTGCACCTACAGAAGCAAAGTTAAAGTGTTCCCTCCACAAGTCCCAGTTGAGCATGACTGTCAGTCCATATCGGAAGAAAGTGAGAGTGACTTTGAATACTATCCTTCTTACGAACTGAGTCAATTGTTTGGGCAATCCCTAGTCAATACTGGAGATGAAGCTGGGCCTTCTGGACTGTCTAAGCCCCAGCTTCATCCCTGGAGCCAATGCTCCCAGAAAGTGAAGTGCAAAGCATCAGATCAGATGAAATGGAATCATTGTGCATGGTTGAACTGTTTGAGCTTTCAGGGAGGAAAATGATAGATTGGGGCAGACTGGTGATACACCAGAACAAGAAGAGTATTTTGAGTGCCCTGACAGTCCACTGCCAGTGTCCGAAAGCTCTCCATGCGAGCCAAATGTTGTGGACTCAGAAACTGTAACTCCTGGAGCTGAAAGTGCCCCAAGTTCTAGCCTCTCTACCCCATGGAGACTCCCCTGACAAGTGAGGACAATGCTGAAAATGAGGCTCAGAGTGCAGAGACTGTAACAGTTCCCCCTAGAAAGACTGGTCGAGCTGTAAAGCCTGTGGTGCACCTCAGTTATGATTCCCTGGGCCGGCCAGTGGATCTGCCTCTCAATGCTGTCCATAAAGGAGTGTATGTGTCCCAGAGCTCATTGCCCAAACTGAGTGTCAGTGCTAACTCAAGTTACTTGTGTTGCCCTCTAAGTGGTGCCCTTGCCCGTCCAGCCCCAAGGTAACTGATAGGAAGGGCCCCTCTTCAGGTTTCATGTACAAGAGGTAATAACTTGAGTTATGGTACAATGTGTGTAATACTGTGTAAAGAGGACGTACTGCAATGTTTCAGAAATGTGTTCTTGGTAAAATGATGTATTGACTGATGATTACATGTGTGAGCCTAATGCAAATGTATATGGTTGCAGTTGAAACTTATGGGTACTTGTATGGACGTCAAGCTTTCCCAGGCCAGGAAGGTGTAACCCCCTGCAAATGGGGGTTCCCAAAGACTTCCAGGAGCTTGCTTGAATGCTCCAAGCCTGAATGGTGTTTGGCGTTTAAGCCATTTATCAGTGAGTGTTTTAGAACCTCTGGTACTGTCTCTTTAAGAGCTGTCTGCTTGCAGACATAATTAGTTGTATGGGGGACTGTGTGCTTCTCTGTTTGAGTACCACTGAGCTGCTACCAATTCACTCCATTTTTGCAGTCACTAGGAGTGCAAAGGAACCTATCTGAAAGATGTAACTGTTTGCCAGAAATCATTTACAGTAATAATGAAATTACAGTTTGTCTAACCTGCTTTCTTTGCAGTCAGAACTGTGTCTGCCTAGTTCCCCATTCTGGTTTTGAACTGCTGAACTGGACCAATCAGTGTGGGGTAAGCTAGCTCTAAAGTGGTGCCTTGACGAATCAGAACTTGGACTCATAATCTGAGCCAGCCACAAGAGGATTGTATGGGCAGTGACTCTGGGAGATGTAGTTTAGACTTCGGCGCCTTTTTGGACCAACAGCAGCAGTCTATTGTGAGTGACAGCCAATCCAGTCAAGAACTGGGAGGAACTCAAAGGAAGTGCCCGGTTTTGTCTGTTGGAGTTTCAGTTGAGCTTTGGCAGTGAAGGGGAAAGGAACCCTGTGCTCCTTCAGTGCTCAGTTTTAGTCAAAAAACATGTGTAAGGTCCAGAGTTCCGGTCTGCAGCTTGTTAGGACTGAATCCGTCCTGTGAAGAGAATCAAAGGATATCTGAAGAGTAGAAACCAGGCTCACCCTGTAGAAGACTGGAGGAATTGCTGAAAATTGCACTCGGTCTGTCAGGAACTGAATCTGCTGTGTGTTCTCCCGGGTATTGTGCAGTAATTGCGATCGGGATACAGATGCAGCCTGCCTGGTATAGTGCTTTCTTTTTACCATATAAATGTGTGAAGAGGTTTGTGTACCTCAAGTGAATCCTGCTGCCATTAAGTGACTTTTGCCTGTGACTGTTTACCATATAAATGTGTGAGGAGTCTCTTGGAGCTCAAGAGTAGCCCTGCTGACATTGAAGGACCCTATCTTATTTGGAGGTCATGAGTACTAATTCAGGGTCGCTCCTGTTGAATTGCCACATTAAATCCAAATGGAATTACTGTACTGCTGACTGTTTAATTCTCCTTTTCTCTGTGTGAAAGGGCCCTACCAGCTGCCACGGTTTGGACTAGCCACTAGGGCTTGGGTACCCAGGGACAGTAACTGATAGGGATAGGCCTGTGCACAGAGCCATAGGTAGATGAGTAGAGTGATAAGCTAATTAACCTGATTTCCCCCTGTCCTTGTTATATCCCCCTAAATAAATCAGATCTGCTTGTTTCAGCAAAGTTATACTGCCTGAGGTATTTGTCTATGTTAAAGTACTGTACTGTGATTGTTGCACTGTATCTTATTACACAGGAGGTCCCAGTGCCAGAACCAGTCCTGGGGTAAGTAATACTGTAAGGTAATTCTGATATATTGTGTGGGCCACTAGTGGGAAGAAAGGGGTTGCAGTGTCCCAGAGGGCTGTGACCAAGTTAGTTTAACTATTGTAACCCTGACCTCTGGGTGGAGGCACCCGCCATTGGATCCAGGCCCTCAACCTGTTAGTGGCAAATCAGGCAGGGGTAGTAGCCCCTGGGATAGCGCCATCTAGGGGTTACACTGGGATGCATAGGGAGAGGCATCACCAGTAGAAAACAGGAAGTTATTATCCCTCTGTACAGACAGCTGGTGAGACCCCATCTGGAGTACTGTGTGCAGTTCTGGAGACCCAATCTCCGCAAAGACATAGACAGGATGGAAGCTGTCCAGAGGAGGGCAACTAAAATGGTGCAGGGTCTGCACCGGAAGACATATGAAGAGAGACTTAAGGAGCTTAATATTATAGCCTCGAGGAAAGAAGGGAGAGGGGGACATGATAGAAACGTTCAAGTACCTCAGGGAATCAACAAAGTCCAAGAGGTAGCATCTTTCAAAAAGAGGTGTGCAAAAACAAGAGGGCACAATTTGAAAATAGAGGCGGCTCAGAGGTAATTTAAGTATTTTTACAGAGAGGGTTGTGGATGCATGGAACGGCCTTCGAAGGAGGGTTGTGGAGTCAAAATCAGTGGTGGAATTCAAGCATGCATGGGATAGTCATAAGGCAGTTCTGGGGGGTTGGGGTAGGAAGAAGTAGGCTGCTGGTTAACTAGGATCTGCAGCTTATCCAGTAGGTAGGGAAATGGGCAGACTGGGTGGGGCAAGCGGTCCTTATCTGCCGTCAAATTCTATGTTTCTATGTTTCTATGGTTTCTATTCTCAGCCGCATATCAGGCCATGCACCAAACCTTACAGGGAAGGTCCCCTCAACCTATTTTCTGTACACCTGTGTAGTTTGTAGGCATGAACAATGATTCCCTTTCTTGCATTCCCCTAATTTCATCCTAAATTAAATAGCCTGTAGCCTACTCTCCCTTAATGGCTATACTTGGTGGTTACATTAATTGTTCTGTCTGAGAACCTATCTAAGCTCCATAGCTGCATTCTGGGAATTCTCATACTTTGTACATCGTTGAAATCTGCACTTTATTTGCTTAATCTGTTATGGGACTATTTTCCTCTGTATTATGTAATTAAGTGATGGCTTTTGCAATGCATTCTGTCTCTCCCCATCCTTCTACTTGTAATGCTGTATAGCCTATTCAATGATGTGTAATTAACAATGCCTACTAACTGCTTCTGTTTTTCTCCACTGTCCATGCACTTGATGTTCCCCCACCCTCTGTTCGACGAGGATCCATTGTAAATGAGCTTTTAGCTCAAAGGTTGTAATTCCGATTTTACAATAAATAAATGAGGTTGCTTCACTCTGATCTGCCCTGGTGTGAAAGGTCAGAGGAATCTTTGAGATAACCAGGACACAGTCTGTGTAGTGCTTTGTAGGTTAACAAATCAATCTTGAAGGTGTCACACCATCATGCAGGCAACCAGGGCAGCTCACAGAGGACTGGCATGACATACTCTGAAGGGCATGTTCCAGATATCAGCTAGGCTGCCACATTCTGCACCTGCTGCAGGCAGCACATCAACCCTCCAGATAGCCCTAGGAACAGAATGTTACAGTTTTGTCCAGGGTATGCACCCTACATGCTATAGTTTGGATCCAGGACCAACTACCCTGATTATAGATTGTAGTGATATCATTGACCCAGTCCTAGCACGGATAGTCTGGTGCTCCTTGGAGACAGGTGAGTTTCCTAGCTCCCTGAAAGAGGCGGTGGTGACACCCCTCCTGAAGAAAGCTTCTTTGGACCCAGACTGCCCTGCTATCTACAGACCAATCTCTAACCTTCCCTTTACAGGGAAGGTGATTGAGAAAGTAGTGGCCATACAACTGGAGAACCATTTGACCATCCATGATATCTATGAACCTCTCCAATCTGGTTTTCGAAAGAGGTACAGTACCGAGACGGCACTGGTTCGCGTGCTCAATGATCTCCTGATGGCGAGGGATCGGAAAAAACGTTCCATCTTGGTTCTTCTAGATCTCTCACCAGCATTTAACACTGTGGACCTTGGGGTTCTTCTTGATTGCCTGAGGTTCATCTGTGGCCTGTCAGGTACAGTCTTCAGGTGGTTTACATCTTTCCTCACTGGCAGAACTCAGAGGGTGGAGTCAGGGATTCATTCCTCTGATTCAGTCTCTGTCATGTGGGGTTCCTCAGGGGTCGATGGTGTCCCCCATGTTGTTTGCAATGTACATGCTACCCCTTGGAGACATTGTAAGAAGGTATGGGCTGAGGTTTCACTGCTATACTGATGATACCCAGCTCTTCCTTCCTTTGGCACCTGACCAGGATAGAGCTCTCTCGATATTTAACAACTGCCTCACTGAAATCTAGGATTGGATGAACTAGAGCTGGCTGAGGTTGAACTCGGAAAAGACTGAGGTATTGGTCGTGGACCCAGGGCACTGGATAGAGGAGTTGGGGGCAAGTTCTTCTTCAGGACTTTTTCTTGGGGGCTTACGGCTCCTTACCTCTGAATGGGTGTGAAACCTGGGGTGATTTTTGTTGAAGGGCTGACACTGTGTTCGCAGGTGTCGGCAGTCATCAAATCCTCTTTTTAACATCTGAGGAACATCTCCAGGGTTAAGCACCTTGTTCTGTCTGGAAACCTCCCTATGTTGGTCCATGCCTTTGTGACCTTGCACCTTGATTACTGCAATTCCCTTTACCAAGGGCTACCCAGGGTGGATATCCACTGCCTGCAGCTGGTGCAGAACGCTGCAGCCCGGTTACTGACGTGGACTCCTCAGTCTTGTCACATCTCTCCGGTGCTGCGAGAACTGCATTAGTTGCCGGTGCAGTGGCGGATCACCTTTAAAGTCAGACTTCTGACTTATAAAGCCCTACATAGACAGGGCCCAGACTACCTGAAAGAGCTTCTGGTTCCTTACTGCCCCAGGCGATCACTCTACTTGGCTGACTAGGGGTTGCTAGAGATTCCAAGGTTTTCCTTTTAAATCTTCTGGGGCCCAGGCCTTTATGTACACAGCCCCAGCCCTTTGGAATTCTCTACTCCACCAGTTACAGGAGTGCACAACCGTGGAGGGATTTAAACAGGCCCTTAAAACACATTTATGGCATCAAGCCTATTCTGTATGATTTTATTCTGTTTTCTACCTGGATTTTATAAGTATTCATAAGTGTTTGTATTTATTGTTTTTATGTGTAGTTTTAACTTATTGTTAGGCACCTTGGTTTGTTGAAAGGCATATTACAAATAAAGTATTATTATTATTATGATTATTATTATTATTCCTGCCTAGTAGTGAAAAGGCATGCAACAGAGAAGCTAGACACTAAATCAAGAAAGCCAGTCCAGACTACTGCTGATACTATTTAAACAATAATGTCATAAAACAGACCTCTTAACACCTGTTCTTCCTTTGGAATGACATTAAAAGTAATAACTGAAGGGCTAAAGCCCATGGTTTGATGATGACCCCCCATGCTTCCATAGAGTGGACTTTTTATTCAAACAAGATTTCCCAGCTAGTTAATCATAGATCTGCTTGGTGTCTGTCTTATCTGATTATATTTTAAACTGTTGATATATGTTGTAGCAGTTTTGCATTTTCTGACTTGTTTTATGAAAATCCTCAGGCGTTAGGGATTGGGTGTTCTATAAATAAAGATTACCTTGCCTTGCCTTGCACCACTCGTGCACAAGCATCCTCTCAGTGCTCATTTCATTGCTTGGCATAATGGCTTCTCCTTCCTTTCTCAGCTGCCGCTGCCATGGCTGCAACTTCAGACATCCTGCTCACGGCCTTCTGGGTGCTTGGTGAAGCCATCCCACTCCATTCCCTGACAGGGCTCTCTCTCTCAGGCTGCCTTACTAGCTGTGCCCCATGTAGTGAAGTTCTCCCAGCTCTTCTAGATCAGCATCCTCCAGGCTGACGCCCTCTACCTTTGTCTGCCACAGTTCTTCTGGTCACTGGGATTTCCTGTGGCAGCTCTCTCGCTCTGGGCCACTTGGTTCCATTGTGTGGGACTCTGCTTATTGTGCACTCCTGTACAGCCTCTCAGGGAAAGTCTTCCATCATTTACTGGTGCTCATAACTCCTGCTATCTCTGGGCATTCATGCTGTTTTCTCCTCCTCCCCTGCTCCACTTGTCTTCCCTTCTCTCATTCAGCTTTATTTCAGCCCTTCTAATCATGTTTCATGTAATCACATTTTATTGCCTGCATTGTACCACCCTTTTATGTATTCAGGATCTCTTTGTGAATGAGCCTGCTCAAAGGAGTTTTCCTGTAATAAACTTAAACTTGAACCTGGTGACTCCTTGTTTTGCCCACTTACTGACTGCCCCACTCTGTCCCATGGCTGCCATCATGCCAATTCCCTTCTTGTTCTCACTGTTGCCATCTGCCTCATTTGCCTTCTCCCCAGCAGCTTGTTATTTGCCATGCTTCCCATTGCCCTATGCTGCTTCAGTCCCTCCTGTTGACCTTCTACTCCCATATCTGGTTCCTGGCCCTTGACTGCTTCAACATCCTGGTACCCCCCACACACACACACTTTCCTGGTCTTGCTTTTCCCAGGTCAGTCCTTAGTCATGCTTCACTCTTACTGTTTAGGGGTTTGGCTTCCCTTCCCTGCACTGGCCACATCGTGGCCACATGCTACCTCTATGCTTTGTCTCTTCTGCCTGGAGTGGGCCTTCTGCTTACTACTTCATCCCTCTACTATAGTATGCCCACCAGCCTGCTAGGTAGTAATCCAGTCATGTTCATAGAGCTCTACACTTGCTTCAAACCCATACCAGTCAGACCACATTCCTTATCGTGCTGCCTACCGAGAATTCCCCTCCTCATCACACTTGTCATACTACCTACCAGAGCAACTGCACTCTTCCTCATTCTAACTATCCAGACTTGACTCTCCCATCATTTCAACTCCTAGGCAAACGCTCTGCTCTACCTTCATACTCAGTATCCATCATCTGCTTTTTCCAAGAACAGGTGGTTCTCTCACAACTCTCCATTTCTTGACTCTTCTTCCTTCCTCACCCATTTCCAGGTTTCCGCAAATCCCACTCCACATCCACCTCCCTCCTCGGGCTGACAGATGCCATTCTGAATGGCATGGATCAAGGTCTGATCACCTTTGCTATCTTTGTCGACCTGGCCAAAGCCTTCGACACAGTAGCTCACTCCCTCCTCCTAGCTAAGCTATCTGCTGCTGGACTCTCTTCCCAAGTCACAGACTGGTTCCGTTCTTACCTCCTGGACAGAACACAAACTGTTAAAATTGGCAACTCTCTGTCCCCCCCCCCCCGTCCACACTGGTGTCCCCCAAGGCTCAGTGCTTGGACCCATACTCTTCTCCATCTTTCTAAATAGCCTCCCCTCTGCATGTTCATCTGCATCCATTCATATGTATACTGATGAAACTGTTATATTTGCCTCCTGCTCCTCTCTCATTGATCTGACAAACAGACTTCAGTTGGACTTCACCAATATCTAGCACTGGTTCCCTCTAATCAGCTTTCTTTAAATGCAAAAAACAGACTCTATGACATTTGTACTAAGCAATGGAAGTATGATGGGTTAGGAAATCCTTGAGTAATCTATCAGACTTTGTAGAAGGTTTGATATCCGGATTAGGGTCTTGAGCCTTGGAGTTCAGCAATGTGCGATATGTCACTATGTAGGCATCTGTGGAGATGACCAAGGATTCAGACAGAAGCTTTAGGTACCTGTAGGAAGGGTTAATGCAGAAGAATTCAGACTAATGAAGAAAGGGTGGTAAATGCTGTACAGATGGTAACTGGATATTGATAAGAATAATTGGAAAGTTCAGCACAATGGGTTCGAGGGTTGAATAGAGTTATTGTTGCTACAATGAGATTTTGCATAGACTTATATTCAGGAAGGACTGCTAGTGGGAAATGGTGGCTATGGGTACTGCTGTGGCTTAATTGCCCTTGGCAGGAGCTTAAGTGGCCATGGTGGCTTTGCAGTGCTGGAGCATCCAATGTCTGAATGCTGAGGGGAGCCCGAGAATGGATCTTTGAATAAGTCTATAGACTGACGTGGCAAAGGGAAGTTGAGAGCAACGTAGAATGCAATGGGTGCCTAGCATGCTTAATCAGATACAGAACTGTTGTGTGGCATGACATATAGTGAAACAGTCAGTTTGGTTGCAGATGTGCAGATTGAGGAATCAGTGGAAGCCTGCTCTCAGAGATAGTATTCGCTGGAGGGAGTATGGGAAGTAAATCCCGAAGGATAAGTTAGAAGAACCGCTGGATGAGTAGCTGGATTGATTTAGGGTAACATGATGAAGAGATGTAGATAACTTTATTAGTTATGATGACATCCAAGGCCAGAGAACAGTGGCTCAGATACGAACATATGAACATACGAAATTGCCAGCAGAAACAGGCCTTATGGTCTATCGAGTCTGCTCGAGTGTGCAGCTAACCCTTCATCTCGCAGCTACCCCCCCTGCCCTTCCCAGTATCCCTTACCCTGTCCCATCCCTCTTGAAACTGCTCACCATCTTACTGGACACTATTACATCTTGTAAGGTGTTCCATTTGTCCACCACTCTTTCCGTGAAAAAATGTCTCTTCATCTCCCTCTTGAATCTCCCCCCCACCCATGTCCCTCCACCTTCTCATCTGAAAAATCCCTTCTGTGTTGGTCTTGTTTATCCTCTTCAGATACTTAAAGCTCTTGATCGTATCCCTCCTCTCCTCCAGTGAATATATATTCAGCTCTCCCAGCCTGTCCTCTTAGGGCTTGCTTTCCAATCCCCGGATCATCTTTGTGGTTTTCTCTGCCCCCCCTCCAACAATCTGATGTCCTTCTTCAGGAATGGGCACCAGTACTGCACACAGTACTCCAGGTGGGACCTGACCAATGATCTATACTGGGACAGGATAACCTCCCTCCTTCTGGAGGAGATCCCACTTGCAATACACCCCACCATTTTGTTGGCTTTTTCCGCCTCCTTTCTGCACTGAACAGAATTGTTCATGCTCCCCATAATGATCACTCCTAGGTCATTCTCCTTTGTGGAGCTCCCCAACTGTACCCCATTCAAGTGATAATCCCTCCCCTGGTTCCTGGCTCTGAAGTGCAGAACCTTGCAATTCTTGGTGTTGAACCCCAACTGCTATGTTTCTGCCCACTCCTACAGCTTAGTCTGGTCCTCCTGCAACCCCTTCCACCCCTCCGCATCACTCCCATCTTGGTATTGTCTGCAAACAGACTGATCTTGCTCCATATCCCGTGTGAGAGAGCTGCAATAAAAATCCCAAACAGCAATGGCCCCAGTACTGATCCCTGTGGTATCCTGCTAGTCACCACTCTCGGCGACGAGAGGTCCCCCCCCCCACCACCACCCTTTGCTGCCTTCCCTTTAGCCAGTTTGTGATCCTTTTCATCATTTTTGGTCCTGTCCCCACATATTCCAGTTCTCCCCACAACCTCCCATGTGGCACTGAATCAAAGGCCTTGCTGAAGTCTAAATAAAGGACATCCACTGCATGGCCCTTGTCCAGTTCCCTTGTCACACAATTGTAGTACTCTACAAAGTTTGTCTGGCAGGATCTGCCTGTTATAAATCCATGCTGTTGACCATCCTGGAGACCGTTTTCCTCCAAGACACTCACTAGCCTCTCTTTTAGTATGGTCTCCATGAGCTTTCCCATAATTGGTGTGAGGCTCTGTGGCCTATAGTTTCCTGGTTCATCCTTTGGGTCACTTTTGTGGATGGGCACCACATGGATGATTCTCCAGTCCTGTGGTACACATCCCATGTCCAGGGAGGTATTGAACAGGTTGGCCAGTGGCCCCACCAAGACCTCTGCCAACTCCTTTATTACACCAAGGAGAATGCCATCAGGTCCAGGTGCTTTGTCCACCCTTAATGCCCTCAACCCATCTAGTACCCTGCTCTCTGTAATCCCTACATCTGTCATCCCCCCCATCACCTAGGGTATCTACCCCCCCCTTCTCTTGCGTGAATACAGAGCAGAAGTATTCATTCAGTGCCTCTTCCTGCTCTGCCCCTTTCTTCACCTCCCCATCCTTTTTAATCCTCACCAGCTGATCCTTGCTCTTTCTTCTCTCTCTGATGTAGCGGAAGAAGTCTTTTTCTCCACTTTTGATTCCCTGCACCAGTCTCAGCTCCCTGGATGCCTTGACTACCCTGACCAGCCTGGTAACCTCCCTGGACTTCCCCATGTATATATCCTTATCTTCACCCTTCTCCGATTGCCTGTAATTTTGAAACACTGCCCTCTTGGCCCTCACCCCTTCCATAACCTCCTGTGTTAGCCAACTGGGTTTCTTTGCCCTTCCATTCTTGTTTTTCTTCCTAGTGCAAGACTCTGTTGCCTTCACCAGCCCTTCATTTATGACGTCCCATTTCTGGTCTGCATCCATGTGTGGTTGCATTACTGCCAGGTGCCTGCCCAAAATTTCCCCCATCTTCTTAATGTCTGCCACCCTCAACTCAATCACCCTTACACCCGTGCTCCCTGTTTCCCTCCCCATGTTGAGCCTGAACCACTCCGAATAGTGGTCACTCTCAGCCAGTGGTTCCTCCACTTCCAGATTCCTTACAGCTTCCCTGGCTCCTGGACCAGCTGTGTCAGAAAGCTGTCTTGAAATGCTTCTAGCAGGACCCACTCCCATGCACTCTTGGTGGATGGGGTGTCCCACTCCACCCCCGGTAGGTTGAAGTCCCCCACAACTACTGTGATCCCCTTGCTGCAGACCCTCCTAATTTGTTCAGCTAATTCCCTGTCCAGGTCAATCCTCCGAGCCGGTGGCCTGTAACCACCCTCATCCTCAGTGTCCTATTCTTTGCATCTTGGAACTGCATCCATAGTGCTTCTGTCCTCCCCTCCTCCCCTTCCTTCCTTAAGCACTTTATCACCTCCCTTACATAGATTGCCATTCCCTCCATGCCCCTTCACCCTATCCTTTCTGAATAACCTGAACCCCAGGATCATCCTATCCTAGTCCTGGTACTGGGTGGCACATGTTTTCATGATGACTGCAATGTCCACCCCCTCCACTGCCAAGAGAGCCTGTAACTCTGCTATTCTGTTCCTTAGGCTTCTTGCATTCAGTGAGAACACCCTCCAGCCTGTCTCCTCCTCTTCTCTACCCCTATTCTTCCCTCCTGTATCCCTCCCTGTGCCGCTTCCCCACTGTCTTTACCCATAACTGGGGGGATGAGCTCACTGGGCTCCCCTTTTTGGACCCTTTTCCTATCAGTGGTCCCCTTGCCACCCCTAACTCCTAGTTTAAATCCACCTTTGTTGATATATACCCCTCTATTCCCTGTTTTAGTACTCCTTCCCTCCCTGTTCAAATGTAACCTGTCCCCTGTGTATAGGTCACTATTGCCCCAGGTCCTGCCCCAGTCTGACACTAATCCAAACTCCCTGGTATGGCACCAATCCCTCAGCCACTCATTGAACTCCTCTATCCTTTTTTCCTCACTGTACTTGCACATGGTACCAGAAGTACCTCAGAGAATGCCACTGACTTCCACCTCCTCACTCTGCCTACCCAACTCCTTGAACCTCCCCTTTACCACCCTTACTGTCTCCCTTGCCAAATCATTTGTACCCACGTGCATCACTATTTATTTATTTATTTGCTTTTGGTAACCGGGTGAGTGCACTAGGCATAAAATGCCTATTTTCAGGCATGACCCGGGAGGACACACATGAAAACACATTAGTAGACATGTGACACAGCACATGAGATATGTAACATAGTGAGGAGGAGGAATAACATACAATCAATTATTTGTATGGGGAAATAATCTACTACACATTCTTAGTACGATTACAAACAGTACAGTATTGACAGTCAAAAGAGAAGTAGGAAGTGCAAAACATGTGAGAACAAACTGACATTTTAAGCAACTACAAAATACAATAAGTGCCATTATGTGGCCAATAGTCATTAGGGAGAGAAGAAAAGAAAAATGTGGGGGTGAGGGGAAAGTGGAGGTAAGGCAGAGGATAAGGGTGAGAGCTGATTGAGAGGATTTAAGGATGTTAATGAGAGAGAGAAGGAGCAAGGAGTCAGAGGGATAGTTACCTGGAGACATAGAATGTGGGAAGTAGAGTGGACTACAGTGGATGAAAGCACATACAGGGGCTAGTAGCATGCAACTGTTCACGGTGAAGTTTCTTGAAACTAGCATGAGTGGAAGCTTGATGATTAGTTTGGGGTATGCAGTTCCAGTACTTAGGAGTGGAGGATGAGAAAGCATGGCCACCCATGTTGGTTTTACATCTGGGGATATGGAGAGGGGCTTGGTCAGTAGATCGAAGCCCATAGGAGAGGGGTTGTGAGTGAAGCAGAGAGGCAAGTGATTGGGGGAGGCCTGTTCTAGTAATACTGTCAATTAAAGAGCCATAGGACTGGAGACATTGGGCAGAAGGGCTGGGCCAGTTAAGATTCGCATAGAACTGGTGGTGGTGCTTGTATCATGGAGATGCAGAAGCATAGTGACAAATGGAATTATAGGTAGTGTCCAATTTATGGAGTGAGGTCTTTGTGGCAGAGAGGTAGGTGGCTGAGCCATAGGCAAGGGCTGGGAGCAGAAAGCCTTGTGCCCCAGCTAGTCTAGCCGATGGGGTGAGGGCATAGCTAGTGCGATAGGCACCTCCTATCTTAGCATTGACAAATTTACAGGTGGTGGTGATGTGAAGATCAAAATCTAGAGATTCATCGAGAAGAATGCCCAGATATTTAAAGGAACTGGTACTAACCAGCGGGGACCCATCAGCACATAGTATTTTGAAGGAGCTTTGGTTAGCTTTAAGTCTGGCAGGTGAGCCAAACAGCATGGATTGTGTCTTGCTTGAGTTGAGAACAAGGTTGTTCTCTGTTAGCCAGGACTGAATACTTAAGAAATCCAAAGCAAGAGATTGGTTAATTATTGAGATACTACTTAAACTATGGTAAATGACCAGATCGTCAGCATAAAGCAGGAATGAACAGGTTAGTGCTAGCAGCGGGAGATCGTTGATAAAGATTGAGAAAAGCAAGGGGCCAAGTATGGAGCCCTGAGGAATGCCAACGTGTGTAGATAAGAGGTCCGATGTTGCCGAGTTGAAAACGACAGCTTGCTGCCTATCAGACAGATAGCTTTTAAACCAGGCAGCTACATTGGCAGAGAAACCTAGGGAATGTAGCTTCTCAAGGAGAAGGGGATGGTTTACCAGGTGAAACACCTTAGTCAGGTCAATGAAAACTGTACCTGTGAGAAGGCCAGAGTCCATAGATGTATAGATATCATTTGTGAGTTTTAGGATTGCGGTGGAAGTGCTATGGCCTTTGCGGAAACCATGCTGGGAATGGGAGAGAAGATTGTGCTTCTGAAGATAGTCAGTGGATTGAGTTGCCACTAATTTTACCAAAATTTTGCTAAACGCCAAGAGGATAGCTATGGGCCAATAATTTGTGATAGCTTTGCGATCATCTTTTTTAGGAATGGGTGCGATTTTAGCTGTTTTCCAGATGTTTGGTACTGTGCCATGGCATAGTGATAGATTGAATACTTTTGTTGGGGGGGAGGCTATAAGAGGAGCAGTAGTTTTCAGGAAGCTAGGTTCCAAACCATCAGACCCCAAACTAGTACTGTCAGGGATAGATAGTAACAGCTTCAGAACTTCAGCTCTAGTGATGGCACAGAACCTAAACGTAGGACGTGAGAGAGGAGGTACGATGTTCCTGAGGGAGGAGTTAATGTGTCCTGATGGGAAGGAGGCCAGGTAGGTAGATAAGTTAGAGAAATGGCGATTGAAGGCATTGGCGATGGTAACAGGGTTATTACAGTGTATGCCATTTAGCAGCATGTCACTAGCAGTGACCGTATGATTGGCTTTAAAGAGGTTTTATGTGAGCTTTCTCCGTCCATGTGCACTTGAGACGTGCCTGCCCCACCCTGCCCACGGTCAACCCGGAATAGCCAAAAACCCAGATATGACTGTGCCTTTCTCCCCTTCTGCCCCATCTGACCCCTTTCAGTATAGAATCCCCCAGCACTAGTACCCCATCTTCTTGTCCTGCACCCTCCTCCTGTTTTCACTGTCCACATTTCCAGAGTCCACACTGCCCTGCTTCATATTACTCCATCTGCATCATTTGTGACTTCTACATCTCCCCCCGTTTCCACCTCTTCCTCCACCTATACCCTGCTCTTCCACTCCCCTTTTTCCTTTCCCAGCCTGTCTCCTGACTCCTGGGCCTTCAATACCCTTCTCTTCCCTTCCCCCCATAATCTCCGACACCTCCACTACCATTTCCAATGCCAGCACTGCAAATCTGATTCTTGCTCCCCCCACAGTGGTGCCCATCTCCTCCTTCCCTCTGCCCTGTGCCTTCACTCCACTTACTGCCCCTCTGTTCTCCTCACCCCCCCATCCTGATGGGATTTAGCCCTGCTATTCCTCCCCTGCTTCTCCCAGCTACTCCTCTCCAGGGTCCTTCCTGCCTCAGCCCCCCTTCCTCACCCTCTCCAGCTCCCTCCAGAACTCCTGTACCTCCTCTTCCAGTCTCCTCAACCTAAAATAAATTGGACAACCTCCCAGTTTCCATAGTATATTCATCCAAACAGCCACCCCACAACCATTGCACCCCACTATCCTCTCTATGCCTGTCCCCTCACTCCATAGTGCCCACCATTCCATCCACTATTCTGATGTCTACCTCCACCTTTATTCATGCCCCTCCACCCCAGTGCGATCCCCCCATAATGCCCCATTTTTCTTCCCTCCATTATTCACACTTAACTTAGATGCAACCTCAATTCTGTATCACACAGTCTGTACAGCAATAGCTGGATACCATATGTGACCCTACTAGCTTGCTTCAGATTCCTTCTTTATCCCATTGTCCTTAGCTTGTTAGCTCAGAAACTCTAGTTGACACAGTTATACATGACCTTACCAGTTTGAACTTTAGACTTTCAACTTTAAAATATGCAGTTACCCTTCCTTAACCCAGGCTTCTCAGCTTGACTTTCACACTTGCAACTTTAAAACATTTAAACCTTAAAATCCAACTAGTAAAAGCTTGAGTGTCTGAACTTTTTACCACCTGACCATTAGCCTTAAGAGTTAGTTCATATGGGCAGTTTGCAGCTCCCCATGCTCCTCCCTCACAGCCTCCACAGCCCCAACCCCCAGTGGCTTTCCAGTATTTAAGAAAGGCTGGTGGAGGGCGTGGGTGGGAGGCCTTTTCCAGCCAGCAACAGTCCTCCAGTTAAAGAAAGATTTGTGCTACTCCCAAGCCAACAGCAACCTCACAAAAAAATCAGTTACAGCGTTAAACTCACCCTCCTACCTCTCCCCCACAACAAACAGAATGAGCAAGAGTAACATTAGCAAGGCAGCTAAGTACCAGATATACAATGATACATGTTCAATGGCCTATGCAGTCAGTATAGTGTTATGCTTGTGCAACTGTGTTAGTTTGGTTTCAGCCATTTGCACTCTCTATTCCAGAGGAATTACCACCCTGTTGGAGTACCAAAGGCAAGGAACCCTTGAAGAGGGTTCTACCCCTAGAGGTGCCATGGGACAATTCCCATGGCTAAAGGAACCTTAGGAAGGATCCCAAGGAGAGAGGTGCTGCTGCTGCTGGACGAGGAGGGGAGGATGGTGGGGCAAAGAAAAAGTTCTTCAGAAGGAGGCTGAGAGGAACTGCTTATGTAGCTCAGGAAGTGGGAGTGGCTGGCTGCTTGTCCATTGAACTACAGGCCTAGCCTTCCAATTCAATGGCCTACGCAGCCAGCATAATGTTATGCTTGTGCTTCAATGTTAACTTGGTTTGGGCTGTTTGCACTCTCTATTCCAGAGGCATCACCACCCTGTAGGGGTACCAAAGGCAACAAACCCTCGATGAGAGTTCCACCCCTTGAGGTGCTATGGGACAATTCTTGTGGCTAAAGGTACCTGAGGAAGGATTCCCAAAAAGAAATGTAGTATGGAGCATATAAGCAAGCAGGAGCTGTGATATAATAGTAGAATAAAGCATCAGGCAGCTTGATTACCTAATGAGATGCTCAGGTTTGCGTGGCATGATTCAATGTTTGTGTTGAGAATAAGGGGACCTTCTAAGGAAAGAGTAAGGAGAGAGGGAATGGCAGGGACACCATCCACCTCAATCCAACAGCAGAACCTACCTAAAGAAACTAGGGAACACTACTATGCTAAACTAACAATTATGACCTGAGGCAGAGAGGAGAGAGAGAAAAAAACCCTATAAGGAGGAAGTCTCTGGGGATCCAAGGCCTAGGTCACCTTCCCTCCAGGCTTGGAATATTTCATTTAGCAATGGCTCTGCCACTGCAATTTGGAAATCCAATTAAGGGAGGTGGAAAACATTCCAATTTGGAGGAAGGCTCTCACTCAGTTGATCTAGTGGGAACGCCATGGAAGGTTGCAGAGTGCTCTGCAACATCGGGGCAACCAAGGCGGAGGAGGAGAGCAACAACTGCTGAGGCACTCACCTGGCCTACTCATCCTAAACACAAACCAGGTGAACCAGAGGCAGTCATAGGGAGAATACGGTGCATGTGCCTTGCTAGCAAAATCACTAAAGCCAATGGATAACCATTATAGTGGAACCACTACAGCCAAAGGAGATCGGAGTAACCACTCTTCACAGCTAGTCTTAAATTCTACACAAGGAGCTACTGTCACAAAGCAAACAGCTAAAGCCAAGCCCAGAGTAAGGATATTCCCAGCTATGGGCAAGGAGAGAAAGACCCCACCACAAGCTGGGCATGCTCAAGATGCAGATTTAGAATGCAAAGTGAGAACGTCAGCTACAGGGCACCCTGCACAAGAATGGTATGGCTGGCATGCCCCAGAAACTAATAAGGAGCTGAAAAACTGGTGAGCAGCTGAATGAGTACTGGTGTGCTGAGACCTTGCAAAGGTCAGATGCAGTAGCGAGTGCAACAGACATCCCAGAGGCTGAAGCCGAGGGGATGGCGGTAGGTATGAAGCAATGATTGATAAGCAAGAGTGGACCTGCACGTAGGTCAGAAAGTAGTAGTAATAATTGGACTTGCACGTAGGTCTGCAAAACATAGTAGCAAAGGTGTAGCACTGTGAATAGTGGGGCAAGCCAGCCAGGCATTCAAAAAGCCAATAAAGGTGACAAATACTCTGAGGATTTTCAGTGGTGGAGACAGGATTTAGAACAGAAATAATTAGCCACATGGGGCCATGACTCCCCAAGCACCTCCAAGTCCCTGCCGTAGGAAAAACAAGAAAGTGATGGGAGGGCTGAGACCCACAGGCAGGTATTGAAACTAATTTACAGCAGCAGCTTTAGATGACCTCAGAGAATAATAGGGTGTACAAACATAGAAGCAGCATCTGTAATGAGTACAGAGTTGTATACTTTGAGAAACATAGAAAGGAGACACCATGCTCTGAAGTAGCTATCACCTGGCAGTGCAATGAAACTGAAGCAATAAGGAAGTAGAATGAGTTGCGAGATCATGAATGAGCTACTTAGCTAGGGTTCAGAGTGAGCCTGAATCAGGTGAAAACAATTAAGTGCAACATGGAGAGCACCTATGGCTGAGCTGAAACACACAGATCATGGTTGCAGTTGGATTGCAAGTAATTTGAGAGGTGTGAGCCACTGAGAGCAAGTAATATGAGCGCTGGAGTAGCAATATGGTAGAAGCTTAGAAACAAAAGCCCCAAAAGACAAAACCAAAACACAAACATGGAAAACAGGGAACAAAGGCCCAAAACAAAAACAAAGACACACAAAAACACAGAAAGCAAGGGCAGAAAGAAGCACACAACTGGAGGCAAAATGCAAACCAGAAGCAGGAAAACAAACAATGAAGTCGAGCAGAGACAAATACAAACAGCAAAGCGGAGGGGGGTGAAGGTCCCAAGGTAGGCCCCAGCCAGCTCAGAGGACAGACCAACAGAGCCTCCAGCTGGCAAAGAAAAAGTACTTCAGAAAGAGGCTGAGAGGAACTGCTTAAATAGCTCAGGAAGTGGGAGTGGCTGGCTGCTTGTCCAGTGAACTACAGACCCAGCCTTCCAGTTCTGGAGTAGTTGCTAGAGAATGTCTTAGGAACATTCAATGGCTATTCAGGGAATACAAGTAGAATAACATGGTCAAACAGAGTCAGCGCTTTTAGGAGAAGACCATGAGGAGAAGGTATAACGGATGATGCCAGTACTACTATGAGGTATCATGCGGTTCCCATTATAGAAACATAGAAACATATACTTTGATGGCAGATAAGGACCACTTGGCCCACCCAGTCTGCCCATTTCCCTACCTATTGGATAAGCTGCAGATTCTAGTTAACCAATAGCCTACTTCCTGCAACCCCCCCCCACTATAATTGCCTTATGTCTGTCCCATTAATGTTTGAATTCTCCCACTGTTTTAGACCCCACAACTTCTCTAGGAAGGTGGTTCCATGTTCACCACTCTCTCTGTGAAAAGAATTTCCTCACATTACCCCTAGAGCCTTACCCCTCTAACTTTAGAATTGTGCCCCTTGTTCTTACGCATCTCTTTTCTGAAGGATGCTACCCTCCTGGACTTTGTTGATTCCCTTGAGGTACTTAAAAGTTTCTATCATGTCCACCCTGTCCCCTCTTTCATCAAGGGTATACAGTACATATTAAGCTCTCTCAGTCTCTCTTCATATGGTTTCTGATGTAGACCCTGCACCATTTTAGTTGCCCTCCTCTGGACTGCTTCCATCCTGTCTATGTCCTTGTGTAGATGAGGTCTCCAAAACTGCATGCAGTACTCCAGATGGGGTCTCATCAACTGTCTGTATAGAGGGATAACCACTTCCCTTTTTCTACTTGTGATGCCCCTCCCTATGCATCCCAGTATCCCCTAGCTCCCTTACTGACTTCTCACATTGCTTACCACCTTTAGGTCATCTGATATGACTACACCCAGATCTCTTTCCATTATTGTTGTCGTTAGTACCTCCCTGCTATTGTGTACTCTTCTCCTGGTTTTTATTTCCCAGGTGCATTACTTTGCACTTCTTTGCATTGAATCTAAGTTGCCATCGTCTGACCATTCCTCCAACCTTGCCAAGTCCTTCTCATCCTTTCTACCCCCCTTGTGTATCAACTCTGTTACAGATCTTTGTGTCATCTGCAAAGAGGCATACCTTTCCTTCCAGACCCTCTGCTATGTCACCTACAAAGACGTTAAAGAGGACTGGACCCAGTACTGAGCCCTGAGGTACTCCACTGTAACCCCCCTTTCTTCAGAATGTGTTCCATTCACTATTACCTTCTGTGTCCTGTTGTGCAGCAAGTTTTCTACCCAGGCTACCACCCTGGGACCCACTCCCAGGCTGGCTAACTTGATTATTAATCTTTTGTGCTGGACTGTGTCAAATGCCTTGCTAAAGTCTAGGTAGACCATATCCACAGCCCCTCCCTGGTCTATTACTTTGGTCACCCAGTCAAAGAAATCGATTAGATTCATCTGACATGACCTTCCTGCTGTGAATCCATGCTGCTTTGGGTCCTGTGCCCCGCTTGCCTCTAGGTACTCAACAATTCTTTCTTTCAGAAGTGATTCCATCATTTTCCCCACCACTGAGGTCAAACTAACAGGTCTGTAGTTTCCTGCTTCTGCCTTGCTCCCACTTTTGTGAAGGGGAATCACATCTGCCATCCTCCAGTCCTCAGGTACCACCCCATCTTCTCATGATTTGTTAAAAAGTGTGGTTAGTGGTGTCACTAGGTCCTCCCTTAGCTCTTTTAGGATTCTAGGGTGAATCCCGTCAGGCCCCATTGCTTTGTCCACCTTGAGTTTTAGGGAGTTCTTTCAGTACTTTTCTTCTGTAAATGGACTCGGCGTCAACCCCACTATCCAGAGTGCTTCTACTGTTTGGTTTAGGTAACTCCTCCTCTTCTTCTTTTGTGAATACTGAGCAAAAGTATTCATTCAGTATCTCTGCCTTTTCACTGTCTCCCTCTGCCCACCTCCCCTCTCCTTTATTAATCTTCACTATCCCTCCCTTAACCTTTCTGTGCTCCCTAATGTACCTATAAAAGGTTTTATCCCCCTTCTTAACTGAGTTGGCTATCTTTTCCTCGGTTTGGGCCTTTGCTTTTCTGACTGCCTTCCCCACTTCTTTCTACTTTAATTGATACAGTTCCCTATCGTGCTCCGTCTGTGATTCCTTAAACTTTTGAATGCAGCCTTTTTCTCATAACTTTCCTGACACCTCTTTTGAGAGCCATAGTGGTTTTATTTAGCTTTGTTTTCTTTATTTGTTTAACACAAAGGCTTGTTGCCTCCATGATGGCAGTTTGATTTTCTCCATTGTTCTTCCACCCCTCCTTTCTGGCCATTTGCTAATGCATTCCTCAGGTATTCACCCATTATGCCAAAGTCAGCCCTTCTAAAGTCCAGTATCCTTGTCTTTGTATGGCTTGTCTCCATGGTTGTGTTTATTGTGAAGCACACTATGCAGTGGTCACTTGTTCCCAGATGTCTACTGACGTCTAAGTTGTGATCCTCTCTCCATTTGAGAGTACCAGGTCTAGTATTGCTCCCTCCAGTGGGTTCCACCACTAGCTGTCTAAGACATGCCCCCTGTAGGGCATCAAGAATGACCCTGCTCTTGGATGTGGCTGCAGTCCATGTCACCCAGTTAACATCTGGCATATTCAGGTCCCCATCAACAGTATCTCCCTTTTCAGCCATTTTGAGAATGCCCTCTATCATTTTCTTGTCCATTTCCTCCCTTGAGGCCGGGGTCTGTATACAACCCCAGTGCAGATTGTGATGCCATTCCCTGTCTCCAAGGTGAGACAGAGTTCCCTCTTGTCCTCCCCTTTACTTTTTAGTTCTGTAGCTTTGATCCCTCCCTTATGTGAGAGCTACTCCACCTCCCCTTTACCCTCCCTGACCCTTCTGTAGATTGTGTACCCTGGTACGTTGACATCCCAGTCATGGTTCTCAATGTACCATGTTTCTGTGACTGCCACAATATCCAAGTGTTCCTCTTCCATCAGGGCTACTAGCTCTGGAAGCTTGTTTCCCAGACTACAGGCATTGGTACTCATTGTCCTCCATTTAATGGTGGCTTTATCCTTTTTTACCCCATCCCTGCTCTTATTGTCCTTGTGCATTTTTCCATTTACCCCTGTTCTGCCCTCTGTCAAGCTCTGTACCTCAGTGTTTACCCTACTACCTGCCATGTTTTGTGGGGGGAGGCTTGAACTTTCCTGTTTCCTATCAGCACCTCCCCCCTTGGCTAGTTTAAAAGCTTGCCAAGGAAGCCTTTAAACCTGTCACCTAGGAGCATGTTTCCCTTCCTGGACAGATGCCGACCATCATGCCAGTATAGACCTTCATCTCTCCAGGTGGGCCCCCAGTCCCCAATGAAGCCAAAGCCCTGTGCTCTGCACCAGTTTTGCAACCATCCTTAACAGTGCTGGTTATTATAGAGTTGGTGCATCTCAGAAGGAATTAGAGTCACGTGTCCAGGTAAAAAGATAGGAGTGAAGGATACTCCACTAAATCTTATACCCTATGAAGACAGGAGGTAGTGATGTCCATACTGCTTGAATTAATAGAATTTATAAGGAAACATCCTGCTGCATTGGTTGAGAGATGAGCTCTTCTATAGTCCAAACAAATGAAATTCCAAAAAATGGGTCCTAGGAGGTTATTGGGAAGTACTAATGATTTATGGTGATATGAGAGTCTATAGGGAATACTGTTCAAAGGATGTTGCTAGAAGGATTCCTCAGATGAGAAAAATAGGTACTCCGTAGAAAGCTGGAAAAGAACTGTTATGATGGCTTTGATAGTAGTATGAGACAGATGAATTGATAGGAGAAGTTGATCAAGCAGGGATGCTGGACATCGATAACTGTAGGAATGCCCAAAAAAGACACAGCAAACATGCAGGAGCACTGAGCTGCTAGGGTGGTGAGGAGGAAAGCAGCAGTCCTGGAATGGAGGGAAAAGTTCAAACAGGAATCCACTGACTGAAGGATGGAGCTGTACAAGAAGACAGCTGAGACTGAGAAAAACAGACATCAGTAGGTGCAGGAAAGATACAGGGCAAGTGCCACAGCATACCAGAATAGATTTCAGAAAAGCTGAATCAGGTCTTGGTGGGAGATCCATGACAAACCAAGAGGTGAATCCAGGTAGAAGGTGCTGTGAAGTTGAGGTGCGAGGTCCCCATCTTTGAATGAGATGGCGAATGGAACAGTTGGTAGCAAGGTGCTGCAGTGATGGGGAATGGGCTCCTACCTTCAAAAGAGATGGTGAGCTGGAACTTCAGATAGGGAAAGCATTGGAATTGTTGCTGGAAGACCTTTGGATGGGATAAGGGGAGCATCAGGGGAAAACTTGTAGAAGACTGTAGGCACACATCCTTGGAAAGGAGCAAATGGCACATGTCCAGCAAGAAGCAAGGGGAATGCAGGTAGACAAGTCCAAGAGAAAGGCAGTAGGGAAACATACACATCCAGCATGGCAACGAGGGAGGAGATGGCAGCATGGAGCTGAAGGACTGAAGATTGGAGGAGGTTGAGCTGGAAGGCAAGCCACAAGTGATGCCCAGGAGCACAGGAAGAGGTGGCAGACAAGCAGCAAGGAAGCCCAGGAGTCTGTCATACTGTGTGGTAGTGGAGACCAAACAAGCTGGCAAAGTCCAAATCCAGAATGTGAGGATGCCAAGATGGAGACAAGTACATGAGTCCATTGAAGTGCAGGAGGTAGTCGAGTGAGGTTGGATATTGAAGGCAAATGGGGTATAGTGGTCTCATTCCTAAAAGGAATGCAGCAACTGGGTGTCAGATATAGAATGCAGTTGGTTGAAACAGTTGATCAAAGGCAAATGGGGTATGGTGATCCCGTTCCTGAAGGGAATGTGGCAACTGGGTATCAGGTATAGAATGCAGTTAACTGAAACAGTAGATTGAAGACACAAGCTCCCATCTCTGGTAGTCAGGGCAAACTAACCTTCACTTGATGCTGCAAGGCAGAGTTCAGAGATGAAGACTGTGGAAAGGTGGCCAGGAGTATAACTGGTCGAGACTGAAGACAGAGGAAACAGGGTCTCATCCTCGGTAGACAGGGGAAGTCTACCTGCACTGCTATGCCTCTGTAGGCTGAGTTAGGGAAGAGGCCGGTGGACTGCTAGTATGGGCTGAGCATGGAAAGGGGAGTTAACAGCTGATGAGTAGGAGGAAGGCCAAAACAAAGAAGAACGAAGGGGATAGCAGGAAGTAAGAATTGAGAGAACGGGTGAAGTATGATTACTGTAAATGCCATTAAGGCAGAGATAGGGGAAGGTAGTGAGGAGCATGCAGCACAGTAATGGAATGCAAGGAACATCCTAAGTCTGGGAAGGCTGTGAGATTAATAGTCAATTCAGGGATGATGGAAAGCCATATAGAAAGAAAGCAGGATAAATCATATAGCTAACGTAAAGCATGCTCCAGCTAATTGGAACGACAGTACCCTAATGTGAAACCACAGTCCCCCACTGCTGGAATAAGAGGGAAGCCAGCTGAGCAATGGGGACCAAATGGCACCGCAATGGGGAAGAGCAGGAACCATCAAATAGGCTCCGGTACTGGTGAGGTCCCAATAAAGGATAAGCCATAGGTATAATGGGTAGCATGGGCAGGAGAAACACTTAATCATAGTCACAAACAAGGGAAATTCCAAATGAATCAGAGGAGGAGAAGTGCCAATTGCAGCCTTACTGTGGGAACTACCACAAGGGACATAGGAGAGGCTTCAGTGTGTCTATCTGAGAGTGAGGGGAGCACAGTTTGTTCATGTGTCAGTCAGTCCATCAGTCTGCGAGTCACAGGTTGAGTCCGTTGTTCCACAGGTGAGGGAGAGAACGAGCCAGAAGTCCAGGGTAGGGTGTGGTCACAGTTGTCAGTTGGTGTGGGTCGCGAGACCTTGTTGGTTCCTTGTATTCATCCTGTTGTGTTCATTCATACATGAATTTTGGTTATATAAGTGAAGATTTAAATGACTTTTTAAAAGCCTGCCTGGCTTCCTTTTCTTGGCTGCTGAGTCGGACATTTTATATAAACTTTTGGTAAAACCTCTGATTTATAAAGAGGAAGAGTGGCACTCTGATAATAACTGTGGAAAGTTTTTCTTTGAAGGAATTTTAACAATACTGCAGATTGTGTCATTTTAATGGTCATGCCTTCTAAGTTAGGCAAAGGGGTGGTTAAAACTTGTAGTAAAAAAAATGTTAGTAGTAGAAAAAATAAAAAAGGGAATAATGGAAAACATTTAAGAAATGATGGGACAGGAAATCAATAAATAACCCAGTTTTTGTGTCCCTCAGTGGATCATATAGAACTTAGGGGAGATAAGAAAGTAATCAAGAATTTTCAGCTGAAATTAACTTTCTTTCCCACTGAGCAATCATCTGAAGGCAGTTGTTTTTCAACTCATCCCCTGTTAAAACAAATTAGAGGTCTGGAAGAATCATTTTTGTCTACATGAGCAAAGAAGAATTATATTTTAAAGGAACATAAGCTAATGAATGATAATAATGGAACTAAGGTGTGTATTACCTCAAATGCCATGGAGCCTGTTCTCCATTTATCTGATTTAACACACCCAGTAATTACGCAGGGTAGTAAGGAAAATAACCACCCACTAAATAGGGATGCTTCTAATCTGATAAACTTGGTTGACTGTGATGAAGTAAATAATGGAAAAATAAATGTAAATGTTGGAACATCAGATTCAGGAGCTGTAGTAGTAACGCATGGCATTGATTTGGAAAATATTTTAGAAAATTCATGTCAAAAAAGTGGCTCATTTCTTGAGAATTTTGATTCTTTTTTTACTCCGTATATTACTAAGCAGACCACGAAGGTTCAGGATTGTCAAATGGATTTAAGTAACAAGTCTGCAAATGTTCATATTACTGAACAAATTAATCCCCCTAAGCATTGCAATGTTGTTATGGGTAACCCTGAAAGTTTTTGTTACAATGATCATGATACAGAGAGTCAATTTTTGTCATTACTTTGGGAATTAAAGAAATAAATAAGGTTTGGAAATGAACAGCTCCTGGAACTGGTTACATTGTTTAGATGTTTTATTACAACTTTTATGAAGGATAGGGAACTTCACAATGGACAGGAGCTAGCACAAATATTATAAATGACCAGGCTAAAATCCCACATTACGAGATCTCAAGTACAAATACTTTGCAGAATGTGACAGAGGAGAACATTTTAGTAGAAAAAGATATAAAGATAGAGAGGGAAAATAGAAATATTAGATCTATTACAGACAACATAGCAAATAAGGAAGTTTTGGAAATTGAGAATTTGGTAAGAGAACTTGAAGAAAGAAAGAGGCTGTTAGTAAAGCAAAATACTTCAAAGGAAAGGCAGAAAAAGATGAATAAAAGTGGAAAACAAATTTTGGAAACTAAAGATCAGGAGCAAATGAATAAAGGTAATGGTGAAAAAAACTGGACCTAGTAGGAGTCATCAACATGGATTGAATGATATGAAAAAGTCAGGGGAAAATAAGAATAAGAAAGTTAAGTTCTCAAAAGAAACTGAAGATAAGTCTAAAAAAAGGACTCTAGAACAGCAGAGGCAAGGATAGAGTACTTAATTAATAGGGAAGAAATATTACCAACTTTATTTATGAAAGGGTTGCCAAGAAATAAAGTAGAAAACAGTTATATTTTAAAACTTGCCATATATAACTTGGTTAAAGGCCTTTTAGGATCAAAAATAGGCTGGCAAGATATCAAATCCACCTACAGATATAGAGATGGCTCTAATATAGGGTGGGTCTGTGTAGTCTTTAAGAATGCCACTATTAGATCGAAAGTTATGTCATCCAAGGATAAATTTAAGGATATATAGGTATTACTAGATGTAACAATCAGGAATCAGGCTGAAGAACCAATAGGAAACAAGGAATTAGTGAAGGGGAGATCCAAAAGTATGGCGCAAAAAGAAAGAGCTACATTTAGACAACCGAGGATTACAGCTTATATTAGGTCCAAAGAACAAATGCATATTATGAAAGGAGATTGGGGAGGGTTAAGAGGGAGGGTGGGAGGATCATTGGGAAGAGGGGGTTGGGGAGTAAAAAATGCCTTGTTCCCTTCATAATATGATATGTGTCATCAGGATATATGGTTAGGTTGAGATGTTTTTTGCTCTGTTAACAATAAACTTCAATAAAATTGAATTTAAAAAAAAAGAAAGGAGATGAAGCCCTGAAAATTAATAATAGAGGTAGGAAACAGATGGGAACTAGTGTTAATTCAAGTATAATAATGGAAGAAGACAGTAATGAATTATCTATTACAAACTCATGGGCAGTTTCAGACACAATGAGTGAGGTTAGTTGTAGCACAACAATAAATTTGGATGATGATACTGTTTGACAGTCAACTCAGCTGTATAAGAAAGAAATCAATGTATTATGCTGGAATATAGCTGGGTTAAAAGGGAAACTAATGGATAAGCAGCGTTGTCAGTGACTGAGATCGTTTACAATTTTATTAATTCAAGAAACTTGGGTTAATAATTTAGACGAACAACTGCTTGAAGGTTATTCAGTTTGGTTTTGCCCAGCTTATAAAGATAAATCATTTGATCGCTCTAAAGGAGGATTAGTCATTTATATTAGTCTTAATTTAGTTTTCAAAACTGTTAAAGTAAGTGCCTTTAATGAATATTTCATGTACATTGTGATTATAAATAACAGCACTATATGGGCCTTTTTAAATATCTATATCCCTCCGGATCTAACAGTTATAAATTATACTAAGGTTACTGAGATGATTGGAAATAGTATCAAGTTGTTGAAGTCTAGGTTCCCAGGGATTAAGACATTTCTAGCAAGGGACTTTAATGCACACTTGGGGAATCTTATTGAAGAACAAACAATTGAATGGTGTATTGATTCTTTAAATATTCCTGTGAGACAATCACAGGATAAGGTGATTTCTAAACAGGGGAAAATCATTACACAATTCTTTGGAAGATACAATTTTATAAAGATGTATTGTAAATGTGATGGCTTGAGCTTGCCAGACCCTTTACATTGAATTACATGTAGGAGAATTCTGGCCTTCTCCTAACTGGTGAGCTCCTCTGTAAACCTCTTATTGGCCAGAGCACATGATATAAAAAATGAAGCCAGAGAGTCGTTTCCCCACAAGACAGAGAGAAAGCAGAGGTACCTTAGCTCAGAATGGCAGGATAAAATGTGATGCTTTTTCCTGACCGATGGAGGTGGTCACCTTGCTCGTGGTGGTCAGGCTTGATCATAATTCAGCTGGATGGTGAGACTAAGAACCTCTACAATAACTTATAACAAGTAAGAATATTGGAGTTTTTTTTTTAAAGAATTTTTATAAAATTGTCCAGCTTATACAGAGTGTTCATCATATATAGTGTGATTCAGTACATACACTGAAAACTGGGGAAGGAAGAACAAAGGGAAGGGAAGGGGAGGAATGGAGGGAAAGAACAGGGAAAAGCATAATTACTTTATCAGGTCAACTGCTGAAGAACTGCAGTACAGTACAGGGTACAAAGCGCTTGATAGTCAGAACTACCAGGCATGCTAATCCTTTTATTCCAATGGGGGAATCAGGCTGATCCAGCTGGGAGTAACTGACACCTTCCAACTGGCCACCTCCAGTACTGCCTGTCCACATGACAGACCCTGTGGGCTAACTGCAGTGGTGGATCAAAGTTATGCAATGGCAGAGATAGGGGATAGGAGAAAGGAAATATGTACTCACAGTGTAAAGGCTGGGTGGACCACACCTGCAACTGGGTGATGTCCCCTTCCTAGCTGAGTATCTGTCATCTCCACAAGGCATCTTGGCAGAACCCAGGTAGAAGCATCTTCAGTTCCTATGGTCCAGGCAGCCTTCAGCTCCTGAAATATGAAAAATAAGCCCACAAAGGAAATAGGTCCAGTATGGATAACAGGTATTGTATTCAACCAACAACAGGCAGGTACAGACCCCATGAGGTGCAGAACAGTTACTGAATCTGGGCCCACTTACCACAACACAATTGGTCTATGTGACATGCATACTTGTGCTCCCAGACTCCTGCACTAGGACAGATATGAGTACAGGGATGCACTCCCCTTGTGCACTGGCACCCCACCCACCAAAGCCTCTCATGTGTATTGGGTGAAACCTAGAACAGGGAAATATCCATCCAGTAGCACTTGTGCTTCAGCCAACTCTAGCTGGGGATTGACATAGTGCATGTATGGGCCCCAACACTTCTGGAATTTGGCCATCTGATAGTTCTTGAGGTGGGAGATATTATCCAAGGCCACTAGGCTTGAGAGGGAGGCCAGAATCTCGGTACACATGGGGGGGCAGTGGTGTGCCATCTGCAGACCACAGCCCTCTTAGTCTGGATGGCCAACAGGGCAAGCCGTCGGTATTCATGAAGGGTAAAGTAGGGGAGATCCCCCTTTAAGCCTAAGAGAAAGAAGGTGTGGGTCTGTGGGATGGATTTCTGTAAAACTGATGAAGCAATCTGGGATACCTTCTACCACATGTTCTGAATTTTGGGGCAGGACCAGAGGACATGTTCCAGTTCTGCCCTGGGGCCAAGACATCTCCAACATTCAACCAAGAGAAGGAGTTTGGTTTTGTGAAGAACAGCCAGAGTTTTGTACCATGAATGGGAAATCTAATTTTGAATTAACCTGGTACATGCATCCCTGAACCAAACATGCGAATCCTTCCAGGCCTGCTCCTATTGGGAGTCCAGGATAAAGCAGTGCAGCATCTTCTCCCATTTGGCCTTTGCTAGGCTGGATTGAAAGGGTAAAGTGTCCCAGAGCAGACTGTATATATTGCCTTCCAGACCCTTGAGGTGGTTGATCCATTTCTGTAGATTCAGCTCAGGTGGGGACTGCCTAGTATGGGTCTGTAGGGGTTGCAGTGCGGCCCATATCTGCAGGCACCTCCAGAAGTCCGCTTGGGGCAACTCCCACCTTTTCTGCAGGGTCTGGAAAGAGACCACAGGAAGGGCTGGCATGGCCAGGAGGTCAGTGATCTTCCTAATGCCCCTGCAGCCCCATTGTGGCCAAGCCACCCTATTGTGGTCAACAGTGATATGCGGATTGTGCCATGGGGGGATAGAGGAGATGGGCAGGGGGCCCAGGCCTAGTTTGGTCACATTGGTACACCAGACTTCCCAGGAGGCCACAATAGTGGGAGCCACTACTTTTGAGTGTCTGGGGGATGGAGGACCCCAGGGGGAACAGGAGAGAGGAGGCATCTAGGAGGCCCATCAGGTCTTTTTCCATTTACACCCATTGTGGGACCTCCCCCTGTGGTTCTCTAACCCAATGGATAGTCTGAGTAGCCTGGAAGGCCCATTTGTAGCCCTCCATCCAGGGCAGGACCCCCCCAGGAACAGTGAGCCCTAAGCTTGTTACAGCTGAACCAGGGTTTTGAGCCCTCCCATAGTAGGTTCCCAATCATGTGATCAGTAGGCTGGGTCCACTGTTTGGGTAGTATGATTGGGAGGTGGGAGAGGAGGGAAAAGAATCTGGGGGGTTGTAATCATTTTAATGGCTGCTATCTTCCCTGCCAGAGTTAGCTGAAGTAATTTCCACCTCTCGAACTCCAGTTTGGTGCTGGCCAGCAATGGGAGTATGTTAGCACCCCAGATAACCTCCAACTTCAGGGGTACAATTATGCCCAAATATGTGATCCTGGCTGGGGCCCATAGTAAACCCATCTCCAGTGAGGTTTGTTGGGTATAATACTCATTGAGGGGCATCATCTCAGTTTTGGCTTGGTTCAGCCAAAGCCCTGATATCCTGGCAAATGCTTCCAGGAGGTCCAGGAGGGGGGAATTAGAGGGGTGCATCAGCCAGGGGGAGGAGTAGGTCATCAGTATACATCAGAGTTGGGTAGTTGCTCACACCAACCGATATTCCCCAAATGTCAGGATGGTGTCTGATCGCTGCAGCTAGGTGTTCCACTGCCAACACAAACAGTAAAGGAGACAGGGGGTACCCTTGCCGAGTACTCCATTCTAAGGGAAGCTGGGGGGAAATCACCCTGTTAGTAGTGACCTGGGCAACTGGTAGGTTATGGATGGCTCTGACCTTCCCCCTAAAGACCTCCCCTACTCCAAGGTGGACTAGGACTGTATCTAAGTAGTCCTACTCCAGGGAGTCGAAGGCTTTTTTGAAGTCAACTATGATAGCTGCAGACGGTGTTGACAACCCTCTGGCTACATGCATCAGGTTCAGCAGGGCTCTCAGATGGTCAGAGCAGTGCCTCCCTGGTATAAAGCCCACCTGGGAGGGATGTATCAGGCTGGGCAGCAAGGGACTCAGGTGAGTGGCAAGTGCCTTTGCATAGACCTTGCTGTTAATAAGGGAAATGGGATGGTAGCTACCTGGGTTAGTGGGGTTCTTTCCTTTCTTGGGGATAACAATTATGTTGGATTCTCATAGGGTTGGGGGCAGTATGTCAGCAGATTCAGTTTCCCTGAACAGCTTGGTCAGTAAGGGGGCCACAAGCTGATGGAGGGCCTGGTAGAAGTCTACAGCGAATCCATCCCCACCTGGGGATTTACCCCCCCCTTCAGGTCCTTGATGGCAGTCTCGACCTCCACCACTGAGATCGGTGCATCAAGTGCTATGGACTGCTGGTCCTGGAGCCTGGGGAGGGGGTTTCCATCCAGGAACAGTTGAATCTCTGACGGTGGGGTGGGGTGTGAGGAGCAGTACAACTTAGAATAGAAGGCAGCCATCACTTGGTTTATGTCCAAAGTGCTGGTCACCAGATCCCCTTTGCCATCTCGCAGGCCTGGGATATGGCTGGCAGCCTACTGTTTCCAGAGCTGGTACACCAGTACCTTGCCACTTTTATCTCCTCCCTCCCAGAACATGTGCCGGAGCCGGTGTATAGCCACTTCAGCTTTCCAGTTTAGCAGCTGATTATTCTCGAAGTGTAGCCCCAAGATTTCATGGCCAGTAGGTGATGAGGGAGAGAGCATGGCCTTGTACTTGGCCTCTGCCAGTTCAAGTCTAGATTCTAGGTCCACCAGTTTCTGCTCCCTATCTCTTCTTTTAGTTGCTGCATAGCCCATTATGCTGCCCCTCATGGTGGCTTTGAAGGCCTCCCACATATTACCCGGGGAGATGTTGGATACTGGTTTGGCCTGAAGGAAAAGAGAGGCCTCCATCCTGGTCCAGGGGACAAACTTCGGGTAACGCATGAGGAACAGGTCCAGCTTCCAGGAGCGGGAAGGTGCATCAGATGGGCCCCATGCTATAATAAGCTGAAGTAGGGCGTGGTCCGAGATGGACTTCAGGACTATGGCAGTGTCCAGGGTGGACTGCGTAAGGGACTGTGATGCTAGCCAGAAATCCATCCTGCTATATGAGGAGTGGGTTTACGAGTGTAGTCTCGTACATGGGGTGAAAGAGCCTCCATATATCCATGAGGCACAAGTCCTCCATAATGAGGTGCAATGTCTTGCCCCCTCTCACATGTACCTCTATACTTGTATTGTTCCTTTCCAATTGAGGTGCCAAGGTCAGGTTAAAGCCCCCTCCCACCAGTAGCACAGTGTGATGTGGTGAAAAGGAGGTGAGGGTTTCAGCTAGTGTGTTAAAGAACCTGGGGTCATCTTGGTTAGCGGCATATACATTGCACAGCACTATAGGGCCAGATGGAGTATCATAAGATCTCATCACCTTCCGCCCCTCTCCATCTGCTCTGCTATCAGATAATTTCCAGGACAGTGATTTGTGCAATAGAATGACCACCACACTCTTCCAAGATGTGGCCTCAGCGTGTATCAGTTGCCCCACCCGGTCTTTCTGCAGTAGAGAGTGGTCAGACCCAGAGAGTTTGGTCTCCTGGATGAAGGCCACCTGGGACTTGAGGCATTTAAGGTGAGAGAGGACCTTTTTTCCTTTGATGGGGGAATTCAGACCCCTGACGTTCCAGGTGTGCATTACCACCTCTGCCATATTGCTGTCGGGGGGGGGGCAGTGGGTAGGTCCCTTGTGAGTGACTCTGGGTGGGATCTGACTCACTGTTCTAAATGTCCAAAATTCTACGGATAGATTGCCAAAAGCTCTGTGCTTTGGGACAAGTCCATAACATGTAGTAAAGAGAACCAGTATCACTGTTGCATCGACCACAATCCGGTGAAATCAATTTACCCATTTTAAAAAGCTTTATTGGTGTAAAATAGAGGTTATTCATAATGTTAAAGTGGACTAAATGAAGTCTGTCCTGTTTTATAAATTAATAAGATGTCTGCTAGAGTTTTTTCCATATATCAGTGTCCACAGGGATTCCCAATTCCTGTGTCCAATAATAACAAATTCCAGTTGGTAAATTAGAGTCCAATACTTGTAGAGTCTTATAAGTATTAGAAACAGGATGGGACTGGTTAGCTACTTGGAGGATTACAGACACATCCTCAACATTTGAATCTATCATGGGAATACTGAGGAAAAAGGAAGCAAGAGCCTTACTAACTTGTGCATACTTAAATGCGTAGGTATCTGGAACTCTAATCGCCTTGAAAGTGGGCAAAAGAAATCGGTCCCCCATTCAAAAATAGGTCAGAGACCCTATAGCTATTGATCAAAGGCCAAAAGGTAGGAGGTATTGGGTTATTTTCAATCTTAAGATGCGGATTACATATGATAGGCTGCTCAAATGATTGATACCATCTCACTCCAAGATGCTTCTGGAGTTGATGGAGGGCCCTAAGGGACCATCCTATGGGAGTATTCTTAAGTGATCTGGGTATAATGTAATTGTCCTCACTGTGATGAGGTACCTTTGGAAATGAGCCTCTGGCTCAAAGGATGTAAACTGATGTTTCAAATTAATAAATATAAGAAGGAGTAACATACAAAAGTGCAGAAAACGAACAGTGGGTTTTAGCTGCCAAATGTTTCTCTATACTCAACCACAGGGGGGAATATTCTAGCGGCCCATAATTTTTGGTCCAAAGTGCCAGCTTACTGACATGATGAGCACTATAATATAAGAAGAAGGAGGGGGGCGCAAGGCCTCCCTGATGCTTAGGAGCCGTTAGCTTAAAATAAGCCCTGCAAACTCCTTTTCCTCTCCATATAAAGTCACTAACCATTCTTTGAAGCCTGGCAAACCATACTTTGGGCAGAAAGCATCCCAACATCCCCATTGGATATAAAATCCTCGGTAATACATTCATTTTAATAGTGTTTAATCTTCCCCACAAGGAAAGAGGAAGTAATCCCCATCTCTCCATGTCCAAGGATAAAATTTTAAGTAAACTGGAGAGATTATCCTTAATCATTAATCCAATATCCCTAGAGACTCTAATACCCAAATATGTTAGGGACTTTGCTTCCCATGAGAGGCCATAAGGTGCTAGTTCTGTCTTCATTACTCTGCCCCACCTTTATTGGTTGATATCCCTGATCCAAAAGCTTGACCCACCCACTGCTTCTTAAAAAGGGAGCTATCCTCCTGCCTCAAATGGGTTTCTTGGAGACAAGCTATTCCTGCTCGAAGATACAACAAATGTTTCAATATCATTTGTCTTTTATCCCTATCTTTAGTCCCTTTAGTATTCCAACTTACAAAGCTATATTGACTACTCAAGCTCTAACAGAAATATTCTCCTGGATGACGGAATCAGTGCCAGCAGAAAAAAACCCATAGTCATTAAGAACAAAGCATGGTAGTATTTGTTCATCCCCCCCTTACCAATACAGTACCCACTCCCTAATATCAGATATAAGCCTCCCCACAAGACAGCACTATCCCCCCAAAAAATAAGACTCTTAAAGCAAAAATCCCACAACACTAAAAACATCCCCCAGTTCGAACTAACTGCACTACCACTTTATAGCTGCCACATGATGTTGTAGTGCAAGCCTGAAAAAGACATTCCAACCCCCATATGCCCCCACCATATCCTCAGTACCAATCCTCTGAGCCTGAAACAGTAAGAGCACCTGTTAATTATACTATTTCTAATATAACCACCACCCTATATATATCTATATTAACACTAACACTGTACCCTACAACCAAACATGTAGTATATTAACTTGAAACATAAAAAAAAAGAGAAAAAAAAAATTACTCAGTACCATGATACTGGAATGGTATCTATGGAAAATTATTCTGTAGTTTCAACTAACATTTAAATACAATGTCAGCAAATAAGGAAGATTAGTACTTAATTAAGAACCAGTGTTAAACTACACTAATTAGCTGTGCTAACTTCATAACTATTTATTCACACTGGTAACAGGTGAAAATAATCCCCTTCTCCCTATTTAAACTGCTCCCTAAAATAAAGCAAAATAAACCAGCATTCCTATATTTAGGAGATGATTATATCTTACTAATACTGAATATAGATAACCCCCAGGACCAAGTCCCATCTAATGAATATGTCCCTTCAATAAACCAAAAACGTTATGACTCCATTAAAAGGAGGGAAGGAACAAGCCCCAATGCTCTAGCCTTATTATATCTTCAATCCAAATGTCCAAACAAAAGTCCCTTGATTGATTGACAGGAGGAACGCTTGCTGCTCAAAATATAAAGTCTGCACGAACTTAAGAAGCAAGGGAGTATGCCACCAGTGCTCCAGTTGCAGTGAAGCGATCTGACCTCGAGAGGATTCCCTTCTTCACTCGGGAGATACAAGACCTCCAATGCCATTCAGTCAATGCTTGCTTTCGTCGCAAACAAAGCCCCATCAACAAAACAAAACACAATTAGCCGCTTGTTGCCCCGAGTAAACAAAACAAATGAAATGCTATAGTCCAATGCAGAAACAAGTATTTTGAACACCTCCTCCACCTATCATGAGGCTCCTGGAGGTCAGTTAAAGATGCACATAATTACTCCATCTCCATTTTAGGGATCAAAACCTCCGAGACGAGGGATCGAATCCACACTGCCCAACTCTACTATACAGAGCTGCCGTGGAAGGACAGAGCAGATTAATTAAACAACAAGCTCATCCCTCAGCTGATCACAGCCACCTTATCGCGCCATTCCCCTGGTCACTTGTATAAATCGGGGAACAGTTCCTTTAAACCTTGCATTGCCTGATCAGGAGTGTCGAAGGAAAGCCACTTATCGTCGTGCTTAACTAGAAGGATCGCCGGGTATTTAACTCTAAAGGGCTTACCAGCTGCCACTAATTTTGACACCATCGGGTGTAACTCCTGCCGCCTCACTCACACAGAATGCGGGAGATCTTGCATGATACAGATCTTCGACCCTCCCAGGACACCTCTTGAGTCTCCCTAACTTTCGCCAGGATATGCTGCTTATTGAGGAAATTTAATAATTTAAAAATAATCAGTCTGGGAGGCAGGCTTGCCAGTGGCACAGGGCACAGGGCACGGTGAGCTCTTTCGATGACATAATGCCCTCCATTACGGGATGGACCTGCTATTTTTAGACATAACTTCTGTAAAAACAGAATCAGGGCACTGCCTTCTTCCCGGCCTGGAATTCCAATTATAAGCAGGTTGTTGCGCCTGCTGCCCCCATCCAAATCCTCTAGTTTATCTTCCAACTTTTTAAGCCTTCATGAGATGCTCAAGTTCTCCTGGGCGGACTTCTTCTGCTTTTTTTCCGAGGAGAAAATTCTTGCTTCGGAGTCCCCTACTCGCATCGTTAATGTTGCCACTGAATTTTTAATCGTCTGCAAGTCATCGGAGATTGTAGCTACAGCGACTTGTAGCGGCTGAATGATTTCCAAAAATCTCTCTTCTAACACAGCTGTTGGAACAGAGGATGTCTTCGGGAGCTAGAGGCCTGCTGCTTGGCCCGCTTAGCGGCCTTGTTCATTTCCGGCAAGAGAGGCGGCGAATGTCTAGGAGGAGCCTTTTTCATGTAAACCTCCATGCTGAGATAAGTATTCAATTGCTCTGACGCATTATATCACCAGTCATCTTCACTGAAAACAAAGTTTTAATTTCTATCAGTAGTTATAAGCAAAATATAGATTGATGGGAGACGGAGCAACTGGGGAAAGCTGCTTCTGCTCAGGCTGCCATCACGTGACCTCGGAGCCCTGCTCTTAAAGCTACTACCTAACAGGGCTACTTAACAGTGTTCTATAATTGTCAGCAATAGCAGTATCACAACTTCAGAAATTATGCAACACAGTTTTATGTAAGCACACTCAAATAAACAATCTGTTTGAGGGTCTCTGATCGGACAATGGCCGGCTGCTGCAGTGGCCAATGGCTGGTCTGGTCTATCCTGGGGAGTGGTTTAGCATAAATCAGGGTATAAATATTGACCCAGCTGGGTAGGGCTCACTGGGGCAAAACAGTGGCCCCAGGCAGCTGTTTGTACAAGCGATGGGTGGTCAAACTACTCTCCACTCTGTCTAACCACTAACTCTAGAAGGGAGAGCCGCCTACCGGATCAACAATGTTCCCACTGAGTCTATAAGCCAACATTAACAGCTAACCAGAGGCTGACCAGAGGGACTCACACCTGGACCACCTTGAACCCATCGACGTGAAACCGGGTTGTCTGGCACCAGCACGATGGGAGGTTAAAGGGCTAGACTCTTGCTTATGTCCATGGCAGCCCAGTCGGAAATGAGAGACCGTGGTCACTTGACATTCCCTCCTGGGGGGTACCATTGGCTGAGAGGGGGGTTTCACAGGAGTTCAGAGGTATTGGGTCGGGCAGTAAAGGCAGGCAGTAGGGGTCACCCATACATTCCCTGCTTCTGCTGGGGGGACAGTCCTGAATGAGTCGTACTGAGTAGCATATACTTTTGCAGCTTAGGGCCTAAAACAGAGGTCACACCATACATGCAAAAAGATAGGGGTATGAGACCCAAAATGGGGACCTGTCTGAAACCCCCCTTCTCACTGGGGGAGAAGAAGCTTCGGAATCTCAAGAGGATGCAGCACAAGGGAACCCTAGGGCGCCCATGCCAGTGAGCTCCCAGGTCCCCATTATAGCCAGTCGTACAGACAGAAGGTGAGGGACCCCACGGGGAAGGTGGGGGAGGCAGGAACTAGGGCAGCAAGCAAGTTGTGGCCATGCTAGGCCAAACTGTGTCATGCTGCTCTCTGAATATGTGAAGGTAAGCCTAGCCTCTGACACAGTTAGTCGAGGAGCAGCTCCTGCAGTTAAAAGATAGCAGGTCTGCAGGCACCACAAATGTCTGGAGATCAGGAGGAGCACAAAAGGGTAGGCACTGCATCAGGTACTTGGTTACTAAGTAGGTGGCTTACAGTGGGATAATGCAGTGCCCCCTCGTATTAACTTTTTGAACAGCACCGAGTCTCCCCCCTCCCCAACCCACATTACTGTCAACACCGTACAATAGTCTTGCTGGGCGAAAAGTTGAGGAGGGAGCAGGAGTTAATGCAGACCTGCCCAGCATCCAAATCCTCCCTCCAAAAATGGAGCGGGAGCAGAAGCAAGACTCATATCAGTTGTAGCATGGCACGCACAGCTTCCAACCCACAATTTAGAATCACAACCCCTGTTATTTTCCTCTTACAGGTCACTCCACAAAATGCTACACTAATCCAGGCTCCTAGGTCTGAAGCACAGGTATTTATTTATTTATTTAAGAGTTTAATCAGGCAGGCATACTGAGTTACTAACCACTCTTTCCAGATGCGACCTGGGGGAAACAAGGGGAGAACATTCTGGTAAACAGACACACAGGTTTATGTACAGTTGAGAAGGCACAATATGAAGGACTATACATGTTGGTAGCTAAGGTAGCCATGCAGCTTAAAGATTAGGCAGGCATAGAGACAATGCATAAGAAAAGACATTTCATTGTACAAAGAAATTAAAATTAAAATAGTTAGTGATTTGTAGACTCTAAAGAGGAATGCGTACTTAGTCCACATACCATGGTATTGAGGCCCAGTAGGCCTTGAGGGCTACTAATGTGTAGGCCCGTTGCAGAAACAGGCAGTGAGAAAGTGTTCATGGAGGCGGGAGTTGAGGTGACTAGAATTAGTGATATGGTGGATATCTGTTGGGAGGTCATTCCATAGTTTAGGTAAGCGGTAACTAAGCGCAGCCTGACCTATAGTGGCACGCATGCAAGGGATATGGAAGTGCCTAGTATCCGAGTGTCGTGATGAGTAAGCCTGCCGGTTGAGGTAGTTAAGGTGGAATTCAGGTAGGGTGGGAGGTATGAGACCAGAATTTAGCAGCAACTTGTGAGCAGTGGATTTGTCTGTGTGCTGAGAGTGAGGGAAAGGCCAGAGAGCTATAAAGGTCACAGTGGTGCATCAGTTTAGGACATTCCAGTATGAAGCGGCAGAAGGAATGAAAGAGTGTGTCCAGGCTGGTCAGAGTGGAAGGTGAGGCGGTGCCATAGACTACATCCCCGTAATCAAAAATTGGAAGTATCATTTTTTGCACGAGTTCACGCCTGACCGGGGTAGGCAGGCAGCCTTTGTTATGACAGAGGGCCCCCAGTTTAGGAAGCAATTTTTTGTAAAGGGAGTCTATGTGAATTGAGTAGTCTAGATATTGGTCGAGCCAGACGCCAAGGTAGCGGAACGAGGTACAGGAATCTAAGGGGATAAGGTCCAGGGTTAGGAAAGGGGGACAGATGGTGAGTCGGGAGAGCTGAGGTTGCAAGCCAAAGGTTAGTGAGATTTTTGCATTTAAGAACAGCTGATTCGATCTGAGCCAAAGTTGAACAGCGTTGAAATCCTGCTGCAGTTGGTCATGCACTGTTTCTATGGATGGGTCAGTGTTGTAAAGCACAGTATCATCTGCATACATGTGTATAGCAGAATGGGAGCATACTTATGGCAGTTCATTCAGGAAAACTGAGAAAGTGTAGGGCCCAGGACTGAACTCTTGAGGAACTCCCATGGTGATAGGGAGGGGGACGATGTGCTGGGGCCGGTTCTCACAGATTGTTGTCTGCCATGCAAGTACGCCTGAAACCAATTAGTGGCAAGGTCGGATAGGCCAGCAGCCTTGAGTTTGCCCAGTAGGAATGTGTGGGAGATGGTATCAAAGGCTTTGGCTAGATCGATGAAAATGGCCGAGGTGATATAGCCTTTATCCATACCTGAGAGGATATCATTTGTGACTCTTAATAGGGAGGTGACAGTGGAATGAGATTTTCAGAAGCCTGATTGGTAAGTGGTGAAGAAAGATGACTCGACTAAGAATTGGGAGAACTGAGCAAGGACAAATTGCTCTTGTATTTTTGCCAGAGTTGGGAGAAGGGAGATGGGACGGTAATTCCCAGGGGAGGAGGGGTCCCCCCCTTTTGGTAGTGGGATGACAGTTGCCATCTTCCATGCTGTAGGAATTGTTGACGTAGAGAAGGAGAGGTTGAGCAGGTCAGTTATCGGTGTGGCAATAGCAGGGGCCGAGAGCTGGAGTAGTCTGGAGTCCATGCCTGAGGGACATTTACCCTTGTTGGGGTTTAGGTTGCACAGCGCATGGTAGACTTCGGTCGGGGAGACAGGTCGGAAGGAGAAGGGGGAGGTGTGCTGGAAGTTGGAAGTGGAAGTTGCCTTGAGTGGGGAAAGAGGTAGGCTCTGAACCAGGGAGGAAGCACTGCTGGTGAAGAACGTGTTGAAAGCCGAGGCAACTTCAAAGGGGTTGGTGACAGCTGTGTCTAGGATGGATAGGGCCAGGATAGGTGGTTGTACAGGTGTGGATAAGAGTGATTTAATAGTTTTCCAGAATTTGGTCGGGTGGTTAAGACTTGTGCTAAGGGCCAGCGAAAAGTAATTCTGTTTAGCATGTCTGATCGATTTCGTGCAAGAGTTACGAAGGGCTCGATAAGATTGGAAGGCTTGATGGGAGCTAGTTGATTTGAACTTTTTCCATGCCTGGTCCCTGGTGCGGCATTTGCTGATGATATCAGCAGAGAGCTGTGGGAGGTGGAAGCCCCTTACTCTAGTTTTTTTTTTGTGGAGCATGTAGGGTCCAGACATGCAGGAAGCTATTTTTGAAGTTGTCAAGTGCAATGTCAATTGAAGGGGCCCTGGAGATGAAGGACCAGTCCACCATGGACAGATCCGACAGGAGTGATGTTAGACAGAGTGATTTGAAGGACCTGGCTAGTAGGGTCTGGGAGAGGGGTTTGAGGGGTTTATGTACTTTTCTGACTAAGTATACCACATGGTGATCAGTTAGGGAGTCTGGGAGTAAGCCTGCTCCTATAGACCTGTGGGGGTGTGTGGTCAGTGCCCAGTCCAGAAGGGAGTGGTTGTGCGTTTTTAGGTTTAGCCTGGTGGGTTGGGAAATTTGTTGTGTGAGGTTTAGGGCATTTACTTTGGCGTAGCTTGGCACAGTCATTTGCTAGCCAGTTGTAGATTAAGTCGCTGAGGACATATAGTTCTCCTGTTATGAGTGGATTTTAAGTTGGCCAGGTGGTCCAGTATGTACAGAGGTGTTAGGGGTGCAGTAGGATCCTGCTGCATACACCAGAGCAGAGAAGGGCAGAGCAATTTTGACAGTTAGAGACTCTATTTGTGGTGAGGGAGTAGGGGGTTGGGACCAGGGTGAACTGATGTTTGACGGAAATAAACATGGCTAGGCCACCCCCCCTTTTTTTACCCATTTGGTCTCACCTAATTAGGGAGTAACCTGGAATAGCAACAGAGGAATCAGGGTGTTGGGGTTTGTGCCATGTCTCTGAGATTATTAGGATGTCTGGGCGAAGTGATAGGATGGATAGTTGGAGTTCTGGAATTTTGTTGAGGACACTGCATATGTTTAGGTGCATTATTTTTAGGCCCTTTGGTAAGGCCAAAGGGTTGGTGTGTGTAGAAGGGGTAGGACTGGGGTTGGTTTCAATATCCCTGCTAATGATAGAAGCAGTGATGCAAGCTGTAAGAACCTGAACCGAGGGGTCCTGTAATGCTGATGGCATTTATGTGTGGTGAGGTACTGAAGGGAGTTTGAAGGTGTTCGCCTGTCTTCAGTCCTTGGGCCGGGAGGCTTGTCTTGTACTGTAAGCCCACAGCAGTCCCCTGGGCCTCCAGAGCTGGGTACATTGCTGGAGAGCCTGTGGCATCTGCCTAGTCTTGTGTATGTGGCTCCGGTCCATCAGGGCTTCCTCCAGTGTCCCGATATCCATATCTTGGAAGTCGGCAACCTCGTTGGGAGGGATGACCAGCTCCAGTGTTGAGAACCTGTTTCTAGTGAAGTACAGGCTGGTCACCTCCTGTGCCACCATTTCTCTATGTCGGGTGGGTAGGAGTTGTTCAGGTCTCTCCTCCATACAGTCTTGCGGGTGATGTCTCTTGCCATGTACCTCTTGTTGCAGCCACTTTTTAGGGTTTTGCATTAGTGGCTTCCAAAGTGTGTGCTGAGGATGAGGCCCGGGCAATGGGGACTGCTAGTCTCGTTTGAGTGGTGACCATTTGTCAGCATAGTTGTTGGATTAAGCCACAAGCAGGCCCTGTTCCTGGCCAGTCCATCGGTTGTTATCAGGGCCAGGAAAGGTCTAAGTGAGGAAGGCAGCTGCAGCCTCTGGTGTAGCAAATGGCAGCGGGTGCCTTGTAAGTGAATTTCGGGATCTCCACATAGCCGTGGTGAAAAGGGAATGCCCAAGTCATGCAGTTTTCTTCTGGCCTCAGTGAAGCCCTTCTGCTTAGCTGCTAGCTCTTTGAGTAATCCTGAAACAGCATGATGCGATTGCCATGCCAGTCCAGAGCTCCCAGTTCTCTCACCCTGGACTGTATGGCCTCCTTTTCAGCAAAGTTCAGTAGGCATGCTAAGACAGCTTGGGGTCTCTGCTGCAGGTCTCATTTGCAAAGTACAATGAGCCCTCTCTATCGTGATCCTGGTACCAGGGGGCAGTTTCAGAATGTCAGGGAGTGCATGCTGCAGGAATTGTGTAACTCAGCCTTACTCGCACCCCTTGGGAAATCCAAGGAGTCACAAGTTATTTCTGCAACTCCTATTTTCCAGACCATCCAGTCTGTCTTGAAGCCCTCACATTTGGTCTGCTTGTTCATGTAACATGGAGCAGTGTTCTTGTAGGATTTCTTCCTGGCTTGATGCTTTTTGCTTCGTGAGGCCCAGTCTGGAGTCAAGGTTTGTTAGGGCCCCAGCTGTGGTATTGTTAGTGATGGTGAGCGCTTCCATCTGGCACATAATGGTGGCAAACATTTCCCAGACAGAAGGCTCGTGGCTTTCCTTACTACTGCATGCCATGTGTTAACACATGCAGGCAGAAAACAGAAGTGACTTCCACCAAACTTGTACAGGGCAAGGCAGCAATGTTCCTACATCCTCCGGTCACTTTTAGTGGGTTCTAGCCAATGAGACATACAGATAAAAACTGGATTAAGTGCTCTGTTTAACACCTACTGAAGAGTCAAGTGTCCATCTTGTTTGATGGCCAGGCCACCGATATTGGAGGTATTTGAAAAAATTGCAGGCTTTAAAGCAGCAGAGTGGGGTGGGGGGCACTGTTACCTTAATTGTATGCTTTTGTTTGGTCACACACCAGGTGCACCCCTATAAATTTCATAAAGATGTATTGTAAATGTAATGGGTTGAGCTTGCCAAAGTCTTTATATTGAAGTTAACAGAGTCCCTACTAATGGAGAAACTGATTCAGTACCTGGAGAAATATGGGTTGCAGAATCACAGGCAGCACAACTTTTGAAACATAGACAATGACAGCAGAAAAAGACCAGAGGTCCATCCAGTCTGCCCAAGTTTCCTATAATCCCTGGAACATACTGTTCCTCCAGGATACTAACCTCCCCATCCTCTCTCTATTCTCCTTCTTGGTTCTGTCACACCCAGGAACCACTGTTCCTTCATTATGTCCCAGCCTGCTTGAATCCTTGACTGTTTTCACACCCACCACTTCAGCCAACAGATTGTTCCAAGGTTACACCACCCCTTCCGTGAAAGTAGTACTTCCTCACATTTCTCCTGAACTTACCTCCTGTTAATTTCCATTCATGTCCACGTGACACACATTTGTATTCAGGCTAAATAGCTCCAGCAGTTCACTTTGTTAATTCCTTTAAGGAACTTGAAGGTCTCTGTCATATCTACCCTCTCCCTTCTGGTCTGTAGTGAATACATATTTAGTGCCTTGAGACGCCCCTCATAGGATCTGCCCTGCTGGCCCTGAATCATTTTTATTACTCTGCACTGCACTGTCTCCAACCTATTCATATCCTTTCTGAGGTGAGGAGTCCAGAACTGGGTGCAGTACTCTAGGTGAGACCTCACCAGGGATCTGTAGCAGGGAAGTATTACCTCCTTTCTTCTGCTATCTCTACCCCTCCAGATACATCCCAGCATCCTGTTAGTCTAGCTATAGGCCTTGTTGCACTGACTCAATTGCTTAAGTGAGTTGCTAATGATAACTCCCAGATCCTGTTCCTTAGCTATAGTGCTAAATCTCTCTCCTCTCATCCAGTACTCTGTCTTGGGGTTCTTTTTCCCCTAGGTGCATTACCTTGCACTTTCTAGCATTGAATTTTAACAGCCAGACCATTGACCGCCCTTCTAGTTTTTGTAGGTTTCTCTGCCTTTCCCTTATTCCCTCATCACTATTCACCCTCCCACATAGTTTTGTGTCATCTGTGAAGAGACACAACCTGCCCTGGGTTCCTTCTCCAGTGTCACTAATGAACATGCTGAAGAGGACCGGACCCAGGACCAATCCCTGTGGAACCCAACAGATAACCTCCCTCTCCTCTGATTTAACCCCATTGACCACCACCCTCTGCTGCCTCCCCTCTAGCCGGTTACCCACCTAGTTCACTATGGATTTAGCTGTGCCCAGGTCTTCCATCTTCTTGAGCTTGTGAGGTACCGAGTCAAAAGCCTTGCTGAAGTCAAAGTAGAGCAGATCCAAAGCATTGACCTTGTCTAATTCCTTTGTCACCCAGTCTAACAAGATCTTCCTACCACAAAACCATACTGTTTACTATCCTAGAGCCTGTTTCTCTCCAGGTAGTCTATGAGGTCCTTTTTGAACTGTGACTCCATCAGCTTCCCTACTATAGAGCTTAAACTGACAGGCCTATAGTTCCCTGGTTGATCCTCATTCCCCCTTTATGAAGCAGTACAACGTCTGCCACCTTCCAATCTGTTGGAACTTCCCAGACCAAAATGAGCTGTTGAACAGATATACGGTACCAGTGCTTCAGCCAGCTCGCTGCTAATTCCTGAGTATCCTTGGATGCAACCATCTGGTCCTGGGGCTTATCAGCCAGCCCTTTCACTAGTAAACAATGGCTGTTTTATTTTAGTATTTGTCTTTACAGGGGAAGGTCATGTCAAACACATCTCATAGATACCTTTTACTGGGTAACTAGGGAAGTGGATCAGGGGAGGGCAGTGAATGTGGCCTATCTGAACTTCAGAAGGCCTTTGACACCATACCACATGGAAGGCTGATGACGAAACTTAGACCTGAGGGTGGGAAAGAAAGTGGTGTGCTGGATAGCAAATTTGTTGAAAGATAGGAGGCAGAGGGTGGCGGTAAATGGTAGCCACTCAAAGGATGGGAGAGTGACCAGTGGAGTACCACAGGGGCAATAGGGCCTTATCCCTTCAATGTCATCATAAGTGACATTGCTGAGGAACTGAGGGAAGGTGTGTCTCTTGGTAGATGACACAAACATTTCCAACAGTGTGGACACCCAGAAAGGGATGGAGAGAAAGCAAAGGATCCAGAGAAACTAGAAGCATGGTCTAGAGTGTAGCAAATGGGTTTCAGTGCCAAAAGTGCAAAGTCATGCACCTGGGTGGGGTAACTCAAGGACTGTGTATAAGATGGGGTGTACTTACTGTTACCAACAAGAGAGGGACCTTGGGGTGATCATATCTGATGATCTCAAGGTAGCAGGGCAATATGACAGGGCAGCAGACAATGCAAGCCAAATGCTCGGATATGTTGGAGGGGATCTCTAGCAGAAGAAGGGAGGTGGTGTTGCTCTGTATCACTCACAGGTGAGACCCCACCTGGAGTACCATATATTTCTGGAGGATGCATGTCTGCAAGGACATTGACAAGGTGGAGGGGTCCAAGGAGGGCTACTAAAATGGTGCAGGGTTTGCATGATAAGCCATATGTGGAGAGAGACTACAGGAGCTTGGCATGTACTCCTTGGAAGAGAGGAGAATGAAGGGACATGATTGAGACCTATAAGTACCTCACAGAATGGAAAAATTGCAGGGGCTCTTTCTGAGAGGAGGAGCACCAGTACATGGGGCATGATATGAAACTTATGGGGGAGTTTAGGAGGAAGTGAGGAAATACTTCTTCACAGAAGGGTAGTAGACACCAAGAACAGTCTGCCAGGAAGAGGTGGTGGGATAAAGACAATGAGGAGCTTCAAACAACTGTGGGATAGGCACATGGGTATTATAATTGGAGGTAAGAGGGGAGGGAGGGACATCTGTGACCAAGTAGGGTCCAGGGTGTAGTGTTAGGTAGGGCATTATGGTCGGCTAGATGGGCCTACTGGTCCTTTTCTGCCAACAATTTCTATATTTCTAACTAAAATGGTCAGGGGTTGCATTAGAAGTCCTATGAGGAGGGACTGAGGGATCTCAAATATGTACACCCTAGATGGGGGGAATATTATAGAGACCATTAAATATCTCACAGGGTGAATAAGGTACATGAGGGGAGTATTTTACAGAGGAGATGGTGCACAGCAACAAGGTGGCATGCAGTGAAGCTGGAATGGGGAATTTAGGAGGTATGGGAGGAAGTACTTCTTCACCAAAAGAGTGGTGGATGGCTGAAACAGTCTGTCAGCAGAGGTAGAGGGGGTGAAAACAGTGGTGGGCTTCAAGCATGAATGGGATAGGCACAAGGGAATCTTGGTACAGAAGTTGGGGGGGTAGCTGGAGATTAGAAAGGGTCTACATGTCAGTATAGGCAGGAAAAAATGGGCAGAACAAGTGGGCCAAGAGGTCCATAGCTGGTGAAAATTCTATATGTCAGTTTCTTCATTGTCTAATGGCCTTGACCCAAAACTAGTCCACCACTCTGCTCTAGCCATTGCTACTCTTATTGCACCTGTCCTTAACTCTCTTTTTATATGACTGCTGTAACTAATGCTTGAAAGCATATTACAGTAATCCCCTCCACAAAGTGAGTGACCCCATCTCTCCTGAGAACTATCACCCTACTCACTTCTCCTCTCCTGGCTAAGCTCCAGGAAGGCCTTGTTCTATCACAGCTCTTTCTCCTTCTTAACTCCTCTTCCTTCTTCATTCCCTTTCAGTCTGGCTTCCGGAAGTGCCTCTCTGCCTCAATCTCCCTTCTGCTGCTCACTGACTCTATACTTACTGGCATGGATGTGGGCCTAGACCTGGACAGGACATTCAACACAGTTGAGCACCTCATTCTTCTGGAAAGCTGAAAAGGGTGAGACACTGTATAACCACTCAGCTGGTTCTGCTCCTACCTCAAGTGGAGGTTCCAAGCTGTCTGCATTGGAGACCACCTGCCCCACTCCTCATCAGCTCAGGTGTTCCCAAGGGTCTTTCCTTAGCCTGATCCTGCATTCTATTTTTCAGAATAATAAAATAAGTAAAGAAATGCTGACACAATTTTGTGTGGAGAACCTGTGCTTTCAGAATCCCTTCATTTTTGTGTATGCTTTAGACCTGGGCAACAGTAGCCAACAAAAGATGACAGAGCTAGGCACTAGATATTTGCCAGCAAATAGAATAGTCCTACCATCACTAGGTGATGCTGCAGAGAGTACTGGGAGGTGTAGTCCCATAGAATCATTTGAACTACAAATTAACACCTGGGTGAAATAACCCAATCTATTTTAAATTCAAGGGTGATTCTGGCACTTTATTAACTGTGGGAGCTTAGCACATCAGTTTTAAACACGTATACACATTTCATTGTGTTCTGAAGGTTTCAAAGTCCTGAGATGTGGCAACACCTCACTGCAAGACTTCTAGAGGCAGGACTAGAAATCGCACCCACTGTGAGCGGCGCCAGGCATGGTAGCGAGTGCTCGAGGAGATCTTGCTACAGAGACAAAGCGAATCTGCTCATGTCTGCCATGTCCACGGGATGTCAGGATAGCTACAAGCTAATCTACACACATTTGTACAGACAGTGGTATGCTCTCATTCATTAATATGAACACAATGAATGCAGAACTAGGAATGGTAACCTGACTACAGGAGAAATAGGTGTTTCATATGAAGTGTGCAATAAATTGTCTCAATCCCAGCTCATGTTTCAATGTGTTTACATGCTCACAATGCATCACTATTAAGAATCTCAGATTAAAGTACCTGAATTAGAAATGAAGTTGGGCAGTCTGTCCAGCAATATTTTGCTAAGACAATATACTGCTACCATGGTTAATAGTGGAACACAGACTGCTAATGAGATTGCTGACAATACTTATAAAGGTCCAAAAACAAAAAAAAAAAAGAAATGGGATGATCAGGATGGTGAGTGGGGTTCTGATGTAGAAGATTGGGCCCTTGTGTGCAACAGACATATTAAAAGGGGTAGAAGAGCTATGTATGTGGACACAAATCTTTCACCCCATGCCCAAATGGAAGTGCACCAGAGCAATGATGATGATAGAGGCAATGTAGTGGTAACTGTCACAGATGACAAAGAAGAGGAAATTCAGGAGTGGATTACAGTGAGAAGAAGCAAACACAAACTTGACAATAATGAAACACAATTCCTCTTACCTATCCTTAACCAATTTAACCACCAGATTGGACTAGATACCAAAACACATGTAGAAACTGTTGAACCAGAACAGCCCATACAGGATAATAACAATGTGCAAGATCGGATTATTACACGACAGAGTTATGTATTGGGTGACCCAGTTCACAAATTATGGATAGGCACATATGTAACCTGAACAAACATAATCAGATGTAGCTGATGACTGGAAGGCAGCCTTTATTATGCCTATATCACAAAGGGGCAGTAGGGCAATAGCAGGTGATTATAGACCAATAAGTCTTATGTCCATTCCATGTAAGGTTATAGAAACATTGATTAAATCAGACCTACAACAGGAATTACTATATAAAGGCATTCTAGACCTAACTCAACATAGCTTTACAACTGGAAGATCCTGCACAAACAACCTAATATCCTTCTACAACAAGGTTAGTAACAGTCTAGACAGAAATATTTCAGTGGACATAATCTTTCTGGATCTTGGCAAGACATTCAATACGGTCCCCCACTGTGAACTAATAAAAAATGTCAAAAAGTTAGGGTTGAGCCAGTCAATTATTATGCTGGCTTGCGCGCATGCGCAAGCAACATCTTGGGTTAGTATGGGTTTTGGGGGCACGGCTGCTGTTGGGCGAATGCAGTGCATGCATCAGTAGGTGCGTCCCTCATTCCCCAATCAGCCTGCATGCCGGCATCACACCATGCATACATAATGGGGCGAGCACATCTAAGGGGGCTGGGGAGGTTTACCTGTGTCTGACTTGGATGTCTGGATTTTTCTCTGTTTGATTAGCAGGGGATTTGCTCTGTCAAATTGTTGTGTATGGTATCTTGCTGACAGGGAGGCACTCATGAGCGGTGGGTCAGAGCTCTTAGCTGATTGTTTTGTGAGGCAAAGTTTAGGCCAACCCTTCCCACCCTCACCCCACCCACCCTGGAAATAGTTCCTTTATACCTGGGGTTCTGACATCATTTCCTCAAGAGTGCAAGGTGCATATCAATGTCATATCCTCTAGCACACAGCACTGAGAATATAAGCATACACATTGTATAATATATATATTGCTATATAACAAACCAATCACACACACAAAAACAAAAAGTACATAATCATGTGGGAGTAGTGCAATGCAATGGCTGTGGGGTAGCAGTCTTCTGGGAGACTTTCTAGAGGCTGAGATGCTGCCCTATTTGCAGACAACTCTCTGCCCTGAGGGAGGAAGTTGCCTGCCTCAGGCCACACTGGACAGCAGTAAGGGAACCTTCCCCCAGGCCAGACTGGATGGTAAGAAGGGAACCTTCCCCATCCAGGGAGCACCAGAGCCACCACCACTGCCTCAGAGGTTGCAAAGAAAGCACAGCAGTTGGACCACAGTGGGCTTAGGGAGGGTGAGGATGGTGAGGATGGTGGAACAGAGGCACACCCAGTCAGTTGTTCTACTCCACAATTCATACACCATTCTGGGGGAGCACAGTTCCCCTATGGATGCACCCACAGAGGAGATTAAGGAGGCTGAGGACACCTGTCACATGGGAGGCCCACAGGAAGAAGGCAGAGGACACCACAAGGAAAGGAAGCAGCTCCTGGTGGGGGACTCAATTATTAGGGGGATAGAACTGGGGGGAGCAGGGAAAACTGAAGTAAGGTGCCTGCCTGGTGCCATGGCTTGAGGGACAGGAAGCGATCTTCAGGATCACGAGAACAGCTGCACGGGAGTCTGAGCTGGACATCATTGTCCACCTAGGACAAATGACTTGGCTCAACATGAGATTAGAGCAGTGCAGAAGGACTTTGTAGAACTGGGGAGGGACCTAAGACAAGTAGCATCACAGTATCCTTCTCAGAGGTGCTGTCTGTCAATGGCATGAGTGAGGTGAGGATACTTTGCAACATGCAGTTTAATGAATGGTTGAAAAATGGTGGAACACAGGGTTTGGCTTCATTGGCGACTGGGGTTCCACCTGAGGGACACCAGCCTACACTGGCAGGATGGTCTGCATCTGTCCAGGAAGGAACAAGTCTTTTGAGCAATCGGTTTAAATGCTTCATTGGCAAGCTTTTAAACTAGTCAAGGGGAGGCACTGATAAGCAGCAGGAAAATCCCAGCCTCTCCCTACAAAACAGGGTACTAAATGAGAAAAAGACCAAGGTAGAAAGGTCAGTGGGGGATGCTGTAACTGAAGGTAAAGCCATCAAAAAATGTAAAGCAATGAGTATTAATGCCTGTAGTCTGAGTAACAAGCTTCCTGAATTAGTGGCCTTGATGGAGGAGGAACATTTGGATATCATGGCAGTCACAGAAACATGGTTCACACAAAACCATGACTGGGACGTAAACATACCAGGATACACTATCTACAGGAGGGACAGACAGGGTAATAGAGGAGGAGGAGTAGCTCTTTACATAAGGGAAGGAATCAAAGCAGCAGAACAAAAGGGAAAACAGGGAGGAGAAGAAGCACTGTGGGTAAATTTGGAGACCGGCAATGGCACCACAATCCACACAGGGGTTGTATACAGATCCCCTTCTCAGGGGGAGGAAATGGACAAGGAAATGATAGAAAGTATACTTAGTAAGGCAGAAAAAGGGGAGATATTGCTGATGGGCGATCTGAATGTGCCAGATGTTAACTGGAGTGCAGTTGCAGCAGCCACTTTGAAGAGTGGGGTTATTCTAGATGCCCTACAGGGGCATGCCTTGAACAACTAGTATTGGAGCCCACTCAGAGGAAGCGATCTTAGACCTGGTTATCTCAAATGGAGATGAAGAGAGGATCACAGATGTAGTGGGTAGCCATCTGGGAACTAGTGACCATCGAACAGTATGGTTCTACAATAAACACAGCAATAGAGTCAAGCCAGCAAAGGCAAAGGTACTGGACTTTAAGAGGCTGACTTTGCTAAAATGGGTGAGTGCCTAAGAATGCACTAGCAAATGGGCAGGAAGGAGGGTGGAAGAACAATGGGAATAATAAAACTGCCATCACAGAGGTAACTAGCCTTGTGTGAAGCAAATAAACAAAACTAAACGATGTAAGAAACCACTATGGTTCTCAAAGGAAGTGGCAGTGAAGGTTCAAGAGAAAAGAAAGCTTTCGGAAAGTGCAAGGAATCACAGAAGGAGCAGGACAGAGAACTGTATCAGTTAAAGCAAAAGGAAGCTGGGAAGGCAGTCAGAACAGCAAAGGCCCAAACTGAGCAAAAGATAGCCAACTCAGTTAAGAAGGGGAATAAAACCTTTTATAGGTACATCAGGGAGCTAAGGAAGACCAAGGGAGGGATAGTGAGGCTTAATAAAGGGGGGACAGAGGGTGACTGAGAAAAGGCAGAGATACTAAACAAATATTTTTGCTCAGTATTTACAAAGGAAGAGGGGGCGGTACCTAAAACAAACAGTAGAAACACTCTGGATACAGAAGTTGATACCAGCTCATTTATAGAAGAAAGGGTTCTGAAAGAGCTCTTAAAACTGAAGGTGGACAAAGCAATGGGGCCTGATGTGATTCATCCAGAATTCTAAAAGAACTAAGGGTAGAACTAGTGACACCACTGACTACCCTCTTTAACAAATCATGGGAGGATGGGGTGGTACCGAGGACTGGAGGAGGGCAGATGTGATTCCTTCACAAAAGTGGGAGCAGGGCAAAGCAGGAAACTACAGACCAGTTAGTTTAACCTCAGTGGTAGGGAAATGATGGAATCACTTGAAGGAAAGAATTGTCGAGTATCTAGAGGCCAGAGGGCTGGGACCCGAGGCAGCAGCATGGATTCACAGCGGGAAGGTCATGCCAGACAAATCTGATAGATTTCTTTGACTGGGTGACCAAAGTAGTAGATCAAGGAGGGGCTGTGGACATAGCCTACCTAGACTTTAGCAAGGCATTTGACACAGTCCCACACAAAAGATTATTATACAAGTTAGCCAGCCTGGGAGTGGGTCCCAAGATGACATCCTGGTAAAAAGTTGGCTGGAGAATGGGACACAGAGAGTAATAGTAAATGGAGTCCACTCTGAAGAAAGGGGTTACTAGTAGGGTACCACAGGTTCAGTAGTGACCGGTCCTCTTCAATGTCTTTATAAGCGACATTGCAGAGGGACTGGAAGGAAAAGTATGTCTCTTTGCAGATGACACAAAGATCTGCAACAGAGTTGATGCACAAGGTGGGGTGGAAAGGATGAGAAGGGACTTGGCAAGGTTAGAAGAATGGTCAAATGTATGGCAGCTTAGATTCAGTGCTAAGAAGTGCAAGGTAATGCACCTGGGAAACAAAAACCCAGGGGAAGAGTACACAATGGGGGTGAGATACTAACAACAACAAAATGGAAAGGGACCTGGGGTAGTCATATCAGATGACCTAAAGGTGGGCAAGCAATGTGAGAGGGCAGCAAGGAGGTTGGGGGATACTGGGATGCATAGGAGAGCATCACCAGTAGAAAACAGGAAGTTATTATCCTCTGTACAGACAGCTGGTCAGACCCCATCTGGAGTACTGTGTGCAGTTCTGGGACCCAGTCTTCACAAAGACATAGACAGGATGGAAGCCGTCCAGAGGAAGGAACTAAATGGTGCAGGGTCTGCACCGAAGACGATGAAGAGAGACTTATGGAGCTTAATATGTATAGCCTCGAGGAAAGGAGGGAGAGGGGGACATGATAGAAACTTTCAAGTACCTCAAAGGAATCAACAAAGTCCAAGAGGTAGCATCTTTCAAAAAGTGGTGTGCAAGAACAAGGGGCACAATTTGAAGATAGAGGAAGGACCTCAGAGGTAATTTAAGGAAGTATTTTTCACAGAGGGTTGTGGATGCATGAACGGCCTTCCGAGGAGGTTGTGGAGTCAAAAACAGTGGTGGAATTCAAACATGCATGGGACAGTCATAAGGCAATTCTAGGGGGTGGGGGTAGAAAGAAGTAGGCTGCTGGTTAACTAGGATCTGCAGCTTATCCAGTAGGCAGTGAAATGGGCAGACTGGGTGGGCCAAGCGGTCCTTATCTGCTGTCAAATTCTATGTTTCTATGTTAAGTAAGGTCCACTGCACTCGAGCAGCTTCGTCATACATAACAATCCTTTGCTTGCCCGTGCTACTTATCATTATGACCTACAGTCACCGGCGGCGGCCGCCTCACGCTTTGGACAGCCGGGGTGCCCCAATCCCTGTCGGCAACCCCGGCGCTTGTGTGTGCGACAAGGAGCCCACTCCCCCGTCGGCATACCCCCCCATTTGAATGCTGAGGGGTGCTCAATCCCCTTGGCTCACGCCCCTCGCTGTCTTTGCACGCCGACGGGAGCCCACTTCCGTTCGGCATCATCCCCCCAACTGTTGAATACTGAGGCGGGGTGCCCAATCCCCCTCAGCTCGCGCCCCCCCCGGCTTTCTTTGTTTGCCGACGGGGGTGCCCAATACCCGTTGGCATTACCCTCCCATGTTGTGTGACGACAAGGGTGCCCAATCCCCCATCGGCTACTGGCACCCCTCCAAAAGCCCACTTAGGTGGCACGCTGGGAGCCCACCCCAGCGTGCCAAATGCCCTGTAACATGAAAACTGTCCCGCGACGGTTTTCCTTTTTTTTTTCCTGCAAAACGAAAACCGCCCCTCGTAGTCTAGATGCCTCCCCACCCGCACTCCACCCACTGCGCACCCTGCCTCCCCTCACTCCCCCCACCCCATACTTACTTCCAGACCGCGCAACGATCTCCATGGACTGGAACACGCCTGCACTCTTCAAAGCCGACTGTGAACTGAGGAAATGCTGGTAAGCTGTATAATGTAATGAATAGGGTTTTTCAACGTTGCTGCATATCTCAGAATTTCTTGAATTTCAGCACCAAATTTTAACATGGGTTTTAGGCCCTCCTCATGAATTCTATCACTGTCATGGCGTTAATCGGCCTCGAAGGTGATTTCGCAGTCACTGAAAATCACCTTTCGGACCCATTAACAAAATGACAGTGCCAGTGTTCATGAGGTGGACTCTCAAAAGCCTATGTTCCAAATTTGGTGGAAAAATCCAACAAATGCCTGTTTCACGAAGTGTACATTGCGCAGTTCCCACGCAGGCACGAATCCGCGATTCGTATTATTTTAATGCCGATTTTCAGCATTGGCATTTTTGTGCACCTCCTTATGAACAGTGCAGCTGACATTTTCCACATCCTGCCTGAAATGTGTTTCCGCACTGGCGCATGCAAAGCAGTCGCTGTGGGAAATCAGTGTTTGGGCCAGATTATGAAAATGACAGTGAGACAGTTCATGAGCAGAGCTCCTAGAATGCCTATGTTGAAAATTTGGGCTGATACTCCATAAAATTATCGTGTTACGGCGTGCATTGGCAGATTGCACGACGCCTCGCATCATTAGGCATTTGTGATATTTAACTCTGGATTTCTACCATTGCCATTTTCCACACCTCTTGATGAACAGTACAGCTGTCACTTCACATATCCTGCCCAAAATGTGTTTCCGCACTTCGGCGAGAATAAGCGTGAGTAAGCTGTGAAATCACTTCTTGGGACTCTTTGAGAAATGACAGTGACACTGTACATGAGCAGAGGTGCTAAAATACCTATGTTGAAAATCTGGGTATAGCGCCCATAAACTGGTGGTGCTGCAGCGTGCGTTGCATATTTCCACGCACCCTTGTAACTCCTCAAATTCCGTATATTTGTATGCCACATTTTCAGCACTGGCATTTTATTACACCTCCTTATGAACTGTGCAGCTGTCATTTTTCACATCCTGCCCAGCATGTTTTCCTGCACTGCACTAACAAACACCCAAAGGGACACCCTAATGCCTGTCACTCTCTGCAGGGTGGGGGGGTTGGCATCAGTTCAATACTTGACTGCCATTCCCATGCTGCATCTCTCTAACTCCTGCACTGCCAATGGCAGCAAGACAACATTCAGCATTGACAAATGCTTGTTAAATCGGTTACAGAATGGCTCAATAATAGAAATCAGCAAGTCAGAATTAGAGGACAACTGTCAAAGGTAGGATGTGTCATCATGTGTTACCAGCGGAGTCCCTCAGGGGTCTATCCTAGGACAGGCCCTGTTCGGCCTATTCATAAGTGACCTACTGTACATCAGGATATCCTAAGTAATGTCTCCAAATTTGTGGACAACACAAAGTTAAGTGGTAAAGTTGACACTGAAGAGAAACTTCTACGCCTAGTCAGGGATTTAAGAAATATTGAAACATGGGCCAACATAAACAAAATTAAATTAAACTCAGAAAAATGCACTGTCCTTCATTTAGGAAATAATAACACACTAAAAACATACTCACTGAATGGGGTACCACTTAAACAGGTAGAAAACAAACAAAACTTGAAAATCATCATGAACAACAATTTTGATTCACCTAATCACTGCAGAATGGTTACTCAAATAACCAACAGGCTGACAGGATGCATTAGGAGGGCATTCATTTCCAGGAACGAACAATGCCTACTTAATTTGTACAGAGCCTATGTTAGGCCCCACCTTGACTTTGGGTCCCCCTTTCTGGTCCCCTTATCTACAAAGGGATATAATGCTAATTGAGAGTGTCCAGAGAGGCTAACTAAGATAATACCAAGACTAAGGAACATGACCTATGAGGAGAGGTTGGGGGAGTTGGGTAAGTTTAGCCTGGAGCAGAGAAGAGAAAGAGGGTACATACTACAGTTATTCAAAATTTGAGTACAAGAATAGGGCACCGAACCTTAGATCACATAATCTGCAATTAAAGATCCCAAGAGTTAACACTAATAAGCATGACAATTACTTAACAGTAAGAGACGTGAAACTGTGGAATGACTTGCCTCAGGACATAGTCAATATTATGTCCTTTGACATTTTTAAATCACAGCTCGATAGGTTTCTGAGGAAATAATACACCACTATGTAGTTCGAAACAGTCATGTTGGTCTTATAGCCTTCTGTCTCCTAAACCGAGTAAACTGAGTAATCTCTTTAAGGCCTGTATCTCTTCAACCATCCATTTGTATGCAGATGATAGCATGCTTTTTGAATCTGGCACCTCTGCCTCTGATCTAGCTGTTCAGCTCCCATTGGCCCAGGGCTGATGGTTCTGGTCAAATCAATTGTCTCTTAATGCCAAGAAAATGTTTTCTGTGTCTTTCAGCACCAGGCAGTGGCTAGCCAGATTCTCACCCTCCCCATCGTCCATATACTTGATGGTACTGTTATGGAGGATGTTTGCTCCTTTAAATACCTTAAGGTCTGTTTGTACCATCACCTTGATTTCTTTCTCCATGTGGATGTCATCCACCAGAAGCTTCGCCCCAGACTCAGAGCTCTATACAGAAACAAAGCATGTGCTGTATCCTGCTTCCTGTATGCAAAAAAAAATTCTCTTGAAGTTGATTTTCCCTATCTTTGACTACAATGAACATTGTTTACAGCTTTGCTCCCAAATCCACCCTGGCCAGACAGGAACCTATATTTCACTCCTTCTATTGCTTTTCCCTGCCCCCCATACCCACCACTGTTCCCTCTAGAATTTCCTTGCTCTTCCCTCCCTCAAGCTATGCATCTCTCTATTGTCTCCTTTATCTTCAAATATTTGGCTTGGCTCTCTCCCCTTGGCTTAATTCCCATTTCTCCTGCCTTCTTCACTCATGCATTCACTTTGTAACACTGACCTGTCTCACTCTACCTTTCTCCAATGAAATCCTCTGCACGCAGCTCACTTTCTCCTTCAGAATCCTAAAGCTCTGGTCTACTCTACCCTCTGCTGTTTATCCTTCTTTCTGTCTCCTTCCTAAACTCAGGTCCTTCCTTTGGACTTCTTGACTCACTTCTGAAAATGACTCTGACCCTCCTAACCCTATCCAACTGCACAAATGTCAGTTTCTGTGGTGCACTACATCCAGGGTCCTCCTTCCTTGACTGTATCTCCTATTCTGGGTCCTAGAATTGTTCTGCTGCACTGCGTTACTGAAACTAGTGTGGTTTATACTGTAGTGTTTATACCTATTTTATGTTTGTTTGCACGCATGTGCAAGAAACATAGTGCCACCATATGAGAATTGTATGTGTGCCTCCCTACTTCCAATGCCCTGCTGCCTTTTGCCAGCACGGCCCCACCGTGCCAATGAATGTAAGAGCTGTCTATGACAGCATTTGCAAATGTAGCGCGTATAGTTGAAAAGAAAGAGCCAGCGTGTAGGCATCAATTTGCATACTGTGTCGGCAGGCATGCAAAGTGCCTACATCGGCACTGTAGGAAACAGCTGTCATAGAGACAGCCCTCTCCCCCAAACAAGTAACATGCTGGGAGCCCACCCCAGTGTGCTCACGCGCTCCCCCCCCACACACACACAGTACGGCTGACGTGGGTGCCCAATCCCCTGTTGGCTGCACCGCGCTCCCCCCAACAGAGTTTTAGGTGCCACGCTGGGAGCCCACCCCAGCATGGCAAAAATCTGTAAGGCCAATGGGGGTGCCCAACCCCTTGGCTCCACTGCCCCTCAAACAGCTTTTCAGGTGCCACGCTGGGAGCCCACCCCAGCGTGGCAAACATCTGTCTGCTGCCCCAAAACACTTCCAGGTGCCACGCTGGGAGCTCACCCTCGCGTGGCAAACCTCTCTGTGTGCCAACGGGGTGCCTAATCCCCATCGGCTCCGCTGCCCCTCAATAAAATCTCCAGCTGCCATGTTGGGAGCCCACCCAGCGTGGCAAACATCCCGCATCATCTTCCCAAAAGAAAAACCTAGAAAGAAAAACGCTCCCCTCGCTGACTGTCTTGACCTCCCCACCCGCGCCCACCCTTTGAGCACTCAAGCCTCACACACCCCCCACTCCATACTTACCTCCAGAGTCCGGTGCGATGATCTTCGGTGGACCGGGAACACGTCTGTACTCTTCAAAGCCGACCGCAAACTGAGGAAATGCCAGTAAGCTGTATAATGGAATAAATAGTTTTTTTTCAACTTTGATGCATGTCTCAGGCATTTTTTGGAATTTTTTCACCAAATTTTCAACATGGGGTGTTTGGGACCCCATCTCATGAATTCTTGCACTGTCATTTTGTTATTCGGTCCCGAAAGGTGATTTCGCGGTCACTTCGCGAAACCACCTTTCAGGACCGATGTACGAAATGACAGTGTCACAATTCATGAGGTAGGCCCCCAAAACCCTATGTTGAAAATTTGGGAAAAATTCCAATGACTGTTTTATGAGTGTGCATTATATAGTTCTTTCATCAGACGCTTATAATTTCGCAAATTTTAGTATTTGCACTCCAGATTTTCAACATTGCCATTTTACCACACCTCCTTACAGAGCAGTACAGCGGCCATTTTTCACATCTCTCCAAAATGTGTTTCACATGAAGCGACAATGGCTGAGTCGGTGTGTGAAATCAATGTTTGGGACAGATTAAGAAAATCACAGTGACACTGTTCATAAACAGAGGTCTTAAAATGGCTATGTTGAAAATTTGGCAAAAAATTCCCCAAAATGACTGTTTTGATGTGACGTGCTATGTAGTTCCTCCTTGCGCTCATAAGCTCATGAATGTTTAATATTTGCCTCCAGATTTTCAACATTGCCATTTTACCACACCTCCTTATGAGCAGTACAGCTGTCATTTTCATATCTCCAAAATGTGTTTCATGCACGTAGCGACAATGGCGCAGTCGGTGTGTGAAATCAATGTTTGGGACAGATTAAGAAAATCACTGTGACACTGTTCATGAGCAGAGGTCTTAAAATGGCTATGTTGAAAATTTGGTGACAAAAGTCCATAAAATGACTGTGTTACGAGCAGCATTGCGCCGTTTCCATGCACCCTCGTAAGTTCATGAATTTGTAATATTTACAGTCCAGATTTTCACCACTGGCATTTTTCCACACTTCCTTATGAACAGTACAGCTGTAATTTTTCACAACATGGCCAAAATGTGTTTTCACACTTTCTGCGCAGAAATGCATGGTCGCTGTGGGAAATCACTGTTCGGAACAGATTAAGAAAATGACAGTGACACTGTTCATGAGTGGAGGTCCCAAAATGCCTGTGTTGACAATCTGCTGTAAAAAATCCCCAAAGTAATTACATTAAGGGTGTGCGTTGTGCAGTTTCTATGCACGCTCGTGACTTCACCAGTTTTTTTACTATTTTCACTGCAGATTTTCAACATTGCCATTTTTTACACCTCCCCATGAACAGTACAGTTGTCATTTTTCACATCCTGTTCAAAATGTGTTTTCGCATCTGTGGTGCCAAATGCCGTAGTCACTGTGCAAAATCAGCTTTCAGCTAACAAACTGATATTACCACTGTTCATAAGGTGGGGGTCACAAAAAACCCATGTTGAAAATTTGGAGTGAAAATACCAACGAACGCCTGAGGTGTTAGGGTCTCTGACCATAACACCCCACCCTGTAGAGACTGACAGGCATCATGGGTGTGACTTGGGATTGTCACCTATAATGCTCATACCATTCCACCCCCACCCACACCCTGCAGCCAGTGAGAGGCATCGAGGTGTGTCTTGGACTCTTCGGCCCCAAAGTTCACCCCATTCTCCTACACTGCACCCATCGCACCGTATTTCCTGATGGAATGGGGTGAGCATAAGGGCCAAAGACCCCAAGGCACACTGTAACACTTGTCGGTGGCTGAATGGTAGGGTGTGGTGAAATGGCATGGACGTTATGCCTGACGACCCAAAGGCACACCCCACCAATGCCAATGCCAGCAAGCAAACATTCAGCATTGACTAATGCTTGTTTTTGTAACAGCTTTTCCTTTGTACCTCTCTACAGTTATTGTGCTGGGTTTTAAGTTAGTATATGTGCACCTTCTTAATGTATTGCTGTTTTTGCTCTGTTCACTGCCTTGCCCCCCTTCCCCATGCATCTAGACACAAGATGTTACCAGCTCAGTATGTCCTTCCTGGTAAAACTTTTGAAATGAATGAATGAATGGATGCATAAATAAATAATACATTCATAAATCAGTCAGTCAGTCAATCAATACTCTTGTCATTTGTCTCCACCAACAAAGCCAGAACTAAACTTCTCAGTGCTAGTAGCACTGCACATACCTGGAAAGGTATGAGGATGTAAACTAAAAGTTTCACTCAGGTGTCAGGCCACATATCCTTTAAACTAATAGAGGAACAGAAACTAAGACTAAAGTACAACACGCTTCCTCAGGTAAACATAAAAGGAAGAAGCATGATAAAACTACAACCACTGATCAAATTATTGTACTCTGACGAAAGAGCAGCCCTAGTTACAACAGCTAAATTTGCACAGAAAACATTTCCAAAACTGGACAAAGTATGAAATGCTTCTTAGCATGTATGTATTGAAATGTCCTTCTGTCTTATGATGCACATATTGTTTATACACATTTTTGTTAAAAGAAAACCATTGATACTATGATAAAATGACAAGATTTTAAAGTAGCAGTGTATTTTAAATCTATATTTCAGAAAGTACTTACAAGGGCCTTTATTTAAACTCTGACATGCAAAGTCAGCCACGTGAAGTATGTAGGTACTGTACTAGAGCTTAGGGCTCAAGGATATAATTAATTTTGTGGAATCAGAGGGAATTTCACTAAAAGAGGGGGAACCTCATATTTTCTGGGGAAGTGCAGCAATATTGTATTTACTGAGTCTGGTCTCTTCATAGCTGAGAAATTTATCAAGGGTGTTTCCTCCCTACTGAGTCTTATTTACATCAGCGGGGCTGCTGAGGGAGGACTGGTTTGTCTTGTTCAACAGGAACCATTCAGTTTTTAACAGCTGAAATTCCACTTTACCAAAATAAATCTTCACCTCTATTTTAAATTCAGTTTCTTATGGTTTGCTAACTTCTCAATACAGTATAACAGTGAGTTTTTTATTTTTGCTTGCGAATGCAAAAACAAACATACTGGTATCAGTTTGGGGATTTTGGAGGCTTGACAAGCATGAACTAATCACAAGGGTACAACCTCTAATATCTGTCTGCTTCCTATGCACTACTGAATGGGCTCTGCATAGCTTTCAGCCAGTCACACAGCCGCAAAATGCAAAACCAAACTTCCTCTTCTCTTGTGCACCTCTCCTGTCCCCCCCCTGCCACATTTCTCATTTGTTATCATTCTGCTAGCCAGCATGACTAGCATAACAAGCAAAAATATTTTGAACTCCATCCTTCCTAGCAGTTTCTGGCCATCTGTGCTGTGACCACCCAGTCCCTGCTACTATACCATGGGATCAAGTAATAACTGTAGTGCTCTCGGGCATTGTCGCATCTTGCTTCATCACTTGGTTCCTTCCTGCCTGGAGCAAGTTTAAGCTGTGTGTGCACTCCATGCAGCCCCTGGATGCAAGACGTCAGGGGCTCTGTCCCGGTAAACTAGTGTGACACAGTTATTGTTCTCCTGGACCTATCTCAAAATCCATGGGGTAAGGAAACCTGACGAGGTGGTGGGCTATCTGGTATCCTTACAACTGCCAATCCAACAGCTGTTTCTCCCTTCTGTTCTCCAAACAACATAATTCTGGCTTGCCAGGCCATGACTCATTTTTCCGCCCACCTTCCTCCCATATACCAACTGCAACAGGAAGGTTATTTGCAGAAGCTCCTTAGAATTGTGTCAGTCCACCCACACATTTGTTGACTGTACTTGTGGCAGAAGTCAGCAGTCAAGTAGGAGCAGACATAGAAGCGGAAGAGGTGTCAAATCATAAACTGCCTTGGGCTGCCACTCCAGTGGTTCTTTCTTACTCCTGCCCTCTCTCAGAACATAATACTAGCCCTCTGGTATTTCAAAGAGTTGAGCCATGGCTCACTTTTCCTTCTGCCTGCTCGAGGCAGTTTAGGCACAAGTGAACCAAGCAGCCGCTTGGGGCACCAGCACAGAAGGGGACACTGAAGTAGAAAGTACAAGTAGAAATCATCTAGAAATGCAAAAACTATCAATCTAAAACTAAAATTGTTGTCATCACCTTGTATTCATAGAATTCTAATCTCTTTTGGATGTGGGATGGGAAGAGAGAGGATAGGGTTCAATGGGAAACAGTGTTGTGGGCACCACAAGTATTTCTGCTTGGGGCACCATTAGATCAACAAAACTGATCCATGGATTGGGGCAGTCCACCTCACCATCTGGACAACCAAAGTAGACAGCACTCAGTTGGCGATAAAAATAAACAAGACATGAAAGTCAAAGAAAATTCACCAAAACAATTCCATTTATTCAGGAAAAAAAGTGTGGCACTGTGTAGCCCTGGTGCTTTGGGTCTGAATTGTGAGCCTTCATCTGGGGGCGTTGCCCTGACAAAGGGTCATGATTCAGACCTGAAGTACCAGGGCTACATAATGCCACAATTTCTTTTACCTGAATAAATGGGATTGTTTTGGTGCATTTACTGCAACTTTCATGTCTTATTTAGTTTTATGGCTGATTGAGGGAGTTATCCTTTGCTTGACCTGTTTTGTGCTTTTCAGACTCACACCACATGCTACCATGCTGGAATGCATCCAACTAGTTTTTTCTTTCACCTCCCCACCTGTCTACCCAAATGCTCGACTCACAGCAGGTCAGCAGTCTGGTAGATAGAAGACACAGAATCAACCCAAGTAGTGGGCTCTGACAACAAAAAGGAAGTGAGACTTTTAAAAGCACACACAGAGACATTGACAGTGCTGCTCAGCTGCCCCATGGTCAGATGGCACCCAGCCAGCCACCGACTGAGACCAGGACGCCTGCCTGCAGCTCCTTGGAGCTGCCTGCCCTTGAAAAGGGCTGCTTCAGCTCCCCCACAGTTGGACAGCACCCAGCCAGCCACTGACTGAGACCAGAACACCTGCCTGCAGTTCCTTGGAAGCTGCCTGCCCTTGGACAGGCTGCTTCAGCTCCCCCACGGTCGGACGGCACCCAGCCAGCCACTGATCAAGACCAGGATGCCCACCTGCAGCTCCTTGGAAGCTGCCTGCCTTGAACAGGGCTGCTTCAGCTCCCCCACAGTCGGACGGCACCCAGCCAATCACCGACCGAGACCAGGATGCCCACCTGCAGCTCCTTGGAAGGTACAGTGACAGCGCAGCCAATCGGAACACAGGCGCTTCCAGCAAACCCGCTCCGATTGGCCAGTTCTTTTTCCCCTGCTTTTGTCACCTGGCGCTTTTTACAAATAGATTTAGCTGCAACTAAGCAAAATGTCTCATAGAAGGATTTCAACTGTATTAGCTGGATTGTAATTTCTACTACTGTTTTAAAGTACTTACAGCTCTTCTGTTGTTTCCTTGCTCCTGCACCCCCACCCCCCCATCCAAGCACTCTGCCTTGGTGCTGAAAAGTCTCATTCTCCTTTCTTTTGCAAAATTGCTCAATCTAAACCTGACCTGCCTCTACGCTATTTAACCCTTGCTATTTTTCTTCTCTCCAGCTGCCTGCCCTTGAACAGGGCTGCTTCAGCTCCCACAGTTGGATGGCACCCAGCCAGCTGCTGACCAAGACCAGGATGCCTGCCTGCAGCTCCTTGGAAGGTACGGAGACAGTGCAGCCAAGTGGAACACAGGCACTTCCAGCAAACCCACTCCGATTGGCCAGGACTTTTTCCCCTGCTTTTGCCGCCTGGTGCTTTTTACAAATAGATTTAGCTGCAACTAAGCAAAATTCAAGTGTCTCATAGAAGTATTTTTGGCCCTCTCACCCACCCCCACCCCTCCACTGATTAAATACACCTATTTCCCGCCCACATTCCCTCTCGCTCCATCATTGGCTAATATACTTAGCAGCACTGCTCACTCCCTCATTGGCTACCTAAAACCCTCATTCCCTCTGCTCCCCCATTGGTTCTTAGTCCTTATAGGTCCTTATCATTTCCCTGGCCCTGCATCTCAGCCCTCCATCTTCTTCACTAAGTAACTACAGCACCTACCTGCCCCGCTAAGTAACCACAGCAGTAGGATCCTCCTAGTACCTGATCCATGCCATGATCCTTCTACCAGGCCACCTGACCCTGCTCATCCCTATTCTCTTCTCCCTCCCTCCCTTCCTTTCCAACATGCCACCCACCTCTCCCATGCCCCCCCAAATCCTGCCAAACCTTGTTCAGCTCTCCCACCCCTCCAGCCCGGCGTCCACCTCCCCTTTCACCCAAGCATGGACACATTCTGCCACACGTCCTAGCCCCATTTCCTTTCAACCCATCACTCCCCTGGGTCATTTTTCAACTTATTCCCTTATGCCCAGCTCATACATGCCATCAATCTAAGAGATGACCACTCCCAGTCAGTCATATACAGCTATTAGCTCACTACTAACTCTCTCTTGTTCTGCTCCTTGCAGCAGGTGACATCAGTCCTAACCCCAGCCCCAATGCTACCCCATGCCCCTCTCCAACATTGGCCTCTTCTTCAACTCACTCTGAGGACCTTCTCCCATGTGGCCTGCGCCTCTTGCACCTAAATATAAGAAGCCTTGTTCACAAGCTTGACTCCCTTCAGGTTCTTGCGCCCACTACACTCCAGATATCCTCACCCTGTCCAAAACCTGGCTCAACATTAAACATCAACGAATCCTCTGTCGCTATCCCAGGCTACACTATGGCCCGCTAGGATGGAACCTCTAAAGGTGGCAGAATAGCCATCTATGTAAACTCGGACTTGCACTATTCAGTGGTCCTGACCAAGTCTGAATCAAAAGTCCTTGAAGTAATACTAATTCAGCTTGTTCTTCCCTTCTCACTACCAATCTACATTGCTGGGATATACTGCCGACCTGGTACACCAGCTTCTGCTGTCACTGACCTCCTCAAGCAAATCTCCTGCCTAACCACAACAGGGGAACTCTACATTATGGACGATCTTAACCACAATTGGCTAGCTCCTGCCCTCACCAAGACCAGGACTGAAATTTCTGCCCTAATCCTCTCACAAATCATTACTGAGCGCCCCGGCTTAACAAAATCTGGTAACCACTCGCTCATCGACTGGGTCCTTACCACACACCCCCACTGGGTCAAACAAGCTGGTATTCTTCCTGACTCCCTCAGCGACCACCACGTAACCTACTTAGTGAGTAAAATCCACCACCCAAAATCCCCCATTAAATTTGTAGTCCAGCGCTCCTTTAAATCCCTCAATCTAGCCCGTGTATTAGATGACCTTTCACTAGCAAACTGGGCCCCTGCCCTCCGATCTCCATTGATGATGCCTTCCTACACTTTAAAACACATTCCTCAGTGTCTGAACACACACGGCCTCACTGCTGTGTACAAGAGCACGGTGGAAACCACCTACCTTGATCACCCAAGAACTGACTGTATGTCAAATCTCTACAGGACCAAGCCTGGAAAATGCATAAATCCTCACACCTCCCCAACACCTCTCCACATACCGTGACGTTCGTAACAAGTACACTAGAGTCACTCATCTTGCAAAAGCAGAGTACTTCAGCAGCTCCCACCAGTCAAACCTAAATAAACCCTTAAAATTCTGGAAGGTCATTCACTCCCTTTTCACCCCACCGACTGCCAATCCGACTCCAATGCTAAATGTTAATAACTCTCTCCTAGCAGAGCCCACAGCAGTCGCCACTGAGTTCAATGTGTTCTTCTCCACTTGTGCTTCCACCCTCCTTTCTTCCCTGCCCAACACTACACCTCTCGCACTGCCTACAGACATAAAGACCCAGACTAGACCTCGCTTCTTTTCCTTCAAAGACATCTCTGCAACTGAGGCCCTAGATGCATTTAGGGTTGCCACCTTTGGATGAGATGAAAACCGAAAACTAAACCACACCCCCAAACTCCACCCCTAACCCCGCCCCTTTTATGACTAATGAGGGCATTGCTTGGACTTTGACTCACTTGATTTATTCAGAATTGCTGCTGATCTAACATTGTGTACAACTTCTTTAAATTACATCATGATTATTATTTTGGTCTATTTGATTTTAGATTTAAACATTTTAAATTTCAGTGTGTGTTAACATTTGGTGGGGTTAGAGAGGGTTGGGGACTTTCCATCCTTTGTACACAGCTTAGCTGACAAATCGAGTGATTACAAGGACACCTCTGACAACTGGCTGGTTTGGATCAGGTGGCCTTTTCTGATAAAACTCTTTCAATAAATAAATAAACTGCACCAGTAATGGTGGACGAGATGTAATTACAAATATCATCTGCCATTTTAAGATGTGCTACTGTCCCTCCCATTGCTCCTACTCTAAAGTTATTTGTAATGTTAGATAAGTTTTTAAAAGTGGTAGGAACTATTCTATGCTGTTAAATACCCTATTTTGTTTTCCATGTCAGTCATACATACTATACAGAATATCATGATATGTGATATGTAGTGTGGAGGCAGTATAGCTCAGTGCTTTAAAGCTCTGCACTGCAATTCTGGAGACCAGGGTTTGAATCTACAGCCCAAGCTTGCATACTTTGTGACCCTACACAAATCACTTAATTCCCTTGTGCTCTCAGGTTGCACCTCTAAACAAGCTTTAGCTTAGTGTGTCTCTTCTGGTAAAAAAAAAATAATAATGTTTTGAACATTTTTTGATAAATTGCCTAAATTTGCAGTGCCATCAAATCTAGATTGTGCTCCTGTCACCTCATCAGCTACTGCTCTCTCTCTCTCTTCCTTTTCTCATTTCTGTAGCTTAGCATTACATTAGCCACATTATTCTGTGCTGTTCATCTGAAAGGCCTGGATTGGTCTTCCTGGAATATCCAAGTAGTATGAAAATTGACAACAATAATTACTGAGAGAGAGAGCATAGTATTGCTAGAAATGAAATAAAATATTAGATTATTAATTTAACAACAAAAGGGGTAACAAATATTAAAATATAGGGCAGACCCTAAAAGAAAAAATGGTGAACATTTAAAGGTATTAAAGTATTCCTTATCACAGCAGTCAAAGACCATACTCACAATACAGCCTGGAAAGGATTAGTTTGATTTGCTGCTAATGGTCTTAATAGTCCTACTTTACACCTCTCAGACTGACTGGTATACAAACAAAGGTCTGCATGACATCAGAATTTGTTTGTAATCTGACCATGCAAGTAAAATGGTGAAGGATTTAACAGAATCTGTTTTACAAGCATATGAGCATTCAAAATGACTGAAAAAGTACTACCTCTCAATAAAACTGGATTAGCAGGCAAGGGTGTAGACAGGCATACTCACTGTACACATTTGTGTACAGTTTTGTTGAGTGCCGGACAGAAACCATAAGACACTCTGTTAATATTATCATTCTAATCTGTAGTATTTGGGTTAGTGTAGGCCACTGAGGCGTGTCCGATACATGTATAACCCTTTTAAAGAGTAGAGGAATCATCTGACAACAATCTGACTTGTTTAGAAGGGGGTGCCATTTGGAAAGGATGCGTACATTTTTTAATGTGGGGGGGGTGTAACTGTTGGAGATTACGTGTACAAAACAGAAATTTCTGACTACACCCTTGCAGGTAACGTTTCTGAAACACATTGTACAGTCCATACTAGGACAGGAAGCTACCTTAATGTGGTGCCTGTCTGGTTTCAGAAAAATGAAGGTGTTAATTAAAGTGGTATTGTTTACCCTTCCCGTGAATAATCTTTCAATTTGCTGGTGTGAAGTTAGAGGTGACAACTGAGCAGACAGGGACACATTAGGCTCTTTAAGTGCGCTGCTCTTGAAGGCACTTGATTAACATGCACTGCAAGCAAGCAATCACACTGAAATGTCAGACACTTGCTTATAGTCAGATGAGAGAAAAAATGAAACAGTTAGTGGGGAATCTAACAGGTGCTGCTTGACCCACCATAACAATTGAATTTGCAATGGTGAAAACAGGAGGACCGAATTTGGACCTAGAAAACCGAATCATTCAGTCAAAAACCGAGCAGGTGGTAAACTTAGATGCATTACTCTCTCTCAACCCTTCAAAAGGCAAATCCCCAGATGGATTAGACCCCAAACTTCTATACCGCTCCGCCCCCGCTATAGCAACTCCACTTGCCAAACTCCTAAACCAATCCTTTGCTTCCATCCCCCATGCATGGAAGCACGCCATTGTAATCCCTCTGCCAAAAGGTGCTGCCCCTACCTCCCCTTCTAACTACCACCCTATCTCCCTCCTCCCAGTCCTAGCAAAACTACAAGAGCACCTTGTGCTCACCCAACTTACCTCCTTCCTCACTGACTCCAAATTCTTCAGGCCATTCCAGTCTGGCTTCAGGAAGGGACACTCCACCACCTCCTCCCTGATAAGGCTTACAGACACTATCCTGACAGGCACGGACTGTGGACTGAGCACCTCAGCCATTTTTGTCGACCTTGCAAAAGCCTTCAACACCGTCTCCCACCCAATATTGCTCTCGAGTCTTGCTGAATCAGGCCTCTCTGTTGCAGCCACAAACTGGTTCAGACCATACCTCTCTGATAGAACTCAGTCCATTAGAGTCTCAAATGCAATTTCCACTCCCCTTCCCTTAACTACCGGTGTCCCACAGGGGTCGGTTCTTGGTCCCATTCTGTTCTCTATATTCCTAAATGACCTGCCACTCATCTGCTTTACTTCCTCAATTCACATGTATACAGATGATGCTGTACTCTACTACTCGGGCTCCGCCCCTGATGTGGTACAATCAAACCTCCAAGCTGACTTCAATAAGGTACAGCAATGGTTTAGCTCATACCAGCTCTCCCTAAATGCAAAAAAAACTGTCACTATGACCTTCAGCACACAACAACCCTTGGCCAGACTCACCTCCCTTCCCTACTTCACCACCCTGGATGGACAAAAACTTGAAGATGTCTCCTCGTTCCATTACTTGGGAGTCTTGCTTGACAGCCATCTCTGCTTCTCTGACCACATCGATGCCATCTCAAAAAACTATGCCCCATGCTCAGTGCACTATATAGAAACCACAGCAGCCTCTCCCCGAGTCCGATGTGAACTGGTCCTGAAGATGATACTCCCCTCCATCGACTACTGCAACATTGTATACAGTGCAGCCCCCAAGTCCACCCTATCTAAACTGGACACACTTTATAATGCGTTCTTACGCTTTGCTCTCAGTGTCTCTCCTCACCCACCACCCCTTTGACCTCTACCGAGCCTTGCTTTCCACCATCCTCGAAAACTGCAGCATCTCTCACTGTGCTAAATTTGTCTCCAACCTCGATTGGGTCCATCCCCTCCTACCTTGCCACCGTGCCACAGATGCCCCACCCCTCCCATCATCTTAGATCCAGTGACTCCCACCAACTTTCAGTCCTGAGGTGGAAGACCTCTGCCAGTCAAGCTGCCTTCTCACACCAGCTACCCAATCTCTGGAGCGCCTCCCACCACAAATTCAGCACTCCCTCTTCCTACTTGCTATCTTCTACCCTAGCAAACTTTCTTACTACAAATTGCTCCTGTCCCTGAACCTGCCATGCCCACTATCCGCTTCCCAATGCCTAACCAGCAGCCTTAGCCTTCCTATAGAAGCTGGCATATAACACCAACCTTGAACTTATGTCCTGGGCCTATTTTGCCCTATGTACTGTGTATAACTGTGTAACTATGATATATGTTCTCTGTTGTTTACCCTATGTACTGTGTATAATTGTATAACTGTGATATATGTCCTCTGTTGTTTACAGCTGTTACTATTGTGCTAATTTACCTTGTCTGATGCTTCTTGTCACAAAAATTGTTATTTGATACTATAATATCCTAAGCATTTCATGTGCAGCTGCTTGTATATTCATGCAACTGTGTATCCTTATGCTGCTTTTTATTTGCTTCTGTTAACTGTTCACTTGATAACCTGCATGTTATCATATCTATGTGTACCCCCCTTCCCCCCGGTCACACCAGGAGACAAGCATCTTGTTGCTCAGTGTGTCTTTCCTGGTGAAACAATTGCAATAAATAAATAAATAAATAAATAAATAAATAAGCCTTTCAGTGTGTTCCATTCAAACCTGTATTTCCTACTTGCTCTGTTCTTGTTTCAATTGATTTTCATTCAGTGACCTATGCAAACAGTATAGTGTTATGTTTGTGCAACTGTGTTACCTTGCTTTGGCCATTTGCAGTCTCAATTCCTGTAGGGGTATCAAAGGCAAAGGAACCCTTGAAGAGGGTTCTACCCTACAGATGCTGTGGAAGAGTCCTTGGCTAAAGGTACTTTAGAAAGAATCCCTGGAGGACAGAGGCATGCCACTGGAGAAGGAGGGGAGGAGGGAGGGCAAAGAAAAAGTGCTTCAGAGTGAGGATGGAGAAAGTGCCTATATAGCCCAGGAATGGGGGTGGCTGATTGCTTGGTCATTGAGCAACAGGCATAACCTTTCAATTCAATGACCTCAAGCCAGTATAGTGTTATGCTTGTCAATGTCAGTGGCTCAGCAGGTAGCACCCTATCTTCTGAGGCCTGGAGATCAAAAGGCTGTGGGTTCTATCCCCACATCAGACACTTGGGTTAAATCCCAATACTGACACTGTAGTGCAGTATGATGGGGTGCTGCACTCCTGAGGTGCTGTCTTTCAGATGAGACATTAAACTGAGGTCCCATTGGCCTGTTCAGGTGGATGTTTAAGATCCAATGGCACTTCTCGAAAAGAGTAGGGGAAGTTTATTGAGCAAAATAAACATAACATCACATGAAGACTGACATTCCATCAAAACAATTACTCATATAAGGTATGATAACATCAAATATTTACAGAAAAGAAAATTGTGCAACAAAGTAAATCATATACAAAAATAACAATCAAAAGGAAAATATTTCAAAATTGAACAATTTTATCTTGAGAAAACTTATGAGAATCTTTTTCCTTAACCTTTAGCATCCTGTCTCAATTTGTGAAATAATGGTAGAATATACAACTTGTTGCTGTTGTAATACATATTGACACATAGCTTGCCACAAAAAGTATTGAATATATGCAAAGAAAACATTCAAAGTGCTTTTATGATATTTTTTCCAAACCCCTGTATAATCCCCCAAAATTAAGGTATTATATGTAAGCAAAGTCAGGAAAGGCATATTCCATTTAATAGCTGCCTCACTCCAAAATAACTTACTATCAGCACATTTGAGATAAAAGTGTGACTGACTTTCGTCTATATTAATACATGAGGTCTTAAGGCAATACTATAGGACTGTGGTTTATACTTAAGGTTCCCCCAAACTCCTAATCTCCCTTGGGCAGAAATCCATACAATATCCAGATCTGTACTGGTGATCTAAAATCTGTCAGTTTATGTAAAGCAAAAGTCATTCTAGTAGGAATACACTCAGGAAAAATAAGCGATACTTGTACTTAGTAAACTATATGAGAATAAAGACTTTCCTAACTAATGAAAGTAATTTTGAAACAACATTTTCCATTGTTGTAATTTCTTTAAAGGAAATCCCATAACTTGGAAGGGCATCTGAAGCCAAAATCTTAGGGGGCAATAAAGTCAATTTCTGGAAATACTGTTTCCATAGAAACTGTGTCCAGATTTGCCATGTCATAGTGGCCGATCTCCATAAAAAACTAAAAGAAAAAAATGAAAAGATTGAGTGGTAAAATACCAAAGGTTTCACCATATGTAACCCCCCCGTTTAACTGGAAGGTATGTAATATCCCTCTTGACCAGGTTCAGCCTATTTCCCCACACCATTTGAAAAAATAAACTATATAATCTTGTTTCTAAATTAACTGGAGGTGGATAAAGGTAACTTAAATAAAGAAAGACTGGTAATAAAACATTTTTAATTATCACAATACGTTTCTTTTTCCCAAATTTCCATTGTTTCCATACATTAATTTTACTTTCATCCAGAACCAACTGCTGTTCCGAATTATAAGCCGCTATATCTCCATGCCCAAACCAGATACCTAGAATTTTTTGGGGAAGGCAGAAAATGAAATTCCCATACAATCCATAATGCCAGTCTGCGTAGAATCTAAGGAAAAACCAAAACTGTTCTCCATATTGAGCTGTGCACCAGAAAATTGCCCATAACAATTAAAAACCTCTAGTGCCTTTGTAAGCGAAGTAACATCCTTCATCAATAAGGTAACATCATCAGCATAGGCCATAATTTTTTCTGTTTCTAACATAGGTACAGAAGAAAGACCAGTTATATGCTGATACCATTGAATTTGTCAAATAACTGGATCTAAGGCAAAGACATAAAGCAGAGGACTTAAAGGGCATCCTTGTTGAACCCCTCTACAAAGCCTAACTTCTGTTCCAAAAAGGCCATTAACCATCGGAATTATGGCAGCCTTAGTGTAAAGAAGAGCAACCCACTGCACAAACTGTTTAGGTATACCATATTGTAACAGTATATGAAAAAGATGCTGATGCCTAACCTTATCAAAGGCTTTGGCCTGGTCTAAAGCTACCACTAAACCTGAGCAATGCCCCATTTAACTAGCCTCAAAAAGTTCCCTTAAGAGGTATAAATTATATTGAATTTTCCTATGGGGAATAGCACAGGTCTGAGCTGGATGAATTAATGAATCGGCTACCTGCACTAGATGATTATTCAAAATTTTAGCAAGGATTTTATAATCACTGTTAAGGAGACTGATAGGTCTCCAATTAGATAGTAACTTCTTATCCCCTTTTTTATGGATATAACTCAGAAGAGAAGTATTAAATGCTGCAAAATAGAAAGTGTAAGTCAACATGTAATTAAATACCAAGGGTAAGAAACAACTCATATATGATACACATTTTTTATAGAAATCATTGGGAATACTGTCTAATCCTGGAGAAGTACCCATATTTAATTTTTTAATTACATCCTCAACTTCTTGTGAAGAGATGGGTTTCATCAAAAAATGTTTCATGGGCTCTTCCACTTGAGGTAATGGTGCAGAAAAATTATCTGGCAAAGTATCTGCATTACTAACTCTTATATCATCAAACATATCTGTGACATATTGCTGCACTACCAGCAACATTTCTGGATCTGTAGCTACTATTCCTCCATCAGATTTACATAAACTAGTCATTAAAGTTTTATCTAATCACACTTTGCAAGCTTTGTAGGGGTCAGAAGCAGGTTGTTTTTGTGTTCCAAATCTAAATTCCATTTCTAAGGATTTAGCCCTGTCATATTGGTAAATTTTCATCTGTCGTTTTATTTCAGAAATCTGTGATTTAAATTTCGTGATCACATGTGAAGGACATAAGTTTATATAACTGGTTCCTATAAGATAAATATTTTAAATAATGAGAATTAGCCTTTGCTTTCCCAACTGATAAATAAAGCCTTCAACTCTGTTTTAGTATCTAACCACCACTCATAGATATTATCAAACATACATTAGTGGAATGTCTGGCTGCAAAAACACCTCTAAACCATGAAAATAGTCTGGCTAATTGAGAAAGGATATATTTAATCTCCACCTCTGTACAGTGGAGAAAATTCTAGTAGTGATATTAGATAAACTAAAATTGCATAATAAAATCTGATGATCTGAAAATTCTGTAGGTTTAATACTACTAGATATTGGTTTAATATATTTGGACACAAAAAACATGTCTATATGCATAGCGTATATATACCTATGATAAGTAGCCCCATGATGAGAGTGTAAACATCTGTATGCATCTGATAAGCCGGCATCGACAATAATTTGTTTTAAAGCATGCGAATCACAATACATTTTTTTTGTTGAAACCCCAGAATATTTAATGTCAATAGCGCAGTTAAAATCCCCACCCATACGATATGTCATCTAGTATAGAGAAAAGGTTTTAATTCTTCAAATAAGTCAATTCTAGCTAATTTTGTTTGGGGGCATATAAATTAATAAAGCGAAAATCTCCCAAAGAACAATCTAGAACTAAAGCTCACCCAGGCCTCACTTACTAATTTGGTAATTGAAATTTAGTATTCTTAAATAAAATACCTATCCCATCAGTGGAATCCGCCCGAATGTCCAATAGGAAGGACCCAAATCCATCATTTTTAGCTGATCTATCTCAAAATAGATGACAATCTTGTTTCCTGTAAAAGATAACATCTACTTTAAGTAGATTCAAATAACCAAAATTGAAATTTGTTTTTGTAGGATTTAAGACTACATACATTATAGGAAGCTAGCTGTAAAGTAGCCATAAATACTTAGTAAAGTTAAACCCTCCTTTTGACTAAGGCTAGCTTTCCTTTTTCCCCTTTTTCTTTTGCCAGCTCGGTAGTCTTACTGTCCTGATCCTCAGTAACCATTTCCGACCTATGAGAAGTGTTGGATTCTAAATCAGAGTCCCCATATCATCTTGCAAAGGTGCAAAAATATTCTCAGTGGGGATTGGGCCTACAACTGTTTGTCAAGAGAGGCCTAGTGAACCTTCTGCCTTTCACAGTTTCAAAGGAAGGTGGCATAGATTTAGTTATGGAGTATTTTGCAGTGACAGAAGGCAATTTACTTTTAGAAAAATATCAATAGGATCCTCATTATTGTGCTGTAACCTAGATGTAGGTTTATCTACCAAAGGTAAATCCCCATCTTCCGGAGGCCCAGGTGCAGCTAAAGGATCTCTTTGCTCTGTGCCCTTCCCTTGCAAGACAGTAGAAGAACTACAAGTAGAATCCCTCCTTTTATCTTGGGCCCTGTTTAGCAAATCATCCTGACCCCACCCTTCAGAACGATTCCATTTTGCTCAGGGCATTGATGAAAGGCGTGACCTTTGTCATCACAAAGATTACATTGAAAAATATTATCACATAAAACCATTGAATGCCCAAATCCCCCACATAACGAACATTTCAGCATGTCACAAGCACTACTAATATGGGTTTTTGCCCCACATTTGTAACAAGCTGTAGGCTGTCCCCCATAGAAACAAACCCCCCTATCTTTTCCTAAAAAAAACTACTAGGGAGATGAATGATATCTGAATTAACTTGAAATAGTTTCACTTTAAACTTCCATCCACCAGTCCATATCCCCTCCAGATCAAGAATAGCCTCAGGGGGACCTAAAATAACACACTGGTTCTGGAGCCAGTGGTAAATGTCACTGACATTAACGCCCTCATTCCTGAACATAATAGTAATATATCTAACCTGAGGACATGTAAGGGGAATTGCATAAAAGGGAGTCCATAAAGGAGTAGATTTTAAGGTGGAATACTTTTCCCAAAACTTCTCTAAATTAACATTACTCTTAAAGCTGATATCAAAAGAGTCCTCACCAGCAACATGAATTAAGGCATAAATATCAGAAGGAAAAAAATGCATCGAACCCCTTAGAAGCTGCTTTGCAACATAGTACCTATCAGGATGTTCTATCAGACCCCTTTAGAACGCGTCTGACTGCATTCCATCTTGGGCCTGTTCTAATTTATTTTTAAACAGTTCCAACATAGGAACCCACCTGAATGCTGCATGTTATCATTCCCAAAATCAGACTGATAAACACCTGCCTAACCCTGTCTAGAGCCTTGTGGAATGCTTTCGGCCTAGGCAAGACCACAGCCCGATCCCTACAGACTGCACAATATTATCAGATAGGCCTTTTGGAAGTCAAAGAATCATTACCTGAGCTCAGGGTTTCATCCTTGGTGGCATGCTTTGTTGTGGCGGTGTTTCCAGATGAATCTCTCCAAGTTAAATCAGGAGTGCAGTGTCCCAATCCATGCGTTCCACCCTGAATCACTAAGCGCTTTATCAGCAGACCAGTCACTACCCAAATAATCCTCATCATCAGGAGATAGTCCAAATTGCTGTCGCATTGCTTGCAACATAGAGTAGGTCGGTTGCGGTAAAAAAGCCACTTCCTCACAAAGCCGTTTACCCGCTGCAGCCTCTGAAGCACTTGTTGACACATTATGGTTGGCCCCAGCCAACTTCGAGCTTTCTTTCACAGGCTCAGAAGAACTCATTCCTGAACAAACAGTACTGGGCACATGAGCTGTAGTAAAACAAGTAGTTTCCAATGGAATCTCCGATACTGGATCAACGCCAGTAGTCTCCTGCAAATCTCTCATAATTTCAGGCAAAACATTTGTAGTCACAGTTTCTTCCCTTAGAGGCAAAGAATCCTCAGACAAAACAGCAATATCCATACTAGATCCTTCAGAACTCAAAAGACCATCCTTCTCTGTGAGAGGTTGTGCACAGTCTGCCATCCTGCAGACTACGCCAGCAGTTCCCCCTACTGACAGCAATGCAGTGGGGGAATTTTATTAAACAAAGTAAACATAGCATCAGGCATAAAGAAGCAAGAAAAGAAGCATAACAAAAAAATCCATACATCATACAATAGGCATATATACAGTATATATCAATCATAAATTAAAAAAATATACAGAACAGAAATACTTGTAGTACAGCCTAACAGCAAACTAATGCAAAAAATCTACATGTTTCCACAATGAATGAAAGCGATGTAACGGAAGCGGTTTATGCTCCAACTCCATAATATTCAACAAAGCAGTTTCTATGTGTTGTATAATAGTAAGGGGAAAGGTTGGAAGTTGCTGTAAGACATATTGACAGCGGGCCTGCCACATATAGTATTTACACATGGCAAAAATTACTCTAAGAGTACTAGGATGAAATCTAGTCCAAGGACCAGAGAAGCCACCCAATATTAATATCTGATATGTGATTCTACTAAGAAACGGCCACTTCCACTTATTGGCTAATGTTTTCCAAAATAAAAGAGCATCTTTGCAATCAAAAAAGAAATGTGACATAGTTGCCTCTATTTGGATGCAAGAAGGTTTAGGGCTATATCGTTCCTGAGAGGATTTGTGTTTTAAATTTCCCTGGACCTGTAATCTTCCACGGCAACAAAGCCAGGTAACATCCCACATGTGTAGTGGGATTCGTTTATCTCGAAGGATTAACAAAGCACAGTCCATTCGGGAAGAAGGACAGACTGGAAACTGTAACACTGGTATTGTAATATTCACAGAAGTAGTATATAGTTGTTTTCTGGTGAGTGTTATAATGGATGATTTACTGAGTTTCCAAAACCGTATTTTACGGAAACTATCTACAGCATAAGATGGAAAACAATAAGCACGGGAATGTGTAAGCGGGAGTGTGTCCCAGTTATCCATTGTAGAACGCAGGGCATCGCTAATCCAGGTATCACAAATATGGGACGTGTACCGTATGCTATGGAAAAGATGAAAAAGAAAAAAGGAAAGAAAAAAAGCTATCGGGTGAATCATACCAAGATGTACTGGAAAGTATGTGATGTCCCATTTAACTGGATTGAGGCGACTGCCCCAAGTCATCTGGAAGAATACACTAAAGATTCTTGTTTCTAAGTGCCTGGGAGGGGCATATACATAACTAAGCAATAAAAAAATAGGAAGTATAAATTTTTTGACTACTAATACTCTCTTCCTCTTACCCAATTTCCATGATTTCCATAATCTTTCCTCATACTCCCCAATACAAAGGTGTTTTTCCCAATTATATGTTGCTACGTCCGTGACATTAAACCATACCCCCAAAATTCGTTGGGGAAAGGTACAAGTTCGAATACCACCAACTTCAGAAACAACTGTAGACTCAGGATCTAAAGGGATGGAGACACTTTTCTGAAGATTAAGGGTGCCCCCTGAAATCAAAGAGAATGTCTGAAAGACTTGGACTGCCCTGTCTCCAGATTCTTTATTATGGGCAAATAAAACAATGTCAGCTGCATATGCAGTGATCTTCACAGGGAGTAAAGTAGGGTTGGGCACTAAACCTATAATTTGAGAGTCCCATCTAGTTTGTCGAATAATAGGATCTAAAGCAAAAGTATATAATAACGGACTGAATGGACAGCCTTGACGGATCCCAACCATTTGGAGTAGAGTATCACCCACAAAACAATTAATCACAGGAGTAAAGCGGGCTAGGGAAAATATATGAGTAAGCCATCAGAGAAAGATATCTGGGATACCATACATCTCCATGACCTGAAATAAATAGGAGTGTTGTACCGAATCAAATGCTTTTGCCTGATCCAGCGAGAGAACAAAACCCGAAATGGTGTTATTTTGTTTAGCCTCAAAAATCTCTCTCAAGGGAAATAAATTAGTATGTATCAATCGGCCCGGAATAGCACAAGATTGGGCAGGATCAATAAGATCAGGTGCGACATGTTGCAATCGTGTACTAAGTATTCTTGTCAAGATTTTAAAGTCTATGTTAAGAAGATGGAGAGGTCTCCAATTTTGTAATGAGCAGGTATCTCCTTTTTTATATATAAATTTTAGAAAGGATATGCCAAAGTCAGAAATCTCATTGGTGTTTTGTAGAACATAATTGTAAACTTGGGCTAGTACTTCCAGTAAATCATCCTGGAATGTTTTGTAGAACTCATGTGTAAGGCCATCAGGACCCAGTGCTACCCCCAACTTAAGGTGGGAAATGGCACAAGCCACTTCCTCCTGAGTAATGAGGGTGACGAGATCCTCAGTATGGTGTACAGAAAGCTGTGGGACCGGAGCCGAAAAAACTGCAGACAGGTCAGGTGGTTTGGAAGGTAAGGTGCAAAATTGTCATTGTAAATGGGAGTTAACAATGGAGAGCATACCAGAAATATTATAAGTAATATTACCCATTTGATCAGAAAGTCCATGCATAACCATAGCCTGAATCCTGTCCTTGTAAGCAGAAAACGGATTCACAGAGAGGGAAACTGAAGTACCCACTCTCATAAAAAAATCGAAGGTACGGGCATTATTGTACTGATGTGCAAACATGCAACGTTTGATAGTATTGATTTGGGAGGTATAATCAATAGGGGAGTAAATGGAAAGAGACATCAATTTATAGAGTTGATTCCTATAAGTTAAGTAAGTAAATAATTATCTCAAACCATACATTTCCCCACAGTCTGGAAAAACAGACGTAAATCCAGTTTTGTATCTTTCCACCATGCCCAGATAGAGTCATAACAGCAAAGAACTGAAATCCGTGCCTCAAAGAGGGTGCGAACTTGTACATGGGCAGAATGATGGGAGAACAGAGAATTGTTCAGCTTCCACTGAGTCGATGTTGATGAAGGAAGCGTTGAGGCTGTACCTAGTGTAAATACACTAGTTAGCAAATGGTGATCTGAAAGCTCTGTGGGGTGAAGTGAAACCTGAAGTCGGACACAATATCGGGAAGAAAAAAATAATCAATATGGGTATGATAAATAGATCTGTAATACGTGTATCCAGCATCAGTTTTCAGGGAGTGATATGCATCAGTTAAATTGGCATCCGTTATCAAAGTGGACAAAGCAAGGGAATCACAATAAATTTTTTTTCCTGCCATCGTCCTGCAGGAGACAACAATAGAGCAGTTAAAGTCTCCACCCCAAATAACATGTTTCCATGTACATAAATAGGGTTTAATGAGGTCCAGTAAATGAATGCGAGCAGCTTGGATTGTGGCCATAAAGATTGATAAGATGGAGGAAATGACCTTGAAAGGTACAGTCAAGAATCAGTGCCCTGCCAGGACAGACACCTATAATGCCTGAAATGGAAAAGGCTGGAGAAAAACAGGATAGCCACACCACCAGCCAAATCTTCCCAAAAGTCCAATATGAGGGCCCTTAATCCAACCCCGCTTTAAGCTGCTGAACCTCAAAAGAGATGTTAGACGAGTTTCTTGTAACAGGATAACATCTATGGGAAGAGAGGCAGCAAGGTGAAAAAAAAACATCTGTCTCTTGTAGCTTTTCAAGCTACAAACATTAAATGAGGCTATTCTGATAGTAGCCAGAACAACTGATCACTCAGCCACTCCCATCTGTGATAGTCATATTTTTACGTTTCTTACTCCCCTTTTTTGTTCTAGTGAGTTTCTTAAGGGAAACATCAGGAGGCCTAGAAACAGTGAATTCCGTGTCTGATGGTAAGACAGAGGCATCCGAATCACCATCAGAGTCTTCTCTCCTACCCTTCAAACATTCAAAAGGATTGAAGAGAGAAACTTCAGGAACTTTTAAGGATTTGTGAGTAGTTGTCCTGGTTACTCATCTGCTAAGTGTAAAACCTTCAGGATACACTAGGGAGGAGTCAATAGCCAGAAGGGGAGTAGGGTGCAGGGCAGATTCTACAACATCAGAAGCAAGGGGAACAGTCTCCATAGCAGTAGGTGGTTCCAGTAGTGTCTGTGGCTCTATTGTCACCACTGGAGGAGTTTGGAGGGAGGGGGGGCGAGGAGACTTCTGTGGCATTGGACACAGTAATCTGAGCAGTAGACTTTTCTTGGGCTTTATCCTGTGCTTTCTGAACTAGGACATCAGGATTCCACCCCTCATTATGGTTCTTGCTGGCCCAGGGACATTGATGGTATGCATGTCCCTTTCGTCATAAATTGCACTGAAAAACATTATCACAGGAAACACTAGTTTGTATACCCCCACATAAACTACATTTTAGCAAATCACAAGTGCTACTGAGATGCGTGTGAGCACCACATTTGTAGCAGGCTCTAGGCTGACCCCCGTAAAAGCAGACACCCCTATCTTTGCCCAAGAAAAACTGTTAGGTAGGTGTATCACTTCTGAATTAACCTGAAAGAGTTTCACATGAAACATCCAACCTCCCATCCATAGCCTCTCCTCGTCTACAATGGCTTCGGTGGGGGGACAAGACTGTACATCTGTTTTGCAACCAATGGTAGATGTCACTGATACTAACACCCTCATTTCTAAACATGATAGTGACAGTGCTAACTGCTGGCTTAGTTAGAGGAATAACATAGAAAGGAGTCCATAGAGGGGTATTCTTCAATGTGGCATATTTATGCCAAAATCTATCTAAACCACTATTGTTCTTGAAACTGATATCAGAGGTTTCCTCCCCCGAGATATTAATTAAGACATAAATGTCTGAGGCCTGGAAATGTATATCACCTTTCAATAGGGTCCGATCCACATAATAATGATCAAGGAATTCAGAAAGGCCTCCCTTATAGTGCAGATGAACCGCGTTATGTCTGGAGGCCTGTTCTAGTTTATTTTTAAACAAATCCGACAGGATAGGCCCTCTGCCAGGGGCTGGAGTGGGATCTAAGGGGGGGTCAAGGTTGGGGCCACAGTCGAGGGGCCATCCCCAGGGTCATCCAAAATAGGTGAGACTGGTTGGACTGATCCTGAAAAGGTGCGGGTGCACTGGGAACAGAAGCAGAAGTCTGCCCATGAACTGAGGTGTGCATAATAGGTTGTGCAGAGGAATGCTCGGTGGGAAGGGAGGTGATAGGGCAGGAGGTATGTAACAGTGAAGAAGGGAGAGAGGAGATATTAGGCTGGAGAGGAGTGGAAACTACTGATTCCCAGGATAGGGCAGCAACAGTTGCTTCTCCAGTCAATGGCTCCATATTGGAGCTTTGTGTAACAGTACCTGCAGTATCCACATCATTAGCATCCACAATATCTCCCCAAGCAGCCCCAAAACAACAGGCTTATTAGAAACATCAGGGTCCGTAGCAATGCTAGTATCTTTGTAACAGGTACCTCGTGGAGCTCTTGTTGAGAGGTGCAGGCCTGGTGGGGGAAAATAAGACTCCGTGCTTGTCCTCATCCCACAATGGATACGGAGTCCAGGATCCCAAATCAGTTTTTGTCCATCCTGTGCATGTTAGGGGTTCTGTGGCAGTCCAGGCAGGGTCTGAAATGTCCGGTGCAATCTGAAGACCAAAACGTGAATGAATTAAGGAGGCAGTGGTAGAAGGAGCTGGCGCAGTAGAGGAAGCACTCTGCAGGTGTAGTGGATCCAAAAATAACAAGTCAGTTTCCCCCAAATGTGAATCTGCAGCTGCGCTGACTCTCCTGTGTCCTACACCAGATGTAGCAGGGGGATCACCAAGTGTTGCACTCCAAAAAGCCATCACACTGAGTTCCGTATCAGTATCCTGCAGCATAGGCGAAGAAACACTCAAAGGCTCCTCAGACATCGTCTTAGAAGGCGCAGTATTTACAGAAGGCTTCTCCACATTGAAAGAGGTGTCTGATGTGTCACTGAAAGGGTAAGATGTCTCTCAATGCAATAACAGATCAGAGGCTGCCTCAGTCAGCAGTGTAGTGGTAGAGGATAGAACCTCACTGGTGCATAGCCAAACACCATCTGAGCTCTCCATAGCTGTGACCAGAGTTCCCCCTACTGACAAGAGTAGGGGAATTTTCCCGATGCCCTGGCCAAATTTCCCCCCATTCACTAAAAATACCACCAACAGCTTAATCTGGTTCAAGGTCAGTTGGCATTCATCTGTATCCCCCTCCCCGGGGCATGCCTGAAAATAGGCAGAATTTGTCTAATGCACTTACCCAGTCAACAAAAACTAAAATACAAAAAAAAAAAAAAAAAACCGGTGTTACCTTGCTTTGGCCATTTGCACTCTCTCTATTCCAGAGGAACTACCACTCTGTAGGGGTACCAAAGGCAAGGAACCCTCAAAGAGGGTTCCACCCCTAGAGGTGCCATGGAGCTTCCTCACAAAGATACCTTAGGAAGAATGCCCAAAAGAACTGTAGCAGTGCCAAAGGAACATTAGTGATCGATGTCTACAAGGCAGAGAAGTAGAGTAACAGCAACAGGCAGCTTGATAAACATAAATTAGATGAAAGTTAGCAGAATATCACAGGTATAATGGATTGTATGAATGACTGTAGGGGGCTTCCTTAGAAGAGAGGGAAAGGCAAATAGGAATACCATCCACCTCCATCCAACAGCAGAATCTACCTAAGTAAACTAGGGAATACTGCCAAAGGCTAACTAAATATTATGACCTGAGGCACAGAGGAGAGAAAAAAAAAACCTTTGAGGAGGAAATCTCTGGGGATCTAAGGCCTGCCTGTAGGTTACCTTCCCTCCATGCTTGGGATATTTTTGATTAGTGACAGCTCTGCTGCTGTAATTTGGAAACCCAATTAAAGGGGGTGGTGAAAAATATTCCAATTTGGTGGAAAGCTCTCCTCTAGCTCTCTAACGGGAATGCCATGGAGGGTTGTGATCTGGTTTGCTCTGCAACAAGCCTCCTCCAAGGCAGGAGGGAGAGATCAATGACTGCAGAGGTGCTCAGCTGGCCTACCGATCTAAAAAACAAACCAGGTGAACCAGAGGCAGTGGTAGAGAGAATAGCTTAGAAGGTGCCACTGAACCCATTCGGCAAGCCAAAGGAACCCCTTTGGGCTTAAAGGCCCCACCCTTCGTAGCTGAAGTCTTAAATTCTGAATCAAGAGATGCTGTTGATACATCTGCAGGGCTGATGCTCTACCTGGAGTGAGGTCATTCCCACTATGGCCAAGATGAGACAACCCCGCCCCAAGTTTCGTACACTCAAGATGTGGACTTTGTAGGTGCAGAGTGAGACTGTCGACTGCAGGGTGAACCCTGAGCCATGGTAACTAATGGTCGTGGTTGGAATCCCTCCGATTATGGAAGAAACAAAATGGGAAGGAGATCATAAAAGAAGTGCAGAGCACTGAAGACCCTCACATAGGGCATACATGTTGTATAGCAGTGCATAGCAGACTAAACCTCCAAGGGTAGTGTAAGCAATGAGTGGACCTGCATGTAGGTCTGTGATGCAGTGAAGTAATGATGGGACCTGCACATAGTCCTGAGAGGCAGTAATTTGCATAATTGCAGGGAGGCAAGCCAACCAGTCCTATTAAGGAAGCCAGTTAAAGGTGACATAACTGCTCTGAGGATTTTAGCGGCAGAGGCAGGATTTGAACATGAGGTATTGGACCACATGGGGCCACCTCTCTGCACTACAACTCACATTTCCACTGTAGGAAAAATCAAGGAAGCCTCAGTAAAGTGCCGTGACCCACATGTAGATTTTAATGTACCGGGTCAGAATGTCGTACACTTAATAGCGTATGGCATTATGGCACACCCAGACCTGTGCATTTTCCATGTTGAACCCCCCCGGAGCTAGAATCCTTAGTGGTGGGGTCCGGGGGTGCAGCCCCCTGTAACGGGGTGTTGGGGTGGAGCCCCACAGAACAAAGTTACAATGTAATCAAGCAACATGATTAAGATGCACAGCATTCTGCTGCAACATTATGACCCCGTGCCAGATTTAAAACTAGTTTACAATGACAGCTGCAACTGAGCTGATCACCAGAGTGTAACAAAGCAGTATACAAAGTAGTTGAGCAGCATCCAATAGCAATTAGTTATAGCTTCTGGAAGTAGCTATGCTGAACAATTTTCAGAATTGTAGTGAGAGGCAATGCTGCAAACAACAGCAATATTGCTAGGTATAATTGCATGGAAGCAGGTTTGAATGCCATGGGCTAGCTTTGCAGAGTGAGCCTGGACAGGTGTAAACAATTAAGGTGGATAAGCACTGAGACAGCAGAAGCAGGGAAGCAGCAACTGAGCTGAAACATACAGATAACAATTGTAGTTGCACTGAGGGTTTGCTGAAACTGGTGAGGAAATGGGAGCCAAAATAACACAAGCACAGGATTAGCACATTACAAACAAAAGGCAACAGGATGCTAAAGAAACCAGAAGGCCCCAAGAAGAAAATGCAAAACAAAGCACAAAACACAGGAGGACAGGAAACAGACAACACAAAGAAGCATGCAGCAGCCAGAGGCAAGCAATACTAACCAAAAAGCAGGAGACCACAACAGAGAAGTCCAGCAGAAAGGTACAGCAACACTGGGGGCTCAGCAGGCTCCAAGGAGAAGACAGACTGACAGAGCCTCCAGCTGCAAAAAAGTGCTTCAGAGTGAGGCTGGGAGGAACTGCTTATATAGCCCAGGAAGGGGGAATGGCTGATTGTTCGGTCATTGAACCACAGGCATAGCCTTTCAATTCTCAATCTCAACACCAAGCGAAAATAAACAAGCATTTGTCAATGCTGAATGCTTGCTTGCTGGTATTGGCATTGGTAGTGCAGGAGTTAGAGAGATGCATAATAGGAATGGCAGTGAAGTATTGAAGTAACATCAATCCCCACCCCCATCTTGCAGAGACTGACAGGTGTTGGGGGTGTGCCTTTGGGTTGTCAGCGATAACACTCACGCCATTCCACCTCACCCCACCCTGCAAACACCAACAGGTGTCGCAGTGTGCCTTGAGGTGTTCAGCCCTTATGCTTACCCCATTCCATAAGGAAATAAGCTGAGATAGGTACAGTATAGGAGAATGGGGTAAACGTTAGGGCCAAAGACCCCAAGGCACACCTCGATGCCTGTCAGTGGCTGCAGGATGGGGGTGGGGGTGGAATGGGGTGACCATTATGGCCGATGACCCCAAATCACACCCCAGTGCCTGTCAGTCTGTACCGGGTGGTCATTATGATTGGAAACCCTAATGCCCTAGGCATTTGTTGGTATTTTTGCTCCAAATTTTCAACATGGGCATTTTGGGACCCCACCTCATGAACAGTGGCAGTATCATTTCATTTCTCAATCCCAAAAGGTGATTTCGCACAATGAGTGTTCCATTTGGTGCCAGAGGTGTGAAAACACATTTCAGGCAGGATGTGAAAAATGACAGCTGTACTGTTCATGAGAAGGCATGAAGAAATGGCAATGGTGAAAATCTGGAGTGAAAATATGAAAAAGTGGTGAAGTTATGAGTGTGCATAGAAACTGTGCAATGCACACTCATAATGCAATCATTTTTATGTTGCTTGCAGCATGTGCAAAGAAACGATAATGCCATCATCTGAGTTTTCGGAAGGTGTGGCAGCCCTCTTCAATTCAGGCATGTGTTTGCAGGTGTGGCGTAGTTCTCCAATGCCTGCTCGAGGCTATCTATGCCCAGTCAAAATGCAGTGGCATACAGTTGAAGGGGGAGCTCGCTTCAGTGAGCAGCGATAAGATATCGTCTGCTCAGCCACCTCCCCTACACACACACACACACACACATACTGTGTGCTCTCCTTCCACACACACTGTGGCCGATGGGGTGCCCAATCCCATCAGCTGTGCTGTGCCTTTAAAAACAGAGTTCTATATGCCGCATGGGTGCCCACCCCAGGTGGCTACACATCATATAGCTGACAGGTACCAACCCCGGGCTGGCTCCGCCTGGTTCCCGGGCCCCCAGAGGCAGGGTGCCATGCTGGGAGCCTACCCCAGTGTGGCAACACATGCTATCACCTACGGGGTGCCCAATCCCTATCGGCTCCGCCCCCACCAGCCATCCTTGTGCCACAGCTGGGAGTCCACCCCAGAGTGGCAAGCGTCAACGTCATCATCATTTAGAAAAAAACACCTGAAACTCAAAGCGGTCCCTCGGTGTCTCTGTCCCTACCAGCCACCACTACTTGCACCTGCCTCCCCACACCCCCACCCCATACTTACCTCCGATTCCGCGCCGACGATCTTCGTGGACCGGAACACGCCTGCACTCTTCAAAGCCGATCACAACTGAGGAAATGCCGGTAAGCTGTATAATGTGATAGATAGGGGTTTTCAACTTCGGCATATCTCAGGCATTTTTGAATTTTGCACCAAATTTTCAACATGGGGTTTTTGGGACCCCTTCTCATGAATGATCTCACTGTCATGGCAGAATCGGTCCCGAAGGGTGATTTCGCAGTCACTGTGTGAAATCACCTGTCGGGACTGAGTAATGAAACGACACTGCCACTGTTCATAAGGTGGCTCTCGAAAGTTATGTTGGAAAATTTGATGGAGAAATTCCTAAAATGACTGTTTTATTTAGCCGCAGGTTATGCGTAGTTCCACGCATCGCCAGTAAGTTCACGAATTTTCAATATTTTCACTCCAGATTTTCAACATTGCCATTTTACCACACCTCCTTATGAGCAGTACAGCTGTCATTTTCACATCTTGCCCAAAGCGTGTTTCCAGGTAAGCGCACAATGGCGCCAGTCGGTGTCTGAAATCAATGTATGGGACACATTAAGAGAATCACAGTGACACTGTTAATGAGCAGAGGTCTTAAAATGGCTATGTTGAAAATTTGGTGAAAAAATTCCTAAAAATGACTGTTTTACGAGCACGCGTTGCTCAGTTCCTACACACGCTCGTAAGTTTGAGAATTTTCAATATTTTCACTCCAGAATTTCAACATTGCCATTTTATTACACTTCCTTATGAACAGTACAACTGCCGTTTTTCACATGTCGCCCAAAATGTGTTTCCGCACATGTAGCGCACAATGGTGCAGTTGGTGTGCGAAAGCAATGTTTGGGACAGATTAAGAAAATCACAGTGACACTGTTCATGATCAGAGGTCCCAAAATGCCTGTGTTGACAATCTGCAGTAAAAAATCCCCAAACTAATTACATTACGGAAAAGGTATTGCTCTGCACTGTGACTTCACCAGTTTTTAAATATTTTACTGCAGATTTGCAACACTGCCATTTTTACACCTCACCATGAACAGTACAGCTGTCATTTTTCACATTCTGTTCAGAATGTGTTTTTGCACCTGTGGTGCTAAATGCCGAGTCACTGTGCATAAGCAGCTTTCCGCTAACAAACTGATATTGCCACTGTTCATGAGGTGGGGGTCACAAAAAAACATGTTCAAAATTTGGAGTGAAAATACCAACGAATGCCTGAGGTGTTAGGGTTTCCAACCATAACACTCCACCCTGTAGAGAATGACAGGCATCAGGGGTGTGACTTGGGATTCTTGCCTGTAATGCTCATACCATTCCACACCCTGCAGCCAGTGAGAGGCATCGAGGTATGCCTTGGACTCTTCAGCCCCAAAGTTCACTCCATTCTCCTATACTGCACCCATCTCACTGTATTTTCTGATGGAATGGAGTGCGCATAAGGGCCAAAGACCCCAACGCACACCGTGACACTTGTCAGTGTCTGCAGGGTGGGGTGTGGTGAAACGGCATGGCCGTTATGCCTGATGACCCAAAGGCACACCCCAATGCCTGTCACTCTCTGAGGGGTGGTGGTCGGGTTGGCTTCAGTTCAATACTTCACTGCCATTTCTGTTATGCAGCTCTGTAACTTCTACACTACCAATGCCAATGCCAGCAAGCAAACATTTGGCATTGACAAATGCTTGTTTGGAATGTTTTTGCCAAATTTTAAAAATTACCTTTTTGGGACCACCCCTCATCAACAGTGGCACTGGGATTTCAATAATCTGTCCTGAAAATTGATTTCACACAGCGATCGTGCCATTCTGCACCACAGGTGCAAAAACACATTTTCGGAAGGATGCAAAAAATGACATCTGTACTGTTCATGGGGGGAGGTGAAAAAATGGCAGTGTTGGAAATTTGGAGTGAAAATATTGAGAATAGATGAGGTTATGAGCATATGTAGAAACTGTGCAATGGATGCCCGTAACACAGTCATTTTTCAGAGTTTTTTCACCAGATTTGCAACAAGGGCTTTTTGGGACCCCACCTCATGAACAGTGGCACTGTCATTTCATTAATTGGTCCTGAAAGCGATTCCATTCAGCGACAGCAAAATCACGTTCAGGAATGAAAAGCGAAATGACAGTGGCAGTATTCATGAGGTGGGATCCCAAGAACCCGATGTTGAAAATTTCGGACCAAAACTCTAAATATGGGCTGAGATATCAACCTAAATTGACCCTCAATTAACTGCCATTATAGGCCTTACTGTCATTTCTTCAGTTCCTGGTTGGTCTTTGAAGAGTGCAGACATGTTCCCTACACAGTAGGTCACTGCTCCTGACCTCCAGAGGTAAATAAAGGGTGGGAGGTTGCGGGAGGTGGAGTGTTCAGAAGGGGTGCAGGGTGGGGGAGGGCGGCCAGGAATGACAAGGGACCATTTCTTTTTCAGGTTTAAAAAAAAATACCTCGTGGGACTGTTATCTTTTTTACAGGTGAAATATTAAAAAATGGATTTTGGCACACTGGGGTGGGCAACCAGTGTACCAGAGTACTGGGGGGGGGATTAATGCCAACCCGGGATTGGGTATCCCGAGGTCAGCTGAGACATAGAGGCGTGGAGGAGTGCACATCCGACACTGGAGTGGGCATTCTGGTGTCGGAAACATCAAAGAAGTATTTTATGGCACACTGAGATGGGCTCCCAGTGCCACATTAATGGGGAGGGGATACATGCTGACACAGGGATTGAGCACCCTGATGATGGCAGGGAACAGAGAACTGAGGATGCGGGGTGGGCAGCAGCAGTGGGAGGAGCTAATTTGTTGTCCTGCAATATGACTGGTTGGGGGACTGTCGCTGCAAATGACAAAATTGCCCTGATTGCAGCAGCAGATTTCATGAAGGAGGTGGGGTTGGCAGCAGCATTGGGAGGGAATTAATTTGTTGTCCTGCTGTGTGACTAGTTGGGGGACTGCCGCTGCAATGCAAAACTTCCCCTGATTGCAGTGGCAGATTTCTTTCAAGTGTGCACTTCAGCTCTGACACTGCTTCACCGGCAGCTTCAGCATTAATTGGTGGTTGATGGATGCACCCATTAAAGCATGCGCTGGTTTGGCCACAACACTGTCACACCTCTGCAATGCTCTACTACCTCAATATATTTCTTGCGCACTGAGGCGTGCCAGCAAACATAACAATTACTATAGAGACTGCCTAATAGGTATAATTTATTTCACTAAGGATACAATGAAAGCAGAAGGCATTTAGGAAGGATTGGGGAGTGGGATTCACTTACTAAGTGTAACAATTTCACTGTCAAAACATGCAAGCAAACATTATTGGCACTGCTCAGTGCTTGTCCTTTTGCTGCTGCAGGTTGATGATTGCTCATGTTTCAGGCTGTGCTGTGTGTACCACTGAGTCCTGTGGTAGACTGAAGTGAGTGACTAGGGGAGCCTGGGCAGTGAGCAGCAAGCCAGTGGGTGGTTGCTGGCAGTACCCTCAAGAAGATAGGCATTTTTAATTTTGGATTTAAAGAAATCAAGAAAAAAAAATGTGCAATGTTTACTGTGTGTTTCTGGCTGAGGTGTTTATCCCTGGGTAACCTGGGGTAGAGTGGAGGAAGTAACAGGGAGATTCTGGGCTGTGGGTGGTGGCTGGCAGTGTTTACTGCCAGTTGGCACATTTTCTTTGCAGATAGAAAGTAAAAATGTTTATTGTAGTATAGTTCTTAAAAATAAAGAACACAAATGCATAGATACTGTTTTCTTCACATTCACTTTTCAGTTCTAAGAAGACTTGGTTTGCTGGCCAAGGCACCTAGCTTCACCTGAGCTCTTTCCTTCTAAGACTGCTTGAAAGGCAGAGTAGAGAAACTTACCAGAGCAAGGGAGAAGGATTAAGACTTAGTTTGGCTAAGCAGATTTACTGTGTGGTGGTGTTTTTATTTTTTACTCACAGGGATTGCTACTGTTTGTTGCTAACATTTCATTGCTTTATTTTTTTCTCTGATTCAAATTGTTGTTGCTGGTATACCTTCTTCTGCATTATTACAAGGTGTGCCTACAGGTGTGTGCTAACAGATTACTGCTGTAATCTTCTGATTCAAATTGTCTTTTGCAAGGTATATCTTCTGTTACTGCTTTATTTTCTCTGGAGCAAAGTGTTTCTTACAGGGTATATCTTCTCTGAAATTACTGTATTACAGGTGGAGCTTACATTTTTGTGACTTTTTTATCATTGGGCTAAGCAAAATTACTGTTTGACACTGTGTTTTATTTTATTCTTGTTTGTTGAAAAGGTTTGTTGTCTCAGAGGTGTTTCAGTCTCCTTCTCACATTGAAGGAGCTAATTGCTTTTCCTCCCACAGCTCTTCCACAGGATTAGGTGTGTATGTGGGGGTGGAGCTGGCAAACTGTCAGTAATTTCCAACAGAAAGAAGGGTTAAAAAGTCAGGTTAGTTGATATCTTGGAGGTAGAAGACTTGGTTTGCTGGCCAAGGCACCTAGCTTCACCTGAGCTCTTTCCTTCTAAGACTGCTTGAAAGGCAGAGTAGAGAAACTTACCAGAGCAAGGGAGAAGGATTAAGACTTAGTTTGGCTAAGCAGATTTACTGTGTGGTGGTGTTTTTATTTTTTACTCACAGGGATTGCTACTGTTTGTTGCTAACATTTCATTGCTTTATTTTTCTCTGATTCAAATTGTTGTTGCTGGTATACCTTCTTCTGCATTATTACAAGGTGTGCCTACAGGTGTGTCTAACAGATTACTGCTGTAATCTTCTGATTCAAATTCTTTTGCAAGGTATATCTTCTGTTACTGCTTTATTTTCTCTGGAGCAAAGTGTTTCTTACAGGGTATATCTTCTCTGAAATTACTGTATTACAGGTGGAGCTTACATTTTGTGACTTTTTATCATTGGGCTAAGCAAAATTACTGTTTGACACTGTTTTATTTTATTCTTGTTTGTTGAAAAGGTTTGTTGTCTCAGAGGTGTTTCAGTCTCCTTCTCACATTGAAGGAGCTAATTGCTTTCCTCCACAGCTCTTCCACAGGATTAGGTGTGTATGTGAGGTGGAGCTGGCAAACTGTCAGTAATTTCCAACAGAAAGAAGGGTTAAAAGTCAGGTTAGTTGATATCTTGGAGGTAGAAGACTTGGTTTGCTGGCCAAGGCACCTAGCTTCACCTGAGCTCTTTCCTTCTAAGACTGCTTGAAAGGCAGAGTAGAGAAACTTACCAGAGCAAGGGAGAAGGATTAAGACTTAGTTTGGCTAAGCAGATTTACTGTGTGGTGGTGTTTTATTTTTTACTCACAGGGATTGCTACTGTTTGTTGCTAACATTTCATTGCTTTATTTTTTCTCTGATTCAAATTGTTGTTGCTGGTATACCTTCTTCTGCATTATTACAAGGTGTGCCTACAGGTGTGTGCTAACAGATTACTGCTGTAATCTTCTGATTCAAATTGTCTTTTGCAAGGTATATCTTCTGTTACTGCTTTATTTTTTCTCTGAGCAAAGTGTTTCTTACAGGGTATATCTTCTCGAAATTATTACAGGTGGTGCTTTACAGGTTTTACAGTTTTATCTAACATTAGGATAAGCTTTCAGGGTTACTGCATTTGTTGTTGACTGATTGTTTCTGCTCTTACCTCCTTGTTCTTCGTCCGTGGTTCTTCTTTTAGACAGGGAAGGGCCCAGCCACCCACCCCATCCCCAACCACCCACGCTACACTCCTTTTATAGGGTACCACAGTTGTGACATTTCCTGTGGCAGAGCAGGAAGGGGCGGATCAGTGGGGCCTCCACAAGGTGATCTCATTTACAGGGCACTAGTAATTTAACTTGTTATAACAAGTTAAACAAAGCACAATTAAACCATTACTTGCATTTTTTTCTTTCTAATTACTCTGACTAGGTCAAAACCCAGCAACTTATTTGGAATGGATTTCATTAACTGCAGGTACTGTGGAACAATTTTCAGAAGGACAGTCTTACAAGATTTAGACACTGTCCACATGCTGGGCCTTTGGAATCTTAGGTCTCAGCTCCAGGCAGCATGGGCAGAGATTGCACGCCTCAAATTTCATATTGAAGAGGAAATACATTATAAGAACCACCCGCCATTTCCCCAGCATCCAACAGAAAAACCTCGACCGCAGAGGGTAGTTGGTCCAGGAGGTTGGCAGGTGGTAGGAGGAGCAAATCAGGTGCCCCATCACTCTCTGCTCTCCAACACATTACCTCCAAAAACCATATAAACACTACAAACAGGTATCTGCCTCTATCTCTGAAATCAAATAAAGAGGCAGAAGACACTGCAGAGCAGGACACTGCGGCACAGGAGCTAGCACAACAATACTCACCCAAATCAGGAACCAAACTAAACAAGCACAAAGGAAATCCAAAAACTTCTGATCATAGGAGACTCCATGATTCGGGGAGTTGATACCCATCTCCAGCCAGGGGTGATGGTCAGATGTCTCCCAGGTACATCAGCATGGAGAGACACTGACCGCATTGCTAAAATTGTTCACAAAGCAGGAGAAAACATTGATGTCCTAGTACACATAGGGACTAATGATCTCGCCAACCGGTCAGTTGTGGAGACCAAGGAACACCTGACTAGGCTGGGTGACAAACTATCATCTATTTCGTCCGGCATCTCCTTCTCTGAGATCCTGCCAGTCTGGGAGAAGGGAGCAGATGGACGGAAGGTCAGAAGAAAGGGGAGATAGGGGAGCTAAACACGTGGCTCAAGGACTGGTGCCAGAAAAAGGACACAGATTTGTAGGGAACTGGCAACAGTTCTGGGAGCGAAAGTTCTTTAAATTTGATGGACTGCATCTGACTAAAGAGAGTCAGTGCATTGGGGCAGAAGTTTGGCGTCTTTGCAGAATATTTAAACTAGCAATGGGGAGAGGGTGCAGCACCCCACACGTCGAATGGGAAGAACACCCTCCCCTCAGCTAGTGGTCAAACAGGAATTCAGCGCGGTTTGCCGCTCATTTGCATCACCAGGTAAGAAAAAGGTTTGTCTCCCCATACGATGCACAGGGGTAATGCCAAACTTCACCCAACAACCAACACACCAAAATCTGGCCAATGGAAAAATCATGTACACAAATGCTCACAGCCTGGAAATAAGATCCCAGACCTGCAGGCAATAATGTCAGAGGCTAAACTGGACATAGTAGCAATTAGTGAGACGTGGTTTACCAGTAACCACACCAGGAGACTTCAGTACCTGGCTATGTATTGTTCAGAAGAGACCGAGGTGCAAAAAGGGGGAGGAGGGGCCCTGTAGGTCAATGAAAATATCAAAGCTACAGAAATTCAGAATACCACATAAGGAGCCAGAAGAACTGTGGGTCACCCTGGAAACAGGAAATGGGACAGCCATAAGAACTGGGGTTGTCTACAGGCCCCCAGACCAGGGGGAGGACATAGACACATTACTGTTAGAAGATATACAAAACATGACAGCTAAAGGGGAGGTTCTGATAATGGGAGACTTCAACATGCCAGATACAGATTGGTCAATACCAGCAGGAACATCTGCCAGAACTAGACTCATAGTGGATTCCCTGCAGGGGGAGGGCCTCAAACAACTGGTACAGCAACCCACAAGAGACAAGGCTATCCTAGATCTAGTACTGACTAACAAAGAAGGGATCACAGATCTCCAGGTAGAAGGTCACCTGGGGGCCAGTGACCATCACATGGTATGGTTCAATTTGGCTACTACATCTAAATCATCCCATTCCAAAGCAAAAATATGGGACTTCAGAGGAGCTGACTTTGATAAGATGGCCAACAGAGTTAAGCTAGCCTGGCAAAAGAAACACAGGTGAGGAGGACAGGCAGCAAGCATTAAGGATACAATACTTGAAGCAACATCCCATTGTGTTAGACAGAAAAGGAAGTGCAAAGAAGAAGGAAACCACTTTGGTTCTCAAATACAGTAGCAGAAAAGGTCAGAGCCAAAAGCTTGCCTTCAGAAAATATAAGGAACACAGCGGGATGAAGATAGGAGGCATACCAAACTGCCCTAAGGGAAGCAGGTAAGGCAGTAAGGCAGGCAAAGTCCCAAACTGAGGAAACACTAGCACGAACAGTAAAAGAAGGTGACAAGACTTTCTATAGATACATTAGTGAAAGGAGAAAGTCCAGAGGGGTATTGCTAAGCTTAATGGAGAAAAGGGAGCATGTGAGGAGGAGGACCCTGTAAAGGCATCTATCCTAAATAGATACTTTTGCTCAGTATTTACTGAAGAGAAGGTAGGGCAGGGCCCACAGCTCAGCATCATGGACACAGGGGAGGGAGGTGAGCACTACTCCCTTCACAAAGAAGGGTCCTACAAGAGCTTGCTAAGCTCAGGGTGGATAAGGCAATGGGACCTGATGGCATACATCCCAGGGTACCTAAGGAGCTAAAGGAGGAACTAGCAGAGCCATTAGCAATTGTTTAGTGAGTCTCTGAGCACAGGAGAGGTCCCAGAAGACTGGAGAAGGGCTCATGTGATCCCACTCCACAAGAGTGGTAGCAGGGAGGAGCGGGGAACTACAGACCGGTCAGTCTTACCTCAGTAGTGGGCAAGATTATGGAGGCACTCCTAAGGAAAGGATAGTGCAACACCTGGAATCCATAGGGCACAGGATCCAAGACAGCATGGGTTTACAAAGGAAGGTCCTGTCAAACTAATCTCATAGATTTCTTTGACTGGGTAACCAGAGTGGTGGACCAAGGGAGCAGTTGATGTCACCTACCTTGACTTCAGCAAAGCTTTTGACACTGTTCCACATAGAAGATTGATAAATAAGCTAGGTAGGCTTGGGGTGGGTCAGAGTTGGTCAACTGGGTGGCAAACTGGTTGACTGGCAGAAAACAGAGAGTGGTGGTAAATGGTATACAGTCAGAAGAGATGCAAGTCACAAGTGGGGTACCTCAGGGATCAGTCCTGGGGCCAGTCCTATTCAACATCTTCATTAGTGACCTCGCAGATGGACTAGAGGGTAAGGCTTGTCTGTTTGCAGATGACACCAAGATCTGCAACAGAGTAGATGATCCAGATGGGGTGGGCAGAATGAGAAGAGATCTGGATAAACTAGCAGAATGGTCAGAAGAGTGGCAACTGGGATTTAATGCAAAGAAGTGCAAAATCATGCACAGGAAGAGAAACCCTGAAGCCACTTATAGGCTGGGAGGGGTTGCTAGCAGTCACAAAGGAAGAAAGAGACTTGGGCATCATCATCACTGATGACCTAAAATCATCAAGCAGACCTCTAAAGCAGTAGGTAAGGCTAGGGGTGTTAGGGTGTATTAGTAGGGGTATCACAAGTCGTAAGAGGAGGTAATAATCCTCTGTACAAGACATTGGTTAGGCCCATCTGAGTACTGCAGTATTGGAGGCCACACCTTCACAAGGACATTAACCAAATTGAGGCAGTCCAGAGAAGGCAACCAAATGGTGCAGGGACTGCATCAGAAGACATATGAGGACAGATTAACGGAGCTCAATATGTATACCCTTGAGCAAAGGAGGGAGAGAGGTGATATGATCGAGACATTTAAACACCTTAAGGGCATAAACAAGGTGAAAGAGTCTAACATGTTTTAAATATAAGAAAAATAGCAGGACAAGAGGACACAGCATGAGATTAGAGGGAGGCCGATTAAGGGGGAATATGAGGAAATTCTTTTTCACAGAAAAGGTGGTGGATGCATGGAATGGCTTACCACAAGAAGTGGTGGCTATGAATACAGTGCAGGGCTTCAAACAGGCATGGGATAGGCATAAGGGAGCAATACAAATGACTATGAATAGATAGGTCACTGACAGAGCAAAGGCCGATGGCACATTTATGAGGTAGAAAAAGAAATGGGCAGACTGGATGGGCCTTGCGGTCCTTATCTGCCGTCAACTTCTATGTTTCTATGTTTTCTATGTTTCTAGTTCACTACAAGTGTAGTATCTGTGTGTGTCAGGCTGAATTGTGCCTGGTCTGTAGGGTATAGGGAGGAATTGGGAGCCTCAGCAGTGGGCAGCAGCCAGCATGTGGGTTTTGGCTGGCAGCTTGCTAATGCCTGCTAGTAGCTGGCACTTTTTCTTTGCAGAAAGAAAAGAAAAATACATATGTCACTTCACTTTTTCAGTAAGTCATTGTGCTTAACCTGGGAGCCTGGGCAGTGGGCATCAAGTGGGTTTGAGCTGGAAACCTGCTGCAGTGAAGCAACCATGGAGCAGCAGAGTGGAGAAGGAGATGGGGCAGGGTGGAATTATCTACAAGCTTCACATAAAAGAATGTGGAGTCATGTTAGCCAAAGCCCCTCAGAAAATGTGGCAATTACTAAACAAATTATCCAGGTATCATCTACAGTGGCACTGCAAGGATTATGATGCTTTCAAGTGTTTCAAACCCCTACCCTATATAAGTGAACCATCCAGAAATGAAAAGACAAGCCCTTCCTTGTCGGCCTTTTGCAAACAATATAACAACAGCTGCCACAGCCACTTGTGTGTGGACATTGACAATTGTCAGTCTGCCTTGAACCACCCTATGATGCCATCCCAGCCTCAAATTACACATCAGTGGCAGCACCGCATAGACCAGTGTTGTTATTCAGTCAATATGTGCAGAAGGTTGCACTGAGTCTAGGTCTTTCAAAGATTCAGTCACTATTTTCATTATAAGAATAAAAATACAGTTGTTCCATGTTATGAGGGCAGGCATGGCAAGGTATACTGCTGATCCTGTAATTCTACAGAAGCAAGTGGGATTGCCCAAGTAGGCTCATTGCATAGCACTTTTTGAGCGGAGTTTGCTCGCACTGTCTTAGATTGAGGAGGAAGGCAGAAAGCAGGAGACATTGCTTAAGGATTTTTTTATACAAGGTATGCCACTGATGTCTCTATGTTTGTCTCCTTACCAGGCCATCTTACTGTAACTACCACTGTGCAGAATTCTCCTGGTGCTGTGCTTGTTTCTTTGCAGGTGGAGGAAGGCCCGCTGCTGGTGGCATCTGGGGGATTCCCCTGAAGTGGACTGGGACCCTGCCTTGAGACTTCAACCCTTCAGAAAGGCTCATTGCACCCTGGAGACTGCCTGAAATAGTGTCTATTGGCGTCACCCCTGCTTCAACTCAAAATGAGTAAACAGGATATTATCCAGCCAAAGAGGAGTGCTTAAAGTTTTACTTCTATTGGACTTTAATTTTATTAAGTTTATAGATTAGTGTGGCAGCTTTTCTGCCTTTTTGTTATTCTGCTGTTTAAAATTGCAGGAGTGATATAAGATAGCATGTGGAATGTTTCACTGCATGTAGCTTGAGTTATTGGATAGATTGGATAGACTGGATAGACTGGATAGACTGGATAGATTGGATAGATTGGATAGACTGGATAGATTGGATAGACTGGATAGACTGGATAGACTGGAAAGCACAACTACTTTTTTTATCTAGTCAACAAGTATTAGACAATATTAGGTCATATTTAAGGTTGTGGTTCCTATTTTCTCCAAAAATCAAATATAACATTTCATGGCATATCTAATTTGTCACATGACTCAATACTATATCGTCAGAAGCCACAACTCTCAAACTGATCTTGACCATTTTGGACATTCATAGATCTGAGCTGCCTAAAGTTCAATGTGTCTGTAAATTACTTTGCTTTTAAAATCTGTCGCTATTAAGAGCCTTTATCCATGTAGCTGCTAATAAATGCAGCTTTTTAACTCCTATTTTGGCTTGGTTTTAATAGTGGCTCCTTTGCTTTGCCAAACTACAGTTAGCAGTATATAAAGAAATCAACTGGGATCTCAAATATCTGCATAGCGAGTAAACGCTGAAGGGATATGGCTAACATTGCAAGAGATCTAACCTGGTCTCAGACCTGAGACACTTTTTGTGCCAGTGGATTCCAGTAATGATCGGAAAGTTTTCCTTAAAGAAGTAACCTATTAAAATATACAATAGACAATATACCACTAATTACTGTCTGACTATCAAAGCCTATTACCTAAAGTTCATTTTTAAAGAAACTTAACATTTAATTTTTAATTTTATTATTGGGGTTGAGATAGGTGTAAAAATACAAGAGCCAAATAATCGGTTTTAAAATTTTCTTCTAAATAAATTGTTCCTTCTGGTTTCAGTGGCTTGTACTTGGAAAGCAAATTAGAGTGAGATCAGGGGACTACATATGACAAGTGAGGGAGAATTCCCAAATGGTTCTCAGGAAAATAAAAAGTTAATTAATAGTAGGAATAAGGCATATAATGAGCTTAAGAAATGCCCTAATGACCATCATGTGAGAAATATAAGATTTTGGTACAGAAATGTAGAAGAGCTATAACAGCTGATAAGGCAAAAGCAGAATATGTGTTAGCCTGTTCAAAGACAATGGGAAATGTTTTTACAGCTACATTAGTAGTTTAAAGATCATATGCTAAAGCCTAAATTTCAATGTTTCTATGCTACCTCATGGCAAAAGGTCCCTGCAATGTAACGTTACTAAATCTGTTCATGAAAGTGAATGTTTTTTATTTTCTTTACTTTTGTTTCTAGTCCTTGTTCCTGGCTGATCCACCTAATTTGTTTTGACGCAGGGTAACGCACTGCACTCATTTGCCTCAGGCGTGATGATGAAATTAGGTGTGTACCCCATTTGACAGCTGTGCGAATCATGTTATTCCTGTCGATTTTACTGTCTGCTGTTGACTGAAACACTGCACTAATTTTTGTTTCTGCACTGTTTGCAGATAATTAAAATACATGTACCTCTCAACTGGTTATACTAACACAGTTTAATTAACCCAGTTTTGTTGCTTCAGTATGTGAAAGTGATCACTGTCTGCATGTGGTACAGTATCTCTTTTGTCATGACCACAGTGTTCACATTTGTCACTCGTGATATACCATGGCTAATATAAATTTTTTTGGTTTTACTTTTTATAGCTGTTTATGCAATACAAAATGCAGTAAGAGATGTGTAGATGACTGTACCTATTATTATGAAATGCTTTTTGTGTTCCCATTCACATTGGCACTTCCCACCGTATTTTTTTCTGTGGTCCTACTGCAACCATTGCGAGGGCACCAGATTGTGTTTTTGCACAGTATAAATATTAATTCTAAGAATAATCAGACTGCATTTCATGGGCAAAAAGAGTGTTATACAGTCTTCTTACACATTGCTAAATTATATGTGTAAAAACACTGAAGCGCTATTACATAAATTGAACCATGATTGCATTTCTGTAAAGCATCACACAGCAATGCAGAAGTACTTTACAGTGTTTGTACTGTACAATACATATGAATGTGTGCTTTCTGCTGTTTCTAAATGGACCCTTGTGTACATTTCTGTGCTGTTACTTCACATGTTTTGGTTCACAATTCAGGCATGTGTAAGCCCTATGTATAGCAGTCTGAGTATGCATAGTAGGTGACAGTGGACATTAAGAAGTCCCTAGTAAATAAAATGCAGTGCTGAGGCATTCTTGGGTGACCTGTAAAAACACAGTGTTGTTTAGTCTGTTGTATTATAAACTGAAAGAATCCATCAATGTTCATACAGACACGTTTACATTTTATTCAGTGACACTCGTTTTTTCCCCTATGTTTCTCTTAATATTCAGTATTAGTTATTTTGTATGTGTCCCATTATATTTCTGAGTTATCAAACAAGTGCTTTTGCTTATATGAATGAACAGGTAAAGTAATGTGTATTTTAATCTTTCTTGACTTGTGGACCTTTCTTCCCCCAGACCACAGTCACAAAGTACCATACTGCTCTTATTAATTTAGTGATCACCTTCTGTGTGTCTCTCTAACATTATGTTTGTATGAAACCACTGTCCACCCTCTAACTATTGTTATTACACTTCATGTATTGTCAGTTGCTCTGTGCCACTGCTCATGTGGAATATAATAATAATAATAATAATAATAATTTTATTTGTATAGCACCTTTCAAAGTATCAAGGTGCTGAACAATTTTAAAAACAAGTTCAAAACTCTAAATAAAAGTCATAAAAACATCCATAAAAGATCAACATATCATCATAGTAACAAATTTATAGTAAAATCCAAACATAATCAAATAACTTAATTATCTAAGAAGGCCATATTCCATAATCGTTTTCAAATCTTTCTTGAATAACTCCACAGAGGTGCACTGCCGTAACCAGCATGGTAGAATTCCAAAAGGTGGGTGTGGCATGCGAAAACACTCTGCTGCCAAAAGATTTTAAGCTCACTCTTGGAATCTCTAACAACCCCATGTCAGCTGAGCGGAGTGATCGGTCAGGGCAGTAAGGAACCAGGAGGTCTTTCAGATAGGCTGGACCCTGATCGTGAAGGGCTTTGAAAGTCAATAAAATTACTTTAAAGGTGATCCGCCACCGTATAGGAAGCCAGTGCAGTTTGCGCAGCACGGGGTGATATGACAGGACCTACTTGTCCCAGTCAACACCCGGCTGCAGCGTTCTGCACCAGCTGTAGGCAACGGATTTCAACCCCAGAAAGCCCAAAGTAAAGGGGTACTGCAGTAGTCCAGCGCCAAGGTACAAAAGCGTGGATCAATGTTGGCAAGGAGTCAGACGGAACAAGGTGCCCAACCCTGGCAATGTTCTAAGATGATAAAGGAAGTCTTGACAGCGGCTGACACCTGGGATTTAGGGTCAGCCTGCAGTCAGAATAAACCCAGGTTACGCACCCGTTCTGAGGATGGGAGACACACCACCAAGGAAAATTCCGGATGGTGCGTCAGTACCACGACCTTGCACGACCACCTGGGTCCACGACCAGAACCTCTGTTTCTCCAAGTTCAACTTTAGCCAACTAGAATCCATCCAGTCTTGGATCTCCCCAGACAGTTGTTAAACACCGAGAGAGCTCCATCCTGGTCGGTGCAAAGGACAGATATAGCTGGGTATCATCTGCATAGCAGTGAAACCTCAGCCCACATCGCCTAATGATACTTGAGGGCAGCATATACACTGCAAACAACATGGGTGACAGCACAGATCCCTGAGGCACTCACACAACAAAGAAATTGGGTCAGAGGAAAAATCCTGACAACACTCTTTGTGATCTCCCCGTGAGGAATGATGTGAACCATTTAAGAACGGTTCCAGACATTCCTACAAATTTGCTCTCAGGTGAGCTATAATAACACCATGTGGTCCACAGTGTCAAAAGCTGCAGAGAGATCAAGAAGAACAAGAATGGAACGCCTCTTCTGATCCCTCGCCATCAGAAGATCATTTAACACCTGAACCAGCGCAGTCTTGGGCTATGTCTTTTCGGAAGCCAGACTGGAAGGATTCATGAGACATTATGGATGGTTAAATGGTCATCCAGTTGGACAGCTACGACCTTCTCAATAACCTTCCGATAAAGGGAAGGTTAGAATAGCCGGCAGTTTGAAGAACAGTCTGGGTCCATGAAGCTTTCTTCAAAGAGGAGTCACCACTGCCTCTTTCAGGAGCAAGGAAACTCACCTGACTACAAGGAGCACCAGACTATTTGTGCCAGGACCAGACCGATGATATCAGAACAGCCCAAAATAAGGGGAGTCGGTCCGGGATCCAAACTGCAACTTGTGAGACGCATAATATGGATGATCCTCATAATGTCCACGAACTCAAGTCGACAAAAGGAACTCCAGGAGAATTGGGGCACTGTGATCCCACGCTGTCCAACAGCATCACCCTTAGAGGTTGCCAGACACAGGTTCGCCCTGATGTCAGCCACTTTAGTTGCAAAGCATAGAGTGAGCTCATTGCACTCTACTTGCGAAAAAGCTTTCCGAACTTGCAGGCAGGCTGGGTTGCACAGTCTGTCTACCGTTCGAAACAGCTGAGCCGGTCAATTCTGAGCAACTGCATTCTCCCTGGACAGGAATTTTGCCTTCTTATCGGTGATTGCAGATTGATAGCTAACATAATGTTCTATCAATCTAGAGTGGTCGGCATCAAGGGCGGACCTGCGCCAGCGACGCTCTAACCTTCGCCCCTGTCTCCGCATCTCCCTCAAGGTCCCGTCAAACCACGGGGATCTGGGGCGAAGGGATAGGGGGCGCTCACGAACAGGAGCAATAGAATCCAGGGCTGTCGTGATGGCCTTATTATAGGCCAACACCAATGCTTCTGGACTACTGCTCACTGACATGAAGGATGATAGGTCAAGGACTGCCGCTAGACCTTGTAGAGTAACATTCCGTAATGGCGGTACCTGACCATCTCCACAGGGGCTGGTCTTCTCAGGGGGGTGCAAAAATTGAACCTCACGGTGTAGTGATCAGACCAGGTGACTGGTTCCACCCCCATGTCGGCTGCGTTGATCCCTAGAAGGAAGACTAAGTCTAAAGAGTGTCCAGATTTATGCCTAGCAGTGGAAACCACCTGTGTGAGTCCCAAAGAATGACATTACAAACAGTGCTGCTGTACATGTCAGTGTAACTATTCACTTGCTGTACAACAATTTACAAGTAATAATGACAATAATTCATGTTGTGATGTATTACATAGCAAATCAGCATGGATGTCATAATCAAATAATGACATATATTTCAATCCCAGTGACACCCATTGAAAGCATTACCTGCAGCAGTGGCAAACATTTCAAGGAGCACCTGCAGATCTGTGTTACTGTGTGATGTTTTTTATTACTCAGACCTGCTTTACAAATACTAAGCACAGTATTGTTATACTCTGTTATAATCAGACACCCATATTTTGACTTATTGTTCACTAGTAACAATGAAGTGTCACGATTATGTAACTGACAATGATGGTACATAACTAACCAAAAGGTACAGAATTTTTTGTTTGTTCTGTCATATTCCACTTATGTCTTTTTACAATGAGTTTAGGTGACACTTGTACTATACTACTGCAGTTTTGTTGATTACTTATCTCATATGAGTATTAGTGCATGAACTCCATCATTGTATGCATCATAGTATGTACTTCCTTCTGGTTAAAACATGATCACTCCTAATCACTTAGTTGTATGTTACACAGTTAAATAATGTTGTACTTCCAATTCCACAGTTTGTTGTCATCATGTTGATGAATTCATTAACGTAAGACATGGGAGACGGTTTCCTATCATCCTTCGCCTGCCATGAGCAAGCAGTTGGTTGAGGGTAGAAGGTGGACATGGGAGGCTCAGAGGATCACGTTGGAGGTGAGAACCATCAGGGGAACATCAAAGTAGGTGTTGTATTGATAAATAAGATTGGAGCCTCTGCTATTAAAAAGTGAAGGGGAGGGTGAAAATACCAATAGCTGTGAAGGACAAGGTTGGGAAAGGTGGGCTGACAATGGGAAGGGGCAGGAAAAGTATGTTGGGCAGGGTGGAGGGGGATATTAAGGAAGGAGGGTGTGAGAACCCCGAGGTGGGGGAAATGATTCATGTCAGGGAGAAGAATGATAGGGACACTGCTATGGTGGTAGCAGGTAATAGGTGCTCAGAGTCATCAGTGGAGTTGGTAAGGGAGGGGTCAGAGATCAATGGGATGAGGGTGGAGAGTGTTAGAGAAAGCTTAGAAGACAGGAGACAGGCTGGTAAGGTGATTATGGTGGATGGGAAACAGCAGGAAGAGATGGTAAGTGGGATGTAAACAGGTGGGTCACTTAGAGACACAGATGGTGCAGCTGGAGATTGTAAGGGCAGGGCAGTATGTACTCTTGGAGATACAGAAAGGGAAAAAGGAGGGAGGGGTATGGACATGAACGGGTAGTGGTGCTGGGGGATTATGTACTGAAAGTGGTCACATGGTGCGTAAGGTTGGAAAGACAGAGCTGTATCTGGGTTGAAGCTATTCCTGGGTTGACCATGGGAGAGGCAGGGCAGGCACTTCTCAGGTGCCTATCGTAAGGGATGAAAAAAACCTAAGATAGTGTTACGCATTTGGACAAAATTATTTGGTGGGGGAGATGTTAGAGGTTGTGAAGCAGAGGTCTGAGCAGTTGGGAAGGCAGGGTGAGGATGTTGGGAGTCGGTGGCATTATCTGATGTACTGACGTTACCATGTGCAAGCACAGGGAGGAAAAGAAGGATAAAAGACATCAACGAGTGGCTGAGGGACTGGTGCCATACCAACAATTATGGTTTACTTACAGATTGTGGCATGACCTGGGGTAATAGTGAGTTATATGCAGGAGACAGGCTACATTTGAGCATTGAAGGGAGTAGTAAACAGTGGATTACAGGAATATACAGCAAGTAAGTTGGATTTCAAGTATGGGGGGTGGCAAGATGACTGCTGATAGGAAGAGGGTCCACAAAGAGTATCATAGTGACTTCACCCCCCTAGTTATGTCAAAAGGCCGAGGTGGAGGGACACAGGGTAGAGGCATGTAGGATAGCCATGGTGGAGTATATAATATACCACCACTACCCTTTAAGAACAGGATGGATAAAGGGAAAGTACCACTGAGAGAAGGGGTGCAAACCAAGGAGAAGAGGGGACTGAGGATGGAGAGGTATGGATGTAAGGTGGTCTCCCTAAATTATCTAAGCCTGTGTAATAACATTGCAGAACCTCATGCACTATTTTCTGAGGTGAATGTGGGCATTGCTGAAGTTACATGACACTTGTTCCACAGAGTACCATGACTGGGACCTGTCAATCCAGGGACACAGCATTTACAAGAAGGACCTGGGGGTTGGAAGAGGTGTTGCAGTAGTACTGTATTTGAGACAATGGATTAAATGTAGGATGGATGAGGTGGGGTAAGGGAATACAGAGGCACTATGGGTGCAGCTTCTGTACTCCAAGGCTAAAAACTGAAGAAGGAGTGGTATACTGACCAACATCCCAGTCAGGGGAACTGAAGGGGAGTTGGCAGACAGATAAGGAGGTTGTGTGTGAAGGGGAGCATGGTGTGAAACTTGGCAGTTCAACCTACCAAGGGTTGTGTGAAGCAGCCCTGGAACACCCAGCACCAAGGAGGCGCATTCTGGATGCAATGAAGGATGGCCTACTGACACTGTTGGTAAGGGCCTCACAAGGCTTGGTAACTGGAACAGGCAAATGAGGATGCATAAGAGATGCAACAGTTGAGGATCCACTAGATGGTAGTGACCACAAAAGGCTGTGGTGCATACTCACATTGGGAATGGAGTCTGGAGGCATGGGCAGTAAGGTCTTGATTTTAGGAGGGTGGACTATGGGAGGATGAGAGAAATATTGCAGGGAGAGTACAGGACAAAATCCTGGTGATGGATGCAGAGCAAAACTGGGAAGTTATTAAAAGTGTGATAACAGAGGTACAGTAGCCTGCTACCAGGACTAGTACCAAGAAGGGCAGAGCTACAAAACCATGCTGGCTCAACAGTGAAGTGCTGCAGGGGGTGACGGAGTAGAGGGCTGCATACTGGAATTTCAGTTGAACAATGAAGGAAGAGGATAAGGACTCATACATGACTTGGTCCAGCGTGGTGACCAAGCTGGTGAGAATAGTCAAGGCCTCGAGGGAGCTAAGGTTAGTGCATGCCATAAAGGGAAGGGAGAAGTACTTTTTTTTAGATATGTCAGGGAAAGGAGGAAGTGCAAAGAACATATTGTGAGGATAAAGAGGGGAGGACAATGGACGGAAAAGGGAGAGGAACAAGTGGAACTAGTGAATGATTACTTCTGCTCTGTTTTAACTAAGGAGAAGGATGGACCACTACCACCATGGACTAGTAGGGTCGGGGAAGGGGGGAAGGAGGTGACAGACAAAATTATAATGGGGAGTACAGTGCTAGAGGGGCTGAGGTCATTAAGGGTGGACAATGTACCAGGTACTGATGTCATCCATTCCAGTGTGCAGAGGGAGATGGTGGAGGTGTTGGCTGAGCCACCAGCAGATGGGGCTTAGTCAGAGCTGAAGTAGCAAGTAGAGTTCATTTTTCAGAAGAAGCCAGAAGGGAAGGAAGGAAACATATTCAATTCAGTGCTTTAGAGTAACTGGTAATTGCTATTTTTCTTTTAAACTTAGATTGAGGGCTTTTAGTGACACTATAATTTCTTTGTTGTCTTTACTTATAATTGTTTTTGGCTGTTGAAAATTTAAAACATAGTGGTGGTGTAATTCTGTGCTGTCTTTAATTGCTGCAAATTTTATCTTGGCTTGTCTGACTGCCCTGTAGTTGGGTGAAGGGTGTTAATTGTCTGGCCTCTGACCTCAGCTACGTGATAACTGGAGGTGGGGCTTAGTCAGAGCTGAAGTAGCAAGTAGAGTTCATTTTCTCAGAAGAAGCCAGAAGGGGAAGGAAGGAAACATATTCAATTCAGTGCTTTAGAGTAACTGGTAATTGCTATTTTTCTTTTAAACTTAGATTGAGGGCTTTTAGTGACACTATAATTTCTTTGTTGTCTTTACTTATAATTGTTTTTGGGCTGTTGAAAATTTAAAACATAGTGGTGGTGTAATTCTGTGCTGTCTTTAATTGCTGCAAATTTTATCTTGGCTTGTCTGACTGCCCTGTAGTTGGGTGAAGGGTGTTAATTGTCTGGCCTCTGACCTCAGCTACGTGATAACTGGAGGTGGGGCTTAGTCAGAGCTGAAGTAGCAAGTAGAGTTCATTTTCTCAGAAGAAGCCAGAAGGGGAAGGAAGGAAACATGTTCAATTTAGTGCTTTAGAATAACTGGTAATTGCTATTTTTCTTTTAAACTTAGATTGAGGGCTTTTAGTGACACTATAATTTCTTTGTTGTCTTTACTTATAATTGTTTTTGGGCTGTTGAAAATTTAAAACATAGTGGTGGTGTAATTCTGTGCTGTCTTTAATTGCTGCAAATTTTATCTTGGCTTGTCTGACTGCCCTGTAGTTGGGTGAAGGGTGTTAATTGTCTGGCCTCTGACCTCAGCTACTTGATAACTGGAGGTGGGGCTTAGTCAGAGTTGAAATAGCAAGTAGAGTTCATTTTCTCAGAAGAAGCCAGAAGGGGAAGGAAGGAAACATATTCAATTCAGTGCTTTAGAGTAACTGGTAATTGCTATTTTTCTTTTAAACTTAGATTGAGGGCTTTTAGTGACACTATAATTTCTTTGTTGTCTTTACTTATAATTGTTTTTGGGCTGTTGAAAATTTAAAACATAGTGGTGGTGTAATTCTGTGCTGTCTTTAATTGTACGCAAATTTTATTCTCCCTTCCCCAACTCTTAATTATATGCCCTGTTAAATCTGATTGACAGGAGCTAAACACAGGGTATAGTAAGGGGTGTGAAGTAGGAGGGGCATAAGGGGAAGAAGCCCACCCTCAGCACCACAAGTGTTTTGATTCATTTATTTATTTATTGTTTTCTTTTCTTTAAAAAATAATTATCTGAGGATCAGTGGCAGGATTTTAGGACAGTAAATTAATAAAAGGGAACCAGAGAGCTTCAGTAGCAGACAAGTAGTGGAATTGCAGTATAATGTGGGAGTGGTGCAAATGCAGTGGCTGTGGGCAGCCATATTCAGGCAGACCTTCTGGACACTGAGGTGCTGCCCTATCTGCATGCATCTTTCTGGACCATGGGAGGAGGTAGCCAGACTCAGAGCAGAAAGTAAACTCGGTCAGAGTACCATCACCCCTATCCAGGGACCACCCAGTCCAATGCAACTGCCTCAAAGGATGCCAAGAATGAGGAGCACTTGATGACAGTGGGCTCAGGAGGGTTAGAGCGGTCAGGAGGCACATCCCAGATCCTATTCCACTCAAGAACTCATATGCCACACTGGCAAATGAGGACAACCAAATAGAGGTACCCAGAGAAGTGGAAGGAAAGGATGTGGAGGTTAGCCAGGGAGGTGAACTCAGTGGGGAAAGCAGTGGACCCCAGAGGAGGAGGAAGTTAATCCTGGTGGGGACTCCGTCATAAGAGGGATCCAGCTAGGGACACAGGAGGGGAGGACAGGGGAGGTGAGGTGCCTCAAGGTGCCACGGCATGGAGGGATGGAAGGAAGATCTTGGGGATCACTGGGAAGACAAGACGGGAGGGTGAGCTGGATGTCATTATCCACCCAGGTACTAATGACCTAGCAAATGGGGAGCCAAAGGAAGTTCAGGAAGAGTTTAGGAAACTGGGAGGGTCTCAGCAAGTAGCTACTTCTGTCACTTCTCAGAAGTACTACCTGTGAGAGGCAAGGAGAGCATAGAGCATGCACCAGGAACTTTAACTCATGGTTGAAGAACTGGTGCTGTGAGGAAGGGTTTGGATTCATTGGTGACTGGGGACCCACCTGGAGGGATGGGGAGGTTTGTTCAAGCCTGACGGCCTGCATCCATCCTGGAGAGGAATCCAAGACTCAATGATAAGTTTAAATGCTACATTGACAAGCATTTAAACTAGCAAAGGGGTGGCAGGCCAGCAAGGAGGGTACCTACTTGCTCACCCCCACAGCTAGCAGTGGAACCAATGAACCAGAGGAGTGGCTATCTCTGCAAAGCATTGTGCAAAATGAGATGGATTAGTGCCCAAGAGGTGGTTAAGCAGAAAAGGGCAAAATTCAGCAGAAGGGCAGACAGCAAGGAGAACCAGGGATAAATGACAACCAAGGAAGGGCTGGAGTAGAACTGTGAAACAGTCTAGGAGGTCAAATCATGGAAAGCTATGTGTGCAAAATGCCAGAAGCCTTAGCAACAAGATGGAAGATCTGGAGGCTGTCATGGTGCAGTCAGATCCTGACATTGTGGCCATCACTGAAACCTGGTGTAATGATAACCACAACTGGGAGATGGCCATACCTGGCTACAACATATTCAGAAGAGAGCAGAGCAGGCAGGAAGGAGGAGGAGTGGCACTGTATGTGAAAAAATGACATAAGGGCCACAGAGATCCAGGAGGAACAAAATGGGGGAGAGGTACTGTGGATTAAGCTGGAAAGGAAAATGGGGACAGCCATCCGCACAGGTGTGGTCTATAGACCACCAGCACAGGAGGAAGAAACAGATAGGGAGCTGATGCTAGCCATCCAAAGGATGGCAGACAAGGGTGAGGTAGTACTGGTTGGAGATTCAATATTCCAGACGTGGACTGGAGCATCCCAGCAGCAGCATCAACTTGGAGCAGATTTATCCTGGACTCCCTTCAGGGTGCCTTCCTCAAGCAACTGGTCATGGAACCAACTGCAGAAGGCAATACTGGACCTTGTGCTCACAAACAGGGACAGTGTGATGGGGGTAACAGTGGGGGAGCACCTGGGGAACAGTGACCACCAGTCATTGTGGTTTGAAATCACAGAAAGAGCAGAACCAAACCACACAAAAACACGTATCCTGGATTTTAGGGGGCAGACTTTGGGAAAATGGGGAGATACTTGAAAGAGGCATTAAGGGGAATGGGACAGGAATCAGTGGTTGAGGAACAGTGGGCAGTATTTAAAATGGGGATTACAAGAACAACAGAATTATGCATTAAGCAGGTTAGCAAGAGAAAAAGGAAGAGGAGACCATTATGGTTTTCCAAAGAGGTAGCAAAGAAAGTTAAGCTAAAAGATTGCATTCAGGCAATACAAAAGAACACAGGCAGAAGGGGATAGGGAGAAGTACCAGGAGAAGCAAAGGGAGGCAGGAGGTCAGTAAGGAAGCCAAAGCTCAGACAGAGGAGCACATTGCAAAATCAGTGTGGTGGGGACAAAACCTTTACAGGTACATAAGTGAAAAAGAAAGACAAAGGGAGGGATAGTGAGACTGAAGGGGAGGATGGGGCCACGTGGAGGATGACAACAGTAAAGCTGACATATTGAACAGGTATTTCTGCTCAGTCTTTACTGAGGAAGAGGAGGGTAATGGGTCTGAAGGGTACAAGGGTGAGAATGGTGCAGAAATGGACACAAGTCCCTTTACACGAAGCAAGGGTCCTGAAGGAACTGGAAGTAATAAGAGTTGATAAAGCTAATGGGGCCAGATGGGGTGCACCCAAGGGTCCTAAAGAACTAAGAGAGGTGGTGGCTGAACCTCTGCTATCCTGTTTAGCTGATCACTGGAAACAGGGGAGTACCCAAAGACTGGAGGACAGCAGATGTAGTCCCCTTATACAAAAGTGGGAACAAAGAGGAAGCAGGAACTAAAGACCAGTCAGCCTCACCTCGGTAGTGGGGAAGATCATGGAAGCACTACTGAAGGAGAGATTGGTAGAACATCTGGTTGTCAATGGACTACAGGACCCAAGGCAGCATGGTTTCACCAGGGGAGGTCATCGCCAGACCAACCTCATTGAACTTTTGACTGGGTGACTAGGAGGTGGATCAGGGGAGGCGGTGGACATGGCCTATCTGGACTTCAGCAAGGCCTTTGACACCGTGCCACATAGAAGACTATTACACAAACTGGGGAATATGGGTGTGGGCAGGACAGTGTAGTGTGGTGGGTAGGTAACTGGCTGGGTGGCAGGACACATAGGGTGGTGGTAAATGGCTGTCACTCCACAGAGGAAGAGTGACCAGTGGAGTACCACAGGGATCAGTGCTGGGACTGGTCCTATTCAACATCTTCATCAGTGACATTGAGGGACCTAGAAGGCAGAATTTCACTGTTACGCTGATGACACAAAGCTCTGTAACAGAGTAGACACACCAGAGGTGTAGACAGAATGAAAGCGACCTGCAGAAACTTGAAGAATGGTCAGGGGTTTGGCAGTTGAAATTCAATGCAAAAGAGTGCAAGATAATGCATATGGGCACAAAAAACCTGGCACAATATATCAGTTGGGGGTGAGGATATAGCATGCACCAAGCAGGAAAGGGATCTTGGGGTTATCATCTCTGATGACCTCAAAGTAGGGAAACAGTGCGACAAGGCAGCAGGTAAACCTAAATAGGATGCTGGGATGTATAAGCAGAGGCATCACCAGCAGGAAAAGGAGGTCATAATTCCGCTATACAAGACACTAGTGAGGCCTCACCTGGAGTACAGTGTACAGTTCTGGAGACCATACCACGTAAGGACATAGACAGGGTAGAGAAGGTTCAGAGGGAGGCAAAGATGGTGCATGGATTGCATCACAAGTCCTATGAAGACAGGTTGAAGGAACTGAACATGTACTCCCTGGAGGAGAGGAGGGAGAGAGGATATGACAGAGACATACAAGTATCTTACAGGGAGGAACAGGGTGCAGGAAAACACTATTTTTAAGTAGAAAAGATGTTCCAGGACTAGAAGGCATGGGATGAAGTTGGAGGGAGGACGATTCAGAGGAAACATGAGAAAGAATTTCTTCACAGAACGGTGGTGGACAAGTGGAACACCCTGCCAGAGGAAGTGGTGGGGCTGAAACAATCACGGATTTAAGAATGCATGGGATAGACATAAAGGAATTCTGGAGGTCAGGGTAAGGGCAACAGACTTCTAGGAAAACAAACTGAACTACAAGCTCAAATGGGCAGACTGGGTGGGCCATAGGCCCTTATCTGCCGACACTGTCTGTGTATCTGTGTATCTGTTCAGCACCTCCCTGTAAATGTGTTGTGTGCTTCAGGAGGGCAGGGTGCTCCCAGGTACCATTGCTCAGCAAGGTGGTATGGGACGTAATACCCTCTTTATACCTCCATCTGTGTACATCAACCACAATGTACATGCAAGTGTACGATGAGAAACAAAATTAAATTGTCCACCACTGAGAGCACACTGTATTGTGATTGCAATCGAAGTAGAGATGAGTGTCACTTGCATGGAATGCTTCTTGTGTATTGCCTTGACTAACAGTATTGAGGACTAACTTGTTACAGTACCATAATTGAGTTTTTAAGTCAATAATTAACAGTCTACACTTACATTGTCTTTTTTAGTACTAATGTCTCTTCTTGGCTTTTTTTTTCTGGATGTTTTGCAAACATTGTAGCAATGAAGCACTGTTGTGCTGTGGGATGCAATAATGGTAAAAACTATAAACGTAGTTTTTACCGATTCCCAAAATATCCCAAACGATGAAAACTGTGGGCAACGGCAGTCAAACCTGCTGGATGACATCCCACGGACCATACTGTTATCTGTGCAGATCATTTTACTGATGATCAGTTTGCTATTTCGAAACACTTTTGTATATTACCGGTTTCACCTGGTGAGCGGCGATTAAAACCGGATGCTTGCCCTTCAAATTTTGCTCATAACTAAAAGCCATCAAGAACCAGCACTGCTTTGGAGAAAAGGAGAAGACTAGCGGTATATCTGTCACTTTAATTTTATTTACTATCTATTACGTGATTCCCTTCTGTAGTAGCATACTTCAATGTTTGCTTTTTTGTTCTCATAGGTTGTTGGACAGTTCGGCTTGCTGCCTGTTCAGTGCGCAACTGCAAGTATCAGTTCACAGTCCATCAACATGGAAACATCGGAAAGCATGGAAGACACTTCTTCCAGATACTGTGAAATACTGTCTGCTGTCACCCCACAGTCTACACCAAAAACAATGTCTGACACAGAAGTTACTGTTCATCTGAGGGACTAAGCATGTCAGACCACAGATGTTGTGAGTATTACTATCCATACATAACAACTACAGTTTACAAGGCTACAAGCACTGTTTAGTATTAGACTGGTAGTCAACATGTCAGTACAACCTCATGGTTCCTATGTGTCACAATGACATATCTTTCCCCAAGTACCGATCCTTGTAAATGTAATATTGATAGAATCCTGTTAGTACAGAGGTCGCCATGCACACATCAACAAGTCAAATCACCATAAACGGCAATATGAGATGAACCAGGTGGTGCACTTGAATCCCCCCACCCACACAGTATCCACATCCCAGCTCGCTCCCTGTATATCACTGGTCGATACGTTGGCAGGCAGCAACAACCGCTGCACACCTCCATGCCTGACCACCTAATTCCAGCTTACAGTAGCACCATTGTGCATCTCCTTTGAATTTATTGATTCTGTGGTCCGGTGACACTCACTTGTGCCTACCAACCACTGGCGCCATTGCTGGGTGCAAGTCTTAATATCAATGCCATCATGCAAATACTGTGAGACGATTACTATGGTGCACATACTGCATTGTTAACCATTAGCATGTAGTAGTCAGAGTCTTACTTGAAGGTCACAATGCATGTACATCTGGATTTTGAAGATAATTTTTTTGAGTCTTATTTTTCAATACTTTCAGGAACTTCACAACAAGGGGACACAGACTGTCAAGTACATTCCCCATGGTATGAGTAAAACTAAGACCTCAAGGGGTACACAGACGCTGCCACTTGGCATAAGCAAACATGTTCAAGTGTGCAAACCGGAGAAGAAAACAGTGCTTGATGCTGCTACCCAGTATTGTGCACCACATGAATGTGATGAGCATGTCAATGAAAGTACCATCTTGTATACAGACAGTGATGAGGAAGACTTTGAACAGGACTTTAACTATGATTCTCATGATGATCCAGAATGGACCGTTAATGATTTCATAAATTCAGACTCTGATTTAGACAGTGATGATGACATGCACAACAAACTAGATACGTAAGTGTTCCACGCTGTATTGACAGTGTTACTTGCAGCAGGTTGAAATAATAGTAATACATACCAAGTAACTCTGCACTGGCATGAAAAGTTAAAAAGTTGGTAATGGGCTAGGAGTGTAAGAAAAACTATGAGACACAGGTGATTGTCTTTTGCAATGCTAATCTAGTTAGTTGCAGGATTCAGGACAAAGAGAAACTGTGAAGTTGTTAAATGCAGGTAGCAGTGAAAATATTCTCACACTGGTGACATCACCACTGTGACAATATTTGCTAGTGATGTAGGCACTGTGGCCCAGATATTCAAAAGGGTTGTACATGGTGCAAAGTGTTGTGCCATGTCAACCCACTGATGCACCCGCACGATATTCAAAAGGGGAAAGTGCCGGGTATTAAATCCTGATGCTACCGGAGCGCATCAGTATTGCATGCAGGCGCAGGTAGGGGCAGCGCCCACGCATACCTGCACAGCCCGATATTCAGCCCAGGATGTGCAGAGCCATGCATGCGCAACCCTACCTGTGCCAGCACAAAGTTACACCAAAAAAAAGGAGCAAGGGCTGGCCATCCACAGGTGAGCTGCCGACTGCAGGGCACAACACGGCAGTTGCCACCGTGGTGGCTACCCAGCCCGTTGCACCTCCGGGAGGTGGCCTCCCCATGCCTGATTGCGGCATCAGTACACAAAGATAAAACCTAAATCCCTGGTGGTCCAGTGGACCGCTACCCACCCAATCGCAGGCTGAAGTAGAATAAATGATAATTCCAATATCCCTGGTGGTCCAGTGGACTGCTCTCCCCACCCACCCACTGATCCCCACCACCCCACTTCACCCCAGTCAGCGTGTGTGCAGCACCCCACCTGCCTGCTGCCCCGCCACCCACCGACTGACACCATCGGTAGGGCTGTACGCCCATTGGTCCACAGCTTGAGCCAATGGGCTTGCAGCCCATACCGCATTGCACATACCAGATATGTGAACTTGCACTAGCGCATCCTCATGCTTCACTCTGGCCACTGGCGCTGGCACAGTGCCACTGCACCATGTGCACTGCGGGTGGCCAGGGTGCGATATTCAATGCTGCTGAGCCATGGCGCAGCTCCGTTGAATATCGCCCAGTCCACTCCCCTGCGCAGCCAAGTTGCACTGCGCCCAGGCTTGCGCCACAGCCTGGCACAGTTTGAATATCCGGGCCTGTGTGTTTATCCATTAGGATTCTCACAGTGGCGATGTCATCACAGTAGTTATTCCACTGCAGTGAAAGTAACACATGTTGTCTCACTCATTTATCCCTCACCTCATTGTATAAATATATATACTATGCGAATGAGATATATGGATATATAAATTCATATGGATAGAGACACAAAAAAGTTATTTTCACAGCTTGGATTACAATAAGTTGTTGTGTAAAGACAATGTATAGATTTTATGATCATTTTACAGTTTTCTAAGAATGGTTTTATAAATGGTTACATTACAAATGTTTGTTGAGATTTAGTACATTATCATGACATTATGAATTATTTCATGGTTAAGTCAGTGACACTACAAGTTATTCTACCTGTTACATGCCCTGTTACACACATGACCAGACTGACAAAGCTCCACGCAGTGAAAAATAAGGTTGCTCCATGAAGAATGGCACACAAACATCACTTACAACATAAGAGGCACATCAGTTTATTACAAAAAGTAGCCTTATGAAGGTACAGCATGACAGCAGCAAAGAAGGATAATGACACCCTTGGGACAAGACATGGACAACAATATGGGGCGAGAGCGTAGGTGACAAGCACAAATGTTGGGCAGCTACCTCATCACCTTGCAGCCAACCCACCTGTCCACCAGATATACTTACCCACCACCAAGCAAGCTGATTTCAGGATACTGCAGAATTCAGGGTTCTGATCAATACACCACATGGGAAAAATTTGGCAATAAAGGAACAAGGGAGGCCATACCAATGAACCGACAGGAAAATTGGCACACTGCTATCTTCTGGCAAAGCATGAAGCTCTGCACACTGTTTGGCACACACAAAGGACAATATGCCTCAGGTCCCTGGCACATGGGTCTTTGGCCCTGCACCTGCCGTCTATGCATGCCTATTTGTATGTATATGACAGATTGGGAGGCATTTACCACTATGCAATAATAAAACTCAAAGGGAACAAATTATGGGCAACATTTTCATTACAAAATGCACAACATGAATGATAAAAACAGTGCGCATTGTTGAAATACTGAATAAAAATGACAACAAAGGACTAGGCAGTACACATATTTTATTACAGAAAAGAAAGACAACCAATGGTACTGTTTATTGCAGGACTATATACAAATGACTCCAAATAAATATGTGAGAAAGTGTCAGGAATGAAATGTACTGAGATTGCATTTATTTTACTGGGCATTGAAAGTGTTTGACAGCTGCCACGATGTGACTGACAATGCATTACCATTCAGACAGCTCCATGGAATAGATCTCACTGCTACTGTTGCCATACATTCTTCATCTAAATCAGACGCAACATTTTTAGAGTTTGCTGCAAGGGGCTCGTCGCTATACGGAACAACGTGAAGGGATGAGTTACCAGCTGAGCACGACAATGCCAGCAAGTCATTCTCCTCATCGGAATACATAACAGAACTCACGCTCGATCCTCCCGCTGTAATACTGACTGCTGCACACCTAACTATTTTATCAAGCAGGACGATCCAGTGCAGTCAGGAACCCTCAGCTCGAAATAAGACAGAGCATGCAGATTAGGACACAGCACAAATTCAGAGCTGAATCACATTAAATCGGGACACAATAGGATGAAAAACACTGCACAGACAAACACAACTAAAGGTAAGGGACTCACAAAAAACACAGGAGATGAGAAAAAAGGCAACCTTTGCATATGATCTTTAAGGACAGGGAATAGATATCTCTCTAGTATAATTCATGAGAATAAAGTTATTGATAATGAATGTGACATGGATAAGCTATTTAATATCCACTTTTTGTCCATATACCAGAAGGTAGAAGATCAGGTTAAGGCAGGGAATGATGAACATGTGGATGAAACAAAATATAGGGTGCATAAAGTGGAGGTTTTTGACAAATTAACTAAATTAGATATCAATAAATCTTGTGGACCAGATGATATCCACCCTATGTTGCTAAATAAGTTAGCTGCTGAATTGGCTGAACCACTTGCCTTGTTGTTTAATAGGTCACTGGCCACAGGTATAGTGGTACATGACTGGAAGATAGCACCTATTACACCAGTATTTAAGAAAGGGATCGGTGGCAGTGGAAAACTGTCACCCCATCAGTATAACGTCATATGTTGGAAAATACTCTAGGATTTATTAAATTGTTTCTCATTTGTAATCTTGGCAGCCTAGGAATTATTGATATTACACAATGTGATTTTTCTCAGGGCAGGTCATGTGTTACTAGTCTTTTGGACTTTTTGAGTCTGTGAGCCATGCCTTGGACTCCCTGTAGATATTGTGTATCTGGATTATAGTAAAGCATTTGACTCGGTATCCCACATCAAACTGTTGGAAGTGTTGACAGAAATGGGAGTGGATACTGGTATCCTTAAATAGATACAATCATGGTTTGATGGCAGACTTCAAAGATCCAAATAAGGGATACTTCTCTGAATGGGGTTTAGTGACAAGTGGGTCCCACAGGGCTCAATTTTGGGACCAACTCTTTTCTCCGCCTTTGTGACCAGTATGCAAGGTCAGGATGAAATATGGATTTGGAAGTATGCCAATGATACAAAGGTGGGGGTTATTGTAAATGATGAAGACTCTATTAAGAAGCTACAAAAGTACTTATTGTCTTTGGAACAGTGGCTACTTCACATAAATAAAATTTAATAAAAGCAAATTCAGAGTTATGCATTTTGGACATAATATAGTAAGTTCATAAGTGCAACAATTTGTGAAGATGATTTAGGGGTGTGGATTTCTGACAATCTGAGGTTTGAACTTCATAACAGAGAGTTAACTAAAAAAGCATACAGGGTAATGGGTAACATCATCACATGGGGAAGATTAACAAATACTATAGACGGCCTAACTACTAGATATGTACCAACCAGGAACAAATATAAGGGGTCTACAAATCTAACTGCGCCCTGGATAACCCATTCTATAAAGGGATTAATTAAAAACAAAAATAAAGCATACCATCTAGCAAGACATAATAATACGGAAGAAGGCTGGGAATATTATAGGATTAATCTTAAAATAGCAAAAAGAGCTATAGCCCAGGCTAAAAGGGAATATGAGTATACAATAGCAACTAAGGTCCAAGATAATTACAAAACCTTTTATTCATATATAAATAATAAAAAAGGGAAAAGTAAAGTCATAGGACCCTTAAAAACATATGATGGAAATACTATAACAGAAAATAAGGCTCTTGCGGAGGAATGTAATGTATACTTTTCATCGGTCTTTGGCAAAAGTCTTCCAACTTCGTGGGATAATAAGAAAATTAGACATAGAGAACAGAGCCCAAAGATAGACCCAGCTGAAGTACTTATTAGATTGCAGAAGGTTAACCAAAATAAAGCACAGGGGCCAGATAGGATTCACCCAAGGGTGATTAAGGAAATGGCAACACTATTAGTGGAGCCAGTAACTTACCTTTTTCAGGAAAGTATTAACATTGGTGAGATTCCTGAGGCATGGAGACAAGCTGTGATTGTACCCATATACAAAAAGGTTGTAGGCAGACCGTCTCAAATTATAGACCTATTAGTCTAACCTCCGTTCTTGGTAAGATTCTAGAGGTATAATCAAGGATTGTATTATGGAACATATTGAGAGGACAGGCAGGATAGACATGACTCAGCACTAGTTCACCAAGGAAGATCATGCCAAACTAACTTATTAGAATTCTACGATAAGGTTAGCAAGGCTATGGATATGGGTAATGCAGTGGATGTGATCTTTCTGGACTTTGCAAAGCCTTTGATAAAGTGCCCCATGGGAAGTTTGTTAAAAGCACTTTATGAGCTGGAGATACCAATATGGATACAAACGTGGGTGAAGGCTTGGCTACCGGACAGAGTCCAGAAAGTCTGCATAAAAGGTGAATATTCTGATTATGTCGGGAGTAACTAGTGGTGTCCTCAGGGCTCGGTCTTGGGACCATGTTTGTTTAATATGTATATTTCATCCATGCAGGTGCATACAGATGTGTGGCTATCTAAATTTGCAGATGACACTAGGTTGGGAGTCCAGTAAATAACTGGGAAGAACATCTAGTCCTACAAACAGCTCTGGATAGGCTAGACATGGGCCTTCCAGAAACAATCTATTTTCAACATCGGAAAGTGTAATGTTATGCACTTTGGAAAGAAAAATAACAAATTCCAGTATAATTTAGGAGGATCTGTACTAAAAGTAGTGGATGAAGAGAAAGACTTGGGGGTTATGGTTAATAAAGATCTTGGCTTCAGCTTACACTGTAATACAGCTATTAAAAAGGCGGGTAGTATAATACACTGTATATTGAGACACATAAAAAGTAGAGATAGACAGGTTGTGATGCCTCTGTACAATGTCGCCAACAGTCAGCTGATCTGGTGGTAAACCATTTAACCACTCTGTCTGGTGTTAGAAAAAATCAGACCCTAACCTTCCACAGGTACTCCTGCCAAAGGAGAGCCATGGTAACTTTTGATGTGGATTGCCATATCCTAGCCCAATGAGAGATCGACAAGTGAAAGTTGGCCTCCCTTTCCCATTTAGCCTGTGTGGTCTGAACTGTTCCTTCCCTATGTGAATTAAGATATTGATAAATCTAAGTAATGGTGCGTTTGGAACGTTAGGGAAAAGAGATCACCCAGGGTTATTCCAGGTCTTGTTACTATAATCTCCTCTCTCTGATGGAGCATCCGTTGTATATAAGCATGTATTTGTAGATAATAAATTCTATCTTTAGAGGTCCATCCGCATTTTTGAATACAGTCTGGAAAGGGTATAATTACATCTCCTCTCATTATGTGGATCGGTGTGCAGAACCCTAGTGGTCTGCTTCCTATACCAAGCATTCACCTGTCCTGGGATGAAATCTGTTTCTGTTATGAACCATTTCACCTCCACATATCTTTCTTGGGCCTAGCATATGCTTGAGATACATCCCATGCCCCCAGAGCCACCTGAATGGCTGTATATTTGGCTAGATGTAATAGTCTTTCTGACCAAAAAGACATGTATGTATATGGAAATCTGGGTAAGGGGCCACCTCTATATCCTGCTTGTGCCTGGCTGGGGATTGTATCCAGAATAACACCCATCGAACTTGTGTGGCTACCCAATACTCCTGAGATTGGGAACCGCTCACCCCCTCCCGCCTATCAGTCAAAAGCAGGGATCTACACACCCAGGTCTGCTAAGTTGTTCCATATGAAGTGAAATAGGCTGGTCTGATGTTCGTGGAAACCATCTCTGGGATGGAGTAACTGGAGTACATCGGAATAGGTACATAAGTCTAGGAAGGAGGTTCATTTGTATGGCCTGAATTCTAGCATACATAGGGAGAGGGTGACCATATCTTTATATCTAGTTGGAGTTGTTGGTCTAGTGGCTCATAATTATCTGCAAATAAATGGGTATTAGTTGCCCTTAAAATCACTCCTAGATACTTTAGGGTAGTCGGGTCCCGTCTCATATTATAATTTGTCTTTAACTGATGTGGTGGGCAATAATCAAATGTGAGTATTTCTGTTTTTTGTAGTATTGAGAGAATATCCAGATAGGGCCGAAAAGGGTCTCAATTTTATTCATAACCCAGGGTAGTGAGCTCTCTAGGGTAGTCAGATAAAGCAGCACATCATCAGCGTACAATGGCACTTTATGTGTGCTTGGTCCTAAGGGGACCCCTCTTATGTCTGGGTAACTCCAAATCCACTGGGCAAGGGGCTCAATATATAAAGCAAATAAGAGGGAGGATAGGGGACAATGATGTCTGGTGCCTCTATTTGAATCAATTTTCTGGGAGACTATGCCATTTGTACATATGTAAGCTTGTTGGTCAGTATATAAATGCTTTATAAGATTTACAAATGTCTCTGGAAAGGCAAACCCAGCAAGGACCCCATATAAAAAAACTCCAGCTTACTCGATCAAAAGCTTTTTCTGCATCGAGACTCATAAGGATAGCAGGTGTCTTTTGCTGGGTTGTGGTCAATGATATGTATTGTTCTACAAATACTATCAGCTGCCTGTCTATCTGCTATGAATCCTATTTTGTCTTTATGCACTAAGGTGGGGATGAGGGACTAGAGTCTTTTTGCCAGTATAGAGGTAAGAATCTTATAGTCGACATTTAAAATTGAGATAGGTCTGTATGAAGTACAAAGGGTGGGGTCCTTGCTGGGTTTGAGAATGACCGAGATGATGGCCTGTCTCCAGGAAGAAGGAAGAATGGGTCCCTCTGTCATTATTTCCTGGTAGGTAGTTTTCATAATGGGGTCAGTGTTTCCTGGAATTTCTTGTAAAATTCCATGAGGACCATCATTCCTGAGTGATTTCCCCATTTTCCCATCCCTTATTACATTACAGATTTCTGCTTCCGTTATTGGACGCATGAGCTGGGCCTTCCAGGAGTCCGAAACCTGAGGGAGCTGTAGTTCTCCCAAGAATCTTTGTATCTCCTCCTGGGTAGGAGTATCAGGTTGAGCATACAATTGTTTATAGTAGGCTTGGAATGCATCTGAGATATGCTCTAATTTAGGGCCTTTTATTTTTGTTTGAGGGTGTGAGATACGAGCTATGAGGGCTTTTGCTCTGTGGACTCTTAAATGAATTGCAAGACATCTAGCATATAGGGCCTCCTTTGTAATAACTTTGCCTTAAATATTGAAGACTGAATTCTACTTTAGTATCTAATAAACTATTTAATTCCCATCTAAGTTTGGTTAATTCTTTTTCTCTATCTCAAAAATGGCTCCTGTTGTTGGGTCTTTAGGGTTTGGATCTGTTGTTCTATTGTTTGTTGGTTTTGATTTCTCTGCTTCTTTCTGGCTGAAGATATAGCCACTAGTTTCCCTCTGATGGCAGCTTTAAGGGTGTCCCATATCATACCTCTACTGACGTCGCTATACTCATTTTCTTGTAAAGTCTGGGTAATTAACTGAGGTAATTGTTCTTGGACTTTTTTATCCCTAAGCAGAGATAAATTCAACCTCCAGAATGTATTGCATGGTGGGAGAGTCAAATCTAGATAAAGTAGCAAAGGGGGCATGGTCCGATAATGCTATCAGGCCTATTTCACTTTTTTGTATCATTGAGACCACATTCCTATTAAGGTAAAAATAGTCCAGGTGTGACTACATATGGTAAGTGGCCGAATAGTGGGTATAGCCTTCCGAGGGACCTTCGGCAAAGGCCCAAGCATCTTGTAAACCCAGCTTTTGGAGAAGGGCCTTAATTTGTTTCTGGGGTTTATTAGTCCTTCTAGGGATTTTAGAAGTGGTATCCAGCCTCTGGACTAGTATCATATTCCAATCCCCCCCATAATGGGTGTCCCCCCCTGCTCTTTCTGTAATCAGGGTTAACATTTGTCTATAAACCTCATATGGGGAGTTTGGGGGAATGTACACCGATACCACTGTCAGCCGGCTTCCATTTAGATTTCCCTTAAGCAGGGCGAATCTACCCTCTTTATCACTGAATTTATCCAGCACTTCAAATGGTGTGCAGTGAGGGATCAACACTGCAACCCCTCTTCGCCTACCCCCTTGATAAGATGAAAAACAAATGTCAGAAAACCCAAAACTTTTAAGTTTTAGATGCTCACTATCTGATAAGTGAGTTTCCTGCATTAGAAGGTCTGCTTTATACTTTTTAACATGGTTAAGTATTTTTTTCCGCTTTATTGGGTTTGTTAACCCATTTACATTAAATGTAAGAATCTTAATCCCCATTGTTCAGAAAAGCTTGGATTGACTGACAGTGGATCCATGCCCCTCCCCCTCACTCTTTCTGCTCCCAGTGCACCATCATTCATATTGTAATTGCTGTCTCACCTATGAACAATAAACACTGAATATGGGCTACTTTTAAAACTAAAGGAAGTAGCCAATCCTTGTAACAATAATATGTTACATTCCTTCCAAGGTAGGGAACATTTTAGTTTCATGGCTTGCTGATATGACTCTACAGAGCGTAATGTGCAGGAATATTTCCAGCTATTCTCTCTCCTAGTTTATGGTGGTAAGTCGCCACTAATGGACGTGGATTTCACTGCTTGTCCAAATTTCTCCCCAAATCTAGGCCTTCTCGTGACTACTGTGTAGTACATGAGAGTGGGAAATAAGATTTTGTTCTTTATAGTACAAGCTTATAGGCCCCGATATTAATTATATTTCCCTCTCCTGCCATGTGCCTCCCTTCACAAAGAACATGCACAAGTTCTTAATATGATCTATAGTACAAAGAAATACTTGGCTGTCAACGCTCGTGTGTGACATCTTTCAGAAATCAGTTTATAATTCCTTCTGTCATTTCCCCAAGTCTCAGAATATTCCCCTTACAAGGGCTCAGAGTCAGACTTTTGTCCCCTTTTTATGGCTTACCGACCCTCTCAGCCATCGTCTTCATAGGGGAACCGTGAGGATTAGTAGTAGAATGAAACCCAGGTATGTCCACAAAAAGCCTTCAAGTGTCCAGTTCTTGTTGTTGTCATTCAGTCTGGGGTTGGAGAGATCGGGCCTATTGTAATTTGCCATGGATATGTGCGAGTGTTCTGTGCATGGAGAGCATGTCCAACCCTCTATCTGGTCCCTTCTGCGGAATGTTCTCCTAGGTGCTTAAGGTTCCTTTCCTCTGCCCTCATGGTGGTCTGCTGCTAATCTTCCAAAGCAATACCTTGCTGTTTAAGGGCCTCAGCAACATCCTCTGGTGTGGAATATAAGTGGGTACCCTCCTCCCAGAACACTCTCATCTTTGCTAAGTAGGGGGTTTGAAACTGAATCTTTTTAAGTCACAAAAGTTTCATAGCTGGTCTGTATTGCAATCTCATTTTTTGTACTTCTGGTGGGTAGTCCTGGTCCAAATATAGCCGACTACCATTTTATTTTATTTCCCCCATTTGCCAAGCCTGGCATAGAATTTTCTCCTTGGTGGCATAACTTGAGAATTTCATGAGGATCTGGTGGGGTCAAGCAGATGGGCTTGTAGATCTGGGCCCGATCAGTTTTTACTTGCATGGTGGCTGGTAGGGCGAGACGTTTTGCAGGAGGTCCTGCATAAAATGAGCCATGCTGCCCACTCCGGTCCCTTCTGGTAATCCAGAAAGTCTCAGATTGTCCCTGCAGGACCTGGCCTCCAAATCTATTCATTTGGCTTAAAGGTGATCAGCATAATCTAAGACTGTGATGAGGGCATCAGTATGGAGTGAAGTATTAGATTCCAGTTGAGTTACTCGGAGTGTTCACCTCTTTAAGTGCAGCATCCACATCAGCAAACTTATGATGTAGTTTCTGAAATTCAACCTTATTTTATTTTCTCATTTCAAGTATTTCTGTTAAGATAGTGTCAATTGTGCTCTGTCTCTTATTCCTGTGTTGGGAGGTTGCACTGCGGCCTGCGTTGTATGATCGATCCAAGAGGACTCGATCCCAGTCCTCTTGCAATAGGCGATATCGGGAGCCATCTATCGTCATTTGTCCCTTCTCATGTTGGATTTTGTGTTGCTTCGGATCCCCTTTCCTTTTTGCAGGCATCTTAGCTGCAAAGGTTGGGTTTGTTGTGGGGAAAAGCAAAGTTTTATTCCCCTCAAGGGGAGAGTGCAGAATTCAAGCTGTTTACCAAGCCGTGGCGGAACTGGAACTTGATACTAAGAATTAAAGGAAGAAGAATAAAAGATACAAAAGATTCCAACTACTCCATCTGAATTACATTTTGAACTTTTTATGATATTGGGGTTTAGTCTTTTTTCACTTTTAATATACTATTTTATAACTCTGGGAAAACCAGTTACTGGAGCCTTGTTCATTGATGTTTGCTACCATTATGGCTGCTAACTGATTTCTATTGGTGCTAATTGATATTGATTCTCTGATTTGTCTAAAATACTTATAGTGCCAATACACTTTAATATGGTTGATACTAGATTACAAAGAAAGATGCAGACTAGCTGTTCCCCTGTACTAGGGGAATCAGTTCTGGACAAAGAAAGGAAAACACAATTATCAAAACTAAACAGACAAAAATTACTGATCATGTTCCTTTTATGCTGAGAACGGAAATTGAAAACTTCAACACCTTTGGGTTTTGAAAACTTTCTAATAAAAGCAATGTCCAGCAGAGCAGAGGGCAGCACTCAAGGACACCTATGAGCGTTCCACAGTGCTCCCCTTTATAGCTCAGAATTCTCTGAAAGACAAATGAAACTGGAAAAGGGAATATGTAATGCAAAACTCTAGCCTGCTAATTATTAATGAAAAGGGAGATATGTATGAAATGAGGTATTCAATTATGAGGCTTCTTCTGATTTCGATGCTTTGATAATAGTATAATGCAAGATAGTTCCACAGACGATCAGGTTACATCAAAAGTTGGAGATAGTAATGGAGGACTTAAAATTGGTAGCCATAACCATAATACATCAGACGATCTTCTCTTAATACATAGAAACATAGAATTTGACACCAGATAAGGACCACTTGGCCCACCCAGTCTGCCCATTTCCCTACCTAATGGATAGGCTGCAGATCCTAGTTAACCAGCAGCCTACTTCTTTCTACCCCCACCCCCTAGAATTGACTTATGGCTGTCCCATGCATGCTTGAATTCAACCACTGTTTTTGACTCCACAACCTCCTCCGGAAGGCCGCTCCATGCATCCACAACCCTCTCTGTGAAAAAATACTTCCTTACATTACCTCTGGAGTCGCCCCCTCTTATCTTCAAATTGTGCCCCTTGTTCTGCACACCTCTTTTTTGAAAGATGCTACCCTCTTGGACTTTGTTGATTCCCTTGAGGTACTTGAAAGTTTCTATCATGTCCCCCCTCTCCCTCCTTTCCTCGAGGTTATACATATTAAGCTCCTTAAGTCTCTCTTCATATGTCTTCTGGTGCAGACCCTCCACCATTTTAGTTGCCCTCCTCTGGACAGCTTCCAACTTGTCTATGTCCTTGTGGAGACTGGGTCTCCAGAACTGCACACAGTAACCCAGATGGGGTCTCACCAGTCTGTACAGAGGGATAACAACTTCCTGTTTTCTACTGGTGATGCCTCTCCCTATGCATCCCAGTATCCCCCCCAGCCCTTCTTACTGCCCTCTCACATTGCTTGCCCACCTTTAAGTCATCTGACATGACTACCCCAAGTCCCTTTCCATTTTTGTTGTTGTTAGTATCTCCCCCCATTGTGTACTCTTCCCCTGGGTTTTTGTTTCCTAGGTGCATTACCTTGCACTTCTTAGCATTAAATCTAAGCTGCCATACATTTGACCATTCCTTTAACCTCGCCAAGTCCCTTCTCATCCTTTCCACCCCACCTTGTGCATCAACTGTGTTGTAGTGCTTTGTGTCATCTGCAAAGAGACATACTTTTCCTTACAGTCCCTCTGCAGTGTCACTTACAAAGACATTGAAGAGGACCGGTCCTAATACTGAACCCTGCGGCACCCCACTAATAACGCCCCCTTTCTTCAGAGTGGACTCCATTTACTATTACCATCTGTGTCCTATTCTCCAGCCAATTCTTTACCCAGGCTATCATCTAGGGACCCACTCACAGGCTGGCTAACTTGTATATTAATCTTTTGTGTGGGACTGAGTCAAATGCCTTGCTAAAGTCTAGGTAGGCCATGTCCACAGCCCCTCCCTGATCTACTACTTTGGTCACCCAGTCAAAGAAATCTATTAGATTCATCTGGCATGACCTTCCTGCTGTAGAATCCATGTTGCCTTGGGTCCTGTACCCTCTGGCCTCTAGGTACTTGAGAATTCTTTCCTTCCAGAAGTGATTCCATCATTTTCCTATCACTGAGATTAAACTAACAGGTCTGTAGTTTCCTGCTTCTGCCCTGCTCCCACTTTTGTGAAGGAATCACATCTGCCCTCCTCCAGTCCTCAGGTACCACCCCATCCTCCCATGATTTGTTAAAGAGGGCAGTCAGTGGTGTCACTAGTTCTACCCTTAGTTCTTTTAGAATTCTGGGATGAATCCCATCAGGCCCCATTGCTTTGTCCACCTTCAGTTTTAAGAGTTCTTTCAGAACCCTTTCTTCTGTAAATGAGCTGGTATCAACTTCTGTATCCAGAGTGTTTCTATTGTTTGTTTTAGGTACCTCCCCCTCTTTGTTTATAAATACTGGGCAAAAATATTTGTTTAGTATCTCTGCCTTTTCACAGTCACCCTCTGCCCACCCCTCCCTTTATTAAGCCTCACTATCCCTCCTTAGTCTTCCTTCACTCCTGATGTAAGTAGAAAGGTTTTATCCCCTTCTTTACTGAGTTGGCTATCTTTTACTCAGTTTGGGCCATTGCTGTTCTGACTGCCTTCCCAGCTTCCTTTTGCTTTAACTGATACAATTCTCTGTCCTGCTCCTTCTGTGATTCCTTGTACTTTCTGAATGCTTTCTTTTTCTCTTGAACCTTCACTGCCATCTCCTTTGAGAACCATGGTGGTTTCTTACATCATTTTGTTTTGTTTATTTGCTTCACACAAAGGCTTGTTACCTCTGTGATGGCAGTTTTTATTATTCCCCATTGTTCTTCCACCCCTCCTTCCTGCCCATTTGCTAGTGCATTCCTTAGGCACTCACCCATTTTGGCAAAGTCAGCCCTCCTGAAGTCCAGTACTTTTGCCTTTGTATGGCTTGACTCTATTGCTGTGTTTATTGTGAACCATACTGTTCGATGGTCACTAGTTCCCAGATGGCTACCCACTTCTACATCTGTGATCCTCTCTCCATCTCCATTTGTGAGGACCAGGTCTAAGATTGCTCCCTGTCGAGTGGGTTCCGATACTAGTTGTCTAAGGCATGCCCCCTGTAGGGCATCTAGAATAACCCCACTCTTAGAAGTGGCTGCTGCAACTGCACTCCAGTTAACATCTGGCATATTCAGATCACCCATCAGCAATATTTCCCTTTATCTGCCATTCTAAGTATACTTTCTATCATTTCCTTGTCCATTTCCTCCCCCTGAGAGGGGGGTCTGTATACAACCCCTGTGCGGATTGTGGTGCCATTGCCTGCCTCCAAATTGACCCACAGTGCTTCTTCTCCTCCCTGTTTACCCTTTTCTTCTGTTGCTTTGATTCCTTCTCTTATGTAGAGAGCTACTCCTCCTCCTCTTTTACCCTCCCTGTCCCTCCTGTAGATAGTGTATCCTGGTATGTTTGGGTCCCAGTCATGGTTCTATGTGTACCATGTTTCTGTGACTGCCACACTATCCAGATGTTCCTCTTCCATCAAGGCCACTAATTCAGGAAGCTTGTTACCCAGACTACAGGCATTGGTACTCATTGCTCTCCATTTTTTGATGGCTTTACCTTCTGTAGCAGCATCTCCCACTGACCTTTCTACCTTGGTCTTTTTCTCATTTAGTACCCTGTTTTGTAGGGCGAGGCTGGGATTTTCCTGCTGCTTAACAGTGCTTCCCCCCTTGACTATTTTAATAGCTTGCCAATGAAGCATTTAAACCGATTGCCCAAAAGACTTGTTCACTTCCTGGACAGATGCAGACCATCCTTCCAGTATAGGCTGGTGTCCCTTCAGGTGGAACCCCAGTCCCCAATGAAGCCAAACCCCTGTGCTTCACACCATTTTTTCAACCATTCGTTAAACTGCATGGTGCAAAGTACCCTCACCTCACCTCACCCATGCCACTGACAGGCAGCACCTCTGAGAAGGATACTGTGTGTGCTACTTGTCTTAAGCCCCTCCCTAACTCTACAAAGTCCTTCTGCACTGCTCTAATCTAATGATGAGCCAAGTCATTTGTCCCTAGGTGGACAATGATGTCCAGCTCAGACTCCCGTGCAACTGTTCTTGTGATCCTAAGGATGCACTTCCTGTCCCTCCAAACCATGGCACCAGGCAGGCACCTTACTTCAGTTTTCCCTGCTCCCCCCAGTTCTATCCTCCTAATAATTGAATCCCCAACCAGGAGCTGCTTTCTTTCCCTGTGGTGCCCTCTGCCTCCTTCCTGAGGGCCTCCCTTGTGACAGTTGTCTGCACCCTCCTTAGTCTCCTCTGTGGGTGCATCCATAAGGGAACTATGCTCCCCCAGAATGGTGTATGGATTGTGGAGTGGAACAACTGACTGGGTGTGCCTCTGTTTCACCACCCTTACCCTCCCTGAGCCCACTGTGGTCCAACTGATGTGCTTTCTTCACAACCTCTGAGGTAGTGGTGGTGGCTCTGGTGCTCCCTGGATGGGGGAGGTTCCCTTCTACTGTCCAGTGCGGCCTGAAGACAGGCAACTTCCTTCCTCAGGGCAGATAGTTGTCCGCAAACAGGGCAGCATCTCAGCCTCCAGAAAGACTCCTGGAAGACTGCTGCCCCACAGCCATTACATTGCACTACTCCCCACATAACTGTCTACCTTGTTTAGTTCTTTTGTGTGTGTGTGTGATTGGTTTGTTACATAGAAATATATGTATTTATATAATGTGTATGCTTATATTGTCAGTGCAGTGTGCTAGAGAGGATATGACAGTGATATGCACCTTGCCGTCTTGAGGAAATGATGTCAGAACCCCAGGTATAAAGGAACTATTTCCAGGGGTGGGTGGGGTGAGGGGTGGGAAGGGTTTGGGCCTAAACTGTGCCCTCATGAAACACTCAGCTAAAAGCTCTGATCTACCGCTGCGATGAGTGCCTTCCTGTCAGCAAGATACCCTACGACAATTTGACAGAGAAAATACCCTGCTAATCAAACAAAGAAAAATCCAAACATCCAAGTCAGACACAGGTAAACCTCCCCAGCCCCAAAACAGCCTGGTGACTTGTGCTCTGAAAGCTGTCTGCCCCAAAACACGCAGCTGTGCAGAAGGGCAGACACAGAAAACAGTATCAGCCCTGTGGGTTTAAACTCTTCCTGCACTGAAAATCTTAACAATTGTAACAAAAGTAAAGCAATCTCCACCTCCCTCTGTTGATTGAAAGACTGCCTTTTCATATAATTCTAAGTTCCTTATTTCACCCTTCAGTTAGAAGTATCCTCCACCTGAAAATATTAACTTTCCTAAGGAATCTGCTTCAAACCAAAGACAACTGTAAATTGAGGTTCACCTCCTCTGATGTGAGCACAACTCACTTTCTTGCAAATCTTAAGTCCAGTGTTGCAGCTTCCAGCCAGAGGTAGTTTCACCTGAAGACTGAATACCAGGCACAGAATTAAGGAATGTGAATGCTGTACTACATAAAACTATTATAGGAATGAAGGATCTAGTATCCAAATATGAGAAATCTTGAGAGATAGAGGGGGAACATGTAACATCTGATTAACTTTGCTAAAATATATGTATCCCCCCTCTTACCAGGGGTTACTAGAACCCCAGTAAGACCTAGTGGTAGGCAGGGAAGGCAGCTTGTGAAACTCCAGTTAAATGGATTTCACACTGTTTCACTCTGTTCTCAGTCTCAGCTGAGACTGAGAGATGACATCATTTTAGAACTGTCACAGCTGCATAAGCCACACTGGAATGTTGCAGTTGGAGGTTAGAGTAGAATGTTGGGGACTTTGAAGTGAGTTCAGTAGAGTTTGTAGCAGTCTGCAGAAGAGGTGCTCTGCTGTAAACAGGCCCTCAGAGCTCTAAGCTCTGTCAAAGAGCTATTATTTTGGTATAGGTGTATGTTCTCACCTGAAGAGGAACACAACAAGAGCACATTGAAGTGGTAGAGACCACTTTCAGTGGTTCAGGGCCCCATCCCTGCAGGGATGGGGGTGAAGGAATCAGCCTGCTTCCACAGGCAACCTCCCGGTCCAGCTAGGGAGAAAGAAGCTGCCTGAGTTAAGTTTGTGCTGAGGCACCAGAAGTTCTGGACGGGATCTCCTTGAGGAGGAAACACCTTTGGGGCACCTGCAACAAAGGGATGAGTTCGCTCTGCTAAAGGGCCAATGTGTTGTCACCTGAATCAAGATGACACTAAAGTGACTGTTACTTTGGGGTCAGGAAAAGACATCCAAGTACAGTTTTGAAGATGTGGGGATTGGACTGGTTAAATCTGTGGGGGGGGTCTAGAGTAATGGACACAGCCACTTATTAAGTATGTTCAAGTTCAGCACAAATGGGATGTAAAGACAGTAGATTGAATGTGAATACATTTAAAGAGAATATACATAGCAAAGTGTTTTAAAGGATGAGGTGTTACAGTCCAGAGAAATAGCCAGGTATGAGTTATGGGAGCAAGAGGTGGAAACCCCATCAGTGGTAACCAAATTCACCTCTACGGGTTTACTTTGGGACACCTGCACTTTTCTCAGGTACTTGGCCAGTGCCTGAGGAAAGTACCCAGACGTGGATTGATGAGGAAGATTGCCTTATGGAGCCAGAAGTGCTCATAGGTGGTTTAGGAAGCCACCAGTGAATGTTTCCATGCTAAATGGAAAGTGACCAAATGGCTGGCAAGGCAGCCAAGCCAGGGAAAACCCAGAGCAGTGTACAAGTTTGGGTTGTGTGTCCAGTGTGTTTCAGAGCCTAAGGGCTAAAGTGAATGAGGATGTGCTCTGATCTCCATAAATCTGCATAACCAGGAGTGTAGCCCCATGGGGGTCCATCTATGCTTTGTTTTATTCTGTTGGGTGTGAATAAAAGCCACATTTTAGAATCCCATTTCTGGTGTTGGACATTACAGTTATTGCTTCCTTTGTCCGGAGTTACTTGGGTGCCCCTGTTGCAGAGTAGCCAAACCTAGCCAATGTGCAGACTGACATATTTCTCCCTGAATCCAGCCCACCAGGTAGAGCTGTCAAGATAGAAACAGCATACCTGGGTGGGGGTTACATGTAGAAAATATTAGAAAGGAAAATGTCCGACAGTAGAAACCAATATGTCTTAGTGATGATTTGGTGGCTCATATGAGCCACCAATATACTGCAAATTTATTAATGGAGCAGTTAATTGTGCTCAAGAATGAGACTGAAAATACTAGATATGACATTGCACACAATAATGCAAAATTAGTGACCATAGAAAACAAGTTGGACAAAGCTTTTCCAACTACTCCATCTACAGGGTTTTATTTAACTCTAAAAATTGATTAGCGTTTTGCTTATAAAAGTTCTAAAACATTGTGAAAATGCATAGCACTTGCCTCACTGTGTTTAACAAATATAACATTTCTAGAAAACCTGTATAAATGCTTTCTGTACAGTTAGTATTGTTCAAGAAAAAAGTGTTAATCAATTATTTAAAACCCTGATCTAACTCTGTTTTGCATGTAGAAGGAGTATCTGCCAAGGGAGGCCTTTGGGTCACCTAAGACACCAAAGACACATATGAGACCTGACTTTTCTCCAATACTTTTACCAGAAAATGAGGAGAAAGCTGGCAAATGTAAGTCTAAGAGAGGGAATGGTAAAAATAAAGAGAAGAGAAGGAAGAAAGTTGGTCTGAATTATATAAAAAGAAAGCAAATAAAAGTAAACTACAAGCAGAAAGATAAAGAAAAAGCACATGGAAGGCAAAAGGAAAAGAAAGTAGTACAAGCTAAACACTCTGCACAAATTAAAGATAAGGTAGAACAAGAAGTGCATGTGATGAAACCTAGGGAACAGAGAATACTCGAGAATAAATGTGAGATCTGTAATTTAACTGGCTTGTCCACTGATCTATGTAATCATTTAGCAGCAGTGGAGAGAAATAGCTGCACTTAAAAATGTTGTGCCAATGAACCAGATGCTATGGAAAAAGGGATACTCCAAACTTGGAGATGCCTATGGAAGCTACAGTGGTAAATTTGTAAATATGAATACTGGAGCAGACCCAACTGCTAAGTTTAAAAAACACTAACTATCCATATAGAGGAAAACTCCCCGATAAGGTATACTGCAGCCTATGGATGGCCAACTACAACTGAAGACGATTTGAAAGATTACGTATTAACAATCTAGATGTAAATATAAGTGATATGGTACATCTAAAAATTCAAGAGATGGTTGTATAAGAACACAGAATTTCTCTAAATTCTCCAAAAGTAGCAAATTATATCTGGTATAATGCCAATCTAATTGAACAAAGAGGGTTGTCAGTGAGTTTTGTGGATTGGGACTACTTCAACATCAGGCCACAAATTGCTGAAGGAGAATGAGAAGCTCCAGTAGTATCATTGTATGGAATGGCTACCATTTTTAGAGAGAACAACTGGAAACTGAAGGGTGTCATATGTAATTTGCTCAGAAATATACTTCAGATACAACTGGGTAACTAGGGAATTATGAAAACAACTAGGTGGAGAAAACTTCACAGACTGATATACAAATCATAGATAAAAGCCTTGTATGTGAAATCCTTAAAATAGCAGCAATTTGAACACACTGGGCTTATACATGGTAGACCCAGAGGAAGTATTGGTGTTCAAATAGTAGAAACTGTTATGTGGAACGGATGCAGAAAAGTAGGATCTTTCCTGACTTTCTGCAGATTCTACCATGATACAATTTAAGTTTGCTGCAGGGGAATGACTATAATCCTTTCATGGAACCTAGCTGGATTGAATAACAAATGGTCTGATAATGACTGCCTATCCTTTATTAAATCTACGATATAATATGCCAGCAGGAGACATGACTTGGCATGAAAAGAAGAATGTGTTATACTTAATGAGTATGATTTATTTCACTCTTTGGCAATGAGAGAAAATAAAATTGGGTAGACCCTCTGGTGGACTAGTAATTTATGTTTGGCTAGGTTTGTTTACAAACCACCTACTTCTATGTAGAAAACAACTTTATTGCTCTATTGTTATAAAACAAGACAAGAAAGTGGTGATATTTAATGTTTACTTCTCCCCAAAGCAATCAAGTTACTATAAAGAAGATGTGTGGCTAACTCTAGAAAATGCACTTATGAAGGTCCAATTAAGTACCCAAATGTAAAAATACTAATGATGGGGACTTACATGCCAGAACTGCATTATCTGATAACCTCCTAGACAATTCATGTTTTGATTATCTACAAAAGCTTCCTCCAACCAGTCGAACCTCAATGGACACAAACATTAATAAGGCTGGAACAAAATTGATAGAGATATTAATATCAACCAACTTATTCCCGCTGAATGGAAGGGTTACTGGAGACCTACAAGGTCGCTGTTCCTATATAAAGTCAATGGGTGCATCTTTACTGGATATGTTTCTTTGGTCTGGTGATATAGAAGCATGGAACTATCACTACGTCCCTACTAAAATGGAGAGTGATCACTTTCCTATCCTCTTGTCAGGGAAATTATGTCAGGTGGACAGACTCTGAGATAACCACCTTAATGAAGAAGTATTAGCAGAAATTAGGTACAATAAGAGACTGAAGTGGAATATACAATTAGAGGCTGAGTTGTCAGTGCAAGTTGAGGCCCAAATTCTCAAAATCTTTGAAAATGGACAGCAGGTTTGTACTGTTTCTGACCTTTGGAATTTTGTTTTGGATATATTTGAGACTACAAAAACTAAATTATATAAACAGACTTTATTAAGGTCAAATATCAAAACAATAAATGCATGGTTTGATAAGTATTGTACTACTCAGAAATGGTTATTAAATATAAGCATTAGGGAGACTAGATATTCAAAAATGTCAACAGATTCAGAGACCAGAATCATCAGAGAAAGTTATATAGCAAATTTATAAAGGACAGGAAACAGCAGTTCCAATGGAGTAAATGGAAAGAAATGCTCAAAGGCATATATGAGGGAGACAATAAGAAATTTTGGAATTTAGTCTCCAAAGGTACAAGTAACAATAAAACTAAAATTGATACTTATATAAAAGAACCAGAGTGAGTAACCTATTTCAAGTGACTATTTGGAGAAGGTATGGAAACAAAACAACTGGTTTCACCTACTAGTCATAAACCATACATAATGATTACCAGGCAAGAAATTTATAGTGCACTTAAATCAATAAAAACTAATAAAGCTCCCGGACCAGATTTGATTCCTGTTGAGGTATTCTAGGCAAAGGCCTTGGCTTGGATTGATTTATTCCTTATCTTATATAACCAATTTCTGCAGGGAACCTTTCTCCCACCATCTTGGAGCGGGGCAATTATTGTCCCTATCCATAAGAAAGGAAGTTGCCATGACCCAGCAATGTGTAGACCAATATGTCTCATGGATGTATCCTTGAAAGTATTCTCTAAAATTATATTAGACAAACTGCTAATTGACCTAGATAGGAAAGGAGGTATTAATACGTTCCAGGCAGGATTTAGAGCAAGTTATAATACAGCAGATAATTGTTTTCTGTTTTCACATTTAATTGAAAAGTAAGTCTATTTACGAAAAGAAAAAATATACTGTATGTAGTATATGTAGATTTTAAATCAGCTTTTGACTCCATAAATAGGAGTATCCTTTGGAATATTATGGCTGACAAGGGTATTGATAAACAGCTTATACATATAATTAGAAGATTGTATAAAAATATCTGGGCCAAGGTTAGATATCGTGCAAATGGCCAGTTAACTCAACCAATAGGAACTAACAGGGGTAAGACAAGGTTGTGTCCTAGCACCCACCTTGTTTTCAATATACAGTGGCATCCCCAGGATGAAACACACTTTTAAAGCACTCTGCAGTATACTGCAGCAGACCCACTGAATAAAGCAATGGCAATTAGTCCCTTTGTCATGCAGGAAAACTGCAGCATTCACTTCATCCTGGCAGTGTCACATTTTCCTGAATGACAATAGGGATAAATTGCCATTGAATTACATTGCTTTTTTAGTAGATCTGTTGCAGCATTCTACAGAATGCTGCAAAATGCTGCAAAATTGGGTTACATCCTGGGGACGCCACTGTACATTGATACTTTGATAAGAAACATGAGATAATTGATGCAGACTGTCCAAAAATTTTACAGCAAAAGTGTTCCATCTTAGCTTTTGCAGATGACATCATACTGTTCTCTTTATCTAGTAAGGGATTACAAAGATAGATCGACAACCTAGATGATATAGCAAAGAAACTGGACTTACAAATATATAGATTGAAAACACAAAAAACTGTCTTTGGAAAGGATAAATCTAAAGGAATATGAAAATTGGGAAATTAAAAGTTAGACATAGTTCCAACATATGTCTACTTGGGTATCACAATGACCTCAACTGGTACATGAAATAAACATGTGGAAAGAATATTTTCCCAAGCAAAAAAAAATGGCCCTGGCATTAGGGAAATTTAACATTGCGTATGGGGGCCAGTCCATAAAGCCTATGATGGCAGCAATTAGGGCAAAATGCTTAGCCCAGATTACATATGGTGCTGAGATATGGGACTTAAAAAAAGAGAGCAACTTATGGTTCCTATGCACAAGATCTTAAGGAAAATACTAACAGTATCAAGATCATTCCCTTCGACATATATAGGGGAACTTGGACTTCAAAACATAGAAGTTGTCCTGGATATGAAAAAAAAAATAATTACTGGCTTAGATTAACGAGACAGTCTCCTGACAGAATCTCAAAATCATGTTTAGTAGAAAAAGAGAATTGGTCCAATGGGAACTGTTACAGGTCACCATGTCTTGATGCAGTCTATAAAATGGACAGATACAAATTAAATGTCTTAAAGAAATATGTGGCATCTAATATTGCCATAAGTGTGCAATACAAGAATTATATTAAAAAAACAAGTCAAGAAATATTGGACTGACATGGACAGAGAAAAAATTTAAGTATCTAGATTTTCTCCATGGTTTGTAAACAACAATAAGAACAATTATAAACTGCAATTCTACATGGACATTCTGAATGATCCTAAATTAAGAGCTAGTTTCACAATTTATAAATTTGAAAGTTTTGATAGTAACATCTGATGAATAAAATATACAAAGCATAAAAACTTATCAGGTGAGTGTGATTGTAATCGGGGAGGTCCTCAAGATCTTATGCAAGTAATATGTCTATGTACTTGGTATAGTACACCAAGAGCGATTCTTGTTAAAACCATTTTCCAAGTGGATACCACTGAACAACTGGAAACTGACAATGTTGCACTTTTGAAAATTTTAATTTATAATAAGGATCCTGTGGCAATCAAGGCTGTAGCCATCTTTTTAATACTGTGGCTCGAATTAGAAAAAGATGGTAGCTGATATGAGGTGTGACAGAATATTGTATGAAATGATTGGTATTATCTGAATATATGTATAATCTAGCTGGCTTCAGTTCCCTCTTCCTGGAAATCAGCCACTGTTATTCCCTCCTAAGGGTGGTGACCACTCAGTTCGGGCATCTACCACCTATTTCTCTTCTCCTTACCCTTGCTAAGCTCCAAGAGCATGTGGTACTCTCTCAACTCTCCTCATTTCTTGACTCCTCTTCCTTCCTCACTCCTTTTCAATCTGGTTTCCATAAATCTCACTCTAATCTACCTCCCTCCTCAGGCTCACTGATGCCATCCTGACAGGTATGGACCAGGACCTGGTTACCTCTGCTATCTTCGTTGATCTGGCCAAAGCCTTCGACACTATAGCCCACACCCTCCTCCTAACACTACTTTCTGCGGCTGGGATCTCTACTCGAGCCACAGATTGGTTCCATTCCTACCTCATGGGTAGAACTCAAGCTGTCAAAATTGGCAACTCTCTGTCACCCCCCTCCCTATCCACACTGGCATCCCCCAAGTCTCAGTGCTTGGACTCATCCTCTTCTCCAACTTTCTAAATTCCCTCCCTTCTGCATGTACATCTGCATCTATACACATGTATGCTAATGGCACTGTCATATTTGTCTCAGGCTCCTCCATACCAGACTTGACAAGCAGACTCCAAGGGCCCAATTCTCAAACACTGCACCAAGATGCAAGGTGCATGCACCAAGCAGCAGGACACATCAGCACCCTCACCAAGACACAAGCAAGACATGATTCACAAATGCACCATGCGTGAATGCAAAGACCCGCTGCATCAAGCACCTCATGCACCAGCACAGCACCAGATGGCTACTAGCACCATGACGCAAGGTACATTGTGACAGGGTAAGACATGCAAGATGCAGGAGTGCAGTTCACAAAGGTGCCCCAAACAGCAGATTTCAAACACCTGCTACACCACACAGAGCTGATCTAAGGGGACTTAGAAAAAGGAAGGGAAGAGGCAGGGTAGTGTAACAGGACTGAGACACAGGACTGCAGCAGGACAGAGACAGACGAATCCCAGGAGGATATTTGCTCCACAGGCCCTATTGGGTATACAGCTGGCCAGGCAATGCCATAAGTGATGTGCCCACCAGGATGCACAACAGGGTGGCGCTGTACAGCAGGTGCACATAGCAACAGCAGACACCAGAGGCTTGCCACGTGTGGTACAGGCCACACACACCCACATGGACCTGACTGAGGAGCAGTGCATCACACAATACTGGCTTGGTAAGGCAGCCATGCACAGCTATGCCAGGAACCTGATGCTGACCTGAGAAGCAGGGCCCGGAGAGGCTGTGCCATACCAATAGAGGTGAAAGTATGTGCAGCTCCCACGGGTAATGGCCACTGGTGGATTCCAGACACTGAGCAGTGACACTGTGGGATTCTCACAGCCCCTGTATCATGGTGCCTAAGGGCAGTCATGGATGCCCTCACACACAGGTCGCAATCAATATGTCCACCTACCCACAGGCACCCAAGACCAACTGGCAAGCAAGCAAGGCTTCTACAGCACAGCAGGATTCCCACGGTGCTTGGTGCAGTGGACTGCACACACATTGCCATAAAGGCATCACTGGATGAACCAGAGACCTATGCCAACCAGAAGGAATGCCATTTCATGAATGTACATGCCATCTGTGACAGCAGGTGCAAAATACTTGATGTTGTGGCACAGTATCCTGGGTCCACCCATGATGCATACATCTACATGAACTGTGGAGTGTGTGAGGCCTTCCAGAGTGGGACACTCACAGACAGCTGGCTGATTGGTAAGGCACACACAGACACACACAGTATGGGTGGGCATGGGACGCATGTGGGCACAACACTAACCTACACCCCCTCCCCACAGGCAACAGTGGATACCCACAACAGCCCTGGCTGATGACACTGGTGAGGCATCTACAGAGTGCAGTAGAGCAACGGTACAGCAATGCCCACACAGCAACACGCAGTGTGATAGAGTGCACATTTGACATCCTCAAGATGAGGTTCCGGTGCCTTAATATATCAGGGGGTGCACTGCAGTACACACCAGTAATGGCATGCAAACTGTTCATAGCATGTTGTGTGCTGCACAATATAGCACTTGAACATGGCACACCACTGGCAGAGGATGAGGAGGCAACCAGTGAGGATGGTGACATTGCGGGGAGGAGGAGGAGGAAGCAGCAGGGCCTGCCATGACTGGCAACATCAAGGCCAGGCACAACACACACTAGCTGGACAACGAATGCGAGCTCAGCTCATTGCATCACATTTTGGATGAGCAGTGTGCAAGGACACAGGTACGCCAACACCACCATGCTGTGTGCTGGCTATGGACCACAGCCCCGAGACCATGGGATAACCACACGCATGCAATATCGGCACACACAACAGACACACTGGGCAGCAGTGCCATGGCATTGCGGGGAACAACAAAGCAGTGCCAGGAACCCAGGGACCACCGTGGCATGCACACACTGCAGGTGGACCGGAACAGCTGTGGTGATACGAAGGTGTCGCCACCTGGGCAACCACACTGGCAGTGGCAGCACAGTTCACACAGATGTGCCCATTGCCTGTGTGCTGACCCAGATGGCACAATGCACAGTGACACTGACAGCAGCATGAGTAGCGGGTGTCCATTGCTAGCAGGGGTGACGTGGATGAGCAGTGTAATGTAGGGATGGTGAGATGTGAGGGGTCCCATGCACAGCTGCCACAGTGCTAGGCAGCACAGACTGCATGGAATGGGAACAGCACTACAGTCATGTGTCACACAGCACATTGGTGCTGCTGCCAACATGCAATGTCATTGCATGATGGGCACCAGAGGTAGGCACAATGAGGATATGGAGGACTGTGTGGGTGGGTGGCTGCACACACCATGCAGCACAGCCACAGGTGTGGTACATGGGTGGGTGCAGTTCCCCCATGGCTGCAGGACATGGCTGTGTTGTAGCATACCCATAGGACATGCCATGATGACTGGCACAGTGTCACTGGAGGCATGCCCCCCCCCAAGCACAGGCGTGGTACCCTGCACAAATGCAGTGTGCAGAGACAGAGGGGATGACAACCTATGCACCGCAGGTTATGCTGTGCATCAACAATGGGAAGATGCATGTCATGCTGGATGGCAGCCGCAGCAATGCTACTTGCATACAGAGTTATCCCATATGCAACACACAATGCATTGCATGCTGCATACTGACACATGCTGTGTCATGTGTGCATCACATCTTGTGACTGGCAGGAAACAGGAACATGTAGCGCTCAGCCACCAGCACGTGCAGGGCTTCAGAAGCACATGCTAGGTTACACAGGACAGTGTAGCATGGGACACTGCTCCAAATACACTGCAGAGGGAGGCAAGGGACTAAAGCAGTCACAAGGACAAACAGCAGGTGGCAGTCCCAGTTGCAATGGCACACTGGAGCAGGGCACCTAACTTTAGTGATGAAGAGACTGTGCTTCTCATCACCCTGGCTGAGCAGTGGAGCAGGGTGATGTTCCCACAGGGAGCACAGCAGTCCAGCCTAGCAGACAGGGAGAGGGTGTGGTCCGCCATAGGCAGTAGACTCCAGGCAGTGTCTGGAATCAGGAGGACCATGCGGCAGGTCAGACACCAATGGAATGACCTGACCTGGAGGAGGGGTGGCTCCTTGCTCACCCTGAGGAGGATGGCATGAGAGGCAGATGTCCAGATGCATGGAGGACGGCAACACCAGTCAGGTATGTGTATCCAGTAACATGTATGACACACTGCACACCATGACTGCACAGATGGGTACTGATGATGTCACACACCATTATGTCTCCGCAGGAGAGGGCAGTGACACTGAAGGTCAAGGCAGGCCTAGGGAACCCGGACTGGATGGACATGGACGAGGACCCCACAGAGAGCAACATAGCCAAGGTAAGTGTACAGCAGTCATGACATGTATGTAGATGTGTAGGCTACTGTGTAGGGACCAGCAAGCGGGGAGATGCACACACACACATATGCTGGCAGGGCCAGAACAGGTGGCGTGGCTGGTGGTTGCTGGTAGGGACACGTACACAATGGACACGTGTGGGTGTATGTCCCACACATGGTCAGTGCATGTCACAGCCCATGCAACACATGACATGGCATGGTGATGGCCTGCTGGCCTTACGTTGGCAGTCCAGGCAACAGGCAGTGCATGGAGTGGCATGGGTGTGTGGTACACTCACTCACAGGCTGTCACATTGCTTTCCAGGTACCGATGGTGGTGCAAGGAGTGGGCAGCAGGTCCAGGATGCATGATGGTGTTCCCTGGAGTGGGCGATGTGACGCCTGAAGTGGTGTGGTGTATGAGCGTACACAGCCAGGACCCAGACAATGGCACAGGGTAGGCAACAGGTGGCACCACAACAGGTTGTGGAGGACACAACAGATGAGGAGGATGTGAAGGAGGATGTCCTTGGTGACCAACAGGAGCATCACCAGCATGCAGGGCCAGACAACAGTGCTGTGGGAATGCCTGTGGCAGGTGACACGGCCGACATGGCAACAGGCGGGGCCACCCCATGGTACAGCTGGATGGGTGAGTGCTGACCAGACTTGGGATGGTGATGCCCCTATGCATGGTGGTGGTGATGCAGCCCCTGAACATGGTCCAGGGCAGCCTGTGATTGAAAGGACATGTCACCAGACAGGGACGTAAGGAGTGAAGACAACTTGCAGCCCCAATCTCACACTCTCCGTGACTTTGCTCAGGGACTCAGCATGTCATCAGGCCCATGGCAAGGCTGCTGACAACCTAAATGATGCAGTGCATGACCTACTGGACTACCTGGACCAGATTGGTGGACATTGAGTGGTGGGCATGTGAGTTCAACATTGTCCTGGCCTCACTCATGCAATTGTGTACATGCTATGGACAGGGCACATAGGGTAGTATGGACACGGGTTACTGGGACTTCAGGGATTTAGTAACTGAGCATGCAATGCAGTTAATTGCATCACCATTGTATCCCTATTGCTGTTTGTGGGTAGCTGTGCCCATTGCATTGTGTACCTCTTGGATTATCTTCACTGTTGATGGTGTGTCTTGCTGTTGTGTTCCTAATACATTGTTGTTGCATTGTGCAAGCTGTGTCTGTGTGTCATTCTGTACTGTGCATGCGCATCATCTGCCTATGCTGTGTACTAGTCAGTGCAAGCCAATGTGTGGGTACCAGCCCACAGGGGCCTACGCAGGGCACCATGTGGACAACAGCGACTGCTGTCCAACAACATGTGGAATGCATTGCATTGTGCCACAGGTATTGTTAGTGTGACACACTTGGCACAGTGTCAGGACACTGTATCCCTGTGAGCCTGTGCCACCCAGTGTTGGGGTCCTCTTAGTTCCACAGTGGCATGCCACAGTGGTTAAGCCAAACCACCAGTCAACAAGGTGGGACCCCATAGTTTGGACCTGCATGTGCCGTGCATGTGACAATACCAGACTTGTGGGGCTGGGTGGTGTCTCACAGTATGTGGTATACCGCAGGGCCCGCCCAGCAGAATGCAGTGTGCAGCTCTGTATGGCTGCCATGGTGGCGAGTCCCACGGTGGGTACTGTGTGTGAGTTTTGGTCCTGGGTGGTATGTGGAGCCCCTTGTGTGGTGGGGAGGCAACAGTCCTGCAAAAACCATGTGCCCGGGTGTGGGGGCATGCTTGGCACCATGGACAGGTATGATGCCGTGTGTGCCAGAGGCCGTGCCTGTGCTGGTGCACCACCATGCTCCCTGGTCACATGGGGAGTTTGTCTGGTTGGTGGTCATTGGTGGTGCAAGGGTGTGGGTGTGCAGTGTGAGTGGTCTTTGGCATGCTATAGTGTACACACCCGGGTGCATGTGACTGATCTCAGAGGCTGGCATTGGGGCTGTGCAGGTGTCCAGAATGTGCCATCTGGGATGGTGGTGTGCATATTGCTGGCATGTGGGGGGTGCCATTGTATGGGGATTAAGGCTTGTGTGCATGTCCCATGCTGCAGTGACATGGCAGGGTGTGCCATAGCCATGGGCACTGTACAGGGGATATGGGGTACATGTGCATGCAGCACAGGTATGCATGGCACATGCACATGCACATCCATCTGTGGTGTGTGTTGTGTTGGGGTCCCTGCCCATGGTTTGGTGTGAGTACAGGACCATTGCATTGTGGTGGCCAGCAACATTGGTCGCCTTCCTCCACCTCTGATGCGCATGCCTGGCATGATGCACGCATCCTACCGGGTGTGTGTGTGCTGGTTTCCCTTTCTACCCTACAGTGGATGGTGGCTCACTCTGTGCAGTGCATGGTGCATGGTGGCTGTACCACCATGGTGCTGCTTTGTGTTGCATCCTGCAGTGTGGCACACCCTGTCTGCACCTCTGCCACAGGCGGCACTGTGTGCACCCTGTGCCTATGAGAATGACGTCGTGTCACTGGGGTATTTGTTGTGCTGCAGTGGTCCCTGTCATACCGCAGCTGTTGTCTCACCTCCCTCCAGTCCAGCTGCCAGCTGCTGCCATCTGTGCAACAGGTTCTCCTGCTGGTGCTCCTTGCCTGGTCATCCGCCTCTCACAGGCCATTCTACCTGCCTCAGGCTGGGCCCAGTTGCAGCCTCAGTATCAGGCTGTCAAGTGCTGTCCCAGCCTCTGTGTTGCACTGGGTGTTGGCATGGCCATGATGTTGTCCATCACTGCACTGTTCTGTGTCTGTCTGGACTGCTCCATGTCACTGACAGGCAGGTGGTTGTCCAGCCCCCTGTGTCCATCGTGTTCCAGTACCCCTATGTGCTTGTGAACACCATCAGCACTGTTACTGGGTGTGTTGCTACGGATGTCTTCTGTATCCCATGTGGCTGTGGCCCCCCCCTGCAGTGTGTGCCCCACTGCACTATGGCCATCTTCCACACCAGCATCACTGCATGGCTCCAGCCCATCCCTGATGTCTATTGGGTCCACTTGTCTGTCTTCAGAGGCAACTGCATCTGGCTGCTGGTCTCCATTGTGTGTTTGCCTGCTGTGTTTCCCACTGTCCTATCCTTGGGCATGGCTGTGCATGTCATGTGCTGTGTCAGCACTGTGTCTGGTTGTTGTCCCATAGGCTTCAACAGCTGCCCCATGCCCTGTGTTCCCTCATGGCTCTGCCCCACATCCTGTATGCTGGCTGTGCTCCCCATGCTGTGGGGGTCATCTCCTGCTCCTCTGTTGTGCTGCCACACATTGCAGTCTGGACATACCTGTGGGACCAGTGCAACACTGGCTGCTTGTTGTTGCATGTACCTTGCAGTCTCCTGCAGTGCTGTTGCCATTGCTGTTGTTGCCTCTGTCTGGGTGATATGCAGCATCATGCTGCATTCCATGATCGTGGTCTGCCATTCTATGGCATCCGTTTGGCATGTGACACACAGCTGTATGTCCTGGAGTAGCCTTGTTGTCTGTGTTGTTTGGCATGCCCCTACCTAGATTCAATGTATGATGGCTGCATGGATATCTGCCACTGTCAGCTGCAGCTGTCCCATGTGGGCAACCATGGCAGTGGTGTGTTCCCGTATGCTGCCTTGTATCCCTGCCAGCTCATGGTGTGCTGCCTTCTGGGTGAGCAGGGCATCCTGGCAGTATCGTGACAGGTCTTCCCAAGGTCATCATCCAGTGGCAGTGGTGTTGCACTATGTTCGCCTGTCCCTCCTGCCCCTCCATGGTCGTGTGGTGGTGCTGTGTGCCTGGCTGTCATGTCCTACAGTGGTGAATGCACTGTTCACTTGTCCCACACAGGCCATACCTTTTGTGCCCCTGCTGCTGAGTGTCCACAGTGGTCTGGTGCTGGTCTGCAGTCTTGGTCACAGGTGTGCTGTGCCCCACGGTGCTGCTGCTGTTGGACAGCATGGCATTGCTGTCAGTGTCACTTCCCTGTTGGTCATCCGCCTCTCTATCTGTCATCCTCCTGTGAGCCTGGCTCACTGTGCTGTCACTGGTGGATGCCTGTTGTTGTTCCTCATCACTGCTGCTGTTTCTGCTGTGCTCTGATGCTTCACTGTCACTGTGGGTCACAGCATGGTGTTGTGGTGGTGTAGCCTGCCTGGCAGTGGCATGTTGTCTGGTTGCTGTGGTCTGGGCACCTGATGGGTGTACAGACAGATGTGCACAGTGCATTACATCAGATACCCATGTGCTGGTATGTGTCCAGTGCCACTGTGCATGCCCAGCCTGTGGTGCCCAGTAGAGGGGTCACCTTCTGCATCCCATGCATCTTCATGGTGGCCCAGGCCACACTGTGTCCCTCTGTGCCTGACCCCCGGGTCTCTGTCCATTGCAGGTCCCTGGTGCCAATGTGGTGCATTGGCCTCCATTGGTGGTGCCACATCGGCTGTCTGCATGGTGGTGCCACCCGCCACATGCATGCCTGGTGCTTACCTTGTGCATGTTGTTACTGATACAGGTCTAGCTCAGTGTCACCCGTATGCTTCACATGCTGATCTGTGCCACCACACGCTCTCATGTCTGCTGAGGGGCCATGAGAGTCCTCCTCCTGTTGCTGCTGTGCAGCACCTGTTGTGGGCTGCCTTCTCCTTGGCATGGCCCTTGATGTCACAATGCCGCTTCTGCAGCTCCCTCACACTGCACCTGCTGGATGCCACTGCATTCACCAGTCTGACTACCTCATCCCATGCCTCCTGCCACTGTGTCCGTACCTTCTGGTCCCCTCCCCGGGACAGTAGCAGGTTTGCCTGTTGAATGTCACACACAGGTCAGGGCCTTGTACCATTGGCCATTATGCTCATGTGCACTTGTCACCCTCAGTCACACCTACCTGGGCCTCTATTGCATCCAGGAGGATGTCTGTCTCCTGGTCCATGAAGTTCTTCTTCCTGTAATGCCCAGTCTTCTTCCTCCATGTCCCTGGGGTTGGCTGCCCCTTCTCTTCTTTCTGCATCCTCTGTGGCTCAGCCACTCCTCTGCCCCTTGAGTTTAGATGCTGCCTGCACCTTGCGTTTTGCCTACACTATTTAGTTGATGCACTGTGCATACTTACACCATGTGCGCTGTGTCTGGTGCATGGTGCATTCCTTACAGAATAGGGTGCATTGCTGATGACGCAGGCCACTTTGGTGCACGGTGCATCCGATGCACCTTATACCGCTCTAAGGTCATTTTTGAGAATTGGCCTGCAACTATCTTTCATCAATATATAGCACTGGTTCCAGTCAAATCAGCTTTCCTTAAATGAGAAAAAAACTGTCTCTATGACTTTTGGCACTAGACAAAAACTCTCTAAACTGTCAGCCCTGACTTCCTTCCACACTCTGGATGGGACTAGTCTTGAAAATGTCACATCTTTCAAGTACCTAGGAGTTTGGTTCGACAGTCACCTAGACTTCTCTGGTCATGTGGACTACTTACACAAAAAGCTTCACCCTAAACTTGGTGCACTGTACAGGAACCGAGCGTGCATCTCTCTGCAGGCCGCAGAGCCATTGTGTAGAGAATGATTCTTCCCCTCTTTGACTACAGTGACACTATCTGTGCTAGTGCTCCCAAGTCTACCAGGCCAGTCTGGATCCACTCTTCCATTCCTTCTGTAGGTTTGCCCTGGACCCCCCGATTCCACCACTGCCACCTCATACCTCCCTCTCCTTCCTGTCTTGCAGCTATGACATGAGCCCATTGCTTTTCCTGTATTACTAAGTACTGGCTGGGCTCCTCCCATCCTACCTTGTGTCTCTTCTCTCCTCCCCATAAAACCCCTCCTACTCTCTCCATAGCTCTAACCTCTGCTCTCTAACTCTCCCGTCCAGGTGGACCTCGGCTGTGCAAGCAGCTTTCTCTTTCCGCCTTCCCAAACTCTGGAACTCCATCCCTGGCCCTATTCATTCTGCTACCTCCATCCACTCCTACTCCAGTCTTATACAGGATTACTCCGCCCCCCTCCTGTAACTGCCCCTGACTCCACCCCCTGTTATTGCTCCATACCTTCCTCTTCCTGGCTGTCCACTCCCCTTCTATCCTCCAGCCCTCTGACTTTCATACTACCTCCACCTCCTCCCTCCCCCCATTCCTCTACCTCCTCTACCTAACCCACCCTAATTCTGGATCTCTCTGTCTCCTTCCTATGATCTACCTTCTCTTCTCCCCTTCTACTCTCGTCCTTTGCTAGACTACCCTTAGCCACTTGCACTAACCTGGTTCTATCCCTATTCTTGTAGGCAAATGTTACTTACTGCTGTTGCTGCATTTTCTGTAAAATAATCCCTATGTATGCTTTTGTACATTCAATGTATATTACCTGATGTTAATTTATGATATATTGTATAAAAGTGTGCCTTAATATGAGTGTACATTCTCTGTAAATATTTTTATGCTGTATGGATGTTTATTTTTCCCTCTCCCCATCTCCCAGGATGCTTCTGGAAACAAGTTGTTTACGGCTCAGTATGTCTGTTCTGGTGAAACATTTGAAACAAATAAATAAATATGTGCAATCCACGTTGATCTTAATGTTATACCAATTACTTACCCAACTATGTCATTGGTGCTAAATATTGTGCAATATTGTGTTATGAAATGCTGGAAAATGTTCTTTTAATCTTATAAAACATTTAAAATGTTTTTATGATTTACTGGTGTGTATAATGACAATATTGTCGAACAATAAAGCATTTACTACAAAGGTAAGCAAGTAGTAAAGTCACCAATCGTTTGTAACAGACCTCCAGATTCATTACCACATCAATAGCTAGTCATTTAAAGATGGTAGCATGGCATCAGAACTTGTCATAGTTGATCCACAATGAGCTGATTCAACAATCAATACCTGTGTCTTTCCTGGATTGAGGCACATGACAGCTGGGGGGCATCTAATTGTTGATCTCTCAAAGGCACTGCCCTAAAAATGGGCTGCATTCTTCAAGTGTGCAAAATAGATAAAGTCGAGTATCATCTGCATAGCAAAGAAACTCAGCCCCATGCCACCTAATGATCTCACCCAGTGGCAACATGTACACAGTGAACAACACAGGCACCAAGATCAATCCTTGAGTGCAGCCACTCCAGAGATGAAGCTGCATATAGCAACATGCTGCATCATCCCAATACTGTAGGACTTAGACCAACTGAAAACAATGCCAGCAAGTTCCACATAATTTCTTTGTTTATCCAACAGCACAACATGGTCCACTGTGTGAAATGCCTTTGAGAGATCCAAGAGAACCAAGATGGAATCTCTCACAGTGAAGAGATTATGAAACACCCTGATGATAGCAGTCTCAGTGCTGTGACAAAGACTAAGTCCTGATTGGAGAGTCTTGTAGATGTTAAATTGTTCCAGGCGAACCTTGAGCTGTGTCACACATGTTCTTGATTACCTTCCCCAGAAAGGGAATGTTCAAGGCAGGCCTGTAGTTCGCCAAGTTGGCAGTATCCAACAGTGGTTTCTATATGAGAGGTTTAACCACAGCCCTTTTTAGGACTGTAGAAAAACACCCTGGTCAATGAACATCTGATAACATTGTTATAAACTGACCCCAGATATTTTTTATTTCTATTTATTTGATTCTAGGATCTTTAAGACAAAGGTTCTTTTACAAAGGTTCCACATCAGATGAGGGACAAATAGCGGACAAGATAATTAGAAACAAAACAACTGGAAAGAGCAATGCAATTTGAGAAGGCGGAGTGCACAACAGATTACGGTCAATTCTAAGCAGTTACATACATATAGTACTGTAGTACAGTGGCAATTGTAAGGAACAAGAAAGTGCAAAAGGGGAAGGGGAGAGAGGTTTAGGAGGGAAGGGGGTGAGGTAGAGGAGGTGAACGAGGGTAAGTAAGAGCATTATTAGGTGGGGCAGATTAAGTCAGGCAATCACAGGAGCTGGTGGCAGAGAGGAGGAGGTGGTGAAGGTTATATTTGAATGGGCCTAGATTAGGCAGGAAGGAGATGTCATTACCTAGGCCATTGAACCAGCTGGGACCTCTGTAAGTGAAGGATCTTTGCTCCTGCATGGTACGGCTTCGTGGAATATGCAGTAGCTGTGATTCAGAGCCCCTAGTGGGGCAAGGATTCTGTTCCCTGCAGAGGAGTGCCTGGGCACCTGAGGGGGCTAAGCCCATAGTTATTTTTTTTGTCATTAAGCAGGTCTGATACTTGATACAATTAGACAGTTGGAGCCACCCAGTTTGAAAGTATAGGTCACAGGTGCGGGTGAGGTAGTGGGAGCCAGTAATGAGCCTGCATGCTTTGTTAAGGGTCAGAGATACATGCCTGGGGGCAGAGGCAGAGGCCGAGCCATAGATGATGAGGTCATAGTCAATTAGGGAAACCACTGAGCACTGTACTGCGATCCTTAAGGCATCAGTGGTACGGCATTGCCTATGCCTGTAGAGAAGGCCGATGGGAGAGTTTGCTGCTTTTGAGACATTTACAATGTGGGTGCAATATGATAGATTACTGTCAATAGCGACTCCAAGGTATTTAAATGAATAAACCTGTTCTAGGGCTGCACCAAGGCCATTAGTGATCAAGAAGGGGTTGGGACCTGTGCTTGTTGTGAGAACTGCAGAAAAGCATGGACTTGGTTTTCTTGTAGTTGAGGACTAATTTATGCATACCAAACCAGTTTTCGATTGCAGAGAAACCAAGCTGAAGATTGTGCTGAAGGAGGTATGGGTCCTTGTGGGTGGAGTAAATGACGGCATCATCTGCACAGAGAATGACTTGTTTGGTGGAAGATTGCAATAGACTGTTTAAGAATAGGTTAAACAGGAGTGGCCCAAGGATGGAACCTTGGGGGACTCCTGAGCGAACTGGTCTTTCTGCGGAATGGGCATCAGCTATTTTCACTTTTTGAGAGTGGTTTTCAAGGTAGCACTGGAACCAAGCAGAGGATTCAAGGCAGAGTCCAGCAGAATGCAACTGAGTGATTAATAGACGATGATGGACAGTGTCAAAGGCCTTGGTAAGGTCTATGAAGACCACCCCAGTGAGGAAATTATTATCCAGAGATGTGGATGGCATCTGTAGAACTCAAGGAGGGCAGATGTAGTGCTGTGACCTTTTCTAAATCTGTGTTGTTGGGTGCAGAGGACGTTGTATTTGTCCAGGTAATCAGATAGCTGGTCTGCTACTGTATGCTCAAGGGCCTTGGAGAGTGGGGGTAGAATGGAGATGAGCTGATAGTTTGAGTGTAGAGCCCTGTCACCACTCTTGTGGACAGGTTTTCTAGTGGCGGATTTCCATTGGTCTGGAAATTGACCAAGGGAGAGGGAGAGATTGAAAATCACAGTTAGAGGTGATAGGACTTCATCGAGAGTAAGGGACAGTAGTTTGAGGTCGAGAATCACCACTTATCCTGGATCTGGCAAATGCCTTACTGATGTACTTGTGGGCTTCAGGCATCCTGACTGCTTTGAAGTGGAACAGTGGGTGGTTAGCAAGGTGGGGTGGTAGAGGTGGGGAATGTAGGCAGAGTATCAGCATCGAAGTAGTCTAGTGGGAGAACACTACTGAGGATCTGAGAACATGATATTGAATGTATTGCAGTAGTAGTAGGGTTGAGAGTTATTTCCCCATCAACATTCAACATGGTAGGAAAGGTATGAGATGCCCTTCCAGTGACTTCTTTGAGGTTGCTCAGAAGGATTTCCCTTACCCAGGAATTAGTGAGAACTTTGTTATAGTATGTACCTTGGTCTTGTGGGTGGATTTTGTGCATTCGTTCACGGGCCCGTTTATAGTTCAGTATATCAGCTTGGATCCCTGTTTCCCAAGCCCAATGCCAGAGATGATCCCAAGCTTTCAATTGTGCTAGGAGTTCTGCAGAGAGCCATGGATTACAGAGGCCTTTTACTTTGTGCTTTAGGACAGGGGCATAGGAATTACAGGCAGCATTGAAGGAGCTGATGAAAAAGTCCAGGGCTGAGTTGACATCTGTTGTGCAGAAGATCAGGGACCAATCATGTTGCCTGAGTTCTGATTTGAGGTGTTTCAGCTGACCCCAGAGTAGGACTCTACTGTTGATTAATTTGAGGGGGCATGCAGAATGTATTCGACCATTGACCTAGGACAGGGGAATGGTCACTTAGTGAGTTGGGAAGGACGGACACATTTGAGATACGAGATGGATGGCTGGCCAGGATTCAATCTAGAAGGGTACTAGTGCCAGTTTTGTAGTTGTGTCTAGTAGGGGAGTCAACCAACTGGGCAAGATTGGTTGCTGCAACAGCATCCTTGAAGCCCCAGTATCTGGTGCCAGCTAATTTATGTTAAAAGTCACCCAATATTATTGACTCAGAGTCTGAAGGTAGGGACGGATGAGTCCAAGACCGAGTTTAGGCCTTTAAGTTGCTCTTTAGGAGTATATATATACAGCAGCAACTGTCAGAGATTTGTTGTGGGCCCCAAGCAGAATTTTTATGGGAAGAATCTGTGAGGAAGTATCCGAGATAGGGAACATATAGATTGGCCCAGGAGAGACTCCTTAAGGTATAGAGCACAGCCACTTCCTCTTTAGAGCCCTATCAAGTCTAAAATGTTGTAGCCAGGCAGGCACAGTTGCCATATCAGGGATTTTGGAGACAGCCAGGTTTTGACAACTGCAATAATGTCGGGATTGTGTAGGGTAGAGAATATTTGCAAGGCATTGAGTTTAGGCAGGAGGCTACAGATGCTGAGAGTTGATGAGGGTAAGTGTCCCAGAGTGACACAGATTGGGGGCTGAGCGGTGGTATTTGGTCCAGGGTTAGGATGTATATTCCCAGATAGCAGCAGCAGAAGGAGCAGGAGCTTCAGTGTGCACCAGTGCAGTTGTTTGAGGAGGGATTTGCTCTTCCATTTCATACAGGAGGCGATGGCGATGAGGTGAACTCGGCCCCAGAGAGAGGTCAAATACGCCAATGTGGTGAGAGGGAACAATCGGACATATGGCACACCCATAGTTCCAGTAGTGCTGCCAGCAATTTATAGATTTGGTTGAAAATGGGGACCAGGTCTGCGGGACCAGTGCCCTTATTTGAGTTGATATGGTCAATACGGTAGCTTAAAGGGTGAGCAGGGAGAGAGGCCCAGGCAAGTAGAATAGGGAAGAAGAGGAGAAGGATAAACAAATGGAGAGGTAGGAGGTACCAAGCCATTTTGTTCATTGTGTTCAGAAGGGATAGGAGATATAACCAAGGGAAAACAAGGATGGGATTGCTTGGTAGTGAATGGCAGGCAAAGAGACAAGGGGAGGGAGGTTTGAGGGGGAGGAGCGATAGCAAGGGACTAAGAGAGCAAGTGAATGCTGAGGGGAGAGAGGGGATGGGTATGTACAGGAAAGAAAGGAGGACCAAAGATTGATAGGTCCAATTAGGAGTGGCGGGTAGGACTCAAGAGTGAGGTGAGTGGAGCTCCAGCCTATATAATTAAGGTTGGAAGTGGGAGTAAAATTTTGGCCAAAACCGTACAATGCTATGGACGCAAAAGCCCAGAAAATCAAAAGAAAGAGCAGAGCAGAGTTTGCAGGGCCTATCAGAGGCTGGGCAGAAAGCGGGAGACCAATCAGCGCTGATCTGCAGCAGGTGGTGGCCAATCGGAGTTGCTCAATGCTTCCCGGTGAGGCGGTAGTCTTACCCAGCTAATGGAGTGCTCCAGGCGGCATGCTGAGCTGGATCGGGTGGCTGGCTGTGGTAGCCGCGGCCGCTCAAGAGGTAGCCCAGTCAGGGGCTGGCGAGATCTAAGGGAGGGAAAATCAGAGCAAAAGATTAGTAAGGGAGGCGGAGAAGAGCAGGACAAGAGGTGACATGGCAACTAAAGAGGGGGCATGGAGAGCAGACAGTGAAGTAAGAGACTAGGAAGTGAAAGAGTGGGGGAGGTGGCGGCAACCAGCACCCAGACAGAGCAGGACAGGGGAAAGGCGCCAGGACAGGACAAAGGGAAGAATAGACAGAGGCAAAGCAAAGAGATGGGACACAGCTGGGGAGACGGGTAGGATCAGAGGAGAGTTAGAGGTGAAGGCAGGGGCGGTATAATAGCTAAATTGGGAACAGTTCTATAGACAAAACATTTCCTGAGACAGTACACTTAAAAGGCTGCAATTTAGCTAACTAGGCAAGCAAAGCACAAACAAATAAGGGAGGGGACGAATCCCAAGGCAGGCAGACTAAATCACTAGCAGTCCTTACAAAAGTTAAGCATAAACGTACACTTAAATGGAAGGTAATTAGGCTAACTGAGCAAGGAAAACACAGTGGAATACAGGCAATAACAAAATTTTGGCCAAAGCTGTACAATGCTATGGGCGCAAAAGCCCAGAAAATCGAAAGAAAGAACAGAGTTTGCAGGGCCTATCAGAGGCCGGGCAGAAAGCGGGAGACCAATCAGCGCTGATCTGCAGCAGGTGGTGGCCAATCAGAGCTGCTCATTGCTTCCCTGTGAGGTGGTAGTCTTACCCAGCTAATGGGGTGCTCCAGGCAGCATGCTGAGCTGGATCAGGTGGCTGGCTGTGGTAGCCGCGGCCGCTCAAGAGGTAGCCCAGTCAAGGGCTAGCGAGATCTAAGGGAGGGAAAATCAGAACAAAAGATTAGTAAGGGAGGCAGAGAAGAGCAGGACAAGAGGTGACGTGGCAACTAAAGAGGGGGCGTGGAGGGCAGACAGTGAAGTGAGAGGACTAGGAAGTGAAAGAGTGGGGGGGTGGCGGCAACCAGAACCCAGACAGAGCAGGATAGGGGAAAGGTGCCAGGACAGGACAAAGGGAAGAACAGACAGAGGCAAAGCAAAGAGATGGGATGCAGCGGGAGGGGGAAGGGGAAGGTAGGATCAGAGGAGAGTTAGAGGTGAAGGCAGGGGGCCAAGGGCAGCCAACTAGTAACCAAGTAGGCCCAGGGTCTGAACAGCATCAGGTACAGTAGGGTGCAGAACTGAGTTCACACAAAGCACCACCTCTTTAACAACTGGATGGAACTCAGTCCTTGTTGGCAGATCATTATTGCCCCTTCTAGACTGGGTATTGTCTGACCATGACAGGCCACTTAAGGAAATCCCAGTCTGAATAGAGAATATCTTGGCAAGAAAGAACCAGCTAAACTCTTCACATTTTTTAGCAGAGAAGACTCAATCAAATCACAGAGAGGAGGTGTTAAGCAACCTGTCTATAGTGCAAAAGAGCTAAGCTGGCTAGTTCTTACTTACATAGAAACCTAGAAAATATCAGCAGCATCCAGTCTGCCCTGTTTTACATTATTCTACCTCTGGACTTATTGTCAAATGGAGCTTATTGTGCTTGCCTCCTCCCCTTGCCCCCTGCCTTATCGCTTCCCCCTGTGTGACTATTAAGCCTTTTACTCAGTCCCATCTGTGTTTGAAACCATTAACGGTTCTTTTACCCTCCACTTCTGCTGGTAGGCTGTTCTATGGCTCAGTCAATCTCTCTGTAAAATAAAACTTTCTCGTGTCCCAACTGAATCTCCTCCTCCTCCTCCCCCCCCCACCAACTTCCACTCATTTCCCCGTGTTCGTGATTCACCATTCCTGCTGAATATTTCCTTTCAGCCTACCTTGTTCACTCCTCTAAGAACTTGATATCTGTCCTATCACCCTTCCTTCTGCTCTCTAGGAGTACAGCTTCAGAGCCTTTGACATGAATTCTGTCTTTCTCAAGGAGATTGCCTGCTGATACTCAAAATAGTGAGCTCTCAGCACCAATTTATCCTCTATACCAGTGCCAATGTATCTTCAAAAGTGGCAGACAATACTTGACAAGTAGCCAAAAAGAGTACAATTAGATGACGCACGCTTGCAACACAGGACAAGACCCCAAACTAGTGGTTAACACATGTGCAATAAGCACAGCACAAAATGCTATCTACCAGGAAAATGAGAGAACAATGTTGGAGTAGAAAAAAACTAAAATTAAACAGGTTGCGGTGCCAAGTTGGCACTGTGGGAATTACAGATTGACTGCCACACTAGGTAGGGATTTTTTCTTACTCTGCTCCCTCTCTTTTGCCCAGCTTAAGCTTCCAGCCTTTCACAGTGGACCCTCTTGTATAACAGCTGACTTGAAATGCAGCTAACAATCCCATTCAGACATAGGCAATGTCAGTCCCTACTTTTAGTAGGCGCTGTGACTCACTGTACTGTAGATTGGTGATCCACAAACTTTCCAACTACTGGAGACCCATGTAGGGATCCTTCTTATGTGAAACAAGATGGATCTTGGCTGCTTTGCCAATGGGCTGGCTCCTACGTGATGGATAGAGTTGGACTTCATGGCCCTCCAGGCAGCCTCTTTGAGGAAACACCATCTCAGCCTTCCTTTTCAACAGTTCAGGGCTTCCAGGAACTGGAGAATACAGAGGACTTGAGCTACATTTAGGACCAGGACCCTTTGACAGCTCCAGGGCTCAGCAAGTCCTTCCAGCCTAGTCAGAACAAGGATCCTCTCTCTTCATCTGTACAGATGCTGACCCACTGCTTCAGAAAATTCTGGTTTAAACAGGAAATGATGCTCCTTTTTGCTCTACAGCTGGAATACTGTGCACTATCCCCTCCAAAGGAAGAACATGGATGCAGACTGCCTGCAGAAGGTTACAATGGGAAAATGTCTTTCATCTGAGCATGTTAATTCCACACATGCTTTTATTCATATGACAGTACACTACATGAAATAACTCTTGCTTTAATCTCACTTTTTTAAACTGAGTGTAAAAAGCTGTGTGAAAGATTTTCTCACTTTTCTAAAGCAATAGGCCGATTTGATACTTTTATGTGATAACATATGTTATAAAAGGTCTCAGAATTGTTGCAATCTGATTGACTTAAGCATTTTGAGACCCGTATATCAATCTATGTTACAGTGTCATATACAGCCTTATCACATGACCCACAAATACTAGTACTGTGACCATATGGCAGTCATGAGTTACTTGGCTTCTTGGTTGCAATCTTACCACTACCACTTGCTTGTCTTCTGACCACTACTACTTGCTTGTCTTCAGTTATACTATGGAAGGTTGTTAGACATGAATATAGTCCACACACCAAAATAGTAAATAATGGCCGATGGGTATTAATATTATTTGATAGATTGTGTAAGGCTGGGATATACAGAAAGAAAAGAAAGCACAAGACGTGGTTAGTCTGGATGCTTATAATGGTGCTTTGTTACTAATGTTTGGAGACATACATCAAATCTGAGCCCCATTCAGACCATGGGGTAAAAGAAAGTTTTGAGTCAGATGAAAAGGTCTTGTTACTGTTACCTACTACAGAAAAAAACTGTTAATGAAGTGGAAGGGCTATATTATGCAGATAAATATGCCAGTACAGTTGACTATGAGAAATGAGATCTCGATAGGAAAAATCCTACAAAGATATACCCTGCTAACCTCCTGAAGAAATGAGTTGAAAAACATCAAAGTTTGCTTTGTTAGTATTACCAGAAACTGCTAAAGATGATATTGATATAGCTTATGACAGACTGGAATGAACTGTAACGTCTGTTGCTATAAAGGTGAATGTTTCCTTACCCACAGAAAAAACTGCAGAAATTTATAACTTGGTGAAGTCATTTAAAAGTACTTTTACCATACTGTCAAAACAAGCAAAAGGGATCGAGCATATAATAGTAAAAAAGAAAGTTCACTGTATCAGACAAAAGAAATACAGATTACCAGAGCAGTAAAGAGCAGACATGGTTAAGGAAATACAAAAAAATGACACTTTTCTGGCTTGCTAGGCAGAAGCTTCATGTTTTTCAAAGGAGAGAGCTGATTCATTCATATCTTGGCTCTTTCCTTTGATCTATGCTACCCAGCAAGCACAGCTGCTCTGTCATGATCAGCCTGCTGAGGTTGAATGACACCCTGTAACAAAGAAAACCCTCCATCAATGTCTGTTGCTGCCGCCTTACTGTTCCACCACCCAACCCTCCCACTCAGCACCCACCACCCCAACAAACACAACACTAGCACTTGGGGTGCCTCAATCCTCAGTGATGCCACCTGGCATAAAGAAAACTGTCCTCATAGTATTTTTTAAAAAATATGTATACATTCTGTAGCACAGAAAACTGTCCATCAATGTCTGTTGATCACCCCACTGTAACTGTCCCCTAACCTGAACCTCCCTCTCAGCACCCACCCCCACACAAACATAACAACACAATGGGGTGCCCAGTCCCCTAGTGTCACCACCTGAAAATAAGAAAATTGCCCCTAATAATCTTTTGTTGTTTTTTTATTAAATGTACCCTGTAAAAGAAAGCTGTCCATCAATGTTTGTTGCTGCTGGAGCCATTAGTCCCCAACCCAACCCTCCCACTCAGCACCAACCACCCCAAGTGTCACGCCACCTGAAATAAAGTCCGTCCTAGTATTTTTTAAATATACCCTGTAAAAAGAAAATGTCCATCAATGTATGTTGCAGCTGCTGCCATTAGTCCCCCACCTGTTCCTCCAACTCAGCACCCACCACCCCACTGCCCCCCAGTCCTAACTTACCCATTGGGGGTCCAACACTTTAATCTTCTCTGGACCACTGACACATCTTCACTCTTGAAAGCTGGACCATGAAATGAGGAAATCAGGTATGTGGTTCAATGTATTTCAATGGGGTTTTGAACTTAGTGACATAACTTGGTCATTTTTGAATATTTTTGTCCCAAATTTTCAACATGCCTTTTTTAGGGATCCCACCTTATGAGCAATGGCAGTGAAATTAGACAAATCAGTCCTGAAAGCTGATTTTTGTGGTCACTGCATAGAATAAACTTTGGGACAGGAGTTTAAAATTTTCTCCACCCTTGTTCATTAGGTGGGGTCATAAGAAGGCTATGTTGAAAGTTTGGGGTAAAAACAAAAAAAAAAAACAAAGATACGAGCCTATATTGAAATTTGCAAACGCAGGCTCATAACTTTGGTAATTTTTAATATTTTGACCCCAAATTTTCAATGTAGCCATTTCTTCACAGCACCTCATGAATGTGACAGCTGTAATTTTTCAGATCCACCCAAAATGTGTTTTCATATCCCGAATGGTGATTTTGCAGTTGCTGCATGAAATCACCTTTTGGCAGAAGTTGAAATGTTCTCTGCCCTTGTTCATGAAGTGGGATCATAAGAAGACTATGTTGAAAATGTGGGTAAAATATTGAAAAAACATCAAAGCTATGAACCTGAGTTGAAATTTATGAACACAGGCTTGTACTGTAACTTTGGTAACTTTCAATATTTTGACCCAAACTTTTCCATAGCCATTTCTTCACAACACTTCATGAATGTGACAGCTGTCCTTTTCAAATCCTGGCCAAAGTGTGTTTTCATGTCCCAAAATGTTATTTTGTGGTCATGGCACGAAATCACCTTTTGGTAGGTGTTGAAAATGTTCTCTGATCTTGTTCATGAGGTGGAATCATAAGAAGGCAATGTTGAAAATTTAGGTACAAATATTAAAACAACAAAGTTATGAGCCTGCATTGAAATTTATGAACACATGATCATAACTTTGGTAATTTTCAATATTTTGACCCCAAATGTTCAACATAGTCATTTCTTCACAGCACGTCATGAATGTAACACCTGTCATTTTTTCAAATCCTGGCCAAAATGTGTTTTCTCACTTATGGCTCGAAACACCTTTTGGGCAGGATTTGCAATATTCTCCACCCTTGTTCATGAGGTGGCTCATAACAAGGCTATGTAGGGTCATATGATGGCTATGTTGGAAAATTGGGGTGAAAATATGAGAAAATAAAGTTACAGTATAAGTCTACATTGCAATTTTTCAGTCCATGCTCGTAACTGGTAATTTTCAATATTATGACCTAACTTTTCAATATAACATTTTTTCACATCATCTCATGAATGTGACAGTTTTCATTCTTAAATCCTACCCAAAATGTGCTTTAACACAGTTCTATATCACAATGGCGATCACCAAACAGCGATCACCATTATAGCAAGTGTGCATTGCCAAAAAGCAAAACAGCAACGTACACTCATCAGCAACACCACAGCTGATAGCAAGAAGCATCATTTATGTGAAGGGCTGTGCCCCCTACACCCCCACTGGTGGTGGGTTTCATCTCTCACACACACCCCTGATTTTAGATTACCAACTCCAGGGGGTGCATGTCGAGGAGGAGGAGACAGTCCCAAAGAAAAAAACAAATTCTGGCCAAAGCAAAAGTATGCCCCTCCCAAGCCCAGAACCTTGAACCTGCTGCACTGAAGCTAGCCACCCTCACCACCCACCACATGGCTAGCTCGGCAGCAGTATGCCACACTACCCTACACAAACCCTTTTCCTATCCCTCCCTTCCGTTGCCATTCTACACTGCCACTAACCCTCCCTTGCTTATCCCTACCTTGCAGTATTTCCCTCGCTACCTTACAGGGTCATTGACAGAGGAACTGCAATGAGTCACTCATAACAGAGTCACCCATTTGCAGTTGCCAATATCACTGGATACCCTTTAACGCTTGTGGCACAAAATGACGTTTCAGCCATTATTTTATAAAAGATACCTGTCATGCTCAGAAAGAGTGGTCATAAACAGATTATGTTGAAAATGTGGGGTTAAAATGAGAAAAAAACAACTATGTTCTGAGGAAACAAATTGTTCTAACATTTACTCATAGTTTTATTTTGTTGCAGATTTTGACCCCTAATTTTCATCATATCCCTTGTGTTACCCCTCCTCCTGAACATCGCAGGTGTCATTTTCCAAATCCCCTCTGAAACTTGTTTTCACAGTTGCACAGTAAAATCACCTTTCAGATGGGATTTTAAAAATTCCACCTGTCTTGATCATAAATTCAAGTCATAAAGAGACTGTTGGACATTTGGGGTCAAAATGTGGGAGCACACTTAAAAGTAGATATTGCCTCTCAGCTGCCCTATCCTGGGTAATTACAATCTAACAATGTGTCAAAGCTGGACACCACTGAAAATGAGATATTGCATCTAATCTGCTCTATCCTCAGTAAACAGATAATAAAAATGAGTACAAGCAAGACCCGGTACAACAGCAATACCAGCAGTGAACATTTGGCATCAACAGTTGCTTGTTCTAGTCATGTGCCCAGTTTCCTTAATCCTGTTTACTTTCATATAATATATACCTTGCTAAATAATACCTAAACCACTTTCTTTTCTGTTCAGGTTTCAGGTGAGCTCTGCATAGACTTCTAATATGTTTGCTGCTGCTCTTTTTTAGTAAATACCAAGCCCTGAAAGTAAACAGGATTACAGAAACTGGATACTTGAATAGAGAAAAAAAATAGGTGATGTAAAATATTTGTCTGTCTTAGATTCGCTACTGAAGAGTTAACGAGCTTTTTGGTAAACCAGGTAATAGAGGATGTTATTATTTTATACAGCTGCCAGTCACAGAGATATGAAAAAGGAATAGAAGATTGACAGATACATTCAGCAGACAGTCGTATCAAGTGAATGAGGCATTTTTTTTTATTTAAAAGTATAATGAAAAGTAAAAGAAAATATATGTCTGAAAGTAGCTTGTAATTTTCTTAATTAAACTTATGTTGGATTAATGTACTAAGAAATTAATGAATTAAGAATGTTTAACACATATGAATAATTGTTTTGAATGTAAATAAATATAGTCAATTATATTAGACAGCTTATCAATGAATAGTGAGACTGTATTATATTAAAATGAATAGCAATTCTTTTTGTTGTTTTTATTTCTTAAAGTCATATTTTCTGATGCAGCTATGTTAATAAAAGCAGTGAAACATTGAATTTTTATGACTTGATGAGCTGCAAAAATAAAAGCAATACACTGAGACAGTTGGTGAGTGCAGTCAATTTACTAACATTTTTTGATGCTTTAGGATTTTCCCTGTATTCGGTACAGACACCTCATATTTGTTTTTCTTATTTATCACAGGGTTGATTCAGCTGTCTTTTGTGACGTATACATATTTAAAGCAGGAAAAAGTAATATTGGGGCCTATGCACTACAGGGTGGGAATTATGTGCCAGAAGCACGTATCCTGTCCGCATAGCTCTGCACCTGTGGATAGATGCGCACACCAGCCGATTAATCAATGGCCGCCACCTGTTGCTGCTCCACCGCCTCCAATGTGCAGAACTCCACAGGGTGGCTGATGGTGAGTTGTGGACTCATGCAGGCATCCAATTGGATGCCTGCAGGTCTCACAGTGGATCCCTTACACATTACAGCATGGGTCTGGGTGCAGGAATGACTACCGCAGGCACCCAGACCTGTGCAACATGGCCCTTGTCCTGCAATTTCCCCAGCCCAGCTCTGTACTGCAAGGTGCCCTCCTGGTGCACAGAAGGGCCCCTGGTAGTGGGACCCCACCCCATCCCACAGTCAGCCCCCAGCTGTGCCTGACCCTCAGATGAATCCCCCAGACCACGTTGCCCCATCTTCAAAGAGTACCCCTCAATGAGCCCCTATGGGACCGCCCAGCCAGGACACCACATGGTACATCCCCTGTCCCTGTTCTGGTGACCCTGCTCCCCCAATGCTAGTCTATGCCCCTTGTGCACACAGGTACCCCACACCTGGACCAGCCACATCTGGCCCGTGCCCCTGCTCCCACATTGGTGGTCAGTGTTCCCCATGCACCACAAAACTGACAACCCTCCCCTGCCCATACCTGTCCATTGGTTCTGTGGCCAGGAAAGGCCAGCAGTGCAGCCCTCCTCACACATTCATGGCTACTGGCCATTCAAGGGATGCCAGGAGCGCACTGCCTATTTATAGGGGCATGCTCCTGGCATCCCTTGGATAGCCAGTAGCTGAGGAGTTGTGAGGGGGGCTGCACTGCTGGCCATTCCTTGCCGCGATACCAACAGATATGTATGGGACTGGGGGTGGGGTTGTCGGTGCTGTGGCCGGTGGGGGGAACACTGACCACCAATGGTGTTGCAGGGTCCAGGATCAGGGAGTGCAGGCAGGTATGAATGCAAAGCAGGGCAATGGTTGAGGGACCATGGAACATATGGGGTCAGAGCAGGCATATGTGGGTAGGGGGCTGTTAATGTCCAGCAGGGGTTTTGCTGCCAAGCGCAGGTCAGGGGCAGATCTGTGCACCCCAGAGCACCTGCTCATGCGGGCACTCGGATGATCGGCTGGCCCATCCCTCCCCATCTGTCTAGTGGGCTGGGCTGGCATGGCTGTACAGTCCCCAGTGCCACCATGAACAGGCAGCTGTGGTCCGTGGGGGCACGCAGTGGGTTACAGCAGGGTCTCCCCTGGCATAACCTGCACTCTCCTCTGCACCCCTATGGCCAGCACTACAAGCCATAATGCATGGCATGTAGTGCTGACACGTCCCCCGCCTGTGGCATGTTGCTGTCTGAGCTGCTGGGGGAGCGGGTGTGTAGGGGCTATGCACCCAGTTTGTGCATCCCACATGGGGGGGTGCAATGGGTGCGGAGTAGCTAAGTGCCATGGTTCTGTGGCACAAATCCACTCTGCACATTCGCACACAGGGCCCATTATGAATAATTACATGCCCATTTCTTTATTAGCAGTGATGTTGACGGTCCTGGGGAAACTGGTGATGAAACAATTAAACAGCCACCTTCAGCTTAATAACATACTGAGCAGCAACCAATCAGGCTTCAGGAAGCATCATAATACCACCACATACATTTTTAAGGTTGTAAATACTGTACCAGTGCAATGGAGACTGACAAATATGTTGGCACCATTTTTGTAGATCTCTCCAGGGTCTTTGACACCATCTACCATAGTATTATATTATGAAAAGTATGTGATGTGGGCATCAAAGGGTTGTCTTTGACCTGGTTTGAGAGTTACGTAACAGGTTGCAGGCAGTCAGTAGAAGTATGGGGCTCAAGAACAGATTGGAGACAGGTCAGTAGGGTAGTTCTGTAGGGTCCATATTGAGCAACTTGCTGTTCTCATTGTATGTGAATGATGTGGAGCAGTCACTCCCAGGGGTGGAGTTTCATATGTATGCTGACAATACGGTACTGTACAGTCTGAGACAAACTGTTCGTCAGATACAGGTGAACCTCCAATAGGGTTTCAATCAGCTTCAAGACTTCTTGGGACAAAACAGTTTGGTTCTGAATTAAAAAAAAAATCCCAAGTGATGCTATTTAGATCTAATAGGAAGATAGCTACCGGGGAAGTCCTACAGACTATAACAGTATATGACAATGTCCAGCTGTCCCAGGCTGCTGTGTATGAATACTTAGGGGTATGGCTGGACTCGCACCTCTCCTGGGAATATCATATTGAAAATATTGTCAAAAGGATTGGCCCAAGGTTACGATTTGATTTGAAGAGCTGACACAGCAGAGGTGATTTATTTTATTTTGTTTCAAACTTGCAGGGTTTGTGTAAGTGAATAAGCAGAAGAGCTTCGGATTTGGATTTTTGTGTTCTGTTTTTGTTTACTGTTCTGTAATTCTCAGTAGCCAGGAAAGGGGACTGCTGTAGTTAGCAGAACTGCTTCCCTTTACCATTGCACTTGAGAACTTTTCTTTTAACTCGTTTCTGTGGTTTCTCACTGATTGTTTCTCCCTATCCAGGAACATACTGAAACATCTTTCTGCATACAGGGAGCAGGGTCACAGTTGTCTAAAGGCACTCCAGACAGATGCAAAATGCATTCCTACCTGGCATCCAGCTAACCTGATTGTTTCTGCAGGGAGGCACTTAGGCCCACCTACCCATCCCTCAACCCATCCATTCCAGGCTCATCTCCTTTCATGGGAACGGTGCCATGCCCTTCTGTCTCTCATACCACAGGAAGACATGGTACTAAATAACCCATAGTCCCAAAAATAGTTTTTCTCTTACACAGGACCTTCTATTTCCATCCACTCATCCTCACTTCCTCCATAGGAACAGTAAAAAAATATATATATATATATATATAGGTTTTGATGTTTCCTTCATACACAGGACACTCTATTTTCGTCTGCACTTCTCCTAGTGACGGAGGAAGAACTATAAAAACAACAACAAAAATAAATGAAAACCTTTCCTTGTGTTTCCATCCTAAGTACAGGTCAGAACTTTGTATTTTCCTATCCCACTCAGGAGGACTTACCTTCTGTATCATCCATTTACAGTATAGGGCAGGTCTTATTTTTCATCTGGCACTACTCTTTGGAATATGGACATCATAAACTGCAAGTATTGCAGGACCCTAATCACCAGAGCTTATGCATTGCAGGTGGGGCATTGTGGTACATGTCTACCCTCAGTTACCTGTGTACTCAGCTCCACGTGGCATGGGCTGAGATAAACTACCCTCAGGATGCAACTTGACTGCACAACACAGAACAACACTTACATATTCGACCTTTAGGCGCTAACCACAAACGCCACTCCCCAGAGGACCAGCAGATCAGGGGTGACAGTTGATGGAAAATCAGGAAGCTCAACCAAATAACATGCCCAGGGTGACTCCAACACCAATCCATTTGTAAATAGGTTCTTCCACTGTCATCCATTCCTACACTTGGGCAAACAAGCCAGAGGAGGGGCCCTCATGCAACGACAGAGGGTCAAACCAAAACAAAAATCTGAACACAACAAAAGCGTGCACTAATAATAGGAGACTTTATGGTCCATGGAGTAGAGTCTCACATCCACCAAAGTAGCCCATTAGAGACTGTGGTCACATGCCTCCCAGGAACATTGGCAAGGAGGAACACAAACGGCATTGAATGAATTGTACGAAACACCAAGCGAGACATGCGCATTCTGATCCATATCGGTACAAATAACATAGCTAGTCATTCTGTGAAAGAAACTAAGCAGAATCTTTCAAAACTAGGAGAAAAACTAGCTTACATTTCGTCCAGCGTCTCTTTCTCAGAGAGTCTACCTGTGTAGGGAAAGGGGGCCAACAAGTAGAAAATCAGAGAGGATGCAAGTCAAGGCAAGGCAAATTTTATTTTGGGGTGCCCAATCCCAGAGGCTCTGGGTGCCGTACAAGTAAAACACATGCAAAATACTAAATAAAATAAACACAAAAGTAAATAGATCACAGCAATAATAAACAAACAGGCCACAGGGAATGGAAAAGGCCTGAGCTTAAAAACAGTTACTAAAAAGGGGGTAAACCCAGGAATAGGATCTAGAAGACAGTGTCTGGGAATGCCTGACTAAGCGTGCCTTGAATACCTTGATTGAAGGGGCCTCCCTTACAGCTGGAGGAAGTGAATTCCACAGGATGGGGACAGCGACACTAAAAGCTCTGTCACTGGCAGTTTTCAGCCTCATGCTGGGAACTGCAAGGAGGCCCCTGGAGGATGAATGGAGGAGCGGACAGAGGCAGCAGGTATGAGAAAGGCTGACAGGTAGCAAAGGGCCCAGTCCATGGGGCTCTAAAGGGTGCAAGCCCACCTTGAAGAGGATCCTCCACCTGACCGGCAGCCAGTGCAGTTCTCGTGAGCACTGGGGTGATGTGACAGACATCGGCGAACTTAATACCCGCTTAAAACTGGTGTCAGGAAAAACAGCATGGCTACATTGGGAACTGGCAGAATTTCTGGGAAAGGGAGTTTTTAGATTTAATGGCCTGCACTTTACAAAGAAGGGGACATGAGGTGTCGGTCAAAAGTTCAACATCTTCGGCAGCTGTTTAAACTAATAGATGTGGAAGGGGCACCTGCACCCTTCGCGTCATATGGGCTAGCAGATGCCCCTCCCCCATCAAAGGTTAATCGGTCAGAGCCAGGATACTGCATCACAAGTAGCACGTATCACACAAATTGCAAAATCCCCACAAAGATGTTCCAAATGCATTAATAACACACAGTATGCTATGGACATGGAGAGAAAAAAGAAAACTACTCCAAGGAAGACAGAAGCATTTCTGGAAAGAGGTAATCTCAATGATCTGGAGCCAATGAGTTCCATCACAGAAACTACAGAAAGGAGGGATTCAGAGAGAAATCATGCCTGTAAAAAGAAGGAGAGTGGTATGTGGAAGGGAATGGTAAGTAATGCCAGAAGCCTGGCTAAGAAAATCCCCAACCTCATGGCCACTATAGCAGAGGATGGACTAGACTTACTGGCTGTGACGGAAACTTGGTTCACAAGAAGCCATGGATAGGACATGGCCATTCCTGGATTCATCATGTACAGGAGGGACAAAAAGGGGAAAAAGGGAGGGGGAGTAGCTTTGTACATTCAGGAGGAAATCAAAACCACAGAAATCCAGGGGACCCGAGGTGACACTGAGGTACTGTGGGTAACAGCTGAGACAGTGAATGGGGTAGCCATTAGGCTAGGAGTTATCTACAGGCCCCCATCGCAGGGGGAAGATGGGGACAAAGAAACTTTGGAAATGATACATAAAATGGCAGACAAGGGTGAGCCAATTATAGTAGGGGACTTAAGCTTACCAGACATTAACTGTGGTTTTCAGATGGCATCGACAACAACAGGCAGTGAATTTGTAATGGCCCTACAGGCGGAAGAGCTGAAGTAACTTGTTGATTCACCAACCAGATGTGGAGCTGTCTTGGACTTTGTTCTGACCAACAGTGACAGAATAGAAATGGTCGAGTAGGCTGCTATCTTGGCAACAGCGACCATTGTATGGTCAGTTTCCAAATCAACACAAATATGGATACGAGCCATTTGAAGACCAGAGTTTTGGACTTCAGAAAGGCAGACTTTTTTTAAATGAGAATCAGCCTAGCAGAGAAAATCAGGCATGGGGGGAGGGGGGAAGAAATGTGGGAGAACCTCAAGGGAGATATCAAGGAGGTAACCGAGCAGTGCGCTAGGAGGATCAGCAAGGCAAATAAGAGAAGGAAACCCCTCTGGTTGTCCAAGGAGGTGACTACTATAGTAATGGAGAAAAAAAGGCCTACAAAACATAAAAGGCATCAAACTAGGATGACTACAGGGAAACTTACATAGGTGCACAGAGGGAAGTGGGAAAAGTAATAAGAAAAGCTAAAGCTCACACTGAGCTAAGGATAGCACAGGGAGTTAGGGGGGAGACAAAACATTTTTTTTGGTACAGAAGAGAAAGGAGAAAGACTAAAGGAGGAATAGTAAGGCTAGCAGTTTTGGGATGGGGGCTAACAGAGAAAGACAATGCAAAGGCAGACATCTTAAATAAATATTTGTGTTCCATGTTCAATAGGGAGAACCCAGGGGATGGCCCAAACCTGCAGTGCAGTTGCACTCAGGGACCGGGGTAGATCTGAACCCCTTCATGGAGGGACAAGTCTTGGAAGCCCTAAATAAATTAAAGGTGGACAAGGCCATGGGGCCAGATAAGATTCACCCGAGAGTTCTCAAGGAACTGAGAAGTGTGATAGCAGCACCCCTGTTGTAGCTCTTTACTAAATCATTGAAAAGCGGGACAGTGCTTGAAGACTGGAAAAGAGTAACAGTGGTCCCACTTCACCAATCAGGGAGCAGGGAAGGGTCTGGAAATTACTGTCCAGTGAGCCTCACATTGGTGGTAGGAAAACTGATGGAGACACTGCTCAAGCTCAAGAATAGTAGCACATCTAGACTCCAGTGGGCAGTAGAACCCAAGACAGCATGGTTTCAAGGCTGGAAGGTCATGCCAGACAAACCTGGTTGACTTTTTTGACTGAGTAACGAAGGCAGTGGACCAAAGGGGAGTGATAGATGTCGTCTATCTGTACTTTAGTAAGGTCTTCAACTCAGTTCCACGCAGAAGGCTGGTAAAGAAGCTGGACTACATCAGTGCAGGTAAGGAAGTAGTGGATTGGGTGAGCAACTGGCTGAAGGGAAGAAAATAACAGGTGCAAGTAAATAGAGTGTAATGGACAGAGAGGGAAGTAAATAGTGGAGTGCCTCAGAGGTCGGTGCTGTGGCCCCTACTCTTCAAAGTGTTCATAGCCAACATCAGTAATGGATTGGAAGGGAAGGTGTGTCTGTTTGCATATGACACCAAGATCTGCAACAGAGTGGACACCCCAGAAGGAGTCAAGAGCATGGAATCAGATCTGAGGAAACTCAAGGAGTGGTCAGATGCCAGGCAGTTGAGTTCAATGCCAAAAAGTTCAAAGTCATGCACTTAGGCAAGGGAAACCCCAGAGTGGGATATTACCTGGGAGGGAAGCAGCTGTCATGCACCAACCAGGAGGGAGACCTCAGAGCCATTATATTAGATGACTTAAAGGTGGAGAAGCAGTGCAAAAATGTGGCCCTAATGCCAGTGGTATGTTGGACTGCATAGGGAGGGGACTCATGAGTTGCAGAAGGGAGGTGGTGCTGCCACTTTACAGGGCACTGGTGCACCCTTACCTGGAGTACTACCTACAGTTCTGAGGCTGCACCTTAGGAAAGACATTGATAAGATTGAGATGGTGCAGAGGAGAGCCTCAAAATGGTTCAGGGTCTGCATCAAATGGCATACGAGGATAGGTCTGAGGAACTCAGCATGTACTTCCTGGAGCAGAGGAGGGACATGATTGAGACATTCAAGTATATCAAGGGTATAAATAAGGTAGGGATACAGGAGCTCCTTCAGGAGAAAAAAAGCATCAGAACTAGAGGGCAAAATATGAGGCTCAAGGTTGGGCGATTCAGGAGCAATGTTAAGAAGTTCTTCTTCACTGAGAGGGTGGTCGACCTATGGAATTGTCTACCCTGGGAAGTGGTGGAGGCCAAAATGGTAAATGGGTTCAAATATGCCTGGAACAGGCACAAAGGTATCATTTCACAGAAAGGATGGGGGTAGTTACCCATATCAGGCAGATTAGATGGATCTTGCAGTCCCCTTCTGCCATCAATTTCTATGTTTCTATGTATATAGACATCATGACTCACTCTCACTGGAAAAAAGGATGAGTATTGTAGACTTAATGGTCATTCCCATTATAGGGATATTATATATGTGTGTGTGGGGCTTGTATTAGCTAATTAAGTAAATTTGGTGTTTTGACAAATTGGCTGTCATGCTTCATATTAGGAGTATCCCATACTACCCACCATTGTGACCTGTTTAATTCATTAAAATACCTCCCATTGGAACAAAGAAGGGAGCTACATTTATTGTCATTAGTAAAGAAATGTAGGAAAATTAAGAGTCTGCTCAACAAAATTTCCAAACTTCAGGCACTGGTCATGGAGGGTGAACATGATCTGGTGGCATAACAGAGACATGGGCAACCTCGAACCATGACTGAGACATGACCATATCAGGCTACACTCTCTTCAGAAAGAACAGGGCATGGAGGGCCGGCCGGGGGAGAAGGATGGAGCATCCCATGGACAGGTCTCCTCCTGCAGAGGGAAGGGTGGGATAGCGTCTGGCACAAGGAGGACCCCTGGTGGAGGCTAGGAGTAAGTCGCGCTACCTGGCACTCAATATACAGGGAGGCGGGGCAGACGCTGGCATCACTGCATGTCCCCACCTCCAAGAAAAGTGGAAAAAAGGAACAGGAGGGGTGAGCCCGCTGTCTCAGTGAAGCCCTCCCAGGAGCTTCAATTAGCCTGCCATTGCCACACTCCCGAGTAGACACTAGCCATGACTCACGTGAAATGGTGATCTGGTGCCACAGCCCCTGCCCTCAGGGGTAGCCAGGGAGTAACTGGGGAGATAAGCGGTAATGGATGGCAGGTGGAAGTCCCAGGGGCCATGACCAGGGCTGAAGAACCGACAGCAAGGGCTCACCAGGACAAAGAATTGAAAATAAAAAATAAAAAAAAGAAAGGACAGAGCAAAGGGCAGAGGAGGAGGGGTAGCACTGTATGTTAAGGCGGGGATTGAAGCAATAGAAATAGGTAGTCTAGGGGTCAGGGGAATTGGGAACTCTGTAAGTACTAGTAGGAACAGGGAAGGGGTAACTAATCCAGATCAGAAAAGCCTACAGGCCACTGTATCAGGATGCAGAGGTAGACAGAGCACAGGGCAGCAAGTCTGGGGGAAGAGGTGGTAGTTGGGAATTTCAGCATGCCAAATGTGGACTGAAAAGTTCCAATCGCAGCTAGTACTAGGAATCAGTTTCTGATGGATACCTGTTGGAAAAGCATTTCTAGAGCAATTAGTTCAGGGCCCAACAAGGGAGGAAGCACTGCTGGATCTGGTGCTCACCATCAGTGAGAGGATTCAGAATGTAGCAGTGCTGGAACCACACAGTTCCAGTGACCACAAGATAGTAGCACTGGAGGTCCAAGTGGGGACAGGCAAAGGGGCAGAATGAATAAGAGTATGGGACTTTAAAAAAGGGGACTTCAACAAAATGAGGGAAAAATTGGAGAATATCATGAAGGACATAATGAAGGTAGAGGGCACAGACAAAAGCTGTCAGTATTGAAAATGGTAATGATAGAAGCAGCAGATAGTGCCATTCCAAAGGTATCAAGTGTAAAAGGGCTAAGGGCCAATGTGATTCACAGCTGATGTAAAGGCAGCAGAAAGAACTATTTTTTATTTATATTTTATATTTTATAAAAATAACACCCATTGTGCCTAGTAAGGTTAAAATAAGCAAGTGGCTTGGCCTGTCACATGGGCATTCTGCACATCAAGTTCTAGTAATGACTCCACAAAAGGAATGGTAGGTGGAGTTGGCCTTGGAGGCTGCAGGGATGGATCAGAGTTCCAGATGGAAAATCCTGGCTGCTGGAAGACAGACAGAATTGTACATTCAAGATGTATACATTCAACTCTGTAAGTACTGAAGTAGAAAAAGCACAGGCTGCAAAAGAGTGTTTCTAATTTCAGTAATAAAGACTGCATTTTTCCTACAAAGAAAGACACTAGCAATCAGTGCAACGTAAGGGAGACTATTCCTCCACGTAAAGAGACACAAGGGGGTTTGATCAATCAGCTAATATCCTTACAGACCCTATGCTTCACACAGACACCCATGTGGACAAGGAGGCTCCATCAACTTCCAGAGTTAAAGTGCCCCCCCCGCCCTCAGCCAACTATGGATACTTGACACAATACAGAGGGAAGGCATGGCTCACAAACTGACTCTGATGAGTCTGATTGGACACAACTGAGACTGAGGCAATACAGCAGCAAGAGAACATCAAGAGAAAACAAGGCAGTTTAGGATGACAGACCTTTTCGTATCACAGTGGGAGTCAGTGCAGCATGGGAATGCCACGAGATTGCAGTACGCCGGGGGGGCTGGAGCTTTCCGCTGAGACAATACCGGTAGTCTGTTCATGATGTGTTGCTCTAGCCACAAGGTCTATTTATTTATTTATTGATGCACTTGCACTTTTGAATAAACAAGTATTCTTGCAGATGGAGGTCTGATGCTGCTTGTTTCAGGTTGTAGACTGGATTTTTTGACCAAACACAGATTGCAGAAGTGGAGCATTCGGCACCCGTGAGGTTACGAGAGGTCACTGGAAACTGTACAAGATAAATGCATTGTCACACACTGAACCACTGCATATCCCTTATATATTAGGCTTACGATCTAAATTATATAGACATATCTGAACTGCATACAGAAAATGAAGATCTTCCAGAAAAAATGGAGGTTATAAAAGATGAGATGAGGAATTTTCAGTGTGAAAGGGCCATCTTTTTGGAGCAGAAGTTAAAATTTGGCACCCAAAGATGGTCTTAGCATCTTAATATATTCTCAAGCTACTGAGGCCTAGTCCAGTGCAGACACATTTCAGGTCTGTGTAGAGAAGAAGATAATCAGGTAGTCACCTCACCAGAGGATATTCAACATAATACACAATTGTGTGACCAAAAATGTTGGCATAACATCTGAAACAGAATGGAATCCTTCCATATTGTGCCAGATGTATGTCCCTGAAATACCAGTCCACATTCAAACTCAACTGATAAAACCAATACAAGCATCAGAGTTTGAATATTCTGTAAAGTGACTAGAGAATAACACTGCCCCTGGATCAGATGGACTTGTATCTGAGTTTTACAAATACATCCATATCAACTTTCTTAATTGTATATTAGAGATGGATAAACTACCCCCCCATGTGATCAACACTTTTGATATTCCACTTTAAAAAGTGGGAAGAACAGGCATTAAAAATTGACATCCATTGTACCGATTGAATTCAGATTTAAGCAGTTGCAATTGTTCTTGCTGAGTCACAAACAAGTGCCATAGCACAGAGGAATATTATATATAGTTTAATAATTCTCAGAGAACAATGGTAGAGGAGAAACAAAGGCATGGTAGAAGAATATTTGTTGACCATCAATCTGGAGAAATCATTTGACTAGGTTCCCTATAACTATTTGATAGATATATTTCAGAAATATGGGATACTAGAACAGTGTTTAACTTGGATAATGATTTTTTATAATGGCTTTATAATAGATCCATACATGAATTCAGACATGGGCTTCAAGATTTCTGTCAGGAGAGAAGTAAAGCGGGGGTGCCCTTCTATATATTTTCTCCATAGACCCCTTAATCAGATTAATACATCATCACCCATTCATAAGAAGTATACAAATGACTCTGGACACCCCAGAAATCAAAACTCTTGTATGTGCAGATGATTTCTGTATAACCCTCCAGTATTCAGAGTCGAGAACAATTATTCAAGACACCATAGATACATTTTGCAAAGTAACAAGAGCCCAAGTTAATTTCTCCAAAGGTTCCAGCATGCTAATTGGAAAGCCAGAGAGAGATATAAAAAGGGAGCTCCATAGCTGGTATAATAATAAAAGATGATCCTGTGAACATTTTGGGTCTGAAATTTAGCCCAGGTGATAGCGCCATGGAAAATTGGGTTGAGTGCATAGAAAAAGCTGGTAATAAATTGTCCATATGGAAATTTAGGCTTAGGTCCAAATAAAAAGGAGTGTTTTTAATTTTTTCGTTACTACTTCCCTGTTTTCAGGTTTGCTTGCATGCATGCGCAAGAAACATTATGTAGCAGCTTAGGGAGAGAAGCGGGTTGTGGAGGTGCGGCACTGTGGCAGCCAGTGCTGGCACTGCATTTGTGGGCTTGGCACCATTCACCCAATGCAGGTCCAGTGTCCTGATGACACTGGTTCTGCAGAAGTGCCACCAACTTGAAATGACTGGGCTGCTGCAATGAGGGGCCACCTCACCATTGTAGCGTCAGCCATTCCGCTGTAATGAGGGAGCAACCCATCATTGCAGGGCAGTATCTTGACTGGTGTAACATTTCCCTAAACATGGGGCCACTGCCTCAGAGCCCCATGAAAGCTGACTGATGGGGGTGCCAATCCCCCTGTCCCAGTTCATTTGCCAACAGCAGAGCCCACTCCCCATTGGCATAATGTCCTCCCCATTTGTTGTGTGCCGAGAGGGGTGCCAAATCCCTCTTGGCTCTTGCTCTCCCAACACTCTGTATGTGCAGATGGGGTGCCCAATCCACATCAGCTACAGCCCCCACAAAAAGACACTCAGGTGGCACGCTGGGAGCCCACCCCAGCATGCCAAATGTCCCTGTAAATAAGAAAACCTTTCTGCGACGTTATAAAATTTTTTTAAACCTGTGAACTAGAAAACAGTCCCTCGAGTCTCCCCCAACCCGTGCCTACCCACTACATACCCCACCTCCCAGCACTCCCCCTTCACCCCATACTTACCTCCGGAGTCCAGCGCGACGATCTTCAGTGGACCGGAAACACATCCGCACTCTTCAAAGCCGACCGTGAATTGAAGGAATACCAGTAAGCTACATAATGGCATAAATGGGATTTATTCAAATTATGTATTATCTCTGTATTTTGGAACTTTTGGCATCAAGTTTTCAACATGGGGTTATTGGGACCCTCCTCATGAATTCAGTCACTGTCATGGCGTTATTCGGTCCTGAAAGGTGATTTCATGGTCACTGCATGGAATCACCTTTCTGAATTGATTAATGAAATGACAGTGCAACTGTTCATGAGGTGGGCTCTCAAAAAGCATATGTTGCAAATTTGGTGAAGTAAATCCAAAAAATGACTGTTTTACAAGCGTGCATTGCGCAGTTTCACACACACTCATAACTTCACGAATTTGTAATATTTTCACTCGAGTTTCAACATTACCATTTTTCCACACCTCCTTATGAACAGTGCAGCTGTCATTTTACACATCTTGGCTGAAATGTGTTTTCGCACTTCCAGTGCAGACTAGCGTGATCGCTGTGAGAAATCAGTGTTTGGGACAGCTTAAGAAAATCACAGTGACACTTTTCATGAGCAGAGGTCCTAAAATGCCTACGTTGAAAATGTTGGTGATGAAGTCCATAAAATGACGGTGTTATGAGCTTGTGTTGTACAGTTTCCACCCACCCTCGTAATGCTGAAAACCTGTAATATTTTCATGCCAGATTTTCAACATTGCCATTTTTTCACACCTTCTTATGAACAGTACAGCTGTCATTTTTCACATCCTAGCCAAAATGTGTTTTTGCACTTCCGGTGCAGAATAGCACGGCCGTTCTGGGAAACCAGTGTTTGGGACAGATTAAGAAAATCAACTGACTCTGTTCATGAGCAGAGGTCCTAAAATGCCTGTGTTGAAAATTTGGTGACAAACATCCATAAAATGACTGTTACGAGAGTACGCTGCACAGTTTCCATGCACCCTCATAATTTCATGCATTAGTACTATTTTCACTTCAGATTTTCAACATTGGCATTTTTTCACATCTCTTTATGAACAGTACAGATGTAATTTTTTATAACCTGCCCAAAATATGCATTTACACATCTGGCACAGAATAGCGTGGTTGCGGTGGAAAAATCAATGTTCAGGACAGATTAAGAAAATCATAGTGACGGTGTTCATGAGCAGAGGTCACAAAATGCCTACAGTATGTTGCAAAATTTGGTGAAATAATTTCACTAAATGATTGTGTTACGAACATGCGTTGCACAGTTTCCACATATGTTCGGAAGTTCGAGCAGTTTTAATATTTTCACTACAGATTTTCAACATTGCCATCTCTTCACATCTCCCTATGAATGGTACAGCTGCCATTCTTCACATAGTGCCCGATCTGTGTTTTCATACATCTGGCACAGAATAGCATGGTCACTGTGGGAACTCAAAGTTTGGGACACATTAACAAAATCACAGTGCCACTATTCATGACAAGAGGTCCCAAATGCTTTCATGAAGTGGGGTTCACAAAAATGTCATGTTGAAAATTTGTAGTGCAAATATCAACAAACATGCAGCGTGTTAGGGTTTCTTTTTTTTTTTTTTTATCGCATCTGTATTTCTCCTGTCCCATATGGCCCCCGTCTGACTTGACTGCCCCAGCTCCATCCCCTGGAATTACTGGGGCTTACCTTACGCCTGGTCCAGAAGTGGTGCCTGCGGAGAGTCGGTCACCATCCTGCTGCCGGTGTCTTTTTCCGCTTTTCTCCCCTTATTTTCCCCTGAGGACCCCAGGAGAAGTATGCATGTGTGTTGAGGCATGTATGCACCTTGCAGCCCCAGTAACGGCCCTCCTCCACCCGCCCCATTGGTCTATTGCCAGCACCTTTGCTTATCGCAGCCCTCGGCCTCCACCAGGGGTAGCTGTGAGTGAGGGATGCCACCCCACCTCCCAGGAGAGGAGAGCTGTCTTGATGGTCACTTCATCCAGCTCCACCTGACCCCGTGCTGACCTCCGTTGACCCAAGCTCGCTCCCAAACCCAGTTCACAGGCGTGGCACAGGCAGACATCCAGCGCCTCAGCCCTCTGTGCCACCGGCTGGCATGGGGTGTTAGGGTTTCTAACCATAATGTCCCACCCTGTACAGACTGACAGGCATCAGGGTTGTGCCTTTGGATTGCCAACTGTAATGCTCATGCCATTCCACCCCAACCCCATCTCTGCAGCCAGTGACAGGCATTGAGGTGTGCCTTGGACTCTTTGGCCCCAGAGTTCACCCCAGTCTCCTATACTGCACCTATTTCAGCGTATGTCCTTATGGAATGGGGTGACTGTAAAGCCGAATACCCCAAGGCACACCTCAACACTTGTCAGTGTCTGCAGGATAAGAGAGGTGAAATGGCATGAACGATAAGATATGACCCAAATGCATACCCCAGTGGCTGTCCATCTCTGCAGGGTGGAGGTGGGGTTGCGTGAAGCTCAATACTTTAATACCATTCCATTCTGCATCTGCTTAACTCTTGCATTTCCAGTGCTAATACCAGCAAGCAAACATTCGGCATTGACAAATGCTTGTTTGTATATCAGCACCATTTTCCCACCACTTGATGCACTTGAAGTAATGTTTTACTGTCCATAGTTTCAGATGCTTTGGGAAAGATGGTTCAACCCTGTTAAAAGGAGGTCAGCCAGCCGGTGGTGCAGAGGGTTGAGGCGCTGGTGCCTTACCTCACACACCACACCGCCACCTGAGTTCAGGAACGGACTTGGGTCTGCTAGGGATCGGCAGGGCAAGGGAGGATTGAGCATCCATAGGACTGCTCTCCAATCCTGGGTGGGTTACAGGTTTGCTTCGGCTGCAGCGGAGCACTGCAGAAAGCATCACAATGTGGGAAGTGCCAGAAAATGGAAAAATGCTCCATAGCGACCGGATGATGGCATCCGGTCTACTGGCACCCTCCAGGCTTCCTGCGAGCTAGTCCGTCTCCTCAGCACCCCGAGGCTGAAGTAAAATATAGTGTGCTGGGTCGCCCCACTGGTGCCTTCTTCCTCGGAGGAGAAGGACCCACTTGGCGAGACGGTAACATCTAGCTACCTCAGGGGTTGGCTGCAATATGAGGCAAGGGTCTGAGGGGCTAAATGGAGGAGTGCCAGTGACCTTGGCTACCTGAAGGAGAGGTGGATCTGGGGCACGGTAGGGGTCAAAATAGATAACTCAAAAAAAAAAAAAAAAGGAGGTCACCTACAGAGGGCTGAAGGGGAGTAAACATGGGTAACCTTGTGGTCTTTTTTATGACCATGTTTATTTACTGTAGTATTTCTCTGGCTCTCAGTGAATCAGAGAAGTCTTGGGAGCCTTTAATAGTAGACTGGTGAACCCCCTTCCCGATCTGTGGAGTGGTTAGAAGAGTCATGGGTCAGTCAATTAAAAGACCATATACATGTGACCCCACAATATATTTATCGAGCTATTGGTAAGATTAGGCAGTGGAGGGTTATCATAGAACATATCACATCCAAAAACAGGAAACAACTCTACTAGCATATAATAGCTTCATGTTTCTCACCCCGCCCCATTAGTGCTAAAGGCTTATCCAGAAATCAAAGTTGCAAAAGCTGTCAACAGTCAAATTCAAACAGTGACAGTCAGTAGTTGTACCTACCTCCCCTGAACACTGTTGTGCCTCTATGTTCATTGGTACAGACCAGTGATAATCACTCCACTATTACTAGCTAGATAATGTTAAAATATTATTTTAATCCAGTACAAAAAAGAGTGTTAATACATACATTCTGGTAACAGTCCATGACAGAGGAACAGAAGTTCTGGTGTGCTGGTTTCAGCTTAGTTTCAACACAATGAACTGCATGATGAGATAGCTACAGCTCTGGTTTTTCTTCTGTTCCTCTGTCATGGACCATTACCCGAATGTGGTGGAGTGTTTATCACTGGTCTATTCCAATGCACCTAGAGGCACGGCAGCACTTCAGGGGAGGTTGGTGCACCTCCTGACTGCCACTGTTTGAATTAACTTAATGTTTGCACCACCAGTCTCTTACGGTAGAGCAGCTAACTTATATGTTTGTGATAATGTGACTCAAGTAGTGCTTTGGGAAGGTGGGTGCACCTACTGGCTGTCACTATTTGAGTCATATTATACACCGTATTATTAACAATATCATAGAACGCTTATGGTTTGAGCAGTAGCTTCGCATGACTTTTTGGGTGTGAGAATTAGAAGCAAAGCATGCTGTGAGGCAGTATGCTCAGAGGGAGAGGGAACTGTAGACTGACAGAGCCAGGGGTGTGCTGGGAGGTAGAGCACACCAATTCCAGGGAGAGGGAGCCACAGGCCAGCAGGGCCAGGGTGTGCTATGGAGGCAGAATGATCAGATTTCAGGGAGAGGGTGTCACTTGTCCCAGTGTCTGTGATGTGATGTTGACGCAGCATGATCATACTCCAGGGAGAGGAAGCCACTTGCCCCTGTGCTGTGGCGTGCTGTTGAGGCAACATGCTCAGACTCCAGGGAAAGGGAACCACTTCCATTGCCTGTTTTGTGCTGTTGAGGCAGCATGTTCAGACTCCAGGGAGATGGAGCCATTTGTCCAGTGCCTTGGATATGCTGTAGGGACAGCATGCTCAGACTCCAGGGAGATGAATTCACAGGTCAACAGTGCCTGGGGAGTGCTGTGGGGCAGCATACCCAGAGTCCAGGGAGAGGGAGCCACCTGCCTGCTGCTTAAAGAAGTATTACACCCTCATATCTTGTAAATGTTATGTGTTTCCTTGTCAACAAACAACTCTTGACATGTAGCTGTTGGGGATATATGTGTTTTCTTTAGTTTGTTTTTACTGTTCACACCAGCTCTCTAACTAGCCTGGAGGGGCTGTCCATTTTCTGGTTGTTGAAATCTCATTGTGCCTGGCAGCTGCATTGCATATGAGAATATGATGTGTCCACCCTTTACACTCCACAGTATGTCTGTCTGCTTACTTAGTGTTCAACAAAACAAGTTGCAGCAAGGTGTGAAATACCACATTCATCTACAATTACTGTAGCTTTACAAACTGTCTTAGATACAATGTTTTTCCTTTAAACTGCATTCAATCTGTGTGTTTCTAGAGAGATTTTTTTTCTGGTTATGTGTATTTTCAGCACAGAGATACATGGTGTAAAGGGGTGCTGTGGCATCATGTTCTCATATGCTAATGCAGCTCTCAGGGACAATGAGATTTCAACAGCCAGAAAATGGAGACCCTCAGGCTAGTTACAGGGGCTAGTGCGAGCAGTGAAAACAAACTAAAGCAAACATATATGTCTCCAACAGGTATACGAAAAAAGTTATCTGTTGTCAAGAAAACAAATAGCATTATAATATGAGGGTGTACTACTCCTTTAAGTGCCTCTTTAGTGAGAAGTAGTCACACTAATGTTGAGTGTGACCACACATCAGGCCTCTTTTCTGAATGACAGGAGCAGGGTAGGTGGCCCTACATCAGGGTAGTCAGAGACTGTAAGGTATGAAAATGATTAGGACATCTGTAGGAGTGATATTCACCCCCCCTCCATTCATCAGTGGCTAGTTGCAGGTCTGTAAATATCTGCCCCTCTCCTGTTGGATGGATCCTGAAGGAAGCTGAAGTCAGCTGTGCGGATGAAGCTACAATGCAAAGACAGATGGGACTGGCATCTGAAGGAGGAAACAGGACCCTATTCAATGTAAGAGCAGAAGTTGGGAGTACACGTCAGATGGCAAGTTGAAACCACTTGGAAATATCATTATCAGAGACTTTTAAAAAGATAGACTGTCTGACCTATGGATTGCAACAGTAATGACTGAATTAACATCAGAGCAGCCAAGAGTAATTATGATAAAATTCGACCACAGTCAAACATTGTGCTGTAGGTTCTCCTGGATCATTGACCTTCCACGCTTAGTCATTTAGTTGAACAATAGAATCATTTTTGGTTTGTGTGCTTCCTTGAAATATAGATCCTTTAATGACTTTTCCTGCCCTGTAGCAGATTTGTTTTGGATTTTGTGAAACTTGTGGTGTGATTTACATGGCTTTGTGTGAATGTGCTGTTTTTGTACATAGGGAAAATAAAGAGACAGTCTAGAGCAATGGTTGGGGAGCACTGTAGGATCATTAAACATAGAAACATAGAATGTGATGGCAGATAAGGACCGCTTGGCCCACCTAGTCTGCCCATTTCCCTACCTAATGGATAAGCTAAAGATCCTAGTTAACCAACAGCCTGATCCCAAATATGCAACGGCCCTACATGTGATGCAGGCAAATGATAATCAGGGACATAACTTTGTATGTAGAGCTATTGAGAAAGTGTATCCAAAATCCTGAGGAGACTTAAACAATTTGTTACTGCAGAGTGAGGGGTTTTGGATCTACACCTCAGAGCCTGCCAGTACCCAGGTCTTAATGAGAATTTTGATTCTACCCCATAGAAAGTAAAACGAAGCAGAAATGTGTTTTATAGATATGAGAAATGTATATAAATTGTGAATATAACATATTTGTTGTTTGCAGACTGTGATTCGCACACTGTGACATAATAGAATTTCGAGGGGATTTGACAACTGTCAGCTGCTTTTGGGAGTGATTGCTCTGCTCTTTGAACTTTTTGAACACTAATTGATTTTAATTCTGAATACTCTTCGTACTATATTTATTTTTTCTGTTGTCATGAATTGTATAAAAATTGTTTGACTCAGATCGATGACGTCATACTACACTACATATGACATGGTAATCCTGGGTCCAACAAGTCTTTTGACAAAGGAGTTTCTCTCCAAAACATGACAAGATATGTTTTATCCACTGGCACTAAATACATTTTGGCATGCTTTTTCAACAGCTTATGAGCCGTGTTACATTTGGTGGTGAGTGCAGAATTGTGTGCTAATTGCCCAGACTTGTTTTGCTTCATTCAGCTCTGATTACTGTACAGAACTGTAATGATGTTTTAAATGAACTGGTAAATCTGAGTAATTGCTGTTCTTTTCATTACAATATGTCATAAATATAAAATATCTAGTGTGTGAAATCTAAAGCTCACCTCCCGCACATATTGGTTTGTATCTAGTATACAAATTTCCAAATTCCCTTAACTATTCTAAAAGTTTATTATTTATTTATGTATGTATTTATGTAATTTTTTGTAGTTTCAAAAGCAAGATAGGCTCACTGAGATTGAAATCTCATTTGCCAGTGTCCTGATATAAATAATAAAATGTAAAACACTATATAATATTGTTTGCAAAAAGCTTTGTTAATTCACCAGTTAGGTAGCTTAACACCTCAAGAGTAGGGAAATGTGGCATTAGGATTTCCAGCCCTAACTCCCCAGTAGCAAAAAGGAAAAAATATTAGGGTTTTGGTCTCAGAGTCTTGGCAAATCAGTAGTGGCGTCTTCTTTAGGGTTGTCTACCCTAATGCTCACCACATTCCATGAGCAAACAACATCGCACATGATCTCCTGTGGGCCCTGCATGAAGAAATCTACAACAAATTGTGTTGGCAACATGTGGCGAGACATACTTCTTTACCTTAGAAAAGTATATCACTGTGAAGCAGTGGCTTGGAGTGGACATCTTGTACTTCAGATTGGAGGCTAGGGGTGTGGGCAAAGAGTAAGCATTAGGGTTGACAACCCCAAGGAAGACAACACCACATGTAGGAAAACATTGCTGGATTCTTATCACTGGTACTGCTGGCCTATGAGTCTTTCTCTTTAGAACATGTTTTTGTATGTTGTAGCAAATAAAAAGTGGTTATCAAGAACTTTATATCCCAGTATACTGATTTTATATTAGATAGGGTGTAGTGGGAGCCTGGATTTTGCTAATGTAATGCAAACCGAGTTCCAACCTAACTATTATAGTATCTTTTGTGTCTAATTTGCTAAACCCAGACCTCACATTTGCTATCTGCATTCATCTAAGCACCAAGCAGAGCTCATCTAGCAAACCTGTTTGAATAAGATTTGTCAATAGCCAATGCACAAAACCCAGAACTCACCTGGCAAACATGTTTGACTCAGTGTTAGCAATAGCCACTATACAAAGCCCAGAACTCACCTGGCAAACATGTTTGAATAAGATTTACAAACAGCAAATGTACAAAAATCAGAACTCACCTGACTGGTCTGTTTAAATCAAATTTATTAATATCCAATGTACAAAACCCAGAGCTCACCTAGTCAACCTCTATTATACTACAGCCCAGAACTCACCTGGCTAACTTACAATAAAACAAAACCAGTGCTCATCTTTCTGAACAGAAGTTTTTACCATTTTGTAATATAAGTGGCACAAGAACCAAATTGTGAACCTTCAAATATGGTAACCATTTTCAGCAACTTTCTTTTCCTGCATTCTGCCATTACAGTTTTTAAAGTCTGAAGAGTACTGCTTGACTAAAAAAAAAGAAAATGTTCCACTGGGAATGGGCACAGTATGTCTGTATGTGAAAGCACTAAATTTGTTCACATGTTTTTTTAGCTAAGCAATTTGATTTTATTGTGCTTAGAAATCAGTTAAAATCCATCCCAATGGGAAACGTTTTAGGATTAGGTATGACTATTGCTGATTTATATAAATTGTAAATCTAACTTCATCTTCCACGTGGAATGTTTACATGTTTTTGGAGCAACACCTGTATCATTTTTCTCTGAACATTAAAATGCATCACATGACAAAACTAAATGGGAGTGGCTGATCACAGTAGAAATATGTGCCCCGGGACTGGAAAATTCTTAACTGACGTTGACAATCCTGTGATAGGATTAAAAATATTGTCAGAAAACGTCACCATGTTTGAAGGTTCACAAATCTGTTAATGTGCCAGTTTATGACTTGCAAAATGATGCACACCTCTAGTTTAGCAGAAAGAGCACCGAGTCTGGCACATGCCATGCAAATGGTCACCAGGACAGTTTTTGTATATTTGATATATTAGATACAAACAGGAATGTTTAATTTGAAGGGATTAACAGGAATATGCTTTTAAATGAGCATCAATACTGTGAATGCGGATAAGAACATACAGTTGTGCCTCTATGATAAAAATGTGAGCCCAACTTGATAACCTGTAGGTTTATCTCTTGCACTATAAAGAATGCATCTGAATAACCTGTAGGTTTGCATCCAACACAGCAAACACAGAGCTCACCTTGTAACCTGCAGATTTGTATACAGTGCAAGAAACCCAGAGCTCACCTGGGTAACCAGTGGGTTTGTATCTAGTACAACAAATCCAGCACTTACCTGAATAAACTGTATAATTATACACAGCACAACAAACTCAGCACTTACCTGGGTAACCTGTAGAACTGTATACAGCACAGCAACCTAGTACTTATCTGGGTAACCTGAAGAATTTATACAGCACAGCAAACCCAGCACTTACCTGGGTAAAGTATAGAACTGTATACAGCACAATAAACTCAGCACTTTTCTGGGCAACGGTAGAATTGTATAGAACACAGCAAACCCAGCACTTACCTGGGTAACCTGTAGAAGTAGTATACAGCACAACAAATCCAGCTCTTACATGGATAACCTGTATAATATACACAGCACAGCAAACCCAGCACTTACCTGGGTAACAGCACAACAAATCCAGCACTTACCTGGATAACTTATGTAATTGTACACAGCACAGCAAACCTAATACTTATCTGGGTAACCTGTAGACTTTCATACAGCACAGCAAACCCAGCACTTACCTGGATAAAGTGTGGAATTGTATAAAGCACATTATAAGGCTAATAGAATTTTAATGAGGCTCCTTCACGCTCTGATTGGTTACTGGATCGGTCATTATTGGCCAGTTAATGACTGATCCAGATGTTTCAATAGTGTGAGGAGCCCTCCTTTCAAGAACACAAATCACCTCAGGCAACATACATGGTTCCCTAAAACACAATCGAGCCATAAATCAGCGATCAAGTAATTAAATATCCCAAAACACAATTAACACAAAAAACTAAGGAATACTACACTGTTTCACCTCCAGCACTCCCTCGTCAGTTCAAAAAACAAATAACTTCCCACATAATTAACCACAACCACCTTAACTGACTCTGGCAGCAGTAATGTTGGTGAAGTTGTTGGATGTAAAATAGTGGACATCAACCAACAAAAAAATCAATAATTAGCCAGATTAAATTCCACTACACTAAAAAAAGTAACTGCGACCACGTCAACTCATTGAGGTCACACTACTTCAGTTCAGCACAGTGGAAGTGGCTATGTCACCATTACGTAACCAAATCACCATGCCACACAGATCACGATGCAGCATGGAAGACAACAGAAAAACTGAAAACAAAGTTAGTAGTTACTTTTTAAATATTTAGAATTAAGAGCAGCTGGATTAGCCTTATAATTACAATAATGATCTCGCTGGCAGTCGTTTCCTGGGGAATTAATGACCTGTGGGGTGTGGTTGCCCTCGGCTGTGCCTTGGGAAACCCAACCCCCCACATGGTCGTTAGTCTCCGGGAAATGACTGCCAGTTCAGTCATGATTGTATTAATACACTCAGCATCTACCTGGGCAATCTGTAGAACTGCATACAGCACAACAAACCCAGAACTACCTGTATAACCTGTAGAATTGTATACAGCACAGGAAACCCAGCACTTACCTGTGTAACCTGTAGAATTATACACAGCACAACAAATCCAGCACTTACCTGGATAACCTGTATAACTGTACATAGCACAGCAAACCCAGTACTTACTCATAACCTGAAGAATTTTATACAGCACAGCAAACCCAGCACTTACCTGGGTAAAGTGTAGAATTATACAGCACAATAAACTCAGCACATACCTGGTAACCTGTAGAACTGTATACAGCACAACAAACCCAGAACTTACCTGGATAACCTGTAGATTGTATACAGCACAGCAAACCCAGCACTTACTAACATACTAAAAGGCCAGCAGAATAGGCCTAATAGAGTCTTTCATGTCTGCTAGTTTGGTCAGCCCCACTCTGGGAGCTGACCTTACTTCCTCTCTCACCCTCTCTGGCTTCTCCCTTACCAGTCCCGGATATTCCCACTGCACAGAACTTTGCTTCCAGAACCCTTCCCCTGTACCTGTCTCACCTCCTCTTGAACCCCTTCACCATCTCTGCCTCCACCAGCCCCCTGGCAGCGCATTCCTTGGCTCCACCACCCTCTCAGTGAAGTAGCACCTCCTCCTTTCTTCCCTGAATCTCCCCCCCTCCAGATTCCACCCATGCCATCTAGTTGCCCCTCCTCCTTCCTTCAGAGCACCCTGACTGCTCCTCCCCTATTTAACCCCTTCATGTACCCAAAGACCTCTATCATATCCCCCCAGTCCCTTCTCTCTTCTAATGTGTACATATTTAGTTCTTCGAGCCTCTCCCCATAGGTCCTGTCCCCCAAGCCCCAGATCATTTTGGTTGCCCTCCTCTGGACCCTCTCCAGGAGTTCAATGTCCCTCTTTAAATGTGGCCTCCAAAACTGCACACAGTACTGAGGTACAGCCTCACCAAGCAGTTATACAGAGAGGTATCACTTCCTCCTTCTGGAGGTGATCCCCCTAGCGATGCATTCCAGCATCCTGTTGGCCTTGGCAGCTGCCCTCCTACAAGTCTCAGAGCTGTTCATCTTGACATCCACCACCCCCAGATCCCTCTCAGCCATTGAGCCTTGTAGCATTCCCCTGGGTGTACACTTAGCCTGGGTTTCTGGCTCTTAGATGCAGTACCTTGCATTTCCCTGCATTGAACTTGGCTTCCACTTTCTAGACCACCTTTCCAGAGCCTCCAGGTCCTCTGTGGGGCCACCCTCCCTCCTCCCCATCCACCATTGCCCCCAGTTTTGAGTAATCCATAAAGAGACTCATCTCACTTCTGATACCCTTCCTTCCTTATGTCAGAGACATAGGCATTGAACAGGAGGGCCCAAGGACTGATCCCTGAGGGACCCCACTAATGACCCTCCTTGGGGATGAGACTGTCCCACCAATCATCTGGTCCTGGAGCCAATTGCCTATCCATCTGATCATCTGGCTCCCCCACCCCATTTCTCCCAGCTTATTCAAAGGACCCCGTGAGGAACAGAGTCAAACACCTTGCTGAAGTCAAGATAGAGGACGTCCACGGTCTACCCAGGTCCAAGGCACTTGTCACCCAGTCATAGAACTCCACAAGGTTTGTCTGACATGACTTCCCTGGGACAAATCCATGCTGTCTATCATCCAGGCTCCCTGACTTTTCCAGGTACCCCCCAGCTCTCCTCGACAATGCCCTCCATCACCTTGCCCACCACCGATGTCAAGCTGTTGGGCCTGTAGTTCCCTGCCACCTCCCTTGATCACCCCTTGTGGATAGGCACTATATGCACCACCTTCCAGTCCTGGGGCACCCACCCTGTCCTCAGAAAGATGCTGAAAAATTCCCTCAGGGGTTTTGCCAGGACATCAGCCAGTTCCTTCAGCACTCTGGGATGCAATTTTATCTGGCCCCGGTGCTTTCTCCATCTTAAGGGATCTGAGGGTTTCCCTCACTCTCTCTGCCATGATTTCCACCTCCACCACCTCGTCCCCCTGCTTTGCCTTTCCCCCTCCTGCCAGTGATGCCCCCCCCAGACCCACCAATCGGCAAGGTTCCCCACCACTCCTCAGTTTCACCATCTCCTCCCATATATGATGCAGACCCCCCAATTTCCTTGAGAAAACTGAGGCTAAGTACCTATTTAGAGCCTCAGCCTGCTCCCCAGTTCTTGTGCCTATCTCTCCCCTGTTTTAATCCTGCTAATCTGCCCCGACACCCTTCGTTTTTCCCCGATGTATCTAAAGAACCCTTTGTTCCCTCTCCTAATTTTCCTGGTCAGGTTCTGCTCCTTCCTTGCCTTAGACACCCTCACCTCCCTAGTGGCCCTTCTGGCCATCAGCTCATACTCCTCTCGATCCCTTTCACTCATTGAGCACTTGAAATACCTATAAGCCGCCTTCTTTCCCCTCACCACCTCCTGAACCTCCTTGGTCTACCAGCAGGGTTTACGGGCCCTACCACATTTTTGTCTTACTCTTGCACAGGTGCTGGTAGCATCCTGCACCACCATCCTGATGATTTCCCACCTACTGTCAGCGTCCATGTCTGGCCCAATCCCATCCAAATGCTTCTTAAGGACCCTTCCCATTTCCTTGAAATACACCCCTCTGAAGTCAGTTACCTCCATCTTTCTGCAGTCTTCTACCCCTCCTAGGTCCAGGCTGAACCAGACCGTGGCATGGTCGCTCCCTGTTAAACGGGACTCTTACCTCCAGGACCCCAGTCTGGTCACTGTCTACCAGGACCACATTCAGTATCCACGCCTCCCTGGTCGGTTCCCCCACCTGCTGAATTAGGAACATGTCCTGAAAGACATCCAACAACCTATGTTCCTGGCCATGAGGATGTCATAGTCTCCCAGTCTGTTCCTGGCATGTTTAAGTCCCCCAGCACCACCACTTTCCCCTGCCCAATCTGCAGTGTCTACCAACATCTGCCACCAGACTCTCCTCCAGCTCCTCTGCCAGCACAGGGGGGTCTATACACCACTCCTATTTTTACTCTCTTGCCCTCCCACTTGTTATCAAGGTGACCCAAATTGCATCCACAGATCCCTCCTCCTCCTCCACTCCTCCTATGCCAATGCAGTTTTTGACTATTATTGCTACCCCTCTTTCCCTTCCCTCCCCCCTGTCCTTCCTGAACATGGTGTAACCCTCCAGGTTCAGGTCCCAGTCATGCCCTGCAGTGGCCCAGGTCTCAGTGACAACTGCCACATCCACCTCTCCCTCAGTTAGCATCACCTGGAGCTCAGGCATTTTATTGCCCAAGCTCCTGCATTGCAGGGCTACCTTCCACCCTTTCCAGATACCTCACATTTCCCTGCTCGCATTCCCATGGGGTTCCGTCTTCCCCGGTCAGCACCTTGCCATTCGTCCCTTTTTCCACGTTCCTCCAGCTCCCCAGGTGGTGGAGACAGAGTTCCTCCTTTATTGGATCCCCCTCAACAGCCTTTTCTCCCATCCCTCCCCTTTCACAAGTTTAAACCTCACCTTTCACCAGTGAACCCCTCTATTTTCAACTTACGGATTTCCCTTCCCCTCAAATTGAGATGGAGCCTATCTCTAGCATACAGACCCTTATCCTCCCAGGTCTCCCCCAATCCCCCATCAACCCATACCTTCCAGCCCCACACCACTCCCTGAGCCACTGGTTTATCTCCCTAATCTTCCTCTTGTGTTCCCCACTAGCCCTTGGCACTGGCAGGATTTCCGAGAAGGAAACTGTGCGTCCTATGTCGTGACAGACCTTGGCAAGCTCCCTGAACCTTGCCTGTATCTCTAGCTCACTATTTCCCTAATGTCATTGATACCCAGGTGGACCAGTATGTCTGGGGAACCTCCACAATCCTTTGTTAGCTGATATACCTCATGCTTGGCCCTGTGCACCGTTAGTCCAGGGAAGCATTTTGTTCTAACCGGGCAGGCTTCCCCCTCCCTATCCCATTTGATACCCCTGATCATGGAATCTCCCAACAGGAGCACTCTGATCACTCCTTTTCCTCCATTCCCCCCTTCCATGTCCCTCATCCTTTCTACTGGCCCCTCCCCCCAGCCGGCTTCTTGCTCCTCCCCCTATCTGGGTGCCCCTGCTGCCCCTCCTTATTGCCCTGGCCACCTCCTCCAATCCTATGCCTCTTCTCCTCCTGGTATCCTTTTGTACCCGCTATCCCCCCCGTCACTGCTTGCAATTGGTCATCCGCCCCCATCTGCTAAATTTGCCTGGCCTGTCCTCCTCCCTTCCTTCCTGTCTCCATTCAGCCCCTCCTGTCTGTCGTGCTCCCTGCCATAAACCCTCAGCTGCCTTTACTGTATCCTCCTTGTACTTCTGGTCCCTCTCCTTGCCCTTTCCTCCCAACTGGTCCTTCTCCTTGTGCTTTCCTCCTCTACCCCCTCCTCCTCCTGCTCTGATCCACCGCCCCCATTTTCCCACATTCCAAGTTCCCCTGTTTTCCTGCTTTTCAGCCCCTGCCTCCTGCCCTCCACCCTTTCCATTTCTAACCGCCCGTCATGGCTACATCACCCCTTCATCCTCAAGCAGAAGAAGAGATTAGCAGTTACTGAGCTTAAGGTCTGATCCACCTCTCCCCCTTGCTTCCTTCTGTCCAGCCCCAGCCATCTACCTACTTCCCTGAGAATGTTCTCCCTTTGGCTCCCCTCTGTTAGGGTCCCCAGATACCTGCCTGCTTCCTTGGTAGTGTCCTCCTTTTGGGACCCCTCTGTAAGGGTCCCTATGCAACCCCAGAGTACACTCCTGCACTCCTTTCCCTATGCCCCCACCCCTAGTGCTTGGTGCAACCCTGCGGTACAGCCCCTGCCCTATTCCCAAACCATACCTCCCCCCTCCCTCCAGCTGTCTCCTAATCTCCTCAACCTCCTCCCTAAACTGTGGCAGCTTGTAGCACACTGGGCAACCGACGAACTTCCAAGCCCAGTCCAGTATCATGGCCGCCCCACGCCCTGTGCAGCCCACCACCCTCCCAAAGATGCCGGCCCTAATGACATGTAGTCCCATCCCCCTTCAAGTAGGATTCCTTGGGTGAACCACCAGGTTCTCCACTAGTCCAAGATACACCCTTACCCACTAATCAGGTCACCCACTAATCCTCGATACAGTCCCACAGTAAACAGGTACCCCCGTTACTAGGTGCAGTACTACACAGTAAACTTATACAGGAAGTGTACAACTCCCTAAGCTCCTCTCTCCAGCCCTTAAACTTGACCCCCAGTGGCTAGAACTACATGAGCTGCACCTGAAGCTTTTTCCTCCAATTGCAGGGCAGGTGTTCCCCTATAAAGAGCGAGCTCTGGGAGGGGGATCAGGGTCTACACCCGACTCTCACGGAGTGTATCAGCCCTGTGTCTGCCCCACACTGCACCTCCAAGCACTATCAACTAAGAAAATCTTTCAAGTCTCCTTACTCTCCCAGCATCCAGCTAGAAGCTTCTTCCCCCTAACTGAAGACTGACCGAGTTGGTAGTCTGACCTTACTTTCAAACAGCACTAATCCCCTGTAATATGATGCCTGCACTTACAGGCCAGATAGCAACTTTTAAAGACCCACAAACACCAAATAGTCTGCTAGAAACACACAGAAAACCAGCTAAGAAAATCTTTCAAGTCTACTTACTCTCCTGCCTTCAGCTTTTAAGCACACACAAACAACAAACTGTCTGCTGGAAGCACAAAAAAAAACCAGCTAAGAAAATCTTTCAAGTCTCCTTACTCTCCCAGCATCAGCTAAAGCTTCTTCCCCTTCTCCTCTAACTGAAGACACCTGGGTAACCTGTAGATGTGTGCACACAACAATTCCAGAGCTTACTTGGGTAACCTGTAGAATCATAGCACTCACATGGATAACCCCTAGAATTGTACAAAGCACAACAAACCAGCACTCACATGGGTGATCTGCAAAACTCCATATAGCACAACAAACCCTGGATGACCAGTGGGTTTATATCTAGCACAGCAAACCCACCACTCACATGGACAACCTGTAGAATTGTATACATCGCAACAAAACCAGCAGTTACCTTAATAACCTGTAGAATTGTATACTGCACAGTAAAACTAGCAGTCACCTGGATAACCTATACAATTTTATACAGCACAGCAAACCTAGAACTTACTTGGGTAACCTGTAGAATTGCAAACAGCACACCAAACCCAGAGCTCACCTGGTAAAGTATAGATCTGTATATAGCACTACAAACTCATCTCTCACCTGGATACTGGATAAGCCAGTTTCTAGATCAAAAATACTCAGAGCAATAACCTGACAGTATCTAGTACAACAAACCCAGAGCTCATCTGGCTAGCCTGTAGAACTGTATATAGCACGGCAAACCCAGAGATTACATGACTAACAAGTATACTTGCATCTACCACACCAAATCTAGAGCTCACCTGAGTGACCTATAGACTTGTATGTACCTTACTAAACCTAGAGCTCATGTGAATAACCTGTAGACTTACATCTTTTTAAACCCAGAGCTCATGTGTATAACCTGTAGACTTGTGTTTAAACCCGGAGCTCACATGGATAACCTGTAGACATGCATCTACCATGCCAACCCAGAGCTCTCATGAATAATCTGTAGGTGTATCTACCTTACCAATTCCAGAGCTCACCTGGGTAACTTGCATGCTTGTCACTAAAATACCTTTTTTAAACTTTCCTTTTAATGATAGTTTTACAATTTCATTTCTAAAGCAATACATATAGTGCATTACAAATTAAAGCTGTGCAAAATAGGGAAAATAAAGAACAAAACTTAAGACAGTGTGTTAGAACATCATTCTAACCTGAAATCTATATTGTACAAAAAAGTGGTTCTGCTGCAGTAGTGGCGTCCATAGTGCAGCAGAGCGACTTTCATTCTGATTCAGTATGTGACGTCACACTGGCTTGTCCGCGAGCATTGTAGTATCCTTGGCAACCAGACACAATACAGTTACATGCTGCTTTCCAACCAAACACAAAAAAGCCTTTCTCTTGTTTTTTGTCTTCACAGAGATCAAGTGGTAACTGTTGTCCTCCTGTTTATCAGCGAAGCGACAAATTAAACAACTGACTATTTGTTAGAATGTTGATGTTTTCTGGTTCCTAATCTGTTTGTACACTTGTGTTAAACTTCGGTACAGGAAGCTGTTTTGTTGCTCTTATGAATGGTTCTTGAGTTTGTGATGTTTATTTACTTCTGGGAATGTCCATACACTATAAAGAACAGTGTATGGCTTCCCGTTCACAACAAGGCTAATTTTACCATAGATGCGCATCAGCTATAGGGTCAACAGTCATCATAGTAATCTGCTGGTAAAGAGTAGCCTTGCTGTGAATAGGAAGCCATAAACCATCATATATATATACATATAAATATGTCAGCAGAAAAGGATCCATTGGCCCATCCACTCTATCCCTTCTCCCCATATGTCTCTCTGACCCCTTTACCTTTACTTTACCATAATCCTTGCTTTTGTACCCCCCCTCCCTTCCAGTATAAATTCCAGTCCCCTTTTTACTCTTTGGGTGTTTAACCTTTCATTTCTTGTTTAAGCCCATGTAGTTATGCCATGCCCTGTTGAACTCCCCCAATGATTTTAATCCCACCACCACTTCCTGCAGCCTATTCCAAGGACCCACCACCCACTCAGTGAAGTAGTGCCCCTTCACATTTCCCTTGAATTTGCCACCCTCTAGCTTTAAGCTATGTCCTCTAGTTTTTGGGTTTTCCTTCATCTTGAAGATGTTCCCTTCCCTTACCTTGTTTATTCTCTTCAGATATTTAAAAGTTTCAATCATATACCCCCTCTCTCTTTGTTTCCAGTGCATAAAGGTAAAGCTCCTCCATCCTTTCCTCATATGTCCTCCTGTGCATGCCCTGCACCATTTTGGCTGCCCTTCTTTGGACCCTCTCCACCCTATCTATGTCTCCTTGTAGGTGAAGTCTCCAGAACTATGCCCCATTTTCCAGGTGTGGATGAAGCATGGACCTGTATAGGGGTGTGATCATCACCTCTCTTCTACTTGTACTAATCCTCTCTATGCATGCCAGAATTTTGATGGCCTTTCCAATTGCCTTGTTACACTGGTTTGACACCTTTATCTGATATGATAATTCACAGATCCTCTCCTGCTCCATTATCAGCATCTCCTTCCTCCCAGTGAATAAGTGGCCTTTGAATTCTTAGACCCTAACATAGAAACACAGAAACATAGACTTTGGTGGCAGATAAGGACCACTTGTCCCACCTTGTCTGCCCATTTCCCTACCTAGAGGATAAGCTGCAGATCCTATTTAACCAACAGCCTATTTTTTCCTACCCCCCCCACAAAAATTGCCTTATGTCTGTCCCATACATTCTTAAATTCTCCCACAGTTTTAGACCCCAAGCCCACAACATCCTCGGGAAGGCTGTTCCATGTGTCCACTACCCTCTCTGTGAAAAAATACTTCTCACATTGCACCTGAGCCATCCCCCTCTATCTTCTAATTGTATCCCCTTGTTCTTGCACATCTCTTTTTCTGAAAGATGCAACCCTCTTGGACTTTGTTGATTCCACTGAGGTACTTAAACATTTCTATGATGTCCCCCCTCCCTCTTTTCCTCAAGGGTATACATCTTAAACTCCTTTAGTTTCTTCTCTTATGGCTTTTCTTGCAGACCCCACCATTTTAGTTGCCCTCATCTGAACTGCCTCCATCCTGTCTATGTCCTTCTTGAGGATGGGGTCTACAGAACTGGACACAGTACTCAGATGGGGTCTCACCAACTGTCTGTACAGAGGGATAACAACTTCCTGTTTTCTGCCGGTGATGCCTTTCCCATACATCCCAGTATCCCCCAGCCCTCCCTACTGCCTTCTCATTGCTTGCCAACCTTAAGGTTATCTGATATGATTACCCTCAGGTTTCTTTCCATTTTTGTTGTTGTTACTACCCCCCCACCATTGTGTAATCTTCCCCTGGGTTTTTGTTTCCTAGGTGCATCATTTTGCATTTTTTTGCATTAAAGCTCAATTGCCATCTCCCCGACCACCCCTCCAGCTTTATGAGATCTTCCTTCATTTTCTCCACCCCTCCCCCCGCTATTTCTATCCTATTGCAGATTTGTGTTTTGTCTGCAAATAGGGGTTCCATGTGATAACAGTGATCACGGAAAGGCAATTGCTGTTGGGGCGCGTGCACATCGCCGAAAATCAGTTTCGGTGATGTACACTCCCGGCACACAACAAGAGGATGCCAGAGACTTGGATTTCCTTTTTTATGCACCCCCCACCCACTGCACCCCCCCCCCACTAAAGGATTCTTAACTCCAGGGGGTGCATGTCGGGGGGGTACAAAAGACGGAAAGATAAAAATTCCTGGACCGGCGGCAAAAATGAGTGTTCTCCCAGAACCGAACCTGGCACTCTCCCAACCCTAGCCTGTCACCAACCCACCATGCCACATGGCCAGCTCAGCAGCTCATTGCTGCACTACACCCCATAAACCCTCTCCCTTCCACCCATTGCACAGTGTGGTCCCTCCTCCCCACGCCAAGATGTATATGTAGTGACATCCTGTCACTATATTCATTCCCCCATCCTGTCACTCCTCCTTGTCTGGTAGCCCTGTGCAGCGGTGTTGCGATTGAGTTGCCTTATTTGAAAGCACTCAGTCACAGTCACCATCATCACAGGCTACCCTAGAAGGCACACCTTCCCATTTAGCCCTCCTATATCCCCAATGTAAATGTTAAACAGTATCAGTCCCAATACTGAATCCTGGTGTACCCTACTTGTCACTCTTTCTTCCTGAATGAGCCCATTGACAACCACCCTTTGAACTCTGCCTTTAAGCCAGTTTTTCACCCAGTTTGTTAATTTCCTCCCTACCCCATAAACTGCCCAACTTGTTCACCAGCCTCCTGTGAGGGACATCATGTTTTCTTTCTGGTCTAGGCTATGCTGGAGATAATATTCTACATTTTAAAGAATATAAATCAGCATTTGATATAATCCAACTACCTATGCATTAATTTTAAATCAAGTCCAAAAGAAGTAATTAGATTTCAGTAAGGAATTTGAAACCATTCCACATAGGAGACTATTACATAAGCTTGGTAGCTTAGGAGTGGGTCCAAAAGTGGTAAATTGGATAAGAAATTAGTTAGGAGATAGGTGACAGAGGATGGTGGTAAGTAGAATTCACTCTAAAGAAGGGAGGGTGACCAGCAGGGTGACTCAGGGATCAGTGCTGGGACCAGTTCTCTTTAATGTGTTTATAAGTGACATAGCAGAGGACCTGGAAGGGAATGTCTGCTTCTCTGCAGATGACACCAAAACCTGCAATAATGTGGACACTTCGGGGGTGTGTGGAAAGGATGAGTAGAGACCTGAGAAAATAGAGAAGTGGTTAAGGTATGACAGCTGGATTTTCATGCAATTAAAGTGCAAAATGATACACTTAGGACACAGAAACCCAGGGAAGAGTACAAAATGGGTGGAGTGGTACTGATGACCAGCAAGCAGAAATAGACCTGGGGGTAATCATATTGGATAACTTACAGGTGGCCAGGCAGTTTGACAAGGCAGTAGGAGGGTGAGGGATGCTGGGCTGCATAGGGAGAGGTATCACCAGCAGAAGAGGGAGGTGGTGTTGTATCTATATAGATAACTGGTAAGAATTCACCTAGAATATTGTGTCCAGTTCTGGAGACCACAAACCTGGAAGGACATAGACAGAGTGGAGGCGGTCCAGAGGAGGAAAACTAAAATGGTGACAGGTCAGCATCAAAAATCCTATGAGGAGACTAAAGGGCCTCAATATGTACACCCTGAAACACAGGAATGAGTGGGGAGATATGATAGAGACCTTTTAGTACATCACAGGGGTAAATAAGGTACAGGAGGGGAGTATTTGTTTTAGAAGAAAAGGTGCTCAAGAACAAGGGGACATGCCATGAAGCTGGAGCAGGGTAGATTCAGGAAAGATGTGAGGAAGTATTTCTTCACAGAAACATAGAAACATAGAATTTGACGCGAGATAAGGACCGCTTGGCCCACCTAGTCTGCCCTTTTTCCTACCTAACAGATAAGCTGCAGATCCTAGTTAACCAACAGCTTACTTCCTCTTACCCGCCACTAGAACTGCCTTATGCCTGTCCCATGCATTCTTGAAGTCCCCCACTGTTCTTGACTCCACGACCTCCTCTGGGAGGCTGTTCCATGCATCCACAACCCTCTCAGTGAAATAATACTTCCTCACATTACCCCTGAGCCGTCCCCCCTCTATCTTCAAATTGTGCCCCCTTGTTCTTGCACATCTCTTTTTCTGGAAGATGCTACCCTCTTGGACTTTGTTAATTCTCTTGAGATACTTGAAAGTTTCTATCATGTCCCCTCTCTCCCTTCTTTCCTCAAGAGTATACATATTAAGCTCCTTTAGTCTTTCTTCGTATGTCTTCCGGTGCAGACCCTGAACCATTTTGGTTGCCCTCCTCTGGACAGCCTCCACTCTGTCTATGTCTTTGCGGAGATGGGGTCTCCAGAACTGCACACAGTACTCCAGATGGGGTCTCACCAACTGTCTGTACAGAAAGATAACAACTTCCTGTTTTCTACTATTGATGCCTCTTCCTATGCATCCCAGTATCCCCCCAGCCTTCCTACTGCCTTCTCACATTGCTTGCCCACCTTTAGGTCATCTGATATAATTACCCCCAGGTCCCTTTCTATTTTTACTGTTGTCAGTATCTCACCCCCCATTGATGCAGCTTCCCTGTGTTTTTGTTTCCTGCATTACCTTGTACTTTTTGCATTGAATCTGAGCTGCCATACATTTGACCATTCCTCCAACCTTGCCAAGTCCTTCTTATCCTTTCCACTCCATCTTGTGTATCAACCCTGTTGCAGATCTTTGTGTCTTCTGCAAAGAGACATACTTTTCCTTCAATTCCTCTGCAATGTCACTTATAAAGACATTAAAAGGACCAGTCCCAGTACTGAACCTCATGTACCCTCGCTAGTAACCCTCCTTTCTTCACTGTGTACTCCATTTACTACTACCCTTTGCGTCCTGTTGTCTAGCCAATTTTTTATCCAGGCTACCACCTTGGGACCCACTCCAAGGCTGGCTATCTTGTATTAATCTTTTGTGTGGGACTGTATTAAATGCCTTGCTAAAATCTAGGTAGGCCATGTCCACAGCCCCTCCCTGGTCTACTACTTTGGTCACCCAGTCAAAGAAATCTATTAGATTCGTCTGACACGACCTTCCCATCGTGAATCCATGCTGCCTTGGGTCCTGTGCCCCACTGGCCTCTAGGTACTCAACAATTCTTTCCTTCAGAAGTGATTCCATCATTTTCACTACCACTGAGGTCAAACTAACTGGTCTGTTGTTTCCTGCCTCTGTCCTGCTCCCACTTTTGTGAAGAGAAATCACATCTGCCTCCTCCAGTCCTCGGTACCACCCAATCCTCCCATGATTTGCTAAAGAGGTAGTCAGAGGTGTCACTAGTTCTACCCTTAGTTCTTTTAGAATTCTTGGGTGAATCCCATCAGGCCCCATTGCTTTGTCCACCTTCAATTTTATTAGTTCTTTCAGAATCCTTTCTTCTGTAAATGGACTGGTATCGACCCCGTCTTCATAGTGTTTCTCTTGTTTGGTTTAGGCAACTCCTCCTCCTCCTCTTCCTTTGTGAATACTGAGCAGAAATATTTGTTCAGTATCCCTGCTTTTTTACTGTCACCCTCTATCCACGTTCTCTCCCCTTTATTAAGCTTCAGTATCCCTCCTTTGGTCTTTCTTTGCTCCCTAATGTACCTATAAAAGGTCTTATCCCCCTTCTTAACAGAATTGGCTATCCTTTCCTCGGTTTGGGCCTTTGCTATTCTGACTGCCTTCCCAGCCTCTTTCTGCTTTAACTGATAAAGTTCTCTGTCCTGCTCCTTCTGTGTTTCCTTATATTTCCTGAATGCTGTCCTTTATCCCTAACCTTCCTGCCACCTCTTTTGTGAACCATAGCAGTTTTTCCTTGTTGTGTTTTATTGATTTGTTTACAAAAGGCTTGTTGCCTCTGTGATGGCTGTTTTGATCACTCCTCTTGTTCCTCCACCCTCCTTCTTGCCTGTTTGCTAGTGCTTTCTGAGGCACTCTCTCATTTTCCCAAAGTCAGCCCTCCTAAAGTCTAGTACTCTTGCTTTTGTATGGCTTGATTGTATGGCTATGTTTATCGTGAACCACACTGTTTGGTGGTCGCTTGTTCCCAGATGGCTACCCACTTCTAAATCTGAGATTCTTTCTCCATCCCCATTGAAAGTACCAGGTCTAAGATTGCTCCCTCCTGAGTGGGTTCCAATACTAACTGTCTGAGGCATGCCCCCTGTAGGGCATCAAGAATGACCCTGCTCTTGGATGTGCCTGCAGCAAAAGTGCTCCAGTTAACATAGAAACATAGAAGTTGATGGCAGATAAGGACCGCAAGGCCCATCCAGTCTGCCCATTTCTTTTTCTATCTTATAAATGTGCCATCGGCCTTTGCTATGTCAGTGACCTATCTATTCATAGTCATTTGTATTGCTCCTTATGCCTATCCCATGCCTGTTTGAAGCCCTGCACTGTATTCATAGCCACTACTTCTTGTGGTAAGCCATTCCATGCATCTACCACCTTTCTGTAAAAAGAATTTCACATTCCCCTTTAATCGGCCTCCCTCTAATCTCATGCTGTGTCCTCTTGTCCTGCTATTTTTCTTATATTTAAACATGTTAGACTCTTTCACCTTGTTTATGCCCTTGAGGTGTTTAAATGTCTCGATCATATCACCTCTCTCCTCCTTTGCTCAAGGGTATACATATTGAGCTCCGTTAATCTGTCCTCATATGTCTTCTGATGCAGTCCCTGCACCATTTTGGTTACCCTTCTCTGGACTGCCTCAATTTGGTTAATGTCCTTGTGAAGGTGTGGCCTCCAATACTGCACGCAGTACTCCAGATGGGGCCTAACCAATGTCTTGTACAGAGGGATTATTACCTTCCTCTTACGACTTGTGATACCCCTACTAATACACCCTAACACCCCTCAGCCTTACCTACTGCTTTAGAGGTCTGCTTGGATGATTTCAGGTCATCAGTGATGATGATGCCCAAGTCTCTTTCTTCCTTTGTGACTGCTAGCAACTCCCTCCCAGCCTATAAGTGGCTTCAGGGTTTCTCTTCCCTATGTGCATGATTTTGCACTTCTTTGCATTAAATCCCAGTTGCCACTCTTCTGACCATTCTGCTAGTTTATCCAGATCTCTTCTCATTCTGCCCCCATCTGGATCATCTACTCTGTTGCAGATCTTGGTGTCATCTGCAAACAGACAAGCCTTACCCTCTAGTCCATCTGCTAGGTCACTAATGAAGATGTTGAATAGGACTGGCCCCAGGACTGATCCCTGAGGTACCCACTTGTGACTTGCATCTCTTCTGACTGTATACCATTTACCACCACTCTCTGTTTTCTGCCAGTCAACCAGTTTGCCACCCAGTTGACCAACTTCTGACCCACCCGAGCCTACCTAGCTTATTTATCAATCTTCTATGTGGAACAGTGTCAAAAGCTTTGCTGAAGTCAAGGTAGGCGATATCAACTGCCCCTTGGTCCACCACTCTGATTACCCAGTCAAAGAAATCTCTGAGATTAGTTTGACAGGACCTTCCTTTGTAAACCCATGCTGTCTTGGATCCTGTGCCCTATGGATTCCAGGTGTTGCACTATCCTTTCCTTAAGGAGTGCTTCCATAATCTTGCCCACTACTGAGGTAAGACTGACCGGTCTGTAGTTCCCGCCTCCTCCTGCTACCACTCTTGTGGAGTGGGATCACATGAGCCCTTCTCCAGTCTTCTGGGACCTCTCCTGTGCTCAGAGACTCACTAAACAATTCTGCTAATGGCTCTGCTAGTTCCTCCTTTAGCTCCTTAAGTACCCTGGGATGTATGCCATCAGGTCCCATTGCTTTATCCACCCTGAGCTTAGCAAGCTCTTGTAGGACCCTTTCTTTTGTGAAGGAGTAGTGCTCACCTCCCTCCCCTGTGTCCATGATGCTGAGCTGTGGGCCCTGCCTACCTTCTCTTCAGTGAATACTGAGCAAAAGTATCTATTTAGGATAGATGCCTTACAGGGTCCTCCTCCTCACATGCTCCCTTTTCTCCATTAAGCTTAGCACACCCTCTGGACTTTCTCCTTTCACTAATGTATCTATAGAAAGTCTTGTCACCTTCTTTTACTGTTTGTGCTAGTGTTTCTCAGTTTGGGACTTTGCCTGCCTTACTGCCTTACCTGCTTCCCTTAGGGCAGTTTGGTATGCCCCCTATCTTCATCCCGCTGTGTTCCTTATATTTTCTGAAGGCCAGCCTTTTGGCTCTGACCTTTCTGCTACTGTATTTGAGAACAAAGTGGTTTCCTTCTTCTTTGCACTTCCTTTTCTGTCTAACACAATGGGATGTTGCTTCAAGTATTATCCTTAATGCTGCCCACTTTGCCTGTACCTCCTCACCTGTGTTCTTTTGCCAGGGCTAGCTTAACTCTGTTGGCCATCTTATCAAAGTCAGCTCCTCTGAAGTCCCACATTTTTGCCTTGGAATGGGATGATTTAGATGTAGTAGCCAAATTGAACCCATACCATGTGATGGTCACTGGCCCCAGGTGACCTTCTACCTGGAGATCTGTGATCCTTCTTTGTTAGTCAGTACTAGATCTAGGATAGCCCTGTCTCTTGTGGGTTGCTGTACCAGTTGTTTGAGGCCCTCCCCTGCAGGGAATCCACTATGAGTCTAGTTCTGGCAGATGTTCCTGCTGGTATTGACCAATCTGTATCTGGCATGTTGAAGTCTCCCATTATCAGAACCTCCCTTTAGCTGTCATGTTTTGTATATCTTCTAACAGTAATGTGTCTATGTCCTCCCTCTGGTCTGGGGCCTGTAGACAACCCCAGTTCTTATGGCTGTCCCATTTCCTGTTTCAGGGTGACCCACAGTTCTTCTGGCTCCTTATGTGTATTCTGAATTTCTGTAGCTTTGATATTTTCATTAACATACAGGGCCACTCCTCCCCACTTTTGCACTCCTCGGTCTCTTCTGAACAATACATAGCCAGGTACTGAAGTCTCCCAAGTGTGGTTACTGGTAAACCACGTCTCACTAATTGCTACTATGTCCAGTTTAGCCTCTGACATTATTGCCTGCAGGTCTGGGATCTTATTTCCCAGGCTGTGAGCATTTGTGTACATGGCATATTCAGGTCCCCCATCAACAATATCTCTCCTTTTTCTGCCATTCTAAGAAAGCCTTCTATCATTTCCTTATCTATTCCTTCCCCCTGAGATGGGGTCTGTATACAACCCACATGCGGATTGTGGTGCCATTTCCTGTCTCCCGGGTGACCCAAAGTGCCTCATCTGCTCCCTGTTTACTCTTTAGTTCTGTTGCTTTGATCCCTTCCTTTACATAGAGAGCTACTCCTCCTCCTATTTTACCCTCCCTGTCCCTCCTGTAGATTGTGTATCCTGGTATGTTGACATCCCAGTCATGGTTCTCTGTGTACCATGTGTCTGCCACAATATCCAGGCAACCCTCTTCCATCAAGGCCACTAGTTCAGGGAGCTTGTTACACAGACTACAGGCATTGGTACTCATCACCCTCCACTTTTTGATAGCCTTACCCCTTTTAGCCCCATTTCTGTCCTTACTGCCTTTGCCATTTTTTACATTTAAATCTGTTCTGCTCCCTAATAACTTATGTACCTTGGTGTTTACCTCATTAATCACCATGTTTTGTGGGAGAGGCTCGGATTTCCCTGCTCCTTTTCAGTGTCTCCCCCCTTGGCTAGTTTAAATGCTTGCCAATGAAGCATTTAAACCTCTCACCTAGGATCCTGGTCCCCCCCGGACAGATGCAGACCATCTCACCAGTATAGGTCTGCATCCCTCCAGGTGGCTCCCCAGTCCCCAATGAAGCCAAAACCCTGAGCTCCACACCAGTTTTTCAACCACTCATTGAATTTCCTGGTGAGAAGTGCCCTAGCATCTCCCTAGCCATAGACAGGCAGCACCTCCAAGAAGGTTACCGTATGCGCTACTTGTCTAAGGCCCCTTCTCAACTCTACAAACTCCTCTTGCACTGCTCTGATCCCATTCCTATTCAGGTCATTTTGTCCCTAGGTGGACAATGACATTCAGCTCCCTTCCTCGTGCAGCTTCTCCACGATCCTGAGGATTAGCTTCCTGTCTCTCAAGCCGTGGTGCCAGGAAGGCACCTACCTCCCTCTCCCTTCCTCCCATTTCTACCCCCTACATGATTGAGTCCCCACCAGGAGGAGTTTCTTCCCCCGGGGGTCCCATGCCACCCTCCTGTGGGTCTCCTTTGTGAAGGTTCCCAGCATCATCCTTGGTCTCCACTGCAGGTGCCTCCATAGAGGAAAAACTATCCACCAGAAGAGTGAATGAATTGTGGAGAGGTACAGCTGGAAGGATGCAACTCTGTTCCACCACCCTCTCCCTCCTTGAGCCTACCCTGGTCCAGCCTCTCCTCTTTCTTGGCAACATCTGAGGTAGTGACATTGGCCCTGGTGGTCCCTGGGTGGGGGAGGAGGTTTCACGAAACCTAGCCAGGTCAGCCTAGAGACGGGCAACCTCCTCTCTCAGACCAGAGAGGTGCCTGCAAATAGGGCAGCATCGCAGCCTCAAGAATGTCTCCCAGAACACTGCCGCCCCACAGCCATTGCACTGCACCACTCCTATCATGTCTTATTTTGTGTCCTCTCTACTGTGTCTCTGGATGCTTATTCTCTCCTCTCCTTACAACTCTCACCCTTCCTGTTCTGGGAGAGCAACTTCCTATCTTCTTCAGTAGCCTCCTTCTTCCTTGCTCAATATCAGACCACCAGCAGCTGGGGGGGGGGGAGAGTGAGCTACTTTTTTACTTTAGGGTTGACTAAACCAATGTTTCTCTATGATCCTTTCCTTCCTACTGCCAAACAGGAAGTTCCTGTTGACAGTTAAATCCAGTGGCTATAAAAGTAGAACTGGCTTTGAGTGGGTGGGTGGAGGGGTGGGATGGAGGGCAATTAGTAAGAAAAAAGGCTAGCAACAAGAAGTTGTAATTTGACTCACCTGCTTTTATAGTGTCTAAACCACACCCCCAGGTAAGCTCGCTTTCCTCCTACTGGTTTAGCAAAGTCAGCTGATACAGTACCCTTCACTGCACAGAACTCACACTCACTTTCTTTCTTTTCTTTCTTTTAACCCTAAATAAGACCCCTTCTACTTCTAATAAAGTTATCTGTCCACTTAATCTTAACAGACACTGACTCCTGCTGAGATATACATTTTAAATTAATAAGAAAATGTAGCTTCTTTTAGTTAGCTGCTTTCTGCTCTACAAGCAAGGCTAGCAACAGTGTGGTGGATTCATGATACAGCCTAGCAGTGGAGGTGTCAGGGGTGAAAAGAATGCGAGGGATAAGCACAAGGGACTCGTAGTGGAAAGGGAGTGGGTGAGGGAGGGAGAAAGAGCTATACATTGGGCACGGTCTATGGTAATAGTATAGTTAGAGAGAAATGGGCAGACTGGATAGGCAAAGTGGTCCTTACTCACACCAAATTCTATGTTTCTGTCTACTGTAATTATCAGGCTAACAGGACATTTACAAACAACATAAACAATCTATATGAAAATGAAGCACGCAGAAGTATGAAATATGAGTTCCAATTCAAAATTAAGCATTATTCAATAGGGGTGAGGTAATATCTAGTGGAATAAAATCATGTATTTTCACCCCAATGGAATAAATGGCCTGATCATGTATCTACTATACGTATAAATGTAAACGCTGACATTTATACACATAGTACATATGTCATCACTGTTTATTCTCACAGTAAATACATCATGTCCCCCCACCCTACCCCACCTATCTGGTACTTTTTCCACACATTCCTCCTGGCTCCAACAGTACTCCATCAGTGTTGTACACTTAGGATTACCACTAACAATGTAACACTCCAGACTCCCTGCCGACAGACTCTTAAACTCACACACATCAACCAAAAGCAGTAGTTTACTTCCAGTTATCAGCTCACAATCCAATAACCTTTACATGTCCCACTGGCATCCTGAAGTATCTGAGCTTTCCCAAAAATATCATCTCTCTCGACAATGGCTTCATAATGCTGCCTGCTGATGCAATGATGACCTAGATCACTGGTGCAGCCACAGAGAAACCAAATGCAACATTACCATACCACAGATTATAGATAAAAACATGAACGCCTCCCAACAGAAGCCAGGCACAATCAGATAATCTCCCAAAAAGAGAAACACAGCTGCCATGATTGGAAAACTTTCAGGGCCTCCCACAGAAATAAATAAATAAATCAGAAAACAAGGTAAAAAAAAACAAGTCGGCACCATAGTAACAACACCATGAATCCTAGCAAACTGCCCTAATGTGAGGATGAGCACAGAAAAAAAATCCCACAAATTAATATCAAAACAACAAAAAAGTTAAATAAAAAAACACATAATAAAACCAGAACATTAACCTGCCCTATTATATAAATTGAACACATGATGGGGAAGAGTGGAATATGGAAAACATCTACACTCATGAATGGTGACCTCAGGATACTTTTACTCATGGCTCCGCTACACTCTACCACTCATGAGGTATCCCGAGGTCACTGTTCACTCATGTTGATATTTGCCATATTCCACTCTTGTCCATCATGTATCTCCTATATAAAATACACTTTTACCAATATTGTTTTTTAATTTTCCATTCTTTATTTTAATAGTAAATACATAGTTCAAAAACAGAATAATTAAAATACATAAAATATAGCTGACAAAGGTCAGACTATACAACCCCAAAGAAGTGCAAAATAAGGGTAATAAAAATTTTGCTAAACACTGTATAAATAAAACCCCTACCCCCCAATTAATGGAGGCCAGGCTTTTACTAAATAAAATAGGTTTGGCTGATGCCCTACTGAAAAGAATAAGGGTGAAATAAACCTGGAGTTAGCATAAATATGTATTGTGTCCTATTACACTTACTGTATATATCTATAACTTGATGGAATATACATCAAAAGGAAGAAGAGAACATCTAATTAATAAAGACTAACCAAATATAAAATAAGATAATAGAACCAATAGATGAATATACAGATAAGCAAGCTTCCATAAATCTAAATAAAAATAAGTAGAGGAAAAGTCTACGTTTGTGGATATGCAGGCTTGCTGTCAGAATATATATTCATAATATTCAATGAAGTTTCCCCAAAAGATTTTGATAATTATGAAAAGTGTTAATACAACTCTCAATTAATTTACAAAGTTGTAAATAAAGTACAATATCTGAGGTCTGTTCTCTATAAGTGGTTACATCCCTGTCTAACCAATGCTTCAAAATACTTTGTTTAGTAGACATCACAATTAGAGCCATCATAGCATTATCCAATTTATTAGATAAGTTATCATAGTTCCCAGTAATACATTCCTTGATATCAAATGCACTCTGTACATTTAGTTTGCCTGTAACTTTTCTTTTTATGTCCCTCCATAAAGATTGAACCCTGCAACAATTCCATAAAATATGGCTTAATGTTCCAGTATCCTAATTGCATCGGGAACATTTATCAGAAGCCAACAAACAACCCCTAAATAGTTTACAAGGTGTCATGTACACATTATGTAAAATGTTATATTGCATCAGTCTCAAATTATCTGATAGGATGTATTTATAAATATTCTTTCAGATCCTAATCCAATCTTGAGAACTGTTATCCAGTTCTTGTATCCAATATGATGGTTGAACTGGATAATCAGAAAATTTGATAGAAAGTAGTATTTTGTAAATATTTGCAATAGGGTATAAATTATTACTAGCATTTATAAGTCTTAGTAGAATATCCTGGAGATCCTTATACCAAGGAAATGGGCCGAAGTGTGAGACAAGGGCAATTTTCAATGCAAAAAGATTTACAATATGTTTTTTACTCATGTTTAATTTTATCAGTATTTCATTAAAATGTAAAAGAAACCCATCTTTAATATAGAAGCCACAGTAAAGTCCTTAGCTTCAGGAAACCAAGAAGATATCAGTACTTTCCCATTAAGCTTAAAACTATAATTATTTATAAGAGGTTGATTTATGCCATCAAAGAAATGTACCACAAAAAATTACTAGCTAAGTTATGTACTTTAGAAGAGATTGCTACCACTGAATTTCTGAGTACCAAAAGTAAGCTAGATGTTTTCTATATAACATAGCTAAAGGGGATAGTTTAGCTTGTTTGGAGAGAAAATGCTCTGTATCTAACCAAATTGGTTTAAAGTTGTTTTGGCTTAAGTCATGCAAAATCCATTTCAGGTATTTATTGATATGAGAGGACACACAGTAAAGAAAAAGTTAGATATTTTAATGCCACCCTGAGATTCGGGTAATAATTTATTTAAAGCAATTCTGGCCATTTTTTCCCCATAAAAATTAATTTATTAAATCTTGTAAAGGAACAAACCATTTTAGTGGGAAAGATAGATTTAACATATTTAATGGTGAAAAAGTCTAGGGAAATTGTTCATTTTTATGTTCATGTTCATTTCCCCACACCAGGGACGTGGGTTAATATCCCAATACTGACACTGTAGTGCAGCATGAGGGGGGTGCTGCACTCCTGAGGTGCCGTCTTTCAGATGAGATGTTAAACCGAGGTCCCATCTGCCTGTCCTGGTGGTAGTTCAGGTGGATGTTAACGATCCCATGGCACTTTTCGAAAAGAGTAGGGAAGTTTCCCCAGTGTCCTGGCCAAATTTCCCTCATTCACTAAAAATACCACCAACAGCTTAATCTGGTTCAAGGTCAGTTGACATTCATCTGTATCCCCCTCCCCTGGGTCGTGCCTGAAAATAGGCAGAATCTGCCTAGTGCAGTTACCCGGTCAACAAAAACTAACTAAATAAATAAATACATTTTATGATACTTATCTTCCCCCATAATGAAACAGGAAGTAATTACCATCTGTTGATATCCTGTTTTATTTTACTAACTAAATTGTTAAGATTCAGATTAATTATTTGGGTATCATCTTGTGAAAAATAAATTCCTAAATATTTAACATGGTTCAGTGCCCAAAGTAAGTTTAGTTTCAAAACATCTCCTTTAACTAGGCTACTATTTAAGGGCATTATTATTGCCTTTTCTTTGTTTAATTTATAGTTAGAAAATTTACTAAATTCTTGAATTATTTCCAAAGTAGACAATATTGAGTCTTTTGGGTTGGAGACATGTAAAGGCACATTGTCTGCATATGCTGAAAGTTTTAAATGAAAAGGACCAATCTTAATACCTTTAATATGGGGATTAGTGTTCAGGAAATATAAAAGAAGTTCAAGACATAAGTTAAAAAGAATAGGAGATAATGGACATTCTTGATGAGTTCCACAAAACATCCTAAATGGAGAAGAGGTTAAGGCATTACAAAATATTTGCTGTAGGATGAGCATATAGAATTTGCAACCAATTAGTAAACAAACTTGGAAAACCAAATTGTTTGAGTGGTTATAAGAAAAATGCATTGACTCTATCAAAGGCTTTCTCTACATCCAGGGACACTAGATCCATAGGGATCTGAAGTCCCTAGAGGAGAGAAAATGTAGGATAATTTTCTGATGTGATCAGAAGCTTGTCTAGAAGAGATGAATCCCACTTGTTCTCTTCAGAGCAAAGGGTTAAAATGTTCTTATTAAAGCTTCTAGTAATGTGTAATCATAGAACCCAAATTTGAGGATATATGAAAAAGAGTTTGTAAATGGGTCCTAATACATCCTTAAAAATTGTATAAAGTTAGCCATGAAACCACTGGGTCCCAGTGATTTACTGGTTTTAAATTGTTGATAACCTCAAGTACCTGTATTTCCTGATTAGTGATATGACTAATTAAATTGTGTGTGCCTGTTGAGGACTAATTGAGGACAATTAAAGTTATTTCGATATTTAATTATCTCAGTTTGAGAAGGGAATTGGAAATAGGGCCATGTAAATGCTTATCAAGCCTACAAATTCTGACAAAATTTCTTTCAGATCAGTCTTAACTAGTCCATTTTCTTCCTCAAAAATAGTGGAAACAATATTTTTAGAGGTATCCATATTTTGAGCTTACTAGCCAGACATTTACTAGGTTTTTCACCCAGATCAATATATTTTGCTTTGCTTTCATTATAAGGAATTCTGCATTTTCTTTAGTTAAAGTTTCATATTCATCTCTACAGTCTTTTAACTTGTGGGATAAACTTTCAGAAAGACAAATAGTAAATTGGTTTTCCAGGTATTCTATTCTGTTAAGTAAATAATTTACCCTGGCCTTTTTTTGCTTTTTCTGTTTTGACAAAATGCTAATAATTTGCCCCAATATATCGTTTACAAGTCAACCAAAAAACATCAATTTTTTCAGTAGACTTCATATTAATTTCCATAAAGTTAGTGATTAACTGTGTGATATGATCTTTTAATAAAGTCACCCCTGAGAAGTTGTTTATTTAACTGCCATATAGATTGCTTGATGTGGAGGAAACAAAATTATGTTTTAACCAAATGAGTGATCAGAAAAATTCTAGTCATAATCTTGGCATCTGTAATATCTGGTACAAGAGATTTACTAACTAAAAAGTAACCAGTTCTTTAAAAGGAATTGTGTACTGGTGAATAAAAAGAATATTTCCCAAAATTTGAATTCAGTGTTTTCCAAGGATCTACTAGGCCAAATAATTCCATGAACTCCTTAATGCTCTACAAACTGAAATGAGCCTAAACCCAGTTGGATTAGATTTATCAAGGCAGGGATCTAAAGAGAAATTCCAATCTCCTCCTAAAATTATTTTGTATGAAGTCAATGGTGTCACAGCTTTTACCAAAGTCATTGAGAGACTGCAGATTCTGAGCTCCGTCCATAAATGGAGCCCAGAAATATATTCATATTTTGATATGTCCCACCCATCAAAATACATCTGCCTTCAGGATCTATTTTGATTGATTAATATTTAATTTTTTATCAAAATGGCTAGTCCCTTATAGGAAGACTTGCCAGCCAAAAACTATATGATAACCCAATGTTCTTAAAAGGTTAATCTCTGTTGTTATAAGATGGGTTTCTTGGAGAAATAGAACATTGCAGTTGAAGATGAAGCATACTTTAAAATTTGTAGCCTTTTTAGTCTTAGAGTGAACCCTCTCACATTACAAGAAGCATATTTAAAGGTATTGCTCATCTTATACAATTATTGTGTATAATAAGCAACATGTCACCCTTGAGAGTATGTAATTTTAAAAATATTAGAAGAAACAGTACCTGAATGCCGGCATCCACCACAAGCCCGGAGCAGCAAACTTCCAGCAGACACCATAGATAGTAAATCCCTTATTCTTTACTCAGTCAGATACCCAGAGCTTTCTGAGAATAAATTGGAAAAAAGGCAATTTAAAGTGAAAAAGAATTTCTTTTATTAAACACTCATGCCATGTAGAGTAAAATAAGAACAAGGACACATGCTCAAGGCTAAAATCAAAAATCCACAGCAAGCTAAATAGCTGACATGTTTTGCATTCAAACTTGCTTTTTCAAAGCCTATTAGCTCCTGTTATGCTTATTGATTATATAGCCCTTAAAGTGACAGTACCAATTTAAATCACTCATGTATTGAGTGGCAAGTAATATGCAATCTCTGCATTCGCTGCATATTGCACAATTAATCATTTAAAAACTAATAATAGGACAGTACAAAATTTATTTTAGTCTGAAGTGGCACCTGTTCTATAAAGTCCATATATGCACAACAGTTATATTCTTTTATTACACTACAACAGCGTCCCTTCCCCAGATGACTGGTGCATACCTGAAAAAAAAATATACTATAATAGAAAATACATAAACACTACACACCACAATATTATTTATCTGAGACCATCTAATTTCCATTTATTTAGAAAGGGTTATATCTCTATCCTACCATTTAAACATGACCATTCCATGGCATTCAATTTGTAGACCCAGTATTATTCCCTTGTAAGCAATAGATCATTATAATTGCCTCCTCTGTATGGCACCACCATTTTTCCATACCAGTGAACATAAAAGCATGATCTCTCTTATTACTGGATCTTAACACATGATTCCCCGGACATTCTTACACCTTTCTCTCAATTGCTCAAATATGCTCTCCATTTCTCACCTTAAAAGCTGTTTTGTTTTATCAACATAGAAACTTCGCATTTACACTCTGCCAGATATATAGCACCACACATGCTACAAGTGATAAAGTCTTTTACATTCACATTTTCCCCTGTGACTGGACTTTGAAAGGTTTTAGTATTTCTGACCTTCTCACGGTATTTACAATTTCCACATTTATTACTACTCTCTGTTCTTCCTGGTAGCCACATCCATGGTCTGTCAGTAGGCTGCATAGAATGTACAACATGATCTTTAATATTCTTGCCTCTGCTGAAAACAATTTTTGGGGCATCACCCATGGTGTCTTGAAGACCCTGATCTAACTGTAGTAGATGCCAATGTTTCTTCACTATGCTACTTATTTGATATGACTGTGGATTATAAGTACAAACAAACATGAGCTGTAAGTCTGGGGGGTGGGGAGAGGCCTCAGTTTCTCCTTTAACAATTCACTTCTTTCTTTCTTTCTTTCTTTCCTGTCTCATTTCCTCTAGCCTGTGAAATTAGAACCTCTGAATATCCCTCTGTTGTAATCTATCAGCAAGTTCATCTGCTCTTTTTTTCATATAGTTCGACAGTTACAGTTCTTTTTTGTGCAAATGTATTGCTTTTATAACATGGGGCAGGTGGTTACTATCAGCCAATAACAGTGTATTTCTGTCTGTATTTTTTCTGTATAGATCTGTAACCACTCCACCCTCTTCAGCCTTTCTGATAATTAAGTCCAAATAACTGATCTGTGTTTTACTAAATGACATAGTAAACCTTAAATTCTGGTTAGTTTCTTCCAGATAATTAACAAAGGTAAACAGCTCATCTTCTGTACCATTCCACACCAATAGTATGTTGTCAATAAATCTTTTCCATAGATCTATTTTTTTTCCAAAAAGGTTTGTATCACTTCTTCTTATATCCAGTTCCCACTTGGCCATGTACAAATTGGCATGATTAGGTTCCAAACTTGCACCCATGGCATCCTATTTAACTGTTGGTAAAATTAGTGTTTGTAAAAAACACATTACATTTTAACACATATTCAGTTAGCTGTAACAATACTTCCATGGGTGGTTCATTTACTTCCTTAAATTCAGAAAGAACTCCAAAGCCTTGAGTCCATCACTATGGGGAATATTAGTATACAGTGACGCACATCCAATGTCACAAATATACTAACCTTCCCTATAGTGAGATCCTCAGGATTCCTAATATCTCACCTGTATCTTTAATAAATGAGGATTCCTTTCACCAGGTCAGAGATATGATAGTCTACAAATTTTGACAGAGGTTCCATCAGGACTCATTACCTGATAGTATTGGTCACCCTGGAGGGTTTCGCCAAATCCTTGTGGCTCTTCAGTAGGTAATAAAAAGTTGCCTAACTGGAAATTCCACCTGGAGATATTCAATGACAGACACAGGTAAAACATCATTCTGCTTCAAAAATTTAAGTAACCATCAATCTGTTTTTTAAAATGAAGGGTAGGGTCACCACCTAATTTCAGAAAGAAATCATTATTCCCCAAGTGCCTGTAAACTAGTCTTTACTATTAAAAATCACCACAGCTACCCGTTGTTGGCTGATTTTATAGTTATATGAATAGTGTGTTAAGATCCAGTAATAGGAGAGATCATGATTTTATGTTCACTGGTATGGAAAAAACAGTGGTTCCATAAAGAGGAGGCAATTATTATGATCTACTGCTTAGAAGGGAACAATACTGGATCTACACATTGAATCCCATGGAATGCTACGTAAGGGTTCTGCTGGAAGTTTGTTACTCCAGGCCTGTGGTGGGTGCCGGCATTCAGGTACTGTTTCTTCTAATATTTTGTGTTGCAAGGTGCCACCTGATTCCTTGGTGTGGTCACAATTGTGTGTTGGTACTGCATTTTAAAATTACAATACAGTATTAAAGTAGGGTCTAGAAATTATAAATACATACACTTACATAGTTGCCAGCAGATTAGACCTAACAGTCTATCACGTCTGCCCAAAACAGCTTACTGGTAAGCTACAGTAGCTGCTCTACCTCCCTTTGTTAACCCATCACTCCCACACTCCCCTCCCTGCATACCCCTGCTGTTCTTCTTACTTCTAACCCATACCTTGCCCCTGTATCTGTCCCAACCCCTCTTGAAGCCTCCTACAGTTTCCATTCTTATCAGCTAATCTGGAAGCACTTTCCACAGTGCCACCACCCTCTCTGTGAAATAATGTCCCCTCACCTCCCCTCTGTACTGTCCCCCTTCCAGTTTTAGACTATAGCCTCTCTTAGTCCCCTTCCCCTTCAGTTTGATCAGTCCCTCCATTTTTACCCTATTGATACCCTTCAAATATTTGAAGGCCTCTACCATATCACCCATATCCCTTCTGTCCTCCAGGGAGTACATATTTAGCTCTCTAAGCCTGTCCTCATATGACATATCCCCCAGATCACTGATCATCTTTGTTGCTCTTCTCTGGACTCTCTCCAGCAGTGTGATGTCCCTCTTTAGGTGGGGACACCAGAACTGTACACAATATTCTAGGTGTTGCCTCACCAGTGAATTGTACAGGGGAAGTATAACATCTCTTCTCCTGGATGTTATCCCTCTAGATATACACTCAAGCATTTTATTCGCTATAGCAGCTGCTCTCCTACACTGCTCTTAGTTGTTCAGTTTGCCATCGTTCATAACCCCCAGATCCTTCTCCATCATGGAGACAGTCAGCTGTACCCCCTCCAGGTGGTAGCTGTATCCAGGGTTCCTAACACCCAGATGGAGAACACCACACTTACATGTATTAAACTCTAACAGCCATGTGTGTGCCCGGTTTTCAAGCCTCATAAAGTCTTCTTGGAGTGCCTTCCTTCCCTCCTCACTCTCCACCTCAGCCCCCAATTTGGAATCATCACTGAACAGGCTCATTCTACTTCTAACTTCCTACCTGATGTCCGTGATGAACACATTGAAAAGGATAGGGCCCAACACTGAACCCTGTGGGACTCCACTGATGACCCTTCTGTGAGTCAAGGCTACACCCCCTACCACCACCCTCTATTGTCTGTTGTTAAACCAGTTTGCCACCCACCCACCAATTTTTCTCCCAACCCCAGGTTCCTCAATTTCCAGATCAGCCTCCTATGTGGGACTGAATCAAAAGCCTTGCTGATGTCCAGGTACAGAACATCAACAAGCTTTCCTCTGTCTGGGGGTCTTGTCACCCAGTTGAAGAATTTGACTAGGTTTGTTTGACAGGATCTCCCTTGGACAAACCCATGTTGGTTTTCATCTTGAAAACTGTTCGTCTCCAGAAACTCAACCATCTGTTCTTTTAAGATGGCTTCCATCATTTTCCTCACTATGGATGTCAGGCTGACTAGTCTGTAGTTCCCCGGTTCATCTTGAGATCTGCTCTTGTGGAGAGGCATGACGTGTGCCATCCTCCAGTCCAGAGGAATGCATCCTGATTAGAGGGAGGAATTGAATAGTTCCATCATTGGAGCCACTTGGACATCCACCATTTCCTTCAGAACCCTGTGGTGGATGCCGTCAGGGCCTGGGGCTTTATTCATCCTCAAAAATGTGAGAACATCCCTCAACCTCCCAATCTGGATCTTACTATCTGTGAGTACCTCCCCCCCTACCCCTACCCCTACCCTGCCACCCATGGCAGTGGCCCATCCCTTTCCCTAGTAAAAATTGAGCTGAAATAATCATTTAGTACTTCACCCTGCTCTGCCACCCCCTCTACCCATCCCCATCCTTCCTCACCTTGCTTATATGCCTCCCACCCTTCTTTCACTCCCAAACATACCTGTAGAATTCCTTCTCCCACTCCCTGATTCCTTGCACTAACCTAAGCTCTTTTTCAGCCTTGGCAACTCTGACCCTCTTACTGACTTCCCAGGAGATCCTGTGGTACTCCTTTCTGTCTGCCTCACTACGGGAGCACTTGTACCTTCTAAAGACCATACTTTTGTTTTCTCACATCCTCCTGCACTTCCCTAGTCCACCAGCAAGGTTTTCTAGCCCTAACCATCTTATGGTGAGTTCTTGCACAGGTTTTCATGGCCTCCAGGGTGCCCAGCTTCAGAATTTCCCACTGCCTCTCCTTGTACATCCCTGGTTTGATTTTCCCTATATGTTCCCCTGAGGATATTGGCCATCACCCTGAAGTCTGCCCTCCTAAAGTCCACCACTGTGGTCTTTATTTGATTCCTCTCCTTCTCCTGGTCTAAGATGAAATATACCATGGAGTAGTCACTTCCAGCCAAAAGGCCGTACACCACCAGGTTTTTAACCTGGTCTCCATCAACTAGTACCAAGTCCAGGATGTTTTCTCTCTAGTTGGTTCCCTATTAACTGAGTCAGAAATTCATCCTGAAGGGCATTGATTACCCTTTGCTCCTTAGCAGATGTAGATGCCATGGTGTTCCAGTCTGCTCCTGGCATGTTAAAATCACCCAATATCACATTCCCACCCCTTCCCCTTCTACAGTGCTTTCTCAAGTTGTCAATCTGTTCACTGTCCATGTGCTCTGATTGTGTGGGGGGCCTGTAGACCACCCCAAGATTAGCCCTTCTCCCCTGTCATCCTGTAATGTGGCCCAAACTGCCTTCACATTCCCTTCCTTCCCTCCTCCTCCCTGCACACTATCCCTTCTCTAATGAACAGTTCCATCCCCCTTCCCTTCCTGCTGTCCTGTCCCTTCTAAGTGTGATGTATCCAGGTAAATTCATATCCAAGTCATGGTACTGGGTGGCCCAAGTCTCTGTGACTGCTGCCACATCCACCCTCCCTGCCACCAACAATGAGTGTAGCTCCAACATCTTGTTCTCCAGACTCTGTGCATTAATCAGAACCACTTTCCAGCCCTGCCCACAATTTTCCCCAGCCCAGTTTGAATCACCCTTCACTTCTGCTATGCCTCAAGATTGGGGAAAGAGCTTACGTCCTCCTATGATGTAATTTAGCCTGTTACTATCAAGTCCCCCCCCATCTAGTTTAAATCCCACTGAGCCCTTATATAATCTCCTAGCTTTTTCTTAAGGACTTCCTTCCCCTTCTTGCTCAAATGTAATCTATCCCTAGCAAATAGATCTTTATTAGCCCATGTACATCCCCATTCACCCATCCATCAACCCATACCCCACAGCAGGCCATCATTCCCACAACCCATTCTTGAATTCACAAATTATTATCTGCTTTCTATCCAAAGTGCCTTTTGGCATGGGCAGGATTTCTGAGAATGAGAAAGTGCACGCTTCTGTTACACATAATCTTGCTAAGTCCATAAACCTGGCTTGCACTTCCTTCACACTATTCTCTGCCAAATCATTAGTGCCAATGTGTACCACAATGTGGGGTACCTCCCCATGCTTCCTCACTAAAAATGCACTAGATGTCCCACCCTGTGCACAGTCATTCTGAGCATACATTCTACCCCAATAGAGCTCCCTTTGCCCTCATTCATTCCCACCATTTGATTCCCATAACTATGGAGTCCCCCAACACCAAGACCCTTTTTTCCCCCATTCCAGTGCCTTGTATATATTCTCCCAGTGCCGCTTCCCTGCCTGACACTTTTTCCCCCTCTCAAGTGTCCCTCCTTCTCCTACCATGTTCAGTTTCAATCTCCATCCTCCCCTTTTGATCATACCCCTCAAGACTTTCCTCCCTTACTCCCCATGTCCCCTCCTCCTAGCCTACTCTTCTCTCTCACTCATCCCAATCCTGTCTTCTCCTGGGATCACTGAGTTATCAGTCCTATCAGTTCTAGCTCCACTTCTCCTGTCCTACCCATCCACCCCTCCAGCCCATGCAACTTTTTTCCCCAGTCATCTCCTTCCCTCTCCCCTTTCCTATCCTTCTTGTTACCCTCCTCCTGATTGTCTGTATCCTTTAGAGTCATTAAGTGTGTATACTATTCCTTATTCCATCACCACCCCATTGAAACACAAACCATCCCATTCTCACTGCTGTTCCATTTATTAGTTCCTTCTGCCTTCCCTCCTTTCTTGTTTCATCCCTTGTATTCCCTTCCTTCCCCCTTGCCCTGCCCACCATCTACACTCCCCTATTTTCTGTTCAATGTGGACTGCTTCCTGCCCTCATGTTACACTTTTTCTGTACTGTCTGTACAATAAGCTTTAATATACAGGAATAAAAGCATTCATTCTTTCCTTCCCTATGTTTTCTGGCTAAGTCTGTACAGTCCTATCCTTCCCTGTACTTCTAGGTACAACTGTATAGTCCTATCAACAACCTTAACTCCACCTCTGCTATATTGTCATCTGCTAAAAAAAATGTATAACATATATTCAGGTAAAGATTGGATTCAGTCTTTCCTTCCCTTTACACATTCCCCACATTTCTTTTTGGATGAACCAGTAACAACATTTCCCATATCACTGCTGAAAAAATTCAGATCAGAGTCCCCCAACTTTTAATAAAATACAGCTCCAAATGAGGTTAAGCCTACTATTCACAAAACAATCTATGCACCAAACTCATGCCTATATTTGTGCAATATCCCACCTCCTCAACTGGATTTCCCAATTCAAGAAGACCCCTAGTGTATTTAAAAGATGTGGGGATAGTGGGAGAAAAATTTTAATGCCTTAAAGTCTCAGGAGGTTCAGTCCTGGAGCAGGTCTCCGATGTGGATTCTGACACCTTCTGTACTTGGGGGGTAGAGGGGGTCCCAGCAGGGATGCAGCCAGCCTCTCACCCCCCAACAAAGTCCTCCTCTAAGCTCTGAGATCTGCCGCTGCCCTTTTAAGCTGGTTGTGACTTAATTTCAAATTTCAGTGTCAGCAGACCCTCAGCCTTCCTGGGTCTCTGGTTCCAAAAATATGGCTCCCACTGTTTGCAGCAAAAAATATAATGTCATACAGTCTCAGGGGGTTTGGTCTTGGAGCTGGTCTCCAATGTGGATTCTGGCACTGTCTGTACTTTGGGGGTACAGGGGGTCCCAGCAAGGATGCAGCTAGCCTCTTCCCCACTGACGATGTCCTCCTCTGAGCTCCGAGAGCTCCTGATGTGCTTTTTAAGCTAGTTGCAGCTTAATTTTAAATTTCAGCACCAGAAGACCCTCGGCCTGATTGACTGATGCAGCAACAGTCTCCTGGGTCCCTGGCTCTGAAAATACAGCTCCGGCCATTTGAGGCAAAAAAATTAATGTGTTACAGTTTCAGAGAGTTCAGTCCTGGAACAGGTCTCTGATGTGGATTCTGGCACCTTCTATACTTTGAGGCAGAGGGTGTCCCAGCAGGGACACAGCCAGCCTCTCACCCCAAACAATGACCTCTTCTAAGCTCCAAGAGCTCCCGCTGCCCTTTTTAAGCCAGTTGTGACTTCATTTCAAATTTCAGTGTCAGTGTACCCTCTGCCCTGATTGGCCAATACAGCAACAGTTTCCTGGGTCTCTGTCTTTGAAAATATGGCTCGGCCATTTGCAACATGTGGCAAAAATTTAATGTCTTACAGTCTCAGGGTTTCAGTCCTGGAGCGGATCTTCAATGTGGATTCTGGCACCTTCTGTACTCAGGGTAGAAGGGGTCCCAACAGGGATGCAGCCAGCCTCTCACCCCCAAGGATGTCCTCTTCTGAGCTTCTAGGGCTCCCATTGCCCTTTTTGAGCTGGTTGTGGCTTACTTTCAAATTTCAGCACAAGTGGACCTTCAGCCTGATTAGCCAATGCAACAATGGTCTCCTAGGTCCCTGGCTCCAAAATGTGGCTCCAGTCATTTATGCACAAAATGTATGTCTTACAGTCTCAGGGGTTCAGTCCTGGAGTGGGTCTCTGATGTGGATTCTGGTGCCTTCTGTACTTCAGGACCTCTATGTGGTAGCAGCAGTACTGTTGAGATAGTCCTTTATGGATAGATTCCCTCAATTATCTGAAGCTGAAAATCAGTACATGTCTCCCAATTTTCTCAGTATTTCATCCAGTGTCCCTCAGGTTTGTCCTTCTCCTCTCAAACCCCACTAATTCCTGTTATTACACCTCTTCTAGATAGTGTGGCACCTGTGACAACTACAACAAATCATATGGAGACCCACTTGACACACTGGAGTGCCCCTAGGCAAGTCTATGTTCTAGGGGATTCCATTATCAAATATTTAGATAGGGCAATATGTGATCCTGATAAAACAAAGCGCACGTGTTCAAGCTTTAGAAGCACCCGAATCTCAAATATTTCTAATATGGTCCATAATATTTTGAAACATAGTGGTCAGAACCCTTTGGTTGTGTTCCATGTTGGCACAAATGATTTTGTACATTCTGAATTATTGGATATAAAAAGGATATTGTGGTGCTCTCTAATATTTTGGTTGAAATGGGATGTGAGATTGCATTCTCAGAAGTTCTACCTGTTCCTAAAGCTTCTGAGGCTTTAAATAATAGAATACACAAATTTAATAATTGCCTCCACCAAAGATGTCTCAAACAAAATCAAATTCTGCATTACTCATTGGGAGGAATTTGTTGACAGACCTGACCTGTTTTGTAGGGATGGCCTCCATTTAAGCCCTAAGGGAAACCATTTATTGGTTGATCATATGCTCAGATATATTAATGAACATTTAAACTACTTGATCTGGGGGCAAGAATAACTCCTCCCTCCCAGTGGCTCACAAATGAACCTGCTACAAAACTTTCAAATGATTTAAATTATATCTACTTCAGTGCTAGGAGCCTAAATAACAAACTAGATGAGCTGCAGGCTCTACTTTCAATTGAAAAGACTGATGTGATCATGGTCACTGAAACACGGGTAATGATAATATCAGCTGGGGTCCCTTTCTTTCTGGGTACACAATCTATAATTATAACAGACAAAATAGAAAAGGTGGTGGGGTTGCAATTTTTGTAAAGGAATCACTTATGTCAGTTAATATTTCTGATAAAATCAAGTCTCCTGGTTGTCCCACTGAGTCACTATGGATTAAACTAGTCTTACATAAACATCATCACTTTATTTTGGGTGTTTGTTATCATCCCCCTGATGCAACCACTGAATATCTTGACAGTTTAGTATCTGAAATTGAAACTATCTCCACTATGGGGGATATTATTTTGACAGGGGACTTTAATCTAGGAGAAATTGATTGGGTCAAACAAACTGCTACCTCATCTTCTGGCAGAAAATTAATTAATATTTCCAGCAGTGCAGCCTCACCCATGGGGGTAAAACAGTCCACCAGATGCATGAACATTTTGGATCTAGTGCTTTATAGTGCAAATTTGGCACCAAAAAATCTAAATGTGACTACACCTATTGGAAATAGTGACCATTGTTCCATTAGGTTTAAATCTGAACATATGGTTGTCCCATTAAAAAATAACTCCATATTATATTTGTATGACAATGCAGACATTTCCAGCATTAAAACCACTCTGGATAGTACTGATTGAGCTTCTATATTAAATACAGTCAGCATTGGTGATTACTTCTCCTTTTTTCACAATAAAATCTCTGAACTTAGAGACTCTCACATCCCAGCTAAATTAAAAAGGTGATCTAAACAACATGTACCTAAATGGATGAATAATTCCATTAAAGTGTTATTAAAAAAGAAAAATAAATGTTATGCTGCATATTTGAAATCATGGAATCCCTCAAATATTGATATTCCGAAGAAATGCAAGAAATGTATTAGAAAGCCAAAAAAAAACATGTGAACTAAATTTGGTGGTCAATGCTAGTAAGGGCAATAGCAAATCTTTGTTTGCATATATTAATTCACTTAAGAATCCTACCCTGTCAAGTAGGACCTATTCAGTTTAATAATTCACTAGTTCATGACCCTCTAGAAATGGCGAATATATTTAATGTTAATTTCTGTAAAATTTTCTCAGATGTCCAGATAGTTAATATTGATGTTGCTTCTGTGGTAGGCAATATCACTATTTCTGTAGCTGATGTACATGCCAAATTAATCTCTCTTAAAGGGAAGTTCAATATATCACCTGACGGTATACCAGGTCACCTCTTGTACTTATTGACACACATAGATTGCCACTTCCTTAAATTACTCTTTGAATATTGTATTAATCACAACTGTGTGCCTCATTTATGGAAAACAGCTTATGTAATCCCTATTCATAAACAGGGACCTAAAAATTGTTGGGAAAACTATAGACCAATCAGTTTGACTGCTCTTCTGTGTAAAGTCTTGGAAAGCCTGACTAAGGACATTATTTCCTCTACATTAATTTCACTAGATGTGGAACAACACAGTTTTAAAAAGGGATGCAGTTGCTTAACAAATTTATTTTGTTTTTATGGGGATGTCAGTTTACAGCTTGCTAATCGATTTCCTTATTATGTAATTTATATTGATTTCAGTAAGGCGTTTGGCCTCCTTCCCCATTGGGCATTATTGCATAAACTTGCCTCCACTAATATGGCCCCAGTTATTGTTCAATGGATATCTAGTTGGTTGGCTGGCAGAACCCAACAAGTCTTGATCAATGGACAATTATCAAGATTGGGATATGTCACCAGTGGCGTACCTAAAGGCCAGGTTTTAGGACCTATCCTTTTTCAATTGTTTATATCTGACATTACAGTTAGTTGTTTATCTAATACCATCAAATATGCAGATGATATTAAAATTGAAGGGTTATGTTCTACGCCTGAGCAAATTACTACTATTCAAACTGACCTGGATTCCATCTCCAATTGGATTAATCATTGGGGTAAGAAACTGAATCACAATAAATGTAAGGTCATTCATTTTGGGTTTGCTAATACATTCCATCCATATAGTGTGGATAACAAGGTGGTGAATAACACTTGTACAGAAAAAGACCTGGGGGTGTTAGTTACAAATGATTTTCAGTCCAATTCCCAGATTAATGCTGTAATATTAATAGCAAATAGGGTCATCTGGTCCATTCTTAGAAATATTAAATCCAGAGAAAAATGTGGTGTTGCCACTGTATAGAGCATATGTTCATCCGCATCTGGACTTCTTCTACCCTTTATGGTGCCCTTTTTAGAAATATGATATTTTACATCTTGAGAAAGTCCAAAGATGTTATACTAAATGTATAAAGGGTTGCAGCATGTTCCATATGAATCTAGACTGGTTACATTAAATTTGATGCCCTTCACAACGAGAAGGCTGAGAGGATCTCCTTCTTATGTTTGACATTATGAAAGATCCATATTTACTAACTAATGTTGGATTCATGTTTAAAGATAATATCTTTAATCTCAGAGGTCACCCACTTTAATTAAAATTCAAGAAATGTAACTTATTACCAAGAAATACTTTTACATTACAAATTATAAAACCTTGGAATGCTTTACCGTGGAAATTACCTCTAGTAGTACTAAGCAATTGTTTAAATCTCACTTGGATGGGCTAATGCAATCTGATTTTACTCTTAGTTACTATTAATTCAAGGAAGCATTTATGGGCCTTACGGCTCTCTAGCTCCCTTTACAACCTTAGTATGAACCTTAGTATGAACCATTTACATTTTTTACACCTCTTCTCTTGAGGTTACCTGCTGAATGTATATACTAGATCCAGTACATACTGTGGAGGTGTTAGAATGGTGCTACCACATATTTCAGATGGTAGACAGCTCAGAACTGTACAAAGATATTTAATTTTTTCATGGCATGCATGACACTGGAGGAGAAACACTTAAAAATGTCAAACTCCTTTAGCTTACTTTAGGAATGAAAGAAAAGAAAAAAGAAATATGGGTATATTGATGTTTTTGCCAGAAAAAAAATATTGTTGAAAACTACATGTGACCAAATTGCATTGCCCTATAAAGTTGGAAGGGAGGGACAGATCGAAGCATGAGTATCGCCCCAGGCCTAGATTTATTCAGTAGACATTGAATCATGTGACAGAACTTACACTCACCTGTTTGATCTTAAGATGTCTGCCAAAAACAGGTTTGCCCACTTCATTCTCAATGCTCCCCAGAGGACTCATCATAGTCAACTATATTTAGATGTAGGATGGCAAAGATTTGGAGACAGGAGAAGTTCACACCTTGTGAATTTTATGTACCAGTGTTATCAACGCAAGGCCCCAAGTTACATTCTGAATAAATTAAAGCAGTGACAGCTACTATTAAAGAAGGGCTATGATCAGCGCAAGGAATAGAATATACTGTACCATCTTGTAAATCAAACATGGGAAGATCAACATTTTATTATTTAGGCCTGACAGCCTGGAATATAATTCCATATAATCTAGAGCTGACAGATAGTCTAGTGAGTTTGAAAAATATAGAAATGTGGGTGCTGGAATTCGGGAAGAGAGCCCTGCCATGTTGCTCTAAACTTTGTGTGGTGTAACTTTTTTTGATTGATTGTACTATGTAGTTTTCTAGATTTGGATTTTACACATTTTTACTTATTGTTAGGCCTATTTATTTTTGTGTCAGATTAATAGTCCCTTTTCTGTTTTTGAGGAGTGCATTGTAAAATAAATGTGGAACTCATTGTATTTCTTATTATTTATAATTTACAGTGTCTGACAATGAATGATATATTGTTTTTTTCTCTTGCATGCAACTTACATTTTGTAACTTTCTGTAATGTGGACCTCATTGAAAATGAGCTATGCTCAATTAGGTAATCCTTATTCATATGAAAATTATGAATACAATTATGACTACTACTAAAGTATGCTTCTGGAAGCAATGTTAGTAGAGGCAGACCTGGATATAGCAACAATAACAGAGACCTGGTACACCACAAATCATGACTGAGATGTTAATGAACTTGGGTATGCTCTGTTCAGGAGGGATGGGCGGTAGAAAAGGAGGAGGGGTGGCCTTGTACTTTAGGGGGGTATAAAGGCAACAGAATTGCAGACATCCAAGTGGAAGGTCAACTGGAGTCCAGTGACCATCACATAGTGTGGTTTAGCATAAGGACCAAGATACAGTCTAGTCACATGAAGGCAAAGGTTTTAGAATTTAGGAAGGCGGATTTTGCTAAAATGGGGAGTTATATCAAAGAGGCATTGGCAAGAAGGGAGGAATGAGGAGGAGGAGTTGAGGACCAGTGGGAACAACTAAAGGGCACCATAGAGGAGGTGAGGAGCACATGCATCAGGTTGGTAAATAATGGTAAGAGAAGAAGGAAACCACTGTGGTTCTCAAGAGAGGTGGCAGACAAGGTAAGGGCCAAAAGGGCAGGTTTCAGGAAATATAAGGAGATTCAAAGGGAGGAGGACAGGGAGGTGTGCCTAACGAATCTAAGGAAAGCAGGGAAGGCTGTTAAGAGAGCAAAGGCATAGACTGAAGAAAGATTAGTGCAGACAGTTAAGAAAGGGACAAGGCATTCTATAGGTATGTTAGCGTAAGAAGAAAACTGGGGGTCTGTAAGGCTCAAAGGGATACAAGGAAGTGTAAGGATGAAGACATGGAAGAGGCAAAAATACTGAAAAACACTTCTGTTCAGTATTCACTAAAGAGGGGGAGGGTCAGGGACCAGAGCTGGGTAACAGACATGAAGGAGAGGGAGAGGTAAACACAAGTCAGTTCCCAGTGGAGAGAGCCTGGAGGAGCTCACAAAACTGAAGGTGGACAAAGCAATTAAGCCAGATGGCATACACCTGAGGGCACAAGGTGGTAAACTGGGTTAGGAACTGGGTAACTGACAGGAAGCAGAGGGTGGTGGTAAATGGAATCTAATCAGGGGAGAGGGGGAGTGACCAGCATGGTACATCAGGGATCAATCCTTGTGCCAGTCCTGTAAAATGTCTTCATTAGTGACATTGTGGTAGGACTGGAGGGAAAGGTCTGCCTGTTTGCAGATGACACCAAGATCTGCAACAAGGTAAATACTCTGGACGGGATGAAGAGAATGAGGAGGGACCCAGAGAAGCTTGAAAAATGGTTTGAAGTATGGCAACTAAGGTTCTATTCCAAGAAGTGCAAAATAATGCACATGTGAAGAGGGAACCATGGGGAGAGCTACAGGATGGGGGGAAGGAAATTTGCTGACTATCACCAAAGAAGAAAGGGACTTGGGGGGTTATAATTTCTGATGACCTAACGGTGTCTAAGCAGAGTATAAAGGCTGCAGGGAGCCAGTGGCATGCTGGGGTGCATAGACAGAGGTATCACTAGCAGAAGTTGGGAAGTGGTGATGCCATTGTACAAAATGCTAGTGAGGCCTTACCTAGAGTACTGTGTGCAGTTCTACAGGTCATACCTTTGTAAGGACATTGACAAGATAGAGGTGGTCCAGAGATGGGTGACTAAAATGGTACAGGGCTTGCACCAAAACATATGAGGACAGACTAAAGGACCTCAATATTTCCTTGCTGGAGGATGGGTGGAATCAGGAGTCATGATAGAAACATTTAAGTACCTTGAGGGCATTAACAAGGTGCAGGAGGCGACATCTTCCAATATAAGAGATGTATAAGAACGAGGGCATGATATGAAATTGGAAGGTGGCAGCTTGAGGGGAAAAGTGAGGAAGTTTTGCTTCACAGAGATGGTGGTGGACACATGGAATAGACTGCCACAGAAGATGGTGGGGGCATGCACAGTGGAGGGCTTTAAATGGTATGCTGATGGTACAGTGAACATCCTAGCATGAAGACCATCACAGCCACAGGAATCGAGCAAAAACCTCAGGTTGCTGTGATGGTCTCTGCTGGCACTGGGACTGCCTCACCCAATGTTTTGCCCCCTCCCCCGAGACAACTCCAAGTCAGAGTTGTATCACTAGAGACCAAGGGTGTGGGAGGTGATGCTCCCTGCATGGGGTTCAGGGTGCAGTCCCTGATAACAACACTGAGACATCCTCAACAGTGCAATGCCAACACTCGCATCGACTGTCACTGTCAATGTCGGCATGGCAAATGTCACAGTGCTCTAACTAAACCATTTTAAACATGCATAATGGTACCTTAGAGATGGGAAAGAGGGGTGAAAAACCATTGACCAGGTAGGGTCAGAGGCCACATACTAGTAGTTCCACTTATCAAGTCCTGTGTGCTCATTCAGGGTCTGAACCATGGTGCAGAGAAGAGGCAGAGAATCCCTTAATCACAGTGTAGAATAAACAGTCTCTCTGCACTCTATTTGTGCTATTTACCACAAACACTAGGAGATTTCAACTTCAAAAAATGTTATTGCAGCATCAAGCATACAATCTGGAACATTTCTCCAAGTGCCTCCATTCACAATCGAATGATAGCCCTAGCACTTCGACCAAGGTCTGGTCTTCATCAGTGGGTGGAGACCATTCATAACAACCCTCCTTAAATAGCCCTTTTTAATTGGAACACTTTAACCCTTAGGTGTTCACATTTATCATTAGCTTTTCTCTTTCTTTTAAGTGGCTCTGAGAGGTCAAAATGGTGCCCTTCAGAAATACATTATATACAAAATTTCTCTTTTACATTAGTCAATTCATTATTTTCCATTTATATAATAATTAAAACCTAAATATTTAAGTACAAATTGAAAATAAAGGGTAAACAAGAAACAAGGAAACTGTTGCTTTTCTTAATGTAGCTCCTAATACTGCTATAGAGTGACAAAGCTGCATTCCTTTATACATTTTATTACCCATAACAGTTTCCTCCTTCTTATTTTCAATTTTAAATAGTGTTCCTTTAATGTATCTGTTAAGTCTTTTAAGACTTTTCTATCTCTTTATATTACACAAGGAGGATTTTATCTAAACATGCTATATTTTATTATAATATTATAAAATTTAGGGGCACTCGTGTGTCTTTAACGTAAGTCTAGAAAGCATTTGAGTATTTTTTGATTTCTGTTTTGGAATCCAGTTTAGTATAAATAAAGGCAGAACCATGATAGCAAAAGAAAATTACAGCTCTTTTTAGTAATCCAGTAAATGTAACCTCCTAAGAATTTTTAGATAAAATCCTTCTTGTGTAATATAAGAGAGAAAGAAGTATTAAAATACTTAAGAGATTCATAAAAGGAACATTATTTAAAATTAAAATTGAAAATAAGAAGGAGGAAACTGTTATGGGTAATAAAAATGTATAAAGGGGAATGCAACTTTGTCACCCTATAACAGTATTAGGAGCTACATTAAGAAAAGCAAAAGTTTCCTTGTTTCTTGTTTACCCTTTTATTTTTCAATTTGTACTTAAATATTTAGGTTTTAGTTGTTATATAAAATGGAAAATAATGAATTGACAACAGAAATTTTATGTATTTTGAAGACACAAGTTGATGCTCCAGAGCCACCAAAATGAGAGAAAACTGACAATGGCATCTGAGTTAGTGTTCAGTGCGTGGAGGTTGACCATGAATGATCTCACCCTGACGAACCACTGTAATCGGCGCCAGAACTATCATTCGTTAAGAATGGGCGCGCAGAAATATTCCAGATTATGTGATACTCAACTGCGGCCAAGGTGAATCTCCAGTGTTTTGATAAATAGCAAAAAAGGCAGAGACTATTTAATCCATACTAGTAGTGTAGGGCTTTCGAGCAGATTGGATGGGCTGGCGGTTCTTACCTGCCGACAATTTCTATGTTTCTAAAATCAGCATCAAAACAACCAGTGTTTTCATAAAGCTCTTTTGTTACATGTCAGTTTCAAATTATTTTAAACAAATGTCACTATTAGGCAGGTTCAGGAATGGAAACATTTGACTGATGACTATGTTGTGTGGGAGTTTCACTTGAGATAATAACAACGTGACTTTTTCATGTACTGGGATGGTGAACCTAGATTTATATCTGCAGCACCAAACCCAGAGCACAATTGGGTAATCTGTAGGCTTGTTCCTACAACAGTATAACAAACTCCTATATTACATGCATAACATGTACAGTATGTCTAAGTCTGCAGTATGCCAAAGTCAGATCTCCGTGAATAGGGTTGTATTCATGGAGCCGGGTCAAAAGCAAATGTGAACTGCAGTGTGATTAAAACCATAAGGTAAGAATAGGAGAGTGAAAAGAGCTACTGGGGAATTATAGCATGGGCATAACAGTGCTATAAATGTAGCTCTTTTCAGTCAGGCCAAGCACTCTAACATTAACATTTCCATTGTGCACTGGGTGAGAAAGTTGGCTCTGTGGCTTAGTAGTTAGCATGATAAGGTGTGAGTGCCTGGGACTGCCAGTGGAGCCAGGTTTGAGTCTACCTCCTGCCTGTGATTTTTTTTTGTGGTGTTCAGTATGTTTTCAAGGATGTCTATATATAATATGGGGGTGCATGGGGTGAAGCCTCCAGTGTAAATTTGTTGAAGATGCCTTTTTGTTTTGTGAATTTGTATGGATTGAAGTCTAGTGGTTAGGGTAACAAGCTGTGAATGTGCTTGGTACACTCCAGCAGATATGGTCATGTGTAATCGTCTCAGTGTAAAATTAATTTTATACATATTTACACAAATCGTGTCAGACAAACCTGGTGGAGTTCTATGACTGGGTGACAAGTGCCTTGGACCTGGGTAGACCAGTGGATGTCCTCTTTCTAGACTTCAGCAAGGCATTTGACTCTGTTCCTCACGTGGGCCTGTTGGATAAGCTAGGAGAAATGGGGGTGGGAAACCAGATGATCGGATGGATAGGCAATTGGCTCCAGGACCGGACCCAGAGGGTCGTAGTTGGTGGGATAGTCTCATCCCCAAGGAGGGTCATTAGTGGTGTCCCACAGGATCAGTCCTTGGGCCCTTCTGTTCAACGCCACCTATCTGACATAAGGACAGGAATCAGGAGTGAGATGAGTCTCTTTGCAGATGACTCAAAACTGGGGCAGTGGTGGATGGGGAGGAGGGAGGATGGCCCTGCAGGGGACCTGAGGCTCTGGAAAGATGGTCTAGAAGTGGAAGCTGAGATTCAATGCAGGGAAATGCAAGGTACTCCAGCTGGGGCAGAAACCCAGGCCAAGGTACACCCTGGGGAAATACTACAAGTCTCAATGGCTGAGGGGACCTGGGGGTGGTGGTGGATGTCAAGATGAACAACTCTGAGACTTGTAGGAGGGCAGCAGCCAAGGCCAGCGCAGGATGCTGGGATGCATCGCTAGGGGATCACCTCCAGAAGGAGGGAAGTGATACTCCTCTGTCTAACTGCTTGGTGAGGCTGCACCTGAGTACTGCATGCAGTTTTGGAGGCCACACTTAAAGAGGGACATTAACCTCCTGGAGAGGATCCAGAGGAGGGCAACCAAAATGATTTGGGGCTTGGGGACAGGACCTATGAGGAGAGGCTCAAGAGCTAAATATGTACACATTGGAAGAGAGAAGGGACCGGGGGACATGATAGAGGTCTTCAGGTACATGAAGAGGTAAATGGGGAGGAACAGTCAGGGTGCTTGAAGGAAGGAGGAAGGGGCCACTAGAGGGCATGGGTGGAAGCTGGAGGAAGATTCAGGGAGAAAGGAGGAGGTGCTACTTCACTGAGAGGGTGGTGGAGCCATGGAATGCACTACCTAGGGGCTGGTGAGGCAGAGACAGTGGAGGGATTCAAGAGGGGTGGGACAGGTACAGGGGAAGGGTTCTGGAAGCAAAATCCAATGCAGCAAGAATATCTGGAACTGGGAAGGGAGAAGCCAGAGAAGGTGAGGGGGACAGCAAGGTCAGCACCCAGGGTGGGGGCTGACCAAACGAGCAGACACGAAAGACCGTTAGGCCTATTCTGCTGGCATTTTAGTATGTTAGTATGTTAGTATTGTTGGTGGAATACTATGTGATGTTGCTCCTCAGATTGCCATCCACATTGCACCTGAGTCTGCCAGTGCACCCGTTCTGAGTTGTTTTTCACTGTAGCTCTTCTCCATGGTAGCTGTTTTTCATCACGCTCTTTTTCTGTTGCAGTTTTGTGCCATGCTATTATATTAGCTGTTTTGACCTAGAACCGTATATAGTGTAGCTAACTCAGATATCATATGAACAATCTGTAGGGTTGTATTTAGTGAACAAACACAGATCCCACAAGAATAATCTGTAAGGTTACATTTAGTGAACCAAACTTAGATCTCACATACACAGCCCTGCAGGTTGTATCAGGTGTACTAAATTTAAATCTCACATGAATAATCTGCATGGTTATATACAGTATACCAAACTGAAGATGTCACATAAATATTCTGTAGGGTTGTATTTAGTTTACTAAATTTATATCTCACATAAATAACCTGTAGGTTGTATTTAGATTACCAATCTCTTACACATAATCTGCAGAATTTTATTTAATGTACCAAACTCAGATCTCACATGAATAATCTATAGGAATGTATCTATGTACCAGACTCAGATCTCATGTACACAGCCTGCAGGCTGTATGTAGTGTACCCAGTTTAGTTCTCATATGAATGATCTGTAGAGTTGTATGTAGTGGTAGTGCACCAAACCTGGATCTCACATACCGACTTGAAGATTTGTATCTAGTGTATCAAACTCAGTCCTCACAGATATAATGTGCTGTAGGTTGGCACCCAGAATACCAAACTAAGATCTCACAGGTATAACATGCACTGTAGGTTTGTATCTAGTGCACCAAACTTTGAACTCTCATGATTAACCAAAGAGTTGTATATAGAGTAACAAATTTAGATCCCACATGACTCATCTGTAGGTTTCTATCTAATGTACCAAATTTAGATCTCTTATCGCTAACCTATAGGTTTCTATTTACTATAATGAACCCGCAGTCCATCTGGATAACCAGTGTTTTGTATCTACCATACTAAGCCTAAATTTCACAGGTATAATATGTAGGTTTGAATCTAGTGTACCAAACTCAGATTTAGCATGAATTACCAGTAGGATTGCATTGCTAAACATCCTGTAACTCTCTCATGATTATTCTGTAGGTTAGTAACCACCATACTGAACCCAGAGTCCATCTATAAACTAATCTATTTATTTAAGATTGTACCAGAAGAGCACACTGAGCTGCAAGCAGTTTATTTCCAGCTATGTCTTGGAGGAAGGGAACACAAAAGTAATACAGATAAACAGGATACTAATGTAACCAATTCCAGACACCAGTTACTAGAGGGCCAGTTACTAAAGAGTCCTCCATTGTTTGGAGAGGGTCAGCCAGGGTTGCAATAGGATTACAGTTGTGAGGAAAAGTATTGTGTCACTCTAAGCGCTTTAACTACACAGTAACTTAATTGTCCACACCAGGTCTTCTAGTAAGGCAGTGTGAGCTTATTAAAACTCACAAACTTCTTTTTACTTTTCTTTTCTCTGCTGCTCCCACAGGGCAGACAGTACAGTATGTTGCACATCACTAAGGCAGATGGTACACGTGAAGTTTTAACACTGATCCTCTTTATGTAGAAAAAAACTCTGAAAAGCATGCACAGAAACAGACTCGGCAGGGACCATCTGGGCAGGCTGGTGGGCCAAGTGGTCATTTCTGCCACCTATTCTATGTTTCTATGCTCAGTCTCACAGATATTTTGAAATACAGTTTATTTAGGCCACATGGACTCAGACAATCTCAGTTCTTCATCTCCCATTGAGGCATCATCAGGAGTGGAGACTAAATACAGAGATATATGTTTTCATAGGGAAGTCATGCAAGGTGCAGTGAGCTGAAAGTGCAAAGATCAGTTTTTGGAACTTATTGAAAAAGTGTAATTTTTAATAATACAAGTTATATGCAAGTTATACATTTTTCCTCTTACATTATGTTTTATCTTTCAAAATAAGAGACACCCAGTGTTGGAATTACAGGGGGCTTGCCAGGACTTGACCCCCCAACTTGGAAGAGAGCCCCAGTAGCTCATGTATGACTGCCATTGAATTATAATGGATGGGGGGGGGCTCAATTTAAAGATAGGCCTCTTACGCCCCCCCCCCCGGCTCATAAAATGTAATTCCAACACTGGAGACACACATATCATACAAAGAGTATGTTAAAGGGAGCCCCAGCAAGGACAGTTTAAAATCACATTATAAGGACTGTTCTGATATCAGCTGCATGGGATTCTGAGATTTGTAGTAACAGAAGATGTTAGCCTAGAACTAAACAAAATTAGTCTGATGCAATATACTATAGTATAGTAAACAGTAAGTAAACCAAAATATTCTTGCACACAAAGTGCACATTGAGACCAGCCCCGCACTTGAGTGTGAGACCCTTTGTGCTGACTGTGGCTCTTTAATTGGAGGGCTTAATCCATGGTTCAGTAGGTGGGAATAACTCCGCCTCCGCACCATTTAAACCTACCTGCTCCTCACATTCAGAGCTGAGCTCACTGTTTTGATACCAACTACTCCTTCTCTGGCACTCTTCTCACCCTTACTGTAGGGCCTTCGTTCTACTATGCTACCAGCATCTCTACTGAGGATGGGAATGAGTAAGGCCAAACCAAAGTCAAATATAAGTTTGCACTAAGCACAACTGAGTACAAAGGTTACATAAGCACGTTATTCCCACCCATTGAAACTAATTTTGAAAAGGCCCTTGTTAGTCAACCGTGCCCGTGATTGCTACAAAGTGGCCATTCTAATAGTAAAATCTATCTGAAAGCTGTCTCTCATTGATTATAATGGAGCACACCTGCACTCTCCTAGCATCTCATCATCATGCTAGTGAGTGTGGGGGTGAGCGTGCAGAATAAACAAAACCAGGAAGTCCTTGGGACCTGGTTTGGAATTTTATGAGTAAAAACTTTTCATTAGAGGACTTTTTGGGGTGCAACATCACATTATTCTACTGATGTGGAGGTAAGGCACCTATTAATCGGGTTCAGGGGCAGTAGAAATTAAATTGGTGGATCTCTTTAAGTCTTATATCACTTTCAAACTAAAACAGTATTGTATTAACAGCTCTAAATGCAATTTTTATAATCACATTTGATAATTGTTATTTGTGCTAACTATTGTATTAGTTTGTATTGCTTGTAAATCTTTTTTTTTGTTTGTTTTTTTATTTGTCCCGGTCCTCCTTGAAAATGAGCATTTATGCTCTTAGAGTTACCAGGTTATCAAATTTTAAATAAAATAAATAAACAATGAGGTAGGTAAATTATTTAACATTTTTGTTAATGAACCTGATCTTGCTTTAATAAATGGTAGAACAAAGGATGACTCTGAAGGGACTTATACGTATAATTTATTTAATGGAACGTCAATGACTGATCTATTTTTCAGTAACATTAATGGGCTGTCTAGAGTATTGGATTTGGAAGTATTGAAATGCTCAGAATCCGCTCATCTTCCTTTTAACAGCTGCTGACAACTTCTATTGTTTGGAGCAAGTAACTCATGCCTGTGGCTGCCTACACCCAGGACGTAAACTAGCTATAGTTTGAATTGTTTCCAAAAATAAATAGCGTTTTAACTTACTAGTAGTGCAATCTGACTTCCCAGTTCCCCTGAAGCCACCAGCTGCCCACCACAGCCCTAACCAGAAAACAGTGTTCTGATGACACAAAGTAGCAAAGAGTCTCCAGGGCTATAGATAACATTATTGTGCTAATGGGGGCAGCAGCAGCTTTTGCTACAGGAACATATAAAAGCTGCTTTTTTTTTAAACTGAGTAAACCTTACAGAGATTTTACAGAAAATACAGTATCAGCCTAGTGAGTTACAGACTTTAACTATCAAAATACCGTATACAAGGATAAATGCCCAGTAGTACAAACATACCACTGCCCCTGGAAATTGCAAAAAGTGACTGATACTAATCACTCTGGAAGAAGAACAGAGAACGAAAACTTTATTCTGCATAAGACTTTATTTTGCATAAAAAAATTGGTTAAATAACTAATAAGGCAGCAGAGTAAAAATAGGTTATAGTTCCTAGAGAGAACAAAAACAATAACTGCACCCGAAAGAAAAGCATTGCCTATCATTTTCCTAACAATGCAAAAATTAGGGTTGTGGCTTAGGGGTTGTACAAAGTCATGTAGGGGTGAGGTTCCCCACAAATTATAAAGTTGTAAACAAGCATGCATAGACATACCTAAATGTAAATCCCATAGAGAAGCTGGTAGGTGAGATAATTTACAATAAAGTAAGGACCAAAGATCTGTTATATTTATTGGCCAAGGTCTTTTCAATGATTTTATAAGTGGGGAGAGCTATATCATCTGCACTGAATTGTGAATCTTGCCTCCACCATAAAAAATGAGTAGCATGGCTGGCTAAATAATACAAGTAAAAATCAGGCAAGCCCAGTCCACCCAAAAGGTTATCAGGCATCAACGTAGCATAGGCCCTTTGAGGTTGCTTCCCTCTCCAAATAAAATGCATGAGAATGGCTCAGAGAGAAATAAACCAGCTTTTAGGTAAAAATACCCCTGTCCTGGTCAAATGGTATAATAGCCTAGGTAATATATTCCTTTTTATAATGTTAATCTGGGCCCAGAAAGGCAAGGGTAAGTGTAATCATTAGTCAAAATCCCGTTTAATTTGCTGAACCAATGTATTTAAATTAATCTCAACCATGGCATGCCTAGTTTTACCAATAATGATACCCCAAGGAGTCAGTGGTACAAGTACTTCCCCATCTCATCACATCTGCCTTGTAAGTATAACAATTAAGTGGCATAAAGGTTGTCTTATCCAGATTTAACTTATAGCTATCCAACTGTCCAAATCATGTAATAACTTCAAAAGCAGCAGGAAGTGATGTGGCACTCAAGATGTATTAAGATATCGTCTGCATGGTTGAAATAGCATATGCCTGACCTCCAGGCCTGAGTCCCTGAATTCTGGGTTCCTGAGTATAGCTTGAGTTAAGGGTTGAATATATAAATTAAACGAAGAGGGGATAAGGGGCGTCCTTGACATGTACCCTTTAACAGCTGAAAAAAGGAGGGGGAAGAGAGCAGACCATTACAAGACACTCAGGCTGATGTTTGGGAATTGAAAAGTTTAATCCAATTAATACATTCTAGAGGAAATCCATACCATTTCAGCATCTCAAAAAAAAAGTTCCACAAGACTCTATCAAAAGCCCTTTCTCCAACAAGGGAAACCAGAACGGATGGAGTTTTGGAACCTCGGCGTGAACATAAGTAAGGCTAAGAAGATGGTCTCTTGTATGCCTACTGGCCATGAACCCCCTTTGCTCCAGACCATCAAGGGTTGCCAAACTTTCATAATCCAAGTAGCTAAGAGTTTGGCCAAAATTTTAATATCCAGATCTGGCAATGAGATGGGTCTGTAACTTTCTACTAAGTGTTTATCTTTATCGGTTTTGGGAGGAGTTTTATTACAGCCTCTTGGAAAGTCAGAAGTAAGAATTCATCCTCATAAACATCCATAAAGAACTGTAAAATATATGAAGCCAATTTATCTTGTAGGGCTTTATAAAAATTGTGTGAAAACCCATCGAGTCCTGGGGCCTTGTCCAGTGGGAGAGACTGAATAGCTTGTTGGACTTCAGTTAAGAAATAGGTCAAGAAAGCATGTTTCTATGCTCTGATGGTATCTGAAGTAGCTGAACTTCCTGCAAAAAAGCTTGTATAGCTTCTTTGGATGCTGAAGGCTCTGGTGTGTAAAGCTCTCATAGTAAGCACCACAACAATTAACAATCTTCCTAGGTTATGTTAACAAAGGGTCTTTGGGCTCATTCTGATTGCAGGAACAAATTTAGCCACCTTGTTTTGTTTTAACCTTAAGCAACAACTTTCCTGCTTTTCCCCAGATCAAGATCAGAAAGTTCTGCTCAGAATATAGCCTGTTTCGCACCTTCCTGAAGGAGTTCAGCATATTTCATGAGCAACAACCAGAGCTACCAATTCACATCCAAAGAACATGCTGAGATCCCCTTTTCCAGGGATCTAATGGTGTACTGTAATTTTGCCCCTAAAAGCAACTTGTACATGTTAAGGGGGGGTAGTACATGTAATACTACCTCCCTTAAAGGGGAAGGCCCCTCAACCTTTTTTTTCTGTTTGCAAGTGTAATATGTAGGCATGAAAAACGATTCTTTCTCTTGCATAAAAAAATATTCTCTCTCTTGCAACCCCCTAATTTTATCCTAATTTAAGATTAAATAAAGTTATTTCACTCTTTTCTGCCCTGGTGTGGAAATCTGCTTGACGCCATTGCAAAGGACATGATTTCCACTCATAAAAGGAAACATGGGAGTTGATAATACATATTTGCACATCAAAGGGACTGGAAGTAAACACAGGAATTAATCAGCTGAATAACAAAACTTTACAAGCTCCAGCATCCTTCCAACTGCATTTTTCCAACTCAGACACACTTTAAACAACAGAAAGCATTAGGGAATTTACCTTGAAAAGTTTGATGGCCAGCACAAGACAAGAAATACAGGGACTTTGGAAGACATACAACTTGAAAAAACATCAGAGCAACATGAAACGTTGACATAATCCCCTTGTGTGTGTGTGTGGGGGGGGGGTTCTTGCTTGAGGTGCTTTTATACAAACAATGTTTACTATGCATTTTATCAATTAAATGCACTTTTATCATATCTTAGCATTGGATTTCTTATTCCTTGGATGTTGAACTGGATGTTGCTTTTTCTTCTGACAGATTACGTTTATTTGGCTCCTCCAGTGTGTCCTGAGCCACAATTGTGTGGAGATAAAACAGAACTGATTGACAATAGTACTCTGCTGACTTGTGCATGTGCACATCATCCACTCCCGTTATGCCTTGCATGAGTGGGGTCATGATCTTTGCAATGATGCCAAAAAGGTTTTCACACCAGGGCAGAACAGAGTGAAGCAACTTAAATTTAAATTAGGATGAAATTAGTGGGGTGTAAGAGAAGGAATCATTGTTCATGCCCACAAACTACAGGTATACAGAAAATAAGTTGAGGGGACTTTACCTTTAACATATACAAGTGCCTGTTACAAGTTCCAGTAGTAAGCAAAGTCTCTCATTGCACCTAATATCGTCATAATGCTATCTATAGCCTGCATCCCCTTCTCCACTTCAAGTCATCAAATGGTGGTTTTCTTGATGGGGCTGGGGTAGGCACTCAGCAGCTTCAGGGGAAGTAGGAATAAGGTTGCACTACTAATAAATTAAAATGCTACTCAATCCTTGAGAAAAAAATAAAACTATGGCTTGTATAGGTCCTGGGGCAGGCAGCTACTAGACATGAACTGCCTGCCCCAAAGGTGTCAGCTGCTCTTTAAGAATAACTTTACAGTACATTATCATATGAATGTTCCAGAGGTTAAAAACTTAAATAAGAAAATCTCTGAAGTTATTAACTCCAAAAGAATGAAATGATCAGTAGAGAACATTCAACATATACAACACATTTTACAATTATCACAATCAAGTAAAAATAAAATAAATCATTATATTTGGAAATGGTATGGAATCCCCACCTCTTCTCTGGGAAAAAAATTATGTGCTGTCTTGCACCTTTGCTATATGTGTAACACACAAAACTGTGAAAGAGGATACTTGGTTTAACTCGATTTGTAGATGTGGAAAAAGATCTATTTAGTATGGTGAGGAAGGTTAGACAAATTAAAACAGAACTTGCAACTTCTAAATCAAAAAGAAACAAGTATGTTAACATACTGAAGCAAGAAACACAAAAAGCATCAACATAACATTTAATTTTTTATTTATTTATTTAAAATTTTGGTGACGGGAAAGGTACACTGAGCTGAAACTCGTTTCAGGTGCGACCTGGGTACAAGGTGTACACAGAAATATACAGAGGTACATTAATCTTTTGGTTACAGACAGTAATAGCAACAACTATAGACAGTGGCTGTGATATTCAAAGGGGTTGCACCTGGCGCAACAGAGTTGTGCTGGCACAACCGCATGTGCCCAGCGGATATTGAAAAGGCTGTATGGTGCAGCACAACTCACGGCGCCAGGGTGTACTGTAATCCCATGCGGCGCAGATGCAGGGCATGCCCATGCATATGTGGCACATCCCGATATTCAGCCTGGGATGCGGTGCTATGCCAGTGCAACCCTGCAGTGCATCACATAGGGGGCTCAAAGTTGAGCCCCAGAAAAGTAGGAACAAGTCCCTGCCACCCACAGGTGGGCAGCTGTATTACAAGGCACAACACAGCAGCCGCTAACCATGGGTGGCCTCCCACCCATCCATAACACCGTCAACAAGCACACATGCCCCCTGGTGGTCTAGTGGCACCCCCAGTCCCATATGCCTGTTCTCGGGCAGTCAGTAGCAGAATAGGACTCATATGCCTGATCGTGGGCATTGGTGATGAGGAGAACTCCCTGGTGGTCTAGCGGACCCTCCACTGCCCTATTGCAGGAATCTGTACCCTCAAGATAGACCCTGGTGGTCTAGTGGTCCCCCCCTCCCATATACCTGATCACGGGCAGTCGGCGGCTGAATGGAAAGCCCATACCCGATCACGGGCCGTAGTAAAATTAAATAGATCCCTGGTGGTCTAGTGGATCCCACCCCAAAAGTCCGAATGCGGTCCATAGTACAAGCCGATGGCTACATGGTGGTCCAGAGGTACCCCCCCTCCCCACCCACTCACCGAGGCCCCCAGCCACCCAGCACCCCAATGTCATCAGCAGTTGGCAGCACCCGCCAGCATACTGCCCGGCCACCTGCCAAATGACAGCGTACAGTATGGTCTGCACACCCATTGGTCCACACATAATGGAAAGGGACCTGGGGTAATCATATCAGGTGATCTTAAGGTTAGCAATCAATGTGAGAAGGTGGTAGGGATGGCTGGGGTGATACTGGGATGTATAGGGAGAGGCATCACCAGCAGAAACAGGAAGTTGTTATCCCTCTGCACAGACAGTTGGTGAGATTCCATCTGGAGTACTGCATCCAGTTTTGGAGACCCCATCTCCACAAGGACATAGACAGGATGGAGGCAGTCCAGAGGAGGGCAACTAAAATGGTGCAGGGTCTGCAAGAGAAGTCATATGAGGAGAGACTAAGGGAGCTTAATATGTATACCTTTGAGGAAAGGAAGGGGACAAGATAGAAACTTTTAAGTACCTCAGTGGAATCAACAAAGTCCAAGAGAGTAGCATCTTTCAGAAAAAGAGATGTGCAAGAACAAGGGGACATAATTTGAAGATAGAGAGGGGATGGCTCAGGGGCAATGTGAGGAAGTATTTTTTTTTCACACAGAGGGTGGTGGATGCATGGAACAACCTTCCTGAGGAAGTTGTGGGGTCTAAAACTGTGGGAGAATTCAAGAATACATGGGACAGACTTAAGGCAATTCTCATGGGGGGGGGTAGGAAGAAATAAGCTGTTGGTTAACTAGGATCTGCAGCTTATCCTGTAGGTAGGGAAATGGGCAGACTAGGTGGGCCAAGCAGTCCTTATCAGCTGTCAAAGTCTATATTTCTATGTTATGTTTCTATGTTTCTGTGTTTCATGGACAGGAAATATAATTTATCCAGTTCATAAAAGAAGGTCATCTTGATGATCCCTAGATTTATTGACCTATTAGTCTCATACACACACGTCAAAAAATGTTTACTGGATTATTTTTAAAAAGTTGGACTCTTGGGTTGAGGAAAAGCAAATTCTCGACAAAACTAAAAATGGTTTTAGGAAATCTCGTTCCACTGTACAACACTGTATGATTTTTCTCATCTGGCATATATATATTAGGGCTGTGCGAATACCTTTTCCCGAATATTCAGCCGAATATTCGGTATTCGAGTCCCAAGTATTCGGTATTCATTATTTGGTATTCGGTATTCAGCCAGAAAAGGTTTTTTTTTTAAGGAAACTTTAAAAAAGCACTTCAGCAACACCATTAATCACCCATTGAACCTGGTATACCATATACACCTGAATGACACTTCAGCCACCAACATTGAGCTCTCACTAATGCAACACAAGCTTCATGTGGCACACTAGATCCACCACAACACACACATAGCACTCTGAAAACAATATCAAGCATTGCATTGGGTCAGCTATAGAGGGTGTTCATGGTCGCAGACATGGGGTAGAAGGTGCTTCAGCCATGGGCATAGGAATAGTGGTAGCAGTGGCTGCAGTAGTGGTGATAGCTGAAAGGGTGGCTGCTGCAAGAATGGCACTGGTGGTGGTGGGAAGCACACTGGCTGTGGATGTAGCAGCCATAATGGTAGCATGGGGACACTGGTGGTGGTGTCTGCTGCTTGCTGCATAAAGCATGTATGCTCTAATTCCCCCTACTAGTGCACAACAGGATGTGACAGTGAGCGTACAGATGGACAGGTGGTGACACTAGCAGTAGTAGTACTGCTAATGGTATTAGTGGTAGTAGTACTATTACCAATGCTACAAGAACTAAAAGGCTTGCTTGGGGAGAACAATATTGGAGCCCATCGAATACAGAGAGACACCTGTATGTCATTGTCTATGTAGTCTATCTCACCACCTTCTCTGGAATTATATTATGTATCAATAATTTACAGTGGAACAAGACAAAATGCAATTCTGTACTTTGCAGTAAATGACATGCCACAAAATACTGGATGACTGGAGGGCTTAATTGCCATTAAATTACACTACTCCTTGCAGCATACTGCAGCATTTTACAGTAATTTTGAAAGATACTGCATTGCATACCGTCTGGCACCACAGTATGAACTATGTTCTATAATCTTGATGCAGTGTTTCATCCTTGGGTATGTTAGTTGTAGATTGTTTTGTTACAAGGGCATCTCAGTCTCATTCATTTTAACTTCACTTATTTATAGTGTGTGTTTCATTAAGGGTTGTATATTCATAGCGTGTTTGTACGTTCCCGACGTGCACCCTGACAAAGACCAGGTTCTGCTCAAAGCACCAGGGCTCTATTGGCATCCTCCAGCACAAACAAATGTATTGGCAACTTTATGCTGCACTGCTCTTAACTGTATTTTGTTACTGCAACCCCTCCCCCTTCCTGCTGAGTGCTTCCTTTGTTCTACATAGATTGTTTGGGGGTTTGGCAGCCCAGGGACAACACTAGCAGTAATTGTGTGAATGTGCTGTATGTTTGTGGTCTATCATCCTGTCCTCACCACTTGGGGCCTGCGGTGCAGACGCTTTGCTGGGCTGGAGCAAGCATGTTTGCAAGATTGCTAAAGACATGATGGATCAGGTCACTACTGGTTACTGGGTAAAACACAAACTATTACTACGTAGTACCTGTGTGTGATGCATTACTTAGTGCTTGTGGAACTACAGTAATACAGCAACCTTTCCAGTTATACTGCACCACACAAAGTAGCAGTAAAGGAAAACACTGACACTAAGAAGGGAAGAAAAGGGCAACCTGTTTAGTCAAACATGGGACCGAGCAAGGAACAGACAGATGACGTACAGTTAACTCTGTGAGACAAGCGTGCTCACTATGCAATGGTTTAATTAACAAAACAACGATAAACAAAAAAAAATGCATTGCACAACTGTGCACACACACACACAGAGCACAGACTGGTGGAATATATTTGCTGCCACAGCTTAATTGTGTGCAGTGGGCTGTAGAAGGGGGGAGTCAGCCGTGTCAGCGTGGCTCAGTTGGTAGCACATCCATCTCTGGACCAGAAGGTCATGGGTTCTCATCCCACACTGGGATTGAACTTGCACCTAAAATTGCTGGCATCTGAATGCAGTATTGAGGGTGCTGTACTGCTGGGTGTGCCATCCTTGGATGAGACGTTAAACCAAGGTCCCTTCTGCCCATCCTGGTGTTGTCCTGGGGAGTGTCTAGGTGGAAGTAAAGAACCCAGGGCACTTCTTCCAAAGAGTAGGAACATTCCCAGTGTCCTGGCCAACATTCCCTTCCCATAAACCGGTTCATGCAATTATCCAGGCTGTGTGTGGGTGATGATGTGCGATATGGCTGCCACCACACATTCAGTCACTTCACTGCCAGTCTAGCATTGCTTGTAAACCACTTTGGGATACACCGTGTATGAAAAGCACATATAAATGCTGATTCTTCTTCTTTTCTTCTCCTCATGTGTACAGGGATCTATCCCCAGAACCAAAGGAGACTAACAATACTAATTCAGTGAGTCAAGCCTGACTGGCTTACAACTGAAGAAGTTTATTTCAAAATCTGTGTGCACACAGCTGTGCACACATGTGGCCCTGCCTCATGAAAAAATATATTAAGCATGCACATGCAGGGTGAAGCCTCACAAAATCAGATATTTTGCACATATACAGCAAATTATAAGCAGTGACCTGCAAGAGGGGGAGTTAGCAGACACCTTCATCAGTCATGCAGGGAACCAAGCCTGGAACCAGACAACAGCAAAACAAAAACAAAACACAAAAATAAAATGTGCTCCACCCAAAAAAAATCACACTGGAGCTATGTCAGACAGCAGCAGAGAAGGGTGTTAGCAGACAGCCTCCTAGTCCCTGTAATTGAGTACAGTAAGAACAAAAATACCTGTCAGAAAGACAAACATAGCTTTTCTGACACTGATCAAACAAACTGTACTGACCAAAAAAAGCCTGTGAAGCAAAAATCAATTTCTTTTTTTAGCAAGTTTAAGTTCTCAAAAGTACTGCAGAGCAGCTGTCAGAAACCACTGTCTCCTGTCTACTACCAGCTCAGAGTGAGAAAGTCACATGGTGTGCTTGCCTTTGAGCTCAAGAAACAGTTTTTGATCGGCCAACAAAGCTCTGTGAGACTTGGAAATCTCACCGAATAGTAGTTTCCGAATAGTGGCCGAATAGTGAAGTATTCGGAAAATGCATCCGAATATTCGGGAAGCCTACTATTCGTAGTATTCGGAAAATACTATTTGGCCCATGCACAGCCCTAATACATATGTTAAAATTAAAAAGGTAAAATTATTTTGTTGTTTCTCTAGCTTTGAATATGGTGACTGATAAGTCAGAAGACTTTATGGATAACTATCTGTAGTTTAGGAGTAGATAATTGTTAGCTATAATTAGATTATATGAAAACACATGGTCTAAAATTTGGTACAACAGAGCAGGACAATTAACTAATGTTATAAGAACAAACTTGGGAGTACAACAAGACTGTATCATATCACCTCTCCTTTTTAATTTATACATGAATGATATTATCAAACAACTCTATGTGAAGATTTTCACTCCCCAAAAATCCTGAATAGAATAATACCACAATTAGCATATGCGGATTATGTGTTTTTGATCTCAATTTCTTTACTAAGTTTACAGTGAAAAATGGATAAAGTGACATGTTTTCATTATCTTAAATTCATATGAATCAACCAAATTACATCTAAGCTTCTTGCAGTTGGATGCATTAATTGCGATAAATATACCATAGAGTCTAATGGATATGTATTAAAAACCATTAACATTTATGATTATCTGGGGTTAAGTTTTCAAATAATCTGAAATGGAGAGGCCATATAGATAATGTAAAACAAAAACTTGTGTCATCAGTAAATTGAGCGAAATGATTTATTTGGTATTATGGAGGGAATCAGTAAATGGGTGTCTTACTTTAATTAATGCAAAAATTCAAACAGCAGTACTCTGTACACCAAATATATGGGTTTATAGTGATACTGCTCCTCTGGAAATGTTATTAAACAAACTATACAGATATTTTCTGAATCTTCCAGATGATATTTTTGAGTACACTCATAGGGCACAGTTAAGGCAGACTTCTCTTGATGCAGTTGTAACTGACAGAACAACAACTTTCCTGATGGATTTGCAGATAATGCATGAAAGTAGACTTCTAAAATTCTGTGTAGAGGAACAAATAGAATACTCTGTAATGGGATTTAATTATCCATATATGAATTTTATCAAATTATTTCCCATAGCTTTAGGTTTTGTTTTAGTGGACATTTATAGAACACCTAGGAAAGATTTAATGTACTCTATAAAGCAAAGGTTCAGTGATGTGTCAATGCAAAATGCTACATCTCACATTTAGGACTCCAAAAACCATGTATCTTATAAGCACATGAAATCTACTACTGAAAGACATATAGCATAGAGATTAGAGGAACGAGGTGTGAACAAGCTTGGTACATCCAGCAGACCAGACCTGAGTTTGATTCTCACAACCTCCACTTGCATACTGTGTGACTCTGAGCAAGTCACTTAACCACCCGGTGCTCCCAGGTCTCCCCTGAAAACAGGCACTTGTGCCTAGTAGGCCTTAACCGGTTACCAAAGACTAAAATAAAAGATATTTGACATTAATAAAAGATAAAAAGTCAAGAAATTTATTTACTCAATTCAGACTTGATATTTGCAGAAGTAACCTCCTTTTGTTAAAACAGTGTAGGGAGCAGGTTTCGTCTTCCTACTGTAAGCGTGGATATTTTTATTTATTTAAAAATTGGTAACCAGGAAAAGCACACTGAGCCAAAGCTCCTTTCAAGGTGTGACCGAGGGGAAGGTACATACAGGATAAAATACAATACAAATAGGTAAGGAACACAAGACAAATGCATACAATTACAGGAATTAATGCACGTAAAATGTACATTCACAAGGATTAAGTACAGTAAAGTGCAACGTGGAGAGGGAGATAATATTTTAATAATACACAGTGGCATAAGATGTAAAATCCAAAGGTACATCAGGGTGTCAGAGTATTTGAAACCTCAAAATTCAAAATACAATGCACAAGTCAGTAGTGGAAACAAAGGATTGCAAACAAGGATTAAAGCATACAGGAGGACAGGGCAGGGGACTGGGACACTTTGGTAAGTGCCAGAAAGAGGGAGAGGAGGTAGACTAGGGAGGTAAAGGAGGGGACGGGGATGAGATTGACAAGAGCAAGAGGTGGAAGGTACTGATTGCAGTAGAGATTTCGGAGCAGATGGGGTCGGGAGCATGGGCGCACTGCAGCTGCATTTTTGGAGTACACTCATGGGCAGTTAGGGCAGACTTCTCCTGACACAGTTGTAACTGACAGAGCAATAACTTTCCTAATGGATTTGCAGATAATGCAAGAAAGTAGGCTTCAAAATTCTGTGTTGAGGAACAAATAGAATACTCTTTAAGGAATACTCTGTAAGGGATGTGGAGATGCAATGACTTAGAGCATGGAGTTTTGTACTGCCCATTTTCTAAACAACAAAGAAATAACATGTGACCCCTTAAGAGATTTTGTCCTCTATTCTCAATTAATGAAACAATGGTTTTGGAAAAGTAAGCTCTTTCCTAAGGTCTATAAATTTTGGATAGGCTTTTACAAAAGTGTTTTACCCAAGCAAAACCAGGAATGTACAAATAAAGTTGGGTCAAACATTTCAGTCAAACATTTCATTATTATTTCCTGTGATATCACAGATCATATAAAGGTAGATACCTGGTAGTTATCATTTCATAGCATGACAAATTACATTGAAAGTACTGATCTGACAACTCTTGTTTAAGGAATTTTAATATTCATTACACATCACATTGTGTGTTATTCATGTAAAGTACTGAAACTGAATCATCTACTGATATTTATTGAAAAGGACTTGAAGGAGTTTTGTTTTGAGTATTATTTAGATCGCTACTCTAACTGGATATTGAGAATACAGGTTACAGTACGTTGTTTGGGAGTGTACTTATGCAGACCCAAACCATTCAAAGTCCTGTTTACATTCAAGCATAATTGCTGAATTAGCTAAAGTTAATCATTTTACCCCTCCTCTACAACAAATCTACCTTCATTATTTTGTCAGTTTTTTAGGATTTTCTGTATTGTATCAAGTACAAACATTATTATAAAATGTGATATTTATGTTGATATATCAATATGTTGCTTGCTATTATTGTATATTTATGTTTGAAAATGTTGTAATTACTTTAATAAGCTGAACAATAAACTTAAACTGAGAGGTAAGAGAGGGTCGTTTTCATTTTCACTGGAAGGGCATTCCAGAGGGATGGGCCTACGGAGAGAATCCCAGAGACGTTCTCTTCCTCCAGGTAGGGAGGGACATCACATTGCTGCTATACTGCCATCTGGGTGGCCATGGGTGGTAGTGCAGGAGGCGTGTGTGTGTGTGTGTGTGTGTGAAGGGGTATGCCAGCCAAGGTCTATGCCTCTGATTGGTCATCCATGAGCAGGCATCTCAGGGGGCAGAACCAGAAAAGTTCAGAAAGATCTGCTCTGTGCAGTATTGGGCCTTGATTTCAGCAACTGTCTGCCTTGGGAACTCAGGGAACTATTGCTTTTGTAACCTGGAGAGGGTGATAGAGTTTATCCAGCACAGCTGGACCTGCCACTGGAGCCACTGGGGATGAAATCATGGTGATAAGAACCAGAGATGCTGGAGGAGGGTTTAGCCTCACCACAGAGTGGTGGGTGTCAGAGCAAGAGAAACAATAAATTATAAAATAAAATTGGCCAATGATTTTATTATTGATCTGTCGGATGAGAGTTGAGTGATATGTCAACTATGCTAGGCACATGTAAGCTGGAAGAAAAGGGAATCACATTTTGGCACTAATGGGAAGCAGGTCCCCCTCAAACTCAGTTATCTATCAATCTGGGCAAAACACCAGAGCAGGCCTGATGAGATACCAGTAGCACCTGTTATTCATCACTGCACATGGACAGGGAATGAAGACGAGGAAGAAGAGTAGGCATAGGAGGAACATAATAAAGGTGGCGCCAGTAGTGCTACTGGCACTTTAGGAAAATCAATGGAAAAAAATCATCTTTTTTCCATCATTACAGATCAAGGCAACGCTCCCAACCAATTGGAGTGCTCCTTTATTCTCTGCATGAGACATTCTTGTGCTGGCAAAAGTGTCTCATGTGCAGTTGCCCTGGAAATGGGCACATTCGGGTACTTTTTTTAAAATATTTCATACATTTTTGCTTGGGTTTGATCAATATATTAATAAGGCAACAAGACCACTTTTACTGTTGCAGGAGTGGTCTCACTTACATGCTTAGGGAATCAGAACAGCCTACCTTTGGTTTGTGCATCTGATACCCAAGAATGCATGTGAGATAACTCCTACAACCATAAGAGTGGTCTCATTGCTCATATTAACATACAGAAAAGGAGTCGCCTTTGGGTGGTGGTGTCCATCCTGTCATGTACCTCTGCAAGGAAAGTAAAAAAAACATTTCTGGTCAGCAAACATTATTTCATCAGCCACCAATAGTGCTGTCATTGGCATGTTCACAAACGCTCTATAACCATAGTCTCCAGGGAACTTAATGCTGCAGAAACATAAATGCTTACAGTTCATTTCTTGCATACACTTCCATGGAGAATATGGGCTTTAGGAAGCTGACAGCAAAGACTTGCTCCAGATGGGAAATTCCTTCACATACTGTACATATTTCTCAAACTGAGCTGTGCTGAGCTGAGGGATACTGATGATTGCTACTTGTCACATGGTTTGTCACACTCAGCAGGTAACAAAATACACTGGACCACTGATGTGTGTTGCAGTGGTTTCTCTTCTGCTTTGTTTTTTATGTGCATAACAGTCCATTTGGCACAACTGCCAGGGTTTGCCTGGGGACCCATGTCTGGGAATTGTACCCACCTCTCCCTTAGCCCTGAAGATCTCCAGAAAGCAATTTTATCCATGACCTTCATGCCACAACACTGTGGATAACATCAACAGCAGCAACAATGGGGGCACTGTGGTTAAAGTGATACAGTTATGGGGGGTTCTAACGAGTTCCATGCATGGCTGCAGAGTTCCTTGCATGGTACATTGGTGCTGAATTAACCTGGTAGTGCATGACTGTCTCATCCTGGCAGTCTTCAAAGAGCTGATCTGTGTGTTGCCACATTTGTGGACATTTTTCCCACTCAGTCAAAGCAACGCAGCAGTTGTGGGAGCTACAAATTCAAACTAACCATCCTCAGCACAGCATGAAGCAAAAGGTAGTCAGGCTGTAGAACTCTGCCTTCTATGAGTGAGCATACAGTACTGTAAAACTAGAAATTTTTACTGGCAAATAATTTTCCCTAAATTTGCTGAAGCACTAATTAGCACTAAAATAAAAGTATGCTAATTAGCCCTATTAACACATTTTCTATTATAGTGAATGTGGTGCCAATGACTTGGTGCTAAATTAAATTTATGCAATCATGTTGATTTTGTATTTGTGCTAAAATTACTTTCCGTGAAAATAACTAGTTTTACAATACGCTGAAACAGTACAAGACGCTCTCTAAATAAATACTCATTCACATCATCTGTCAGTGCCTCATGAGCTTCCGTAAAAGAAGAAGAATCTGCATCAGAAGTCCTGTCTGAAGTCCTGTGGTCCCAGTTCAGGTATTGAAGGTGGAGAGGTGGATTCCAATATGAAGGTATAACAAAGATAACCAGTTGGATGAAATTGCCATTGATGAGTGAGTACATTGGCCCAACCATCTTAAAACAAAATACTTAAAAGAGCACTGTAAGTTGGTATCTGACTATATGCTCATTCATACTGCCTATCCTAGATGTTTTTATGCCACTGCACTCCCACAATACATATGTAGACTCCACAGAGTACAGAGTTGCCTCCTTATTAGATCCATGGTACAAAATGGCTGTTTTATAATCCTTGTCAACTGTTTTTCTAACAAATAATATTTTTAATTGAACTGAAGCTGAATTCATAGCACTTCTGGATGGGAGAGCAGATACATTCCAGCAGGTGAAAAATTACTTTCTAGAAAAGCCCTAAGGACAGCAACTGACAGCAAAGGTAACCAAGATGAGGATGGGATCAGAACTCCAGAAATCACAATCCTTTCATCGTGATTCCAATAGGGATTCTGACCATGACATCACTGAACATCTGGGACACCAATATCACCATTACAGATGTGCTGAAGTTTTAATTTGCCAGTGAAGTTGCTGCAAAGTGGCTGAAATTGGCATTTGTGGAGTTTTGCAAAGTTTTCCCTGCCCTTGGCAACTTTTAATACACCTGAATCGTGAAGTTCTTACTGTGAAGTGTGGAATTTTACCTGCGAATGGCAGCATTTTGCCTGACATTCTACACTGCAGCCAAACCTTTGCACATTGTAAACTTTGCACTTGTGGATTGATCCGCACTCGTGAATTGTGCTAAATTGCAGATTAATTCACAGAGCAACTTTTTACAACTTTGCCAATCTCTTATTACCATCACCACCACCTCCAAAGACAACCTACTAGTAACATTTCCAACCCTCTGTGGACAGAATTATCACAGGTGGGTATTGAGGAGCTGGAGAGGGAAAAAGGAAAGGAGGACATCAGCCGTACATCGGTAGAAATATGGTGAAGGTCTGCATGAGTGACCCAAAGAACTTGAACATACTGGGTAATGAAGGTTCGGGAGTGGCCATTATTGTCTTCTGTAGCAAAACACTGTTTCAGCTGCCTGTCAACCAATGTCAGTTTCAAGAGTACTCAGTTCAACAGTTATCATTATTAACAAATGCACAGAAATGTCACAGACAACCTGTTGACAGAATCACATTTAATAAAATAAATAGCTAGCCAGCCGGTGGCGCTGAGGGTGAGGTGAGCCTGGGTCATCGGGGGTCGGCAGGGGAGGAGAAGGATGGAGTGTCCGTAGGACTGCTCTCCTTCTCTGGGGAGGGGGGCGGGTTGCCATCGGTGCTCTAGCGGCCTCTGGCAGTGGCTGGGGGTGGCTGTAAAGCACTGGCAGGGACATGGAGGGAATGTGCTGGGGTAGATGCTTGGCTTGGATTGCGTGCGGACACGTGCACACTTAGGGCCTTAGGCATCATTGCACACCTCAGCCATTGTGGAGAAAAAGTGGAAAAAACTTAGGGGCATTAGTTGCAGCGGCATGATGGCCATCGCCAGAGGGGGACTCAATCGGCACTGAGGGCACATGGCATTACTGGATCCTGATCTGGGGGGTTGAGCTAGGGGGGAGAGCTCTCCTCCACCCTGCTCCACCCTGCTGCGGGGGTAAGCCACGAGGGTTGCTGCGAGCCCGAATGTGGAGCCAGAGAGTAGTCCCAAGAGATGGTGGCCTGAATACCCAGAGGATGCCAGACATGTGGAGGTAAGGCAGACTGGTGGCCCCTAGAGAGAAAAAGTATAACAAAAAAATAAATAAAATGAATAGCCACCAAATCCCTTACAACATTATATCAATGCTTCCACAGACTAAAGATTCTGTAGCAGAGATCCTGCCTAAATTCCTGTTTGGTTCCAATGCTGATACTGAACATAGAGAGACAGAGTCAAATATGAAAATGATAACAGAGGTAAACAGTTTGATGGAATAGTCAATGATGAATGAGTCCATTAGTCTGACCATCTTAAACAAGCATTCATCAATATTAAAATGTTCATTTGGATGCAGTTCCAAGTTAGAACAACAGCATCTTGAGGCTAGGGGCAGACCTTTCTCACACCCAATAGAAATTGCTTTTTGGACTTTGGGTTCTATGCGGCTAAGGGGTATAGGTGCCCATACTCAAAGCTGGCTGTGTACACTGTGTGGCAAGTAGTGCATGGATGACTTGTGACCAATATTCAAACAATTATTGTGTTCTTACCCGAGTGCGCTAACTGTTTAAATATGGGGCCATGTCAGTGACAGCATAGTGACTATGTGCTATGCTGACAGAGACCCAGACTGAATATGGCCTATAGGACCCCAGTGGACATAACAAGGCCCAAACAAGATAGTACCAGGACACCTGTGGACTAAAATTAGCCCTAAAATACCAATGTGCCCAATGGGCAAGCAAAGCACTATTGGCCATTTGCATGCCTATTATGGGCTCAGCAGCATGCGTGCATGGCCTGTCAACTGCCCATCCTGGAGCTGTCCTGAATATTCCTGAAGGGCTTGTGGTCACCCTACCCTCCAAATGCCTATCCTGTAGCTGTCTTGAATATTTCTAGTGGTCTACTGGTCCTTCCACCACCTGATTGCTCATCTTGTAGCTGTCTTGAATATTCCTAGTGTTCTAGTTGTTCCCCATGAGGTATCCAACCCTCCCAACTCAGCCACATAGGACTCTCCTCCCCATTCCATCTTGCCCCTGTCACCTAAGCTGAGCTATAGCAATACTGACAGCAAGCAGCAAAGCCTCCACTCACCACCTGAGCTGGGTACTGTCTGGCTGTCAGTGAATGATTATGTGCTGCTGAAAGAGCTGTTTGGACAGTACTCATGATTGCTCACTGACAGTCAGATGGCGGCTGGCCGAAGTGGTGAACAGAGAGCTGTGCCACTTACCATCACTACTGCAGTATGTCACTTATGTGACTAGGGTGAGGGAATGTTTGGGGAGGAAGGTCCTAAGAAGGCATATGTGGAGGAATCAGATGCTGTAATGGAGGGGATGACTAGACTGCCAGTAATATTCAAGGCAGCACATCAGCATAACTCACCCTATGTACTGTAGCTGTAAGAACTTTTGTAACTGCCTCTACAGTGGTCACAACAGTTGCTAAACAATGTTGTACAATGTAAAGCTAATCACAAAAGCACTAGAGCCACTGTCATATTTTCTCTGTGAGGGCAGGGTCCATTTTGAATACATCATTGATGATCTGAATAGTAAAGGTCTATAGTTCTTCCTGCCCTTAGCCTCTGTCACTCTAATGAATTCTACAGTGCATTTCAGAATGGTCTATGCAATGTGCATTACCTTGTACCAGTATGATTAGTAGTTCCTAATGTTCAGGTATACCCACAGCAGTGCAAGTAATGCACAAAGGGCCTTAATATCAAAAAAAGCTCTTCCATTTTATGCCTATGACAAGCACCTTATTAAATGGTACCCACCATGTCTAATAGCGGAAGCACCAAGGGAGGGCGACAGTGAAAATGCCAACCTCCCCCACAGCGATGGCACAATACCGACACAGGTATTGTGCCGCCTGTTCAAAGAGTGTTTTCTGTGGGGGGCTGTGCCCCATGCACCCCCCCGGACTTTAGGATTCCAACTCCAGGTCGGAGTTGGTACAGGAAGGGACAAAACACTGAGGAAGCGAACAGGAAGGGACCATTACCGCATTGTCGCTTATAATGGCCTTTTTTCTGTTTCACTGTCAGGAGTCGACCTGAAGGGGTGCACCGCTATTAGCGAGCTGTCTGATGCTATTTCAGATGAATGAACAGAAAGCAGCTGTACTGTATGCTGCAATGAACCATCATAAATACTCAAAAAAACTATGCAAAACACAGGCATAGATGGTGTAAATTTATTGGTATGTAAGGTGTAAGCTGCTTCAGCACTTCAGTGTTCTCTACCCCTTCCTCGGGGAACCTCTGCAAGGTGTGTTGAAGCATACTGTTTAAATACAAAAACCAGAAAATTTCAAGAGCTCCAATTTCAAGTATATTTAGTGTTTCACACCATTTCTCCAAAAGTGCATTGCAAGAAATGAGGCAGAGGGACAATCACACAGTGTGGCACCATATAGCTCCATGCAGCAACCTTTTATTTTAGGGGACCACAGAACAATTCAGGAAAATCGATTTTATATCTATATAGCTGTGATAAGAAAGACATGCTTTACCCACCTCCCAAAACCAGGCTGAAACATAAAAAAATTAAAAAAAATATTACCTTTGCTGGTAGAACACCAAGTGTTACTTAAATATAATCATTACAAATCAAATAAAGATTATTATTATTATCAGGATCAGTGCCAGAAAGATGCATTAACATTTCATGCAAAAACAGACAGAATTTCTGGTCACTAATTTCCAGGACAAGTGACATGGGGACTGAGACACAGTGCTACCTTGTAGAAGCTTCCAGCAGACTGAAGTATTTATTCTGATAATTAAGAAAATTCTTGGAGTACAGAATTTATGCATGTTGTGCTTTTCTTACAATTCCATCTGAAGTTCATTGCAAGAACTGAGGTGGGGGACTGAAACACAGTGCAGCACTTTGCAGCAGTATCCAACAGCCTGAAGTATTTATTCTGGTAGTTGAGAAAAAATCCTGGAAGTACAGAATTTATGTATGTTGTACTTTCCTCACAACTTCCCCTAAATTGTATTATAAGAATTGTGGTGTGGGGACTGAGACACAGTGCAGCACCTTGTAGCAGCATCCAGCAGCCCAAAGTACTTATTGTGGGCACTGAGAAAAATGTTGGAAGCCCACAGTTTATCTATATGGTGCTTTTTATGGCTGCAGTGGGCAGAGCCTGCAGACATTTTGCATGTACATTTGCATGCTGATGTCATGTTTTCTGTCCATGGAACTGGCTGAAGATGTAAATCATCTCCTCCACCTTACCCTCCTCCAAGAAATGCTTTCCACCCTCAAATAAATACACTTTCAAGTTAGTCAATGGTTGCAGGGCACTATTTTCTTTTTTAAATGTGAGGTACAAGTTTTTTTGGGGTGGGTAAGATCCACCCACCTGAGAAGCTCCTAAAGATCCACCCCACCTTTTTTTGGTCCATGTGGGAGGGGCATGAGGTGGATCTATCATGTTGGAACAACTGACTATCAGAGCTGCCTGGGGCATCAGAGCTTAAGGTTCAGAAGGAAAGAAAGTAATTAAAGAGTGCCTGAAACTGCATCCTTATACAGCACTTGTGAAACTGCATCCTGAAAGTACAGCACTTGAGGAAAGCAAGCACTTGCAACACATGAATGACAATTAAAGTGTAAGTCCACAATGGAGTAAAATATGTCACCCAAAGAAGACTATCCCGTATTGGATACTAGAGTGTCTATTTCTTAAAAGTTTTTTATACCCCCCCCCCACACACACACACTGCTGAAGCATCCACCCAAATAGCTAAGGGGAGCTCTACATTTTTTATCTCTCTGGGACCTGAAGTTTATCAGTAATGTGTGAAGAGAATAAAGTCTTGTGTTTTGTGTATTTGAATAGGTTTAGTGCTTTGAAGTTAAAAGATATAACTAGATAGACATAGTGTCATGGGCACCTGAAAAGGAAGGAGATACTACTGAAATAAATGTTATTCTGATGATTTATTTATTTATGTGTAAGATTTTAAGTGTAGTTCTGCCTAGGTCACAGACACATAAGCTATAAAAAGTACATTTAAGGATGGATGTATTAGTCAAAGCTTGTAGCAGCAAATGAAAGCAAGAAAAATAATATATTGTGTTTTTTTTTTCTTTCAATTGTTTACCCAGGAGTGGCACACTAAGCTGAAAGCTTGTTTACAGGCACAATCTGTGAGCACATGGAAGTTAAGTGACTTGCTCAGGGTCATCCAGTATGCAAGTGGGGGCTATGGGATTCAAACCCAGATCTCCAGATTTGCAGCTCAGAGCTTCAAACCACTGTGCTATACTGCCTCTCTAGCTATGGCAGTCATCTGTTTTATGGTTCATGATGTTGGTGTAGTAAGTAGCAGTACATTGCATTGCAGGTATAAAATGTCAATAAGTAGGTCATGCAATAGATGTGCTGAGCAGTCACTGAAGCAAGAAATGTATTTAGGCAGTAAAATATTCCTGTTAGAAAACTAATAAATGTATGACATTTGCATCTCAATTTCAAGGAGGTCCTTATGGGGTGTCAATGTACAATATCAAGTAGTTATAGTTTTCAAGTTGTCTGGGTAATTGCTTTGTACTGCCACTGTTACTAAATTTAAATTATTCTATGAAGAAAATTAAGTTTATGTAACTGTCTGTAAATGTATTAAAAACATTTACTTGTCCTAATAATGTAATGCATTAAATGCTGTTGCTAGGTTAAGAAGTCACATAACAACGTCCAGGGCATTAGGGTTTCTGACCATAACACCCTGCCCTGTAGGGACTGACAGGCATCAGGGGTGTGATTTGGGATTGTCAACAGTAATGCTTATGCCATTCCACCCCCATCCCCACCCTGCAGCCAGTGACAGGTATCGAGGTGTGCCTTTGACTCTTCAGCCCCAAAGTTCACTTCATTTTCTTATACAGCACTGGACCCATTTCAGCATATTTCCTTATAGAATGGGGTGAGTGTAAAGCTTGAACACCCCAAGGCACACTCGACACTTGTCTGTGTCTGCAGGGTAGGGTGAGGTGAAATGGCATGAGTGTTATGGGCAATGACCCAAAGGCACACCCCAATGCCTGTCCATCTCTGAATGGCGGGTGGGGTTGGCATCACTCAGTACTTCACTGCCATTCCTATTCTGCCTGTCTGTCTGTCTGTCGGTCTGTCTGTCTCTCTCTCTCTCTCTATATATATATATGTCTATGTAATTATGTATCTTTCTATCAACTGCATGTATCGCTATTTTACCTACTGAATTTCTAAAACAAACCTGCATATCACATTTGCCTGCACTCTGAGCACATACTTATGAAAATGTGCATATTTGTACTCCACTTCTGCATATACGTCATACTTTCCTAGTATTCCCATTATCACAAGCATAACTACCTTACCCTTATCAAAAGTGACCCCCTCTGAAAGTTACTATCACATTTTCTCTGCAAACAGTCCATCATTACACCTGACTTCCTGACATCAACACATTGCTTGAATATAACTTACATCACCTCATGGACAAAAACTCTGTTTCTCTGAAAAAAAAAAAACTAAATAATCCCAAGGCTGAACATATGCCAGCCATTACTTTTTCATGTACTGCCAACCTTCTGTACCATCATGGGGATTTGCATATGTTTCTCATGATACTTTGCATTATTGGGGTATGTGCAATTGTGTTTTCTTTAAAATTTGCTGTCCGGCCAGTATCAACCAGGATAACACATACCTCAGTAGCATTTGCTCTGAGGTTCTTTCGTAAACCTGTATTGCTTCCTGTTCCTTCCATTAAAATGTACACCTCCATATATTTTCTAATAATGTATGCCTTCCTTAGAACAGAAACTAAAACAAATCTTAATACTTACAAATCATTGTGTTGTTTCTCCATACCTCCTTATCAATTCCACACAACTTCATTAACTTCATTATGCAGCCATGGTGGATCTGATCAGATTTTGTTATATCTTGTTACCAAAAGTGCATTACAAGAACTGTGGGGTGGGGGCTGACACACATCTTTAGCAGCATCCAGCAGCCTGAAGTATTTATTGTGGTAGTTGAGAAACATTCTTGGAGTACAGAATTTATGTATGTTGTGCTTTTCTCACAATTTTCCTTAACGTGCATTACGAGAACTGTGGCGGTGGGACTGAGACACATCACAGCACCTTGCAGCAGTGTCTGGCAGCCCAAAGTATTTGTTCTGGTTGTTGAGAAAAATTCTGGGAGCACACAGCGTATGTATATCATGCTTGTCAAACTTTCCCCTAAAGTGTACTACAAAAATTGTGGTGTGGGGACTGAGAAACAGCACAACTCGTTGCAGCATCCAGCAGCCTAAAGTAAGAAAAATCCGGGAGCACAAATTCATTTACATTGTGCTTTTTGACAAATTTTTCTAAAGTGCCTTATAATAACTGTCACAGGGAATAGACACACAGGGTGGCACCATGTGGCAGCATGCAACAACATGATATATTTTTCATGGGGTTGGGAGAAATTCTGTAGCACAGAATATATGTCTACATGATGTTCATAACATTTCCCATAATCTGCATTACAGCAGCTTTGGGGGGTTGAATGAAACATAATGCAACACCTTGTAGCAGCATGCAGCAGCCCAATATTTTATTCTGGTAGCTGAGAAAATGCTGGGAGCACATAATTTATGTTATGTATATTGTGCTTATCTAACTTTTAACATACAGTGCATTAAAAGACAGAAGGCGACAAGGGGCTGGCCTTAGCACAGTACCATATTTGTGGTAGTCGCATCAGTACTACATTACCACCAGTCCATAATTTCTTATTTGAGAGAACATTTTAGGAAGTCAGAAATGTATATATTGTGCTTGAGCACCTGTGTCGACTCACTTACTGTGATTGACTGATACTGTCTGAGAGGGGCACATGAGTAGTGCAACAGTAACTACCACCATTTGACAGTTTCTTGTTCTTGAGAATTGCTTTACAACAAAAAAAGTAGTGAGAGAGATGAGAATTATATGGCCTATGAACAAATCCATTAAAGGTAATATAGATAGAAAACAGAGCTTGGGGAACGTTGTGTTTTTAAGAATGAGTGACAGAGCTCAGATAAAAATAAAGACAAGAAAGAATGGAATGAAACAGTAACAGTGAAAGATAGGAAAAGAAGTGAAAGACAGGAAGAGTTTAAATGTGTTTGGTATTTTTAGATACTCTATTTTATATTTTTTTGGTTTTTTAGGGGGATTAAATAAAGAGGGGGAAGATTAAGAGGAAACAGAAAGAAGTGCATGGTAGAGAAAAGGACAGGGCATAAAAGTGGGAGGAATGAGGAAGCACCGAAAAGGAAAGATTGAGTCAACCTTTCAAATCCTAAATCATGGTACTGGTGCTGGTGCAGGTCCTGGTGCCAGAGCTGGGGTGGATGCCAGAGCTTCTGGAGTAGTCCGATGCCCATTGCCATGCCGAGAACAGCAGTGACCAACTGTGCACTACCTTGTGGGCAGGCACTTCCCACTGGGTGGAACAGATGGTCCACAACCACCACTGCTAACCGCCTCTTGTCTCACCTCCCACTCCACTGGGTTGTGGATCTTTAGATGTGTCTACTGGCTGACAGTGTCTAGGTGTGTCCCCCTTTCCTCCTGACTGACCAGTGTATCATAAATATTGCACGTGACAACTTTTTTTTTTTATCTTTGGGGTCCAGTGTGAAAAACTCCATAAAAAGGAAGAACATGGTTGTTTGTCTCTCAGTGGCCATGGCACTGAGGAACCTGAAGATGATAATGAGCATTGCTCATCATGGGTACAGCTAGTTGTGGTGGTTGCACAGGGAAGTACAGGGGCTTCAGGCAGCTGCGGAGCTTGGGATGGTGGTTCTGGCTACTGCTGCAGAGCTGGTGCAGTGAGGGGCTACTGCAGAGCTGGTGCTCCTGGTTCGGGCTGCTGCCACAGAGCTGGTGCAAAGAGGGACTGCTGCAGAGCTGGAGTTGGTTGTGCCATCTGCTGTTGCAGAGCTGGTACAATGAGGGGCTGCTGCAGAGCTGGTGCTGCTGGTTCTGGCTGCTGCCGCAGAGCTGGTGCTGGTGGTGCCAGCTGCTGCCTCAGAGCTGGTGCAATGAGGGGCTGCTGTGAAGCTGATGCTGGTGGTTCTGGCTGCTGCTGCAAAGCTGGTGCAATGAGAGGCAGCTGCAGGCTGGTGCTGCTGGTTCTGCCTGCTGCCACAGAGCTGGTGCAATGAGGGACTGCTGCAGAGCTGGGGCTGGTGGTTCTGGCTGCTGCTGCAGAGCTGGTGCAATGAGGGGCTGCTGTAGAGCTGGTGTTGCTGGTTCTGCCTGCTGCCACAGAGCTGGTGCAATGAGGGGCTGCTGCAGAGCTGGGTCTGGTGGTTCTGGCTGCTGCTGCAGAGCTGGTGCAATGAGGGGTTGCTGCAGAGCTGGTGTTGCTGGTTCTGCCTGCTGCCACAGAGCTGGTGCAATGAGGGGCTGCTGTGGAGCTGGTGCTGGTGGTTCCAGCTGCTGCTGCTGCAGAGTGTGTGGAAGAAGGAGCTGTTGCAGAGCTGGGGGAATTGTGGGCTGCTGCAGAGCTGGGGATGGTGGTTATGGCTACTGCTGCAAAGCTGGGGAAACTGTGGGCTGTTGCACAGCTAGTGCTGATGGTTCTGGCTGCTGCTGTAGAGCTGGGGAAACTGTGGACTGCTGCAGAGCTGGGGAATTGTGGGCTGCTGTAGAGCTGGAGCCGATGGTTCTGGCTGCTGCTGCAGAGCTGGGGGAACTGTGGGCTGCTGTAGAGCTGGAGCCGATGGTGCTGGCTGCTGCTGCAGAGCTGGGGGAACTGTGGGCTGCTGCAGAGCTAGGGCAGGGAGTGGGACTTACTGCTGCTGCTGACCTGGGGGTGGCTGCTCTGGTGCTATTGGTGAGGATCTGCTGGATAACCCATAGGCCCCGAACAGTGCAGGCATACAGTGCTACCCTCGTGAGTTTGTACGTGACCATGAGACTCCATTAAAGACAGAAAGAGACAGAAAAATGGAAAAAGGTAAAAATAATTATCTAATAACTAAACAAATCCAGGAAAATATATATAAAGTAGAAATTAAATTCATAATCAGAAGACAAGGAATTGAATAAGAATGAGAAAGAACCAAAACAAATGCCCAGAAAGTGGTGAAAAGCAAAGGTTTGACTTTGTGAATCTCAGTGCTGTGAAAGTTGTAAGCTGTCAGGCTCCTGCCTCCTCCATTGACTAACCAACAATGCAAAACTGAACATGAAGCCTGTCTTACTTTGTGCAGAAATGTACATGTGACCTGCAAAAGCTCTTCAATGTCACATTGAGACACTTGTTTACCAGTAGCCTCATTTTGACAGAACCTTGCCTTGATATACCCTAAGGGCAAAGTTAGAGGCAAATTTGCCAGGCAAAGTTGCCAAGGGTGAATTTGTTATTAAATAGCAAAAATTTGCAGATTTATCCGTGAAGGTAAATTTGGAGATTTCGGCTTAACTTCATCAACAGATTTAAACTTCATAATATCTCTACTTGGGGAACAGGGGTTACATACTCACGTCACAAAAATGACGTATTTGCGTGATCTTTCGTGCAAACAAATTCACCCAGTCCTAACATTACAGTAAAAGATAGATAGATAGATAGACAGACAGACAGTCGGATAGATAGATAGATAGATAGATAGATAGATAGATAGATAGATAGATAGATAGATAGATGGATGGATGTTTTATTTATATAGTGCTCCTTCTCTGAAGCCCAGAGCGCTGCAGAATTCACAAAACATCAAATAAAATAAAAACAGCAGCAATCACATTGCAGGTAAATAAATGATTAAAATAAAATCAGAATAAGCTCTAAAACAGATTATACATCACATATCTATCTATCACAGCAAGACAGTCAATAAGCATGCAGTTATTTCGATCATTATACAGCTCTATAGGCTTGGCCAAACAAAATGTTTTCAATCCTTTTTAAAGGCTTCCACCAAGGGTGCCTCCTCAAACAAAGTGGCAGTGAATTGACAGGCTGGCACAGCCACTGAAAAGGCTCGATCACCAGAGTGCTGCAGCCCAGCCCTGGGAACCACTAGTAGGCAACCTCGTGGAACGAGAGAGAGCAGGTCTGGCAATGAGGAACCAGGAGGTCTTGCAGGTAGTCTGGTCCCCAGCCGTGTAGGGCTTTATAGGTCAGTAACCCAACCTTGAAGACAATCCTTCACCTTATCGGCAGCCAGTGCAGTCCATGGAGAACAGGCGTGATATGATCAGATCTTACTGCACCAGTCAACAGCCTGGCTGCCGCATTCTACACCAGCTGCAGATAGTGGATATTGTCTCCAGAAAGCCATAGGTAGAGAGCATTGCAGTAATCTAACTTAGAAGTGATGAAGGCATGCACTAGGGTGGCAAGGTCCTCGACCAGTATCAGGGCTCAGATCTGGGTAATGTTCCTCTGATGGTAAAAACCATTTTGGACAATGGCTGACATCTGAGCATCAAGTGTCATACTGTCACCAAGGAACACAACCAGATCCCTAACCCAATTAGAGGGGATCAAAAGGACACCCCCTAGCCTCAAGCCAGGATCATTTCCCAGCTCTCCTCCATCCCATCGATGACCAGGATCCAACACCAGCACTTCCGTCTTGTCTGGGTTGAGTTGTAGCCAGTTGAGAGTCATCAAGTTCTGGATCTCAGCCAGGCAAGTGTTAGACAAAGAGGCTGCCATCTGGTTTCCAGGTGCACAGGACAGGTATAGCTGGGTATCAACAGCATAGCATTGAAAATCTAGCCCATACCACCCGATAACATCTCCTTATCGGCTGCATGTACACCATAAACAACAGAGGCACCAGGACCGAACCTTGTGGAACTCCACAGTGCAGCAGCATCGGGTTAGATGAGGATAACCCCATCTTCACCCTTTGCACTCTGCCCACGAGGAAGGGTCTGAGCCAACTGATGACAGCGCTGGTTAATCCACATCACTTCTGCAGACAGTCCAATAGCACCTCATGGTCCGCAGTGTCAAATGCCTCAGAGAGATCCAGGAGAACAAGGATGGTACGCTCTCTCCTATCTCTCCCTATTAGGAGATTGTTAAGCACCTTCACCAGGGTATTCTCCATGCAATGCCCAGGCCAAATCCAGACTGGAAGGATTCAAAAGTAGCTGAGGAAGCAAGACAGGCCTCAAGCTGAACAGCCACCACTTTTTCTAAAACCTTGCCTAAAAATGTGAGGTTTGAGACTGGTCTGTAGTTGATGAGACAGTCTGAGTCCAATGAGGGTTTCTTCAAAAGGGGTCTCATCAAGGCCTCTTTCAAAGCCACTGGGAAGATTCCACTCCTCAAGGAACACTGGACAATCCCAGCAACCACAGATCCAAACAGGTCAACACAACCAACAAAAAGTCAGGTTGGACCCGGGTCTAGATCCCAACCAGTACTAAATACTCTCAAACTCCTCCCCCTATTATCCCCATGTTACTCACTGGCTATAGCTACTCCTGAAACACTTAAAGAAAGTGAGCAAACATCTCTTAAGGGGGAACTGCTCACTGCAACTTTTTTTTATCATTCTCTTCAGCTTAATTTCACTATTTTCCCCTCTTAAAGCTCACTGCAACTTTTTGTTGATCGTCCTCTTCAACTTAATTTAACTATTTTCTCCTCTTAAAGGGGATCTGCTTATCGCAACTTTTGTTGATCGTTCTCTTCAACTTAACTTACTTTTTACTCTCCTTAATAACTTCCTCCCTTATGATGGTTCCTAGTGACAAGTCTTAGCTCCTCCTACCAACAATTATGATGCAGAGACCGTGATCCCAGTACTACACCAATTCACACAGCTCACCAGATCTCTCTGGTTGTTAGCTGCCTAGTGGTGTTATCCTACTCCACACATTCTCCTTCTTCCTCCCTAGTCTGATTTCTTCTACTTTCTGCATCACAATGTTCCCTCTCAGTAAAGGACTACTCATTTGCTTGTCCTTCCTGGCACACCTGCAGCCAGCAGATATGATCTCAAACCCTAAATCTGTGCCACCCTCCACTTTAAGGTTATCACCATCCAGCACCCTTGACTTATTGCCCCCTTGCCCACATTGGTCTTTCCCCTCACGTTACATTATTAACCCTGGCCCAGCATAATAAAACCATCCTCCTCCTGCAGCGTTCCAAATGAAGACACATAGAAACATAGACTTTGATGGCAGATAAGGACTGCTTGGCCCATCTAGTCTGCCCATTTCCCTACCTACAGGATAGGCCGCAGATCCTAGTTAACCAACAGCCTATTTCTTCCTACCCCCCACAAGAATTGCCTTATGTCTGTCCCATGCATTCTTGAATTCTCCCACAGTTTTAGACCCCACAACCTCCTCAGGAAGGCTGTTCCATGCATCCACTACCCTCTCTGTGAAATAATACTTCCTCACATTGCCCCGAACTGCCCTCCTTCTATCTTTAAATTGTGTCCCCTTGTTCTTGCACGTCTCTTTTTCTGAAAGATGCTACCCTCTTGGACTTTGTTGATTCCACTGAGGTACTTAAAAGTTTCTATCATGTCCCCCCTCTCCCTTCTTTCCTCAAGGGTATACATATTAAGCTCCTTTAGTCTCTCCTCATACGGCTTCTCTTGCAGACCCTGCACCATTTTGGTTGCCCTCCTCTGGACTACCTTTATCCTGTCTATGTTCTTGTGGAGATGGGGTCTCCAGAATTGGACACAGTACTCCAGATGGGGTCTCACCAACTGTCTGTACAGAGGGATAACAACTTCCTGTTTTCTGCTGCTGATGCCTCTCCCTATACATCCCAGTATACCCCCAGCCCTCCCTACTGCCTTCTCACATTGCTTGCTAACCTTAAGATCATCTGATATGATTACCCCCAGGTCCCTTTCCTTTTTTGTTGTTGTTACTACCTCCCACCCATTGTGTATTCTTCCCCTTGGTTCTTGTTTCCCATGTGCATTATTTTGCACTTCTTTGCATTGAATCCTAGCTGCCGTACTTCTGACCATTCCTCCAACCTTGCCAAGTCCCTTTTCATCCTTTCCACGCCTCCTTGTGTATCAACCCTGTTACAGATCTTTGTGTCATCTGCAAAAAGGCATACTTTTCCTTCCAGTTCCTCTGCAATGTCACTGATGAAGACATTAAAAAGGACTGGACCCAATACTGAACTCTGAGGTACCCCACTAGTAACCCCTCTTTCTTCAGAGTGGACTCCATTTACAATTACCTTCTGTGTCCTGTTGTGCAGCCAATGTTTTACCCAGGCTACCACCCTGGGACCCACTCACAAACTACCCTTCCTCTGCCCACCCTCTTCCCAATCCTGCTCATGCCTCCTATTACTGTCAGGTGATGTTGAACTAAACCCAGGACCCAGTAAGAGGCAAAAACTGAACCACACAATGAGGGCCAATCCTGACTCCCTAACCTCCTGCCCTAATTGGCTTAACTCCAAAGGTCTCAATATAGCTCATATGAACATACAGAGCATTAGGGGGGAAAGTGGCAGAATTGGAATCCTGGATACTGTATTACAAACCAGACATCCTCTGCATTACCGAATCATGGTTAAAACCATCCATACTACCTCACAAGGTTGCCCTTCTTGGCTATACCTACTACAGACAGGATCAGGTCCCCAGAAGGGGGGGATTAATTTATGCTAGAGATGGATTGGTAGTCAATGAATTAACTGACTTAAAGATCAGCTCAGATGCAGAGTATGTCTTTATCACGGTCACCCTTGGCAAAGTCAAGAATGTAACAGTAGGTTGCATCTCTCTACCCCTGAATCAAGCATCCTCCTATGCCAAATTCCTCACTAGTCTGGATTCCCTCCCTAAGAAAGACACTATAATATACAGTGACTTTAACCTGAATTGGTTTGGGCCTCTTAAAACACAGTACCAAGCTGCCCTATTGGACGCTAAACTGGGGAAACTCTTCGACGATCCCACAAGACTAAATATGAAGTCAGGCAAGCACACTGTCCTAGATTGGATAAAATGAATAATCCAAACTCTGTTAAGGCTGCTGAAATTCTGACTTTTGCATCTGGAAGAATAACTCCCATCCCCGAAATCCATAAAACTAGGGACCTAACCAACTCTGTTCAGGGTTTTAAATAATTGATTAGCAGTTTTTTCTTAGGACAATGCTAACTGTACAGAAAGTATTTATATAGGTTTTCTAAAAGTGTTATGTTTGTTAAACACACTGAGGCAGTGCTATGCATTTCACAATGTTTTAGAACTTTTATGCAAAACGCTAATCAATTTTAGAGTTAAATAAAACCCTGCTGTTGCTGAAGCCTTCTGCTCAAGTATCGCTGCAGCTGACTGGTCACCAATAACCTCCCTTCCTGGCGTAAACCTAGCATTAAAATATCTGGTCAATACCTTCACCTCAATCCTTGACCACCATGCTCCCCACAGACGAAGAAGATCAAAAGGCACCCACTCTCCTGGCTCTCACAGGAACTGAGGCACCTCTTGCACTCTCATGACAAAGCATGACATGCCTTCAAAATCTCTAGACTCCACATTGACTGGAACACCTACAGCCAGCTACCCAATATTTGTAAATCTAAGATAGGCAAAGCCAAAGGAGCATCTCCTATCACTACAGGGAACCCCAAATGTTTCTGGAAGGAAATCAATATGCTCATGAAGTGTAGTGAAAGGATCTTCCCCAATCAGTGACAGCAAAGACTCCACACTATCCTCACCCGTGGAGATAGCAGCAGGGTTGAACCACTTCCTTACGGACCTTGATGCCTGCAAACTGATCTTCCTTAATTGTCCTGTGCCACCAGCTAGCCACCCAGAATTTCCACACTCACTCTTCCACTTAAAAACTACCTCCCAAAAAAGAAGTCTTTAAATTGCTAAGGGACTTAACCATGACAGCTCACCAGGGTTTGACTCCTACCACCCAAATTTTCTAAAACAGGTGCACCTGCACTTGCCTACCCGATCTCCTGCCTAATCAATAGATCTTTCCTCTCACAAAGCATCCCAGACAAATGGAAAACTGCAGTTGTCGTCCCAGTACATAAAAGTGGTCCAACCAACCTTATTAAAAACTATAGACCCATATCTATCTTGTGTCCAATTGCTAAAATCCATGAAGGACTAACAATCTCGGCAGCCGGTCAGTTGTGGAGACCAAGGAACACCTGACCAGGCTGGGTGACAAATTATCATCCATTTCATCTGGCATCTCCTTCTTTGAGATCCTGCCAGTCTGGGAGAGGGGGCAGATGGACAGAAGGTCAGAGAAGGGAAGGGAGCTAAACATGTGGCTCAAGGGTTGGTGCCAGGAAAAAGGACAAAAATTTGTAGGGGACTGGCAACAGTTTTGGGAGGCGAAAGTTCTTTAAATTTGATGGACTTCATCTGGCTAAGGAGGGAGTCAGTGCATCAGGGCAGACGTTTGATGTCTTTGCAGAATATTTAAACTAGCAAATGGGGAGAGGGATGCAGCACCCCATACAACAGATGGGAAGAACACCCCTCCCTCCTCAGCTAGTGGTCAAACAGGAGTTCAGCATGTTTGTACTTCATTTACATCACCAGTTAAGGAAAAAGGTCCAGCTCCCCATATGACGCACAGGGGAAGCACCAGACCTCGCCCAACAACTAACACACCGAAATCTGGCCAATGGAAAATCATGTACACAATTGCTCACAGTCTGGGAAACAAGATCCCAGACCTGCAGGCAATAATGACAGAGGCTAAACTGGACATAGTAGCCACTAGTGAGACATGGCTTACCAGTAACCACTCTTGGGAGACTTCAGTACCTGGCTATGTACTCTTCAGAAGAGACCGAGTTGCAAAAAGGGGGGGTGGGGTGGCCCTTTATGTCAATGAAAATATCAAAGCTACAGAAATTCAGAAAACACATAAGGAGCCAGAAGAACTGTGGGTCACCCTGGAAACAGGAAATGGGACAGCCATACGAACTGGGGTTGTGTATAGGCCTCCAGACCAGGGAGAGGACATAGACACATTACTGTTAGAAGATATACAAAACATGACAGCTAAAGGGGAGGTTCTGATAATGGGAGACTTCAACATGCCAGATACAGATTGGTCAATACCAGCAGGAACATCTGCCAGAACTAGACACATGGTGGATTCCCTGCATGTGGAAGGGACTCAAACAACTGCTACAACAACCCACAAGAGACAGGGCTATCCTAGATCTAGTACTGACTAACAGGGAAAGGATCACAGATCTCCAGGTAGAAGATCATTTGGGGGCTAGTGACCATCACATGGTATGGTTCAATTTGGCCACTAGAACTAAATCATCCCATTCCAAGGCAAAAAATATGGTACTTCAGAGGAGCTGACTTTGGTAAGATGGCAACAGAGTTAAGCTAGCCCTGGCAAAAAGAATTATAGGTGAGGCAGGTACAGGCAAACTGGGCAAGCATTAAAGATGCAATACCTGAAGCAACATCCCATTGTGTTAGAGAGAAAAGGAAGTGCAAAAGAAGAAGGACACCACTTTGGTTCTCAAAAACAGTAGCAGAAATGGTCAGAGCCAAAAGGCTGGCCTTCAGGAAATATAAAGGAACACAGCAGGACAAAGATAGGGAGGCATACCAAACTTCCCTAAGGGAAGCAGGGAAGGCAGTAAGGCAGGCAAAGGCCCAAACCGAGCAAACACTATCACAAACAGTAAAAGAAGGTGGCAAGACTTTCTGTAGATACATTAGTGAAAGGAGAAAGTCCAGAGGGGGGTATTGCTAAGATCAAAGGGGATAAGTGGGCATGTGAGGAGGAGGACCATGTAAAAGCATCTATCCTAAATAGATACTTCTGCTCAGTATTTACTGAAGAGAAGGTAGGGCACAGCCCACAGCTCAGCACCATGGACACAGGGAGGAGGGCGGTGTGCACTAGTCCCTTCACAAAAGAAAGGGTCCTACAAGAGCTCGATAAGCTCAGGGTGGACAAGGTAATTGGACTTGATGGCATACATCCCAGGGTACTAAAGGAGCTAAAGGTGGAACTAGCAGACCCATTATCAGAACTGTTTAGTGAGTCTCTGAGAACAGGAGAGGTCCCAGAAGACTGGAGAAGAGCTCATGTGATCCCACTCTACAAGAGTGGTAGCAGAGAGGAGGCAGGGAACTATAGACCAGTCAGTCTTACCTCAGTAGTGGGCAAAATTATGGAGGCACTCCTTAAGGAAAGGATAGTGCAGCACCTGGAATCCATAGGAGCACAGGATCCAAGACAGCATGGGTTTACAAAAGGAAGGTCCTGTCAAACTAATCTTATAGATTTCTTTGACTGGGTAACCAGAGTGGTGGACCAAGAGGGAGCAGTTGATGTTGTTTACCTTGACTTCAGCAAAGCTTTCGATACTGTTCCACATAGAAGATTGATTTATAAGCTGGGTAGGCTCGGGGTGGGTCAGAGGTTGGTCAACTGGGTGGCAAACTGGTTGACGGGCAGAAAACAGAGAGTGGTGGTAAATAGTATACATTCAGAAGAGATGCAAGTCACAAGTGGGGTACCTCAGGGATCAGTCCTGGGGCCAGACCTCTTCAATATCTTCATCAGTGACATTGCAGATGGACTGGAGGGTAAGGTTTGTCTGTTTGCAGATGACACCAAGATCTGCAATAAAGTAGATGATCCAGATGGGGTGGGCAGAATGAGAAGAGATCTGGATAAAGTAGCAAAATGGTCAGAAGACTGGCAACTGGAGTTTAACGCAAAGAAGTGCAAGATCATGCACATAGGGAAGAGAAACTGAAGCCACCTATAGGCTGGGAAGGAGTTGATGGCAGTCAAGGGAAGAAAGAGACTTGGGTGTCATCATCACCGATGACCTGAAATCATCCAAGCAGACCACTAAAGCAGTAGGTAAGGCTAGAGGGATGTTGGGGTGTATTAATAGGGGTATCACAAGTTGGAAGAGGGAGGTAATAATCCCTCTTTAAAAGACACTGGTTAGGCCCCATCTGGAGTACTGCTTGCAGTACTGGAGACCACACCTTCACAAGGACATTAACCAAATTGAGGCAGTCCAGAGAAGAGCAACCAAAATGGTGCATGGACTGCATCAGAAAACATATGAGGGAAGATTAACGGAGTTCAATATGTATACCCTGGAGCAAAGGAGGGAGAGAGGTGATATGATCGAAACATTCAAATACCTTAAGGGCATTAACAAGGTGAAAGAGTCTAACAAGTTTCAATATAAGAAAAATAGCAGGACAAGAGGACACAGCATGAGATCAGAGGGAGGCTGATTAAGTGGTAATGTGAGGAAGTTTTTTTTCACAGAAAGGGTGGTGGATGCATGGAATGGCCTACCTCAGGAAGTGGAGGATATGAATACAGTGCAGGGCTTCAAACAGGCATAGGATAGGCATAAGGGAGCCATACAGATGAGTATGAATAGATAGGCCATTGACAGAGCAAAGGTCAATGGCACATTCATAAGGCAGAAAAAGAAATGGGCAGACTGGATGGGCCTTGCTGGCCTTATCTGCCATCAACTTCTATGTTTCTATGTAAAGAATATTTTATAATCAACTATCATCCTACCTTGAACAGACCAATACCCTCACTAGCAACCAGCATGGCTTTCAGAAATCGCATGGGACAGAAACTGCTCTCCTGAGGGTCACCACTGATATATTCCAGGCTATGGACCAGGGCAAAACCACTGGTGCAGTGTTTGTCAACCTAATGAAGGCATTTAACCTAGTCAACCACTCACTTCTCATTTGTAAATTTCGTCACCTTGGCCTTGACAAAAACTGTCTCTCTTGGGTCTCTAACTACTTAGAGAATAGGGCCTGATTCCAAGACAGTGGCTAGAGCATGACGTAATTATGCCCTGATGGAAAGATAGTCCAAAACCATGCGACATGTGACTTGCACCCAATTCCAGAACAAAGGCTGATTAGCGACAGAAAACACTGGAATTATGCATGTTGCAAGTTATGCCAAAAACACATATCACAAACCGCAAGCCGGATGTAAAAGTTCGAACAACGCAAAACAACATCAACAAAAGTGCTCAAATCGTAAAGCAGATGTATACAGAAATGTAGTGAGGCATGTCGCAAGCCACTGCAGTGGCATCACAGGTGGCAAGAAATATAAAAACACAAAAAGAAACTTTACATCCGAGGGAGACAGATGTCCTCTAACTGAGGTGGAGGCCCATGCCAAACTGCTACTGGGCAAGGGTGGGGAGAGGGAACTGCACAGACAGCACAAGAATGCCTGGGACGCAGTTGTCTGTAAGGTCAATGTGGTGGCCTATTCCAGATGCACAGTCAGGGTCCTACAGAAACATCTTCAATGATCTAAAGTGACATGCCAAGGACAATGAGGCATACAATAAGCACTGTGCAAGGCCAACAGGTGGTGGCCCAAGAGATGAGAGACCCCTCAGTGCCCATGAAGAATGCATCCTGGCATTCCTCAGCCAGCACAGTGTGCATGGGGACACAGACCTGGACACAACATGAATGGAGAGTGGCACAGGTAGGTGGGGAACAATCACTGCTACAGCAATGTCGGATGTGCCACAGCAGTGTGACTGTGCATGGCGGAGGGAGGGTTGTGCCTAGATGGATGCAGCCATGTAGGTGCAAAGCATGTTGCAGGACAGTGTCAGTGGCATGTCACGGAGTATGCACCTGTTATACATGATGCGATGCAGTGGAAGTGGTCTTGTGGTGTAGTAATGTACTGACAAGCAGTACTGTTGTTGGGGATGGTCCAGAGGTCACCTGCAGCCGCATGGTGGGTAGCACTGTATGGTGGTCCAGAGGTCCTGTCCAGTAGCATGGGCATGTGTCCTGCAGCTGAGTGGTGGTTGGTGTACACATGCTGTGGCCTGCCATAAGCCAACCATGGGGGGAGTCTGGTGTACCTGTGCTGTGGGCAATGATGGGGGGGCAGTGTACCTGTGCTGTGCCCTGCCATGAGTCAACCACAGGGGTGTGGGCACTGGGGTCTGTACCACTGTCATGTGCATGGGCACCACCAGAGGAGCTGGGTGTCCTGTGCGTGGCCTGTACATGGCACGCTGGCATTGACACATTGTTCTGACCCAAGAGGTATGGCAGGTGAGGACACAGGAGGACGCCAGTAGTAGCAGAGGCAGTGACACAGAGCAGCCCAGCACACAAGCAACAGATACTCAAGGCAACACAGCAGACCTGCAGAGCAGTGTTGGCAATGTGTTGCAGGACAGTGAGTTCATAGCTCTGGAGGATGTGTGGCCTGCAGCAGCAGGGACACAGCTGGAGGGGACGGCGTGGAGGGCTGTGACCTGTACAGTGTCGGCAGAATTGCAGCCAATATAGCTCAGGACCTCAGCCCCACCACATATGAGGAGCTTGAGGTGCACTTGGATGAGGCAGCATGCTGTCTCCAGGAACCATGTGATAGATCACCCATGGACTATGCTGCCTTCTGCTAGTCCTTGGTGGGACAGCAGGAGGAGCAGAATGAAATGTTTGGTTGCATACGCCTCTGCCTCGATGCCCACCACAAAAACCTGGATGAGCAGATGGGCAGCCTAGTGACTGCCATTAAGACTGGATCAAGCACAACCCAGACACCCATGGAGAAGCAGTTGGATGTCATGTAAGCCACACAGGCCTGTGTCAAGGAACAGACACAGGCCATCATTCATCTGTCAATGGTCATGGAAGAGTCTGTGGCATAGCAGCAGAGGCAGAAGGACATCCTGGCAGCATCCCTACAGAACATCTTGGCAACACAAACAGTGAGGCAACCACCAATGATGGATGCTGCCACAGAGGCACAGGTCAACATGCAAAGATGGCAACATGACGCAGTGGCACAAACAACACCGCAGCAGACAGAGCAACCACCAGGACACACAGTGCTGGATGTGCCACAGCCAACAAGAGTCAGCACAAGTATGCAGCCACCTCCACCACAAGCCCACACAACAGTGGTGCAGGAAGCAGGACCATCCATCCCCATCACCAGGGGTAGGGTATGTACACAACATGAACTGTCAGGTGTGTTGGGTGACCGAGGTGTAACCAGCAGCGGTGCTGTAACTCATGCTGTACAACAGGGGAAGGACATGGCTGGGGCCAGTACAGTATAGCCCTCTGCACCTGCTGTGGGACAGGATGACCATGGCAAACATACAACAGGGCGTGGGACTGTGCCAGGAATGGTGTCATCTGTTGTTGTCAAGCATGGCAGGAAGCCAAAGACAGCAGCTGTGCAGGACAACAGTATGTCTGGTGGAACAGCGGCGGTGCAACAGGGTGTGGGATGGAGCAGCACAGCCACAGGGATATGTGCACCTATGCCACATGGGGAGACACAGGGCTTCCAACCAGTCAAATGGAAGAGGACTGTTGAAAAGTCAGCACAGAAGTGAAAGTAAATGAGTTGCTGGACATACATATGGGAGGTGGGCACTGTACATATTGATCCACATGTGGTGCATAGGGTGCTGACTGTGTCAGTGTTGTGTGCGTGTGTGGGTGCACAATGTGTGTGTGTGTGTGTGTGGGTTGTCGACAGCACAGTGTTAAGTTTGCTATGTATACTGCCACTGGGTGTGTGTAGGTGTAGGGTATGTGCACAGTGTTGTATTGTATCTCAGTCCTGTATTCAGTCTGCACTATAAAGTAGTAAACAAATGTCACATTCATTTGTGTGTTGTTCATTATTGCCAACAAGGTGTAAGCTGTGACTTGTCAATCATGTGTGGCTTTCTGTGATGCACTATGGCCGTGGTGTGTGTGTGTGTGTGTGTGTGCGTGCATGCGTGCGTGCATGCGTGTGTGTGTGTGCATCCTACTGCATGCCACACCTGCTAGCAATATTTGCCTCAATATTGTGATGCATATGTCACTGTATTGTTGTACATTTCTGGCAGAATCTACACATTCAGGGCATGTGCTGTCACTAGGCCCCATGTGTGATCTTCATGTGTGTTGTGCACTGACGTGCAGCCTAAAACTATCGACGCCACAAGCTGTACAGGTAGGCAGGCAGGCCACACACATAGACCACTGTGCCAATTGATGACATTATACTGCCAACATGAGCAGGGGTCTGAACCTAAGTGGCAGGATACCCAATTTCACACCAGCTGAGACTGCTCAACTCATACCTCTCGACTGCTATGATTTTCACACTCAAATTTACCCTTGCTCTGCATGGGTTTACTGAAGTTCTTAATAATGGCAGAGCTTTTTCTGGGCATACAAACTACTCAATCATTGAACGAAGCTGATAGAAACATTCCTTAGTACTAACTATATGGGGCCCATTATTTGTAGACATATTGTTCTTTAAAACAAGAACGTGCTCCACATTCTGGCTGTTTGCTATGACTGTTGATGGCCAGTGCTATGATTTTAATGCAAAGAGGTTGAGAGCAATGCTCAGCTGGTGAATCTGGTGCAGCAGTGACACACCACACTGCTTCATATAAGTTTCATAAGTTTGATACGAGACAATAGCTTGCACCAAGAAGTCCCTTTGGTGACTCTTATATCCTTATGCATATAAAGAATTCATCTAGTTTCTTCTTAAAGCAAGTAATAGTAGTGCTATTGATTATTTCAGATGGGAGTTTGTTCCAAGGGGACACTACCCTTTGATTAAACCAGTGACCCCTTCTGCTAGATTTGTATAATTGGCCTTGGAGTTGATATTCATGTGTTCTGGTAGTTTTAGTTCTAGTCTTTAATTCCAGTCCCACACATTCCCACAAGTCACGGTTTTGAAAAGCAGAGTACACCAAACACAAATCTCCCCTCAGTCGCCTATACTCCAGTGTGTATAGTCCTAGATCTCTCAATCGCTCCTCGTAAGGGAGATTCTGTAAATCAGCAATCTTCTTAGTCACTTCTGTCTTTGCTTTTAATGTTGTGCAGTATACAATGCATCATTCTGTTAGCCCCAGGGTGCATGCTGAAAACACCCAGGGAGAAGTACAGGGTGTGTAGGTGCATTGGTGCCAGGCTGGCCGAGATCAGTGGCATGAAGTGGACCACACAGCAGCTGAAACACCACTGGCATGATCTGGCTAGAAGAGATCTACAAATACTGTCATGAATGTTGGCCATGGCAGAGCGCCGTGACACAGAGATCAGGATTGGACAGCCAGCTTCTGCAGGTATGTATGACACAGGTTTTGCACTGGGGAGCATAGTTGTGTACACACAGCATGTACATTTCTGGGTGACAGATGACTATGTGTTACATGTTTACGCCGGTGGTGATGATAGGGACAGGTGAAGACAGAGATACAGTGCTGGTGGACAACAAGGTGAGGCCGAGGGAGCCATGTAGAGCCATTGGAGATGATGCATGTCATCGTTTCTGTAGGAATCTGAATGCCAGACAGAGCATATCATGTGCAGGACATCCCTGGCCCAGCCATTGGCAGGCGGTGGCACCTCTGTGACACCAGCTGCTATTGCTCATGTAGGGCTACCATGGTCCTATATGTGTCTGTGCCTACAGCCATGTCATACTGCACCATGGCCATGGGCGATGGGGGCCAGACAGGGTGTGTGGGTCCACAATTGCCCCAGTCCTGCATGTGTGTTGTTGCATGCTGCATATGGCTACAACACCATCAGGCACATGGCTTGTGGTCTTGGTGCCTGTCGACTGTGTGTGTCCTGCACACTGACATGCTGTATTGTGCTGTTGTAGGGGCACGCACACCGATCACACCCCGACACAGGGCACTCCTGAGAGCAATGGCAGAGCACAATTAACAGGACACCGGGGGCACCAGCTACATACACTACGGAGATGTCACCATGCATGGCCACTGCCACCAGACAGTGCGGAGGAGGGGGAGGATAAACAGGAGGCTGCAAGTGTGGAGGGAGGTGATGAACAACCAGAGAGCAGCATGCAGCAGGACGCTACTGAGCAGGATATAGGGCAGTTGATGCTGGGGTAGTGGAGCAGGTGCCTGTCATGGGGACCGTGAATGAGGTGGGAAACTGCGTAGCAGCTGCATAGCTGGTGGTGCAGGAGGAGGCCATGCAGCAGCAGGATAGTGGCCAGGAGCATGCAGCACAGCATGGGGAGGCTGTTACAGATGCTGCAGACAACAGCAGTGCTGCAGCACAGCTGGAGGATCAGGAGAAGGACATGCATCATCTTGAATTTGCCCCGGAGCCTGCAGCACAGCACGAAGAGGCTGGTGGTGCTGTGTCAGAGGAGCTGCAGGTAGCTGCAGCCACACCTGTTGCCGAACAAGCACCGCAGGATGCACCTGTTGTGGGGCAGGCCCAGACAGTTGTTCAGCATGTAGACAGAGACAGATATCTAGGGGACCTTGTGAAGTTCATACTGGGGGACGTTGCATGACTCCAGAACTCCCTGCATACACTGCTGTCAGCACAGAGACAGTGATAGGCCTACAAGCATAAGCAGTCATATACATTGTTGGACCTGTTTATGGGATTTCTTCACCTGCTATTCCCCGTTTTGCTGTTGTTGTTTATTATCATGTTTACAGTTCTTGTTATGTACATATGTTTGGGGGGTATGTCTTTAGATGTATTTTCTAATATTTTGTACCTCTAGTTGGGGGGTGCGGTAGGGGTGTTGTGTAGATGGGTTTATAGTGTTGTATACCTACTGGGGAGGGGGGCATTCATGTTGTGCTATCAATAAATGTGTTAACATAGAAACATAGAATTTTGACGGCAGATAAGGACTGCTTGGCCCACCCAGTCTGCCCATTTCCCTACCTAATGGATAAGCTGCAGATCCTAGTTAACCAGCAGCCTACTTCTTTCTACCCCCACCCCCTAGAATTGCCTTATGACTGTCCCATGCATGCTTGAATTCAACCACTGTTTTTGACTCCACAACCTCCTCTGGAAGGCTGTTCCATGCATCCACAACCCTCTCTGTGAAAAAATACTTCCTTACATTACCTCTGAGACGCCCACCCTCTATCTTCAAATTGTACCCCCTTGTAGTTGCACACCTCTTTTTTTTTGAAAGATGCTACCCTCTTGGACTTTGTTGATTCCCTTGAGGTACTTGAACGTTTCTATCATGTCTCCCCTCTCCCTCCTTTCATCGATGCTATACATATTAAGCTCCTTTAGTCTTTCTTCATATGTCTTCTGGTGCAGACCCTACACCATTTTAGTTGCCCTCCTCTGGACAACTTCCATCTTGTCTATGTCCTTGCGGAGATTGGGTTTCCAGAACTGCACACAGTACTCCAGATGGGGTCTCACCAGCTGTCTGTAAAAAGGGATAACAACTTCCTGTTTTCTACTGGTGATGCCTCTCCCTACCCATCCCGTATCCCCCCAGCCCTCCTTACTGCCCTCTCACATTGCTTGCCCACCTTTAAGTCATCTGATATGACTACCCCCAGGTCCCTTTCCATTTTTTTTTGTTGTTAGTATCTCACCCCCATTGTGTACTCTTCCCTGGGTTTTGTTTCCCAGGTGCATTACTTGCACTTCTTAGCATTGAATCTAAGCTGCCATACATTTGACCATTCCTCTAACCTTGCCAGTCCCTTCTCATCCTTTCCACCCCACCTTGTGCATCAACTCTGTTGCAGATCTTTGTGTCATCTGCAAAGAGACATACTTTCCTTCCAGTCTCTCTGCAATGTAAACACAAAGATATTGAGGAGAACTAGTCTAATATTGAACCCTGCGGTACCCCACTAGTAACCCCCCTTTCTTCAGAGTGGACTCCATTTACTATTACCCTCTTTGTCCTATTCTCCAGCCAATTCTTTACCCAGGCTATCATCTTGGGACCCACTTCCAGGCTGGCTAACTTGTATATTAATCTTTTGTGTGGGACTAAGTCAAATGCCTTGCTAAAGTCATGTCCACAGCCCCTCCCTGATCTACTACTTTGGTCACCCAGTCAAAGAAATCTATTAGATTCATCTGGCATGACCTTCCCGCTGTGAATCCATGCTGCCTTGGGTCCTGTGCCCCTCTGGCCTCTAGGTACTCGACAATTCTTTCCTTCAGAAGTGATTCCATCATTTCCCTATTACTGAGGTTAAACTAACAGGTCTGTAGTCTCCTGCTTCTGCCTTGCTCCCACTTTTGTGAAGGGAATCACATCTGCCCTCCTCCAGTCCTACGTTTACCCATCCTCCCATGATTTGTTAAAGAGGGTAGTCAGTGGTGTCACTAGTTCTACCCTTAGTCCTTTAGAATTCTGGGATGAATCCATCAGGCCCCATTGCTTTGTCCACCTTCAGTTTTAAGAGTTCTTTCATAACCCTTTCTTCTGTAAATGGGCTGGTATCAACCGGTATCCAGAGTGTTTCTACTGTTTGTTTTAGGTACCTCGCCCTCTTCATTTGTAAATACTGAGCAAAAATATTTGTTTAGTATCTCTGCCTTTTCACAGTCACCCTCTACCCACCCTCCCTCCCTTAATTGCTCCTCACTATCCCTCCCTTGGTCTTCCTTCGCTCCTGATGTACCTATAAAAGGTTTTATCCCACTTCTAACTGAGTTGACTATCTTTTCCTCGGTTTGGGCCTTTACGGTTCTGACTGCCTTCCCAGCTTCTTTTTGCTTTAACTGATACAGTTCTCTGTCCTGCTCCTTCTGTGATTCATTGTACTTCCTGAATGCTTTCTTTTTCTCTTGAACCTTCACTGCCACTTCCTTTGAGAACCATAGTGGTTTCTTACATCATTTGTTTTGTTTATTTGCTTCACACAAAGGCTTGTTACCTCTGTGATGGCAGTTTTTATTATTCCCCATTGTTTTTCCACCCCACCTTCCTGCCCATTTGCTAGTGCATTCCTTAGGCACTCACCCATTTTGACAAAGTCAGCCCTCCTAAAGTCCATGCTATTGCCTTTGTATGCTGCTCTATTGCTGTGTTTATTGTGAACCATACTGTTCGATGGTCACTAGTTCCAGATGGCTACCCACATCTACATCTGTGATCCTCTCTCCATCTCCATTTGAGAGAACCAGATCTAAGATTGCTCCCTCACGAGTGGGCTCAATACTAGTTGTCTAAGGCATGCCCCTGTAGGGTATCTAGAATAACCCCACTCTTGAGCGGCTGCTGCAACTGCACTCCAGTTAACATCTGGCATATTCAGATCACCCATCAGCAATATCTCCCCTTTTTCTGCCATTCTAAGCATACTTTCTATCATTTTCTTGTCCATTTCCTCCCCAAATAAGGGGGTCTGTATACAACCCCTGTGCGGATTGTGGTGCTATTTTCTGTCTCCAAATTTACCCACAGTACTTCTTCTCCTCCCCGTTTACCCTTTTGTTCTGTTGCTTTGATTCCTTCCCTTATGTAAAGAGTTACTCCTCCTCCTCTTTTACCCTCCCTGTCCCTCCTGTAGATAGTGTATCCTGGTATGTTTACGTCCCAGTCATGGTTTTGTGTGTACCATGTTTCTGTGACTGCCATGATATCCAGATGTTCCTCCTCCATCAAGGCCACTAATTCAGGAAGCTTGTTACCCAGACTACGGGCATTGGTATTCATTGCTCTCCATTTTTGATGGCTTTACCTTCTGTAGCAGCATCCCCACTGACCTTTCTATCTCAGGTATTTTCTCATTTAGTACCCTGTTTTGTAGGGAGGCTGAGATTTTCCTGCTGTATCAGTGCCTCCCCTTGACTAGTTTAAAAGCCTGCCAATGAAGCATTTAAACCAATTGCTCAAAGACTTGTTCCCTTCCTGGACAGATGCAGACCATCCTGCCAGTATAGGCTGGTGTCCCTCAGGTGGAACCCACTCCCCAATGAAGCCAAACCCTGTGCTCACACCATTTTTAAACCATTCATTAACTGCATGGTGCAAAGTACCCTCGCCTCCCCCATGCCATTGACAGGCAGCACCTCTGAGAAGGATACTGTGTGTGTTACTTGTCTTAGGCCTCCCCAACTCTCAGGAAGTCCTCCTGCACTGCTCTAATCTCATAGCCAGGCCAAGTCATTTGTCCCTAGGTGGACAATGACATCCAGCTCAGACTCCCGTGCAGCTGTTCTTGTGATCCTGAGGATAAGCTTCCTGTCCCTTCAAGCCATGGCACCAGGCAAGCACCTTACTTCAGTTTTCCCTGCTCCCTCCAATTCTATCCCCCTAATAATTGAGTCCCCCACCAGGAGCTGCTTCCTTTCCCTGTGGTGTCCTCTGCCTCCTTCCTTTGGGCCTCCCTTATGACAGTTGTCCTCAGCCTCCATAGTCTCCTCTGTGGGTGCATCCATGGGGGAGCTATGCTCCCCCAGAATGGTGTATGGATTGTGGAGTGGAACAACTGACTGGGTGTGCCTCTGTTCCACCATCCTCACCCTCCCTGAGCCCACCGTGGTCCAACTGCTGTGCTTTCTTTGCAACTTCTGAGGTAGTGGTGGTGGCTCTGGTGCTCCATGGATGAGGGAGGTTCCCTTCCTACTGTCCCGTGTGGGCTGGGGAAAGGTTCCCTTACTACTGTCCAGTGTGGCCTGAAGACGGGCAACTTCCTTCCTCAGGGCAGAGAGTTGTCTGCAAATAGGGCAGCATCTCAGCCTCCAGAAAGACTCCCGGAAGACTGCTGCCCCACAGCCATTACACTGCACTACTCCCCACATGTTTATCTACTTTTTTGTGTGTGTGTGTGTGTGATTGGTTTGTTATATAGAAATATATATATTATACAATGTGTATGCTTATATTGTCAGTGCAGTGTGCTAGAGAGGATATGACAGTGATATGCACCTTGCACTCTTGAGGAAATGATGTCAGAACCCCAGGTATAAAGGAACTATTTCCAGGGTTGGGTGGGGTGAGGGTGGGCAGGGGTTGGGCCTAAACTTGTGCCCTCATGAAACAATCAGCTAAAAGCTCTGACCCACTGCTGCGATGAGTGTCTTCCTGTCAGCAAGATGCCCTACACAACAATTTGACAGAGAAAATACCCTGCTAATCAAACAGAGAAAAATCCAGACATCCAAGTCAGACACAGGTAAACCTCCCCAGTCCCAAAACAGCCTGGTGGTTTGTGCTCTGAAAGCAGTCAGCCCCAAAATAAGTCAGCTGTGCTTTAAACTCTTCTTGCACTGAAAATCTTAAGAATTGGAACAAAAGTAAAGCTAGATCCACCTCCCTCTGTTGCTTGAAAGACTGTCTTTCCTGATAATTCTAAGTTCCTTATTTCACCTTTCATTTAGAAGTAGCCTCCACCTGCAGAATATCTGCTACAAACCAAAGACAATTGTAAGGTTCACCTCCCTCTGTTGTAGAGCACAACTCACTTTCTTGCAACTCCTATGTTCAGTATGTGCAGCTTCCAGCCAGAGGTAGCTTCACCTGAAGAATATTAGCTGTTCTGATGAGTTTGCTGTAAAACACTTGCTTATAATACTGTTGTTCTCAGGTCTGTAGACTCTTCCAAAGCTATTGGCTGATAAGTAGCTATAATGTAAGCACTTCCTGACACAGTCTGGCCTGGCCTTTTAAGGCACACACAGATAAACACAAAAAACAGTTTCCACCCCCTGGGGCACTTGTCTGAGTCAAATACACAGCCTGTACCTGCACTTACTTCAGGACTTATGACAAATTCTTAGCCCAGGGTTTAAACTCTTCCTGCACTGAAAATCTTAAGAATTGGAACAAAAGTACAGCTAGATCCACCTCCCTCTGTTGCTTGAAAGACTGTCTTTCCTGATAATTCTGAGTTCCTTATTTCACCTTTCAGTTAGGAGTAGCCTCCACCTGCAGAATATCTGCTACAAACCAAAGACAATTGTAAGGTTCACCTCCCTCTGTTGTGAGCACAACTCGCTTTCTTGCAAATCCTATGTTCAGTATTGCAGCTTCCAGCCAGAGGTAGCTTCACCTTAAGAATATTAGCTGTTGTACGTCATATTTTGTTGTTCATTTCTCTGAGCCTTGCTGGCAGGCCACTATCATGGTAGTCTTCTGTCTAGTTTGTGTTCTGCAACACCCCAAGAATGTGGCATGCTGGTCTATAGAGATCACCATAAGAAGCATTGCATCAGGGCTTTGCTTTTAAATAAGTGTAAAGAAACTGCCCAAGGGTGTAACCTAAAAGCTCTCCTTGCTTAGAAACTCTTGAGTGTGAGCATGGAAGTTAACAGGAGGATGCAACCCCCATACAAATATAACAAAGTGTTGAGCAGTAAATCCAGGCAAACACACCTGTGCTAAATAGTTTGCTGTTTGCAGGCTGCTGCTTTGGAAACAGTTGAGGCTATCTTCCTGTGAAACAAAACATGATATAAGGAAGTATTTGATAGCTTTAGAAAAGGAGATGTGTAAAACCATATAAACTATAAAAGTACATACAGGATAACAGTTAAAATAAGCTAAGTTTTCTCCAAAAACTATGCTTTTAAAGGAGTTTGTACCTGGAAGCTGGCAGTTCAGAAGCTCCTGGGTTTGTGTTCCTGCTGCTGCTACATCAGCGGCTGCAGCCATTTTAGAAAGGTGTTCTCTTAGGAAGGGCTGGCCCTTGATTGTATTAGTGTAAAGGGAAGGCTTGGGTCTCGTCCTGCCAGGAAGTGACTAGTTTAGAGGATGAGCATTCTGAAAAGGAGATTTGTTTGTATTTTCTTGTGTTTATGCTTATGTTGGGGTTTAGCATTGTGTAACAATTGCCCAATATACAGTGTGTATATATATATATATATATATATATACGAATAAATATAAATACAAAATCACATGCCCCCACAATGCAATGTATCATGTGCAAATCACCACAGAATATTATTCTGGTTCAACTTTAAGCAGACATGTATGGTGCCGAAAGGCCTCTACACGGTTTGCAAAGGGTGCCAACAGAAGACTGCTTAAAGTTGAACCAGCATAATATTCTGTGGTGATTTGCATATGCAGCCTCTATGATGCTTTGCATTATGGGGGTATGTGTGATTTTGTATTTCTTTGAAACTTGGCTTTCCCAGCCAAATGCCCTTTGGGTAACCATTGCCTCAATGCTTATGCACAGAGAGGTTCTTTGTCTTTATATATATATATATATATATATATATATATATAAAAGGCTGCTCAGGTAACCTTCAGTCAGTTTACTTTGGGCTGAGGGCAGAGAGGAACAGGAGAGAGGCAGCAAAAGTGAGAGAGACGTGCCAGTGTCGAATTACTGAGATCTTGGTTATCCAAGGGTGAAGGTGAGGCAAGCTTAAGGTGGAGCTCAGGTTGAAAGTCCTGTAAAGCCTAAAAGCAAGGAAGAATCATTGTGGCCTGGGATTGGCCCTGGACCTCCAAAGGTCAGGTTTGGGCTACGTGGATCAGGATGCTAGAAGCTGCTCACCTAGAATTTACCAAAGGGAGAGGACTCCGACTGGTGAGAAGCTGCGGAGGCCTGAGTGTGCAGATACTCAGACTGCAGTGGAACTTGTAGAAACTCAGGGAGTATTGGCAGGGTGACCATACCATGCAATGGGTTCAGTTCCTGGTCTCTAGAGGGCATTATAAGCAGAGACGGGCAAAGTGGCCCCAATTCACGCTGCGAAGTGATTCGCGGAGTGAAGGCGAATTCACGGAGTGCTCCGCAATGTGAAGTGGAGTATTTTGCATTATAATGGGTAATGCAAAGTCCATTGAAAACAATGACTTAGCATTTACTCCGCCTTGGAAGGGCACCACAATCCACACAGGGGTTGTGTACAGACCCCCATGTCAGGGGAGGAATGGACAAGGATATGATAGAAGGCATTCTTAGAATGGCAGAGAAAGGGAGATACTATTGATGGGAGACTTGAATATGCCAGATGTTAACTGGAGCACATTGCTGCAGCCACATCCAAAACAGGGCCATTCTTGATGCCCTACAGGTGGCAGGCATTAGACAGCTAGTTTCAGAACCCACTCATGAGGGAGCAATCTTAGACCTCGTACTCTCAAATGGGGGCAGTGAGAGGATCTCAGATCTAGAAGTGGGTTGCCATCTGGGGACAAGTGACCATCAAACAGTGTGGTTCACGTTAAACTCAGCTACAGAGTCAAGCCATACAAAAGTGAGGGTACTGGACTTTAGGAGGGCTGACTTTGGCAAGATGGGAGAGTACCTCAGAAAAGCACTAGCAAACAGGCTAGAAGGAGGTGTGGAGCAACAATGGGGAATCATCAAAACTGCCATCACAGAGGCAACAAGCCTTTGTGTGAAGTGAATAAACAAATCAAAATGAAAGAAAAAGCCACTATGGTTCTCAAAAGGGTGGCTGTGAAAGTCAGGAAGAAAAGACAGCATTCGGAGTATAAGGAAACACAGAAGGAGCAGGACAGAGGCTGTACCAGTTAAGGCAGAAGAAAGCAGGGAGGAAGTCAGAATAGCAAAGGCCCAAACTGAGGAAAAGATAGCCAACTCAGTTAAGAAGAGATAAAACCTTTTATAGGTATATCAGCAGTGTAGAAAGACAAAGGGAGGGATAGTGAGGCTGAATAGAATGAGCGGTGGGTGGGCAGAGGGGACAGTGAAAAGCAGGGATACTGAGCGAATATTTCTGCTCAGTATTCACAAAGAGAGGGAAGTGCCTAATCCAATTAACAGAAGCACTCTTGATAGGGGTCAATCCCAGTCCTTTCACAGAAGAAAGGGTTCTGCAAGAACTCCTAAAACTGAAGGTGGACAAAGCAATGGGTCCTGATGGAATTCACCCAGAATTCTAAAAGAATTAAGGGAGGAACTAGTGAAACCACTGGCTACTCTTTTAATAAATCATGGGAGGATGGTGTGGTACCCGAGGACTGGAGGAAGGCGGATGTGATTCCCCTTCACAAAGTGGGACCAAGACAGAGGCAGGAAACTACAGACCTGTCAGTCTGACCTCTGTGGTAGGAAAGTGATGGAGTCACTTCTGAAGGAAAGAATAGTTGAGTACCTAGAGGCCAGTGGAGCACAGGATCCAAGGCAGCATGGGTTCTGGCAGGGAAGGTCATGTCAGGCAGAATCTAATAGATTTCTTTGACTGGGTGACCAAAGTAGTAGACCAGGGAGGGGCTGTGGACATGGCCTACCTAGACTTTAGCAAGGCATTTGACACAGTCCCACACAAAGATTAATAGTCAAATTAACCAGCCTGGGAGTGGGTCCCAGGGTGGTAGCCTGGTAAAACATTGGCTGCACAACAGGACACAGAAGGTAATTGTAAATGGAGTCCACTCTGAAGAAAGAGGGTTACTAGTGGGGTACCGCAGAGTTCAGTATTAGGTCCAGTCCTTTTTAATGTCTTCATCAGTGACATTGCAGAGGGACTGGAAGGAAAAGTATGCCTTTTTGCAGATGACACAAAGATCTGCAACAGGGTTGATACACAAGGAAGGTGGAAAGGATGAAAAGGGACTTGGCAAGGTTGGAGGAATGGTCAAAGTATGGCAGCTAGGATTCAATGCAAAGAGTGCAAAATAATGCACCTGGGAAACAAGAACCCAGGGAAGAATACACAATGGGTGGGAGGTAGTAACAACAACAAAAAGGAAAGGGACCTGGGGGTAATCATATCAGATGACCTTAAGGTTAGCAAGCAATGTGAGAAGGCAGTAGGGAGGGCTGGGGGTATACTGGGATGTATGGGGAGGCATCAGCAGCAGAAAACAGGAAGTTGTTATCCCTCTGTACAGACAGTTGGTGAGACCCCATCTGGAGTACTGTGTCCAGTTCTGGAGACCCCATCTCCGCAAGGACATAGACAGGATAGAGGTAGTCAGAGGAGGGCAACTAAAATGGTGCAGGGTCTGCAACAGAAGCCATATGAGGAGAGACTAAAGGAGCTTAATATGTATACCCTTGAGGAAAGAAGGAGAAGGGGACATGATAGAAACTTTTAAGTACCTCAGTGGAATCAACAAAGTCAAGAGGTAGCATCTTTCAGAAAAGAGACTTGCAGAACAAGGGACACAATTTAAAGATAGAAGGAGGCGGTTCAGGGGCAATGTGAGAGTATTATTTCACAGAGAGTGAGTGGATGCATGGAACAGCCTTCCTGAGGAGGTTGTGGGGTCTAAAACTGTGGGAGAATTCAAGAATGCATGGGACAGACATAAGGCAATTCTTGTGGGGGTAGGAAGAAATAGGCTGTTGGTTAACTAGGATCTACAGCCTATCCTGTAGTGAGGAAATGGGCAGACTAGATGGCCTAGCGGTCCTTATCTGCGTCAAAGTCTATGTTTCTAAGTAGATATTCAGGTGTATCCTTTTCCAGTGTGATCCTGACATAAAATGCATAGCATATGCAGATGATATCTGCTTTATAGTGGGAATTTACCAGCAGCAGGGAGACTAGAACAAGTATTGAATGATTTTACAGCACATACAGGACCACAAGTAATTTTGAGAAATCTCATTGTGCTCCCCTCAGAAATGAGGATGTTCAAGCCACAATATTAATTGGTATTCCAGTGATTACAGGAACATGTACAATTTTGGGGATATTATTTGGTACGGGGGACCTGGCATATCAAAATTATGTGATAAAACTACAGGAAGCACAACAAAAAGTAAACCCGTGGAATACATGGAGAGTATCTAAATTAAAAATGATTCGTATGATAACAACATTTTTATTGCCTAGTTTTCTCGACTTGAGTACAGTGTTTAGTCTTCCTCCATCCCTGGAACTGAAAATGTATGATTGCTTTTTTTTCATGTGTATAGGGAAGTAGACTTAACCCTATAAATAGAAGTTTGTTATTACGTGACAAGAAACATGGAGGTCTGAAAATGATCCAACTGTAGTGTTTTTTTTTCACTATGTTTGTGTATTCTAACCTATTTCCCTTAGTTTCCCAGAGTGCCAAACAATGGACTCCTTGGGTAATGGACTCACTGGGACCTATCTTTCATCATGGCCTACACATGCCATTTTACCTAGGCAAACATCTATTGTGCATTTACCTGACACCTTAAAACTTGTTTTGGAAAGATTAAAACATGGAGATAGAAAAGACCATGTCTTAAGATTTACTAGAAAAGAACTGTATGACTACCTGATCCAAAAATATTTTCAGGAGACGGCTGTTTTTGATTCATATCCTCTGCATGATAAGATGTTAATTGGTAAGATGTTAGTTTTCTGTGTATTCCTGTATTTATGTGGGATGTTACATGGTTGGCTTTACATGGGAGATTAAATGTAAGAGGAATCTTAAGCAGGCAGCTCTCTGAGACATATTGTCCAGAGATACATGTTCTACTATAGAGAAACAATGGCACATTTATTTCTAGACTGTCCCTTTATTCAGGGTTTTGACAGACACTTAAACAAAAATGGCCTATGTCTCCATTTTATCCTATGACTTTAAAATCTTATGTTTGGGCATTTGCCTTTCTTGTGGACCAAACATGATAGAACGACTTTATAGTTATTTCTGGTATGTTTAAAATTCTATATTTGGTATGCACGGTGTAGACTAACCATACAACAGTTACACTATACATGTGAAGAATTGTTTTATATAATTGAGAACTTGGTTACCAACTTGAAGCTGCAAGAATATGATACAGTACATAACACACTCTTTCAGAACAGATGGGCCTCAATAGATTGGATTAAGTAGATAGTGAAGAACTGGTGGGGTGTTGGATAACATAGGTTATGATACTATGTATCCATTATGTATTAGAGAATTGGTGCATATGATTAATTAATTATATATGATATAGGCCCTAGTTTTAGGGTGTAGAGACTATGGTCTGTCATGCATGAATGGGACGGGCCTTCCTTTCAAGTATCACTTTATGAGTTCAGAGAAATCTAGGCAAGATCCTTTTTTGTTGTTTTGTTTTGTATTAGATCACTTATAGTATATGCTGGATGGCTTTGTACAGAACTATCTGTTCCACGTTCATTTATGGTCGTATTTTGCTTTGTGAAGTAGCACTATTACGTTTATGATTTATTTATACTATGGTAGATTATTGTATGTACAACCCTTATTTATGTTGTTGTATGATGATTTGGTGTGAAATAACACTATTATGTCTATATATTTTTTTCTACATATAGTAACAATTCCCCTATTCAGTTAGGGGGAGGGCTTGTCTTTAGCGTTAGCTAACTAGTTTTTGGGATTCTATAAATATTGATTCGTATTGATGGATTACTGTATGACGAAATACTTCTTTATGTTTATTCATCCTTGCAGTTATGGTTTAGTGTGAAGTATGACTTATATTGCTTTAGCATTTATGATTTTTTCCTTTCATGTTTGTATATTCCTGTTTTTTTTTTGAAATATGAAGTCATACTCTGTTGAATTTCTGTTTTTTTCCTTTTCAAATTTGTATGAAGTAATACTGATTTGTTTATATGTTCCTTTGTGATATGAATAAAAATTCCCCTACTGTTTTCGAGAAGTGACATGGGATATTTAACACCCACCTGAGCTACCACCAGAATAGGCAGATGGGACCTCGGTTTAATGTCTCGTCGGAAAGACAGCACCCCCCTCATGCTGCACTGAGTGTCAGTATTGGGATATGAACCCAAGTGCCTGGTGTGGGGATAGAACCCACAGCCTTCTGATCTTCCGGCCTCGGAGGTGAGTGTGCTACCTGCTGAGCCACTGACACTGAAGAATTATACATGTATATCAAGCAATGTTGTTTATCTTATTCAATGCAGGAAATGTCCTTGCACAGGGTATGTGGGGGAGACAAAATGACAACTCTGCACTAGAATGAATTCACACAGGTATGATATTAACAGGAAGGTGACTGACAAACCAGTGACACAACACCTCTCTCAGGATGACCACTCAATCTCAGACATGTCTGTGATGGTCTTGAAAGGACATTTCAACAGTACACAACAGACACGAGCATGTGAGATCAGACTATATTACTTCTTAATACAGTGGAAGATGGCTTGAACATTGATTTTGGCTTTATGACACATTAGATATAAACTTACATGAACCTTTATTTCAAAGGATGGACATACATGTTCTAGGTTTTCTGGGACCCTTGGATTTTGACTCTTATATAGTCCCTCTTAACTGGTTATCTACAGGTTGGCCTCTCACATTAGTATTGTGTGAATGTGTGCGTGCGTGGGTGTGTGTGTATGCGTGCGGGTTTGTGTATATGTTTATGTGTGTGTTGCAGGGCAGAAGAAGTGTGGCACATTGAATTTTTAATATGGGTATTTGTGGTGGGTGGTTATGTGGGTGTAGTGGATGTGAATATTGTGGTGCTATTGAGGTAAACATATGTTCAGGTACATGACATTATGGTGTCATAGTGCTAGGACTCTGGGCTCATATTATAGTGGATATTTACTTCCTTCTGCTAGTTCTGTAGTTTGAGTATACACTGTTATATTTTACATGCTGTACTTATTAGGATGCATTATCTCATTTATTTGGGGGTTCATGACAGGTGTAATTCCTTTTGGGTAACTATTGAGTGATTGGTGCAATTGATGGTGTATTAGGATTCATGTACATATATTTCATTTTAGTAGTTACCTTCCAGAGGAAGGGCAGTTAATTCCTAGGAATTTTTGTTTAGATTCCTTAAACTGTTTCTATATATGTATTATTTTGATTATACACCAACAATTTATTGAAATCTCACAATATCAGACTGCATAGTCTCAATTTCTTGGGAGTCTCTGACTAGTACTTCTTTGTATCTGGCACTTACACTGACAATTGATATTATCATGTATAAAATCTTGTTACAACTCTGAAGGCCTTAAGGTTTCTGGAACATAATAGCTGGTTGAGAGTATGTTGGGAATATATCTCCAGCCAGTTGTACTTTCATCAGTGTGATACACTTACTCACTTTGGGTAAACATCTCTTTCATCCTTCTATATGCCATGTAAAGATAATTTCTGTTGTTGCAATTTTTGGGGCTTATTTTTTATTTTTTACTTGCTAATAAGCTACATTTGGCATACAATTGTTTTCTCCAGGGTCATTTTATTGTCATAGGCCATATTCACAAACTAAGAGAGTTCTGAGCACAGTTGAAGCTGGCTTCTACTGATGTACTCTTACCTCACTCTTGAAGTATGTGTCTTTGGGGGTTTTTTTTTTCACCTGACATATAATTTAATGAGTAGAGAATGTTAGTGTTTTGTTATTTATTAGACTGATACATGATATAATATATGAGGAAAACAAAATGGTTATATTAAATTCAAACTGTTGCTACACTCAGGCAACATACACATAGCCCTGTAACAGAAACATGGTGGACTGAAAATGACCTACAGGAGAAGAATGTTTCCTGGTTACAACCTGATTTCTAAATCTAGAGGTTACAGAAAGGAGGAGGTGTAGCCATAAACATACACAAATCCATAAAATGTGAAGAGTTACTGTGGGATATGGGTACTCTGGAATTATTATGGGTTAATTTGTTCCCCCAAAAGTACTAAGATCATTTTAGGATTACTTGACAGGCCACCCTCTACTTCAATGGACAATGATACAGAACACTTAAAGCAATTGGAGACTTGAACCCTGTAGATAGATTACTGTTGGTAGGTGACTTTAGCCTGCCCAGTATAGACTGGCTAAATGGGCTAGGGCATAACACCTTGGAAAATAAATATTTGGATGTCATGGACCAGGTGGGACTAGAACAGATGCTCCAGGATAGTACCAGAGGGACTAGTATCCTTAATTTAGTTCTCACGAACATGGGGACCACAGTGAATAATGTCCAGGTTAGCAGTCCCTTAGGTAACAGTGACCACTGTTCAGTCCACTTTAGTATCAGTGAATCATTATTTTCCAAAACATCAGGCACTACAAGTAAGTCATACTGCTGACCTGTGAGACAGCATTGCTGTGAAACAGGCACCAGTGGAAATCCTGTATAGTGTATTGAAACTGACTGTTTTTAGCAGTGAATGAAACTTGTACTTCAGTTATTTTACTTGTATTTGTAAAACAAGGGTTTACAGATGCTCACAGATACTTGCTAGCTAACAGGAAGAGGAGAATATTTGTAGTTCGGAGAGGTTGTTTCCCGAACTACAAGTCCAAGCAGTTAAAAGCTTTTGGGACTTCAGAGTACAATTGGCAGCTTTAGGCTGATAATAGGGGCTTATAGTGCCTTACAACTGTAAATAACTCCCATTATAGTGAGCTAAAACATGGGGACAGAAGTGTGACCTTGGGAAGACTTCTGGGTCACACTGTGGTTAAATTCTGGCCCCTCTGTGAGTTGGGAGAGCCGAGTGGGGCATGCTCATCTCCGTGCATGGAGACGCATGCCGAGACATGCACGTCACCGCACGTGTCGGGCGTGTCAGGCAGACAGGAGATCCGGAGAGAAGCCAAATATAGAGGTAGGCCCGAGCGTAGCATAATAATAATACAGTATTAGCAAACCTATGCCCAACAGAGCTAAAGAAGAGTTATAGGTGCGGTGTCCTGAGTGAATAGGGTAGAAGGGGAAAGGTGTGTTTTTAGGCCAAGATACATATTGTTATACAATCAAGTTCCTTGTGAAAGGTTACGTTTTAAACATGAGTAGAAAGTCATAAGAACATACAACAATGAATATATCTGATGGATATGTAACCGTAGTCTCAGGGGAAGTAGTCATGACATGTATTATGTGCAACAGTTTCTCAGTGAATGATAATCATCAGGGAATTAAGTGCAAACAGTGCTTAGAAGTAGAATCTTTGAAAGAGCAGATCTGCCTACTAGAAACCAAGTTACAAACACTTATATCCAATATTAATAAAGATGTGAAACATGTAAGCACTCAAACTTGTAATTTGCAAGTAGATTCATGGCAAAATAACTCCATTGAGCATTTATTAAAGAAAGCAAGAGACACTGACACAGATAATGATTCTGACTGGCCTCCCATTGTTAGGAAAAACATTCCAAAAAGGGAAGAATAGCCATGAACTTTATACTTCCATAACATAACAAATTTGACATATTAAATACCTTGCACTCAGATGAAAATGATACAGTGGAAGAAACCTGTGTGCAGGGTATAAATAATATTGAACATATTATCACACATAGAGGTTGATCCTAAAAAGTTTATCTACTCCTCGTTGAGTAATAATAACATAATAACAACAACACAAGAGAATGATGAAAATTCTCAACCCACGATTAATATAGAACATCTAAGTCCAAATTTGGAAAACCCAATTGTCACCTTAAATGAAGTAAACCAGACTAGATATTGTGGTACTTCCACCTCAGAAACACAAAATTTAGCCCCAACGGATACGGAGGTTACCGATCAGTCCCAGATAACCATTAATGCTAACATGGTTACCTCTAGACAGGTGATAGTCCTTGGTGACTCCATCATTAAATTTACGGATGGTATAATATGTGACGAGGACACAGCAAATCGAACCTGCTCAAGTTTTAGGAGGGCAAAAATAAATGATCTAGAAAAAATGGGCAAAAATATCCTGAAGAACTCTGGCTCTAACCCTCTAGTGGTGGTACATGTGGGAACCAATAATATAAACACCTCCACCATTGAGGACATTAAAAAAGATTATCTGTCCTTGGTCAACTGCTTAAAACTGTATGGGGCTCAGATATGTACAGTATATCAGAAATTTTGCCTGTTCCAAGATCGACTGTAGTTAAAAATGGTAAAATAAAAATGATAAACTAATAAAATGGACATTAAAATAAGGGATGGGATGCCTAACCCATTGGGAGCAGTTTTCTGAAAATTCTACCTATATAGCTGGGATGGACTTCATCTTAATAAAAGGGGAATGTAGTACTGGGCAAAATTATTCTTGATATACAGTATATATATATATATATATATATATATATACACACACACATACTGTAAATGTTTAACAAAAGGGGGCATAAGAGGGAGTCTTCATTTAATATCTCATTCGCTAATGTCAAAAAGGAAATACGGGTCTATACAACAAATGAAAGAAGTTTAAATTTGGTTAAAAGTTATGAACTTCAAACCATCATTCACCAACAGGATATGGATATGATTGCTATGTGTGAGACATGGTGGGATGAAGATTCTTCATGTCATAATTCTATTCCAGGCTTCACACTCTACAAATAAAATAGGATTAATAAAAAGGGAGGGGGTGTATGTTTATATGTTAAAAAATACTGGTGTCAGCAGAACTTCCTATAAAAACAGATTTAGTAGAAGGAGTGTGTGTGCAAATTAAATCATTTAATGGCAAAAATATCCTTATAGCCAATTCTATAGACCCCAACTGCAGATAGTTTGTATGATCAAGAACTATGTAATACTATTTTTGATTGATCTGAAATGACAATTTGATTATTGTAGGAGATTTTAATTTACCAGGTATAGAATGGGATTCCTTAAAAGTGCAACATCTAATAAGACTATAATATTGGATGCGACAGTTGAAGCAGGGCTTGAACAATTAGTTTCTGAACCCACTAGAGGTGTTAATATCTTAGATATCATTCTTACCAACATTTCTTTGGAAATATCTAATATCAACATTGCTGCACCATTATTGAATAGTGACCACAATAGCATAACCTTTATTATGAACTGGGGATCATAAATATGGGAAGCTGATTGGCCAAGAGGTGTTTGAAGCCGTGATGATATCGGGCTACATCATCACGGCTTCAAAAAACCTCCAGCTACCAGCCTCCTCACTGGCAACAAAATCCTCCAACCCTAATGTTGCCCAGGACCCGTGGCACAAAGCCAATGAAACCTGCAAGTAGCTGTTCAAAAATAAAACCAGCAAAGCACTAACACTCAAGAACATGAGCGTAGGTTGCAGAGGGCAGAGGAACAGCTGCCCCGAAATTAGACCAGGACTTTTTAGGAGCCCAGCCACCGTTCTCCGGTTATCATTTTTTATATATATATTAAATGGGCTCAGGGCTATGCCGGACTGCCTGCACCTCTCTGGGGGAGGGAGGGAGGGGGGATGGTGGTCTTGGCGCCATGTCTCTAAACAAAAACTATCCCCTTTTCCGATTGGCCGCAAGCCTGCAACCATAGTAGCCTGCATGTTACAGCCAATCCGAGACTGCTGCAAGCTGGTGCCATCGCGTGAGCAGTACTCCGTTAGTGGTGCCATTTAGTTGTCTGTGTGCCTTCCATGAAGGAGCAGCAGCAGCATCCATATAGCATAGGGCTGAGGAAAGATAGTTATTCGAGGATGTCGAGCAGCAGTCGTTGGTTGTCTGTCAGGTGTCACCAGTGTCTCAGTCAGTCTAGTGTTCCCACCCTCCTCCTGTCCTGAACAGCCCAGTTTAAATATACCTCAACTGGAGTCCTCTGACTACCTACTCTCTATTTCTCAGTGCAGCCAGCTGTGCTCTGGGCTCTCTCGCTGCCACCTGAGCCTCCCATCCCCAAGTGCCTAGGAGGCCTGCGGCCACAAGGTCTCTACCACTGGACAGACCAGGCGGAGGAGCGAGTAGTACAATTACAGTGAGTCTGAGGCATGACCAGGCTTGCCTGCACACCCAACTCCTGTGTCCAGCAGGCCAGAAAAAGATTTACCATGTTGTCGGTGAGTCCCACACCATGCCTGTTGCCCACCAGTTCCACGGTCCACCGAGAGGGATTATTCAGGTCAGTGAACAGCCAGGCCCAGAACAGTGAAGAAGCCGGTGGTCATGCAGGCTATAGCAGACCCATAATGCGACACATTTATCTGGTCTCAGAAATAATGAGTTACTGTCTCGTCGGGGGATTAATTGGGAGAGGAACGGGACTGTTGGGAGAGACTCGGCTACCTGACCTGCCTTCTTGACCTTACTGTGCCCTGCTGCATGCTGCCCTGTCTATGCCCTTACTGATTTGGTGAGTAACTGTGCTGCAAGCTGGTTGTTGGAAATTAATACCATTCACATCCCAGAAATGTGTTTTGGGGGGTTCTTGCCATGGCCATGTGTCTGGGGGGTGGGTGAAGGGTTTGCTGTCAGCTTGTGTTTCTTTGGGTGGAAAGGGATTTTCTGGCTGTTGAGGCTGTCCATGTTGGTGGGGCAGGTGGGAGGGCCTATTTTTTTGGTATGGTGTGGACACTGGTCATGTTGGTGGGGTGGGGACACTCAGTTACTGTGCTACTGGTGTGGTGGGGTTTGTTGGGGGAAACTCACTGGACGATCTGTGTTTGGTGGGGCTGGGGGGATGGTCTGTTTTGTGGGGTTGGGGTCGGGGGAGACAGTCTGTGTGTTTTGGGGCTGACTCACTGAGAGGATGGTCAGTGTTTGGTGCTGGGAAGGGCCTGCATTTGGTGGGGCTGGGGGGGACAATCAGTGTTTGGGGCTGGGGTGGTTAGTGTTTGGGATTGGGAAGGCAGTCAGTGTTTGGTGGGGCTGGGGGACAGTCTGTTTTCTATTCTGGGGTCTGGTGGGGTGGAGACACAGGCCATGGTGATGTGGGGACACTGGCTGTGATGGTGGGGTGGTGACACTAGCCATTGTTTGGTGGACTTGGCTGGCCATTTGTCTGGGGGGACTGTCCATAATGGTGGAAAAGGGGTACTGTCCATGTTTGCCTGCTGGGTGTCTTATGGGGAGGGGACTATTTGCTGGTCAGGTGTCTGGGGGATCTTTCCATGTTGGCTTATGGGGGGTGAATGTGTGCCTGTGATGGGGAGGCACAGACCTGGATGCCTGGAGCAGATACCAGATAAATGGAACTGGAAATCGTGTTGGTTGGGTGGGGTGGGGAGAGTGGCTGTGCTGGTGCAGTGGGGAGAGTGGCTGTGCTGGTGGGGTGGACACAGAGTGTGGAGAGTGGCTGTGCAAGTCCATCAGGGTGCAGAGAGTAGCTGAGCTGGCCAGTCTGGGTGGAGATAGTGGCCTTGCAGGTCTGGGGTGGGGAGAGTGAGCTGTAGCTTTTTGCATGGACATTTAATTCACTGTTGCTTGCTGTGCCTTCTGCTGCCCTGCCAGCTTTGTGCTGCTGTGCTGACCAGGACGGACTGGTGCACATGCTGAAAAAAATGGTTCTGGCCACTGGTGATGGAGGAGGGGGGGTGGACGGGCATACTGGCACAGAAATATTTTTTTCAACATGTATGCCAGTCTGCTGGGTCCATGCCATGCTTACCTCCCTCGTACAAGGGGCTTCTGAGCACTAAAGATAAGTTTCTGTGTCAAAATTAGGAACGGTTGGAAAGTATGAATTCCTACAGTATAAAAATTGTGCATGTTTATATAATTTCACCTTACTGTGTGGTTCGACAAGATGTTCTGTGGTCTCTCCTCCTCATTTAGCACCCTGACCTGTAACCTAGCCATCCCGGGCAGGGGAAAGGTCCGTTGTTTTGTGGTCTTTTGGTGGTCTGTTGGGCATTGTAAAATGCATTGTTTCATTTACTGTGTTGTACTGCCTGGACCTGCTTTACCCTGTCTCTGTCCTGAACGTAAACATGGTATAAAAAAAGTTCATTTTTTGGTGGTGTGTGTGTCTGTCTGTGTGTAGAAGAATAGAGACACACGCTCAGACAAAAAAAACTGTATTAAACCACATCAAACTGAAGCAACCATGTTTCATTTGTGCCCTTCAAAACTGTCAGATGAGACAATTTTGAAGTAGTCTGTGGGGGGGAAGCATCCACGGCAACCTGGGCTACCACAACCGGCCCACCACACACTGTCATAGGTGATGCTAATAAAAACCACCAACCAAGTACTTACCTTTCAGAGTGGGTCCTGCGAGGCTGTGCACAGATATCTGGAGTTGTTGTTCCAGCAAACTTCCTGTGGTGTCTGTTCTCTTAGGTTATGTGATGCGACCACTTTTGTGCCAGGGCAGTCCATGTTTGCTTGGATGGGGTTGTGTAACCCTGGGCATGGACAGAGATGCATATTCCTTAGGAGCCATGGGGGAGGGTGGTAGGGGTTGAGGTGTGACCACACCATGCCCATGATCATCTTGAACAATTAGGGGATTTACATTGTTCTGTTGCACTGTCCCAGGTACATCAGCATGCTTGTTGAGTGACCGCCTGAGGATATCAGCAAGTCCCATGCTTATGTATGCAGTGCTTGCCTTGAAGGAGAGCATTATCCTCCGCTTACCCCACCTAACCAGATTCAGGCATGTGACATTGCATAATATGGGATGGGATGGGAGACTAATGAATTAACTTGGTTATAACAAAGAAAAGTGTTAACACTGGGTGCAAGTAAGCAATAATGCCTGACAGGGTGTGTGTCATACTGGGATAACATCACGCCTCAGGTGGTTGGGCACAAGTGCATCCAATACATAAGGCATGACGTTATCCTACCATGACACACACCCTGGAGGGCATTATTGCTATTATACAATGGCGTGTTGTTATACAGAATTAAAAAAAATAATTTTAAAGAAGTTTTATTTGGTGTGGAAAAATATTTTTAAGAGAAGATACAAAAAACACACTAATGCTAACAATCTTCAAGAGGTTCACGGAGGCTGAGACTAGACCTGTGATAAATCAGATGTACTGGAAACATCATGGGTCTAGCCTAAGACTGACCAATCAGAGGCCAGCATTCATTCTTGTCATTGTATAATTACATTTTTATGTAATCTATGTAAATAAGGGCTCATGCTGTGAGGATGCACATGCTGGGATGTTTCCCATACCATCCATGTTTATAGGTATACTGGGTGGCACAGCCATTTGCTGCACTTCCTAGAAACATGCTTTTGCACCCTCAAGGGTGGGAGGGCTAGCTCAAGCAGACATTTCAAAGTTCAGGATCCACTATAAGGGCTAGACTTGGAAGGGTTATGTAAGCAGCAAAGGGGGGTGAGAGACTAGTGAGCTATCCTCCTGGAGGTTCAGGTGGGGGCAAAATTAGGTCAAGACTGATTTGAATTGAAGCTGAGGTGAGGTCCTGTCCTCTTGAGAAGGAAGTTAAGTTCCTTACATATTTTCAACTTTACAAGTAAGTCCTCACTCCCAAGGCAGAAGAACGAAGAACTGAATACAAAACAGATCTCGGTCAGTTTTTCGACTCTGGTCTCAGGAGGAGTTGGGCCGAGCAGGCTGCATAAACTGGTGGGGTGGGGAAGTGCTATGACTTGGCCTGGGCTGGTCCCTCCCAGGAGTTATTCAGCTGTAGTCTTAAATGTTTTTTGGGCATTATTTGATGCTGGTTGATTTGTTTGCATTACGCAAGCCACCCGCCCTCTTCACTGTCGTGATACGTGAAAATCAGGACTTTTTTGTTATTCCCCCCCTGTAAAAATAACAAACTACACCCCTGCTCAAGAGTACAACAACAGAAGTGCTGTTGAATGGCCTCAACAAGCAAAACTCAGCAACTTGCCATATCGGGCGGGATGGCATGAGTCATGGGTGCAGCTCAAAAGACTCTTCAAAACAAATTAATTTGCTCCCAAACTGACCACATTTACCAGTGTCTTTTTCTGTTTGGCTTCACCGTTTAGTAACCACTCTGGGTGACTTTCCAGAAAACTGCCATTGTTCCCTTTCACATAGTGCTTACTCCTTTTTCACAGTTGAAAAAAAAAAAAACTTGCACACATCTTCATGGGGCAGCCGGACAACTCAAACACAACAACACAGTTAATTTCCTGGCATAGTACAGAGGCACAGAGCAGCAACTACATAGACTCTACTTACAACACTGCCACCTGCTGTCCAGAGCCCTCCAGGAACTTTTTTATTAAAATGTACTCCTCCGACACCCTAAAAAGATATTTCAAAAGGATTTTTTTTTACTGATTAAACTTTTGAGCCCATTCATAATAGCAATAATGCACACCAGGGTGTGGTATATCATGGGATATCATCACTTCTTGGGTCATTGGATGCACTCAGCCTGTGGCCTCATGCCCAACCACCTGAGGCATGATGATATCCATGATATACCACACCCTGCCATGCATTATTGCTTAAGTATAAGTCAACAACCTCAGGTCCACAATCATTCCCAATTCAAGTTTTAGTACAATATGGGAAATTATGTCAAAATACAGAGTTTTATTAAATCTATAGACTGGCAATATGTTTTGGAAGATAGTACTACTGAAGAAAGTTGGGAGAAAATTAAAGATACCATACACAATATGGAGGATTTATTCATCCCTATTAAAAAAAAGTCTCCAACTCCGAGGGCAAAATCCCATTATGGTTAACACATAAAGTGGAACAACAAATTAGATTAAAGAAAAAAGCATTTATCAAGTATAAAAATGATCCAGGTGAACATAATAAAAAGATATACAAAATGAAGTTAAGAAATACAAAACAAGTGATAAAGGTAGAAAGGAAAAAACTCGAATTTAAATTATGTTTAAATAAAGATCCCAAAGCATTCATTGCCTATATCAGAAATGATTATAGACAAAATCACAATGTAGGACCACTTGTAGAGAATAGAAATGTACTGGAGGATCCAAAGGATATTGCCAGTACACTAAATAAACATTTTAGTACAGTATTTTCTAAGGGAGAGGCTTACAGTATTGATAAAACCCCAGATAATGCAGTATTTGATGAAATTTCAATAGATGATGTTAGTACTGTGTTGCATGACCTTAAGCAAAAATACTTCTCCAAGCCTGGATTGCATAAATGGCAAATTTCTAAAAGAGATGGCGGCAGAAATAGCATTACCCCTTACTTTACTTTTTAACAAATCACTTAGATCAGGTGAAGTACCAATGGACTAGAGAGGAGCTACGGTGGTATGGATATATAAAAAGGGGAGTAGAAAGATGGTGGGTAATTATAGGCCAATTAGCCTTACATCAATTATATGTAAGTGCATGGAGAAACTTTTGAAACTAAGGTTAGATAAAGAGATTGAGGAGAGGAATCTTAATGACATGAAACAACATGGCTTTCTTAAAGGTAGATCTTGTTCCACAAATTTGATCTTCTTTTATGAAAATATTAGCTAAAGCTTAGATAGGGGAGTCCCAATGGATATGTTATTACTTGACTTCAAAAAGGCGTTCGATAAGGTCCCACACCATCTACTCATAAAAAAAAAATGATAACTCTAGACTTAAATCCCTTTATTATTAAATGGATATCTTCATGGCTGGCAAATAGAACTCAAAAAGTTAGAGTAGCAAATAAACTGTCAGACAAAATTATGGTTACTAGTGGAGTCCTCAAGGCTCAGTTTTGGGACCCATCTTGTTCAGGATTTATATCAGAGATATAAATGACAATTAAAATTGCAAATTAGTCAGATTTGCAGATGACACTAAAATCTTTTCTGAGGTTGATTCACAACTTAAGATGGATGAATTTAAACAAGACTTAATGAAGCTAGAAAATTGGACAAAAAACAACAAAACGGAGTATAATATTGATAAATGTACAGTTATTAACTTTTGGAATAAAAAATCCCTATATAGATTACAGTATTAGCTCTTGTAGTATAAAATCAGTGGAATCTGACAGTGATTTGGGAATTATTATCAATAAAGAGTTTTCTATTGCTGATCAATGTAGAAGGGCTTCTCATAGAGCAAATTGTACACTGATATCAATTAGAAAAGTGTTTGTCAATAGAAGCCAAACCTTTATTTTACCACTCTACAAAATATATAAGATCCCATGTATTTCGCATCCCATTGGGTCTCTATGTTTAAACAAGGACATAAAATTGTAGAACTGGTCCAAAGGAAGGTGAAAAATTGATATCACCCTATGTAAGTTAGCTTATCCTGATAGACTGAATAAGCTTAAACTATATGATCTCAGCACACAAAGATTAACGGGAGATCTGTTAATGATGTATAATATTCTTAATGACCCTTATCTTACTGAGGAATGTGGATTGGAATGGGATAAAAAAACCAGAGGGCTTAAGGTGCCATAATAGACAACTTAAAGTTCCTAAGTTTAGAACAAAAAAAAGGAAACATTTTTTCACAGTTAGAACAAGTAGGTTATGAATTCACTACCCACAAATTTGGTGGAAAAGAATCATTTGATATATTCAAACATGCCTTAGATGACTATATCCTTAGTCATGGAATCTAAATACATCCCTCAGGTGCGGGGAAGATGGTCTCGATGGGTTAACGCTTTCTTTCACCTTTGAAAACCGAGTAATACCAAGTAAGTTAAACTTTAATAAAGCTGCTTTCCCTAGTATTAGAAACTAACTTTTACTCTGGGCCTGGGAAAATGATTTCACAGATGAAACTGTAAACGGCATGTGGGATATGTTGCTATCTAAAGTAGAACGTTCTGTTAAAAAACACATACCTAGTGTTCCCAAATATAATACCAACATGAAGAAGAGAAACTTGCTTGGATGAATGCGTCAATCAGACGACTAATAAATAAAAAGATCAGGCTGCACAAAAAACTAAAACAAACTAAATCACCTGTGATTTATCAAACTTACAAAGATTGTGTTAAAGAGGTCAAAGTTAAAATTAAGACAGCTAAGGCACAGTTTGAAGTAGTGCTAGCAAATAAAGTGCAGGACAGCAACAAATCATTCTTCTCTTACATTAATAACATGAAAGCTGGTCACAGTATGATAGGCCCATTTCTTAATGAGTCAGGTCGGACAGCTACTACCATGGAAATGGCTGATTTACAGAATAGGTATTTTTGCTCTGTCTATAATAGCAGCAATCCCATATTACATAGTGGCAAGGAGTCATCTAGGCCTGGGGAAATAATTATTGACCCCGATGATGTTTTTGATCTTCTTAGTAAACTAGATGTTAATAAATCACCTGGCTCTGAGGACATACATCCCAGAGTCTTATGGGAACTAGCAGATGTTTTGGCTTTGGCCGGTTACTTGTATTTTCCAGGCCTCACTAGATTCAGGAACAGTACCCAAAGATTGGAAAACCACCAAGATAGTCCCCATTTTTAAAAAAGGGCCACAAACAAAATATGAAAACTTTAGTCCCATTAGTTTAACTTCCTTGTTAGGGAAGATCTTGGAAGGGCTAATTAAGGATCTTATCTCAGATTTTCTTATGACTCATGATCTGGTTGACCCTGTACAACATGGGTTCACAAAGTCCAGATCATGCCAAACAAACCTCTTAGCTTTTTATGAGAATGTCAACAGGGAGTTGGACCTTGGGAACTCAGTGGATGTGGTCTATTTGGATTTCACCAAGGCGTTTGACAAATTGCTCCATAACAAACTATTAACCCTATTAGAGGACATTAACCTTAATGGCAACATTTGTAACTGAGTATCGGCCAGACTACAGGGGAGGCAACAGAGGGTGATCATAAATGGGGTCCTCTCTGACTGGGCTCCTATCACTAGTGGGGTACCTCAAGGCTCCGTTCTGGGACCTAGCCTCTTTAACATCTATATTTCTTCTCTTAAATTAAATAATCCAAAAATCTGGCTTTATAAGTTTGCAGACAAATGTAGATTAGGGACAGTAGTAAACAATCATGAACATACTGCACCCTTACAAGGGGCTATAGACGTGATCTCTGAGTGGACAGTAACCAACAAACTGGTCCTGAACATTGCTAAGTGCAAGGTTATGCACTTTGGTAAACACAATGTAATGGCTTCCTACAAACATGCAAGTATTACACTTGCTGACACCAAGGAGAAAAGTGACTTGGGGATTTTGATCACTAATGATCTCAGATTGGGTTCTCACTGCAGGGCACAGGTAAAGAAAGCAAACCACAATTTAAATTGCATCCTTAAACCCATAGCCAGCAGAGATGAAAAGGTATTGATTTGTTTAAGGATTGAGGATATTTTACAGGGGGACAGATGTCTTCCAATTGCAGAGTTATTAGTTAGGTATCGTATGGGACCTAATCAGATTTTTAATGTATATCAGCTCAAGCATTTACCTGAGCAATTTAGGAACAAACTTAGAAATGGGTGCATGATGGGGGGTTGGTTTGAGTCTTTGGCTCAGATGGTCTGGGAACCGCATGCAGTCTCCAAATTATATAAGACACTATTTGATCAAGCATATGTAGATATTGATTATAAACCTAGATTCTAGCTAGGTCAACTGGAGGGCAAAGAGAGGAACTGGGATGAAATCTGGTGTCATATATGCCGATATGTTACTCAGGATAGGTTACGTGTTATGCAGTTTCACTTTCTAAACATTCTGTTTTGGACTTCTTCTAAATTATACAAAATTGGACATAGACCTGATCAGCCATGCTCTCGATGCCACCGTGCAGTTGGGGATTTATATCATATATTCTGGGAATGCCCACCGATAAAATGCTGTGGGACCAATTAAACATAAAGCAGATCCATTACTGAGCATTGACCAGTATTTTACTACAGAAGTCTGTCTGATAGGTGATTATTCTGGTATTACAGTTAAAGTTCAAAGATATTATATGGCCTTGATTTCATCCTCGCTTAAGAAAGTAGTGCTAAAGCATTGGTTGGATGACATCCCAATTACTTACCCGGAGTGGTTACAAGAACTGCTATTTAATTTGAATATGGAAAAATTTGGGGCTATGAGAAGGGATAGTCTTTCAAAATATGAATCGATATGGAGCTCCTTTCAAACACTTTATCTGCTTCAATCTAAGCTGAGTACTGAAAGGTAACACAATCCTGGTAAGCATACTGATGAACAGATCTTCCTAAGTCATATTAATGGGGGAGGGAGGGAGGGAGGTTTGAGGGAAGGTAAGAGGTTCATGGGAGAGTACAAAATGTCTCACTTCCTTCATAATGTAATATAATTATTTTGATCTATGTTTCTGTTGAAAAGTTTTTTGCTCTGTTAATAATAAACTTCAATAAACCTGAATTAAAAAAAAAAAGAAAAGGTGTTGATTCCACTATATGTTACACTGGTTAGACCCAATTTGGAGTACTGTGTGCATGTTTGGTCCCCGAAGAACAGGGAGGACATAAATAGGCTGGAGGGAGTGCAGAGAAGATTGACCAGTTCTGTGAAAGGGTTAAAGAACAAACCATATGGTGAAAGATTAGCATCCCTCAACCTTTACTCTCTTCACTATGGGAGACTTAAGGGTGATTTGTGCTTACTTTACAGATTAATGGGAGATAACAAGCTATGGACAGAGATTGGTTTCCAGCCCAAATTTGGATGGTGTAGTGCCAGGAGACACAATAGACAGCTTCATTATCAGAGCTGGAAATGTAATCAATGAAAGTTTTGGTACAGCCAAAGGGTGGCGGTTCCATGGAATAAACTGCCAATAGAAGTTGCAGATAGTCCAAGTATGAACAGTTTTAAGAAAGTTTGGATGGACATCATGGGGAGAAGACATTCCAATTCTAACTGGGGTTATGGCAAGCTTTAAAGGACAGCAGTCTACAAGCTTGATTTCTACCTATGATACCTATGAAATGCATGCTGAAAATAGAAAATATAATTAAAATCTACGTTTCAATCTTAGGTCTTCTACAGGAAATATCTAAAGAGAAAAAAAAAGTTAGTGTAGGGGAGTGAAAATAAGGGATATATATATATATATATATATATATATAGATATGGAAAATATATATATATATTATATATATATATAAAGAAAAAGGAGAGGCTCAAGGAGAATAAGTGATAAATGGCAAGATTAAGAGAGAATCTGTGAAACAAAATGGTGATGATGGGAAAGATAAAGCATAATAGGAGTGAAAGAGCTAGAGAAGTCCCCAGGTGGGGACTAATTAACAGGGTCTAGTAAGAAGGCTGAAAGGTGACAAATGTGTGGGAAGGAGACATGGAGACTTATGGTGAAAATGAAAAAGAAATTAAATGTGTACAGATACAAACAGACTTTAGGGAAAATAAGGGGTGGCTGAAAGATGTCAGTGGCAAATAAGTCTGTCATTTAAACCAGAAGGGCGCTGGGAGCCAAGGGCGGATGATCAGCTTGGCTTCCATGTCTTTTCTATGGTCAGAATCCCAGAAGCCCTGCTGAAGGACACAAACAGAAGGGTAATTGGCACTGTGGTCCCTGGAGATAAAGTGGGATACAATGGGTTTAGCAGTGTCACCATATCGGTTCATAGGTAAAGCACAAGTCCAGGGGACAAGCCCAAATAGAGCTCTCCACCTTTAACCAAGGTGGAATTTATATTTAAATTCACCCATATAGACATCTAAATTTAGCTTAAACTGTTTTAAATTTAAGCTATTTACCACCTCTTGAGGAAGAGTATTTCAATAAGGAACAGCTCTCTGTGTAAATTAATGATTTCTCCTTGTAGTTTTATTTATAGAGGTTTTCAATCTAAACTTATGAGATCTAGTATTCCTCTCAGAGGGATACCACTCAAGACAGACAGTTTCAAAAAGGGCATAATCTAATGATGCTCAAAAAATTAAACATAGATCACCCCGTAAAAGAATGATATTCTAAAGAATAAAGATTCAAACCTTTTAACCCCTCACCATACTCCAATAATTCATAATCTTTCATATTCTTAATGAATCGTCTTTGAATTTTTTCTACCAACACTTTTTTCTTCAACTAATGTCGGTGCACAAAAGGATGAACAATAATCTATATGAGGTCTAATTATGCTATTATAAATAGGCAATAGTACCTTTGCATCCCTACTTTTTATGTTTTTTAGAATGCAACTTATTAATCTATTACAATTTTTTGCTGTTTTCCTTATGTGTTCTGAAAATGTCAAGTCATTTGTTATATGAACTCCTAGATCTTTTCGGAGGTGATAGTTGTTAATAAACTATTATTCATGTAAAATTATTCAAACCGTTATTTTGCGAGGTGCATAACCTTATACTTGGATATATTGCATACTAACTTATTATTTTCTGCCCATTTAAATAAGTTATTTATATTTGTTTGTAGTATGTGTACAGAATTAATGCCATTTACTATACACCCTAATTTAGTATCGTCGGCATACTTATTTAACCAAACTCCTTGTGTGGTCTGCATGGTAGATATTAATAGATTAAATAACACAGGGCCCAAAACAGAACCCTGGGGTACCCTACTAGTCACCGAAGTCCACGGTGATTTATAGCCCCTTATTGATACCTGTTGCCTCCTATTAGTTAACCAGGATAGAATCCACCTAATAATGTTATAGTGTACAGTAGTTGTATGTGCACTAAGCATTCAATTAATATCTTATGAGATACAGAATCAAATGCCTTTTCAAAGTCAAGGAATATAACATCTACCGGTAAACCAACATCCAATACTGCGCTGATTGTTTCAAAAAAAAGTTTATTAGCTTAGTGTGACATGATCTTCCAGTGGTAAAATCATGTTGTGTTATGTCAGTTAATTTATTACTTGTAATATGACTATTTATTCTGTATAAAACCAATTTCTCCAGAACTTTCCCTATACAGGAAGTAAGACTAATTGGTCTATAATGTCTCACATCTTGCCTTGTACCTCCTTTATGAATTGGAATAACTATAGCATCTTTCCATTACTGAACTGCTATTCCTTCCATAATAGATTTATTATATAACAAAGTCAGAAATCCTGATATTTCAAAAGAAATGTTCTTTAAAAAAGCAATAGAGAAAATTATCTGGTCTTACTGAAGCTGAGTTTTTAAAGGAGTTAATAACATCATAAACTTCACTTACTTCAAACGATACAAATGGGTCACTATTTAGTCTGTCAAAGCTATTTTTTTTTCTATTCTTAAATATACATGTAAAATATTGATTACATTTGTTAGCTAAAGTTAGCTCATCAGACACTACAGTATATTTAATTAATATAGGGCCTACTTTAGGGGTGTTATTTTTAATGGTACCCAAATAATTAAAGAATTGTTTTTTGTTATCTTTTGTTACTGTAGGCAACTTGTACTCAGAATCAGGCTTAGCTTTTCTTATAACTGACTTTACATTGTTTGCTCTTCTTTTAAACCTATTCCAATTAGCCTCAGAATTCTGCTTCCTATATTTATTATATGCCCTCTTTTTATTTTTAATCAATCTATGTATTCTATTCGAATACCAAGGGGAACCTCCTGAGTTTTGTATTTTACACGACTGGGACCCATGTAAGAATGCATTCCTCTAATACATTTTGAATTCTAGACCATGCCTCATTAACATTAAGATCTTTCAGATCTAGTTCCCAATTCCAGTTATTCAAAAATTATTTTATTTTTACATAATCTGCTTTAGAAAAATTCCACAACTGTGTCCTTCCACTTGTGGGAGATTGGAAATAGTTAATAGTCCACAAAACCATGCAATGATCACTATCACATAGTGGATCAAAAATCTTAGGAGTATTTACTTGTTCTGATATATTTGTTAAGATTAAATCAAGAATGTTATGATTTCTAGTAGGTTTCAAGACCAATTGATCCAAACCTAGCTGTATTATGACATCAAGAAAATGTTTTTCCTGATAATTTGTTCTTTCTAATTTATCCCAGTTTATAATGGGAAAATTAAAATCTCCCATTAAGACTATATTCTCTAAAACATTTATATTTTCCAAACAGTCAAATAATTTATTATTAGTGTCAGAATCCAAGGCAGGTGGACGATAGTAGAGTCCCATATTTATAGGACCTTGTTCACAGGTCAGTTTACCTATAGCAGTTTAACATCATCTGGTATTGAGCCGACACTATCTACTTCCAGACATTGTAAATTATCTTTAACATAAATGGCTACTCCACCTCCTTTTGATCTTATACAATTTCTTTGAAAACTGGTGTACCCTGGGATGTCTTGGCCCCACTGATCATCATTAAACCAGGTCTCTGTGACCCCACATATATCAATATCCTGATTATATAAAACTATTTGGAGTTCAATTATTTTGTTTAGTAAACTTCTAGCATTTAATAATAATAACTTTAATGTATTAGAATGGATAGGGGTATGTTTAGTGCCTACACTAGTTGGTGAAGTCAGTTTTAAATGTTTGAATTGAGGATCTAACAACTCAGTGGACTCAAGGTTAGATATGAGAGATCCAGCACCCCCATTCCCCTTTAATAGTTTAAATGATTGTTAACTATTGTAGAGATCTTATTACCTAGAATAGTAGAGCCTTCAAATTCAAGTGTAGACCATCTTTTGAGAATAGTTCTTATTCCCATCAAAACATTCCCAATGAGTTAAGCATTTTAAATTTTGTCGTAGGCATCATTTTCAGAGCTAGTTATTTACATTTTAATTTTAGATTCCATATACATATTTGCCCTTGGAACTGGTAGTACTTCAGATAAGACTATGTACATCCAATATCAGATAGCACATCTGTTATACCCACATATGCCTCTTTAATTTGTTGTTCACTCTGCTTATTAACATTATTAACAGCTGTGTGAATAATAACCAAAAGATCCTGTCCACAATTATTAAGAATCTGACTGCTCATCTTAGTTATGTCTTGTATCTTAGCTCCACAAAAACAATACAGAGTGCGAGATGCCTTATCAGGATCACAAATTTGTCAATCCAACTTCACAGTCGTTGAGTCCCCCAAGATATAGATCTGTTTATCTTGAGTAGTAACTGCCATATTTTTCATATTCTGCATGGTCCCATTTGTATTTGTATAAACATTAGGTTCAAGGTAACCCAGCTTATTGGATTGATCCTGTGGTTCAAGCCCAGATCTAGAAAGCATTGAACCTGTATTATTAACTGGGGGTAATAGTATTCGGTATCTCAATGGGTTCCTGTCTATAGTTAGTAGATACAGTGTTAAGCAAGGTAATTAAACGTGTGTTTCTCAGCATTTGATAAAGGATCAAAACTATTATATATGGGCAACTGATAACATTCGGCCCTTCTGCCCTTTTTAGTAGGTTTGCTTCTTTGTAGTGTGTACCAGTCATCCTCCACGTCAAGCCCTACTATTTCCTGTCTAGGCCTTTTTATCTGGTATTTTGTAATAACTTTATTACAGATTATAGTTTCACCAGGTATCACCTGTGTTGGTTTAGGTGAAATAGGCATTTGTAACCTTTTTAGAGGTTTCCTGTTGACTTTTTTCAAGAGACTGCAGTCTAGTGTCGAAGAGGCAAATCTCTTCCTCTAGTGATTTATTTAATAGACATTTAGGACATACATAAGGTAAACATTGTACTTCTATATGCCCAAACTGATACATACTGCAAGATTTGCATAGCACGCCCTGTCTACCATCCTTTGCTGTTATTATCATGTACATTTGATTTCTATCTTCCACTTTGATTGTGTTAAAATTATGTTACTGTGTACCCAAACTTCCGTTTACCTTATTATTTCAGGAGTTATCTTCTCCTACCTCGCCGAACACACCAAACACACGCTGACATGTGTGTCTTGGCGCACGTTTTCGTGCGCAGAGATGCGCGCTTGCCCCGCTCGCCACAGGGCAAGAATAAATATCCCTAAAAGACACGGAAGTGGATTCTCGGGTCAGAAGAAGCCCATAGCACTTAAAATATAATTCTTGTTTAAAATTAGTAAATCTACCACAGAAAGTGGTGTACAAATTCCAGGCTGCAGTTTAAATATTAAAACACATGTAAATATGGTCATACGTCTGAGCTGTAGTTCTGCCAAATACTTCAAAAAAACTACCACTCCTCTACCAAGCAAGTGCAACCTGCTATGGCTCAGAGAGAAACCTTGCAATGCGAGAACAAGTCACATTAATTATATGTATAATATATGAGGGGTTGAACTCTCTGCTTGCTGTTATCTCTGGACAACCTTTGACCTTTAAGTTTGGTTCAGCTAAAAGCACACTTAAGATATTCAAGCTGTCTGACATCACTTTAATTATGTTCTGAAGGCCTGTTTTAAACCAATGAAAATTATTTCTGTTTTTTTCTGCATGTTCTAAGTGTTTATAATATAGGATTTTCTAAATAACTGTCATTAAGCTTCCGAAGAATGACTTGTTGGCCCAAAAGCTAAAGCTATTTGTTCTTTTTGTAACATCCTTGTTGGTCCAATAAAAGGTATCAAACCATTTGTTCTGGATTTATTCTTACTAGGACTAATACGGCATTAAACAGTTTGTTGATCAGGATTGGGTCGTCTATCACAATGGGTTCAGGTTTTTTTTCTTTTGGTGCCCTTTTTTCCACTCTTAACCAGTTCCAAAATGGTGTCCAATGGTAAGGATGGTAGGGGCATAGTCTCAACCAGATTCTCCTGTGAAGTGCTGGGGGTAGCTAATACAAGAAGTTCTTGTGATATGGGGAGGGAGTCAGCAGACCTAGGAATTCCAGGTCCACAGCTGTGCCAGGGTCCTGATGGGGAGGGGAGAGAGTACTTGATTGGGATCAGAAGGTTCCTGGTTGTTCCAGGGTGGAGACGTCGGCTAGACTCCCTCACTTTTTGTGCTCTTGCGTTGGGACTCTGTAATCAGAGATCCTGATCCTGCCTCACTTTGTCTACTCTGTTGCAAGCTGCCCAGGGCACTGATGGTAGGAGGACCAACGTCTTCACATAAGATTACGACGAGAGGGGTTTGGGCAACCTAACTGACATTCTCATATTCAAGACACAAATTACACTTGGGTTTGTCACATAAGGAATATAAAATGTGTTCGTGACCCACACTTCTGGCATGTCTTGGACCGCTTGGGGTAGAAGCAGAGACCCCTATCCCTGCCTATATGAAAACTGCTAGGTAGATGACAAATTCCTGGGTTGTTATGCTGCAGTTTCACTTCAATCCTCCACCCACCAGTCCAGACCAAATTTTCGTCCAGGATGGGAACAGAGTGTTGTAAAATCTCACATTTTTGCTTAAGCCAGTATTGCACATCCTCTATATTAACCCCCTCATTCCTAAAAAGCAAAGTGATATTTTTGACAATTGGCTTGGTCAGAGGTACAGGAAAAAAAAATTCCAGGGAGGTGCATCTTTGACCAAGTCAAACTTATGCCAGACTTTTTTCCAATGTGTGCACACTTCTAAAGCTTACATCATAAATAGTTTCCCCTTTCACATATACTGTATGAAGGCAAAAAGGTCTTGTGCAGTAATACCCATGGTAGTTTTTAGTAGTTGATGGATAACAAATTTTCTGTCTTCAAAAAGTTCCTTGCTGCCAGTGTATTTCAGCCTGGCCACATTCCTCTGTTGTGCAGGCTCACCCACTCTCTTAAAGAGATCAGACAACTGAAAAGCGGTAGGGAGCTGGCCCTGGTCAGAGTGGAAAGAGTGTGGTAGTTCCACAGAGCAGGATCATCAGTGTTAGGTGGGTATGCCTTGGGTGGAAGAAAAACTGAGTCAGTGGTTTGGGGACCCTCAGGTTCAGAACAAGGCAGTTCTGAATTGACCCAATCTACTACAGGGGTTTGCAAATCCCGAGGCCTGGGTTCTGAAGCAGTAACCTGGTGTACAGCGGATTTTTGTGCCAACTTAATATTGAGAAGTGGGATGTACAGTGAAGCAGGGGCATCCACATCCTGAGAAATCCACCAGACAAATGGCATACAAGCGTTAGAAGATGTTTCAGAGGTGTCCATCCTCGTGGCTGAAGTAGCCTGAATGTTCTGGACCTGCAAGGAAGGTAAATAATTTTTCTGGGCCAATTCCAGCTTAGCTTTGGTAATGGTTTTGGTGGCTGACACAGGTCTAGGTGATTACCAGCCTATTCCATTGGCATCCTGAATCCAACCCACTGCATGGAGAGCTGAAGCGGAGTTCCAGGTGTCCAGTGCAATGCCAGGGAAACCGCTGGCCGGCTTACCGTGATGGAGCTCCAAAGATGTGGGGTTCAACAGTCCTAAGGCCGGGGCAACAACAGGGGTATCAGTCTGTTGCGCAAGGTCAGAAGGAAGGTTTCCTAAAGATGAAAAAATTGAGGAAAACGGCTCTAGGTCCTGTTGCTGTTGTGGGGTGTATGGGGTTCAAGACCCATTCCAGACATTTGCTCCTGCATAGCAATCGGTGCTAAGGACATCTTCCTGAAGCAATTTCTACAACTAAGCTTTATTTTTCATGGCAGTTCTCAATATCTGCTCTTCCAGTGCTGAGGAAGAGGAAGCTGTGCCAGTGGTTGTCTGACTTCCAGCAGCTGTCAGTTGCTGAGTCCCAGTCATGACAGGAGGGTGACTCCTGACTGTCCTGTTGCCTTGGTGCACCAATGGTGTCAGTTGCCATAAGCAAGTCCATAAATTTGACCATCTCAATGTCTGCTCCACTAGAAAGCATCATAGCTGGGTTTGCATCAGGGGTTGAAACACAAAGCTGAGGCCCCCTGTAACCTCCAATCCTTCTCCATCCACAATAGCATCCGCCATCTTGGTCTGGCAGACAAGAGTTCCCCCTACTGCAAGAGTAGGGGAATTCCTTGTGTCCTGGCACAATTTCCTCCATTCACTAAAAATACCACCAGCAGATTAATCTGGTTCAATTTTAGTTGGTTTCCATCTGCATGTGCCCCCCCCCCCGATGAGGCTGAAGATAGGCATAATTGCCTAGCCCTCCCTTCCTGGTCAACAAAAAAAAAAAAGAGAGACAGCTTAAATCCTTGCCAGTCTAGATTCCTTCATTTGATTTGCATGTAGTATGCTTGTTCATGTCCCAGGGGCTTGAAATTGGTAATCTCGAGGTGGACTGTTTTTTTTTACTTGCCCCAGCTCCTCGGCCCTTCGGAGGGGGCCTCGTATCCCCTCTGACTCCATCCACCAGGTTTCCTTGGGATCCCCTGGCTTCATTGTGCTTGTTTTTTTGACCGGGGTTTATTCATTTTTCCCCCATCCCCTGAGGGCACTGGTGCGAAGGACATTTCATCCAGATGAATGGCATGCTAGCGCATGCTGATGTCAAGCACCTAACAGCATCCTCCCTCCCTCCCTTGACTCCGTAGAGTCCGATACACCCCCCACCTGGGCTTCCACCGGCGGAAGTGCTACAGGTAAATACCCAATAACGCACCCCATAGGAGGAGGAGAGCATCCATTGGGACGCTCTATCCTCCTCCCCCCATCCAACCCCAAATGACCTGGGTCCATTCCTGAACCCAGGTCACTGGCGTAGTGTGAAGTGTGGTGTACAGCACCTCAATCCTCAGTGCCACTGGGCCAGCATAGACTGGGTCTTTTAATTGGATCTCTGGGTGATGTATTTCTGCTTTGGACCCTCTCCCCTTGCACCTACCCTCAGTGGAGATGGTTCAGTACTGTCCTTAAAGAGGGATGGAGCCTGAATAACTCTTGGTGGTGTGACCCCTGGGATGCCATGTCCAGGTTCACACCCCTACCTGGTGCCTGTACAGGGCCAACCGGGTGGAGGGGATGGGTTTATGCCTTCTCTGGTGGTAGGGGAAGGGTTCATCCCAGAAAAGAAAAGAAATAGCATGGTGCCTCCACCCAGAGAGAATAAGTGGGCCAGATATTGTGTGTAGTACCACCCCCTGAGATGAAGTCTCTACCCCTCCCTACACTGGACCACCACTGGAGAACCCACAAGATAGTTATCACTTTCACCAATAGATGCTTCAACAGCATGCACAGACTGAAAACCCACACAGTGATAGAAGTCAACAAATAAACTGTGCTTTTATTTTGGCACACAGGCCCAGAGACTGTGAAGAGAGCAGGGATTAGACTATAATAAGTTGCTTTACACACACAATCACCGTCAGGCAATTCGCCTCCAACCCCGCTGTACTATGGGTCACTACCACCCTCTCAACCCACCACAGCAAATACACACCCGCCCAAGCAAAGGTCACATAAGAGGACTATCTTATAAAGGGTGTGGAAACTTTCATCCCTACCAATAACAGAACTATAAGTACAAGTGCAATAACAACTTAAGCCCTGGATACCCAGGTGTTATAACACAGTCCCAGTGCAGACCCAATTGTAGAGTTGCCTGGGATCTTGTGGTGGTGCACTTGGTGAAAATTTTGCAAGCTTGCAATTTAATCCCTCCCCCCCCCAAAAAAAAACAGGCCATAGTTTGCTAGCACAAATTGTAAAATTTGAATTCCAAATGGAACCATCAACCATCAAACAGCGATAATTGTAATCCAACAGAAAATTGAAAAGAATCCCAGCCAACCATACCAGCATTCATGTGACCCTCTGTTTGCAGCAGGGACCAGCACAAGGCAACAGCTGGCGTAGCACTCAGGATCTTCTCACATGGCTAAGGCCCAACAGCATATACCTTCTGGCTCTTCTTTTTACCATACACTGGAACACTCACACAGTGGTTTCATGGTTCCCGAGGAGCCTAGACCCTGAGAAGCGACCCCGTGGTCCAACTTTCCCAGGATTGAGTGTACCTCTATACTCTAGGCATGTGCCCATGACTCCCCATTCCCCAATTCACCCCACTTGGTAAGGGATAGCAGGCTCCCCACCTGGCTCTGTAGTAGCTCAAGAGAGGTGCAGATCTCAGACTCCAAATCTGACTTCAGCAGTCTCACAGACTTGGCATGTCTCAGGTGTCAGTGCAGCAAAACAAGCTCTGACAGGCTCTTCTCACAAGTCCTCTTAAAACCCTGGTGAGGGTTTTCCAGAACTGGCCTGGCTAGGCTGCTGTCACAAGCCAACAACAATGGGTCTACACTCCACTGAGTCTCTCCTCAGACTGATGCCCACTCCTCCAAAACCTGGCAATCTCTTTCCCTCCAAGCCGACCGGTTCAATTGGGAGTAACCTCTAGCATTGTTCTTCCACAATCCATCACTGTCTTGCTGCTCTCCGATTGGTGCTTGACCAGGTGAGGGGTCACAAAGATGGTGGCCCCTTGCCTCAGTGGAGCCTTGTGCTCCAAAGTCTTTATTTTAGTTTATTTGGAGTTTTCCCCCTTAGTATGCTGTCCCTGGTCTTGGTGGGCACCACTATGCCTGACATTCCGGTGCTGGTATGGAGTGGGAAAAAACCCTGTGCTCCCCATCGAGAGTCCCGTTCTCTGCTCCCCCCAACTGCTAGCAGACTCTGCATATGGAAGGGAAGCCCTCTCTTAAAGGCACAGTGCACCAAATGTCTTTTTTTTCTTCCTCCCCCCAGTGCCTCTGAGCCCCCTTATGTCCACTGGTGTCCCTGGGGCAAGAGCACACTAGGGGACTAGCTGGCTGGCCACCAATTTGGCTTTTCCATCCTGTGCAGGGTGGGTGCACTAGCGCCACAGAAACGTCCACACTGGAGCCTCTCCCACATTCAAGCATGAGGTTGCTGGAATGTGCACACATTTACTGTGTAGCGGTGTGGCTGTTTATTGGCAGCAGCTCCTCTGGTCCCCTTTCTAACATCAGTCCTGGGGCAGAGTGAGAGAGGAAATTGTAGGGGAGTTTGGAGGACGGCACAAACAGTGTCCAGGTAAGCCCCCCTCCCAAGGAAGGGGCTACAGTAGTGCTACATGTTTCAGGTATGATGATGGCCTGTGAGATTGGCATGGACGAGGCAGTGGAAGCTGATAATATGACCCTTCATGCCTCATTCAACATCATAACACCATACCAAGTATGGCTAGGGGCTAGGGATTGGAGCATCATCCAAGGCTATGGATGGCAAGCTGGCTCAGATTACATATTCTGAGGAATATCAGAGGAAAATCACCCAGAAGATTTGAGCTTTCTTGTCAAGGAAGATTGCTTCTGGGAGGAACTGACCAGCTGTTCTGGATAGTAGACAAGCTTTTACTGTACATCTGACCTGTCTGGAGTTTGGAGGTGCATTGTCATCTTTGAAATGCGAGTAGTTCTCCTGATTCTTCTTGGACAGGGTGTTGTCCCTTCAAGCTCGGATTTCTTCAAATGGCTGTCTCAATCTTGTGTGTTCAGGGCTGGTTGTCCTGGAAGCACCTGCTTCATCTGGAGAGAGTTTAGGCTAGTTACAGTGGAAGAGGTCTGTGAGGTGATTTTAGAGCTGTGGCCTGTGTTTTGCAACGGAACCTAGGTCCAGTGAGGCTACTAGTGGGCTGCATAGGGCAACTGGATCCTGTGTTTGTCAGGATTGTTCGGTGCTCCTTGTCAGAGGGGTCTTTCTGACTCCATGAAAAAAAGCATTGGTGAGACCACTCCTGACAAAAACGTCTTTAGACCAGGAGGCCATGGTCAATTATAGACCTGTCTCTAACCTGCCCTATGTGGGAAATGTAATTGAAAAAAACATAATGTTGCACCTTGAGGCGCACCTCATGACCTTTAACATTTTTTAGCCCCTCCACTCTGGCTTTAGGTCCATTCATAGTAATGAAACTGCATTAGTCAGGGTGCAGAATAACCCACTCAGGGTGAGAGATAGAGGTGAGTGGTCGTTTCTTATTCTCCTCAATCTCTCTTTAGTTTTTGATACTGTGGACCATGGATGGTTACTGAACAAACTGAGGGAGTATGGAGGCCTCTTTGGCACTGTCATTTTCTGGTCTGAGTCCATCCTCAGGGATAGGATGCAGAGGGTTGTGTTGGGGAGTTTCTCTTCACACTTTTCGCTCCTACGCAGTGGGGTGCCCTAGGGGTTGGTCATGTCACCCATGCTGTTCACAGAATATATTCTGTACCTGGGCATGATCATCAGCCAGTACAATCTGGGCTTTCACTGCTATGCTGATAACACCCAGTTGTATCTGTCCTTTGTACCTGAGACACAGAATGCAATGACAGTGCATAATAACTGCCTGGCCCAAATCAAGGATTGGATGACCTAGAGCTGGCTAAGTCTCACACGATGGAGGTGCTGGTGACTGATTCTGGCCTGAGGGGGGAATGGAGGAGGCCAAAGAGGATACAGAGCTTAGACTTGGATCTTCAAGGGAGTATGTTTATGCAAAGGTGAGAAATCTGGGGGTCATGCTGGATAGCAAGCTGACATTTGAAGCTCAGTTGTGGGTGATTGTGCTTAGTGGCTTTTACTGTCAGAGGACCACCAGAGAGACTAAAGCTGTAATTCCTGCTGAGAACCTGATGATATTGGGATATGCTTTTTTGAGCCCAGACTTGACTACTGCAGTGCTTTGTACCTCACTGTTAGTGGAGGTTTGCTGTATCACCTGCAGCTGATACAGAATGCAGAGGCTTGGTTACTGACTGGACTAAGTTATGTCACACAAACCTGGTACTACAAGAGCTCCACTGTCTGCCCATGACGTTGTGTGTAATCTTCATTGTTTGAGCTGCTAACCTATAAAGCCCTACACAGTATGGACTCTGGCTACTTGGTTGAACTATTGTTTCCTCATTCCCTCTATTGCCTTTTCCACTCCACCAATGCGAGCTACTTGAGGATTCCAAGGGCTAGATTACAGACTTTGGGCAAATGAGTGTATGCAGTAGTGGCCCCAGTTCTGTGTAATGTGCTTCTGAGAGCGCTGAGAGAGGCCTTGTCAGTGGAGGCTTTTAAAAGGGGTCTTACATTTTTCCTATTCCTGGAGGCACTTGATAATACAGTGCTTGAACTATGTTCTACTATGTTATGTAGACTACTATTACTTGCCACCTTCCTTTATATTGTGTATTTTATGGTGGGGTTCATGTTCATTATAAGAGCTTTATTAATTCTCTGATTAACTTATTTGTATGACACACTGAGCCTCCATGAGAGGGCGCCCTATTAAATAAAATCTACAACTACTCCCCATGACACCTAGCATTATGGGGTATGTGTTATCTTGTGTTTCTTTAAATGAGTACTACTGTCAGAATTTGCAAAAACTTATGTTGTGCAGAGTGGTTTCTTTTTGTCATTTTACTGTACTTTTTCTGTCCCTACTCTACTGGCCCCCATCAGTCCAACTGCCCATCCAGCCCTGTCACCCGCCATCCCTGGTACTTACATGTGCCTTGCATGTTCCTCCATGGATAACCCCTCTGTGGGAAGGGCTGCCAAAGGCCAGGCCCCATAAACCTCCTGGCAGAGTGGAAGCTATGATGAGCGAGGCAGAGAGCCCAGTCAACGAGGCAGAGCCTTCGATGAGCGGTGGATGGCATCTTGCAATGGTAGAGGGATTTTCTGTTTTTCTGTCCCTCCCCTGATGCCAGAAGGCATTGTTGATGCTGAAACATCATGCCATTGATGTCTTGTCCCTAGATCCATGGCTCTGGCTGCATTTCCACCTGTAGTCACCCAAATGGTAGTGATGTACCGTAGGCCAATCATTCTCCCTCCCCAGAGGAGGTGAATGTCCCTTGTGTGCTCAGTTGTCCTCTCCCCAACCAGCCCTCCAACAACCCAGGGTCACTCCCAAACCAGGGTCATCAGCGCTGCGAGCAGTAGCACTGCCACTATGCCTGTGTGCCAACTATTGTGCAGAGTGTTTTGATTTGTGTGTGTAGTCCTAGTGTGTCCTTGCCTTTGTTTGCTATTAGGAGACTTTTCAAAGTTTATCTTCTAGTTTTATGGCCCCTGGGGATCTCCATGTTCACCTTTTTTATTGTTCTTTTTCCTATGATGCCTCCTCTCCCATGGGATAATGATGCATCTGGGACCATAGAGTCAGCAAGTACTGGTTTAGGATCAATTTTACAATAGTAGAGCTGTGATTTTAATTAACTTTCCTTATTCATTGAGTATTAATAAAGGCTACATTTACAGTTTCACAAACACCTGAGGGATAATTGAGTGGGTTATTCTGTAAGAAAACAGAATATTCACTAATTATAGCATTGATGACCTGGGGTGTTTTGTGTGCTTTTTATGGCTGTGAGTAATTTGAAGACATGAAAAGCTTAGAAAACAAAACATTTACTCCTGCTGGCTAGATCTAGACATGTACCTAGAAAACAAAAAAAATATTGAATTAGAGTTATTTAGCTGAGGACAGAACATCAGGCTCCTAACAGCAGATTGTTGCTACAGCAGCTTTCTCTCACTGAATCAGTGGCTCTGGATGCTTCACTGTCACATGAGACAGGAGGCATTGCAGGAAAAAGACCAATAAATAAATGCTAACATGGAGATCCCCGTGGGCCATATAACTAGTAGACAAATAAAACTCCTAATAGCAAACAACGAAAAGGACACATTGAAAATGTGCAACATATGTTTTGGCAAAATATGACTGATGTACTCTTTTAACACATGACTTCACAGCCAGTGCTCTTTTAATATAACCTTCAATGAGTTGCTTTTGCGTTGAGGTTGTGGTCTTTTTAAATTTCCTTCCCCTTTTAGGCTCACCATGACCCAAACCACTTCCATCATTAGGCTGGTCAACCTCATGTCCTAGGCTCAGACAAACAGCTATAGCACACTGATGAGTCTTAACAAAAAAGAAACACTCATCTGTGGTTTGCTGTTCACAGCCTTTGCAGATTGTTGCTGAGGCATTTTGGCACCTTACAATCCAGCTTAAAGCCATGCCAGCCTAAATACCATCATGGTGCTTCTCATATATTACCAATAATGCCTTGCATTATAGTGTATGTGTTATTCTGTGTTTCTTTATAATACATGTTGGTCAGAAAACAGGTCAAAGTCTAGTGCTCCAGGACTACCAACAGGGATTTGATGACTGACACAGGGGGCTCGATTTTCTAAGGCTCATTGGATCAGCACAAGATGCACCAAACAGCCACTTGTAGCAAAGTCTGGTGTCCCAGGGACTCTGTACCTGATTTTGGTACATGTGGCATCCCAGCAGCAAAGTCCCTGATGCTGCCGCAAGTGGACCATTGCATCCAACAGTTGGAGCATGGGAGGGGATTGACAGAGGCTGCCGTCATCCCCATGGCCAATGCAAATACTGCCAGTAGCCCTCCAGTTAGTCTCAGTACAGTAGTAGTAATAGTAAGTAGTAAAAGCTTTTATTCATTTAGAATGATTCAGAAACTCATCTGAGACAAGCGTATTTTCAGTGAGGTCCTTAATGTCACAAACGCACTCTGCAGGTCAGGCCCTCTGCTCCCACAGTGCCAACCTCAGAGTGCAATAGTGTGAACAGATAACAGACAAGGTAACCCTCCTGTCTGTTTTTGGGTCCGAATCACCTTTAGTCTCAAGTGCGGGGGGGGATTCAAACTGTGAACCTTATGCTCGCGTACCCAATGTACAAGCTCAGATATGTACTCTCTTCAGGGATTGCGGTACAATCTTCTGCTAGGGGCACCAATTCCGGCTTCCAAAATGAACCCTTCAAATTCTGTAAGAGACCTTAGGTATATTCTTACCTTCTTCCAGTTTAGCAACACCATCAAGCTGTTGAACAATTTTGTCAGTCTTAACCCTCTATATGTCACATGCAAAAAGAACTGTCAAACACCCAGGTGGTCTTTCAAATAATAGGTAATTTACTAAAAGATGATAAAAATATAAAAAATGTAAACACAGAACTATGTATCAAAGAGCATCACAATCACATAAAAGAAAAACAAGAAAAACTACAGTACAAACTCCTACCAAAATATAGTTAGATATTTTCTATCTAATGTATTACCTCTTTAAGTGCAGTTAGAGAACTGTGTCTCTCTAGAGTCCCAAAAAATATGTAATTCCCCAGTTACAAGGATACATTTCAACCCCATCTCCCCACCTCCTTGGTGAGTCATCTAGCTCCTCCTTTTTAGAATTAAAAATTCCAAACATGATTTTGTAGCAGAAGGTATGTTAAATAATGTCACAACAGAAGGAAAAGCACTTCCTAAATATGACTCCTTAATTAAACATTTTCTCTTTGATCTTGTGTGGTTCCTGTTACCAAGGTATACCGCAGGGTTTTACAGCTTTTAACACCATGTTGGTATCAATGTTCTTCCTATAGGGATCATAAAACTTTACGAGCCCTTTATCCTGGCAGCTGGGTCAGTTCTAATTAAGACAAAAAAACAGGAGACATTTAATCAGGTCTCTCTAGTCTTTTTAATTACCTCCTGGTTTCAGGTCCCTTGTCACTGCTGACACCTTGACGTAGGCCAATTCTCACATCCTCTGGTCAGTTACATGTCTTGTAGCTTCACTGAGACCTGGGGAGAGGCACCCATGGAAGCACAGGATGTCTTATGTGAGACAATCACATACTATATTTTTATTTTACAAATATCATACAATAAACATAACCAGCTGGCCAAGCATCACAATCCTCCCCACTTAGACTGAATTTGGGGCTCTGTCCCCTGCATGGGATGAGCTTCCCAAATCAGTTCACTCCTCATATAGATGTGACAGGCCATCTGTGTTCTGATTGGTCGCTCCAGCCCTATGTAAGATAGTCATGTCATACCCTTGCAAGACAAGACTCCATCTCAATAATCTACCATTAGTTTTTCCCATTTGTGTCAGCCAAACCAGTGGGTTGTGATCAGTTTGTACCTCAAAATGCTGCCAATATTAGTATGGCTCTAACTTCTTTAGGCCCACACTATGGCAAGACACTCTTTTTCCACAGTAGAGTAAGCCTGCTCCCTGGGAAGTAACTTTTTATTCAGGTACACTACAGGGTGATCATTTCCTTGGTTGGATGTCTGACTCAGTACTGCCCCAATACCCACATCTGAGGCATCAGTCTGGACTATAAAGGGTATGCTATAGTCAGGACTTGTCAACACAGGAGCACTGCACAGTGCCTCCTTCAGTCTGGTAATGGCTTTTTCACAGGCGGCTTCCCAGGTAATTTTCTTAGGCATCTTTTTCTTTACCAGGTCAGATAGAGGAGCTGCCAGGGCACTGTAATTGGGTACACATTTCTATAGTGCCCTGCTGTCCCAAGAAAACTCCTGACCTGCTTCTGCATTTCTGGTCTGGGCCATGCTTTGATCACTTCTATTTTTACTTGGTTAGGACAGAGCTGTCCCCAGCCTACAGCATGCCCAAGGTATGCCACTTCAGTCATGGCAACCTGGCACTTCTCAGCTTTGACAGTGAGCCCAGTCCTTTGTATCCTACCCAGCACTTCCCTAAGGTGGGACAGGTGTTCCTCTCAGCTGGCACTAATGATGGCAATGTCATCCAGGTATGCCATGGCGTACTCCTCAGCACCATTTAACACCTGGTTCACCAACTTTTGGAAAGTGGTTGGGGTGTTCTTCATTCCAAAAGGCATTACTTTAAATTCAAATAAGCCTATTGGAGTGATGAAGGCTGACCTCTCCCTAGCTCTGTCAGTTAACTCTACCTGCCAATACCCCTTTGTCAGGTCAATAGTTGTAAGGTAGGTCACCCCTCCCAACTTGTCCAGGAGTTCATCCATCCAGGGCATCGGGTGGGAGTCTGACTTTGTGACTGCATTCAGTCCACGATAGTCCACACAGAAATGAGTAGAGCCATCTGGCTTGGGCACAAGGACTACGGGTGAGGTCAGGGGCTGTAGGATCTCTGGATTACCCCTAAATCCAGCATTTCCTCCACCTCCCTCCTAATGTCCTTTTGGACAGCCTCTGACACCCAATATGCTGTCTGCCATATGGGCATCTGTGTCCCTGTCTCCACATCGTGCATCGCTAAGGGGGTTAGTCCAGGTTTGGCACTAAACAGTGGGGGAAAAGTCTGCTAAAACCTCTCTTACTTCCTGGATCTTGTCCGGGGCCAGCTGGGGTGACAATTTAACTGCCTCCACAGAGGACTCCCATTTGCTTTCTTCCAGCAAGTCCAGAAGGGGGGTCTCCTTTGTCCGTCCCCTCCCCAGAACTACATACTACAAACACCATGTCAGCCCTATTAGCATTTGACTTCATCATGTTGACATGGTACATTCTTTCTATATGTCTTCGGTCAGGTAACTCTATGATATAGTTCATGTCATTTACCTTTCTAACTACTTTGTACGGTCCTGCCCAGTCAGCCTGCAGCTTGTCTTTCTGGACAGGAATAAGGACCACCATGACTTTCTGATCCACCCTGTATGAGCAAGCTCTGGCTCTGTGGTTGTACCACACTTTTTGTTCCCATTGGGCAGCTGTCAGGTTGCTCTGGGCTGTCCCCCATAAGCTCCTTCAGCCTTTCCCTAAACCTAAGGACGTAATCCACTATGAGAGTTCCCTGCGTGGCGTGCCTGCCTTCCCAGTCCTTCTGGATCAAGTCTAGGGGCCCACGTACCCAGCGTCCATATAAGAGCTCGAAGGGGGAAAATCTTGTTGACCCTTGGGGCACCTCTCTGTATGCAAACAACAGGTGGGGAAGGTATTTCTCCCAGTCCCTCCCATGATGTTCAGCAAATGCTTGGGGCTTTGACTTCAGGGTACCATTAAATCTTTCCACAAACCCATTGGCTTGTGGGTGATAAGGTCTTGTGTGCCTCTTCACCACCCCACACTTCTCCCACAAACATTTCATCAGTTCCGACATGAAGGAACCCCCTTGATCAGTGATAACCTCCTGCAGAAATCCAGCATGGGAGAAAATGCCAAGTATGGTGTCTGCCACTTTGTCTGTCCTCAGTGAGGATAGGGCTACTGCTTCTGGATACCGGGTGGCATAATCCACCACAGTCAGGATGAACCTCTTCCTTGAGGAGCTGGGGATATTTAAAGGTCCCACAATATCCATTCTCACCCTCTGGAATGGCTCCTCCACTATGGGCAATGGAATTAGGGTGGCTTGGGTTTTCTTACGTGCCTTCCCTATTTCTTGGCACCAGTGACAAGACCTGCAATACTTCTTCACCTGCTGGGTGAAGTTGGGCCAATAGGGAATTCTGGGCCAACCACTGCATAGTGCACATGATTCCCAGATGGCCAGGCAAGGGAATATCGTGTGCAGTCTTGAGCAACTGATCACGGTACCCCTGGGGAATGACTAGCTGCCTGCCTATAACCCCTCCCTCTGTCTTTACATCCTGAGTATACATCAGTCCATTTTCCCAATAAACTTTATGTTTTCTGTCACTTCCCTGTGCTCTGTCAGAGTTTGCCCAAGCCCTCAGCTTCTCTAGACTAGGGTCACTTTTCTGAACAGCTGCAAACTCCTTACACATTCACAAGGCATGGGACAGGTCCCCTTCAGTCTCTAAACTAAGGTCCCTAGCACTAGCTTCAGGGCACTCAGGATACATAGATACATACATAGACAGTGTCAGCAGATAAGGGCCTATGGCTCACCCAGTCTGCCCATTTGAGCTTGTAAGTTCAGTTTATGTTTTCCTAGAAGTCTGTTGCCCCTTACCCCTGACCTCCAGAATTCCTTTATGTCTATCCCATGCATTCTTAAATCCCATGATTGTTTCAGCCCCCACTACTTCCTCTGGCAGGGTGTTCCACTTGTCCACCACCCGTTCTGTGAAGAAATTCTTCCTCATGTTTCCTCTGAATCGTCCTCCCTCCAACTTCATCCCATGCCCTCTAGTCCTGGAACATCTTTTCACTTAAAAATAGTGTATTCCTGCACCTTGTTCCTCCTGTAAGATACTTGTATGTTTCTATCATATTCCTCTCGCCCTCCTCTCCTCCAGGAGTACATGTTCAGTTCCTTCAACCTGTCTTCATAGGACTTGTGATGCAATCCATGCACCATCTTTGTTGCCCTCCTCTGAACCTTCTCTACCCTGTCTATATCCTTACGTAGGTATGGTCTCCAGAACTGTACACTGTACTCCAGGTGGGGCCTCACTAGTGTCTTGTATAGTGGAATTATGACTTCCCTTTTCCTGCTGGTGATGCCCCTGCCTATACATCCCAGCATCCTATTTGCTTTACCTGCTGCCTTGTCACACTGTTTCCCTACCTTGAGGTCATCAGAGATGATAACCCCAAGATCCCTTTCCTGCTTGGTGCATGCTATATCCTCACTGTCAGGATCACTGTCATCTCTAACCCTCTGACAATGGGTTACCCCTCCTTCTTTGCAGTAACCCTACATAGCTGTGTGGTTAACTGCTACTGAGGAAATTTCTACCCCCTTTCATTAGTCTCCATATTAGGAGACACAGGCTGGGGAACCAGCCTCTCAGTGGTTTCCACAATGGCTTCTATGGGGTCTGGGGAACTACAATTTTTTCTCACCGCTTGGCTATGGGTAACTGCACACACCATGCCCTGTTTGAGATTGTTGCCAAGGATGACATCAACTGCTAAAGTTTTGGCTATGGCCACCTGTTGCACAGTTCTCCCTGATTCACCCCAGTCTAGGAGAACACTAGTGAGTGGCAATGTTTTCATCTCACCATTGAACCCTTGTACAGTTACAAATTTATTGGGTATAAGCTGACCAGGCTCTACCAGATCCCCTTTTACCAATGTCAGGGATGCCCCTGTGTCCTTTAACACTTGTGTCTGTATACCATTCACCATGACTGGATGCATGTGTTCCCTCATGTTCACAGGCATGCTTCTAGGGACACATAAACAACCCACTTCTTTCCTAGCCCCATTTTGCATATTGCTTGTCCTTTTGGGACACTGTCTGGCAATATGCCCAGTTTCTTTACAGATCCAACATTCATTTAGTTTCTCAGAGAAATCTTTTCTTTGAAACCTGGGGCTAACTGGTTTTGGTGGAGGCAGTGAGGGTTTTAGCTGCCCTGAAGGTGCGCTGTTCCCTTTCTGCACCGCCACACCCACCCCATTCACTCTCAGAGCAGGTCTATACTTGGAATAGCTGTCTGAGAGTTCAGTAGCCTCTTGCACTGTTTTAGGATCTCGGTCCTCCAGCCAGGTTTTCAGCTCTGCTGGGCTACCCCCAAAAAACTGCTCTAGCATTTTCAATTTTATCTTCAGAGTTTGCTTCAATTTCTTCCCACCAACATTTTAAACACTAACGTTGTTTTGTGGCTAGCTCCTCATAGCTCATGTCAGGGCTTCTCCTGAGCTTACAGAATTTAGCTCTGTATACTTCTGCAGTTAAATCAAACTTTTTTAAAAGTGCAGCTTTAAGTTTGCTGTAATTATTACTGTCCTCATTGTCCATTTGACCCAGTGCATCCCCGAGCTTTCCTGGTAAGTAGCGGGGATTGCTGGAAACTCCAGGACCCTCTAGGAATTTTTGCCTGAATACAAACTTTTTCAAAGGAATTTAAAAAGGCATCCATATCCTCCCCTTCTTTAAATTCAACTATCAATTTGTAATTTAATTTGTAACCCAGTCCTATAGTTCCAGTTAAACCCATGCCACTTACCTGCTCTGGTGCTGGTGGTTGGAGTCATAACTTCTCCAGTTCATGTTGCTTCTGGCGCTCACGCTCTTCACGGTCCATCTCTCACTGTTCTCACTCCCCTCTTCTCCTCTGCAGCTCACTGGTGCTCATGCTCTTCATGGTCTGCTTCTAACTGTTCTTGCTCCCGCTTCTCCTCTGCAGCTCATTTCTCTTGCTCCACTTCTTGACGTTCTCGCTCAGCATCTCTCTGGAACTCCAGCTTCATTCTGCGCAACTCAGTCTGCAGCCTGATTGCTTCTGGCTCCAGAATGCTGGTGACTTTCCCCTGCTGCTGTGGTCCTTCGCTTGCACTGGCCCTGCTGTCTTCCTCACTGGTTCTGGACACTGCACTGGCCGCTGGTCCCTCCACACTCAAGGTTTGGTCCTTTACAGTCACAGTCTATGACTCGATGCTCTGGGCATCTGCTGCCATCAGGGCATCCACGAGCTTCTGCTTGCTGGCTCTCCCCTCGTGCAGGACTCCTTTGTCCTGGCACAACTGCCTTAAGTAGTCTGCAGTGTGCCCACTGTAGTTGGAAGCCATCTTCTTCCCTAACTATGGCTACTCTATCTTACACTTTGAAAAAAAATAAAACAGGTAGGAACTTGACTGTAAGCAAAATGATAAGAGTTTTGTTTGATATAGTTTTGTTTCCTTTTGTTTCCTTTTTAATAATGAATCACTGCCTTATTTTGCAAGTGAGCTATACAGTATTAAGCTGACACACTGAACAATTAAAGCTTGTGTTACCAATTTTATTGCACTGCTGCTAACCAAATTTGTCACAAACGCACTCCACAGGTCAGGCCCTCTGCTCCCATAGTGTCAACATCAGAGTGCAATAGTGTGAACAGGTAACAGACAGGGTAACCCTCCTGTCTGCTTTTGGGTCCAAATCACCTTTAGCCTCAAGTTCTGGGGGGATTCAAACTGTGAACCTTATGCTGGCGTACCCAATGTACAGGCTCAGATAATACCCTCTTTGGGGATTGTGGTACAATCTTTCACCAGGAGCACCAAGCCAGGCTTCCAAAATGAACCCTTAAAACTCTATAAGAGACCTTAGGTATATTCTTACCTTTTTCCAGTTTAGTAACACCATCAAGCTGTTGAACAATTTTGTCAGTCTTAACCCTCTATATGTCACATGCAAAAAGAACTGTTAGACACCCAGGCAGTCTTTCAAATAATAGGTACTTTACTAAAAGATGATAAAAATATAAAAAATGTAAACACAGAACAATATATCAAAGAGCATCACAATCACATAAAAGAAAAACAAGGAAAACTACAGAACAAACTCCTACCAACATACAGTTAGATATTTTCTATCTAATGAGTTACCTCTTTAAGCAAGCAATAATACCCAACAGGGTGGGTGGTATTGGGCAATACCAGACCACCCATGGGCGTAATGAGGCCCGACACCGCAGGTACTGCTCATACCACCCACCCTGGAGAGTATTATTGCACTTAGGAAATGGGCTAACATTCATATTTTCATTTAAGAAATAAAAAATGCAAAGAGAACAGTAAATTAGTTGTATTAATGATAGTAAAGTTGTTTTAGTGTAAAATAGTCCCTCTGCTGGCACATTCGAGAATAAAGGGCACTGCAGTCTATTGCTTCCCCACTGAGAAGTTCTCCTCTCCCCCCAATCCAGAAACTGAATTGTTTCACTTTGGAAAGTAATCTGCCCCCCCCCCACCCCAGTTAGCCTGTGGTCATTTTCTTGTTTGTTTGTTTTTTGCTGACATGCATCCATACGTTATTGCATTAATGTTAGAGTGATTATATTTTCAACTATAAGACAGAAAGCACATCCAGGTAAGGAATGGCATGGTGGGGAATCACTGATGGGAGTGCTTAACAATGGGAGGGGGTCACGGGAAAAGCATTGCTCTGGGAGGTTGCTATTCTTAAGATGGGACATGCTGCAGCTTTGTTGCATCTCAGTTTTTTAATTTTGCTGACAGCTGTACGTTAGCACAAACCCCTCCCCCGCCGAATCACGAAAGGACAGTGCTGTATGAAATTGGGCAACAGATGAGAGAACAGGTACATTTTTTATAAAATACTTAAACAACTTTGTTTTCTTTTTATCAGCAGGGGAAAGATGACAGGATAGTGGAGCATGAGCCGTTCAGTAAGGACAGTGGCATTTGGTCTAGAGACTCGGGCACGAGAGCAAGGTTGGGAGACTGATACTGTTAAGCGTGGTTGTACTCAGTGTCTCCAACTGCTAAGTAACTACTGGAGTTTTTGTTATGTTCTTTTGATATATAAATATGCTCAGTTTTACATTTGTTAGGTTTCAGTCAGAGGACTATGTGAGAGGTTACCGAATGGTGTCAGAAGTAGCGCTGGTTATCAGTGTGGAGTGCTGTAAGATCCACAACTAATTTTTATTTACAAATATTTTTTTCTTCATTTATTACACAGATTACATAGATTGTTCAAGCTGTGTTAGACTTGCGTCCATATTTAGCTTGCCTTGATATTTATATTATTTCATATTTATTTGTGATACACCGGTCAAGCCCAGTTTTAAATGCCTCTGTGGAATTACTCATGACCACCTCTGTTGGTAAGCCATTCCATAAAGAGGCGACACTAAGGCTGAACCAATCTCTACGCTTTTGCAGATTCCATTTCTCCATGGTTAACTGCTGTGGATGGCCCCTAGTTGGGTATATTCCATGCTTTAGTGTTAACCCATATTTATTCGCTGTTGATACCTTCTGTAGTGCTTTGTGAACCATGCACATATCCTCACGTACTCTTCTGTATTGGAGAGTGTATAGGTCTAATTCCTTTAATCTTTCTCGGTACATGAGTTTGTGTCAGCCTGATATTACCTTTGTTGCTCTTTTTTGAATTTTTTCAAGTTTAATGATATCACTTTTTTATATGGTGACCAAACCTGTGTCCCATATTCCAATTGAGGCCCAACAGGGCTTGATACAAAGGCAGTATCCCCTCCCTGTCCCTACTACTGATATGTCTAAGAATATAGTTCAAGTTCTGACTTGCCTTACCTGTCATTATACTGCAGTGCTCACTAAACTGAAGGTCTGGAGTTATTATTATTCCTAGGTCTCTTTCCTTATTGGTAACTGGCAAATCTTTGTTTCCTATAGTGTATTGAATGCATAAATGATATCTCCCCATGTGCATAATAGCACACTTATCTACATTCAGGGGCAGTTTGTATTTAATTGTCCAATTGCAGATCTCATTCAGTGCCATTTGCATAGTTTGTCCATCCCCAGCATTGTTTACTGTTGCCCCTAATCTACAGTCGTCTGCAAATTTTGTAATCCATACATTGGAGTGCGAGCACTGAATGGTTGCCACATATGCATTGAAAAGACAAGGACCCAAGACTGAGCCCTGGGGAACCCCGCTAGTCACCCCCACCCAATCTGACTTAACTCCATTGACCACCACTCTGTCTTCTATTAGCCAGCTATTCACTCACCCAGTTGATTATATTTAGGCTTAATTTATTTGACTCCAGGATGCCCATTAACTCTTCATGTGGTAGTTTGCCAAAAGCTTTAGAGAAGTCAAGGTTAGCCACATCCACTGAATCCCCCCCCGGGTCAATTGCCTTACCTGTTCATAAAAGGTAAGCATATTAGTTTGGCATGATCTAGCCTTAATGAACCCAAGTTGTGTTATATCCTGTAAGTTGTTCTCTTCTAGGTGTTTGATTATAAGTTCCTTAAGTATGCCTTCCAAAACCTTGCCCAACACCGAGGTCAGTCTCACCGGTCTAAAATTATCTGGTTTGGTTCTGGGTCCCTTTTTTAGGACTGGTACCACCAATGCCTCCTTCCAGTCCTGTACCACCTCCCCTCTATCTAAAGATAGCTGAAAAATATAGTCAAGTGGCGGTGCTATATAATCAGTGATTTCTTTCAGTACCCTAGGATGCATTCTGTCTGGTCCTGGGGATTTATTAGTGTTAAGATTCTTCAATCTCTCTCTGACTTCCTCGACTTCCACTTGTATTCCCCCTTTTTCAGATTTGGTTTTAATTTTTAAATTTCCCGATATTTTAGGGCTAAACACCGAACAGAAGTACTCATTCTGAATGTTGACTGTTTCCCTATTATCTGCAGTTTTACCTTCATTATTCATATATGGTCCTATGCCATTTTGTCCAAGTTTATTTTTACTAATGTGCACATAGAATAATTTGTGATTATCCTTAGTTTTGTTTGCCAGTGTGAGTTTGTATGCAGCTTTAGCTGTTTTAATAGCCCTTTTTATTTCTTTGGCCAGTTCCCTATATAACAGCATCCCTTGGGAGTCCCGCGTGCCCCTCAGTAATTTGAAAGTTTTATTTTTCTTTTTAATCAGTTTTTTAATGTTATTATTGAACCATCCTGGTGTTACCCTTTTGTTATCATATTTGGTTCTGCTAGGAATATGTATGGCTACCTCCTTGGATATTTTATCTAATAATATACCCCATGCTTTATCAATATTTCTATCTTTGTACTCAGCCTCCCAGTCCCAAACTCTCATGCCATCCTTTAGTGATACAAAATCTGCCTTACTAACATTTAATATTTTGGTGGATCCTGTACTAGCATGTTTAACTGGTGACTCCTTAATGAAAAATCTTACTGAGCAATGATTACTAGTACCTAATGGTGTGCTTATTTCAATATCCCCTACCCGCTCACCAATATTCGTAAATATAAGATCAAGAATATTATTAGCTCTGGTACCCTGTAACACCTTTTGTTCCATACCAGCATTAGCCATAGCCTCTAGGTATTGTTTTTCAATGATGGAGCCTCCTTCAAGATTTATCCAGTTTATACCAGGTAAGTTAAAATCTCCCATAATTATGTTATTTTCAGAGGGCTCTAAATCTGAAATACATTTGAGTATTATATTATCAGTCAGAATTGGACAAGAGGGAGGTCTATACACAATGCCTAAGTTAATCTTGGCTTTATTTTGTGGTAATAATTTAACCCATAGCATCTCTACATTGTTAGTTTCATGAGCAATTTCTACACTCTTTATGGTATCATTTATATATGGCAATGCCTCCCCCTTTTCTGTGTTCCCTAGATTTGGAGTATAGGTTAAATCCTGGGATATTTTTCCCATGTCTATCCCCCTCTTCCCACCATGTCTCCGTTATTAGGGCTAAGTGTATATTTTCTTGTACTAGTATATATTTAAATTCTTCCATCTTGTTTACCAGGCTTCTGGCATTTAATAATGTTCCTTTCTATGTTTTGAGTGATGCTTCCTTACCACCCAATATGTTGGTTATGTTATTGGGAATCTTTCCCTTCCCTCCCAGTTTAAATGGAGCTTGATTACCTCATTCATTTTTTACCCAGTTTACTTGTACCGATTTTATTTAAATGGAGTCCATTTTTATATAATGCCTTACTTTGAAATGTTGTAAAATTGTCCATGTATCCAATCTTTTGACGACTACAGAAATGTCTTAGCCAGTTATTCCTCCTAAGGATATCTTTGTTTTTGTAGGCATTAACACTACGGGTGGGTGGACCGACCCGCCAAAAATCAGAACCCCCCCAGGTCCATTCGGGTCCGACGGACCCATATTAATAAGGGTCAGCTGCTAATTTGTGCTGAGTTCGGGTCTGTTGTCCACAATTGCTTTTTCTGCATTTGATAAAAAGCACTGTACCTTTCAGCACTTCCACTCTTAACCAGTAGATGGAGCAATCCACCAGAGCCCGGCCAGCCAGCAGTCACCAGTTAGCCACATTTCAGGTCATATGACTGGCTGGCTGGCAATGGCATCCTCCTGGGCTGGTATCAGGTACTGGCTTCTGCTTCATGGTCATAGGAGAGACAGCAGGCAAGGCGCATCAGGAGCAAGTGAGTCACCGGCTCATGAATGAGCGCACACAACCAAAGGGCAGAGAAAGCCATTTGTGAGTAAACAGTCAGAGAGAAATGATGTGTTGCTTGCTTTTGTGCTTTATTTTGAGCTTCTCAGTGTTACCAGTTTAAAAAAAAAAACACATTACACTGATAACACCTGTCTGTGACTAACATCTGTGCTGCCCTGTAATAACTCTTAAAAATAGCGTGCTGCATTTAAGGAACAGTAAAAGTTTAAAAAATATATATATATATATATATATATATATATATATATGGGGATGGGGGAATCGAAGTGAGAGGTAGAACGTTGTGTGGGTAGGGAAGGGGACATCTGAGGCTTCTGGTTGTGGGCCAGATGGAGAGATATATATATTTATATACTTTAATAAGTTGGCAAAAAAGAAAGATAAAAAAGGAAATATATTAAAGTGTTTTTACTGAGTTCATGTGGAGGTTGGAGGAATTGTTATTACCAGTCTGAGGGCAATCAAATTCTGATCTAAACCTAAAATACAAATAAAAGTATTACTATAGTTAAAAAAAGGAAAGGTCTTGTAAAGTGGATGAAGTGGGAGTGCGTGTGTGGCTGTGAGGCTAGAGGACAAAGGAATTTGAGAACAGCTGAGGAGTAAAGAAAAATACATACTGGACAAAGCTTTTTTTTAAATAAATAAACCTAGATACTGTCAGTGGTGGAAGGGCAAGTGTATTTGTGAGTCTGAGCCTGTCCTGAGAGGATAGAGGAACTTGAAAACAAGAAGAGGACTAAATATTTAAATGAAAAAACATTTTCTTTCCTGTGTCATTAAACAAAAATAAACCTAGCTAAGGTGGTGGAAGGGGGAGTGTGTCTGTAAAGTTGAGCCTATTCTAAGAGGACAGAGGATCTTGAGAACAAGTGAGAGGACTAAATATAAAAAAAAACAGGAAAAAGTATTTCCTGTGTCCATCAAAAAAAAAATGTGAATGGGATTCCTCGTCTGAGGTCAGACAGGTCACTTTACAGTTATAGCACTGGTACTAAGGCAGGGAACAGAAAGAGGTCAACTGCATGACTACCATATTCAATTGACCAGCACAACGGTGCTATAAACTCACAATTTTCATTTCCTGAAATGCTGTTTACAATTCTATTTGTGTGTCACAGATCTCAGTGTCGTTTTATGCAATTATATAGCAGCTTTGCAGTTTTCATCACATTTTACAAAAGGTTCTGATTTGAATCAGAACAAATCAAAACTTATCAGGACTTTGGCCTGGATCCTGATCCTGATAATAAGGGTCAGGACCTTTTCGGGGTCCGCCCATCCCTAATTAACACCCCATGTTGGTAATATAGATGATATTATAAATTCTGCCCCTTTACTTAATAATCTGTCTACAATGTGTTTGTAGCTACACTGGATGGTCGTGATGTTGCTTTTTCCTATATCATTAATTCCAACATGAAGAATAACCATAGGATTATGTGTCCCCTCCATTAGTCCCTCCATTAGTCCATCTATATCAGTTAGCCTAACTCCAGGAAGTGTACTCACTACTGTATTCTCCTTTCTACCATTACATATGATGGAATGTGTTCCCCGGGTGATAGAATCACCTATAATGAGGATATCCTTTTTTATGTTGGTTCCATTCTAAATGGTCTGTTGGTGCATCAGAATCTGTATTCACTTCCTGCAGGACGTCTACCTTCAAATCCTCAGGGTCTATATTCATGCTAGCATTTACCAAATCTTGTTGTCGTAAGAGGCTCCTGTCCTCTGGAGATTGGACCACTACATTAACAATGTTTTGAGCTGCCATTTCCTCGAGTCCTTCATTCTTACCATCCTCAGTTAATATCTCATATTTATTTGGAGTAATGAAGGATTCCTGTACAGATCTGTATCCTGTTTTACTTTGCCTTTACTTCTGTTTTTAACTGGTTCCCAAGTAACAGAATCCTCATTGGAATTTAGGGGCCTAGGTTGCTGACTAGGTGTACTTATCTGGATGTTTTGCTCTTGCGTGGATATATTATACTTCATAGTACCCAGAAACTTTTCTAAATCATTAATGTCTTTATGAACCTCTAGTCTTTGTTGTAGTTTGATAATTTTCTCCCTTAACTTATCAATCATTATACAGTTATCACAACAGAATTCCTTGCATTTAATTCCTTCTGTGTACATATTGCATTTGGTACACTGTTTTTGAAGTTTCTTTGCCTTGGCCATTGATTGGGCCATAGTTTCCTACTGCGCGGTTTAATTAATTATACAATGGGCCACAAAACACAATGTAAATTCTCTATCCTGATTGGCTGACTCGCACCCCTCTCCCGTTGTAAAATCTACAATCACCCCACGGGAAGAGGTGCCAGCCGCTGATCAACTGCATCAGGATGTCCCCCGAAATCACTCCAACAGTCACCAACACAGCACTCGGAAAGACGACGAAAATCCGTACTTGATAGCGACCAGCAAATTGAGTTACCAAATAGTTACTACAACAGGAAACCGCACACCTCGGATGAAATTTAAACCGCGGCTTTCTGCCATGTTCATTGCTATTTCTTTCATACTCTCTTCTGTCCCACACGCACAATTTTCAACATTTCCCAGCCCCTCAAAAACACACTGCAACCAGCAATGCTAACTCAGTACAGCGCATGCACAGTAGCAGCGCGGCTCCAGCAACCAGGGAGTATTTTTTCCCAGCGGAACAATAAACACAGTAAAATATAGCTTAAAATGAGTAAAAAACTTTTATTTACTATTTTTACTATGTACTAAAAATAGGGACATTGTATAATTGCAATATACCTAAAAGGGGTGTTGAGTAGGATTTACTCACGCCTGGTGTGTTGTTGGTCACTTCGCTGCAGCCTCATGACCGAACAGCACCCCAGGGCGTGGGTAAATCCTGGCATCACCAACACCCTCTCATGGTATATTGCTTAAATAACTAGTTATTATACAAGATGCAATTACCTACCCCCAGTTGGACTGATGTTGTGTGTTGGTGGTTTAGAGATCTGGCTGCCTGGATAAATCTTTTTTTGTTTTTATATTTTGTTTATTTCCTTTACAGCTGCTACTCTCTGGCCCAGCTCCCTGTCTTCCTTGGCAGACATGGCAGACACACACTGATGCTCGTGTCTCTGCATGTGTCTCTGCGCACGTGCCTATGAGGTGCCCCACTCGCTCAGGGCTCAGGCTTATAGTGTGGCTACCGGAAGTAGCTGGATTCACCTCCAGTCTGTTGGTGTTATTCCACAGCCCCTGCAACCTTTGTTTAATTAAAATCACACAATACACTTAAAATGACTGTGTACAGAGCTCATCCACCTCATGCAGTGAATAATTCTGACACCCACGAGCAGTATTCACAGCCTCAACTGCCGAAAATGCAGTCCCATCCGAGCCCCTCCAAGTTGCGGTCTCGGCTCCCTTTTGTCACACAGCTAATTTCACCAGCTTCTGTTGCTAGGCAATGGCCTCGCAACTTACCACCTCTCCCCAGAGGTTCGTTCAACCAGGGGTTCTGTAGCAAGAACCTAGTTTAATATTCCATCAAACAAAAAGAATACTGCAACGCACTTAGAGCTGAATTCCCTCAGTGCCAATCTGATGCCCCACTCGCTCAGGGCTCAGGTTTATAGTGTGGCTACCGGAAGTAGTTGGATTCACCTCCAGTCTGTTTGTGTTATTCTGCAGCCCCTGCAACCTTCATTTAACTAAAATCACACAATACACTTAAAATGACTGGCAAGAGTAGTGACTGCTATTTCATGGTGTTGGGGGAGGCGAGAGACCTATTCACTTGCTAACTGTTTAAAAAAATGGTGGCAGTTTGAATTGTGTGCCCAGTGCGTCAACCAATAAGGAAGCAGGCTGGGCACAATGATACTTGCCTAGGCATGAGGCAGGTTTGGCCTGGCACTTTTTATTTGCTGGGTGTCTATTGAAAGTTAATGTACCCCCCTGGCAGGGGTACTAGCCAATGAGAGCCCAGCAAATAAAAAGCCCATTTTCTAAGTGCAGTTAGAGAACTGTGTCACTCTAGAGTCCCAAAATAATATGTCATTCCCCAGTTACAAGGATACATTTCAACTTCATCTCCCCACCTCCTTGGTGAGTCATCTAGCTCCTCTTTTTAGAATTAAAAATTCCAAGCACGATTTTGTAGCAGAAGGTATGTTACATAATGTCACATCAGAAGGAAAAGCATTTCCTAAATATGACTCCTTAATTAAACATTTTCTCTTTGATCTAGTGTGGTTCCTGTTACCAAGGCATATCACAGGGTTTTATAACTTTTAACACCATGTTGGTATCAATTTTCTTCCTATAGGGAACATAAAACTTTACAAGTCCTATAGTCTGGCAGCTGGGTCAGTTCTAATTAAAAAAAAAAAAACAGGAGACCTTTAATCAGGTCTCTCTAGTCTTTTTAATTACCTCCTGGTTTCAGGTCACATGTCACTGCTGACACCTTGATGTAGGCCAATTCTCACATCCTCTGGTCAGTTACATGTCTTGTAGCTTCACTGAAACCGGGGGGGGGGGGCACCCATGGAAGCACAGGATGTCTTATGTGAGACAATCACATACTATATTTTTATTTTACAAATATATAATAATCATAACCACCTGGCCAAGCTTCACACTTAGTACCAAAGCTAATTACAATACAGTATATACAGTTATTCATATAAACAACAATACAGAATAAATACAGTAGTAAGTATACATAAAATATAGTATTGGACACACAACATTACACAATAATACAAAAAAGAAACTACTTATTCATTCAGAGTACAGTCATGATTGTCTTCTTGACTATCCCATTCTTAAACCAGTTTTTAATCTCTCCTACATGTTTCTTACCATCATGAATCCTAAAGGTAAGTGGCAAAGTATTGCATATGAGAGGTCCCTTAAAAAAGTGTGATCTTCCCAGCTCTGATTTACATCTGGGTATTAGCTATTCTACCCCTTCGGCTAACCTCAACCCTTTTTTATTTCTCTAAATTGCAGTCTATCCTTAATGTAATCAGGAACCTCACATCTGAACCACTTGTTCTTATACATTAATACATGCAAGGATCTTCTATCACTCAAATTCAACCAGTCCAATGCTTTATATAATTCACATCGCTGGGTTATCATGGGAACATTAAGAATAAAACAAGCCAGTTTATTATAAATGGTATCCAGCCTATCCAACAAAAAAACAGATGCACCCACAAACATTAGGTTCCCAAAATCTCAGACTGGAACTACTGCAGTATTGATTACATGCTTCCTAACTAGAGATGGGTAAAATCCACAAATTTCATTCGAGAAATATTTTGTAAAATTCGCACATTTTGCAAAATATTTTACGGGTGCAAAATGCAAAATTCTGCTGGCAAAATGCAGAATTTTGCTCATGAAAAGCAGAATTTTGCCACTCGCAGATGAAATTATGCCATTTGCTGGTGAAATTCCGCATTTTTCGGAATGCGTGAATTTCGTGAAATATTTAATGCGGTGAAATTTGTGATGTCGCTAGAATTTCATAGGCGAAATTATATTTCAATGCATTTCTATTCCTAACTGGTTCAGACATACAATGTCTTATGCGATATAATGCTCCTAGGCATTTGCCAACTTATTTAATATTAATATTCCACTTGAGAGAACTATCCAGATGCAATCCTAGATACCTGTAACTCAAAACCTGTTTGAGAACAGAATAATCCAGAGTTCTCATCTGCAAGGTTGTTCCATTGGAGTGCCTTTATTTTTCTCTGGAAAACATCATAACCTGGGATTTTTTAGAATTTAGGACAAGCCTGCTATGTAAAAGAAAATTATGTAACTCATCAAAAGCATCCTGCAGCAGAATCTGGATTTGTATATCAGATGTGTCCCCTACATAAATAATTGTGTTGTCAGCATAAAGATGACAACTTATTTCTGAATTAGAAAGTTTAAATGTATTTATGTATAAGTTATATAAAGTAGGGCCTAAAATGGATCCCTGTGGGACACCATATACAATTTGCGCAAGGTTTGATTCACACCCATTAATGGCTACCAACTGTAGCCTACCCTTTAAATATGCTCGAAACCACTCCACCACATTTTTCAGATATCCTGGTGATCTTGAGCCTGGACAGGAAGATGTCATGGTCTAGCATATCAAATGCTTTTGATAAATCTATATGAATCACCCCCACTGACATCCCCCTGTCCAGGCTCTCACTTATGTCACCTGTAACTTAAAGCACAGCCGATGTAGTACCATTCGGGGTCTAAATCCTGACAGATATTTATTAATTATTTTCCATTTCTCAAGGAAGTCCTGTAGTTGTTTAGCCACCAGACACTGAAATACTTTGGCAATTGTAGGCAAAAGAGATATAGCCAGTAGTTTTCCAATTGGTTTTTATGTCCTGATTTAAAAATTGGTACCACCTTTGCTGTTTTCCATTCTATAGGAAACTCTGTCTGTATCAGTGACATATTATACATTTCAGACAAAGGATATAACAGGTACCATATATTTTAGTAGGATATTACTGTAGAGTACAGTCCTCACTCCAGTATCCTACGATAACTCCCATGGCTTTTGGATAACACAGAAAGAAAATACCACTGGGTAGCATAGCCAGTGTATGCGATGTGCCCTTGCAGTGCTGCCCACCATTTGGCCACCATAGGATACTACCACAATGGTCTCTGGTGCAAGTGTACATCATAGATATGTAGGGGATTGACAGAACTATGTGGTAAACACTGTACAAGTTTGTTGGACAGTCCGTTCTGTTTTGTGTTTTCATGTAGTGCACACCATAGCTGCCAGTATGGGCAGGGTATGTGACAGTGTCTTGTAATTGTTTCTGCTGCCACAGCAACACACTGTTCTCCACTTGTGTATGCCACTGGATATTGCATTCCATTGGATATTCATGTACTACCTGAGAGAGTCAGCTGAAGATCCATACAACCCAGTGAAGGATGTGGACATGCACCATGCTTGTGGGGGTATTTGGTGGACATATGGAAGGTGGGTCTACTAATATCCAATAAGAGATAGTTCCACAGAAGGTCTTGGCTCTCCATGGGTGGTTGCCCCCTTTGCAGTCCGAGCACAGCCATCCGACCATCCCAGTATGTTATGTGCTGAGGATTCCCCCAGCCACACATGCCTGTTATCCTCCTGCAGTGATGTGGCTGAGAGTATGGCCACAGTGCCTGTGTACCATGGTGCAGTGTGGCACACCTTGCCACAAAGACCCCCTGCCCAGTGTCAGGGCTACTCCACAGGGCACCAACTCCACATTCTAATCCCGGCCATGGGGTACTGGGGGGTCACAGACAACTGGAGACAGGGTGGGCACCATACCCAGCTATGGTCTGTGGGCAAGCCACACCTCCTGGCCCATGCCAGTCCCTCCAGCTGACCACTGACTCGGGACACGGATGGCACATGAGGCTGTTAGATCACCTTTTTACTGGTCTAACTCTTGCAGCCCGTGTAGTTTGGGGGGTTTGAGAATCCCGATGTAGGAGATGTGACAGCCCCATCATGGCACAAGCTCCCTACCACCATGGTGCAGTTATGCATCTGCCGTAAGCACAGCATAAGGCAGTCTGGCATAAGGGGCCCCAGTTCTGCTGCAATCAAAATCAAACTACTAGCTACTTCAGCAATCTCTAAGAACTTGACCAATCATTTAATGTGTTTTCCAAACTAAATACACTTTGAGGCCTAAGGGGGTTGACAATGTCCCTTTAAGTGAAGCACATAGCTTTCACGAGGGTCTGAGTGGAAGAGAACAGCAGTATAGGTTACAGGAAACATTAAATGTGCAATATAAGTAAAGTTAAAAGAAACATTAGGCTATTGTAACCACAGAAAGACAAACAAGAAGTATTTAAGTGCATCATCTGAATATGCCATTCAGGAGATAAATTACAGTCAATGTAAACAGAATTTATCAAAACAGCTGTATGATTTCTGCAGATATATAAAAAGTGAATATTTAAAGTGGATACTTTTCTTACAGGATCTGCCAATAGACTTCAGATGACTGGAGCATTGCAGGCACAGGACTTTTTTTGATTGATCTTTTAAATAACATGCACACTGGGCCATGCTAAGGACTTTGACTCAGTCTCCAAAGTGGTAAACAACACTACTGGAACCGTTAAAGTGGTTGTGCAGTGCTCAGGCTATGCTTCTCGTGAGACCTTCAAAAGGTTCATTATACAACCCAGTGAAACTCCCATATGTCTGTGATTGAAAGGGTATTTAAATTTCCATACTCCTACTGCAATCGGGTGACTGGTTGCAAGTATACACTTAAAGAGATCAGTATCAGTGGCTCAGCAGATTTCACACTTGCCTCTAAGGCTGGAAGATCAAAGGGTTACAGGTTCTAGCCCCACACCAGGAACTTGGGGTAATATCCCAATACTGACACTATAGTGCAGTGAGGCAGGAAGATCAAAAGGTTGTGGGTTCTAGCCCCACAACAAGGGGTAATATCCCAATATTGACAATATAGTGCAGTGAGGCTGGAAGATCAAAGGTTTGTGGGTTCTAGCCCCACACCAGGAACTTGGGGTAAAATCTCAATACTGACACTATAGTGCAGTATGAGGGGGGCGCTGCACTTCTGAGGTGCCGTATTTTGGAAGAGACGCTAAACTGAGGTCCTGTCTACTTGTTCTGGTGGTTGTTCAGGTGGATGTTAAAGATTCCATGGCACTTCTCGAAAAAAGTTGGGGAATTTCCCCGATGTCCTGCCTAAATTTCCCCTATGCACTGAAAATACCACAAACAGTTTACTTTGTTCTATTTATTAATAATGCCAGTGAAGCTCTGCAGCATGCAAACGTATATCTCTATGCAGATGACATGGTTACTTACTACAGTATGTTGGTCCAGATAATTTTTATATATATATATATATATATATATATATATATATATATATATATATATATATAAAATGGGTAGGGGAAATTCCAGCAATATCATTAGCTGTACAGCATCACATGACCGTGCGTATATCAGAGTGCGACCGCACACCTGAACTTTTACCCCCCTTCAAAATAATTTTGACATTTTATAAGATAGATAAACCACTCTGAGGTGTGTGGTCGCGTTCTGATATACGAACACCTTGGGTGGTTGATGCACTTGGCCTGCGGCCTCGTGCGTAACAACGCACACCAAGGCGTGTGTATATCAGAGCGACCGCACACCTCAGAGTGGTTTATCTATTACATATATATATATATATATATATATATATCTTTTGCATCTCCACTGTCACCTGTGCCTGCCTTTGGGCCTTTGATCTGGCTGCCCCTGCCCAATCTGCTGCTCCACCCACCATCATGCTGGTGGGGATCTGCACAGACCAGGGCCCAAGAGCACTGGGGGCTGTCACATACAGCAGCAGAGAGACATAGGCTTTTCTATGTTTTCTCCCCCCAGTTCCAGAACTGTGGGGGCATGGCAGGTGCATGCATATGGAGGTGTGCATGTGCTCCTGAAAGCACAGCCTCTACCACCCTCCCGACATTACATCAGTTCCCTAGACCTCTGCTGTGACATCCAGTCTTCACTGGGTGTCAGCCAAGAGTGAAGAAACTCACCACCCCAGTCTGAGAGAAGAGAGCTGCCTAGTGGCCACTTGATCATCTCCCAGCCCTCCCCTCCACTGACCCTTGGCTACCAGAGTTTGTTCCCAAACTCAGGTCGCTGGCATGGCATGAAGTAAGGCACTTGTTCAGCACCTCAACCCTCAGCACCACCGGGCCAGTTTGCTGCAAGCTAATTTTGACAAAATTCAGATCAATTGTGTTGAGAGTAAGTTGTTGCTAAATTTAAATAAAATCAAGCTATGGTTTTTGGTTCTATCAACAGTGCAGAGTCAGAGAATAATGAGTTGTCCATTAAGAGAGTAATTCAGTTGTGTTAGAAGTAGTGGACAGGTATAAATACCTTATTTTTTTTATTGAAGGAATCGGAATTGCAACCTTTGAGTTAAGGACTTCTTTGCAAAGGCTCCATGTCATATATACATTACATACATGATATACATACATTACAAGAAATGACAAGATATACACTAATAAATATACAGAGAATATACCAGAAAACATACATTGCAAGTTCAGAGACAGTATATACAATAAGAGGCATATAGTGAGGACAAGTTACAGTTTAAGGGTGAAAAGGACCAACCCATGTCAAATCATTAGAAGTCCAGCACGTACGATAACAATATACAGAAATCAAAAGGTTATAGTCACAGGCAACGGGGAGAAGGACTAAGCACAGTCACAGTTGGGAGTTGGAGAGGATTTCAGCATAGAGTAGGGTTTTAAATGGGCCTAGTTGTTGTTCCTGGGTGATGGCCAATGGCATTCATTCAACAGAGGGGGGCCCTGTAGTAAAAGGAGTGTTGGCCCAGAGAGGTCCTGCAGTAGGGTACAGAGAGGGGGGGGGCTAGCAAGGAGCTCCATGTAGACCATGGCTGAGAGGAGGGCTGAACAAGGTGGTGGAGACCTGGGGGGGTTTAGGGCGAGCTTCTTAGCAAGGAGACAGGTCTGGTATCTGAGTCTGCCTTCAAAGTTAAGCCATTTGGTGTAGCTATAGATCTCATAGGTGTGTGTCCAATGGTTGCATCCAGTGACTAACCAGCAGGCTTTATTTAGGGAGATCATGATTTGACACAGGGCAGTATGTAAAGCCTAGTTCAACTCATGTATTATCTCGGAACTTCACATCTCATACCTAATTAGCAAAATTCACTCACGGTTTGTGGCACTGTATAGAGTGCACTGCACACTTTCCTGTGAGGTGAGACTCTGAGGTATAAACATTATCACACCTTTTATTGACTATGGTCTATGGGAAACTGGCTGTAATCCCACTTGGAATATTTGATACTATTCTCATTGTATGGCAAGATTTGTGACAGGTGCCCCCTATGACACTGATAAGTGTGTGTTTTATGATATGTTATAGTGGTCATCCCTTAATGTAAGAAGAAGTGCACATGTTTTAAAGTTCCTATGCCTTTGCATAAAATAGAAAGTCTCAAGTTATTTCACTGAACTTTTGCCCATAAGAGCAATCAGGCTGTGGTCCCCTCAGGCCATATACTGAAATGGCTGGAAAAAAGGAGGTAGAAGCCTGCTGTTGTCATTGGTAATTTCCCTCTAGGTATGACAATTTTGTTGTCGATAATTTTATAAGTGTGGTGTGTGCGCTAGTATTGTATGCTATCATTCAGCGTGCTTTAAATGTTACTTAATGTTATTGTAACAATGTAATGGAACACAGAGTTTTAGGATGTAATTAGAAATGAGCTTTTAGCTCATGATTTGTCATCATCCTGTTTATATTTTAGTAAACAAACTTTTGGTTGATTGATTGTAAAAAGAAAAAGAAGCACCAAACTATGAAATGGAACAAACATGTAGACAGCGGAAGCCCAGCCTCCATTATATGACTCTGGAAGCTGATATCCCAGCCCCTCTACCACCACCATCCTGTCAGCCCAGTAAGTCAAGGTTTTCACTGAAAAAATTTGATATAAACTTTACTCCATGCTTCCCAGCTGCTTCAATAGAAAAGCTGCTCAGAGGTCCTGGGAGGATATGGTATTTATTCAGCTTTTACTATAACAGGTAGTGTCCCATGGAGACTGTGATCTCTTTTGCAAGGGTGGCTTGGATACATTTCTGGATATGCAAGTCTGAACTGAACAGAAACATGTATTATTTGTTGTAATTATAAGGTTAAGAACATTTGCATCACAGTGCCTTTACAGGGTGAACAACACAACTAGCAGGTTCTTCAAGTTACAAGTGAAAGCAATAAGGCTTGACAGGAGGCTCATTATTGCAAGATAATGGCATGCCTTAGGAAAGAGCTCTGTGGAATCAGAAAATTCTGAATTTGTGGAGTTGTGATCCAGAAACAAATGGTTTGATACCTTTTACTGGACCGACATAGATGAAACAAAATAAAACAGTGCCTAAGCTTTCGGACCAACCAAGTTCTTCCTCAGAATCTTATGTAAGTTGTTTGGAAAATCACATTCTATCAACACCCTGATCATACATAAAAAAAAAAACAGAAAGAATTCTTATTGGTTTAAAATACCTTTTTTAAACCATAACTGATTTTTAAATGCAAGGAACCAGTTTTGTCAGCAAGCTGCTATGAAGCACGACCAAGGTCAAATGTCAACAGAGGCAGATAAGAGGAATCCTTCGAGAGGCCAGACAGTTTCACTAACTTACGTTATGAATGAGTGATTGTGTTATGTGAATACATTCTTAATTAAACACAAGACCTTTAGATTTAATATTCACTTAAGTACATGTTAAAAATGTGATAGTATTCCATGTTAAAAACTATAAAACAGAAATGTTCTATCTATGGCAGTAGGTGGGTATAAAGAAAAGTTTCCCTGGTGTGAACAGACTGTTTCACACATTCAGTATTAAACCTATCTGGAGACAATTTATTAACTATATACTCAACCAGATAATATATACAATAAACATTAAAACCTTCAGTGCTATAACAAGATTTTTTATAAGCTATATCAATTGTCAGAATTAGTGCCCAATAAAAAAAAACCTACCAAAGACCCCCTAGTAAATGAGATCATGCATCCTAATATGTTTAGTGTTCAATAATGTGTCAGTATATAATCAACTACATGTACAGTAACAGTCTTAAGAATCTGAATCAAAAACTAAAGGAATTAACCCCTCCCCCCCCAGGTAACATCATAATATAGATAACTAGTTGGAAGGAAGTATAAATTCACTATGTATGTGAACCAAGAGTCCTAACACACTGTAACATCATAATGTCATGTACCTGAATATAAGCCTTACCTCATAAACAACAAGCCCAACCCCCACCCACCCCCACACACACACAAACCCCCCAAACCAACACACTATCCCTCTACCCCCAATATTTTTTTGTGAGAAACCGATACATTGATAACCAGTTCAAAGGGACCCTATAACCATACAATATTAAAAAAAAAACATACTGAAGTCCCATTATATGTCCATCCTTTGTACTTAAGGTCTGTGTAAGTTCAAGTAGGGCAATGTGTCATAAAACCCAAATCAATGTTCATGCCATCTTCGAGCATATTGAGAAGTAAAATAAGCCTGACCTCAAAAGCCTGTCTGTGTAGTGTATTTCTGAAATGTCCTTTTAAGACCATTACAGACGTATCTGAGATGGAGTGATCAGTCTGTAAGAAGTGCTGCCCCACTGGCTTTTCAGTTGTCTAGCTAGTATGTCTGTGCAAGTTCATTCTAGAGCAGAGAGGTTGCTCTATCTCTCCCATATATCCAGTTTGTGGACATCTCTTGCATTGAATGAAATAAACAACATTCTGTGACACACATGTATAATTCCCCTGTATCCTGAATTGTCTGTTTTGTGAAGTAATTACACAATCCCGCCTACTACTGCCTATCCTGCCTACCTTAGCTGCCAACCCAGCCCTAATAGTTGCCTTGCCTAACATAGCACTGTGTGACTACCCTCTGTTTTGCTACTCCGGTTGTTATTGCCTGTTACAATTGACTGTGACTCCAATGACCTGGTCTCTGAATTTTTGCTCAGAATGTAATTGTATACTGTATACTGTCACTCTTCCCCCAATTCTTTGTAAAATGTAGTGTATTATGTTAATTTCCCCTAATGCTTTGTACACTGTGCTATGTATACTGTTATATTGTTCTGTTTGCATTCTGTATAATTTTGTTTTCTGGTATGTATTTAATTATGCCATACTGTAGGCCCAGGTCGTGCCTGAAAACAATCCCCTGGATCAGTGCACCTACCTGGTAATCAAAGACTTAAATAAATAAATAAATAAATCTGAAGTGGAAATGTGCTCACAAGTCCTACATCTGGGGTGACTGCAGGGTCGTGTACCATTTAGTGTTATGGTATTCTGTTCTGGTGCAAGTCTGCTCCAAACAATCAGGTTGGCTAAATTTGATAGTTGTTTAAAATCTACTATTTATTTATTAAAAGAATTGGAAGAATCGGTAGTGGTACAGTAGAAGGTGGCTGTATTTTCCTGGTGGTGAACTGCAGGGCTTATTTGCAGCACCACATATTGGGGAAACTTCACTTGCTGTATTGTTGTACTTTGAGCGTTCTCTGGGGAGAGAGGTTACCAGGATGTCTCCTTGGTAACTGGTGGTCCATCGAGTGGAGCAGGCCACCAGACAGGCTCCTGCAGCACCAGGAGCACTGTGGGTTTCAGGAGGTCTGGAGGTCCTCTGAACCCAGGTTAAAACATTTGACTGGGGCAGCACAGGGGTTGTCATACACATCAGCTTGTTTCAAGGCAGTAACTGAGGCATATTTCTTGTGCCTTTTGGTTTAAATGAAACTTCTGTGTATTGTTTTTAATCTCATGCAGCCAGACGTGTGGCAGGATACTACTTCTGATTCGGGCACTATAAATAGAATGCCCCTAAGCGAGCTGGGTGAGTGCATGATTCCGTGTGCCGAGATGCATGCAGAGACGCGCATGTTGGGCGCGTGTTGGCTGTGTCAGCTGGGGATCTGGGTCAAACACATTGTGCAGGGTAAGAAAAAAAGTACAGTTTCTGAAGGGTGTCCTGGCTAGTAGAAATAGTCATGATGACAGGCACACAATACATAGGCAGAGGGGACATAATGAATTGTTGCATAAAGTGTTGCATGTTTGCAGCAGGGGACTTGGTTCCTGACTTTGTGTGTGACAAATGTATACTAATTGAAGTATTACAGAGAAAAATTGTTGTACTACAGCAGAGAGTCCAGCTTCTAAATGATATTAGTACTCCTGAATAGTATATTGATATAGCAGCAGGATAAATTGAGCAGAGTACTAATTTGCAGCACAACTAGGCAATATGGACTTTGAGTGTGCTGACTGAAGTTTCTCCTTTACCACCCCCCTCCATATAGGAAAGATGGCGGCAGCCAGGCTGGGCTAGCCGTCCGCTCCGTTCTGCTTTGCTTTGATCTGTGTTATTTTATTTTTGTTTCGGTGACAGTGTTTGCTATTTGTTCGCTATCCAAACCTAGGTCTTTTGTTTTAATGGTGTGATTAAGAGTCAGCTAAGTGCATGGTATGACCCATTTACTTTGATGCTGCTCCCTGGATTTGCTTCTACTTCTTGAAGCGTTTAGCGGGCTTTTTCAAATGCTTGGGGAAGTGGTGGTAGTTGCTTTTGGCCTCCGCTTCAGGGGAGTTGAGTGTTGGTCTGCAAGCCTATACATTTCAGGGGCTTGGTCCAATTCTGAATTCCCCGATTTGCTTGTTTTGGCAGCGACTTTGCACTGTGGGGTGGTGGATGGTAGGAGTTTCTGCCCCTGGATTAATTCTGCTGTCCTCTCCATTTCATCCAGCTCGTGCACGAAACCTTTGAATCTCGGACTTTTGGAATCCTGGTCTCCTGGATTACTTTTGGAGTGTTACATTCATATTTCTGCAGGGTTTATTCGGGACCTGTCATTTGTGAGCGATGTGTTCTGGATAGGTTTGATTTTATATCTTTCTGCACTTTTGCCGACTTTGGCATTGCGCTTGTGGTGTTTACTTTACCTGCATTGAGTGACTTGGTCCTGCTTGCTGTTGAAACTGTGGCTCCTTTGGGGATCTTGGGGGTTCTTGGCACTCACAGGGTTGGGGAGTGAGGCCGGTTGGAAGAGAGACTTAAGGAGCCTATTATGTATAGCCTCGAGGAAAGGAGGGAGAGGGGGGACATGATAAAAAATTTCAAGTACCTCAAGGGAATCAACAAAGTCCAAGAGGGTAGCATCTTTCAAAAAAGAGGTGTGCAAGAACAAGGGGGCACAATTTGAAGATAGGGAGGGGGGCGGCTTAGAGGTAATTTAAGGAAGTATTTTTTCACAGAGAGGGTTGTGGATGCATGGAACGGCCTTCCAGAGGAGGTTGTGGAGTCAAAAACAGTGGTGGAATTCAAGCATGCACGGGACAGTCATAACACAATTCTAGGGGTTGGGGGTAGGAAGAAGTAGGCTGCTGGTTAACTAGGATCTGCAGCTTATCCATTAGGTAGGAAAATGGGCAGACTGGGTGGGCCAAGCGGTCCTTTATCCGCAGTCAAATTCTATGTTTCTATGTTTCTATGTTCCTCTCTCCTAGATCTGTGGGGTGGCCAACCGGAGGGTTGGTTTGACTCACGATTGTAGTGATGTACCATTGCTTCTTTGAGATATTTTCCCCTATAAGTACCTGAAGAGTTTAGTGGGACCTGGGAGGACCTGTGTTGGAAATTTCTGAAACTGAAAGTCTGGACTTGTTGATTTCTGACCCTGTTGGATATTTGCCCCTGCATTATGAACTTTGTGAACAAATTGATTGGAAGCACTGTGTTTGACGCTTTGCTCCTTGAACGCTTCTGGACAGCAAGTACTTTTTAATTCCTGTGTATTACCAGCTTGAATTTCTCCTATTGTTAAGTTATTGTTCTTTATTTTTGGAAATCAATTCGAGCTGTGACAGGGCTCAGTAAAAATCTTTAATCTCACCCTCACAGCGATAAATGTGAGAGGTTTACCTGGAGGGTGGATTACCAAACTTTTTATTCTTTTGGAAATTAGTTGAGCAGTGAGAGTGCTCAGTAAAAATCTTTAAATCTACCCTAATTTTGATAAATGTGAGAGATTTATCTGAGGGTGGATTATGAAACTATTTTCCTTGTACTTATTTTGGTTTGTTTAGTTTATTACTTTGTATTGTATTTATTTATTCGTTAATTATCTGTAAGATCATCCCCATTGATATTTGTGAGAGATTTCTCTGGAGGGTGATCTTTCGGATTATTTCTATTTTTATGTTTATGTTTTTATAGTAGCATCAGCAATTGAGAAGCCTGGGTGTGTTAAAACTGGTTCTTTTATATTCTGTTTCCCAGGTAGTGAGAGGACCTGTGGGCAGAATTTAGGTTATAATAGGAAGTTATGTTGCTATATTTTAAGTTTCTTAAGTTAGTTATCTGGTATTTCTTTTTTGTAGTAGGTGTAGTTATTTAGTTGAGGGTCAGGAGGTGTAATTCAAGATTGGTTGAATTTTAGAGATATTATATTATTGTTTTTAGACTGTTTAGTTAGATTTAGAGTGTTGGTTTAGGTTGTAGGCTTGGGATATGTGTTTGCATGTCACCCCCCCCCCCGGTCGTGTGCTATTTGGCCTCTACTCTCCACCCTCCTAATTTTACCCCCATCTCTGGCTTTTTCCACCTATCAAGGTTGCCGGGCCTTGGGTATTGCCCATAGGAGGGGGGAGGGGTGAGGACGTGAACAGTGGAGGCTGGAAGAGCGGTGCACTCTCATTAGGGTGGTTAAGCCCAGGAGACGCCCTGGGGCGAAGTAGAGCTTGGAGCGTGGACCATCTTGTTTGGTCCCCATAGCCAAGGGCACCATCGTTGGTGATGGGCAGGTAGTCGGGGCAGCCCAGGAGTTCTGTCCAACCCGGACGTTGTTGTGCAATGCCAGATCTGTCCGGAGCAAGACCGCCATCATTTCCGATCTTGTTGGGTCAACAGATCTGGCTTGTATCACCGAAACCTGGCTGGATGATATTGCGCGTCCAATACTTGAGGCCTCAATTCCAGCCGGGTATACAGTGATACACCGCCTGAGGCTGGACCGCGGGGGGGGGGGTTCGGTCTGTTTCAAGACTGAATTGGAACTCACTAGTGTTCCAGTTGAGGAGGCCACTTCTTTTGAATGTGCTGTAGTAGCAGGTGCAGGCTATCGAATTGCTCTCATCTACCATCAACCCGGAGGTGGGAAGCAATTCCTTAAGGAAGTGGTGGACTTCGTCATCGACATGTCATTTGAGTCACCCAGGCTGATGGTCCTGGGTGACTTTAATGCCTGGATCGATGATGAACTCTCACAATTTGGACAACACTTCCTCCAGTTAATGGACTCACTGGGCCTGACACAGATGGTTACCACTGCTACACATAAATGTGGCCATTCTCTTGATTTGGTCTTCCTCCTGGGGATCGAGGCTTCTGACATGGGGGTGGAACCAGTAGGCTGGTCCAATCAGTACACTGTCAGATTCAATTCTGGCACCCCTCCAGTAGGCCGACCCTTGTGGAGATGGTCAAGTACTGCCCTTTACGGAATATTACTTCCAATGGTCTTGTTGCAATCCTTGACCTATCACAATTTCCTGTGCATTGCAATGATCCAGAGGCATTAGTTCTGGCTTATAATAATGCCATTACCTCTGCCCTGGATTCTATTGCTCCAGTTCGTGTGCGTCCTCTCTCCCTTCGACCTTGGGTTCCGTGGTTTGATGAAGCCTTGAGGGAGTTGCGGTGACTAGGACGCATGTTGGAACATTGTTGATGGAAATCTGGCCTGCATGCCGACCATCTTAGAATGTTAGAACATCACTGGTTCTATCAGTCAGAAATCTCTCATAAGAAGGCAGAGTTCCTGTCCGGGGAAATTTCTGCCACTCAGAATCGACCAGCTCAACTTTTCGGAACTGTGGATAGATTGTACAACTCAACCTGTCTACAGCTCCGAAGAGTGTTTTCACAATTACAGTGTGATGAGCTTGCTCGGTTCTTTGCTGATAAGGTGGCTGACATTAGGTTGGAAATCCACATGACACATTCTATGCGAGTTGCTAGAGATCAGGGCCTGGTCACTACCCCGCCGTTCTTCTGGAGTACCTTCGACCGCCTGGAAATCGTGGATGTTATGCGGATTGTCCAAGGGATGTGACCTACGTGCTGTAGTTTAGATCCGGGCCCTACATTCCTGATTATGGGGTGTGGTGATTCTTTCGCCCCGGTTCTGGCACAGATAGTCTGGTGTTCCCTCGACTCAGGTGAATATCCCTGTTCCTTAAAAGAGGCGGTGATGACATCCTTGTTGAAGAAAGCTTCTCTGGACCCAGACTCTCTTGCAAACTACAGGCCTATCTCGAATTTCCCCTTTGTGGAGAAGGTGATTGAGAAAGTAGTGGTGGCCCAATTGGAGAACCACCTGACCATCCATAGCATCTATGAACCTCTCCAATCAGGTTTTCGAAAGAGGCATAGTACCAAGACTGCGCTGATTCGGGTGCTCAATGACCTCTTGATGGCAAGAGACCAGAGAAAATGGTCCATTTTGGTACTATTAGATCTGTCATCAGCGTTTGACACAGTTTACCATGGAGTTCTGCTTTAGTGCCTGAGATGTATTTATGGGCTTTCTGGGATGGTCCTCAGATGGTTCACTTCATACCTCACTGGAAGAACTCAGGGTAGTTTCAGGTTTTTTTTTCTGATCCCATTTCTCTGTCTTGTGGGGTTCCCCAGGGCTCAGTATTGTCCCCCATGTTGTTTGTGGTGTACATGCTTCCCCTCGGAGACATTGTGATATGGTATGGGCTGAGGTTTCATTGCTATGCCGATGATACCCAGCTATACCTGTCTTTTGCCCCTGACCAGGAAGGAGCAGTCTCGGTATTTAATAACTGTCTCCATGAAATCCAGGATTGGATGAGGTCCAGTTGGCTGAAGTTGAATTCTGGGAAGACGGAGGTGTTGGTTTTGGATCCTGATTGCCGGATAGGGGAACCTGGGTCTGGCTCCCCATTAGGATTGTTTCTTGGGGATTCCAAGCTACAGGTCTCTGAACAGGTGCGAGACCTAGGGGTGATATTGGATGCGGGGCTGACTCTTCGGACTCAGGTGTCAGCGGTGGTTAAGTCATCTTTCTATCACCTGAGAAACATTGCTAGGATCAAGCACCTTGTTCCGTCCGGTGATTTGCCAACATTAATCCATGCCTTTGTGACCTCACGTCTAGATTACTGCAACTCGCTATACTTTGGGCTTCCAGGGGTTGATATCCGCTGATTGCAGCTGGTGCAGAATTCTGCAGCCCTGTTGTTGGTGGGAACTTCTAGATCTTCCCATATCACACCAGTGCTGTGGGAACTGCACTGGCTGCCAGTTCAGTGGCGGATCACCTTCAAAGTCAGATTACTGATTTACAAAGCCCTGCACGAACTGGGTCCTGATTACCTGAAAGAGCTCCTGATCCCTTACCACCATCTGAGACCACTCTGCTCAGCCGACGAGGGGTTGCTAGAGATTCTGAGGGTGACTTTAAAATCTGCTGGGGTCCGTGCTTTTATGTTCACAGCCCCTTCCCTCTGGAATTCTCTACCCCTTCGGATTAGGGAGTGCATGACCATGGGGAGTTTTAAACAAGCCCTAAAAACGTTTATTTGGGTCAAGGCGTATGGCTGTGTTGATGGTTGATCTGTATTGTTATTTATGATGATGATTCTGTTTTTATGGTATTTTATTGTTTTATATTACTGGCGCCTTGATTTTCGAAAGGCGCATAACAAATAAAGTATTATTATTATTACAGCAGCAAAGGTCCAAGGGAATATCTAACCCAGACAAAGCATCCCATACCAATAATACAGTGGAAGGAAATGATATGGAAGACTGGTGAAAAGTTAAAAAAAACACTAAAAAAAGGAGAAGGAACATTGGGGGGGGGTCATCCAATGTACTTACTCTAAACAGATTTAATGCCCTAGCTGACGACAAGGCCCAGTACAGCGAGGACCAGAGTGATAGGGATGGGGACAGCTGTCACCTTTAAACACAGATGCAAAAAGACAAGATACCACTGACAGGGACAAATGGGAAGAGGATACACAAAAGCATCACTGATAGACACGGTTCCACGTGATGTTCTGGTGGTTGGGGACTCCATGCTGTGGTACACAGATCACACGCTATGTAAAAACTGCAATGAATATACTACAGTCAGTGTACTCCCTGGTGCAGGGATAGGTGACATTAGGCAGATCCTCCCTGGACTTTTAAGTAACATAATAAGGCCAGTCACGTAATTACACATGGGGGTGAACGATGTGGGAAAAATGAATAATGTGGACATCCAGAGAGATTATGAACAAGTGGGGGTGGCATTAAAGGAAAAGAGCTGCGACATCCTGATAGCAGAGAGTCTCCCAGTCTCAGCGCAGCAAGAACTAGGCACATGTTATTGCTAAATGGCTAGCTGATCAGATGGTGTTACAGGGAGGGACACACTTTCATACAACATTGGGACAGTTTTCAGGATTCGGATATGTTTGCTTATGATGGGCTGCATTTAAACAGGAAAGGCAAGAGAATTCTGGTCCACAAATTGAAACAAGAAATTGATAAACATTTAAACTCCAATTGAGGGGGAAAGGGAGGAAGTAAACATCTCGGAGGGGGCCTTCAATATAAGTGGGGTATCTAGTGGGCCTTAAGGTAAAAATAAAATGGAATTGTTTATTGTTGAATGCCAGAAGCCTAATTAAAAAAAATTGACAAACTTTGATATATGTTGCAGGAAGAAAAAAATACAGATCTGTGCCATTACAGAAACATGGTGGAATAGCGGGGACATTTGGGATAGGCAGATTTCTGGCTACACCTTGTTTTGCAGAGACAGGCCAAATACGAGAGATGGCGGGGTTGCCCTGTATGTAGCTGATAATAGTACACCTGAGCAGATAGATACTTTTAAATGGGATACTTCAGAGTTATTATGGATTAAAATTACCCCACCTCACAGCACCAAAATCAACACAAAATCAACACAGGCATAGTGTACTGACCTCCCTCTAATTCCCATCTAGAGGATACAGAACCTTTGGACTGTAACAATAAACTGACAACAGTGGATAATGTCATTCTTTTAGGTGACTTTAACTTTCCAGGGATTGACTGGGATAATTAGAGGGAAAAACATCAGCTGAACTGAACTTCATGGAGGCCTTCAGTCTGGCTGTAATTGAACAATTTGTTGAGGAGAATACCAGGGTGGGAACATTTACTGGCTTTAGTTCTGAGCAACATGACCAATAGTATACAGGACTGCAAAGTATTAACACCTCTAGGATCAAGTGGCCATGCCATGGTGGGCTGCTGCATAGAGGGGAACATGGGTGTGATTACCGGGAATACTGTTCATGAGACAGCAGATTTCCATAATATGAAAAAAGAACTGGTAGACTGGAAATGGGAGGTTGCTTTTGTGCAAAAGACACTGTAGCAGATGTTAGAAATTCTACAAAATCACCAACTTAGTACAGAAGTACATACCAGTTTAAAAAATATATAAAAATGGGATAAGAATCTCACCAGTTTGGATGACAGCCAGGGTCAGGAAATGCATAAATAGGAAAAACAAGCTTATGCAAGGGCAAAGAAAAGTGGTCATCAGGCATGCTGGGTTAATTACAAGACAGCCTTGAAGGAAACAAAAAAATAAACATTAATCATGCCAGGAGATCCCATGAATTTAGACTGGCTAACAAAGTAAAGGATAATTATAAATTCTTTTATTCTTACATTAATAACAAAAAAAGAGGAACAAAAACAATCAGCCCACTAAAAAACATGGATGGGGCATTAGTCACAGACAACAGCCATATGGCTGAACACTACAATAATTATTTCACCTCAGTATATAACAACAAACACTAGGGACTAAAGACCATTAAGATAACATAAATGAATGCTGCCTGGTACTGGAAATAGCAGATATTAAGAAAAGGCTCTTTAAAGCTGGATCAGAACAAGGCTCAGAGACCAGATGGGTTGCATCCCAGAGTCATTAATGAACTGGCCAAGGAAATGGCTAGGTCACTGACTTCACTCTTTCAGAAATCCATTGACCAGGTGGAGGTGCTGGAGGTTTGGAGGCAGGTGAGCGTGCTGCCCATACATAAAAAGGGATCCAAACAAGAGGTGGGTAATTACAGGCCAGTCAGCCTAACAGCAGTACTGGGCAAAATCTTGGAAGGAATCATAAAAGATCATATCATATGCTGTCTGCAACAGACTGGGGACATTGATTACGCACAGCACGGCTTCACCAAGAGCCGTTCCTGCCAGACCAACCTTCTGGATTTCTATGGTAAAGTCAGTAAGGCACTAGACGGCAGGAACTCGGTTGATATAATTTTCTTGGACTTCTCTAAGGCATTTGACAAGGTCCTGCATGAGTAGCTGGTTGATACTCTAATTGAGCATAAGATATAGTGGCATCTATCCTGATGCATAGCATCATGGCTGACCAATAGGAAGCAGAGGGTCTGCATAAGAGGAACATACTCAGAGTAGGCAGTGTGACTAGTGGGGTGCCCCACGGATCCGTGCCTGGCCCTTGTTTATTCAACATCTATATCTCTTCTATGACTACCAAAATGAAAGTATAGGAATCAAAATGTGCTGGCAATACCTGGATAGGGTTAGTAGTAAATAACATAGAAGAAGCAAACATCTTGCAGTCTGCATTAGGGGACCTGGAGGAATGGGCTAAGCAATATAAGTTAACATTTAACACTGATAAATGCACGGTGATGCATCTCGGGAATAAAAATAAGAAACTAAACTACATATTGAATGGAATAACCCTGAGGGAAGTTACAGATGAAAGGGATCTTGGAATCAGAATAAATAACGACCTAAGTTTTAAGCTGCGCTGTAGTCAGGTGGTTAAGAAAGCTAGCAATATACTGTATTGCACTAATAAGCATATAAGGAGTAGAGAGAGCTGGTTCCACTGTATACATCATTGGTGAGGCCTCACATGGAGCATTGTGTCCAGTTCTGGTCACCAGGGGGCAAAACTGAGGTCAGAGCACTCGAAAGGGTTCAGAGGAGGACACACAACATTGTGGATGTCAAGGATAAGGAATATGATGACAGGCTGGAGGAACTGGGGATGTACTCCCTGGAGTTCCGCAGGTTAAGGGGAGACATGTGCTTAATTTATAAGGCCCTATCTGACGTGGGGCTATGGGAACAGTTAGGCCTGGTTATTAGGGAACAGAATTATTGCACAAAAGCCCACCCACTACAATAAACCAGAGAAAGATACCAAACTAACAAAAGGAAACATTGGCTTAGTATAAGAGTGGTGAAGGTGTGGAATGGACTTCCAGTCAAAGTGGTGGCTAGTAAAAATATGGGTGAGTTCAAGAACAAACTGGGCAAGCACCTGGTTGCAAATAACATTTTGGGGTACAGCTAAATCAGCTTTGTGAGCTATATGGACCATGATCTTCTACACTCTGTAAAAAACCTATAAACATAGGAGTAGTTCTTGAAAAACACAATTTAGGGTCTCATCCTCACTAAATATTAGGTGGAGGTCCTTAATAATCTTATGTAGAAGTTCATGGTCAGGATGATATGTGACTACTAGGGATATTCTGTTGGTAGTTGTCCTATTTTTATACTGAAGTAGTTGTTCCCTTGGTACCTGTGTTGCACGTTCTACTGCTTTGTCAAATTCTCTGGACGAGTGTCCCTGCTCAATAAAGGTTTTGTTTCAATATAGCCAAATGTGTATCTCCCTCTTCCTCATGAACAGATACGGTGATATTGAAATGCTTGACTGTACATTACAGATTTTATGTGGTTCAGGTGATTACTATTTCTATGCAAGTATCTGTCTGTCTGTTGGTTTCCTATAAATACATGTATGTAAGGTTCCATCCTTGATGGTGACTGTGGTGTCCAGAAAATTAACATTGGTGGCAGAATATTCCAGGGAAAGCTTTATGAATGGATGGAGGTTATTGAGTTCCTGATGAAACTCCTTAAGTGTGTCCATGCCCTCTGTCCAAATTAGAAACAAATCATCAATGCAACGGAAATAAGTGGGTGGTTTGTGTGCACAGTGTCCTAAAAAGTCCTCCTCCACATTCGCCATAAAGAGATTGGCATATTGTGGAGCCATCCTGGTGCCCAATGCTGTTCTCATAATTTGAACATAATGTTTACCACTGAGGCTGAAATCGTTATGTGTCAGAATGAAATCAATAAGTTTCCCCACCACTTCTGGGTCAATGTTTTGGTCTAGTCCATTCTCATGCAGATATTTAAGGAAGGCTGAAATGACATCCATTTGCAGAATATTAGTGTAGAGGGAGGTTACATCTATCGTAGCTAAAATAGTATTAGGTGGTAAGTCCTTATAACCAGAAAGTTTATGCAGGAAGTGTGTTTTGTCCTGGATGAAAATGTCCCTTTCTTTAACCAGAGGTTTTAACATGGTTTCTACAAATCCCGAGATCCCCTCAGTCAGGGTACCATTGCCAGATACTATGGGTCTCCCCAGATTGCCAGGTTTATGGATTTTAGGCAGCATATAGAATGTCTCTGGCTTGGGTTCAACAGGTATGAGGTGAGTTATTCTGTCTTGAACATGGTTTGGAAGTTATCCATTTAAGTCCCATAGTTTCCTTACGTATTTTGCAGTGGGATCACTCTCCAGTTCTCTCTAGTAGGTATGGTCAGTTAGCTGTCTGTTGGCTTCATTGATATACTTCTCTTGGTTTAAGATCACCACTGAAGAACCTTTATCAGCTTTTTTTTATGACAATGTGGTTCGATTTCAGAGGTTGTATAGCCCTCTGTTCTAACGGAGAGAGGTTATAATGGGGCCTGTTTTGCCTATTAAGGATCTGACAATTAACACTCTGGCAAAAGCAATGAATATAGTTGTTTAGTTTCACATTATGCCCACTGGGAGGGGGGGTTACAAATCAGATGATTTCTTTTATCCATTGAATTGTTACTGTCTGTGATTTTTTCTCTGCCGTGATTTCTTCTCTGCTGTGAAAGAATGTTTTAAGTCTCAGTCTACGGGAAGTATTCTTCCAGTTGACCACAAAACTATATTCTGTCCAGTGGTTTTGTTGGGCAGAAAGTGAGGCTCTTAGAAAGTACATGTAATTCTTCAGTAGTCAGTGCATGGTTGGAACAATTAACAACTGAAAGGTGCCCATCCATATTACTTTGTTATTCTATGACTCTATTCTGTTCTTCATGGTTGTTAGGAAGTATGATTTGTTGAAGGGTATCTAACTTCCTATTTTTAAAGATCATGGCTTTTCTTAAGGTCCTTTGGTAGTTTATGTGTATCTCTTTCGGGATGTCTGGAATAGGCCCACCAGACATACTCTCCAGTGTGGTTACAATTCTCTCAAACTGTTTTTTCAAGAATGCTTTCTTGGCATATGACCTAATGATCCTGTGGTTTCTCAGAGGGTTTAATTCCATTAGTTTTTGATTCAGAGTCCTAAGACTGTTACTGTACATAAAGTAGATTGATTATATACTGACATACTATTGAACACTAAACATATTAGGATGCATGATCTCATTTACTAGGGGGTCTTTGGTAGGTTTGTTTTTTATTGGGCACTAATTCTGACAATTGTTATATCTTGTAAAAAAATCTTGCTACAGCACTGAAGGTTTTAATGTTTGTGGAATATATTATCTGGTTGCACATATAGTTGATAAATTGTCTTCAGATAGGTTTAATACTGTATGAATGTGTGAAACAGTTTGTTCACGCCAGGGAAAAAAATTTTTATACTCAGAAGGGATATAAATCTGCTGGGGAAGGTGCAGAGAAGATCAACAAAACTGATCTCTGGGCTATAACACCTGCCATATGAGGTGAAACTATCAATCTTAGGACCATACTCACTTGAACAAAGGAGACTTGGGGGGACTTGTTACTCATGTACAAAACCAGCAGGGATAAAGACTTGATGGCAAGTCTAGACTTAGTGCCTGCAAACAGGGACGTTAATTTAAGGTGTCTTAATTACCATCTGATACTAAACTATCCAAGGTGAAATCCCAGGAGAAACTTCTATACACAGAGAATTATCTCTCAGTGGAACAGACTTCCAGCCAATATTATAGAGGCAGATACCTTTGAGGTGTTTAAAAAGAGATTGGACACTTATTTACTAGACACATAAAAGGGTACTATACTCCCCTTTTGGGGAGACAGGTTCTGTGGGCCCATGCCTTCTGACTGTCTGATGTACGAAGTATAGTAACACCAATGCCATAGATAGAAAATTTCTGTTTTATACTTTTTAACATGGAATACTACCACATTTTTAAAATGTACTTAAGAGGGTATTCAATCTAAAGGTCTTGCATTTAATTAAGAGTGTATTCACATAACACAATCACTCATTCATAATGTAAGTTAATGAAACTGTCTGGCCTCTCAAAGGATTCCTCTTATCTGCTCTGTTGACATTTGACCTAGGAGTGCTTCACAGCAGCCAGCTGATACAAATTGGTTCCTTGTATTTAAACCTCAGTTGTGGTTTAAAAAGGTATTTTAAACCAAAGAGAATTTTTTCTGAGGATCTGGGTGTTAATAGAATGTGATTTTCCAAACAACTGGCATAAGCTTCTGAGGAAGGACTTGGTTGGTCTGAAAGCTTAGGCACTGTTTTCTTTTGTTACATCTATGTTGGTCCAATAAAAGGTATCAAGCTATTTGTTTCTGGATTTGTTCTTACAAGAACCAATCTGGCAACTAAATTAATTATGTGTGTCATCGTGGAATTCTGATGAAATTCCACAGAATTTCACAGAATTTTACATTTCTTTATTTAGTCATAACTTGGTTGTCTACTGAGCTTGACATAAAAACATAGGCAATGATAGCAGAAAAAGACCAAAGGTCTGTAATTCCTAGGTTGCACCTCCCCCCCCCCGTGTAGTTCAACCAGTTCTACAGCTAATTCCTTGAGCACTCTTGGGTGCATCCCATTCTGTCCTGGGGCTCTATCTACCTTTAGGGCTTCAATCCCCTTCTGAGCCCTTTCTCTGGGGAATACTGACTGCCTCACTTCAGGAGTGCCCCTGACAGGCACCTTCATGCCCCTGACAGCCACCTTCATGCCACTTTCAGGCATGGACCTGCTGTCTTCCCTTGTGATAATCGAGCAGAAATAATAATTGAGGATGGCAGCTTTTTCTTCCTCTTCCTCTTCCTCTATTATCCTCCTCCCTATTATAGCCTAACAATACCCACTCCCTACTTCCTTGTTTCCTTAACCCTTGCTGTGCCACCAAAGTGTATACACATCCTAAAAATCTATATGTTCTAAATCTTCTGGCAACCTAAGGGTTAATATATCAGAAGAACTGTTTTTCTTACCCCACCACTGACCCACAATACGCAGCTCCATGTCTGCCTTTGCTTCCCTGACCATCCTCTTTGCTTCCCTAGTTTTGATTCGGTACTCTGTCCATTCTTTCTCCCCCAGCTTTTCCTTACACCTGGTGAAAGCCTCTTTCTAGGCTATACCCACTTGGAAGCCACAGTATCTTGTTTTTTGTATTTGCATATATGTATCTTTTGTTGAATATGTTTTTTCCCAATTGTATATACTGTTGCACACATGACTCTGTATATAACTGTGAACACTGTACCCAGACATTGACTCATTTGTTGATAAATTTTTCATTATTGCTTGTTCTTGTGTAGATGTCCAGGCCCACCTTGAAATTGAGCTCGCTCAGCGGTGTTTCACCTGGTGAAATAAAGATTGATTGACTGATTGATTTCTTGGACCTCACTGCTTTTCTTACCCTTTCCAAGATCCATACTGGTCTCTTGCACCTGTTTTGTTTTGTAACAATTCTTTTATATGACTTTGTTGCCTTGAGAATGGTCCTCTTGATTGCCCCCTATCTTTCCTGTACACCTCCAATGTTGTCCACCCTGGTCAATTTGTCTTGGACCAGCTCCCTTATAAGGCTGAAGTCTGCTCTTCTGAAATCTAGTTTTTGATAGGGGAATTCTAGTCCAGAGGGCCAGCCTGAACCAAATAAAGTTATGGTTTCTGAACCCCAGTGGCTCCCCTACCCTCACTCCGCCCATTATCTCGGAGTTGGTGAGCACCAAATTAAGAATGGCTGCCTATCTAGTGGGCTCCTGAAGTAGTTGAACCAGCAGACAGTCCTGCAATGGATCCAACAGGGCCTGACTCTGGTGTGCCTAGCCACTGGAATTTCCCAGTCAATATCTGGCAGGTTCAGATCACCCACCACCTTCCCCCTTCTTTACTTCCCTAGCTAGTTCTCCATACAGCTCCCAATCTCTCTCTTCTCCTTGTCCTGGTGGTGGTGGTTTGATCACCCCACCCATATTTTCTTGTCTGAGGGCACCATGAGGAGAACCACAATGACTCAGTTCCCCTTTGCTCCCCTGATGTGTCCATTCTCCACAGCTTCTATACCCTCCCTGACATATAGAGCTACACCCTCCCTTTGTCTTTTCCCCTGTCCTGTCTAAACATTACATAACCTGGGACTGACAAGCCCTAGTCATTATTCTCTGTGGCCCAAGTTTCTGTAATGGCTATGAGGTCCACCTCAGTGTCTGCCACCAATGTGTTGAGTTCACTGATTTTATTACCCAGACTGTTCACAGAGGTAAACCCTTTCCAACTAGCTCCAGATCCTTGTTTACTGTTTTGTAATCCTACATCTGTATTCCTTCCCCTTCTCCTTAGCTTCATATTTTTCCTATTGTTTGCAGACCCTGAGAGCTTCCCCCTTTTGCCTCGTCTATGACTCCTTTTTGAACCTCAACCTTATTTTTTCCTACGTACTGATCTTGAGATCCATCTGAACTTTGGCTTGATTACTATTTATGGTTATCCTAAAGATGTGCCACATATCATGTTATTTGGATGAATTGTCTCAAACATATGGGGGCTCAAATCCTGGAATTTCACATTTTGGAGGTCAAAGTTAATGAAAATATTTATCTGCTTATAACTCATGTCTTTAGAGATAGTTAAGTGAAAATTAGCATGCATAACCTTTTTCTAAGGGTCACTGAGCTGTCTAAATACAGAGAGATTTGGTTTAAATACTTTCAAGTTTCAGGGTTCAAAATTTCACAGTGTGATAATTTGTGAAACTTTGTGAAAATGTTCTAAATATGTGGATGTTTGTAAGTTCTCTTCCCTTTCAGGTATAGACTCGATATGTGTCATAAATATCCAGTGTCAATGTATCCTGGTATATAACAAAGCTGGAAATAAATAATATAGTAGTTTTAAATTTACAGTGGAAATACCAAAAATTATTGACAACATTCTCAAATATTTAAAGCAATATAACAGGCAATGACTCCAGAATTTCTCTTGTTGAATTTCACATTCACAAAGCACACATCACTGCTTCATCTGATAATACAATTTTTTTTCAATTTTAGTTATTAAAAGTAATAAATAGGATGATGTTATGTGATATGAGCTGTCATGCTCGTTTACAACGACACCCTATGCATGATATCTCACATTTGGTACATATAATAAACAATCAATAAACAATAAGCATATGAAAAAAAAATTATACCTTCATATGAATATATTACAATAGTTACAATGTAACAAATTAAATATACCAATTTAAAAAAAGAACTATTTCAATTAATCATACCATATAGCAATGTCAATTAACTGTTTCCCACAACCACAGTTTTCTTGGTCCTTTGCCATCAGCCACTACAGTATGTTATTTAAAGATATAGGTTCTCCAAAGTAGGGATAAAAAAAAAACTGATAGAGTTTCAAAAGGATGGTGCACTAATTATGAAGTTTACTCTTTCCTTAATGGCGAGGGTGTGTAGCACCATAAATTCAATCCCCCACCCCCACCCCAGGAGACCTCGGACCTATTTTAATTACTCTCACATGCCACATGCATGAGGTCAGATATGTACATAGAAATATAGAATGTGATGGCAGATAAGGGCTGCTGGGTCCACCTAGTCTGCCCATTTTATCCTTTTTTTTTTAAAAAACATTCATTCTTTGCTGCAGATCTCGCTTGATCTACGGCACCATTTCATCACCTCTTTTCTTTACCCTTACAATTCCCTTGTGCCTGTCCCAGGCATTTTTGAACCCCTCCACTGCTTTAACCCCTACTACCTCTGTTTAAAGGTTGTCCCATGGATCCACCACCCTTTCTATGAAGAAGTGCTTCCTCAAATCCCTCCTGAATTTACCCCATACAGTTTCATAGCATGCCCCCTTGTTCTAGAGCACCTTTTCTCTGAAAAATACTCTCTCCTGTACTTTATTAACCCATTTGGTGTTTAAAGGTCTCCTTCAGTTTCCCCTTCCCTGCTCTCCTCCTGGGTGTAATGTTTAGCTCCTTTAGCCTCTGCTCATAGGGCTTTTGATGCAGACCCTGCTTTAAATTTTGGCAAAATGTTTGGCTGCCTATGACACAGCCCCCTTTAACTAACATTTATAGGTTTTGTTTCACAATGTATATTTTAGCCTGAATTTAACTATTTCTGCTGGAATATGGTAACCTACTGACTGCTGCTATCCTCCTTGAGACCCCCATGAAAATGAGATGCTGCATTTCATGGTGTTAACCCTGTTGGAGAAATTTCAAATAAATATGCAAAGCTTAAGACCTAAAACTCACTATACATACACATCTAATGGTTCTTCATATTGTGAAACAGTGGAAGAATTTGGATAGGAAATTCTAAAATTAGATAGAAGTAACTGAAAATTAAATGTTAGTGAAATGTTTGGCTGTCTATAATTTAGCTCTCGTTCAAGCTAGAAATCTAAACTCTGGTGCATACATTTGTGCATATGGTATGCATCAGTGTACCTTCTCAATTTGGTAACATTTGGGTGAGTACTTTCAAAATTAAACAGATATGACTGAAATTTAAATTCTGTCAACATTTCACAGAATTTGCATGGAAATTCCATCTAAATTCTGCAAACAGAATTATACATTCCACATAGCTCTACTCAGGAGTGAGCATATCCAAGAAGTATCATTATCCACAGTTACACACACCCTAGGGTGCTTTATTGTGATTACAAAATAATTCCCCAGATTTTTAGTTTTAAAACTGAGTATTTATTTATTTAGTTTTTGTTGACCAGGTAAGTGCATGAGACAAATTCTGCCTATTTTCAGGCATCAACCGGGAGAGGGGGATACAGATGAATGTCAACTGACCTTGAACCAGATTAAGCTATTGGGGGTATTTTTAGTGAATGGGGGGACATTTGGCTAGGGCACTTGGGAAATTCCCCTACTCTGTTGGCAGTGGGTGCTGTGGAGCTGGCGGAGTATGTCAGCATTCAGATGGCAGCTGAGAGTAGTGGAGGATGGACGGCTGCTAACCCTTTCCAGGATATTTTGTGTGAGGAGAATGGTATGGCTTGAATACACCTAACCGGTGACCAGCACAACGTACTGATATCCTCGCAGCAGGCATCCTCATTACACGATGCGGAAGTCATCAGAATTATTACAATGGGAGATGGCCCAGTCAATCGGGCAGAGCCTGCAAGTGAAGTACTGACTGCGACTGATGGCATTTGCACAACACTTGCTGAAGAATCTCCAGCTCCTGGGTCAGTGGATGTGACCTTTCAACTGGATCATAAACAACAAATTTTGGAGGCAGCTCTAGCAGAATACCGACAGGCGCAACTACAAGCCGAGGAAGAAAAGAAAAGAAAAGGAAACAGCCCAAGGCTGACTCACCCACGGGCCTCCCAAGTACCACCAGTAAAGTTTTAAAAAGTTCTGACTCAGTTGCTCTAGAAAATATAAACTTCCCACCCCAGACCCCTCTCTCTGTAACGGCTGATATGATAGAATCCTAGTCCCCTCAGAAGGCTCTCCATGGTGCAGGTTGGATACAAACAGGATCGGGTGCCTGGATAGCTGATCCTGCGATTCCAATTCCTGGGGTATCTGGGCTGGGTGGGATGGTCATACTGGAAGAAATTCAAAAGAAAGTTATCCCCTCCCCACAACACCACCAGTCTGATGATATTATATGGCAGGATCCACTGCATATCGATTCTTTGACTTCTCCTGCTACAGGCCAGTTAGCTACACATGAACAAACATCTGACCCTGCACTTTTGATTCCAAACTCTATGCAATCAAATGGAAATATTTATTTTTCCCCACTAGTGGATTCACAGCTAGCTGACATTCTGGATTTGGGAGCTGACATGGGAGTAGACGCACCAATTAATGATACCGTGCAAGAGCAGCCTGGTTTACAGGTGCCTCCTTGCTACATTTGCCAGTCTCTTCAAAAAGCCAGTGACACTGGCTAAATGAAGAAATGCTGTCAGATTGAGGTTTGTGGGATCTACAGATGATATGCCGGATCGCTTTTATGTGGGCAAAGTCCTGATAAAACAGTTGTTGGGTTTTTCTCCCAGTGAAGTATATGCCCTTATACATTCACCAGGGGATAATACTTATGGCATTAGTTTTCATACCTCTGACCTGCTAAATCATTTCTGGATGAAATATGCTTTACTTAAAACAAATCCAGCTTGGTCAAACTTCCAGGCTATTCTCCTCATGAAACAGCCATTTAAAGTAATAACAGTATTGTTTAGAAATGAGAAGGTAAATGTTGAAGACATTACGTATTGGTTAAAGCAGATATGTACTATTTAGGGTAACCCAGAACCTATCCTGGACACAGAAGGTTTCTGGAATGGAGGTTGGAGGAATAGGGTGAATTTAATACAAACAGATGATGGTTTACAGCACTTGCCCAGTTGTTTTTACTTGGGTCATGATAAGGGGTTTATTTTCTACCCAGGACAACCACTTCACTGCTATAAGTGTGGATCACCCAGACACCTTATTAGGACATGTGAGACTGTTAAATGTGTACAGTGTGGTGAAGTGGGACATGTTATGTCTGATTGCCACCATCCCATAAAGTGTTACCTCTGTGAGGAAGAGCATTCTTATGTAGACTGCCCCTTTGCAGCCCCAAATAAAATGAATGGGGATTTCTGCATCCAAGATTTTTATATAAATACAGCGGTTAAGGCAGCACTGAGACAGAGGCCTTCTCCCTTCCCCCTGGGAGAGACCAGATGCCTGTTTGTGGTGGTCAGGAGACCAACCCAGTGCAAGGACTGACTGTGCCCCTGCCAGGTGCTGTAGACCTTGTGGCTGTTACCATCACTTTGCAACCTAATGTTCCGACTGTTATTCCCAGTACATCATCAGCTTCAATGCCCCCACCCTTGCCCCCTGAAGGAGACTTTACACTGGTATCCAACAGACGAAGTAGCCTTTGATCTAAGAATGTGGGGAAAGCTGCGCCTGAAACAGCTAAGCTGGTTCTTCAAAATAACTATCAGGTATTGCAAGATGATGCAGGTACAGAGTCTGATTCAACTTCTGTACAATCATCGCAACCTGAGGGAGCCTCTGATGTTGAACAGCCCCTTGAACATTCAGACACATTTAAAAAGAAAATAAATTGATTGGGGGTACGGAAATCAAATTGGAAGAAGTAAGACAGTATGCGGACTATTGATTGTACCATCACTATTTCAGGATGCAATACAAATTTTGCTTTCTTACAACCATTATTTGTATGCCAGAGATCTATAAAATTTCTGTGGCCAACTTAAATGTTAATAGCATTCAGTCTGAGAGGAAGAGGATGTTGATTTATTCATTATTTGAAAAGGGAGAACATGATGTGGTATTCTTGCAGGATACTCGACTGCATACTAGAGAGGACATGGAACAGGCAACAGTTGGATGGCAATGAGGGGCTACATACTGGTCATTTGGAGAACATGCATGTAGTGGTGTAGGAAGTGAGGTGAATAATCCTACAGCTAAGGTGTCACAACTGGTGGTTGTTTTTCCGGGGCATGTTTTACTGTTAGATATGGTGGTTAGTGACTTACAATGTCGTTTCATAAACGTGTATGCCCCCCAGATGAAATCTGCTCGAATTGAGATCTTTAGAGTAATTTTGCCATATTTATTTATGTCAAAACATATTTTTTTGGGAGGAGATTTTAATTGTAGTAGGTATAGAACAGATCGAGGCCTTCAAACCAAGAAATTGTTTTGTGATGCAAACTGCCTTAATGACTTATTGATACAAACAGGGTTGATAGATGTTATGGCTCTTAAGGGTACTCCCAACAAGACCTTTTTCCAAGGTACTAAAGTGACCCGAATTGATTTTTGGTTTCTGTCTGAGTCCTTGAAAGCCATAGACACTAAAACTACACCAGTTGCTCCATCTGATCACGCTATCTTGGAAGCCACATTTGCCAGCCATGACAGTCTACATTGTGGAACGGGCTATTGGAGACTGAATTTGGAATTGCTACTTCTTCCTACGGTAGAAGATGGGTTTCTAGCATTATTAAAAGCCAGGAAATAGGTAGTCTGTCTTTACGATACGTATCAAGAGTGGTGGATGGATACTAAACGGGATGTTAAGCACTATTTTGCATGTATAGGAAAGATCAATGGCAGATTTAAAACTGATGAGTATACAGTTTCTAGGGGACAATTTTTAGATTTACACTTTCAAGCAGCACAGGGGAACATTTTGGTTCTCCCTGCATTACATGCAATTGGGGAACGAATGAACAAGATACAATATGATCAATCAAAGTCCTTAGATACTGAACGGTGTTTTGGGACCCAGGGAGATAAAGCCTTCATGAATCCTTTTCAGTTTTGTGCCTACCAGACACAGCAAAAATATATGTCTGGCATTAGAGATCAGCAAGGAAAATGGTGCATGACTACGAAGGATATTATCCATGCTGTTGATTCATATATACAGGGGTTATTTAGTTCTCCGGACGCCTCTTCCGTTACACATAAACCCTGGTTAGCTCAGTGTACCCTGGTTAGCTCAGTGTACCCTACCCTAGTTATCTTCACAAAGTAAAACTTTGTTGGAAGCCAACATTACACCCTTAGAAGTGTCTGCTGTTTTCTTTCAAACTAAGGCACGGACGGCCCTAGGGACAGATGGGATTCCCTATGAATTATATAAAATAATCTTTTCCATACTATTACAGGAGTTCACAGAGGTCTTAAATGAATTATTGGTTTCTGGTGTCCTACCTGATAGTATGAATGAAGGCTTAGTGATTTTTTTTTGTACAAAAAAGGGAATAGAGAAGAGTTGGTGAATTGGAGGCCAATAGCATTACTTATTACTGATTTTAAACTACTGGCTAAAATTTTGAATAATCGGTTATTGCTACATGCGGATTTCCTTCTACACCCTTCACAAACTTGTTCTATACCTGATAGGAAAATAACAGATAGCCTAATCCTTCTTCGTGAAATTATGCAGAAAGGGGCCTTAGGTGAAATCACAGGCCTCCTTTTTTAGTCTGGACCAGGCTAAGGCCTTTGTTAATGTGCACCATAATTATTCATGGGACTGTTTAGAACTATATGGAATACCAAAAACTTTCATCACCTGGATACAGACCTGTTACGCTAAGGCAACAGCACAAGCATTATGCAATGGGTGGCTGGAACAGAAGTCTGCTATACAAAGAGGTATTCGTCAGCGTTGCTCATTGCGTGCACTCTTGTATTTATTTATGTTGGATCCTTTGATAAGGACCATACACAATACCTCAGCTATACAAGGGGTTTCCTCTTCGTGTAGTGTCCTGGAGATAAAATGCATAGCGTACGCAGATGATATTTGTTTTATAGTAGGAGACCTGCCCTCTGCAAATTGCTTAGAGAAAGTCCTACAGGACTTTTTGTTGCATACAGGAGCCAAAATAAATTATGACAAATGTAATTGTATACCACTTAGGGTTGCAGATATTCAAGTTACGCATGTAATAGGAATAGCAGTAATAAAAGACACATATGCAATTCTAGGCCTCCTATTTAGGACGGGAGATTTGGCGTATCAGAATTGGAAGCTTAAGTTGCAAGAAGCTCAATCTAAAGTGAATATATGGAATACTTGGAGGTTATCCAAATTGAAGTGGGTTCATATGATTAAAACTTTACTGTTACCCCTTTTTTGTATTTAAGTTCAGTTTTTAGTTTTCCTTTGGCCCTAGAAACACAGATGTATAGTTGTTTCTTCTCCTGTATATGGGGAAGTAGATTGAACCCTATAAAACGTAGTCTTTTGTTCCACGAATGGAAACATGGGGGTTTAAAAATGATTCAGCTGCTAGTTTTCTTTTTTACAGTGTTCATTTATATCAATCTGAGGCCTATAATTGCCCATGGGGCTCAAAGATGGACACTGTGGCTTCTAGATTCTGTAGGAAATATGATTTTACTTGGCCAGAGCATACTAAGATACCTAAACAAAAATCTATAGCTCATCTTCTACAATCCACGAAAGCGTGCTTTGGAAAAATTAAATTGTGGGGTATTACGAAGGGATCTCTTGTTAAGTTTAGTAGAACAGAATTATATACTTTCATAATTCAAAAATATTTCAAAGATAAAGCTGCTTTTGATGCATACCCTTCCCAACAAAAACTGTTAATTGGTAATATGTTGACTTCCCCACGTATTCCGCTTTATATGTGGGATGTCATATGGTTATCCCTATATGGAAAATTGAATGTGAGAAGTAATTTGAAACATAAACAGATTTCTGACCATTATTGTCCAAGGGAAACATGTTCTGCCACCGTTGAAACAATGGCACATTTGTTTTTGGAATGTCCCTTTATACTGGATTTTTGGCAAACTGTAATACATAAATGGCCTACGTCCCCATTTTTCCATATGTCTTTGGAAATATTATGTGTAGAGATTTTGCCACACCTATGGACTAAACACGATAGGGTAACAATGCGGTTGTTTTTGGTTTGCTTTAAATTTTATATTTGGTACGTGCGTTGTCGGCTTAAAATTCAACAACACCATTTTACGACTGAGGAGTTATTTCATATGGTTGAAAATTCAATTACCAGATTACGGCTAATTGATTTGGATAAGGCTTCACCCTCTATTTATAAATCTAGATGGGACTCAGTGGATTGGCTATGATTCATAGATTTCTTTGGGTGACACTAACTCAGTTTGTTATGCACTGTAATGTGGCAGGAAAAACAAAATGCAATTTACATACTCCTTTAATGGGGGTAGGGAGTTCCCCCATTACTTTCCTCTTAGGGGATTATTTGAGAGAGCTTGTATATCAACAGTGTGATGAATTATGCATTTAGTTATGATTTTGTATGAAGTTACACCTTTGTATGTATATTTGCTTTTCTGTTTACCCTTACTCTTTGCATCGAGGTGGAGTGAGGTCAAAAATGTAATGTTTGGTTTTGGATCTTATTGTGTGCTAGGACTAATGTATTATTTCTTTATGTTTCTTTTCCTGTGTATTGTAATTTTATGTGACATAACTTCTTTGTGTACCTGTCTTGCTGTTTAGTATTAAAAAAAAAAAATCCCTACTCTTTTAGTGGGGGGTTGCATTTATTATTAAGTTTTGGGACTCTGAATAACAGAAAATTTGTGTTGAATGTATGATGAAATACTTCTTTTTGTTTATTGTTTTTGCATTATGATTTTGTGTCCAGTAACACTATTGTGTATATGTTTTGCCTTCAAGTTTTAATAAAAAATTCCTCCACTCAACTGTACGGGGACCCCTTGTGGGCCAGTTCCAAGATGGCAGATTTGGAGAGTGGAGGAGGTGGAGGTGCGGTGCGGGGGATGGAATAGCTGAGGCCCCTGTCTCCAGTGTACCTTTCCCTGAACCTACTGATAAGGATTCTGCACTTGATTCTACTAACATGGATATGGAAGATATTGTGGACTTTTTATTGGATGACGACATGGACTCAGTACCTGCTGCAGGTCTGCAGCCTGATGACCAGACTACTTCTCAGGACACTGTTTCAGCTATTGGGTTGGAGAACACTGATGTCTCTTCTATGAACCTGCTGATGCCTACTCAAGAGAAGCAAATGCTGCAAAATGCTATTCTTCTCAATAAGGCTTTTTTGTTGAAGTTATTGGTTAAAACAGCTGAGAAATCGCATTCGGCTACTACAGGGGTCAAACTTCTGGTTCGGATGGACGCCGCTGCACATGCAGGTACTGTTCCAGCTACTCTGGCATTTATAACTTCTCAGGACATTCCCTCCCCTGTTTATGTTTCTCCTGTGAACAATACTTCTGCCATACCTGGTCCTCATTTGCCTTTGCAATCTGCGAATACTTTTTTTTCTACTGACCCGCTACCTGCCACTTCAACTTGGGACTCTGCCATGGCGTTGACTGCTGCTGGATGGCTTCTGACTGCTGGTGCTGGGGGTTGGACCTCCCCGGGGCCAGTTTCTGCTGCTGCTATTATCTCTGGCTTGTCACCCTTAGTGCACCCTTTTACGTCCTCGGGGTCCCCAAACTCGATTACTCACCCTTCCACTGATGCCAAGAATCGGAAGCCCTTATCAAGTGTGCCTGTCCCCCTTGGACTGGATGCAATGTCCCCTGCCATACATGGAGATCCTGCTACTCGATCTACTGTTTCTTCTGGTCATGCTGTGGTTGCTAAGGATCTGCCTCTTTCTGACTCTCAATGCGCTGCTACGGCTCCTCCAGGAGCATACGTTGAGGATTCTGAGCCATCCATCTTGGCGCCTACTCTTGAGGGCGCTAGGTGAGATTTGTCTACTACACAGCCAGCCTCTTCCTTTCGGATGGCTGATCTTTTCAAACAGGTTGGTGAACCAGCTTAAAGATGCAGCACGATGCATTTGAAATATACTGGACCTTCTGAATCTTTTCCTACTCGGAAATTTGTTTTATACACTCTTCTGAAGCAGTCTATGGGATGGGGATACAAGTGCATGATTTGTTTGTCTTCATTCACATTAAGGGTGAAAATGTTTATAACATTAGTTTTAGGACTACTGCTGCTTTGGAGAAGTTCTGGCAAATGTTGGACTTGGTTAAGCATCAGCCTGAGTGGCAGGATTTTTTTCCATTCCTTTAACTAAACCTACTGTGAAAACTTTATTGTTTTGTAGTAAAGGAGTTAATATTGAGGATGTGCAGTATTGGTTGAGATAAAAATGTGATATTTTGCAAAGCCTTGTCCCTATTTTTGATGAGTATTTGGTGTGGACGTGGGGATGGCACATCAAGGTTAAATTGTGGCATAATGATTTAGGGATACAACATCTCCCTGGTAGTTTTTATATTGGTCGTGACAGGGGTATTTCTTTTTACCCTGGGCAACCGAAGACTTGCCACAAATGTGGCGCTCGGACCCATCTTAGTTCCACCTGTTCCCTTCCTCGGTGCAACCTGTGCCTAAAGCACGGCCATATAAGTCTTGGTTGTCCTAATCCCCTCAGGTGCAACCTGTGCGAAGAATCAGGCCACACCTATTCTTCTTGCTCATGGGCTGCTCGGAACAGGATGTATAAAGCCATACAGGACCCTGAATCTTTGATCAATGCTCAACAATTAACGGTCTCCCAAACTAGGCTGAATGGCTCCTCTGAGACCTCTGCTGTGCCCCCCCCCCCCCGAGCTTTCTGCTGTTCAGGATTTTCCCTTGGATCCTCTTCCAGTTCCTGACCTACCTATGGCCCAGGAGATTACTGCCACTTCTGATCCCATTGTTGCAGTTCCTGCTATGCCCTCCCCTGACCTTATGCCCCCACCCATTGATGCCCCTTTTGAAAATGTACAGTCCACTAAATCTAAGAAATCCCGGAGCAAGGCGGTACCTCGAATTGGTGACTCCCCTATTTTGACTAGGAATAGGTTCCAGGCCTTGTGTAAAAGGAAACAGTGGGGGGATTGTGGGGATGAGGAAGGGGATTCTGATACATCCTCAGTGACTTCAGGCACACAGAACTTTCCTATGGAACTGCCTATAGAGCACTTAACCCCAAAAAAGGCTATGGGGAAGATGAAGCATAGACAGAAGCTGGATGGGTGAGGCCCTTTCTTTTCTATATCTTTTTTTATTTTTATAGGTCACGTTTTACATCCATTAACCCTGAATGTCAATAGTGTTAAGTCCTTCAAGAAGAGGTCCACTACCTTTCAGATCTTGAAGGGGCTTAATAATAACGTCTTCCTTTTACAGGATACTCGGCTTAAGACTGACTACGAACTTTCTCAGGCAAAGCAGGCATGGACGGCTGGTTCCTCCTTCTGGCCTCAGAGTCTAGACCAGTGTGATGGGGTAGTCGTCTTGCTTAGGGTTCAGACTTCCTTGTTTGACAATTGATAGAGATTGAACCTGAGAGAGCTCTGGTCCTTGATGTCTCTTTTCACGGTTCTGAACTTCGTATTATTTGTCAGTATGCCCCACAAAGTATAGCCACTCGTGTTGCATTATTTAAACTTGTATAGCCTTTTTTGCACACACAAAGAACTGTCATTTTTGGGAGAGATTTTAACTGTGGTACCTCTCCATCAGAGTGGGGCTGCAGTACTCAGAAAGTGTTCAGTGGCATGGCTCATTTGAAATCTATGACCCTCACGGCACATCTTCAGGACGTCTTTGTTGTGACAAACTCCACACCTCCCAAAACCCTTACCAAGGGTCGTTTAATGTCCAGAATTGATTATCTCTTTGTATCTGCCTCTGTCAACATTTATAATGTGTACACAATACCTTTTGAAACCTCTGACCACCTAGAAACATAGAATTTAATGGCAGATAAGGACCGCTTGGCCCACCTAGTTAGCCCATTTTCCTACCTAGCAGATAAGTTGCAGATCCTAGTTAACCATCAGCTTAACCTGGCAGTTTCTTGCTCGTGTGGTATGGGTCTCTTTGTGTCTCATTGTTTTTCCCAGTGGAAATTGAATACCAGCTTGCTGCTTGACACTACCCTCCAAAACCAATGGGATGAATTGATCAGGGTCAGGGTTTCTCTCCTCGAGGCGTACAATTCTCCAGTAGACTGGTGGATTACATCTAAAGCAGATTTTTGTTCTTTATTTATAGCTTATGCTTCCTGGAAAGCTAAACATAAATGTGCACAGTATCTACTTTTGAGAAACCAATTGCAACACTTAATTTCCATGATGCATACACATTCTGTGGATTTATCTCAGCATATTACGCTCATTAAAAAAAACATGGCTAAATTTCAATATAATAGATATTTGAGCATTAAAATGGAAGCCCAGTTTGGAACTCAGGGGAGGCAACCTTCTCTGGATGCTTTCCGGGGTTGTGCTGACCGCATTAAAGCAACTGAACTAGATGCTTTGCATATCGGTGAGGATTCTACTCTTATGACTGATAAGGCGCGGATTCTTGCAGAATCGCAAAATTATTTTTTTTCTCAATTTGGGGTCTTGGGATGTATGTCTCCTGGTCTTCCTTTTTTTCAGGACTTACACATCCCTGACCTCCCTTCAGAAATGGCTGATTCTTTGATACTGGATATTTCCCTGGCTGAGGTACAATTGGCCATTTCCAGATTGAAAAGTAACAGTGCACCTAGGAAAGATGGCGTGACCTCAGAATTTTACAAAACATTTTCAAATATCTTAAGCCCTATTTTGACTGTAGTTTTCAACTCCTTATTGCACCTTCCCATCATACCTTAGGATTTTTCTCAAGCTTTAGTTATACTGTTATTTAAGAAAGGTAAAAGGACTGATTTGACCAATTGGCAACCAATTAGCCTTTTAAATGTTGATTATAAAATTCTTATGCATATTTTTTCACAGAGATTGGCTCATGTTGCAAATGTTTTGATTTCTCCAGTCCAAACTTGTGGCCTTCTAGACAGATCAATTTTTTTTAACTTACAGTTTCTTAGAGATCTGACACAACTAGGTACGACTGGTGTCTGTTCTGGCTGATTTCTTTCCTTAGACCAACAGAAAGCTTTTGATTGGGTGAATCATGATTTTTTGTTCTCCACTGTAATGTTTTATGGGATTCCTTCCCAGTGTATCTCTTGGATATGACTTATATACGCATCTGCCACTGCTTTGCCTTTTATTAATAAAGATTTTGGGACACCCTTTCAGATCCTGTGGGGAGTATGTCAGGGTGCCCTTTGAGCCCTGTTTTATATCATTTTGCCATTTGCCAGAAAAATTCATGCTAATCCTGATATTAAGGGCATCTCGGTACCTGGTTACTCAGCTTCTGTCAATACTTGTGCCTATGCAGATGATCTCTGTTTATGTGTTCATTCTAGTGCTGCCCTTCCCACAATTGAGTCTATTTTGGCAACATATGAAGCTGTGTCTAGTGCAAAACTAAATTATGCTAAGTGTCAGGGTTTTCAAATCCATCCAGCACTTAGACTTACACATTCCTTGCACAACAGTATTATTCCTGTCACAACCTCCCCTATTCATTTATTAGGGTTGACTTTTGGGACAGATTATGATGCTACTTATAATTGGGATTTGGCAATTTGTGAAAGTCAATCTCTCTTACAAGAATGGAAGGCTAAAACCATTTCTAAAAAGAATAGAGTGTATTTAATTAGATTTTTGATTTTGCCACGATTTTTGTATGTTGCCAACATTTTTCCACTCCCTTTTAAGTTAGAACCCCGGATTCTTAATATCTTTTTCCAAGGCCTCTGGGGGAGTCGATTGACCTCTATCAAGTGGGTTTTTACGTATTATGATTACGGTTTAGGGGGTGTTCGAATGCTTAACTCAGTGTTTTTTCACAGTATTTTTATATACAGGATTTTTAGGGTTCTTTTGTTGGGTGCATCTTTCTCCTGGCATAATGTTTTTTATACTTGGTTTTCCTTCTTACAACAGAAGTGGGGTACGGGTCTTTTGACGGTGGCTATGATCACTCACACTCCCCATATTCCTTTGTATGTTAAACACTGTCTTACCAAATTACGTCAGTGCGGCGTTATCCAGCTTTTGATAACTACAAAGACCAAGAGGGCCTTCTATTCTTTTCTCATAGAAGAAGTGTTGTTTCTTCCCCTTGTCTTTCCAACTTGTTCTGATACCCAGTTCCAGAAAGCCTGTTTACAACTCACTGATGAGAATTCCTAAGCAGCTGTGGTATGTGGCATGGTTGTCTTGCCATGGCCGTTTGGGAGTCCGAGGCACCCTTAAGCACAAAGCTATGGATGCCAGGATGTGCCCTAGGGTAACCTGCTTGGCTATTTTAGAAACTTTGGAAAATGTTTTCATTACATGTTTCTTTGCTCAAGTGTTTTGGTCTGCCTTGGGAACTGTTTGGTCTAATGTTTCCTTGGTTCACATTACTTATGATGTTGTCGTTTTAGGCCTCTTTCCATCTTCCTTGCTAAAGTATCATGCCAGTACTTTAAGGGTCATTTTTGCTGTTTGTAACACTGTATATGGCAGACCAGATGTATATTTTTGCTCCAGTAGAAGGAATTTACCCCTGAGGGTTTGGTACATCTTGTTTTAAGCTCCCTACGTAGGTTATATGGTTTGGAAGTACAGCAGTTTTCTAGACCCAAAATTCTTCTCCTCTGGGCTCATTGTGAATGGATTTTTCATCATCCTTGATTTCAGTACTATGGATGGGTGTGTCTGTCATTTTTCTTTGTTTATCTGCTTCCCCTGTTCCTTTTATGGAGGGGGATTATATTTTTTTGATGTGTTTCGGTTTCAGTGTTTGAGTATTTGGTGTTACAGGTATGCTGCAATACCTATTTTATGTCTATTTTTTTGTTTTGCATTAGGATTTTGTGTGCAGTTTCATTTTTGTGTTTTTTTCTTTCCATTTTTTTCTGTACACCTTCCCTCACTCTTTTAGTGGGGGGTGCTTTCTGTAATTATGGCTGTATTGAGCCATTTTCATGACTATTTGTATTTCATGCATGATGCTATGTTTCTTTCTGTTTCTTTCATCTTTACATTAAGATTTAGTGTGCAGAGCCACTTCTGTATGTATTTTTTTTTAGTTTTCCTGTGATGGTCCCCTACTCCTTTGGTGGGGGGAGGGGGGCTTCAGTATCTCTTAATACTGCTTAGGATTATAAATCTGTACTGTTGTATTTCATCTATGAGGAACTACTTATTTCTGTTTGATGTTTATTTTTGCAGTACGCTTTGTGTGATGTAACATTATTATGTGAATGATTTCCTTTGCGTTTTACTAAAAAGTTTACAATCTGTTTTGGTGGGGGGGGGGTTCAGTATTTATTGATACGTTTTGGGACTATCACAATGGAATTTTGTACTGAATGTATGCTGCAATACTTATTTACGTTTCCTTTTGTTTTTGCATTCTGATTTTTGTGTGAAGTAACACCTCCTATGTATGTATTTTACTTTCAAGTTTTAATAAAAAATTCCCCTACTCACAGGTAGGGGAACCTCTGACATCCTGGCTACTGGCAGGAGAAGGTGGTAGACATGGAGGTGGGTGAGCCGAGTCTGGCTACCACTGAGATTCTGAATGATGTTGCCACTTTTGGATTGAAGTAGGACATGGCAGTACCTGTGAAGATGCCTGGACAGGACAGTCCAGACCTGGGAACTGCTCGACTTGTGAGATGCTGTCTAGCAGCACCTGTGAGGAGGACTTATTTTTTTCTGTACCTGAAGGAGACTCTCCAGCATTGCCGGAATTAAGAAAACAGTTGGAGCCTGAGGAGCATAAGTTCAAGCTGACTAAATTGAGACTGCAGTGAAAAAAACAGTAGTGCAACTCCACACTGACAGTTCCACCTGATGCTGTCATGGCCACACGCAGCTTGGCTACTGAAGGTTCTTCACAGCAACCGCTGTCTGTTGCAACTAAGAGGCTACCATTGGAACTTGGAATTCCTGGATCTAATATACTTCCTACAGTGAGTACTGACTTGGTTTCTGGTTCTCCAGAACCACCAGTGTTGTTAGCTTTGCTACTGCCTGATACAGTTTTTCGGAGCCTGATTCCTGCCCTGGAGACTGGTCTGTGGAAACTGCCTTAGGGGAGGCTGATTGGGAACAGCAGACTCTGCGGGTGTGTGGGTGTCGGAATGTCACTGATATGAATGTCCACTCTGAACGATGTCTCGGTTCCCGAGACGTTCTTATGACTGACCAACAGTGACAAAAGTCTGTGTGGCTGCAGACTTACCAGTTCAGCATACCTCTGACCATTGCAGACAGCTCTGGGGTTGGGTGCATCTATGTTGGTTGCTCCCAAGTTACACCAGCCTACCATGGCTTCTGGGCCACAACAAGGAGCACCGCAGGGACAGAAACATACTTTTTCTTCCTTATTCAAACTGCCTGCGTTACCAGCTAAATGCCACAATGCGGTCTGTTTGTCTTACCTGGGAGGCCTCCCTGGTCCCCGGATTGTTTTTTTGTGGCCTGTGCATTACTTAAGGATTTGATTAAATTTTTTGTGCACGGGATATATGCATTAATCCATATCTCAGGGGATACCTCTTTTGATGTCAGTTTCCAGACTGTCTGGGGCCTTGAGAGGTTTTGGGCTAAATATCAAACTCTGAAGACTACAGCATTATGGTCTCCCTTTCTGGTGGTCCCACTGACTAAACCAGCATATGAAACTATAATGTGTTGTTCCAAAATGAAAGGGTGGAGGCTGAGGATGTTTTATATTGGCTGAAGCAAAAATGTATGGTATTGGGGCAACCTAACGTGATTTTCAATTCTGAAAACATTTGGATGGGAGGGTGGAAGGTGAAGGTCTTACTAACAGCCTCGGAATCTGGGGTACAACACCTCCCTAACTCCTTTTTTCTAGGTCGAGATGGGGGGGGTTCTGTTTTACCCTGGTCAACCCAAGGCATGCTATCTATGTGAGGATTTATCACACTTGAGTAGTGTATGTGACAAGATTAAATGTAACATTTATGGGGAACTGGAGCATGCAGGGACCCATTGTGTTAATGAATGTGTTTGTAACCTGTGTGATGTGCAAGGCCATACCTTTCAGAATTGTAGTTGAGCAGTGCACAGTCAGGAGAATTATGGGGATGGTGTGGACCAGAGATTTTTGATCACTCAAGCTCAGAAAGCTAGAATCTGTAGTAGGCCAGTGAGATCGCAGTCCATGCCAACTGATGTTGAAACCCCTGACCAGCAGTCTGAAAAGGTTGTTGATCCCCCAGTACACCGTATGGGACCCATGCAGTCGACACAGGCTCCGGCCCAACCTCAGGCCAGTGTTACTCCTGGACTGAGTGCTCCTCCCTCTCTCGACTGATGTGGTGGTTATGCCACCCCCAAGTGATCAGACGTTTAGTCTACCGAGGCGCTCAACAAGAAGCCATGCACTTGTTTCCTCCCCTCCTGCGAAGGCCCCTAAACCCACCCTGGTTGAGCTCACAATTCAGTTTGAGCTCTTACAGAATTCTTCAGATGATACTGGAGAAGAGATAGATTCTTCCATAGTTGCCTCTTCCCACCCAGAAGGAACGACCAATACTGAAGTGCTAGGGCAGACTGGGGTTCCAAAAAAATGAAAGGCTAAAATAAAACTGAAGGGAAAGGTTATTGCAGGTCGGAAGAAATTATTATACTTATATTTGTATTTTTGTTTCTGTTACAGATTCTCCCTTTTCTCATGCAGCTAGGGTTTACCTGTTACATCGTTAATGTAAATAGTGTAAAGCATCTTGCCAAGCATCAAACAGTATTCATTTATTTCTCTGGCCTCTCCCTGAGCATTGTGTTTCTGCAAGACACTAGATTTCACACCTCACATGAGATTAGACAAGTGCAGCGAGACTGGCTCTTGGGTCCCTCCTACTGGTCCATTGGGTAAGAACCGGTTTCAGGTGTTGGTATTATGTTTTCAATCCTGAACCTTCATGTGTTGAAATTATATGATATTTCACTAGAGAGGGCCCTGGTCCTTGACGTAGTCCTGAATCAACAGCCCTTTAGATTGATCAATCAACATGCACCACAAGAACAGCTCAAAATGAGCTGTTGTGACTTATAAGACCTTTCTTACACACTTCCAAACATACTATATTTTCTGGGGATTTCAACTGTGGGCTCAGTTTATTGGACAGAAGTGTTCATGCACCTACACAAAAGCTTTACTGCGATTCAAATGAGGTCTTAGCTATTGTTTGTACAGCATGCTTAAGGGATGCTTATCTTGAATTTATGAAACAACATACCCCAGCATTTTAAAAAGGCCATTTGCCCATGAGAATTGACTTTGTTTTTCTTTCCCAATATTTGCACATTTCCGCTGCCGAGGTGCAAGCAGTGGCATTCTCTGATTATGAGGTGGTGTCGGTGTCTATTGGCTCCCAATCCCCATGCCCTAAAGGCCCAGGGTTATGGAAATGTAATACCTCCCTGATGCAAAATTCTCTTTTTATGCAACCCCTAGATCATTTTTTATTAGCCAGAAGATCAGTGTTCATCTGCTTTGAGGACCCAATTTCCTGGTAGGAAGACACAAAGCAAAGGTTGATGGTCTTCCTAAAGCAATATAGTCTTAGGAAATGTAATATAGATTACCCATAATACTTGGGGCAGAGATCCCATCTGCAAACATTAATGATGATAGCATGTCAGACCAGGCAAAATTTGTCCCAACAAATTCACCTGACCCAGGCTGAGATGCATACATACTAGAATCAACAGTCTCAGCAGCTCTATAATCAACAAAAATATGGCACTCCGGGGGCATTTCAGGCTGTCTGTCCCTTTGACTGTAACCTTTGGTCGGTGGGTCAGACTTTCATGTCATGTCTCTTGGACACCTTCGGTCACCCACACACATCTCAGCGAGTGATTGACAAAATAGTCATGGACTATGCATTGGACTTGTTCTCCCCCTTACCCCCATTGGAAAGGGGGGTTTTGAGTTTCTTCTTGAGCCTGACTGTCACAGTGGTTTCCCAGGAGCTACTGACACATGCCTGTGCTCCTGTTTCAGCACAGGAGGTGTTGGATGCTGTCCATTCCCTCCGACCCCAGATGATGCCAGGCCCTGATGGATTACCTAATGCTTTATATACTAGCATCATTCAGATATTGAATGAGGAATTAAAGATAGTATAAAATGCTATCCTTACAATTGATGGGATTCCCTTAGAATTTACAAAAGGAGCCTTAATTTCTCTATACAAAAAGGGTGATGCCAGATCATTTACCAGTTGGAGACCTATTTGTATGTTAAATAAAGATTTTAGATTACTTACAAAAATTTTGATGAAACTCCTCTCTGCAGTCACAGATGAGGTAATCTCCCTGCTCAATTGTGCTCTCTGAGAGCCAGACGGATCTTGTACCATCTGTTGCTGCTCAGAGAGGTATGCTCACATGGTCATCTTAATAAAGCTAAGGGTTTTGTTGTCTTGTTGGATCAAAAGAAGGCCTTCAATTCCATTAGGCCTGAATTCCTGTGGGAGGTTTTGCATTTTTATCATGTACCAGAATTGATGATTTCTTGGTTTCAAGCATTATATCAAACGTCGACGGTGGTCCCAATTTCGATTATAAAAAGGTATCTGAAATGCTGCAATATGATTGGCTGCTAGGATTCCAACAGCCTTACATTAATCCATGTTATACTGTCATGTACAGCCTGATCACCATGGAACATGGATATTTCCCATCAGCACTCCATTCACTAGCACTGCTGAATGACTGGAATGCTGCATTCTCATTTTAAACCAACATTCTTAAACTGTTGGTGGAAGAACTATTTTATTAAAAATCTCCCTCTAAATGAAGAAAACATTAAAAAAGTACACTTTTAACACTTTTATTTTGGAATAATTTTTTTATAATAGCAATAAGGCACTTCCCAGGAGTTAGATTAACAGTCAGTTAATCACCCCCTAGGGGCAATATGGCACTTGGCTGCACCTCATACCACATTACACCCCTAGGGGGTGATTAACAGACTGTTACTCTAACCCCTGGTCATGCCTTATTGCTTAAAGGGATGGGTAGGCCCCTATATTCTGATTAAGAGGGGAGTACAACAGGGCTGCCCTCTTAGTCCGATATTCTATGTATTTTATATTGATGGATTATTGAGAGCTATTAATTCCCATCCCCGGATATATGCTATCCAGAGTGTGGACATCGTGTCATGGCATATGGCCATTGCTTATGCCAATGATATTTCTCTTGGTAGCTATGGAAGATTCAATTTTACAGGCACTGGATCTCTGTACCTCTTTTGGTGCACTCTCCGGTGCCTCCCTTAATTTTGAGAAATGTGTCGGTATGGCACTTGAACCTTCTCAGACATGAACAGATAGATTTGGCCCCATTCCAATGCAGCAAGGCCCTATTACCATTTTGGGGATAAAGTTTGGTACCCCGGATGCAGACGTCCTAAACTGGCCAGAGAAACTGGCCAGTGGGAAGCTGAAAGTGGCACACTGGAATAGGGGACAAATTGTGGAAACAAAGAGGGATTTTCTTATAAAAACCTTCTTGGTCCCCCTTTTTCTTTATCTCAGCTATGTTTTTCCAATTCCGAAAACTTTAGAAACTGGTATTTTTAGCCTTTTTTCCAAGCCTTGTGGGGGAATAGGCTGAACCTGATTAAATGTCATGTTACGTATTTGCCAGCAAAAGATGGTGGGTTGCATATAATAAACCCCTTATTGTTTTTCACTAGTATATTTTTTTCCTTGACTCTATGGCCTTTGTTAGTTAACAGACATATTGGGTGGGAACCATGGTTGTATGCATCATGCAGCCAGTGGTTTCGAAATTGGGAACTAAATTCTTTATGAACTATTACACAGATTGAGTCGACCTCTTTATATTTAAAACATACCTTCTAAAGGTTGAAGCAATGGCAGGTGATAACGCAAATGATACTTTCTTCTGCTCATAAACAATTATACACTCATCTTCTTTTGACAATCTGTGCTGTCCCGGAGTTCTTACCTAAATGTCCTAACCCTTTCTTAGTAAATCATAGACTCCTTCTACGTAACACAAGAATTCTGCCTCATATTTGGGATTTTCATTGGCTTTCATGTCATGAGAGAATCAATGTGAAAGCCAATCAGAAACATAAACATGCACAAGAAAGGCTTTGTTCCTGACCTCAGTGTATAATACAGTTGGAGACCATTTCACACTTATTTTTTGATTGCTCCTTTATTAAACACTTCTGGAACCACCTAGCCCAGCAATGGGGAATGCCGCTCCTTACAGGTGTGACTTATCCTAACTTGATGTATGGGTTCTTTCCCCCGCAGTGCATCCAAATGTTGCACCTTATGTTTACAGTTATTAAATGGAACATTTGGATGGCCCAGTGTTCGTTTACGCTGCAACAAAAAGACTGTTCTTATGAGGAATTGGAAAGGAAATGTGTTACAGATTTACAGAAGACATATGTTTTTGACTGTAATTGCCTGTCTGGAACTGTGGAAAGTCCTTCCATGGATAACTGATACTGATGCTGCTATTACATGATTTCTGCAGAATGTGGGCTTGAATTTTTCTTTTTCCCCCGACTTTGTATTGTTGTTGTTGTTTTCTGATTTTTTTTTTGTGTTATCTCTTTTTTACCCCCGACGTGCATCCATGCCAGCATCTCCTTCAGGTGAGCCAATTCTGACTCGTCCTGTCCCGAGTCCTCTGCTCTCACATGAGAGCCGATCACCCCCCCAGGTAACCCAGCGTAACCCTTCGCCAGATGGGTCCCCCTCCTCCGAGAGGAAAGGCACCAGCCAGGGGGCCGCAGACCAGTGCAACATCTTGGCCCGAAGGGTGCTGCTGAGGTGGAAGGGTTCAGAGGCATTGACATGCTCAGAAAGCCAGGCAGCCATCATCTGGCATGATGTGGAGCATTTTCACGTTTTCTGGTTGACATCCCTCCTTGCGCTGTCATGCAATGCTCCTGGTCTTCACTAGAGGCTGCTGTTGATCAACGCCTTTCCCTAGCCCACCCTTGAGAGAGGAGAACAGTCCCATGGATGCTCAATCCTCCCCTGCCCCAGCCAGCCCCTGGTATCCCGTGTCCATTCCCGGACCTGGGTCACCAGCATGGGTCCAGGTAAGGCACCCGCGCCTCAACCCTCTATGCCACCGGGCCGGCCCTGATTTTTGTTTCAATAAAAAGTTCCCATACTCTTTTCGAGAAATGCCATGGAATCTTTAACATCCACCTGAATTACCACCAGAACAGGCAGATGAGACCTCGGTTTAAAGGCTCATCTGAAAGATGGCACCTCAGGAGTGCAGCACCCTCCTCATGCTGCAGTACAGTGTCAGTATTGGGATTTTAACTTAAGTGCCTTTTGTGGGGATAGAACTCACAGCCTTCTAATCTCCCGGCCTCAGAGATGAGTGTGCTACCTGCTGAGCCACTGACACTGTTTAATTTGAGTAATTTGTTTCAAAGAGCTAAATAGTTCTGAGCTGAACTGTTGTGCCATATGACACATGGTCATATGGTCACATTCGTGCAGTCATGTGTTTTGGTTTGTCTCCCCAATTTTATAACAATCTTTAGTTAGACAATGTGTCATCATTCTATTTCCTGTTGCAAAACCCACATTGAATTATTCCCCCATATAAAGCTTTCCTCTTTTGGCTGGGTTGGATTTTTCTTTTGCCACACAGCTTCAAGAAACACATTAAACTCCTTCTTGTCTGAATCCTGCAGCTATGAATGTTTTGCCTCCCTATTTTTAGTCCATTGTTTTATTTAATCTGGTGTGTGTGTGTGTGTGTGTGTGTGTGTTACACTGTACTGTATGAGTGGGTAGTACCTGCTGTCCCACAGGACCAGCTTCCAAGATGGGATATTCAAGAATTTGCATGTGCAATTTAGTAGCTACTACAAATTGTGTAACAGTTTTTTTTTTTTTTGGGGGGGGGTGTTCCTAGATTTTCTCAAATATCACAAGGAGGTACAAGTGTTAGCCAGACCACTGGTGTGGAGGCCTTAGGCGCTGGGTGCCTCACCTCCTGCCATGCTGGCAACCCAGGTTCAGAAATGGACACCAGTCACTCGGGGGCCAGCCGGGGGAGGGAGGATTAAATGTTGCTAGGACTGCTGTCCTCCCTTGGGATGGAGGTATGTGTGTCTTGCTCACTGGCTGCCACCTCGAGGAATTTAAGTGGCAGTGTGGTGGGACACCAGGGAAAGGGCTCCTGCCAGCATATGCTGGGAGCATCTCCACAAAGGTGGAGCTGGCACAAAGTATCAATACATGCGGCTGGAGTCCTCTGTGTAGAAAATGGCAGAAAATCCCTAGCCATAGCCAGATGATGGCCCAACCCCCCACAGGCCCCTCACCAACAATTGCAAACCTCTAAATGAATCCTGTGGCAGAGGATCAGCAGAGTCAAGGTAAGACTTAAAGAAACCAGGTGCTAGAGCTGGGGGGAGGGTGGCAGACCCGATGGGGGCAGGCTGAGGAACTAAGGAATCAAAATACTGGTTGAAAAAAAATCTGGTAATATCCCTGGAGACTGGACAGGTGTTTTCTGCTAAAGTGTTTGAAAATTTACCAGCACAACCAAATTACATAGTCACATAGTAAGCTGGTATTGTGATTCTGGAAAGGATTTAGGGTCCATCTTGCCTTTCCCACCTGACACACAGCAGTAACTACACCCACTTTGAGAAAGGACAAACATCTAAGCTTATCAGCCAGAATGTTACCCATACTCTTGCTGTGCAACCCTCAGTGCCATTCTTCCTCAGGAATCTGCCTAGTACTGCTCTGAAATGCTTTGAAAGCCTGAAAAGTGCTAGCTTCCACTGTCTCAATGAGTAGACTATTCTACATTATGAAATAGGTAGAAGGAATGCTGGCTGTTGATTGGTCAAGAGTTACTTTCAGCTGGACCGTTATCCTAGCGCACCAGCCTGGCTCAAAGTAGCTCAAATAAATATGTTTAAAAAATGTATCTAATTTACTAAAAAGGACCAATTTCATAATCACAATAAGGCACTCGAGGGGGTGCACTGTGGTGATCTAATGGCCTTTCTTGGATGATGGAAGCACTTGACTTCGCCTCATGCTTCAACTAACCTGAGGATGGCCGTTATTCCACTATAATGCACCCCTGTCATGCCTCATTGCTTAATTAACCACCCTCTGTGTCAATTAACTGCATGTGTAGAGATTTTAAATATCTAGCCTCAAAACAATAAATCCTCAATTAAGGCCCTGGATCAGACTCTTCCTCTTTATCTCCCCTCACGGTCTATTCATTGCCAAAATCCCTTCTACGCAACCATCCTTGTGTTGTCTAGTTAACAAAAGTCATGTTCAACTGCACTAAAGTTTCCCTGTATTTCCAGTGTCTAATCCTCTGTCTCAAGCAACGCTATTGCATTTTCTCTTACTAGTGCCACTGCTCAAGAAAAATTCTAATTTGCCCAAATCCAAATGTAAATTGTGGCTATATTATTGTTGTTCCATCTCTGTATTGCTTTATATTTCCTTGGCTTAGTGTTTCTCTCCCAGTTACCAATTTCTAAATACCTATAAATTAATAATCACCACCACTGTGTACGTATTATTGCAGTCATTCTAGTGTTATGACAGCCCTGCACCAGAAGGTGGCGCACATGTAACCTAAATGAACTGCAAGTGAGGCTATTCAGGCACTGGATTTCATGTAATTTATTTTAGGAATGTAGCAAACAGAAGATAAATCCTTGAGCACAGCTCATTTGCAAGGATATTGTGAGGAAAATACAGTGAACTACGATCAACAATTATCTTCATAATAAAATAAATCTAGTGAGTCAACATAGCAAAATATGCATAGTACAATAAAATCAGCTTATACAATTAGATGTATTGACACAGATACAATCCAGGACCTCTTTAAAACAGCATTTGATTTTGGTCCTGGTGAAGCAACCAAAGCTATCAATTTGTTTCAGTGCATGAACTAAAAAATGTATTGTTGAAAATAAAATAAAATAATACCAACCACAGCACACATAGTGTATAAAAGGTGTAAAGGGTACATTGGTACCAGTGGTCTTACATTGCAAACAAAATAAACTAAACTATGCACACACAGGCTCTAGAAACCCTGATGTAAAAGAGGGATAGTGGGACGGGAGCCTTTTTAAAGGGAAGGGGTGAGAGATCTTCTGGTTGTCTTGATCTTCACAGAAAAGGGTGGTGGATGACTGGAACAGCCTGCCAGAGGAGGTAGTGGGGCCAAAAACTGTGACGAACTTCAGGCATGTGGGGGATAAGCACAGAGGCATACTGACAGCTATGACCAACTAGGGTCAGTGGTGACGGAATAGGCAAGGACAAGGAGCAGACTGAATGGACCTACAGTTCCTTTTCTGCCAACAAAATCTATGTTTCTGTGTTTCTCTGTTATATATCTGATGACAAGGAATTGCTGGCACAGTATCTGCACTCCTTCCAAGTCTCCCTATTTTCAGAACGTCTCCCTGATTATGCCCATCTCTGATGTTCCACCTGCTTTCTATGGCACCATTTCAATTCCCCAGAAACCACTACAATCATGGAACTAACAGTTCTGCTTGTCATTTAATAGGTCTAGCAATGCAGTTCTGCCATCTTGTACGCAGGTATTTACATATTGTACATTCGGTCCCTGTAAAAATCATCTTAGTGGTCAAAATCAAGAGAGCTCCCTCATTTGAGGGGTCCTGACTTGGAAGCTCTGTTTTAGCCACTAATTATTTGTAACACAGATTGCACTGGGAAAGAAATAATGTAAGGTGACATAACTAGGAGCTGGACCCATGCCCCTTGAATAGTATCCCAGTGCCCTTCCATGTGAGCTGTTACAGTAAGTCAGGCAAACTGGTTAGCCTATGCCTCCTGCTCCTTCGGAATGCATTACCCTGTGACTAATGTGTAAGCTGAACAGAGGGGGAGTTGGATTGCAGTGGAAACTTATTGTAGACCTCACAGTTTCAAGTAGCAACAGGCTTCAGTTTTTATGTCTATAACATTTTATTTTAAATATTAGTAGTAACAGCATGATGTAACCTAAGTGGATACCTCACAACATGGTCTAGTATGTTCTGGTCACTGCACTTTGAAGCCACCAGATTTGTGGGCATGAAAGCCACTGATATAGAATGTGAGGGGGAGTACTGTGGGCTGTGGTGTTCAAGATGGCAGACCACTTCATAAATTCTGCTTCATTAGTCTGCATTTTCCAGTGGTTAGAGCACTGAGTTATAAATGGAATTTGATTTCCTGTAGTGCCTTTCTTGCATTCTGTATCTCTGAATGCCGTGAAGGTGATGGAGTGAAACATGGGTAGTGCAGGGACTCTATGCAGGCAAATCTAGCAGCTATAAAGTACTCTATGGCATCCACATACAGCCTTGGGCAATTTTTTTTCAGTTTAATATACTTTATTAGACATTTTCACATGAAACACAACAACATTATGATACATACCATACATCAACAGCTTCCCCCCCATACACATAATTAAATCTAAACATACCGATATGGAAAGCAGTAACATTTATCTGTAAGGTCTAGTAAATATATAAACCGGATCTACTAGTAATCAGGCCTAGTTGGGTGAATCTATCTATATCCTAACACTTTATCCTTTCTCCCACCCCCCCCCATACCTTTCCTGTTCTATCCCCCGGAGCCCCTACACATATAGCATCAGATGAATGACTTATCCAGAGTACCTTGGATGTTTACCAGTCAGACGGAGACTAGAGCAACATCTCTATTCGTGTACTTGTTAGGTAATTGTATAAGTGGGAATCTCCGCTCCCCCTTATAGGATTTGGATTTGTTGGAGTGAAGCGCATAATAGATAAAAGGGCCATCAGGAGGCCCCATCTCCTATTGAATGTCTCACGGCGATTCTGCCGGGAAGCAGTATGCCTCTCCAATTCAAGAGCTTGGAGAACTTCTGAATGCCATTCTCTCAAGGAGGGGCTAGTCTGGTCTAACCAGTGTCATGTTATAACGAGTTTAGCTACCACTGAGATTATGGCCATAAAGGCTTTACGGCAATCTATCATGTCCCTAGGAAAATGGCCCAACAGACAGACCTGCTAAGTAAAGTAAGAGTCCAGGCCCAACATAGGATCCAGAGCACCCTGAATTGCTTGCCATAAGGGGCCCACCAGGGCACAGTCCCAAAGAATGTGTTTTAATGTTCCTTCTGATTGCCTACATCTGATGTAGGGTTTTTCTAAAGTCATCAGGTGCGTGTGCTTTTATGTTCTCTACCCCATCCACTTCATCAGTGTGCAACCGTGGAGGAGTTTAAAAAAAGCCCTCAGGACCTATCTATGGTCTAAGATTAATTTTAATTAATGGATTGTGAAATTGGAGCTCAGACCTAGTGTTGTATATATTTAGTGTTTTACAAATTATTTATGCTTTATTTACTTACTGTTTATTGTTTTAAATATTGTAAGGTGCCTTGATTTGAGAAAGGCGCCATATAAATAAAGTTTCATTCATTCATTCATTCAATGCAAAGGAGAGATGCGATCTACCCATCCTGTATAGTCGAGCGGGAGAGAAATAAAGGTTATGTAAGATACAAATTGCAAAAATCATAAACGGTCCTGCTTTACGTACTTATATAGATGTTGCCATACTTCTTGCAGTTCCTTATCATCTAAGTTGAGGACTATCTCATGCCTCCAATAGAAGCAAGCTCACAGTGTTCTATTGGGATCATGGTGTTGTAAAAAGTTGTAAAACAGAAATCGGGAGGGGTTGAACGGTTGTGTCTATGAATACCTGGAAAAGGTGGGTTAGAAGATTCCTGCCATGGAGAGGGGCCCAGGAAGGAGGAGACTGCACCATGCAGTTGCAGATGTTTAAGGAAATGATAAGTGGGTATAGAAAACTTTTCCTGAAGCATATTTGCAGGGTTAACTTTCTCATCGGAAATCAAGGATGAGACTGAGACCTTGCCAAGGGCTGGACAAAAGCTTGAGGGAATAGTGCAGTTGGCAATTCTAAAATGTGGGTTGCCAAATAAAGATTGAGATAGATCTTTGTATTGTGACAGATTAAGGTGGGAGCAGATCTGATGGAGAACTTTGAAAGACCACCATACTGGAGAATTCCACAGGGAATTAGAGAGTTCAGAGAGTTTGGCGTAAATAAGACAACCTATGTTAATGCCCTGAGAGTGGCATAGATGTTGTTCCAGACAGATCCATTGAGGAATATATGTGTCATCTAGGGAACTGTCAGTGTTGGCAGTCCACCTAAATATTTTACAGCAGTGTATTGCGCAATAAAAGAGAAAAAAGTCAGGGATTCACAGACCACCCAAATCTTTCTGATGGGTCAATTTGGAATATGCCCTCCTGACCACTTTCCCATTCCATATGAAATCGTAAGAATGGTTTGTAACCGAAGAAAACAATGTTTGGTGAGGTATGGGATCACCATATTCAGTGGGTAAAGTAACCTAGGCAAGATGTTCATCTTTATCATGTTCACATGCCCCCATAGCGAGAGTGGAAGAGAGTTCCATCTCTGTAGGTCTGTTTGAATAGTGTGACAGATAGGGGAGAGATTAAGTTTAACCAGGGCAGAAAGAGAACAAGAAATCTTGATCCCCAGATAGGCAAGAGTGTTGGGTTCCCAGGCAAGGCCTAAGTTCTCAATCCAATGTTTTGGGACATGTGTGTTATGAAGCACAACTTTGGATTTATCCGGATTTAGTTTATATCCTGCCACTTGAGAGAACTTATCTATAATGTCCACGCTGCTGGTATAGAAGTATGAGGGGTTCTCCAGATGCAGTAATAGATCATCTGCATAGGCCAACAGCTTGTACCTGTCATTGCCTACTTGGATGCCCAGAACCTCTCGACTATTCTGAAGGGAGCTGATGAGAGGTTCCAGATATAGATTAAAGAGAAATGGTGAAAGAGAACACCCTTGCCTGGTACCCAGTGACAATGAGAAGGGGGTGGAGAAAACTCAGTTGCAGTGGACTCTAGCCATGGGCTGATGAGAGATAATCTTAAGCCAGTCACAGAACTGAGAGGAAAAGCCATATCTTTGCAGTGTAGCAAACATAAAAGATCAAGAGACATGGTCGAAGGCCTTTTCCACGTCAAGAGAAACCAAAACCGATGATGTTTTCCTCTCTCCAGCAACCAACATAAGGTGAAGGACCTTACACATATGGTCCGAGGACAACTGCCCCACCACAAATCCTACTTGGGTTAGGTTGATAAGGCCTTCCCATATTTTTAAGAGACAGTTAGCCAAAACTTTGGCGAGAATTTTAAAATCAGAATTTAGAAGCAAAATGAGATGATAGTTTCCCGGTACCAGATGTGATTTACCAGGTTTAGGGATAACGATGATCCAAGCTTGGGTGAACGAGCAGTCCGACAGACCAGATGAGCATAGATAGTTGAATAACCTTGTGAGAAATGGCACCAAGTTGTCTATGAAGGTGGCATAAAAGACATTATTAAAACCATCCGGGCCTGGAGCCTTTTCCTTAGGAAGTTGCTCTATCACCCGCCTCACTTCAAGCAAGGAAACAGGGACTTGTAAGATCTCCCGTTGGGGCTCTGTAAGGGTGGACAATCGAACTGAGTCTAAAGAGCTAACTATTTGGTCCATGGCAAGAGACCTCTCCTCTTCTGGGGCATAAAGGGTTTTATAAAATTGCTGGAAGGCCTCAGTTATAACTCGAGGGTGGGTCAAGATATCTCCCCCAGGGGTTGGTTGAAGATTCTAGATAATGCCTTGGGTTTCTAACTGTTTCAGCCTCAAGGCTAGGAGCTTTCCTGCTCTCTCACCTGTCTCCATGTATTGGAATTTTAACTCTCTGCAAAGCTAGGTTGGCCTGTTCTGCTAATAACCTGTAATATTGGGCCCTAAGAGCATGTAACCGAGTCCACATGTCTTGATCGTCCGAGGCTGAAAGGCAGTGTTCCAGATCTCGGATCTGAGCTAGTAGTCGTGTCTTTTCTGCTCTCTGCTTCTTCATCTTTGAAGTAAGCCTAATACATTCTCCTCTCACTGCGCATTTTGCCGCCCCCCATAACACACTCATAGATGACACAGTATCTTCATTTTCCTGAAAGAAAGTTTGTATGAATTTTTTAAGGGTCTTAACAAAATGGGTATCTCTCAGATGCATCGAGTTAAAGCGCCAGGCCCTATTTTGGTCCTCCAGACCCCTTAATGAATGCTCCATATTAATCTGCGCATGGTCAGATATCACAGTAGGCAAGATATTACATGCCAGAAGACCCAGGAGATTCAAGGTGGTAATCAAAAAATAATCAATACGAGAATATGACTTGTGCGGAGAAGAAAAAAAGGTGTATTGTCTATCATTAGGGTGTAGGATTCACCAAGGATCTCCTAAGCTCAGCAAATCCGTAAGCTCTTTCAGCCCCCGTTGAGCCAGTGAAAGACCTTTACGGCACAGGCTCAATCTGTCCAGATACGGATGACAGACTAGATTCTAATCTCCGCCGAGGATGATAGGAATATGTGAGAAAGCCAGTAACTAGTCAGAAGGTTAGAGAAGAACTCCGGGGGAGTCTGAGTTCGGGCCATAAATCCCTCCTAAAAGCAATTCAATTAAACCCAGTCGCCCCTGTAGAAGAAGGAAACAGTCCTCAGGATCACTGCACTCCTTATGTAGCTGAAAAGGGGTAACTCTGAATTAAGATTCCCACACCTCCCTTTTTATTATTATCAATTCCTATCCCAAATGCCTGACCAACACATTCCCTGAGAAAATACTGTATGTCCTCTTGCTTAAGATGGGTTTCTTGTAAGAAAACCACATCCGGTTGGTATTTCTTAAGATGACACAGGATCATGTATCTTTTACGTTTATCGTTCACCCCCATTATGTTCCAAAAAATAAATTTATATGTGGTCCCCATAATTACCCTTTAAGGCTTCTGTTGCTCGAATCTCCATCTGCCTGCCAAATCTTCAATAGGGTGCTCCAAAACCCATCCTTGCCCCCCATATCCCCCCATCCAGGCCCATCCATCCCCTCCCTCTGGACCCCAATGTTGAGAAATTGGCATGTACCGGCACATGTGGATGTGATACCCCCACCTAACCTTCCCCTCCTTTTCCACCTAACTGAATAACAGCTCAACAACAATCCTACTACTATCACTATCCCCAAACAGAAACAAACTCTACCCCTGGTCCTACAGGCCAAAACACCAGCATCTCTCTGCCTGTGATGAAATATCACCTCTAATATGGGCCCCAACCCCTCTCCCCATCTCGGTCTGTCCCAAGTGATTAACAGATCTACATTAATATTCTTCAAACACATTTGAATAATAGTCAAACATTTACAGTATGTGTATATAACTCCTACTGCCCCCCCCCATCCAAGTCACAGACTAGGACCTGTGATGAACAGTGTAAATCATACTGAGCATCGAACTATGCCATCCCTGGAACACCTGGTTTAGAGCAGACGCCTTGTATAGGGAAACCGAAGGGGTAATATTATGCCACAGTAGCGTTCTCATCCCACCAGTGGAACCTGGGGAGACAGAATCTGTGGATCTCATCCATCTTGTGTAGGCAGACAAACACAACAGTGCACTCCTTCTAAATCTATCCCTGGGGGACTTGTGGCAGCCCCTTTATAATACAGTCCTACCAAGTCAACAAAAATAATGACCAGACCACTAGGTGGAGAAGAAGGGACCATGCTGTTGGCCCATTGCAGGAGGAAGATATTCTTTAGGGCTCGGGGCTTCCACAGCTGTTACTCTCACTCAAGTCAGAAAAATGCCCCCTAGCCCCTTATCATTAAGTTACTGGCTATACAGTCTGGTTTAACTAACCCTTGGTGTGTGTGCGTGGCGGGAAGGCAGGAATAACCAACCCCCCATCCCTCCACTCTGTTCATAGTCAGACTCATCACCAGAGCCTCTGTGAAGAGGGACACAGCATGCTACCCTTCCAATCCACCACCACAGTTTGAGTGGTATCCAACCACATCTTAAAATCAGACCCTGCATAGTTCACCTGCTACATGTAATTCACTCGCAGAAGGATCTAGAGTGGAAACACTGGACACAGGTGGTTAACTCACCTGTGCTATTGAAAGAGGTGCCCACAGTCTCACATCAAGGATGTACTAGAGGAAGGCTCCACTGCAAGTCCCTATAACCACCCCTGCTCTGACACAGAACAAGACCACAGATTGGTTCCATGTCATAACAGCTATCGAGAAACAGCAATCGCTATTATGGCGAGTGTACATCACCGAAAAATAATTTCAGCGATGCACACTGGTAGCACACAAAAAAATGGTGCCTGAGACCTACAGGTCTCATTTTTAATACAGGGGCACTCCCTCTGCACCCCTCTACTTATGGATTCTCAGTTCTAGGGGGGTGCATGTCGGGGGGGTGAAAAACTTGACTAAATACATGCCTCCAGGTGACAAAAAAAAACTTGCACCACGCTGGATCAGAATCCGGTACTCCATGCCTCCCAGCCAACCACCCTCTCCACGACATTAGCGATCCAGCTAGGCAGCTACTCACTGCAACCCCTCCCACATGCCATCCCTCCCCTGTGGGTGCACGTGCATGTATAAGCATGAGATCCTGTCACAGTTTTTGCTGACCGCAGTATCCGGTCACCCTCCTCCCTAGGTAGCCGTGATCACAGTTGCCAAGATTGACTTGCCATTTTTCTAGGTGCTCAATCACAGTTGCTACGGTCATGGGCTACCCAACAGATCTACCTTGATCTTTTCACTGGTGAGATGGCGAACCCATTTTTCTTCTTCAGCACTTCAACCCCCTGTTCCCAAGGAAAGTGCGTCCATTACGAGTACACTGGTTCCTTCCAGTCCCAGCATTTGGGTAGTAGGGTTCTGCAATAGCCTTTACTCCTCCGCAGGTCAGTGCTCCCTGAAACAGTATGTTATATGTGGTCACAGAGTTCCAGCACAGTCCATGTTGCAGAAAACTTTGGTGAAACCAATCCCTTTGGCTTAATATAGTACAGCACTACAGATTTTAAATACTCAGATCAATTATAGTCCAACACATCACTTTAAACTTTAAACAGTCCTCAGACAAGTTGAAACACCTCCATCGTGTCAGGAAAAGAAAGTAATTTAGGGGCTTGGAAAAGGTCAGGGAACATATTGGGAAGTTCTTGTTTTGCCTGATCCTCTGAATTAAAGGTTTTCAGCGACCCTCAATGGTTTACCTGCAGTCTTGCTGGGTACATTTTGAAGCGGATCCCCACTTCCAATAACTTAGAGATCAATGGGTTAAATTCTGCTCACTTCAGTCGTACCGAGCAGGGTAGATCCTGGGTCATTCTAAGCTTGTTACCCTCCCACAGTAATTCCTTCATGTCCCTTAGTTTGGCCAAAATGTGAACTTTATCCAAAAAGTTCAGGAGTTTAAATAACATGGGTCAAGGTGGAGAGTTTGGTGGGGGAGTAGGCCTCAGCGCCCTATGAGCCCGTTCAGTTATGTAGCTAGGGCCATTAGGCGATGGGTCAGCCACTTTTTCACAAATTTTTGCATGAACAAAACAGGATTCTGACCTTCCAATCCCTCTGGCAGACCAATTAGGAGAAGGTTGTTGCATCTACTGTGGCCCTCCAAGTCTTCTATGTTTTCTTTTAGCCTAGAGACTTTCCTATGAATGGCTATTGAGTCAGTTTCCTGGTGAGCCCTCCAGTCTTCCAGAGAGCTGGTTCTTACCTCCACGTTGCCAACTCTACATGACAGGGTCTCCGTTGTCTTTTGGAGGGTTGCCAGCTGGCTTGTAATGCTCAGGAGAGCCTTTTTTATGATGGAGAGTTCCTGTAGGAATTTTTCTTCAGTCAGTGGAGTAGGTGTAGCCCTGGGCTTGGTGATAGCCGCTGCTTGCGTTTTGGTTTTTTTTGCAGCCTTGACTTTTTCTGGCGTGGGCGGCAGGGTAAGTGTTGGTCCCACAGGCTGCATCTCGGCTTCCATTGAGAAGTTCGTGCCCCAGCAAAATTGGCGATCTGGATGGTACGGGTGATAGGCAGAACACCTTCCAAACACTAAGCGCCCACTATACTGTGAGTTTTCAGACCTGAAATTTGATTATTTATTCATTTTTCCCAAGCCATGGAGTGGAGCCAAAGAGAATGCATCCTATCTGCTCGGACGCATCAAGTGACTCTCACAGCCTTGGGCAATTTGCTGAACCCATGAGAGACAGTAAGAGACAGTGCGGGGTGGGGGGGCACTAGCATACACGGATATCCTGCACTTTCTTTGAAAATTGTCATGGGATCTTTAAAACAGAAAGATCACAGGTGTCAAACAGGGCATTGCATGTTCAAATCCCACAGAGTCACTGGCTGACTGCATGACCTTAAGAATGTTATGTGACCTTCCTGTGGTTCAATTTTCTCGGCTTAAAAATTGGGTAGAACAGGACATTGTACCTCAGTTGGTATTTGTAGAAGCATAGACCCTTGTCAAGCAGATAAGGACCATTTACCCTACCTAGTCTGCCCATTTTTTCCTGCCTATACTGACACCACAGACCCTATCCAGCTTCCTCGGCCCCCGGCTTCCCTACCAGGGAAGGTAAACTGAGTGTAGATAAACTGCAAAAATAGTACCTTAAAAAAATACCTGTAACTACTATGGTTCTACCAAAATAACAGATTAAGCAGGTGTTTTTATTTAGGTATTACTGTACTCAAAAATGTCTGAGGAGTTTCACAATCTGTACCATACTGACTCAGGCTGCTTCCTTTTGTCTCCTGCTTGCATTATAGATTTACATGTCCTCTAAGGGGGGTCTTTCACAGTATAACTGCATCCTCCTGTGAGTATCGAGCAGGAGGATCACAGAGCAAAGCTGAGTGGTAACAGCTGTCCAAATTATGCAAGGACTCTCTTATATCATAAGAGACACCAACCCTCTGGTAACCTATTAACTTTTTATAAATCGCTGGAGTTAGCAAGAGTGAATTATTAGCTGTTTTACATTACCTTTTTTTTTATTTTAAAAGAAAATGTAATGGTCCTCCCCCCCAACCTGTGAACTTCTATAATGGTGGAGGTGGTGACAACTGTGCATAGGATAAGAGACCTGATGGTTCTGAGCACTGATTGGTTGAAATTTCGCAAGTGAATTATAGTGCAGATCTTCCAGTGTGTCATTCATTGTCCTATCATCACAACACAGCTTTCTAGGAGATTAATGAGAGTTATAACACTGCTACTCATGAAGCCTATTTTCTGGGGTTTTTTTCACTGTTCTTGTGGTGTTTCTCCTAATTTAGCCCTGACCTTTAGAAGTTGTGTAAAGCAACAGGAGTAAAATAAAACTACATGAAGCACATGTGCTGAAACATTGCAATATAATGGGACTAAGTAAAGCTAAAATGCTAAGTGCCTCTTACATACCATCATTTTATGAACACAAGCTTTTGTGTTTTGTGCTCTGGACTGGATTGCTTTCTTTCTTCCATTTCCCAGCTCCATCTTATCTCTGTGTTATCATACCAGTGGCACTGAGCCAGGACAACATGCCAAGAGAATTTCTGGGGGGTGTCCCTAAATTAATCAAGGAGGGCACTAAATAACAGTACTACTGCAGCACTTTTGTGCCCAAAAAGCAATACTTCACTAGGATTTTTTGGGGGGGTGGGGGAGAAGCTTGTGTGTCCCTCAGACTCTACAGGCATGACAGCCCTAACTGAGCAGTTTTCCATTCCCTTTCTGCCATCCTGGCCTGTTGATCTCAGTCTACCAGCAAGGAAACTCTAGAACTGCCAAAAGGAATGTCATTGTGAAATGTGATGCGCCCTTCGACCGCAGCAGCCCGCTGCAAAGGCACTGTGGAAAGAATGACATCATCAACATCATCCCAGCCACTCCAGGAGGTGCAGCAGAAAAAAAAGATGATTAATGCACTTCAAGGGGTTAAGTTTCAAGAGGAAAGTTTTGTTTTTCTGCTGGTGGAACAGGAATAAATCAAAAAGGACTGTGTCTGATTCCTTACTTGAGTATTTACATTGAGTGACAACTGTGGCATTAGCAAATGTTAAGTCCAAGTTCTTCAAACAGCTGTGTTACATAACCTGACCTAGTGGAGAGGAGTTCAGCTATTTAGTATGAGCCATCCTATACAGATGGAACACTACACACAGGCAGGACCACATGTGCCAGTACACATTCAGATCTGTTCACTCAGACTGCTTCATTGAGAGCTGCATCAGCTTATGCTTTCCGGTCCATTCACTGGGTTCTAATCCTGAGTGGCAGGCTGCTGGGCTGATCCAAGGAGCCTTCTGTTCACAGTACTTGTATGACTGAATGTATGGATTACCAGCTTCTTGGCTTGGGTCCTCCCTTGTGAAAGTAAATTTTTTTTGTTTGTTTGTTTGTTTGTTTTGTTATCTCAGTGAGTCTGGCCACCTGGGTAAATGAAGGACAAATAAGTAAAATACAATTACAGTACCAAGAAAACTAGATTTATCTCCCTTGAGGAGATATGCAATTGGTTTCAACTCACTGTTAGGCCAGAAAAAACTAATACTGGTTACGGCAGATTTTAACCCCTGATGTATTTCCATACATGCATATTTAGGAAGGCAGGAAGACCACTGTCCCATCAGGCTCCTCCTTCCCACCAGCTGAACCTCTGTTGGAATACCCAGTTACCTCTTTTGTTTCATATGTGGATCCCTGGAATTTTCTGACCATTTTACTGCAGTGGTGAGCCTCCACAGTAACATAACAAAAAAAAAATTATGTTTTTTTAGCCAGGGGGATATTGGGTTGAAAAGTTCCATGCTGACCTTCCATAACATGATAATCTGGTTAATATTCTTCCACAGTGCAAAATACATTTACAGTAAGCAGTGTCACATGCAAATTCCATGGAGCAACATTTTTTTGTCATGGCCTTATTATTGTGTTTTTGTGTCTGTATAATTCTGCATAATATGTATAATACAAGAGTGCCATGGGGCGGCAGCAGTAAGAGAGAGGCTCTTTCACATCAAAAAATTCAAACAGATAAAATCAACTTTTAAAAACTGAGTATGCAATGCATTGGTTAAGGTTTACAGGCTGAAAGAAGCATAGCATTCCTGCAAGTCAAGTTAGAGGCAATGTGGTCTAGTAGTTAGTGCCACAGCTTGGGAATCGGAAGATCATAGATTCAAACACCAGTAGAGGCAAATACTCACTATGTGAGCTTGGGCATGTCACTTAACCTTTCAGTGCTCCAGTTCACCCAACTGCAGAAATGAGCAGAAGCAGGACCCCACTGGGAATGAGATGTTACATCAACGAGCAGGGGAAATGGAACTATAGGGAAAGGGTGGAAGGTAGTCCTGCTAAATGCCAGGAGCTTGGGCAATAAAATGCCTGAGCTCCAGGCGATGTTAACTGAGGGAGCAGTGGATGTGGCATCGGTCACTGAGACTTGGGCCACTGCAAGACATGACTGGGACCTGAACCTGGAGGGTTACACTATGTTCAGGAAGGACAGGGGAGGGAAGGGGAGGAGGGTAGCAATGATAGTCAAAAACTGCATTGGCATAGGGGAGTAGGAGGCGAGGGAACCGTGAGGCGACGGGTCACCTTGATAAATAAGGGGGGCAAGAGAGCAAAAATAGGAGTGGTGTATAGACCCTGCCCTGGCGGAGGAGCTTGGAGGACAGTCTGGTGGCAGATGTTAGGAGACACTGCAGACTGGGCAGAGGAAAGGTGGTGGTGTTAGGGGACTTAAACATGCCAGGAACAGACTGGGAGACTATGACATCCTCTGTGACCAGGGAACAGAGGTTGTTGGATGTCTTTCAAGACGTGTTCCTAACTCAGCAGGTGAGGGAACCGACCAGGGAGGCTCGGGTACTGGATGTGGTCCTGGCAGACAGTGACCAGATTGGGGGCCTGGAGGTAAGGGACCCATTGGCGGGGAGTGACCATGCCACGGTCTGGTTCTGCCTGGACCTAGGAGGGAGAAGGCTGCACAAAGGCGGAAGTAACCCGACTTCAGGGGTGGATTTTAAGAAATGGGAAGGATCCTTAAGGAGCATTTGGATGGGATTAGGTCAGACATGGACGCGATAGTAGGGGGAAATCATCAGGAGAGGGGTGCAGGATGCTACCAGCACCTGTGCAAGAGTAAGACAAATGCGGTAGGGGCCCAAAAACCCTGTTGGTGAACCAGGAGGTCCAGGAGGTGGTGCGGGAAAGAAAGCAGCCTATAAGAAATTCAAGTGCTCAAGGAGTGTAAGGGATCTAGGGGAGTACGAGCTGATGGTTAGAAGGGCCACTAGAGTGGTGAGGGCGGCCAAGGCAAGGAAGGAGCAGAACCTGGCCAGGAAATTAGGAGAGGGAAAAAGGGTTCTTTAGATACATTGGGAAAGGCGAAGGGTGAAGGGCAGATTAGCAGGATTAAATCAGGGAGAGATGGGCACTAGACCAGGGGCAGGCTGAGGTACAAAATGAGTACTACTGCAGTTTTCACCAGGAAAATGGGGATGCTGCATCATACATGGGAGGAGACAGAAATGAGGAGGGGGACCCTTACCGATCGGCAGGTCTGGGGAGAGGGGAGGCATCACTGGCAGGTGGGGGAGGGCTAAGCAGGAGAAGAGGTACCAGAGTGGGAAATCACAGCAGAGAGAGGTGAGGGAAGCCCTCAGCTCCCTTAAGGCGGAGAAAGCACGGGGCCGGATAAATTACATCCTAGAGTGCTGAAGGAACTTGCAGATGTCCTAGCGAAACCCTGGCAGAGCTTTTCACCATCTCTCTGAGGACAGGGTGGGTGCCCCAAGACTGGAAGGTGGCGCATGTAGTGCCTATCCACAAGGGGGATCAAGGGGTGGCAGGAACTACAGGCCTGTCAGCCTGACATGGTGGTGGGCAAGGTGATGGAGGGCATTGTCAAGGAGAGGCTGGGGGACCTGGATAAGTCAGGTGCCTGGACGATAGACAGCATGGATTCATCCTGGAAATCGTGTCAGACAAACCTGGTGGAGTTCTATGACTGGGTGACAAGTGCCTTGGACCTGGGTAGACCAGTGGATGTCCTCTTTCTAGACTTCAGCAAGGCATTTGACTCTGTTCCTCACCTGGTCCTGTTGGATAAGCTAGGAGAAATGGGGTGAAACCAGATGATCAGATGGATAGGCAATTGGCTCAGGACCGGACCCAGAGGTCGTAGTTGGTGGATAGTCTCATCCCCAGGAGGTCATTGAGTGGGGTCCCACAGGATCAGTCCTTGGGCCCTCTGTTCAACGCCTCACGGATCTGACATAAGTACAGGAATCAGGAGGAGAAGATTCTTTGCAGATGATCAAAACTGGGTGTGGGTGGAGGGGAGGAGGGAGGGTGGCCTGCAGGGACCTGGAGGCTCTGGAAAGATGGTCTAGAAAGTGGAAGCTGAGGTTCAATGCAGGAAATGCAAGTACTCCACCTGGGGCAGAAACCCAGGCCAAGTGTACACCCTGGGGAAAATACTACAAGTCTCAATGGCTGAGAGGGACCTGGGGTGGTGGTGGATGTCAAGATGAACAACTCTGAGACTTGTAGAAGGGCAGCAGCCAAGGCCAACAGGATGCTGGGATGCATCGCTAGGGGATCACCTCCAGAAGGAGAGTGATACTCCTCTGTATAACTGCTTGGTGAGGCGCACCTGGAGCACTGCATGCAGTTTTGGAGGCCACACTTAAAGAGGACATTAACCTCCTGGAGAGGGTCCAGAGGAGGGCAACCAAAATGATTTGGGGCTTGGGGACAGGACCTATGAGGAGAGGCTCAAGAGCTAAATATGTACACATTGGAAGAGAGAAGGGACCGGGGGACATGATAGAGGTCTTCAGGTACATGAAGAGGGTAAATAGGGAGGAACAGTCAGGGTGCTTGAAGGAAGGAGGAAGGGGCCACTGAGGGCATGGGTGGAAGCTGGAGGGGGAAGATTCAGGGGAGAAAGGAGGAGTGCTACTTCACTGAGAGGTGGTGGAGCCATGGAATGCACTGCCTAGGGGCTGGTGGAGAGCAGAGACAGTGGAGGGGTTCAAGAGGGTGGGACAGGTACAGGGAAGGGTTCTGGAAGCAAAATCCAATGCAGCAAGAACATCCGGAACTGGGAAGGGAGAAGCCAGAGAAGGCGAGGGGGACAGCAAGGTCAGCACCCAGGGTGGGGGCTGACCAAACGAGCAGACACGAAAGACCGTTAGGCCTATTCTGCTGGCATGTTAGTATGTTAGTATATCAGCTGGACTATCCTAGACAAATAAAGTGTACAATAAATAAAAAATTGGCACAATTCACTACTGCACAAACATCAATAGCTGATCTTAGGTTCCATACTTTGGCTTTTCCCATGAGTTGAAATCCACTGTGGAAAAAGAGCATTTCTCTACTTGGCACCTTATACATGGAATGTTCTCTGCAGCGCTGTCAAATACCTGACACATTCCTTTGCCAAGTTCAAACAGCTTTTGTAGGCATCCCTAAAGGGTGTATGTAATTGCTTTAGTTATCATGGCACGTCAGTCTGTGTAACTGCATTTGGTGCTTTTTGAAATGATGCAGCCTTCCCTACCCCCAGAAACTCTTGTAAAAGAGTTATTTACTTTGATTGCTTTTATCCCAAGTCAAATATGTTTATGTGTGTGTGTGTGCATTACAATGTATTTTTACAAACCCAAGATCTGAGATGATCTCATAAACCACGAGAGCAAAGCTCAAGTGGTCTGTAAGGTCAACACAAACTAAGGGTGCCTTAGAAAATGAGCTGACACAGACCAATACAATATGTCAGGGTCATACAACTAGGGGGTGGAGATTTGGTAGGGGCACATTTAAGGTTTAACATCTGGAGGAAGAGACAAGAAAGGGAAGGGGAAGAAAACAAATACCAGCAGACATTTTTTGTAGCATTCCAAAGTCCCATTATACATGAATATGACATTGTAACTGTGTATCATGGGATTTGAGATGTCATATCCATGCACTGTATAAGCAGCAACCTACAACTTCTGAAAACTGGCTAGAAACAAATCTAGCCAGCCATTAAAACATCAATATATACTTGTACTGTATAATTCACATTTGTTGTTTGTTATTATAGACACTGGATCTAGTCCAGCAACACTGGACGTTACTATATGCATTTCATTGATTTGATGGGCCAGTTTTCTAATTGTTATCAGATTATGGATCAAGGAATCACTCTTGACCACTACTTTCTCCTGCGTGTGGGATGTTACTGTTCCACAAGGAGTGTCTCATGCACAGTTACCCCTGGAATTGGTCCACTTTCTTTCTCTGACTGCATGTTCTGCAACTCAGAACAACTGACATGGTAATTAGTTAGTGGTGCCTTATTTTCTAATAATGCACCAATAACTAATTAGCAGAGGAAGTATCCAAAATAACTACTTCACAGAATGAGTGGTGCCTGTACCAAACAGACTCCCAGAGACAGTGCTATTGGCTGATGCAGTACCGTAACTACATTTAAACTTGGACATGGTAGATACTTTGAAGAAAATGGGGTGACAGGGTATTCCCACTGAATTGGTCATGGAAAGAACTAGATGTGGTCTTTCTTTCTGAAAACTGCATGCTTGCATGTTCATGCTATATTTAATGTGATCTTCCAGGATCAGGAGAACTTTGTAAAATATCGTACTCGGACACAATTCTGATTGTATTTCATTAATTTTCTGTATATCTTCCCTTATTTCTTATTACTATGGGAATTTACCACAAAGCATGTTCTCTGTGTCTCAGACTTGGTGCCTGATCCACAAAGCCCTGTGCACCCTTACATGGGTGGGAATGAAGGATCAGGGTGCACCAATGTCTCTCTCCACAGGCACAGAGGCCTTCATGCATCCACAAACAACAAAGTGCAACCTGTGAAGCTGGCCCCAGCCAGATCCATGGATCTATGTTGGTTGTCTGATCTGGGTCTGCCAAGTGGGGAGCCATGCTCTGCGGCCATGCAGAGCACAATTTGAATGCTATGTAGGCTTCCAGGAAGGCACAAAGACGATGCCCAGGGGACTGCTGCCATGAAAGGCTTGTGCCCTCCAGGCTGCCAAACCATGACTATGTAGGGCCTTAATGCCCCCACCAAGCTATTGCTCCAGCTCTGATATGGCAGGGATGCATGTTGGTGTTTTTTTATACTATTTTGTTCAAAATGAATACAATAGTACAGGCAGTCATGAAGACTTTCATATTCCACAGTCCACTGCTTGCACAGACTAGAAGAGCATTTCTAAGGCCAGCCCTGGCTTTCCTTTTGAAGCTCTGTGCCCATTATAATTCTGTCCCTGGATTTCTCACTGGCCCTACAATGCTCCATGCTCACAGAGAGGGATATGTGGGGGCTATGAATGCTCTCTGTTGCAGAACTGGACAGGGTGGTGAACCAGCATAAGGTAGCAAAATATGAAGTATGCATTTGCTGAAGTGACTGTGGTTCAGGTCTTTCATCTCTACCTTCTGCCTTTCACTCCACTAAAGTAATAACCCTCTGATTTTGAGATCTTAGTCATTTCCACACCATCAGATTGTGATGTCACAAACAGAATTATCACTTCAGTGGAGGGAAGTTAGAAGGATGGGATAATATCTGTGGGACAAAGAACCTGTTTTCATCTAAACGTCTTCGGTACTAAAGAAAGATGGGAGATAACTAAACAAAATTCATAAACTGTAAGATGAATTGTGTCTGGACATTTTATTTTGAAAGTTATCCTGGATACTGGAAAATCATTTTAATAACTGTATAAAGGAACATTCCTTGATCTTTATTTCACAACTGTCTGGGATACATAACTTTTATTAAATCACTTTTGTTTTATCCTTGCATGTATATGTGTAAAAACTTGCTCTGCACCACTGTTGACCAGGGAGAGGAGAGGAGAGGGAGAGGGACAATGGATTATAACATATCCAGATGTCGAGGTACTTTATGTCTGTCTGATAATAACTTCTTCAGACTTGTGCCACCAAAATAAAATAAAAAAACATGCATATCTCAGGCCTTTTGTCTGTTAGTAGGGGTGCAACACAATGAGCCATGTTCCATTTATACTTGTTAACACTGAATCCTTTATCTGAGCTACGACTAGAAACACTGTCCAATATAGCAAATCCAGTCACAGGAAAACTATGCATTCGTTCATCATTATGTATTACAAAAAGCACTTTAAACAGATTGTCAGTTTGACTCAGTGGGTAACATACTTGCATCTGTGCCTCAAGGGTCATGTGTTCTACTCTCACAGTGGGTGACTGGGCTTATATCCAAAGATGGCCCCAAAGTGCAGTAAGGGGGTGGAGTGCATTGTGGGAAGTGCCAGCCTTCAGATAGCATATTAATGGGGAAGGAGTCCTTGCAGCTTCCCAGTGCCTATCTACTTACATCCTGTTCCCTTTCTGTATAGGTTCTTTTTTTGTTGTTTTCTGTCTCCCTGTTCACCAGACCTAGCTATACATGCACCCACTATTGATCCATTATGGCAGTAGCATTTTTTTAGCTGGAAAAAAAAAATACTTTATATAAGTTTTTTTAGTAATGATGTACTGTAGTTCTGACAAGCATATCAATACATACATTTTTGTTTCATGGAATTTTACCCCTGAAATTAGATCTGGAGTTTTGAAGTTAAACTGTTCTCTGGCCACAACCACTAAGAATAAATTAAAAATGTGTCAGGTGGAGTTGTGCTGTTCACCATCAGAAATGTGTGCTAGCACCCCCTAGTGCATCCACAGGCATAATATGGGATTTAAAGTCAAAAGGCAGCCTTGGGGAAAGAGTTTTTTTTTAATTCCCAGCAGCAGTCATCTTTAATTACTTGAGTCATTAATTATCAACTTAAATACAGCAGCTGTTTTAAAAACATCAGAGAGTAATAAAAAAAAAAGTTCTGATGATGAATTTAATTATGTCAGAATTATATTATTGCTAAAAAACTATATGATGACATTTTTGGCCTATTATTAACAAATATTGCTGCTTTAAGGATATTTCAATCCATGATGTCATCAGCTGTAGTAAGTAACATAAAAAAACAATAGAGTAATTTAAGGTTGGAAGGGATGCTAGGTCCATCATGTCACCCCCTTCCATTTCACAAGCAGGCAGGGATTAAATAAGTAGGCTGTGCAAGAATATACCAGTATATAGGGATTTCCTACCCCTTCTATTACACAGGGTCCTCTCTGATTCTCTTGGAAAGCAGAAATCTGCCCGGGCTTAACCTGAAAGCCAGTTTCAATATCATGCCTACTGTCTCCACTGTCAGGATGTTCCATAGGTTCCTCACCTTCTGGGAGAAAAAGTGACCTCTACTGTTACCAATAAATTTATGATGGGATATCTGATCTTCAGGCTATGTCCCCATGTCTGCTGAAGGTCACTAAATCATCATCTTGGACTTTTATATCTTGTTGATACCCTTCGGTCTGCGGAAGACAGAGATCATGTCCCCCCCCTTCACTTCTTTTTCTTCAGGGTGAACATGTTAAGGGCCTCCAAGCTCACCTCATAGCTTTTGTCCTACATACTTCAGGGGAACACAGTGTTATTTGCGATGTCATCAGCATTGTATGTGCTGCTCTGTGCTTAGTTATTTTCTCAAAGTCATTGTAAGGTCAGGGATAGTGATTATAGCATATCTAACCTCTTGTTAAATAAAAGTGTCACCAGTGGTGTTGTATAATTGAGGGATATAGCATGGGCTTGATAAAAATATGTCTCAAATGTTATGAGTGGCCCGTGACCTCATGCCATCATGAGTGGTAAAGCAATGTTTGATGTCACAGGGGTCATTCATCCTAATTAAAATATCTGGCATATTTTTTTGGTCCACGCCATATGAAATTTACGCAATGGCATTGGTTTGTGCAGTAAAAACGTTAAACAGTGATCAGAGATTTACACGTCGGACCTTGGCTTAGTGTACCATCTGAAGGACAGCACTGCAACAGTACAATACCTCTCTCATACTGCCCTACAGTGTCAGTTATGGGGATTACCCTAAGTAGCTGGTGTGGGGCTAGAACCCATGACCTTCAGATCTTCTGGCCCCAGAGGTAAGCTTGCCACCTACTGAGCCACTGACACTGATACAGCTCATTTACGGTATATGACTATCCTGCTATTCTCACTGTAACATTGATATTTGTGACTTTTTATGTTCTATTTAATAAATGAGGCAAAATGACTGTCACAGTACTGCTCCCTGACTGGACAGAAACATAGAATTTGATGGCAGATAAGGACTGCTTGGCCCACCTAGTCTGCCCATTTCCCTACCTAACGGATAAGCTGCAGATCCTAGTTAACCAACAGCCTACTTCCTCCTACCCCCCACTAGAATTACCTTATGTCTGTCCCATGCATTATTGAATTCCCCCACTGTTTTTGACTCTACAACCTCCTCAGGAAGGCTGTTCCATGTATCCACAACCCTCTCTGTGAAGAAATACTTCCTCACATTACCTCTGAGCCGTCCCCCCTCTATCTTCAAATTGTGCCCTTGTTTTGGCACATCTCTTTTCTGAAAGATGCTACCCTCTTGGACTTTGTTGATTCCTTGAGGTATTTGAAAGTTTCTATCATGTCTCCTTTCTCGAGGCTATACATCTTTAGTTCCTTTAGTCTTTCTTCATATGCCTTCTGATGCAGATCCTGCATCATTTTGGTTGCCCTCCTCTTGACAGCCTCCACCCTGTCTATGTCCTTGCAGAGATGGGGTCTCCAGAACCATACACAGTACTCCAGATGTGGTCTTACCAACTGTCTGTACAGAGGGCCAACAACTTCCTGTTTTCTACTAGTGATGCCTCTCCCTATGCATCCCAGTATCCCCCCAGCCCTCCTTACTGCCTTCTCACATTGCTGGCTCACCTTTAGGTCATCTGATATGACTACCCCCAGGTCCCTTTCCATTTTGTTATTGTCAGTATCTCACCCCCATTGTGTACTCTTTCCTGGGTTTTGCTTCCCAGGTGCATTACTTTGCACTTTTGCATTGAATCTAAGCTGCTATACATTTGACCATTCTCCAACCTTGCCAAGTCCCATTTCATCCTTTCCACCCCACCTTGTGTATCAACCCTGTTGCAGATCTTTGTGTCATCTGCAAATAGACATACTTTCCCTTCCAGTCCCTCTGCAATGTCACTTATAAAGACATTAAAAAGCACCGGCCCCAGTACTGAACCAGGTCACCTTTCATGCCTGTAAGTACTCACAAATACATGGTGCTGCATTTTCTAAGCCATAACTTTTAATACCAGGCAATTTTATAAGTGCAATAACACACTCCAGACTGCTGCACTTGGTGGGAGATATCAGTAGTTTAGTTTAGTCTATTAATTTGCTAGAGCGCTCTATCTCATTGTGACTGTAGGTGCTTTACAGATACCCGAAGAATAGCACAGAAAACAAAATATACATAAAATACAGAATGAATAAGTTAAACATGAGAGTTGAAAGAGTTAAAAGGAGGAAAAGCTTTATTAGAGTAAATAAAAAGATCTTCAGATCCCTCTTGAAGGCACTAACCGAGGGGGCGTTATAGTTATTCATAGGTACTTATGAAATGGTGTCTTGGCAGTTCTGATTCCTTATTGATCAGGACTCCACCACATGGTACTGCATTAACCTAGCATATAGAAACATAGAAACTGATGACAGATAAGGACCGGGAGGCCCATCTAGTCTGCCCACTTTCCCTACATACTGCAAAAGCTGCAGACCCTACTTGATCTCCGGCTTTACCGTCTCATTCCTATCGCTAGGGTTCACCTATACCTGTCCCATGCATTTCTGAATTCCCCCACTGTGTTTGTCCCCACTACCTCTGCTGGGAGTCTACTCCATGCATCCACCGCCCTTTCCATGCAGAAATACTTCCTCACATTACCCCTTAGTCTACCTCCTTCCAACCTCATGTCATGCCCCCTCATTCCCGAACATTTCCTTTTCTGAAAGATGCTTCCCTCCAGTACCCTATTTATGCCCTTTAGATATTTGTAGGTTTCTATTATATCTCCCTTGTCTCTCCTCTAGGGTATACATATTGAGGTCTCCCGGTCTCTCCTCATGTGACTTTTGGTGCAGGCCTTATCCTATCTTTGTTGCCCTTCTTTGAACTGCCTCCACCCTGTCTATGTCTTTACAGAGATGTGGCCTCCAGAACTGGACACAGTACTCCAAATAAGGCCTCACCAATGATCTGTATGGTTGCATCACCAGCTCTTTTTTTTCTGCTAGTGATACCTCTCCCTATGCACCCCAGCATCCCACTGGCTATCCCCACAGCTATGGTACATTGTTTGGCTGCCTTTAGGTCATCAGATATGATTAGTCCAAAGGCCCTTTCCTGCGAGTATCTCCCTTCCCCATCATATAATCATCGCCTGGGTTCTTGCACCCCAAATGCATGATTTTGAACTTTTTTATTTCACGTGTTCCCCCTTCTGCCAACAAGGGCTCTGTATTATGACCTTATCTCCCTGTTCAGGGATCAGTCAGCATGCCAGTGGGTAAGGGATTTTGTGTGGTTACGAGAGTGACTATGGCAGACTATACCTCCCCAGGGCACCAGTGCACAAGACCAAAGTCCAGGTGAGAAGCCATGCAGCAACATAGCTTTCGCCAAGCGCCTAACAGTGCCCTCCCCTCCAGACACTGTCTGCTATCCGGATCAGTGCCTGACCCTCCCCAGGAGAGGACAGCTTGTCAGATGACAGCTTGATCCAGCTCCCCCCCAGCTGACCCCTGATGTCCCAGGCTCGTTCCCGAACCGGGGTCACTGGCACAAGAGATGTGGCATCCAGCGCCTCAACCCTCAGTGCCACCAGGTCGGTGGTTTCACACTTTTTCACATTAAATTTCAGCTGCCACACTTTAGACCATTCCTCCAGTTTATCTAGGTCCCTCCTTGTTTTTTCCACCCCTCCCAGAGTGTCCACCCTGTTGCAGATCTTAGTGCTATCTGCAAAAGGCACACCTTCCCTTCCAGCCCCTTCGCAATGTCACTTATGAAGACATTAAACAGGACTGGCCCCAGAACTGATCCATGTGGCAGCCTGCTGGTCACCCTTCTTTTCTTCAGACTGAGCTTCATTTACCACCACTCTCTGTGTTCTATCACTCAGCCAGTTCCTAACCTAGTTTACCACCCTGTGACCCACTCTCAGGCTGCCCAGCTTGTTCACAAGTCTTCTGTGTGGAATGGTATTGAAGGCCTTAACTGAAATCCAGGTAGGTCACATCCACCACTACCCCCGATCCACTTCTCTAGTCACCCAGTCAAAGAAATGAATTATATTTGTTTGACAAATCCATGCTGTCTCAGATCCTGTGTTCTGCTGGATTCAAGGTATTCCACAATCCTTTCTTAAAGTAGTGATTCTATAAGTTTCCTCACAATTGAGGTGAGGCTGACTGGTCTATAGTTTCTAGCCCCCTCCCTACTCCCACTTTTGTGAAGAGGGACTGCATCTGCCCTTCTCCAGTCCTCTGGAACCACTCCCATATCAAGTGAATCATTGAACAGGGCTGCCAGAGGTGCTGCCAGCACCTCTCATAGTTCTCTTAATATTCTAGGATGTATCTCATCCGGTCCCATTGCCTTGTTCACTTTTCATTTTGTGAGTTCATTTAAGACTCTCTTCAGTAAATGGACTGGTGTCCACCTCCCTCCCATATTTGCTCGTGTTGCCCATCTGTGGTCCCTCACCTTCTCCTTCTTCTTCTGTGAATACTGAACAAAAATATTTGTTCAGTATTGATGTTTTTTCCAGGTCTCCTTCCACACACTCCCCTTCTTCTCTCTTTAAGCCTTACAATCCCACCAATTTTTTCTCTTTTCTCTAATGTACCTATAAAAAAATCCTGTCCCTTTTTTTACCTCCTGTGCTATTTTTTCCTCCATTTGTGCCTTTGCGCTCCTGATTGCTTTCCCTGCCTCTCTCTGTTTATCCAGGTACATTACCCTGTCCTTCTCCTTCTGTATTTCTTTGTACTTCCTGAAGGCCATCTTTTTTGCCCTTACCTTCTCGGCCACTTCCTTTGGGAACCATAGTGGTTTTCTCTTTCTCTTGTCCTTGTTTACTTGCCTAATGCAAAGGTTTCTTGCCTCCAATATGGCTCCTTTCAGATAAGCCCATTGCCCCTCAACTCCGCCCTATTTGTCCCTACCTGCCAGGCTATTCTTGAGACATATCCCCACCTTAGTAAAGTCCGTCCTCCTGAAATTCAGGACCCTCGCCTTTGTGTGGCTTGACTCTGCCACTGTACTCATACTGAACCACACCGTGCAATGATAACTGGACCCCAAGTATCCACCCACCCTGATTTCCACAATTTTGTCCCCATTGGTGAGTACAAAGGTCCAAAATTGTACCCTCTCGGCTGGGCTCTAGCACTAGCTGTCTGAGGCCGGCCCCTTGCGTGGTGTACAGGATGTCCCTGCTTCTGGCTGAGGCAGTTGCTGGGATGCTCCAATCCACATCTGGCAGATTGAAATCACCTACTAGCAGCACCTCCCCTTTAGCCACCATCATGTGGATGGATTCCACAAGAACTCTATCCACCTCCTCTCCCTGTGCTGGAGGTCTATATATCATACCCATGTGAATAGTTGTGCCATTGCCTATCTCAAGGGTGACCCACAGTACCTCTGCCCCACCTGCATTCCCTGCATCTCAGTCACTCTAATACCCTCCCTGATGTAAGCAGCCAACTCCTCCCTTTTTCCCCTTCCTGTCTCTCCTAAACAGAGTATAACCTGGCATTAGTACATCCCAGTCATGGTTTCCAGCATACCATGTCTCGGTAATAGCTACAATGTCCAGGTCAACCTCTGTTATCAAGGCCTCCAGGTCTGGGATTTTATTTCCTAGACTGCAGGTATGCATGGCCTTCCATGTTTTGCCATTTCTCCTATTATCACTCCCCCTTTGCCTTTTTGCCTCCTTTGTTTGTCCTTTCTGCTTTTAATCCCATTCCTCCTGTCTTCCGCTGTTCCCCCCTTTATGAATTTAGTTACCTCTGGCAATATCATAACTTCATGGTCTTCCCATCTTCTTCCAAGTTGTGTACAGGAGTGCTTGGAAACAACTGAGAAGCTGTGTGGGATATACTATTTTGGACGAATTATCTGTAACTAAACTCTCTCTCTCTCTTGCTTACATCTGAGAGAAGTTTTCCTCACTGTTAAAGTGGCATTGCTTGGTATTTGTTTTAGTTTTTAATTCAGAAAGGGTTTTTTTAAAACTGCTTATCTTCTGCATATTTGATTTTCCTTTGTGGCTAACTGGACTGATTACTAGAATTCTGTGAGAATCTGCAGCAATATATTTTGCAACTTTAGGTGGGGTTGTGTGATTCAAAATAGCAAAAGCTGCAGGTTGTAACTGGATGCCAAACATAGCCTGAGGTGGGGGTAATTGTCTTCACAAGTCAGAGCTCAGCATCATAGCCATTTGTCTAGCTCAATAGTTCTCAAACACTGTCACAGTGAGCCTCCCCAAATCCATGGAAAAGATTTTGAGCCTCCCCCAAAACTGAAATAATCTTGGGCCTCCCCAAAGAAATATATCATACTGTACTTTGCACGGTACACCATGAATACATTGCAACCCCTTTGAGTACTTGGCTCACATTCAGTTCTTTGTCTTATACTGATGTGGAACCTTTGAAAAAGAGCTCCTGTGCTCAAAGGTGTTATCTGAATAACAAATAAATAAAATACACATTATTATTATTCAGCTTATTGTAACCACCCCCAGGCCAGCCTAATTGCTTTGCTGTTTTCATTCTTGAACCATTGTTACCCCTTCTTGCAGTACCTTCATGGGTCAGACTACTTTCTCTGTTTCCTCTCTCTATATATGAAATAAGCTTCCTACATACTTTGCCTCTCCCCCTCCGTCCCTGCTCCTAAGCAACTTCTCGGGGATTGCTTTACTCTTTCCTGCTATTGCTCTTAGCACTTCTATGCTCAACCCTTGTATTTGGGTTGTTCTGCCATCAGTCTACAAATTGATTAACCACTCATTATTAGTTTATTGTTAACATTTGATTGCACTGTTGTTCACTGTGTATTTCTTGATTGTTTTGCAGTTACCTTTTGAAATATATTCACTCCCTACCCTTCCCCTACCGCCTTAGCTCATTCACCTTCCCTTGTCACCTATTGGTACGTAAATACATAAAATTCACTTACTATTATGCTCTTTCAGTTTGCTTCATCTCTTCACACAAAACATATAAAACTCAAAATTTAAATACAGTAATTTTTCAGACTTCCTTGAGCCTCCCCAGGAATAGGTTGGGGCCTCCCTAGGGAGGCTGGCCTCACCATTTGAGAACCCCTGGTCTAGCTAGACCATTTGTCAGCATTATTCAATTACTATAAACTAGTGGTATGATCCTGTGTGAGGCAGAAGCCCATCTTCTTCCAAGTTGTGTACAGGAGTGCTTGGAAACAACTGAGAAGCTGCGTGGGATATACTATTTTGGACGAATTATCTGTAACTAAACTCTCTCTCTCTCTTGCTTACATCTGAGAGAAGTTTTCCTCACTGTTAAAGTGGCATTGCTTGGTATTTGTTTTAGTTTTTAATTCAGAAAGGGGGTTTTTAAAACTGCTTATCTTGTCAGCATCCTCAGAAGGGCTGAAATAACTGCATATTTGATTTTTCTTTGTGGCTAACAAACCACCAGGCTATTTTGGGGCTGGAGAGGTTTACCTGTGTCTGACTTGGATGTCTGGATTTTTCTCTGTTTGATTAGCAGAGTACTTTCTCTGTCAAATTGTTGTGTAGGGTATCTTGCTGACAGGAAGGCACTCATCACAGCGGTGGGTGAGAGCTTTTAGTCGATTGTTTTGTGAGGACACAGTTTAGGCCCAACCCCTTCCCACTCCTCACCCCTGGAAATAGTTCCTTTATACCTGAGGTTCTGACATCATTTCCTCGAGTGCAAGGTGCATTTCACTGTCATATCCTCTCTAGCACACTGCACTGATAATATAAGCATACACGTTGTATAATATATATATATATATATATATATTTCTATATAACAAATCACACACGCACGCGTGCACACACACACACACACACACACACACACACACAAATACAAAAAACCACTAGATAAACATGTGGGAGTAAATGTAATGGCTGTGGGGCAGCAGTCTTCCGGGAGTCTTTCTGGAGGCTGAGATGCTGCCCTATTTGCAGACAACTATCTGCCCTGAGGGAGGAAGTTGCCCGTCTTCAGGCTGCACTGGATAGTAGTAAGGAAACCTTCCCCCAGGCCACACTGGACAGTAGAAAGGGAACCTCCCCCATCCAGGGAGCACTAGCGCCACCACCACTACCTCAGAGGTTGCGAAGAAAGCACAGCAGTTGGACCACAGTGGGCTCAGGGAGGGTGAGGAGGGTGGAACAGAGGCACACCCAGTCAATTGTTCCACTCCACAATCCATACACCATTCTGGGGGAGCATAGCTCCCCTATGGATGCACCCGCAGAGAAGACTGATGATATCTGTCACAAGGGAGGCCCACAGAAAGGAGGCAGAGGGCACCAAAGGGAAAGGAAGCAGCTCCTGGTGGGGGACTCAATTATTAGGGGTATAGAACTGGGGGGAGCTGGGAAAAATGAAGTAAGGTGCCTGCCTGGTGCCATGGCTTGGAGGGACAGGAAGCGCATCCTCAGGATCACGAGAACAGCTGCAAGGGATTCCGAGCTGGACGTAATTGTCCACCTAGGGACAAATGACTTTGCTCATCATGAGATTAGAGCAATGCAGGAGGACAGTGCAGAGTTGGGGAGGGACCTAAGACGAGTAGCACACACAGTATCCTTCTCAGAGGTGCTGCCTGTCAAAAGCATGGGGGAGGCGAGGGCAATTGGCACCATGCAGTTTAATGAATGGTTGAAAAAATGGTGCGGAGCACAGGGGTTTGGCTTCATTGGGGACTGGGGTTCCACCTGGAGGGACACCAGCCTATACTGGCAGGATGGTCTGCATCTGTCCAGGAAGGGAACAAGTCTGTTGAGCAATCAGTTTAAATGCTTCATTGGCAAGCTTTTAAACTAGTCAAAGGGGGAGGCACTGACAAGCAGCAGGAAAATCCCAGCCTCTCCCTACAAAACAGGGTACTAAATGAGAAAAAGACTGAGGTAGAACGGTCAGTGGGGGATGCTGCAAAAGAAGGTAAAGCCATCAAAAAATGGAGAATAATGAGTACTAATGCCCGTAGTCTGGGTAACAAGCTTCCTGAATTAGTGGCCTTGATGGAGGAGGAACATCTGGATATCGTGGCAGTCACAGAAACATGGTACACACAAAACCATGACTGGGACATAAACATACCAGGATACACTGTCTACAGGAGGGACAGGGAGGGTAAAAGAGGAGGAGGAGTAGTTCTTTACATAAGGGAAGGAATAAAAGCAACAGAACAAAGGGGTAAACAGGGAGGAGAAGAAGCACTGTGGGTAAATTTGGAGACAGGCAATGGCACCACAATATGCACAGGGGTTGTATACAGACCCCCTTCTCAGGGGGAGGAAATGGACAGGGAAATGATAGAAAGTATACTTAGAATGGCAGAAAAAGGGGAGATATTGCTGATGGGTGATCTGAATATGCCAGATGTTAACTGGAGTGCAGTTGCAGCTGCCAATTCAAAGAGTGCAGTTATTCTAGATGCCCTACAGGGGGCATGCCTTAGACAACTAGTACTGGAGCCCACTCGAGAGGGAGCAATATTAGACTTGATTCTCTCAAATGGAGATGGAGAGAGGATTACAGATGTAGAAGTGGGTAGCCATCTGGAACTAGCGACCATGAACAGTATAGTTCACAAAAACACAGCAAATAGAGTCAAGTCATACAAAGACAAAAGTACTGGACTTTAGGAGGGCTGACTTTGCAAAATGGGTGAGTGCCTAAGGAATGCACTAGCAAATGGGCAGGAAGGAGGGTGGAAGAACAATGGGGAATAATAAAACTGCCATCACAGAGGTAACGAGCCTTGTGTGAAGCAAATAAACAAAACAAGAAGATGTAAGAAACCACTATGGTTCTCAAAGGAAGTGGCAGTGAAGGTTCAAGAGAAAAAGAAAGCATTCAGGAAGTACAAGGAATCGCAGAAGGAGCAGGACAGAGAACTGTATCAGTTAAAGCAAAAGAAGGCTGGGAAGGCAGTCAGAACAGCAAAGGCCCAAACCGAGGAAAAGATAGCCAACTCAGTTAAGAAGGGGGATAAAACCTTTTATAGGTACATCAGGGAGCGAAGGAAGACCAAGGGAGGGATAGTGAGGCTTAATAAAGGGAGGGAGGGTGGGCAGAGGAGACTGTGAAAGGCAGAGATACTAAACAAATATTTTGCTCAGTATTTACAAAGGAAGAGGGGAGGTACATAAAACAAACAGTAGTAACACGCTGGATACAGAAGTTGATACCGCCCATTTACAGAAGAAAGGGTTCTGAAAGAACTCTTAAAACTGAAGGTGGACAAAGCAATGGGGCCTGATGGGATTCATCCCAGAATTCTAAAAGAACTAACGGTAGAACTAGTGACACCACTGACTACCCTTTTAACAAATCATGGGAGGATGGGTGGTACCGAGGACTGGAGGAGGGCAGATGTGATTCCCTTCACAAAAGTGGGAGCAAGGCAGAAGCAGGAAACTATAGACCTGTTAGTTTAACTCAGTGATAGGGAAATGATGGAATCACTTCTAAAGGAAAGAATTGTCGAGTATCTAGAGGCCAGAGGGGCACAGGACCCTAGGCAGCATGGATTCACAGCGGGAAGATCATGCCAGACGAATCTGATAGATTTCTTTGACTGGGTGACCAAAGTAGTCGATCAGGGAGGGGCTGTGGACATGGCCTACCTAGACTTTAGCAAGGCATTTGACATAGTCCCACACAAAAGATTAATATACAAGTTAGCCAGCCTGGGAGTGGGTCCCAAGATGACAGCCTGGGTAAAGAACTGGCTTGGAAAATAGGACACAGAGAGTAATAGTAAATGGAGTCCACCAGAAGAAAGAAGGGTTACTAGTGGGTACCGCAGGGTTCAATATTAGGATCGGTCCTCTCAATGTCTTTATGTTTACATTGCAGAAGGACTGGAAGGAAAAGTATGTCTCTTTGCAGATGACACTAAGATCTGCAACAGAGTTGATGCACAGGGTGGGGTAGAAAGGATGAGAAGGACTTGGCAAGGTTAGAGGAATGGTCAAATGTATGGCAGCTTAGATTCAATGCTAAGAAGTGCAAGGTAATGCACCTGGGAAACAAAAACCCAGGGAAGAGTACACAATAGGGGTGAGATACTAACAACAACAAAATGGAGAGGGACCTGGGGTAGTCATATCAGATGACCTAAAGATGGGCAAGCAATGTAGAGGGCAGCAAGGAGGGTTGGGGGATACTGGGATGCATAGGAGAGGCATCACCAGTAGAAAACAGGAAGTTATTATCCCTCTGTACAGACAGCTGGTGAGACCCCATCTGGAGTACTGCGTGCAGTTCTGGAGACCCAATCTCCGCAAAGACATAGACAGGATGGAAGCTGTCCAGAGGGAGGCAACTAAAATGGTGCAGGGTCTGCACTGGAAGACATATGAAGAGAGACTTAAGGAGCTTAATATGTATAGCCTCGAGGAAAGGAGGGAGAGGGGGACATGATAGAAACTTTCAAGTACCTCAAGGGAATCAACAAAGTCCAAGAGGGTAGCATCTTTCAAAAAGGAGGTGTGCAAGAACAAGAGGGCACAATTTGAAGATAGAGGGGAAGCTCAGAGGTAATTTAAGGAAGTATTTTTCACAGTGAGGTTGTGGATGCATGGAACGCCCTTCTGGAGGAGGTTGTGGAGTCAAAATCAGTGGTGGAATTCAAGCATGCATGGGATAGTCATAAGGCAGTTCTGGGGAGTGGGGGTAGGAAGAAGTAGGCTGCTGGTTAACTAGGATCTGCAGCTTATCCAGTAGGTAGGGAAATGGGCAGACTGGGTGGGCCAAGCAGTCCTTATCTGCCGTCAAATTCTATGTTTCTATGTTTCCATGTTGACTGCACTATTCTGTAGGAGTGGTATACTCCAGCTCAGAAGACATTATAGGGGTGCATTAATTGACAGCACAACCAGTCGGGTTCAAAAATGCAACATGCTAATTGCATATTCTCAGGGTCAGTAAGGTCACAATGCAAATCAAATAGCACAGCAATATCAAAAAGAAATCATGAACAAAATAGATCTGCCTTCCACAGCAACACTGCACAAGAATCGCAGACCGTAAAGGAAATCCATCCAACAACTTAAAAAAAAACAAAAAAAACACACATACAGTACTTTCTACTCACAAATGCAAACCTGAAAAGCCTCAGTGCTACTCGCTTAAGAACATTTTAAACATCTGATGAAGCACAAAATATATTTCAAAACTATGATTCTGCACAACAGAAACGTGTATGCATACATCACTAAACCATCAGCAAAACGTCTACAAATGTTGCTCTAAAAGCCAATGAAATATCCACCTGTCAAGAAACAAAGAAGAGCCCAAGCTCTCTGCTTGAATCTCATCTGCCCAGCAGTGCACCTGAATGAGGTCACATGACATGTAATCAATAGCCTAGGCTACCAGGTATGACCCAAATCACATGGAAAGAACAGGAAGCATGGCCTAGGCATCTAGCTTAGCTCATAGATCACATGGGAAGTACAAGAAGTTAAAAGACAGAAATACCTATTTAAAGCAACAAATTATACAATGGGGTAAATCGAAAGACGTCTATCCAAGAATCTGATTGGCTGGCTGGCACTTTTGCCAGCATGATAAATCCTCCAGTATACCCACTGGAAAAGGTGCCAGCCAGCCCCATAACCAAGATCACTACCACCCCAAAAAATTCCTCAAAAAAGCCACCATCTTGTTCCCCACTAAGAAAGCACCCCAAAATATGGCACAATGTGAAATTAAAAAAAAAGACACCTTATTAAAACAAATCCAACTTAATGAAGTTCAGCAGATATTTGCTGCTGTACATGAAAGTCCCCAAAACAAACAGTACCTCTACCAGCCAACCTTCCCGCTCAACTATGTGTCCAGTCATCACTCCGACTTCTGAATCCAACATCGAAAGTAAACCATAAAGTAGCCGAGAGTAAAACGCTGCCTCTTTCCTCAAAACCCGGTCAATGTCATTGCCCCTTCTAAAATAGTTTAATAAACTGCACAAAAGTATTCCTGTTTGAAAGCCAGTGCTATTACTGTCAGAATTTATTATGTCAAAGTGTAAGCTGAGAATCTGTGCATGCACAGTACCATCAGCTGTACTCCGCATACCCATATTCTCAGTTTCCACTTTCAAACATTAAATCCTGACAGTAAAAGCACTTGCTTTCAAACAGTAATACATTTCTGCAGTTTATAAAACTATTTCCAAATGGCCAATGCATTGCACAGTTTAGCTATATCTCTATTTCAATGATATCAACTGTGTGGGGTACTGTACAAAACACTGACCCTACACAAATTCTCCCTAACAACACAGAAATATTTATTTTCGTGGAACAATAAAATCAATAAAAATACCCTTAAAATACAAAAAAACAAACAAAAAAAAAAATTTTCTTCTCACCAAAAATAACTGATACATTGTATAATAGCAATATGCCACTCCAGGGAGTGGGCATATGGGAGGATTTATCACGTCTGGTGTGGTTAAGTCACTCAGCTGTGCCTCATGACCAAACCACACCAGCTGTGGTAAATCCTCCCATATAGCCACACTCTGTTGTGGTATATTGCTTAAATAACCCATTCCCTTGCAGTGCAACCACACCAAACTAGTGCAGCTTACCAGCTACAACAAAACCCCTGCTTCATATTTAATTATGCTAATACCCTAAAGGCAACCTTTTAAAGGTACAGCAACAAATTACAAGCCTGTAACACTGCTAAAAAATTAATATTACTAAGCATTTTATAAGCGAAAAAAGACTTCCATTGGTGGGATTGTGCTATGTCAATGTATCATGTGTTGGCTGAAGTCCCTCGCTCTTTGGGTTCAGAACTCAAACCCACCACTCGGTACATTAATGTAGCATAATCCCTCATCTGTCATGCCTTATTCCTTGCATATAGTTGTGTGTTAAGGAGCACATCACCTGCGACCCAGTGCCTAAGCCTGTTTATTTAATTATCACATAGTTTACCAGGTAAGCAAGCAGAGCTTAGGAGGTTCATTTCCAATTGCAAAGCAGGAAGGGGGCACAGAGGAATTAATTGGTAATAAATCAAGGGTGAGCCAACTACAAAAAGCATGAGTAAACAGCAAGCATATTACATGTACAAAGGTGTGTTTAAAATATCAATGAGGATAGATGTCTGCTAGTGCAAAGGGGAGACAACTTTTCACCCTATAAAGCACTGCAGATTTTGCAGACCATTTGGAAACTGAGGTGCTGATCTGAACTATGTAGTCCAAGGATTGATCGAATATCAAACCCCTGTATTTGTAGGAAGATCCAGTCTCAAAGTAGGCACCTGAAAAAAGAGTATACAGTATGTTCAAAAATGAAGGGTATTTGAAAAGCCATTGTTTGTAACTGAAGAGCATGGAGACCGTTTTCTTTTGAGTGACTCCTAGCTGATTCCAGTGGAAAAGATCGGAACCATATTTCAGAGCAGTGCCTATATCTATACGGTGTGTGGGTTTTATTTAACATTTTTAAATTCTAATTGCAGTTTGCATTGGTATTATGATATTGACTGATGATAATCTTTTGCATTCAGATTTAGAATGTACATTGGAAGACAGTTTGGTCTCCTGCCTTACTACACCCCTTGGCGAGCATTTATCACAGCACAATGCACCCCCCATTATGTTATGTCACTTGCTTAACAAACATAGTAAAACACTTTTCCTGTCAACCTAGGCCAATTGACATTTAAAGAGCCCCTAATGCACCCCTGGTAACACTTTAACAAAACTCATTTTTGGATCAATTTCATTTTATATTTCACAGAATTGGTGCATTTAGAGTCCTCAGGCAGGATTCAAAAAAGGGATGTGCCCAGCACATCTGAGATGCACCGGGGCAACCTGACATGCACCCAAAGGTGATTCTGGAAGGGGGCTGATGCTTTGGGGCAACCCTGATGCACTGGTGCATCGCAGACATGCCACACATGGCTAGTAATGCTATGCGGTGCATCTGGAGGGGCTGTGAGTGAGACATGCCCATGTATACCGGGCGCATCCCCATTCACAGCTCTATTCTGTGGTGCATCCCAGGGGCAAGTCCGGGGATACACCACAGAAAGATAAGTCTAGTAAAACCAGACTTAAATGGGTGGCCACCCACAGGCAGGCTGCTGTACTGCAGGCAGCAGCACGGCAGCCTGCCCACCCTGGCAGTCCAGTAGCCCCCCAGCCACCGGTACATGCCGCTCCTTGCAGCTGCATCACTTACATCTGATGGCCCCCCAGCCCCCATAGAATTCCACTCCCAGAGGTGATAAAGGAAATGCTGACCCACCCGGCCCCCCATTGAATTCAGCCTCTCACGGCTGTGGTAACTGTAATGTAACCTCCTTCCCAGCCCCAAGCCACCATAGAATGCCACTGCTGGTGGCAGTAAATGACATGCTGAATCCTCCTCCCAAGCCCCCAGTACAGATGCCCTCCGTGGCAGTAAAGGAAATGATGTACCCCCCCCACCCAGTTCCATGCCCCTGTTGAAGCCACCCTCCGTGGCGGTAGTTAGCAAACACAGATCCCTCCTGCTCCAAGCCCCATTGAAGCCACTCTCCACAGCGGCTGTCCATTACAGAAGACTCCCCAAGCACCCCCCAACCCACCTCTCCCCCACCCCCAATGCAGTCCCAATGCTTGACCCAGGCAGCTCAGCCCACCCGTACACCACCATGGCTGCCTGCTGACAAAGCCGTCTATCAGTGACATCTATCATACATCCACATCGGATGTGCGGTAGCTGTCATTGTCAGACAGCTCTGTTGTGGGTGGCTGTGACAGTATGCGGGTGGGCTGAGCTGCCTGCTGACATTGGGACCTTGTTGGGGTGAGGGAGAGGGGTGGGTTGGGATGCATGGGGGTTCATTTCATAACGGATGGCTGCCATGGAGAGCAGCTTCAACAGGACCTTGGGGCAAGGGGGACTCATGCTCCACTAACCACTGCCACGGAAGGTGGCTTCAACAGGGGCATGGGGCTGGGAGGGGGTACATCATTTCCTTTACTGCTGTGTAGGGCGGCTGTACCAGGGGCTTGGGAAGGGGGTTCAGCATGTCATTTACCGCCACCAGGAGTGGCATTCTACGGAGGTTTGGGGCTTGGAGGGAGGTTACTTTACAGTTGCCTCCATTGCTTCAACAGGGGTCGGGGGGGGGTTCTGCATGATGTTTACCACTGCTGGGTGTGGCATTTACTGGGGCCTTGGGGCAGGGAAGGGGGGTGCTTGTGCGATGTCTACTGTTCAGTGCATTCCACTGGGGCATCCCTGCAGGTGCAATGCAAATGGGGCCATAATGGCATGCTAATGGCCCCGTTGTGCCATGCATGCCGACTGGCCTCATTTGCATGCCCCTGACTCTGAATCACATTTTTGGGTGCAGGGCATCCTGAGATGCCCTGCTCCAAAGGGTTCACAGCCTGACATGGGGATGCGCCGGTGCATCCTGGGTGGGGCTCACCTCTGCTGTTCACAGAGGGGATGCGCTGGGGCATCTCCCTGTGCCTCCTCTGTGAATCACCCATTTTGCACTCAGTGCATCTCCCCTGTGCTGGGGCAGCCAAGATGCACTGAGCGCATCTTCTTTGTGAATCCTGCTCCTCATTTTCTTTATGACTGCACAGTAATATTTAATCTGCCCCTAGAGACATTATCTGCTCTGGTACCTCGTCTACACCTTGCATCACATTTTACAGTGTTGGACTTAACACAGGGGCTTCACAGGGCTAGATCCTCCAGCTCTGAAGTGAACCCCAGTAGCTCATGCATTCCTGCCATTGACTTAAAATGGTGAGGCTGGACCATTTAAAGGTAAGACCCTCACGAACCCCCATTGCTCCTAAAACTCATAGTGTAATTGCAAAATTGCATCACAGTCTTCTGCTTGTGACATCACAGTCGGCACCGTGGAAACTAGCATGACGCCATGAGCAGAGGACTATAATGTCAGGTAGGTAGTCAAGCAGGTAATACAGCCTAATGATCCCTGGCACTCTGTAAGATAGTTGTAGGAGAAAAACAAACAAACAAACAAAAAAGAAGAAGAAGCAAGGTACAGAAAACCTATGAAATATAAGCAGCTGCAGAACAGAATCTAAAAATGCTGATTTTTCAGTGGCTGTTTAGCGATGTCAGGAGACTCTCCATCTCTTAAAGAAAGCGATACTGAAAACCGAATGCCTTGCTTGAGGGCAGTCATCTTTGAGCACTACAAGGACATTTTTATGTTGTCTTGAGTGTGTGCAAGAAACATGTTGTGGTAGCTTTAGAATAGCAGATGTTGGAGGCGTGGTCGTGTTATGGCCAGTGGTGCCACTGCTTTTTGGGGATCGACTCCATGGCATGAATTAGATTGCATGCTGTCTATGACAACAGTGCAAAAGCGTGCCATCAACTTAAAACATTTTAGCCACTGTAATGAGGGAGTTCCACCTCATTGCAGGATGTGCCTTTCCTGGTGTAACATTTCACTCAGACATGGCGGCTGTGCCGTCCGCCTCGCATAGTCCCCAGAAGCCAATGTCAGGGGTGCCCAATCCCTCTGTCAGCATCATCATGCCCCCCTACTGAATTTATTTGCCGATGGGAGAGCCCAATCCCCATCGGCATCATGTCCATGCCAGTTTTTTGCAGAGGGGGTGCCCAATCCCCCTCGGCATCATCCCCCAAAACACCTTTTATTTGCCAATGGGGTACCCAATCCCTGTCAGCTCCAGTCCCCCCACCCCAAAACACACAGGTGGCTTGCTGGGAGCCCACCCCAGCATGTCAAAAGTACCTGTTAAAAGAAAAAAACCTTCCCGCAATGTTTATTTATTTTTGTGACAGTGTAAAGTAGAAAACAATCCCTCGCTGGCTATCTGCAGCCCCTTCCCCCAACCCACGCCCACCCACTGCATATCCCACCTTCCCACACACCCCCTCACCCCGTACTTACCTCCAAAGCCCAGCGCGATGATCTTTGGTTGACTGGGAACACATCTGCACCCTTCAATGCCGACTGCGAACTGAAGGAATGCCGGTAAGCTGTATAATGGCATAAATAGGGTTTTTCAACTTTGGTGCATATCTCAGGCATTTTTGGGAATTTTGGCACCAAATTTTCAACATGGGGTTGTTGGGACCCCTCCTCATGAATTCAGGCACTGTCATGGCATTATTCAGTCCTGAAAGGTGATTTCATGGTCACTGCACAAAATCACCTTTTGGGACCAATTAATGAAATGCCACTGTTCAAGAGGTGGCCTCTCAAAAAGCCTATGTTGCAAATTTGGTGAAAAAAATCAAAATAATGACTGTTTTATGAGTGTGTGTTGTGCAGTTTCCACGCACTCTCGTAACTTCGCAAATCTGTAATATTTTCACTCCAGATTTCCAATTTTGGCATTTTTACACACCTCCTTATGAACAGTACAGCTGTCATTTTTCACATCCTGTCTGAAATGTGTTTTTGCACTTCTGGCACAGAATAGTGCGGTCGCTGTGGGAAACCAGTGTTTGGGGCAGATTAAGAAAATCACAGGGACACTGTTCATGAGCAGAGGTCCTAAAATGCCTATGTTGAAAATTTAGTGATGAAAGTCCATTAAATGACTGTGTTATGAGTGTGCATTGTGCAGTTTCCACGCACCATCGTAACTTCTCAAATTTGTAATATTTTCACTCCAGATTTTCAACATTGCCATTTTTTTTCCACACATCCTTATGAACAGTACAGCTGTCATTTTTCACATCCTAACTGAACTGTGTTTTCACACTTCCCACGCAGAATAGCACGGTCGCTGTGGGAAATCAGTGTTTGGGACAGATTAAAAAAATCACAGTGACTCTGTTCATGAGCAGAGGTCCTAAAATGCCTATGTTGAAAATTAGGTGACAAATGTCCATAAAATGACTGTGTTACAAGCGTGTGTTGTGCAGTTTCTGCACATGCTCATAACTTTGATCATTTTTAATATTTTTACTCCAGATTTTCACCATTGCCATTTTTTCACTCCTCCTTATGAACAGCACAGCTTTCATTTTCCACATCCTTCCCAAACTGTGTTTTCACTCATCCTGGTGCAGTCGCTGTAGGAAAACAATGTTCAGAACACAGTAAGAAAATTACAGTAACACTGTTCATGAACAGAGCTCCCAAAATGCCTATGTTTACAATTTGGTGAAAAAATTCCTTGAAATGACTATGCTACAAGCGTGCATTGCGCAGTGTCCATGCACAGTCATAACTTCGAGAATTTGTAATATTTTCACCCCAGATTTTCAACATTGTCATTTTTGCACACCTTCTTATGAGCAGTACAGCTGTCATTTGTCACATCCTGCCCGAAATGTAGTTTCACACATCTGGCGCACAATCACGCGGTCACTGTGGGACATCAAAGTTTGGGGCAGATTAAGATACTCATAGTGCCACTGTTCATGAGGAGAGGTCCCAAAATGGCCATGTTAAAAATTTGATGAAATAATTCCACTAAATGACAGTGTTACGAGCGTGCAATGCACAGTTTTCACACATGCTTGTAACTTTGAGAATGTTTAATATTTTCACTCCAGATTTTCAACATTGCCATCTCTTCACACCTCCTTATCAATGGTGCAGCTGACATTTTAATGTGGTGCAGAATGGTGCGGTCACTGTGGGAAATCAATGTTCGAGATAGATTAACAAAATCACAGGGACACTGCTCATGAGCAGAGGTCCCAAATGCTTTCATGAGGTGGGGGTCACAAAAAGGCCAGGTTTTAAAATTTGGAGTGCAAATACCAACACATGCCCAGGGAGTTATGGTTTCTAACCATTACGTCCCACCCTGTATAGACTAACAGGCATCAGGGGTGTCTTTGGATAGTCTGCTGTACTGCTTACGCCATTGGTCCTCCACTCCACCCTGCAGCAACTGACAGGCATCAAAGTGTGCCTTGGACTTTTCTTCAACCCCAAAGTTCAACCCATTCTCCTATGCAGCACCCATCTCAACATACTTCCTTATGAAATGGGGTGAGCATAAGGCCAGAGGAACCCAAGGCGCAACACAACACTCCTCACACTCTGCAGGATAGGGTGAGGTGCAACAGCATGAGCGTTATGGCCAGCGATCCAAACGCACAGGCACCCCAATGCCCCTCACTGCAGGGTGGGGGTGGGGTTGAGGTCGGTTCTATACTTAACTGCTATTCCTGTTATGCGTCTCTCTTAACTCCTGCACTACCAATGCCAACACCAGCAAGACAACATTCGTTGTCAAATGCTTGTCCTATATTGCTTAGCTGTCCTTATCTGCGGACCCGCAGCCGCAGTCTTGAAAAAAATAACTGGCTTCAAGCTTGAGGCTAATAACCTTCTGGTGGCGAAATAAATGAAATATAAATAAAATTCGCATTTAACAAAGGTTGCATGCATTTAGCACAAAACAAAAAACGGTAATATATCGACTTCATTTCCCTGGATCTCAGCTCAAGCGACCCGATCCTTTAAGTGTGCTTACTGTGTGTGTGTGTGTGTGTGTACGTGTAGTGTAGTTTTTTCCAGTCGACACCTAATCAGAGGGGCTGAGATGAGCTGGAGTACTCCCATCAGCGCTTGCTGTCTCCCTCCCTTTGCCGCTGCAGAAACAAAGAGCTGGCTGCAGCAGGCGAGGTTGCACCATTCATGATTTTGGTGACCGAACCGCCCACCCTGTGGGCCGGGGCGTCAGCTGCAGACGCTGTCTTCCACCTCCGCCCCCCAACCCATAGCTATAAATAGGTCTTGTTGTGCCGCACCACAGATTAGAAGCCGGTGAGAAGCTGAAAAAGTAGTTTGTGCGAAGGCGGCGGTCCAAGGTTGTACTGATATTGCACTCGTTCACTTTCGGTTACAGAAGCAGTTCAGGAGCCATTAGCAGCCTTCAACACCCGGGGTTTGTGTCACAGTCAACGCCGGTCTGCACGGACTCAGTGCAGCGCACCTCTGTCTCTGATTTCTTTTAATCCCAAGGAACTTTATCGCTCCGAGGACTTCATGTCTGTTTATTTTTCCATCCACTGGTGAGTACTGTTTCCTTGATCAGAGGACAGAGAAAATAGTTTAAAAAAGTTTATTTTTGTATTTGTTTTACTCCCGCCCCACGCCACCACGACCATGCAATGTTCTGCAGCGGTGCATAACACATTTCAAGTTCAGAGTACATTTATAATTACAACCAAAAACGAGGAAACTTTTAACCAGTAGAACGAAACGTGAAACCGGGCATTACTAGTGGGTGCTGCGGTGCAGCAGCTCTGGAGCCTGGGGAGGTGATGCGCTTTCTGGCTTCACTTTGCTAGCTCTCCTGCCGCTTTGGGTTGCCGTACGGGTTCGAAGCACTGCTGTGTTCGCTTGCCTTCTCTCCCCACTCAGTTGGGAACACTATTTTTTTTTTGCATTGATGACTTTAATGGTTTAGCTTTCTTGAGTGTCCACCCCTGTGCATTAACACAGGCACGAAGTTAATAGTTGTAGTGACAGTGACCGGACGTGGCAGCGGGCGGCTGGTGCGGTGCCCCTCGACAGAGCGCAACGTTTGCATCCCGGTCACTCACTTATGTAGGAGATGGGGTGTGCGTCTATTAAATAACGAAGCCTAAGCCTCGCAACAAAAGATCCCCGAAAATCCACAAACGACAGCTGTGTCCAGTTAAACCTGTGTACTGTCTAAAGTGCCCAGTTAGATGCTAATTGTGCCGTTAAAGACCTGCCAGCTTGATTAACAAGCCCGTTGACCACTTTAATGACCTAATTTCAGCGGGGTTATTAGCTACTTGAGTGACAAAGAGCTGAAGCTGGTTAATAATCAATGGTCTGGTTGGTGGACGCTCACAGTCCCTACACGCAGACACGCACACCGCCACTCACCCAGCGAACCCACTGACCTGAAACCTTTCCCGGAACGGAAGAGTACGATATCCTGCTATTTGAACGAGTTAGCAGTTTTTGTTTCTCCCTTTGCAATGTTAAGGTTTATGCTAAACTCTCTCTATCTATGACTATGAAACTGCATTTCCTATTGTGCCTATTAAGAATGGTTCTGGCACTGTACTGCCAAACAATCTCAAACTGGACAGTGCATCTTCAAAATCTAGTAACGAGCTCAAATATGTATAGTAGGGGAATTTGGTGGGAAAATCATTTTCTGAATGACGACATAAAATAACACCATATGGCATTGTTCAGTGCTTAAAATTCACACTTTTCAGTTCCAGAAATAATTTAGGAGGGAGAAATTAATTTTTAACAAATTAAGACCGCTCAGAAGACCTGGCAAACCCTCCTGCAGTCCCCTTCCATAAAATCAAGCTATTCCTGCAGCTTCTACTACTGCAGTACTGAGTCTACTGCTTATGCTGGGATTCCTGAATTGGAGTAAAAGGCACCTTCCTCAGCAGTGAATGTGTTTAAATGTGGTTTACTTGGGTTCAAAAGGGGACAACCTTTCATTGTATGGTTACATACTGCATAGCTGTGCTCGGTGAGCCAGCTCTGCAGTCCTAGGAGGACGCCTCACAAGTGCTACTTAAATAGCTGGGAAGGACTGCTCCTTAATCCTAAATTGTATGTATTACAGCAGGTAGAATAGATTTTTAATTTACTTGAAGATGTGTTTATTTAGCTCATGGTTTAAGAAAGATGTGCACAAACTGTCTTTTTCAAGGCATGAAATCTGTGGAAAAACATTATGAGCAGTCTTGCATATGAAGAGTACCAAGTGGCTGAAAATGCATAGCACTTAACACTGATTAGCAAAATAAAACAAAGTAACGTACATGTTTCTTGTGCCATGGGCTCACTCAGATTGCTAACAATCTACAGCTGTGCATTTTGGTTGGCATTACTCCCAATCTTGCAAAGCATTTTGTGACGTACCACTCATTATTTGTAGTTTTACTCTTGGGGCTCTTTTTATTTTAGGGGTGTAAAAGTTGCCAAGAAGACAAAATTTGACAGCCCAGCTTAGCAGGTCTCCCTCCTGTAATATAGTGCTAAAGATGGGCTGCTTTTACTAGCACGTACTGTATGCTCTTTGAATGTTAGAGGTGGAGGTTACTACTAGGCTTAATTTAGTTTGCTGCAGGGGAAAAGGGTCTCATAAGCATTTACTGCTCTTCAGTACATAGTTCTCCATTGTAATGGGGCTGTTCAGGTTAACCTTCAGCTCTGTAGCTTTTTACTGTCTGACCTGCCTTCATATCATGGCTGCTCCCCAAAATGACACTGCAGTAAAGTCTTGGAAGCATGTGCACTATGGCTGAGTCCTATGTCCATAAACCTTTATTAGCCATGTAAGGCTCAAACTGGAATGCTGCTTTGGTGGCTCTGTACCTCTGACTATACAGATCCATGCATACATTAATTGGTCCCTGATTTGTATTTTGTGTTCTCAAATTCTCAGCATCTCCTAAAATTGGTATTTGTCACTGAAGACAAGGGATTTGAAACCTCACATACCCCTCATTAGTTTTGGTCTGTCTCCATCAGAGAATGCCTTTCTCACAAAGCCAGTTGTGGTCTTTTTGAGCTACCACTGGGTCCTTGATATTTTTTTTGGTAGTCTTGTACCTGTTGATTTCATTCAGGTGCTACTTGGAATGTATAGGAGGTGGCCAGTAGTCAGTACTGCAGCCTGAGCCCTGACAGCTGTGAAAAAGCTGTTCCATGCCGATGTTAGAAGATGGGAGCCTGTTCAATTTTAGTATGCACCCTTCCAGCATGTTTAGTCTGATCCATTCCATGGGGGATGGGGAAGGGTAAATGGGTGATCATCCTGTTTTTTTATAAATATTTCTGTACTTCACCTTGGCACTTATTGTATGTTATGGGGCATGGTCAAGTGTGTGACTATTCATAATGCAGTACTCTGATCTGATTGTGATTACATTCTTTTTCAGTCCTGATTATTTTAGATCAGCCGAGATGACAGAGCTGATGATGAGCACTCCCTCTATGGATGACATTGGACTCAGTCCTCGCAAAGATGGCCTTTCCTATCAGGTAGGATACAATATCTGATGGAATTACACACCCACCCCAGTTCTCTCCATGACTCTAAAATGTTCAAGAAATTAGACATTAATTCCATGAACTGTAGTTTAAATTAATTTGACGTGTATCTTTTTGAACATTTCCTTGTTGTCATCTTAACTTCATCTGATAGTCTGAGATGGAGAAATGGTGAGTCATTGGATCATGATTTGAAACCCTTCCATATACTGAAACTTGGTCTTCTGTGTAGACAGCTGTGGTCCAAGTTCATAGAAAACCTACCAGGGTTAGTTATACAGGCTTGCAGCTTAAATCTCAGGTGGAGGTAGTGGCCCATTTGGCTATCTTGTAATTGGTGAAAGGTCAAGTGTTGCAGCTGGCAGGTCCTAATGGCTTGAAACATTTACTGGTTCAGTGTACTTTCTGCAATATTGCCTCCTTCAATATGAGCCAGCAGGGCCAATTAATGGAAAGTTTTAAGCAGCCTGATAAGAAAATCTGTTTGGCTGGGCTGGTGAGTTTCAGACCCTGATGTAATTCTTTGGCTATGTGGTGTTGAGGATAGCATGAACACTGGGATAACCTTGTATGGCATTCTGGATGCCTATGTTCAAATTCGGGCAACAGTTGGAAGCCCAGTGTATGGCCTTGTCTGGCCCAGCCAGAGCTGCCCTCCATGTTTGAGTGCTTCCCCCTCAGTGCTCTTACTGTGGAGCAAGTGGCAGACAGATGCAGTAGGTAGGATTAAAGCTGGAGGATGAGCAGTTTGTCCAGGGCCATTCAACAGGCCAGTGGCTGAGCTACGCCTCCAAACAGGGGACCTCCCAGCTCATCATGATCCTACTAAGCATCAACTGCTTTTGTTGCCTTGCTCTTCTAAATGTTTACGTATTATTGCAAGACTGCCTTAGTCGTGCAGTCTTGCATCCACTTCTGAGCATAAAAGATAGGCAGGGTAAGTGGCTAGTGAAAACAAGTTAAAGGTTGGTGTGGAGTTATATGAAGTTGGGCAAGGAGTGTCTAATTTGACAGTTCTTAAATCCATGTTTTAATCTGTGCTGGAACATACTCCATACCCTATTGCTTCTCAGTCACACGTCTTAATTCAAGACCTTATTAAATGACACATGCTTGTAGCAGAGTACCCATTATGGATTGTGATCAAAGTTGCATAAATTTTGGGAGCAGATTGCTACTTGTTTAAGGTCATGAATTGAAAACTGCTGACCATTTGAACAGTAGAACTCTCTAACATTGCTGTGATATCAAAATGATATTAATTTTGGATGTCTGATTCCTTACAGGGGTGGGAGGTGACCATCCATGTGCTGTACTCAACTGTATACCTTTAATGTTAACTATTGATTAGGAATAATAGAAATCTGGCTGAAACAGGATTCTGTCTGCTTTTTTACACTATACAATAAATAAAAAACTCCAGTACCTGTGACCTCATAACCCAAAGGATCCTTGTGCCACCTGACAGAAATTTAAGCCATTTGGCTGCCATGTTTGTTTCTGCTACAGTCACAAGATTTTTCAGATTTACTATTTAAATAGTGTTAATGGGTCCTGTCCCTTCCTCACAGTGCACAGAAAATGTACCCCATTTGCAATGTCTTTGTCTCCTTCCCAACCTGAAGAACAGCATGGTCTCTCCATGCCGAGCCAGCAGTCACTGCTAATCTGCTCGCTCAGACCACCAATACTTTTGTAAAACATGGTACCCAGATGGTAACATACTGCCGGCAAGACCGTAACAAACCTCTGTCTTGCTACAGCTTGCAGCGCTTGCTGCTTATTCTGTGACGTAAAGGTCAGCAATATAAAATGGCTTGGCATACAACAAAACACATAGAAGCACAGTACTAACTTCAACATAAGTATGTGAAGCAAACATAGCACCCCTGGTGGTAACTGTCAAGCACAGGTACTAGACATTAAGTGTTTCGTTTTTCAACATTAAGTACTGTAATGCTTTAATACTGCATAACCAAATTTCTGCATGGTTGGGGAACCCAGAGATGTCCACATGAACCTGTATTAGCAGTACTACAGTAATCTAGGAACCCAGAAGTCGGCTGTCATTCTAAGTCTACAAATTGCAGAGTATACTGGTAACTGTATTCAGCCTCCTTTTGTAGACTACTGATAACTGAAGATGGAAGATGTCACTCCTTTCATGGCTTGGCAAGAAACCTTCTATGAAGTGGGACTTGCCACAAGAGCCACTTGGTGCCGAAAGTCTGAGTCAAACATCTGTGGTCTCCATGCAAGTTGCCAAGGCTGAGTGAGCTTGCTGGTCCTCCTGCAAAGAAGTGCTGGACAGAGTATGTTAAGTACTCTGGTGCTGTCTGATTTGAAATATGAAAATATGCCATGTAGAACTACATTATGAAAGCAGTCTGGTATTGCAACAAAATGCCAAAGCACCATAAATGAGTACTGTATGTGGCTTCAAGAAGGATTACCTGACAGAGCTCAGTAAATCGGCAGACTCCGGCAAACTTCATCCACAACTGGGTCAAAGCAGGTAGAGGTCTCTGGCTTAAGAGATAAATGGCAAGTTTTGGTGGTGCTTGCCTGTTCTGATTGAACTTCTCCCCCCCCTCAGACCATTTACAAAGGAAAAACCAGTAACTGTCATCCTGCCTTTGACTTCCCTGAGGGGTGGCTAATCAGTCATTCAGAATCACTGGGCTAGTGATACACCAATGCTTCTCTCAGTGACGTCAACATACCCATTTTAAAAGCACATTATACAATGGGGCTTGAACAATACACTGGATTGGTTGACCGGCACCTTTGCAGCATTGTAAAATTCAGCACTACCAATGCAAGAGGTGCCAGTCAACTGCCTTTCTAAAATCAATCCAACACCAAATGTTAGGGGTGAGAAACAACCATCTTGAATGCCCACTAAGCAAGCAGCATGTAAGTGTTTTTGTAACTCATGGCTGCTCCACACTTGGCCCTCTTGCTGCTCGCACCCAGCCCAATACAGTTGTCAATTCAAACATGCAGTTGTTTCCACTCAGAACCCCCGAGAACACCGCATACGTTTTTTATCCCGACCCAACCAGTTCAACTGAAACATGCAGCCATTATTCGGAACCCTCACAAACACAGCATACTTTTGTTACTGCATCCGAGCAGCGAACAGCTAGGGAACAGTTTTTCAACACAGCAGGTATGTAATTTGTATTGTACCTGCATCTCCTCTATCTCGATCACCACTACATTCCCGATCTCACTCCACTTCCACTTCATTACCGGTCTGTCTACCTGAACTCATGCTGCCACCTTCCGAATACTTCAACTTAACTTTAAATAAAAAAAAAAAAAAACAGAAATGGGGGAACAAAAGAACCAGAATTTCTCCCAAGGTACAGTTATGTCTCTTTCCTGAACAGTTGAACCCAGAAGCACACAGTCCCCCATTGGCACCTGTTACCACTTTCAGTAGTGAGTCACTTCTGTCCCATGCTGTCTCTGTAAAACAAAAAAGTAGCCCACAACTGCAGTCCTCTCTTTAATGGCAAAAGAAAAAACACCCAAACAAAATGGCACTTCTCTGTATGGTTGCATTTTGATAAACGGGGAACTATTTTGTGGTGGAATGACAAATGTTATATAAATGATTAAAAGTGCAAAAATTCTATTTCTTTAGTTTTGTTACAAAAAATGAAGGGGAACATTGTGTAATTGCAATAAACCACTCTGGGGTGTGGGTGGTGCTGAGATTTACCCATGCCTGGATGCTTTGGTCACTCAGCCAGCGGCCTTGTGACTGAACCACACCAGGCGTGGGTAAACCCAGCATCACCCACACCCTGTCATGGTTTATTGCTTAAATAACGCATGGCAGGGCTTGGGGTTTCTTGAATTAATGCATGCCCTGGGTGCATTGTGAGGAACAGTGAGGAAAACCATGCCCTGAAGTAGGTTATTACCCTTAGAAAATGGAAGGAGGGCTGTTAAGAATAAATGATTAACAAGCATTGCTACTAGGTAGAATGCAAGCTTTATAGCAAAACATGGGACTCTGCAAAATACATGTCTTGTTTTTGTATGTATGCACAAATATGAATATAGGGGATGCATTTTAGTGAAGTTTGTTTTTTAAACTTTTTTTCTGGGGTGTGGGAGTGTGCCGGAGGACAGTGCTTGATACCCTGGAGCTGTGGCAGTACACTTTTGAGGGGGTCACATGCCTAGCCTTTGACAGGGTCCATCAGTGCTGCTGAGCCTTTGGGATTCAGACACACCAGAGGAGGTGTTCCCTTTTATACTAATGGGGTCTTCTGTTGGGTGGTTGAGGAAGCCTAGGTCTAGGACTGGCATGGCATAGCAGGGATTGTTCCTGCCTTTCCATCGACTAGTGGGTGTTGTGCAGTAAATCCTCCAGACTGGCTTTGCAGACTGGTAGGTTGGCAATAAAACAGCTGTTGGGGATTTGATCTGCAGTTCTGGTGTTGACCAGTATGCATCCGAGACCTGGCTGGACAAAATGCTTGGTCAGTGGTAGCAGTCTGTTCCACCTGGTTTTACCATGATGCATTGCCTGTCTTGAAGAATGTCCCCATACTTCACCCTTTGTTGGATCCTGATCTGAAGACCCTGGTACAGATGTCCATTGCCTTGCAACTGGATCACTGACTTGGGCTTTCTTTGTGGTCCAATCTGATGTCTATAGCTAGTTCAGAATGCAGCAGCAAGGGCTACTCTCTTGTAAAGAGGGAAAAACCAGAACATATTACTTTTGTAGTATGCAGTCTGAGGTGGCTACCTTAGGGCAGAGAATTGATTTACAAGGCCCTTGAAGATAGAGGCCTTTAAGAAATTGGTCCTTTGTCCCATTACAGCTTTGTGCTCCAGACCGTGGGCTACTGGTAGAGCTGGGTAGAATCTGAATTCCAAATTCACTAGCATTTCACAATTTTACAAATTCAGTGGAATTTACTGATTCTGACTTTTGTGAAATCGAAATCTTCAAATGGGTGACTGATAGTTGCCTAATTGCAGAACTGCAGAATGACAGTTCTGAATAATTTAATTCTGCTGATGCACCATTCCACAATACATGTAATCATTCTGCAGTTTACAGTATTTCTTTTTGCAATTTAATACATTAATCCACTGTTCTAAGTCAAACTTCTGCAAAAGTTGCCAAAGTGCATTCTGAAATTTCACGAGTGAAATTATGACCTTGGCAGAAATTCCACTGTAAATTTTATTTTCACACAGCTCTTGCTGCTGGTTGTCCCTCCATGAAGACAAACTGGCTGATGGGGCTTTTGGAATGCTGTTCCAGCAGCATTACATCAGATGAGCTCACTTAGTGTTCTCAATCAACCCACAATGCACCTATAAATGATACATATGGAGACAGTGGACTGAGTGTTGCAGCTCATCTCTGGCCATTGGCTGATTAGACACCTTCCCTGATAAGCCTCTGTAGCCCTCAGTTTTCATCTGGCCATTTTATTGTGTAAATTCGTATCTTGTGACTTGTTTCATGTATTTGCTAGTAGGTTCCTATATTTTTTCTTCTGTCTGCATGAAATGGAAAGTGCTTTGAGCCTTGGTGGGAAAGGAGCTGTATAAATGGGTACTGTACTATTTTGTGCAGAGAAAGTTTTGTATGTATATAAGTATGCAACAAGATAAAGTCCCATTAGTTCTGCCCAACCCCTGCTAACAACCAGTTGGTATGTACAATATAAATTGTATATCTGAAACAATCCCCTATAAAAACCCCTGTTCTGTAAACTAGTTGCTGTACAGTACCTGACTGCTTTGGAAAAAGTTCTTGGTCACGTAGCTGAAACAAAATGCATGACTCTGTGGAAAAATACCAACCAGGCTTCCCGTGCAGAAGTTTGATAAGAGATTGCAGTCATAAAGAGCTGAGTAATTTGTTCCCCAGTGTGCTATCTACTGAACACTGCAGTCATGCAAGATGGGTTTCCTAAACAGGAGTACAGTGCATCTTGACAGTTTTTAGAATGAAGTCAGAAGGCTTAGTCACTTGTGCTCCTTATTGCCACCCCTCCAAATTTATATGCTGTGTATGTCAAGATGGCACACAATTGTACTGTTCTCTCATTAAAATACAACTTCCATCTGTAGCATTGGAAACTGTTATTGGAGGTGCCCTGTCCACCAGTACTGATCAACCTGATGGGTGCAGTTCTTGTAACTAGCAATTTGCAAATTACAAAGCAGTATTTATGAGCTTTTGAGAGGTATTTCCAGTTAGAGGGTGGGACTGGTCAATTGGAGGGTAACCCCTCAGTTTTTTTGGGGGGGAGGGATGTCTTGCTCCTGTACAATAAGTGTATCTAGGAGATGGCAGATGGGAGTGCATTGAGGTTAAGACTATGCATAACCAGGGGAACACCTGTAGAAATAGTTGTGTGAGGGATTGTTTATATACCCCATGTACAGTGAACTGCAGAAGACTGTAGGTTTCTTGGCAATATCAAGTGACCCTCTGTCATCTTCACTGCAGCATGTACCCCACTTTGTCATCAATATGAAGATTGTTTTGGAGGGGGTGGTAGTGGGGCTGCTGCAGTCTCCTACTTTGGGAATTTGAGCATTCTATGAAGTCAAATAATTAAATGTAGTGTTGATAAAAAAAAAAATCAAAATAGGGCTATTTAATCCCTCAAGCAATTAACTCCTTCCCTTCCTGGAGGGTGTCTGCACAATCGTATAGTGAGCTTAGTTCAAACGATCTTATGCAAGTCTTGAGAACCTGTATTGGAAGGTATGGAGATAATGCAACAGTTACACCTCTTTAATTTTATTCATTGCACAACCTTATTACCACAATTGGGGAATCAGATAAGGGGGAATAAAGGAAAATTCTACCATTTTTTTCTAGATTTACACTCTTTCTCATTTAAGAATGTTGCCCACCCTGTGCATTGAAAGTATATGTTGCATAGGTGCACAATGTTATGCAGGCAACCATGGCTTTAGACACAGAAGAAAAGAGCATAACTTTCTATTGGGTTGTGCAGTAGACCATGTACTGGGTGCTCACTGGCTGGCCTGAAGGATTGTTTTAACTTGGTAAACTGTTAAAATAAGGTCGCATCCCTATGCAGCATTGGGGGGGAAATGGCTCAAAACCTACCCCAGAATCTGACTAGAGCCTGTGGCTGCAGATGCCCAGTGATTTTTGTATAGTTTAGAGGTACTGGTTTGTGGATGACTTTACCAGTACCATTTCGATGAAAATACTACCAGGTTGAAGAAGCAAGCAGTAAATACTTTGCAGCCCTAATAACAAAAAATAAAATCTCAACCCCTGACCTAGCTTAGCTCATCCTACTTTGGTTACTTATCAGTGTATTGCGATTTTATGTTGCAATTTTAGAACCTTCATGCTGATGCACTGGATTGGTTGATTCTTTGGATTGCAGCATGGATTAAACTGGATAAAATACTCTTTTATTGAACAGGATAGGGGGGCATTACTCTTGATAGGTTTAAAGGTATGCTTACGTTTGGAAAATATTTTAACCATTAGAATAAGTAATCCTTATTTCCATGGAAAATGTATGCCTGTACTGTGGTTTTCCAAGCTCATTTTTCCTGGCACGTTTCATGGGCAATCTAGGGGAAACCACGGAAAAACTGGAGATGGGTTAAGTGGTTATTTTGATTCGGCTTAAATGCATGATCAAAGGTATAGAAGACAGAAAGCAGCTTGTATTTGTGTTGCAACTTCCAAATCTGGACAAGCTGCATATGCTAAACCATTAAGTTATCAGTAGAAATGAAGTGTGACATTGGCTGCATGGGTATCTGAGCATGAGATGGTGTCCCACACCAGGGACTAGAGTACTTACCCAGTACAGACTTGGAACATTAGGTTTCTTGCCCAACATAGGCAGGAAACTAGGGTGCCCACTCCACAGGCGTTGTACTGTGGAAGGCAACCAATCAAAGCATTACAGGAAGTACAGCTAGGTAGAATTTATCCAGAGTTGGAGCAATAGGGGGTCATAGAAACATGGACATGTGAGAAGAAAGACCATTGGTCCATCCAGTCTGCCCAGTTATACCCTGTCCTACCCAAGACAATTGTCAAGAAGGGTTTTTGCCCTCTTCCTCCCTAACCCCTGTCAGATAGAGCTAGAACACTAGGGGTCATATCCAATACTAAGCTGGAACACACTAATTTATTTTTCCTCCCTCTCCCCCTTGGCTGCAGATCTTTCCAGATCCATCTGACTTTGAGCGTTGCTGCAAGCTAAAGGACAGACTCCCTTCAATCGTTGTGGAGCCAACTGAGGGTGATGTGGAAAGTGGTGAACTGAGGTGGCCACCTGAGGAATTCCTAGTTGAGGAAGAGTGCAAAGACAATAACAGTGAAGACTCAACAAAAAAGGAAAACAAAGAACAGTAAACTGTGACAAAAATGGACTCTAAGATGAATCCTTTTAGTTTTTCTTTCATCTTGAGGGAGGAAGATCACACCTGCTCTGGATTTTAGAAACAAAAGCAGCTTGCACCTGCAAGATCAGTTATTTTTGTTTTATCTTGTAAGAACTTAAACCCTCAACATGATGAAAGATGAGACCTTCTGAGAAAGGAAGTCTCAAAAAAACAAAAACTAAAGGTTTTGCTGTTCTCGGATCTCTTATCAGATTTTTTTCTCGAAGACTGCAGAGGCAGCAGTAGAAACCAGTGGGCTTGGTGGAGGGCAAGCAAGGTTTAGAAATGGAGATTTAACTAGGAAGCCTGGACAGTGAGGACTCCATGGGGTTACAAAGACATGAGAAATTGAAGTCTTCATCTCTCAGTTTGCCTTTCTGTGTCAATACTGTATTTTTTTTACTTTTTCATTTGTTTTGTTGGGGGTGGGGTGGGGCTTGTATTTCCTTAGGCATAAGACACTTCACTCTATTTGGAAATATTAGAAATGGGCTAAATTAAAACCGTGGTGCTCTGGGGAGTTTGTAGTGTTTGACTTCACACTCAACATGTAGTGAGGCCCCGAATTTGTATAGAAGAATCTTGGACTGTTGGTGTGTAGTGCAAATGGTCTGCTCCCCTGTCTTGTAATAGACATTTGCCTTGGTTGGGCAATCACACACCACTCATAGTATGCCTAAACATTTGTCCTGCTAATACTTGTGCCTGCAGTGTGGATAACTGCTCCTGTAGATGGAGAATATTGACCCAGTACCTGATAATGCAGTGGTCTGAATGCATATCTGAGCAACCTGTCAGAACACCTGTTAACTGGTTGCAGGAGTAATTACCCTGCAAAAGGGTGAACTGAAGAGAGAAGGAAGGAAGGTTAAATGGTCAGGTGTGATTTGAGGGTTAGTCTTTGTGGGCAAGCTGAAGTGTGGCCTTTTAAAAAGGCATACCCTTGTGAGCCTGATCCTGTGATCAATCCTCTTGCAATATAGCTCAGTTCTTGGAAAAACATAGTAAAAATAAAATAACCATGGCTGGGGAGCCATGTGGGGTTGGTGGTATTGAGAAAACAAGGTTCATTCAGGTACAAACACACTTGGTGCTTAAGTCACAACTCTGCTGACTTGTGAGCAGGAACTTTGATCATGTCCCTTTCCATCCAACAGTCTGTTGGCTACCACAGTGGCACTCTTCCTTCAAGCAGCTCCCTATATAGCACAGCTGAATGCCACTCCTAAGGTTGGCCAACAAGTGGCTGTAGATTGCCCATGGACCCCTCCAGCAGGTTCACAGCTGCACAAGTTGCCTGCTTTGGATTATGCATGAAATGATTTTCTAAATTTCAAGCAGTCCTAATACAAATCAGAAAAATCTCCAAATGCAATGTGCTTCTATATTTAAGCAGATTTGTACTGATTACACCTCCATGGCATTGGAAGCGCCCTGGGCAGTGAGGAGGGCATTCTTCATTATGACAAAATCTTGAGGGTTCACTACTGATGTAGGCCCTGAAGCTGGATGCTAGCTTGTCAAGGGGCCAAATACGCAGATGGAACACTTTCCTTGACTTGTTTTCATCCAGTAAAATTCTAACCACTATTCACTCATCTTTGAGCAAGCCAAGTGAAAGGTTAAGTGCCTACATTGGTAGCCTAGTCTGTGGCCAGTATCTCTTGGTTATGCACAATGAATGGTTGCCCTGTGGACAATGTCATTTAATTGTAGGGGCTTACAAAGCCCCCTTTCACCAGAATTCTAATGGTTACAAAGTGCATCCACTTGCCCAGTTTTGGGGAAACCCTGAATGTTTAGTTAAAGTTGTCACTACAGCTGTAGGGCTTGCAACAGAAATCTTTAGTCTTCTTGACTGTAAACTCTAAATGGCTCCCCTGCCTGTAGAACTGGACTAATGGGATACTCATAGTTCGGACTGGACAGTGGGCAAAATGTGAAAGTGGTAGCGTGGACACTTTTGAAAGGGGGGGGTGTCTTTTTAGCTCACAGTGCTTGCCCCTTTCCAGTGCATCACAGAACTGGAGCATGCCCCCTCAAGGCAGTTCTGTCCCCAAACCTTCAACTATTGCGCCCCTGACCACTAACTCAAGTGTACTCCATACACAGAACACACCCCTTATCCAAGCTGCTTTTTCCAGTCCTACAAATTGAGGCCACCCTGCTAACCAGATTCATGCCTGATTAGCTGTGGTGCTGCTGAATAATGCCATGAAAAGGGACTGCTTACATAAGCTGAAACGGTGTGGACTATTACCTGTAGACATTGTTTTGTAATCTACTTGTGTTAAAACACATTATATAGCAATAATTTTTTTTAGCTATACATGGTTACTTTGAGACTAAGGAGATTGAGCAGAGTGAAGGGTATTTTTGTGCACATTTTTTTTGCTAGTCGCATGTTTAAGGAATGTGCAAAAATCTGGTTTGTAGTCTGTTGCAGTAAATGCTAGGTCCTGCATTGGCTTGGGTTGGCCTCTGCAAAGCCTATGAGCATTTATTAAACACCACCAAGCTGTAGTCTTTTAATTATCTAAAAATATCAGTGGCATCCCACAGTGGGATGACGATCTCAAATGATCCCAACTGTGTAAATTCAGCTGACATTGTTCCCACCTACAGGACTACTCTTATCCACAAATGGGTTTGGATCAAAATTACTAGTAAGGTTGCCACCCATCCATTGTGACAAGATCTGGTTTTAAGGATCCTTATGAAAAGAGCTACCCTGGTCTTTGGGGTTGTCAGAAGTGACCCACTAACCTCATTGCAACTCTTCAGGGCTCCATGCAAGTCTGTCATACAGATTCACTTGCAAGACCAACCAATCCAACCAGTCAGCAAGTGGACACTTTTTCTCCCCCATACTGCTTCATTGATGTCTTCTGGCACATAAATGACACTGGCAAGTGACCTAATGTGGGACTATGTGGCAGAATTTATTTGAGTATCCTGTTCCGGGCTCATCCGTAGGTGGCAACCATAACTAGCAACTGACTGACCCAGTAGCTTGTTGGAAGGGAGGATGTCAGTTTTGCACTTTCCTAGCACCATCCTAAGAATGTTTTTGTGTACATTTTTACTGTTGTATAGTATAATGCATATGAGAACAAAGCACTCCTGTAAAATTTTGTTTTATGTATGTACTGTATGTATTTTCAATAACTATATATAAATATCTTTTTGAGGCTCAGGGAGACAGCTAGCATTTTATCAAACTGCTTTTGTCACTGTGACAGTTGTAAATAAAGTTTGAAAGTGCTTTCCAGTTTGGTTACCTTCGTTATTCTTGCACCCACCCATCTGCTGTACATGGAGGCTGTACTCTGTTGCTACAGGAGATTATATCTTTGATTTTTAAAAGTTGGTAACTGGGAAAGGCACACTGAGCCAGAGCTTGCTTCCAGGTGCGACCCAGGAAGAGGGGAAGGAGGGGAGTAAAATTTATTAAATAGTTCATAATGTACATACAAAATAGTGTACATTCTGGTCAAGGACATGCTTTTATGGTGTTTGTCATTGCTACAATTCTGTATATTTACAGGGACGATGGATAATGTTCCAAACTGCATTTTGGCAGTAGTTTGTGGGTCAGCAAACCTCCGAACATAGAAACATTGAATTTGACAGCAGATAAGGACTGCTTGGCCCACCTAGTCTGTCCATTTTCCTACCTAACAGATAAGCTGCAGATCCTAGATAACTGCTTCCTCCTACCCCCCACTAGGACTGCCTTATGTCTGTCCCATGCATTCTTTAATTCCCCCACTGTTGACTCCACAACCTCCTCAGGGAGGCTGTTCCATGCATCCACAACCCTCTGTGAAAAATACTTCCTTACATTACCTCTGAGCCATCCCCCCTCTATCTTCAAATTGTGCCCCCTTGTTCTTGCACATATTTTTCTGAAAGATGCTACCTTCTTGGACTTTGTTGATTCCCTTGAGGTACTTGAAAGTTTCTATCATGTTCTCTCTCTCTCCCTTCTTTCCTCAAGGGTATACATATTAAGCTCTTTTAGTCTTTCTTCATGTCTTCTGGTGCAAACCCTGCACCATTTTGGTTGCCCTCCTCTGGGCAGCCTCCACTCTGTCTTTGTGGAGATGGGGTCTCCAGAACTGTACACAGTACTCCAGATGGGATCTCACCAACTGTCTATACAGAGGGATAACAACTTCCTTTTTTCTGCTATTGATGAATCTCCCTATGCATCCCAGTATCTCCCCCAGCCTTCCTTACTGCCTTCTCACATTGCTTGCCCACCTTTAGGTCATCTGATATAATTACCCCCAGGTCCCTTTCCATTTTTACAGTTGTCAGTATCTCACCCCCATTGTGTACTCTTCCCCTGGGTTTTTGTTTCCCAGGTGCATTACCTTGCACTTCTTTGCATTGAATCTGAGCTACATACATTTGACCATTCCTCCAACCTTGCCAAGTCCTTTCTCATCCTTTCCACTCCATCTTGTGTATCAACCCTGTTGCAGATATTTGTCATCTGCAAAGAGACATACTTTTCCTTCCAGTTCCTCTGCAATGCTACTTATAAAGACATTAAAAAGGACCGGTCCCAGTGCTGAACCCTGCGGTACCCCGTTAGTAACCCTCCTTTCTGCACTGTGGACTCCATTTACTACTACCCTTTGCATCCTTTTGTCTAGCCAATTTTTTTTATCCAGGCTACCACCTTGGGACCCATGCCAAGGCTGGCTAACTTGTGTATTAATCTTTTGTGTGGGACTGTATCAAATGCCTTGCTAAAATCTAGGTAGGCCATGTCCATAGCCCCTCTCTGGTCTACTACTTTGGTCACCCAGTCAAAGAAATCTATTACTCATCTGACATGACCTTCCCATCATGAATCCATGCTGCCTTAGGTCCTGTGCCCCACTGGCCTCTAGGTACTCAACAGTTCTTTCCTTCAGAAGTGATTCCATCATTTTCCCTACCACTGAGATCAAACTAACTGGTCTATAGTTTCCTGCCTCTGTCCTGCTCCCACTTTTGTGAAGAGGAATCGCATCTGCCCTCCTCCAGTCCTCTGGTACCGCCCCATCCTCCCATGATTTGATAGTCAGTGGTGTCACTAGTTCTACCCCTAGTTCTTTTAGAATTCTGGGATGAATCCCATCAGGTCCCATTGCTTTGTCCACCTTCAGTTTTAAGAGTTCTTTCAGAACCCTTTCTTCTGTAAATGGGCTGGTATCAACTTCTATATCCAGAGTGTTTCTAGTGTTTTTAGGTACTTCCCCCTCCTCTTCCTTTGTGAATACTGAGCAGAAATATTCATTCAGAATCCCTGCTTTTTCACTGTCACCCTCTACCCATATTCCCTCCCCTTTATTAAGCCTCAGTATCCCTCCTTTGGTCTGTCTTCGATCCCTAATGTACCTATAAAAGGTCTTATCTCCCTTCTTAACTGAGTTGGCTATCCTTTCCTCGATTTGGGCCTTTGCTATTCTGACTGCCTTCCCAGCGCATCTGCTTTAACTGATAAAGTTCTCTGTCCTGCTCCTTCTGTTTCCTTATTTCCTGAATGCTATCCTTTTCTCCTTAACCTTCCCTGCCACCTCTTGAGAACCATAGCGTTTTTTCCTTCATTGTGTTATGTTGATTTGCTTTACACAAAGGCCTGTTGTCTCTGTGATTGCTGTTATGATTACTCACCATTGTTCCTCCACCCCTCCTTCTTACCTGTCTTCTAGTGCATTTCTGAGGGCACTCATTTTCCCAAAGTCAGCCCTCCTAAAGTCCAATACTCTTGCTTTTGTATGGCTTGATTGCATGGCTGTGTATCACGAGGGTGGTCATTTGTTCCCAGATGACTACCCACTTCTAAATCAGATTCTTTCTCTGTCCCCATTTGAGTACCAGGTCTAAGATTGCTCCCTCCCAAGTGGGTTCCAATACTAGCTGTCTGAGGCATGCCCCGTGTAGGGCATTAAGAATGACCCTACTCTTGGATGTGCCTGCAGCAAAGGTGCTCCAGTTAACATCTGGCATATTCAGGTCCCTCATCAACAATATCTCCTTTTTCTGCCATCCTAAGGAAGCCTATCATTTCCTTGTCCATTCCCTCCCCCTGAGATGGGGGTCTGCATACAACCCCCATGCCAATTGTGGTGCCATTTCCTGTCTCCAGGGTGACCCAGAGTGCCTCATCTGCTCCCTGTTTACTCTTTAGTTCTGTTATTTGATCCCTTCCTTTACATAGAGCTACTCCTCCTCTTTTACCCTCCCTGTCCCTCCTGTAGATTGTGTATGCTGGTATGTCGACATCCCCGTCATGGTTCTCTGTACCATGTTTCTGTGACTGCCACAATATCCAGGCAACCCTCTTCCATCAAGGCCACTAGTTCAGGCAGCTTGTTAGACTATGGGCATTGGTACTCATCAGCCTCCACTTTTTGATGGCCTTACACTTTTAGCCTCATTCCTGTCCTTACTGCCTTTGCCATTTTTTTACATTTACCTCTGTCCTGCTCTACAATGACTTCTCTACCTTGATGTTTACCTCACTAATTACCATGTTTTGTGAGGGGAGTCTGGGATTTCCCTGCTTCTTTTCAGTGCCTCCCCCCTTGGCTAGTTTAAATGTTTGCCAATGAAGCATTTAAACCTCTCACCTAGAATCCTGGTTTCCCCCCTGGACAGATGCAGACCGTCTCACCAGTATAGGTCTGCATCCCTCCAGGTGGTTCCCCAGTCCCCAATGAAGCCAAAACCCTGAGCTCCACACCAGTTTTTCAACCATTCATTGAATTCCCTGGTGAGAAGCACCCTAGCATCATCCTTGCCATAGACAGGCAGCACCTCCGAGAAGGTTACCATATGCGCTACTTGTCTATGGCCCCTCCAACTCTAAAAACTCCTCTTGCAGTGCTCTGATCCTGTTCCTAGCCAGATCATTTGTCCCTAAGTGGACAATGACATCCAGCTCCCACAATCCTGAGGATTAGTTTCCTGTCCCTCCAAGCTGTGGCGCCAGGCAGGCACCTTACCTCCCTCTCCCCTTCTTCCCCCATTTCTACCCACTAATGATGATCCCCCACCAGGAGTGGTTTCCTTTCCCTATGGGTTCCCATGCCACCCTCCTGTGGGTCTCCTTTGTGAAGGTTCCCAGCATTCTCCTTGGTCTCCACTGCAGGTGCCTCCATAGAGGAACCACTATCCACCAGAAGAGCGAATGAATTGTGGACAGGTACAGCTAGAGGGATGCAGCTCTGTTCCACCACCCTCTCCCTCCCTGAGCCCACCCTGGTCCAGCCTCTCCTCTTTCTTGGTGACCTCTGAGGTAGTGGCATTGGCCCTGGTGGTCCCTGGGCGGGGGAGGAGGTTTCCCAAGTCCTAGCCAGGTCAGCCTGGAGATGGGCAACCTCCTCCCTCAGACCAGAGAGGTGTCTGCAAATAGGGCAGCATCGCAGCCTCCAGAATGTCTTCCGGAACACTGCTGCCCCACAGCCATTGCACTGCACCACTCCTATCATGTCTTATTTTGTGTCCCCTCTCCTGTTTCTCTGTATGCTTACACTTTCCTCTCCTTACAACTCTCCCCCTTCCTGTTCTGGGACAGCAACTTCCTATATTCAGTAGCCTTCTTCCTTGCTCAGTGTCTGACTACCAGCAGCTGGGGGGGGGGAGAGAGTGAGCTACTTTTTCCTTTAGGGTTGACAAAACCAATGTTTTTCTATGATCCTTCCCTTCCTATTGCCAAACAGGAAGTTCCTGTTGACCGTCAAATCCAGTGCCTATAAAAGTAGAACTGGCTTAGGGTGGGTGAGATGGAGGGCAATTAGTAAGAAAAAGGCTAGCGACGGGAAGTTGTAATTTGAGTCACCTGCTTTTATAGTGTCTAAGCCACCCCCAATTAAGCTGTCTCCTCCTACTGGTTTAGCAAAGTAAGTTGATACAGTACTCTTCCCAGCACAGAACACACACTGACTTTCTTTCTTTTTTAACCCTAAATAAGACCCCTTCTACTTCTAATAAAGTATCTGTCTGCTTAATCTCAATAGACACCGACTCCTGCTGAGATGTGTTAAATTAATAAGAAAATGTAGCTGCTTTTAGTTAGCTGCTTTCTGCTCTACAAGCAAGGCTAGCAAACCGCCTTTGTTTTTATGTTGCAGTTTGGTCCATAAGTGTGCCCACATTAAGGGCCCAGTGTTGTCCTGAAAACTTTTATGCGGACTTATTTGTCGGTCCAGTTAAGTATATAAAATGGCCTTTGTACAGGAACCAATGTGGCTTCAAGCACATACAAGCCCTTTGGAACCACATTTTCTAGATAGTGACAATATTTCTTTTGTAAGTTGAACTAAAGGTGACATACATGATAGGCTACTCATTTGGTCCTTTATTAGTATAACATGGATCACAGCAGAAAAAGCCCCAATTGCCTGTGAAGTCTGTATAGTACCTGCCTGCATTCGCACCGGCTGGACCAAAGCTAGTCTACAGAGAATTTTTCTCTCATCCATAGATCCTCTTTACAAGTCTTCTATGGGGTACAGAGTAAAAGGCCTTGCAGAGTCCAGATATAGTAGGTCTTCTGTTAGGCCCTTATTGTCTACCTTCATGACCGTCTAAGTCTCTAGTTTGGCTGCTCTGATCTACCTGATATATCAATCAAAATTTCTTTATATGCTTTTCAACATATCAAAGTGCAAGTACAAAACAGCATCTTGCATAATGACATAAAAACAATAAGCAGCAATAAACCTATCCAAATTCTAGTTCAAATAAATAACCAACTCTTCAAGGACACCTTAAATGATTCCATGGACAGGCACTCTCTAATCTGACCCATGTGGTCTCTTGTGGAACCCGTCTGTCTTCAGCCATTCTTACATGGTTTCTAGCTGTTTTACCTAGTGTAGAGGTCAGGCTGACATCTGTAGTTCATGGATCCTCTGCTCTCTTGTGGAGTGGGACCACATTGGTCTTCTTTCAATCTTCTGGAAATACCCCTATTTCTATGTAGCAGTTAGAGGCTGGTAGTCCACCAGGAACTGGGTAACCTCGTGGGCCTGGTGACTTGACCACCTTCAGGGTCCTGAGCTCTTCAGTACCCATTTTATTGCTATTCCATACATCACTGATCATATCCCTACCTGGCTAGAATCCAGTACTCTGGGAGAGGTCCCTTCTTTTGTGATTACTGTACTAGAATTAGTCTCTTAGAATATCTGCCTTTTTGTATTGTTTTCCCTCCTTTGCTCAAACTGACCATTCCTACTCCCATTTTCTAAACTTCCTTAATATAGTGGAACAGTTTATTTTTTAGCTGTACTTCTGTTATCACTCTGAGCCACACTTGTTTTCTCCACGAGTTCCTCATTTTCCATTTGCCTGTCCCCTTATACTTCCTAAAAGCTGTCCTCTTCATGCTCATTGCTTCCACTTCACCAGAGAACCAACTTTTGTCTTGTTCCTTTCTTTCCTACCTACCTCAAATAGGAGCCAGTTCCTTCTGCAATTCCCTGCTTTATAATTTTCAACATTGCTTCCTCACCCCACATATTTCTTCTGAATGACCTGCCCCATCTTTCCAAAATCAAAATCTGTGGGGCTGGGACAAGAATAGGGGGAGGGTGAAGCTGAGGAAGTCCCATACCAGGAAATACGCTGGGATGGGGAAGCCCAAGGGGGTTGGGGGTCAACAAAATGGGTGCCCAGTATGGGTGCTGACTATCGAGCAGACACAAGTCCATAAGGCCTGTTCTGCTGGCATTTTAGTATGCTGGTAAATCAAAGACCATTGTCCTTGAATTTGAGAACTTGGTTTCCTGCATGATGCTGAACCAAAGTTGTGGTTTCTGGTGACATGTTTTTGTTCTACTTGGCAACGGAGGAATTGCATTTGCTGCTGCCTCTTTTGGGAGTGCATGGTTTCCTGACTTCAACCTTACACTGTTCATTTTAATTTTAGAATTTGTTTACCCAGATTAGCCCAGTTGAGATGCCTCACTCTTACTCTAGTGAGGCCTTTTGCTACCCATTTCCACAGCTGGGTAGACGGGAGCACTGGGATGTTGGCTGACTTGCCCAAGATCGCACAATAAGTCTGTGGAGGTCTGAACTTGTGATTTTCCCCTAGTTTCCAAGTCCATGCTAACCACTAGACCACACTGCCCAAACCAATGGTGGTGTTGAATATTCCCCAGTCATGTAAACCAAACAACCTGTGGCAGAGGTTTAATGTCTTCTTTTTTGAGATCCTTGATGACCCCCCCACACACACAAACAACCTTTGGGTATAATGACCACCATGGGGTAGACCATATGGAACCCATACTAGGTCTGCTTTTTCAGGTGGAGACCAGATAATCCCAAAAGTCCCTCATCTCAATTTTTGTTGATGCATACTCACCAGGCTTTCCCAGTGGTAGTTTGCAGCACATGGCACTGCCATGTAGGAGATTAGGATTCATGTTTAAATCATAGAATCTCTGGTTGTGGCTAACTGGTGGCCAGGGACACAGTTGAGGTGAGTAACGACTTCTGGAGAAGATGTGGATAATGTGGCACTCGCACCCCCAGCAAGTGGATCACTGAGCAGTTACAATCTGAAGACAGCTACTCCCCTGCATAAGACATGCACAAACATGTATGCACTTGTTCAGCTGTGTATCTAGCACAACTGAATATAAGCACATTGTTTTCATTGGATGGCCCTACTGGACTACAGTGATTATCAGAAACTTCTTTCTGTAGGGCCAGTTCACTTTATTTGCAGGAAGCGTAAAGTACATTGGCACTTGAAGGCTAAAATTCTAAATGCATTAGGACATGTCTGCACAGAACACTACTTTTTAATCCATGCTTATGATGCAGGAGGGGACACAACTGTTGCTCTTGGTGTCCTTTGTGACCTGGGAAGTGTGCTACCTTTAAATGAACAAATGGGGTAATGCAGATCATTCTCAAATGAGGCCACAAGTTTGTATGTGGCAAGTCTTTATCCCTAATTAAATGTATTGAAGGAAGGAAATCATTTCTAACCTTTAAACAACTTGGGCAATAAAGTTTGAGAGCAGCAGCAGGGATTCCATTTTTTAAACACTATGTGAAGAGTGGTGTATTGTAGACTGGAGGTTGGCCCATGTAGTGCCCTTCCACAAGAGTGGACCTCAGTATGATAAGGGGAACTACAGACTGGTCAGCCTGACATCCACAGTAGGAAAAATGCCGGAAGCCATTTTGAAGAAATGGATGGTGGAGTTCCTGGAGATGAATGGTTTCAGGATAAAAACCAACATGGGTTTGTCCAGGGGAAAGCGTTTTGAGCAAACCTGGTCAAATTCTTTGGGTGAATGGATCCCTGGATGGAGGAAAGCCAGATGATGTCCTATACCTGGACTTCAGCAAGACTTTTGACTGTCCTGCACAGAAGGCTAATTTGGAAATTGAGGGAATGGGGGGTAGGTGATAAGCTGGTGAGGTAGATGGCAAATTGGTTTGGGAGTAGACAGCAGAGGGTGGTAAGAGGTGAAGTCTTGACACCCAGGGAGGTCATCAGTGGGGTCCCACAAGACTCAGTTTTGGGCCCTATCCTTTCTAACGTGTACATTTCAGACATCGGGGAGGGGATTTGTAGTAAAAATGTTTTATTTGCTGACCAAATTGGGGGCAGTGGTAGATAGCGAGGAGGGAAGAAAGGCACTACAGGATGACCTGCAGAAACTGGAAAGCTGGGCCCACACATGGCTGTCGGGGTTCAATGCACATAAGTGCAGTGTTCTGCATCTCTGTATTAGGCACCCTGAGTATATCTACTGCTTTGGGGGAGGATACAGCTGACACTAGCAATGATGGCAAAGGATCTGGGGGTTATGACTGATGCAAAAGGGAACCACATGGAGCAATGCAAGAGAGCAGCTGCCAAGGTAAACAAAATGCTTGGGTGTATTGCCAGTGGAATAAGATCCAGGAGAAGGGAGGTTGTACTTCCTCTGTACATTTCACTAATGAGGCTGTATCTGGAGAACTGTAGGCAGTTCTGGGTACCACACCTAGAAAAGGACATCACACTGCTAGAGAGGGTTCAGTGAAGGGCAATTAGGATGATCAGTGGTCTGGAGGGGTTGTCATATGAGGATAGACTTGGAGCTAAACCATGTACTCCCTGGAGGACAGGAGTGATGGGGGAGGATATGACCGAGACCTTCAAATACCTAAAGGGGTTCAACAGAGTGAACAGGGAGTGTGTTCTCAAGCTGAGGGAGGTGGGGACTAAGAGGCCATAGTCTGTAGTTAGCAGGGGGAAGGTGAGGGGGTGGGCACTATTTCAGAGTAGTGGCGCCCAGGAATGCACTGTCAGATCTGGTAAATATGGGAACTGTGGGAGGTATCAAGAAGGGATGGGACGGGTGCAGGGGCATGGTATTGGGAGGGGGTAGGGTGAACACCAGAGTTGTACAGGGGGAGATGTGGATGGGAGGGAGGATGAAATGGTGGAGGAGGAAGAACAGCTGTGGTACATTACCAGTGAGCTGCATTGGGCAAACAAGAGAGACTGTTGGGCCTAATCTGCTGGCAACTATGTATGTCTGACATTTGGGGTGGAAAAAATAGGCTGCCTTCGGAAAGCACTAGGAGTTGGACTTAAAAAATCAGTGTGCTTGAAGACACTTCCTCCCAGGATGTGGTGACCATGTGGAGTCTCCTACCACATTAGATATGCAGACAGTACAGGTGCTCAGTGTAATCCTGGAGAAATTTCTGCTTACCAAGGGAATCTAAGTATAGTGGAGCCTATACAGTTCCTTCCTAAAAAATAAAACAACTTTTTTCACTTAAAAAATTAAAAAATATATAAATCCCTTATACGTAAAGCAAACATCAGTTGGGAATATCGTCTGGCAAATTCTGCCAACAAATCAAATGGTAAATATTTTTATTCTTACATTAATTCCCTTAAAAAAAAAACCTGTGCCAAGTCGGCCCTTTAAATGATCTCTGATCCCTAAGGTATGGCCAACATACTTAAGTTTTGTGAGATTTTTGGTCATGTACAGGCACCGCTGATTTCCCCTGATCGGTGACACTCCGCATGTACTGCTATCAGAAGATCTCATCACTTCAAAACTACTCTCTCAAAAGAAAAACTGTCCAAGACCAGATAATATAGCCAGGCATTTCCTGTACCTGTTGTCAGAATCCCTTGTCTATCCATTAAAGTTGCTCTTTGAAGGCTGCCTTTCCTCAAACTTTGTTCCTGAAGACTGGAAAAGGGCATATGTTACCCCCATTCATAAACAAGCATTTGTCAATGCCAAATGTTTGCTTTCTGGCTTAGCATTGGAAGTGCAGGAGTTAGATGCAGAATAGGAATGGCAGTGAAGTACTGAACTGATGTCACTCCCACCCTGCAGAGATGGACAGGCATTGGGGTGTGCCTTTGGGTCATCACCCATAATGCTCATGTCACTTCACCTCTCCCTAACCTGCAGACACCGGTTAGTGTCGGTGTGCCTTGGGGTGTTCAGGCTTTACACTCACCCCACTCCATAAGGAAATACACTGAAATGGGTGCAGTATAGGAGAATGGGGTGAACTTTGGGGCCGAAGAGTCCAAGGCACATCTCTATGCCTGTCACTGGCTGTGGGGTGGAGTGCAATGGCGTGAGCATTACTGTCAACAATTCCAAGTCACACCCCTGACACCTGTCAGTCCCTACAGGGTAAGGTGTTATGGTGGGAAACCCTAATGCCCTGGGTGTTGGTATTTTCACTCCCAAGTTTTCAACATGGATTTTTGGTGACCCGACCGCATGAACAGTGACACTATCAGTTTATTAGCCGAGAGGTGATTTTGCACAGTGACTGCGCCATTTGGTGCCACAGGTGTGTGTGAACACATTTCAGGCAGGATGTGAAAAATGACAGCTGTACTGTTCATGAAGAGATGTAAAAAAAAAAATGGTAATGTTGAAAATCTGGAGTGAAAATATTAAAAAATTGATGGTCATGAGCGTGCATAGAAACTGCGTGACGCACACCTGTAATGCAATTATTTGGGGGATTTTTTACACCACATTTTCAACATAGGCATTTTGGGACCTCCACTCATGAACAGTGGCACAGTGATTTTCTTAATCTGTCCCGACATTGATTTCACACAGCAACTGCTCCCATTGTGTGCCACAGGTGCGAAAACATGTTTCGGGCAGGATGTGAAAAATGACAGTTGTACTGTTCATAAGGCAGTGTGCAAAAATGACAATGTTGAAAATCTGGCACCAAAATATAAAAAATTGTCATTACAAGCGTGTATACACACTGTGCAATGCACACTGGTAATGCAGTCATTTTTTGGAATTTGTTCATCAAATTTGCAACATGGGTTTTTTGGGACCTCTCCTTATGAACATTGTCACTGTAATTTTCTTAATCTGTCCCAAACGTTGATTTTGCACAGTGACTGGGCCATTGTGTGCCACATGTGTGAAAATGCATTTTGGGCAGGATGTGAAAAATGACAGCTGTACTGTTCATAAGGAGGTGTGGAGGGAGGGGTGCGGGGAAGTGTTGGGGAGGGGACCCGACAGCACTGGAACATTTTGTGTTTCAGGTTATAAAAAAAATAAATAAAATAAAAAACCACCGTGGACCGTTTTCTGTTTTTTTTACAGGTATGAGTTTGAGGGGGTCATGTTAGCCACACTGGGGTAGGCTCTCAGTATGGCGAACAATGGGGGTGGGGGCAGGAAAATGCAGACACGATGGGGAGGCATTAAATGTGCTGACAGGGGGATTGAGCAACCCCTCGGCAGATTGGGGACAGGGCACTGAAAGCCAACAGGGATTGGGCCCCATCAGTAAGCTTGTTTGGGGGGGGGAATGATGCCAAAGGGGATTGGGCACCCCCCTTGGCAGACAAAACACAGTAAAGGGGCACATATTCCAATGGGGATTGGGCTCCCCCATTGGCAAACAAACTGGGGAGGGGGCATGCCGACAGGGGATTGGGCACCCCCAAAGTTGGCTTGCTGGGGACTGAGAGGTGGACAGTGACAGCTGCCACCATGTTTATTGAAATGTTACACCAGGCAAGGCATGCTCTGCAATGAGGGGGTGCTCCCTCATTGCAGCGGTGAAATAGTTTCAAGTTGATGGCATGCTTGCAGACTACTGTCATAGCCAGCTTGCTCCTTTATTGGTGACCTACAGACAAGCCCCAAAAAGCAGTGGCAGCATTGGCCACAACACTGCCACACCTTCATACCTCCACAACCTGCTTCTCCAGCAAGCTGTCACAACATGTCTTATACATGTACGCAAGCAAACATAAAAAGGCCCCAAATCAAACTGGAACAACTATAGACCTATTAGTCTTACTTTCCCAATTTGTAAACTCTTAGAAAGTCTAATCAAAGACATAATTACACCTATTCTAGATGTTTAGGATCAAGAACAGCATGGCTTTAAAAAGGGACAGGGATGTCTTACGAATCTCCTATGTTTTCATGAAACAATTCACCATCATCTGGATAATAGGATACCTTGCGATGTCATCTATCTCAACTTTAGCAAAGCTTTTGATATCCACCTCATGCGGAATTAATAGCTAAACTCACAAGTTTGAACATCAACACATAAACTGGATAGGTAACTGGCAGAAAGACAGATCACAGAGAGTTTTGATAAATCATTTATCAGACCCAAGACGGGTCACTAGTGGAGTCCCCCAGGGGTCTGTTCTGGGCCCCTGTTTATTTCAGGTGTTTGTTTCTGATATGACCCAATATTGCCTATCTACTACAGTAAAGTATGCAGATGATGTCAAAATCGGGGGCCCTTATGAAAACTCCAGTCTGCAACTATACAAGAAGATTTCAGTAAAATTGTTGCCTGGGTGAACACACAGTGCATGAAAGTAAACCACTCCATATGTAAAGTTATGCACCTGGGTTCCACCAATCCGATTACTAACTATACTTTAGGTGATTGCACACTAAATTGCACTACTGATGAAAAAGATTTAGGGATTATAATTTCAAATTACTTGAGTAACACAAAACAAATACAGGAATCTGTTAAAAAAGCAAATGGAGTAATTTGGTCAATCAAGCACAATATTAAATCTAAAGATAGTAGGGTATTAATGCCCCTATTCAGAGCACATGTAAGGCCACATCTTGAGCATGCCTCCCAGTTGTGTCCTTTCCAAAAAGCAGAATGCACTGTTTTAGAAAAAGTCCAACAGATACACAAAACATATTGCTGGTTTAAAAAATGAATCCTATGATAACAGACTGAATATTTTGAATCTCATGACAGTAGAGACTAGGAGGTTAAGGGGGATTTGCTTTTTCTTTTTGATATTATTCAGGACCCATATCTAATGGTGGAACTTGGCCTGGAATTTAAAAACACTACACATAATACTAGAGGCCATCCACTCCAATTGTATAGGGAAAAGTTTAATATTCTTACTAGAAAATTATTTTTCATATTTAGAATCATAAATCATTGGAATAAACTACCTTTATACATAATTATCAGTAAAACAAAAATATTTTAACTCATTATCTCCTGGGCGTCCATTTTGTGTCAGGTAAACAATCGATAGTTCGGACTTCATATGGAGCTATTGGAGGTAATGAGTACCGCATTGACAAATTTCTGTTAACATGTCATAATATGGCATATTATTCTACCTGAGACTTACAAGAGCACTTATGGGCTATATGGCCTTCTTGCTCTTTCTCATCCTTAGTATAATGCAGTGTCATGGATTTCTACATGATAAAAAGACATACTGCCATTGAAATTGACTTGTTTCCTGCAGTAACTGCTGTAGAATGGAGCTGCATGCTGGTGAGCACCGCTGTACCCTGTAATATTAGCTGAAATGACATCATATTCAGTCGGGCACAATGGGACCCCATATTAAGTTTGCTCCTTGCAAAGTCCCTATCCTGAGTGCAAATTAGCCCAAGGCTCTAACTGTGCTCTATTCAGACAAGTTCAGAGCACAGTGAATACCACACATTGGCTACAATATAGTCCCCTACAGGGCAGCCCTAAGAAAGGCACACAGGTATATGTGGCAAAAAATCCCCTGCTGGCTACAGAAGTATGTGCCTATGGGGAACACAGAAGCTATCAAGAAGCAATAGCAGGTTAATTTGTCCCAAATCCATTTGTTGTTTTACAAATTACTTCTATCACCAGGCAAGGAAAATTTTATTTTAAGGGTGCCCAGTCCCAAGGGCTCTGAGCACCATACAGTGGGACAAAAAACACAGTAAGTATGGGAGCAATGATTGAAAAAATTACAGCTGAAACAGTAGTAAAGAATAACCAGAACTTAAAACAGATTTAAAAACTATTTGGAGGGGGGGGGTGCACACAACATGGAGTGGATACTCCTGAATCCCAGTCTTTAGACAGCTTCAAGAGAGACTAGGAGACCTGCCTTGGTGGAGCAGAGCGGTTTATACAGTCAGGAGGCCTTTCTGATAGCCAGGGCCTTGTATGTTAACAAACCTATCTTAAATTTAATGTGTCGGCTAATTGTTGGGCAGTGCAGATCAGAGCTCTGATTGAGGTGTCCCAGCAATTAGCTGGGCTGCAGGTGATGCAGTGACCCTGCAGATAGTCCTATGTATGCAGTATTGCAATAATCCAGCAATGTCTGTGTGACAAAGGCATGAACTAGCATTTCCATGCCCCCTGGAGCAAGATGAAGCTTAATCTGAACAATGTTTCACAGATGGGGTAAAAGCCACTGTGAGCCTCCACACACATGATATTCTGGTGTCCACTTGCAATCCACATTGGCCATAATCAGATTGCTTACCCTATCCAAAGTTCAAAGTGTGGTGCCCTTTAGTAATGTCACATTGGCACCAGCACTCAGGGTGACCTGGTTTAACCAGTGGCAACTCTCTTCAAGTATGCAGAGGCTGAACCCACTAGTGACCATCCAGTCATGTACTTTATCAAGTCACTAGCTAAACACAGAGACTGCATGACCCATGTATGGTGGTGCATCGATATACAGCAGGATATTAGCATAATGATGAAATTTCAGACTGTACCATGTAATCACCCCCTCAACAGCATCATAAACATATAGTAACAAACATGGGAGCAAAGATCAAACCCTGAGGCACTACATAGCAGAAGTCAGCAGTCTCAGAGATGGAACTACCTAGAGACAACTTCTGACGTTGAGCTAGTACTCAAACTAATACAATACCATTCAGATGAGTGCCTCAGATAATCCAATAATATCCAATGGTCCACCATGTCAAACACCAATGAGAGATCAAGCAGAACCAAGATGGAACAAAGTCCCTGGTCTGTTGCCAGAAGGAGATCTTTGAGCATCTTAAGGGCAGTTTTAGTACATTTATGGGACCTGAAACCAGACTGGAGAGGCTCATAGATGCCAGTCTTTTCCAGGTTTGTCTCCAGGTGCACCACAAATACATTTTCAACTACTTTCTCCCAAACTGGCATGTTTGAAACAGGCCTGTAAATTGCCAGAGCATCAGTGGCCAGAGATGTTTTTTTCAGGAGAGACCTCACCACAGTCTTCTTCAGTGTGGTTGGAAGGACTTCCTTCATTTAGGAACATCTGACAATCTCAACAATAAGACCAAGGGGCTCCTGTCAATAAGTCAGTAGGCCCCAGGTTTAAAACACAGTAACTAGGGTGCAGCCCCAAGATAACCTGAAACACCTCATCCACCAGAATGGACTCAAACTCACCCCAGGTTGACAGAGTGCCTAAACTAATCCTTGGCTAAGTACTACTGGCCCACAATAGGCTACTTAGGAAGATCCCAGCCACAATGGAGGATACCTTGTCAAGGAAATAAAAATTGAACTCCTCGCACCTTTCTGTCGAAAATACTCTGCCAGACTCAAGACAGAAAGGGATTAATAATATCTCAACAGAGTGGAAGAGATTAAGCCTGATAATTCCTCCCAGCAGCAGTCACCCTTGACAGGAACTCTGTTTTTTTCAGGATGATTACCTGCCAGTACACATAATAGTGGGTTCTCTGCACCAATCTGTCCTCCACTATGAATGCAGTAACCTGCATCACTTAGTTTTTAACCACCTCAGGTCATCATCATCATCATCACCAACATATCATGGTGATTTGCAGTGGAAAATCAAGGAATGTACATCGTGCTGTAGGGTGCCAGAAAGACCAAGGCAGCAGAAGGATCCAGGCTGCAGCACTCATGACTTTCTTAGCTCTCCAGCATAAACTGTCACTATGCTAAAGATGTCTCACCATGCCAGCCATTTACTAGGCTACAAGTTTTGAATTGGATGGTATCTGATCATCCCAAGAGGAGAACTCATACAAGAGGTCCTACAAAGCAAGATGATCCAACCAAATGACTGGGTCAACTGTGACATCACAATATCAAGACCCAATGAGAAAAATCCTTTCTAAGGCATGGCCGTTTTGCTTGGTCAGTGAGGCAACTGCCTGTACAAGGCCCAGTGATGTCAACTGGCAGAACAGTTTCCCAAAAAGTGAGGCTTCATAATTTACTCAGGTGTTGTAAGTTCCCCAGTGCACGCAGTCTGGGGGAATTGGAGACCAGGTCAGCCACAAAGCTCTCTAGTTCCTGCAGGAATTCAGTCCCATGTTTACAAAGTATGGTGCAGTCGAATGATCCTGCAGCCTGAACCTTGTCACCCTCTCTGACACATCCAAATGACCTTGTCACTCCCACTGGGTATGCTGTTAGCCGTAATGCAGATCTAAAACTGCTGGCAATTCTCCTGTGCTCCCACCACAGGCAGTCTATCACCAAATATTCAGCTGGAATTGATGCCTCCATCACAGGGCCAGCATCCCCCTGCAGACAGGTCTCAGTGGTATAGTACATACCAGGTCAATGGTGGAGTCCATGAAGAATCCAATTACTATGTTTTATTCCTCTGTGACCTGATGTTACAAAGAACTGCACAAGAAGGCATATGAAGAAAGACTAAAGAAGCTTAATATATATACCCTTGAGGAAAGACGGGAGAGAAGGGACATGATAGAAACTTTCAAGTACCTCAAGGGAATCAACAAAGTCCAAGAGGGTAGCATCTTTCAGAAAAAGAGATGTGCAAGAACAAGGGGGCACAATTCGAAGATAGAGGGGGGACAGCTCAGAGGTAATGTGAGGAAGTATTTTTTCATGGAGAGAGTTGTGGATGCATGGAACAGCCTCCCTGAGGAGGTCGTGGAGTCAAGAACAGTGGGGAAATTCAAGAATGCATGGGACAGACACAAGGCAGTCCTAATGGGGGGTAGGAGGAAGTAAGCTGTTGGTTAACTAGGATCTGCAGCTTATCTGTTAGGTAGGAAAATGGGCAGACTAAATGGACCAAGCCGTCCTTATCTGCCGTCAAATCCTATGTTTCTATGTAACTGTCTGCAGAGGAGGAGCAAGTCAGCTGATCCCAGTGCTAATCTGGTTGTTAACATATGAAAACACCCTTGGTACAAGGTGCTGAGTTTTTTTTTTTTTTGCATCCAATCATGGCCTTATGAACTAGTGAAATACAAGCATTTTCTCTATGGATTGTGTGTAGGGCTAATTTCTCCTATGGTGTGTGGTCTTGCCTTCCTTCCCTGAGCAGGCATCCCAGGTGGTGTATTGTTAAACTCCCACCTGATCCCAGTATAGAGGAAACAAATATCTCTGGTTGGCTAGTGGTGCACTCTCCTTCACCTGGTAACATTGCCAATGTTAATTATTTCCTGGCTGTACTGCCCCCCCCACCCCTGATTCTAGGCCCAGTGTCAAAAATATATCCCTGGCTTTAGTGCCCTTCACCCTGATCGCCTGATAATTGAATTATCCAGTGGCATCCCCATCTGCTGCAATAAGACATGGCAATGGGAGGTGGTGGGCATGCCACCGTACATCAGGGATTCAGTTACCTGGGAAACAAATGGGGGGAGTTGATACTAGAGCCAGGGATAGAGTTTTATTTATTTATTTTTTTTTAATTGTACTTTGTACTCCCTCCTCATCCTGCCAGCCATGACCCTTCGGGGCTGCCAAGGAGTCATCCTCCTGCCTCTCGCTCTACCCACATCCACCACCAGGCCCCATGGAGCTTCGGCTTACCCCGCGAGCGGGGATGATGTGGGGCGGCAGCACCCCGAGCTACTTATATCTCGTCAGTCCGGAGGTGGCAGGGTGAGCGAGAGCACATCGGAGGCAAGCTCCAGGCAGCCCGTCTTCCCGGCACTGGCAGGCGTTTTCTCCTTTTTCTCCCTCCCCTACAGTGCACAGCCCCCTGACATCAAGGTGACAAGCGCTGACATCTGCACTGTAAAGCACTATCCATTCCCCTGCAGTCAGGGCTTGTAGTACTCTGAGCCTCCGCTTGGAGTCAGACAAGTGCTCAGGCAATAACCGCAACCCTCCCCGGAGAAGGCGAGCTGTCATTGGATGCTCAAGCCTGTCTTCTCCCAGCCGACCCACCAGCAACCCGAGTCCGCTCCCAAACCTGAGTCGCCAGCATGGAGCGAGGTGTGGCGTCCGGCGCCTCAACCCTCAGTGCCACCGGGCTGGTCAGATAAAGTTTTATTTTAACATTGCCACTAGGATTGGATGTGAGAGGCGGGACCACTAGAGCTGGTGGGATCAGAAGAGAGGGCTAATAAACTACCAAGGATATTTGGTTAATCGATACTGGGATCAGGTGTAGGAGGAGCCCAGTAGACAACCTGGGATATTTGTTTATACTGGGATCTGGTGAGGGAGGGGGAGAACACCAGACTGCCAAGGCTGCCTGCTCAGGGAGGGTGGTTCCATGTACCAGTATACACATATGTAAAAGTATGGTTTTTGAAAAATTAGGTAAGCTTTGCAAGCAGTCTGTTAGCACTTCTGAAACCATTTGAAAAAATACCGGCATGCGCTGTATGCATGCTGGTATCACTCATTTGCATATGCGTCTGGTAGTCATTTTATTTATTAAGCAATAACTCATGGCAGGGTATGGGATTATTGGCAGTTAATCAACACCCCGGGTGCATTGTGAGGCTCAAGGCTGCAGGCTGAGTGCCCTCACAGCACCCAGTGTGTGGATTAACTGCCAATAACCCCATATCTTGTCATGGGTTATTGCACTTATAACGGGTTAACATTGATTGTGATACAATACACAGAAATGCAGTTTTTAAGGATGAAAAGTATAATATTTATTATGTGTCCTTCCACAAGGTCAAGTAATTCCACCTGTGCAAGTTCTGTAAACATTGGCCAGAAAGGTGGATATTATGGCACAATGTTACAGAAATACGCTTCTTTAAAAATTGGGCATAAAGGTGGATATTATGGCACCATTTTACACAACTGCACTTGTAACGCTGTTATACAGAACTAAAAAGCAAGAAACATTTCAGATGCAACTCAATACAACTGTAGCCCTGTACTCTGACTTGCAACTTCAAACATCAATTAATAACATTGTTTGCTTCAGACATCAACTGGTAACATTGTTTTACTACAGAAAATAGTGCCTGTACTGTTCCTTTGAACATGGATAAACTGGTCACATTCTTTCAGGAACTATGCACTGCTATAACATACAAACTTGCATAAACTGGTAACATTGCTGCATGGCTTTACACGGGTTACCTCACATGAAAAATCACAGTCTCCAGATTCTAGCACAACATTCATTTGTTATGGTAGTGGAAATGTACAGGTCTGTTGATGGTGTACTGCTTCATATTAAAGCCAGGGAACATCATGTAGCTGTGTGAACTGTTCATGATGCATGTTGCTGTGTGTGCTGGTGTTTCATTGGTTTCTGGTGGATGGAGGTTTGGTTGTGGGTCATGTGCGCTGATGTCACCACTCGCTGGAATTTCAGTTCTGCAAGTTGAGGAACATGGCAGGGTAGATGCACAGTTGGAGACAGAATTGCTGGATTTCTGGTTCACTTTTGGCTGGGGTGAGTTTGTCTCTCATGTGGTAGAGGGAGGCACGCTGCTTTCACTTACTAATGCCAAACGCATGGCTGAAGATTTTCCAGACCAATTTAGAAGTTAGCTCCACTTTTCACGGCCACTATTAGAGGTACTCAAGTAGTTCTCCAGGCTACTCTTGGACTGGTGCCCCATAATGCTCATAATTTCTTGGGATGCCAAGCCAGTCTCAGACAGCATTTGTGCAGCAAAATAGTGAATACAATGGTTGGTGTAGCGCTGTTTTAATGCTGCTTCATGTGAGATTTTTTTTTTATTATTATTATTTATGCTCCTTGTCCACAGCCCTCACAATCTGGGGGAGCCCCAGTCCCATCACCCTGGCATCCATCAGCCAGCACAGTAGTAGCCCCAGGGCTTACCCCTCCTGGTGGGGTCAGAGGGGGGCCCACGCCTCCGAGACTGGATCCAGTGTTTCTGTGCCATGGCTGGCTAGGTGCAGGGCCTGTGAGCTCCCCCTTCATCCTCTGTGGGGCACTGTTTTTTCTATTTTTCCTTTCTCAGGGCAGCGCATGCAATGATGCCTGTGATGGTGCCATGCACAGTCCCGTGTATGCCCCCATCAAGCATCTGCTCCACTCCCATCCCCGTCTTGTGGAATCGGTACACCAGTCCCCAGCCACTGCTAGGGGCCAGGCTAGCACTGACAGCTGAGACCCCCCCCTCCCCAGAGGAGGAGAGCTGTCCTCCGGATGCTCAATCCTTCTCCTCCCTACCAATCCCCGTCGGCCCACACTCATTCCAGTATGCGGGTCACTGATGTGGCATGAAGTGTTGCATCCAGTGCCTCAACCCTCAGCCACACCGGGCCTTCATGTGAGATTTCTGATACAAGAATTACAAAAAAATTTACACCTATTGGTTGCTGTGTGTACCAATGCTGGTCCATGATGTGGAACACTCTTCTGGAGTGGAGATACAGGGCTGCAGTGTTGGGGGCACTTACTCAGATACTTTCTGAACAGCTGCACTGGGCAATAAGGGTTTCTATGGTCGGCAGATAGGAAGCCACGCTGGCTTTTCTTGTTTTGTTACTTGATGTTATTATGGTTTTTGGTATGTGGATTAAAAGACAGGATCTTGTACTCTTTACCATTGTTGTCTAAAGAAATCTTTCTTCAGCTGATGGACTGCTTCATGACTGTGATGAGCCAGTGCCAGTTGTATTTCAAACTACACATGCCTGATCAACACTGCAGCAGTATCAGGTAATAGTGCTTCTGATGCCCAAAGTTTGAGTAGGTCAGTATGGCTGAAAGAGGGTGGTGTACAGCTCAGTCTTTGCCTTCCTTTTTAATTTGTTTCAGGACTGCAATGAATATATTGGTGGCTGATTTAAATGCAGGGTCATTAGTTATGTTCATCATTCTGTTGTTCTTACTGCTGTTTAAAAAATGATTTATGTCTGCTCTCAGACACTCGAGGGTGCTGACAGTGTACACTTTGCCCTGGAAACCACGAACGGAGACATAGAACTCCTGTAATAGGGCACATAGATTCTCCACAGACAGTTCCTTATAATTGATCACTGTATTCTTATTGAGGCTAAAGGCACTACAAATACTACAGATAATAGAAAAAATAAATGGGGAAGACTAGCATCTTACAAATACATAGTAGTATATGGTGTGTGACATCAAGACTATGGTATGACTTCTAGAAGTCGTACTATAGTTCTGATGTCACAATGACAGAGCAGCTGAGGCATTCACTGTGCAGCAAATTCAAGGCAAGAAGCTAAACTGCCACTTCCTTTGGTGGCTTTTAATACAGTTAAGCAGTGGCTGTGGCAGTATTTTCTTAACCATACACTATATAAAATAGGATGGGGCAACCAAACACAACTCAGCATGTGTTTCCATCTAAAGGTTGAGAAGACAGCAAAGACTTCTCAAGCTCCTTAAGCTATCATCTCAACCTTCTGATGGAAACACAGCCTTGTTCTGTGTGGCTGTATATGGCATAACACATTGGAATGGTAACTGGAGATGTTCACAATGTTTTTGGTATATACAGTGACAATGCAGAAATAAAGACCTATGTGAAAGCCTGTTCTGAAAGAGATTTTCTTAATTTTAGTCCAAAGGAGCTTTCAAATGGGTAGAGTCAAGTGGGGCAATGAATTCTAAAGGACAAGCGCTGCCACCTCAAATGCACGATCCTCGGCTGATTTCAGTCCAGACTGTGCCACCAGCAACAACCCTGTTCCAATGATCTCATTACCCTCGTGGGTATGTAGGAGGTCAGGCAATCATAGATGGATCAAGGGCCTGACTCATTCAGAAACATAGATGTTAAAGGACAGAAAAGGATTACTAGTTCAAGCCTTCCTGATGCCCCAAGATTTTTACTGCAACTTGGTCTTCCCCCTCAGAGTCTTCAGGACTATGTGTAATTCAAAAAAAACTTATAGTCTGTCCACCAACTATCTAACACCCAGCACAGAGCCTGAAAAGAAGGTGTAATACGTTCTGATTTCCAAACCGAAGTCAGAAGTCTTGCTGTAGTGTTTGGACTAGTTCCAGGTAACAGTAGTCGCTTAACCCCATGTTTCTTAATACTCTGCTGACTGTTTTTATTCTTGACAAGGCTCAGTCTTCATTTATACTTGTGGATAAAACAGATGAGAACTCCCTCCCAGTACAATGTGACTATATATTTTCTAAAAAGAGTAAACTTTTTCCCTCCATTTTTCTCCTTTACTTCAGTACTTTATATATCTATTTTTACTTTTTTCTATACCTCATTATCACATGGCAGCCATTTTGTTTCAAGGTTAAGCAAAGGATGAATTTGACTTCATATGAAGGTACTGGAAGTAATGAGTTACCTATGTAAATTCTACCCAGAGGGGGCATTTGAGGTACATCACATAAAAGATTGGCCTAATAAAAATCAAGTTAGAAGCCTGTGTAGAGCAACTTCAAGTAAAAGTCTAGCGAGGTAGAAAAGTAATCAAAGAAACCTTGCTGCCAAGACAGATCGGAAGAGTCACCCATTCTGAACTGCTGATGATGGCCTGTTTCCTTCCACTGATTGACACCAGAGCCAGCTGGGCTTATCTTCTCCACTCTGCTGAGCCTGCTAGAGCTTGGGGATATCATGTAGTGGCTCAGGACATGGAGGACTCACTGATCGAACAAAGTCAAAGACAAACTGAGAATGTTGAACTAATTACTTGCATGCTTGCGGGGCTTTGAGATACGTTGATCATTCAAACTTGAGGGGGTTGGAATAAGCTGATTTCCTGTGCTTGAGGATGGCAAAACAATTTCCAGCAGTACAACAATAAGACTGATTTCTTGAGCTTGGGGAGGGGGTCTGATGTAACTTGGATCTTGATCTGCAGGCACTGTAGTGGATCATTTCATATGCTGCTTCTGGATATCTGGTCAGTACCAGGGCGACTTTGTTTTCTCATGCTCTGGGTCGACTTTGGCTCCCTAATCTTCTAGTACATGAGCACTATAATGACTAGGATGAGTTTTAAAATAAGTCAGCCATCAGCCTCGGTATTCTGATAACATGGCACTATTATATGCCATCCGAGTCTATAACCACTGCTGTATGCATTCTGATGTTTCACCCCATATATCATTTCCTGACCATAGGGGTCACTACTTCAGACATCTGACTAGTATGACCTAGGCAGAGCTCAGAGTGCCCTTTGGTAACATGATAAAAAAACAGCTTTTATTAAACCTTGCACTGAAATCCTGCCATGTGATTGGTCAGTTGACCATCACATGACATGCAAAAGCGAGGTACTATTGCAAGCTGTCCTCCTTAACACCAGGCAGTAGTTCACAAACTGTTGCCCACTACAGTTGAACATGTGCTCCATCGAGACAGCAGTCAGTAGCAGAGGTGAGCGGAAAGGAAATACCGATTGCAGTCTTGGGGCTCCTGTGGTTGGGGACAGCAGGGAGGTTACTTGGAACCACAAGGGGTGGGACACTGGAAAAGCACTTTTTTGGTTTTACAATGAAGAATGGAAGGAGTAACACCATAGAATGACTTAAAAAATACAGCTACCACAATTTGGTTTGGGGGGGGGGGGCACTGACACTAACAAACATTTGTTTTTTTTTAATCTACAGTACACCACAGCAAAGAAGAAATTTCTTCATACTTACCATAATTTCCTTTTTGTTAGCTGTCTGCAACATTGTCAACAGGTAATTAGAGCAGATGGGTAAATGTGCACCCCTACTAGGGGGAAATGGCACAGCTCAAGGTTGTAATCTGCAGAGAATCTTGGGCACATGAACATTTTGGACAGCAGCAACTCTCCAGTCACTTTTACCCTTGCAGTGCCCCCAATTATGTGGAAGTAGATCTTTATATATTATACTGTTTGTCTTGCAATGAATTAACACATATAAGCCATTTACATACTCATAACTTTAAAATAAAATACAGTAAACGGTTCCATATCTCGTCTAGAGAGGAGGAGAATGGAAAAGGCTCGTTGTCTGCTTCTCTGATGTGGTGGAACTACTTTGTGGTACTGAGCCAACTAGAAGAGACTTGCCAGAGGAATCAATGAAAACAGGTAACACTGGAAAGAAAACAGCAAACAGTGTAAGCACTTGCCTGTAACAAGGGAGGCACTCTTATTGATCATAAAAACTGAACCTGTTAAAGGGACACTGTCAACCCCCTTTAGACCTCAAAGTGTTCCTAGCTTAAAAAACACATTGTATGATTGTTCACATTCTATAGAGACCATTGATGTAGCTGGTAGTTTGATTCAGATCCCTTTTTTCTTTTAAAAAGTGAAACACTGACTGCCCACCATATCGGTGTTACCACACCAAAACATGTTTGTTTACATTTCTTGACCAGCTCCCACTGCATCTTTCCTGGACTCAGAAACATCCCCAACACAATCTAAACTCATTATGCAGTGGGAGTAGAGGAGACTATTGCATCATGAGTGGCTGCACTGTTTGAGGGTGTTTCTAATGTTCAGGAAGTGTACACTGAGTAGTTCAATAATATGGAGCAAAACAAAGCTGGGCATAGCTAGACATTACCATGCATGTCAGTTCTAATAAGCTAGGAGGCAGACTAAACAGCCAGCAACACCAATGCATTTTAGAGGAAGTAAGCAATCATAAAATGTGGGGTTTTATGTCGACAGGGAGGGCAAAAAGGGAGGAGGGGTAGCAATCTACATCAAGGAAGGAATCAAGGTGACAGAGATAAAGGGAAAGCAGGGAGGAGAGGAGGCACTGTGAGTCACACTGGAGTCAGGAAATGGCAGCACTATCTGCACAGTAGTTATCTACAGACCCCCCATGCAAGGGGAGGAAACAGATAGGGAAATGCTAGATAACATCCTTAAAATGGAAAAGAAAGGAGAAGGGTTGTTGGTAGGGGACCTAAATATGCCTGATGTTAACTGGAGCACCTATGCTGTAGCCACATCCAGGAGCAAAGTCATTCTGGATGCCCTGCAAGGGGGATGCCTCATGCAACTTTATGGGAGAACCCTCCTATGAGGTGGCAGTGCTGGACCTGGTGCAGAATAATGGATGCATTGGGCAGCAGTCTGGGGTCCAATGACCACTATACAGTATGGTTCAGGGTAAAGATAGTAGAAGAATCAAGCCACACTAAAGCCAGAGTCCTTGACTTCAAGAGGGTCAACTTTACTAAAATGGGTGAATGCCTCAAGAAAACACTGACACAGGATGAGGAAGGGGGAGCAGATGTACAGTGGGAGATCCTCAAGAGAATCATAAAAGAGGAAACAAGCCTTTGTGTGAAGCTAGTGAACAAAGCCAGAAGAAAAGGAAAAACATTATGGTTTTCAAAAGAAGTAGCAGGGAAGGTTAGAGAGAAAAAAATGGCATTCAGGAAATACAAGTAACTGTATCTGGCAAAGCTGAGGGAGGCGAGTAAAGTAGTCAGAAGTGCAAAGGCAAAAACAGAGGAAAGGATAGCCCAGACAGTGAAGGAGGGGGGCAAAACCTTTTTCAGGTACATAAGGGAAAGAAGAAAAGCCAAGGAAGGAATAGTGAAGCTTAATAGGGGTGCCTGGAGAAGACTGAGATACTGAACGAATACTTTAGTTCAGTATTCACAAAAGAAAGGAAGGGGGATGGACTGATATTAGCAAGTAGACATACACAAGAAAGAGGGCTGGACACCAGTCCATTCACAGAGGAGAGAGTCCTAAAGGAATTCTTGAAACCAGTATGACTCACAGTGCCTTCTCTCCTCCCTGCTTTCTGTTTATCTCAGTTGCCTTGATCCTTCCTTGATGTAAATTGCTACTCCTCCTCCCTTTTTGCCCTCCCTGTCTTTCCTTTGGTGGACAATGATTGTGGGAAGGCAGAGATACTCAATAGCTATTTCTGCTCAGTCTTCATGGTTGAAAAGGAAGGAGAGTTTAAGAAAATCAGAGCACGCGAGAAGGTGGGGGAGGTTGACTCCAGTCTGTTCCAGATGGAGTAGGTCCTGAGGGAGCTGGAGGGTTTGAGGGTGAATAAGGTGATGGGGCCTGATGGGGTGCACCCCAGGGTACTGAGGGAGCTTAGCAAAGTGCTAGCAGAACCTCTGACCAGCCTCTTCAATGGATCCTTGGAGACAGGGGAGATCCCTGATAACTGGAGAAGGGCGGATGTGGTCCACCTTCTTAAGGGGGGGGCAAGGAGGAGGTGGGCAATTATAGGCCGGTGAGCTTAACATCACTGGCGTGCAAACTCATGGAGAAACTGCTAAAAATGAGGATCACTAGCTACCTGGAAGCCAATGGCCTACAGGACCGGCAGCAACATGGGTTCACTGAAGGAAGGTCATGGCAAATTAACTTTTTTTTTCCCAATTCTTTTTTCCCCTCCCCACTTACCCGAGGAACTCTCTCCAGCTACCTACTGCCATCCCAGCTCTACCTCCCACTTAAGATTGTCTCACTCTCCTGCTTGGACTGCACAGCCTCCAGGTCTGAGCCCTCTGGGGAAGGGCTGCCCTATCTTCCCAGGGTGCTCTATCTAAGTATTGCATGTGGTCCTTGCAGGTTGCTTCCATGAGAGAAGAGGATCCAGTATTGGGAGTGTGGCTGGGAGGGGAAGTGCTTTCGCCTATCCCCAGGAGTGGGATTTTCTTGTGTAGAGTTTTTCCCCTCCACCCCCCCACCCTCAAGAGCTCAGATGTGCAATGATGTCCATAGACGTCCTCTGCAGCTCAACCCCTCCTCTTGCTGCCCCAGTGAGCACAGTGCCTCCAGTCACCACCAGGGGCCACTGCCATGCTGGGCTGTCCTGTAATCCCCCCTTCTCCCGAGAGAGGAGAGCTGTCCTACGGACGCTCAATCCTCTCTCTCCCCTGCCGACCCCCAATGGCCCAGGCTCGTTCCCGAACCCCGGTCACCGGCATGGCACAAGGTGTGGTGTCCAGTGCCTCAACCTTCAGAGCCACCGAGCCAGCAAATGAACTTAATGGAGTTCTTTAACTGGGTCACCAGGGTACTAGATCAGGGGTATTCTGTAGATATTGCATATCTTGACTTCAAAAAGGTGTTTACTTCTGTGCCACATGGGGGACTGCTGCACAAAATGAGATGTCTAGGGCTGGGGCCACTTTTGGTTAGGTGGGTGCAAAACTGGCTGAGGGTAGAAGGCAGAGGGTAATTGTTAATGGGGTACATTTGGAGGAGGGCAGAGTCACTAGTGGGGTACCTCAGGGGTTGGTGCTGGGGCCATTCCTTTTCAATATATTCACTGGGGACATAGTGGATGGGCTGGAGGGAAGAATGTGTCTGTTCGCAGATGACACGAAGGTCTGTAATAGAATGGATATGCTGGAGGGAGTATAGATCATGTGCAGGGATTTGGAGAAACTGGAGGAATGGTTTAAGGAATGGCAATTGTCTGTCAACACAGAAAAATGCAAGATCATGCACTTAGGCAGAAATAACCAGGAAGTGGAATACCGTATGGGGGGCATGCCTACAGGTTACTGAGCTGAAAAGGGACCTGGGCATATTCATTTCACGGGACCTAAAGGTGGCAAAGCAATGTGAGAAGGCGGTGGCAAGGGCCAGTAGGATGCTGGGTTGTATAGGTAGGGAAATAACTACTAGACAGAGGGAGATCATCATGCCCTTGTACAGGCAGCTTGTCAGGCTGTACCTGGAGTATGGGGTCCAGTTCTGGAGGCCATACCTCAAGAAGGATGTAGAAAGAGTGCAGCGCATCCAGAGGCGGGCGACAAAAATGGTAAGGGGACTTAGTCACCTGTCATACGCGGAACGGCTGAAGGACCTCAGCATGTACTCCCTTGAACAAAGAAGGAAAATCAGAAAATTGTATTTTATGGAGAGGGTGGTGGAAAGCTGGATCAGACTCCCAGAGGAGATGGTGGGGGCAAGAATTTTGAAGGGATTCAAGAGAGCATGGGACAGACACAACGGTCTGTTAGTCCCAGGGAAGGGGGTGGGTGTAAGGCAATAGCAAAGTCCTAGTGGCTTACTAGGCACACTGGGTGGGCCTGGCAGTCCTTTTCTGCTGACACTTAGTTTCTATGAAAGTGAAGGTGGATAAGGCAGTGGGGCCAGACAGGCTACATCCCAGAATAATAAAAGAGCTCAGAGAGGAGCTACTGTCACCACTGACAACCCTATTCGACAAATCAGAGGAGGGAGTAGTACCGGAGGACTGGAGGAGGGCAAATGTGATTCCCCTTCACAAGAGTGGGAGCAAGATAGAAACAGGCAACTATAGACCAGTCAGTTTGACCTCAGTGGTGGGAAAGATGATGGAATTGCTGCAAAGGAAAGGACTGTTGAATATCTAGAAGCCAGTGGGGCATAGGACCCAAAGCAACATGGATTCACAACAGGAAGGTCGTGCCAAAAGAATCTGATAGATTTCTTTGACTGGGTCATAAGGGTAGTAGATCAGGGAGGGGTGGTGGACATGGCCTATCTAGATTTTAACAAGGCATTTGACACAGTCCCGCACAAGAGGTTAGTAAACAAGTTGGGTAATCTGGGAGTAGGTTCCAAGGTGGTAAACTGGGTCAGAAATTGGCTTAGCAACAGGATTCAGAGGGTGATTATAAATGTAGTTCTATCTGAAGAAAGGGGGTAACAAGTGGGGTGCCACAGGGTTCAGTGCTGGGGCTGGTCCTCTTTAATGTCTTTATAAGTGACATTGCAGATGGACTCAAAGAAAAAGTATGCCTCTTTGCAGATGACACCAAGATCTGCAATATGGTTGACACTCTGGGGGGGGGGTGAAGCAAATGAGGAGAGACTTAGACAAGTTGGAGGAGTGGTCAAGAGCATGGCAGCTCAGATTCAATGTCAAGAAGTGCAAAATCATGCACTTGGGGAACAAAAACCCAGGGGAGGAATACACAATGTGGGGGGGGGGTACTAATAACAACCAAAATGGAAAGGGACCTGAGGGTGGTCATAACAGATGATCTAAAAGTAGCCAAACAATGTGAGAAGGCAGTGAGGAAAGCCGGTGAAATGCTGGGGTGCATTGGGAGAGGTATCACCACTAGAAAACAGGAGGTGTTGATGCCGCTGTAAAGGCAGTTGGTGAGGCCTCATCTAGAGAACAGCGTGCAGTTCTGGAGACCTCATCTCTGAAAGGACATCAACAGGATGGAGGCAGTCCAGAGAAGGGCAATGAAAATGGTGCAGGGTCTACACCAGAAACCATATGAGGAGAGATTGAGAGAACTCAATATGTATACTCTAGAGGACAGCAGGGAGGGGGGGATGTGATAAAGACATTCAAATACCTCAAGGGGAATCAACAGAGTTTAAAAGGGCAGTATCTTTCAGAAAAGTAGATGTGTAAGAACAAGGGGTCACAACCTGAGGCTGGGGGGGGGAAGACTCAGGGACAACATGAGGAAGTATTTTTTCACAAAAAGGGTGATGGATGCATGAAACAGCCTCCCGGAGGAGGCTGTGGCAGCAAAAACAGTTGTTGAATTCAAGAATGCATGGGACAGGCAGAAGGCAAAACTAGTAGTAGGAAGGAGGAGGTAGGCCGCAGATCAAATAGAATCTGGAGCTTATATAGTAGGTAGGGAAATGTGCAGACTAGGTGGGCCAGGTGGTCCTTATCTTATAGCTGCATGGTAGGGCAGCTATAGTTAGGGTTGCCTGGCCACTTCTATGTTAAACCTCACATTTTGCACTTGAATAACTTTGCCACCGTATGACGGATTTTCCTGAAATTTTGCATGTGCACTGGAAAACCATAGATCTCTGGATCTGGCAAGTTGTGTTGTGGTTGGATGAGCAGTTGCAGAGCTGCAGAGCAACAAAAAAAAACACATAAATGGGGTTTTTGTGTGTTTCTTTGCTCGTGGCTATAGCCCACATGATTTGTCCAAGTGGTCTGAAATCTTCAGGGAAGATGCAGTCTGGGTCACTGATGTGCCTTTTATTTATATATATATATATATATATATATATATGATATATATATATATATATATATATATATATATATATATCTATATCTATATATATCTCTATATATAGATATAGATATATATATATATATGTATGTGTGTGTGTGTGTGTATCGAGGTTCCTTGCCAGATAAGGATACAATAATTGTACTGTGACCTCCACCCTCCTACTGTGGTGGAAAAAAAAAAAGGTCAGAACCAATTCTACCAATCTGTAAATCCAAAAGACTGTGGTAGGACTGTGTGCATGATGGCATGAGGCTCGGGAAAGCCTCTGACAGAAAAAAAGGAGTGCGAGTCCAACAGAAAGGGCTGGAAAGTGGCGGGAAGCCACATGGCTCAGGGGAGCCATTAATAACACTCAGAAAATGGACCCCCCTAGAAACAACTAAACACAGCCTAATGTAAGACTAAAGATGATCTATTTTACTGTTTAACCCAACAAACAAAATTCCACCAGCCACATGGCTCAGGGGAGCCATTAATAACACTCAGAAAATGGACCCCCCTAGAAACAACTAAACACAGCCTAATGTAAGACTAAAGATGATCTATTTTACTGTTTAACCCAACAAACAAAATTCCACCAGCCATAGATCACTCAGGACAGCTATATTTAAACAAACACTAAAGCCCCCTATAAAAGACCCTGGGGGGGCTACACCAAAAAGATGGTAGGGAGATACAGGGAAAGGAGCTAGTTATCAGATCCTAACACAGAACAGGGTACTTACCTGAGACACTATGGCATGAAGAAACCAGAGAGCTGTTCCACACCCTTGGAATAGTGTGGCAGATGCGGCCCCCAGTCCAAGCACAGACAGTCAGTGGGAATGGGGAAAAAAGGCAGGCAAGCCAATTTGAAAGCTGCAGCTTAATGGGCACAATTTTAAATTTAGGGTTGCTCCCTGTCTCCAGGTAGCCTCAACCTGCTCAGCAGAACTGCAGTCCTAAAGATTAAACAAAAAGAAAAGTTTTTCTTCAGAGAGGTATTCTATGCTGTTTCCCCTTCAGTGGCACAGCAAAGACTGGAGAGTTGCTGCTGTCCAGAATGTTCATGCGCCCAAGATTATATGCTGATTACAACCTTGGGCAGTGCCATTTCCCCTAGTAGGGGTGCACATTTATACATCTGTTTTGATTACCCATTGACAATGTTGGAGCACTACAGAAAGGTACATTTTCTTCAATTGATTCGGGTGGTCAGGTTATATAACATCAGTAGGTAATATAACATCAGCAAGGTTTACTGAAACAGATATTGACTGGATTGTTTCAGTCACAAGTATAAAACCAGAACCCCCCTTGAGGATTTTCTGCTGATTGACTGAAGCCATATTACTCCCAGCCTTCAGCTTTGGGCAGTATAATAATTGTTAGTCAATAGAACATCCTTCATGGGTTCTGGTTTTATGCCATTGACTTTAAAGAGCAACTCTGTACTTCAGCATGTACATTCATAAATAGGATGTTTCAGTGATTGCAAGTTACTAGAGAGTACATTTTTGTTTTCATTTTCAATGTTTCTTTCTAAGGTTTACAGCATATCTTGGTAGTCTGTCCAAAAAGGCTGTATAAAAAGTGTCACAGCGTGTAGGAATGAACTTCAGACAAGGAAGATTTACAGGTTTAAAACACACTGTGGTGTGATATTTATTTTTCAAAAGTTCAAAAAAAAATTGCAAATAAAATCACTACTTAACATCAGTAGTTTCTCACATAATATAGTCCTGGCACTTAGAGCTCCTAAGACCCTTTTCATCTACATTCAACAGCTTGTCTACAGTAGCACATCTCTCCTTCACTCTCAAGACTGAACTCTACTGGACTGACCTGAAGTGAACTCAGTGAAGAGGTTTTATATCTTTTGGTGGGGTCACCTGACCAAGCTCTTTCTATTTACATGTCTGGACATGTTTCAAAACCAAAGGGCAGGGTTGTTTCAGGGGGCTTCCTGGTTCAGTTAAAGGTACAGTGTATATATCCACAGATATTGACTCTCTGTATCTCTGATCCACAGTGACTAAGCACTTTTATAAAGCATACCACATTCTTTTGGTCAGCCTCATATATAGAACCTTATACAGTAACAGGTTTATAGTGTGAATTTATGAAAATACCCTTAAGGATTTCTCATAACTGTACTAATCATGAAATTATTATTGTTTTATATGGCTTCTGAATCCTTTTTATTTAAGAAGGTGTTATTAACTGTATTTATTCCTCTTTAAAACAGCCTTCATGCTTTTTGTACTTAAAATGCACTTATGCACGTTACACAACACCTCTCTGGGTGTTTGGCATCATTCCAGGGACTGAATGGATGGAAATGGAAAAAGAATGAAAAGCGAGAACTAGTAGGAAATTTAGTAGGAATAGTAAAGAGCTATGCTAGGTGGCCGACCTAGGGTAGAGGGAAAAGAAGAAAAGCAAAGAGAAAAGTGTTAACTGTTGTGCAACAGATGTTTTGGTAGCTAGGAAATAAGGAAATAGAAAAGTGTCCCATCAGTCACAGCTGAGGGTGTAGCCTAACTCCACCACAAAAAGCATTTGCTTCTCCCCAGTTAACCTCACCGTGCATTTGTTTATGATATCATAGTCCTCACCATGACAACAGACTGTGAAGTCACAAACAGCTTTTGTGAGGTTAATGGGGGAGAATCAGATAATGTACATCTTGAAAGACTGAGTGAAAAAAGTACTGTATTATCTACAATATTTAGTAGACCTACAAAGGGGAACAGTAAACAAACAAACAAAAAAAACCCACTATGGTTTAAACATAATGGGTGTAAATCTAGTGGTTTTAAAGAGCACCAGTCATGGTGCAATCCCCAAGCCCCCTGCTGTTTGATTACCTGAAAAGGTGGTGTGGGGTGGTAGGTGCTGAGTGGGTGGTCTGGGTAGGGTGGGTAGGGGTCAGGGGTTAGATCAGTGAAGGATCATTTTCTTTTTTACAGGTCAAACTGGAAAGGAAAAAAAAGAAAGAGATCTAAGGGATGTTTTTCTTTTATGCAAGTTTAAATTAAATATTGGATCCAGTACTGGGGACTGGGTACACCAGTTCTGGCTGAACTCCAGAGCAGCACTGGGTGTGGGCACCCCAGTGTTGCCACCTATTCATGGGGGGGCAGGTACCCTTGAGGGAAAGAGAGGGGACTGGCAAGTGGTTCCAAGGTGGGCACCCTGGTCTGCTTTTGTTTAAAGCAGTATCAGGGAAACAAGAGGGCTAGCTGAGCTGGGAGGAGGAGCGAATGAAAAAAGAAACACAAAATAGATATATAGACAGACAGACAGACAGATAGATAGATAGATAGATAGATAGATAGATAGATAGATAGATAGATAGATAGATAAGGGGGAGGGAGGGAGAGAGAGAAAGAGAGAGAGAGAGAGAGAGAGAGATTGTGATCACCAGCTCACTGCTCAAACCGAAGCCAGTAGCATGACTCCAGCTGTGGGCTTCACAAATCAAGACAGTCCTTCTGTTCTCATTGGGAGTGCCCAGAAAATGTATTTCTGGAGGTTCTTTAAAAACAAACACACCAGAATCTAGCTAACCAGTCCTGTTTAGCTAGGTTCAGGCGTTTGCTTTTTTAAAAATATACCATTTTTATATAGTTTGGGGGAAAACAAGATGGAGGCAGCCATAACACAAAAAAAAAATTCATGTTGTGAGGAGCAAGTGGTGAGAAACAAAAACAGTCTCATGACATGGAATTTGTCATATCATATCACAAGGTTATCCAAAAAAAAAAAACTACTGAGCATGCTCAGAGCAGCTCAAAAGCCAAACTTTAAATACTTATAACTCTACAACCTTGTAAGATTCTTCACAAAATCTTTGGAAGACACTACTTTGGCACATCATGTTTCTACTCTAAAAGTTTCAGAAAAAAAATACTTTTTATCTAGGCTGCACGTGAAAGCAAAACCAAAAAACATGTTAAAGTATAAGGGAAAAAATAGCCCTCTACAGGAAAATGGCATATGAGGATCTCAGAAACTCCACAAGCTGCCATCCCGGAATGTTCCACATATTTAGACCTTGCCTCCTAGGCAATACATGCCAAATCTAAGGCAATTTTGTTAAATAACACCAAAACTATTAAGGTACAAAGTTAGGGGTTTAACATAGAACCTGTCAGGCAGCCCTATAGTTTACACTTTTAGGTTAAAGCTGGATTCTTACTCTGCTCTCTGTCAGCAATTCCTGCACTTCCAGCACATGACCCAGCTAATTGAACTTTAAATCTGCTGTCTCTTATTAGAGGGTAGTCAGTGGTCTACTCTGTATCACTTCTACAGTATATAGGACCTTTCTCTGATCCAGCTGTTCAAGGTTGAGTTTGCGGCATCGTTTCTAGTATTGGCACGTACTGTGTCATCATGCCTCTTTACATGATAATATTCTCCCACTGCTGCTGAAGGCATTGGTGGTGGTGAGAACCTTGCCTAGATGATTGTCCCAGATTGATGAAATGGGTTAGCAGGATCAAATGCTGAACGCACAACCCCACTGGTGTTAATGAAATGTTGAGCTCTCAAATTTATCAAGTGACATAAGTTGTTTCTGTGAGGTATTTAGTTTGTCACTGTCAGCTGTTTTCACTTTCTTTTTCTGTTTTTGTCATACACTGCATAGTCCACATATGTCCATGTGGTACTATCAACTTCTTATCTGTGAATTTTCTATTAAGTGTTCCATGTAATGTATGACCATTTTCAATAAACTTTGAAAAAAATAGAAGGCATTGTTAGACCCTGAAAACCTTACCAATTGTTGTCCTCCTTCAACCTTCCTTTTTTTGGTGAAAGTTGTTGAGAAAGTATTGCCTGTAACTTGGCTAGTGGACCACAATAAGAGAAGTGACATTTGAGTCATTCTAGTCTGGTTTCTCTTGTAAGCACAGCATTGAGATGGCCCTGATATGAGTTTGCAAGGATGTGCACATGGTGAAGGATCGAGAAGAGTTTTTTGTCTTGACGTTTCTGAACTTATTATCTGCTTTTGACACCACAGAACATGAAACATTACTCAATAGACTCAAGGGGTTGCAGGGACTATGCAAGACTGTCCTTTAATGGTTCATTCCTGTGTGGGAAGGAGCAGTGGTGTTCAGTTCAGTCTAGTCATGCCTGGCTGCTCTTAACTATGGAGTCCCTCAAGGATCTATCTTGTGTCCCTCATTATTCGTGGTGTACGTTATCACTGGTCAGTATCATAAGACAGTACAGCATGGCATTTATCTCTGGGCAGGTGATGCACAGCTTTCCCGTCCTTTGCTCCCAACAGAGCTGCATTTGGGACAATGCCTCAGGGCAATCAGAGTCTGGATGACCTCCAAATGGTTGGCAGTCAGCTCCAATAAGACCAACTTGCTCCTGGTGGGGAAGGATAGGCAGCTATTAGAACCAAATTGTAGCCTCAGACTCCCCATCTTCAATGAGGTGCAACTGAAGACAAAGAGGGGGGTATGGAACCTTGGAGCCATTCTTGACAAACAGTTGACAACTGTACCCCAAGTGTCTTTTGCTTTTATAGTAAGTAAGTAAGTAAGTAAAAAAAGTTTATTCATTATAAATAATGAAATGGTTACTCAGTTAAGTCGAAACTCATTTTCAGTGAGATCCATAAAAATACATACAGTTGCATAATACAGTTCCATTCATGTTGTAATAAATACATACATGCATACATATACAGCATAAACAGATCCTAGACAATATACAGTAACTACAAAGTCATCAGACAACAATATCTAAAATGCAAACAATATATCATTAAGACAACACATAAGACACTATTGCACTGTTTCATTTGAGTTATGCATTTTATATTCCTGATCAAATTTTTTATCCTGTTTAGCCCATACCATTTCTTAATCTGATCTAATTTCCTTTTTCCATCATGAGTTCTTAATTCTACTGGCAAAGAGTTCCATAAAAATGGACCATGATAAAAAAGTGACCTCTCCCCAAGTTTGCATTACATTTTGGTAAAACATATTCTACTCCTTTTGCTGCTCTTAAACTAGGATTAATTCTTCTTTCTTGTAAACAGTCTGTTATATATCCTGGTGTTCTCATTGAGAAACATTTTTCCATGTATAACAATATATGCAAGGATCTCCTACCCCCCCCCAAAGTAAACCAACCTAGTACCTTGTATAATTCCTCCCTATGTGTCCTTTTAGGTGCCATCGTAATAAACCGAGCCATTTTATTATATAAAGTATCTAGTTTCCCCAATAATGTTAAGTTTGCCCCTGAATAAATCAAATCACCAAAATCCAATAAGGGTAACATTGTGGTATTTATCAAGTGACTTCTAATTTCATATGTTGTATACTGTTTAATCCTGTACAAAGCCCCCAGTCATCTATTAATTGTATTGCATACATATTCTGTATGCTTATCCCATTTTAATAAAGAATCAAGATAAACCCTGAGGAATTTGTAGTTATCCACTTGGTGTAAAATGTGTCCCTCTATTGTTTTTATTTGCAAGGGCCACTCAAATCTGTCACTACTGGGGTTTTTTTTATGGAAAAACATAGATTGTGATTTTTTTTACATTAAGTTTGAGTTTAAATAGAACTAGAAAGTTCTGCAATTCATCAAATGCCTTTTGTAATTTATTCTCTATCTGATCCTGTTTATCCCCGGATGTGTAGATTATTGTATCGTCAGCATACAAGTGAAATTTTATTTCTGGATTAGAGAACTTTATAGTATTAACGTATATGTTGTACAACAATGGGCCTAAAAGTGAACCCTGAGGGACACCCATTTTTATTGAGTGAAGTTGAGATTTCCAGTTGTCAATAACCACAAACTGTTTCCTATCATATAAATATGATTGGAACCAATCCACCACCTGAGTTGATAGCCCAATGCACCGAAGCCTGGACAGGAGGATATTGTGGTGAATAGAATCGAACGCCTTTGAAAGGTCAACGTAAATAGCTCCCACAGATAACCCCCCATCTAGGCAATTAGATAGGGTTCCAGTTACCTGCAGAATTGCAGAAATAGTGCCATACTTGGCTCTGAAACACGACTGATACTTATTCAAAATTTTATGTTTTTCAAGAAAGCCCTGTACCTGCTTTGCAACCATACCCTCAAAGATCTTTGCAACAACTGGTAAAAGGGAAATAGGTCTGTAATTGCCCATTACTTCCCTATTCCCAGCTTTAAAGATTGGTGCTACCTTAGCAATTTTCCACATGCTTGGGAATTGAAACTGCTTTAATGACCTATTATAAAGGTCAGTTAGTGGGTAAGCAATTACAGGTACAGCATATTTTAGCAACAAATTTGGCAGTTCATCAGCTGCTCTTGCTTTGTGTAAGTCAATTTTCAACAGGGCTTCTACAACCTCAGATACTTCAATTTTTGTAAATTCAAAAACAGTTAACACAGTATCAAAGTCACGTGTAATATTTGTACATTCAGATATATTTAGAGCCGTACCAGAGTTTCCGGAAAATCCATCTAGCTGTGTATCACCTAATGTTCCGTTGTTATACAAAGTGTCCCGTGATTCTGAACCCACCGTTATAAAGAACTCATTAAGTTCATCAACCACTTTTGTTCCCAATGGTACACTAATCCCATTAATTTCAAAGCTTTTTGGAAATTCAGTACATGTTAAACCCTTAACGTTCTTAATTGTTTTCCAGAATTTATGAGGATTTTTCACCCTAGTATGGAAAAGCTGGGATCTATAATAGATGTTTTCTGACTGTCTCAATTCTTTCGTATACAAATTTCTAAGTTGTCTGTATTTTATCCAGGATTCAGGGGCAGCAGTTTGTTTTGCAGTTTTCCATAATTTGTTCCTCTGTCTTTTTACTTTATGTAGTTTATGATTAAACCATGGGGCATTGTTCCTTCTGATTTTTCTAACTTTTTGGGAGCATGTTTATTACACAATGTTGTGAATTCATTAAGTACGAAATCCCATACTTCATTTATTTCAGGAATTAATTTCACACTCTCCCAGTTTACATTCTCCAGGTCTATCATGAAATCTACATAATCAAATGATTTATTGTCCCTAGAGACCAATATTTTCCCTGGCAGAAATTGTTTTTTCATTCTCCTAATACAGTAGATCAGTTGGTGGTCAGACAGTGCATCTGGTAAAATACCAGAATTCAAGTAATTTTCTGGGTTAGTGACAAATATCAGATCCAAAACTGAGAAGCCTCTGTTGATTTGTTATTTATTCGTGTTATGTCCTTAATTAGCTGCGTTAGGCCAAGAGTGACCATCAAATCAATCATCTCAGGATATTTTTTTCCATTTTTCTCCAATTTACATTAAAATCACCAATTAAAAATAAGTTCATGAGTAGTAGTAAAATTTCTTAATAGTTCCTCTATTTGTTCGAAAACCTGATAACTTGTCTTATCATCTTAGAACTTTTGCCAGACTGCATCCTTTTCTGGGACACTTCAGCACTCAACACATTGGTGCAGGCCTTCGTTTTAGCTCATCTTGATTACTGCAAAGCTCTCTGTGGGGGCCTACTTTGTGGACAGTTTTGTCATTTGCAGCTAGTCCAGCATTCTTCAGCGAGGTTTCTGGCTACCACTGGGAAGTAAGGTCATATCTCTCCGTCACTTAGATTCTTGGACTGGCAACTGGTGAACTGACACTTTGAGTACAAAGTTTTGCTGTTAATATATAAGGCACTAAATGAGATGGGCTGTCCCATATTTTAGTGAGCACCAGACCCCCTGCACCTCAGCAAGGGTGCTGTGGTCCATGGGCCACGGCTTCTGAAGGTGCCACACTCTCATTTAAAGTCTGCTGGTGATTATGTTTTTACGATGGATGCCCTCATTCTTTGAAACTGAATCCCGTTGGGAGTCTGGTCCTCTTACTCATTGGCTTCTTTTAAAAATGTTTTAAACTTCTGTTGATGAAGTAGGCCTTTTGCTCAGTGTACTGTTTATCTCTGTATGTATTCAGTAGAAAGTTATCTTGTATTAGGGCATTTTCACCTTTTTTATCTGTTCATTTGCTGTTTTGCAGATGTATTATTCCGCATTTCTCTACTGTAAAATACTCCAAACTTTGCAGGGGGGCTTTAAACAAATAAACTCCTACAATATGAAACAACAGTCAAAAGTGGAATTGTTTGAACAAGTTTTTTATATTAAATAGAAACCTACAGATCAACAGTGCACTGTTTCACAGACAACCACGCAGAAGGATACATATCTTGAGAATATGTTAGAGGTCCTATTGGTAGTTGCAATTACTATCACAAAGTATTTGCTGCAACCACAAAGCACCCCTAAGTATTTTGCACCCCTTTTTAATCTTTGCTCAATAAAAGGTATAAGCCTTCCCTGTTTGGGACCATGTGGTTAAGGCAAGGAGAGTACCATGCAATGCAATGGCTTTCAGAGCCTCACTTAAAGCATGGCAACAACCACAATCTGTATTGCAGGTCCTTTTGACCCCCCCATTGCCTATAGAATATCACAGAGGCAGTAAGTGGTGGGTGGGAGGGGTTTTATGTGCTGTTACAGGAAATGTAAGTAGAAATTGGGGAAGGAGTTCCAGCATAGCAGTGAAGCCACATACTGGTCAGGTTGGGACTTGGAAAGGATGCCCCACTAGATTCCAGGGAAAGACGAAGTCCTGGGAGTGTGGAGGGATAGGCACTGGACTGCCAGGCTGATGGAGAATGTTCCATAGCAAGTCAAGACTGATTTGCCCATTTGAGGCTAAAAGGGAAAGGTGGGGTTGGCAGACTTCTGTGTAGCACCGTCCGTGCCGATGGTGCCATTGCACAGCATAGTACTATGCAGCTGGTGGTATGCCATGCAGTGACTGTGTGTGCTGCTAACCAGCATGCTGTAGCAACAAACCCCATTTGCACTCTAATATCTGGAAATCTTTATGGCAGTGTGGTCTAGTGGCTAGATAACCTGCTTGGGAATCAGGAGATCACAGATTAATCTTCACTAGAGCCAGATACCCACTGTGTGACGTTGGGCATGTCACTTAGCCTCTCAGTGCTCTAGTCCACCCAGCAATGCAATATGGTCTTTCGCTGTATATTTATTGCTGCCACAGAATAGCTAACAAATGTACAGTATAATACTTGTGCATCCTTGTCTACTTGCAGACTTGTCTATAACTGTTAAGGCCTAATGGTTCAGGATGTGCCTGGAAATGAGCAAACTCTTAGCCCAGTGCACCTACCTGTCAGGAGGGACTTTAGGTCCATCAGGTCTCTCACTCCCCCTCTTCAAAAGCAGGGATGAATTTGCACACTGTGCAACATATGCCAATTAATAGGGATTTGAAATAAAAAAAAAACACCATTTTCATATATCATATGCTTACACACAGTTCATTGTACAGTACTTGACTAATACGCAAGTACTGGATGTAAAACAATTGACACCTACACAACAACACAAAAATAACTTACACTATGAAACAGTGGTGACAGAAGCAGGAGTATTGAAGCATCTCATCTCCAGTGTTTACCCATAAAACATTGTCCAACAAGATATTTATTGGTCCAGATTCTGTTGGCAAGAACAAAATGCACCCGAAGAACTGATGGAGCATGCCGCAAGGTAATTTACTTTAATATTGAGGCAGTCAGTCGCTGTTCTATTAACAGCTGCTCCGCTAAAAATGGCAGTAAAGCTTGTGCCCAATGAAAGCTCTTAAACATCTAATTAAAGTGGATTCAAGTGACATTTAGAGTAGCAGGCATTCCATTGGCTAGGGTCCTTCCTTATAGCAAAACAGTCTGCCGTCTAAGAGTTGTTCCTCCACTTTTCCACAGGTCAATGAGTTCAGATGCTGCACAGATTAGTTTCTTTTCTATGCATTTCCATCTTTACTAGCGTTCATGGACATTCTCATGGCACAGCACTTAAATATAAAACCAAAGGAACATCCTAAATACACTATCCTAAATACATGCTGAGAATAGAAAAGTTTTAAATGGCTATTCAACCTTTAGGTATTCAGGAATGATTTTTTTTTTATTTTACTTTATTTTACAGTTTATTCACCCAGGATAGCCCAGCTGAGATGTAAGATCTCATTACCAGTGGAGTCCTGTTTCTAACCATTTATTTCCACATCTGGGTAGGCTGGAGCAGTAGCTCGTCAAATCCATGGCAGACAATACTGCATGGTGGGAAAAAGCACAGACAACACTGCGTGTGTCAGCACTGCATCAGGGAATGCCACCCAAAACCAAAAAAATCAAGTAAGTTAAAACATTTCACTGGAGTGGTGGTCCATGATGGCATGGTGTTGTAATAATAAATCTACACTTCAACACTGATTCAGACCCTCCACCTGTGTCAGTCCCTCCCACAGTGCCCTCTACTGCACTATCACCTGTGGTCACCCAGGTGGTAGTATCACAGAGAGGATGGCAGCCCACTCTCCCCAGAGGAGGAGAAGAGCATCTGCTGGGATGCTCAATCCTCTCCCCCTCCAGCTGGTCCCCAATGACTTAGGCTTGTTCCTGAACCCAGGTCAGTGGCAGTGTGAGCAGTAGTGCTACCGCTGCACCGACAGGCCTGCTCTAGATAATTATTCTGTAGTACATCCCAACTAGTACTGTCAGGTCAAATATTGTCTACACAGAAACTTGGAAAAGTAAAAAATACTTTTTCTATAAAACATAATTGTTGACTACTATTAAAACTTAATTTTAGGCCATGTATTAGCACTTCAAACAATTTTTTTTCTCTATATATTTTATGGCCGCGTGTGCACATGTGGAGGCATGCACATGATGCGGCATTAGGTGCCCTCCCACTAGGTGGCATTAGGTGACTTGCCGCCCCCTCCAGCCTACGCTGGCCACCGGACCTCCACCCAGTGGCATCGGAACTATGGGGGGGATGACCAGCACCCCAAGACAAGAGAGTTGCCTGTCAGCTGCTCAGATCTGCTCTCACCCTCCCCACCCCGGTGCTGCCTCCCCGATGACCAGAGTCCGTTCCTGAACCCGGGTCGCTGGCATGACATGAGGTAAGGCATCCATCGCCTCAGCCCTCTGTGCCACTGGGCTGGCTAAGCAGTTTAAACAATTTTGAATAACACTTTTCCTACTCGAACCCAGACTTAATTACTTTCTTTTCATTATACTGTATTCCATTGTTATTTTGCTTAACATGGCCCAGTACAAAAGGCATAAACAGAATTTGGCACATCTCCCTAGTCACTGCCCATTAAAGCTAGTAAATTATTTTTTAGCCTTTAGGGTTGTGCAGTTGTTTATACCTTTTGCAGGAGGGATGTGCTTCACCCTGGCACAGAGGGTTGGAGGGGTGGGGGCCAGATCAATGGCCTCCAGAAGCTGGGTGTCAGTAGTACAGAAGGGCTCACAAAGTGATCCCCTGAAGGGTCCATATACCCTATCACAAAGTCCCAAAGTCCCATACCATGATTCAGTTTATTTACTCAGATTAGCCCAACTAAAATACATCTTGTTTTCTGTCGCATTCTGCTTCTTCTCAGTTTTATGGCTGAGTGGACTGAAGCACAATACGGTTATGACTATTTGCTCAAGGTCACAAAATAAGGGGCTCTGGAGAACTTTGACCTTGTTCATCCTGCTTCTTAAGCCTGTACACCAAGTGTGCTACTAAACTATGTTATCTTGGGTTCCTATCTAAAATGCTGATGCTCCTGTGCAGTTTTGGGGGGGGGGGGACTGCGCTGTCAGTGGTGGTGTTTCACAGATTAGAATGTAAGTGGGGGAGGGGCTGCATTGTTGGAGGTGCTGTCCAACAGATTAGATGTTAAACAGGGGGTGCTGCATTGTTAGAGATGCTGTCTTTGAGATAAGATGTTAAACTGGGTGGGGGCTGCACAGTTTGAGATGCTGTCCTTCAGATTAGATGATAAATGCTGGGGGGATGCATTGTTGGAGGGTCTGTCCTTCAATGTGTGGCAGTGTGTGGAGGTCCGGGTGCAGGCTGCAGGATCCTCGTTATTTACCGCCTTCCTGGGGGGGGCGAGTTCCTGCAGGAAGAGGTGGTGGATCTCGTCATTGGTGAGGTGTTGGAGTCCCCCAGATGTTTAGTATTGAGGAACTTCAATGTCTGGGCTGACAATGAGTCCTCCAGGCTCGGTTCCAACCTCCTCCAGATTATGTCATCACTGGGCCTGACACAAGTAGTTACTTCCGTGACTCACCATGGTGGCCACATGTTGGACCTGGTGTTCTCACTGGGGCTTGATGTAATTAACCGCAAGTGGTAGTTTGGTTGATCACTGCACGGTGAGGTTTTTGTTTCAGGGCCCCGCCAGAGAGCCCTCTCCCTGTTGAGATAGTCAGCTACTGCCCTTTGAGGAGAATGTCCCCAGAGGGTTTTCTGGTGGTGGTTGACTTATCTATTGTAGACGCTGCTTGTGCTAAGGGCGTAAGTGAGGTGGTTGCCACCTATAATAGGGTGATGTCCGTGGTGCTCGATGCACTCGCACCAGTCAGTGTATGACCCAAATCTTCTCACTTGAGGTCTCCTTGGTTTGACGGGGAGCTCAAGACAATGATGATTAGGGGTCAGAAGTTAGGGCATTGCTGACGGAGGACCAGGCTGGAGGAGGACAAACTTGCCCTGTGTACTCACTATGGTGAATACCAGGGGGCAATCAACTGTAAGAAGGCAGAATTCCTGTCCAGGGAGATTGCTGCAGGGAAGAACCTACCAGCGGTGCTTTTTCAGACTGTAGACAGGCTGTTACACCCAGCCTGTCTGCAGACAAAAAGAGTTTTTCGATCACTTTGTGTGATGAGTTTGCTCAGTTCTTCACTGACAGAGTGTCCTCTGTCTGGCAGGGAATCCCACCAGTGAGTTGTGTTGTGTCTTGTAGTGGTCACCTTCAATATAGCAGAGGCACTCTGCCTGTTTGGGGGGAGTTTAAACCTGTGGAGGTGGCCGAGGTCATTGAGATTGCTTGGAAGCTGAAGCACACATATTGTGAACTGGACCCAGTCCCGATGTGTTTCTTGATGGGATGCGTCGGTTCCATTGGCACAGTATTTGTCTTGATTGTCCGGTGTTCATTGTCAGAAGGGGTCTTCCTTAAAAGAGGCTCTGGTGAGGCCCCATCTGAAGAAACCATCTCTCGACCTGGACAACATGGCGAACTACTAACCTACCTCCAACTTCCCATTTCTGGGAAAGGTTGTTGAAAAGATTGTGGCGCAACGGCTTGAGGAGCCCCTTGTGACCTTTGACATCTATGAGCTACTCCAGTCTGGTTTCTGAGCCAAGCATAGCACCAAAGCAGCGTTAGTTCGGGTGCTTAATGATTTCCTTAGGGCGAGGGATAGAGGAGACGGTTCAGTTTTTGTTCTTCTAGATCTCTCTTCAACTTTTGACACTGTAGACCACTTTGTGCTGCTTGATCATCCCAGAGAGTACTGTGCACTTGCTGGTACTGTCATCTGCTGGTTTGAGTCCTACCTCGCTGACAGGAAGCAATGGGTAGTGATGGTGAATTTCTCCTCCTCCCCGAAGCTCCTATCGTGCGATGTGCCTCAGGGATCGATCTGGTCGCCAGTGTTGTTTGTAGTGTACATGCTGCCCCTAGGTGAGCTCATTAGGCAGTACAATGTAGCTTTTCACTGCTATGCAGATGATACCCAATTGTACTTGTCTTTTGCCCCAGGAACACCCAGTGCTGTGGAAGTGGTAAACATCTGCCTGGCCAAGATCAATGATTGGATGTCCACCTGCTGGTTGCGACTGAACCCTGATAAGACAGAGGTACTGATAGTGGAATCAGGCTGAAGGCATGATAGGAGTGCCTCCAGTGTGGCAACTGGTCTTTTCCTGGGGCCAACATCGTTAATGGCTTCCTCTAGGGTGCAATATCTTGGTGTGTTCCTGAATGATGGTTTGACATTTGAATTTCAGGTATCATCAGTTGTCCAAAGTGTTTTTTACCACTAGAGAAATATTGCCAGGATCAAGCCCCTAGTTCCACATGAGGAGCTCCCTGCCTTGGTGCATGCCTTTGTAACATCCAGGCTTGATTACTGTAACGCTGTCTACTTCGGGGTCTCGGGAGGTACCCTCCACTGACTTCAGCTAGTGCAGAACACAGCTGCCAGGTTACTGACAGGCCTTTCGAGGTTCTGTCATGTGACTCTGGTGCTGCGTGAACTGCATTGGCTGCCGGTCAGGTGGAGGGTTATCTTCAAGGTGGACTTGCTCACCTATAAGGCCCTACATGGACTAGGCCCTGGCTATCTGATCTCCTAACACCTGCCATCCCAGTCCGCTCCCTCTGTTCCTCCTCTAGGGGCCTCCTGGAGGTTCCCAGGATGAGGTTAAAAACTACCAGAGACAGGGAGTTCAATGTCACCAGCCCCGTCCTGTGGAATTTGCTTCCCTCTGCCATCAGGGAGGCCCCTTCAGTCAAAGTATTTACAGGCCGCATAAAGTCCCATCTCTTTTGTTTGGCCTTCCCTGATATAGTTATTTAAGCTGATGTATGAACTGACTACATAATTTACCTATTTGCATTATTTTACCTGTTATTACTGTTAAATATGCAATTATGTATCCCTTTTATGTTTTATTTGTTCTTATGTAAGGTGCCCAGAGCCTCCGGGAATGGGCGCCATATAAATAAACCTTTCCTTGCCTTCAGAATACATGATAAATGATGGGGGTGGATGCACTGTCAGAGGTGTGGTCCTTCAGATTAGATGATAAATGCTTGGGGGCAAGTGGATGCACTGTTGGAGGCTCTGTCCTTCAGATTAATTAGATGTTAAATGAAGGGGCTGCATTGTTGGAGGTGCTGTCCTTTGGACAGATTAGATATTAAATGAGGGGGGGACTGCACTGTTGGAGATACTATCCTTCAAATTAGAGGTTAAATGAGGGTGTGTGTGTACTGTTGGAGGTGCTGTCCTTCCAATTAGATGTTAAACGGGGGAGGCACTGCACTGTTGGAGATGCAGTCCTTTAGTTTACATGTTGAACAGGGGGCTGCACTAATGGAGATGTGGTCCTTCAAATTAGATTTTAAATGAGGGGGGCTGCACTGTTGGAGATATAATCCTTCAGATTAGATGTTAAATGAGGGATGGTTGCACTGTTGGAGATGCAATATTTTAGTTTACATGTCAAACAGTGGGCTGCGCTGTTGGAGATGTGGTGCTTCAAATTAGATGTTAAATAAGGGGGAGGGCTGCATTGTTGGAGGTCCAGTCCTTCAGATTAGATGTTAAATAGTGGGGGGAGGGGCTGCATTGTTGGAGATATGATCTTTCAGATTTGATGTTAAATGGGAAGGGGACTGCACTGTAGGAGACGCAATCTTTCAGATTAGATGATAAATATGGGGCTGCACTGTTGGAGGTAATATCCTTCAGATTAGATGTTAAATGAGGGGTGAGTGTACTGTTGGAGATGCTCTTCCTTTAGATTAGATGTTAAATGGGGGTGCACTGTTAGGGTTGTGGTCCTACAGATTACATGTTAAGCAGGGGGGGGGGGCTTCACTGTTTGAGATGTGGCCCATCAGATTCAATGTTAAATGGGGAAGGGTTGCACTGTTAGAGATGCAGTCCTTTAGTTTAGATGTTAAATGGGGCTGCACTGTTGCAGATGTGGTCCTTCGGATTAAATGTTAAATAGTGGGGAAGGGGGCTGCATTGTTGGAGAGGCGATCCTTCAGATTAGATGTTAAATGTGTGGGGTCTGCACTGTAGGAGATGCAGTCTTTCAGATTAGATTTAATGGTGGGGCTGCACTGTTGGAGGGGCTGTCCGACAGATTAGATGTTAAATGTGGGGCTGCAGCCAGCCCAGTAGTGTAGCAGGCAGAGGGGCCTTGTACCTTACCTCTTACCATGCTGGTGATTTGGGGTCAGGAGCCAACTCGGGTTGCCAGGGGCTGGCAGGGGAGGGAGAGGATTGAGGGTCTGACAACAGCTGTCCTCTCCTCTCTTGGGGTGGGTGGGTTGTGGATCCTGGCCTCCAGCGATTCCTAGTGGAGACTGAAAGTGCAACAGCTGGGGTCATGTTGCACAGGGGAGAGGCTGCGGCAGAAATTCGTGGGTTGGGAGTGGCAGCGTGCCTGTTGCATGCTGGATGTCTTTTTACTTTCACACCTCTGGGAGGGGCATTCATGCTCATGCTCCTACAGAATCAAGGAAAAGTCATGGATCCATGAAGAGATGACAACGCGCCAGCCCAATGCCCAGCGTCAGACCCCGCCCTTTCTTATCCAGATATCCTCCAACCTGCACCCTGCCCACACAGAGCTAGATTTCAAGAAGCGCCCAGGTAAGTTGTGGGCGGCCTCACCCTGGGGTGGGAACAAACTAAGGGGTATCCGGTGGGCTGAGGTGTCAGGTCAGAGTTCCATGGGGGTACTCAGGTTTGGGTGGGTCTTAGGCCAGGCTGGACAAGCTGGTGTCATCCAAGGGATGCCCCTGGGCCAGTGACCAGACGGAAAAAGAAGTTAAAAAAATGTGGAGCTGCAGTGTTGAAGTTAATATCCTTCAGATTAGATGTTATATGAGGAGTGAGTGCACTGTTGGAGATGCTGTCCTTTAGATTAGATGTTAAATAGGGGGTGTAGATTTGGTGGTGTGGTCCTACAGATTAGATGTTACACACGCAGGAGGGGCTGCCTGTTGGAGATGCTGTCCTTCAGATTAGATGTTAAATGGAGGGGGGGGGCTGCACTGCTGGAGATGTGGTCCTTTAGTTTGGATATTAAATGAGTGGGGGGGCTGCACTGTCAGAGATGCTGTCCTTCAGATTAGATATTAAGTGAATAGGGGCTGTACTGTTGGAGATGCAGTCCTTCAGATTAGATGTTAAATGGGGAAGGGGCTGCACGGTTGGAGATGTGATCCTTTTGTTTAGATGTTAAAAGGGAGAAGGGCTGCACTGTTGGAGATGTGGTCATAGAAACACAGAAACATAGAATTTGTTAGAAGAAAAGGACTGATTGGCCCACCCAGTCTGCCCAAGTGTTACCTACCTATTTTACCTCTGCAGACCTGATCTGGTCTCCAGCAACCCTCCCCCCTGCTTCTGTTCTAATATAACACAATGTTTATCCTATGCATGCTTGAAGCCATTCATCATTCCAACAGTCACCATTTTGGCTGGCGGTTAGTTCCATGCGTTTACCACCCTTTCATTGAAGAAATATTTCTTCACATCCCTCCTGAACTTCCTACAACCTTCAGGTTACCCCTCATGGTGGTCCTTCAGATTAGATGTTAAATGGGTGGGAGTTGGGGGGGCTGCACTGTAAGAGACGCTGTCCTTTACATTAGATGTCACATTAGTGGGAGCTGCACTACTGGAGAAGCAGCCCTTCAGATTGGATGTTAAATGGAGGTGGCGCTGCACTGTTGGAGATATGGTCCTTTAATTTAGAAGTTTATCAAAAGGCTGCACTGTTGGAGATGCTGTCCTTCAGATTAGATGTTAAATAGGCAGGGGTTGCACTGTTGGAGGTGTGGTCCTTCAGATTAGATTTTAAAGGGTGGGGATGCTTTGTAAGAAATACTGTCCTTGAGATTAGATGTTGAACTTGGTGAGTGTTGGAGGTGCTGTCCTTCAGAATAGATGACAAATAATGTGGGGGGGGGGGGTCTGCACTGTTGGATGTGCTGTCCTTCAGATTAGTTGTTAGAGAGGATAGGAGGCTGCACTTTTGGATATGCGGTCCTCTAATTTAGATGTTAAATTGGTGAGGCTGCACTGTCGGACATGCATCCTCCTTATGTAACTCCCACCCTCTGGGACACTCCTGGAAACAAGCTGTTTAACAGTTCATGTTCCTCTCCTGATGAATCTCTTCTAAATAAATAAATAAAAATACTTTTTACAGAGAAAATGAGTAATGGGGGACAGCACTGTTGGAGGTGCTGTCCTTCAGATTAGATATAACATGGGGGGGTAGGGATCTGTAATGCTGGAGGTGCTGTCCTTCAGATTAGATATAACATGGGGGGTAGGGATCTGTAATGCTGGAGGTGCTGTCCTTCAAATTAGATATAACATGGGGGGTAGGGATCTGTAATGCTGGAGGTGCTGTCCTTCAGATTAGATAGAACATGGAGGTAGGGGAACTGTAATGCTGGAGGTGCTGTCCTTCAAATTAGATATAACATGGGGGTGGGGATCTGTAATGCTGGAGGTGTTGTCCTTCAAATTAGATATAACATGGGGGTGGGGATCTGTAATGCTGGAGGTGCTGTCCTTCAAATTAGATATAACATGGGGGTAGGGGTCTGTAATGCTGGAGGTGCTGTCCTTCAGATTAGATATAACATGGGGGAAGGGGGTCTGAAATGTTGTAAGTGCTGTCCTTCAGATTAGGTATAACATGGTGGGAGCGGTCTGTAAATTTGGAGGTGCTGTTCTTCGGATTAGAAGTAAAATGGGGAAGGGGTCTGTAATGTTGTAAGTGCTGTCCTTCAGATTGGATTTTAAATGGGGGGCTGCACTGTTGGAGGTGCTTTTGAACAGATTTGATGTTAAATGGCTCATGGGGGAAGGGACTGTGCTATTGGAGATGCTGTCCTTCAGATTAACTGTTAAACAGGGCAGGGTGGAAGGAACTGTATGTTGGAGGTGTTGTCCTTCACAGTAAATGTTCAATGGGGGAGAGGATTTACTGTTGGATGTATTATCCTTCAGATTAAATGTTAAACAGGGGGAAATGACTGTACTGTTGTAGGTGCAGTCCTTCAGATTAAATGTTTAATGGGGGGGGGCTGTACTGTTGGAGGTACTGTCCTTCAAATTAGATGTTAAATGGGGGGTCTGCATTGTTGGTGAGCTTTCCTTTAGATTAGATTTTAAATGGGGGGGGGAGGGGCAGCACTGTTTGATGTACTGTCCTGCAGGTCAGATGTTAAACATGGGAGGCAGCTGCACTACTGAAAGTGTGGTCTTTCAGATTATATGTTAAATGCGGTGCCTATATTGTTGGAGGTGCTGTCCTGCAGATTATATGTTAAACATGGAAAGAGCTGCACTGTTGGACGTGTAGTTTGGGTGGGGGACTGCACTGCTGGCGGTACTATCCTTTTGATTAGATGCTAAATATGGGAGAGGCTGCACTGTTGGAACTGTGGTCTTTCAGATTATATGTCAAATGAGAGGCTGCACTAACCACTGATCCTTCCCTCCACCAAGTTCATCCCCCGGTTAGTCTAACTGTTGTAATCTGAAATAGTACAAACACAATGCTGGATACATTAGAATGGGATAGAAGCAGGTCAGGAGAGGAGATTTCCCTCCCTCCTGTTTAAGGCATTAGTTAGACTACTCCTGGAGTACTATGGCCACTTCAGGTCACCACGGTTCAGAAAAGACATTGAAGATGTCCAGAAGATCCAGCATGGGTCAACAAACCTATTAGTGCTTTAGAGCGCAAGTGCTACAAGGAGAGCTTGGACATACTCAAATTATTTAGCCTAGAAAGGAGAAAATTGAGGCTGGACATGCTCACAGTTCTCTGAATTCTAAAGGGAATACACAGGGTAGGGTATACACAGACATTTAAACTAGTGAGCTAGTGAGTGCAGGAAGAGCTAGAGGGCATGCACTCAGTCTCTGAGAAGCAGGATAAGGGGAAGCATCAAAAGGAATTGTTTCACACAGAGGGAACCCAGTGTGTGGAACAGCCTACTTGTTGAGATGATGGAAGTTAGCATAGTTCAGACTTTTAAAGGAGGACAAGACCTATTACTTACGGAGACTAACACTGAGGGTCACATGAGTAGGGATAGCATTAAGGCACTCAATCTTGGATATGCATCAATACTCATATTATGGTGCAGTCACTGCCCTGCAGCAGGAGTGGTGAGTAAACTGAGCCTTGCCTTGAAACTCTAAACATGATCTGCATTTATCAACTCCCCTGGTAATCTGGTCCACACCTATATCATTCTCTGGGAGGAAAAAATGTTTCTATACATCCCTCCTGTCTTTTCTTTCAGCTGGAACTCATACCTCCTGGTTCTGCTAGCCTGAACTTGACTGAAAAGTCTACTGAGCAGTCTGTCCTGGTCTACGTTTGTATACCACTTCCTGATCTTGAATACCACAATCATAGTTCAGTTCTCTATTCTGCACTCATGGAGTTTGAAAGAAGTCAAGGCACAATCCAGATTGATGTAAATGTTTTATTCCACCACCAAGGAAGATCCTGGCTGGAACCCTCTGCCACAGCGCTTCAACCCATGCAGGGCCTTTGTCAGAGGTTGGTCTGACTTTGTTTGGACGTCACAAGCGCAGAACTGAGAACTACAGTTTGCTTTTCAGGCTGGCCACCTTGTGCACCATCCAGAGCATGCCACTGTGCGTAGCTTAGAAAGTGTACCTCAGTCACATCTATCTGCAATCTTCTGTTCTCTTGGGAGAATAAGCCGAGAGATGTTTCTCCCTTTTTTTATTCAGCATGTTTTATACTATGTTTTACGTTATAGCCCTTTGAGCAGAAGAAGGTCAAGAAGCCCATCTGGACTGCTCCCCACTATTCAGTGGTGGAAGTTCATTTTTTCTCCTTCCAGTATCATTTTGTCAATAGATTGTTTAAAGCTTTTTTGTCCTTACTGTCAACTGCATACTGTACTTAGGTAAACTGTTCCTCACTCCAGCCACACTCTGTGTAAAAATAGAACTTCCTACTGTTAGTTTTAAAGTGTGGAATTGTATGTAATGTGTCTGTGAGGCCCCATATAAAGGCCCACCTTTTATTTCTAGGTCTGGCTCATTAAGAGTTTTATGTTTCTGCTGATGCCATGCTTTAATATGCACACTGTATGTTAATACTGCCACTGAGACTACTCCTACAGTTATGAGTGATCTCACATGCATTCTTAGGGTATAAGACCCGTGAACCAAAGTTGAGCAGTTCTGATACCCTAAGGATGTAAGTAAGACCATTCTTACGATGGTAAGAGAGAGATCTTGGCGGCAGTATTAATATGTTATTGATTGCAATCGATCAATAATATATTAAAATAAAAAAATGAATGTGCTGGTTTTCAGGGCAGCTGTACATGAGACATTCTATACAGAATAAGAGTGTTTCATGTGCACAGGAAAGGAGCACTCCAATTTGTCAGGAGGCTCCTCTGAGCAATAATTTCTTCTCTTAAAAGCCTATCATTTAATCTCTTCATCCCAAATTTGTTCAGTGTCTCCACCTATGTCAGTTTTTTTTATTTTTTTTTTTATTTATGCTCCTCCCTTGGGCACCCCCTGCCAACCACTCCTTCGGATCGCCAAGTCCCCGCCACCATCCCATCCCCTGTCGCCATCCACCGACCTTGATAGCAGAGGGTAGCCCGACATATCCCTTTGTTGGGAGGGTCCTTTCTTCTGAGGGGGGAGCGCCTGTAGGTGAGCCTGTGTATCCCAGGTGCTGCGGGGTCAGACTGGGCTTGCTCTAGGGCTTTGTGGCAGCAAAGACCGGCGGTCATCATCCCGCTGATCGGGGGGGCACGTCTTCCATTTTCTGGCCCACCCACAACTGCCCTAATTGGGCCTGCGTGAGTATGGTAACCATGGGCAGGGATGTGGGGGGTGTTGAGGCCTCACATCCCCTAGCACATCACCCAATCCACCCACAGGTGCCAAGGCCCTGCCCACTTCCCTCCCCACTGGGCTCCACTCCTGGTACTCGGGCTCAGGGCGTGAACCTGGGTCACCAGTGTGCTGAGTGAACCCCTTCACTTGTTAGCTCAGTGCCACGGAGCCGGACACATGTCAGTTTTTTTCTTAAGTCCCTCGAGCAACTTAGTTGCCTTCCTCTGCACCCTCTCCAATTCTTGTTTCTCCCCCTTCAAATATGGGGACCAGAACTGGGCACAGTAATCCAGATGAGGGCTTACAAGACTCCTGTATAGGGGAACAATGACATCCTGCTCCCTGTAGTAAAATTTCTCTTAAACTAAGCCAATTTCTATTTTATTTTATCTACTCTACTGAGTAAGGATGAGCTTGTTAGTTACTGCAATCCCCAAATCTCTCTCCATCACAGTGGTAATCATAGTATGTTCCCCCAAGTAGTATTGCTCCAGTCTGCTTCTGGTTCCAGGGCTCATGACTTTATACTTGTCCCTGTTAAGCTCTGTGCCCCCACTTATTCTTCCAACTACTGTAAGTATGTACTCCAGGTCCTTTTGTAATTTATTTACTTGTTCTTTTGTTTTCACAACTCCCCAAAGCTTAGTGATATCTGTAAATTCCTGCAAGAAGCAGTCTAGATCCTTTCCCCCATCTGAGATATACAGGTTGAACAACAGGGGTCCCAAACTGACCCCAGGGAAACCCCACTCAGAACTGGTAGCTTTTTGGTATAAATCCCATTAAGCCTACCCATCTGTGTTCTTCACTGCAATCCACCTGTTTTTATCCCCTTAATCATCTCCGTAGCTGTATGCTGTACTGTTTCCAACTCCTTAATCTCCTTTCATTAGAGCAGTGACCAAAGCAGCACAGGCAGGACAGATTTAAAGGGTTGGAAATATAATGCATGTTCATTTTAGTTTCACAATAAAGGTGTATTTGCACTGCAACAAGTTTGTCATTAACTGTAAAACTGATATTGAAAGGCCCTACAGTACTGAAGCTGGGGGGAGGGGGACTTTTTTAACTGTGGAATAATTTCCACTGCACAAATGTTTTTCTTTAAAAAGATGCAGGGTTTTTTTTAAACAGTTTCAAAATATTGAATTTAGAAACCATTTTATATGCGCAAAAAACAACACTTCAGGGACATGTAATTATGTAAAAGCAAGTTTGTTTTTAAAATTCCTTTTTGCAAAAATTAATCTGGCCAAATTTCTCTGTTATTTAGGGCTATCACTTTTTATATTTCTCTACCGAATAAAATTGTCAACTGTACAATGATCAGATCTTTAGAAGTAAGACTTAAGCAATGGCTCTTTGTGAAGAATGAATGCACTTATATTTAAAGTGCATTTGTATGTATTGTCGTGTGTATTTGTAACTATGTTTGTATAATGTATTTATTGTTTTTATTATGTATTTTCATAATTGTCACTTGTGAAAATGGGCACTTTGCTCATAAGCTAGCAACCATAAAAAATAAAAGTGTAATGAAATGAAATTATAGCCAACATCACACTTCCTGAGTTTGTTTAAAGGTGCAGAAGGTGCCTGAGGCATGGAATTATTGACCCATTATTACACTCTCCATGTCATGCCTTCTTTCTTACATGCTGTAAGGCACTATGAAGTACACCTTCTGCTAAGATTAATTTTCAATTACTGTAGAGATCATCTCTGATTGTATGCAGTGTGTAAGGCAATGTTTGTTTAACAGATAAACACTGATGTCTTAGGCCATATGCAGCTCTTCAGAGTAATGAGACTATTAGCTGAGTACATCACATAGTTTGTGCTTGTTATGACTGGTATACTCCCAATTAAATTCTAAAGCCTTACAAATGGGGGAGCAAAGTTAAATAATGGCTCAGGTATGTAACTGTGATGAGAATGTTTCTTAATTGCCAACCAGTGTGGGCCCCTAACTGCTTTGGCTTAATTGCATTTTGTTTAGAAACAGAGAAACACAGAATTCGTTGGCAGAAAAGGACCACTTGGCCCACCCAGTCTGCCCAGATGGTCCCTTCCAGGTCTGTCTCCTCAAACCCTAACTATTCTGTGGTGACTCTCCATCCTCTCAGCCTATTTACTAACATTCCCCTATGTCTGTCCCATGCATGCGTGAAGCCCCCTACTGTTTTTGCCTCCACCACTTCTACTGGCAGTCTGTTCCAGGTGTCCAACACTCTTTCAGTGAAGTGGTACTTCCTGACATCCCTCTTAAATCCCCCCCTTCAGCTTCATCGGATACCCTCTGATCCAAGTGCTGTTTCTCATTTGAAAGAGACTCACCTCCTGTATCCTGTTCACCCCAGAGAAGTACTTAAAGATCTCTAGCATGTCTCCTCTCACTCTCCTCTCTTCCAGAGTGTACATGTTGAGATCCCTCTGTCTCTACTCATAGGGAGTTTTATGCAATCCCTGCACCACTTTAGTTGCCCTCCTCTGGACTGCCTTCACCCTATGTCATTTCTGTGGCACGGGCTCCAGAACTGGACACAATATGCCAGGTAGGGTCTCACAAGCAACACCACCTCCTCCCTCCTGGTGGAGATATCTCTCCCTATGCATCTCAGCATCCCACTGGCCCTGCCCACTGATTTGTCACAGTGCCCTGCCACTTTGACATCATCAGATATGATAACCCCATGTCTTTTTCCTGCTTTGTGACTGTCAGTACCTTACCCCCCCATCCTATACTCAGCTCCTGGGTTCCTATGCCCTAGGTTGTACGGTTTTACACATTTTGGAATTGAGCCCCAACTGCCATGCTCTAGACCATGCCTTGAGTTTCCCAAGGTCCCTGTGCATTCTCTCCATCCCTTCCTGATAGAGCCAGCCTTAGCTAGGAGCGAGCTGTGCATTTTCATAGGGCCCCAACAGCAGAGGGACCCAAAAAAAGACTCAGGTGTCCAGTTGGCCTCCTTTTCCATGGCCATGTATGCTCTAATTCAAGTAGAGTGCAAAAATGGCACAGACTGGATGAAAATTAAGATATAGGGTGGCCATGGTAGGGATGAGAATGTTCCTTGGGGGCTTCACACTTCTGATATGGGCCCCCAGCAAGGAGGTTTGCACAGGGCCCGGGTTAGCTAGTGCCAGTCCTGCCTCCTGAGTGTTCACCCAAGTACAGATTTTGGTGTCATCTGCAAAAAGGTATACCTTCCCTTCCAGTTCTTCTACATTGTCACTTATGAAGACATTGAAGATGACTGGTCCCCCTACTGAGCCCTGCAGCACCCTGCTGGTCAGTCACCCCTCATTAGAACTGGTGTGGTTAACCACCACCATCTGTCACTTATCTATTAACCACCTCACCCATTTCACCTCTTTGGATCCCACCCTAGGCTTCTCAATTTTTAATCAGTCTCCTGCGCGGTAGAGTGTCAAAGGCCTTGCTAAAGTCCAGATAGGCCATGTCCACTGCCCTCGCCTAATCTATTTCAATGGTCATTCAGTCAAAGAAATCAATCAGACTCATATGGAATGACCTCCCTCCCCATGAATCCATGCTGCATTTGGGCTTGTGGCCCATTGGATTTAAGATACTCTACCAACCTTTCCTTTAACAGGGTTTCCATTAATTTCCCCACCACGGATGTTAGACTGACCTTATGGAGCGGGACCACCTCTGCTGTCCTGCAGTCCTCCAGAAGAATGTTTATTTCTAGTGAGCTGTTGAGTAAGGCCAACAGTGGGGCAGTGAGCACCTCCCAGAGTTCCTTTAGTACACTGGGGTCTATTCTGTCTGGTCTCATAGCCTTGTCCACTTTCAAAGCTGCAAGTCCCTTTAAGACTCTTTCATCTGAAAATGGACTGGTGTCCCCTTCCTTGTTCTTGCTGCTCCCTTGTGCCCACCCTCCACTGTGAAAACTGAGCAGAAGTACCTTCTCAAGATGCCTGCTTTTTCTTGATGAAGAAAGCCTTATCACTGTTAGCTGTCCTTTTGGGTATCCTTTTTCCTGTCTATGCCTTCACTCCCCTCACTGCCTTTCTTGCTTCCCTCTGTTTTCCTTGGTATACCCCCCTGTTTTCTTCCCTCTGCATTTCCTTATAAATCCTGAATACCACCCTTTCTTTCTCTCACCACCTTGGCTACTTCCCTAGAGAACCATAACGGTCTTTTTTTTCCTTCTACTTTTCCCTACTTCCTTCATGCAGAGGATGGTTGCCTTAATTATGTCCTCCCTTATTTTTCTCCACTGTGCCTCTACCCCTCCCTGGCAATCCCTCCATGAGGCAGCTTCTGAGATAGTCTCCCATTTCTTTAAAATCTGCCCTCCTAAAGTCCAGGAACCTTGTCCTTGTGTGCTTTGCCTCTATTGCTGTCTTAACGTTAAACCACACTGAACAGTGATCACTGGTACTGGTACGTAGGGGACTGCCCACTGTGACATCTGCAATAGCTGTCCCTGTTTGTAAGTACCAGGTTCAGCACTCTCCTATTTCCAGTGGGTTCCTTGACTAACTGCCTGAGAAAGGCCCCTTGTAGGGATTCAAGGATGGTCCTGCTCCTTGCTGAAGCTGCAGTTGGAAGGCTCCAATCCACATCTGGCAGACTGAAATCCCCAGTTAGCACTATCTCCCCCTTACCTGCCATCTTGATGTTGGCTTCCCCAAGTGCCTTATCCAAATCCTCTCCCTGTACTGGAGATCTGTATATCACCCCTGTACAGACAGTGGTCCCATTACCTGTCTCCAAGATAACAAACAGTACTTCCATTCCATCTTCTTTTTCTGGTTGTCCCTGTACTTCTCTGGCCTTGATTTCCTCTCTCACATATAGTACAACCCTTCCTCCCCTCCTCCTTTCTTTGTCTTTCCTGAACAGGGAGTAGCTCGCTATGGCCATGTTCCATTTGTGGTTGTCAGTGCACTATGACTCTGTTATAGCCACCAAATCCAGGTTAGCCTCTGCCATGATGGCCTCCAGATCCAGAATTTTATTTCCCTGACTCCTTGCATTGTAGCACATGACTCTCCATAAATAACTCCCCCCGTCCCTTCCTGTTTTCCTGCTCTCCCCCACCTGTGCTGTTCCTTGAAACTGACTCTGACCCATTCCCTTGTTACCTTCCCTGTTACCTGTCTCTTTTACTCCTTTCTTCTTGCTTTCATAATTTATACCTCCGTTGTCCTCAGCCTTGTCCCAACCCCTGTCTTCTTGCACCCTACCCTGAGGGAACTTACTCCCATTGGGCTCTCCCTCACTGGTACTTCATCATGTGGGAAGGGGCAAGTGTTGCCTCCCCTGGTTTTACAGCCTCCTCTCCTGCTAGTTTAAATGCTCATCCAAGTAGCATTTAAACCTCTCACTAGCGACAGTGGTCCCTCTCCTGGAAAGATGCAGATATGTCTCCCAATAGAGGTCTATATCCTCCCAGGTTGGCCGCCAGTCCTCAGTGTAGTTAAAGCCCTCTTCCGTGCATCATGCATTCAACCAGTTGTTAAAAGCACTGGAACAGAGTGTCCTATCCTCTCCCCAGCTGTATATAGGCATTTTTTTATTTCTGACTGTCAGCTAATCAGAATGCTGAGATGTTACAGGTGTGTTAATCTATTGTGGTATTTGTGAGAGTTGAGAGCTGTAGGGTTATGGGTCAATGAACAATATACAAAACAGTACGTGGATAGTCAATTGGCTGACAGGTAATAAGCAGAGAGTGGGGTGGTGGCTTGACACCATACAAAGTGGAGGGCTGTTCTGAGTGAATTACGCTAGGGATTGGTTGTGGGTCTTTTGGTCTTTAACATATTAGTGATAGAAACATAGGAACATAGAAGCTGGTGGCAGAAAAAGATCATTGGTTGATCTAGTCTGCCTGTAATACATTATCCTACTCCCCAAAACTAGTGTCTATATGGGGTTTATGCCCATGTTACCCACCTCCATGTTCTCTGCCTTACTGTACCTCATCTGGGTGACTGTTTAGCCCTTAACTCTGTCCTAACCATCAATGAAGCTGTTAATGGTCTTGGTGCCTAATACCACAGCCAGCAGACTGTTCCATGGCTGAACCATTCTCTCCGTAAAAAATAACTTTCTCACACACCCCCGCCAAACTTCCCTCTTTCCAGTTTCCACTCATGTCCCCATGTTCTAGATTGCCTATTCCTGTTGAACTGTTTCTCACAGTTTAGCTTGATCATTCTGTAAGCCCCCCCCCCCAAATTGGGGATTACCTGTGGGCTATGGCCTCGACACTGCCGTGCAACATTTTCCAGTGGTACTGGGAGGGCTTTGGACCCCGTGACTTCCCATGTGGTCCTTTTGGCTGCAGCCATCATTTTCCAGTGTCTTGGCCCCATGGTCAGAGGGGGCTGAGCTCTGATTGTTAATTCTGCACCTCCGGGCACTTGGGAGGTGGCCTTGTGATCCCAGTGAAATAAAAAAAAAACCAAATCTGTAAATAAAAAACATGGCGGTGTGCACCCTACTGCACATGCGTGGCCACCAGTGGAAGAGAATTAAAGGAGCCATGGCTCCATTTATGTGTATTTCGGCTGCGGACACATTTAAATGTTATCCCTGGCTCCAGGGCAGGCAGTAGAGCCAAGGATCAGCAGAGCAACACCTCTGGGTGTGTGTGGAAAGAGTGTCTCCCTTTGTAAGGGCTTATAATGTAAAATAAAGGGATTGGAATGTTTAGGACTAAAAAGGGGGCTGCTGGGTAAAATGTCAGCGAGCACTAGATTTGCCTGGGAGAGGTGCAGACACTCTGAGGGGACCAAGGAGAAAGGCATAAAGAAGACAGCATGCCCTCCCCCCAAAAAAAAAAGAAAGGTCACCCTGAGCCTGGACAGATTGGAGTACAGAAGAGACTGCAATGGGCTACCCTGCCCTAGGCCTGCACTTTGACTCAGTGGCCTGTTCGGCCCCAGCAAATAAGGATAGGCAGAGTGCCTGAAGTAGCTGTTGCTGCAAAGAGAAAGAGGTTTTGAAGTCTTGAAGCCAAAGAAGGAGATTTTGTAGTTTTGCTGCCAGAAAAAGAGAGCTTGGAGTCTTCAGCCAGAGAGAGAGAGCTCAGTGCTACAAGGTGGGAGCAGAGACTGTCATTTCTATAGCTTTCTAAATAAAAAGTCCTGCAGCAGAGAATTAAGCTTGAGCAGCCTGTGTTCTCCCTCAAAGGGGTTAGAGATTCAGAGACTGCTGTATTGCTGCCAGCCAGAGTAATTGTGTTGGCTAGGTGAGAGACTGAGCCAGATAGCCAGCTGAAAGTGCTTTGTCCAAAAGTGGTAGCCTGGTGGAAAAGTCTAGGGGACCAAGCCTGCCCTGTTCCCAGACTACGAAGAGGTGCCAGAGAGGATGACGTCGAGAGGCCTGTTAGTTGAACACTGTCCCCAAAGGCCTTAGAGACGAAGATTACAAAGGCTTGACAGGTGAAGACCAGCATTCTTCAGTTCTTCATCCAGCTGCTGCTTTTCAGTGACTTGCTCTTGTGGTGCACCACCAGCAAACCTCTGGTACCAGCACAGTACCGTGAAATAAGTTTCTGCAACCCCCATTTGAAGCTTCGAACCGTAAGTACCCCTGGCTGTGGCTCAGAGGAGTTCCTAATTTTAGCCAGTTAGATAGTCAGGAAGCAGGGTTTTTTTTTTCTTTTTGTTTTCAACAGTGGAGCCCAGCATTTCAGTTTCTTTTTTAAAATTATTTCTACCTGTATCTAAGTACTGTCCACTACTATTTTCTGTTGCAAGGATTTAGCCTTCTGTGCTAGTGTACACAAAATTTGTCAGTACTAAACTGTTTTAAAGTGCTACTGATTTTAGATTCCAAAGTTTAAGTTGCTGGATAATTATTACACCAAACTGTTAATGTTATTATTTGTTTAGCTTTCTCTCTCTCTCTCTCTCTCTCTTCTTGTTCTGCTTTTGCCCTGTCCTTATTTTCAGGAGTTGCCCTCCCCCCTGATTTTAGCCTTTTCTTTTCTTAGTTTAATTTAAATTGTCCTGTTTCACCTAATCTTCCCCTGATCTCTGTGTGCTTAACTAATCCCCAGTCTGTCCCTTCTTCTCAGGTGTCTTCAGCCCAATGAGAGCTCACACCAAGAACCGGTGGTCTCCCTGATCTAAGGCCAGCTTTCCCACCAACGGGCAAGAAGAAGAAGCCTGCCACCCACTCTCTTCCACACGCGACAGGTACAGGCCCAGACCCAGCTCCGAGAATCAGACTGCATCAGCAAATTTTCTCACACCCACCCTCCCGCGCCCCCAGTACCTTCTTTCACCCCTGCACTCTTTAAATCCATCCAAACTCCTCCCTCTCCTGCTTAGCCTCTCACCATTGGCCATAATCTTGCACAGTTGGCTTAAAGTTATAGACCCACTTCTCTCTTTCAACCACATCTAGGTCACTGTCCCTTTCTCCTATCCAGGACACTTTTTCCTGGCCTCTGTGTTGTTTCATTAGTTCTTTGTACCCTGCTTTTCTCTCATTTCATGTTCGACCAAAACTCCTTCTTCAACCACAGCTTATCTCTCTGACTCCCTTTTGCATCACCAGTGTCTGCCTGTGTTAACCAAAAAGCCACCAGCCACTCCTGCTTTAACACTTTATCACCCCTTGTGTTTTGTCATACTATCTGCAATTCCTGACATGATGAATCTACTATGTCTTGCACTACTTACTGTTTCCATGCCAGCCATCCTGTTACGTATGGACTCATGTGCTACAGTGTTAGCCCATGACCAGGAACACCTTGTCTTCTTCACAGCTACCCTTTCCCCTCCTGCAACTTCCTTCCCCTTACCCTAGATGGGAACTATCCCCTCTCAGACATGTCACCCTCTCTTTTCTCACCAACTTGGAACACCATCTACAAGGCCACTACCTGCTGTCCTTCTCATGGTCACCTATTGTCCCACCTTGCCCATACGCACTCCTACTCTCCCTCCTTCTCCTAGCTGGAGATGTCAAGTGTAACCCTGGCCTGGCCAACTCCCATATTACCTCCACCTCCAGCACTTGGACAACTGCCACAGGTCTAAAAAATTGTATATATCAACATCTGCAGACTTCCCTCCAAGCACCCTGAACTGGAGGCGTGGGTATCACTACACAAGCCCCATGTGCTGGAACTTTCTGAAACCTGGCTAAAGCCTCACCTATCAGACACCATGTACCAGCTACCTGGATACTCTGCCCTACACCTAGATAGGCCAGGTAAAAAGAAGGGAGGAGGTGTCGCACTATTCTTCAGAGAACCCCTCTCCACCACCATCGTTCTCCACTCTGATTCAACCACCGCCTATGAATGGCTCCTTTCCAAACTAACCCTTGACTCCTCAAAGAAGCTCTATATTGGTTGCTGCTACAACCCTCCAACAGCGGGATCTGAGGATCTAGACAGCTTTCTGTCAGGCTTCAGCTCACTATCCCCTTATAGATACTCCATTCTCCTTGGTGATTTTAATTTAAACTGGCTGAGTGCCCACCAGTCAGACTACACCTGTCTTCTAAAACTATATAACCTGGTCCAGACTATTACATTTCCCAGCAGTCAAAACCCAGGCACTGCCACCCAAACCCGTCTGGACTGGATCCTCATGAATAGGGATGATTATGTAATGCAAGCCGGCACCATGGCTGACTCCATCAGCGACCACTCCCCTACGTTTATCCTCTGGTCATCCAAATTCAAATGCCCCCCATACCTGTCTTTTCATAATTTCAACGGCCACAACGCCCCCATCCTCCTTGGAGATGCATGGTCACTGGATTGGTTCACTCTTTACTCATTCTCCAACATGACCATAGCAGTAACCCTCTTCTCACAGACCCTGCTGGCCCTACAGGATCAGCATTTCCCTCTTACTACAAGATGGGACAGAGGCAGTTGCTCTCACTGGATCACCAAAGATCTCCTTTCACTCATGAAGGACAGATCGTGCTTGGTCCACCTACAAAACATCCCCCCCCCGCCCTCTAGGATGTCTACAGGCACCAGCAAAACCTCTGCAAGAATTTGGCCAAATCTCTGAAACAGACCTATTTCCATAACCTCCAAAAGGTAAACCTTGGAGACCCAAGGAAATTCTGAGAATCAATCAGCTCCCTTCTCAAACCCCACTCCAGTAAGACAGCCATGCAGTTGAACTCCCCCTCTGGCCTCATCACAGACTCTCTGGAGGTGGTCTGGGCCTTCAATGATAAATTCACTGACCTGCCCTTATATCTAAGCAAGCTCCCAGGTGGCCAGCCTAGCAGCTTGGCCCACTACTCCAACCTCCTGATGACCTCTCCCAGTTCTCCCTCTCCCCCAATCCCCCTTTTCTATTTTAAAGCAATCTCAGCCACTGAAACCTCTAAGCTCCTCAAATGCCTCCCAAACCATGGCTCCCCTTGTTCCAATGGCCTCTCCCCAGTCTTCTTCTTCGGGCTCATCTCCCCTACCATCTTCAAACCCCTCACTTTTATTTTCAACCTTGACCTTCTACCTCTTCCATGCCAGACCCCTGGAAGACTGCAAAAGTGATTCCCATCTTCAAAGTTGGTGACCCCCAATCCTTGGACAATTACCGGCCCATCTCCATCCTCCCCCACTTTAGCAAGCTACTCGAAAAAGTTATCCACCATCAGCTTACCAGACACATAGCCAAGCACAACCTCTTGTGCAGCCAGCAACATGGCTTTTGCAAGAACCATGGCTCCTCTACTGCCCTAGCACTGTTGACCGACCACATCCTTACTAACATGGACCATGGAAATGCCGCTGGTGCTGTTTTTGTAGACCTCTCCAAGGCCTTCGATATGGTCAACCATGCTCTCCTTCCCTCGAAGCTATGTCTCCTTGGCTGCTCGCAAGCGGTATCTAACTGGTTCAGGAGCTACCTCACTGATTGCTCCCAATATGTGTGTGTAGGCCCTGCTTGCTCTCCTACCTTGCCTGTCTCAACCCGGTGTCCCATAGGGCTCCATTCTGGCCCCTTCTATTCTCCTTATTTATAAACTCCCTTCCCTTGGGCAGTCTCAGCTGTAACTCTGTCCTCTATGCTGATGACCTTGTCCTTTTCTGCAGTGATAGATCCCTTGCCCGCATTTCCTCAGTTCTCACCCATAGTTATGCAGTGGCCCACACCTGGTTTGCAGCCAACCTTCTCCTGGTAAATGCTAAGAAAACACAGTCCATGCTGTTCTGATCCAAGTCCTTCCTAGCCAAGTCCAAATCCCCCACCACTCTAAACATTGCCTCCCTGGACAGTCAAGTCCTTGAAAATGTCGATACCTTCAAATACCTAGGCGTCTTGCTCGATCCCTTCCTCTCCTTCTCTGAGCATATCAACTCTGTGGTTTGCCGGATAGACCAAAAGCTGGGTACTGCCTACAGATTCAGACACTACCTCACCTCTGAGGACTGACTTGCCATTGTCCAGGGGAACCTCTTCCCTGTACTTGACTACTGCTCTTCTATCTATGCCAAGTCATCTGCAACCCTCACGGCCAAACTCTCTACTGCCTACAACAGTGCCTGTCAGTTTGCCTTATTGGCCCCTTTATCCACCCACCACTGTGTCCTCTACCAGTCACTCGGATGGCTTCCACTACAAGGCCACTTTGACTTCACCCTTTGCTGCATGGTTGATAGTGCCATCCGAAATGGCCAGGTATCACCCCTTGCAGCCCTCCTCAAAGTCTAAACACTAAACCGTTGTCTCCACTCCAACAACTTCCCCTTCTTAAAGTTCCCAGGGTATCTACCAATATGGATGGGAGAGTCTTCTTGGTTGTGGCCCCCTCGCTGTGCAATAGGCTGCCTGCTGAGCTCTGCTCCCCTGGACACCTACCGCATGTTCAAATCCCACCTCAAGGACTGGCTTCTGGCTGAATCCCACTGCCGTTGCTCTGCTGGTTAGCCCCCCCAACCTCCTGGAGTTTATCCTAGTTCCAACTTTCTCTATGGTGTTATATTTCTCCAATCTTTCTTTCTCCTGCACCTACCCCCTCCCTCCCCCATCTTCCCTGCACTTATGGTTGTCCCTCCCCTGTCCTGGGGTTTCACCACCTGCCCTTATCATGTTAGCCCATTTACTCTTATTGTATACTGTTTGTTGTCTGCGATGGAAACTGACACCTTGTCTTGTATAGATTTACTACCTTGTATTTTGATGCCGATTGGACTTTTTATTACCTGTATTTTGAATTTGCTGTTGTATTTTCTCTTGCACCTTTGTCTAATTGCTTAACTGTTCAATGTACTTGGCTTAAGCCTAGTCCTTTACCATTGTATGTGGCCCGGGTCATGCCTGAAAATGGTCTCTGGGATCAGTGCACCTACCCGGTTATCAAATTCATAAATAAATAAAGTCCTGGGGTGGACTGCATCAAATTTCAAGCTGTGCCCAGGCAAAGGAAGTTGAGTTGTTTGTGTTTAAAATGTATTGGTCCATGGTCCAGTGGTGTAGACGGTTGAGGTGCTGGATGCCACACCTCATGCTATGCTAGTGATCTGGGTTCAGGAATGAGCCTGGGCCATGGGGTCAGCTGTGAGGGGAGGGTGGGAGTTGGATTGAGCTGCTGCAAGCCAGCTCTCCTTTTCCAGGGTGGGACCTAGTCACTCATGCCCTATAACTATACCCAGGTGGAGGCCGGAGGGTAGTGCAGGTGGAGAGTGGTGAGAATAGGGAGGGCACTGTGGAACAAGGCATGCATGTGCCTCCACACACGTGTGTGCATGACCACAGCAAGGGTAAGGGAGAAACATGGAGCTGGCATGCTCCATGATGGCACCAGTGGCATGATGGGGACACCAACCAAGGCCTGAAGTAAGCCCCCCCATGGGAAGGGTCTGGAGCCTACCACCTGCCAGCCTCAGAAAACCCAGGATAAAATGTAGATTGAAAAAGAAAAATGGTTTATTGGTCCCCAATGTAGCTTTCTAGTTCAAGCCACCAGACTGTCACATTCTCAGCACCCTGGTGTGGTACCCACCACTACAGCTAGACTGTATTGTGAAACTGCCATTTGGGGAAAAGACAAGTACACCCCCAGGTGGGAGGTGGGAAATACTGTGTGGGGCATTATTGTTTATGCCAGTTATTACTGTTGCTGTGATATTTACCCTTTTCCCCATCCCCAAAATAAACATTGTAATTGGTTTATGTTATACATCTGGTATTACTGGTCATTGCAAAGTGTGTTCTGTTGCTGTGTGTGGGGGAAATTATTGTGTTCTCCTGGGGAGTGGTAACCTGCAATTTATCCACAGGAATCCCTTATCACTACCCCAGGTGGAGGCACCATGCCATTTCCTTATCCAGGTATCTTATCTGTCAGTAAATCCAGGCCGGCCCCCTCAAAGTTGTGTGCACTATGGACCCTGAGGGCCCCGGAACAGCCAAGGTAAGTCAAGGAGCTGTTACAATTCCTTTCAGGAACTTGAAGGTCTCTATCATATCACCCTTCTTCCTTCTGGCCTCCAACTAGTACAGTACATGTTCAGTGCCCTAAGCCAGTCTTCACAGAATCTGTCCTGCAGGCCTCATTTTTGTTACTCTATGCTGTACCATCTCCAGCCTGTCCCTGTCTTTCTTCAAGTGAGAGCTCCAGAACTGTTCACAGTACTCCAGGTGTGGCCTTACATGTGGGCTGTAGACAGGTAGTAATGCCTCCTTTCTCCTGGTATCAGATCTCCTCCCAATACATCCCAGCATCCTGCTTTCCTTGCTGTAGGCCATGTTACATTGGCTAAATTGTTTTGGAGTCACTTTTGATGACTCCTAAATCCCTTTCCTCTATGGTGGTGTCCAGCTTAAAACCTCCTGCGGTTTCAGTTCCCACTGTGATCGAGAGGAGGGGTTACCAGAAGCTGCTGCAGTTTGCTGACAACACACTAAATTGGAAAAAGTAATTAAATGTGGCAAAGAGAGAGGATGCAGTGCAGAGTGATATGCACACATTTGGCGTGTGAGGTGAGAATTGGGGTCTATGATTCAATGTGGGGAAGTGCAAGGTACTACAATGAGAGGCAGGGCATCTGTGCCACATATACATTCTATGGGGTACAACAGTCGACAACAAAACCAAGAAGAAGGATCTAGGGGTAAAATACTAAAGCTAATCAGACAGTATGCTGCTATAGTCAAGACAGCAAATGCAATGTTGGGATGCATTCCAAGGGGATTGTGTTACTATGTATTAAGGGAGAGGAGGTTTCTCCATTAATTTTAACAACCTGTAGTTTGCTGACTGGTCAGATTTGAACCAGGAACAGAAAACAAGAGGTACACTCCTAATGCTGATAATTTTCCAGTCCAAACTGTAATAATACACACACACAAAAAGTCATATTGCTAGATTTATGAGACCACCACAACATCCCAAATGTGCTGGTTTATACAGGTCTCCCTGACAAAACTCTGCTTAGAGTGAAGTGCTGGGGTTTTGGGTGATGCCAGATGTTCTGGCTCTTGCATTAACATGTATGCCTCACTTAAAATGTACCTTTTTAGGCTCTTTGCCCTGTATATACAGTACCTGCACTTTTGGGATGTTGCAGTAATCTAATCTCAGAGTGGATTTTCCCGTCTACACTGAAAAATGTATTGGAGAAGCCCCTCTTGAAAAATCCATCTTTGGACCCAGACATCTTACTGGATTACTGACCTATCTCTAACCTGCCTTTTTTAGGCAAGATTCTTTAGAAGGTGGCTGCATTGCAACTTCAGGCACTCCTCACAGCCTTTGACATTTATGAGCCTCTCCAGTCTGGGTTTAGGTTAAAGCATAGCACAGAGACTGCTTCTGTCACAAGGCATAATGATCTGCTCAAGGTGAAGGATAGAAGAGAGCAGTCATTTCTTGTTCTCTTCGATCTCTCCTCCGCATTTGACACCGTAGACCATGGGCTTTTATTGGACCATCTCAGGGAGTATGTGGGACTCACTGGCAAAGTCATCTTTTGGTTTGAGACCTACCTCACAGGCAGGGCAGAAAGGGTAGTGATGGGAATTTTTTTCCTCGCTTCTAAAGGACCTACACTGTGGCATACCCATGGGTTGGTGCTTTTGCCTATGTTGGTGGTGTAAATGCTACCCCTGGGCAGGATCATTAGCTAGTATGGAGTTGGTTATCATTGCTATGCAGAGAATACTCCACTCTATCTGTCTTTTGTACTCAAGACACATAGCACCGTGGCTGTGCTCAATCAGTGTTTGACTGAGATCCAGGCCTGGATGTCATTGAGCTGGCTGAGACTCAACATGGACAAAACTGAAGTACTGGAGATTGAGTCAGTTGAATGGGGGGAACAGCAGCTGCTGACAGGGAGATGGGGCTTCAGCTGGCACTGCTAGGCTTTTGGCTGCTGCGAAGGTGAAGAATCTGGGTCTCATTCTGGATGAGGGACTGACATTTGAGGCTGAGTTGTCAGCAATTGTCCAGAATGGCTTTTACTCTCTGAGGAACATCAGCCAGATGCGAACTCTTATCCTCACAGAGGACTTGCCATCAGTGGTGCATGCTTTTGTGATCTCACGGTTGGATGACTGTAATGCTCTTTACCTTGGGGTCAGTGGAGGTGTGCTGTGGCACATGTAGTTGGTGCAGAATGCAGCTGTCAGATTGTTGACTGACCTTCTGAAGTCGAGTCATATCTCCCTGGCACTGCATGGGTTGCCAGTTAAGTGGCATATCTTCTATAAAGTTGGATTGCTAACTTGTAAGGCCCTACACAGACTGCACCCGGATTATATGTGTGATCTCATGCACCTGTACATGCTTATGTATCGCCCCTACTTTACTGAGGAAGAGCTCCTAGTTGTCCCCAGGGCTAGGCTTAAGACTTCAGGGGACTGGTCCTTTGTGGTTGCAGGTGTGGGTCTTTGGAATTCATTACTAAGTGCCCTGAGAGAGGCCTCCTTAATAGAGTCCTTTAAAGGGAGATCAAAACATATTTATTTGCACAGACATGTGGGGAGTGAGAGTCCCTATTGAGTCTATAGATAAATATCTGAGATATGTATTACGTTTTAGCTGGTTATAAGTTTTATAATCAGATGTTATTTATTGATATTATTTATTTAGCATTGTATATATTTTATGATTCATTGCTATGTCTGTTTTATTGTACTGGTGCCCTGAGCTGCCAGGGATGTGCCCCATAAACAAATAAAATATACTACTACTACTAATAATAATAATAATAATAAATAAATATGGCAACTGAGCTTTGTCTCATGTGTGTATTACTGCATTTTGGACTAGCAAATTATCAGCATGAAGAGTACACCTCTTGTTTTATGTTTCTGGATTTGGGAGTAAGCCATCCTGTGAAGTGTACCCAGTCATGGTACTGCAATTGTGATTCGATTTGATTTCTGTTTTTCCAAGATTTTAACCAGGGCAGTGCTTTCTGTGACATTCTCAGCTGAAGTTACTTACAAAGAGGGAGCTGTGATTTATGGTACTGAATTTCTTCATTAAGTCAATAATGATGACTACTGTTTGAAAGCCAAGGTTAAAGGAGGTTGTTCAGTACTTCCACATCTTTAATAGGGTGGTGCAGGTAGAGAGAGAGAGAGTTATTTGGATGGAAGCCCACATCAACTGAGTGAGTAGTTTTGGAAGATGTGGTCCTTCAGCTGCTTATGCAACAGCTTTTTAGCAAGATGTCTACTGGTTCAGGAAGATGATTGGCTGAAATCACAGAAGTGATTTGATTGCCATTCAAACTGGAATAGCAAGAAGTCCTCCAAGTCAGGGATCATTCTATTGTAAGTCTTTAGATGCCACAACCGGGCAAAAGCCTGTTTTCAAGATTCTGTTTTTACAAACATGACAATTGTATCTCTTTTTACCAGAAACTGAGCTGTTTTCAGTTCTTTTCCCGTGCACACTGTAGAGAGGAGTATGTTAAGGGATCAGAAATACCAACTTGACCCAGTTTTTTTGTTATTCGCTTACCATTCACTTCTTTCTCTCTCTGCAGAGACTGAAGAAATTGCCATTTGACTCAATCATATTTGTCTTTGTGTGACTAGGTTTGTGGCGGCCATGTGAGCTGGTTCACCTATGGAGGTGCGACATGAATCTGGTCACCGTAAATTAGAATGCCATAGATACATAGACAGTGTCGGCAGATAAGGGCCTATGGCCCACCCAATCTGCCCATTTGAGCTTGTAAGTTCACTTTATGTTTTTCTAGACGTCTGTTGCCCCTTACCCCTGACCTTCAGAATTCCTTCATGTCTATCCCATGCATTCTTAAATCCCGTGATTGTTTCTGCCCCCACCACTTCCTCTGGCAGGGTGTTCCACTTGTCCACTACCCGTTCTGTGAAGAAATTCTTCCTCACGTTTCCTCTGAATCTTCCTCCCTCCAACTTCATCCCATGCCTTCTAGTCCTGGAACATCTTTTTCGCTTAAAAATAGTGTATTCCTGCACCCTGTTCCTCCCTGTAAGATACTTGTATGTCTCTATCATATCCCCTCTCTCCCTCAGAAACATGTTGGCCCCACATTCCACCGCAACACATCTATGCCACCAATGGACAGCAGTGGAGAAGAATTAGTTTCAACCCCTGCACACCCCAACACTAATTATAATCACCTCTGGGTCCAGGCATAAGTGAAAGGGAGAAGAACAGTGTGGACAGCGAAAGTGCTGTAAGTGCAAGGTGCTGTGAAATCCAGAACACCCCTGTCATTCACGACCTCTTCCCATCCCCCTAATAGCGAAGCCACCTAACAGTATACTTGTGAGCTTAGTGAGGAAGAGAACACACTCCCACCACCACTCCCAGCAATGTCATGGCTCTAGGAGCACACAGAAATTAGTTTACCATTTACCAATAATCATAGACTGGCCTACGTGTTGTTATATTGATTCTGAGAAACATTTTTCCAGTCTCATCATTTTTAGCAGCCCACAGACACAAGTGATCCTGAGCACCTCAACAAGGCTGCATGTAGAAATCTTGGGCTTGAAGAGATATGAGGCATTCTTCAAATGAACTGGATGGCAGAGTCTGGATCTGCTTCATGTACTGGAAGAACATGAAAAGAAAAGTTCTCTTGACTTGACCAAGAGTAGAAATAGATAAGATAAATAGCTGTCTACCATTTTATGCCACAAGAACCTGCTGTCCCCCAAATTCTGTGAACTCCTCTGTAGTTATTAATTACTTGTTTAACCAGGATAAAATAAACAAAAACTGAGATAAAATATATTAGCATAGAGCAACTAGATCAATAAGATGGAAAGAGGCTGACATAGTCAGGCCAATAAGATGAGATGGTCTTGGAGCAGCAAACCAGCAAGATGGCAAGAGGCCTGATCAGCCAGAGCAATGAGTTAGAGAGTGGCCTGAGAAGCAAGGCCAATGTGAATAAGAAAGGCCAAGGAAGGCCCCGAAGTAGCCAGATCAATGAGATGGAGTGAGGCCGGAGCAGCAAGAACAATGAGATCTGAGACCTTTCCGCCCCAACTATGGGCCACTTCAATGGATTTTAATTCCCATCCCCTTTTGCCTCTTTCTCTTAACTTTTTACTCTGTACATCTGGGAAATATGCATGTATACTGGGGGGTGGCGGTGGGGGACCTGTTTTAGACTTTATTGTTTTCAGACTACTAGTATCTGTATCATTGTATGCCTGCTATTTACCATTTGTAACTCTGTTTAATGTTTTCATTGTATTGTTTCACTGTTACAGCTGTTTCTCATGTTTGTATTGTTATGCTATCAGTGCCATCTATATGGCCTGGGTCATGCCTGAAAATGGTCCCTCTGATCAGTGCACTTACCTGGTAAACACATTTATTTATTTACTGAAACATTTCACCAGGAAAGGCTCACTGAACAATTACAATTGATTGTCTCATGCAGCATCCTGGGGGAAGGGGATATAGAGGAGTACGAATCCAACAACATGCATTTGTCATTTTATTTTAACAGGCAAGACATGAAGCAAAAACCTACACAGCATGGATATTCATGGGACAGACAAAGATGGCAAAGACATGAATAAATAAATAAAATAAATAAGATGAAGAAAGGCATGAAACAACCAGACCAATGAGAAAGAGAGTAACCTGAACAGCCAGACCAATGAGATTGAGAGAGGTTTGGAGCAGCCAGACCAATAAGAAGCTAAGATACCTGAACATCCAGACCATTGAGAAGTAGAGAGACCTGAACAGCCCAACAGTTGATATGGAAAGAGGCTGAACAGCCAGATTAGTGAGAGGAAGAGATGCCCAAACATCTGAACAAATGTTATGGGGAAAAGCTTGAATATCCAGACCAATGTGAAAGCAGAACAGCTTGGAACAGTCAGATCAGCGAAATGGAGAGAGGCCTGAGCAGCAAGAACAATGGGATGGCCAGAGCAAATCTTGGGAGATAACTTGTTTTATTAAATGGGTACAACATTTCCTAAAACCTGATTGGCTGAAACACTTATCCAGCCATGTCCTTTTTAGGATGTAACTTTGCAACCGACACTACTTATGCCAACCTGACCCCACAACAAAAAGGTATTACTGTGCCACCCTCAGCAAAACAGTTGTGCCACCCTAGAATTCACAGACGAGTGGATTTCCCTTGTAGTTTACAAGCTGCATTGTGGTGGCACCCACACTGCTCACTAGATGGAAACTTTTTTATGCCTTTGTCACATAAACTTCTGACGAGGCAAATTTACAGGTTTAAAACACACCTTGGTGTGATATTTACTTTTCAAAAGTTCAAAAAATAATAATGAAAACAAAAAAATTGCAAAGAAAATCACTGCTTAACATCAGTAGTTTCTCACACAATACAGTCCTGGATTCTAGAGCCCCTAAGACCCTTCTCATCTGCATTCAACAGCTTGTCTGTAGTAGCACCTCTCTCCTTCACTCTCAAGACTGAACTCTACTAGACTGAACTGAAGTGAACTCAGTGCAAAGGCTTTTATATCTTTTGGTAGGGTCACCTGACTGAGCCCTTACATGTCTGGACATGTTTTAAAACCAAGGGGGGAAGGGGATTGTGTCAGGGGATTTCCAGGTTCATTGAAGGTACAGTGTATATATCCACAGATATTGACTTTCTATATCTCTGATCCACAGTGACTAAGCTCTTTTATACATAGAACCTTATACAGTAACAGGTTTATAGTGTGAATTTGTGAAAATACCTTAAGGATTTCTAATAACTGTATTAATCATGAAATTATTATTGTTTTATCTGGCTTCTGAGTACTTTTTTCTTTAAAAAGGTTTTATTAATTGTATTCATTCCTGCTATCTCAAATAGCCTCCATGCTATCTTTGGCAGACAGAAATCTTGCTTTTAGAGCAAGAAGCAGCTGACTTCGAAACTAGAACTTTTTTTACTAATAGAACACTTCTATTTCAGCAGAAGTCAGTGCCTGTTGGGATTAAGAAAACAGATACTTTATTAGAAGTTGGGGGTCTCATTTAGGGTAAAAAAAGAAAGCCAGTGTGTTTTTCTGTGTTAGGGAAAGGGAGTTTGTTAAGTCAGAAGGGGAGAAGTTAATTGGGGGTGTGGCTTAGGAGTACAAAAGCAGATGTCTTTAATTATAGTTCCTTAGTGCTAGCTTTGGCAGACAGAAATCTTGCTTTTATAGCAAGGAGTAGCTGACTAGAAAACTAGAAATTTTTTTACTAATAGCACACTTCAATCTCAGCAGGAGTCAGTGCCTGTTGGGATTATGAAAACAGATACTTTATTAGAAGCGGGGGGTCTCGTTTAGGGTTAAAAAAGAATGTCAGTGTGTTTTTCTGTTAGGGAAAGGGAGTTTGTTAAGTCAGGAGAAGTTAATTGGTGGTATGGCTTAGGAGTTTAGGAGTACAAAAGCAGAGGTCTCCAATTACAGTTCCCTAGTGCTAGCTTTGGCAGCCAGACATCTTGCTTTTAGAGCAAGGAGCAGCTGACTACAAAACTAGAACTTTTTTTTACTAATAGAACACTTCTATCTCAGCAGGAGGCAGTGCCTGTTGGGATTAAGAAAACAGATACTTCATTTGAAGAGGGGGTCTCATTTAGGGTAAAAAAGTCAGTGTGTTTTTCTGTGTTAGGGAAAGGGCATTTGTTAAATCAGGAGGGGAGAAGTTAATTGGTGGTGCGGCTTAGGAGCGTAGGATTACAAAAGCAGGTGTCTCCAATTACAGTTCCTTAGTGCTAGTTTTGGCAGACAGAAGTCCTGCTTTTAGAGCAAGGAGCAGCTGACTATGAAACTAGAACTTTTTTTACTAATAGAACACTTCTATCTCAGCAGGAGTCAGTGCCTGTTGGGATTAAGAAAACAGATACTTTATTAGAAGTTGGGAGTCTCATTTAGGGTAAAAAAAAGAAAGTCAATGTGTTTTTCTGTGTTAGGGAAAGGGAGTTTGTTAAATCAGGATCGGAGAAGTTAATTGAGGGTGTGGCTTAGGAGCGTAGGATTACAAAAGCAGGTGTCTCCAATTACAGTTCCTTAGTGCTAGTTTTGGCAGACAGAAGTCCTGCTTTTAGAGCAAGGAGCAGCTGACTATGAAACTAGAACTTTTTTTACTAATAGAACACTTCTATCTCAGCAGGAGTCAGTGCCTGTTGGGATTAAGAAAACAGATACTTTATTAGAAGTTGGGAGTCTCATTTAGGGTAAAAAAAAGAAAGTCAATGTGTTTTTCTGTGTTAGGGAAAGGGAGTTTGTTAAATCAGGATCGGAGAAGTTAATTGAGGGTGTGGCTTAGGAGCTTAGGAGAACAAAAGCAGGTATCTCCAATTACAGTTCCCTAGTACTAGCTTTGGCAGCCAGAAATCTTGCTTTTAGAGCAAGGAGCAGCTGACTACAAAACTAGAACTTTTTTATTAATTGCCCTCCTTCCTTCCCCTCCAGTCTCCCACCCTTAGCCAGTTCTACTTTTATAGGCACTGGATTTGACTCACAACAGGAACTTGCTGTTTGGCAGTAGGAAGGGAAGGATCACTGAGACACATAGATTTCATCATCCTTGAAGGAAAATAGTAGCTCTCCCTCTCCCCCTAGTTGCAGGAGGTCTGACTGTGAGCAAGGAAGAAGGAGACTTCAGAAGAATACAAGAAGTTCCTGTCCCAGATCAGGAAGGACAAGAGCTGTAAGGGCACATAGGCAGTAGGAGGGGGAAAAAAAAACAGGGAGGAGAGAGTAAGCATACAAAGCAAGAGGAGAGGGGCCACAAAATAAGACATGATGAGAGTGGTGCAGTGCAATGGCTGTAGGGTGGCAGTCTTCCGGGAAACATTCTGGAGGCTGCGATACTGCCCTATTTGTAGGCACATCTCTGGTCAGAGGGAGGAGGTTGCTTGCCTCCAGACTGACTTGGCTAGGATTCATGAAACCTCCTCCCTCCCCCAGGGACCACCAGGGCCACTGTCGCTACCTCAGAGGTTGCCAAGAAAGAGGAGTGGTTGGACCAAGGTGGGCTCAGGGAGGGAAAGGGTGGTGGAACAGAGGTGCATTCCTCCAGTTGTACCTCTCCACAATTCATACGCTGTTCTGGTGGAGAGTGGTTCCTTTACTGAGGCACCTGCAGTGGAGACCAAGGAGGATGCTGGGAACCTCCACAAATGAGACCCACAGGAGGGTGGCATGGGATCCCACAGGGGAAGGAAACAACTCCTGGTGGGGGATTCAATCATTAGGGGGTAGAACTGGGGGAGGAAGGGGAGAGGAGGTAAGGTGCCTACCTGGTGCCACAGCTTGGAGGGACAGGGAGTGAATCCTCTGGATCGCGGGATCAGCTGCATGAGGGAGGGATCTGGATGTCATTGTCCACCTAGGGACAAATGACCTGGCTGGGAATGGGGTCAGAGCAGTGCAAGAGGGGTTTGAAGAGTTGGGGAGGGGCCTTAGACAAGTAGCACATACGGTAACCTTCTCTGAGGTGCTGCCTGTCTATGGCAAGTGTGATGCTAGGGTACTCCACACCATGGGATTCAATGAATGGTTGAAAAACTGGTGCAGAGCTCAGGGTTTTGGCTTCATTGGGGACTGGGGGTCCACCTGGAGGGATGCAGGCCTATATTGGCGTGATGGTCTGTATCTGTCCGGGAGGGGAACCAGGATCCTAGGTGATAGGTTTAAATGCTTCATTGGCAAGCATTTAAATTAGCCAAGGGGGGGAGGCACTAAAAAGGAGCAGGGAAAACCCAGCCTTCCCCCACAAAATACAGTAGTTGGAGAGGTAAACACCAAGGTAGAGAAGTCAAAAGGGAGCAGGACTGGGGTAAATGCAGAAAAAAGGTAGTAAGGAGAGGGATGGGGCTAAAAGGGGTAAGGCCATCAAAAAATGGAGGGTGATGAGTACCAATGCATGTAGTCTGTGTAACAAGCTCCCTGAACTAGTGGCCTTGATAGAAGAGGGACACCTGGATATTGTGGCAGTCACAGAAACATGGTACACTGAGAACCATGAATGGGATGTCAACATACTAGGGTACACAAGCTACAGGAGGGACAGGGAGGGTAAAAGAGGAGGAGGAATAGCTCTCTATGTAAGGGAAGGGATCAAAGCAATGGAACTAAAGGATAAACAGGGAGTAGAGGAGGCACTGTGGGTCACCCTGGAGACAGGATATGGCACCATAATCTGCACGGGGGCTGTATACAGACCCCCATCTCAGGGGGAGGCAATGGACAAGGAAATGATAGAAGGCATCCTTAGAATGACAGAGAAAGGGGAGATATTGTTGATGGGGGACCTGAATATGCCAGATGTTAACTGGAGCACCTTTGCTGCAGCCACATCCAAGAGCAGGGTTATTCTCAATGCCCTACAAGGGGCATGCTTCAGACAGCTAGTGGTGGAACCCACTCGGAAGGGAGCAATCTTAGACCTGGTACTGTCCAATGGGGATAGAGAAAGGATCTCGGATTTAGAAGTGGGTAGCCATCTGGGAAGAAGTGACCACCAAACAGTGTGGTTCATGATAAACACAGCCATAGAGTCAAGCCATACAAAAGCAAGAGTACTGGACTTTAGGAGGGCTGACTTTGGGAAAATGGGAGAGTGCCTCAGAAAAGCACTGGCAAATGGGCAAGAAGGAGTGGTGGAGGAACAATGGGGAAAAATCAAAAGAGCTACCACAGAGGCAACAAGCTTCTGTGTGAAGCAAATCAACAAAGCAAAATGAAAGAAAACATCACTATGGTTCTCAAAAGAGGTGGCAGGGAAGATTAAGGAGAAAAAGGTAGCATTCAGGAAGTATAAGGAAACACAGAAGGAGCAGGACAGAGAACTGTACCAGTCAAAGCAGAAGGAAGCGGGAAGGCAGTCAGATAAGCAAAGGCCCAAACTGAGGAAAACATAGCCAACTCAGTTAAGAAGGGGGATACAACTTTTATAGGTACATTAGGGAGTGAAGAAGGACCAAGGGAGGGATAGTGAGGCTTAATAAAGGGAAGGGAGAGTGGGCAGAGGGGCACAGTGAAAACCGAGGGATACTGAAAGAATACTTCTGCTCAGTATTTACAAAAGAAGAGGAGGGGGAGGTACCTAAATCAAAGAATAGAAGCACTCTGGATAGAGAGGTTGATACCAGTCCATTCACAGAAGAAAGGGTTCTGAAAGAACTCTTAAAACTGAAGGTGGACAAAGCAATGGGGCCTGATGGGACTCACCCAAGAATTCTAAAAGAACTAAGGGTAGAACTAGTGACACCACTAACTACCCTTTTTAACAAATCATGGGGGGATGGTGTGGTACCTGAGGACTGGAGGAGGGCGGATGTGATTCCCCTTCACAAAAGTGGGAGCAAGACAGAAGCCGGAAACTACAGACCTGTTAGTTTGACCTCAGTGGTAGGGAAACTGATGGAATCACTTCTGAAAGGAAGAATTGAATTCCTAGAGGCCAGTGGGGCACAGGACCCAAGGCAGCATGGATTCACAGCAGGAAGGTCATGTCAGAAGAATCTAATAGATTTCTTTGACTGGATGACCAAAGTAGTAGACCATGGAAGGGGTGTGGACATGGCCTACCTAGACTTTAGCAAGGCATTTGACACAGTCCTGCACAAAATATTAATATACAAGTTAGCTAGTCTTGGAGTGGGTCCCAAAGTGGTAGCCTGGGTAAAAAATTGGCTGGACAACAGGATGCAGAGGGTAACAGTAAACAGAGTTCACTCTGAAGAAAGGGGGGTTACTAGTGGGGTACCGCAGGGTTCAGTACAGTGACTGGTCCTCTTTGATGCCTTTATAAGTGACATTGCAGAGGGACTGGAAGGAAAAGTATGTCTCTTTGCAGACAACACAAAGATCTGCAACAGGGTCGATACAGAAGGTGGGGTGGAAAGGATGCAAAGGGACTTGGCAAAGTTGGAGAAATGGTCAAATGTATGGCAGCTTAGATTCAATGCAAAGAAGTGCAAAGTAATGCACCTGGGAAACAAAAACCAAGGGGAAGAGTACACAGTGGGGGGTGAGATACTAACAACAACAAAAATGGAAAGGGACCTGGGAGTAGTTATATCAAATGACCTTAAGGAAGACAAGCAATGTGAGAAGACAGCAGGGAGGGCTGGCAGGATACTGGATGCATAGGGAGAGGCATCACCAGTAGAAAACAGGAAGTTGTTATCCCTCTGTACAGACAGTTGGTGAGACCCCATCTGGAGTACTGCATGCAGTTCTGGAGACCCCATCTCCGCAAGGACATAGATAGAATGGAGGCTGTCCAGAGGAGGGCAATTAAAATGGTGCAGGGTTTGCACCAGAAGACATACAAAGAGAGATTAAAGGAGTTTAATATGTATACCCTCAAGGAGAGGAGGGAGAGGGGGGACATGAAACTTTCAAGTACCTCAAGGGAATCAACAGTGTCCAAGAGGGTAGCATCTTTCAGAAAAAGAGATGTACAAGAACAAAGGGACACAATTTGGAAATAGAGGGAGGGATGGCTCAGAGACAACGTGAGGAAGTATTTTTTCATGGAGAGAGTTGTGGATGAATGGACCAGCCTTCCTGAGGAGGTAGTGGAGTCAAAAACAGTGGGGGAATTCAAGAATGCATGGGACAGATATAAGGCAATTCTAGAGGGGGTAGGAGGAAGTAGGCTGTCGGTTAACTAGTATCTGGAGCTTATCCATTAGGTAGGGAAATGGGCAGACTAGGTGGGCCGAGCGGTCCTTAACTGCCATTAAATTCTATGTTTCTATGCTTTTTTGCACACAAAATGCACTTATGCACTTTACTCAGCACCTTTTCGGGTGTTTGGCACCATTCCACCAACTGGATGGAAATGGAAAAAGAATGAAAGGAGAGAACTAGTAGCAAGTTTAGTAGGGACAGTAAAGAGCTACGCTAGGTGGCCAACCTAGGGTAGGGGGGAAAAAGAAGAAAAGCAAAGAGAAAAGCATTAACTGTTGTGCACAGACGTTTTGGTAGCTAGAAAATAAGAGATAGAAAAGTTGTCCATCAGTCACAGCCGAGGGTGTAGCCTGACTCTGCCACACACCTCCCTCCTTAAGAAAAATACAGTTTTCAAAACTATACTGTTTTTTCAAGAACCCCCTCTCAGTCATAAATATTCTACCAAAACAGTAGAATGGAGATTGGTTGAAATGTTCTCTCACCCACTATCAGAGCTTCACCCCAGGGTCCCTTAATTCAGCTATTTTTAGTATTGTCCACCATACAAACTTATTGCAATATGACAATACTTTCAAAACATTACCCTGGGGCTGTCATACAGTTCAGCACAGTACCCATCTGTGCTCTCAGAGGACTTCAGTCTGTAGTTACAGTCTACCCCGTAACTATTTCGCTCTGGTTATTACAACTCAGACATGTCATATGTAATATCAGGCACCCATCAATAGGCATTGTTTCAGCACCCATCACTTGGCATCTTTTCAGAACCCATCATTTGGCATAGTGTAAAAACCCTGTCATACCTTCATCAGTACATTTAAAAAGAGGAAGCAATACACAGCAGTTTTATGCTTACTTCCAGCTTTCTCCATACCCATCACTTGGCATCGTTTCAGCCCTGTGCACCCACTATCGTACCTTCATCAGTACATTTAAAAAGAGGAAGTAATACACAGCAGTGTTATACTGACTTCGAGCTTCCTCCATCTAGCTATCAGGGCAGTCGTACAGACCAATACCACAACTTTCTCTGGGTCAAGTTGTACCCAGCTCTAACCCCATTCTAACACATTGTTTCCACTCAGGGGTCCAATCATAGGTTCCACCCCATACCTAGATCCTCCATGACCCTAGGGTCCTCATTTTATATCGTACAGTATAGAAATTTCTTTTATGTTATATGTTTTTTGTAATCATTTCATACATTTCATTTATACATTTCCCTTTCATATATTTTCTGGTAGACAAGGAACCTTCTCATGATAAACATCAGCCAGCCAGTTCCTAACTCCTAAAACCTTTGGGTTTCCTTTCAACCCTTATTTGTAACATACCAGGGGTTTCCTTTCAACCTTTACACCATTTTGGTACCCTCAACTGACTGTACTCAGCACCAGCCTTAATGCTATATTCATTTTAAACATTACATGTTTCATACATTTCATATTATATCACAGGGGGTTCAAAACATGGGAAAGTCCATTCAGCCACCATGGTGTCTTCCATGTTGCTTGTAGTCTTCACCCCAGTATACAAATGTCCTGAAACAGTCTTACCTGGGGCCTTCATCTCATTGTCCTCCAAGTAGCAGCAGCCCAGAAAAATGGGCAACAACGGGATTTCAAAAGTGACTGGCAACAAAGGTTCCATCAGGGAGTCCTTCTCCTCTAGAAACCATGGATCCTGGTCCTCTGCCTCTGCCATGAAATCCTCCGGTTGGAAACCCTCCATCAGAACCTGGCAGCGGTGTTCCGCCTCACTCTGCTGCTGGTCCACCTCCGTGTTCCATCAAACTCCAATCTGGTTAGTAATTCCCCTCCAGTCCTCCTCACCTGGGCTCTGGTATGCACACCGGGAAGCCCCTCCTCCTTGAACAGATCCTTGGCATCAACGAGATCCTGGAGGTACGCCAACCTGCTCTTTGCTCCCTATGTCTGGACACCAGGGCTGGTATCTGGGTACTGGTCTCCTCCTTGTTTCTCTGGACAAGCAGTACTATCCCACCTCTAACACCAAGTTTGTCACAGCATGAGAGAATAAACTTCAGACAAGGCAGATTTACAGGTTCAAAACACACCTTGGTGTGATATTTATTTTTCAAAAGTTCAAAAAATTATAAATGAAAACAAAAAAATTGCAAAAAAAATCACTACTTAACATCTGTAGTTTCTCGCACAATACAGTCCTGGATTCTAGAGCTCTTAAGACCCTTCTCATCTGCATTCAACAGCTTGTCTGCAGTAGCACCTCTCTCCTTCACTCTCAAGACTGAACTCTACTAGACTGAACTGAAGTGAACTCAGTGCAAAGGCTTTTATATATTTTGGTAGGATCACCTGACTGAGCCCTTACATGTCTGGACGTGTTTCAAAACCAACGGGGGAGGGGATTGTGTCAGGGGATTTTCTGGTTCAGTTAAAGGTACAGTGTATATATCCACAGGTATTGACTTTCTATATCTCTGATCCACAGTGACTAAGCTCTTTTATACATAGAACCTTATACAATAACAAGTTTATAGTGTGAATTTGTGAAAATACCTTAAGGAATTCTTATAACTGTATTAATCATGACATTTTTATTGTTTTATATGGCTTCTGAGTCCTTTTTTCTTTGAAACGGTTTTATTATTTGTATTCATTCCTGCTATCTCAAATATCTTTCATACTTTTTTGTACATAAAATGCACTTATGCACTTTACATAACACCTCTCCAGGTGTTTTGCACCATTCCAGGGACTGGGTGGATGGAAATGAAAAAGAATGAAAGGAGAGAACTAGTAGGAAGTTTAGTAGGGACAGTAAAGAGCTACGCTAGGTGGCCAACCTAGGGTAGGAGGAAAAGAAGAAAAGCAAAGAGAAAAGCGTTAACTGTTGTGCGTAGACGTTTTGGTAGCTAGGAAATAAGGAGATAGAAAAGTGGTCCATCAGTCACAGCCGAGGGTGTAGCCTAACTCTGCCACAGCCTTTTCCCTTGATTTAAAAAATAAAAATCTCACTTCTGCTACTTCTCTATAGAAAGCTACTCCCAATCCAGTAATCACTGTGTGGGTCACCATGGCGTGACATTCAAAGGTTAACAGAAACCCGCTCCTCCGTCAATGAACCAGATGGTATGAGATGTAAGATCTAACAGCCAGGTTTACCTCTGTTTTCAAAACAGAGCAATTGGCATTGCTCATACAGCAGCACTAACTTCGGGGAAGAGGTAGTAAGGAAAACTGCTATGACAGCCGATATGAGACACGCTTGCTTCTGCTTGTTCTCGGTGAAATCGGCTGCACACTCCATCAGTCATCACAAAGAAGTGAGAAAGTAAGAAATGTAAAAAAATAAAATTAAAAAAACACAGTAAAATAACCATATTGGGCAGGGTTTTGTGTGTGTGGGGGGGGGGGGCGGTGGCAAACATGCTCCTGTTCAGAATGTCACTAAAACTGAGAACACCCCCACAAAAACAAAAAAAAATAATAATAATGAATGGAAACCACACTGTATAGTGTTTGCAGTATTAGCGTGTGTGTCGGGGAAGGGGTTGGACAGACAGACAACACTACCCTCTAGTGACTTTCTCCATTGCAATACGACAAAGACTACTTTTTGTTATTTTCTATTGATATTTATTTATTTATTGAAAAGTTTTACCAGAAAAGCATACTGAGCAGATTATTGCTCTATTCCAGATTCCTGGGGGACAGGAATAGGGATAGACACATCGTAAATATCATATAATAACATCATATACAGAGATCAGAGCTAATTACAGTGTACAGAGACCTTGGATTATATACAGAGCACAGGCGTGAATCACAGAACAGTAATATTCACATAGTATTTATACATAACAGTAATATTCACATAGTATTTATAAGCAGACACAAACATACAGACCTGACAAATCCTACAGGCAATGCAGAGGCTATGCCAAGGTATAAGAGCTAATAAGGGCACAGGAGCAGGTGGGGGAGAAGTGAGCTTTTAGAAGAAAGTTTAGGTGCCTACCAGGGGATGCATTCCATATGGTCACAGGGAGGCAATGCCATAATTTAGGTGATATCTGAAAGCTGACTGGCCTACCGTGGTGGTCACTAGAGAAACAGACAGTAAACGAGGGTCATTTTTTTCTGAGGGGTAACTCCTTTGAGGCAGGGGCTGATAGTGCAGAGGTGAGATATGGGGGGAGGACTGGGCTACGAATTTAGCTGTTAGACTAATGCAGTGAGAGTGCTGCCAGTCTTGAAACGATGGCAGGCCTAGTGACCGGTAGAGGGTGCAACGATGCATGGAGTAAGGGCAGTCGAGGGAGAAATGACAGAAGGAGTGAAAGAGGGTGTCCAGTCTGGCTAGGGTGGACTTTGGGGCCACACAGTAGACTACATCCCCATAGTCGAAGATAAGGAGTATCATTTTCTGCACAGTTGCCTGGTGGGCAGGCAGGGGGATGCATCTGCAATTGTGGTACAAGGCACCCAGCTTGGGATGGAGCTTTTTGTGGACTGCATTGATATGCATAGAAAAATCGAAATGCTGGTCAAGCCAGACTCCAAGATATCTAAAAGAGGAGCAATCCTCTAGGGAAGTGCCATCCAGGGTGTGGTAGGAGGGGATGAGAGGGAGCCGAGAATGTCTCTGCCTAGTGCCAAAGGTCTTGGAAACAGTTTTCTTGGCATTGAGAAAGAGCTGATTAGAGTGAATCCACAGCCGTAGGTAGATTATTCAGGAAGATGGAGAACAGTAGTGGGACAAGTACTGAGCCTTGGGGTACACTAGAGGTAACAGGGAGGGGGGGAAGAGGTGGAGTTGCCAATTCTGACAGCTTGGGCTCTGCCTACCAAGTATGAGTAGAACCAGCTGGTGGCCTCGCTATTGAGAACAGTGAGAGAGAGCTTGGAGAGGAGGGGGGGTGACAGACAGTGTTGAAGGCTTTTGCCTGGTCGACAAAGATGGCAGAGATAATGTGGCTCTTATCCATACTTGCGTAGATAGAATCAGTGAACCTAAGGAGTGAGGAGGTGATGGAATGGGACTTCCTAAAACCAGACTGTTAAGGTGTGAAAAAATAAGGAGTCTAGAAAAGCGGAGAGTTGAGAGAGGACAAGGTGTTCTTGGAGTTCAGCCAAGATAGGGAGGAGGGATATAGGGCAGTAGTTCCCAGCAATTGAGGGGTCACCACCTTCAGGGAGTGGGATAACAGTGGCATGCTTCCAGTCAGAAGGGATTGATGCAAGAGAGAAGGAGAGGTTATAGAGTGATGCCAGTGGGATGCCAATGGCAGGGGCTAACAAGTAGAGCATTTTGGAGTCAAGACCGGTGAGACACTTGCCTTTAGCAGGATTTAGGGTGAGCAGGGTGTTGTAGAATTCAGCAGGGGAGTCTTGGCAGAAGGCAAAGGAAGGGGCAGCGGGAGGGTCAGGAACAGGGTGTCATGAGGATGGGTGGGGCAGGGGAGTGGACAACAGTGATGTTGTGCAGCTTGTGAAGAAGGCATTGAATTCAGTGGCCACCACGAGAGGGTTGGTGAAAATGGAGTCACCAACGTTTGCAACCAGGGAGGGGGCTGTGAGGGAGGGAGGGGAGAATAATGATATAACCACCTTCCAAAATTTAGCAGGGTGGTTTATGTTGATGTGGAAGGAGTCTTTGAAGTATCTGGCTTTTGCCTGGAGGATTTGCCTTGTGCAGGCATTACGAAGGGCACTATATTTTCGTTGATAGTCAGGTGTGCCGGAGCCCTTGAAAGACTTCCATGCCTGATTACGTGCTCTGAGGAGGGCCATGAGGTCCACTGAAATCCAAGGCAGGTGGGCACCTTACACCCAGGCTTGTCTGAGGGGGGCATAACAATTCCAGACTTCGAAGAACCTGGTTTTGAAGTACTCCAGGGCTGAGTCAATAGAGATGGCCTGGGGGATATAGGACCAGTCCGTGTTCGCCAGGTCATGCAGGAGCGATACAAGGTCATGGGTTTTGTAGGATCTGGTCCGTAGAGTCCTGTGGAGCAGTACCTTGTGCTTGAATACCTTTCTCACTGAGTTGATCATGTGATGATCACTTTGTGAATACAGTAGGAGGCCAGATGTGAGTATACAGTGAGGGTGAGAGGTAACGGATCAGTCCAGAAGAGTGTGGTTCATAGATTTGTGGTTGAAATGTGTGGGCTCTGTGATCTGTTGTGATAGGTTGAGTGCAGCCACCTGGTTGCATAATTTGGTGCTAGTACTGGATAGCCAGTTTTAGTTAAAATCACCAAGAATATGAAGCTTACCCCCCAGAAGCCAAGGATGACAGGTCACCTAAGTGATTTATGATTGATGGCAAGGTAGATTCAGGTGAGCAATAGGAACTGGCAATAAATATTGGGCAAGTGTGAGGGAGGGAGAGTTTGACCAGTAAGGCGTCAATGCTTTGTGTGGGAAAAGATAGTGGGACTGGGATGAACTGGAGCATGGCAACAATGTACATGGCTAGTCCACCTCCTCTTTTGTTACCGGGCTGATCATGACAAAGAAGAGTATAGCCAGGAATAGAGAATTTGGCATCCGTATTGTGGGGTTTCAACCAGGTCTCGGAAATGATCATAATGTCTGGTTTAAGGGAAAGGACAGTAGGTTGCAGGATGGTTAGTTTATGTAGGAGACTGCATATATTTATATGGGCTAGTTTTAGGCCCCTTGGGAGTTGGAGAGGTGGGTCAGGGTTTGGGCCGGGTGTGGAGTTTGGTCCGGGGTTTGGCTCGACGTCGCTGGCTACGAGGATCAGTAATGGAATTAGAAACCTGGCTTTGGATAGGACCCTTGCAGCTTGTAGCATGGTTTAGGTACCAAGAAGGATGGCACTGGGTGCTACATGCTGGGAAGTTAAGGACTGTTAGGCCAACATGGAAGGAGGGTGGGAGGATTGAAGGGCCTGACAGCAGATATGTGAGGTGGGCCATAGGAGGTAACATGGTGAAGAAAGAGGGTGCTAGAGCAGCTGGGGTGCAGAACACCAGGTGGCAGGGTTCCATCTCTGGGCATGAGGATGGTGGGAGGGAAACCAAAGGAGCAAGTAGAGTGATTTCAGCTTTGTAGAGAGGCTGCATTATACGTCTAAAAGAGTGAAAGCGGTGGATTAAGCTAATAGCAGCCACTAGTGGTTTGCGTCAATAATCTACAGATGGAAAAAGCAGTAGATTGGTTTATTCCAGTCATGTGTGCAATTCTATACAATAGGAAGTTTGCCAAGGGTGGTGGTGGGGGCGGTGGAGCAGCCGACACGAAGCGGCGGCAAGGAAAACCAACTCTGACTCAGTCCGCTCCAACAGCCGACCGTACCTGAATATTTTTGTGAGCCAGGTGCTCGGGGGAGGGCAACTTGAGCAGGCCCTCATGACCTCTCCAGGGTGTGGAAGAGCAAAGAAAAGGAGTTATATGCAGGTAAGGAGAGGAGGGGCCGAAATTAAAAATGGCAGGGGAATTAACTGGGGAAGGGAAAAAGTCTGAAATGAGTGCTCCGAATTAAGAATGCTGCATCCAAAATGGAAGTAGGAGTTGAGAGTAGGCATTTAGTTCCCTTCGGAGCACATGGAGTAAAAAGAATCAGACTGCAGGCTGGGGCTAAGCTGTAGTTGAAGAGGCTGTAGCTTAAGGCATACTGTAGTTAATTATGTTAGGCTGCAGATAGAGTTTTGGAATTTTAAAATCACAGAATTTGCACCAATAAAGATGAACTGTGCTAAATTAATTAAGCTGTGCTCAAAAGGACTCTCAAAACACAAAATCTGTAACAATAAGGTTGAAGTTGTAATAAGTTAATTAAAGCTGTATTAAAAATGCATGGTCTTAGCATACAGAAAGATAGAAAGCTAAAGGCTGCTTTTCTACGTATAAACAACGCACTCTGCAACAGCGAGTGTGCAATACTCAAAGAACACATAAAAATGCTTCTAAAAGGCTAGAACTCTGCAATATTGGATTAAAGCACTCAGCAAACTTAGGTATATAGCTGCCATAATCCAGTCAAGTTGGAAGGCCAAAATCTATCAGTATTGCTTCGCCAATTAAGTAGGCACGGAGTATTTGAAATCAGTCCCAGTTTGAAATTGGTGCCGAAAGCAATTCCGACTCAGTCTGCTCCAACAGTCGTCCATACCTGAATATTTTTGTGAGCTGGGTGCTCGTGGGAGGGTGACTCGAATAGGCCCTCATGACCTCTCCAGGCTGAACATTTTTGTGAGCCGGGTGCTTGGGGGAGGGCGACTCGAACAGGCCCTCACGACCTCTCCAGGCTGAATATTTTTGTAAGCTGGGTGCTCGGGGGAGGGCGAATCGAACAGGCCCTCATGACCTCTCCAGGCTGAATAATTTTGTGAGCCAGGTGCTTGGGAGAGGGCGACTCGAACAGGCCCTCACAACTTCTCCTATGATTACATTTTTACTGTATTTATGTACAGTTTTTTATATGCTTTTTTAATTAACTTTTTCACTGGGGACCCATTTTGTAAGTGCAATAAGACACTCCAAGGTGGGGGTTATGGCCTGATAAGAGGACTTCCCAGGTGCTAAAGGCACTCAGCGCAAGTGCCTCGTGCCTCATAATGTACTTGGAGCATGCTCTTATCATGCCATAACCCACACCTCATTGTGTCTTATTGCTTGCAAATTAACTGCTAACACTGTGCTTTAGTGCCTGGCATTACCATGCTTAGTTACTGCACATTTGGTATCAAATATATAGACAATAAATAACACCAAAGTGTGAAGAACAAGCTGATTCTCACACTAGGCAGGTACTGTGACATCATGGAATATGAGAGTGAAGCTCAAGTGTTCCTTTGATGTCCCAGTACCTACAAGGTGTGAGAACTAGCGAGTTCATCACACTTTGGTACTTTATTTTTTATAATGCAAGAATAGTGTTTTTTTTAAGCATATGTAAGCTATAATCTAGCCCAGAGGAGAAGGGGTTGAATTTACAACTCCCATGTTGATGAGCTAGGCCTGAGAATGGACAGGGTTGCTCAGTATGCTGGCAGGGTGAGGGAGGATCAAACGCCCAGTGGTGGCTCTCCTCCTTTGGGAAGGGGAGGCCTCAGCTCCTGCTACAGAGGATGACACCTGACAGAAGTCAGGTGGCTGCACAGTGAGACAGCACACAGAGAGGGTCAGGGCTGGAGCATGACATGCTGGCACACACATCCTGGCGTCCAGCTCGGGGAGAAAAACTCGGAGAAAAAATGGATGGGCTACTACAAGCCAGCACCCCCCGCAGGCTCTTGCATGACTGATACAGCTGGTCAGTCACCACATCGTGGTCCTGTGCAAGTGATGGATAACCATTAAGTCTACAAGAAGGTCTATGACAGGTCTGAAAGGGTGCTTTCAGACAGACCAGGGACAGAATAAAATACTGATTGAAAAAAAAAGATCTGTAAGCGTATTGTCATGTGACTGGGCCAAGGACTGCTGAGTTGCTGGCAATTTCAGTTGGCCACAGCACTGTTTATTAAAATTGAAAGGAACCCCCATTAGCACGCTGCACACATCTTCCGCTCACAGCTGCATTCAGCTGTGTTCTGCACATTCAAAGTTGTTCTCAACATTCCAATCATGCTAATCATGTTTTATAATATACGATAATATATTAGAGGCTGACCTTAAAGGAGTTTTGTCCATTTTAAAAAATGTTGAAAAATATAACATTTAGACACATTTCAGCTCATGTTTCATATATTGTCTGCATTTCTCTTCCCTTTGTTATTCATTACTAGGTTAACTTTTCATGGAGACAGGATTCTTATCCCCTAGAGCCTGTTGAACATCCCAGAGAATGCTCTCCTCCTCCAGAAAAATGTCTGAAAAATAGTTCCCTCTTGTACCTTATTTACCCCGTGAGGTATTTAAAGGTCTCTCTCATACCATCTCCTCTCTTCCAGGCTGTACATACTGAGGTCGCTTTAGTCTTTTCTCATAGGGCTTATAATGTAGACCCTGCACCATTTTAGTTGCCCTCCTCTGGACTGCCTCCACTCTGTCTATGTCCTTACAGAACTGTGGTCTCCCAAACTGGACACAGTACTGTACGTGGGGTTTTACCAGTGATCTACAATATCACCTCCCTCTTTCTGCTGATGATATTCCTCCCTACACACCCCAGCTACCCACTAGCCCTCCCTACTTCCTTATTGAACTACCTGGCCACCTTATTGAACTACCTGGATTATCTCCAGATCTCTTTCCCATTGGTGGTTGTCAGTACCACTCCCCCATTTTGTACTCTGCCCCTGGGTTTCAGGTGCATTATTTTGCACTTTTTTGCATTGAAACCCAGCTGCCATACCCTTGACCACTTCTCGAGTTTTCTCAGGTCTCTGTTCATCATTTCCTCCCCTGGAGTGTCCATCCTATTGCAGATTTTGGTGTCATCTGCAAAAAGACAGACCTTGCCTTGCAGCTCCTTTGCAATGTCACTTGTAAAAACATTAAAGAGAACCAGTCCTAGCACTGATCTGTGAAGCACCCCACTGGTCACCCTCCCTTCCCCGGAGTGAACTCTGTTTACCACCACCCTCTGCTACCTATCCCTCAACCAGTTTCTTACCCAGTTTACCACCTTTGGACCCACTCCTAAGCTACCCAGCTTACTTACTAGTCTCCTATGTGTAATGGTGTTAAAAGCCTTGCTGAAATCTAGGTAGGCATATCCACAGCTCCACCCTGATCTAGTTCCTTGGTCACCAAGTGAAAGAAATCTATCGAATTCATTTAACATGACCTCCCTCCCATGAATCCATGCTGCCTTGGGGCTTGTAACTATCTCTAGCTAGAAACAAGAAAAAAACGAGAAACCAAAAGCAGACTTTTTTGTTAGTGGAGGGATGGGCATTGCCAAAACCAGAAGATGTGAATACTCTAATTTTACAACTCTGAGGGGAAGTTTGTGGAGTGCTGTACAGACTGAATGCAATACTATGGATCACATAGTGATCTATAGGATTGCACTACACTATTTTGTGTGTGTGTGTGTGTGTCTTGTTATTATTCTCAGTGCCTTGTTGCAGTATTGATGAGGAAGCAGACCTCAGGTACTGTACCTTTTCTGTGCTCAGCTCCCCTTTGATCTCCACCTTGCAATATTGATAACAGTCTTATCAATTTCACTTGCTGCTCATTGAGACCATAATTTTTGTTGTAGGGGTCCAGTTTTCACTATCCTCAGGTACTGCCACCATAAATTCTGTGTTATCCGCTGCAATTTCCATTTGACTCTTCGAAGGTGAAGTAATCAGGTAAAAGTGATACTACCAGGAGAATGAACTTAAAGAAGAACATTGGCCACACTGCATCACATTTTCTCCCTCTCACCGACACTTCGGAGGTCACCGCCCAGCTTTAGTGTTTACTGCTTGCTATCTTTCTCTCTCAGCTTGTGGAGGTGAAACTATTACCCAAGTTTTGTCATTTGTTTATGTGATGTCCTTGATGATCTCTGTGGCAACATCGAGAGCATATTAATAAGAGCCAGTTTCATAAACATGACATTGTTTTATAAAAATTAAGCCTCTTTTTTATAAAGCTACTTTTAAGCTTTATAGTAGTGAAGGGTCAGCACTTCTATTTAAAAGGGAAGAGTCAGCACTAAGAGCTCCACACCCACATGTGGGGCTGGTCCCAATTTGCACTTTGTATGCAAAAAAAATTCCAGAAGCCCTAACAGCTGACATCAGAGCAGGGCTGCAGCAGTGGGAGATTCAGTTAGCCTGCTTTTAGAGTTTATATATGTGAGGTCCAGAAATACTGAGCACTGTCTCCTAATAAGTTAAAATTACTTACTTTGTTCCATGATCCAGTTCTTAAATGCATAAATAGATATAAAATCACAGTATACAGATAGCTCCCCTGATAACGCACTTGCCAACAGTTTTGCACTAAATGCGCTTTGTCAATGCAGGTTCTCATGTCTGTGTATCACCCTTTGTTCATGGCTAGTTTACAGTGACAGTGCTATATAGCAAAATGTAAAAACTTAATGGAGCATAAAAAGTCTTAGGCCGATAATATTGACATTTACATTTCCATGTTACTAAAAGACAAATGTAAAACATTGTTTAAAAACAGATGCTCAGTAAATATGAATGGGAAGGAAGGTGTATGGGGGGGGGCTCTCATCTTTTGTTTACTGGTCCCACTGTCCTCTTGCGGCTAAGTACAGTCACAGAGGCCTGTATTTAGCCCTCAGAGAACAGCGAGACCAGAAAACACTTGATTGGAGCTTACAAAAGCTCGATAACATGTATGCTTTGCCTTTGTTATGGATGGAATTCAATGGCAGCCAGAAAGCTGTTGTACTATCATTCTGATGTCAACTTAATGTTGTACCATTCATCTGACATCAGATGAATGGTACAACAGCAATAGGTAAACCATTTCCTATAAAAACAGCAGATAGGCTTTCTGATCCACAGCAAGCATGGTATTCTGTCTTGGGGTTTTGATGAAAGCAATGAATATATTGCAAATATAAATCACGTGATCGTGTATACCCGTTTGTAATGTTGTTATTGTGTATCCTCAAAGAGCAGCTGACGCCTTCAGGATAACCTAAACAAAACATAATATTTAGACACAATTCAGTTTATATTTCACATTAGTTCTGTATTTTTACTCCCCATTATTTATTACTGTGGTAATTTGCATGAAAACAGGATCTCTGCTCCTGAAGAGTTCATCTATTCCTGGTGCTTTCTCCCCACCTGAGATCATAATGCATGGCTTGTGACATCATTGGTTACTCCCATGGCAATAGACTGTGATGTCACAACAGAGGACTATGACATGAAGTAGGGAGTAAGCTATAGAGGCAGATGAACACTAACAGATAAATATCATGTATTTGTGCAAATTCCCTCTGTATCAAAAGATGGGTATGAGAAATCTATAGACTATATTTAAAATGTAAGCTAATTTGTACCTAATTATTATGTTTTTCAAAGTTTTCATTGAGGCATCAGCAGCTCTTTAAGATTTTGTATTATCTCTGTTGTTTTGTATCAGCATTGTTTTCACTGCCCATGTCCACTTTGCAAATGAGTTTCACTCAGTGGTGTTTCACCTGGTAAAATGAATACTGATTGATTGATTGATGACAACTTGCACTTCGCTCTCGTGGTCACTGCTTTCATCAAATCCCCTCAATGGAATCTCATGCTTGTTGTGCATCAGAGTCCATCCACTATTCTAGTTAACATGCACTGCAGTCTATTGAATCTCCCACTGTTGCAGTGCTGTTCTGATGTCAGCTGCAGTGGATTAAAGGATTTGTAGTTACAGAAAATGCTAGCCTAGAAGTAAGCAAACTTTGTTTGCTACAATTTCCTATACTCCAGTAAACAGTAAGTAAAAAATGTTTTTGCACACAAAGTGCAAACTGAGACCAGCCCCACCCTTGGTTGTGGGGCCCTTGGTGCTGACTGTTCCCCTTTAAGGCTTCTCAAGGGGGTGCTGCTGTGGACTCCACACTCAATGTTCCCTCAACATCTTACTCCCCCCGAATGTAATCTTCTTCTGTCTTAGAGGACTAGAGCATAGGGAGGTCAAATGACTTGCTCAGAGTCACTCAATGAGCTAGTGGCTAGAGTGGGATCCAAACATAGGATCTCCTGTTTCACAGGTATGACATTGAGCTTAACAGTTTGATACCAAAACATAGAACATGACAGTAGAAAAAGGACTACTGGCCCATTCAGTCTGTCCAACCCCAACCATTACTCATGTGATGACCTTAGTGAATGGCTATTTAAATGTGTGTATAACCCCCCCCCGGGGCATACTTTAATTGCCCCATGACCTCCTGCTCTCCCATTTCCTCCTGTTGCCCCCTGGCATCCCCGAATGTCCTCCCATTTCCCTGGTGCCCCAAAAGGTATCCCCCCATCCTCCCTGAGCTGCCTGGACTGTATTTTGGCCCTGTTTGGGCCTAAAATAGCAATCACAAGCTGTCAGCATTTTACTCATGCTGCCAGCACTCATGCAAATGTGGGTAGTGCCTTTGATGTTTTCTGACCGCTGATGTCAGCCCCAGAGTTGTTTCCATGGTCCCGGTATCCCTTTAGTGTAAATGGGGGCCAGTGACCTTGGCAAGGCTTGTGAGAAGCCTCTTCAGTATTTTAAAAGAGAACTTGGAATCAGGGCACTTACTGGGCTAATAAATATTTAAAAGCAGCTCATAAATATTAATAAGTGCTGCATACCGTCTAGGGGGACAGCATTGTGATGGTAGTGATAGCCAGAATAGTGGGAGTACATACATGTACAGTATGTGGTCTCGTTTTGAAGGGCACAGTTGGGACTACATGTCAGTGGGGGAACTGTAAATAAATAACTTTCCTTCTGGCTGCACCAGAACTTTCAAGGTGGGGTATCTATGGACCGCATCTAAACTAAATACAGCAGCCACCATCTTGGGGGGCCAACAGCCAATCAAAAGAATGGATTTCAGCCAGAGACTCTTGGAACATTACTAAAGACTTATGGGAGATAATCAGTGACAAGCCTTGAGAACCTAAAATGCAACCAACTAAGGGACTGAGACTGTGATTGACAGTTTAGGCAGCCAACTGGATTTCTGGAACTCTGCCCTTTATTTAAGGGGGGTTGCTTGAACTGTTTCAGATTTAACAGAGACTCCAGCTCGAGACATCGAGGAGAGAGGAGCCTTTTGGCGCCCTGTCCTGCTTCACAGAAGAGGCCTGCATTGCCTCCTGTGAGCCATCCTGGGTCCAAAAGGGACTGAGGGCCTGGAACTGCCAGCTTGCTGACCGAAAGGGTTCTTCAGCAAGCTGCTGAGGGGGAATCCAGCAGAAAACCAAAACAAGGGAAAAGTCTGCTGTTTCTTCAGCCACGCTGCTTGTGGCCTACCTCATGTGTGGAAGATTTGATCCTGGAACTCCCGTGCCTAATCAGAAGCTGGTCGTGAGTCAGAAGAAGTTCACTATTAACCAGCTGGAGGTTTCACCAAGAATCAGATCGAACTTTGCAGCAAACCAAGTTTCTTTATCTGGGCCTATGCCACAAGAGGCCCAAACAGACTTTTCTTGTACCAAAGCCAACACCACCTCAGCAAGAGACCAGACTTGGGGAGTCAGCCCCTGCATAGCTGTTCAACATGGGTTGTGGCCACCAACAGGGGAAGACCATGAAGTGGAGGTGATTCGTGTCAGCCCTGGTCCCCTCCATCAACTCAAGCAAGCAACAGGTCTTCATGTCGCCAGCGCTTCCTTCCATTCATCTGGGTACAGTGAGTAAAATCAGGGTAGCTCCCTGCAACAAAGCAACAATTGTAAATGGTACCATCTGATCTTGTTTGCCATTTTAATGTGCTTAAAGGTGACTGGGCCATCTGGCCACAGATACAAATGGTTATGGTTTTGCAAATGTGTTGTTCTCAGTTAATCACCTGTCTTTCCATCAAGGGCCCTAACATCAGCTGCAATGCCGGCCAACCCGTGGCACCATCCCAGGCATGCCTGTTTACTCTCTGGGTACCCAGCAGTTGCCAGAACTGCTACGTCAGGGACTAAAAGTGATCACTAAGCCATTAAGTCTGTCTCCGTACAGTAAAGTAATTATTTGCCCAAATTCTTGCCCCTCCCTTGTTCACGTCCCCCTCAATAAATCTGATTTATTGGTTTGCTGTTAACCTGGCTTGTGAGCATATCATTACATGGTCTGAAGTTACGGAAATACTGGCTAAGAATATTGAAAGTGCATGTTGTATTGCTGAAATTGTCTTTTACAAGGGGTTGCAGAGTGAATGGCAGGAGACCAAACCCTGCTGGTAAACGGAGGTTGCATGAGCTTACCATTAATGGTCAAACTGCTTTGTATTCTAACTATTAAGAATTGCAACCGTTTTGTGAAATCCAGAAGGTCACTAGGCAGGATTGTGGGTGGTATTAGCTTTCCAGAGGGCTGTACCTGCTGTGATAGTTACCCATGGAAGAATTACTCTGGGTGGAGGCACCATAATTGTAGTACTGATAGGGATTCCCTGGTACCAACTAGTTACAAACCCAGGACCTTCAACCTGTTGTTAGGAAGGCAGGCAGGGGTAGTAGCCTTGGTACATTGGCACCAGGGTTACATGTGGTGCCAGAGAGTTCTGAAGTAACTTTTAGATCTAAACTTTGGTGTTCTGACCACCAGACCACATTGCCTTCCATATATTATATTGATTTAAATATTTTTCATGCAGGACAGACACACTGAGCTGTGAGCAGCTAATTTCCAGGGGTTTTCTGGTGTAGGCTTCATAGGAGATGTAGTAACATTTTCATGGTGCAATAAAGCAAACAAAAATGGAGGTACAAGCTTTGGCTAAAACTGAGGCATGATGTATAAAGTAAGACAGTACAAAATTACAATCCAAGCCACATTTTTTCTATGTAACTTATCAGGTCAGTGTATTAGCAGCTGCTTTGGCTCTGGCCAGAGTTTGTTTAGATTAACCAGTTGTTACTTTTTTTTTCATTTCTGAAGTCTTTTTCCTTTTTCGTATAGCATCGAACAGTACTTTACATGAAGATTGGCAGATTTAGTGAAATTTCACTTCATATTGTTATCAGCACTACATTATCTACACTATCTTCAGTGACTATGATGTCATAGCTAACAAAGCAAGGACATCAGACAGTCATTTTTATGCCATTCCTCCTCTCACTGCTGCCAGATAGGTCAGTTGTGATACAGTATCTGAGTCAGTAAAGTCACCATACTGATGAGGTATAATGCAGAATAGAATACAGAGCCTTTCTTATAGGAGTCCTCCCTAATACATCAGACCGTTAACTTCCAGGAATGGCCGTCTGATGGCCCAGTGCAAGCATCATGTGCTTCTGTGTTGATGTCCTGGGTTTGGGAGTGGACCTGGTATGTTGGTCAGGTGGCTGGGGCTGGGGAAGCACTGCTGGGCAACAGTGTTCTCAGCCAGGGAAGGGAGGTGCCCTGGTTTTGGCACTGCAACAATCCCTGTGGTAATCCAAGAGAGCTTGAGAGCTTGTCTCCCCCGCAGGATGTTGCTACATATGATTGAGGAGATGTGTGTAGGGACACACATTCAGCCAGGGAGACAGGGTAGGGGGAGGCAAGGGAGAAAATCAAAAAATTAGTAGTACCAGTCACTATCAAAGATGACATCATGCCCTCAGGTCTCTCCCCATGTAGATCCCTGTCAGAGTGATGGCAATGGGTGAAACTGGTGGCGCTGGGACTTAATGCCTGAAGCAGGCAAAGGGAAGCAACCAGGGGACCAAAAAGCCTGAGTCACAAAAAAAACAACAAAAACTCAAGAATGGCAAAATGATTACATGTGGAATGAAGTAATGTAGTAACACAGTGACTTTAAGGGACACATTCATGCTCCATGGCCATCATAGTTAGAAAGCCCAAGAATAACTCTTTTAAATGATGTACAGTATTTGGTTTACCTGTATCCTGAGGCACTCCAGAAATATGGATGTCAGAGTCTGATCAATATTATACTATATTGTAGCCATTTGTAGAACAGTGTGATATTGTTGAGGAACAAGCTGTGCTTGACTCGATATAATAAGTCACATCTTGTTCCTCGATGACATCACACTGTTCTACAAATGGCTGCAATGTAGTATTAATGTTGAACAGACTCTGACATCCATATCTCTGGAGTGCTTCCAGCGAAAGGTGAGCCCAATATCTCACTTAAAAAAGAGCTTTTGCTGGGCTTTCAAATTATGTCAGCCATTGTACATGAATATTTCCTGGATGGAAGGGGAACTAGGCCCATAGTGTCTGCCCACCCACCCATTTCATAAGCAGGGATGAATAAATATACTGAGCAAACATGTAATAATTTATAGGGATTTCTCTACCTACTCTACTACCCAGGGTACAGTATCTTGTGATTCCTGTGGTAAGGACAAATTTGTCCTGGGTTATCTTGAAGGCCTGTACTGTCTTCATATCCACTGTCTCCACTGGTATGTTGTTCCACAGGTTCACCACCCTCTGAAAGAAGTGCCTCCTAACTGTAATTGGGTTGTCATGCAGATATCAGGTCGTTACTCATAGTTACTATCACTGACTTGCACTCATTGAGGCTCAAACAAGGTTAAGGGGCATAGACTCATAAGGCTCTCAGATTGGGGTTAATTCCAGAAGATGCAGAAGATAGTGTGGTGCCTTTGCCTAAAGAAAGATAAATGGGCAAGGTCAAATGTGCAATACAGCCCCCCTGGGATGCAGTACCAACCCACCTCCACACAGGTTAAAGACATCACCCTGAGGCCCACCAGATGCAATAATTAAATTTGACAAAAACACAGTTTCATATGTCACCAATAATATGCTTAGTAATAATATGCTCACACACATGTATTACGAAAATAATCACAGGACTTTATTAATTGCAGCAGCTGGTCCTGTGGATGCAAAGGGTGTGGAGGAAGCATGCAGTAATAATTATCCTCAGTTTAGGCCCCTCTGTGAGGAAAGTGGCCTTCCCCCACAACATGCAAGGGATCCCTCTGCTAACTGTACTGTTAGTCCCGATACCCACAACAATGCAGCCCCATAGCATTACTTCACCACAGGAAAAGGACTTTACTTTCAAGATAATTCATTACTTCAGTTCCAAATAATTCCTGGGTACTCAGACTATTAACATAGAATGCCACACAATCGAGCCACCATCAGTCTCTGCCTAGGGTTCTGAGCTTACCTGCTGTGGCTTCCCAATGATCTGCTTCATTCTCCACCAGCCCCAACGAACCTTTTGCAACAGGGGCCACTTTGCTCAGCTAAGGTTGCCGGCCTATCAAAGCGCAAAGTGCACAGTGGAAGGAGGGACTTGTACCTGAGGGCTTCTGCTAGCCTGACCTGCACACCAGAATGCCAAGTGGTCATGCTGCCATCAGTCTCTGCTGGTGTCCTGAGCTTACCTATTGTGGCTCCGCAGTAATCCGCTCCATTTTTGACCAGTCCTGACAAACTTTTGCAACAGGAGCTGCTTTGCTGAGCTAAACTCACCAACCTATCAAAGCATGAAGTGCACAGTGGAAGGAGGGACTTGAACCAGAGGGCTTCTGCTAGCCCAACCTGCACAACAAAATTCCACATGGTCAAGCTGCCTTCAGTCTCTACCTGCGGTCCTCCTGAGCTTACTGGCTGTGGCTCCTCAGTGATCCACTCCATTTTCGACCAACTCCAACAAACCTTTTGCAACAGGAACTGCTTCGCTTAGCTAAACTAGCCAGCCTATCAGAACATGAAGCGCACAGTGTAAGGAAGGAATTTCTCACTTCTCAATCTCCTGGCCTCCCAGTGGTCCTGTGTGAGCGATCTCAGCGTGAGTTGCACAGTAGGATTGGGAGTCCTTCAGGGGAGTCATCAGAGAGGAGATGCAGAATGCCAGGAGGCTCTGCCTGACTTTCATCCTGATTCTGCTGTAATTTTTGCAATCTGTATACTTGTTAATGTGTTGCTCCTATTAGACAGGTACTCCATCTACCTACTGTTCATCACAAGCTGGAACCCATTTTTTTCCCTCCTTTCTGCTACAGGGGTATTATGCGTTTACTGCTGCTTCTGCTAAGTTCTTGAACTGAAAAATGTTAAGTATTACTGCCAATCGACATGGCTTGCTGCCCACAACATCCTGCTGCTGTGTCTATTGTCCATTGCTACCTAACTAGCCTTGTCATATCCCCACTAAATTGTGATATAGGCTCCCACCTTATCTGGGTGTAGCCTGCCTCCCCCTAAATTGTTCTATAGGCTTCCACCCTACTTGGGTGAGGCTGCATCCCTCCTAAATTGTTTATAGGATCACTATCTGGGTGTAGCCTGCATCCACTCTATTTTGTTCATCTAGGTCCCCACCCTATCTGGGTGTAGCATGGATCTTCACTAATTTGCTATTCAGGCTTCCACCCTAACTGGGTGGACACATCCATCATGTTGCTCCTCATTCTAGCTCTCCTCCCTCTCCTCATCTACCCTCTGCCCTTCCTCCTTCCACTGCCCCCTTCCTCTTGCTCTCTCAACCCCTCTTCCTCCCTCCACCTACCCATACTCTTCCCTTCCCCCTTTCCCCACTCACCCTGGTGCCCCACTTGCTCCCTTTTATGAGCCCCTTGGCTCCACTTAAAAGCTCTCTGGCTCCTCCTGTCCCCCTTCTTCTGCTCCCCCTGTCACACCCCCAAACTCCTCTTCAAAGGAGCTCCATGGCTTCCCTAAGATCCTTTTTCTCTTGCTACTTCTGGTGGCAGGAGCATCTAGCTTAATCCTGGTCCTGCCTCCATCTTGCAAATGCAGCTTCCCAAAGGACTGTGGGTTGCTAACCTTAACATCTGCAGCCTCCTCCTAAAGCCTGGACCTATTATAACCCCTCATACTTAACCTCCTCCTGAATGTTCTTATCATCTCAGAATACTGGCTGTCCCTCAGGTTCCAGGACTCTGCATTATACATACCTGGTTGCTCCATATCAAGGCAGGATCACCCCAAGAGAAGTGGTGGCATTTCAATCTACCTCTCCTCTGGCAGCCAATTTGTGCCTATGCTAGCTAGTCACTGCCCCTGCTGCCTATGAGCTGCTCCTCCTCAAAATCCCCCTCCCCACACAGTCCCTCTTTTCATTGCAAGAGTGTTCTGGTACCCTGACCTACCCCCTGCTTATGTCATTGAACTCCTCCTCCATCTGCTCCCCTGCCTCCTCTGGTGAGTTACTGACACTTGGGGATTTTAATGCTAATTGGATCATCCCCTCAGCAAAAACACATAGTCAGAATGTTAAATCCCTCCAGCTATCCCTACTAATTTCAGACCCCTCTCATCTTAATTATAAATCCTTGAACCACACTCTTCTGGATTGGGTACTCAACTCTCACCCCCATTGCATTGTGGATGCAGGCATCCTCCCAGATGAACTCAGTGACCATTATATGTTCTATGGTAAGCGTAAAATCCATCACCCCAAAGTCCCCTCTAAAATTATCCTTCTGTTGTTCTTCAAGTCACTGGATGTAACCTCACTCCATGCAGATCTGTCGGCCACTGACTGGTCCCACATCTCTTTGACCACCAATGTCAATTTTGCCCTTCACTCTTTACACAACAAATTCATGCCTGTCTGGGACTACCATGCCTCCCTTAAGGAGAGGCAGGGTCTGAGGCATTCATCTTCCTTGGATCACTGCCGAGTCTCTTTTTACTATGTACATGTTGCTACACAAAATGGGCATATTGCTCATCAACTAACAAGTATAAAAAATAAAATTAAAATGAAATGAAATTATTTACTGCAATCTTGCAACAATAAACCCCACTGAGTGACTTTTGCTAGCAAATATTTATTACAAGCAGAAAACCTCTTGAGTCTCTACAGTCCTTGAATAAATGACCATTTCCTGGTCTTGGTCCAGACTTATGGACACAAAACTTAGTCTAAGAAAACAGCTGCACTGCAATATAGCGGCGTCAGCTTCTTCTTCTTCCTTTATTTTTTTACAAGGCAGTATAGCGCAGTGGTCTAAGGCTCTGAGCTGCAAATCTGGTGACATCCAGCAGACCAGACCTGGGTTTGAATCCCACAGCTTCCACTTGCATACTGTGTGACCCTGAGCAAGTCACTTAACCTCCTTGTGCTCCTAGGTCGCTCCTGTAAAAAAGCTTTCAGCTTAGTATGCTATACCTGGTTAAACAACTAAAATAAACAATGTCGCCTTCAGTCAACCAATGTTTTGAGACTTGTCATCTCTTCATCAGGGTTTTCAGCTGTAAGTAGTAATTATACAAGAGCAGTAATCAATGTTAGCCTGCTCTGTTTATATACATTTTTTATAGACTTCAATAAATATTGAAAAAATGGAGTAGACTGAAGCTCCAGTTTACCTACTTTTAAGTTCTAGTGTACGCATGAAGTCATATTCTACCACAAACAATTCATATTGTTTTCAGTTCCATGATTCCTGTAAATTAAAAGCAAAATTGTGTTTTAGTTAGTGTCACTGTTACATTTTTATATATCAAATAAAATCCCTCGTTTAAGTTATTTTCAGCACTTACTCAGTGAGCCTGATTCCATTTAACACACCTTCTCAGTTAATTTATTCCTCATTAAGTGTATTACAGTCTTCTATTTTTCTTTAACCACTTTGTTCTAATCTAATAAAACAGAGTAGTATCATATTCAGGTTTTAAAACATCTGCTATAAAGCTTATCAAAGAAGCATTTCTATTTTCATAATGATACCTTTGTGTGTTTTTTAATCCTCGTGTGGATAAATGCACTTTCTAGCATAGGATATTAATCAGTTACCTGTGGATAAGATTAAACAACTCTGTTTACCTTTTTCATGAATAATTATTTTGAACACAGTTGACTGCATTTAATACTCGCTCACCTCTCAAGTGTTTCATATTTTTATGCAGTGTGGAGTCTGTGCTCTTAAAGTGCAAACTTGCACCTGTTGAGAAACGTTTGCAACTTAGTCCTTTGGAAGCTAGAGAATATAACATCTCTTCCTCTGCTATTAAAGGGATAGTAAACATTGCAGGGATTGCTCAAACTGTGAACGCCCATGAAAAGTTATTTTGAATGAGGTATCTGGCTTCCTTGTAGGTGTCAAAAGTTCCAAGATATTAATATTTAAATCATCTGTAAATCAAAACAAGGCAACAGCCATTTCATGCAATCGTAAAACAGAAAGTGATGTTACTGAGGGGTAAGCTGTAATTAACAGCATACAGCTTGCCCCTCAGTGACATCACTTCCTGTTTTTAAGACAACATGAAATGTCTGTTGCTATGATTTGATATACATATTATTTAGCTATTCATATCTCAAGACTCCTGTCCCCTACAGGTAAACCCAATACCTCATTTGAATGATCTTTCCATGGGCTTTTACAATTTGAACGACCCCTGCAATGTTTACTGTCCCTTTAAAGATTTTTAACCTCTCACAACATCAGGACCACTCAGAAACTTTTGTTAGCCAGGGTCATCCACAATGCCATACACTGTCGCTACCTGCATAATGTAGGCAGCCCCATCATTCCTCAGTTCTTTCTCCCATTGTCAGCTGCTCATCAGATCACGTTGAGAAACAATGCTGCTGTTTTATCAACTTTTCTTTTTACATAGAGGATAAAGACTAGGTTGTGGTTTTTAACCACGCTGTAATCACCTCAAGCAGTTGCCAGGACAATAATATAAACATCGAGAGCACATCTCGAGAGGTTTATAGTTGGCATGGCAACCACAAGAGGTGAGTACATCTGTAGTTAACAACCACAAGCTAGTCATTGTATTTTATAGTGTATTGTAATAGCATCATTATTTTCAAACTAAAACAGCACCATTTGGCCTCTGATAGAAACAAGTGACACGTCTTATTACAAATAAATGCACTTACCAAGTCAGGGATGAAACAGAAATGCCCATTCGTATGTTTATTGACATAGCACAAATAGTGAAGGGTACACTGTAAAATACATTCAGTAACACTACTGAATTAATGAACTTATTCTCTGTTCATGCACGATAAAAAAAAGTTAAAATTTTTAAAAACAACTACGGGATATCTAACTATTAAAAAAAATCAGGTATGACAGCAGTTTTCCGACTGGACTGCTGAGGTCACATTTCTTCACGCTTGTTCACAGCACAGCATCAGATCAGAAGGAGGGTGGCAGAGGTATGAACATCCTAGGAGAAGGCACCTCGTAGAAACTGAATAGGTAACCTGGAAAAGTTTTTGTTTTTTTTTGAGTACGTTTATTTTCTTGCTCAGTTATAAAGGCCTCCCAGTTTGAAGCTGTTGCAACTGTATGACTTATATTTGCCATTGTGGCCAATATTGTAGCAGATCATTTACTGCCTACATGGAATGTGTGCTTTTTTAAACTTCTGTCATGGACAGCTGAGCAACGTTCTTTTAAAATAATTACTACAGGTGGTGACATTCTGACCTGTAATCTCATTGGAATGACATAGTCAAACTAGATTTACAACATTCTGATATCATACTGATGGGATTATCAGGTTGTAAACTTATTGATTAATGCAAGTAATAGACTGTCTCCATACATTATGTAACCCCCTTGCAAATGGGGGTTCCCAAAGGTCTTCCTGGAGCTGACTAAATGCTCCCAGCCTGAATGGTGTTCGGCACTTAAACCGTTTATCTGTGAATGCTTTTAGAGCCTCTGGTACTCTCTCTCTTTAAGAGTTGTCTGCTTGCAGACTTTGTAGTTGTATGGGAGGTACTGTGTATTTAATGCTCGAGTCCCGCCTGGGCCACTGATGCCATCGCTCCGTTTCTGCAGTCGCTACATGTGCAGATGGAGCCCTTTCAAAAGATGTAAGTGTTTGCCTGAAACCAGTAAGAGTGTTAAGTAGGATGTAATTTGTCTAACCTGCCTTTCTTACAGCTGAGACTCTGTGTGATTTGCCTCTCCATTTTGGATCTGAACTGTTGAATAGATCCAATCAGTATAGGGGCACCTCTAAAATGGAGTTTGTTCAGACCAACCAGAATCAGGACTCTCTTGGGAGCCGGCTTACCATAGGAGATATAGGTAGTAATTCTGGGAAGTGAAGTTCTGGACCTTGGCACCTATTTGCACCAACAGGGAGAGTTCTGAGTGATTGACAACTGAGTCCGCCAATTGGACCGGGTGGCGCCCAAAGGGAAAGCCCTGCCTTGTATCTGGCCAGATCAGATCCGTTGTGACCGTGAAGAGAGAAGGAGCTCTGAGCTTCTGCGCTGCACAGTTTTCATGCGGGAAGCGTGTGGGAGGCCTAAAACTCGGGCTGTGCATTGCCGTTTGATTCAGACTAAATCCGCACCTACAGAGAGGCTGAAAGAGTGGGAACCAGGCTCACCCTGTAGAAGACTGGAGAAACTGCTTAATCACGCTTGGTCTGTCAGGAAGCGAAGCTACAGTGTGAACTCCCGGGTTTAGCAGTAAGTGCGTTCGGGACCTGAAAGCAGCTGCCTGGTATAGTAAATTCCTTTACATATGAATGTGTGGAATGCTTGTGAGGGACAGCTAAATGTGTCTAAGCTAATCTTGTCCCCGTGTGGTGTGGACTGAAAGCCAAGTGAATGTATGCAGACTGAATCCGTCTGCTGATTCAAGCTGTGTGCCTGGCTTGTAAAATGTCATCTCCCTGCTGTGTGTGTGGGAGTCTGGCAATCCAGAACCCCCATCTGTGCCAGTTTCAACATTGAGTCAGTGAGTACAAATCAGGGTAGCTCCCTGCCAACTGTCTATCAAATTGCAAGTGTTTCATCTGATTTCTTTTCCTTCCTTTCTTCATGAACTGAGCCATCCGGCTCCGGATTACAATTGGGTATTGTGCAAGTGTTTTTTCCATCACAGGGCCCCAACCAGCTGCACCGATCCTGGCTAGCCCCCCACCATCCTGGGTACCCAAAGAGAGTGACATTTTGGGACTCTGAGTATGCGCACAGTACTGTGATTATTAATGTGTCTAACCTAATTAACCTGATTCCCCCTTTCCTTGTTACAGCTCCTTAAATAAATCAGATCTGTTTGTTTCAGCAAAGTTACACTGATTTGGGTGTTCATTTATGTTAAGGTATTGTACTGTGGCTATTGTACTGTATCATCTTGTTTTACAGGGGGTCCTCAGAGAAAAATCTCAGAATCTGTCTCGAGGGTAAGTGGTATTCTATGACTGAACTGAGTGTACATGTGGGGTATTGGGACTGCAACGTCTGTGTATTGTGTGTGCCACTAGAAGGGAAAAAAGGGGGTCTCAGTATCCCAGAGGACTGTGACCAAGCTAGTCTAACCACTACAAACCCTGACTTCTGGGTTGAGGCACCCGCCATAGAACCTAGGCCCTTCAACCTGTTGGTGGTCCAGCAGGCAGGGGTAATAGCCCTTGGGATAGTGCCACCTGGGGGTTACAAGTAATTTACTGTTAACTTTGTTAACATTGCACGCTGACATTGAAAGAACTTCTATTTAGGTTTTGCACCTACAGCCAGAAGATTTTAAAGAATGATGCTCATTCCATCCATTTTTGTTGTTTGGTTTTATAGAACAATGTTAGGACCTGTGAGATCTGTTAGGGATTCAACCATGCTATTAGAAGACACTGTTGGAAGGCTCTAGAAACTTTCGTAACAAAGAAACTATAGATGCTGCCAAGAAAGTAGCATTTTCCATGCCAGCTTCTCCCACCAGGTTGATGACTGCAGTCACTGGTAAATCTCTGTGGCATTTGGTGATGGCTTTGCCACTGCCATTGTTGAAGTCCCAGGAAAGAAGAAGGACAGGCCAATGAAATAATTTGACTGTCAAGATGTGAAGCACAAGGATAAGGTGCATTCATCACTGGTAAGATCCTGGTCCCCACTCTGTCAAGAGGGTAAGTCCCAGAAAGTGTCACCATCTGCTGCTGTGGCCTTGACTCCGACAGCCTCCCTGAATTTAATGAGACACTAAGGTTTGGGTTTGGCTCAGGCTCATCTGACAAAAAGATGGCAATTTGCAGTCCCATTCATTGGGCACTACTCTATTGATGACAGTTGCCGAAACCCCATCGCAGGGAATCATCAACCCTCAGGTGATGTTGGCTATGGTGTTTGAATTATTTTGACACTTTTTACCAAGGCTGCCACTGACAACAATGGCTGTACCATCGATGGGTCCCACTCCATCGACTCCATTACCATCAGTGTCCAGCTCTCAGAGCATACCAGTTATTCCTCCCTTGCATGCTGGATCCAGCAGAGATTCCCATTGTCATACCTGATGATGAGGAAGAATACAATCTTGGACTCTAGAATATGGAGAAGGTTTAGGAGGCGGGAGATATGGATGCTTTCCAGGAAGGATTTAGATCCAGTTCCACTTTGTCCTTCTGCAGTGAGAACACTGTTGTATGTACTCCAAGGTCACCTCCTCAACATGCATTTTTCCAGGCTGTAATGAGACAGGTGCAAGATGTCATGGGCTTTGCTGCTGAGAAGGAAGACTCCTCTAAGTTCAGCCTCCTTGAATTTTTGGAGGATTCAGCAGCACCTTCCATTGTTATTCCTCCTGTATTTAATGCATTAGAAGATGCTACCATGGCTGCAAGGCACAGGCCTAGTACTTTGCCTGCTGTGCCTAGCAAGGCAGATAAACAATATCCTGCCCCTTCCTCTAAGCCATATTATGCATCCCAGCTTGAAACAGACTCTGTGGTCATTAAGACTACTCATGCAAGTTTCATGGCTCCAAGACACATGACTCCCTTGCCCCCTGATAAGGAATCCAGAAAACCAGATGTTATTGGGAGAAGGACTTACTCTGCCTCCCTGGGACTCGGAATAACTAACTACCAGGCTCACCTAATTACATGTAAAAATAACTTGTGGAAATCAGTGGTGTCCAGCTTTGCTGTTCTACCTGATGATTCAGCAAAAGCTGATCTTGTCAAGACTGCCACAGTAGGTCTTGAGACAGGAACGCACCTGCAACCCATGTACACGGCCACTCTTTGGGCCTTGACTTCTCGCTGGGATTGGAGGTTACCGACCTCATGGTGGAATCTGTCATTTGGTTGGACCACTATGCCATGAGGTTCTTGTTCGAAGCCCCTCAATAGACCTTCCCCTACGGAGATGGTCCAGTACCGCCCTTTAAGGGGTTTGACCCTGGAAGGTCTTATAGCAGTGTTCGACCTATCGGGTGTGATGAGTGCTTGCAATGAATCGGGGGAGCTGGTATTGACCTATAATAGGGTTGTTGCCGAGCCCCCCGACTCTGTTACACTGCTCCATGTTCAACCCCTAACTTCACACTGGGGGTCCCCTTGGTTTGATGGGACTCTCAGGGAGTTGGAGATGAGGGGTTGAAGGTTGGAGTGGTGCTGGTAGAGATTCTGGTCTAATGGGGATAAGCTTACTTTGATGTCTCACTGTAGAGACTATTAATCAGCAATCTCCTTTAAGAAGGCAGAGTTCCTGTCCAAGGAGATTGCTGTAACAGTTAACAGACCCACTCAGCTCTTTTGGACCATCAACAGGCTATGTAATCTGGCCTGTCTTCAGTCCGTTGGAGCTTTTTCACAATCTAAGTGTGATGAGTTTGCTCTGTTTTTTGCTGATGCCTCTATCAGATCAGGGATCCAGTCAGCATCCTCTATAGGGGTGTGCAGTGATGAGCCAGGGTTCATGGGCATTCCATCTGTCTGGTTTGACTTCGACCAGCTGGTGGTCATGAATGTTGTGAAGGTCATCCAGGAGTTGAAATCTACCTACTGTGGTTTGGATCCAGGGCCAAGGCACTTTCTGGTAGGATGTGTTGATTCCATTGGTCCGGTAATGGCTAGGATAGTCTGGTGTTCTTTAATGAGAGAGGTCTTCCCTGAGACCCCGAAGGAGGTGGTGGTGAGACCACTCTTGAAGAAATTATCACTAGACCCAGACTGCCTAACAAACTACGGACCTGTCTCTAACCTTCTCTTTGTGGGGAAAGTAATTGATAAGGTGGTGGCTCTTCAACTGAAGGCCTATTTATCAACTCATGAAATCTACAATCCTCTCCATTTGGGTTTTAGGAAATGGCACAGCACTGAGACTGCCCTGGTTTGGGTTCTTAATGATCACCTAGTGTTGAAGGATGGAGGTAAGCACTCCATCCTTGTCTTCCTCGATCTCTCAGCTGCATTTGACACCATGGACCATGGGCTGCTGTTGGAAAGCCTGCGTGTTTGGTGTGGACTGACTGGTACAATCCTCAACTGGTTCCACTCTTTCCTCATTAGCAGGACACAGAGGGTGGTACTGGGGACTTTTTTCTCTGCTCCACTGCTCCTGCCATGTGGGATCCCACAGGGTTCCATTCTGTCCTCCATGTTGTTCGCGGTGTATATGCTACCACTGGGGGACATTATAAGATGGTATGGGCTGAGTTTTCATTGCTATGCTGATAATACTCAGCTATACCCATCTTTTGTGTCCCAAAGAACAGGATGTAGTCTCTGTCTTCAATCAATGCCTTGCTAAGATCCAAGGCTGGGTGAGTACCAACAGGTTGAGGTTGAACCCGGATAAGGCGGGAAGTACTGGTGGTGGAATCTGGTCACCTGAGGGCTGGTGTGCAACCTGGTCGAGTTTTCAGGCTTAGGCTCAGAGACTCCCAGTTGCTCACCTCTGTCAAGGTGAAGAATGTTGGTGGATTGCAGCCTTACACTTCAATCAATCAATCAATCAATCAATCACTTTATTTAACCAGGCATAAACACCATTGAGCAAGCTCATTTTCAAGGTGGTCCTGGGCATAAATACAATACAGTACACTTCATAAGATTACAATTATGGTGGACAACGGTGCAAAAAAAAAAAAAAAAAAAAACACTGTGTCGGTGCCGGTCAATATGGGCCTATACATACCGGTCAACATAATTAACATGCAAAGGTACATAATGATAAGCTTTACTGAAATGAGAAGAGACAACAATCCCATATAGTCTCCGCTGAGTAAGAGCTCATACCTAAATGATAAAAAATAAGGAGGTATTAAGGAATAGGGTAGAAATTGGGGTGAAAGAGTAGGCAGCCAAAGGGAGGCCAGAATAGGTAAAAGGTAGAGAATAGGCAGGGTCATCTTGGATTAAGGGAACTAGGCTTGTAGGTCCTAGGTTTCTGTTGTTAGGAATGTGGGGTGGATGAGATACTTAAGCGTAGGATTTGAGAGTGGCACCCGAGGCTTAGGGGTCATCGGCTTCTGAAACAGTTGCATGATTCCTTCAGATAATCCATTAATAGAGCTTTGAATGTGAAAATGCTTGGAAGTGAGGATAATTTTAATGAGTCTTGCATAGTGTTCCAAAGTGATGGAAGTGAGTGGTTGATTGCTGCTGAGCCAAGGGTAGTTTTCACTCTAGGAATCTGGAAGCAGATTAAGGAGAAGCGTCTCAGGCCATAGGAACCTTTAGCCCGTTTGAAGATGTTCGAGATGTATGCAGGGAGGTTATCAGATAATGCTCTAAAAAAACAGAGGAGAGCATTCCTTTTTCTTCTAGGTGAGAGTGAGGTCCATCCCAAAACCTGGTATAGACGACAGTGATGTGTACTATGGGGTAGATTTAAGATAAATCTTAAAGCCCGGTGGTAAAGGGTGTCCAGTTTGTTTAGCATCGTTGATGGGCAATGACTGTAAAGGAAGTCAGCATAGTCCAGCATAGGTAGGAATGTAATTTTTACTAGTCTCATTCTGGCTTCTAATGTGAGTAGGTGTTTAATGCGATAGAATAAACCTAATCGCTGTCTTAGTTTCTTCAAGGTTTCATTTAAGTGGCACAGAAAGTTGAGCTTGTTATCCAGCCAGAACCCTAGGTATTTAAAGGTATCAACTACTTCAAGGGGTTCATCTAAGAGTGTTCGGATCTGTGTGATATGTGGACATCCGGAAGTAGACTTTGGTGAGAGAATCATTGCTTTAGTCTTTTTGGCGTTGAGGAGGAGCTTATGAGTGAGAAGGTTGTATTGGAGGGTGATGAAGTCTTTCTGTAAGTACTCATAGGCCAGATCCAAGGATGAATTTGTGGTATAGAGTACAGTATCATCTGTGAAAAAGTGCACATTTGCTGTGCCCAGCTGCGAGTCCAGATTATTGATGTATATTGCAAAGAGGATATGGCCCAGGATGGAGCCTTGTGGGACTCTTCGTAACAAGGATTTTTGTGGGGACAGATCTCCTATGGCTTTGACTTGTTGTAACCTATTGGTTAGGTAGCTGGTGAACCATTTAATGGCAGAACTATCAAGTCCGATGTTACTCAGTGCAGTAAGCATGATGGTATGATCCACAGTATCGAAGGCTTCTTAGAGTCCAAGGCCATTTGCCAGTCTGTAGTTACTTTGGCAAAAGCCGATATTGTACTGTGTTTGGCTCTGAAGCCGGACTGAGCCGGGTTTAGCAACTTTTGTGAATCCAAATGTTCTCTAAGTTGGATGTTGACCATTTTTTCAAGTAATTTAGAGAGGGTGGATAGTATAGAAATAGGCCAGTAATTGTTCAGATCACTCGGATCCCCAGTCTTGAATAGTGATAGGATGTGGGTAGTTTTCCACAAGACAGGTAGCTCACCTTGAATCAGAGAGGTGTTGAATAAGTGTGTAATGGGGGCGGTCAGATAGGTATGCCCAAGTTTTAGGAAGTAAGGTTCAATATTATCTGCACTTGCACTCTTTTTTGTATCCAGAGAAAGGAGGAGGTCCTCCACTTGCTTGAATGTAATTGTGAGGAAGCTGAAGGGGGTGGGATGCGTTGGTTATGGTTGTGATTATCAGTGAAGCCAACAGTGTAGTCTCTTGCCGGGCTAAGTTTGCTGATAGGAGGTGTCAAAGGCAAGCCCTGCAGTGGCAAAGTGATCATTAAGCTTTCTAGTATATCAGCTTTGTCCGTATAGGTGGTACCATCAGACACAATTTTGTTTGGAAGGGGTGTTGCAGTGGACTGACCTCTCACTTTTTGAGGATGTTCCAGAATTTGGCAGAGTTGTTTTTATTGTCTTCTAGTTCTTTTTGGAAGTATCTAGCTTTTTCTGACCTAATTAGCTTGGTACAAGCATTCCTAGTGGTACGGAATGCTAACCAATCAGCCTTCAGGTGGGATTTCCTAGCTTTTTTCCACCAGTAGTCCCTATCCCTAAGTGCTTTCTTCAGGATGGGAGAGAACCAGCCAGGAGTTTTATTTTTTGATTTGATCAGTCTTAGTGGGGCGTGTTTGTCTATTAGCTCCAGTAAGAGGCTGTGAAAATGTTAAATGCCTCGTTAAAGGTGGGGGCTAGGTAGAAATCCTGCCAATGAATGTTGCTTAGATCTTTCAGGAAAGTGTACTGGCAGAACTTTTTCAGGCATCTTTTCAGTTTGAATTTGAAGGCCGTTTTTATTTGGGAAGGATGTCTGATGCAGGCAGTAGCTCAATGGTCGCTTATATCGTTGAAGAATACTCCAGTATGCGAGATAGTGTGAGGTTTGTTTACTAGGATAAGGTCCAGGAGGGTGCGCTCAGGGTTTTTCTGTTAGGTCTGGTTATAGCAGTCACCATTTGTAACAGACCATTAACATCGTACAGATCCTTCAATTTCTTAGAGCTGTCATCATTCCAATTTAGATTGAAATCCCCATTAGAATACACTCAGTATCAACAGAGTCAAGAAGGTTTTGAAGGTGTGGCAGAAGTGCCCAGCCACCAGACGGTGGTCGGTGGCATGCTGCCATAAGGAGTGATTTCTCGCTGGAAAGTGATAATTTTAGAGCGAGGCATTCAAATTCCTTAGTCTTTGAGGTACAGTCAAAGACTGTGACTGTGAATTTGCTTTTGACATATATTGCAACCTTTCCCTCTCTAGTCGGTCTATCACAGTGGTAGATGATAAATAAATAAATAAATAGACAGTGTCGGCAGATAAGGGCCTATGGTCCACCCAGTCTGCCCATTTAAGTCTGTAAGTTCAGTTTATGTTTTCCAGGAAGTCTGTTGCCCCTTACCCCTGACAGATTTGTCCAGGGTTGAGGGTGTGAGCCAGGATTCAGTTATCATGAAGAAATCAGGAGATGCATGTAGAGCCCAGGTCTTTATAGAGTCAATCTTCTTTAGCAGACTACAGACATTGATATGGAGAAAGCTAATCCCTTTATATTGAGGGAGGTCCGCAGGGGCGTTTAGAGAAATAGGCGTACCTGGGTTTAATTCAACATTTCCCGAACAGAGTAGGAGAAGCAGTAGTAGTTTTTTAAGGTGGTGTCTTAGCCTACTAAACATTCTTTTGTTACTCCTTCTAGCGTACATTGGTTTAGCGGTGGCTGTGTTAATGGCAGGATTGCTATTTGCTAGGGATAAAACATAGAGAACTGATAGAGCTGACACCATCCTTGGGAATTGCACGTGTTCTATAGTTATGGCCTGGTGGGAGGAGGGGTATGATCATAGAGGAGACGTCCCTGACGTAGAATGCCATGGTCTAATGTGGGAGGCTATATCTTGGTAGATGATAGAGGAGGGAAACTGGCCTTTGTCTGAGTTGCAAACCAAAATTTTGGGTAGAGTATAACAAAGTAATATAAGGCAACTATAAAGAAGGATAGACGCAGATGGCATTCTTAACGTGGAGATATTTCCTATTACCAGTAAAACCACAGGATTTGCAACAGTTCCTTGAGAGGGCCAAGAAAATGAGTGGATCTTGTGGGAGGATGGGGTACTAATGAATAATTAAGGCCTAGATAACTAATAAAGCGTGGCTGGCAATAGCCAGTAGGAGTGAGCTAGAAGGCCGGGGCAGGGTTTATTTGTATTTAATCAGGACTGGGGAGGGAAGGTGGTGGGCAAAAATTGGCAGCTAGGGCTCCCTTCCTGGAGGTAATCAGTCCCTGAGGGCAAATCCGTACCAGTGTTTCTGTGAGGGGCTGGTGGCTTCAGACCTGGACTGCGGGTGACACTTAAGTCTCAGGTGTCAGCCATGGTCTAGAGTGCATTTTACCATCTTGGAAACATCACCAGAATTAAACACCTGATTCCCCCGTAGTGAACTGTCATCACTAGTACATGCTTTTGTGATGTCATGGCTTGATTACTGCAATGCCCTTTACCTAGGGCTATCAGGGTTGATCTTCACTGCCTATAGCTGGTGCAGAATGCAGCAGCCAGGTTGTTGACTGGCCTTTCTCGGTCATGTTACATTACACCTGTGCTGCACTCTCTGCACTGGCTGCTGATTAGGTGGCAGATCACCTTCAAGGTAAGTTCGCTGACCTATAAGGCCCTGCATGGACTGGGGCCCGGATACCTGCAAGACAGCCTACAGCCTTACCACCCATCTCATATCCTTCGGTCAGCTGATGAGGGCCTCCTGGTGATTCCCAGGGTTTATTTGACATTATCAGGTTCCCAGACATTTTCATTTATGGCAATGACCCTGTGGAATTCACTACCTCATTTGATCAGAGTGGCCCCATCAGTTAAAGCCTTCAAAAGGGAAATATAGAAATTTTTGTTTAGAGAAGCTTTTCCCTCCAGTTGATCTGAGCTCATTTAAATTAATCAATTTAATTTAATGTTGTATTTTATGTATTTTTATTGTCTATATAGAATCTGTTTACTTGTACAGCACATTGAATCATAATGAAACAGAGCACTATATTAAATGAATAAATGAAATAAATTAAATTAAATACTCTGCATATGATGCCTCTGATGCTTCTGTAAGGGCTGCTGCTTCTGGAATCTGCCTGTACCACTACTCCTGGCTTAGAGTAGCTGGCTTTGCCACTGGTGTGCAACAATCACAGTGCCTCACTCAGAGGTCAGCAATGGTTTGGTAATGATGTGGAAATTGCTCTAAGGGAACTTCAGTCTAAAAGTGTCACTAAGTTCCCTGAAAGCACTGACCCCATACCCTCTTTTTCATAGGCCAACTGATAGAGGTGACAGTGCCTCTCAGTAGCAACCCTCTAACCAAGGAAGAGGTCCTCTCCTGTGAACTCCCCCCAGGTGCATATTCCAAAGACCCCAAAGGTATCAGTCCAGGTGGCGCTCCTGCTGCCCCTAGCACATTCCAACTCTCACTGCCTGCCTCTCCACCACAGTCTCTGGGAATTCAGGAGGGGCAGAATCTCCCTTTTTCTGCCAAAATGGAGGAAGATCACAATGGAAGAGTGGGTTGTGAAAATTACATGTTAGGGCCATACTCTGAAGCTGTTGTCTGTCCCTTCAATACATCCTCTGCAGCCCTGTCATTACCATCCAGGTCACTTGTCTCATCTGAAAACAGAAATCCAATCCTTAGTTCAGAAAAGGGCCATAGGGCCTGCTCCTCCTAAGAACTAAACAATGGGTTTTATTGCCAGTACATCCTAGTCCCACTCCCGATGAGAATGGGAGACTTATGTCCTGTGATAGATCTCAGGGGTCTGAACAAATACATTGAATATAAGAAGTTTTCGATGGTGTCCTTACAGACACTCATCCACCTGTTACAAAAGGGGGATTGGCAGTGTGCACTGGATATGAAGGATGCCTATCTCCATATCAAAATCCACAAGTGCCACAGACAGTATCACAGGTTGATGGCATGCACTATCAGTTTTGTGTCTTGTCCTTTGGCTTGTCCTCAGTACTGTGGCTATTTACAACATGCTTTGCAGAAGTAGCAGTGGCTCTGAAGAGGAAAGATCTTTATGTCTTCCCTTACCTGGATGATTGGCACCTTAAGGAACCATACAAGGCAGCCATTCTCCGTACTCATAACGAGAACAAGACAGTTGTTCCAAGACCTGGGTGTCATGGTCAACAAACCAAAGTCTGTACTCATCCCATGTCAAGGTCTCTGATACTTTGGAGTAGTTCTGGAAATGGCTGTGGGCAGTGTCTTCCTACCAGTGGACAGGACAGATGCCTTAATAAGCCAGGCTAGTCTGGCTTACAACAGCCATTATGTGTCTGCAAAATCAATGCTTTGACTTCTAGGCCTGATGATTGCTACCATCATTATTGTCCTTTATGCCCATCTCCACATATGCATACTGCACTGGACACTTTGGGTACAGTGGGATCATTTGACAGATGACCAGGGCCAGATGATCTTGGTTACATCTCCCCCATAGGTGCCAGAGCCGTGGGAGGGGGGGCATCTGGGCCATGGCCCTACCACTTTAAAAACAGGTAGGGCATGGCCTGGGCATTTTTTTTGTAAAACTTTCCATTGCAAAAAGCATACATACTCTGCATCTGATGCCCGATTTTGGTTCTCCAGTCCCAAATCACACCACCCGAATGCACTTTTTCCATTCCGATGGCCAAGTGCTCCAAAAACACAAACTCTCTCTCTATTCCAAATGCTTTCTTTTTAAACTGTGACTGTGACCTGACAGCAGCTGAGCATCCACTCCATGTTTACTATGTGTGCATGGTGACGTCCGTCCTTCCAATGTCATCACCTCCCTCAGCCAATCAGATGTGCGGCAGAGAAGTCTGTCTTTGTTTTTGTCCCTCTATGTCCCTGCAGCCTGGTGCTTAGTGGTCCCCCTCATGTCAGGTCCGCACATAGTAGTCCCTCCCCCTCATCCAGCGCATGCTGTCAGTGCTGGTGGTGACTACATGACATCCCCACCTCAATGAGATTTCCAGAGCAGGAAAGTGGTGTGCAAGCACCGTGGAAGACTTTGAGAGAGGATGGAGTGCTGCCTGTGAGAGAGACTGAGAGCAGAGGTGATGAAAAGAGAGAAGATGACCAGACGAGGACAATCAGATAATCAATTCAGTGACAGTGAGCTGAGGAGGAGGGAGTACTGGAAGAACAGAAGTCCAGAGAGCTGGCCACCCGAGCAAAAAAAAAAAAAACAGTTAATTTGTGTGACTATTTCACACTTGTTTTAGACTTTGCTGCAAATATCAAAAAAGAGCAATCACTTGACTGGGCTGGCTGGCCTGTGTGCTGCTGGACCGCTGGGTGTTCTTGTTTCATATTCATTTAATCTGTGTATAGGTATTAAAAAATAAAAAGAACAATGAAGAACTGAAAAAAGAAGAAGGCCTTTTGAAGCAGGACTCAGGAGGACTGTCTCCCTGCCTTTAGATGATCAAGGGCCTGACTGCAAAGTCTGCAATTTTAAGGTACGTACACCCACATGGGTGGCTTCTCTGCTTCTGCTTCTGGCTTACTTTTAACTTATTTGGTTGCACTCCCATTCCCCCTTGGCAAATGAACAATAAATATTACTAATATTATTATTTACAATACAATGTGCAGTATGCTACATTGCATATTAATTTAATTAATTTAATTAAGGTAATTGAGAGTGAGACAGACAACTCAAGTAGAGATTGTTCTGTGCTTCAGTGCTCTTCAGCCTGCAGTATGAAAAAAAAACTGTTTTGCACGAAGTTGGTATTTTGGCAAACTGTTCTGTGCTTCTGACTTGGCTGTAACAGACATTATTACAAGTAAAATGTTTTCCACAATAGTATTCTTTTTTAAAATTAACTAAGTATAAACATTAACCATTATTAAAAACCAGTACAATTCCTTTTTTTTTAATTCAGTTTGTATGATGAGATGGAGGTGAAAATTCCCACTGTGCATAGTGTGCCCCCTTCAACAGCAAGTAGAGCAGACTTGTGAGAGGCTGATGGATGAGTGCATCTGCACAGCCACAGATGCAGACAATAACCAGTAGGAGCTGTTGTAGGCAGCAGGAAGCAGTTTTGTTGGCATCACGGCTGTGTAGGTAGAACGAGCATGGTACAAGCTGAGCCCGAGTCACAGATGACTGTGGTGCGACCTCAGTGACTTCCAGTTTGTATCCTTCAGCTCCATTAGTTTATTTATCCAGTTGGCTTGCTATATGGTAGTTGTTGGTTGATTGTGAAATTGGAAGGGACTGAAGCTTTTGGAGGGGGTGCTGGTTGCTTGTTCTCCTACTCCTGGTCACCTGTTATTCTGGTCAGTGAAAAAAAAATGCAAAATGCAACTGGTGGCTTTTCTTTCCTTTTTTTATGTTGGCTTGTGCTTGCATGGCCAACATATTGCACTAGTAGCAGATTTGGAGGTGCAGTCACTGTTGGGCGAATGCAGGGCGCGCATCAGTAGGTGCATCCCTCATTCCCCAATAAGTCAGCATGCAGGCTTCACACCAGGAATACATAATGTGGTGAGCACATCTAAGGAAAGGTCTGCTGCAATGAGAGCCAAGCTCGTCACGCAGCGGCACCTCCCGACGTGCCTTTCCTGGTGAAGCATTCTAGCAAACATGGTGGCAGTGACTGCTGCCACCACCTGCCACAATGCCAACTTCGGGGGTGCCCAACCCCCCTGTTGGCATGCCCTGACCCAGTGCATGTGCCAATGGGGGAACCCACTCCCCATTGGCATAATGCCCCCCCATCTGCTGTGTGCTGAGGGGGGTGCCCAATCCCCCTTGGCTCTAGCCTCCTCCTTCAGTATGTGCTGATGGGGGTGCCCAATCCCCCATCGGCTGGCCCCCCAGACACTCAGGTGGCATGCTGGGAGCCCACCCCAGGGTGCCAAATGCCCCTGTAAAGGAAAAAACGGTTCCTCACGGTCTGCCCTGCTCCCTCCCGACCCACACCCCCTGCCTCCCCAATTCCACTCCCATACTGCTACCTCCAGCCGCCTGCGCGACGCTCTTGGTGGACTGGGAACATGTCTGCACTCTTCAAAGCCGACCGCGAACTGAACTGAAATGTCGGTAAGCTGTATAATGGCATAAATAGGGTTTTTTCAACTTTGGTGCCTATCTCAGGCAATTTTTTGGAATTTTTACACCAAATTTTCAACATGGGGTTATTGGGGCCCCTCCTCATGAATTCAGTCACTGTCATGGCGTTATTCAGTCCCGAAAGGAGATTTTGCGGTCATTGCGTGGAATCACCTTTAGGGACTGATTAACGAAATGACAGTGCCACTGTTCATGAGGTGGGCTCTCAAAAAGCCTATGTTGCAAATTTGGTGAAAAAAATCCAAAAAATTACTTTTACGAGCATGCGTTGCGCAGTTTCCACGCACGCTCATAACTTCGTGAATTTGTAATATTTTCACTCCAGATTTTCAACATTGGCATTTTTCCACACCTCCTTATGAACAGTGCTGCTGACAGTTTGCATATCCTGGTTGAAATGTGTTTTCATACTTCTGGCACAGAATAGTGCGGTCACTGTGTGAAATCAGTTTTTAGGACAGTTTGAGAAAATGACAGTGACACTGTTCATGAGCAGAGGTCCTAAAATGTGTATGTTGAAAATTTGGTGATGAATGTCCATAAAATGACTGTGTTACAAGCATGCGTTGTACAGTTTCCATGCACCCTTGTAACTTCGCAAATTTGCAATATTTTTCACGCCAGATTTTCAACACTGGCATTTTTTCACACCTCCTTATGAACAGTACAGCTGTCATTCTTCACATCCTGCCCAAAATGTGTTTTTGCACCTGTGGCACAGAATGGCATGGTCGCTGTGGGAAATCAACTTTTGGGACAGATTAACAAAATCACAGTGCCACTGTTCATGAGAGGAGGTCCCAAAATACCTATGTTGAAAATGTGTCTCTTCAGGGTGGGGGTGAGGTTGGCGTCAGTTCAATACTTCACTGTCATTACTATTATGCATCTCTAACTCCTGCACTACCAATGCCAATGCCAGTGAGACAACATTCGGCATTGACAAATGCTTGTTTCTTTTTTTTTTAACTTCTCCTACCAGTGTGCTCAGTCAGGAATGAAAGAAAATGGAAAGAAAAATATGTATCTTGATATTTTTGCCAGACAAACCTTATTATTGAAAAATGTATATAGTTACTAACAAATACTGCTGCTTTATCCTAATAGTGGTGGTCATGGGGGGGGGGGTCTATTCTGTATAGATATGATCTGTTCTGTTGCAGAAGCCACCTGCCTTCATGCCCATCTTCACTCACAAGATGCTTAAGCAATAAGGCATGATGAGGGGTTAATCACCCCTTTGGGGTGTAATGTGGCACTAGGCACAGCCGAGTGCATATTGCCTCTAGGGGGTGATTGACTGTTAATCTAACTCCTGGGAGTGCCTTACTGCTATCATAAAAATTGTTCCAAAAGAAAAGCATTAAAAGTATACTTTTTAATGTTTTTTTGATTGAGAGGGAGATTTTAAAATAAATGAGTTCTTCCGTCAACAGTTTAAGAATGCTGTTTCAGAATCAGAATGCATCATTCCAGTCATTCAGCAGTGCTAGAGAATGGAATGCTGACAGGAAGAGTTCATGTGCCATGGTGATCACACTGTACATGACAGTGTAACAGGGATGTAAGGCTGTAGGAATCCTAACAGCCAATCAGATTGTAGCATTTCTGAGAGCCTTTTTATAATGAATTATAGAGGAGGTAAGCAATTATAAAATGGGGGTTTTTACCTAAAAATATGATGCAAAAAAAGGTTGACAGTGTCCCTTTAAGGTTGACTGCTGCTTCTACCCTCTTGTGCCTATTGTAGACAGACAATTGTTTGTGAGTTGTGACTGTACTGCACCTATTTTTTATCTTTTCTGCATTGCTTCCTAGTTGGCAATAAATACATTTTAATATTGCTATGTTTGTTGCTGTGCATTTAATGCTTATATTACTGAATTTATCTCTGTTCAACTGACAAATCTGGCTGAAGAAATTTGGCAGGGGAGGGGAAGATGATAGGAAGGGGGGACCATGGGGCGCAGTCAATTGGGTGGGGTTGGGGTGGAGTCAATGGGATGGGGCAGAGCCAGACTGTACATCCCACTGGCCCTACCACTTTTCAGAACCTTCCGGCACCCCTGATCTCCCCTTTGGCATGCCCTGTTGTGGAGGATGGATCCCCCCAATCTAATGAAGGATGTTCCTTTCTTTCATCCTGTCTCTTTCCAGGTCTTCATTATGGATGTGACCGGGTCTAGTTGGGTTGCTCATCTGGGATCCCTCCAGGCTCAAGGTCTTTGGTCCCAAATGAACAGCTCTCTCCATATCAACATTCTGGACATGGGGGATGTTCCACCTGGCATACAGGCTTTTCAGGCTCTCCTCAGTGCATGGCCCCTATTGATTCACATGGACAGTGTCAAAATGATGCACTACATGAATAAACAAGGGGGAACACACTTTTATCCACTGTACAGAGAAGCAATGAAAGAATGGTACTGAGCCATGTGTGACAGACTCCAGCTGTTGACCGTGTTCCTTCCAGGGCCCAAAATGTTTTAGCAGACAGGCCAAGCAGGTCTCAGTCCCTGACTCCTGAATAGGAACTCCTGAACAATCTATTCATAAGATGGGATCATGCAGAGTTGAACCTTTTTGCATCCACACACAACGCAAAATTCAAAATCACACATGCCCTCACAATGCAAAGCATCATGGGCTACATATGCAAATCACCACAGAATGTTGTGCTGGTTCAATTTTAAGCAGAATAGCATGGTGCCGAAAGGCCTCTCACACAGTTTGCAAAGGGTGCTAACAGATGACATAGACCCATGTTTCGTCCTACCAGGACTCATCAGCATGCCTCGTCTGTTTGACACCCCAGTGGAATGAACCAGGTACCCTAAGACGGTCTGTCTGGGTTATGTTGTGGTGAACCCATTAAAATAAAAAACTATTTAAAAGACAAAGAACCTCTGTGTGCAAACACTGAGGCAAGGGTTACCCCAAAGGGCATTTGGCAGGGAAGCCAAGTTTCAAGAAAATACAAAATCACACATGCCCACAAAATTGCAAAGCATCATGAGCTGCATATGCAAATCACCACAGGATGTTATGCTGGTTCAACTTTAAGCAGAATTGCATGGTGCCAAAAGGCCTCTCACACAGTTTGCAAAGGGTGCTAACAGATGACATAGACACGTGTTTCGTCCTACCAGGACTCATCAGTATGCCTCGTCTGTTTGACACCCCAGTGGAATGAACCAGGTACCCTAAGACGGTCTGTCTGGGTTATGTTGTGGTGAATCCATTAAAATAAAAAACGCAAAATTGCTGCATTTCTGCTCGGTGGCACCAGGGCATGGAGGTTTTGATGAGACATGTTATTTCTCTCTTGGAAAGGGAACGTTCTTTATGCATTTCTGCCAATATCTCACATTTAAAGGGTATTACTCAAACTGAGGGCAGAGCCTGCACTCTGATACTAATAGCACCTTTTTGGCCGTTTCAGATTTGGTTTCCACTGTTGCAGCATCTGGCAATGGAACCTCCTATGCAGCTTCCACTATTTTGAGGGCCTCTGTTATAAGATTGTTGGTCTTTTGTCCATACTGATCTGCAATCCCAGGGCCCGATTCCAAGATGCGTTATGCCTGGTGCAGGGCGATTTACAGCAAACCCCATGGCGCAAATCACACCTTACACCAAGCATAATGCAAGTTGCAGTTTCAAAAGGTGCCTTGCGCCATGCTGTATGTGGGTTGCACCAAAGGTGGGTTACGCCACCCACTACGTCCACAACCCACTGCAGCATGGCGCAAGGGTGGGTTATTGCCAGCACCTGCACCTTATTCCAGAAGGGTGGCTGCTATAACCCACTAACATCATTCCAGAAACAGAGAATGGCATTGCAGGGTTAGACCAGCTGGGAGGTGGTCTAAGGGGCATCCGTCCTAACACAGCAATGGATGCCCCCCCTGCAGCACCATGGAATTGCCATGGATGTGCTTCCAGTGCCCTCCCCGCACTGTCATGCCCCCCACCCCTCTGAAATATGGGGACCTCTGGGGTCCATTTTTGGCAATGTCCCCCCCAAGCACATGTGCCAACCGGCCCCCCCCCCACCGCTCCCAGGTGATGCCATTGCATTTTGGGGCAGGGGGGCTCCGGGGGGCAGCAGATTGCATGCCATGACTTGTGGCACCCAGGTCTAGTGTGCCATTCCTTTGGCGCTAGCCCGCAGCTGCTGCAAGTTGTGGGCATAGGTGCCAGGGACCCTGCTTGTCCTGGAATATGGTGCAGGGTCCCCAGCGTAGCACCACATGACACAACTTGCATATGCCCACGAGTTGCGCCATGCATTTTAGAATCGGGCCGCCTGCATTTACATGCATGGCTCCTGAGGAAATAGTTGTATGCTTTGGTGTATCTCCTAAGGTAGCTGAGGCAACTAGAAAGTTGTCCCACAGGCACATATTCCTTAAAATATGGGCTGGCAGTATAGCCTAGAGGGTAGAATAACAAGCTGTGAATGACCTTAGTACATACAGCAGACCTCTGTTTGAGTCCCACAGCCTCCACTTGCATACTGTGTGACTCTAAGCAAGTCACTTAATCACCTTAGTGCTCCTGGGTCACCCCTGAAAACAGGCACTTGTGTCTAGTGGGCCTTATCTGGTTACCAAAGAATAAAATAAATAAAATAAAAATTTAAATAGAAACATTTCTCTATATGTATTTATTTATTATTATTTTTTGGAGTACACCTTTGAGCTACAAGCTTGCTTGCAAAGATTCCACATCAACAGAAATTGTACAGTCATCAAAGCATAGCAGGGGACACTGGAAACATTACAAACTATTAAACAGGAGAAGCAGGGAAATATGTACAGAGTTTACAATGACTGTAAGTCATTGCCGCATGACAGTGCTTTGTCAACACCATACAAGGATCAGAACAGAGCTATACACAGTATTTACACTATTAGCAAGCCATTTTAGTCCAGTCTTGCATTGCACAAGGCCACTGCTGTAACTGTTAAAAGAAAGCTGGCATTTGCAGGGGCTTTCGCCCCTGCAAACCTTTCCCTCCGGTTTCAGTTTACTGAAAAAAGTGGCTTTTTCCTCACGCTGCAAAGTTGTTTAATTTAATTCTCATAAGTCCGCTACCTGGAAGTATGGTGGATGCTTGGGCGGCTCCATTTACTGTAAAGGTGCGGCGCTGCACTGTGCCCTTCAACACATTTGTACTGAAGCGCACTGTGCGGAGCCACACCTTTACAGTAAATGGAGCCACCCAAGCATCTGCCATACTTCCGAGTAGCAGACTTTTGAGCATTAAAGTAAACAACTTTGCAGTGCAAGGAGAAAGCCGCTTTTTTCAGTAAACCTAAACTGGAGGGTAAGGTTTGCAGGGGCAGGAGCCCCTGCAAATGCCAGCTTTCCTTTAACCAGAAGGCTGTATATTGGTAGGGTAAACTCAGTATTTGGTGCTGTTACTTAATAGGTGATGTAACCAGTAGGGGAGACAGAAAGGTGGATAGCAGCAAAAGAGCCTTGTCAAGGAAGGGGGAGAGTGCATGGGGGGGGAGTGCAGGGGGTGGTGTATATGGTGTGCACCATATTCTGTGGACACTTATGAGTGTCCTGTGAGTTATGTACAGACTACTGCCTATCATCTGAATCTGATCTCCAGTATTCTTCTATTAAGGTGCATTTAGTGGCCATTCCAGCTTTTCATACCCTTAATAATAGGAAATGGTAGGATAATTAGAAGTGTTCCATTGATTTCTTAAAGGCATACTGCATATGCATCCCCCAGTACATAAACCTGTCCCACCTTGAGACCTTAATTTGTTTTGGAAAACCTGACAGGAGCTCTTTTTGAGCCCACTGCTATGTGCAGCATGCATTTCTGTCTTGAAATGCCTTATTTCCTATTGCCATTACATCTGCTCGAAGAATTTATGAGCTGCAGGCTCTGGTTTCTGAGTCTCCATATTTGATTTTTCACCAGGATAGGGTTTCTTTATGATCTGAATCGAGGTTCCTTCTTAAGGTCGTCTCTGATTTCACTTTAAATCAGACCATACACCTCTCTGTTCACTATGCTGAGCATACTGTATAATTAATGTACTGTACTTGATGTGAAATATTGTACTTCAAAATAATTTGTACTTTGTACTGTACTAATTGCTTGGACCTCAGGCCGTGCCTGAAAAGGGAATGTACTCCAGTGTAGTACACAATAATAAAACAAGCATTTATCAATGCTGAATATTTGCTTGCTGATATTAGCATTGGACATGCAGGAGTTAGATGCAGAACAGGAGTGGCAGTGAAGTATTGAACTCACGCCAATCCCACCTCCACCCTGCAGAGATGGACAGGCATTGGGGTGTGCCTGTGGGTCATTGGCCATAATGCTCATGGCATTTCACCTCACCCTATCCTGTAGACACCGACAAGTGTTGAGGTGTGCCTTGGGGTGTTCAGTTTCACAGTCACCCCATTTCATAAGGACATACACTGAAATGGGTGCAGTACAGGAGAATGGGGTGAAGTCTTGGGCTGAAGAGTGCAAGGCAAACCTCGATGCCTGCCACTGGCTTCAGGGTGGGGTGGGGTGGGAGTGGGATGGCATGAGCATTACAGCCGGTGATCCAAATTTACACCTCTGATTCCTGTCAGTCTGTACAGGGTGTGACGTTATGGCTAGAAACCCTAACGCCCCAGGCGTGTGTTGGTATTTGCACTACAAATTTTCAGCATGGAGTTTTTGTGACCCCCACCTCATGAAAGCATCTGGGACCTCTTCTCATGAACAGTGGCAGTGTGATTTTGTTAATGTGTCCCAAACTTCGACTTCCCACAGCGACTGTGCCATTCTGCACCAGATGTGCAAAAACACAGATCAGGCAGGATGTGAAGAATGACAGCTGTACCATCCATAGGGAGGTGTGAAGAGATGGCAATGTTGAAAATCTGTGGTGAAAATATTAAAAATGCTCAAAGTTCTGAGCATACGTGGAAACTGCACAACACATGCTTGTGCTGCAGTCATTTAGTGGAATTATTCACCAAATTTTCAGCATAGGCATTTTGTGATCTCTGCTCATGAACACTGTCACTATGATTTTCTTAATCTGTCTGAAACATTAATTTCCCACAGCGATCATGCCATTGTGCGCCAGATGTGCAAACACATATTTTGGGCAGGATATGAAAAATGACAGCTGTACTGTTCATAAGGAGATGTGGCAAAATGCCAATGTTGAAAATCTGGAGTGAAAATATTACAAATTTGCGCACTTCCAAGCATACGTGGAAACTGCGCAGCACACGCTTGTAACACAGTCATTTTATGGACTTTTATCACCAGATTTTCAACATAGGCATTTTAGGTCCTCTGCTCATAAACAGCGTCACTATGATTTTCTTAATGTGATTTCCTACAGCGACTGCGCTATTCTGCGCCAGAAGTGCAAAAACACATTTTGGCCAGGATGTGAAAAATGACAGCTGTATTGTTCATGAGGAGGTGTGGAAAAATGGCAATGTTGAAAATCTTGAGTGAAAATATTACAAATTCGTGAAGGTACGAGCATATGTGGAAACATTCATTTTTTGGATTTTTTCCACCAAATTTGCAACATAGGCTTTTTGAGAGCCCACCTCATGAACACTGGCACTGTTCCCAAAAACGCCTGAGATATGCACCAAAGTTGATGTGTTCCTGATCCACCGAAGATCACGTGCTGGGCTCCGGAGGTAAGTATGGGGTGAGGGGCGTGTGGGGAGGCAGGGTGTGCAGAGGGTGGGTGCGGGTTGGGAGGGCCACTGAACTCAACGAGGACGTTTTCTGTTTAAAAAAATCACAGTACTTTTTTTTTTTTTTACAGGGACATTTGGCATGCTGGCGTGGGCTCCGAAGTGCCTGTGGCGATGGGAGATTAGGCACCCCATCGGCACACAACAAATTGGGGGCATTATGCCGATGGGGAGTGGGCTCCTCCATCGGCAAACTGAACTGGGAAGGGGGGACTGAAGTAGATGGGGATTGGGCCCCCCATCAGCAAATGAAGACTGTTGGGGAGCAAGATGCCAAGGGGGATTGGGCACCCCCTTGGCAAACAACAAATGGGGAAGGGGTTTACGGTATGCCGACAAGGAGTGGGATCCCCCATCAACAAATTTACTGGGTCGGGGAAAGCAAGGTACCACCCTGCAATGATGGGTTGCTCCCTTATTGCAGTTGGAGATTCGTTTCAAGGTGGTGGCATGCTGGCTGAACTAGTGTCAGCAGCAGTGTGCCACCGCTTTGGGGAAAGTGGGACAAGCCTCAAAAGGCACTAGGGCAATTGCCCCCCCCCCAAGTGCCACACCTCCAAAACCCCGCTTCTCTCCTAAGCTGTGAAGAATTGTTTCTTGTGCATGCGCACAAACAAACATAATAAATTAAATGAATGTTAACAAAGGTGAAGCATTATTGCGTACCTTAGATGCACATAGAACTTTGTGTTTCTACCTTGAGTGTACCAAGCACTGTAGGCAGTCCTCTCAGCTCATTGTTTCCTTCACACCTGGTAAGCAGGGCTCTCCTGTTTCTAAATAGTGCCTGTCCAAGTGGTTGGCTAACTGTATTACTTTCTGTTATAGAAAGAAAAATAAAAGAGCTTCCTGGTTCTATTTTTGTGGTCACACCACCTGTGGCATTTGTCACTTCCATGGCTTGCATCTGTAATATGTCTGCAGCTGATATATATACTGCTGCCGCCTGAAGTACTGTTCATACATTTACTAAACATTACAGTCTGAACAGCCTCTCTCAAAGACATGCCAGCTTTTGTCTTGCTATGTTTCAAGGCCTTCTATCATGACCGGCACTGACCTCCTGCCTGGGTACCTTGTGTACAGCTTTGGAAACATTCCAAAGGTTTGGTCCAGGGGAGGAGATTGTCTTATTTCTGGATGACACACTTGCCAGTATTGCCGCCTGCTGTCTTTTATGGAGTGTACATTGCCTATCAGCTTTTTATTCCAGTCCATTGCCTCTCCAGTGTGCCTGGTTCTGGTCTCCTGGTTCTTGCTGGTAAGATATCCTCCAAGCTTGTCTCTGGCAGGGAACTGGCTAGAGATGGGGCCACCTACGTTATATAGGCATTGACATTATATGTCATAGTGGGCAGCCCCTGGCTAGCAAAAGTTCTAAGTGGTCCTGACAGAGATGGCTACAGTTCCAAAGGTGTGGCCCAATGGAGGAGATACACTCCAAGATCTACTGTTACTAGTAAGTAACTGTTCTTTATTTGATGTCCTTTGGATGAGACATTAAACCGAGGTCCTGTCTGCCAACTCTGGTCACAGTCCAGGAGGAAGTAAAAGATCTCATGGCATTTATCGAGGAAGAGCAGGGGTGTTTCCTCGGTGTCATGGCCAACATTTCCCCTGTCAATATTTATTTATTTATTTATAAGCTTTTGTTTACTGGGTAAGCACACCAAACAAGGAATGCCTATTTTCAGGTATGACCCGGGAGATAACAACAGCATGGTTTACAGAACAGTGCAAGGGAATTACAACAATGTGAAATACAAGCAATGAGCAAGGTGATACAAATAAACAGGTACAGGATGAACAGATGAGCATATACATCAAAAGTAAGAACAAGCAAACAATAGTTACATTTTGTGGAAATAATACAAGTGCAATTTGTCCCATTTTGAGGATGGTAAGTGCTGAGGTGAAGGGCATGCAGGGTAGATAATTCCCCTTACTAGAGCTCAGAGGGGGTAGGGGAACCAGGGAAGTGGAGGGTGCACATCAGGGTCCAAGCAGGGGTAGGGGATATCAAGCAGCCTTGGAACAGTTACAGGCTGAGGCAGACTTCAGGTGCAACCAGGGGAAGCTCTTAAAGATGGGATGGGTGGGGGTACATCTGATGGTTGCAGGTAGGGTATTCTAGAATCCAGGGGCACAAACAGTAAAGGCACGATCACCTGACAGTGTATGAGTTTTTGGGACAAGGTGGGATTGCAAGTCAGCTGATCTTAGCCGGTATGATGGTAGAGCCGGCCAAAGGAGTTTGGACAGGGTGGGTGGGGTGACATTGTGGACAACTTTGTCTGTGAAGCAGCCCAAGACAAATAAGTAATAATTATCTGGGGACAACCAGTGTAGTTGATTGTATAAATCACAGTGATGGGTAAGTCGAGGGACAGCAAGGGCAAAGCGGCAAATGTTATTATAGGCCATATCCCATTTAGCACTGCTAGTTTTTGTAGTGAGGGTAAAGATTGTCAGTCTATAGTTGAGAGAAGGAAGGACTAAACCTTTAGCAAGGGCAAGTCATGCAGCAGCAGTAAGGGACCCACGAGCCCGGTATGCAAGTCCAAGCTTGATATTTGTTGCCCTGCAGACATTCTGAATGTGTAGAGATAAGTCTAACTGGGGGCAAGAGTAACTCCCAGGTACCTAAAGGAGCATGTAGAGCCAACTGGGACACCATCAAGGCTTAAGACATTGAGTGGGACAGGACACTTTTTGAATTTGGCAGAGGAGTCGAAGAGCATGAGTTGAGTTTTCTTTAAGTTAAGCACAAGCTTATTTGTCAGGAGCCAATGTTGCAGTTTACAGAAGTCAGTTTGTAGGTTGTGATTTATGGCATGGACATCACCTGAGCTAGCTAGGAGGACCAGGTCATTAGCATATAGGGTTGTGGTGCTATGGGTAGGGACCGTTGAGAAGTCATTGATGAAGAGAGAAAATAGGATAGGGCCCAGAGAGATCCCTGAGGGACACTGATAGTGATAGAAAGGTTCTGCTAGAGCTCTATTGTACTTAACAAGCTGTAGTCTGCCAGTGAGATAGTTGGAAAACCAATTTAGGGCTGGACCAGCAACAGCAAGGGAGTGAAGCTTGGTACAGAGTAGAGAGTGATTCACTAGATCAAAGGCCTTTGAGAGGTCCATGAAGATAGCCCCAGTCAGCATACCCTGATCCATGGCAATCCTTATATCAGATGTAACTTTAGCAAGGGCTGTACCAGTGCTATGCCCTTAATGAAATATGTGCTGTTCGGGTGACAGTAAGGTATGTTTAGATAGACAGTCCATCAGCTGCACTTCCACCACTTTTTCCAGTATCTTGCTAACAGCAGACAGGATGGCTATAGGACAGTAGTTTTTTAGGCATTTCAGGTCGCCCTGTTTGAAAACAAGAACAACCTTTGCTACTTTCCAGATTGCAGGAACAATTCCGGTGGTGAGGGAGAGGTTAAGAATATGGAAAATTGGGATTGCAAGCAAAGGGGCCCCAATCTTTAGGAGTTTTGGTTCAAGGTCATCGTGACCAGCACTCATATGAGGAGAAAGGCCATCGAGAAGCTTGTAGGTTTCCCTCACTAAGTTTGTTTTAAGATAGAAAGGTGGGTGAGACAAAGTTTCTGGAGGGGAGGATTGGTTAGAGGTAAATGACTCATCATTGTCTGCAGTAAACGGGGGAGGTGAATGCCGAGAGATCAGAGAATTGCTTGTTAAAGGCACTGGCAATGGTATTAGCATTATTGCAATTTCTACCATTGACAATCATATCCATAGTATTACACTGGCTATAACCCCGACTACGGTTTTAATAATGTGCCAAAAGTATCGCAGGTCCCTAGCAGAGGATAAGAGGTCAACCTTGCAGTATTCACTCTTGGCATTATGTATGGCTTTTTTGCAGATGTTGCGGAGCCGCCGGTATTCATGGTAGTTAGACAATTCCTTAGAGGCTTTAAATTTACCCCAGTGCTTATCACGGGCTTTCATGAGGGAGAGCAAGTCCCCATGTAACCATTTAGTGATAGCACCTCTAACTCTCTTTCTGATGTGAGGTGCATGCTTATCCTGCAGACAGGGGAGGATGTTTAGAAGCTTGTCAAGAGCACTTGTGATGTCTGTGGCAGAGAGTACTGTGGCCCAATCTGTGGCTGCAAGATCTTGAAGAAAAAGAACAGAGTTAAAGTGGGAGAAGCCTCTCACTTGTATAATTTTATAGGGCATTTTGGGACAGGAGACTCTCCAAACGCAGTAGATGGGGTATGGTCAGAGATGGAATCAGGAAGGACTCCAGATGCTGAGATGATCCTATCAGGCCTGTTTGTCAGAATCCAGTCGAGGAGTGTTCCTTGAATCCCATTGGGGTGGTTTTGTGTGGGCTCACTGATGAGCTGAGTAAGGCCCAGGGCCACCAGCAGTGGTTCATATTGCTTGACATTGTCACCAGATCAGTTTAGATTGAAGTCACCACATATAAGTACCTCATTTGAGATGATTTAAGGGCAAATGCTATCAAGCAGATTGGAGAGCCCCTTGATACCCTGATTTGGAGGGTTGTCTGCAAAGATGATGTGAATTTGTTTGGCATTCCCTAGTAGGAGGAGCCCATGAAGGAATTCACAGGTAGCAGAGGAGTGAGCCAAGTTGTACTGAATTAAGGGTATGTTAAGGTGACTTTTGTAGTATATCAAAAGACCACCTCCATGCTTTTTACCCAAGTGCAGGAGGCTAAAATTGGGGAGCATGAGGGCTGAGTCTGGGGTGGCAGGTTTCAACCATGTTTCTGTGAGACACAGAATATCAGGGTTATAGTGGTCAACCCAGGCAATCAGCTCAGCATGATTGTGGATGAGACTACGGACACTGAGATGTGCACTTTTAAGATCCTTAAGAGAGGACCAAGAGGAGGTGTTAAAGGTCTGTTGTGAAGTAGGTCCAGGGTTCAGTTCAACATCTCCAGCTAGGTGGATAAGGAGAGCAGAGGACCAGAGGAGGTGGCGCAGCCAGGTCCTCCTGTAAGGTATTTTATGAGGATGGTATTGTGAGTATTTGAGCAGTTTAAATGCAATTCTCATAGAATTTGATGGGAAGCACCAGAGGGGGCACACGTTTGCTCGCCAGGAGGCTATAAGATTGGAGTAAGAATAGTCATCAATGTGACACATCTCTAGAGGGCCTACGTATGGTGGGAGATAGACAGTAGTGAAGTACAGGGACCATAGGGAATAGAATAGGCAGGCTAGGAAGAACATTGTGGCTTTTTTAATAGCAGACACCTCAGGAAGGAAGTATTCGGTAATGCCTAGTTAAGTGACAGGTCTAGATAAGATAGAGTAGAAGCTGTAAGTAGAACCTAGTTAGGGTGGAACTGAGGCAGTAAAATTGAAGTAGGCAAGGGCAGGACAATTTCTTATTGACAGCCTGTAAGATTTAAAGTCAGGTGATGTGTCAGAAAGATAGAAAGACTTGTGTCCTTTGAGTAGTACTGGTTTTGGAACAGTGCCCTCAAGTGGTAGAGATGTATAACTTGCAAATGGGAAAATGGGGGGAAAAAAAGTTTAAGAGGCAGACAGAGCTTTGCTGGCTGTAAGACCTCAGATGGGGTCTTTGCTCTGTGTCTCAGCAGTACCTGCAGTTTTGGTCAGAGGGGGAGAGTGGCTGACTCTGGCACAGTGAATGCTCTCTGCAGCCAATTTAACTTGAAGCTGCAAGGGAAATATAAAAGTTAGGGTGTATAAGATAAATATTCTGTGTGAGGAGGTGAGAACAGAGAGCTAGCACAACAGGAGATTTACTGGAGACAAGGGCTTCCTCTGCCCAAACAGTGTCTCCAAAGAAATCTTAGAAAAACTCTTTTTTAAAAAAAAAAGGGCATAACAGTTTTAAAACATATTCAGTTTAGGAATTCTAAGCAGTGAAATTAATTAAACAGCTATGCAGTAACTAAGTAACTGAGCAGAACAGACACTGTATCCAAGTTAAGAAATTAAGAATTAAAGTTAAGAAATAAACAGGTCCATGCAACCCAACCCAACACAACACACCTGGAAGCAAGCTATAATAATGTAATGTGCTTTTTCTGGTCAAAAATTGCAAATAAATAAAATAAAACATATACAAATTTATGTTACTGTCTCTGCCCAGAACATTTGACAATTGATTTATTAATTCAGTGAGAATGATCACATCAGTCCAGCTGGAAGCTAGAAAAACTTCTTTCTTCAAGTGTATAGGGGCTCATTTTATCAGAGACTGGAGAGCCACTTGCCAGTAACTTGGAGCGCAAGAAAATATCTGCTTCCTTCTCCTGTTCACCATCAGGGCTCCAGAACCATATCCAATCAAGATGGAAGCTCCCATGATTTGAAGGTCATCACAGACCAAGAGTGTGTAAAAATGAGTTTACACTGCCCACTATGTTAATATAACTTTTCTTCAATATTTTAAACTATCAAAACCTGGTGTTATAAAAGTTATAGACTGCAAGGGAGCCAGCACTGGGTGGAAGAATTTGGTAGTGGCATGTCTACTGTTGAATTTGTGAGGGAAGAAAGCTGGGAAGAGGGGAAGGAAATAAAAAAAATGGCAGCAGACACATGTTAACATAACGAAAGCAAAATAATAGATATGAAACCATCAAGTAACAAGGTTGTAATTCCATCAAGTGATTCCAGTAACATCATAAACTACAAGAGCAAAGTTCAAATGGTTTGTGATGCCCCCAAAATTCCAAACTGGAATTACAGGCCTTGTTACTAATTATAATACTGAACATGGAACACTTCAAATGATATATCCCCAAATAACACAGATCTGATGTCAGAATATAGAGAATACTGGATGGGCAACTATGCACAAAAAGTGTGTTCTTCTACAGAGGGTTCTGATTCCCTCCGACCTCGAGAGCAAAGCTCGAAAGGCCCAAATCAGAACCCGAGGTGGCAGAACACAATGGTTGGGCTTAAAGTTGCTCATTCTGTATTTTTTTATAATGTATAGTATTACGTGAAATGTGCACTCAGCAGTTCTTTGGCTTTCAGAATGAAACTGACTTGTGCAGTCTCTAGACGTTCCAGAATGTTATTGTACCACAAAAGGGTACAGTCACATTCCATGACCTTTGAACTGTGGTACAACAGCATTTTGAAAGAGATGGAATTCTATACAGAACAATGCTGTCCTATACACTATAATGTTTTATCAATGTCTTAGTGATGGTCTTATGTCATTTGATTTCATTCTTAATGTTATCTCAACACAAGAGACACAATTAACCTTACAGGAATAAATGACCCCCAAAAGTTAGACGATTACCAAAGAAGTACACTCATTTATCGAAGGGTTCTTGCGCTTACAATGTTGTGAAGGATAGTTGAAGAAGCATGGAAGTGGAGTTGCTGAGATGAAAAGCAGCATGTGGCTATTCAAATGTTCTAGAGAGGAGCACAAAGAAAATGTCCGCTGGTAAGCTATGCTAATGACAGAGGGAGGAGCTACAGGGGAGATAGACACAGCTCAGCACAAGGGAGGTGCTGAGGACTGCTATGGGATTTCACTCATGCCACACACTAACAGAGGGTGGGTTCCTGGCCCATCCTACTGTATGGAGATGTTTAATGTGAAAACACATGAACAATGGCCTTAAGACCACAAGCACATTGAGAGAGTAAAGGAAGAGTTTTGTGGGAAATTGCTTCCATGCCTGACAGTTTGTTTCCATTTGGACAAAGGATGGTCTTTCACACTTGATAGAACTTTGTGAAAAAGTAAATTAATGTTCACATACATGTGCACAGTAAAATGAAAATCAACTGATAGCCAAAGGTTAAAGGTAGCCACGGGATTATCAAGTTACATAAACAAAAGGCTATTTTTATAGTTTAAACATGTGAAGTAAGATTTTCCAATTTTAAGGGATAACAAAAGAGGTGGGGCAAGATGAACAGTTGCCTTTAACTTACTTCAGACTAAACATCCCATGGTGACTCATACTGCTATGAAAGATCCAAGGGTGGAGCTGTGGATGGAAGGAAAATTCCTACCGGACATCAGAATGGACATTGAGCAACAGTAACTAACCAGGCCAAAGAAATAAATATGGTAACTTTGGGGGGATTATACCAGTGGCTCAACAAGTAGTGCTCAGAGAGATGAAGATGGGAGGCTAGACAGACCAGACCAAAGGGACATGGCCACACCTAGAATGACTTGAAGATCGGGTTAGGGCTACGACTAGCTCCTGTAAGACAGTCAATAAGTAGTGGGTAAAGTCTACCCACCTTCCTGTTTGCAGCTGCAGTTCAATGTCAGCAAAGAGTAAGAAACACCTGCCCACTTCGATGGATCAAAATCAGCAACTCTAAAGTAAACCCCTGCTTCTCTCCACAGAAATATCACCAGCAGCTTCTTTGGATGTATCTAGGACATTTGATGATGTATCACAGGACATGCTGGGACACATACAGTACCATAACATTCAGTGACTCTTCTGGGAGTTACCACCATACAGAATATAATGTTATACCCATCCAAGGGTCGAAAGTATTCATTTAGAGACAAGTAGCATGAACAGAGTTTATGTCAAGTGATGGTACTTCAGACGAATACCCAGGATGGACATCTGGTATTTGGTATAGGGTGGGCCGGAGCAAATCAGTGAGGCCTTGCAGTCACCTTATTTCATAAGAGATGCAGACTTATCAGGGGCAGGTCAAGGAAGGCCCGGAAGTCACTTTACTACATAAGAGATACAGAGTGATCAGAAGCAGGTAAGGGGAGGCCTGGCAGCCATCCGGAAAGGCTGGATAATGTACCAGTTCCAGTACAGTGTGTGCTGCAGTTCACAGGGTAGCTTATAGGGAGGTATGGAGTAGGTTAGGGGGAGGCCTGGTAGTTGTTCCAAGAAAAGGGTAGAGGAGAGTAAGGGTTGGGGGGTGGGGCAGCTGCTGAAGAGGAAGCTAGCTGCATTCACAAGCAGCCTAGGTAGACCATGATGTTCGTATGTTTGTAAGAAGTTAAACAGGATTACAGGTGAGGAGCCTGTGTGTGTGTGTGTGTGTGTGTGTGTGTGTGTGAGAAAGAGAGAGCGAGAGAGAGAGAGAGAGAGAGAGAGAAAGACAGCACTTGTATTACCCATGGTACATGATAAGATAACTCTGCATAGAGTACAAGTTGTTAAACAGTATTTATTATGACATGATTTACAGTACAACCCCGATCATCTGAACCCCGATCAACTGAAAATCCCTATCTAATGAACCTGACCCATGTCGCACAAGCTCTCTATCTCATAAATGGGATAGGCTAATAGGGTAGGATAATCAGTGTTTTACAGACTCACTCCACTGGATGGGGGGAGGAGGGGGAAGTGGTGGTAAGGATAGGACCAGCGAGATAGGGAGGGTTGGAGGTAGTAGGGGGGTTAGGGTAAGTAGGGAAATGGAGCGGGAAGACGTGAGTGCAGACAACACGGGGAGGACAAATGGAGCACCAAAGGAGGTGAAGGGCAAAGGAGTATGAGGAGATGGGCGGGGAGGGTAGGGTGGGGGAGTGAGCAGAAGGGAATGATTAGGGGCATGCCAGAGGGAAGAAAGGTTCATGAGGAGGGAATGGGGACGGGGTTAGTTAGAGAGTCAGGGGATTAAAAAAGGAATAGGAGGGAAAGGAGGTGACATGTGGGAATGGGCAGCAGTATGTACAGATGGGAGGGAGAGCCCAGAATTGGGGGGGGGATAATCTTGGGGAATTTGATAGAGAAGAAGATGAGATGGAGAGGGAACGGGTCAGGGGCAAACATAGGAGGGTAGAATGCATACCGGGGTTCATGGCAGGGAGGGTGGGACCTCTAGTAGCACAGGACATGGGTTGGGGGAAGGGAAACTTCACATTATAGTGCACCTGGGTACAAATGACCTTGCAGAATATGAGGTGGAGGTGGTGCAAGAGAGGTTGAAGGAGATGGGGAGAATTTGCAGAAAATCTAGGAAGTCAGTAGCTTTCTTGGAGGTGCTTCTGGCCCTGAGGGCTAGTATGGCAAGCAAGCAAGGTAAAGATTGAAGAATTTAATGGATGACTTAGAAGGTGGTGCATGACAGAAGTGTATGGGTACATTGGTGGTTGGGGAGGGACAGCAGATAAGACCTGTATGCTCCAGACAGGTTACTCCTAAGTAAGCAGGATATAAGGATCCAGAAGGTAAGCTAGAGGACTTAATTATTAAAAATCTTAATTTAAACTAACGTAGGGGGCAGTGGGGTGCACAACATCATTTGTCACCTTGTAAAGGAGTCTGAAAGGCCCTGCCCAAATCAGGACAGCATGAAGAGGCGCTAGATGGGAGGGGTGGAGGAAGAAAGGAGGGACCAAGGGGGGAGGAGGGGGCGGAAGAGGGCAGAGCAGGAATAAGGGGGGTCCTGAGTCATGGTGGAGGGTGGTGTCTCTGAACACCAGAAGTCTGGGGATCAAGATGGTGGAACTACAGTCATTGCTGGCTGATGGAGAGATGGACATAGAGACCATTACAGACACTTGGACCAACATGGACACCTTGCAGTTCTGGGTATAAAATATACAGTAAGGATAGGAGGATGGGAAAAGAGGTGGAGTGGATCTGTACGTGAAGGAGGGGATAACTTTTACCAGAGAGGAAGAGGTGGCAGGTAAGACAGAAGCATTGTGGGCACAAGTACAAGCCACTAAAGGGAGGAAACTAAGGATGGGGGTGGTTTACAGATCACCTTCCAAGGATGAGGAGTTGGACAGGGTACTGGGGTCCCAAATCATAGATATGTCCAGCAAGGAGGAAGTAGTAATAATAATAATGGCTGATTTCAATCTACCTAGGGTGTACTGGACAAATCCCTGCTACCTCTTGCACTAGGGAACAAGTACTCCTGGATGCATTCCAGAGTGGTTTCCTGATGCAAAGTGTCATGGAGCCCACTAGGGAGAGGGCCATCCTGGACCTGTCCTGTCCAGCTGTGCACATGTTCAGAATGTGAAGGTGACTGTGCCACTTGCAGGTAGTGACCACCACACAGTGTGGTTCCACCTGGACATGGGCAGTGGGAAGGTCAGGATCAAGACAAGGGTTTTAGACTTTAGGGGGGATGACACTGGTAAAATTGGAGAAGTTCTGATAGGACACCTTTTTGGGATCAGAATGGGGATGGATGTAGAACAAAAATGAGCCACAATAAAGATGGGACTGATGGAGGCCACTACTGAGTGTGCCAAAGTAAAAAGTAAGAAAGCTAAGGCCAAAATGCCTAGCTGGTTCGGCAATGAGTCGGCAAAAGTGATGGTGGACAAGAGAGCAGCCTTCCGATAGTACAAACATAGTCAGAAGGAGGAGGAGAGGGAGGACTACTCTGCTAAATCAAGGGAGGCAAGCAGAGCTGTCAGAGAGACAAAGGCTACAAGAGAAGTACGGCTAGCACAAGGGGTGAAAGCAGGTGAGAAGGCCTTTTTCAGGTATATAAAGGAGAAAAGGAACATAAAGGATGAGATTGTCAGGTTAAAAAAGGAAGGTGGTTGGGCAGAGGGTAGTGAAGAAAAAGCAGAAGTACTTAAGTACTTCAGTTTAGTCTTTACTAGGGAGAAGGATGGACCAGAGCCACAAGGGAGCAGGGGTGGAGGGACTGGGAGGTGGAAAGTCACAGACAGTATAGTACAAGCTGAAAAGGTGCTTAAGGACCTAAGAGCCTTAAACATAGAAATACAGAAGCTGCCAGAAGATAAGGACCTCTTGGCCCACCTAATCTGCCCTATTTTACCTACCTACTTAAAGGTGAACAAATCATCAGGGCCAAATAGCATGCACCCAAGGGTCCTAAGGGAACTGGTGGAGGTTCTAGTGGGTGCCTTGGAAGACCTTTTTAACACCTCTCTGGAGTTGGGGAACGTGCCCTTGGACCGGAGAATTGTGCATGTGGTGCCTCTCCATAAAAGTGAGCCGAGGGACGAACCAGAGAACTACAGGCCAGTTAGTCTGACATCAATAGTGGGCAAGTTGATGGAGACCATCCTATAAGAGAGGCTGGTGGACTTTCTGGAGGAAAAGGGGGCTCCAGGACATGAGGCAACATGGGTTTGTGTTGGGCGGTTCTGCCAAACTAATCTAATTGATTTATTTGACTGGGTATCTAGGACAGCAGACAAGGGCTAGGTGGTTGATGTCCTGCATCTGGACTTCAGCAAGGTCTTCAACTCTGTGCCTTATAGGAGACTGGATCATGACGCTGGAAGACCTGGGGGAGGGGGTAAGCTTGTGTGATGGGTCAGGACCTGATTACAGTACAGAAGCCTAAAGGTGGTGGTCGGGCGGCGGGGGGGGGAGTTCTCAGAAGCTTCAGAAGCTGGGCCTACAACCAGTGGGGTCTCACAGGCCTCAGTGCTCAGTCTGGTGTTGTTTGACCTCGCAGATGGGATCAAGGGTAAAATCTACATTTTCATGGAAGGCACCAAGCTCTGTGGGAGCGTGAACATGGAGGAGAGGAGACAAGAAATCATGGAAGACCTGGCTACGCTAGAAAAGAGGCCTGACATTTGACAGCTGGGATTCTGTGCTAAAAAGTGTGAAGTTATGCACTTGGGGGTGAAGAATCCAAGGACAAAATGCTGGTTGGTTGATCTGCAGGTCACCAGGTCAGAAGAGGGAAAAGGACCTGGGAGTAATTATCACAAGTGACCTGAAACACTTGGCACACTGTAGGAGAGCAGCAGTCAAAGCAAATCGGGTGCTGGGCTACATAGCCAGGGGAATTACCACCAGGAGGGCAGAGGTCATTCTGCCACTGTATATGTCACTGGTAAGACTGCACAAGGGGCTAGATATTGAAAAGTGTGCCTGGCAATGGCGCAAAAGGTTGCTGTGTGCAACTGAGTTGCGCTGTGTGCAACTGAGTTGCGCTGGAGCAACAAAGGGATATATTCAAAAGAGATGTGCCATGGCGCATCTCATCTGAATATATCATACAATGCCTGCATTGCAAATACAATGCCTGCATTGCAAATACATTGCACATCCCCAGACAGGTCTGAATACCAGGAATGGGAAATGTGCCAGCATATGAGAGATATGCTGTGCACAAATTCCTGATATTCAGACACAGATATGTGTAACCTACGGACCCCTGCCTTTTAACAAAACGACAGGTGGTATGCTGTTGAAGCTGACAGCAGTACCTGGTGGGGACTGGGTTCGGGGAGGATAAGGTTACTCAGCACAGGGGGCCTAGGTTTGGCTAATCTGCACAGGGGCACCCAATAAATCTGAACACAGGAAGCAATAACTGTAATGTCCAAAACCAGGAATGGGATTCTACAGTGTGGCTTTTATTCACATCCAAACTGAACAAACAAAGCATAGATGGACCCCCATGGGGCTACATTCCTGGTAATGCAGATTAGAGACAACAGAACACTTCTTCACATTTCCAGCCCTCAGACTCTGAACCCACCAGGCACACAGCCCAGACTTGCACGCAGCATTGGGTACACAGCCCGACTTGTACACTACTTGGGTTTTCCCCACTGGCCCAGCTCCCCCGCTGGCCACTTGATCCACGGTCCATTATGGGAATGAACCAGTTCTCTAATTGGTGGCTCCCCAAACCACCTTAAAGCCTTCGACTTCTAGAGGGAATTTTCCTTCCAATCCCACGTCTGGGTACTTCCCTCATCACTAGCCAAGTGCATGAGGCAAAGTAGAAATCCACAGAACAAATCCGTAGAGGTGGACCTGGTTACTAAAGATGGGGGGTCTCCCACCTCCAGCTCCCACAATCCATACCTGGCCATTTCTCTGGAAACTAAACAACTCTTTTCTGAAAGCTTGGCAATGTAGATTACTGGGTAGACATATGTCACATCTCCTTTACATGTCTTGACTTCCCCTATGTGCTGGACTTGAACATACTTTTACTTTTGGCTAAGCCTATTACTCTAGGCCTCCCACTGCTTCAGTAGTCCAATCCTCACTATCACACAAGTCCCAGGGTGAAACATGGGCCCTTTAGAAAGAGCAGAAACCCACCCTCCGGTTGCAGGTGCCCTACAGTCGAATCACAAACTCTTCTTGTTTCCCATACTCTTGGACAAAATAAGGCAGCTTCTCCACTAGCAGTAGCCAGGGGGTTGCTCCTGGAATATGCAAGCTAAACTTTCCTGCCCCATCCCCTCAGGGATGGGGCACTGAAACCCGATTCAGTGGTCTCCACCACTTTAAAATTGCTCACTGTGTCTCTCTTTAGGTGGAAACACACACCTTTTCCCTGAATGTAGCCCTATGTCAGGGCTGAGGCTCCAAGAGCCTAACACAGAGCTGCTGTGCTCCTCTCACTACAAGCTCCAAACTCCAACTGACCTACAGACTACTGTTCAAACCTCCTGACATTCTACTCCAACTCCCTGCTGCAGATTCCATTGAGGCTCATGCAGCTGCGACAGTTCTATGGTGATGTCATCCCTCAGTCTCAGCTGAGACTGAGAACAGAGCGAGACAGTGTGAAACACATTTAACTGGAGTTTCACAAGCTGCCTTCTCTGCCTACCACTAGGTCTTACTGGGGTTCTAGTAACTCCGGGTAACAAGGGGGTTACATATGCAAATGGGGCCATAATGTATGCAAGGTGCAAATGGGGCCATTTACATGTCATTATGGCCCCACTTACATGTATTGTGAAGGGCTGGCTGGTGAAATGCACCTGGCACCCTGCACAGCATGCAGGGATGTCAGTGGAAGTCCTGTGGTTCTCCCTTCCCTGCCTATAACCCCGATCACCATAAAAGTGTACTATTACGTTCCCTGGTGGTCTAGTGGTACCCTCCTTCCCCGCCCATAACCTAGATAACCGTAAAAATGTAATATTACATTCCCTGGTGATCCAGTGGTACCCCCTCCTCACCTGTAACCCCGATTGCCCAAAACCGCATCCTCACAGCTGTGGTAGTCTAGTGGTTCCCCCGCCCATACAGGACCTCCAGCCCACCCAACCCCTCCTCAGTCACGGCGGGCAGCAAACCCACCTGCATACCTTCATGACTGCCTGCCAAATGACAGCTTACAGTATCTGCTGCAAGCACATTGGTCCACACTGTGGTCCAATGGGCTTGCAGTACCTCTGTAATAGTCATTCACAACTTTGTGTGAATGAATGACTACATTCACAAGATTGTGAATAACTATTATAGTATACTACCAAAGCCCATTGGTCCACAGTGTGACCAATGTGCTTGCAGCATACTGTGGCCGTCATTTGGGCGGGCAGCCACTGGAGGTATGTGGGGTGAGCTGGGTGTCCTGTGTGGGTGGGGACCACTAGACTACCATGGCTGTGGGGATGTGGTTTGGGTGATTGGGGTTATGGGTGGGGAGGGTACCACCAGACTACCAGGGATGATTTAAATAGTTTGTTGTGGGGATCACGGTATGGAGAAGGGAGGGGGATCCACTAGACTACCAGGGCATACGTTGGGAGATTGTGCACCGGGGGGGGGGGTGTTTGCCATCCACAACTGGTGGCTGCTGTGTGGTGCCCCACACTACAGTGACCAACCTGTGGGTGGCTACCAGCTGAGCCTTTTTGTATGGACTCAGCTTTGTGCCCATGCATGCAGCACATCTCTGGAATTTGCCAGTAGAAGCGCCACACATCCCGGGCTGAATATCAGGATGTGCTGCATATGCAGAGGCATGCCCCCTGGAGATGCGCCACATACATTATCTTTGCACTGCGGCGCATCAGAAATTGCACAGAACAATTTCCCCTTTTGAATATAGCCCCAGGGTGCATTTCTGGGATTGCACCGATGCAACTCAGTTGCGCCAGGCACAACTCCTTTGAATATCTAACCCCTAGAAAACAGTGTGCAATATTGATGTACATGTCTTAGGAAGGATATTAACTTGCTAAGATGGTTCAGAGCAGGGCGACTAAAATGATCCAGGGCCAGCATAGCAGCACCTATAAGGAGAGGCTCAGGGGTCTCAGCATGTACTCTGTTGAGGAAAGAAGGGAGTGAGGAACATGACTGAGACCCTCAAGTACCTTAAAAGTATAAACAGAGTGAGCACCAATGGACTCTTGTCTTCAGCCTTAGTGGGAACAAGACCACTAGGAGGCACAGCCTGAATCTGGTGGAGGAAATGTTCAGGAGGGAGATGAGGAGGTGTTTTGTCACCAAAAGGTATTTGTCCAAGTGAAATGAGCTGACAGAGGAAGTGGTATCTCTAAAAACAGTGGACAGCCTCAAGAGATGATGGGACAAGGTGAAGGGAAAGTTGCGGGTAGAAGGTGGGTCAGTGGGGGGGAGGGGTTAATGAAAGAGTGGTCAAGAGGGAAACAGGGAGAGGGCAGCTCCCTCTATAAACACTTTGTGAACTGCATATTCAAGCAGGCTAGATAGACAGTAATGGCCTTTATCTGCTGGCATGTTCGTATGTACTGTTTTTATTGTTGCTCTATTTTAATTCTGCCATCAGGGGTCTCCAGGGGTCAGTCAAGTACTGTTCTAGTCAGCTATCCTTACTGACAACCAGACTTAGCAGCTGCAGCAAAACAGATCCGGGGGAGAGAATCACATGCCTGTGAGAAAATCCGAGTGTGGACATGGCTGCAGTCACTACCTTCCCCCAAGTAAGGCTGTGAGTTTCCTGGTATTTTTTGTGTTGTGCCCTGCCCAGAGTTAGGAAATATGGTAGAAAACATTAGCTCTAACACAGCACCTGAAAAACTTAGTGCTGTGGCTGTTTTGATTTTTGGTACAGTACCACGTGAACAATCTAGTACAGCTCCAGTCACATACAGTAGCAGTGCTTGTTTAAGTCATACTGATGCTTTGAGCAGTACAGTAGCAGTAAGCAGTAGTGTGGGGCCATATTATTTGTGGCCCCCAGTAGCGTGGGGCTGTTGTGTTTGTGGCATGTGGTGATAGCAAGGAGCAGTGGTGTGGGTCTGTACTGTTTGTAGTGTGTGGTGGTAGTAAGGACTATCAGCATGAGGCTGTAGATCTTGTGGCATGTGGCCACACAGAGATTACATCTGCACTGCTTGTTTGGGGCTTGTTTGGGGAGAAAGGGAAGATTTTAAGTTATATAAGCTTTTTATTGCTATATATGCTCGAGCCTGGTACACTGCCTGTTTAGATTGAAATGTTTGAATTTTACTGTAAGTCCTCCATTTTCTGGGGCTTACTGTTAGTTACCCATTGCCTTTCCCCCGGGTTGGCAGTGTAGGTGGGTAGAGCTTTGTGGTGTCCACTTTTTGGCAGTGGCTTTCCCGTGGTGCAGTTTAAATCTGGGCACTAGGGGGAGTTTGGGAGGCTGGCAGGATAGCAGAGCTCGAGACTGGGCCAGGGTACGAACCCCAGTCAGGGAATTTGTGACCTAGCACTGCAGCACTGGTTCAGAACTTGGGTTTTGGGGTAGGACATCAGGGAAGTGACCGGTGCCGGGGTGGGTCAGAGCCCCTATCCTGGTTTGTGTGAAGGCAGTGGGGGAGCTGTGGCAGTGGCAGGTCCACAGCATGGTTTACCCCTTGGTGGCAGCTTGGGGAAGCTGTACCCATGTGGCACGCTGCCTGGAATGTGGCCTGCCGAGGCAAAGTGCTAGGCCCTCACTTCCCGAGGTGTTAGGTTGGGGAGTGGTTGGGTGTGGCCAAGGCCCGTAGCAGCAGGATTGTAAGTGAGAGAGAGAGAGAGAGAGAGAGAGAGACATACATTGGGAGCTGGTTACAGAGGAGAGCTCCCTGCATCCATTCCAGGACTTGTGTCAGGTAGGGGGCACAGCAGAAGGGCGCGTGGCTAGTATATGTCCAGGGCCGGGTTTAGAGTGAGCCCTGGTATAATGTAAGGCCCAAGTTTCTGTCTGCACCCATTTTACTATCTGAGCCTTCCTGGGATCCATGTCTGGTTCTTGCTTGGCTTGTGCCCCCCCTCTCCTTTTAACATCAGGACCCCTAGACACTGGAGGGTGGGTTCCATTACCTTACATTCACTGACCTACGCAGCCAGTATAGTGTTATGCTTGTGCAACTGTGTTAGTTTGCTTTTGGCCATTCACACTCTCTATTCCAGAGGAATTACCACCCTGTAGGGGTATGAACGCAAGGAACCCTCGGAGAGGGTTCCACCTCTAGAGGTGCCATGGGATAATTCCCGTGGCTAAAGGCACCTTAGGAATCCCCAAAAGAAATGTAGTATCATCCCCAAAAAGGAGGCAACATGAAGCATATGAGCAAGCAGTATCTGTGACACAGGAGCAGTAACTGTAACATAGTAGTAGAGAAGCATAGGCAGTTTGATAATGCAATGAGAAGCTCAGTTGGATAACGTAATGAATACCCAGGCTTGCGTAGCATGATACTGATGGTTTGCATTGAGATTAGGAGATCCCCTAAGGAGAGAGGGAGTGGCAGGACATCCTCCACCTCCATCCAACAGCGGAACCTACCTAAAGAAACTAAGAGAAACAACTATGCTGACTAAGTGTTATGACCAGAGGCAACGGAGGAGAGAAAAAAAACCCTATGAGGAGGAAATCTCTGGGGATCCAAGGCCTAGTTCGCCTTCACTCCAGGACTGGGATAGTTTAGTTAGTGATGGCTCTGCAGCTGCAATTTGGAAAACCCAATTAAAGAGAGGTGGAAAATATTCCAATTTGGAGGAAGGCTCTCACTCAAACCCTCTAGCGGGAAAGCTGTGGAAGGTTGTGAGAAAACTCTGCAACAATACATGCATCCAAGGCGCAGGAGGAAATCAACAACTGCTGAGGCACTCACCTGGCCTACCCACCCGAAATCAAACCAGGTGAACCAGAAGCAGTCGTAGGGAGAATGCGGTGAAGGTGCCTCGCTAGGGAAATCACTACAGTCAATGGCTAACCGTTATAGTGGAACACAAGAGCCAAAGGAGGTAACTTTTTCCACCCTTCACCGCTAGTCTTAAATTCTACACCAGGAGCTGCTGTCGCGTAGCAGGCAGCTAAAGCCAAGCCTTGGGTGAGAACATTCCCAGCTATGGGCCAGGTGAGAAGGATCCCGCCCAAAACTGGACAAACTCGAGATGCAGAGTAAATGCAGAGCGAGACCTTCGGCTGCAGGAACCCTGCACCAGAATAGAATGGCTGGCATGCCCCAGAAATTGATTGACAGCTGAAAAGCTGGTGAGCTGAATGAGCATGGCATGCTGAGATCGTAATGAGCATTGAGTGCTGAGACCTTGCAAGGTCGAATGTAGATTGAGTGCAGCAGAATCCCAGAGGCTGAAGCCGAGGGATGGCAGTAGGCATGAAGCAATGGTCTGCGTAAGCAAGGAGCAACGGTTGCGTAAGCAAGTGTGGACCTGCATGTAGGTCAGTAAGCAGTAGTAGTGATAGGTGGACCTGCATGGAGGGCTGCATAACATACTGTATAGCATTAACAGCACTGAATTGGGGGCAAGAAGCCAGCCAGACATGAATAGCCAAATCAAGGTGACAAATACTCTGAGGATTTTTTGGTGACGAGGCAATTTTAATATCAAAGCTGTATTAACAGCCTAAGCAGGAGCATAGTTGGCTGATCTCAGAGTTGTAATTGCAATAAAATAGGGAGACAATGCTTGATAGCAGGTGTAGCCAGGCAGTGCAATGAAGCTCAAATAGAATGAGAGCAGGAATGAGCAGCACAGCTGGGGTCAGAGTAAACTATGTCAGGTGAAAAGAATTGATTATGCAACATGGAGCAGCTATGGCTGAGCTGAAACACACAGATAATGATTGCAGTTGCATTGCAGTAGTTTGAGCATGGTTAGCACAGTGTAAAAACACAAGCACTGGGTACAATAGTAATTAAAGTAAACAGCAGCAGTGGTTGCAGTTGTAAGTAACTAAAAGCAGTAGCAGGAACTCTGAGAAGCAGTATGCTAGGAGCTTGGAAACAAAGCCCCCCCCCCCCCAAAAAAGGAAGGAAGCACACACAGCCAAAGGCAAAATACAAACCAGAAACAGGAAAATAAACACAGAAGCCCAGCAGAGACAAGGAGGAGTAGCAAAAGGGGTGGGGGGCAGGCCCCAGCCAGCCAGGGAGGGAGGTCCAAGCAGCTCAGAGGACAAACCGACCGAGCCTTCAGCTGCAAAGAAAAAATGCTTCACAATGAGGCTGAGAGGAACTGCTTATATAGCTCAGGAAGTGGGAGTGGCTGGCTGCTTGGCCACTGAACTCCAGGCAAAGCCTTTCCAATTAGTTGTCCTAGTCATCACTACAAAGCCATCCTTGTATCACTAACTCCACAGTCTCACACTACCCAGCTTTAACCCCCCCCATCATATGGATTTTTACAGGTCATCTGGTTGGAGCAGTTAGTGGAGCATACCATCCTTTGTAAGTCACTGACTCAGCAGATGTGGAGTGAGGCGATGGCAAGAACCCGATAGAAGGAGAATGCCTGTGAGCACAGTAATAGGGATACTGCTCATGATGCTAGTGAACTGGGTTCAAGAACATGCCTAGGTTGTTAGGGGCTGGCCGGGGGAGCAGGATTGAGCATCTCAGGGGACACTCTCCTTCTTCAGAGTGGGAGGCAGAGCACCACTGCCATGACAGTATCACTGAGGTTACACAGGTGCACCTGCATAGTCTGTGCACCATGTGGTGAGGAGACATTGGCTAATGCCACATGGCAGCATAATCTGCATACGTGCCTGCACATGGCATCCCAGCTGCTGGTGACTTGTGGGAGGAACAATGGAGCAAAGCAGTGGAAAATGGCCCTGATGTTTGTGACAATATACCCCAGTATATCCAGACCTCACATCTTCACTGCACCACTACCTGATGCATGACTGCTGATGGGGGTACATTCCCCCACCCAACATTGCCTGGGGGGCAAACCAAGGCTACATGGAAGCAGGTGAATGCTCACTTGGGGAGTGTTGGGGGGGTTGGGTATACCATGGGAGCTTCTGCGCCAGGGATGGTTGGTGGGCATAAAGTGTAGATAGAAAATAAAGAACCTGGTAGCAGAAATTCTGTCCATCCATCTTTCTTTCTTTCTTTCTTTCTTTCTTTCTTTCTTTCTTTCTTTCTTTCTTTCTTTTCTTGTCTAAGATCCCTAAATGGCAGTGCAGCCAACACTTGAAGATTATTGTAACCCCTAGGTGGCGCTATCCCAAGCGCTACTACCCCTGCTTGCTTGGCTAGTAGCAGGTTATGGGGCCTGAGTTCTGAAACGGGTGCCTCCACCCGGAGGTCAGGGTTGGTAGTGGTCATGCTAACCTGGGCACAGCCCTCCAGGACACTGTAACCCCTCTCTTTCCTTACTAGTGGCCGGAAAAATACACAATAATCACTTTCACAGTACCCCTGATACACCACACAAGTACCCACACTGTTTTCACTTACCACCAGGGCATTCCTCTGGCCCAGCCCTGGGGACCCCCTGTAAAACAAGGTTATACACAGCAAATAACAGCAGTACAGTACTCTTGCACAAACTGGAACCATACTCAGGATAAATGTAAAAAAGGGTTAGATCTAACATAGAAACATAGAAACATAGAATTTGACGGCAGATAAGGACCGCTCGGCCCACCCAGTCTGCCCATTTCCCTACCTGATGGATAAGCTGCAGATCCTAGTTAACCAGCAGCCTACTTCTTCCTACCCACACCCCCTAGAATTGCCTTATGACTGTCCCATGCATGCTTGAATTCCACCACTGTTTGTGACTCCACAACCTCCTCTGGAAGGCCGTTCCATACATCCACCACCCTCTCTGTGAAAAAATACTTCCTTAAATTACCTCCAAGCTGCCCCCCTTCTATCTTCAAATTGTGCCCCCTTGTTCTTGCACACCTCTTTTTTTGAAAGATGCTACCCTCTTGGACTTTGTTGATTCCCTTGAGGTACTTGAAAGTTTCTATCATGTCCCCCCTCTCCCTCCTTTCCTCGAGGCTATACATATTCAGCTCCTTAAGTCTCTCTTCATATGTCTTCCAGTGCAGACCCTGCACCATTTTAGTTGCCCTCCTCTGGACAGCTTCCATCCTGTCTATGTCTTTGTGGAGATTGGGTCTCCAGAACTGCCACGAGTACTCAGATGGGGTCTCACTAGCTGTCTGTATAGAGGATAATAACTTCCTGTTTTCTACTGGTGATGCCTCTCCTATGCATCCCAGTATCCCCCAACCCTCCTTGCTGCCCTCTCACATTGCTTGCCCACCTTTAGGTCATCTGATATGACTACCCCCAGGTCCCTTTCCATTTTTGTTGTTGTTAGTATCTCACCCCCATTGTGTACTCTTCCCCTGGGTTTTTGTTTCCCAGGTGCATTACCTTGCACTTCTTAGCATTGAATCTAAGCTGCCATACATTTGACCATTCCTCTAACCTTGCCAAGTCCCTTCTCATCCTTTCCACCCCACCTTGTGCATCAACTCTGTTGCAGATCTTTGTGTCATCTGCAAAGAAACATGCTTTTCCTTCCAGTCCCTCTGCAATGTCACTTATAAAGACATTGAAGAGGACTGGTCCTAATACTGAACCCTGCGGTACCCCACTACTAACCCCCCTTTCTTCAGAGTGGACTCCATTTACTATTACTGTCTGTGTCCTATTCTCCAGCCAATTCTTTACCCAGGCTGACATCTTGGGACCCACTCCCAGGCTGGCTAACTTGTATTTTAATCTTTTGTGTGGGACTGTGTCAAATGCCTTGCTAAAGTCTAGGTAGACCATGTCCACAGCCCCTCCCTGATCAACTACTTTGGTCACCCAGTCAAAGAAATCTATCAGATTTGTCTGGCATGATCTTCCCACTGTGAATCCATGCTGCCTTGGGTCCTGTGCCCCTCTGGCCTCTAGATATTTAACAATTATTTCCTTCAGAAGTAATTCCATCATTTTCCCTACCACTGAGGTTAAATTAGCAGGTCTGTAGTTTCCTGCTTCTGCCTTGCTCCCACTTTTGTGAAGGGGAATCACATCTGCCCTCCTCCAGTCCTCAGGTACCACCCCATCCTCCCATGATTTGTTAAAGAGGGTAGTCAGTGGTGTCACTAGTTCTACCCTTAGTTCTTTTAGAATTCTGGGATGAATCCCATCAGGCCCATTGCTTTGTCCACCTTCAGTTTTAAGAGTTCTTTCAGAACCCTTTCTTCTGTAAATGGGCTGGTATCAACTTCTGTATCCAGAGTGTTTCTACTGTTTGTTTTAGGTACCTCCCCCTCTTCCTTTGTAAATACTGAGCAAAAATATTTGTTTAGTATCTCTGCCTTTTCACAGTCACCCTCTGCCCACCCTTCCTCCCCTTTATTAAGCCTCACTATCCCTCCCTTGGTCTTCCTTCGCTCCCTGATGTACCTATAAAAGGTTTTATCCCCCTTCTTAACTGAGTTGGCTATCTTTTCCTCAGTTTGGGCCTTTGCTGATCTGACTGCCTTCCCAGCTTCCTTTTGCTTTAACTGATATAGTTCTCTGTCCTGTTCCTTCTGTGATTCCTTGTACTTCCTGAATGCTTTCTTTTTCTCTTGAACATTCACTGCCACTTCCTTTGAGAACCATAGTGGTTTCTTACCTCGTTTTGTTTTGTTTATTTGCTTTACACAAAGGCTTGATACCTCTGTGATGGCAGTTTTTATTATTCCCCATTGTTCTTCCACCCCTCCTTCCTGCCCATTTGCTAGTGCATTCCTTAGGCACTCACCCATTTTGACAAAGTCAGCCCTCCTGAAATCCAGTACCTTTGTCTTTGTGGCTTGACTCTATTGCTGTGTTTATTGTGAACCATACTGTTCGATGGTGCTAGTTCCCAGATGGCTACCCACTTCTACATCTGTGATCCTCTCTTCATCTCCATTTGAGAGAACCAGGTCTAAGATTGCTCCCTCTCGAGTGGGCTCCAATACTAGTTGTCAAGGCATGCCCTGTAGGGCATCTAGAATAACCCCACCTTAGAAGTGGCTGCTGCAACTGCACTCCAGTTAACATCTGGCATATTCAGATCACCCATCAGCAATATCTCCCTTTTTCTGTCATTCTAAGTATACTTTCTATCATTTCCTGTCCATTTCCTCCCCTGAGAAGGAGTCTGTATACAACCCTGTGCATATTGTGGTGCCATTGCCAGTCTCCAAATTTACCCACAGTGCTTCTTCTCCTCCCTGTTTACCCTTTTGTTCTGTTGCTTTGATTCCTTCCCTTATGTAAAGAGCTACTCCTCCTCCTCTTTTCCCCTCCCTGTCCCTCCTGTAGATAGTGTATCCTGGTATGTTTACATCCCAGTCATGGTTTTGTCTGATTTATTTAAGGGTCTTGAACAAGGGAGGGGCGTAATCAGGTTAATTTGCTTAAAGGCTCTATAAATCAAACAGTTATGCATGCACTTCAGAGTCCATAAACAGTGACACACTTTGGGTACCCAGATGGAGAATGGTAGGCTAGCCAGGAACGTTGCAGCTGGTTGGGGCGCTGTGATGGAAGAAAACAACATGCACAACACACACTATTTGTAATCCGGAGCTGGAGGGCTCAGTCCATGAAAAGAAAACAACAAGACAATCAGATGACACACTTTTAGATTAGGCTGTTGTTGCAGGGAGCTACCCTGATGATTACTCACGATACCCAAGACTGGACACAGGCTGGACGAAAATGGAGACAGCAAGTGGTTAATCTGGAGTGCCAGGAGAAGCAGGACCAACACGATTCGCCGAGGCGTAGTTCCTGTTCAAGCGTGGAGCAGGGGGTTGATCCCCAGGCAGGTCTCTTGTTGGTGGCTTTCTCTGTGCAGTGGGGTAGTTTGGCAGGGCCAGCATGGCCTTACCCAGGCTGAATGGAGATGAACGTGGATTCAGTCCAATTAGGCTAGATAAAGCTTCCAGCAAGCAGAACACAGTTTACACAGTGGGGAACCAAATCGCGACCCACTTTCAATACACAGCACATTTACATGTAAGGAAATTCTACTGTACCAGGCAAACCGCTCTCTGGTCACGATCGCAAAGTCTTTGCACAAACCGGGGATTCAAAAGCAGCTGAAAATCCTGACAGGCCGATCGCATTCAGCAAATCTTCGGTCTTCTTTAGGTTAAAGCCTGATCACAGTCCAGTGGCTTAAATAGTCCTCACAACTTGGATTTAGTCCGAATAAACTCTATTTTCCCTCTCAGGGACAGCAGGAAGACAGGCAGGCCAATACTCAGCCCTTTCACAGTTCTCCCATGCAAAACTACACAGAACTGCTGCTCAAAATCACTTGAGCTGTTACTTCTTCACTTCTCAGTTCAAAACTGAAACTAGCTGCAGCAGCCTGGGAAATTCCCCAAGATCCAAAAGGTTTGGGTGGCTAATCCTCCTGTCAGTCACAACAAAGGCTCCCCCTTCAGGTTTAAAAAGGTGCAAAAATCCCCAAACTACAATTCCTATAGATTTTGACTCCAGACAGCTCCTGTAGTCCGGCTCCTTTTTAGGTCCCACCAGTACTGATTGGTCCAATTCGCAGTTCCGGGCCAAGATAGTGAAGAAAAACAAAACAGTCCTTGCTGCAAAGATGGCAGGTTAGGCATATAGAGGATAATGGCTGGGGATCGGGTGATAACCACACTGTAATCACCTCGAGTGGTTGCTAGGGCAACATGGTAAACCTCGAGAGCGCAGCTCGAGAGGTTTACTGTAGCCCTAGCAACCACGAGAGGTGATTTGAGTGTGGTTGTCATCCGATCCCCAGCCATCATCTTTTATAGTGTATGGTCAGAAAAACACTGTTTGCATTCTATGTGTGAGAATTATGGAACTCTGGTGCATTCTTTTTTCTTATGCCACTGTTTGGAAGTTCCGAAGTGTGGTTAACAACTTTAAAAATTCTAAACAGTGCTTAACAAAGCTGTGTGACTGCTGATTATGGTGGTTAATTGGCACTTACCATACATTATACTACATTATCATTATCACTCTAAATGATTTTCAGTAAATAGTTATATCTTTCAACATAGCTCCCTCTCAGATTACTTATGACTGCAATCCAGGCAGCTCTTAAAGAGACAGTGCACAGAGGCTATACAGGCACTCTCTGGAAATCACATTTAAACTGCTAAATGCAGGACACCAGCCTGGCAGTGAGCATTTAGGCAAGCCCAAGGAAGACTTTTCGGGAACCCCCATTTGTAGGGGGGTTACATTATGATCATTCTTTAGAACAACTTGCAAGGATTGTTGTACCTCAGGAAACAAACTGGGAGCAAACCTGAGCAAATTACAGATTTGTCAAGAACATGCTATCTTTGACATCTGAGCAGCAGAGTGAGATATTAGGGTAAGGAGAAGGGTCTCATTGCAATTCAAAAGGTGTTCACAGGGCAGACTGTGTGAGCTGTGATGAGAGCTAAGAATAGAACAGAACTTGTTTTTATCTAGCACCTTTAATACACACCATATATCTCAAGGCAATGAATGAGATCCTGTTAGTGCAGGAAGGGATAATATGCAAGCAATTGCAGAAGCCATGATGTACTGAACATCTCCAGTTAATATAGTTATACGATTCGTAACTAATGAATGTTACTTGTATCTTTTCTCTTTTAAAACTCAACAAAATGTTACTTGACAAAAAAAATATAGTTATACAATGACTGTGAGAATAAACATTTTCCAACAAATGTATTTATTGCCATTGTTAATCCTTTTAAAGTGAAATAAATCATTTATTTCCACCTCAGATGATATTTCCACACCAGTCGCATCACTGGATTCCAGAACACCTGTAAGAATTCTTAAATAATGGAAGTTCTTGCCAGGACTATTTTGGAATTCACTTGCATGCACTCATTAGAATGTGCATGGCAACAGCAGGTTGCTCTGAAGGGAGGCAAAAAAGTCCACAATCAAACTTTTAAAAGTTATATCTTTTCTTTAATAAAATACTAGGATTTGAGCAATGGGACCTATCTTGAAATAGAGTCACCATCATTGTATAAATTACAGTACATATGCCATGAGCTGGCTAAAAATGTTTATTTCTATCTGTAGGTTTTGAGCTCTTTGTCTTGCTTTGTATCACAGCTCAATATTCAGACAGGCAGCACAGGACATACAGGTACTTCTTCTCTGTTCCCACAGTGGAGTTAGTGGGGACCGACTCCCAGGGAGAAGCTGGAACAAAGGGGTTGGGGGGAGGTTGACCAAAGTCCATTTTCAGAGGAAAGAGTCATGAAGGGATATACAGCTCTGAAAATGGACTAGGCTAAAGGAGCAGATGGCATACACCCAAGAGTACTAAAAGAATTTAGGGAGGTGATAGCTGCTCCACTGGGAACAGGCATGGTTCCTAAGGTCTGCAGAAGAGCTGACATGGTCTCTCTACATATGAACAGCAGCAGGAAGGAGGCTAGCAACTGTAGATTGAGCTGTCAACCTGTAGTTGATGTCAGTCTTAATTCAGTGGTGGGTAAATTAATGGAAACCCTGCTAAAGCAAAGACTGGTAGAGTATCATTAATCCTGTGGGCTGCAAGATCACAGGCAGCATGGATTCATGTGGTGGGGGTGGAGGGTTATGCTAAACAAATCTGATAGATTTCTTTGACTGTGTGAACAGGTAACTAGATCAGGGGAGGGTAGTGGACAAGGTCTATCTGGACTTTATGAAGGCTTTCAACACCGTGCCACACTGGAGGCTGACAGAGAAATTGAGCTGTCTAGGAGTGGGATCCAAAGTGGTAAACTGGGTTAGAAACTGATTAATGGATAGGAGACAGAGGATGATTGTTAATGACACTCACTCTAATAATGGGAGAATGGATGGAAGGAAAATTTCTACTGGGCATCAGAATGGACATTGAGCTACAGTAACTAACCAGGACAAATATATAAATATGGTAACTTTGGGGGGCTTATACCAGTGGCTCAACAAGTAGTGCTCAGAGAGATGAAGCTGGGAGGCTAGACAGACCAGACCAAAGGGAGATGGCCACACCTAGAATGACTTGAAGATCAGGTTAAGGGCTAAGACTAGCCCCTGTAAGGCAGTCAATAAGTAGTGGGTAAAGTCTACCCACCTTCCTGTCTGCAGCTGCAGTTCAATGTCAGCAAAGAGTAAGAAACATCTGCCCACTTCGATGGATCAAAATCAGCAACTCTAAAGTAAACCCCTGCTTCTCTCTACAGAAATATCACCAGCTGCTTCTGTGGATGTATATTGGACATTTGATGATGTATCACAGGACATGCTGGGACACATACAGTACCATAACATTCAGTGACTCTTCTGGGAGTTACCACCATACAGAATATAATGTTATACCCATCCAAGGGTTGAAAAAGTATTCATTTAGAGACAAGTAGCATGAACAGAGTTTATGTCAAGGGATGGTACTTCAGACGAATACCCAGGATGGACATCTGGTATTTGGTATAGGGTGGGCCGGAGCAGGTCAGTGAGGCCTTGCAGTCACCTTATTTCATAAGAGATAGAGACTTATCAGGAGCAGGTCAAGGAAGGCCCGGAAGTCACCTTACTACATAAGAGATACAGAGTGATCAGAAGCAGGTAAGGGGAGGCCTGGCAGCCACCCGGGAAGGCTGGATAATGTACCAGTTCCAGTACAGTGTGTGCTGCAGTTCACAGGGTAGCTCATAGGGAGGTAAAAAGTAGGTTGGGGGGGAGGCCTGGTAGTTGTTCCAAGAAAAGGGTAGAGGGAGGTAAGGGGGGGGGCAGCTGCTGAAGAGGGAGCTAGCACCATTCACGAGCAGCCTAGGTAGACCATGATGTTTATATGTTTCTAAGAAGTTAAACAGGATTACAGGTGGGGAGCCTGTGTGTGTGTGTGTGTGTGTGTGTGTGTGTGTGTGTGTGAGAGAGAGAGAGAGAGAGAGAGAGAGAGAGAGAGAGAGGAAGACAGCACTTGTATTACCCAAGGTACATGACAAGATAACTCTGCATAGAGTATAAGTTGTTAAACAGTATTTATTGTGACATGATTTATGGTACAACCCTGATCATCTGAACCCCGATCAACTGAAAATCCCTATCTAATGAACCTGACCCATATCGCACAAGTTACTCTCTATCTCATAAATGGGATAGGCTAATAGGGTAGGATAATCAGTGTTTAAGACTCATTCCACTGGACTGGGGAGGAGGGAAAGTGGTGGTAAGGATAGGACCAGCGAGATAGGGAGGGTTGGAGGTAGTAGGGGGTTAGGGTAAGTAGGGAAATGGAGCTGGAAGACGTGAGTGCAGACAACAAGGGAGGACAAATGGAGCACCAAAGGAGGTAGAGGCCAAAAGAGTATGAGGAGATGGGAGGGGAGGGTAGGGTGTGGGGAAGTGAGCAGAAGGGAATGATTAGGGGCATGCCAGAGGGGAGAAAGGTTCATGAGGAGGGAATGGGGATGGAGATAGAGAGTTGGGAGGATTACAAAAGGAATAGGAGGGAAAGGAGGTGGCAGGTGGGTTTGGACAGCAGTATGTACAGATGGGAGGAAGAGCCATGAATGGGGGGAGGGGGTAATCTTGGGGAATTTTATAGAGAAGAGGGTGAGATGGAGAGGGAAAGGGTCAGGGGCAAACATAGGAGGATAGAATGCGCACCGGGGTTCATGGAGGGGAGGGTGGGACCTCTAGTAGCACAGGACATGGGTGGGGGAAGGGAAACCTCACATTATAATGCATCTGGGTACAAATGACCTTGCAGGATATGAGATGGAGGTGGTGCAAGACAGGTTGAAGGAGATGGGGAGAATTTACAGAAAATCCAGGAAGTCAGTAGCTTTCTTGGAGGTGCTTCTGGCCCTGAGGGCTAGTATGGCAGGCAAGCAAGGTAAAGATTGAAGAATTTAATGGCTGACTTAGAAGGTGGTGCATGACAGAAGTGTATGGGTACATTGGTGGTTGGGGAGGGACAGCAGATAAGACCTGTAAAGCTCTAGGCAGGTTACACCTAAGTAAGCAGGATACAAGGATCCAGAAAGTAAGCCAGAGAACTTAATTATTAAAAATCTTAATTTAAACTGAAGTGGGGGGCAGCAGGGTGCACAACACCATTTGTCACCTGGTGAAGGAGGCTGAAAGGCCACGCCCAAGTCAGGACAGCATGAATAGGAGCTAGATGGGTGGGGTGGAGGAAGAAAGGAGGGACCAAGGGGGGAGGAGGGGGTGGAAGGGGGCAGAGCAGGAATAAGGGGGGGTCCTGAGTCATGGTGGAGGGTGGTGTCTCTGAACGCCAGAAGTCTGGGGAACAAGATGGTGGAACTACAGTCATTGCTGGCTGATGGAGAAGTGGACATAGTGACCATTACGGACACTTGGACCAACATGGACACCTTGCAGTTCCTGGGTATACAATATACAATAAGGATGGGGGATGGAAAGAGGGGTGGAGTGGCTCTGTACGTCAAGGAGGGGATAACTTTTACCAGAGAGGAAGAGGTGGTGGGTAAGACTGAGCATTGTGGGCACAAGTACAAGCCACTAAAGGGAGGAAACTAAGGATGAGGGTGGTTTACAGATCACCTTCCAAGGATGAGGAGTTGGACAGGGTACTGGGGTCCCAAATCATAGATACGTCCAGCAAGGGGGAAGTAATAATAATAAAGTTTGATTTCAATCTACCTAGGGAGTACTGGAAAAATCCCTGCTACCTCTTGCACTAGGGAATAAGTACTCCTGGATGCATTCCAGAGTGGTTTCCTGATGCAAAGTGTCATGGAGCCCACTAGGGAGAGGGTCAACCTGGACCTGTCCTGTCCAGCTGTGCACATGTTCAGAATGTGAAGGTGACTGTGCCGCTTGCAGGTAGTGACCACCACACAGTGTGGTTCCACCTGGACATGGGCAGTGGGAAGGTCAGGAGCAAGACAAGGGTTTTAGACTTAAGGGGGGCTGTCACTGGTAAAATTGGAGAAGTTCTGATAGGACACATTTGGGGATCAGAATGGGGATGGATGTAGAACAAAAATGAGCCACAATAAAGATGGGACTGATGGGCGCCACTAGTGAGTGTGCCAAAATAAAAAGTAAGAAAGCTAAGGCCAAAAAGCCCAGCTGGTTTGGCAATGAGGCAGCAAAAGTGATAGGGGACAAGAGAGCCGCCTTCCGATAGTACAAACATACTCAGAAGGAGGAGGAGGATAGGGATGACTACTCCGCTAAATCAAAGGAGGCAAGTAGAACTGTCATAGAGACAAAGGCTACAAGAGAAGTACGGCTAGCACAAGGGGTGAAAGCAGGTGAGAAGGCCTTTTTCAGGTGTAACCCGGGCGGCCACAACTACCATGTGGGAGTCTCCAGGGGTCGGGTTGGTGGTATTTTTTTGTGTTATTAGAGCTGTGTGGTGCCTCCACTATGTAACCCCCCTACCTGGAACCTGGGCTCGGGGAGAAAATTGTCCCTTGGCATGTTGGCTAGGTTTGGCTACTCTGCACAGGGGCACCCAAGTATTCCGGTCACAGGAAGCAATAACTGAATGTCCGTACAAGGAGTTGGGATTCTAAAGTGTGGCTTTTATTCACAACAAAAAGGAACAATAAAGCATAGACGGACCCCCACGGTGCTATACTCCTGGTAATGCAGATTTCTCCTGAACAGACTAATATCTTCTGTACACTTAAGCCCTCGGGTTTAGAAACACACAGGGCACTCTATCCGAACTTGACTCTTCTCTGGTTTCCCTGGCTCAGCTCCTTTCCCAGCCCTTGTACTACCTTCTTTCCTTGGCTTGGCTCCCTTGCCAGCCCTTGGACTACTTATCCATTTATCATAGAGAATTAATGGTGTCTCCCTATTCCACCCACGAGCACTTCTGGCTCCATCAGGGAATCTTCTTCAAACAATCCCACGTCTGGGTACTTTCCTCAGGCACTGGCCAAGTACCTGAGAGAAAGCAAACAGGTGTCCTAAAGTGAACCCGTAGAAGTGACTCTGGTCACGCCAGATGGGGGTCTCCCACCTCTTGTTCCCATAAATCATACCCCGCCATTCCTCTGGACTTTAACACCTCATCTCTGAAAACACTTTACATTGTAGATTCTCTTTAAATGTATGTCACATTTAATCTACTGTTTCTTCCATCCCACATGTGCTAAACTTGAAACATACTTAATGAGTGGCTCTGTCCATTTCTCTAGACCCCCACAGAGTTAAGCAGTCCAATTCCCACAACTTTTTAAAACTGTACTTGGCTGTCTTTTCCTGACCCCACAGTAACAGTCACTTAGACTCATCTTGTCCCAGGTGAAAACACATTGGCTCCTTTAGCAGAGCAAACTCACCCCTTGGTTGCAGGTGCCCCACAGGCTTTTTCTCTTTTGAAAAATAATGAAACGTCCAGTTGCCTCAGCACAAATCCTCACAGGCAGCTTCTTTTTCCACTAGCTGAGCCAGGGGACTGCCCCTGGAAAGAGACTGATTCCTTTCCCACCATCCCTGCAGGGATGAGGCCCTGAAACTTTGGAAAGCGGTCTCCACCACTTCAAACAGGCACTGTTGTGTTCCTCTTGAGGTGAGAACACACACCTAAACTAAAAAATATAGCTCTCCGGCAGAGCTAAGGGCTCTGAGGGTCTCCAGCTGCAGCACACCTCTTCTCTCTACTGAGCCCACTTACAGACTACTACTGTCTCATTTAAAATCCTCCCAACATTCCATCCTAACTTCCCTAACTGTTTCATTCCAAAGTGGCTTATGCAGCTGCGACAGTTCAAAAATGATGTCATCCCTCAGTCTCAGCTGAGACTGAGAACAGATCGTGACAGTGTGAAATCCATTTAACTGGAATTTCACAAGCTGCCTTCCCTGCCTGTCACTAGGTCTAACTGGCATTCTTGTAACCCCGAGTAACAGGGTGGTTACACAGGTATATAAGGGAGAAAAGGAACATAAAGGGTGAGATTGTCAGGTTAAAAAAGGAAGGTGGTTGGGCAGAGGGTAGTGAAGAAAAAGCAAAAGTACTTAAGTTCTTCAGTTTAGTCTTTACTAGGGAGAACGATGGACCAGAGCCACAAGGGAGCAGGGGTGGAGGGACTGGGAGGTGGAAAGTCACGGACAGTATAATACAAGCTGAAAAGGTGCTTAAGGACCTAAGGGCCTTAAATATAGAAACATAGAAGCTGCCAGAAGATAAGGACCTCTTGGCCCACCTAATTTGCCCTATTTTACCTACCTACTAAAAGGTGAACAAATCATCAGGGCCAAATAGCATGCACCCAAGGGTCCTAAGGGAACTGGTGGAGGTTCTGGCAGGTCCCTTGGAAGATGTTTTTAACACCTCTCTGGAGTTGGGGAACGTGCCCTTGGACCGGAGAATTGTGCATGTGGTGCCTCTCCATAAAAGTTGGCCAAGGGACGAACCAGAGAACTACAGGCCAGTTAGCCTGACATCAATAGTGGTCAAGTTGATGGAGACCATCCTAAAAGAGAGGCTGGTGGACTTTCTGGAGGAAAAGGGGCTCCAGGACATGAAGCGTCATGGGTCTGTGTCGGGCAGTTCTACCAAACTAACCTAAGTGACTTATTTGACTGGGTATCTAGGACAGTGGACAAGGGCTATGCGGTTGATGTCCTGCATCTGGACTTCAGCAAGATCTTCAACTCTATGCCTTATAGGAGACTGGATCACAAAGCTGGAAGACCTGAGGGGGGGGGGTAAGCTTGTGAGATGGGTCATGACTTGATTGCAGTACAGAAGCCTAAAGGTGGTGGTCGGGTGGGGGGTGTTCTCAGAAGCTTCAGAAGCTAGGCCTACAACCAGTGGGGTCTTACAGGCCTCAGTGCTCAGTCTGGTGTTGTTTGACCTCTCAGATGGGATCAAGGGTAAAATCTACATGTTCATGGAAGACACTAAGCTCTGTGGGAGGGTGAACATGGAGGAGAGGAGACATGAAATCATGAAAGACCTGGTTAGGCTAAAAAAGTGGCCTGGCATTTGACAGCTGGGGTTCAATGCTAAAAAGTGTGAAGTTATAGACTTGAGGGTGAAGAATCCAGTGACAAAATACTGGTTGGTTGATCTGCAGGTAACCAGGTCACAAGAGGGAAAAGGACCTGGGAGTAATTAGCACAAGTGACCTGAAACACTTGGCACACTGCAGGAGAGCAGCAGTCAAAGCAAATCGGGTGCTGAGCTACATAGCCAGGGGAATTACCACCAAGAAGCAGAGGTCATTCTGCCACTGTATATGTCACTGGTAAAACTGCACCAGGAGCTAGATATTTAAAAGTGTGTCTGGCAATGACGCAAAAGGTTGCTTCACGCAACTGAGTTGCGCTGGAGCAACAAAGGGGTATATTCAAAAGAGTTGTGCCATGGCGTATCTTATCTGAATATATCAAAAAAATGCCTGCATTGCAAATACAATGCCTGCGTTGCAAATAGCATGCGCATCCCCCAGACAGGTCTGAATACCAGGAATGGGAAATGCGTCAGCGCATCAGAGATCGCTGTGCACAAATTCCTGATATTCAGACACAAATATGCAAATAGGTACATTATGTATGCAAGGTGCAAATGGGGCCATTTACGCTGTCATTATGGCCCCACTTGCATGAATTGTGCAGGGCTGACCAGCGAAAGGCACCTGGCGCCCTCCACAGCATGCAGTGATGTCAGTGGAAGTCCTGTGGTTCTCCCTTCCCTGCCTGTAACCCTGATCACCATAAAAGTGTACTATTACATTCCCTGGTGATCTAGTGGTACCCCCTTCCCCGCCCATAACCTAGATCGCCGTAAAAATGTAATATTACATTCCCTGGTGATCCAGTGGTACCTCCTCCCCACCCATAACCCCGATTGCCCAAAACTGCATCCTCACAGCTGTGGTGGTCTAGTGGTCCACCCACTCACACAGGACCCCCAGCCCACCAAGCTCACTCCCCCCGGTCATCGGTGGGCAGCAAACCCACCCACATACCTTCGTGACTGCCTGCCAAATGACAGCTTACAGTATCTGCTGCAAGCACATTGGTCCACACTGTGGACCAATGGGCTTGCAGTGCATACTGTAATAGTCATTCACAACTTTGTGAATGAATGACTACATTCACAAGATTGTGAATGACTATTACAGTACGCACCGTAAGCCTATTGGTCCACAGTGTGGACCAATGTGCTTGCAGCAGATACTGTAAGCTGTCATTTGGCGGGCAGCCACAGAGGTATGTGGGGATGAGCTAGGTGAGCTGGGCATCCTGTATGGGTGGGGGGGTGGCGTACCACTAGACTACCATGGCTGTGGGGATGCGATTTTGGGTGATCGGGGTTATGGGCAGGGAGGTGGGTACCACCAGACTACCAGGGATGATTTAAACAGTTTGTTGTGGGGAGCAGGGTGCAGAGCAGGGTGGGGATCCACTAGACTACCAGGGCATATGTTGGGAGACTGCACGATGTTGGGGTTGCAACCTATGGCTGGTGGCTGCTATGTTGTGCCCTGCACTACAGCGACCAACCTGTGGGTGGCTACCAGTTGAGCCTTTTTTATGGGATCAGCTTTGTGCCAATGTATGCGGCACATCTCTGGGATGTGCCAGCAGATGTGCCGCACATCCCGGGCTGAATATCAGGATGTGCCACATATGCAGAGGCACGCCCCCTGGAGATGCGCCACATACATTATCTTTGCACTGCGGGGCATCAGAAATTGCACAGCACAATTTCCCCTTTTGAATATAGCCTCGGGGCGCATTTCTGGGGTTGCACCGATGCAATTCAGTTGCTCCAGGCACAACTCCTTTGAATATCTAACCCCTAGAAAACAGTGTGCAATATTGATGTACATGTCTTAGGAAGGATATTAACTTGCTAAGATGGTTCAGAGCAGGCGACTAAAATGATCCAGGGCCAGCATAGCAGCACCTATAAGGAGAGGCTCAGGGTCTCAGCATGTACTCTGTTGAGGAAAGAAGGAGAGGAACATGACTGAGACGCTCAAGTACCTTAAAAGTATAAACAGAGTGAGCACCAATGGACTCTTGTCTTCAGCCTTAGTGGGAACAAGACCACTAGGAGGCACAGCCTGAATCTGGTGGAGGAAAGGTTCAGGAGGGAGATGAGGAGGTGTTTTTTCACGGAAAGGTATTTGTCCAAGTGGAATGAGCTGCCAGAGGAAGTGGTATCCCTAAAAACGGTGGACAGCCTCAAGAGATGATGGGACAAGTTGAAGGGAAAGTTGCAGGTAGAAGGGAGGTCAGTGGGGGGGAGGGGTTAATGAAAGAGTGATCAAGAGGGAAACAGGGAGATGGCAGCTCCCTCTATAAACACTTTGTGAACTGCATATTCAAGCAGACTAGATAGACAGTAATGGCCTTTATTTGCTGGCATGTTCGTATGTACTGTTTTTATTGTTGCTTTATTTTAATTCTGCCATTAGGGGTCTCCAGGGGTCAGTTAAGTACTGTTCTAGTCAGCTATCCTTACTGACAACCAGACTTAGCAGCTGCAGCAAAACAGATCCGGGGGAGAGAATCACATGCCTGTGAGAAAATCCGAGTGTGGACAGGGCTGCAGTCACTACCTTCCCCCAAGTAAGGCTGTGAGTTTCCTGGTATTTTTTGTGTAGTGCCATGCCCAGAGTTAGGAAACATGGTAGAAAACATCAGCTCTATCACAGCACCTGAAAAACTTAGTGCTGTGGCTGTTCTGATTTTCGGTACAGTACCACATGAACAATCTAGTATAGCTTCAATCACATACAGTAGCAGTGCTTGTTTAAGTCATACTGATGCTTTGAGCAGTGCAGTAGTAGTGAGCAGTAGTGTGGGGCTATAGTATTTGTGGCCCTCAGTAGCGTGGGGCTGTTGTGTTTTGTGGCATGTGGTGGTAGCAAGGAGCAGTGGTGTGGGTCTGTACTGTTTTTAGTGTGTGGTGGTAGTAAGGAGTATCAGCATGGGGTTGTAGATCTTGTGGCATGTGGCCACACAGAGATTACATCTGCACTGCTTGTTTGGGGCTTGTTGGGGGAGAAAGAGAAAATTTTAAGTTATATAAGCTTTTTATTGCTATATATGCTCGAGCCTGGTACACTGCCTGTTTAGACTGAAATGTTTGAATTTTACTGTAAGTCCTCCATTTTCTGGGGCTTACTGTTAGTTACCCATTTCCTTGCCCCCTGGGTTGGCAGTGTAGGTGGGTAGGGCTTTGTAGTGTCCACTTTGTGGCAGTGGCTGTCCCATGGTGCAGTATAAATCTGGGCACTAGGGGGAGTTTGTGAGGCTGGCAGGATTGCAGGACTCGAGACTGGGCCGGGGTTTGAATCCCAGCCAGGGAATTTGCAACCTAGCACTGCAGCACTGGTTCAGCACTTGGGTTTTGGGGTAGGACAGCAGGGAAGTGACCGGTGCCGGGGTGGGTCGGAGCCCCTATCCTGGTTTGTGTGAAGGCAGTGGGGGAGCTGCGGCACTGGCAGGTCCACAGCATGGTTTACCCCTTGGTGGCAGCTTGGGGAAGCTGTACCCATGTGGCACGCTGCCTGGAATGTCGTCGGCCTGCCGGGAGCAAGAAGTGCTAGGCCCCTCACTTCCCCGAGGTAAGTTTAGGTTGGGGAGTGGTTGGGGTGTGGCCAAGGCCTGTAGCAGCAGGATTGTAAGTGAGAGAGAGAGAGAGAGAGAGAGAGAGACACATTGGGAGCTGGTTACAGAGGAGAGCTCCCTGCATCCATTCCAGTCCTTGTGTCTGGTAGGATGCACAGCAGAAGGGCGCAGGGCTAGTGTATGTCCAGGGGCGGGTTTAGAGTGACCCTGGTATAGTGTAAGGCCCAAGTTTCTGGCTGCACCCATTTTACTAGCTGAGCCTTTCTGGGATTCATGTCTGGTTCTTGCTTGGATTGTGCACCCTTCCCCTTTTAACAACAGGACCCCTAGACACTGGAGGGTGGGTTTTATTACTTTACGTTAGTTGTCCTAGTCATCACTACAAAGCCATCCTTGTATCACTAACTCCACAGTCTCACACTACCCAGCTTTAACCCACTCTCTCCATCATGTGGGTTTCTACAGGTCATCTGGTTGGAGCAGTTAGTGGAGCATACCATCCTTTGTAAGTCACTGACTCAGCAGATGTGGAGTGAGGTGATGTCAAGAACCTTGATAGAAGAAGAATGCCTGTGAGGACAGTAATAGTGCTACTCAGCAGATGTGGAGTGAGGCGATGGCAAGAACCCGATAGAAGGAGAATGCCTGTGAGCACAGTAATAGGGATACTGCTCATGATGCTAGTGAACTGGGTTCAAGAACATGCCTGGGTTGTTAGGGGCTGGCTGGGGGAGCAGTACTGAGCATCCCAGGGGACAATCTCCTTCTTCGAAGTGGGAGGCAGAGCACCACTGCTATGACAGCATCACTGAGGTTACACAGGTGCACCTGCATAGTCTGTGCACCATGGGGTGGGGAGACACTGGCTAATGCCACATGGCAGCATAATCTGCATACGTGCCTGCACATGGCATCCCAGCTGCTGGTGACTTGTGGGAGGAACAATGGAGTAAAGCAGTGGAAAATGGCCCTGATGTTTGTGACGATATACCCCAGTATATTCAGACTTCACATCTTCACTGCACCACTGCCTGATGCATGACTGCTGATGGGGGTACATTCCTCCACCCAGCATTGCCTGGGGGGCAAACCAAGGCTACATGGAAGCAGGTGAATGCTAACTTGGGGAGTTCTTGGGGGGGGGGGTATACCATGGGAGCTTCTGCACCAGGGATGGTTGGTGGGCATAAAGTGCAGATAGAAAATAAAGAACCTGGTAGCAGATTACTGTAACACTCTGTAGCAGAAATTTTATCCATCCAACTTTCTTTCTTTCTTTCTTTCTTTCTTTCTTTCTTTCTTTCTTTCTTTCTTTCTTTCTTTCTTTCTTTCTTTCTTTCTTTCTTTCTTTCTTGTCTAAGATCCCTAAATGGCAGTGCAGCCAACACTTGAAGATTATGATCATTCTTTACAACAACTTGCAATGATTGTTGTACCTCAGGAAACAAACTGGGAGCAAACCTGAGCAAATTACAGATCTGTCGAGGGCATGCTATCTTTGACATTTGAGCTACAGAGTGAGATATTAGGGTAAGGAGAAGGGTCTCATTGCAATTCAAAAGGTGATCACAGGGCAGACTGTGTGAGCTGTGATGAGAGCTAAGAATAGAACAGAATTTGTTTTTACCTAGCACCTTTAATACACACCATACATCTCAAGGCAATGAGTGAGATCCTGTTAGTGCAGGAAGAGATAATATGCAAGCAACTGCAGAAGCCATGATGTACTGAACAACATCTCCAGTTGATATAGTTACACGATTCATAACTAATGAATGTTACTTGTATCTTTTCTCTTTTAAAACTCAACAAAATGTTACTTGACAAAAAAAATATATAGTTATACAATAACTGTGAGAATAAAAATTTTCCAACAAATGTATTTATTGCCATAGTTAATCCTTTTGAAGTGAAATAAATAATTTATTTCCACCTCAGATGATATTTCCACTCCAGTTGCATCACTGGATTCCAGAACACCTGTAAGAATTCTTAAATAATGGAAGTTCTTGCCAGGACTATTTTGGAATTCACTTGCATGCACTCATTAGAATGTGCATGGCAACAGCAGGTTGTTCTGAAGGGAGGGAAAAAAGTCCACAATCAAACTTTTAAAAGTATTTTTCTTTAATAAAATACTAGGATTTGAGTGATGGAACCTACCTTGAAATAGAGTCACCATCATTGTATAAATTACAGTACATATGCCATGGGTTGGCTAAAAATATTTATTTATGATGTAATTGCTGTGCATCAACTCGAACCTTGACCTTATCAGGTCCATCTTGTAAATGAGCCTTGCTCAATGATGATCGCCTGAATAAATAAAGATTTGATTGATTGATTTATATCTGTACAGTAGGTTTTGACCTCTTTGTCTTGTTTCCTATCACAGCTCGATATTCAGACAGGCAGCACAGGACATTCAGGTACTTCTTCTCTGTTCCACAGTGGAGTTAGTGGGGACCGACTCCCAGGGAGTAGCTGGAACAAAGGTGTGGGGGAGGTAGACCAAAGTCCATTTTCAGAGGAAAGAGTCATGAAGGGATTTATAGCTCTGAAAGTGGACAAGGCTAAAGGAGCAGATGGCATACACCCAAGAGTACTAAAATAATTTAGGGAGGTGATAGCTGCTCCACTGGGAACAGGCATGGTTCCGAAGGTCTGCAGAAGAGCTGACATGGTCTCTCTACATAGGAACAGCCGCAGGGAGGAGGCTAGCAACTATAGATGAGCTATCAACCTGTAGTTGATGTCAGTCTTAATTCAGTGGTGGGTAAATTAACGGAAACCCTGCTAAAGCAAAGACTGGTAGAGTATCATTAATCCTGGGTTGCAAGATCACAGGCAGCATGGATTCATGGGGTGGGGGGGGTCATGCCAAACAAATCTGATAGATTTCTTTGACTGTGTGAACAGGTAACTAGATCAGGGAAGGGTAGTGGACAAGGTCTATCTGGACTTTATGAAGGCTTTCAACACTGTGCCACACTGGAGGCTGATAAAGAAATTGAGCAGACCAAGAGTGGGATCCAAAGTGGTAAACTGGGTTAGAAACTGGTTAACGGATAGGAGACAGAGGATGGTTGTTAACGACACTCACTCTAATAATGGGAGAGTGACAAGTGGGGTGCCACAGAGCTCAGTACTGGAAGCAGTCCTCTTCAATGTCTTCATAAATGACTGTGCAGAATAACTGGAAGGGAAGGAAGCCATGCCTTTGTTCAGATGACACCAAAATATGTAATAGGCCAGATACTCAGGAGGGGGTGGAAAGAATGTATAGGGATCTTGGGAAACTTAAGGAGTGGTCAAGAACATGGCAGTTGGGATTTGGTGCCAAAAAGTGTCAAACCATGCTTCTAAGGCATAGGAACCCAGGAGCTGAGCGAATGGGGGAGGTTCTGACAGTCACTTAACAGGAAAGGGACCTTGGGGTTAACATATTTGATTACCTCAAAGTGGTATGGCCATGTGGCAAAGTAGTTGGTAGGGCTAGTGGGATGCTGGGGTGCATAGGGAGGGGTTTCTTCAGCAGAAGGAGGGAGGTGGTGTTGCCACTGTATCACTTGCTGGTGAGACCCCACCTGGAGCACTGTCTTCTGTTTTGGAGGCCACACCTCAGATAGGGTATAGACAAAGTGGAGGCAGTCCAGAGGAAGGCAACTAAAATGGTGGAGGGGTTGTACAAGAAGCCATATGAGGAGAGACTGAGGGATCTCAAAATGTAAACCTTGGAAGAGAGAAGGGCGAGAGGTGACATGATGGAGACCTACAAGTACCTCATAGGACTGAGGATTGGGGAGTCTCTTTTAAATGAGAAAGAGGATCAGGACCATGGGGCATACAGTGAAGCTGGGGGGTGGAGTTTAAGAAATGTTAGGAAATACTTCTCACTGAAAGGATGTTAGATGACTGGAATGGTCTGCAAACAGAAGTGGGGGAGGCAAAAACAGTGAGGGGCTTCAAGCATATGTGGGACAGACAAAGAGGTATATTAGAAAATGGGCAGGGAGGAGGGTAGGTTTCTGGAGACCAGTTACAGTATGGTCTTCAGAGACAGATTAAGTAGGGAATATCTGGGCAGATTAGGTGGGTCAATCAGTCCTTTTTTTCCCCGCACAGTTGGCTCACACTCAAACCATTAACCCTACCACCTCACTCCATCCCCCGGGACTTACTTGCTACCACCAGAGTGCTCCCTGGATTTCCCCCCAGGATGGGACCATTGGGTAGCCCCCTGAAATACTCCCTGAATGATGCCACATGGAGATCTGGTGTTGGAACGTCACAGACAGCTGCGTGGAGCTTGGTGTGGGAGGCAGACATCCTTCATGCCACAGCCTGGCTTTTTGACCCCATTGTTGTTAGGAGGTTTGGAGTGCAGTGACGTAGAGGCACCATGCCTTGACATATGACACACCTCCCAGGACCTGCAAGCCTTGGGTGCAACACCCCGGCCTCTGCCATGGGTCAGGCAAGCATCAAGTGCTATCCCCCCCCCCAGAGGAAGAGAGCAGGTCTTCAGATGCTCAGTCCTCCTACCCCCAGTCAGCCCACTGACTCCTGAGCTCACACCCGAATCTGGGTTGTCAGCATCACAGGCAGAAATCCAACTGCTGCACTGGAGGGCCAGCCCAAGTGGTCCTTTTCTGATGACAAACTCTGTTTCTACAGTAGGTTTCTACAGGGTGTGTTCTGTATCTGAATATCGCTCCCTGGCAGCCAAGTGCTACTTTTACTGCAGTGTTGGGTTGGCAAGGCTGAATATGGGAGCAGATGTGTTTTTTTAATTAATTAATTAGCAATTAGATATATTTAATTAAAAAACAAAAGCAAATCATAGGAATCCTTCACAATTTTTTTAAAGAGCTATGTGCTGCAGAGCGGTTTTCAAAATGTACATTTAACCCTCCTTTTTTTACTCTAGTTCTCCATCTGGTCCCCTCACTTCCCAGACTTCACATGTGCAGTCCAATAATCCCACTCAGTCAGCTGACCCAGTGGCATAGAGGGTTGACGCACTGGACAACACACCTGCCACTATGCCGGCGACCCGAGTTTAGAAGCAGACTCAAGTCACTTGGTGGTGGGGGGGGGGAGGATTAAGGTTCCATCTAACTTTCTGTCCTGGTGAGAGGTGCCCAGCTGCACCACACCCATGAGGCCAACATGTGGAGGCATGGTGGTAGGGCTGCAGGAACGACACGTAGGGGCACAGCTGGCAGCAGGTGCCATAGCGTGTCTATGTGTGTGTGTGTGTGTGTGTGCCTCCACGTGCAAACACGCCCAGCATCATTGCATGCTGCCAGTAAGGGGCAAGTCAACAAAACAGAAAAATAGTGACATGGCATATGAAGCCCTGCTTGCTCACTCCTGCCCACTCCACCACTCGGAACTGTGCTGGTATTTGGAAATGTTTCTCCAGGGAAAGGATGGCCCTCCCTTCTGTGGCCAAACCATGGGGGGAATCTGTGAGGGATTTCCCCTGCAAGTGAGTCCCAGGAGAGGTGATAGATGGTAGAGGTGACCAGCAGGGACTCAGGAGCCCCACCTGTGCCCTATTGAGATAAAGCTTTATAAAAAAAAAAAGAATCCCACTTAGCTATAGCTGCTTCACTGTCCTTTCATTAGGAGGTTGATGCCAATAATAACCCTCTTTTGACATCAGACAGAGACTACGGATCGGCATAGTGCCAGGGATACTTTCCTTATCAAGGGATAGGTGGTAACTGCTCACCAGAGGCATCCATTGTTTCAGTCAGCGACTCTCAGTCTCTAGTTGCAGGGAAAAAAACAGCCAGCTTAACTCTTTTGCACCACAAGCAGGTTGGTAAAACCTCCTTGTCTATGATCCATTTGAACTTTTTTTGTCAGAAAAGTGTGAGGAGTTTGGAAAATGTTTCTCTGACAAGGTATCCTCCATCCAATCTAGTATTTCATTGAAACATAGAAACATAGACAATGCTGGCAGAAAAAGACCAAAGGTCCAACCAGTCTGCCCATCTTCTGTATTTAGCCCTGGATATACTGTCCTTCCAGGGTCTTAGCCCTCCCCATCCTTCCCCTTTGCCCTCCCCGCTTCTGCCACTCTGAACAACCACTATACCTTTCATTCTAGCCCAGCCATGCTTGAACCCACCAATAGTTTTAGCACCCACCACTTCAGCAGGCAGACGGTTCCTTAGCTCCACCACCCTTTCTTAAAATAATACTGCCTCATGCCCATTCTGAGTCTCCCTCCTATCAGTTTCCACTCATGTCCACGTGACCATGAACTAGTATTCAAGGTAAATATTTCCCTGCTGTTAGCCTTATTAATTCCTTTTAAGAACTTGAAGGTCCCTATCATATCTCATCTCTCTCTTCTAGTCTCCTTTCCTCAAGTGATCTAGCATGGGCCAGTGCTGGTCAGCTATTGGAGATGTAGATTTACCTATCTGGAGTGAGTTTCAGCTGGTCGTCAAGGAGGATGTGCTCCAGGTGATTTGGCATTTGCATCCCACTTGCTGTATGCTGGACCTGGGGCCCACCTGGCTGCTTTTGGGCTGCAGGGAATCCCTGGGTCCAGCTTTCACTGAGATTGTTGGATGTTCCTTGAGGGAGGGTGTCTTTCCATCTGCCTTAAGAAAGGCAGTGATTAGACCGCTTCTGAAAAAGCCATCCTTGGACCCTGATGCTCTAGTGAATTACAGGCCCATCTCGAATGTTCCTTTTTCAGGGAAGGTTATTCAGAAGGTAGTGGTGGTGCATTTTGTGGATTATCTCGAGCAATACAACATCTATGAGCCTCTTCAGTTGGGTTTTCAGCCTCATCAAGGCAAGGAGACTGCATTTACTTAGGTGACTGATTATTTCCTCATGGTGTGGGATCAAGGACTATGTTCTGTCTTGGTTCTCTTAGCTCTATTATTGGCATTTGACACAATGGACCAAGGGATGTTATTGGATCACCAGAGGAATTATGTGGGTCTCACTGGCAGAGTTTTGTGTTGGTCTGAGTCCTACATAACATGTAAAATGCAGCAGGTGGTCCTAGGCAAATACATCTCTGGGACTTCTGCGCTCTCCTGTGGTGTTCCTCAAGGCCCGATCCTTGTCCCTGTGCTATTTTCTGTGACCATTACGTCATTAGGTGAGGTCACCAGACAGTATGGTGTACTATTCCTGTCCTGCACTCTTGGTGGGTGTTCAAGCTGCCTCAGTGCTGGGGCACTGTCTTGCTGAGATCAATGACTGGATTGCCTCAGACTGGTTATGTCTTATTCAAGGGAAGATGGAGGGCATGATGACTGAGCCGAGCCAGTGGGTTTCAGTGATGATGATGGGTGGGTTGGCAACCATATATTTGTTGGATGGCCAATCACTCAGAGCTGCAGATGTGATAAAGAGTCTTTGGGTCATTTTGGACTGCAAGCTGACACTAGAACAGCAGGTGTTAGCAGTTGTTTGAACTGGCTTTTACAATCTTCGTAACATCACCAGGATTAAACTGCATCTGGCATTATGTTACCTGGTGACAGTCGTTCAACCTTTTGTCACCTGTAGGCTACTGTAAGGCTTTACACTTAGGGTTATCTGGGGGTTTGATGCAATGCCTAAAGCTGATCCAGAATGCTGCAGCATGATTGATTGTGGGAACTTCTCGAAGGGACCATATCACGCCGGTACTACTGCAATGCTCTAAATTTAGGGTCATCTGCGGATTTGATGCTATGCCAGCAGCTGGTCCAGAATGCTGCAGCCTGACTGACCGTGGGAACTTCTTGGAGGGACCATATCATGCAGGTGCTGCATGTGCTGCACTGGCTACCTATGCCTAGGTGCATCACCTTTAAGATATGCTCATTGACTTTCAAGGCCATACGTGGTTTGGGACCTGATTACTTAAAACAACTCCTGGTTCCTTACCTCGCAACCTGCCCCCTCCACTCCTCTGATGTGGGCTTGCTTGTTGTCTCTCTTCCTATTGAAACAATCTGGGGATAGCGCTTTTGGAGTGGCTGCTCTCATGCTCTGAAATACAGTACCTGAGAACGTCCAATCTACCCGCACAGTGGAGGCCTTCAAAGCCTCTCTGAAAATGTATTTGTTTACTCAGGGGTTTCCCAGTTAGTTTTTAATATGACAGTAAATGTTATTTATGTATCCTGATGTTATTTTATGATATTTTATCATTGTGTTTTATGATATTAATTTTATTACTGAATGTACAGTGTCCTAAGCCTATAAAGAAAGGGCGCTTTACAAATAAAATGTACCATACCTTGCCTTGCCTAACTATATGTAAATCCTTTCCTTTCCTTTCCTTTCCTTTCCTTTCACTCCTTGGTGAGTTTTGCTCAGTGCCCCTTCAGTCATGTCAGAAATGAATCACTCTGCTGCACAGTGGGTTACTGTGATGTTTACTAACATATTTACAGGTACATTCATGGGAATATGGCATCCAAAATGTCTCTCTTTGTCAGTACTGGAAGACAGGCTTGATTTTGACCCTGGACATACAGTAGGTCACAACCTTAGGGTCCCTTCAAAAGGTTGTACTCTTTACACATCTCTAACAGGAGCCCCATGACTCTTCTTATTTCTTTCAGTTCACCAGTGGGTGAGGTTAGACCTTGGGACTGAGCTTTTCCTGCTCTGCCATCTGAAGTTACTAGATCTCCCAACTTGCTATACACTTTAATCTCCCCAGGCCCACTGCTGAGGCAACATTTCCAATATCCATACCAACCTGGGATTCCTCATAGAAGTGGAAAGCACATTTCCTACCTAGTTCGGCACGTCAGCCTTTGGTACCAGATCTCTCACCATCTTCAGCACAGCTGTCAGCATCTCTCAGGCACAAACATGACTGAATTTGCCCCACCCCCTTCCCCATGTGAAAATACCCACTTCTGTGAGATCCTCTGTGTGTTACAAAGCCACCAGGAACTTCTCTTGAGGGACAACCCCTTAGGATCCTAACTCATTCCTGGTGATCCCTTGCACTCTCACTAAAATTAATGGAAGGCTACAGTAAATGGCTTCCAGATTCCAACTTCCCAGAGTCATCCCCACCATTCTGGTGTCTGTCCTTGGAGGCTACCAAATAACTATACAAGGAGTTCTGCTGTTCTCACACAATGAACACCCAGAAAACTGCAGCAAATGAAGGGCTTCTGCCTCTTCAGGTGGCCTGGCAAGAGACCTGTGTCAAGAGTACCCTGAAGGTATGCCTGTACCCAGGGTTCTAGATAAGATTTTTGGGGATGAGTACCTGTACTCCTCATTTTGAAAGTGAGGTGAGTAAAACGAAATTCAGATGTGTACAAATGTTTTGCTAGAGTGGACCGAGGAGTACATTTATTAAAAAAATGTAGTTTTTTTCTAGATACGAATCTCAGGTACCAGCAATGCTCTAACTAATGTTGGCAGATAGGAATTTACTCACCAGTTTTAAAACATGGTGAGTAAAACAAAAGTGAGATGCATACAAATGCTGTAAATCTGGCAAAAAACTGTTCCTTTTGAATCACCAGTTATGTTACGAAGCACTATTCTTTGGCGTGTGAGGTATTTACAAATGTTGGGTGAGTACTGGTACTCATTAAAAAACATTTCTGAAGAGTATTTCCTAAAATGAGGTGAGTAAAATAAGCCGGTACATATCTTATCTGGAGCCCTGCCTGTACCCTCCTATCTCTCTGACACCTTGACAATTCTCATGCCATCAGCCAGCTGTTATTCTGAACTCTGCCTACTAGCTCTCACAGGCTCTACAAATCAGTAGGTTCTGTATTCTGACATTCTTGTAAAAGAGCCCACTTCCCGTACTCACAGGGATGGGTTGTTACATACATACTGCGCAAAGGTTTCTAGTTGGTGTTTAAGTTCCACATGTGCAAAAGCTTTAATGTTTGATAACTTATTAAATACTTAAATGTTAAGGGTGATACTTTAGTGTTTCTGAGGCAGGAGTATAATTATACAAACAATGTGTTTTATTAATTAGTAATTAGATATTTTTAATTAAGCACAAAATAAATCCTCCATGAAGATTTTGAAAATAACAATTATGAGTTTCTTAGTTCTACATAAACAAAATGCTTAAGGTTGAGTAACAAGAAAACAGTCAAGATTATGAGTGACTAAAAAAAAACATTGCATGCATTTTGTATTACAGTTAAAGTTGTACATAAACAAAATAGTTAGAAATTTATGTTTCATCTCATACTTTGTGCAGGGTCTGCAGAGCCCTGTACAAAACAAGGAACCACTCTATTTTCTCAAAAACTAAGGAAATTAATTGGAAAAAACTACATTAATGCAGATTAGGGGTGCCACCACACAAAATTCAAACCCACAAAAGTGCTATTACGGGTTTCAACTCAGTACGTACAACATTTAGAAATGTACTATTAGGGTTGTCTAGCCTAACTCCCACCCCCTTCCCTATCCTTATTACTTAAGGTCAAGCTACAGGTATGGGACCAAGTATCAGTGATATGGTACCATATACAGGGCCACCATATTCAGACTTTCTAAATTGCAACCCTAAACCCCGCCTCAATCCCTACCATCATAACCCAAGGCCAAGCATTTTGTGATTTTTTTGCTATTTTTCTGTATTACTTGGCCCAGGTCAAGCACGGTTTTACTTGTCTTGCATGGCAGCTGAGGTAAAGAGACATTCTAAGTAATGTGGTAGCTGCTTCCAACTAAAGACCTTGTGCAACACAGCAGCCCCACTGATAAACATCACCAGCAGTGTGACACTGGAGCTGGTTTGCATGGACATTTTTTGCCCTTGAACTCAACTACCAGGGTATAATCAGCATCCTAGTAGTGACTGTTCATTACATCCATTACACCCATGCCTACCATACAAAAGACCAGAAGGTATCAGTAATTATCAAGGTATTTGGAATGGGAGAAAGATACCGAAATGACTGCATGCCAAGCAGGGCAGAGATTTTGAGAGTCAGCTCATTTAGGAGATCTTAAAAGTGATGGAGGTTGAGACATTTCATACCACTATGTACCACCCACATGGAGATCCACAGCTAGAGAGGGTCAGCAAGCCACTTTTCAACATGTTGGGAACCCTGGATTTCCCCCTATATATCTTACTAGAGTCAACAAGTTCGGTTCTTGGTTCACAGCTATAACAGTACAAAGAAAAATAAATGCTGGATTTTCTTCATGCTGTTTTGTGTTTGGGAGAAAGGATAAACTCCCAGTGGACATTTGCATTGGTGTGTTCGCTGATGGGGATCTGCCTAAGGCTTATATAGAATGCACCAAATGTCTACAGGAGTAGCTTAACAAAACAGCATGTGGTCTGGGAAGCTGCTGGCAGGACAAAGCAATCCAACAAGGTAAGGAATGACCCACAGGTCTGAGAACAAGCACTACAGGCCGGAGTCAGTGTGCTGTTATGAAATCTCAGTGTCCCTCGAAAGCATAAGATGTGTGATGGCTGGAAACTGGATCCCTACCTAATTGTTGAACAGATACCTGACTTGCCCATATACCGATTACGCCAAGAGAATGGGAGGACTGTAGTAAAGACTTTGCACTGCAACTACCTGTTGCAAATCAGGCAGCTGATACCAGAAACTGAGGTCAGTGTACCTTCTTTACCCATCAGATGACCAGTCACCAGGAGGGAGACCCAGAGAGAGAGGTTTCATGTTGCTTATCCTGGAACCCCTGTTAGTTGTCTAGTGGCAAATCCAAACTTGGTCACCTTAAGCTCCAGTGAAACAGAAGGATTCTGCCATGTGGAAGTGGACAGATGGATAAAAGTTTAAAAATGTATTGGACATTGGAGTACCATCCACTAACACACAGAGAATGTGATGAGGGCACTTCAGTACACAGGAAGTTACCAACTGATTTGCAACCAGTATGTCTAAACTCATATGCAAAACCCTTTATCACATCAGACCCTGGACCCAGAGTTGAGGCTGATTTCCTCAAGAAGGACAGATGAGACAATGCAGATGCCTGCAACCCAGAAGTTGAGGACCCAAGATGTTCAAATGAAGCTTCAGTACTGAATTTTGAGTAAAAGGACGGTGGATTCAGAAGCAGCCCTTGAGTGAAAAACTAAGAAATCTAGATGCTCTAGTAGAGAAATCAAGTCCATCTTCAAATTTACCTACAATTCCCCTGGTGCATCCATTGACAGTTTTACATGGTGCATAAGAAAGTGACTGTGGTGCCATGTCCCAGTAAAAGAATACCCTTGTGCTGTGTCAGGGTATTTTTTTGGGAAGTAGGATTGTAGTTGTGCTGTTTTAGCAGTATAATTACTATTTGAGTCTGCTTCATGTGCTATGCCTAAGTAATGAATATAGTATAGCTAGGAAGTATTTGTTACCAGATAGGTATTGCTCTGTATTGCATATTTAATTAGATAAGAATCAGGTGTTAAACTGAACTATACTGTTTGCCATGTTGTGCCTTGTTACATGTCCTTCATGACGGCATCAAGATTTTAGCAAGGGGAGAGTGCAACCCCAACTCTCAGGTTTACGTTTCAGCTCCTCATGTGGGAGAACAACAGATGCCTAGTCTGACACTATACCACCACTCGCAGCTCTTCTTTGGTTTCCAGTCCCCATAGAACAGTGCAGAAGGACAGGGTAGCACAGTCAGCATGCAGATCAACCTTTTTCCTTTCCTGCATCCAACTAATATACAGAGATGTCCCAGTCAATCTGTTACTGATGAGGACTGAGACAGGTTTTCCACCTATGATATGGGACCAAAATTACTTGAATAACTTTGGTCCCTTCCAGAAGTTGGTAAAGAGCATGAATGCAAGCCACAAAAAGGAATGGAGCACACAAAGAGTGCTCTGATGCTGCTTATGAACCCTACCCACCCCACTGGACTTGGAGTCAGGGCAGGCACCATGACCTACACCACATTTATTGTCACAGTTTAGTTGGCACTATGGAAGTGGCTGGAGGCTGTAGTGAGAGACTTAAAAATATCAAGAGCCCTAAGGTATGGGCAGCACTGTCCTGATTGCCCCAGACCCATACAATTGCACAGGGGTCAGGGGACATCAGACTGAGCAGAGGAGATGCTGACAAAATAGAGGCTTCCAAAATCTCATGTAATGAGGGCAGCCATTCTGTAACCTGCGTGAGCAAGACTGGACCCAAGTAAACAATGCTGGTATTTGTAATTCCCACTGAGAAAGGGCATGAAAACATATCAATAGGTTTCCACCATGTGATGGTTTTGGCCACTCGACACGAGAATTTTAGTGAATGAAACTTCTGCAGGGTCCAGCACCATTTCAGATCTACCTGACAGAGAATACCAACATGCTGTCTTCAGCTCAGCCCCTGAGACCAAGAAACAGTTTCAGAACCTATGGACTGTAACACCTGCCCAGGACTTCAATCCTTGAAGCAGGGTTGCTTTGCAAAAACTACAATTCTGTGAGAAAGAAGACAGAGAGTATTTCAGAACTGTTCCTTATGTCCATTAATGGTTTGAAGACTATATCCCAAGATACATTTTCTTTTAAATTACCAATCAGATCTACCACTCTTGGCCAGAAATCCTTAACTTTTAAGGCAATAGGTTATTATGGTAGCTTGTCTATAGGGGTAACATAGAAACACAGAATTCGACGGCAGATAAGGACCGCTTGGCCCACACAGTCTGCCCATTTTACCTACCTACTGTATATTATAACTACAGACCCTACTTGATCCACAGCTCTTTCTCTCTTCTCCCATTCCATTTCACTATGATTCTCTTGTGCTTATCCCATGCATTCTTGAACCCCACCACTTTTTTCACCACCAACATCTCTGCTCGAAGGCTGTTCCAGGAATCCAGCACTCTTTCTGTGAAGAAGTACTTCCTCACATTTCTCCTGAATCTACCCCTCCAGCTTCATAGCATGTCCCTTTGTTCTTGGACACCTTTTTTTCTGCAAAACACTTCCCTCTTGTACCGTATTTACTCTAATGAGGTATTTAAAGGTGTCTGTCATATCCTCCTCTCCTTCCTCTCTTCCAGGGTGTACATATTGAGGTCCTTTAGTCTTTCCTTATAGGGCTTTTGATGCAGACAGATACACGAAGGAAACAAAATCACAGCCTTTAAGAACAGGCTACTGTATGTAGATTTTTATATGAATGATAGTTTTCGTAATGGTTGATCTGGATTTTACTGTTTATACTATTACTGTATTTATGCATTGTTTTATTGTTCTATAACTGGTCACTTGTGAAAATGGACATTTTACTATCTCACCCACCAGTATAATAAATAAAAATGAAAAAAAATAATAAATGTAATTGTGTTTCTGGGCATTTCTAAGATTATGCAGGTCTTTCTCTAGCTATCTATCTCTCTGTCTGTCTGTTTATCTGTCTGTCTGTCTGTCTGTCTATCTGACTTTCTACAACAGTTGTAAATCCAGACCATCATTTGTACTCACAAACTGTAGGATGCAGCTGTGCAATAATCTCTTCAGGACGTCTTCCACATAAATTCTTTCACAGGTGTGGTTAAAGGTACAGTGAGCCCAATGTACCTCAGGTGGTAAGGTGCAGGCCATGTTCAAACTTTAGGTGATCATCTTTTGTCCTCTTTAGCCCTTGAAGGAGACTCTCGCCTTCACCCACTTGAAGCTAGGCAGTCACTGAGGGCATTGGTATCTGGGCCCTCTATGGAGATAAATTCCTGCAGCAGGACATGAGAAAAGCAGGCTGACTTTAAGCCAAATGCCACTTTGTGTAAAAAGATAACAGATCTGTAAAAAAATATATTCTCTAGGTAAAACACTGAGCATAGCTATATAATAGACAGTGATGAGTTAACTAATGCAAGCTAGAAATAAATGGCAAATACTTTTGTAGGAAGCCCTGCATAGGAAAAGGAAGTGAATGGCTTCACAGTGATAGAAACGAAACTGACTAAAATGAATGAGGTGTAGCGCTCAAGCCATTTTCCTCTCATAAACATGTAGTGAGCTTAAAAGTAAGAATAGATATTACGTGAAGAAAGTGAATCCCCATTTAAAGGGGCAATAGACAAATAACCAGACTCCCTGAGGAGGGGGAAACGAATATCCCCGAAACATAGAAAATATGTTCTGGATGTGATATATATTAAAATAAACAAAATAATGTTTGAAAAATATTTGGTGAGGGGACCTGAACTTTCAATATTTTCTCTTGTTCCACCATTACCCATTGTTTGTTAAATATAATACAGTAGGATGGCTATTGTTATGGGTTTGTTTGGCTAGCTTCCTAATGCTGTGTTAATTGTGTTTTAGTAGTATCCCATGGGGTTTAATGTAGTGTAGGTGTATACTTTTTATTAGTGCAGCTATGTACTTTTAATTGTTTGATTAGTGTAGGTTTATAGCTTTAATTAGTGTAGGTATGTAGCTGTAATTGTTTAATTAGTGCACATATACTCTTCAAATTGATAGAGTAGTCACAGGCATACTTTGAATTGACAGATTAATCACAGGTATACAGGGAAATAAATGATGGCCATTTCTATGAGGAAAAGTTCCCATCCATATTATATCAATCGATCTGTCTGTCTATTTATCTATCTATCCATCCATCTAGTATAGATATATATAGTGTTTGTTACGTATTAATGTTATTAAGGTGTTAATAATGCAATAATATAGTGCAGTTATCTAACTGACTCCATAATACACTAATTGGTTACCATCATATATGAGGAAATACATGATGAGTTTTTCTATTGGGACAAGGTCACAACCATGCATTTGTAACAGATAATCCACTGTAAGACATGTGATCGTACTTTGATATGGCATCACTTCCCAGAGTCTGTGAGGGCAGTGGGGCCCTCCCCTTTCCCACTCCATGATGACAAAGACTTCAAGTTTGAACTTTCACACCTTCCCCTGCTATAACCAACTGGGCTACAGGAAAGGGCAGTGTAGTACAGTGGTTTAAGGCTCTGAGCTGCAAATCTGGAGACCTGGGTTTGAATCCCATAGCCGCCACTTGCATACTGTGTGACCCTGAGCAAGTCACTTAACTTCCCTGTGCTCCCAGGTCGCACCTGGAAACAAGCTTTCAGCTTAGTGTGTCTGTCCTGGTTAAACAATTGGAAGAAGAAAAGGAAAGATGTCCCTAGAGCTGATGCCTCCTCAACTTCTCTGGCCTCCAATGCTCTCTCACCAGTCAGGTGAGGAAATAAACAGCTCAAGGACAGCAACTGCGCATCTCCTGACCCTACCGGCATGCAGGTTAGTGGCAGTAACCTGGCAGCTCACTTCATGTGGTCTGTGAGGGTAATGGAGCCCTCCCCCAAACTCCAGGATGACAAAAACTTCAGTTTTGAACTTTCTTGTCTTCCCCTGCTATCAAAATCAATCAATCAATCAAAATCTTTATTTAACCAGGCAATCACTGCTGATCATAATTCATTTTCAAGGTGGACCTGGGGTATACAGGATAAAACAGATCAGAAAGATACAGTGAACAATATACAAGGCAAGAATAAATATAATACTAGAAAAATATGTACGTTATTAACAACAAGAGGCATGTACAGAAAAGACAGTTGGAATCTGGGTCAGGGAAATAAACTGGTAACACATCATACAAAGTATATATGAATATCAACATGAACAAAAATAACAGTCGATGGGATGGGTACAGCAGATTAATAAGCGTTCAGTATACACTAAAAGTAAAGCTCCTGGGTAAGGATGAAGGTTAAAAGGCTACTCCAGATGGTATTTCTGAGGAGGTAATAACAACAGAATAAGGGCAAGGTCAGGAACAGGGACATAGTGGAATTGAATGAAGGGAAGAAAAAGAAAAACACAATGTTGATAAGTGGACCCCCACAGTAGCAGGGAATCTAAGTCTGGCCAACAAAAGGATTCCAGAGGAGGAGAGAGACAGGGGGTAAGGAGGATGGCAAGTAACTAAATTCAGGGTTAAACAAGCCAGAGATGATAGAAGAGGCGAAAGCAAGGGCATTGGGTAGGGGAAGGCAGAGGGGTGGCCCCGAAATTATAAATATCAAACACAGTGTATCTGCTATAGCCAATCAGGTTGGGGGAACAACATCCCTCCCCTATTCATGGGTTAAACTGGTGTTACTGAGTAACCCACCGCAAGTGGCTCAGTGTTGAGCTGCATGGGTAGAGTGTTGAGTCTACCAGAGACAGCTGAGGCAGCTGGGGCAGGGGCATGTCAAGCTGCTGGACAGACCCGGCAAATGTCTGGTAAGTGGTGCTATTCAACCTCTGTTGCTTTGTTCAGCTAGTGCCACACAGTAACCATCTCTGTGACCAGGTTCTTACTATGAGCTATTTCTTAATCTCCATATAAAAAGGGAATTCTCATTCCCCTATATTAATGTACAGGTACCTATTGGTTAATTCTGTTACCAGCTATGCTGCCATACTTAATCTCCGTAGGTAAACTGAACAGCCCCTGACATTTGACAACATTGGACTTAGTATGGTGAACTGATATGTTCACATTACAAGTGTTAGCGTCTGTGTGAACATACTAGGCTGCACACATATATATATGATAATACACAATTTTATTTATTCATTGAAATGTTTCACCAGGTTATTACAGCTGGTTATTTATCATAGTTCATTGTGCTTTGTTTAACTGGTAATGTCTGGTAACTGTCATGTCTATTAAGGTATGCTGACTAGGACAAGAAGATAAGCTTGTTCATATGTTATTAGCTGTGCAGTTGCATACATTTAGTGTGTAGCTTAATAATACCCGACAGGAGTGGGCATTATTAGGAAATACTGGACTGCCCAGGGGCGTCATGAGGTCCGACGCCACAGGCAGAGGGTCTTATAGCCCCTGGAAGGTTCGGTATTTCCCAATAATGCCCACCCTGGAGGGTATTATTGCTCTTAGAAAATGGCCCATCAGAGAATGTTACTCTGTGAAGAGGCACTTGGACTGGCTCTTATTTTTAGCTAGGCATCTATTGAAAAATAAATGCCCAGCTTGGAGCCTGTCTCAGCCAATCTGGTTTAAGAATTGATTGTTGCCATTTTCTAAATGTTAGTAGTTAATGCCTAGTCACTCCTAAGCTTTCCATGCACTGGTGGTCCTGTACTACACCTGCAGACTACCTCTGAAGCTACAGTAACAGGGTGATCCTAGCGATAAGACGGAGGTACTGGTGGTGGAGTCGAACAGAGGGCATGATAGGTTGGCTTCTGGTGCAGAGACAGGGCTTTTTCTCAGCTCTGTACCATTGAAGGCCTCCTCTAGGGTGCGGGATCTGGGCGTTATTCTGGACAGTGGATTGACACTGGAGTATCAGGTGTCTTCCACTATCCATACTAGTTTTTATCATCTGAGGAATATCACCAGGATAAAGCCCCTAGTTCCACTTCAGGACCTCCCCACCTTGGTACATGCCTTTGTGACATCCAGGCTAGACTACCATAATGCACTCTTTCTCGGGGTCTCTGGGGGTACCCTGCACCAACTACAGCTGGTGCGGAACGTGGCAGCGAGGCTGCTTACAGGACAGTCTAATTACTGTCACATCACCCTGGTGCTGTGTCAACTGCACTAGCTGCCAGTTAGGTGGAGGGTCCTCTTTAAGGTGGGTTTACTCACCTTTAGGGCCCTGTATGTCCTGGGCCCTGGTTACCTGAAGGATCTTCTCATTCCTGCTGTCTTGACCTGCTCCCTCCACTCCTTCTCTAGGGGCCTTCTTGCGATTCCCAGGATGAGGTTAAGAACAGCAGGCGACAGAGCATTTAGTGTTGCCGCTCCTGTCCTGTGGAATTCGCTTACTCCAGCTGTTAAGGAGGCCCCTCTGTGGAGGTATTTAAGGCCCACCTCAAGGCCTTCTTGTATAATTAGGCCTTCCCAGACTGAACTGTATAGTCCCTGCTTCTTTTTAGAATCTCTGTTTAGGTCAGCTCTTGCTTTATACGTTCGCTTGCGCACGTGCGCAAGGAACGTCTTGGGAGAATGGGACACTTTGGAGGTGTGCCCCTCCCCTGCAATCCCCTGCTCCATTGAGCAGGCATGGCAGTCCTGCACCAATCGGATGCAGTGCTGTATATGACAGTGGTGGTCTTCTCTTCAAAGAAAACCACCACTGTCATACACAGCACCGCGTCATGCCACCCCCCCAATCTTTGCTGCCACGCTGGAGCCCACCCCAGCGTGGGCTAACATCCCGCCATTCACAACGGGGTGCCCAATCCCTGTCGGCTCCAGGCCCCCAGCCATTTCTGCCACGCTGGGAGCACACCCCAGCGTGGCAAACGTCCCGATCCACATTGTCTGCCGGCGGGGTGCCCAATCCCCATCGGCACACAGCCCCCCAGCCATCCTTCTGCCATGCTGGGAGCCCACCCCAGCGTGAAAAGCATCCCACGTTGTCTGTTTTTTAAAAACCTGTAAATTGAAAACGGTCCGCGGCTTCTCCCAGGCCCCCTCCACAACCCGCACCTACCCTCGCACCCCACCTCCCCACCCCCTCACCCCACTTACTACCTCCGGGCTCGCGCGATGATCTTGATGGACCGGAACCGTCTGCACTCTTCAAAGCCGACTGCGAACTGAGAAATGCCGGTAAGCTGTATAATAGGCTAGATAGGGGTTTTTCAACTTTATTGCATATCTCAGGCATTTTTTGGAATTTTTGCACCAAATTTTCAAAATGGGGGTTTTGGGACCCCTTCTCATGAATGATGTCACTGTCATGGCGTTATTCGGGCCCGAAGGGTGATTTCGCAGCCACTACTGAGGTCAAGCTGACAGGGCTGTAGTTTTCTGCTACCTCCTTACTCCCACTCTTGTGAATAGAGACCACATTTGCCCTTCTCCAGTCCTCTGGAACCACCCCACTCTCAAGGAACATGTTAAAAAATTTTTGCCAGGGGTTCCGCTAGCTCATTCCTCAGTTCCCTCACTGAAATTTAAGAAAGCCAAATAAAAAATGTACTGCGGTATGGCTACCATTTTGGTGTCCATGTGGAACACTGCTTTACTATTTTATGAAAGGACCATGGGAGCTAGTACTTCCATCTGGACAACCAGAAAAATAGATCTAAGTGTAATCATGTCTCATTAATGCTGTGCAAAAATACAATTCTGCCAGCAGAATTATCTTGAAAATTAGAATTTATCTTCTGTGAAATTTCTAAATGCATTTTGGCAACTTTCACAAATTTCCGATCAAGAACGATGGAATGAATGTACTGTATGAGTTGTGGATTAATGTATTAAACTGCAAAGCAAATTCCACACAGGTGATCACTGAACTGTGGAACAATAAAGGAATAATGCACAACAGGGTGTGTGTCGTACTGGGATAACGCCACACCTGGGGGGCTTGGGCATGAGGCCCAGGCCGAGTGCGTCCAATGCCCCGGGTGTGGCATTATCCCAAATGACACACACCCTGGAGTGTATTATTCCTATTATATAATGGCTTGTTGTCATATATAAAATAAAAAAATAATTTTAAAGAATGTTTTTATTAGTGTGGAAAAATATTTTTGTTCCTTAAGAGGAGATACAAAAAAAGGAGCAACAAACAAGCATCCAATAAATCCTCAATTGGTTCACAGTGCTGAGAGTAGACCTGTGGCATTGTGCTGGGATAATGCCATGGGTCCAGCTCCAAACTGACCAATCACAGTCCAAGATTCTTTCTTGCCATTGTATAATTGCATGTATTCTGGACTGATGCATTAAACTGCAGAATGGAATTCTGCAGAACTCTCATTCCACAGTTAATGTGTATCATTCTGCAATTCTGCCAGTAAATTTCATAGAAAGCGGCAGAAATTAGTCAAACGCATTTGAAGGATTCCAATTTCGCTGAAGTCAGAATATCAGAACATTTTACAAAATCTGCGAAATTTCATGAAATTTCTGCTAGTTCAGAATGAACCTTTTCTGCCCAGTACTGTGTCTTATCTGAAGGACACTAATTCTGAACATTCAGCTGTCTCTCTCTTTACTTACCATAATGGATACTAAGTCATTAGGTCCTAACTCCTACAGCTGGGCAGTGTTCATACAGTATTTTGCATCATGTGCAGTGTCAAAAGAGAGAAAATATATCTAGAACACAATTAAAAGATGCTTATAAATGTGGTAAATTATCCACACAGGGTAGTCCAAACATCATTTAAAGAGTCTCAGTCAATGACTTTGGAACCCCAGCCAAATTTGAAAAGTTTCATTTTTGTTTTACACATTGTGTTTGTTGTTCACTGTGTTTTATACACAATAATATACCAATTTAAGCTTCATCTGTGTTAAGTGTACACAATGCAACATTTTCAGTAAACAGGTTTTTAAAGCCGTATTTTTTTATTTCAGAAACGTGTTCCCTCTGTTGTAATTAGACTCACCAGTGAAACAGCAACACCAACTATGCAGTGTGTGATGCTAAGCAATGTAACAGACCACCATGTCCTTTTCCACTGGAAACCACACCTTTCAAAAATGCACCTGACTTCATTTCACTTCAGTTTGGTATTTGGAAATGATTCAACTTGTATTTCCTGTCATTTCTGTTATTTCTGTTAGTACCAGGGTCATTTACACAAAAGCAAGATCTTTGTCCCTTGAGTTTAATCATCATTATATAATGGGCACCAAAATAAACACAAAATCCAGTAGTCTGATTGGCTGGCTGGAACCTTTTCTCCATTGTAAATCCTCTGATTTACCAACGTAAAAAGGTGCCAGTCAGCCATGTCACCAAGATCAATACGACCCCCCAAAATCAAAAAATATACCTGCCATCTTGATTCCCTGCTAAAGTGCTCCACAACCCAAAAAGTAAACAACACTGCCACATAAACTACACTGCTCTCCCAAAACAAGTGGCACACAAACAAAATGCAAATCAAGTAAAAAAACAAAAAAATAAAAAACTTGTACTCAGCCCTAATCAGTTCCCGGCCGTGATGGTTTCTCCTTGCCGCCTGTCTAGCGATATTGTCAAGTTCCCCGACACGTTCCTCCCTGCAGCCTCTGTTTTAATATTCCCATGCACACAGAGTAACAATCACTAGATCCACCATTTTAACAACAGACAATGCTGCTGTTACACAACTTTACTTTCCCCGACCCAGGACAGAAATCAGCTGGAAGCGCAAGCACAGAATGGGGTAAACCGGAACCACTGCTCCATACTTCTCTTTGCACCACACACCAACTTCACAATGCTGTCCCGGCTCCTACAACAAAAACAAAGCTGGAACATATTGAAGTAGCAATGTGGGAAACAATTGAAAAGGCTTCCTGCCCCCCAAAAAACATCGAGAGTACAAATGTCAAAAATGTCCTCATGCACATGCACAAAATGGGACCCTAGCAACCCAGGACCACAGCCCTAGCAACTGAGAACTATTTTTTCTCATGGACCAAAAAATTCAATGAAAATAATTTATAACACAAGAAAAACTCTTTTTAATATTTTTTTCTGCCATAAAACACACACCGGGCATTGTATAATCACAATATACCATGACAGGGTGTGGGTATATGGTGGGATTTACCAACCTTTGGTGTGGATTTGGTCATTCGGCTGTGCCTTGTGATCAAACCACACCAGGTGAGGTAAATCCCACCATATACCCACACCCTGTCATGGTATATTGCTTAATGTGCTGCCTGTCTTCATAACAATTCTCTGCTTATGACATCCTTGTAGTGTTTTATAGAAAGTGACTATCTGATGTGCCTGAATATCTGAAGGATCAGACAACACAGTATCAGAATTTATACCATGGAAAGGATGTATAGCAGGTCTGAACTGAGCAGTTATCCAGCTTCATTACTGGGTGCTATCCTACCTCTGTTAGACTCACTGGAGATTCTGTCAGGACTTGTGACCAGTGCCTGCAATGTACGTGAGTAAGCCTGTTCTTTGCTTGGGGATTTGATCATTTGACAAGGAGATTGGCGTACAGGTTGAGCCACTTGGGATGGTGGTGAATACACTGACAAACAGGGATGCTAGTCAGTCAGTAAACTGAGAGATGGTTTTCTCTTTTACAGGTTTCCCAATTGACTTAACTATATCATTTGGAGTGAGTGTGGCGGTGTGGCGTGTTTGGAGGATGTGGATGCTGGAGAGTGGTGGGATGAGGGTTAATGAATTGGACAGGGTCATGTGAGTAAGGGTGGTTGGAATTATTCAGCTGGGTGGGGGGAAGGGTAATTTTACATAGACTTTGATGGCAGATAAGCACCACTTGGCCTACCTAGTCTGCCCATTTTCCTACATGTTGGATAAGCTGCAGATCCTAGTTATCCAACAGCCTACTTCCTCCTACCCCCCACTATAGTTGCCTTATGTCTGTCCCATGCATTCTTGAATTCCCCCACTGTTTTTGACCCCACGACCTCCTCAGGAAAACTGTTCCATGTGTCCACCACCCTCTCCATGAAAAAATACTTCCTCACGTTGACCCTGAGCAGTCCCCCCTCTATCTTCAAATTGTGCCTCCTTATTCATTGTGCCCCCTTATTCTTGCACATCTCTTTTTCTGAAAGATGCTACCCTCTTGGACTTTGTTGATTCCCTTGAGGTACTTGAAAGTTTCTATCATATCCTCCCTCTCCCTCCTTTTCTCAAGGGTAAGCTCTTTTAGTCTCTCTTCGTATGGCTTCTGGTGCAGACTCTTTTGGACTGCCTCTATCCTGTCTATGTCCTTCTGGAGATGGAATCTCCAGAACTGCACTCAGTATGGAGTTTCACCAACTGTCTGTATAGAGGAATAACAACTTTCTGTTTTCTACTGGTGATGCCTCTTCTGTGCATCCCAGTATCCCCCCCAGCCCTCCTTACTGCCTTCTCACATTGCTTGCCTACCTTTAGGTCATTTGATATGACTACCCCAGGTCCCTTTCCATTTTTGTTTTGTTGGTACCCCATTGTGCACTCTACCCCTGGGTTTTTGTTTCCCAGGTGCATTACTTTGCACTTCTTTGCATTGAATCAAAGCTGCCATACTTTTGACCATTTCCTCAACCTTGCCAAGTCCCTTCTCATCCTTTCCACCCCTCCTTGTGTATCAACCCTGTTGCAGAATTATGTGTCATCTGCAAAGAGGCAGACTTTTCCTTCCAGCCCCTCTGCAAAATCCCTATAAAGACATTAAAGAGGACCGGTCCCAGTACTGAACCCTGTGGTACCCTACTAGTAACCCCCCTTTCTTCAGAGTGTACTCCGTTTACTATTACCCTCTGTGTCCTGTTGTCCAGCCAATTTGCTACCCAGGCTATCACACTGGGACCCACTCCCAGGCTGGCTAACTTGTTTATTAATCTTTTGCTTGGGACTGTGTCAAATGCCTTGCTAAAGTCTAGGTAGACCATATCCACAGCCCCTCCCTGGTCTACTACTTTGGTCTCCCAGTTAAAGAAATCTATTAGATTCATCTGACATTACTTTCCCACTGTGACTCCATGCTGCCTTGGGTCCTGTGTCTCCCGCTGGCCTCTAGGTACTCAACAGTTCTTTCTTTCAGAAGTGATTCCATCATTTTCCCTACCACTGAGTATAAACTAACAGATCTGTAGTTTCCTGCCTCTGACTTGCTCCCACTTTTGTGAAGGGGAATCACATCTGCCCTCCTCCAGTCCTCAGGTACCACACCATCCCCCCATGATTTGTTAAAAAGGGTAGTCAGTGGTGTCGCTAGGTCTCCCTTAGTTCTTTTAGAATTCTGGGGTGAATCCCATCAGGTCCCCTTGCTTTGTCCACCTTGAGTTTTACGAGTTCTTTCAGAATCCTTTCTTCTGTGAATGGGCTGGTATTGACCCCCCTATCCAGAGTGCTTCTATTGTTTGGTTTAGGTACCTCCCCCTCTTCTTCTTTTGTGAATACCGAGCAAAAGTATTTGTTCAGTATCTCTGCCTTTTCACTGTCACCCTTTGCCCACCTCCACTCCCCTTTATTAAGCCTCACTATCCCTTCCTTGGTCTTACTTCGCTCCCTGATGTACCTGTAAAAGATTTTATCTCCCTTCTTAACTGAGTTGGCTATCTTTTCCTGACTTTGGGCCTTTGCTATTCTGACTGCCTTCCCCACTTCCTTCTGCTTTAACTAATACGGTCCTCTGTCCTGCTCCTTCTGTGATTCCTTATAATTTCTGAATGCTACCTTTTACTCCTTAACCTTCCCCACCACCTCTTTTGAGAACCATAGTGGTTTTTTTTTTTTTTTACTTCATTTTGTTTTATTTATTTGCTTTACACAATGGCTTGTTGCCTCTGTGATGGCAGTTTAGATTTTTCCCCATTGTTCTTCCACCCCTCCTTCCTGTCCATTTGCTAGTGCATTCCTTAGGCACTCCCCCATTTTGTCAAATACTATATATTATAAAAAAAAACTTTGTTGGGACTGTAGGAGGAGGCAGATGGGCATACAAGGATGGGGGTAGTTATTCATACAAGGATGAGGTGGAAGGAGTTGCAGCAATACATCTTTATGAGTGGGGGTGGGTTTTTTGGGGGGGTGAAATAATTAAAAAAAATACATGTAGTGGCTCTCAACCACTGTGTAGTCTTTACCTGGCAAAGTGCTCACTTTGCTAGGTGAATGCAAGCAGAACTATGTGGTCCCTTAGGGTGAGCGTTAGGCTTGAGAAGCCCAAGGCACACCCCACATCTGCTGTGCTGCCTGGAGGGGGTGGGGTGTTAGGGTTGGAAAGTGCATCAACAAGGTTTTTTTTTGCAATTTATTTTCATTACTTTTTGAGATAGTATAATTGCCATATATTATTTTTCAGTTAGTGTAATTGTATCCTTATTTTCATGTGGGACCACAGTGCCCTCCAGGCCCTGTGGTCCCATCACTGCCCAGATGTGTATATACAGTATGCATTGGTGTATTGCACTCGCTGCACTGCCTTGAAGTAACATACGCTTGTATGTTTCTATGTGTGATTTTTTACTATTACTGAATAAAGTATGTATGCATCATACTGCCTGTTGCTCAGTGATGGTTTGTTGTTTTTGTGCAAACAGTCTTGTTTAACTTCTCTCGGGCAAGTGGACCTACGACTTTGTGTTGTTAGCTTATTAAATCATTCAGACTGTCTGCACTGTTGTGCTTATTTGTTAGGCAGTCAGTCTGTTCTTCATATGGATGTAAAGTTTTGTTTTGGTTGGATGTGCAGATTCAGAGTTCTGGATAGTGCAAAAAGTGAATTTTTGACTCCTTGGTTTTACTGTTTGTTTTTTCTTTGAACTTGCCTACAGCCCAGACAGTTTGGAATTTTGGTCTGGAATTTTCAGGGTAGAAAGGGGCTGGACCTCAGATGTGCCTTTTGCTTGTTTGGTGAAAAAATATTAATCTGCCATATTGTTACCATTTTTTTCCCTAAAAAAAAAAGAAATTCAAAAGCCATACAAATGACATCCTGGAGAGAGACCAACACCTCTATCTGACTCATCAGGACCCCATGAGGAGTAATCTGCACTTCATTGTTAGAGAAATGCCCTTGAAATGTTATTTTTTTAAATAATAAATATTTTTTTTGTGATGCATGATACGTAAAAAGAATATTTTTTTTTGTATCATGAGTCATGTAAAAGATCCTTTTTCGTGAAGGGAAAATCCTTTTTCATTTGCCGCATCTTATTCTGATCACTGTCCCCATTAATGTTACGTATTTCCCTGGTGCCTAGCAGCACCCCCACACTCCGCTCATTATACTAGCTAATTTTATGTATTTTTGTGGTATCTAGTGGCACCCACACCTCCGATTTCCATCCAAATTATTTTTTTCTGTCCTTGGTGTCTAGCAGCATCCCACCTCTGATTGTCACCCCATTCATTTTATGTTTTGCGTTGATATTTAGTGGCACCCCCCACCCTCCAGTCACCATCCCCACATTTGGCAGTGTTTCCCTGATGTCTAGTGGCACCCCTCTCCAATGACTGCCTTCCCCATAGTGCCTGTAATAAGAAAACTGTTCCTTCGTGTCTTCTTTTTTTAAAAACCTGCCAAAAAAAATGGTCCCTCACCATTTTGCCCCCCACCTCCCACTCAACACTCATCATCCTACACCACCCATACACCCTCATTCATCTAAACAGGTCCCAAGATGAAGACCCACTCTCCCACAGAAGGCATATCTTGCTGCTGTAACCAGCGATTGCTAAGTGATAAACTACGGTAAATGTGGGTCAATGTATTTCAAAGGGGTTTTCAACTTTCATGCATAACTTAGCCATTTGGACTTATTTTGACACCAAGGGCCCAATTCCAAGATGCATGGTGCAACTCATGGATGTCTGCGAGTTGCGCCATCCGTTGCTGCGCTGGGGACCCTGCACCATATTCCAAGACAGGCAGGGTCCCCAGCACCTATGTCCTGTGACTTGTGGCAGCCACAGGCTAGCGCCACAGGAATGGCGCAATGGACCTGGATGCCGCAAGTTGCAGCCTGCAGATAACTACCCCCCAAGCCCCCCCACCCTGGATCACTGCCACAGGCACCTGGGGGCATTGGAGGGCTGGCTGAGTGGCACTGGCATTTGGTGGGCACATCGAGAAATGGATCCTGGGGTCCCCAACATTCAAGGGTGGGGAGCTTGTCTGTGATGGAAAGGGTACAGCGAGATAGGCAATGTGAGTGCTGCAGTGCTGCGGAGTGGGCATCCATCAATTGGCATGGACGGATGCCCCTTAAACCATCTCCCTGCTGGTCTAACTCCACTGCACCATAGCAGCTCTTGGAATCATGTAAGTGGGTTACGTCAGCCTCCCTTTTGGAAAAGGGCACAGCTGCTGCCATAACCCACCCTTGTGCCATGCTACAGCAGGTTGAAGGTGTAGTGGGTGGCATTGCCCACCTTTGGTGCAACCTGCATGTGGCATGGCGCAAATCGCGACTTGGAATCCCAACTTGCATAACGCATGGTGCAAGGTGTGATTTCCACCATGGGATTTGGCGTAAATCACCTTGCACCATGCATAACGTGTCTTGGAATTGGGCGGCAAATTTTTTTAACATGGCCTCTTAAGGACATCACGTCATGAACAATGTCACTGAAATTCTGCAAATCTGGGCCAAAAGGTGATTTTGCAGTCACTTGGAGAAATCACCTTTTGGGCAGGATTGGAAAATTCTCAATGCCCTTGTTCATGAGGTGGGGTCATAAGAAAGCTATGTTGAAAATTTGATGTCAAAATAAGTAAAAATGTCAAAATTATGTGCATGCATTGAAATTTTGCTACACTCACTTGTAACTCTGATAACTGTAAATATTTTGATCCCAAGTTTCAAACATAGTCATATTTTTGTAACACCTCATGAATGCGACAGCTGTCATTTTTCAAATCCTGACCAAACTCTTTTCGCACTTGTGGTGTGGAATGACGTTGCAGTGGTGTGGAATCAGATTTCGGCAGGGATTTGAACATTTCCAGTACCAGGTTCATGAGATGGGGGTAATAAGAAGGCTATGGTGACAATTTGGTTGTTGTTTTACTAACATTGGAAGCACAAGGCCCTCTTGGCCTAGCGCTTCCACAACAACATACATATATGCATCTATGGAGGGACAGGAGCACAGGGCCAGAGGGCCCTGCCCTCATACAGGCAAATAAGGATACAATTACACTATCTCAAAAAGTATGGATGCATGGGAGCAGGACCTGCGCTCCCACAGGCAAATAACAATGTGATTATACTATCTCAAAAAGTAAGAAAATTCATTACAAGAAACTTCTTTATTGCACTAGTTAGGGTTAAAGTGACAAAAGCAGGGGAATGTGGTGTTAAGGTTTCCAACCCTAACACCCCACCCCTAATCTGCAGACAGCAACAGGCATGGGGTGTGCTTTTTGGTTGTCAACAATAACGCTCACCCCATTCTCATATACTGTACCCATCTCAGCTTATTTACTCATGGAATAGGGTAAGCGTTATGGTTGGCAACCCCAAGGCACACCCCACACCTGCTTCTGCCTGCAGGGTAGGGGTGGAATGTTAGGGTTGGAAACACCAACATCACATTTCTCTACCGTTGTCTCTTTAACCCTAACTAGTGCATGAACAAAGTTTTTTGCAATGAATATATGTATATTGATATAGATACACACACACATATACATATATATATATATATATTAGAGGCAAAAAACTCAGTTTAATGCATTAGTTAGGAGTAGTTCCCAGCGAAAAAAGTGAGGAAATTACGCTGTTGGGTTGAAAACCCCTTGGACCCCGCCCACCCCCAACTGGCATTGGGGTGCGCATTGGGATGAGTCAGCCCTAACTCTCACCCCATGACATGTGTAAAGCAGCAGAAGTATAGGAGAATGGGGTGATTAGATCCTGATCCCAATGCACCCCAATGCCGGTTGGGGGTGGGCGGGGGTCAAGGGGTTTCAACCCTAACAGCGATTCCTCACTTTTGTCGCTGTGGAACAACCCTAACTAATGCATTAAATGGAGTTTTTGCCTCTAATTTCCCTTCTTTTGAGAATGATAACGAGAAATAGTGAATGTAATGCAGCCGGGAGCGCAGGGCCCTCATTGCATTGGTGGAGATGATGTGTTGTGGCATACTAACAGGGACAGCAATGCAAACAGAAATGCTAACAGTGGCACACATGGTAACACAAGCTACGAATGAGAACAGAAAGGGTAACGCACATGGTGGCGTGAGACGGAATGGTCTGCCACGCGATGTGTTGTCACATAGTAACATGGTGCCTGCAAACAGAAATGTCAATGGGCATGGTGATGTAAGTGAAACAGTAAGATAAACAGTACTGTAGACAGAAATGGCAAAAAATAACAGAAGCATAGCGCAAATGAAAGCATAAAGGATAAGCACATGGTGGCGCGAGCGTCAATGGTAAAAGCGGCAGGTACGGATCCATAGCGGAAGAGGCAACAGTAACAATAATAGGGCACACAGGCTGGTTTTCCCAAAACCTGCATTGAGAAAGACAGTGAAGTACAAATAATGTATGCAAAATAACGAGTATCGGCGCAGAAAATGAGATCTTGGAATACTAAATACATTATATCTCAGGAACCGTACGACGTAGAAAAAAAATTTAAAAGTCATATTATTTACAACTGTCCAAGAAATTTTCCAACGAAAAGTCCGTATCTCGCACCGTTTCCGAGATACGGACCCTGAAAGGCGCAGTGAACGCCGTAATGTTATCCTATGGGAAAAAAAGAAAAGTTCGGAGCACCATAACTTTGCCTCCCTGTAATGTTTTTTCACCAAACTACTGAAAGCCACATCTGTGGGCTGTTGGCTGTCTTCCCTCCAAATTTCAGGAAAAAAGACCAAACCATTATTTTGCAGCAGGGCTCCAAATGATTTCTGTTAAGTGTCGGGCGCTGTAATGTTATCCTATGGGAAAAACCGTCAATTTTGGAGTGCCGTAACTTTTCCGCCATGTGATATTTTTTCACCAAACTACTGAAAGGCACATCTGTGTACTGTTGGCTATCTTTCCTCCAAATTTCAGGAAAAAAGACCAAACCGTTATTTTGCAGCAGGGTGCCAAAGGATTCCTGTAATGCTTCGGGCGCCGTAATGTTATCCTATGGGAAAAACTGTCAACTTTGGAGTGCCATAACTTTGCTGCCGTGTAATATTTTTTCAATACAACACTGAAAGGCACATCTGTGAGATGTCGGCTGCGTTCCCTCCAAATTTCAGCCCAAAACCCAACGGTTATTTTGCAGTGCAGTGCCAAAGAATTGCTGTCATTTTCCCACAGACTAGAAAATTACTGTCGCAATTTGCGAAAGCTTTCGCAAAAATTTGCGACACTTTCGTGAGCACGAAAGTAATTTGATGAAAGTACTTTTTCCAGAAATTTGAAAACATATTTCTGGGGTGTTTTACCACAAAATAAAGACATGGCAAGCATCCTCAGGGCCCGACTAGGTGAATACAAAAAAAATTAGGTTGCTAGAGGGTCCCAAATTTAAATGCCAACCATTTTTCTGATCACCAACTGAAAACAAAATGGCCGATTTGCGAAAGTAACAGGCCCATTTGCGAAAGTAAAAATGCATTTGTGAAAGTGTTGAACTTTTTGTTAACTTTTCCCATTGACTTATAATGGGAAACTGTTTTTTGAATAACTTTTGAACCGTTTAATATTTTTTCACGAAATCTTTGAAAGACACATCGGGGACCCTGGCTGCACATTCCCTGAAGATTTTGGGCTGGTCACGCAAACCGTACGACCTGTAGGCGCGACCACAGAATTCCAGAAAAGCGTAAACGCGTGCACAGATCACACTTAATAACTCCGCAGCCGTATATACGACCAGTACGAAACTTGGCAGATCCCAAGGCCTATGGTTCTTGATCACAAATTCCAAATTTCAGGTAAATCCATCAAACAATTGCAAAGTTATTAAGGTGCAAAGTTTTGGGGTTTAACATAGAAATGGCTCCTCAACCCTAACTATGGTAGCACTACCGTGCTACCATAATATATATATATATATATATATACAGTATATATATACATATATTGCAAAAACTTTATTATTGCACTAGTTAGGGCTGAAGTGACACAAGTAGCGAAATGTGGGGTTAGGTTTTCCAACCCTAATACCTCCCCGCAGGCAGCGACAGGCATGGGGTGTGCCTTGGGGTTCTCAACCCTAATGCTCACCCCATTCCATAAGTAAGTACACTGAGATAGTTAAAGTATGTGAGAATGTGGTGAACATTAGGATTGAGAACCCCAAGGCACACCCTACAACTGTTGCTGCCTGCAGGGTGGGGGTTGGGTGTTAGGGTTCGAAATCCTAACCCCTCATTTCACTACTTTTGTTGCTTCAGCCATAACTAGTGCATTAACAAAGTTACTGCAAAGAATTTCCTTACTTTTTGAGATAGTGTAATTGTATCCTCATTCGTCTCTGGGAGCACAGAGCCCTCTGGGATCTATGCTCCCATCCCTCCTTAGATGCATACATATATGTTGCTGTGGAGGCACAGGGTAGCATTTGTATTAGAACAAGAATGAAATTATCAGCATAGCCTTGTTATTACTTCACCTCATGAACCCAGTACTGACAATTTTAAACCCCCCACTAAAACATAATTCTGTGCCACTGCAATGCCATTGTGCTCCACAAGTGTGAAAACACAGTTTGGCCAGAGTTTGAAAAATTATAGTTGTTACGCTCATGAGATGGTGTAAAAAGATTGGTATGTTGAAAATTTCAAGTCAAAATATTTAAAGTTGACAGAGTTACAAGGAAGCGTAGAAAAATTTCAACGTATGTGCATAACTTTGGCATTTTTACATACTTTGACCCCAAAATTTCAACATAGCCTTTTTATGACCCCACATCATGAACAGGGTCAGTGAACATTTTCAAATCCTGGCTGAAAGGTAATTTCACCAAGCAACTGTGAAATCACCTTTCCAGCCAGAGTTGGGTAATGTCACTCATATTGTTCATGAGGTGGGGTCTCAGTGAGGCCATGTTGAAAATTTGGGGTCACAATATACAAAAATGGCTAAGTTATGTATCAAAGTTGAGAACCCCATTGAAATACATTGAAATGCATTTACTTTTGTTTCTCATATTGCATTCGGTGGTTCCAGCAGCAAGATGTAGCTTCCATGGGAGAGGAGATCTTCACCCTGGCACTTCTTCAGGTGAGTGAGAGTGTATGGGAGTGTACCGGGGGTGTGGGATGGTGGGTGCTGAATGGGAGGTGGGGGGTCAGATTGGCGAGGGACCGTTTTCTTTCTTACAGGTAAGTAAAAAACATTGAGAGACCATTTTCTTTATTCTAGATGTGGACAATGATTGGAGGTTGGGGGGTATCACTAGACACCAGGGATAAAATATAACAGAGGACAGCAATCAGAGGGTGGGTGGAGCCACTAGACACCAGGGATAAAATGAATAACAGGGACTAGCGCTTGGAGGGCAGGGGATGCCACTAGACACCAGAGAAATATAAAAAATTAAGGAGACAGTGATCGGAGGGTGGGGGGTGTCACTAGGGAAAGGGAAGGCAATATTGTTTAACCAGAAGTAGCACACTAAGACAAAGCTTGTTTCCAGATGTGACTTGAGAGCACAAGGAAGTTAAATGACTTGCTCAGGATCACACAGTATGCACCTTGGTGGCTGTGGGATTCAAACCAAGGTCTCCAGATCTGCAGCTCACAGCCTTAACCCACTGCACTATATTGCCTCCTGACTAGACACTAGACACCAAGGATGTATAATACAGGTAAGGGGAGAGTGACTGGAGGGCTGGGGTGCCACTAGACACCAGGGAAAATAAAATGTACTAAGGGACAGCAATGGGAGGGTGCCGGGCGGCACCACTAGACACCAGGAAAAATTAAACATAAGTACAGAGGGTGCCACTAGACACCAGGGAAAACATGCCAGCTTGCAAAAAGAGGATATTTCCCTGACAAAAAATATTTTTCCGAGAGTCGTCACACGAAAAATAATCTTTTTTTGTATCACCACTCAGGGAAAAAGATTTAAAAATTGAAAGAAACCTTAATAAATGGAAGAAATGATTAATATTTTTTCACCAAACAAGTAAAAGGAACATCTGTGCCCCAGCTCCTTTTTATCTTGAAATTTAATTTTCAGGCCAAAATTCCAAACAGTCTGCCAGCTAGGCTAGTTGACATAAAAGAGTAAGGGGATCAAGAAGCACTGGATAAATACAAGAATCTTTTTTTCATAATGATTGAGTGATGAAAAAAGATTTTAAATGTAAAAAAAGCAACATTTCAGGCCATTTACCCAACAGATAACTGCAGAATCTAGCTAATGGGGTCCAGATAAGCAACATTCATGTGTTGCTTGCACTGCATAATATCATTTTGCAAGCTTTTTAGTTTAACATTTCTAGTAAAAACTGAAAACAAAATGGTGGCCAAATGAAAAAGGATTTCTCCAAATGAAAAAGGATGATGTCAATACAAAAAAAGTATTATTTTTTTCATTTTGCATGGCTATTTTTTGGTGCTTACTGACTATGCTCAGAACCAGTTATTCAAAATTTCAAAATTAAATAACTTTGGAACAAATTATTATTTTTTCACCAAACAATCAAAGGGCACATCTGTGAACCAGTTCCTTTCTATCCAGAAAATTTCAGACCAAAATTCCAAACCATCTGGTAGCTAGCCAAGTTGACAGAAATCTCATTCAAAGCAATGGGAACAAATTTAAAAAAATCACTTTATCTGGGAATCTGCACATCTGACCAGAACAAATCTTGGTATATCTGGAGAACTACCATGCAAAACCATGCATGCAAATTTTTGTGAAAATCTGTTGAACAGCTACAAAGGTATTAAAGTGCAAAAATTGGGGTTGAACATTGAAGTGCCTGTACAACCCTAACCCTAACCCTAACCCTAACTGCTTCCCTTCTCTGGCTCATACCTCTTCACACTGTGTGTGTGTATATATAGATATATATGTGTGTGTGTGTGTATATATATATATATATATATATATATATATATATATATATATATATATATGTATATTTACACATACACACACACATATATATATATATATATATATATAGATATTTGGTTTCTTTAAAATTATTCAAATTTTGGTAACCAGAAAAGGCACTCTGAGCCGGAGCTAATTTCCAGGTGCGACCCGGGGAGGGGGAAGTGGAGAAAATGCAATAAGAATACAGAGATGATTGCATAGCAATAGACGCAATAAAATACAGGATGTTTTTTCAAAATATATACAATAAAGTAAAAGAATATTGAAAATGTATGCCATATATACAATAAATACAAGTGAGAATGTACAGTGTGCTATGATCAGACAATAGTTTAAGGAGCAAAGTGCAAGGAGCCTTAAATGAATGGTTATAGAGTTAAGGTGAGGTGTAAGAAATCAGAGGGGAAGAGGGGGAGGTGCGAAGGGTGTCAGGGGGGATGAAGAGGGAAGTATGAGTAGGGGGAGGGGTTTTAGGTGCTTTTTGAGGGATGCAGCAGTGGGCAAGTGGCAGACTGAGTGGGGGAGACAGTTCCAGAAGGCGGGGAGTCTGAAGGCGAAGGATAATTGCCCGATTGTGAATGTGATAGAGGGAGGGTGAAGGAGCGATGGTCTTGGGTACAAGGTGAGTAACCCGGGTTGGTGGAGGGGGACAGGAGATTGGTGAGGTAGGAGGGGAGAGCACTGAACCAATACTTTGCAATGAAGGTGGCACAATGGGCAATGTGACAACTAACAAGTGAGGTGAGGAAGAGAGCTGAGTACATTGTGAAGTGGTGTGTTTGACATGGAAGGTTTGTAGCGAAGCAACAGAAAGCATTGTACAGTGGGTCCAGTTTAGGGAGAGATGATTGGGGTGCGGAGCTCTTCACGACATCAGCATAATCTATGGAAGGCAGAATTAGTTTGGTGATGAGCTCTTTCCAGGTAGGAAGTGATAGACAGTCCTTGTACAAGGCACCAAGTTTGGACTGGAGCTTAGCATGGCTAGAATCAATATGGTGCGAGAAGTCTAGCTTCAGATCAAGCCAGATTCCCAGGTATTTGAAGGGTTCCACAGTTTCTAATTTAGAGCCATCTAAGGAATGAAAAAGGGGGGGGGCGGAGGAAGGGGAGCTTAACCAATTTTTGTTCAGTCCCAAAAGCCATTGTGACAGTTTGTTTTGTATTGCATTTGAGTGAGCTTATTTCAAACCAGTTTAGCGCATTCTCAAAGTCAGCCTGAAGGGAAGCCTGTACACATGAGAGTGAAGGGCCAGACGCCTAGATAACCATGTCATCAGCGTACATGTGTATGTGTGAGGTGGAGCAGGAGAAGGGGAGTTCATTTCCGAAAATTGAGAATAATACTCGCCCAAGGATTGATCCCTGGGGGACACCAGTGTGGATGGGGGGAGGACATTTGGTGTCACCCAGTTGCATGTATTGAAATCTGTCAGATAGGTATGCCCTGAACCATTTGGTGGATGAGGAAGGGAGGCAGATGGAAGCAAGTTTGTCCAGGAGGAGTTGATGGGAGACTGAGTCAAAGACCTTGGCTAGGTCTGTGAAGATTGCCAGTGTCAGCTGGCCATTGTCCACAGCAAAGTGAATATGATTTGTGAGGTGGAGTAATGACACCGAAAGCTGAATTGATAAGGGCTAAGGACGGCGCTGGTATCCAGGAAGGAGTTTAGCCTGTTGGAAATGAGAGTCTTCTGTAATTTAGCAAGATAGGGAAATAGAGAAATGGGCCTGTAGCTGCCTGGTAGGGAGGGGTCACCACCTTTATGAAGGAGGATTACCTTGGCTAACTTCCATGTTTTGGGGACTGTGCTTTGGGACAGTGATAGATTGAAAATGTGTGCAAGCGGTGGAGTAATTGCTGGGACAGAGATCTTGAGTAGATTGGGGTACAGCCCATCAGGACTTTGCTTGGACTGGTTTAAGGCGTTGAGAGTATGAAGAACCTCTATAAGAGTGATTGGGGGAAAGGAGTACCAGTACAGTATATATACACATAGTGTGAAGAGGTACAAGTCAGGGAACTGTAGGCCAGTCAGCTTCACGTCTATAGTTGGGGAAGATCATAGAGCCTCTACTAAGGGAGAACCTGGTGGACTTCCTAGAAGAGAACAGGCTGTAAGGCCTGGGTTCATGAAGAGAAGGTATTACCAGATGAATCTGGTTGAGTTCCTCAACTGGGTTACCGCAGCAGCAGACAAGGGGCAGAAAATGAGCAGCTCTGAAAGTGAACAAGGCTATGGGATTGGATGGGATGCACCTAAGGGTACTAAAAGAACTCAGGAAGGTGCTGGCTGCCCCACTGATGGCCTTATCCAACAACTCACTGGAATCAGGTGTGGTTCTCGAGGACTGGAGGAGAGTAGATGTGGTCACTCTACATAAGAGCAGCAGCAGGGAAGAGGCTAGCAATTATAGGCTAGTGAACCTCACCTCAATGGTGGGAAAATTAATGGAAACACTGATGAAGGAAGGGCTGGTAGAGAATCTTGAATCCAATAGGCTGCAAGACCAAAGACAGCATGGATTCACTTGGGGGGAGTTCATGCCAGATGAACCAGATTGATTTCTTTAATCAGGTGACCAGGGAAATAGATTGGGGGGGCAGTGGACATGGCCTGTCTGGACTTCAGCAAGGCCTTCAACACTGTGACACACAGGAAACTGATTGCTTCCATCTCCTTCCCCCAGCATGGTGTCTGTAACCTCTAATACTCTTTCACTGTCTACAAGCTCCTTGGTCTGAGATAGAAAGCTGTGAAGAGTCATTGCAAGAAATGCTGGTGCAAGGTTCCCTAGGTGGACTTCATGACCTCTTGGAGCACTAGACGTGAGCGATATGCTCTCTGATAATGAACACCCCCTCCCCACATGACGCTGAACCAGAGGGGTGGCTGTGGAAGTGGGCAAATGGATTTGGTTCCCAAGCCCCTGACCAGATCTTCTACTAGGCCTTACCCTGTCCCTCTCCCTGAGCTCCCTACCTGCCTCCCTCCATACCCTCCTTCAAATCATGCTTCCCTTCCCCCATCAACATGGCTTCTGTGACCTCTGTAGCCCTTACTGCCTGTGAGCTCCTGGGTCTGTGTTAGAAAGCAGTAAAAAGTCACTGAGAGAAATACTGGTGCAAGGTACTATGTCCCTAGGGTGATCTCTTAACCTCTCAGAGCACTGGAGAGGAGCTGTATGCTCTCTGGCAATGAACCCTCCCCACAGGACTCCAAACTGGAAGGGTAGCTGTGGGAGCAGGCAAATGTTGATTCTAATACACCAAACAGTGTGAGGCATTGATTTTTCTGATTGGCTCTGTGCCATGTAAGGTATATCCCTATGTGCTCAAAACACAAAGCTAAACAGATGCACTCAAATGAGAAAGCCATGCAAAATTAATTTATTGCAAGCACAAACAAAGCAGTCTACATTCCCATACACATTCGCCTACAGAGGCTTCATCCAAGGGGAAGGTGCTATCTATTAAATATGTGCATATATTAGTTATTCATAAATTACAAACACATTTAAATAATTATAATAAAATATGCATTAGTGATAGCAAAAACCCTATAGTAGTATACAGAGTGGGACATGTACAAATCACCAAGTGCTTAAAAAATGTCTTATGCATTACTAAATAATATTTTTAGTGCAGTTGGTGAATTTAAAAAAGAACAGTTTAAAAAAAATGCGTAACTGCATGGTCCAAATAATTCTTCATTACAGCACAAGTCCAGTTGACCATGATTCAGTTTACAACCTGGCTCTACAACTAAGTCACTTTTCAAAATTAATTAAATCAACTCTTTGGTCACTTTCCTATATCCCTATGTGCTTTCTCTGCTAAGAACCTCAAGATTGGAGGCACAGAGCAGTGGCAGATTCCACGAGGGGTTGAGGTTTTAAACATGTGCCCCCCCCAGCAGACAGTCCATGTGGGGGCCCTCTCCTTCCTTGTATGTAGTTGCTTCTCCTCCCTTGCCTCACCCCCTTCATCAGGCCTCAGGAGGGTTATCCATGTGGGGCCCCCTCCATACCTGTATGTGGTCGCTCCCTCCTCCGGTGCCCCCCCCCAGCCTTGAGAGAGCTCTGTTCGAAGGGCCAGTCTGTGTACAGATACATTTTAAATGGTCGCTCTGAAGTTGATGGATGAGGGACAGAGAGTCATTTTATTCTGTGTGCTCACTATTCAAATATTTGCCCTGTTCAGGAGGTCTACAGCATTGGGCATATTGGATCCTCCAGGTGACGTGGACCTTGCTGCTCCTATGGTATTTTGTTTATAAGTCCCCAGATTTGTCAAATACATTTCCTTAAAACTCGAGACATATGAAAGCCAAGGTAAACCATGGGGTGACTACTTTCTGGTTTCACAATGTGGGTTACTACAATGCTCTTAATTTGAAATTTGTACTTGCTATTAGTGTTTACTCCATGCTTTTGCTTAGGTATGTCAAGAAAGTACTGTGATTCTCAGCAGAGGTAGCAACTTTGGGTTGTGGTACAGGAAGGCCCCTCTCATATGCACTCTTAATTGGCCTTAACTATATATCCTCTGTGACTATATCCCCTCCTGCAGGATTAAATGGCCACTGTGACTTTTAATTTTTTTATTTATTTGAATTTTGATAACTGGGTAGGCAAGATAGTCCCTTTTTCAGTAGTGACCCGGGGAATCTAAGCATTCCACAAATAATAGACATTAAACATAGCAGATGGACATTAAACATTGTATCAACAGTGGTACAAACAGCAGTAACATTGACAAGTAGAAGTATTCAACAGTTTGATGCAGTAAGTACATAAGAAAGAGAAACATCATACACTTTAGGGCATAAACAACTTTCAGACTTGCATTACTTGGAATGTGCTAGGTCTTAATTTCCCAGTTAAGAGGAAAAGGGTGTTGTCAAACCTCAAGACCATAAAAGGCTCAGAGTGCCTTTTCAGAGGAGACTTAACTATTGCCCCCTGAAGCAACTAAGCTCTGTATGGAAAGTGTTGGGTGCAAAGTCCATAGCTGTGCCACCTCCTCCAAACAAGGTATATCTGTTCTACTCCATAAGTCCTTGAAGTGGAAACTTGGGGGCCAGTTCCAAGTTGAATGTCGCAACTCACAGGTGTATGTGAGTTGCGACATTCATCACTATGCCAGGGACCCTGCACCGCATTCCAAGAGTGGCAGGGTCCCAGCACTTATGACATGCGGGTTATGCCATGCTGAGGCTACCACCATGGGCATGGCATAGAAGCCACACATGTCACAAGTCACAGCCCACTACTGGCAGCCCTCCCTGAAGCCCCCCCACCCTGGAACAACCATGGCACACACCAGGGGGCATGGGGGGGCAGGAGAGGTGGCACAGGAGTCTGGGAGGGCATGCCAGAGAATGGACTCCTGGGGGTCCCTGACATTTGTGGGGGTGGGGGGCAGGGGTATGCTTGCAGGGGCATGGGAGCACATTGGTGCTGTTGCCATGGTGCTGTGGAGTGGGCATCCAATGGCGCCATCCATCGGATGCCCCTTAGAGCAGCTCCAGGCTGCTCTAACTTAGCTGCAATGGTGCAGCTCCTAGAATCACGCTACTGGGTTATGGCAGCTGTTCTCTTAGAATAGGGTGCAGTTGCTGCCATAACCTGCCCTTGCGCCATGTTGCTGTGGGCTATGGCATAGTGGGTGGTGTATCCTGTGGTTGTCATAGCCCACAGTTGACATGGTGTACAGCACCTCTTGGAATACGGGCTGGCTTACCGCTTGACGTTAGTCGTGATATACTACGTCAATGGGTTTGCATATTTCAGCTTATGCCGGCATACGCAGTCTTGGAATTGGGCCCTTTGTTACCAAGTCTCAGACACAGAAAAGAGATTAGTGCTTGCAAAGTTGACCAGGCCAGAAGGCTTGATAGTCATGGCAAGCATACTGTATATGGGCCTAACTCAGATGCCCTCTTCTCTCCTACTTCATGCAGTGACCTACCGTGGTAACCTCAGTACATTCCTGGTGCCTCTCACACCCTTTACCTGGCCTTTGGTCTGGCACAATGCAGAGCTTTGTAACACTACATAATACTGTAGCAATCCTGGGCAGACTTCGTGGTTGTAGTGGCTATCATCTCCAGCTGCATTGGACCACCCCGTCTGTCACAATTGGTGTTACAATATGCAAGCAAACATGTTTGATATTGACAAATTCTTGTTTATTTATGAGACATTTGCATTAGATGTAAAAGTCACTTCAGTCCAAGTGACTGCATGCACAGCAAAGCTGTAATGTGTAATGGATGTGATAAGGAGAGTTATGGTCCTGCTCCCAGGGTAGATGGCATTGGGAAACAAGTCAGGTGTTGGAATTTCATACAGACACTATGACCTCAAGCTAGCAAAATATCGACTGTGCTACAGAGATGTCAAAGATGGTACCTTAACAGCCAAGTGGCATTCCAGTGAAAGTAGCAATGCATAAAATAAAGAAATTCCTTCAAGCCTGTGGAGCAGCTTGGAGACACTTTTAAACTATCGCACATTTGGTGGAGTGCAGTTGTTTGGGTCCCCACCACTCCTGCGGTGGACTGGTATAGACCACCATGGTTAAAGCCCATGGTTGGATCCCTTCAGACCCTGTGGGGTGGGGATGAGGATAACCTGCCACAGCCACAGGCAGTTCTTTGGTTCCACACCACTCTTGGGGGGGGGGGCCAGGGTAGCCTGTCACAGCTATAGCAGTTCTTTGTGTTCCCTACCACTCCTGTGGGGAGACCAAGATTTTTTGGCAATGTTGTGGGCAGTTGTTTGGGTCTACATCACTCTTTTGGGTGAATCAGGATAGTTCACCATGGCTGCAGGCAGTTGTTTGGTTCACCAGCTCTCCTGCGGGGGATCGAGATAGCCCACCATGGCTGCAGACAGCACTTTGGGTTTCTGCTACTTCTGCAGGGGACTGAGACAGCTTGCCATGGCTGTGGGCAGCCATTTGGGTCCCAGACTCTCCTGCAGCACACTGAGATAACCAGCTGAGCCATTTCAGGGGCTGCAAATGAGCTGTGGTGGGCAATCAGCAAAACAAAGCCCTTTGGGACTGGAGATGCAACGCAGTGGGAAATCAGCAAAAGCAAGAAACCTTGGGACTGGAGCCTCACTGCAGTAAGCAATAAGCAAGACACAAGCTCTTTAGCACTGGAGACCTGCTGCTGTGGGGAATCAGGAAAAGCAAGCCCTTTGCAGTTGGAGACCCATCACAGAGGGCAGTCTGGAAAGCAAGGCATCTGGGGCTAGAGACTCCCAATGGTGGGAAACCTGGAAAAGCAAGCCCTTTGGGAAAGGAGTCCTACTACAGTGGGCTATCAGAACAAAAGCCCTTCAGGGCTGGGACCTGATATGATAAGCAATCAGAACAATGAAATCCTTCGGGGATGTAGACTTGCCATGGGAGACAATCAAAGCAGCAAATCCCTTTGGGATTGGAGACCGATTCCAGTGGGCAATCAGGAAAAGGAAACCCTTCAGGTCTGAAAACCTGCCACAGTGAGCAATCAGGAAAAGGAATCCCTTCAGGGTAGGAGATCCACCACAAGAGGCAATCAGGGAAAGAAACCTCTTTAGGGCTGTAGACCCAGCACAGCAAGTAATAAGTAAATGGAGATCTTCAATGCTGGAGACTCATGATGGTGGATATCCACTGGCATGGGATTGGTGGTACAAGAGAGAGAGAGACAAAGAGACAGAAAGAAACGGTGACGCCATAAGTGCACAGAAAATGATTCAACAAAATGGCTAAATCTGGTCCAGGATAGGCATTGAGGATGCCTTTGAAAAGTGTGCAAGCAAATGTAAGCCTGCATCATCTAGCAGGTCCGGCACCATTGGCTGTAGGCTCATTTCCAGATGCATTATTGGCTCACAGCCTGACACAACTCCAGAGTGTTCTTTTGCCACTAACACTATACCAGTGTTTTGTTTGCATTCTTTAAGCAAACATAAAAAGAAAATCAGAGCTATGCAGTTGTGTCCAGCTGTGCCTGAGACTACGTAGTCAGTAGGGTCCCTTGGGTCTGGGGTGACATTTGCCCTGGAAACAGGAGGTGGATACTCTATATCTAGTAAGGTGGTAACTTGAGCGTAGGGTGGTAGGTGCTCTGGAACTGGGAGGTGAAAAACCCATGACTGGCACTGGTCTCTAGGGATCACCCAGTTCCATGGCTAAACAAAGGGGGGATTCACCATGATATGACCAGGATCCAGTGTGAGAGCCATGTTAAAGAAGACCAGTATGTTCCAGGGGTTTGAGCCTGTTCAGGATGTTTTACCATTTCTTTTTCTGTTCTGAGTTCTGTTTTTGTTCCTGTTTTGATCCAGCTTGTTTGTTGCTATTTCTGAAGTTTACCCTGGTGGGGGTGGGGGGTGCAGTTGGATTCTCCTTTCTGTATGTGAGGTTGTGGAGCTGAACTGAGCCTAGTGCCTACAGATGGAGGCTGTCCCCATCTGCTCCTTTATTTTGCTTATTTTTCTTTGTGTTAGTTCCAGTTCCTTCCTGAAAAGACTGTGTTCAAGGTAAAGTAGTGATCAGACAATTGTGGTGACTCTTACCTATCTGTATGGCTGCAGGAACCTTTGTATTATTTCTAATAGATTTTTAAAAGACTCTTCCAATACTATATTTTCAAAAAGATTAATTTTGCCTTTCCTTTCTTGTTGTCAAAAATATAGAACCAAGAAGTAGTAGCATTTGTGCTGTTGAATATTTTTGTTACTGGTCCAGAAAAAGACTGAGCCTTGTCCACATATGGAATAAGCAGTGCATGTTTTTATGTTTTCCCTTGTGCTTGCACAAAGCAAGCATATTGGTATGAGAGTGGGTTTGGAGAGGTATGTCACTGTTGGTCCAATGCAGGGCAGTCTGCAAGGAGCTCATCAGTGTCAGACCAATCAGCCAGGCTGATCATTACACTGTTCTAGGTCTTGCTGGGTGGAAACTTCAGGTAGTTCAAAGGAGAGAGCTAGCCAAATCATACGGCAGCTCTTTCCACTTTGATCTGCATAACACTAACCAGCAAGCAGAGCTGACTGCATTGTGATCAGCCTGGTGTGGTCCTTCACCCCAGCATAATCTGAATTAAAGAGAACCATCCATTAATCCCTCACACACCTTCTTTCTTAATTTTCCAACACCAGGGTGCCCAATCCCTGTTACTGGCCACTACCCTCACCCCACCCATTTTAACTATGCAACACTGGGGAGCCCAACCCTGATGCCACCAAACATAAACAAACTGTCCCTCAATCCCTCCCACCCCTTATTTGTTAAGTTTCTAACACTGGAGTGCCCAATCCCTAGTATCGGCTACCCCCAACCCTGCCCTTTTCACTGCTCAACACTGGGAAGCCTACTGCCAGTGCCACCAAACAAAAGAAAACTGTCTCTCTATCCCTCCCACCCCTTCCTTGTTAATTTCCAACATGGAGCTGCCCAAACCCCAGTACCAACTACTACCCCCACCCTGCCCATTTTTGTTTGGCAACACTGAGGAGCCAACTTCCAGTGCCTCCAAACAACACCGACACTGGGGTGCTCAATCACCAGTGTTGGTACCTGAAGTAAAGAAAACTGTTCCTCATAATCTTTTCTTTCTCAATTTTCGACACCCTGAAAAAAAAGAAACCATCCATTGATGTCTGTTACCATTGCTGTTAACCTCCTTCCACTAGCACGGGGTCATAATGTCATGGCCAAAACTGTGCATAAAAAATTGCTGCAGACGAAATGATGTGCACTAAAATAAGATCGGGACAAAACACTGACCACAAGAGAACCCCCTCCCCACACACACACACACAAACTAAAAATAACTACCTCTGAGGGGGTGTGGACATAGGGGATGGGGCGAAAGTCAGGAGCAGGGAAAATCATTTTTTTTTTAAAACCCTCAACACAATGGGACCTGGGGGGAATCAAACCATAGCTCCAGGTCCCCGATGCCACCAGGTACTAGTGCCCTAGCCACTCTACCACAGGAGCAGCTTGACCAGACACTGCACTAGCAGCCTCCTTGACACTCCCCCACGTAAGCCTACAGCGACAGGGGTAGCGGTTATTACCACACGATGAGAAACCCTTGTCGCTGTAGAAACTTTCACACATTCTGCAATGCAGTTATTCATGCACTGCTTTGACAGTGCTATATTGACCCGGTACCCCTCACACCCAACCCTCCCACTCTGCACCCACCACCCCACACCCCCCACCCCTTACTTACCTATTGGGATCCAACACCGTAATCATCTCTGAACCAGGGACATGTCTTTATTCTTCAGTGCCAAACCATAAACTGAGGAAATCAGGTATGCAGCTCAATGTATTTCAGTGGGTTTTGAACTTCTCCTCATAACATGTTCATTTTGGAATATTGTTCCCAAAATATTCAACATGGCTTTTTTGGGACCTCTCCTCATGAACAATGGCAGTGGAATTATACAAATCCTTCCTGAAAGGTGATTTTATAGTCACTGCATGAAAATTACCTTTCAGTCAGGATTTGAACATTTTCTCTGCCCTTGTTCATGAGGTTTATTTATTATTTATTTCTTTGAAAAGCTTCACCAGAAAAAGCACACTGAGCTACAATAGTTTGTTTTCAGATGCATCCTGGGGGAGAAGGGAAAAGGGATATATTTGAGTAAGAGATCAAAGTAAAATATACATAGATTTAAGCCTGTACGTGCAAACTAATACATTAAAAATTATGCCAAACATATTTAAGGTATAGGTAGGCTGCACTTGGCATCCAGGTATAGACTATGTACATATATGCATTATACATATATACACACACACACACATATAATTTTACATATATGTATGGTGGGGTCAAAAGAAGGCTATATTGAAAAATTGGGGTAAAAATGTAAAACAAAAAACAGTAAAGTTATGGATGTACTGTGACATTTTTCAATGCACACTCATAAATTTGGTAATTTTCAATATTTTGACCCCAAATATTCAATGTAGCCATTTTTTCACACCACCTCATTGAATGCGACAAGTGTCGTTTTTCAAATCCTGGCCAATATGTGCTTTCATGCTTGTGGCACAAAATAATGTTTCAGCCACTGTTTTATAAATGACACCTGTCATGTCCACAAGGAATGCTCATAATAAGACTATGTTGAAAATGTGAGGTTGAAATATGAAAACACAACCAAGTTATGAATAAACATTGAATTGTTGCAATGTCTACTCATAACTTTATTGTTGTTAACATCAGTTCATGAAAAGATTGTTGGAAATTTGGGGTCAAAATGTGGGTGCCCACTGAAAATTAGATATTGCCTCTCAGCTGGCCTATCCAGGGTAAATACAATCTAAAAACATGTAAAAGCCGAACACCGCTCAAAATGAGATATTGCTGTCTTCTGGTCTCTCTTGCGTAAATATATAGTAAAAATGTGCACAAGCAAGACCCGGTACAACAGTAATGCAAGCGGCGAACATTCAGCATTAACAAATGCTTGTTCTTTTTAAGTGCAGTTGGCCAATAAAACTAGGCCTTGTAGATGGCATGGGTCAGATCATAAAAATCCACCAGACTGGATTACTAAAATGTCTTTATTTTAATACCGTGTTTCTATTAGTCAGGGGATTCAAGCAGGGCTGGGACATAATGAAGAGAATAGTAGGTACCGGAGGGTGACAGGACTAAGAAGGAGAATAGAGAGAAGACGGGAAGGGTTAGTACCCTGGAGGAACAGTAGGTTTCAGGGATTATAGGGAACTTGGGTGGACTAGATGGACCTCTGGTCTTTTTCTGCCATCATTGTCTATGTTTCTATATACTGTATGCTTCTGTATTACCTTGTACCTTGGGTGAAGGGTCCATAATGAAAATGTTAATATACTGTATCTCCAAATGTACAGTGCACCCAATATGCTCCTAGCTAAAGAACATGGATGTAGACTCTTGCACTGTGCCAAAAAAGCTACAAGTCATGGATGCTAATCTGGTGAGAAGCATGTCTGTAGGCCTCAGCAATACTACAAAGGCTGCAAGGCATCATTGCTAAAATGCCCAAGCATTAAGTAAGGCTCATTTGTTTGTTAAGATCCCTAATTGTCCATTGTACTGCTACTGTATAGAACACTGCTGAAAAGCCAAAACGCCTCAGGTATATTCCTGAGCCTGGGGTGGTCACAGGAGTGAGGGTGAACTTTGCACAAACCTCTTTACCTGGATTACCTGGAGATTTCTGGGAACAAATGCTGCCCTTGCTGAGAGCAGCAGGAGCTTCAGGAGGGGGAGAATTAAACCCATGGCTCAAACAAGGGGTAATAAAATTCTGTTGCTGACAACCTGCATTTATAGATTGAAGTGTTTATTGATTTCCCTTTCCATGTGTGTGAGAGGGCCTTTCAATGCAGTTGCTGAGAATCTGCATTTACTGGGTTAACAAAGTCTTTACTGTGTTCCCTTGCAGCATAAGAGGGCTTCCCTGCAGTATAAAATGGGAGGTACAGTAGCATGTTCTAGAAGCAGGATCTTGCTAGACAGAGAGAGAGTAGGCTGCCAGTGCTATGGGTGTACGGAAGCCCTAGGGTTTATACTGCTTTCCTGTATGTTGAGCTCCAACAAGCAGTCCAGAGCAGAAGTGATGGAGGCCACCTAAAGGCTACCGCTCAGTGGGTCTGGGTCACTTGACCGGTTAGTCTCTGAAAATAACAAAAACATAGATATATTACAAAAATACTGTATGGTTGCTGTTCCAGTCTTAGAGTAAGATCTCAAGATTAAAGCAATTTTATAGAATCCAGGAAAACATTTTAAATTAAAATATTCAGAAACAAAGGCAACTTTCATTCCTTTTCTGTATTTCTCTCCCTTGTTCTTTATTGCTGAGTACGTTTGCATGAAAGCATCTCTCAGATTTCATGACCTCCTCCTGCTTTCCCCTCATAATTCCCTGTTTGCGACATCACAACCTGTTTCTATAGAACTAATTGTGATGTCAGCAACAGGGAATTATGAGAGAAAACCGTAGCATTAGATTTTACCTGGAAAACAACAATTTTTTATTTACATGTACAGTAAATAACCACAGTAGAAATTTAGAAAACATTGAGGGGAGAAAAATTCGGAACCACAAAGGAGTAGGGTTCACAGAGTAACCCATACTTCAGGGGTCAAGAGACTTTCCAAGCCATGAAGTGGTCCACCACCATCTTGTCGGCAGCCACGAGGCTATCAGAAGCCAACACCACTGGCCGATTCATGACACAGTCAAACCACCTTTGTTACCACTGCGAGGGTAAGCACCAGCAAAGCAAGTGCAGATATTGACAAGAAAAATTCCATAACTGTGAGAAAGTTGGTCATCTGATGAGAGTGTGCAAAGGGGCATCTCTTACTTCTCATTTGCAGTATGTCACAGACACCATGCCAGCAACAGAACCAGGAAAAGACCCATTGGAGCTGTTCACAGTCTATGCCATGCAAGTAAAAGAATAGGGAATTTGCCTACAGATGAAGTTTGTGGGCAACCAGGTTAGCATGCTGCTTTGCAATGACGTGTCAGTATTGTACATCTAGAAGGAGAACCTCAATAAGTGTCCATGACAATCATTCCATATCCAGCTCACATCTTACACTCGAGACTAAATCCTTCTACTGGGAGAGATTCAAGTAGCAGTTACCCATGAAGGGAGAGTATGGACATTACCTTTAGTCATAGTGCAAGCAGAAAGACCTGCATTGCTGAGAAGAAACTGACTGGAGAAGACTAAATTGAACTGGGAAAAGATCTTCACCTACGAGTTATAGCAAAAGCACCTTAAGATGCAGTGAGGAGAGTGTTGGATAAACATGGTCCTGTTTTCCTGGACAACTACAAAACTATTCATGATTTCAAGGGAAGAATCTGGGGTTGCACTTGTTCCACTCCAGTGTTTCACAAGTCTTGACCAGTTCCCTGTACCTTAAAATGAACAGTAGAACTGGATCATGTGGAAAAAAAATATATTGTGTCACAAGTAGAGAATAGTGGCTGGGCTGCCTCTATTGTCATGGTACCAAAGCAAGATAAAGCAATGAGGCCATTTGGTGACTACAAGGTCACCGTGAACGTTTGTATGGAACCAGAAATGTACACACTAACCAGTAGGGAGGGCTTGTTTGTTGCTCTGGTGTGTGAAAATTCTTCACCAATTTGAACTTATTGTTTGCATGCCAGCAGCTAGAATTGGGAATCAATCATAGTTTTATCTCACCATAAATGTCCACAAAATAAATATCATCACATGGCCTATAAAGTTTCTGTGATGCCAGCAATTTTCTAGCATAAAATAAACAGATACTGCACAGATTAAACTGTTCAAGTCCCAACATTAAACTGTATAGTCTGTTCTATGGACAATATCTTGGTAACAGCGCCACAGTGGAAGAACATTAGATAATCATGGACAAGGTTATATTCAGACCACAGCAGTATGGAGTGAAAGTGAAGCTAGCCAAATTACAATCTCTACAAGATTTTGCCCAGTACCTTGGTTATCAGATTGTTGTCCAGGGCCCTCACCCAACAGAGAACAAGGTAAAAGCATTGTCAGCACACCAGCACCAACACGTGTGACTGAGTTTCCAAGAAAAAGCTGCCATCCTGAACAGGTACTTCTGCTCAGTCTTCACAATGGAGGGAGTCAGGATGGACTATGAGGGAGTAGTGGGAATGGGGGGGAGAGATGAGCACAAGTCCATTTTCAGAGGAAAGAGTGCTGAAAGCACTTGCAATTCTGAAGGCGGAAAAGACCATGGGACCAGACGGGATGCACCCAAGGGTACAAAAGAACTCAGGGGGGTGCTTAGGGAAACAAGATCTGGAGGGCTGGAGAAGAGATGACTTGGTCCTCTACATAATAGCAGCAGCAGGGAATAGGCTAACAATGATAGGCTGGTCAGTCTTGCTTTAGTGTTAGGGAAATTAATGGAAATCTTGCTAAAGGAAAGACTGGTAGTGAGACTTGAATTCAACTGGCTACAAGCCAATAGGCAGAATGTATTCATTAGGGGGAGGTCATGCCAAACAAATCTGATAGATTTCTTTGACTGGGTGACCAAGGAAATAGATTAGGGGAAGGGAGTTGTTGTGTCCTAGCTGGACTTAAGCAAGACCTTCAACACTGGACTACACAGGAGGCTGATAAAGACATTAAGCAGCCTAGGGGTGGGATCCAAAGTGGCAAATTGTATTAAATACTGGTTAATAGATAGGAGATAGAGGGTGGTTGTTAACAGCACTTACTCTAATGATAGGAGAATTACCACCAGGGTGCCACAGGGCTCAATACTGGGTCCATGATAGAAACATTCAAGTACCTTAAGAGCATGAACAAGGTACAGGGGGAAGACATCTTCCAATATAGAAGGAGTACAAGAATAAGGGTGCATGATATGAAATTGGAAGGTGGCAGGTTAAGGGGAAATGTGAGGAGGTTTTTCTTCATGGAGAGGATGGTGGACACATGGAATAGTGTACCACAGGAGGTGGTGGGAGCAAGCACAGTGGAGGGATTTAAACATGCCTGTGACAGGCACAAGGGAACTTTAGAGGTGGGAAGGAGTAGAGAAAAGCCATTGATCAGATAGGGACAGAAGCCACAAGCAAGTGTATGGCCTACGTGTAGACTGGATGGGCCTGGCGGTCCTTATCTGCTGACAATTTTTATGTTTCTATGATCAGTCCTCTTCAATGTCTTCATAAGTAAAACTACAGAGGAACTGCAATTTGTGGTGTATAAGCTTCAAGATTTGCTCGTTGATGTACAAGGCCCTGCATGGTTTGGGTCTGGGCTACCTGCAAGACCTTCTGGTGCCATGCACTCCTGGTCATGCTATGTGATCAGTGGAGGCAGACCTCTTGTCCATACCCAGATCTCGACTAAAATCCTTGGGTGACTGAGCATTCAGTGTTGCAGCCCTGACTCTTTGGAACACCCTTCTATAGGAGGTGAGGGCTGCTCCTTCACTGGTTGCTTTTAAAAGATCTTTGAAGTTGGCCTGGTGGTGAAGAGGGCTAAGGCACTTTGGGTGCTTTACCTTTTCCCATACCAGCAACCCAGGTTCAGGAACAGACTCAGGTCATGGGAGGCTGGCCGGGGGAGAGGAAGATTGAGTGTCCCATGAACTGCTCTTCTCCTCTGGGGAGGGAAGGTTGCTGCTCTCAATGCTTGACTGCCCTCTCATGGAGGCTTTTGGGTGGACTGCTCGGGACACCACTTTGGGTGGAGGGATTGCAGCCATTGATGTCTCATGCATGGTAGCATGCCTGGGTGCATGTGGCTTGCATTGCACGTCCGTTCCCCCAGGTACAAGAAAACAGAGAAAATGGCCCATTGCAGTGCACAATGACATCGTCACCTTGCAGGCTCCACATTGGTTGCAGGGCTGTCTTCTGGCACTGGATTCATTTCTGTTGGTGGCTGGGTGCCTGCCATCAACCGCTGCCACGGGAGGTGAGCCATGGGGTTTGCACTGTGCACCAGATCCAGCAGTAGGGTGCCCGCCATTGACTCCTGTAATGGGGGATAAGCCACAGGGGAATCATCAGCCTAGAGGTAAGTCCCTGAGGCAGCCGAGTGACAGGGCTGGGGAAAGCGATGGAAGGAGGTGCTTGCACTGTGGTGGGGAGTATAACCTGCTTAGCTGCAAAAAGATCTTTGAAAATCCACTTTTTAAATTCATGTTTTGGCCTGGATTCTTGACTTTGGCAATTTATAGTTTTGTTACTGGTTGTTGTTTTACTTGCTATTTATTGTAAGACACTCAGAGTCTTATGGATTGGACACCATATAAATAAAACTACCATTGCCATTGCTATTGCCAACTGGAAGGGAAGGTGTGTTTTTTTGCAGATGATACCAAAATCTGCAACAGGGTGGACACTCAGGAGGGGGTGGAGCGAATGCACAGGGATCTTGGAAAACTCAAGGAGTGGTTAAGATGGAGCATAGCAGTTGGAGTTCAATGTCCAAAAGTGCAAAATCATGCCCCTAGGACATATGAACCCAGGAGTTGAGTATAGGATGGGGGGAGGTATTGGCAGTCACTAAAGAGGAAAAGAACCTCAGGATTATCATATCTGATGGCCTGAAAGTGGCAGGGCAGTGTGATAAAGCAGTGGGTATGGCTAGTGGGATGCTGAGGTTCATAGGGAGGGGTATCTCCAGTAGGAGAGGGAGGTGGTGTTGCCATTGTATCACTCACTGTTGAGACTCGATCTGGAGTGCTATGTCTAGTTTTAGAGACTTCACCTCAGGAAAGACACAGACAAGGTGGAGGTAGTCCAGGGCAACTAAAATGGTGCAGGGGTTGCACGAGAAGCCCTTTGAGGAGAGACTGAGGGATGATAGAGACCTACAAGAACCTCACATGAGTGAACTGGATGCAGCAGTGGTGCCTCTTTCAAATGAGAAAATACCAGAAACAGGGGGCATGTTATGAAGCTGGAGGGGTTGTATGTAAGAAAGATGTGAGGAAATACTGTTTCACTGAAAGGGTGGTAGACACCTAACAGACTACCAGTGGAACTGACGGAAGCAAAAACCAGGGGGGGGGTTCAAGCATGCATGGGGTTGACATAATGGGTATATTACAAAATTGGCAGGTAGGAAGGAGCATTGCCGAGGACCAGTTAGGGTCTACAGAGGCAGATTAAACAGGAAACATCTGGACAGACTGGGTTTGCCTAGCGATCCTTTTCTGCTGACAAATTCTATGTTTCTATGAACATTTCTGGGCCCTTTGAACTATTATTGTCCTTCCTGGGGCAAATATGTCCACATTGTTGCAACCACTACATGAGCTGCTGAAAAAGAAATGAAGTGGAATTAGTCCCTGCAGTATGAAGCAGCATTCCAATCTTGCAAACAACTGCTGAACAGCAAGAGGCTAGGGTCAGAGGTGTTGCCAGCATGAGTAAACATTGGGGGCCTGGGGCCCCAAACAAAAGGCCGGGGGTCTGGGGGCTGCCTAGGCCCCCAGAAGCTGTAGAACTTTTGGTGCTCTCTCATGCAAAATAACACATTTTCTGCTACTTCAGCTTTGTTTTTTCCCCCCATTCCTTTTCTATTATTTGGTGTCTTTTTTTTTTTTGGTTGGCTTGTCACTTGAGAGGCAAAAACTACATGTTGTGGATTAAAAGTTATAGAATCAATAGCATATTTTGTAAATATCAGTAGATCTGGGCTAAATCTACTGATATTTAAGAAGTATGCTGGGCACGGAGGAGGGCTGGGTAGTGGCCTCCCTCCCTGAGTGTGACCCTTATGAAATTATTTTCCACACAGTCACACAACACAGGTCCATGACCTGACTGAGTAAAATATGATACTTGATGCACTAAGGGAATTTAGGGAAGTACAAGAAAATGGAATTTAAAGAAGTAAAGAACCACTGACACCTTAAGAATAACTTTAAAAATTATTTGTACACAAAGCAGTTATATATTACTATTCATTCTGTATTTCTTGTCCTTATTGGTTATTACTGAGGTCATATGCATGGAAACAGAAACAGGATATCTGCTGGCACTGCTCTCTGAGTGTTCATCGGCTCCTATTGTTTCTTCCCAACTTGATGTCATAATAATGTGCTTGTCACATCACTGTTATTCCCAAGGCAATAGAAGGTGATGTCACAACAGAGCATATGCAGTTCAAGTAGGGAACAAGCTACAGACGCAATCAGTAATGAGTAATGTAGAGAAGAAATCTATAGAAGATAGATAACAAAATGCAAGGTGAATGGTGTCCAAATTTAAAATGCTTTTTAAAGTTTTTCAGAGTGTTCCCAAAGGAAAGGTGTCAGCTGTTCTTTAATGTTTATATGCAGCAACACTGTATCCTACCTATGTCGTCTAACCACGGTGCTGACCAAAATTGGAATATTTGTAGCACAGGCATATGAAGGTGGCGCATGACATTAATTTGATACTCACATCATATCGGCCCATTTATAAAATATTTTGTTTTAATTTTTCTGCTCAGACTCAGACTGGAAAGTCCACATTCAAAAATATAGCAGTGAAATACACAATAACAACAAAGAACATTAAATAATACTGCCTAATCATTTTTAATTTTGTGCATTCTGTTGTTCTCCTCCATGCTGTTCTCTCTCTCTTTCTCTGGTAATAACAACTGATGCCGTCTCTTGCTTTTCTTTGCAAATCGTGTAATTACCTGATCTGATGATAACACAGAACACATTTCCTTTACAATTGCCAGAATTGCAAGATCATGTAATCTGTTTTGAGTCATGGTGCCTCTGAACCACGTATGTACCCTTCGCAGTGCACTAAAGGAGTGCTCACAGCTACAGCTTGTCACTGGAATAGTGAATGCTGCCTGGACCAACTGCTTGAGTTTTGGAAACATAAGAGGGTCTAGTAGCTTATAAACTTCCTTTGTATTAATTTGTTTTTCTTCCATTTTTCGTTTCAGGTAATTTTTTTGCAACAAACAATTCCTCCTTTTGTAGTTCAATCCCATAGTGATGAGCTAGAGGTGCCAGAGATTCAGAGCAAAGGAATGTTGCAGATGATGGGTTGCATGCACAGATGCCATTTATTATCTTGACTGCAACACTAGAAAATCTTTGCTTTAGTTCAACAGACATTCTGTCAAGGCATGGATAATAAAGCTTGTTTCGAAAGTCCACTTGAGAAGAAGTTTGGTCCCACACTCCCACTGATGCCTCAACAATAAAATCATCCATCTGTTTCTGTTTTTTTCCTTCTGTTTGTGTCACGTATTTCCACATTATTCTTGTTACAGAAATACACGGCTTCCTTAAACAGTTCATTGCTACTGTCCTCAATCTGCATCTCTTCAAGAGTGTGACAAACTGAGTCAACAAAATCTACTGCAGTGGATAGATCTAGATCTTCCCTTTGTAAAACTTTGTGGATGCCTTCTGTTGCCTTTAGAAGAGAATGAAAGATGACCAGGCAGTAAATTGTGGTTGACTTCTGCAAGGATGCTAACAGTCCAATGGCTTTTGGAGTGTGAATAGTAGCAAGACACTGAAGTACAGCTGCATAGCAGTTCATCAAGGCCTTGATTGATCGGATCTGGCAAGACCAGCGAGTATCTGACAACTGGACCAACTCTGATGGACTCAAGCCTAACTGACACTGTATATTGACAAAATCATGATGATGAACAAGGGAAGTGCTAAAAAACTCATACATAGTTTCCATAGTGCAGAAAAATTCTCTTGCTTCAGTAATACATTTGCATGTATGGCAAAGTACAAGATTCAGCTCATGAGCATAGCAGTGCACATACACAGCCTCTGGATGGTGCTGGAAGAACTTAGCTTGAACTCTCCCTACTACCCCACTCAGTCATAACAGAGGCACTACCATATGCCTGTGCCACACATTTTGCACCTGTAATGCCACTGTCTTGGAGACATTTTAGCAGTGATTCCACAATGGAGTCAGCATTAAAAGATTTAAGTTCTGTGAATCCTATAAAACACATTGTAATGCTTCCAGTTCCAGGTACAATATACCTCACGCAGACTGCCAGCTGCTCTTCATGTTAGTCTCTTGCTTCCATCCGCTGTAACAGCAAACGGAGCTGTTAAGTTCAGCAACTACATTATCTTTGAAATGACCTCATCTGTGCAACATGCAATCACCTCATTTTGAGTTTGGGGAGAAATATAACTGGCATTTGAGGGTGCCTTATACATTTGTAGAAAAAGATCAAATTGTTTTAATAAATCCAAGCATTCCAGAAAATTTCCTTTATTTAAACTACCATGCGTTTTATCGTGACCCCCTGAAAGTCCTTGCCTACCCAGAAACAATATGACAGCAATGATGCACTCAAGATAGCATCACCTGTCATTTACTTCTTTGATATTTGCAGCTTGTAATTTATGAACAATATCATCAGTACTCTGTGTCTTTAAATACAGCACATAAGGTGTTTGCGTTTGCATGACATGAAGTCTTTTCATGCTCCCTAAATGAGTCACGTGCCCTTTTCCAATTAACAAATCCTGTGCTTAACAACGAATCTTTATTAGGGCGACTGGCTCCATATTTCATTCCAAAGCATCTACAAGGATAGCAAAAAGCAGCATCCAGAGTAACAGAATATTCTAACCAGTTGTAATTTTCAAACCAGTGAAACTGGAATGACCTTTTTTCCCTCCAAATGTGTGCTGTGGGTAACAAGACAACTTACTCCGAATAGGCCTTGTCAAGTGTTCCCATGTCTGTGATATTTTGAGCATTTACTAGTTCAATGTTCGTTTTATTTATGCCTTCTGTGTCAGTGTCAGCATCAATATAACTGTGACTGTTCTGGTCACTTGTGCTTGGTTCAGTGTTCCCCTCATGCACAGTGGTACATGATGCAGTAGAATCAGGGAGTGCAACATTATCATCATTACTTTCTGAATTGGCAATTACTCGCACTTCTTCATGTGTATTCTTTTCTTTGGACTTAAAGAAATGTCAGATATCCATTTTTATGAAACAGTGGAAACCAACAAGTTCTGATATACAGTACTTCTTTGCAATACAACTGACTCTGAGCCACACACTGCCACCTCAGGGCTCACAGCAACACAATGGCAATGGCACAGACACACTAAGGTCTGTTGTCACTTAGGCTGCTGTGATTTAAACTGCAACTATAATTTTTTTTTAACAAACTACGGCATCACACACTGCTGCCCTCAGCCCTCCCACAAGCCCAGTACTACTGGCAAAAAAATATCTCAGGTACGCTGGGTCACTGGTGAGGTGGATCAGAGGCTGCTGTGATTTAAACTGCAACTACAATTTTTTTTAATACAGTACGGCGACACACACTGCTGCCCTCAGCCCTCCCACAAGCCCGGTACTACTGGCAAAAAAATATCTCAGGTACGCTGGGTCACTGATGAGGTGGATTAGAGGCTGCTGTGATTTAAACTGCAACTACAATTTTTTTTAACACAGTACGGCAACACACACTGCTGCCCTCAGCCCTCCCACAAGCCCAGTAGTCAGTTCCAGCAAAAAACAAATCTCAGCCTCAGCCTGAGGGCTTCAGGTACTCTGGGTCACTGATGTGGTGGATCAGATTTAAACTGCAACTAGAACTATTTTTTTTCTTTTTCAACAAAATTTCCCCCTGCCCTCCCAGCCAGGCCACCTAGATTGTAATGACTTGAGTTGATGACTGTAGAGGCTGACATAGTTCTCAGTCACACTCACGCAAGATACAGACTAGATTAGAAAAGTTATGTTCCTTTGGCCTAGTGGGCCTAGAGTGAAAAACGGACCTTCGTTTTTTCCTTGCCTTACAAAAGTGGCAAAAAAAAGACCAAGAACTACAAAGTTAGCAGCAGCAATTGCTGAAATACAGAAAATGACTGTTTTTATGCCAAAATATAGAAGTCGTATTCTCTTTTCAAAATCCACAAACACAGAGAGAGGAGACGAATTGTGCACTGACTGAACATGCAGTGCTTTTGCTTTCACTCTCTCTCTCTCTCTCTCTCTCTCTCTCTAGACCCCGGAGTCAGTTGAAAAACCAATTATGACTGACTTACCACACATTGAGACTGATTTTTTCAACTAGTTTGAAATTTCTGACTTCAACTAACTGAAGAAAATGCAACCATTTTTTCAACTTTCACCATTGTTGAATTTTATTAAGTAGTAGTTTGTCATACTTTTTCAACTTCCTTTCTTTTTTTAATTAAAATTTTGACTATAAAAGTTAATAAAATGTATGGAAAAGTCCCCCACCTTGAAATCAATGGGGTGCGTGCACACATAGCCTTCGCCTTCGCCTTCTGGCATCACAAAACGGGGCTGCATGTGTCTACATGGGGGCATGTTGGTGGGTAAAGGTCAGGAAGCAGCTCTGCTTTTAGCATTTGGGATGTAGCAGCATTATTATTTTATAAATTATATATTTAAATTATATAAATTACTAGTATAAAATAAGTAATATATAAATTAAGGCTAACATTCCACCATTTGTGGCATGTTCAACAGACCTAGGACTGCAAGACAAACTGTATTGTAACTTTATATCTGTATATGCATGTTGTCAATTTGTAAGCACCACTGTGTAACACTAAGCAAAGAAGCACGTTCACATTAATCTGTATATTGTGTTCTCATAAATCTGTACGTTTGTCCAGACGAGGAGCCTTTGCAAAGGAGTCTTTGACTCAAAGGTTGTAATTCCGAAAATAAATAAATAAATGGGCAGAAACAAAAGGAATTATTTATGCCTCTCAACTCTGGGGCATGTGAGGTATTGCATATGTTGGACGGAGCAGCAACCAGTCAGCAGCAGCTAAGAAGCTGATTGCCCTTTGAAATTCAAATACTGAGTGCAGTGAAACAAATCTACAGACAGTAGGGACTCACTAAAGCACAATAACCAGTCAAAACAACAACAAAATATATTAAGTCCCTGAAAGTAACAAGTTGAAGCAGGGCAGTAAAACAGTATACGGTACAGAAAAATAAGCAGCAGTAATACTAGTTACTTAGAAAAAGAACTGTAGGTCTAAAATACAGTATGCGTAGGGCCTATTACACACCCCATAGAAGCTAGAAGGTACCCTTTTGCAAACAGAGCTAACCATCAATATATGTTCTTTTACTAGGAGTCATAGAATCTGTGAGACTAGAAACAGTTTAAAGGAGGACCCCTAGAAATACCTCCTGTATGGTATACCAGAACTGAGATGTAGCCATAGTTTAAATTTGACGCTAAACAAAAAGTCATGCATATTAAAAAAACATTTTCTGACACAGTTTCTGAACTTGTTTTGGCTTTCATGATACACACTAATGTGTTTTTTTTTTTTATTTTATTAATCTCACCTTGAGGACTTTAATATTTAGTCTATCTGATTCCTACAGTGGCAAACAACAAGCATTTTGTCCATTGGACCCAACTGACCAAGCTCCACGTTCCTGCCTCCTATGGGTCCGTGAACTCACCAACTGACCACCTGCACCTGGCCTGCTCCATGACCTCATGGGGAGCCTGACTTACAATGTGCACCACAGTTAGAGAGAGCCCAGCTGGGCTGCCAGCAGCAGATCGATGATGATCGATCGCCTTGGCTTTTCAAGTTTGGCACCCCAGGCCCCACAGCCCCCAAGCCCTCACCCAGCCAGACAAGCAAGCCCAGCATGCAGCAGACACACAGACAGACTGAGTAGTCTGTGAGACACCATCCTCCTCCTTCCTACTGCCCAGTGCCCAACCCTGGTGGGCCTTACATACACATCCCATACAGTACCTTGCTCATTGTAGTAGCTTGTTGCCAGTTCGGTCAGGTGTCAGTTGATGATTCGATCGGCATTGGCGGGTGGCTCCATGGCTCAGGCTGCCACTGCTGCTCTACTCGATGGTGGTGCTGGTGTTTTTTTGGAGCTCTATTCTCCCTCCTCCCAACTCACACAGCTGGTCCCCAACCCAGATCCACGTCCCCACTCCGGTACAGTGGAACTAGTGCACCTACTACACCTCCTCCTCCTCCTCCTCCTCGACAACTCTAAAGACTTGACTGAGACTGAATGAGAGTCGCCTGACAGGCCCAGCCGATGGGGTCATGGGCTGATCCCGACTTTGGCCAGACCCCTGACTTGCTGCGTTCACACGATTGCTGCCTGGCTTTGCTGGAGGCCTGATTCGGACCTGTACAGCAACACACTAGTCTCTCTCCGGGCACCGGACATGTCAGGACAGTGGATACAGTTAATTTATTTTTAAATTAAAGGTCTAACTGCCAAACTTTGTCCCTGCAGAAAAATGCTCCTCACTCTGTTGCCCACACACTAGCACAGATGCTTCCTCTCCTGACAGTCTCCTGTCCTACCTAGGAAAGCTCTCCCCACCGCCTCGTGCAGCCAGTCACAGACACTCTCAAGCTTCTGGCTCCTCCTGTTATCTCTCCTAATTGGTTGATGCTTTATGTTCAGGAGCCACAGGGGTGCATTTTATTGGCTGTAAGGCTCAGTGCCGGCAGTTGAGGATCGTTAGATATTCGTGGCCCCCTGCCCCCTCCCCCTGGAAAGAAAAAAAAGAAAACACACTGCAGTGCACCACAAAAACAAACCTGGATGGGTCATGGAATCATCAACTGCAGTGGATTTCAACTCCACTATTTTATGACTGCAAACCAATACAATTGCGACTGATTGCAACTGCATTGAACTGCAACTGACTATTTCAGCTGCCGACGACTGCTTCAGGGTCTAGCTCTCTCTCTCTCGTCTGTCTCTGACTGAATAAAGGCCACACCCTACATGATACTTACTGGCCACTCACAAGGCTCTATTGCTGTGATGACACCCTGTAGTTTATGCTACTTGATAGTTACATGACTATCAAGTAGCATAAACTACAAAATAGGTATCCCAGAATGCATATAGGTGGTCCAGAAGAGTGACTGTCATGTGACACAGTCAGTGATGGAAGCTGGCTGCTGCTCGTTGCTGGGCCAGTCAGCATGCAACAAGTCAAGCAGAGCAGAAGAAGAGCATCCAGAAGCTCAGCTGTGTGCATACAGAGTGCAGACTAGTAGTGTGTGAGTGCAGTCAGTGAGTGCACTGCTGCTGGCTCAGTCAGTCTGCTTCCCTTAAGGGCCTCTGCCCCGTGGGCCACAGTAAATAAATGCTGCAGAGTATGCAGTGCAGCAGTCACAGTCTGACTTTGTTTTTGCCACCATTGGCCACTACCCGACCAGTCCCTCTAGTAGTCCACCGCACCCCACCATTATTATTATTTATGTTATGATGTTGATGATGATGACTGTCTCTTGAGTTGACTCACCCACCTCACACAGGCATCCATCCAATGAAATTCTGTCTCTCTGTCTTTCTTGTTGTCTCACCAGTCTCCTTCTCATCTCCTCCCAGCTCTAGTCTGTTCATTCTCTCCAGTAGCAGCAGCTGTAGTTGGGCCCCTCGGCTCTCCGCAGTCCACTCCAAAGTCCCTCCCAAATTCAGGCAACAACAACTTAAGACTCCATCCAAGAAGTCCCCACTGACTGTCTGTTATCCCTCCCAGCCACTGTTGTAATTGTCCTCCTCCTGGCTGTGTCCTGAGTGAGTGAGTGTCCAGGGCTTCCGGCTCCGTCCCCCGTGACTGTGACCCCTTCCCAACCCAACAGCCGACGGACCGACCGGACTGGTGAGCGACCAATTAAATTGTGTTGTGTTGGCATTGTGGCACACTGCAGCTGAGTGAACATTTAGGCTCCTGAACCGATCCTGAGACCCAAAGAGTACTTCCTCGCTCCCACTCTCCCTATTAGTCTGCCATGATTGCCATTAGTGCCATGTGGCATGCGCCATCACTAGGGCAACCACAGACTACTCACCAATCAGAAAACAGTCTGAAAGGAGCTGTGATGGTTGCCATGGTGACGACGGGGCTGAAACGAGCTCAGTGAGCATTTCATATTCTGTGTGGTATGTAGCAGGCAGGCTGGGGCTGCATTGCTTTGCAATGCAAATGCAATCTGCAATGTTTTTTTTTTTCAAATGGGACAAAAAATATTCGGGGCCCAAGACAAAACATTCGGGGGCTCCAGCCCTAGCAACGACTCTGGCTAGAGTCCTATACCCGTCAAAACCTTTGAGATCAGCATGCGATGCTTCTCAATGTAGAATGGGTGCAGTAATGACTCATGTGTTACCTTCAGAGGAGGAACACCCAACTGCTTTTGTTTCAAAGGAAAGCTGTCCTTTTGTAGAAACCCCTACCCCCCAAAGCGTTGCCCCCTCCCGAATAAGCTTTTCAGCTATAATAAAAAAAATGTGCCCATGGAAACTTACTTTATTCTATTTTAGAAAAGTCCATGATCTGCAAACATGGCAGAAGCTGCACAGCTCCGTTTGCTCTGAAAGTGCAGCGCTGCACCAATCGCCTCAATACAAGTGTATGGGAGTACTGGGTGGAATCCTGGTATCTGCATCAGAGGAGGAAAAGAACCTGGGAGTGATGATCTCTAGTGACCTGAAGCACTCCACACAATGCAAGAAAGCAGCAGCAAAGGCAAACAAGATGCTGGGATGCATAGCTAGGGGGATCAGTAGTAGAAAAGAGGAGGTTATACTGCCCTTGTTCAGGTCACTGGTAAGACCACATCTAGAGTATGGAGTTCAGTACTGGTGCCCACACCTCAAAAAGGACATTAACCTGCTGGAGAAGGTACAGAGGAGGGCTACAAAGATGATAGCTGGTCAGCAGGGTAAGCCATATGAGTAGAGGTTGAGGGCACTGAACATGTACTCCCTGGAAGACAGGAGAGCGAGAGAGGGAACATGATTGGGACCTTCAAGTACTTGAAAGGGATAAATAAGGTGGATAAGGAGGGTCTCTTTAAACTGAATGGCAACCGTAACATGAAGGGGCACAGCCTTAAGCTAGAAGGTGGGAGGTTTAGGATGGAGGTCAGGAAGCACTTCTTCACAGAGAGGGTGGTGGACACTTGAAATGCACTGCCGGAAGAGGTGATCTCATTAAAGACAGAGGAAAGCTTCAAGAGAGGCTGGTATAGGCATAAGGGGAAGGTAATGATCATAGGTAGGGAGGATGGGAGGAGTGGAGGGGGGACAGGGACAGTAGCTCAAGCTCTGGACCCTGCAATATGAGCAGACTGGATAGACTGAATGGCCTTCTTCTGCTGTTTTATTCATGTCTCTATATATATTTGTATGGTTGCAGATCACAAACGTTTCAAAAATAAAATAAAGTAAGTTTCCATGGGCACATTTTATTTTATTATAGCTAAAAAGCCTAATCAGGAGGTAATGCTTTGGGGGGTGGGGGTTTCTACAAAAGGAGAACTTTCCTTTAAGAACCCTGTCTCCGAGTAAAAGAAATCATGCAAAGATCCAGAAGAAAGCTTTGAACATAATCTCCGGGATCAAGAAGTTTCATAAGTAGCTGTATATAAACAGCTTCTCTCTTCATCCAGCTCACGGGCAGTTACTAGAGAGCACTCAAATTTATAATCAGTGTCATTGGCTCAGTATGTAGCAGACTCACCTCTGAGGCCGGGAGATCAGAGGGCTGTGGGTTCAGTTCCCACATCTGGTGCTTGGGTTAATATCCTACTACTGACACTGTAGTACAGCATGAGGGGGTGCTGCACTTCTGAGGTGCCATCTTTCGATGAGACGTTAAACCGAGGTCCCATCTGCCTGGATTGGTGGTAGTTCAGGTGGATGTTAAAGATCTCATGGCACTTATTGAAAAGAGTAGGGCACAGTTTTATTGAAAACAAAAATTGTACAAACAAGCCAACATAAGATACATAGATAATAAGTGTACAAGAAAAAACAAAAAAAAAAAAAAAGGGGGAGGGAGATGGGAGGAATAAAGACACTGCATAAGTCCTTCAAGTCACAGCTGAGTCTGTGTTCGTGATCCATGGAAGGGCCGTCCACAAGGCCAACATAGACGATACCGAATACAAAGTCCTTTCATGGTCGTATACTTTCTTCAAGTCCGCCACTATCTTCCCCTCTAGTTCCGAATAAGAACAAATCTTTTGTTGTAATGTAAACAAACATCTTGTCATCCAAATGTTCCATTTAATCACAAGAAATACAAGGTTCAAAGTGTCCCTATGCCACAGAGACCAGTGAGAGGAAAAAACACCATACACAACATTTTGATATGTGACTGTAGAAAATATAGGAACAGCCCAGGAGTTGGCCAGGAAAGGCCACCAATTTTTAATATAGGAGCAGTCAAAAAACAAATGTGATATGGTCTCCGGTACATTAATACAGAGAGGTCTAGAACAGAAATGATCCTGAGACTGCTTATGTTTATGGCTGGCTTTCACATTTATCCGTTTGTGACAAGATAACCAGTGGAAGTCCCACATGTGGGCCGGGATCCTAGAACATCGCAACAAAACTAGAAGTGAAGGTAGGTGACTGGCCGGACATTTAATAAAAGGGGTTTGTACCAGACAGACAGAGGACAAAAGCTTCTTGTACAATGCTTTATGTGTGTTCGTGATAAGAGTCTGAGGTGACACTTTCCACTGCTTTAAACGGAGAAACATGTGCTTAACATACAACGGAATGCCCCCAATTTGTCGCAACACTCCCAAAGAATCATGTTACCACAAGTGAAACCAATACCTACACGAGTCATAAAACCACGCTTCCCACCCTTTCTGGGTGTTAACCAGTAAAGGCCACAAGTTGGCTGAGAGAAAAATACTAGTAAAGAATAGCAACGGATTGATCATCTGGACACCGCTTTCAGAGGTAGGTAGGTAAGTGACATTCCTCTTAATCAGATTCAACCGACTGCCCCAGAGGGCTTGAGAAAACAAGCTGAAAACCCGTAGTTTCCAGTTGCTTTGGGATTGGGAACACATAACTTAAATACAGGAACAGAGGGAGAACAAAAGTTTTAATCAAAAAAACAAGCTTCTTCTTCCCGAGCTGTCCCCTATTCCAAGAGGCCACCATGCCTCGGCCCTGCTTCAATTTCTCTTCCCAGTTAAAGGAATCAGAATCTCTTGTCCCAAAATATATACCAGGTATACAAATTGGGCCTTCTACTACACATAAAGAACCAATATTATCTGAAGAGATCGAAGATGAACCAAGCCGTATTCCCAAACTCTTACCGAAGTTTATACTTGCTCCAGATAATGCACCGAAGGAGGAACATTCCTGAAGAGACACAAGCACCGAGGTCTCGTGAGCTACAAGGAAACACACATCGTCAGCATATGCGATTGCCGTAAATGGTGATCGCAGAGCCGAACATGAGATGGCACAGATCCGAGGGTGGGCGTTAAGACAACGAAGCAACACATCCAGAAAAAAAAACATAATAGAGGGCTCAATGGACAACCTCGATGAACTGCCCATTTCACCGGGATCATCGGGCCCACCCAACCATTAATCAGCGGAACAACAGTAGCCATCCCATAAAATGTCTGAATCCAATGAATCATCTTATCAGGAACGTGCAGAATATGCAGTGCGTTCCATAAAAAATCATGGTTAACCGAGTCGAAAGCAGCCTTTTGGTCGACCGAAATAATAAGTCCCGAAATGGAATCCGAAAACCCATGGGAAAATAATTCACGGAGGAGAATTAGGTGATCAGAAATTCTCCTGTTCGGTATAGAACAGGATTGGGCTGGGTAAATAATTATTTCTGTGATTCCAAGCAAACGTTATGCGATGAGTTTCATCAATATCTTAAAATCAGTATTCAACATACAGAGGGGGTGCCAGTTTTCAAGAGAGTGAATGTCACCTTTTTGTTTGTATACATAAATCAAAGTGCCCTTTGTAAACTCCAAAGGGATAAATTCAGAGACAAGAAGGGAGGCAAACACAGAGGTCAATTCTGAGAGGAGGTAATCCCCCAGATATTTGTACAAGGCAGAAGGAAGGCTGTCCGGACCAGGGGTCCGACGTAGGGGCAAGGAAGAGATGGCTAACTGAATTTCCCTTTCCGTGAAGGGTTGACATGCAGTTTCTGCACTCTGCAAGGAAGGGGAAGGAACATCAAGAGTACCATACTATTGTCTCAGGTCAACTGACACAGTAGGAAGAGGAGAAAACAAAGCGGTCGTATGGTCTGTAACAATCTGACATATGTCTGAATGGGAAGTACAAAGATCTCCATTCAAGTTAGAAAGACATAACATAGATTTATGGGCAATCTGGTGATAATTAGATTCAAATGGGCAAACGACTTCCCGTGTACCTTTTACAGCATAGCTATGTTGGTGGTACAGTTGTTGCGACTGTCGAGACTGGAAATCCAAGATATCCTTCTGCACTAATTGTATTTGCTGCGCAAGATCCTGTCCCGTCAAGTATGCAAGTGACAGTAAAGACTGAAAATTAGCCCTATTCTTTAAATATGCAAGATAATCAGTCCTTTATTTTTTACGACTATAAGATTTCAACAAACCAGTAAGAGCATGTTTTGTGTCCATCCACCACTGAATTGGATCATCATACATGGGATACACTGACTTACGGGCATAAATAAATGACAAAAGGGTTTGCTGAAATGATGGTACCTGCAATAAGGATATATTAAATTTCCATAAACCTGGCCCTTTACTGAAACTGGCAGGAGATCCGAAACTAACAGAGAGTAGCTTGTGGTCAGAAAAGGCTACCGCCTGTACTACAGCCGAAGTGACCTCTAATGTACTTGACACAAAAACAAAATCTATGCGGGTGGCCAACCTACCCTTTTGAAATGTGGGAGTATGTTGTTTCGTGAAAGACAAATAAGTGTCCGTCAAATGGGCGGTACGGATCATGCGTCCCAGCACAAGCAAGTCACAATACAATTTTTGGGTAGTGGCAAAAGAACTCTTATCCCGAAGACTAAGACCACAGTTAAAATCACCGGAGAACAAAATCCGGAAAGAAGAATGTAAATAAGGGCAGATTAAGTCAAAAAGAGCTATTCGCTCAGTCTTAGGTTGGGGGGCATAAATATTCACCACCCGATACAGGCTTTGCCCAATCAAAAACTCCAAAATGAGAGCCCTATCAGGGGCCAAATCAAACAGCTTCAAAAGTCTGAACTCTGGGACATTAATTAAAATACCAAGACCAGAGCAGGAGCCTTGGCCTATAGACCAAAAAGAAGGACCTATAAGCCAATCTTGTTGAGCCAGTCAGATCTCCTGCACAGTATGGAATCTGGTATCCTGTAAAAAAAATATCCCTAATGGCAAAAGCCTCAAAAAGGAAAACACCAGCCGTCTCTTGTCCAGACGTTTCAGACTATTCATGTTAACAGTATGACAGGTAAATTGTGACATAGTAGCACAAAGATTAGGTAAACATCATTATTAAGTCTTTCTCTTCCCAGCCACCTTAGTCCTTTTCAGCCTGACTTTGGCCTTCCGCTTTTGTGAAAGGCCAGTGCCCAACTGAATTTCAGAATCAGTGAGACCATCAGGGAGGGAAGAAGCAATAGAGGAAGAGTCAGATTCACCACCTGCGTTGGCCGATATCTACTGAAGCAGCTCAAAGCGTTGATAAAGCAATTGATAGTTACTCGCATAAGGCCTTTCGGAGGGGATGGTAGATGTGAGGATCCAGACCTTAACGACCTGCGACACATTACTTTGGCAGGTTCGAGGGGAGGCATAGTACTAGGGTCAGGACCCTGCATCATGCCCTCTTGTACCATGGCACAGATGGAAATAGGAACCACCCAAGGGGGCTGAGCACATTTGGCAGACATAGGTACAGCACTACAGGAGGCCTCCGGAACCAAAGCCTTCAGGGAAGGGGGAGCTGCCACAGTAGGGGGGCATCCAATGTGGTGCGAAGGTGAGCCTTTTGAGCTTGTGTAATCACAAAACATTGATCTACACCTCAGTCATGCATTACCTTAGTATGCGCCGCCTATGAACATGATTGAAACGTGTGGCCCAGCTCATCACAAAGATTGCACCTACAGTCATTCAGACAGTGCATACCCACATGTCCCACTTCACCACAGTTGTTGCATTTAATCTTGTCACACACACTGCTCAGATGTGAGGGATCCCCGCATCTGTAACACGCCTTGGGTTGACCTGGGTAAAACAGGACCCCTCTATCCCGACCTAAAAAAAAGGAATTAGGCAAGTGCACAGGACCAGATTCAGAAACATTCAACATGACTTTAAATTTCCATCCCCCTGTCTAGATATTCTCAGAGTCCAAGATGGTCTCCGGCTGACCCTGTATAGTGCAACGCTCTTTTAGCCAATAAACAATATCAGAGACATCCACTCCCTCATTGCAAAACATAACAGTAACTATCTTAAAGGCTGGTTTAGAGAAGGGTATTGACTGAAAGGGGGTCCAAAGATCAGTATTACACAAAGCATGATATTTTGACCAAAAACGGTCAAGTCCACAAGACGTCTGAAAACTAATGTCAAAGATTGATTCACCCGATACATGTATCAAGGCATATATTTCGTGTGCAAAAAACTTCAGGGAATCCTTCAATAGTGTCCTGGCCACATACACACGGTCGGGGGGGTCCGGCAGCCCACCTCAATAAGAAAGCCTGATGACATTGTGAAGTTTGGCTGCCAGAACTGGAAATTTAAACAATGAAGAGAAGGGCCTAGCTGGCCCAGTTCGTACAGAAGAAGGTAGAACATTGGCAGAGGCACTATCAGCCAGTGGGTCTGGACCAGAGAAAGACTGAGTGGCAGGGACCTGATTAAGGTCCAAGACAGGGTTCTGAGTTAAATGTAGCTCTGCAGGGAGATCCAAGGGATCAGGTGAATTCTTAGAAATCTGTTCTCCCCCTCTCATGTCCAGATCATCCACGGGGCGAGGGGATCATATAGGAGATGGCCCCGAGACCCATGAACCCGCCTGCTGTGGGTCTTGCACCCAGTCAGCTGCCCTAAGCCTCAGATCCACAGACCATGTGAGGGCGAGCAGCGGTGCACCGATCAGGAGATGTCTGTGAGGGGGCTTCAGCAGCTATTAACCCAGGGGACAGGCTCACTGCCACAAAAGTACTTACGGGTTCCGTTGCACCCTCTGCCGTGGAGGAAGGTCCAGGGACATCCCCACCAGTCGTCTCCGAATGTGCCATAGTAGGTTCCACGAGCAAATCCACAGGATCCATCATGACCAGGAGGAACAATAGTCGCTCCTTCCAGCTTTACACAGCGAAGTTCCTGCTGAATCTCCAGTTTGGTGGTCGCATAGCGGCTGTCCGCCTCTAACAAGCGGTCGTGCAGTACACGCTCTTCCGGACTCAAAGGTTCCGAGTCCAAGGAAGTGTGCTCCTCTTGCGGTCCCCCAGTACACTTGAGTGAATCCTGACTAGCAGCTCGCAGGCAAACCGATTTCAAAGCTGCAGGCATTTCCATCACACGAACATCAGGCACTGCAGAAACAGGTAAAGCATACTGACAATCCATCGAGGTCTCTTCGAACACAGAGACAGGAGTCGAGACCAGGTCTCCTGCCCCCACAGCTCCAGCAGCCGCAGCAACAGAGTGTCCTCCATCTTGGACAGGGATTCCCCTCTGACAGAGCAGGGGAATTTCCCCTGTGTCCTGGCCAAATTTCCCTCACTTACTAAAAATATCACCAACAGCTTAATCTGGTTCAAGGTCAGTTGGCATGCATCTGTATCCCCCTCCCCTGGGTCGTGCCTGAAAATAGGCAGGATTTGTCTAGTGCACTTACCTGGTCAACAAAAGCTAAATAAAAATAAAGGGTTAAGCATGACCCTGAGAAATATTCTACAGTGGACCACAACTTTGAGAGAGGGTGTTTGGAGTTTCCACCTGTAGCTTCCTGACTCAGTCAGTAGTGGGAGACTCAGGCATGAATACTGCTGGATCTGCCCTTCCCCCTTTACACAGTAGAAGGGGAAGACACACTGTAGGTCTGGGAGTCCTGGGAAAGAAGGACAAACATCAAGGCAGGTCCACTCACCCTGGCTGCCACTAAGCGGATGGGGCCTGAGGCTTCAAGGATGGTGGCAGGGTACCTGGGTCTGAGTGGCACTGGCCCCCTCTGGTGAGATCTCTAGAGGCTTGGGATACAGTTGAGGTCCTGATAGAACATCCCAAGAGCTCCAGTGGGAGAGAGAGTGAACTGCACTCAGTGTCCAGCCTCAACAGAAAGACAGGATCACAAGCTGATGGCACAAAGGGAATTGTGAAGGGCCATTCCTCAAGGGAGGTCACTGGGATCCATGAGGATCCACTTCCATTATCTGTATACAAGGAAGAGAGCAGGCATTTAAGTTAACCTTTATTGAAGTTGCTTTGTGGGAGAAAACAACCTAGGTAGTAGCTACAATATGTAACCCCCAAGGGAGTGCCTCGAGTGAATGCCATCAGGTAGATGAGGCCTGATAAGAGTTGGGGTTAGTAAGTCCTTGAGATGGGGTCAAGCATGGGATTCCACTTCTTTGGGCATTAGGACTATTAGTGTACCTGCTGGAGAGAGGCACACATGGCTAGACCAACTACATCCATATCTTAGAAGTAGATCATAATGCTGATATACTCTACAGTAGTGTGAATGCCGCTTGCTGGCATCTTAGATGAACACAAGCATGTCTGCCCTCATGGAAGTGCTCACCCTGCCTGGGAGGGTGCAAAAGTGCTAGGGTGCATGGGACTTGGTAGCACCAGGGCTCCATGGACCCCAATAAATGAGATATAGGATTTTGGAAATGGAAATGAAGGTAACAGCAGCAGCAGAGACCATATAGAAGAAAAGGAGGGAACTTTGCTAGTGTATTATGGGAACAATATAGTATAGCGGGCATCAGACACGCTTATGGTAATGGAGTATAGAAACTTAGTCACAATGTGAGATGAGCTGACAGGTGAAGGTAATGGCCTTCTACACTGTGTGACACCAGTCAGGTTAACAAAATGAATCCTGCTTGATCACCACTCACTCTGTGGACCTTGATTTGTGAGTAGTGTCCCATTTATGGTACCCCCCAAAGTGTGCATTGGTTGCCCCTGGTCCTCAGTTACCCTGACCATTGGTGGCAAGGTGAAGGTACAGGTATTGGTGTTGCATGCTGTAAGGTGGGTGTGCCTCTAGATGAGAGATTACACCATATACCCCTAGAGACAGAGGGGCATCCAGTTCTAACATACATATGAAAATTCATTTTGGTAACAGATCATAAGCTTTTACTTGTTGTTCTGTGGCTAAAGACAATAATACCAATGCTCTCTGTGCTCAGCTTGCAGTGCTGGGTCCTTATTATGTTGCCCTACAGCTATGACATCAAATCGTCACTCTTAGGACCACACAGAAATGGATGCACTGTCATGATTACAGAGAAGGAAATGATGGAGTGGTTTTCCATGTTTTGCACATCAAGGAGCTACCCATAACTTCCTGGGATGTAGCAAAGGAAACCAGATGGCATCCAGGCCTCTCAAAGGTCACCCTAAATGGTTGGCCCAACTCCATGGGAGAACTGACTCTTCAGCCTCTCTTTGACAAGAAGGACCAGTTGTTCACCTATTAAGGCTGTGTTCTGGTGAGCACCCAAGTCATGATACCTCCAAAATTTCAAAAGGTGTCTTACATGAGAAGTCATCCTACTAGAGTAGCCTTGTTATTTCTGTCCTTTCCTCCATGTTACCTGTCCTCATCCCCTGCCTTCCTGCCCCCGATGCTTCCTATTCTTTACCCCATTCTCCTTTTTATTAGTGCTGGGTTCTTTGATTGCAGTTTTGCACTTTGTACTTTGCACTGCTGGAGGAATTGTCATTTGTAATGTCTTTGTATGTTTATTCACTATATGAGCTATTTACATTGTGTGTTCATGCACAGTTGGGATCTGTGGCTTTAAGACCACTGTATTTAGTAGGGGCACTTACTGATGATGTTTGCCTTGACAAAGTGCTTGAATCTGGCATAAAACATCAGTGGACTGGGGATCTCAGTTACTGCTGCAGTATGTTTTAATAATAAAGTATTTTTTATAATCACATATCAGGTTGGTGTTTAGCCATCCTTACTTGCTAGCCCAGCTTTTGTGCATACGAAGATAATGAAAGACAGGGTTAGGAAAGGGCTTATGACCCTAAAGGTAAACAAGTCCCTGGGCTCAGATGGAGGGACCTGTATGGCATGCACAGTAGAGTGTTGAGGGAACTAGTGGCAGAGCTGGCGGGTCCTCTGGTGGAATTGTTAAGCAACTCTCTGGAAACAGGGGTTGTATTGCAGGAGTAAAGAACCACACGTGGTACTGCCAGACAACAGTGGGCCCAAGGATGACCCAGGGAACTATAGGCTGGTCAGTCTGACCACCATTGTGGGTAAACTGATGGAGACCATTCTGAATAAAAGACTAGTTGAGTTCCTTGAAGCCAACACATTACAGGACAGTAGGCAGCATGGATACATGTCAGAAAGGTCCTGCCGAACCAACCTGATTGACTTCTTTGATTGGGTAATGAGCATGGTGGACAAGGGTCAGGCAGTTGACATTTAATACAGTATTTGGATTTCAACAATGCCTTTGGCTTGATGCCAGAGGTTTGTCAGGAAGTTAGAGGACTTGGGCAAGGAGCAAATTAACCAGGTGGGTGGCAAATTGGCTCAGTGGTAAGACCCAGAGCTTGGTGTGTGGGGGGAATCTCAGGAGCAATGGAAGTTGCAAATGGTTTCCTGCAGGTGTCGTTGCCTGGCCCAGTGCTGTTCAATGTGTTCATTAAAGACATCAAGGATGGAGTTAAGTGGAAGATCTTCCTCTTTTGCTGATGACACTAAGTTCTGTGGAAGGGTGGACACAGACAAAGGGGTGCAGGACCTAAAGTAGGGCCTGGAGAAGATGGAAAGGTGGTCAGGTATCTGGCAGCTAGAGGTCAGTGCAAAGAAGTGCGAAGTTATTCACATACAAACATATGAATGTGCCAGCCAAAACAGACCACCCGGTCTATCTAAGTCTGCTCAAGTGTGCAGTTAGCGCCCCTAGTCTTCAGCTGCCCCACCCCTCCCATTTGTCATCCCACTGCCAACCCCACCTCCCCACCCTCACTCTCCCTATTCCCTGTCCCATGTCCTTTTGAAACTGTTCACAGATTTACATGATACCACCCATTCTGGTAGGGTGTTCCATTTTGCTACCATTCTCTCTGTGAAATAGTGTCTTCTCATTTTCTTCCTAAATCTTCCCCCTTCTATTCTTAGTGCATGCCCCCTGATGACCCTCCCCCTCCTTAACTTAAAGACCCCATCTGCCCCATCCTTACTGATTCCCCTCAGATACTTGAATGTCTCTATCATGTCCCCCCTGTCTCTTTTATCCTCCAGTGTGTACATATTCAGGTCTCTCAGTCTGCTGTCATAGTCTGTCCCTTCCATTCCACATATCATCTTTGCTGCCCTCCTCTCCACCCCCTCCAGTAGCCTGATACCACGCTTTAGGTATGGCCTCCAAAACTGCACACAATACTCTAAGTGCGGCCTAGGAAGGAAGAACCCAAGGGCCGAGTACAACCTAGGGAAATCAAGGACACTGAATCAGAGGAGGAAAGGGACTTGAGGATAATCATCACCAGCAAACTTAAACAGGCTATGCAGTGTGGGAAGGCAGCAGCCAAAGCAAACAGAATGCTTGGTTGTATTGCTAGAGGGTTCACGAGCAGAAGACAGGAGGTTATACTGCAAGGCAAAGCAATGCAAATTTTATTTTTCAGGCACCCAATTCCAGAGGCTCTGTGTGCCATACAAACAAATATGCAATACATAAATCACACACAATAAAACAAGAACACAGCAATAATAAATGAAACGCAGGTGCCAGCAAGATGGAAGAATAGCCTGCAACAGAAGGCAATTCCTAAAGTAGGGCAGTCACTAAAACAATATCTGAAAGACAGTATCCAAAAAACAATGTCTAAAAAGTAGTGTCTGGGAACGCCTGGTTAAACAGGTCTTGAGGCGGGCTTTAAATACCTCAGCTGAAGGGGCCTCCCTCATAGCTGACGGAAGCAAATTCCATAGGATGGGGCTGGCAACACTAAAAATTCTGTCGCCGGCAGTTTTTAACCTCATCCTGGGAACACAAGGAGACCCCTAGAGAACACTGTACAGGTTCTGCACCTGGAGTAAGGTGTGCAATACTGAAACCCTTACCTGAAAAATGATATTAACCAGCGCAAGGCAGTTCTGAGGAGGGCAGCAAAGATGATTCAGGGACAGCAAGGCATATGATGATGACAGGCTGAGAGAACTCAACATGTACTCACTAGAGGAGTGGCGAGACAGACGGGGCAGGATTTAAACCTTCAAGTTCTTTAAAGGTATAAACAAGGTGGAAATTGGGAAACTTTTCTGCCTCACTGAAAACAAGACCACAAGGGGGCACAGTTGTAAACTGGTGGAGGAAGGTTCAAAAGGAGGTCAGAAGATACTTTTCTACAGAACTGGTGGTGTTGGGGTGGACTGAACTTCCATCTGAGGTCGACACTCAAAAGACAGTAGGGGGGTCAAGGGAGGGTCAGGGTTGGTGGGGAGGGGGTGTGGGGCTCACTGTTATCTATGGATCAGGGGCACCGCAACTGAGCAAACTTGATAGACTGTAAGGCTTTCTTCTGTTGGCTATTTCATATGTCTATATGGGGTTGGTTCTGTCCTGCATGGATGGATCATAACAGGAGGAAAAATAGAAATAAAAGGAAAACAGTAAATAGAATGCTGGGGTGCTTTCAGTGGGCTAAAGAAAGTAGTTCAAGTCAGATTATACTACATTTGTACAAGGCATGAGCCATACTACACCTGGAGTATATATTAAGGATATCAATGAGTTACAGCACAGGGCTACTAAAATGATAAGGGATTGGAATGGCTCAGTAATGAAACAAGCGTTTGTCAATGCTGAATGTTTGCTTGCTGGTATTGGCATTGGTAGTGCAAGAGTTAGAGAGATGCATAATAGGAATGGCAGTGCAGTATTGAAGTAACATCAACCTCCACCCCCACCCTGCAGAGATTGACAGGCATTGGGGTGTACCTTTGGGTCGTCGGCCATAACACTCACATTATTCCACCTAATCCCACCCTGCAGACACCGACAGGTGTTGCAGAGTGCCTTGAGGTCTACGGTCCTTATGTTCACCCCGTTCCATAAGGAAATAAGCTAAGATGTGTGCAGTATAGGAGAATGGGGTGAACATTAGGGCCAAAGACCCCAAAGTACACCTCAATGCTTGTCAGTGGCTGCAGGCTGGGGGTGGAATGGCATGAGCATTATGGTCGATGACCCCAAGTCACATTCATGACACCTGTCAGTTTGTACAGGATGGGCGCTATGGTTGGAAACCTCAATGCTCTGGGTGTTTGTTGGTATTTTTGCTTCAGCTTTTCAACACTGGCTTTTTGGGACCCCACTTTATAAACAGTGGCAGTATTATTTTGTTACTCAATCCAAAAAGGTGATTTTGCATAGTGAGTGTGCCATTCGGCGCCACAGGTGTGAAAACACATTTAGGTCAAGATGTGAAAAATGACAGCTGTACTGTTCATGAGGAGATGTGAAGAAATGGCAATGTTGCAAATCTGGAAAGAAAATATGAAAAAGTGGCGAAATTATGAGTGTGCATAGAAACTGTGCAACCCTCGCTCATAATGCAGTTATTTTTGGGAATTTTTCACCAAATTTTCAACATGACCTTTATGGAACCTTCCCTCATGAACAGTGGCACTGTGATTTTGTTAATCTGTCCCAAAAGTTCATTTTCCACAGCAACTGTGCCATTCTGCACCACAGGTGCAAAAACACATTTTGGGAAGGATGTAAAAATTGACAGCTGTACTGTTCATAAGGGGGTGTGAAAAAATGGCAATGTTGGAAATTTGGAGAGAAAATATTAAAAATGTATGAAGTTACAAGCATACATAGAAACTGCACAAAGGGCACAGTCATTTTGTGGATTTTTTTCACTAAATTTGCAACATGGGCTTCTTGGGACACCACCTCATCAACAGTGGCACTGTCAGTTCATTAATTGGTCCCAAAAGGGGATTCCATGCAGGGACTGCAAAATCACCTTTCAGGACTGAAAAACGAAATAACAATGCTGACCCAGGGATTAGGCACCCTGAGGTCAGCTGAGAACATAGGGACGTGAGGGGGTGGTGCATCCAACACTGGGAGCGGGCATCCTGGTGTCGGAAACATCAAAGAAGCATTTTCTGGCACACTGGGGTGGGCGCCCAATGTGCCACATTAATGGGGGGAAGAGAAATACATGCTGATATGGAGATTGAGCACCCCAACGTCAGCAGGGGATGGAGAATGGAGAATGAAGAGTGTGGGGTGAGCAGCAGCAGTGGGAGGAAGCTAACATTTAAATTTGCTGTCCTGCTGTGTGCCTGGTTGGGAGGAAGGGGGGCACTGCTGCTGCAATGATGAAACTGCCCCTGATTGCAGCAGCAGATTACTTTCAGGTGTGGCACTCACTCTGAAACTGCCATCATCATCATCAGTACATGCCCGTTAAAGTGTTCACTGCATTGGCCACATCACTGCCACACCTCTGCAGTGGTCTACTATCTCAATATGTTTCTTGTGCACTGTGCACACAAGCAAACATAAAAAGGCTGGAGAACTAGAAAATATGTGGATGTTTTCCCTCACAAAACTGAAGACGCTGTGCAGAGGGGACATGATAACAGTTCTACAGAGTATTCAAATGGTAAGAGAAGATACAGTGTATCAATTTATTCACAATAATACAAGACAGCAAAACATGAGGGCTTGTACTTGGGATAGTGGAAGCAATGTAAAAGGTAACACCTGGACATACTATTTCACACAGAGGTGGCTACTATGTGAAGTGGCTTGCTGGAAGTGGTTGCAAAGACATTTGTATGTAGAGTTTCATGGTTAGGCTATATAAGTCCCTGGCAGAGAATACTACCTTTGGTTATGAGTATATTAATAATGGAGGGGACTAGATGGACCAATGGACATTTGGTCTAATGCAGTCTCCAAGCACAAAACAGAGGACGTGGTGCACAAAAAAAGAGCCAAACCAAAATCCAAATCCAAAAGTTAGTATTTCAAGGGGATAGTTTATTTTGAACCAAATCAAGGGCAGCATAAACTACTCCCTGGCTGGCGCCTTGAATCACTAAGATTCTTCTTTGGGGCGTAATCTCCAAGTGTTTCTGTTTATATCTTTCTATATATTATGTAGATGGTAAAGGTTCGTATAGTAACTCCCTATTTGTAGACTGTGCTGGCACACCTACAGTGTATGGAATTAAAAGCAGATTAATGATGACCTTTAAAATACAGTGTTAGACTCCATGATGTCATCCATGCTCACGAGTGGTGTTAATCTCATGGACTTGGAGACATATAAAGCAAGGTATTCCTGTAAATATGAAATCTGATCTGGAAAGTTTGGCAGAATGTATTTAATTATTTCTGTTGTATGTTTTGCACTATAAGGGACATAGGCATAGCTGACCTGGGTTTAGAATTTCACAGTATGTTTACTGTTTACACATAGGAAGCATACTAGTTAGCTTTTGAGGTAACTGTGGTAGGTATTATTGTTTGGAGTTCAAACAGGTGTGTCTGAGTTACCTTTCATAAGCTTGGCTGTGAGGTTTTGGAAAACCAAAAAAAGCACAACTGGAGACCTGTCACCACAGTTAGAAACAAACTAAAAAAAAAATAAACAAACTGCTACACGGAAGACAGACAACCGAAACAGCTACAGGGCTATTACTGAAAGCTTACATCACTGACATGGCATCCCTCATACACTTTTTCTTCTATCTTCAGTTGAGACATTTCTCTGTGGACAGCTAGGCTCCAGGTACACTCTGCAGGAATCATCTGGCATCACGGTGATTCTGGCAGAGGCAGAGGACACAAAAGGGCTGGTTTCACATCTCTATCAACCAGTAATGAATACCTGTTCAATGGAGGCACAGAGAATAAAATGGGGAAGTCTAATGCTGAAGACGATTGGCAGGACATTGTGGAGAATGGGTGGAAGCAGTCCATACAAAGCAAATATAAGATAACTCATTACATGACTATTCAGAGGGCGTATTATGATCTAGCTAGACTGATTAAGTTTGATCCCTCAGCTAGTGGGGACTACCTTAGGTGTGCCCTACAGTCTGCTCATATTACACATATGGGGCCAGATATTCAAAACTTTGCCCCGGGGCAAAATTAGCACTGCCCGGCGGGCAAACTTAGCCTGGAGCACAGAGCAAGCTATATTCAAAAGGAATAGCCCAGGGCAAACAGCTTCTGAATATAGCATGGGAATGAGGCTGGGCAAACTGGGCTTGGAGTGCAGGGCAAACTTAGCCCTGGAATAAGACAGCTCTGAATATGGCAACCAGGAAGTGCAAACCACAACAGCAACACAGTGCACAGCGATGTGAAGGTAGGTAGAGATGAACTATGTGGCCAATGTGTGTGCCAGCAAATGCGTGGACCCAGTACAGCTGCAGGCAGCAGTGTATGTGAAAGTACAGTGTGCAAAACTGTAAAATATTCCCCGAACTGTTAGCGTAGCGCTAACACGTTTGCGCGGGTTTAGCGCAGGGCTAAACCGTTAGCTTGGAGCAAACACGTTTGCCCGGAGCTAAACTTTGCCATATTCAAAAGTGACATGCAAATGAGCCTACTTAGGTAGTCTGTGGGCAAACATCCAGATTAGCATCTCATTATGACCTGATTTGCATGCAGTTTGCACGGGCTAACTGTTTAGCCTGCGCTTAAACCCGCACAAGCGGTTGGCGCGCCTGCAAACAGCTTGGGAATATAATACAGTTTTGAACACTTCCACATGTGTGCTGCCTGCAGCTGTATGAGACGACACAGCATAGGCACAGATGGTGGTGTTGCTGATGCAACTGTCACATTGTAGGTCATGCTACAGTGCACAGCACAAACTACAGTAGCAAGGGGGCCAGTAGTGTGTGGACACAGCATTGCCTCTGGTGTGTAGGGCAGTGATGATGACTGTACTATACACAGTGAGAGGCCCAACCTGCAGGTGTTTACTGACAGTAGACATTACTGTTACGCTGTTGTGTGACCCACAGATGCTGTACCTGTGGCATGGGATGCTCACAGTGACATGTACATTTCTGGCTTTGTTTGCTGTGGCAGTTGTACAGCTGTGCGGTATGTGGCCGGGAGGGGCATATATTATCCAAAAGGCACACTGGTGTTGGGGTATTCCCAATACTGGCCCATGTGCACTGCATGATGTGTCCCAGCCTTGTGGCCACATCTGGTCTGTGGCACCTCGCCACCATACATACTCCCTCAACATCCTCCATGCCCATAGTGCTGCATGTGTGTGCTGGCATCTGTTGGTGTCCACAGAAGTGTGATCCGCAGGTGTGTGCTGTATGGCCACACTGCCATGCTGTCCATTGGCAGCAGGGTCACCACTTACTGCCTGGCATGGCTGGGACTGGTGGCAGATGATGGCATCATTGTGATGCCATCAGTTAGCAGCATGCTTCCTCTATGTTTGGCTTTATCTATATGTCATATTATTTCTTTGTTAGGGAATTAAAACCGCTAAACCCGCGCAAACACCGCGCAAAGCCATAGTGTCGCGCAAAGCTAGTTGCCCATGGTTAAGACAAGCTTTTTATGGGCGGTAATGTACACTGCGCTAAGTGTCATGCTAAGTCGCGCAAAACCACTTAGCGTGGCGCTAGTTGCTGAATATAGCATTGCGCCTGTATTCATGTCAGTTTGCCCCTTGCATACATTATAATTTTGCCCAGAGCTAATGCAGTTTGCCCGCACTATTTGGCCTTTTGAATATAGCAGACCCGCACTAATTCCACGCTAAACCTGCGCAAACGGCTTTTGCCCGGCGCAAAGTTTTGAATATCTGGCCCATGATGTTTAAGAGTCCGGCTCTCCGGTATTATTGGCATAAAATTGAGAATACTATTTTAGAAGAACTAGGCCAGCAGATCCCCATTACATTATGAAGGGTTGTTGTGGGAGACAACTTTCTGATTCCTGTTTCCTGGTCACCTTTGAAAAAGCAAGCTATTGCAAAGTGCATCAGGTGACCGTGATAGACGAATTAGATGGAGCGGGGAAGAACCAGGAAACAGGAATCAGGAAGTTGTGACGACCATTGATGATTGTATGTATCTGTACTTTGCTAGGTGTTTTGCACTGTGTATTTTGCACCAAATAACTGGATTACTTGAAATAAAGACAATTGTTTACACAATGCAAGTAAAGCATCGCTGGGGTGAGCCTTTTCAACTTATTCCTACATAAAACAGTTCTGTATGTACGTTTTCTGCCTAGGGAGGTGCTGGTCCCCTGTGATACACAGACTGCTCCGAATGTCTTATGGATAACCCAATAAACATATAGTTTAAAAAAAAATAAAGGGATGTCTGCAGACACAGGCAATAGAGACTTACTATGCCACAAACTGAGTCTCTTACCAGGAAACAACTATACCCCTTGATCCTAACCAGCTCCTTTCTTGATGACCCAGTGTTTCCTGGAAGCTTACAGGTAACTGAAAAAACTATCATAATGGCCATGAAAGAACCAAGGCTTGTGGGACATGGTCTGGATATGTAGTCACTAAAGTGTGGGATGTGCTCTGGATAAGTAGTCATGATGAGCATCTCAATGTTAATGATAATCACAAAAATAAAACACTTTCTGAGATACTGTGATTAAGAAAGGACTGTTTTTCCAAACCTGAAACTATGCTACATCTGTTTTTGACTGTTGTTATATTACAGACTTTTGGTCCATTTTGGTGACAAATGGAAAGAGCCTTTCTTTGCATATATGCCGTGCAAAGACCTAGTTGTTGGGCATTTAGATAAAGTATGGAAGAAATGGCACACTGGGACACTAGGTTTTTCTAGCTTGTGTAAAATTGTCCATTTGGCAAACTAGATGCCAGTGGCTTTTGAGCAGCAGGATGTTTCAGTAATGGATGTTGTTCGTAAAGTATATCAAGAACTTGCTATAATTTATCAATATGAGCACTGTCACATAGGTAGAGAACAATTTGGTGTTTTTTGGAAAGGGATACACTGGATAGGGAATTAGAAGGGCAGACCTGATAATAGTCTAAGCTCTAAAGAAATAGGGCATACTCTTTAGAAATCACTTACTATATGCTTTATAATTTTCTTATGTGATGATCTTCTTGGTAAGTGTGGTTTGATATAATAAAAGGGTCAAAACCAAGCCACATGAGGACAAGGATCCTGGACTTTAGGAGGGATGACTTCAAGAAAATTGGAGAATGCCTGAAGAAAGCCCCAGCAGGAGTAAGGGAAAAAGAGGGAGTAGAGAAACAGTGGACAACCATCAAAGAGGGAAATGAAATAGCCCACAGAGCAAACAGTCACAGAACACACTCTCTAAGTAAAAATAACTGCTGTCCACACCAATCATTTTGAATTTAAAGTGTAGCAGTTTACTGAGGTAGAAGAAGACAGACCATCTCCACCAAGGTGAAAAAAAAAACTGCACTTTAAATTCAAAATGATTGATGTGGACAGCAGTTACTTTTACTTAGTGTGTTTCATGACTGTTCGCTCTGTGTCCATGACGTTATGCCACGTGAACCACAGCCTGGTGAGCAGCTCTGTACTGTGGAAGGAAATGAAATTGCCACACAATTCTGTATCAAGACAGTCAGCAAGGGCAAGAGGAAAAATAGACTGCTGTGGTTCTCCAAGGAAGTAGCGGAAAAAGTAAAAGCAAAGAAGATGGCATTTAGAAAATACAAGCAAACACAGGAAGAGGGGGATAAGGAGAAATACCAGGAAAGGCAAAGGGAGGCAGGGAGGAGTGCTAAGGCACAAACAGAGAAACACGTTGCAAATTCAGTGAAAAAGGGGATAAATCTTTTTATAGGTACTTAAGTGAGAAGAGAAAAGTAAGGGATGGGATAGTAAGGCTGAAAGGAGAAGACAGAGGTTATGTGGAGGGTGACCACAAAACAGCAGAAATACTGAACAAGTACTTCTGTTCAGTATTCAAGGAGGAGGGGCCAGGAAATAGGCCAGCAATAAAGGACCAAGGTATTAAGGGAAGGGAGGTGGACACAAGTCCTTTTTCAGAGGAGAGGTTCCTTTAGGAATTAATGGCACTAAGAGTGGATAAGGGCCAGGTCCTCTTTAATGTCTATATCAGTGACATTACAGAGGGTCTAGAAGGAAAAGTATGCCTGTTCGCGGACAACACAAAGCTCTGCAACAGAGCTGACACTCTTGGGGGGTGGACAGTGTGAGGGGAGATCTAAAAAAGCTAGAGGATTATCCAAGGGATTGGCAACTGGGTTTCAATGCTAAAAAATCCAAAATAATGCATATGGGGCACAGAAACCCAGGAGCAACATATCACATGGGAGGGGAGGCAACAGCATGCTCAAAAACAGGAACAAGACCTGGGAGTAATCATCTCTGATTACCTAAAGGTAACAAAGCAGTGTGACAAAGCAGCACGGAAGGCCAGCAGGATGCAGGGATGCCCTGACAGGGGAATCACTAGCAGAAGAAAGGAGGTAATAATCCCACTATACAGGTCATTCATGAGACCACACCTTGAGTACAGTGTCCAGTTCTGAAGGCCCCATCTTCAAAAGGATATAGACAGGGTGGAGACGGTCCAGAGGAGGGCAACCAAAATGATGCAGGGCCTACGCAAAAACACATATGAGGTAAGAAATAAGGAACTAAACATGTACTCCCTGGAAGAGAAGAGGGAAAGGGGGGACATGATTGAAATAGTCAGATACCTCACAGGCAAGAACAAAGTACAAGAAGGTAACATTTTCGAAAGAAAACAATGCTCAAAGACAAGGGGCTACAATATGAAGTTGGGGGGAGGTGGAGGTTCAGAGGAAATTAAGAAAGTACTGCATCATGGAGAGGGTAGTAAACCAGTGGAACAGTCTACCGGGGGAGGTGGTGGGAGCACAAACAATTACGGTATTCAAGAATACATGGGATAAGTTGGCCCACTGGTGCAGCAGTTGGATTTCCACTTGCATCGCCAGTGACCCAGGTTCGGGAATGAACCCTGGTCGCTGGAGGGCCGGCCGGGGGGAGTAGGATCGAGCACCCCATGGACTGCTCTCCTTCTCCAGAGGGGAGGGTGAGGGTCATGCTTGGCACTCGATGGACCCCTGGCAGAAGCAGGGGGTTCATGCAGCTACCAGCGCCAATGCTAAGAGGGGTGGGGCGGATGCTGGATGTCATTGCACATCCCCACCCCTGCAGGAAGGAAAAAAACTCCTCGCAGCTGCCGCACCAGTGAAGCCTGCCCCCAGCTTCGATTAGCCTCCGGGACCTGCTCTCCCCAGACATTCACTAGTTATTTAGCACTCCAGTGCCGCATCCCCACCCTCTAAGGGGCAAGCCAGGGGTGCTGGGAGAGAGCAACAAGATCCTGGAAGTGGAAACTTGGGGGCGCCGTGATCAGGCTGATGTCTGGCAGCCAGCTGCGGGAGCAAAAATAGGAAAATTAAAAAAAAATGAATGCATGGGATTGACACAAAGGGATCTTGAAAATTAAGGGCAGGAGACCAAAAGCCGATTAGGGCCTCCATTGTCACTGTTGGTAGGGAAAATAGGGCAGACAAGCTGGGCCTGGAGGCCCTTATCTTCCGACAACTTGTATGTTTCTGTTTCTTTGCAATCTTTTTGTTTTGTATAACATGTAGGGGACATAAAGAAATGTGATATACTGTTAGTATATTATTTATTTGCTCTTGCACTTTTAATAAAAAAATTCCCCTACTCTTCTTCGATAAGTGCCAAGGGATCTTTTATTTCCACCTGGACAGTGGCCAGAGATGGAGAGAAGGAATCTCAGTTCAAGGACAGCACCTCTCTAATGCAGCAACCCCTTGCACTGCACAACAGTGTCAGTTATGGTATTACCCCAAGTGACTGGTATAGGGCTAGAACCAATGACCATCCGATCTTCTGGCTCCAGATGTGAATGTGCCACCTACTGAGCCACTGACACAAGATTGTGCTGCGCTTCCTTTTCCAGCCACAGGAGATCTGTTTTACTCACACTATTACCTGCCTGGCAGATGCATAGTCTATGTCTGCAGCAAAGCAGCAGGCTGTCTCTCAACAGAACACAGACACCTCCCTCTTTCATAGTCAGCTGCAGACTAAATCAATTCTGGAGCAACCCCTGATGCTCACTGGGGAACAACTGCTCTCAGTTGATGTCTTCAGCTGTCAATCAATGTTAGTAGACCTAGAGGTCTGTCATTCAACAGGTGATTGGATACTGCAAAGGTGCCTGAATTAATAAAGTCCACTACAAATTCACAAGCCGTTGTGGCTCTCAACTCAGTCTGATCCTGATTGGTCTACCAGTCACCATCTAACCCCACCACCATACTACCTAGGTCAAAGGTGACAAAGATGGCCACCACTTTGTAGTCCAAAAGTTGCCTTTACCCAATTTCTATATTTACACAATATTCTGCAGTTTAACAGTACAGTATTTTGGGCCCCCAAACCAGTTCTGTGCCAGTGCAGTTACATGTTTGTTTCAGTCAGGGCAACAATCAGAAAAGTCCTGCTTTAGATAGGAGTGCCAATGCATATGGCTCCGTTATTGGTGGCTGGCACCTTTGATGTGCCAAACTACAAGGAGACTTAAGGGTAAAGTCTGTATATGTGAGGTTACAAATAGAACAATTAGGTTTCCTAGCTGGGCTGAAGATGGCTGCTTAATTTTGTATCTCCCTGTGATCACCAACTATCTTTGTTCATCCACCTGCTCCTGGATAATAAGCCTTTGCCAACCATCAAGACCTTATTCTACACTCATTATAGATCAGCTCTGGTAAAGTATTTTTATTGCCTCACAACCCTAGAACTTTATATTCGCATCTATTCTATCTCTCTGTGAGGGCCTGCAACAATGGCCGACCATCCTCTACATAGCAACACCCCTTACCAGAGTGGAATCAATGTTTCAGCAGCTAATTAATGAGATTAATGACTTAAAAATAACAAAATGTCACTAATATGCAACTACTCGATCAAAAAATAATTGCTACATTCAGTAAAGCAGTTCAAAATGACAGTTCTATTAACGAATTACAAGCCACCATCAGGGATCAAGACAGAGTTATCAGAAGTTTTCAAGATAAAATTGATGATATTGAAAACAGAAATAGATGTAATAACCTAAGATTCCTTGGGTTTCCTGAAGGTATGGAACTCGGAGACACCAGTGTGCTCTTAATACACGTTCTTCCATCTCTGCTTAGACTCCCCTCCCAGCCAGGACCTCATTACTGAAAGATCTCACCGTACTCTAAGCCCAAGGCCTGGTCCGGACCAGAAACCCAGGCTTATCATCATCAGATTACTGAACTATGCACATACCGAGCTGATTCTTCATAGTGCAAGGCAAGTGGGAACACTCATTTGGCAGGATCATAAAATCTCAATTTTTAGAGACTCCTTGAAAGAACTTTCAAATAAACACAGAACCTTTAACCCTATCAAACCTATTCTATATCAGCGGGGCATCAAGTTTGCTCTCTGCTATCCGGCCATCATGTGCCTATTCCTGGGAGACTCAACAAGGAATTTTAATACACCTGAAGCCTTGTCAGCGTTTCTTGAGGAACCTCATTATGCACCTACCTCATCCGGTGATTGCACTACAGCTCACTCCAACACTGACCTGAACTCTCTGCAACCAGGCAGGCATGTACCTCTTGTTGAAACTTGTTTTGAAGGCCCCGAGAAGCCCACATTAAACCTGGCCTCGGCTGCACCTCCTGCCCGACTCTCTACTCACATAAAAGAAAAAAAGTTCTCCAATTCACTGCACATCAAACTTACATGCTATGCGACTGATACTTCATCAACACTTTCATCTCAGTCGGAGCACCGTATTCATTTTACTATTCCTCTCGCCTTCTCTAATAAATTCTCCTTACTCCAAGAGGGCTTGCATTCGTCTCAGGAGGACCTCCGCAAAGCTGAACTTGACCCACTGCTATTGACCCCAAGCATGTCTTGCCCTGCAGTAACTCCCTGGACTCCTCATGGGCTGAACTGGTGGCTGCTGAACCACCCAAAAAGAAAAGAAAAGAAAAGAAAAGGGAAGCTGAAGAATTAAACACTGACTGCTTCATCAAATGTGCAAAAACGGTGGAATCAATTAATAATATAAGGTCCGGTTAATATTTAGAGATATGCACCATAGAAATCCTTACTCCCTTCTACTCCAGTCATCCACCTGGACCTTCCTTTGCTGCAACGGCATAGCACTATTCCTAGGTATGCAATTCTATCGCACCTACCCGGTCTGGAATACGCAAGGCTGTAAATTGCAGTTGTAAGCTCCGGGGTAACACTCATTGTATGTTAGTCATGGCTTGGGATTAAGTACTTTGTTGTACTTCATTCTTTTGCACATCCCTATTTATGTGCAACACATTTAAATTGTCTTTGAAGGTCTTTTTTTTTTTTTTTACTTCTTTTGTGTACTGCCAGTTTCTACAGTAGTTATAGTAGCACTGTGAATAGGCAGCATTCTTAAAGGCACAGCAACACCATGATGCTAAAAGATTAATGTATTTGCTCAGTGCCTTTCTTTTATATTTTATAGCTAGTGGGTTCCACATCATGTGCTGCCCACATAACCACTATTATTTATGTGTGGACGTTGCTCAATAAACACACTTGTCATCACTTGTTTATCCAGCTACTGTTATTATAAGCATTAATATGGATGTGTGGGGCCTCTGTGATATTATATCAGCTTCATACAAGGGCACTTTGAATATTATTAATATACATATTTAAGCTTATAGTTGGATCACTTATTTATCACTCCTTTCTTCTCACATTTGGCTTCTTAAATATTTCTTAACTCTTCACTGCAGGCAGTATTCAAGATTTCTGTATCTTATATTACCTCACTTAAACAGCCATAATTATTAAGCATAGCACATTTTCACTCGAAGCCATTACCCATTAAGTTTATCTAAGCTTTCTGATCACCATCACAGTTGGGGCTTGCTAGGCCTTTCAGTAGACCTGGTTACCCATTTATAAGCATTAATTATTTTTAGGCAATGTTCGGGTTATGTGCTAACATCAACACCTCAGTGCTTATATTTAATTCATACAGAACCTTGAAGCCTGAAACATTCTCAAATGTCATAATGACAATATTGTTAAGGTGCCTATATTTACCTGTCCTTACACCAACTCCCTTATCAAGTATATTATTTCCAGACCAATTTGGACCTCATAATACACTGAAGCCCCATATAATCTATATTATTTTAGATGTTTCTCCTTTTCTCTCTTGACTCCATATGCTGTTGGATCAGCCTCCACACATATCCTAAATTTACTTTATAAATATGGTTATGTTAATAAATACATAGCTGGCAAACCTTATTCTGGTTTACACTACCTTTAAACCCTGTTGCATCTTGTTGGCATATCAATTTTACCTGCATTGAACTTAATACTATAGTTCAAGTTATATTTTGTGTGGGAGCTGTTACAGATTTAGTAGTTCTCTTATATAGTTTGGTATGAAATACAAGGTACCTCCCAGGGAATCATAATTACCCTAGTGCTAATTATAATTATGTTTTACAGAGTATTGTTACATACAGTTTGTATCTTAAGAATATAGCATGTTGCTTTTTTCCTAGGATTTAGTTACTTCTTTACATGCCTAGAAGTGTAGCGAGAGAGTCTCTGGTGCGCACACTGACTCTTATCTCCCTATACTTCATAAGATTGTCTTAGTAAGTCTTTTATTGTACTATATGGTGTCTTTCTTGGTACTAATGTGTATGCTCTTTATAGCTCTATCTCTATGTTATTTCTTAGCAAGACACAATGGATATAATCACCTAAACTCTCTGAATCCATACAACTGAATAGTTCTGTACACATTTGTCTACTCCATAACTTTCCCCTTTGAGCCTGCAACATCCTCTATTTTTCTTCATCAAGAGTCCATCATTCCTATTTGCACTTTCTTAATTTCTCCATTACCCCATGAGTGATTTAATCTTACACTCATGGAATGTTAAGGGACTCAATTCACCTTGTAAACGAAAGCAAATACTCACCTAACTCAAGAAACATAAAACACATATTGCTTTCTTACAAGAAACTAAACTTCTTTCTAAGGATGTTGACAGGCTCAAAAGAGATTGGGTCAGTCAAGTATATGCATCTTCTTCCTCTTCAAAAAAAGTGGGGTCGCTATTTTAATACATAAATCCCTCAACTGGTCTCTCATTAAAACTATTACAGACTCGAATGGTAGATGGGTTATAGCTCAACTGAACTCTACTGCAGGTCTCCTTATGTTAGTTAACATTTATGCCCCTAACTCTGACCCCCTTGAGTTTTTTCCATAACTTGGCTCAACAAATTATGATCAACAATAATCACAATGCACCCATTCTTATGGGTAGAGACTTTAATCTAGCATTGGAGGCATGTTTAGTCAGAAGTAATTCATCATGTTATGCTGATCCTCGTAGTACCAATGCTCTTTCAATGTTAATGAAAGACTTGGGCCTTTCTGATATTAAAAGACTTCACCATCCTAGGCAACTTGACTACTCTTTTTATTCTACATCACATAAATCTTACAGCTGAATTGATTATTGGCTCTCTTCCCCTCTCATTACTGAAAAAACTGTAGACGCTGCTATCCTCCCGATCATCATATCAGTTCACTCTCCTATAAGTTTACATTTGCTTTGGGGCCCAACTTCTTCTAAATCTCCCTCTTGGCATCTAGATTCACTCTTACTGAGAGAGCCAGAATGTCTTCCTTGGGCAACATCCCAGATTCAGGACTTTGTCTCACTTAATAACACTCCTGAAGTATCTCAAGGTACTATCTGGGAAGCATTAAAAGACACAGTTAGAAGCAAGATTATTAGTTATGCAGCCCACAGAAGAAAACTAAGAGAGCAACAATTAGCCAATCTGGAAAAATCTCTTAAAGACATAGAAACCCAATATCATAAATCAGACAAACTTAACCATAACTCACAACTTCATCTTGAAATCCTACAGTTAGGAATTAAAATCAATGAATTAATATCCAGTAAAGCTGAACTCGCCCTTTTAAGGCTCAATCGCCATTATTGGGAACAAGGGGACAGATGTGGGAAGTTGCTTTCATATCAGCTTAAATCTCAACAGATGGAGAGACACATTGCCAGCCTGAAAAACCCTTCAGGCCAAATCCATACAGATAACCCTGCAATCAACTGCATCATGCGATCCTCCTACCTTCAACTATATTCCTATCAAAACTCCTCAAAACCCAAGCAAATACAACACTTTTTGGAAAATATGCAGCTATCCCACCTCTCTCAAGAAGATAAAATTATGTTGGATGAACCCTTAACCCTACAAGAGATCCAAACCGTGTTATTTTCCCTAAAATCTGGTAAATCACCTGGGAGTGATGGTTTCCCTGTTGATTTCTACAAACCCTTATCAAACACTCTCTGTTTACTACTTTTTAATGAGTTCCTAGAAGCAACCTCAAAAGGCAAACTTCCCCATACTATGACTGAAGACATCATAACTGTATTACCAAAAAAGGATAAAGACCCCTCCTTTCCTTCTAGCTATAGACTGATCTTGCTACTCAATACTGATGGCAAAATTTTCACTAAACTATTAACTCTTTGCTTAGAATCAATAGTACCAAAACTCATCCACACCTCTTAAGCTGGATTTATTAAAAACAGAACTGGTTCTAATAATCTTCACTCTTTATTTAACTTAATTTATAAAATAAAACCCCTTAAATCACCAGCCGCTGCCATCACCATCGATTTTGAGAAAGCATTTGACTCCCTTAATTGGAACTATTTCTATCATGTATTATCTCATTTTGGTGTTAATAGTAATTTTTGTGCTTGGATTCAATTACTATACACGTTTCCTTCTGCTCGGGTCCTTACTAACTCCATTCTTTCTCTCTCTCTTTTCATCTGGCAAGAGGCACCAGACAAGGATGACCCTTATCACCTTCCTTGTTCATACTCTCCATGGAACCCCATCTGCAGCTCTTCACCAACCTTGCATAATCAAGGGCATTCCTATTGGTAACTCTCATTACGCGTCACTCTCTTACACAGATGACCTCCTAATTTTATTAGAAAATCTTGAAAATTCTGGGCAACCTCTAGTTAAACTACTTGACATATTCACCTCTCTCTCTGGACTAGCTCTAAATCTCAACAAATCTGAAACACTACCATTAAACAACCTTTCTAAGCCATTTATGAACACCCCACTGGGCTTCCAATGGGCTCCCCAAGGTATCTTCTATCTTGGTATCCAGATCACCCTGAAACTAGACAAAATATGGGATGTTAATCTTTCTCTTTTATTAACTAACATTAAATCTACATAAGACAGATGGAAATTGCTTAATCTTTCTTTTAACGGGAAAATCTCTGCTATTAAAATGTCAATAGCTCTTAAAGTACTATGCTTATTTTTTTAATATTCCTTTAATAATTCCCTCTAGTTTTCTCATCAAATTAGACAAAATAATAGGCAAATTTATTTGGGAAGACAAAATCCCCAGATTTAACCACAGCAAACTTTGTTCCCATTGGGCAAAAGGCGGTTTCAGATTCCCTTGGTTTCAAGCCTACCTTTGGGCTTTTTGCACAACCCAAACTATCAAATGGTTTAGTAAACCTAACATCAAATCACCATTATGGGATACTATGGAAGCCTCCCTATGTCCAGGGAATGTTGCCACTTCCTTCATATAGTCCTCTACTTTCCAAATTAAAGTCTCACCCGACTATAGCATCATCTATATTTTATTGGAAAATAACTCATAAATATCGCAAGTCAAACCCTACCCCTCTTGCTTATGCTCCTATTTGGGGTAGCCAGGGTATCTCTCTTGACAACCACCCAATGTTCTATCGGTCTTGGAAAAACAAGAACATTCTTTTCCTAGAAGACATACTTGAGACCCACATTTTAAAATTAAAATCCTATTCTGATCTGTGTAGTCTATGGAAACTTCCTCATCAGGATTTTTTGGATATATCTGCAGCTTTGTGCGGCATGCAATGCTTACTTCCCATTTACTTCCAATCAATCCTTGTATGATAAGCACAACTCTAAATGGATTAAAACCATGTCTAATCTGAACAGTACTGTTTACAAAGACATCAGGGATACACTTCCAGACCAATCCATAAATGCAACAAACAAACGGAGTAGATTGTTGCATTATAATATAACCATCGCACAATGGCACAGGTGTTGGCTTTTTTGCCATACATCTTTTAATGATAAATGTAGTTCTCTTATACAGACTAAAATCCTTCATTTATGGGACAGAACCCCAGATGTACTGCATAAAATGGGTTTTATGAATAATAGCAATTGCTGGCATTGCAACTACCCTAAGGGTGATATACTACATATTATATGGAATTGTCCCCCCATACATAAACTTTGGCATCACGTTCATCTCCTTGCAATGAAAGTGATTGGTCAGCCCCTTGCATTGCATCCTAAGCATTGTATACTTGGTATTTTTAATTTTCATTCCCACAAAATCCCCCAGTCTCAGAACAGATGGTTAACCATACTTTTCCTTCAAGTTAAATGACTTATACTTATACATTGGAGTTCTAACATAATTCCCTCATTTTCTGACATCCTCAAAGAATTGTCTCAATATCCTTCTCTTGACCGTATGACACATATTTCTTCTCACGGGCTCGCTATATATAATCAATTTTGGCAGGACTATTTTAATTATTTGGAATCATCCAAATCTACTGTCACATAATGTATGGATCGATATATACTGCATTTTCTTTCTCCTTCTGGTACACTCCAGATGTTTCCTGTTGTGGCCTTGCTTCTAGTTATCTTTAATCTATATCTCCAGCTGTCTCTCCTTTATCATCTCTCATCTTCTCTCTGTTGAGTATCCTTTTTTGCTGTTATTTCACTTGTCCATAAATCCTCCTTTATATGTTTACAGCATTGTAATATATTTCATAACTTATCATTGCATAACCATGACTATTTATACAATTTATCTTACTGTACTCCTCCTACTATCACCTCTCACTTCTCACTATAAATGTTCAAATTCCTTTAAATACATGGTTGTATTGCCTAGCTTTGATTCTAAACCATATGTTCTTTATATTAGTATTGAATGGCATCACAGACAATTTGCTGTTCTTTCTTTTTTTCTCTCTCCATGATCATATGTATCAATATATTGGAGGATGTTTTGGCTGTTTACTTGTTATATAATTCAATAAGCAGATTAACTATAAACAGAACAATAAGTGTGCCACTTTGTAGCTCATGCACATACTGTATCAGCTAATTTGTCATGTTCTCTCAGTGCGGTCTTCACAGGCTGGAAAGGCTGGAGGAAGGAAAATCAGTTCAGAGTTTTACCTGCGTCATGAGAGGGGGTGGTGTCACACAGCAAATTGGGAAGCTATCCCAAAGTTACAAACAGTTCCAGAAGGCTGGCGCTCATTGCCCTCAGCTCATTGCTGTATAAATTCAAGCAACCTCAAGATTAAAGTAAACAATAATGCATTTATTCCATGTGTATTAAAATGAATCCTCCTGAGGAAGGTGAGTAGCGGAAACGCTGGGGCAGTGAGTAGTGGTGATATTAATTTCAATACACATGGAATAAATGTGTTATTGTTTACTTTTATCTTGAAGTAGCTTGAATATATACAGCAATTAGCTGTGGGTGAGGAATGCCATCGTTAATGAACTAGTGGTGGAAGGAAGCAAGGAGGCATCAACTACCCCCCCGAAGCAGAAGTAGTCAGTAGGGAGAACCCTAGCTGAGGGGGATGATGGAAGGAAGCAGGGAGTCATTAACTGCCCTCCCCCCAGAGGCTTAAGAAGTCAGTAGGGAGAACCCTAAGGGAGAGAAATCCTCAAAGGCACCTATTAATATGAAAAACAAAATGGTAGTAATGAAGGGAAATGGGAATGAGAATAGAGGGAGTAAGTAAAGAGGGGAAAAAGGGGGGTTGACAAGAAGGGTAACAGAAAAATCTAGAAGGACATGTGTGCAAATGCTCAAAGTCTGGGAAATAAAATTCTGGACCTAGAGGCCATTATGGCAGAGGCGGACCTAGATATTGTCACCATTACAGAGTCATGGTGCATGGAGAACAATGACTAGGATATAGCCATACTGGGCTATGCTCTGTTCAGGAAGGACAGGATGGAAAAGAAAGAAGGAGGAGTGGTGCTTTATGTGACGGAAAGCATAAAAGTAACATAGATACAGGGAATACAGGGAGGGGTGGAGGTACTGTGGGTCATCCTAGAGACAGGGAATGGAGCCTCTGTTCACACTGGCATGCTCTACAGACCTCCAGCATGGAGGGGGGGTGGATAAAATTCTGGTGGAAACCATCTAAAAGATGGCAAATAAGGGGGCAGTGCTGCTGGCAGGGGTCAGTCCTCAAGCAACTAGCAAGGCAGCCCACTCATGATGGAGCAATACCGGACCTTGTACTCACTAATGGGGACAGTGTTGCCGAATGCCAATGTTGCTTTCACTCCACAGGTCGGGCCCATGGTTTCTGCACTTATTTTATATCTTACTGCCATTACCTCTATAATGCTTGCCATTATCTTTTGTTGTTTCTACCCATTGTATTTTTGTAGCACTGCTGTACTGTTCCTCTATTTGTACTATTGTACCCATGTTGCTGTTGTTCAACTGCTCTCCTTTTGTTGTACTCTCCTGGGTCGTGCCTGAAAATAGTCATTTTATGGCTAGTGCACCTACCCGGTTAACAAAAACTAAATAAATAAAATAAATAAATGTCACAGTGAGAAGTCACCTGGGAACCAGTGATCACTGTACAGTGTGGTTCAACATAAGAACTTTGGCAGAATCAAGCCGCACAAGGGTGAGGGTTCTGGACTTCAGGAGGGCTGATCTTAAAATGGTGGGTGAATGCCTCATGGATGCCCTGACAGGGGAGGAGGACTTGGGTGGAGTGGAAGAGCAGTGGGTGAAGCTAGAAGGGAGTATAGTGAAGGCAGCAAACCTCTGCATCAGGCAAGTGAGCAAAAGCAAGAGGAAAAAAGAGACTGCTATGGTTCTCAAAAGAAATGGCTGGGAAGGTAAGGGATAAAAAGTTAGTATTCAGGAGGTATAAGAAGATGCAGAAGGAGGAGGATAGGTAGGCGTATCAGGAGAAACAGAGGGAGGCAGGAAAAACAGTAGGGAGAACAAAGGCACAAATAGAGGATAGAATAGCCCAGGCAGTAATGAAAGGTGACAAGACATTTTTCAGGTAGGTAAGTTAAAAAATGAAGACCAAGGGAGGGATTGTACAGCTAAGAAGGGAAGGGGGATTGGGTGGAGAGAGATCAGAAAAAGGTAGACATCCTGAACAAATACTTTAGTTCAGTGTTCACAGAGAAAGGGGAAGGCAAGAGGCCACACAAAGAAATAACAGGCGCATCCAAGGAAGGGAGGTGGACACTAGTCCATTTTCAAAGGAGAGAATCCTGAAGGAACTCACAAATCTGGAAGTGAACAAGGTAATGGGGCCCGACGGTGTACCTGCAAGAATATAAGGTACTGGCTGCATCTCTGACAGTCCTGTTCAACCACTCTCTGGAGAGGGAAGTGGTTCTGGAGGACAGGAGGAGGGCAGATGTAGTCCCACTTCAGCTCTTAACACCATTTACTAATCACTACAATACAATTTTAACTGGTGCTTCATCACTCATTCCTCATCTGGATGCAGAGAATAAAAACAAAAGTGTAATAAGGAAAATAGAAACAGAGAAACCTAGAATTTATTGGCACAAAAGGACTGCTTGTCCCACTCAATCTGCCTGATGTTCCCTGCCTTATCTGTCTCTGCTGACCCCTATCTGGTCTTTGGTGATCCTCCCCCTTTCTCTTGCGTGCCTCTTAATCCTCTCTTAAAAAAAATAAACCTCTGTCTCCTGCTCTTTCTCTCTTCCCTATCTAAAGACTTCAACTGCACAAGCTGCATTCTGTTCCAGACTCTGCTGCCTCTGATCTAGCCTCCCCATCCCTCTGCTCTTCCCCTACCATCCCCCACTCTAAAAATTCTCCTGCATGATCACGACTCATATCTGCACCTCTTCTTAACCATCACCACCATTCTTGCTGTACTACCTTCCTCCTGACTCTGTTTTACCCTTTCAAGCCCTCCCTGTTACCTACCCCATACTCCTGCTAGTCATCTCTCCAATGTTCTTCACATCTCCTGGCCTCCTTGGAGAGTCATCCATCCCTGTATGAGTCTATTACTCAAGAAATAATTCTTTCTAGTTACACTAAAAATACAGTAGTTTCCATTTCCTGAAAACTTGTACAGAAAAGAACCCTCTGCTGTTATCATAATCTTTGCTGAACCAAACAAGTATAATGCAGGAAACAAACTTCTGAAACACTGTATACAATATTCATACCAACTTCCCTGTAAACAAAATAAATATTTACCAATAAAACTGAAATCCATTGCCTGTAAAACATACATACAATTTCAAACTTCCCAAATACATATATTGGGGGAAGGTGTTATGAATCTACCTCCCCAATCCAGTAAAACTAGTAAACTCACTTATCTCTTATCCTATTGAGATTGCTGACACCTTTAGCAATTTCTTCACTTCCTGTGCCCTCTCCCTACTTCCTACTCCCTACTCCCCTCCCTTCTGCCCCTCCTTCCTGCCCTGTTCCTTCCCAAATGCCCTTCATCTCCCACCCTCAACCCCAGCATTGTTTTCCTTCTCCCCAGTCTCCACAGAGAAAACCCTCGCTGCTTTACTCTCTCTTAATTCCTCCGAGGGGCATGGATACTAATCTTCTCCATCTCTGTGTCAGGCATTATTGCCCCTTTTGCCTTCTTTTTCAATTTTTCTTTCCAACTTAGATCTTTGCCCAGTCCCGGAAGCAGGCTAAAGTACTCCCCCTGCTCAAAGGGGGTGGTCCCTCTTCCCCAGGCAATTACCATCCCATCTCATTCTTCCCTGGCCTGGTTAAGGTACAGGAAAAACTTATTTTCTCCCTTCTCTTTCTTCTTCCCATTCAGCCCGGCTTCTACAAACACCACTCCCAATCTCCTCCCTCCCTCCTCCAGTTCATTGACTTTCTGCTGAAAAGCAAGGACCAGAGCCTGTTTACCATGGACATTTTCATAGACCTAGCAAAGGCCTTTGATACTGTAACCCCACCCCTTCTCTTGGGTAAGTTAGGTGCTATGAGCCTATCCAAACTGATAGTTGGGTGGTTCCACTCCTACCTTTCAGGTTGCTCCAGTCAGTCCAAGTTGGTGTTGCCCTATCCATCTCCTGCCTGTCAAGTCTGGTGTCCCCCAGGGCTCCATCAGTGGCACAATCCTTTTCTCCATCTCCTGAAATTACTTCTCCTCTACTTGTGTCTCTTCCCACACATATGTATGCAGATGGCACAATGCTATTTCCATCAGGTGTTTCAGTCTTTGAGCTTGAATCATCCCTCCAATGTGACTTTGACCATATCCAACATTGGTTCAGTTTAAACCGGCTCTCACTAAATGTCAGAAAAAACTGTCTCTTTCATATTTGGCACTAAACAAAGACATGCAAGGCTTCAACATACACCTGTCTTCAAAACTCTGGATGGCAAACCTGCTTGAACAGGTACCCCACTTTAAAAATGTAGGGGTCCAGCTGAATCAGAATCTCAGCTTTTACATCCACACTGATGTCATGCAAAAGAAACTTTGCCCTAAGATTGGTGTGCTGTACCAAAACAAATCAGTCCTTTTTCTTCTTCTGGTTCACCATGAAATCATCCTTCACATGCTCTTGCAGGTGTATATGATTAAACAGATATAGTCTACAGTGCTGCCCCAAAGTCTACACTTTCCAGGCTGGACCCCCCCTTTTTCATTCCTTCTGCTGTTTTGCCCTTAGTGCTCCATCTTGGTACCGGGTCAATATAGCTCTGCCGAAACAGTGCAGCAATAAATGCACGATGTAAAGCATGGAATGAATTAGCACAACAGGGGTATAATAGTGGTAGGGAACTACAGCTACCTCTGTCACTGACTATGGACTGAAGGAAAGGCTGAAGAAGCTTCAGGTGTGGTGCCTGGTTGAACCATTCCTGTGGTGGAGTGGCTAAGGCATAGGCATCTGAAGTAGTGTGGACACGGAGATCAAGGTTTGATTCCCTGTCTCCAGAGAGATTCTTTTTTGTTTTGTATGCTGCTAAACATTAAGTTTCCCCCCTCTTGAGTTTCCCCTTTTCCCCCTAGGTCTACACCTTCTTGGAGTTAGTTATTTTAATTTCATTGGCACGTGGAGGGGGGGGTGCAGGGACCAGAAACCCCCTCAAAAATGAAAAAATCTCGACATGTGCCATTTTAGTCTATGGTGTGCGCTGCTTTAGTTTTGGTCAGTGTTTTCACCAACTCTGTGGCACATGGCGGCATTGTTCCATGCATTGTTTTTGTTGCAACATTATGACCCTATGCCCTCCATCTCCTACCCATCACTGCTCTCTGTATGCTAATCTCTAGTTTCTATCCCTTGAGGCCCAGCACGTCTCACACTGCTGCTTCTTCATGTCCAAATACTTACTTAGAAACATAGAAATATAGACTTTGACAGCAGATAAGGACCACTTGGCCCACCTAGTCTGCCCATTTTGTTACCGATTGGATAAGCTACAGATAGCCAGCAGCCTACTTCCTCCTACCCTCCACTATAATTGCTTTATATCGTTCCTATGCATTCTTGAATTCCCCCACTGTTTTTGACCCCCACAACCTTCTCAGGAAGAATGTTCCATGTATCCACCACCCTCTCTACTGGCTTGCCAATGTGCCCACATTACTCTCCTATCTCTTAAACTCTGACATTCCCTCCTCCTGCTCCCTATGTTCACCTGCTCCTCATTCCTTTCATATCCTTCACAGTAAATCAGTAGCAGGCCAGTCTGCATTCTCTATCTGCCTTCTAACACTACAGAACAGCATCCATCTTCTCACCTGTCTCTTTACCTCCCTGAATGCTATCAAACTTCTCTTACTGACATGCTTCTCACAGAAATGCGCCTGCAGTTCATCTTCTTCCTCTTTCTTCTGCATTCTATCAACCCTTTTCCTCTCCAACCTTCTCCACTATTTTATATACAGTATATTATCCATTTTTGCCTGTTACTCAATAGTATAGCATACCATGCAATGCACACTGTATTTTGAATCAGTCAATCTAGATTTAAGACAAAGCTAAGGAGCTATATGTTAATGAACTCTGAATGTAAGTGCTATAATTGGTTCTTAAATTAGTGTATTTATGTGTCTATTGTATTTTGTATAATGTATGTATTTGTTACACTGGACATCTCTGATAATGGGTTACTAACTCACAGATTTTTCAGTATAAAATATGAATGAAATGAAATCTATCATACTAAGGTTCATACTAAGGTTAGGTGCAAGAGCAAGAAGGCAGAAGCCCATGAAGCTCTTATACTAATCCAGTACATAATAGGAGAGGTCATACCCATTACATATAAGACTATCCAGTCTATTTTTAAAAATGCTTTTAGTTTCACTGATAACAACTTTTAGTGGTAGCCTGTTCCAAGGGCCAACAACTCTGACAGTAAAAAAATATTTATGGCTAGACTTAACAAAAGGTTTTCTTACCAATTGTAAGGTATGGCCCCTGATATTATGACCACAGTTTTTAAATTCTAGACCCAGTTCACACAATAAATAAGGGTCTTGAATAATATCATACAATAACATAAGATCACCATGAAGTCGATGTGTAGATAAGGGCATAAGTTTTAAAATGTCTAATCTGTTCTCATAAGGAACTGCTAATAGCCCAGAAAACTTGTTTTGTATATTTTCTTTGAACTCTTTCCAGTAACAGACATTCAGATTTTTTGTAAGGATTCGAAAGCTGTGAGGCATATTCTAAATGTGATCTAACGTATGCATGAAACAAGGGCAACAATACTTCCTGTTTTCTAGATCTAATATTACGTAATATAGACCATATCACTTTATTAGATTTGTTAATAATATTGTGTACATGATTATTGTAATTAAAGTTATCTGAAATATTGACACCCGAATCCCTTTCATCAGATGTGGTCTCAAGTAGTATGCCATCCAAATAATAGGGACTTTATAAATTACTAGAACCCAAATGCATTACTTTGCATTTGGAGATATTCAAATTCATACCCCATTTCTTAACCCATGTTGTGATATGGTCTAGGTCCTTTTGAATGGCAACAACCTGATGATCAGAGGCACAAGAGCCACCTATTTTTGTGTCATTGGTATATTTAATAGTAAATGAGGAACAGCCAAAAGTAAGGTCAGCAATAAATGCCTGGAACAGACAAGGGCCCAAGACTGAACCCTGTGGCACCCCACTAGTCACACTACCCCTAGCTGAAATGTTCCCATTAATGGTCACTTGCTGAGAGCGATTATAAAGCCAGCTAATTATCCAATTGACTAGAAACTTGTTTATATTGAGCTTGTGAAGTTTAGTAATTAAGGCCCAATGTAGCATGATGTCAAAAGCCTTACTGAAATCAATATAAATAATATCACATGGAACATTTCTAATAATAAGCTGATATGTTCATAGAAACATATTACATTTGTCAGACAACTTCTACCTTTTTTGAAGCCATGTTGTTCTGCATTGTGACAATCCAGGACTGGGGAAATTAAATCTTTAATTAAACTCTCTAATAATTTTCAAATAGAAGTTAGACTTATAGGCCTATAATTATCCCACTTATTTTTTTTGGCCCTTTTTGTAAATAGGGATGACATGGTTTTCTTTCCAGTCATGGGGAACAAAATTGGTGGCCAAAAAATATTCAAACATCAATTTTAAAGGAACTGTAATGACATCAACTAATAAAAATAATAAATGACCTGCTATATTATCTGGACTGGGACTATATTTTCCTTTCAATTTCAATATTTTATTTCTAATGGTGTCCAAAGAAAATTTAACTGGTGAAACATTGGCGGTGTCTAATAAGCTATAATCATAAGTTTGATTAGTGGATCCAGAAAATTTTTTACAGAACTTTGCATTAAACAAATCGGCCATTTTTTTAGGCTCATATATTAAAATGTCATAGTCCAATAATGGACCTACTTGACATGTAGGTTTCCCTAGAGAATTGATATATGAATACAATTGCTTGCTATTAGATTTGTGGGCACTGAATACTACGTTTTGTTCCCAGTTAGATTTAGCCTTCCTAATCAATCTTTTGCATGTTCTTTGTATAAGTTTATAGGAAATCCAGTCAGAGGACATTTAGTCTTTTGAAATTTAATATATTTTTTTCTGCTTTTGTCTAATGCATTTCTTGATAGATTGATTCATCCATTTAGGAGCTTTAATATTAGTCTAATTTTTAAGTTTGGATGGAGTATATAGTTCTTTAAGTTGAAATATAATATTCTTAAAATATTCCCAGTAATCTTCCAGGGTAAAGTCTGACAATATGAGTTCCCAATTGATGTTTCCCATAATATGTTTCATGGTATCTAAGTCAGTTTTGTCATACAGATAGATTTTAGTACAGTTGGGATTATATACAAAAGTTTGTACAATATTAAATGTGATAATATTATGATCACTATTCCCTATAGGATCACTAATTAACATATTTCTAATTCAAGGTCATCATCACAAAGGACCAAATCTAAGATAATTTTTCCTCTGGCTGGGCAAAATACATTTTGCTGCGGTCCCAACTGAGTACAAGTATATAATAACTTCTTCCCACTGCAGGTATTTGCATGTAAATTATGCCAGTCAATCAAGCCAATGTTAAAGTCCCCAGTGATGACAATTTTACCAAATGCTTTTGCCTGTTCAACTTCGGATAAAAGTGAATCTAATATATCAATTGATGAATTCGGAGGTTAGTAACAATAACCCAATATGAGGGCCTCAGAAGTAGATAAGTTTATCTTAATCCAGATAGAATCTGTTTGTATGTTATGAATTTTAATATACTTTGTTATATCTATAGAGTTAATTTGATTCCTAATAAATAACGCCACTCTTCCACCTTTCCTGATAGGTCTGTTGAAAGTATAGGTTGTGAAACCAAGTATGTTAGTTTCCTCCTGATGTTTTTGCATCCCCCCAGTTTCACTGATGGAAATAATTTCGACATCGTCATTATTAATTCTACATTTTAATTTGTGCAATTTTTGAGTTAAACATCTAGCATTAAAGTATAGAAAATGTAATTTATGGCATTTTACAGAGCTACTGACTGGAGTTTTTAGAGATGGCGGCCTGTCCACCATCTAACCCCCAATTTTTAGTTTAAAAGATGGTGAATGGATGTCAAAAATTGTTTACCCAAAGTGGCAATACCCCGTCTGCTTAAGTGTAACCCATCATAGCTGAATAATTCTGGATGGAGATCAAATTACTCCCAATGTGTTAAGCATGTCAAATTTTGGTTTAAACATCATTTTCTTAACCATTCATTCACAGCTTTGATTTTATGATTTAGAAAAGATGAGAAATGAGGGATAGGTAAAATTTCTGATATACAAATTGTGCAGCCCATATCAACAAGTTTATTTGTTAAAGCTACAAAATCCTCTTTAATTGATTGGACAGAGTCTTTATAAATGTTATTGGTGCCAACATGTATCAGTGCAAAGTGATTGCTGCCATGGTCCTTCATAATCTCGGGTAACATAAGTGTGAGGTCAGATATTTGCATCCACTAAAACTAGAGCAGGTTCTGTTAGCTTTGTCCGGATTGCAGATAGTCCTATCCAGATGTTTAGTCAACGAATCACCCAATACATAAATGTGTTGGTGCAAGGGAATGTTAGGCACAGAGTGTGAGTCATTAATAGGTGGTAATGTAGGTTCAGAGGACAAATCAATGAGTAGGATGTCATTGGTATGCCGTTTATTAACTAGTGGTAAATTAGAAATTCCACAGTCAATTGACACATTAAGATTATCTGGAGACATATTATTGACCTTTGTAACAGGAGAAGATAAGGGGTCAAATCTGTTAAATTGCTCAATGCAAAAATGTTGGGCCTTTCTACCTTTTTTAGTAACTCTTGAATTTTGTGTAACAAACCAGCTGTCTTCAGTGTCCTGATTGTGACCAATTAAACCTTCATCTTCCCTAGCTCTTTTTCTAATACCTTCATTATATCGCTGGGGATTATTAATAACTGCTGACATGGGAATTACAGAAGGATGGGAGGTGCTTGGTGTAACATCTGTGATGTCAACATTGCTGGTACTGATTTCTGGATTCAATGATAAAATATTTGTATTGAAACGGTTTTGCACATCAGTTTGACTATTTTCAAGTGTAATTAATCTTACATTGAATTGCTCAATCATTTGATATTAATCCACAATTTCAAGACATTTGCTACAGGTATAAGGTTGATTTATTTGCTCATCCACCACTAAAGTATACATATTACAAGCTGAGCATTTAATGCCTGTGGATCCGGTAGTGGTCGTGATTATAAAATCACTACAATCTTCCATGACTTTACTCTAATTTCTAAATCTGAAGTAAAGAGTTAAAACAACAGTGTATCACACTTTTTGATAAACATTAATAACCAGACCATAAATTGTGAGGAATAACTCCCTTAAAATTAAAATCTAACTAATCGGACTATTGTACCATCCAGCAGACTGAAATGACCAATCCCTTAAAAACAGCTAAGGTTAGTTAAATAAAAGAGTAAATTCTCCTACTAACAATCAAAGTCCTGAAACATATAAACTACAGATCAGTTAAGTACCCCAAGTTACAAAAAGGCACAGGAAGTGAAGTACAAGTTCGTTGGCACTACTATTAAACACCACAAGTTAAACTAGATAGATCAAAATAAAGCTTAGAGATCAGAGGACTCACAATTTCTGCAGCCCTTCCACACTTCCACATCAAACACGCAAAACACACCACGATGCGGCGTGTCTTCTTGTGATATCTTCCGCGCAAAGGCCACTAAACCCTGCCAGGCTTCGCCCTGCTCACTGCAGGGCTGACTTAAATAGCTGGTGTAACCTGCAAGTATGAGCTCACAGGTCCAATTAATCCCCTAGACAACCTGTCCTGCATCTGCCCACAACACACACACACACACACACACACACACACACACACACACGTATGTTTTAAAATTAAAAGGTGCAGAGCACCATAAAACGAACAGACAGACAAGAGCTGGAATGAGGTTCTTGGACTGATCGTCCCTCTGCCTGTCAAAAAGACAGGGCTCCTTTGTGAATATCAAAATAGCAAGCAATAAATGGTATATATGGCGCTTTACTGCAGAGCAAGGTCTCAAGTACCCTTTCTGCTATCAATCAATCGATATATGCATACTGTTTTTAGTTATTTTTTAACTCTGAATTCAAAACTAATTTGAAACACAAACTGTTTACTCACTTGTAATATTTATTTTTGTAATTTTCTCACAAACAGAAGAACTTAAACATTGATAGCAAAACAATAGGAAGACTAGAGGAATGGGGTGGCCACCTGAACTCTGCAACCTAGTCAAGGGATTATTCCACCTTGATTGACTCAGACCTACTATTTCAATTAGTTTACAATTAAACATGGAATGGAGTACTAGGATTACATAATCTACAATGTATAAATCTTTTTAAATCATCTTTAAAAAAAGTTTTTACACACAACAACCCAATGCAATTGTATTTAAATGTAACATCTGCCCCAGGCTGTTCGAAGCCTGCACGATGGTATATCTGCGCACACTTTATTTTGTTTTATGTTTGAGAAATTGTGTGTATATATTAGTTAATAATTATTGTGTACTGTATTTATGGCCTTGATGTGTAACATGTGTTTATTTGTTGTATTGTTTGATGTAATGTATTTTTCCTGGGTCAAACCTGTAAAAGGGTCATGTGGCCCAGTGCTTTTTTTTCCAGTTGACAAATTAAAAAAAATAAGTGTTATAGTCCTGCAAATAGGTTGGCATTTTTCTAGCATGTTGAGATCTATGTAGCTTTGTGTTTGCAGCTGTATGAGGTGATAGCTCAGGAACATGGGTTTCTGGTGGCACTTCTTATGAGCTGGTAGGTTTTGAGGCAGCTTGCTCTGTTGTAGAATCAGGCTGTGTCACATTCTTGTTGTTGTTACTGTGGGCATGACTGATAGAAGAAATGTTTCCACAGGTTTAGGAATGTTAACTACTGAAGAATCTTTAAGTTCAAAGTTCTCTGTTGGATTATGTTCACATAGAAACACAAAAATTGATGGCAGGTAAGGACCACTAGGCCCACCCAGTCTGCCCATTTTCCCTACCTGTTGCAAAAACCATGGACCCTGCTTGATCTCTGTTTTTGTTCTCTTTCCTTTTGCTAGGGTTCCCTTATGTCTATCCCATGCATTCATATAACTGTCAACCTGCAAAATCTCCCAGTTGGGATGTGTCTTTCTAGGAAAAATCTTACCTGGACTCTTTAAATAAAAGCAAGCTTCATATGACATCTTGAATCCACTTGCTGTTCCCACTGTCGTAATCACAGACAAGTACTGGATTTCACTTCTAAGTACCTGATTTTCTTTGCAGGAGGAGAGGACTGCGTTTGCATGATGTTACCCAAATGAGGTATGGTAGCTTGCAATCTAATGTGCAGACATTTTCCCATCAGTAGTTCAGTAGGAAAACATTTCAACTCAGTGTATGAACCAAGTTTATGAATTCTTCATCAACACAAAGCTTGTAAAGTTGCTGAAGTTGATGAATCGATAGAAAAATACATTTGCATAACTAATTTGCATATTAGAATGTATTGTTTCTCACTGTGAGAATTATAAAACATTACAAAATCAGAGCTTTTACAGGTTCAGAGTGGCAAATACACATTCCACAAGACAATTAACTATTTGAGAACCAAATACGAGTAATATTTATACCCAACCTATTTTAAAAGAATTTCGGAATATGCTGACAGAAATAGTAAATAAGTAAGTAAACATTTATTTCTTTAGTGCCCAATCCTGGAAACTATGGGCACGGTACACAAAGGTAGAGGTGCAATAAACAAAACAACAATAAAACAATTGTTAAACAGATCCCAACAGATCACAACAAAACTCTAAAAAATAAGATCTAAATAAATAGCAGGAAATAGAAATCGGCCTTTCTTTTTTCTTAATTAGTAGTTTAACCCTTCTTTTCTGTCTGACCAGTCCCATTTAGAACCAGTCCCTGCAGACTCATCATCTGACTTCTCTAGGACTTACTGACTATCCAAGCAGCCTCTGCTATAGGATGCGAGAGCTCAGTCGCCAGTGTGGGCCTGTGAGGGACCAGGCTTTCATTGTGTTGGTTGTGGAGGGTTTCAACCATTTTCTCCCCAGGCCTGTGGCACATGCAATGGCATGTTGAGGGAGCCCTGCCTCTGCAGAGCCCCCCTGGTATCAAGATGGTGGAACACATTTCCTGGCATCCTGCTGTGCTGCCACCCAGAACCTCCAGGTGGCAGCTGCCTAGTGGGATGCATGGACTCCCCCCCCCCGAGGGAGGAGAGCTGTCCTTGGGATGGTCAGTCCTCACTCCCAATGCCAGTCCCCAAATGACCTGAATCTGTTTCTGCAGCCAGGTTGCCAGTGTGACAACAGGTGAGGTGCCCAGTGCCTCAGCTCTTCATGTCACTGGGCCAGCTGCAACTGTGCCTTTCTATTTATAAAAGGAAGGTGAGCAGTGGTTCCTTTAAATAGAAGAACAACAGAAAGAACTAAGAATAAGGTCAGTTACTAATACTGAAATACATGGTAAGAAAACCATTCATTAGAATAATTTCAGTTTGTTAAAATAATTCAAGTGTTATGATCAATTGCTTCAGTTGTGGGGTAAAACAATGAAGGGTTGAATGGGTCTTCCTCTTAGGGCAAATATCTTCTGAGAATAGGTCTAAAACAGTTGCTTAATACATTAACCAATATTATAAAAGCGAGTCACCAAAAGTATCGATGGACTGTACCCATGAAAGTTCTATGGAGGAGTTTCATGAATGTTAATGGACCTTTGTGTACCATTATGTACATGAAAGTTCATGAACACAGGAGAGCCATTCACTGCTGGTGCACAATTTATGAACATTAATAACAAAATTGCTGCACTCTTGATGAATATTTATGGCCTGAATTCATGAACTGTTCAGAAATTAATTAAAACTTTTGGAATGGTTCCTGATAATTTCAGCTAGATACTGCCTTTAGCAGAATTATCCCAGTTGTGGCACTCTGTGGGCACTGAGGTACCTATCCACATCTCCCAAATCAAGGAAAAGGGTGGTATGTGATGCACAGATTGCAGACGATTGCCTTAGTGCTTTTGTTGTTGTTATTATTATTATTATTATAAGGGCAATGTTTTTGTCTTTATGATCTTTGTTTGCACTGATGAGGGGTGGCTGGGAGCTGTGATATCCTTCCCAGCACCTGGTCATGATCAGTATCTGACCACCATTCTATTTGTTTTTTAGTATAGCTTGATTGGTGGATTCTGGCCCCATATTCTGGTGGTGGTTCAGCAGTTGTCAATCATCACCTGTGTGAATCATATCCCCTTCAGTGCCTGCACCATATTAATGTAGAGTGGCACCACCTCTCCAACTGTAACATGCACCCAGAAGTGGGATGTCTAACACAACCTCTTTGTGCAGCCCCCTAGGTGCAGCACCAAGAAAGTGATTTTGTGTACCATTTTTTGCCAAAATGCGGACTTTGGTTGGGTGCTAAAGAACGGGCTTATGAGAATGCTGGATGAGTAAGCAGGTGGGTGTGAAAATGACAGCCCAATTGATTGTAGTATGGTGGGAGTTCCTGTCATGGCCTATGTGGCAGACTGAGTCTGCGAGCATGTAACTAGCTTGATAGGCAGAACCAGGGGCAGAATGGCAACCAGCAGTGAGGGAACAGTGAATGAAGACCAGAGTCAAGAGTTGGAGTGAGGATGGGAACCCTGACAGAAGCAAGGGACTTGGAGTGCAGAGTTGTCAGGTGCTACAACCAGCCCACAAACACACAGATTTGTTTTCTTTATCAGCTGGTAAGGGGGTAAACCAGGGGGAACTGTTGCAATGAGCACAGGTGTGTTCAGTTCTTTGGTGGTTGGTACCCAAGCATGGTGGTGGCGAGCTGTCTCCAGCCCCGTTTTCAGGGAGAATAAGTAGAAATAAGTGTTCAGCTCCAGGGTTCAGCTTTTTTTTTGGGGGAGCTTTTTTTGTATCATATTAACTAGAAATATAAACTTTCACCCTTTTACTGTCTGATAAAAAAAATCGAAGTTCTTCCTATTTCTACTAATATCTTTTTTATGGGTAGACTTGTTTAGTAGAAATGTGTATAATGTAAAATAATGAGGGAGGGTAGGATGTATGTAGTTGACAGCATTTTTGTTGTTAAATCTCACAAATGGCTCCATTCATTATCTCTTGGGGTTATCCCACATATAACACCAGTCATGAATGAAGTCCCATTTGTTTGGGAGACAACCACAGGGTGGGATATAATAGAGACCTTTAAATATCTCACAGGGGTAAATAAGGTACAGGAGGGAAGTATTTTTCAGAAAAATTAAAGGTACTCAGGAACAATGGGACATGATATAAAGCTGGAGGGGGTAAATTAAGGCAAGATGTAAAGAGGTACTTCTTCACAAAAAGAGTGGTGGATTCCTGGAACAGCCTTCTAGCAGAGCTTGTGGAGCAAATAGTGGTGGTGTTCAAGACTGCAAAGGATAGGCACAAGGGAATCTTAGGTGAAAGGAAGAGGGGAAGGGTTAACAGACCAGAGATCAAGTAGGATCTGTGGTAATACTGTAGGCAGGGAAAAATGGGCAGACTAGGTGGGTCAAACAGTCCTTATCTGCCAGCAAATTCTACATTTCTGTGTTCCTATGCCCATTTGTAAGCATTGTGGCATGAGCAATAATGTATTCTGCCCTTTTTCATACCATGCAAATTTTTGCTCTTAAGTTGCTAAACAAAAAAACAATAAATCAACATTTCTCCCATTCCCACTGCTCTTTTGATATACCATGTAAAATTATAAAGATGTGTTTTTATTGGGCAATTTATTGTATTGCTTTTATATGGAGTAACATGAGGGCTGACAAATGGAGCCATGTGAGAGATTTGACAGCTAGAATGTGTCAGTTACACCTAGACACTCCTCTGCCCTCCATAAATATACACTTATCTCCTAAATAAGCCATTCTATTTCAGGAGCCTACCTGTCAAAATGGAAGAAAAGTTGATTTATTATATTACTTGTATGAGACAGTAAAAGGGTGAACATTTATATGGAACAAAAAAGCAGAACACTTTACTCATGCCCCTATGCTTGAAGCTGAACACATTTACAACTGCTGCTTTGTTAATGGATAGTCTACCCCCCTCATGACCAGACTTGGGGTCTCTTTCTATCTCTAGATGCCTGATTTTTGTTTTTTTATCTTGTTTTACAAAAAAATTGTCCAAGCCCCTGTCTGAGCCTGGGGTCCTAGGAAAATGGCCTGAAATTTGCATATGCCTCGGGCTGGTCCTGCAAAAATGATTTTCAGGACTTTGGACAAATGCAAATTTAGGGCCACTTTCCTAGGATCCTAGACTCAGCCATTGGGCTAGGCTTTTCCTTTGCCCTTCTGTAAGTCACAGATCTCATGCCTGCAGGAATGGTCAGACCTGACCCCCATATGCTCTCAGCCTGGCTCCTTATATGCTGCCCTGTCTCTTGAAAACCTATAATATTGTTCCTCACGTTATGCTGGGGGGTGTATTGTAATTGTCTCAGTGAATTTGTATATAATGGGGTGAAGTTTTTTGGCAAGAAAGAACAAGGAAAGTGGATATTTCTAACAACTGCAGATGAGCTTGGGTACCACTTTTCATAGAGTGCCACCACCAGAATTATCCTTACTCTCTCCTGCGCTGTCTACTTGTTTTCCTTTAGGCAGTTTTGGTTTCCATTTCTTTAACTTTCTTTGTTGTGTTCCCTCTGAGTATGTGTGTATTTCTTGTGCTATTTCTTTCTTTCTGCACATTTGCCTCCTAGCATTGGTGATGTTTTAGATTTTTATAGTAGCGTGCATCAGTTGGGTGGTTTTGTTAACCATGGTAGAAACATTCTGGCTCCTTGGAACTTGTCTTGTGAACTGTGATACTGCATTCTTTAAAGGAAAACTACACCCAAAACTTGAAAAAGTATATGCTGTGCAGAGTGTTTTAATTTGCATGTGAAGTTCTAGTGTTTCCTTCCCTCTGACTGGTATTAGGAGTTTTTCCTAAATTAGCCTGATAGCTTTAGGGTAGTTTTATGACCCCTGGAGATCTCCATATCAAATAGTTTTATTGCATTTCTTTGTCCTACAATGCATCTTGTTACATGTGATGGTGATGTAGCAGAACCCATAAATCCAGCAGAAAGCATTGCATTGCAATCAGTTCACAACAATTGAGATGGCTATATTTTAAAATCTGTAGAATTCAGCTTGGTGACCACTCTCATCCTAAAGGTTTTACTGTCCTGAAAAACTTTGCTGTTGGTAATTTGAGTGCAGCTTGTAAAGCTTCCAAGATATTTAGTTTGTTTGGCATGTGTGTGCTGAATGTTGGGTCTCTCTTACATCACAGTCACATGCACTGTGGGAACAAGAAATACAATTACGCTATCAGGTATGAAGATCCCCAGGGGTCGTAAAACTAGTATAAAGCTAACAGGCTAATTTGGGAAAAACTCCTAATACCAGTCAGAGAGAAGAAAACACTAGAACTTCATATACAAATTAAAACACTCTGCACAACATATATTTTTTCAAGTTTTGGGTATAGTTTTCCTTTAAACTCACTGGCTTGTTTTTCTGCAGTCTCATGGCTAACTGCTATTTCTACAACTTTTTAAATATAAAATCTGCTACTGCAAGCAGTTTTTAATGTGTCACGTGTGAATTTAAGCCACAAACAAATCTATTACATAAAACTATATCAAAAAATTATCCATATTGACAGTGCTCTGCCGACCTCCTCAGCTCTGCTAAAAATGGCACCACAAATTGCTTTTCTTTTTGTGTACTTGTATAAAATGTCAATCTTTCTGCATTTTTTTGTGATTTTGTTGTAAAGCTCTTTTACTTATGTACAAATGTCCTCATATTGTTTGGATATTGTGGCATCTGGGGACACTACGTTTTTAAAGAAACTACAAGTTTTTCCACCACACATAGATAAGAGTAATTCTTTTCTTGCCTGCTTCTTCACTGTCATTTGGCTCAGAAAAAAAAAAATATTGATTGATTGACTGATTGAATTTTGTTGACCGGGTAGGACCACTGAGACTAGATGTCCATTTTTCAGGGGCACTCCAGAATTAATTACAATAATACGAACATATGAAATTGCCAGCAGATAGAGGCCTATCGGTCTATCTTGTCTGCTTGACTGTGTAGCACTTCAGTTTTTCAGACTGCAGCTTCCCCCTCCATTGATTTTGCCCATGTATCCTTCACTCCCGGCCCCCCCATGGTTTGGACCCTCCCTCTGAACCTGTCCCACCCTCTTTTGAAGCTGGCCACTGTCCACAGTGATATCACCTCTTCTGGCAGCACATTTCACCCTCCCACCACACTTCTGGTGAAATAGTACCTCCTCATTTCCCCTCCTTAATCTGCCTCCTTCCAATTTCGGACTGTGCCCCCTGGTTTCCCTTCCACTTTTAGAGGTAATTCCCCTTGCAATGCACCCCAGCATTCTGTTGGCTTTTGCTGCTGCCTTCCTGCACTGGGCTGAGTGGTTCATTTCCCCTGTCCCTAGTACACCCAGATCCTTCTCCTCCTTTGACTGGGATAACTGCACTCCCCCCAACCAGTAACTATTTCTGGGGTTCCTGGCTCACAAGTGCATGACTTTGCACTTCTTTGCAGTGAACCCAAGTTGCCATGTGTTAGACTATTCCTACAGTTTTGCCAAATCCTCCTGGAGTACTGTACCTTTTCACCTCCATCAACCACTGAACAGATCTTGGTGTCATCAGCAAACAGACTGATCTTACTCTTTACCCCTTCTGCAATGTCACCAATGAAAACGTTAAACAGCACTGGTCCCAGCACCGAGCCCTGTGGGACCCCACTTGTAACTGCCCTGGGCTCAGATACCTCACCCCCACTATTACCTTCTGCTGTCTATCCTGCAGTCAGCTCCTGACCCATCTAACCAGTTTCCTCCCTGCTCCCAGGTTGCTCAGTTTGCTGGTCAGCCTACCATGTGGCATTGAATCAAAGGCCTTGCTGCAGTCCAGGCGTAGGATGTCCACCAAATGACCCTTGTCCAGTGCCCGTATCACCCAATCAAAAAAGTCCACCAGGTTCATCTGGCAGGATCTGCCAGAGACAAACCCATGCTGTCTGCCATCTTGGAGATCATTATCCTCCAAAACTTTTACCAGCCTTTCCTTGAGGATAGTCTCCATTAGCTTTCCCACAATTGAGGTTAGGCTGATTGGTTTATTGTTCCCTGGTTTGTCTTTGGGCCCACTTTTATGGAGGGGAACCAGATGCGCCACCCTCCAATCCCTGGGTACACATCCCATTTTCAGAGAGGTGTTGAACAGGTCCACCAATGGCCTGCCAGGACTACTGCCAACTCTCTCAGTACTCTGGGATGAATTCCATCCAGCCCAGGTACCTTATCAACCCTCAGGGACTTAATGCCCACCAACACCCTTCCCTCTGTGATTTCCCCATTCATGATCCCCCCCCCACACTTCCCCTTTGGTATGGACCCGTCCCTCTCCTTGGTGAATACCGAACAGAAGTACTTGTTGAGTACTTCTGCCTGTTCTGCCCCCTTTTCTGCCCACCCACAGCCATTCTTGATCCTAATAATCTGATCCTTACTCTTTCTCTTCTCTATTATACAGTATACCTGAAGAAAACTTTTTTAGCTTCTTTGATCCCCTGGGCCAGCCTCAGTTCTCTCAATGCCTTGGCTGCCCTTACTGTTGTACTAACTTCCCTTGATTTCCTCATGTATTCCTCCCTGTCCTCTTCCCTGTTGGATCTTTTGTAGGTTCTAAATGCAGCTTTCTTTTCCCTCACTCTCTCCCCTACCTCCTTATTCATCCAGCTCTGCTTCTTGGTCCTGGATTTCTTGCTGTGGCTCTTGACACACATGCTAGTGTCCTCAGTCAGGCCCCTCTTGATGATTGCTCATTTCTGTTCATGTCCATGTTTAGGCAGATGCTAGCTACATTATGTGCTCTTCCAGTATACTACCCATCCTGCCAAAGTCTGCCCTTTTGAAATCCAGGACCTTAGTCCTTGTAGTGGCTACCTCCTTATCTAGATTGATTGAGAACCACACTGTGCAGTGGTCGCTTCCCGCCAAGGGTTTCTCTACTCCAACATCCCCTGACTTGCTCCCCTTCCTCCAGCACCAGGTCCAGGATATTCCCCTCCCTAGTTGGCCCTGGAAGGATTCCAGGAGGATCTGCTCCCTGGCACATGAGGTAGCCAGGATGCTTCAATCCATCCCTGGTAGATTAAAGTAACCTACCTCACAGTGCTCCCTTTGCTGCTGAGCCTCTTTAGCTGCTCCCCCAGCATCCTGTCAATCTCCTCATTCTGTATCAGAGGCCTATAAACTACCCCCAGTCTAACCTTGCTACCCTTCGGTGGTATAGTTATACCCATATGGCCTCGGCCCTGCCTTCCTCCCCCTCCTCCCTATTATACCTTATCCCTTCCTTAACGTAGATGGCCACCCCATTCCCTTTCCCCTTTCCCCTATCCCTCTGGTATAGCTTGAAACCTGGGATAGCTAGGTCCCAGTCATGGTATTGGGTTGCCTATGTCTCAGTGATAGCGGCTATGTCCACCTCCCCTTCAACCATCAATGCCTGTAACTCTGCCAGCTTGTCCTCAGGCTCCTAGCATTCAATGATGCCACACCCCATTTTGATCTACTGCGCTCTGTGCCTTTACCCTCCCCTCCATTTCCCCTTCTATTTGAATTTGGCAACAGCCTTGCTGTGGGGGGAGGTCCAGAGAACCCCCTTTTCTTGGTGAATTCCCACCCTTTTGGCCCCCCCTTACCTAGTTTAAATTATAATTTTCTTTGATAAACTCCACCAACTTATGCTTTAGTACCTGTGAGCCCTGCTTACTAAGGTGCAGCCTATCCTCTGCATACAGGTCTGTGTTCTCCCACTTGTTGCCACACACCCACACCAATCCATACCCCATAAACCCACTCCATTCCTTCAGCCATCTATTGAATTCAGTGATTCTCTGCTTTCTAGCTGTACTTGCTCTTGGCACTGGTAGGATTTCTGAGAAAGATACCGACCTTCCCACTATATTGCATACTTTTCCCAGTTCCTTGAAACTGTCCTACACCTCATCTGTCCTTCTCCCCTCCAGGTCATTTGTGCCAAGGTGTACCACAATGTGTGGTTTTTCCCCTACCTTCCTCACACATCTGCTAATATGCTGTCCCACTCTACCTGCTGTCATGCCTGTCATGCACTCCACCCAAATGCTGCTTTTCCTGATGCCCTTCCCCCATCTTACATGCTTAAGTATCAAGTCCCCAGAATAATGACCTTCCCTCTTTTATCCTTTTCACCCTCCTGCTGCCTGCTGATCCTCTGCCTGTCTTGATTTCCCCCTCCTTCTCCCCTGCCACTGTACCCCTGTGCATTTCTTGAGCAATATATGTTCCCTTTCCCCTGTACCAATTGTGCCCAGGCTATCTAATTCCACCCTCGTACCCTTCCTCTTCTGCTCTACCTCACCCCTTTCTGTGCCTGCCTTCCCACCCCCTTGCTACTAGCTCCCCGTGTCCCCACTAACCTGTTCTCTTCCCCATCCCTGTTTCCCCCCATCCCACCATGCTATTCTTTACAGGGCTGCCTGCTGCGCCCTCCTGTCTGTTCTCTACCTGCTCTTCCCTCCTCTCGTACCTGCTGCTTCACCACCTTCCTTCTGCCCTGCATTGCATCTGCTGCCACCTGGGCTATCTCTTTTGCCTTCCGCCTCCCTGTTGTATTCTTTACCCTTCATAGTGCCCTGCACCTTTCCATTCTCTGCAGTTTCCCTCCCCGGACCTTCCTGCTCCTGCAGGCTAGCCAAAATGGAGAATCTATTCCTATTGTCATTCTCTCTTCTCTGAGCTACTCCAGTCACCCCTTTCTGTGACCTATACCCCTGCCCTGCTCAAGTTCTTATCTTCCCCTGGTGCTTGACCACCCTCCAGTCATCAGTGCCTGCCCCCAGCCGCTCCTGATTGACTGCCCCTCTTGTTCCCTCACCTTGTTTGTCCTTTCTTTGCCTGCTGCAACATCTGGTGACGGCCTCCTTAGGTCCAATTTTCCTTGGTGTTCTCCCCACCCCTGCCCCCCTCATCTACCCTGCTACCTTCTCAGCCATCCAAGCTCCTCCCTAAGCTGTATCAACTGCCTACACACCATACACCCCCTACCCTCCATGCAATCCCCAAGAATATGGCTGCCCCGCATCCATTACAACTTACTACACATCCGTCTTGACTGCCCACAAACACCCTAACTCCTCATGCCAGCTTACTGGCCAGTCCCTGGGACCCCCATCCTCCTTGGGCTCCCTGCCATATGGTATATTTCTGAGCTACACCTGGTCAGCACTCCCTTTAGAGACTCATCTCCCCTGAGCCCTACACTCCCCTTCCCAGCGTGGCCTGCTGCCTGCTGTTCTCCCTGCTGATTCCCTGCAGATACTACTCGAGACACTATGCTCCTGCTTCATGGCACTCAAACTTTGGGGTTGCTTAGTCCCCCTTGTAATATAAGTGGTCAACCCTCCCCTTCCTGTGTAGTCCCACTCTCTCCCTCCCTCAGTCAGCTTCCCCCCTCCTCCCAACCCAAGACAAATTAATTTGTTTTGCAGTTTCATAGTTTAAATTACATAGCACATATTGCCCTCTCAGTAAATACTACATGAAAAAAAACAAACAGCACAAAGAAAGTATTTCCCTTTCAGCTCCTGCTGCCTCTACAGGTCTTCAGCTCCAACTAACAGCAAACAATTCAAATGGTTCCTTATCAAACACTCGATCCCAGACCCGCTATTGGCTGGTCCAAGTCACGTGACCACCCCTCCCACTCCTGTGTAGCTGCACACTCTCCTTCCCTCAGTCAGCTCCCCCCCAGCCCAAGACAAAATCATTTGTTTCACAGTTTAAATCACACAGCACACATTGCCCTCTGAGAAAATGCTACCACAATACTAAAAGAAAACAAACAGCACAGAGAAAGTATTTCCCTTTCAGCTCCAGCTGCCTCTACAGGTCTTCAGCTCCATTAATGTACAGACAGAGAACAATTTGTTGTACATAGAGCAGCAGTTGGGAATAGCATGTTTTTATTTACAGTACATATAATTACAATAGTGTAAAGACAGAAAAGAAATTGTACATACAGCAGCAGCTGGGGATAACACTTGGTTATATGCATATAACACATTGGTACATAGAATCAGTAATACGTTGTTCTGGAACCAAACACATGGCAGATAAGATATAAATTATAGCTTAAGGGAGGGCAGGTATGTCACTGGTCTAACCTTTCTACATATGTTCCCCAAGCTTGTTCCTCTTTAAGGTCTTAAACCTTCCCATATGTTACTGTTTTGACTAATGGTGCCTGCACTGCTTATGACAACAAATGTGCTTGCCACTTTGCTGCTGAATGAAGAATCACTTTCTTTGGGTAACCCCCATGGGGCTACTATACTATTAAGGCTCCCTTGCTACTTGCAAATGAAAGAGCATCCTGTTTCCAGGGATACATAATGGCATCTTGTCCAGGAGAGCACCTGTATTGCATCCTGAAATACCAGTACTGCACTAACACCAGTCACCTTGCCATCATAGGTCAGGGGAAAAGAGGATCGGGGCAGCTTAAAGCCCTACCCTGGGGCATCAAAAACATAAGACCACACACAAACAATAATATCCATACTGGAGTTGGGATCAAGCATGGTGGTGTTTATTTAATAGCTGCCTAGGTGGTACACAGCTCTCCGGGCATTTCCTTGGCCATAACTTTTTATTCCCAATGGTACTTGCACACACTATACTACAACTAGTTACTTGATACATGCCCTGTACATAGAAACTTAGAAGTTGTCAGCAGAAAAGGACCCCTTGGCCCATCTAGTCTGTCCTAAAAATATCCTGCCTAATAGAAACATAGAAATTGATGGCAGAAGGGGACAGGAAGATCCATCTAGTCTGCCCAATATGGGTAACTACTCCCCCCTTTCTATGAAATGATACCTTTGTGCCTGTCCCAGGCATTTTTGAACCTGTTTACTGTTTTGGCCTCCACCGCTTCCCGGCGCAGGCAATTCCATGGGTCAACCACCCTCTCAGTGAAGAAGAACTTCCCAACATTGCCCATGAATCACCCACTCTTGTGCCTCATATCGTGTCCTCTAGTTCTGATGCTTTTCTTCTCCTGAAGGAGCTACTGTACTTCTACACCCCTAACCTATTTATACCCTTGATATACTTGAATGTCTCAATCATGGCCCCCCTCTCCCTCCTCTGCTCCAGGGAGTACATGTTGAGCTCCCTCAACCTATCCTCATATGCCATTTGATGCAGACCCTGAATAATTTTTGTGGCTCTCCTCTGCACCGTTTCAGTCCTATCGATGTCTTTCCTAAGGTGCGGCCTCCAGAACTGTATTCAGTACTCCAGGTGGGGGTGCATTAACACCCTGTAAAGTGGCAGCACCACCTCCCTTCTGCTACTTGTGATTCCTCTCCCTATGCAGCCCAGCATACCACTGGCCTTTAGCACCGCCTTTTTGCACTGCTTTCCCACCTTTAAGTCATCTGATATAATGACTCCTAGGTCTTGCTCCTGGTTGGTGCATGCCAGCTGCTCCCCTCCCAGATAGTATCCCACCTTTTTGGTGTTGAACCTCAACTGCCAGGTGTCTGACCACTCCTCGAGCTTCCTCGGGTCTGATTCCATGCTCTTGACTCCTTCTGGGGTGTCCACTCTTTTGCAGATCTTGGTGTCATTTGCAAACAGATGCACCTTTGCATCCAATCCATTACTGATGTTTGCTATGAACACATTGAAAAGTAGGGGCCCCAGTACTGACCCTGAGGCACTCCACTAGTCACTTTTCTCTTCATCGATACCACTTCATTTACCTGCACCCATTGTGTTCCTCCCTTTAGCCAGTTGCTCACCTAACCCACCACTTGCTTACCTATGCCAATTTGGTCCAACTTCTTTACCAACTTTCTGTGTAGAACCAAGTCAAAGGCCTTATTAAAGTCCAGATAGACCACATCTATCACTTCCCCTTGCTCCACTGCCTTCATTACCCGGTCAAAAAAGTCAACCAGGTTTGTCTGGCATGACCTTCCAGCCATGAAAATGTGCTGTTTTGGGTCCTGTTGCCCGCTGGATTCCAGGTGTGCTACTATTCTTTGCTTGAGCAGTGTCTTCATCAGTTTTCCTACCACCAATGTGAGGATCACTGGATGGTAATTTCCAGCCTCCTCCCTGCTCCCTGATTTTTGAAGTGGGACCACTGTCACCTCTTCCAGTCTTCAGCACTGTCCAACTTTCCAGTGATTTGGTGAAGAGCTACGCCGGGGTGCTGCTATCACATTCCCTAGTTCATTGAAAACTCTTGGGTGAATCTCATCTTGCCCCATGGCCTTGTCCACCTTTAATTTATTTAGGGCTTTCAAGACTTGTCCCCCCGTGAAGGGTTCTGAGTCTACCCCTGGTCCCTGGGTGCAACTGCTTCGCAGGTTTGGGACATCCCCTGTGTTCTCCCCAGTGAACATGGAACAGAAATATTTATTTTGGACTTCTGCCTCCTCTCTGTCCTTCTCTGTTAGTCCCCCTCCCAAAACTGCTAGCCTTACTATTCCTCCTTTAGCCTTTCTCTTATGTACCTAAAAAAGGTTTTGTCTCCCCTCTAACACACAGGGCCATCCTTAGCTTGATGTGAGGGTTAGTTTTTCTTATTACTTTCTCCACTTACCTCTGTGCACCTATGTAAGATTCCTTGTCTTCATCATTGTTGGATGCCTTACATGCCTTGTAGGCCTTTCTTTCCTCCTTTACTATAGTAGCTACCTCCTTGGACAACCAGAGGGGTTGCCTTCTCTTATTTGCCTTGCTGATCCCCCTAGCACACTGCTCAGTTACCTCCTTGATAGCTCCCTTGAGGTTCTCCCACATTCCTCCCCATGCCTGAGCTTCTCTGCTAGGCTGGTTCTCATTGTGGAAAAGTCTACCTTTCTGATGTCCAAAACTCTGATCTTGGAATGCTGATATCCATGGTTGTGTTGATTTGGAAACCGACAATACAATGGTTGCTGTTGCTAAGATGGCACCCTACCTCGACCCTTTCTACCCTGTCACTGTTGGTCAGAACCAAGTCCAAGACAGCTCCACATCTGGTTGGTGAATCAACAAGTTGCTTCAGCCCTGCCCACTGTAGGGCCAATAAAAATCCTCTGCCTCTTGTTGTCGATGCTGTCTGAGAACCCCAGTTAATGTCTGGTAAGTTAAAGTCCCCTACTATAATTGGCTTGCCCTTGTCCACCATTTTATGTATCATCTCCAATGTTTCTTTCCCCCATCATCCCCCTGTGATGGGGGCCTATAGATAACTCCTAACCTAATGGCTACCCCTTTCCGCATCTCAGCTGTTACCTACAGTGCCTTAGTGTCACCTAGGGTCCCCTGGATTTCTGTGATTTTGATTTCCTCCCAGATGTACAATGCTACCCCCCCCTTTTTCCCCTTTCTACCCCTCCTGTACATGTTGAATCCAGGAATGGCCATGTCCCATCCATGGCTTCCTGTGAACCAAGTTTCCGTCACAGCCACTAAATCTAGTCCATCCTCTGCTATAGTGGCCATGAGTTCGGGGGTTTTGTTAGCCAGGTTTCTAGCATTAGTTACCATTCCCTTCCATGTGCTACCCTCCTTCTTTTTACAAGCGTGATTTTTCTCTGAACCCCTCCTTTCATTTCCGTGATGGAACTCCTTGGCTCCAGATCGAGATTACCTCTTTCCTGTAACACTTCTGTCTTCCTTGGAGTAGTTTTCTTTTTTTCCTTCCCTGTGTTCATAGTGTACTGTATGTTCCCAATGCATTTGGAACATCTTTGTGGGATTTTGCAATTTGTGTCACACGTGCTGCTTGTGATGCAGTGTCCTGACTCCCCCCAACCCTGTTACTAAGGTCCCCCTGTGTCTATCCCATGCATGCTTGAATCCTGCTCTTATTTTGGTACCTACCACCTCTGCTGGTGGTCTGTTCCAGGTGTTCACCACCCTTTCCATGAAGAAGTACTTCCTTACATCCCTTCTGAGCCTTCCCCCTTCCAGCTTCCTATCATGCCCTCTTGTTTTTCAGCAGCTATTTCTATTGAAAAATGCCACCCTCCTGTACCTTATTGATACCCTTGAGGTATTTGAATGTTTCTATCATGTCTCCCCCTTTCCTTTCTATCCTCTAGAGAGTACATATTTAATTCATTTAATTCCCCGAGTCTTTCCTTGTAGTGCTTCTGTTGCAGGCCATGCATAATTTTGGTTGCCCCCCTCTGTACCACTTCTACCTGATTTATGTATTTCCTGAGATTGGGCCTCCAGAATTGGAGACAGTACTCCAGGTGAGGCTTCACCATTGATCTATACAGGAGTAACACCATCTTCCTCTTTCTGCTTGTGATACCCCTCTCTATGCATCCCAGCATTCTACTTCCCTTTCTTACTGCCTTATAACACTGTCTTGCCACTTTCAGATCATCAGACATAATGACCCCCAGGTCTCTTTCCTATTCTGTTGTTGTCATCTCTTCTTCCTTAATTGGTACATTGCCCTTGGGTTCCTGTGCCCTATGTGCATCATTTTGCACTTTCTGGTATTGAAACCAAGCTGCCATACCCTTGACCATTCCTCCAGTTTAATCAGGTAATTTCTTATTCTATCTACTCCTCCAGGTGTGTCCACTCTGTTGCAGATGTTTGTGTTGTGTGTGAACAGGCATACTTTCCCTTCTAGCCCTTCTGCAATATTGCTAATGAAGACATTGAAGAGGACTGGTCCCAGAACTGACCCCTGTGGTACCCCACTGGTTACCTTACCTTCTTTTGAGTGTACCCCATTTACCACCACCCCTCTGGCTTCAGTTACTCAGCCAGTTTTTTACCCATTTTACTACCTTTGGCCCCAGTCCCAGACTACCCAGCTTCTTTACCAGTCTTCTGTGCAGAACTGTGTAGTATGTCTTACTGAAATCTAGGTAGGCTACATCCACCGCCCCTCCCTAATCCACTTACCTGGTCACCCAGTCAAAGAAATTAATCAGGTTTATCTGGCAAGATCTCCCCCCTGTGAACACATGCTGCCTTGGATCCTGCAACCCACTGGCCACAAGGTACTGTATTCTGCAATCCTGTCTTTTAGTAGTGTTTCCATAAGTTTGCCCACCATGGATGTCAGACTTACTGGTCTGTAGTTCTCCGCCTCCTCCTCCTTATTCCCTATCTTGTGAAGTGGAACCACATCCGCCCTCCTCCAGTCCCTTGGTACCATCCCTGTAACCAGTGGTTGGTTGAACAGGGCTGTCAGAGGTGCAGTGAGTTCCTTTCTAAGTTCCCTCAGTATCCTGTGGTAGGGAGGGAAGGGGAAAAGGAAATTGTTTAACCATGAAAGGCACACTAAGCCAAAGCTTGTTTCCAGGTGCAATCTGGGAGCACAAGGAAGCTAAGTGACTTGCTCAAGGTCACAATATACATGCGGGAGCTGTGGGATTCAAACCCAGGTCTCCAGGTTTGCAGCTCGGTGCCACTGCATTGTACTGCCTCCCTAACGGGTGCACCCAATCTGGTCATATTGCCTTATCCACCTGTAGTTTCTCTGGTTCCTCAAGGACTCTCTCCTCCATAAATGGGCTAGTGTCTACCTCCCTTCCATTAATGCCCTTTTCCCCTATCTGTGGCCCGTCACCCACCCCCTCCTTCCTAAATACAACTTCAATGTACTGTGCAGCCAGTATAGTGTTATGTTTGTGCATCTGTGTTAGTTTGGTTTTGGCCATTCGGACTCTCTATTCCCAAGTAATTATCACCCTGTAGGGGTACAAAAGGCAAGGAACCCTTTCAGAGAGGGTTCCACACCTAGAGGTACCACAGGACAATTCCTGTGACTAAAGGTACCTTAGGAATCCTCCTAAGGAGAGAAGTGCTGCCATGGGGGGGGGGGGACAATGGTGGGGCAAAGAAAAAGTGCTTCACAATGAGGCTGAGAGGAACTGCTTATATAGCTCCGAAGTGGGAGTGGCTAACTGCTTGTTCATTGAACTACAGGTCTAGGCTTCCAATTCAATGTCCTGCACAGCTGGTGTAGTGTTATGCTTGTGCAACTGTGTTAGTTTGGTTTTTGCCATTCACACTCTCTATTCCAGAGGAATTACCACCCTGTAGGGGTACGAAAGGCAAGGAACCCTTGGAGAGGGTTCCACCCTAGAGGTGCCACAGGACGATTCCCATGGCTAAAGGTACCTTAGGAATCCCCAAAAGAAATGTAGTACAGACATCCCAAAAGAATGAGGCAACATGAAGCATATGAGGAAGCAGTAACGGTGATGTAGTAGCAGTAACTGTGACATAGTAGTAGAGAAGCATAGACAGTTGATAACGTAATGAGATGCTCAGTTTAATAACGTAATGAAGTGCCCAGGTTTGCATAGCATGATTCAAATGGTTTGCACTGAGAATGAGGGGATCCTCTAAGGAGAGAGGGAATGGCAGGACATCCTCTACCTCCATCCAACAGCGGAGCCTACCTAAATAAACTAGGAGACACTACTATGCTAACTAACAGTTATGACCTAAGGCAACGGAGGAGAAAAAAAAACCCTATGAGGAGGAAACCTCTGGGGATCCAAGGCCTAGGTCACCTTCCCTCCAGGCTTGGGATAGTTTATTTAGTGACAGCTCTGCAGCTGCAATTTGGAAAACCCAATTAAAGGGAGGTGGAAAATATTGCAATTTGGAGAAAGGCTCTCACTCAAACCATCTAGCGGGAATACCATGGAAGGTTGCAAGAAAACTCTGCAACAATATGTACAACCAAGGTGCAGGAGGATAGCAACAACTGCTAAGGCACTCATCTGGCCTACCCACCCTAAACTCAAACCAGGTGAACCAGAGGCAGTCATAGAGAGAATGCGGTGAAGGTGCCTTGCTAGGGAAACCACTAAAGTCAATGGCTAACCATTATAGTGGAACACAAGAGCCAAAGGAGGTAACTTTTTCCACCCTTCAGCACTAGTCTTAAACTCTACACCAAGAGCTGCTGTCATGTAGCAGGCAGCTAAAGCCAAGCCCGGGGCAAGGACATTCCAAGCTATGGGCCAGGTGAGAAGGATCCCACCCCAAGTTGGACATGCTCAAGATGCAGACTAAATGCAGAGCAAGACCGTTGGCTGCAGGAACCCTGCACCAGAATAGAATGGCTGGCATACCCCAGAAATTGATGGAGAGCTGAAAAGCTGATGAGCTGAATGAGCATGGCGTGCTGAGATCATAATGAGCATTGAGTGCTGAGACCTTGCAAGGTCGAATGCAGAATTGAGTGCAGCAGAATCCCAAATGCTGAAGCTGAGGGGGTGGCAGTAGGCATGAAGCAATGAGCTGCTTAAGCAATGATAGCGTACACAAGCATGGACCTGTACGTAGGTCAATAAACAGTAGTAGGGATAGGTAGACCTGGATGGAGGTCTGCATAACATGTAGCAATGAAACAGCACTGAATTGTGGGCAAGCCAGCCAGACAAGAATAGCCAAATCAAGGTGACAAATACTCTGAGGATTTTCAGTGGCAAGACAGGATTTAATAATAATAAAGCTATATTAACAGCCTCAGCAGGAGCTTAGTTGTCTGACCTCAAAGTTGTAACTGCAATAAAACATGGAGACAAGGCTTTGAAGCAGATGTAGCTAGGCAATGCAATGAAGCTGCAAGTAGAATGAGAGCATGAATGAGCAGCATAGCTAGGATCAGAGTAAACCTGTGTCAGGTGAAAACAATTGAGTATGCAACATAGAGCAGCTATGGTTGAGCTGAAACACACAGATAATGATTGCAGTTGCATTGTAGTAGTTGAGTGTGGTGAGCAACAGTGTAAAAACACAAGCACTGGGTACAATAGTAATTGGAGTAAACAGTAGCAGTGGCTGCAGTTGTAGGTAACCAAAAGCAGTAGTATGAGATCTAAGTAGCAGATGCTAGGAGCTTAGAAACAAAGCCCCAAAAGACAAAACCCAAACACAGCAGCACAGAAAACAAGGAACAAGGCCCAAAAACAAGAAACACAAAACACAAGGAAGCTCACAGCCGGAGGAAAGATACAAACCAGAAGCAGGAAAACAAACACCGAAGTCCATCAGAGACACACAGAAACTGCAAGCGGGGGGGGGGCGTAGGCCCCAGCCAGCTCAGAGGACAGACCAACAGAGCCTCCAGCTGAAAGAAAAAGTGCTTCGCAATGAGGCTGAGAGGAACTGCTTATATAGCTCAGAAGTAGGAGTGGCTGGCTGCTTGTTCATTGAACTACAGGCCTAGCCTTCCAAATATTTCTGAGGCTTTCAAATCACTCCCCCACTTCTAGTGTGCATACAATTCTACTTCTGCTATACACTGGCTTGATGGTACCAGCTGCTTGTAGGCCCTATTGCCCACCACATGGATACATTGCTTCCAGATTTACACCCAGAACTGAAGGGGTATAATTACATTTTGTATTACATATTGGGTCTCGTTCAGCATTACATATCCCTTACCTCCCTTGCAGGATCTGTGGAACCCAGAACCTTTCAAGACCATTTGTGTGGTGGCACTGTCCACAGGTAGAGCAAACACCTACCTGGGGGGGCAAGCTATGCCAGCACATGTCTCAATGTGCCCAGTCAGATAACAAATACAAAAGTGTATTCACTGTTGGAATTACGGGGGTGCTTGTCAGGGCTTGGCCTCTCTAGCTCAGAAGTGAGCCCCGTTTGCTCATGGATCACTGCCATTGACTTATAATGGGAAGGGTGTTCAATTTAAAGATAGCGCCATTATGGGTCCCACTAGCTCACAAAGCTCATGTAGTGTAATTCCCACACTGAGTGTATCAGCATATAATATCACCACTAAGTGCAAAAAAGGATGGTTGGTCTAGCCGTATATGCCTCCCTTTGACACTACACTGATAGCTCTAGTGGCCCAGAAACAGACTCCCATGTCTGGCTCCTCACACGAGGACTTACCGATCCCAACCTTTGCCAGACCCCCTCCTACCTGATACCAATTCATTCAGCTACCTGCCAGAGTTTTCACTATGAGCTGCATTACTCTAGCAAGGTTAATTTACAGTTTTGCTCCAAACACAGACTTGACTTCTACCAGTCCCGTTTCACTCTGCTGGGAGTGAACCACAAGGGTTCCAATGACCTCCCTTAAGGGGTGGCTTATTACTCTCTCAAGTGTGCCTTTTGGGGTTGATGTCTGCGTTCCTCTTGAGGTGAGGTCCCTGGGGCCTCCATATCTCTAGCTGCTCCTGATGTTCTTCTTCTCCGGAGACCAGGTACAAGGGGACCAGTACCACTCTATCCCATGGATTCTACCACCATCCCTAGGACTGCAGTCCCACATGGCCCAGTCACAGATAGAAAGGCTGGACTGCTCCTCTCTCCCTGTCTCTCTACCCTGGACTCCAAGCCCAAAATATCCTGTTTGTTTGTTTTTATTTTGATGACTTGGCAATATACACTGTCTCCAAGGGCACCTTTTACAGGTATGACCCAGTGTACAATAGTACAATATCAACAGTAAAATATCAGACAGATGAATAACAATATGAACAGGCCATGATGCCTTTCTTTACAAAGAGTCTCCAAGGAAGGGCAGTATCATGCATATTCATGCTGTAGTTTCTTGCTTATAGCTAAGTCAGACCACACTCTCAGTACAAACATCCAGTTTCAGGCAATTTTCCACAGAAAACAACACTCAGGGACTGGCTTAACTTTGTGAGTGTTCTCAGGTAACCTTCCTTGAGCTGGCTGATGAAAGAGGCTGGTTACACTTATCAAAGGTGTCCATTACAGTGGATGGAGCCAATATTGCAGTGTTTCCGAATGGGGCAAGAATCACCTGTTTATGACACTGGCTAAACTGAACATGAGCTTGTACTCATGCAGATACTCGCTCAGCTATGGGTTAATGTTCAAACAGTGAAGTTTGTGTTAATTAGGACTTCTGTAGAACATTACCTTTGTACTACAACTTGGTAGTCATTTTCATCACCTCTGACCTGCTCTGCCATGGTGACAGGCCAGCTAATCAGATAATGCTACCTGAGGGGGGAGAGCCACAAGGGCTCCTGGACATGTGATGGGTCTACTGTCACCTGTTTAGTGACACACCTTCAGGACAGCCTGCTGTAATTCACAGCTCGATCTAGCAGTCTGAGTTGCTGTTTCCCCAGTGAACATCAGGAAATGAATAGAACCCCATTCAGTCTTCTTGTGACTGCCAAACAGACATCCACTGCATCGTTGGTGAGACAAACCAAATGAGAAGAACATCCCTCATTAAGAAAAGAGGGGTATTTGTTTACTGAGCGGCACATAATTTGAGGACAAAAGCTACAGCTCTAATAGAAACTCTTCCAGTGCTGCTGTCTCACCTGAGACTGAATATACCTCATCAGCACCACTGCAAGGTGTTGGTCATTACAACCCCTGCAGGTCTGAAGCCACAACATGTAGTGTGGGGTAAACTGTCGAAGAGAGATACAGGAGAATTCACCCTGTGAACCATTGATCACCAAAGCCGAGAGAGGAGAGTCCAAGAGCCATCAGACATTAGCCAGGGAGATCACTGCAAACTACAGCATCAAGAGCCTGCACAGCAAGGAAGATCCCTTGGCTCAAGAACTATGAGTTAACCCAGGGCTAGCCAAAGCAACGTAACTAAATCCTATAAAATAGTTGGGAAAGCATTTACTGGACTTGTCCATCTGACCAGGAGTTATAGATACCTCAGTTGGATGTTTTTCTTTTAATCGCCTTTGGGTTTGGGGTTTTCACAGTGAAGGCAACACACCTCTGCATCAAGCAAGTGAGCAAAAGAGAGAGGAGAACAAACCATTATGGTTCTCAAAAGAGTTTGTAGAAAAGGTAACAGCTAATAGGCAGCACTCAGAAGGTATAAGGAGATGCAGAGGGAGGAGGATAGGGAGGTGTATTAGGGGAATAGAGGAAACAGGGAGAGCACTAAGGAGTGTGAAGGCACAAAGTGAAGCGAGGATAGCCCAGATGGTGATGAAGGAGGACAAGACATTTTTTGTGTATGTAAGCAAAAGGAGGAAGCCCTGGGGTGGAATTGTAAGGTAAAAAAGGGAAGGGAGGGACTGTGCAGAAGGAACCAGGAAAATACCTCTCCTATCGCCTCCTTACTCAACCTCTCCTTCTCTTTTGCTTCTGTCCCTAAGTCTTGGAAGCATGTGACTGTCATTCCACTGCAGAAAGGTGACGACTCCTCCTCTCCAGGAAATTTCTATCCTATTTCCCTCCTCTCTACCCTATCCAAACTCCAAGAGCACATAATTCGTTCCCAACTCTCCCCTTTCCTTGATTCCACCTCCGTCTTCACTCCTTTTCAGTCTGGTTTCCATAAACTCCACTCCACTACTTCCTCCCTCCTCCAACTCATGGATTCCATCCACACTGCTATGGACCAAGATCTTTTTACTGCCACCATTTTTGTTGATTTAGCAAAAGCTTTTGATACTGTCTCCCATCCCCTCCTTCTTCATAAACTGAGATTAACAGGCCTCTCAGATCTTGCTACTAATTGGTTCAACTCATGCCTCACTGGCAGAACTCAATCTGTGAAACTTGGTGGCTCCACATCCCCTCCACTCCCCATAACCACTGGCATCCCCCAAGGTTCTGTGCTTGGCCTCCTCCTGTTCTCCATGTTTTTAAATGACCTTCCATCTGCCTGCTCATCTGCATCCATGCACATGTACGCAGATGACAGGTCCCTATTTGTCTCTGGGTCTTCCCCAACCAACATGACATCCAAGCTCCAGCCTGATTTCAACTCAGTCCAGAACTCGTTTAGGTCAAATCAGCTCTCTCTAAATGCCAAAAAGATGGTCTCCATGTGCTTTGGCACTAGACCGCAGCTTTCTAAATTCCATTCCCTCCCCTCTTTCCACACCTTAGATGGCGTCCCACGTAATGATGTAGCTTCCTTCAAGTATCTCGGTGTTTAGCTTGACCATCACCTCCATTTCTCTCAGCATATTGATGCCATATTCAAAAGCTCCATCCTAAACTTGGTGCTGTCTATAGGCACAAAACTTGCATCCCCTTACCTGCTTGTAGAGACATCCTTACCAAGATGATTCTTCCCAATTTTGATTATGGTGACATAGTCTATAGTGCTGCCCCTAAGTCCACCCTAGCCAGACTGGATCACCTCTTCCACTCCTTCTGCCACTTTGCCCTTAACTGCCCCCCCCGAACCCACCACTGTACCGTACTCCACCCTCTCCCTCCCCTCCCCAGAGGATCGCCGTCTAACCCATTGCACTTTCTTCACCTCCAATTTCTAGTTCTCCTCCCCTCCCCCATCTTGATTCTCTTCTCTCACCTTCTACCCCTTCCTCTTACTCCCTTCGTAACTCTGGGCTTCGCTCCCTCCAGACCCCGCTTTGCAAATCACTTACTTGTCAGGCTGCCTTCTCTTTCCGCTTGCCTAAATGTTGGAACTCTCTCCCTCTAACTATTAACACTGCCTCCTCCAAATCCTCTCTAATCTTTTTACTCTGCTTTCATATCTCTCCCTCCTGCCACTGCCCTTAACTCAGCTGGTCCCCTTCTCTCAATTTCTCTTCCACCCCTCCTCTTTTCTAGTTTTAAACCTATCCCCTTTTGAATGCCCAAATGTTGGTGCCTTTATAGGCCGTAATGCAAATCTCATTACTTGTCCACTGAGTCATCCTGTTGTAAATATTGTACATTCCCCTCTTTATTTACCTGACTGGAGAGTGGTGGTCCAAATTCAAAATGTGTCCAATCAGTATATTAAAGTCAACTGAGGTTGCACCTTGACTACGTTATATTGCGCAGATACCACAGTGTTACCAAGCAAGCACTGTACCTAGGAGGACGATGAAGTAATTCCCAACTTGTTTGATTTTGGAGAGTCTCCTATTCCTGAAGGGTGGAAGGATAAAGTTAGTTGCAAGCTGGTACAATGGAGAAAAGTGTTTCCATTAAATGAATGGGATGTTGGATGTGTCACTGGTGCTGAGCACCACATCAGGCTCCACGATGAGAGACCATTTTGAGAGAGGTCCTGCAGATTGGCACCTGCTGATATTGATGATGTTTGACTCCACCTCCAGGAGATGTTAGCAGCTGGAATTATCTAGGAATCTTGGAGCCCTTATGCATCCCCCATTGTAGTGGTCCAAAAGAAAAATGGTTCAGTGAGGATGTGTGTGTACTACAGGACCGTTAACTGAAGACTCATAAAAGACTAATATACTACACCTCACATCCAGAATGCTCTTGATTTTCTTAATGGGAGCCAGTGGTTTTCCATCTTAGACCATAGGAGTGGGTACTACCAAATTCTGATGGCTCCAGAGGATAGAGAGAAAACTGCATTTATCTGTCCCTTGGGTTTCTACAAATTCTTGTGCATGCCCCAGTGTATATCCAGAATGACAGCCACCTTTCAAAGACTAATGGAGCGAGCTGTAGGAGACATGAACCTACTTGAATGCTTAGTTTATCTGGACAATGTCATTGTGTTTGGCAAGCCGCTTGAGGAGCATGAGGCTCATGTGTTCAAGGTCCTGGACCAGCTAGAAGAATTCAGATTAAAATTGTCCATTGACGAGTACCATTTTTTCCAGCAATTTGTAAAGTATGTAGGCCACATGGTGTCTTCTGAGGTATCCAAACTGACCCAAGCAAGGTAGAAGCCTTAACCACCTGGCCATAACCTAACAATCTTAAAGAACTGCAAAGATTCCTAGGTTTCTGTGGATACTGTCGTCTCTTTGTAAAAGACTACACCAAAGTCATCCACCCACTGCTGAATCTGACCCAAGGGTATCCCCCTATCAATTGGAAGTACAAAAAGAGTACTGTAAAAGAAGGGGATAAGGCCTACTTTAATACTAATGAACCATTCGGGGCCAGGTGGACCTCTTATTGCACTACCGCCTTCTACAACATCATTCATCAGCTCACACATGTCCCAGTACTTGCTTATGTAGGTCCAGCTAAACCACATGTACTACACACAGATGCCAGCCTGAGCGGGCTTGGAGCTGTGCTTTATCAGGAGTATGAGGAAGGATTACGCCTAGTGGCATTTTCCAGTAGAAGCTTGTCATTGTATGAAAAAAAAAACTATCCTGTACACAAACTCGAATTTCTTGCTTTAAGGTGGGTAATAGTAGACCAATTTCACGAATACTTCTATGGCACTAAAATCTTGGTAAAAAACTACAATAACCCCCTCACGTATGTTCAAACTTCAGCCAAACTAGATGCAATTGGACACAGGTGGTTATCTGCTCTTTCAACGTATGATTACTCGGTGGAGTACTGACCAGGCCTCAATCACATTGAGGCTGATGCCCTATCTAGAAGGCCTGTATCAAATTCTGAGTGGGTAGTGATGTCAGAATAATCTATTAAGGCCCTATGCCACAAGTTTGACAAAGATGAACACCCGTCTTCTGAAACTGCAGATTGCCTAGTCAGTTGTCTGGGGCCTCCAGAAACTTGCATTCCTATAGCCTACTGTAACTTTGCAGCCTTGGATCTGAGAACTCTTTCCCAACTCACCCTAGCAGACATCCAAAGGGAGCAGTATCATGACCCTGTGCTCAAACTGATGCCGAATGCTAATATTTCAAGTTACGGTCCAAAGATCAGAGAACTGTTTTGCTGTTCAGAAAAGTGCCTAGACTAAAGCTGCAAAATAAGCTATTTTACAGAGAGACTATGGACGGACAAGGCCAAGTTATTAAACAGCAATTAGTGTTGCCTTCTACCTTTAAATGAGTGGTTCTAAGAGCACTCCATGATCAGATGGGACACTTGGGTTGCAAGAGAACTTTGGACATAGCCCATGCCCATTTCTTTTGGCTCAAGATGGGTGGAGACATTGATCAGTATATCAAAACCTGAAGCTGATACCTTCAAAGAAAGGCCCATCCCCAGAGAGCAGTGCCCTTGGTTAACATCACCACTAGTGCACCCATGGAGCTCGTATGTATTGACTTTTTAAACTTAGAGCCTGATACAAAGAACATTAGCAATGTGCTTGTTGTGACAGACCATGTCACTAGTTACTCACAGGCTTATCCCACAAAAGACCAGAAAGCAGCCATCATAGCCAAAGTGCTTGTTGAGACATTTTTCGTTCACTATGGTGCCCCCCAGCAGATCCACTCTGATCAGGGAAGGGACTTTGAAAACTGCTTGGTCAAAGAAATGCTTTCACTCTGGGGTGTAAGAAAGTCAAGAACCACTCCATATCACCCACAGAGAGATCCACAGCCCAAAAGATTTAAAAGAACATTGTTGGATATGCTGGGCGCACTTCACCCCAAAGACAAACCAAGGTGGAGTCTACAACTAAGTACCCTGATGCGCAGTTACAATTGCACCCACAATGATGCAACAGGATTTTTGCTGTATAAACTGATGTTTGGTCGAGAAGCACGTTTACCCACAGATGTTTGTTTTGGAGTATCCCCAGATGGAATCCAAGCAGATAATTATTTACAGTATGTGCAAAAACTCAAAGCACAGCTTAATCATGCCTATCAGCATGCTCATACAATTGCCGCAAAGAAAACTTGGGCAACAAAGAAAGACACGATAAACACATTAAGGCTCTGGAGTTACAACCTGGAGATTGAGTATTAATGAAAAATCTGGGTTTTCAAGGAAAACACAAAATAGCTGACTGGTAGAGTCACACCCTGTATAACGTCATCAGCAAGCTGGATGATCTGCCAGTCTGCAAAGTGCACCCAGAGAATTACCCACGAGCTGCAAAGACAATGCACCAAAATCACTATTTACCTATTGGACAGATTATTACAGACTCTGTATCTCAAGCTAATGTTCTCATTGGGCATCTGACCAGGTCTGCTGCTAAAAAGAAACAATCAGTTCAGCCTCCTGCTGATCCACAACCAGAGCCCCCATGGCATCCTTCTGCAGCTAATGATGACAATCATTCTGAGTCCGATGAAAGTGAATATGGGCCTACATATTATCCTTCTTTTGAACTAGCTCAGTTGTTCCAAGGCAACTCTTTGTGCCACATGGGAGACAATGCTGATTATCACGAAGTATCAGATAATCTTGCACTCTCGACCACTCCAATACATCCCGATAGTGAGGTGCAAAGTGAAACTTCTGAAGCAGCTGACTCTCTGCCTTGTGGAAGTGTCTGAGATTGAAGTAGCAAGCTCTGACCAAGAATGTGAGAGCCAGAATGGTGAATCGTCAGGAGAAACTGAAATATCTGGGTTTAGTGAACCCGACCTCAATTCAGAAAGTGTTGATAATTTTGAAAGTGCCAGCAGTGTGTTAAATGATTTAAATTTTGTTAAGATACCCCTTAATGATGAACCAGAGTCTACAGAAAAAGCAATTTCAAGTACTACTATAGATGGAAGTGCTACTACTAGCTCTGAACAAACAGTGAGTGCAGAAGTACCCCTTCCTGCAGAAGCTGCTGTGTTGCTGGACTACAAGCCGGAAGTTGCAAACTCAAATGCTAATGTTGAAAGGACTGAGCCTATGCCTGCTACGCCCAGAAAATCTGGAAGAGCTGTTAAACCTGTAGTATTAAGACCTTAAGACCTTTTTATTTGTGCAGGCTTTTGGGGTTTAAGTTATGTGTATGATATTTTAACCTTTTGTACACGGTATGACATACTGTATAAGTTTTGTGCGTCGCCCAGAGCCTTCGGGATTGGGCGTCTTTTTAAATAAAGTTGACTTTGACTTTGACTTTTGACTTTAATATGCTTTACTTATGATTCCCCAGGAAAGCCTATAGACCATCCTATGAATGTAGTCTATAAAGGGATTTAGATTACAGCTAATTCCCTTCCTATAATAGGTTACACTGCAGCCTCTAAGTTAGTAATAAAACCCTCCAATGAGTATTCTAGGGGCCCCTCTACCAGAAGCCCAAAGTTAGCAGACAGGGTCAAATCCTCAGCCATGTAGGTTAATGTGCAAAAAGTGGTACAGACAAGGGTAATGTGTATAACTACCTGGGATCAAATGCAACTAAAAATGTGAAGTGCTTAAAAGGAACATGCAAAATGTTTAAGTAATGCCATTGTGTATGAAAAATATTAGTTATGAATGAAGCATGCTTATTATTATTTGGAGTATCAATAATAAAACTGTATAGTAATGTATATAGTACTTTATGGTTGCAACCAATATATATACAGTAGGAAACAATATTTTCTAAATTATCATATCTAATAACACAGTATTCTTTTAAGTAAAAATGTTTTATGATGTATAGACTTGACACGGACGCCAAGATTTCCTAAACAGGCAAGACTGTAACCCCCGCTACCAATTTGGGGCTTACCTTAAGTGTCTTCTTGGGCTCCATCCATGCCCACTTCCACGCAGACATCCTGCACAGATAGTAAATCCATGGTTATTTGTTTGATCCTGTTAATCTGTGTGAGAGTGCCATGATGTGTCTCCATGCCTGTCCCTTTAAGTTATTAGCCAGTGTGTGTATAGTAAGTGGTCTGGGCTGGGTCTGAATGTCTCAAACCTCATGACTGGCCAGTCACCACTTTAATTTGCTCCACTCTGCTGTTGATAGTAAAGCAGAGGGAGCTTTAACTACTGCTGTAAATATTTACTTCTAACTTGCTGTTATATCTAAATTAGAGTGTTTGTTTTAACCTGCCTTCTTGCAGCTTTGTTTATCCAAATAGGAGCCATCATGTCTGGTGCGGGACTTCCAGAATTTGGACCAATGGGACACAGGGGACCTTGAAGGGTCCTTAGTTCAAGTACCTTGTGGGAAGGAAAACTGTAGTTCTTGTAGTTTTAAAGGTTGGCACCTAAACTAACTAATGGGAGCACCAGAACTGTGATTGACAGCTCCCTTAGATGACCAGATTACAGGAAAACCAGACAAATTTCAAAACTGTTAGAGACAGGAGGTCAGTTGGAGTTAGAGTTTGGAGAGTGAGCAGCTCGAGCTACCGAGAGGCTGCTCCAAGGAAGAAGCCTAGGAGAATTGGCAGGGAAAGGTCTGACTTGCCTTCTTGCTGTAATTCTCCTGCTTGGGACTGCCTTATTGCTGTAACCAGACTATTCTAAAAAGTGACCTTCAACTGTGGCAGAAGGCTCCGAGACATTTAGAAGTACAGCTTGGGATTTTGGACTGACAAAAAGCTCCGGTGACTTGATCGGCCCAAAAAAGTGTGAGAGACTGCTTTATTGAATTAAGAGGTTTGCTCAGTGAATCTACTGCAATAGCAACTGGCCTGAATACTGAGCTGAGAGTCAGGAAAGTCGATGCTGTTCCTGTTAAATGTGCTGAATATTTATTGTGTATTGCAGTCTGTTTTGCCAGTGACCGAACTAATAGTCAGCTGGAGGCCTTCAACAGCAAACAAACTAAATTTTGCCAGAAGTATTTATTCAGCCTTGGTCCTATGCCAATCTCAGCCCAAGTCAACCATTTCTGTACCAGAGACTGTTCTTCAGCGAGATACCGGCTTGGGGATCCAGTCCCTGTTCAGCAAGGATTCGCTAGTTACGGCCACCTGAAGGGAAAGGCCATGAAGCAGAAGTGTGTCATGCTGGCCCAGCTTCCCCCTGGCTTTTTGGTGATCAGCAGCAGGTCTTCATGTCGCCAGATCAATTCCATCCAGCTGGTGCTGTGAGTAAACTCAAGGTAGCTCCCTCCAACCTTTCTTTTAATCATTATGTGGTACCATCTGATTGCTTCAGTGATTCAAAGGGTTACAAAGGACTGGGCCAACCAACCAGGATTACAAATAACCAAAGTCTTGTTTGTGCATGTTAACTTCCTTTTCTTTGCACCAAGGGCCTCACCAATAGCTGCAATGCCAGCCAATCCCGGGCACCGTTTCTGGCCAGCCAGCTTAACATTCTGGGTACCCAGAGTGGTTAGACTGTTTACCTGGGATTAAAGTGCATGCTTAGAAACCTGAACCAAATCAGTAAAGTAATCATTCATCTAGATTTATGCCCCCTTCCTTGTTCATAACCCATTAATAAATCTGATTTGTTGTTTCATGTTTAACCTAGCTTATAAGCATATTTTTAGTAGATTTACTGTATTGAAGGCGTATGCTTGCCTGCTAACATTGCCTTTACAGGGGGTCCCAGGGAATTTGCTGAAGGCTAGACCCTGGAAGTAAGTGCAAAGAGTGTGTGCCTATTATTAAAGTTCAGTGCTGACTGTGTGTTAACCACTGCAAAGGGTTATTTCTTGTTACAAGGTATTAAGTCACTAGGTGGGCTTGTGGGCGGTCATAGCTTCCCAGAAGGTTATATTCGGTTAGATAGATACCCCCACTATTGTTATTCTGGGTGGAGGCACCATAATATCGAATCCAGGCCCCTCAACCTGTGGTAAGAAATGCAGGTGGGGTAGTAACCCTAGAAATAGCACCACCTAGGGGTTACAGATATATACAGAAATACTACGGTTATGCTATGCCACTATTAAAAGGTTGAGTTAAGAGACAGGGATTTTCAACATTATTTCAAAAGCAGCTATAGAGGAGGTGCAGCAGACTTCTGCTAGCAAAGCCTTCCAAAGAACAGGAACAACAGCAGCGAAGCACAACCACGTGCAGACTTAAGCAGTGAGAGAGGAACGAGGTGGCATTTTCCCCCTGAATGTTTGGACATGCCACGGGAATAAGGCAGCAGGACACAGAGGTGCTGTACATTGTTGCTGCCTTCATGCAGACGAGCCTTTGGATAAACTGAGAGCCCCCTGAGTGCATGAGATGGTACAGTTTTGCTGTACTCCCTGAACTGTCTGTGGGTTAACTGCACTTATACTGAAGTGTTGCACAGTCTAAATATAGGTTCAGTCGTAGGGCTGTTTCTATTTTATTTTCTTGCAAACCTCAGTGTAGGTTTAGCTCTGCAGACAGGTTGTGGTAGATTCCATTTGACTGCACCAGCTGCCAAGTCAGCCCCAGCTTTGTTACATCTACACACATGGGGCTGCTACTGTTCACTCAGGTTTACAAAACAAGCTAGGCTGGAGCTTAGAGTCAGAACTGTTTTTAAGAAAAGGCAAGGAAGAGGGAGAGAACAAAAAAGTCACAGAGGAAGTGCGGTCTACAGACTACCTCTCAGCAGGGCTACAGATGCATAGCATTACAGTAGTACTGGCCACCCCCCATCAGTTAAAAAAATGGGGAAGGAAGTGAAATGAGTACAAGGCAGGCAGTCCGCGGTGGTGGTTGGGGAAGGGGGGTATCAAATACTACCAACATGTTATAGTAGTTGTCTTCCTATTTCTGCAAGATAAGAGACTCTAGGCCAGACACTCATAACAATTACATATGCTGTTTGATTGTTCCTGCAACATTTTAAACAGCTGTTAGCTGAGGCACTTATTTCTTTCTCTCTTCTGTTTGTATGCATTCCATAAATGTGCACATTGCAATTGTGATGGAAACTGTAATTATGTGTGGAGCACCAGGTTGTGCATTGGAGAAAGAATAATGTGCTAAGGGATGGCCCACTTTCCAGTTGCCTTGGTGGTGCAGCTGGTGATGCAACTGGAACAGTATACCAGGAATCCTAGGTACAAGTCCCATCTGAGGCACTTATTTCTTTCTCTCATCTGTTTGTATGTGTTCCATAAAGGTGTACACCACACTCTTGTGACTGAAAATTTGAAACACTTTTCATGCAGAGGGTGGAATTCCTGCCTGAGGCATCCAAAAATGCACAATTACCAAGAATGGTGATACCCCTAGAAGGTCTGGACAGGCAACCCCCCCCCCAATAAAACAATTTAAATTGTACAAGCATTATGATGTTATGAAGTAACATTTCACCTGTGAAGATGTGGTGAAATTAGGGATGGATGGACTGGCTCTGCCACACCTCTGAACCTTCCTGGACCAGGCTGATTCGACTCTGATCGAGAATGCCAAGCCTTTCGTGGCTCGACCCAAGTTGTCAAGTTGGCCTTGTTTGGAATTGCGGTCCTGTCTGGTACTCAATGGCATGGGATGGGGAAGCTGGATTACAGGCAGCAGCCTGTTCCATGGATGTCTGTATGGCGTGGAGGGGCACGCGGCATGCCTCGGGGGTACAGGGAGGGTATTGGAACCCAAAAGAACTACAGGTGAGCAAGCAGCAACTGGTTATAGGCAGCAAAAAAAAATAAAAAAAATAACAGTACTGCAATTTAAGTCACTGAACAAGTTCAGGTCAGGGTACAAACTGGTACTCGATGGCACGGGACAGAGAAGCTGGATTACAGGCAGCAACCTGTTTCACGGATGTTTATTATTATTATTGAAGTCTGTTGTAGGAATAACGCCATTGAGAAAGCTCGTTTGCAAGAAGGTCCTGAGGACATCAAACAGCTAAATATACAAACAAAGCAAATTATATACAGTCAATCAAATTCCAAGGATAAAGTATAAGATACATATTAAAAAAGTACACAATAAATGCAGCAAATGTACAACTTGATAATAGAACATACCAACTGCACTGTAATAAGAAGGGTGGCAACATTCAAGGACATGGAAATAAATACATATGAAATGAGATAAAAGAGAAAAGAGTGTGTGAGAAGAAGAGAGGAGAAAAGACAGTTGATGGAGGTCCATGAAAAGGGAGAACACAGTGTTCAGGTAGCAAGGCGTGAATGGGCCAGAGTGGTGAAGATGAGGAGGGGGGGAAGAAATGTTGGGTATGCAGGAGGAATAGTGAGGGGAAGGGGGATATTGATTGTGAGACAGTGGTCAAAGAAGATTAGCAGCAGCAACATGTTTCTTTCAGTTTGGTTGCAGCTAAGGTTTTAAAGGAGGTGACAGAGACTAGGCCAGATAATTTGAATACAGACTGAAGCTGATTCCAGGCAGTAGGGAGGGCACAAGAGAAGGCATGTTTACCAAAAGAGATACGAGTCCTAGACACCTCTAAAAGGATAAGGTTAGACTTCCTAAGGGAATAAAAACTGTGAGAGATGCGAATAAGGAAGGACAAATATTCTGGGAGTTTGTTCAAGAGGATTTTGAGCGTCCAAGTACTGGAATGGATCAGACATCTGGTGGTGAGCGAGGTCCATCCGACAGCTGCATAAAGATGCAGTGAAGAGTATGAAAGGGGGAACTGGTTATAAATCATAGGGCACGGTGATAGAGGATATCCAGCTTGTTCAAATACACAGTGGGGCAGGAATTGTAGATTATGCTGCCATAGTCAAGTAAGGGCAGGAATGTAGCCTGGATGAACCTGAGTCTAGTCTCAGTTGGGAAAAGGGACCTATCCCTAAAGAAAAAGCCAATTCTAGACTTTAACTTACCAATCAGATAGTCAATGTGGGTGTTGAAGGTGAGTTTATTATCTAGCCAAATGCCCAGGTATTTGAATTGGGGGACAACCTCAAGAGGTTCACCTAGGGAGGTAGAAATAAACTCATTAGGCGGGTGGAAGGAGGAGGAGAAGGAGGAGTTTTTCAGGGTAAAGATCATTGCCTTCATATTTTTGGCATTGAGAGGGAGCTTAGTGTTTACAAGGTTCTGTTCAAGCTGTGCAAAGTCAGTTTGTAGTATATTTCTTACATCGGATAAAGTTGAGCCAGAGGCGTACAGGACTGTGTCATCAGCAAAAAAGTGGTGTTTGGATTTGGTGATGTTATAGTTAAGGTTGTTTATATAGAGGGAAAAAGGGATAGGACCCAAGATACAGCCTTGTGGAACACCCCTTGAAATTGGGAGGGAGGTTGAGAAAAGACCATCAACTTTAACTTTCTGGACCCTCCCTGACAGATAGCTGGTAAACCACTTGGCAGTGGAAGGAGTGGCTCCAACATTAATAAGGCTGCTGATGACCAAGTTATGACTGACAGTGTCGAACGCCTTACTAAGGTCTAAGAATATGGCACCTGTGGTCTTTTTAGAGTTCAAGGATGTGACCCAGTCATTGGTGACTTTGGAGAGGGCAGAGATAGTACTGTGTTTGGATCGGAACCTGGATTGTGCTGAGTTAAGGAGGGAGTATGTTTCAAGATGGTGTCTTAGTTGAGAGAAGATCAGCTTTTCAAAGATTTTGGAGAGGATAGGAAGGATAGAGATGAGCCTATAATTGTTTACGTCGCAGGGGTAACCAGATTTAAATAAAGGGAGGATGTGTGCAGATTTCCAGCAGTCTGGTACTGTGGACAAGTCAATTGAAAGATTGAATATATGGAGGATGGGAGCAGTTAAATAGTAGTATCCAAGTTTTAAGAAAAAAGGACCCAGGCCATCTCCCACTTTTCCTGGTGTCTAAGTTAATGAGCAGATCTTCAGCCTCTTTGAAGGAGACCTGACACAACTGAAAAGAGTAGGGTGAAGGGAGAACCTCAGGGTTAGTCCTGTACTGGGGGTTTTTCATAAGTGCAGCATAAGGGGATGAATCAAAGGCCAGACCAGCTGTGTCAAAATGCAAGTTTATCTCTTCTAGGATTTGGCTATTATTTTCGATGGTTTTACCTTTGACAAGGATCTTGGCTGGAATGGAAGGAGGAGCCTGCCAACCCTCAATTGATTTTAGGGTTCTCCAGATTTTGTGTGCATTTCCTTAGGCTTGCTCTAGGGTGGAGATGTAAAAATTTGACTTTGCGGCACGTATGCGTGTAACACAGGTGTTTCTAGCTGCCCTAAAGGACTGCCAATCAGATGGATTCTTGGTTCACCTAGCATGGGACCAGAGTTTATCTCTATTTGTAAGAGCACCTTTAAGGATGTTTGTGAGGCATGGAGGGGGACAGGTACATGCCTCAGGGGTATGGGGAATGTACTGGAACCTGGAAGAACTACAGGTCAGCAAGCAGCAACAGGTTACAGGCAGCAAAAAAAAAACACATAACACTCACCACCAGTACTGCAATTCAAGTCAATGAACAAGGTAAGGGCAGGGTACATAAATGAAAAAAAAGGTTTTTTCCGATCTTAACTGAATACTCCCGAGTCCCTGGACCCTCACATGACCAACAAAGTCAAAAACTCGTGATACTGAGGCACTGAAGGGAGCCAACCAATTAGAGTCCTTTTTTGTATGATTGACTCACATTCTATCAATCCTGTGTGTCAGCCACCGCAGGACATCACTAGGAAACAGTGTAGCAGCTCATTTGGGGCTTTGCATTGAAAGGAGGCAGGTGTGTGTGTGTGTGTGTGTGTGTGTGTGTGTATGTACTACAAAAAAAAGAACGTTTCATAACTTTGTTTTGTTTTTCATTAGTCAGAAAGAGAGAGAGAGCAGAGAGAGAAAGGCCAACTAATGCAGTAGCAGACAACAACAGAATGCAGACTTTTTTTCTTAGTTTTAGAAAAAATAAAGGAAAGGGATTTTAGGGGTACTACAAAAAGCATGGCCTGCAGTCTGCAAAGCCATGAGGCAGGTGCAGTTCTCATGAAATCATCCAGCAACAAAAAAATGACAGTAGTGAAGTGATAGGTTAGGTATTTTAAATCAGTCTGTTTTTCTTGAAAAAATAAAAGAAAAAGAAAAAAAGTTTAAAAATAACACTAGAATCCAACAACTTAATAATTATTTTTCTTTCTGAAAAATATTTAAAAAAACTAAAAAAAATTTAAGAAAGTAAGAATTAATAAGGGGAGCAGACAGGATAGAAGGACTCCGAAGTTCCTAGTGCCTCACTAATTTTAAGGGGGGGGGTTCATGTCTCAGACTCTTGTGTTTCCCATCTCTGCTTTTGAACTACTACTAGATAATACAGCCATAGACTCTGTTTTGCCCATCTATGTGGCTGAACTACTACTACTACAGGGTAGGTCATAGTGCCGCACAGATTTTGAAGGTGGGGATGTGGAATCCCATGTCTCAGACTCTGTGTTACCCATTTCTGTGCCTGGACTACTACTAGGTCATGCTGCCATAGACTCTGTGACTTTTGAGAGGGAGAAATAATTTTAAGATGGTAAGGCAGCAAATTTTAAATACTTTCAGGCCAGTTCTTTGTGGTAAATTTTCTTCCTATGATCGGGCTGTTTTGATATCCCTAGTATTAAGTGGGGACATAGAACTGAACCCAGGGCCAAGGGATGGGGCCATTAGGATTATTTTAGATAATGCTAGAAGCTTAGTTAAAAAAATGGACCTCCTTAGAACCTGGGTAGACTTAAAAAGTCCTGATATAGTAATTTTAACTGAGACTTGGTTAACAAAAGCAATTCCTCAAACGGAAATCGAACTTCATGATTTTTATTGCTTTAGACAGGATCGTGGGTCACGGGGGGGGGGTCGTAATTTATCTTAGGCACAATTTAGGTCCCTCCGAAATTATTTACTCTGGGAAAACAGAAGGGATAGAATGCTTATTATTAAAATTCCAGATGATTAACTTGATTGTGGGAGCTGTATATTCACCACCAAAGATAAATACTAAGCATTTTGAAAAGTTCTCTCATTCTATTATGAAATATATAGGTCAGACAAATGTTGTGTTAATGGGTGATTTTAATGCTGCTTGGGGGTGCCCAAGAGGTCGGGTCTTGGAAAACTCAATGAGATGTTTGAATCTGTTACAAATCATTGACTTACCCACAAGGAAAGGGAAAATAACTAGTAGTGGGAATATACTGGATTTGTGTTTTGTTTCGCCAGAAATGGTTATAACAAGTAAGGGTGTTGGGGAGCCAAATTTGGGGGATCATAACGTAGTAAGGTGTACAATAAATTTAGAATTAAGAAAGGTACCAGCAATCAAAACATCTGTTGAATATAAAAGAAATTATGCTCAATATGATAAACAGCTGTTTTGTGAGTATTTACAGAGACAACCATGGCATAGAGTTTTTTTAATTCCCGACCTGAATTTAGCTATTCAGGAATTTACAACAATGTTTAATGAGGCATGTGATATGTTTGTGCCATGGAAAAAAGTCAATCAAAAACAGAATCATTTACCCTGGGTGACCGTAACCATAAGAAAATTAATTAGATCAAAAAATCGATTATGGAAAAAAGCAAACAAATCTCTAAGATCTGATGTATGGGAAAACTTTAAAAAGGTAAGGAACAGAGTGGTTCAGGAAATAAGGAACTCTAAGGCTTCTTATTATAAACAGAGAATTAAAGAAGCAAAAGATCCCAGGAACTATTAGTCACTGATAAAAAATTTAGCAAATCCTGTTAAAAACCAAGTAGAGACAAAATTAAAATATAATGGGAAAATATTAGAAGCTGATAACATTGCAGAGCACTTAAATAATTATTTTATTGAGCTCCCAGATTTAAATGTAGGAATCGAAACCCATTTGGGAAAAGTTCAGCTTGTGGACCAAAAAACTGATTTTGAAAATTGTAAGGAATATCAGTCACCAAAGTTTCATTTTAAAATAGTGACCACATCTGAAGTATGTAAATTAATAAGAAATTTAAACATAAATAAAGCTTGTGGCCCTGACAAAATAGAAAATAGGTTATTAAAAGAAGCTGCCCAAGTGATATCCCCAGTACTAAGGGATCTTTTTAACTGGAGCCTAAGGGAAGGATTATATCCCGTACTATGGAAGAAGGCCAAAATAATTCCAATTTACAAGGGGGGGATTCATTGGACACTTCAAATTATTGCCCAATAGCATTATTGTCAACAATTTCCAAATTGTTGGAGCGGATTGTCCATGGGCAATTAACTACATATTTGGAGAAATACCAAAAAACTACCCCTTTTCAGTCAGGCTTCAGACAGGGTAGGTCCACAGCTACTGCACTCACCGATTTTCTGGACTTAGTTGCCACCCCTCTGGCGGAGGGGAGATCGGTGGGTGCAGTATATGTGGACCTATCTAAGGTGTTTGATCTAGTAAATCACCATGTCTTGATTGAGAAATTGAGATGCCTGGGAGTGGATGATGAATCATGTGGTTGGTTTACATCATATGTAGAAGATAGAACTCAGTTTGTAACAGTAAATGGATACAGCTCTAGTTTGGGTACGGTCACTAGGGGGGTACCCAAGGGGTTGATCCTGGGCCCACTCTTGTTCTTAGTATATTTGAATAATTTACCTAGAGTAATTAAAAATTCACAAATTAGATTGTACGCGGATGATACTGTCTTGATTGCATCCGTTAAAAATGAGGGTGAATTGGAACAAAAATTACAGGGCGATTTCCTAAACATGCAAAAATATTTTACAAATTTTGGTTTATTGATTAACAATAAAAAAAAACAGACTATGTACTTCGGTTCAGAGAAGAAGGTATAGTGCGGGCACAAACCTGACAATTAGGACACAGGGTGGGAAAATATTAGAGCAAACCCAGCATTATAAATATCTGGGGGTCATAATTGACCAGGAATTGAACTTTGATCAACATGTGACTGAACTTATAAAAAAAATCAACTCAAAACTAGGGGTTATGAGATGCATATCGAATTGTCTAACAAGGGAAATGTGACTGAGTATAGTAAACCAACTACTTCTCCCTGTGATTGATTACGGTTCCCATATCTATAGACGCACCTCAAAAAAACAAGAACACAATCTGGATGTTTTACATAATAAATTAGCTAGATTTGTGTTAAAATGTGACTTTGGTACCCATCATTGTGATATGTATTTAAGGTTGGGATGGAACTCATTAGAACAGAGGGCAGAGGTTTCTTGGTTAACTCAAATAAAAGGTTTACATAAGAATAATTTACAAAATCATCTATTGTATAATTTAAAAAAAATGGAACATGGATTAAATTTACGAAATTCTGGAGCGAGAGTATATCTTATACCACAAATTAAAAACAGATATAGCACAATGACTTTTCAGTATAAAGTTTCAAAGAGTTGGAATAGGCTCCCCCCCCCCCTTAGGGACACAAATTTGTCATTATTAGAATATAAGTCTGCAGTGAAAAAAGAGCTGCGTTTTAAATGTTTGTGTAACAGGTGAAGTCTGATTGTTATGAACATATGACGAATGGATGTATATATAAATGAAATGACTTTATGTACTTAATTGTATGATAATTGTATTTTTACGGTGTGTATTTGTGTATTGTGTATCTTTATTTTGTACAAATACAGGGATGCCTTGTAAATAGGGATTCTCGAATCCCTAATAGCATAATATTCTGTATAAATAAAATTTTACTACTTACTACTACTGTGTTGCCCGTCTCTGTGCCTGAACTACTACTACTAGGTCATGCTGCTGTAGACTCTGTGTTGCCCATCTCTGTGCCTGAGCTACCACTAGATCATAGTGCGGCACAGATTTTGAAGGTGGGAGGTGTCTCCCACATCTCAGACTCTGTGTTGCCCATCTCTGTGCCTGAACTACTACTAGGTCACAGTGCCGCACAGATTTTGAAGGTATGGGGTGTCTCCATGTCTCAGACTCTGTGTTACCCATCTCTGTGCCTGAACTACTACTAGGTCATAGTGCCGTACAGATTTTGAAGGGGTGGGTGTGCATGTGTCACATCTCAGACTCTGTGTTGCCTATCTCTATGACTGAACTACTACTAGGACATAGTGCCTCAAGTATTTTGAGACAGGGGTGTCATGTCTCATTCTCTGTGTTGCTCATCTCTACATCCAAACTAATACTACTAATTAAGTAATTAAGTTGGACCCCCCCAAAATGAATTCAGAATCAGAGTCTGTTATGGAATATGTGGCCAGCACCAGCAGAATGGCTGAAACTGGTACACATAACAATAAAAATATTTCCCAAAAAGAAATTCTGAAAAAAAGGGACATTCAGATTAATACAATTGTTGAAAATGAAGCAACACAACCAGAAAAAGAAAAGACTGTTGGTGGATCCCTTAACCAGAGCAGTGCAGTAGTGTTGGCATTGCCAGAAAAATCAGATAAAACACAAAAACAGGTAGCCAAAACTGTTAGGCCTAGAAAGTCAATGAATAAGGAAAAGGCTCTGTCTAGTACCACTATACGTGGCACTCCACAATATACCACTCATACGTATCTGGCTCCTTCATCAGAAAGCAGTGTCTCTGATAAAGATGTTGTAAATGTGCAAGAACAAGATCATGATCACGGCAAGGTATCACAGTTATGATCTTCCAAAGGTGATGAATCAGAATGTGATATTGATGAGACAGAGGATGCCACCTGGGTTTCTGAACCCGTAAAGAAAAAAACAAAAACACATACAGCAAGCACCACCACTAGCCACAGCTAGTAGTTGAAAGAAAATCAATAGTAATCATAACAACTCTTCTGGGGAGAACCACAGTGTGAATGAATCAGGCCCAGAAACACCAGCCACCAAAATTGCTGCAGTTTCTGGCGTGACAACAAAATGTTCCTCCTCAGTTGTGTGGAGCTATTTTCATATAAGTCCCAAAAATGAATGAGCTGCTGTCTGCACCTTTTGTCATTGGGAAGTTAGCAAGGAGAAAGTGAGAGGCCAGTTCAGGGCAACATCACAAAAAGCCATTTGCAAAGAGCATATCCAGCCATTTGCCTGGGCATCAGTCCTGAGCAAGGGAAAAATATCTGCGATTAATAGAATCCAACTGACAATAGTGATGGTAAAGAGACCGAGAGACAGGGCAGAAAAAAAAAACAAGTTCAACTACACTGACTAAAGTATTTGAACAAGCTACAGCTTCACCACTGCAATCCAGTGGTTTTTGCCCCACTGCACAAACTAAACAGCAGACCATTACTGCGATCCTTGAACAAAAAACTGCCTACAGTAGATTACATCAAGTAACATCAAAAATTAGTCATTTATTTATTTTATTTATTTATGACTTTGGTAACCGGGTAGGTGCGTTGATCCCAGGGACCATTTTCAGGCATGACCCGGGCCACATACAGTGGCACAGAGTAAAACATAAATACCAATGCATAGAACAGTAGATAGTTTGACACATAATAAAAGGTTACAATAGTACACAGATTACAAAGTAGCAAAAATACATAAAACAACATGATACAAGGTTACATAGTATATAAAGCTGATGTGCATATACATAGTTAGAAATACATATACATAAATTCAATATACACCAAGTTGCATAGGAGATAAGCAATGTTCCTCAGGAGTAGAATAAAAAGGATAAGGCGGGGCTAGTAGAGGGAAGGAGAGGGGAAGGGGTGGCAGAGGAAGAGGAATTAGAGGATTTACAAAGGGAGATATATAGGCATGAAACCCATGTGGTAAGGGCAGGTGGGAAATGAAGGACTACCCAGGAAAGCAGTGGCAGCAGGAAGTCACCAGGAGCCAGTCTTTGAGGCAAGATTTGAACTGGCAGTGGGTGTCGATGGAGCGGGGCTCAGCAGGCAGTTTATTCCACAGCATAGAGGCTGCCACTGACAAGGCTCTACCACCCATATTGGTGGATACCCTGGGAATATTCAGAGGGGGGGTGATGTTTGAGTGGAGGCAACGGTGTAAAGTTTGAACCTTGAGGAGGGCTGCAAGGGGAGATTCCTGGCAAGTACGGATGGCAGAATCCACCATGCAGCAAAGGGCGAGGTCAAAGCGACCTTGCATCGGAAGCCATCCTAGCGAATTGTAAAGGACTGAATTTATTGTCAAGGACCTGCAACCAGTTTCTATGTTGCAGAATGAAGGTTTAAGAGCCTTCTTAAAATATTTTGCTCCACATTACAACATACCAAGCTGTAAATATTTTGCAACTGTCGCTGTTCCCAAAAAGAAAGAATGTATGCAAAGTAAAATAGAATTGTCTCTTAAAGAGAGTGAATATGGTGTTGGCACCTGGCCACAGACATGTGGATGAGTTCTATGTGCATCACAGCACATTTGGTGTCACAGTCATCTTCAAATACTACCACAAGCAGCATACAGGAAGGAAGGCAAGGAATGGGAGATCTTTCCGTTAGCATATTTGGTAAAAAACACACCACCTGCAATATTTTGGAAGAGTTGCATGACAAAACATCTGAGTGGTTAGAGCCACTGGGACTCACTACTGAATTTGTGGTTTCAGATAATGGCGTCAACATTCTTAGTGCATTGAAATGTGGTGGTTTTACTCAGATTCCATGCTTTGCACACTCTTTAAATCTGTTAGTATGGGCTTTTCCTTCCAGTGACAACAGTATAATAACACTAGTGGGAGCTGCAAAGAAAATATGTGACCATTTTAGTCACTCTGTAAAATCACTTGGTATCTTGGCTGACCTCCAGAAAAAAACAGCTTGCCAACACAGCAGCTAAAACAAGATGTTCCAACAAGATGGAACCCAGCATTTTACATGTGTGAGAGACTTTTTGCCCAAAAGAAGGCAGTCCATGAATATACCATGGAGCACAATGTAGCAGATGGTGTTGTGCTGAATTCATTCCAGTGGAGCCTCATGGAGCATCTTACATAGCTCTTGACTCCCTTTGAGGAAGCAATTCAACAAATTAGCAAAGAGAATGCGACTCTAAGCCAGTTTATTCCCATCATAAATTTATTGAACAAGGAACTCAGGAGGCTGCGTAGAGGTTCTGAACAAAAAGGAGACAAATCTGATGTATCCCTTATGGACCGACTGATACATCAATTCCAAAATTGCAGAAGACTTAACAATATTACGACAAACAAAAATTTTCTTCTTTCGACTCTACTTGACTCTTGGTTTAAGTTGCAACAGTTGCCTCCTTCAAATCTCAGTGGCTCTTATCTCGAATACAAAAACATGCTGATTTCAGCAATTTCACATGAAAAGGAAGAAACTGTATTTGACAATAGAAGTGAATCACATGCTGTGGATGCTGCGTCTTATAAAGCAACATCTATTGGTGCTGACAGCAATAATTTCCACTTAATGACACCATGCACTCCTTCATCAACATTAGGTAGTCCTGCACGAAGTCCTCTTTCATGGCCCTTGGAAAAGGCATGTCCATCTGGAAAGCACATAGATGGCTCTCACACTTTTTGGTCAAAACTCGTGGAAACTGATAATTCAGATGTGTATGCCGTGGAGCTGCCTTGTTTGTCTTTATCTGATACTGTGGTTGCCTATTTATGAGAAACATTCATTAACATTACTGATGACCCTTCTGAGTACTGTGTGGAAAAGGACAAGATCTGGTCTGCACTATCTGCCTTTGCTATAAGGCTGATTAGTTGCCCTCCCACTAGTGTTTACTATGCGCGTATATTTAGCAAGGCTGGAAATGTTGTATCTGATAGCCACACAAGGCTTATTCCTGAAAATGTACAGTGCCTTATCTTCCTAAAAGTCAGTCACAGCAAATTCTCTTACTAGTTCAGTGAACAGAGACAGGAACATAAAAGCAATGATGAACAGCTGCAACAGGCATCTCATAAAAAGGGTGCATCTTTGGTGGTGTTTGAGGACGATGGTGATGATATTTAAGTTAATTATTTATTTCTTTGAACTGAGAGGACTAAGGTCAATAACCATAACAGAAAGATCAAGTAAAAAAAATCCTTCTTGTGAGGTCTCAGTGTTTTATTAAATGTATTGCTGTATGTGTTTTTCTCAGTTAATTTGGGAACCCAGTTGAGTTTAATTTGTTTATTCAGCAAGTAAAAAATACAGTCAGGCAGTGAATTTCTGGATGTCTGGGGTCGAGGGTGGGACCAAGGGGGGAACACAAAGGAAAAAACCTATGTACATGGCTGCCATGAGTGCCAGCCCCCACTGCTCTTGGGTCCCACATCGTGTGGATCCCTGCCAGCCTGACAATGGGGGGAGCAGCGACAGGGCTGGGAAATGGCAGGTGGGCTTCATGGCAAGAGTAGGTGGAGGTAGGGGCGAAACACCTCTTCAAAAAGAAAACAAACAAACAAAAAAAAAACTCAAAAGTATTCATACGATAAATACCTGCGTATGGTCACCGTGAGTGCCGGCCCTTGCGGTCCTTGGGCCCCGCACCATGTGGATCCCCTCCAGCTTGACAGGGGGAGCAGAAACAGGGCTGGAGACTGGCAGTTGGGACTCATGGCAGTAGCAAGTGGCAGTTGGGGCCAAGAAGCTCTATTAAAAAAATCCCTCTCTCTTTCTCCCTCTCTCTCTCTCTCTCTCTCTCTCTCTATATATATATACACACATATATATGTGCATACACCATAACGGACTGCAATCATTAGTTGTGGAAGATTGTAGGATATATCCAAAAACTGCAGTTTGTGTGTGTTGGGGGGACAAGGTCAAACAGATAAAAAGTAAGTTACAGAACAAAAGTGATAAAAAACAATTGACCAGTCAGGCAGGAGTGTGTGGGATGCTTTAGAGCCCATGATGCTTGCTGTAACACCAAATAGTCAAGCAAAATAATTACAAATAAAGAAAATAACATATCAATCAAAAGGGAGGGAGGGATGGCTTGGGCCCCATCACATATCCTACTCATGCTGCCTGTCTCCCTGCAACAAGCATGCCAGACTCAGTAAAGGTCTACACTCTGCTATTGGCTTTCTGCTGTTGAATTCATTGATCTCTCTCTCTCTCTCTCTCTCTCTGTCTGACTAATGTTTGACACACTGCCTCCTTTCACTGCAAAGCTCCACATGAGCTGTATACACAGAGCTGGATTCACAAACACTTTTGGGACTAAGTCCCACACCGCAACTCCAGTTGTGGACCGAAATCTCTGCAGCTGCAGAGATTGCTATTCACATCCCCAGCAGCTGTAGAAGACATTATGGCTGGTCCCACTGGCTGTAACATACTTCCACAGCTGTGGGGATTTCCACAGTAACACCACCCGCAAGCTACCATAAATTGTGGAGCCAGTCGTAAACTGGCTCCACTTCTGAGAATACCTTTGTTGTGGGAGAAACTGCAGTTCCACAAGTGGCAACCCACTTGCACCAAATTTTTCCTGCAGCTGTGGGATTTTCAAGAGTTTTGTGAATCCAACCCACTGTTTCCTATGAATGTCATGTGGTGGCTGACACACAGGATTGGCAAGAACAACAATCAATCAAATGAAAAAGACCCTAACTGGATGTCTCCCTTCAGTGTCCCAGTATCTCATAAGTGTTGCCTTTCATACAGATTGTTCATTTTTTGGTCATGAGGGTCCAGGCAGTATTCGGTAAGAGATTGGAAAAAAAGTTTTTTTTTTTTTTTTTGAGGGCACCCTGCCATGACCTCCTTGTTCAATGACTCACTACTACAGTACTGGTGAATGTTATAGCTTTTAATTTTAATTTGCTGTTGGCTGCTTGCTGACCTTGAAATGACATGAAAATACAGACACTAATTTTCTTTTTAAAAGTTACATTTTACTTTCTTTAACAGAGGGATCTAAAAGAACAATACTGATGCATTTCTCATACTGATATAGACTACAAATAGGTCTACAATTCATCAGAGTAAATCAGAACTTTTGAAGATAAATCAGTCAGAGTCAGAACTGGGTTGCAGTCAACCCTCCCATCCCTAGGTGAAGTGACAATCCCCGAAAGTTGGGCAAAGTGCTGGCATGGTCACATTTTGCCCAAAACCTTCCCAAAGGAGTGTCTTTGCCATCAAAATTTTACCTAATTCACCCACAGGGCACACTGCCAAATGTTACCAAATGTGGGCAAGTAGTTGAAAAAAACAAAAGAAAGGAAATAAAACTCTTCCCCAACACTTGTAACACCTCATATTCCCCTCCCTGTTACAGTAACAGTAAATGAAAGTAAGTTTATTCTTTTCCCCCAAGCCACAGAGCATCCAAAACTCCCCCTACCACCTCTGTTCCAGAAATATTCTAACATTTTTATAATGAATTAACCTCCTTCCCCTACCCACTTAGCATCTCAGCTCCTGCCTTCCTCCCCATGACCCACATCATTCAATAAACACCCCTTCCCCCACCCCTCCTTGGTTGTGCTGACTTAAAAAAAAAAAAGCTTGAAGAATTCAGTCCCAGAAGATGACTCTGCAGCCCTCCTCACACTGCCCTGGCCAGTCATCATCTGAATGAATGAGAGCAAAAGTGTACATGCATAGTATAAGAATGCTTTTGCTCTTTCATTTATATGATGACTGTATGATGCGCTGTGAGGAAGGGCAGTGCCAGTCACTGTCTGTTTTTTCTTTAAATCAGCACACCAAGGGGGGAGATGGGGAGCTAAGCAGACTGGGGGAAGGGATATTTGTTGAATTACTTTGAACATGGGAAAAAAGGAAAGTGGAGATTGGGATGCTAAGTGGGTTGGGTAGAAGGTGGTTTAATTCATTAACAAATTCAGAATACTTGTGTTACTTTAGGGAGGAGGGTGTGATTTCTGATGCTAAGTGGGTTGTAAGAAGCAGGGTAATTTCTTTTACTGGGATCGTTGGGGGGATATGGGATGCTTTGAGGGAATTGGGAAGGTTTTTCCTAAATTGTATAGACCGCTGCTACACTTTGCGTGGCTGACTTTGTCAACAAAGTGCAGCCTCCACAGAGGTCACCCATTGCCAACAGCTAAGTCTGCAGAGTTTTTCTGTGAACGTCACCATTGGTGAAGGAGTATCTTCTTTATGTGTTTTTAATTCACAGTGAAGACTACATGTTGCGCAGCGACACCTCCTCACCCATCCCTAACAAGCAACCAAAGTCCATGTGAAAATGTTTAGAATTTCAGGTCCACACTATTTTTAGGTTTACTTTCCAAGTTTTTTTTTGACTGCTTTAAAAGAGGACTACATGCGTCATCAAGTGTGTGTTAATACCACTGCTGAGGCCACTCTTATGGTTGTAAGTGTGGTCTCATGCACATTCTTAGGGTATGAGAACTATGAACCGATGGTGAGTGGTTATGGTACTCTGAGAATATTATGTGAGACCACTCCCACAACTGTAAGAGTGGTCTCAGTAGCAGTATTAATGTATTGTAATATATGGATATTGATAATAATACTATTGAAAGTTACACACTTTTTTGCCTATAATACCATTGATGAAATCCATCAATAGTATTATGAGATGCCATAATATTATCATTGTATAGTCACTGATAGTATTATGAATCTCATAATACTATAGATGCATCACCTAACGAGATGTAACACTCAGTGGGCACCTCACGCACTTCTGTCAGCTGAGTGTGAGCCTGCTTTTACTGTGACCATCATGTACAGTAAAAGCCATCCAGCTCTTCAGTTAACCTGACAACACCATTAAACAAGCATTTGTCAATGCCGAACGTTGCTTGCTTATATGTGCTGTTTAGGTATTAGGAAGTGAAAGTACCATGCCTAAGAACTGTCATGCCCCCCCCCCAAGACATCCACTGTGTCTTTCTGTTCAGTATGCATGGAAGAGGGGAAGGGGAAAGGGCCGCAGCAGTACAGCAGTTGCAAAGGCATGAAGAGGTGGACAATAGTCCATTCACAGTCAGAAGAATCCTGCAGGAGGTGACTGAACTGAAGGTGGACAAAGCGATGGGACCAGATGGCATACACCCAAGGATATTAAAAGAACTGTGAAGGGAGATAGCAGTACCTCTGATACTGGGGTCAGTTTCACTCCCTAGTTGTTCTTCCTCCATCCCTCTTTGCCATCCCCTATCCCCCCCCGGATGCCTACCATACTCATCTGCCCTGCCACTTAGACTCCTCCCTAACCTCCACAATTTCCCCCTCAAACTAGCCAGTCATCTGCAGACCATACACCCCCTCCATCCTCCAAGCCCAGTCCAGAATCATGGCGGACCCACACCCTGTACACGCCACCAGCCTTTCAAAGATGGCCACCCTATTGACATGTGGCACCTGCCCCATATTGGCCCCCATCTTATGTTATGGGCTGTTACTCCCAGGTTCTATACCCTACTACAACGGTTAGGCTCCTATTTACTCAAATTTCTGTCCCCCCCCCACACTAGTCCCCCTACTGATGCCTTGCCGACTGGGTTAATTCAGTCTCAAATCTCATCCATTAGATACTGTATTACTGTAGCAATCCTAAAGCTTCCTTGTCTGTTTTTCACCCCTCAGCTACTATAATTTTTGTTCTCAGCTCTTATATAGTTTCACTTAGCCCAGTTACTGTAGAAATCCTATTGCATTCCAAGTATTACTCAGCTCACTTAGAGAAATAAACAGAACAAATAAATATATATTATTAAAGCAATCATAACAGTATAGTTCAGTACTTAGCTCAGTTAGAGAAATAAACAGAACAACTAAATCTGTATTATTACAGCAATCCTTAAAGTATCCAATCATTGCTTTGTCTCCACTCCAGAGACCCTGCTATAATATAGGAACACCGAGGACCCTGGGCGGGAGGGTGTGAAACTCTAAAGTCCAGGCAGAGCTCCATTGAGCTCGTTCACTCCCCCTCTGTCATTCACTCGTTCTATTTCTCCCGGAGCTGCAGGCTACCTTTTTGTACTGGGCTCCTGCCTGCACTGGCACTTTTTTCTGCCCAAAGAGAAGGTCACAGGTATCCCGACAGAGCTCCGTTGAGGCCTCTTACTCCCCCTCTGTCACTTGCTCTTTCTCTTTCTCCTGGCGCTGCAGGCTGTCCTTTTGTACTGGGCTCCTGCCTTCATTGGTGCCTTTTTCTGCCCACAAAGAAATCTGCAGCAGTCGATGAAACTCCGTTAGGCGCTCCACTCCCCATCTCATAAACTAGTTTTGTTTCTCCGCCACTGCGAACACGCCTTGGTACTGGGCCCCTGCCTGTGCTGGCGCCTTTTTCTGCTCACAAAGAAATCTGCAGCATCCCAACAGAGCTCCGTTGAGCTCACTCATTCCCCCTCCCTCACTTGCTAGTTCTGTTTCTCCCGGCGCTGCAGGCTGCACTTTTGTACTGGGCTCCTGCCTACGTTGGCACCCTTTTCTGCTCACAGAGAAATCCACAGCAGTCCCGACAGAGTTCAGTTGAGCTCGGTCACTCCCCCTCTTTCACTAGCTTGATCTTAATCTGTCCCAAACACTGATTTCACAAAGCGACTGCGCTATTCTGTGCCGGAAGCGCAAAAACACATTTTGGCCAGGATGCGAAAAATGACAGCTGTACTGTTCATACAGAGGTGTAAAGAAATGCCAGTGTTGAAAATCTGGCATAAAATATTACAAATTTGTGAAGTTACAAGGGTGCGTGGAAACTGCGCAAAGCACAGTTGTAACACAGTCATTTTATGGACTTTCATCACCACATTTTCAACATAGGCATTTTAGGACTCTGCTCACGAACAGTGTTACTGTCATTTTCTCAGTCTATCTCGAAAACTGATTTCCCACAGCGACCGCGCTATTCGGCACCGGAAGTGCACAGACACATTTAGGCCAGGTTGTGTAAAATGACAGCTGTACTGCTCATAAGTAGGTGTGGAAAAATGGCAATGTTGAAAATCTGGAGAGAAAATATAAATTTGCGAAGTTATGAGTGTGCATGGAAACTGTGCAACGCATGGTCATAACATAGTCATTTTATGGACTGTCATCACAAAATTTTCAACATAGGCATTTTAGGACCTCTACTCATGAACAGTGTCACTGTGATTTTCTTAATGTGTCCCAAACACTGATTTCTCAAAACAACCATGCTATTCTACGCCAGAAATGCGAAAACACATTTTGGCCAGGATGTGAAAAATGACAGCTGTACTGTTAAGGAGGTGAGGAAAAATGCCAATGTTGAAACTCTGGAGTGAAAATACTGCAGATTCACAAAGTTCCGAGCATGTGTAGCAACTGCACATTGCACGCTCGTGAAACCATCATTTTTTTGATTTGTTCCACCAAATTTGCAACATAGGCTTTTTGAGAGCCCACACTGGCACTGTCAATTTGTTACTTGGTCCCAAAAGGAGATTCCACACAGTGACTGCGAAATCATCTTTCGGGACCGAATAATGCCATGACAGTGGCTGAATTCATGAGGAGGGATCCCAAAAACCCCATGTTGAAAATTTGGTGCCAACATTCCCAAAAATGCCTGAGATATGAGCCAAAGTTTTAAAAAACCCTATTTACTGCATGTCATTATACAGCTTACCAGCATTTCCTCAGTTCGCGGTCGGCTTTGAAGATTGCAGACGTGTTCCCGGTCCACCGAAGATTGTCGAGCCAGACTCCGGAGGTAAGTATGGGGTGGGGGAGTGGGGAGGCAGGGTGTGCAGAGGGTGGCCGTGGGTTGGGGAAGGGGCCGCCAGACTCGACAAGGGACCCTTTTCTTGTTTACAGGGTTAAAAAAAAAAAAACATTGTGAGACATTTTTTCTTTGTACAGGGACATTTGGCACGGTGGGGTGGACTCCCAGCATGCCACCTGAGTGTTGTTTTGGGGTGGCTGAGGGGGATTGGGCACCCCTCTCAGCAGACTACACATTGGGGGAGTATACATTATGCTGATGAGGAGTGGGCTCTCCCGTCAGCAAATTCAGTTGGGAAGGAGGGACTAAAGCCGACGGGGATTTGGCACCCTGTCTGCAAACAAAGACGGGGGAGGCGCACGATGCCAAGGGGGATTGGACACCCCCTCTGCATACAGCAGAAATGCAGGGGTGGGGAGATAATGCCAACAGGGACTGGGTTCCCCCTCGGCAAACTGGGTCGGGGGCATGCAAGAGACCGTCCTGCAATGACGGGTTGCTCCCTTATTGCAGGGATGATGCTGCAATGATGAGGTGGCCCCTGATTGCAGTGGCTAAAATGTTTCAAGGTGGTGGCACGCTGGCTGAACTAGTGTCAGCAGCAGCATACCCCCCCATTGGGGAATGCGGGCCAAGCCTCCAAAGGCAGTGGGGGCATTAGCCAGAACAGTGCCTCACCTCCACAACCTGCTTCTGCAGCAAGCTGCCACAACATGTTTCTTGTGCATGCACGCAAGCAACATAAAAATGGCACACAAAAGCACAATGAACAATGAATCATTTGTGAGCAAAATTACAGGGCACATCAACTGGCATCAGAGAAATCTCCCTCTTCTGCCCAGTCCTTTTCTACTCTACTGCTGCATTCTTCCTGGGAGTGGAGGAAGTAAAGAGTTTGTGTGGCTTCAGTCCAGGTGTCAGCAGGGATCAGAAGAGATGTGCAACTGGGGTCGCATAACAAGCTGCTTGGGGGAACACTTCTGACTGCAGTTTCAGGCATGAACATGGAGGTAAGCTCCTGTCTGGATCCATATATTAAAAAAAATAGCAAATAGGCGACTGTGAATTTCTCGGCTGTATCTTGAGGTTCTGGTGATGTGTTAGAACCTCTTGAGCTTTGCTCTCAAGGTTCACACGTCACCAGAGCCTCACAATGGTAAGATAGCCTTGTAATACACAGTCCCCTATCTATTATTCTTTTTCTTTTTTTAACTTTATTTTTCTACTCCTGTCCTGGGGAACTATCTTCAGCTACCTAACTCACCAGTGACTCTACCTCCCATCTGAAGCTCTCACCAGGTCCGCTCCAGCCCAGTGGATCCCCCAGCTCTGAACCCCCTGAGGTGGGGCCACCTTCGTCCTGGTGCTCAATCTATAATTTAATGCGCCAGGCCAGAGTCGGAAGGTGACCCTTGGTTGAGAAGCCTGACTGTGGGAGTGTGGTCATGGCACTGAAGGAACCTTCATCTATCCCCGAGACAGGGGATTTTCCTCCATATGTGGGTCCCCCTGGGAGCGCAGGCTTGCAATTATGCCAGCACGGCCAATGCCATAAGTGTCCACCGCACTCCTCCCCCTTCGCTGCTCCAGATGCTAGTTGTACCCTCTGTCTCCAATGGGGGTCCCTACTGCACCGGAGAACCCCGGTTCCCTCCCCAGGGAGAGGAGTGCAGTCCATCGGGTGCTCAATCCTCTCCCTCCCCTGCTGACCCCCGGCACCAGAGCTCGTTCCCAAACTCGGGTAGCCGGTGTGGCATGAGGTGTGGCGTCCAGCACCTCAACCCTCAGTGCCATTGGGCTGACCTATTATTCTTTTTATTGATTGAGCTCTATCTGTAATGTATTTCATTTTAAAAAAAATACCCGAACATGCCCAGTTCCAGGGCAGTTGCATGTGAGACACTCTTCACAAAATACGAGTATCTCACGAGCAGGGGAATGGAGAACTCAAATTGGTCAGGAGCACTACCTTGATATTTAGTTTAGAAATGGGTGGACAAGCAAACAGGTTTGGAAAAAAATCCAATCCAACTCAAATTGGGTGTGTCTTAATTAAAGATCTGGTCCAAGCCTCTCAATCAGAAATGGACTATTCTGTTGCAAGCTAGGCCACTGGTGCAACTTTACAAGCAAATTATAGGTTGCAGTAATTACCTGTTAGAAGGAGGAGAAGAAGCTTGGATCTTGTCTAACCATTTCCAGTTGGAATTAAAAGCAATATGCACCCCACGAGGATCATGCCATACTTTAAACCCTAGAATGTGTGGGGAGCCATATCAGATGGCGTAACATAGTAGTGTGGTGATGGAAGGGTCTGAGGGTCCATCTTGTGTCCAATTACGCCCCAGTTTTTCCTCCTATCCCTTCCTTTTTCTCTCCTCTCTGTCTTAACTACTTCAACTGTTTGGCGTTTCTACATATGTTCCTTTCCTCTGATCTTCTGATACATCCTTTTTACTAATGATTGATAGCACTTTATACCATAGGGAAATGTACATGTTCTCTGATGCACTTGGGCATTATACGCCCTGTTTATTTATGAATGTATTGCAAATATAAATCATGTGATTGGTGCAAATATAAATCATATGATTGTTGTGTATACCAGTTTATAATGTTGTTATTGTTTATTCTTAAGACTTTGTATTATCTCTGTTGTTTTGTATCAGCGTTGTTTTCGCTGCCCATTTCCACTTTGTAAATGAGTTTCACTCAATGGCGTTTCACCTGGTAAAATAAAGATTGATTGATTGATTGTGTTTTTCTCCTGCTGCATGGCAATGACTGTACCCAATTTGTTGGTAACGACACATCCAAACTTGTCAGTTAGAATGCTGCCCCTACTCCTGCTGTATAACCCTCAGTATCATTCTCCCTCAGGAATCTGTCTGGTTCTACTTTGAAAGCCTGAACAGTGTCCACTTCCACAACCTCCCCAAGTAGGCAATTCAATATGCTAACTGCACTCTGTTTGAAATAATGCTTTCTAATATTTCCCCTTATCATCCCCCAAATATTGAGTGGATGTTCTCTATTTTTACTAGCTTTTACCAGCTCAGACTTACTTATTTGCAATATTTGGTCAGATAATACACACTGAACTGTAAGCAGCTCATTTTGAGGTGCATTCTGGGGAGAGAGGTACAGTATAATAAATAACAATTAGAAATACTGTGAATACAAATAAGGTTGTATAATATTTAAAAACAATCATGGCACGATAACAGGGATACATACATGTGACACAAACCATATGATACATGCAAACTAAACCAGGAGATCTGATTAACACTCCTACTGGGAACTGGAAGGGTCAGTGTGATACTTGAGCAATACATAACTAGTACAAACCTTCAACAGATGTAAGGAAGGTGAGGGCATAAGTTAGTTGGGGCAGCTGGACAGTATATGATTTTGGCCATAGCATTTATAACAGACTAGTCTACCTTGTCATCACAGATTTTGGATACTGTAGTGTACATACAATTGAAAGAATATTTTGGCAGCTTTATTTTACTACAAACAAATCACATCCTACTCTATTTATTTTGTTCTGCTTGCCCCCATTTTATGTGGCTTCTGGGCTCAAGGTTGGGACTTCTACATCCTTCTTCCTGCCCATTTTGCTATGACAAGTGCATGTGCCTTGGGTGGTGGGGGGGCTCAAAGATATCAGTACTCTACCCTGGCCTTATGGCTTCAAATAAGATTAAGGGACCTGGATCAGTAACACCTTTGGGGATGATGTTGAGTTAAAGTTCAGATGTACTTTAGCAGTGTCTGTCCCAGGGAAAGATTTAGTGGGGCTAGATTATAAACTAATACTGCCCCGTGGGAAACACTCCACAGCCACTGTGTTACCCCTACCATCATCCGCCGAGGTCCCACACCCAGCACCACTAGTTCACCCAAAATGTACATTTTAGCCCTCTACTAATATTATGCACAACCCAAGGTTGAAACAAATAAAAGTTTTTATTGGGGGATCAGAGATGAGGTCCTAGAGAAGGAAAGGGTTAGTACAGGAAAGCAAAAGCTTTAGCAGCTGTCACTGGCTTGGCTTAGCTTCAATTGCCTTGTTAGGCACAGCCCAAAATACTGCCACCTGCCCCTACTCAATACACAGTGCCCCAAGCTGACTGTACTATTTGGCCATATTACAATCCCCACTAGTACCAGTAAGTTACATACAAACAAAATTACATACAAACAGAAGAGAGAAAGAAATAAGTGCCTTAGTGAGACCTAACCCCAGGCTGACCAGAATACCTTATTTCTTTCTTTCTCTCTTTTGTTTGTATGAGTTCCATAAATATGCACACCACACTCTTGTGATTGACAACAGCAGTAAATTAAATATGTATTAAGAAAAGAAAATACCAGTAAACTGCCGCTAGTCCTAGGGAGCACCTGAGGAAGCCTGGGTACATAGGTGTTGAATCCATGTAGGCCCACTGCAGTCACAAAACTGTGATACTGCCAGAATGGCCAAGTCTATAAATTTAAAGCCATCTTAGTAGAACTATGTGCAGATTTGGTGTTGCAGGACACAGGGCCCTGTTTGGTTACTCATGGTTAGTCTGCAGCTGACAGGCCTCCTTCTCTGGCTGCAGTCATGGCTGGGTGTACCCAGTCTGTTCTGTGGTCCAGTGTTGCACATCTGACAGCTCACTCACAGTAGGTTTAGCTTCTCTCTCTCTCCCCCCCTTTCTCTCCCTCTCTCTCTCTCTCTCTCTCTCCTCTCTCTCTCTCTCTCTCCCTCTCCCCTCTCTCTCCCCCTCTCTCTCTCTCCTCCTCTCCTCCTCTCTCTCTCTCTCTCTCTCACTCTCTTCTCCCATGGTTTCTTTAGGATCCCAGACCTCTGAAACTCACTTGCATTGATTATCAGCACAGTGATCTTAGGCACTGACAGTGCTCTCTCTGCTCAACCCTTTGGTTCTGTCTTAGAAAAAAAGTCTTTCCAACTGCATGCTAAGGCTCAATCAGCTGCAGGGTGGCTTTCCCTTACAGGAAGAGCCTTTCTCTGCAGATGTCACTGACCCAGCCAGTCTCCCAACTGGCCCAAACCTCCTGCCTGTTTGCTGGGAGGACCTGCTGGACTGTCACTTGATGGATTATTTACTTTCTCACTTCTGGGTGAATAATGAAGTCATCCAGTGTCCTTAACCATCTTGCAGCTCTGGATCAGGATTCTGAGCCTGATTGGCTGCTATGTAGGCTTCTGAACCCAGTGTGGTGGTGAGAGGGGTCAGAGGTGATAGGATGGCGGCCACTTTTGTAGTCCAGTGGGCACTGGTTACAAAGTCTGTAATTCTAAAGGGCACTTGCCTGAAAACATGGATCTTGCCCCCTGGTGTGATGTACACAGGCACCTCTTATGGTTTGGATGTATCGGGGATGCTGACAGGGATCCCCAAGTCCTGTCAGGAGTGCCAGTCATGGCCAAACATGGGCAGAAGACTGTCGTAATTTGATGTGCATCTCAAAGCCATTGCACTAATGATGTAAGAGGGGCCTAAGAAGTCCTTGGGGCTACTCTCCATGCTGCTTCAGCTCCCTCTGCCAGTCCAAGTCCCTGAGGGTTGGAGTGTGCAGAAGCAATGGTGCAAGGTGGCTGTGGCTCTGAGGGCTCAAAAGGTAAGCCCCTACTGGGGTGGTACACTAGGTCAGACAGTTCCAGCTGGGTCTGGCCTGATCACGTAGTTGTAACCTGAGTATGGGCCAAAAGGAGGGTGCCCCCCAAAGGCCTTTAGAGTTTATGGTGAGTACCTCACCAGGCATGAGTCGTTGGCTATCGGGGCTGGTAAACATATTGGTGAGCTTTACCAAATTGGCACAAAGAAATAAACAGGTAAACCAAATAAATGTGCCCCTATTTGTAATCCATATGTTTGCTGGGCCTGTTGACCTCCACATGTCTTCTGCCTAGGCCTATCCAACACAAGGCACAGTTCTGCACAGGACATTAAGGCCCTGTACACACTGGACTTGTTAAAATGTTTTAAGTTCCTAAAAATGTCTTAACAAGCCCAAACACGTTTCGTGTCCACACTTAACATGGGTTGAAACCGTGTTTAAACCCTGCAAGGGACCTAGTCTTAAAACACATTTTGAACATGGTTTCAGACCTAGCATGGTTTACCTATAGTGTGGATGGGAGATCAATGAGTGTTTCTCATGAAACAGCACTGATGCATGCTGGAAGCCGTGCTGACTTAAACCATTATAAGGCTGCAGTGTGGACGGGAGATCAATGAGTGCTTCTCATGAAACAGCACTGATGCATGCTGGAAGCCATGCTGGCTTAAACCATTATAAGGCTGCAGTGTGGATGCGGCATGCAGTGATGCAACTGTGCTTAAACATGCTTATGAAGAAATGAAGCAAAGTGTGGACGGGCTTTCATGGCGAGTTTAAAACCATTTTCAAAAATGGTTTTAAACATGGACTGCCACTGTTAATAGGACAGTAATCCTTGTCCTAACTATGGCTGTGTACACACTAGATTACTGAGTTTTAAAATGGAATAAGACACATTTTAAACTCAGTCTGGTATTCTGTCCACATCACATGGTAGCGTGTTGAATTCCGTTTTGCCTTACATCCGCATCATGGTTTTTGGTCTAATTTGCTGGCATGGTTCTCCAGTCTCTTCAGGCACAAGCAGTGAATGCTTGCCTGTCTGCATTACCAGGTAAAATGTTTTATCCTTGTAAATGTGTTTAAAATAGTATTTAAACCTTGATTGCTATAAAGGTTTAAGCACAGTTCTTAAACATGCTTATAAACCATGGCAGATGTGGACACACACCTTGTTACTGCTTCTTAAAATGTTTTAGTCCTGTTAAAACATTTTAAAAAAGTCTAGTGTGTACACAGCATATCTGGCTAGCTACAATGTGACAGCGATAAAACCCTGATGGTTGCTCATGGTTCTGTAGTCAGGATTTTAAAACAATATTTTTCCATGGCCTCCACAGCTTTTATGGTGGAAGAATTTATTGTTGCTTCTCACCTGGTTTTCATAACATTTCACCCCTAAGACTTTTCGACACTCCTCATGCTGGCTGTACTACCCCGCTAGGGCCTTTTTTTTTGGACTCTGCCCTAGGACCTTTCACCATTTGTCATGGCTGGCATAGCTGTGTCACAGAGGCTCTAGCCTGCAACCCACCTGCATGGCAAGGCTACACCCAGAGGTTGTCAGACACTACTACTCAGGCAGTGAGTGTTAACTGACACAGGCTCACTACAGTGACTGCTGACAGGAGTTACACCTAGGCACCTCTGCTTTTCCTGGGCTTTGGCTGGAACCCCTCTCACCCCTCAGATGGTGGCCCCACAAGCTCTGGGCCTATTGACTAGGACAAATCCTGGCCGGAAAAAACAGTTTGTGAGAAAAACTACTTTTTTCCCCAGCAGTCACCTCTCTTTGTGCTTCGGCATAAGGTACTCTCTCCTTCAGTAGCACTCAGTTTAAAAGAACACTTTTTCAGGCTTACCAGACTCCTCTGATGTTAGACAGCCATGGTCTCTCATAATGGCTTCAATTTCACAGCTCCATGGCTGAACAGCATAAACTGGCTGAGCTGAACTGAGCCCAGATTCTTGGCTCCCAGGTTCTTTTACAGAGTTCTGTGGCTGAATGCTGATAGGCCAAAGGTTCCCAGGAAATGCATCTGAGCTGAGTTTGCATGCATGGTCCCCTGCAAACCTAAGCTCAGGACTGGTCAATCTGTCTCTGGACAAAAACACTGCATATAGTGTTGCACGGATAGTGCTTTGGTGAATCCAACTATCATCTGTCAGATAGCATTGGTATCCGAACTTGGATCCAGCAAATATCTGACAAAACTCAGATCTAAGATCCAAGGTTGGATATTTACATATCTGAAGTCAAATTCAGACATCTAAGGTCAGATCCAGGTCTCTTAGGTCACAACCAAACATCCTAGATCAGATGTAGACATGTGGGATTGTTTTTTTGGGATCTACTTTGGATATGGTTCTAGTGTACTGTACACCACTTTTTAAACAGTAAACCTTTCATACATTGATCACAGCAACTTGTGTGACATGCTGTCATCATGGTATAGCTATAAACCATGATGGCAGCATGTAACATTTCAATTTTTTTTTTATAAAACAAATATGATACACTTACCTACCTTGTGTGCACTCTGTCACTTACCAGTCCTGAAGTTATCATGAAGACTTCTTCAGTTTTAGTTTTACGTGACCATACAGTCTTCAAGGCTGTCATTGAATAATAGAGAATAACTATGACTGCTTCTCTGTCAGTTCATCAGAAACCCTAATGGCAGTGAGGGCAGTACCAGCAACAATGACACAACACTCATTTTTTGATATGATGATTTGGCAGCTGGCACTGATGATGCAACAGTATTTTTCCGGCAGAGTCACTGGTGTGCAGCAGGCAGATAGTTCCTGGATACCACTGTACCTTCCTCTGATGCTTATTTAGGTACCAGTTGCACTGTGACAGGATGCTTATTATGTTGTAGTGTGAAGAAGAAGTTATTTAATTCCTTCTTTTGAGACTGGGTTGGATGAGACTGAGGAGAAGGAAAAGTAGTCTTTGAATTTTGGTCATTTGGCTTGTACACTGGTACTGTATGCTTTTATGATGGTTCCTGAATCCAGAAAAATTGGAGGAGGAGGAGGATGAGAGGTTCAAGAGCATTCTGTTAGCCATTTGGCTGGTGCCAGAGGCTGGGTTATGCTGCTGTACTAGTGCTTGAGTCCAGACTGAAGAGAAATTGGAGAAGGAGGAGGATGACAAGAAAGCTCTGTTAGCCATTTGGCTTGTACGCTGGTGCCAGAATCCAGTTATGCTGCAGTGCTGGTGCTTGAGTCCAGACTGAAGAGAAATTGGAGGACAAAGATGATGATGAGAAAGGTCTTTTAGCGATTTCAGTTTATGCAGGTACTGGAGGGAGGCCAGGTTATGCTGCTGTGTTGGTATTATTATGCCTCAGGGTTTTATTTAACTCTAAAAATTGATTAGCGGTTTTGCTCGTAAAATTTCTAAAACATTGTGAAAATGCACAGCACCTGCCTCACTATGTTTAACAAACATAACACTTCTAAAAAACCTATATAAATACTTTCTGTACAGTTAGTATTGTCCCAAGAAAAAAAAAACTGCTAATCAATTATTTAAAACCCTGTGCCTGCACTTAGGAGTCCTCATGGTGGCTTACTGTTGCTGCACATGCTGCTTGTAGGGGAGACAGAGAAGATAAAGGGCATTTTAGTACATTGCAGGGAAAAACAGTGCACCTCCCAGGTGCCTTTCTGGTTGCCTTCTTCTTCTCAGTGATGTACCCCCCTCACCCCCTGGAATATTCTTCTCTGTGATGTACACCCCTTAGCAAAATCTTATTTTGGATGGAGAAGAATGGCACAATGTGGTAGTGTGGTAGTGATGCACGCAGCATGATTACAGACTTACTTGAGCAGCTGACAGGGACAGCTATGAGGACATGCACTTGGGCATGCCACCTAATATGATGGTACTAGTTCCACTGTACTCAGATGTTCAGTTTGTTGAAGCGTGAATGCGAAAATGTCAATTCAACCAATGCCTCTGTTGAAGAAGATCCAGTTGGATGAGACTGAGGTAGAGGAGAAGGAAAATCTATGAAGCCATTCAGTTTGTACGCAGTGCAAGACAACAGATTGTGCTGCTAGTGCTTGAGAAAATGTTGTAGAAGAGACTCTTTGAAGTCATTTGACTTGTACACTGACACCAGAGGCTGGGCTATGTTGCTGGTACTTGAGAGGAAGATGTAGAAGAAGAGAGTCATTCAATCCATTCGGCTTGTACATTGGCACCAGAGGCCAGGTTCCACTGCTGTGTCAGTGCTTGAACACTAAATTAGGGAAACTGAAGGAGGAGAAGAGAGTCTTTAAAGCCATTTGGCTTGTATGGTGGTGCCAGAGGCCGGGTTGTGCTTCTGTGCTGGTGTTTGAACACTGGACCAAAACAGGAGAACTCGTCGGAGGAGGTGGAAGGACTGGAGGCTATTTATGATGCTGCATTCTTGATGTATTGGAACTTGATCCTGATTGCTACCTATTAAGACAAAAGAAAAGAGGATGTTACTGTACTTTCTCTGAAGTCCGGTGCTGTGATGATCCAGTGTTAAATGCATTTATCTCTTGGTTTTACTCTTGCTGCTCACTTGCACTGTAGCCTGTCAGGAATATGAAAAGCAAGACATTATCCATTTTGTTTTAATTTGTGAGGTGCTGTACTGTGGTCTTACCTTGGCAGCTGAGAGGGATGGCTATGCAGATGTGCACTCTGGCATGCTGCCCATGGTGCTGGCTGCAAGAGTCTTAGGAAATGTCAGTGGTTGCCTGTTAGGACATGCACTCAGGCAGTACTGTACTGTGAAATGTGCTTTTCTTCTGTCCTAGCCCAGGTAGTAACCTTTACAACCTGGTCCAGATGGACAGAAGAAAAGCACATTTCACAGTACAGTGCTGCTATGCATGCAGCACTTCAGTTTTACTGTGGCAGCTGAGGAGAGAAGGCTTTGAAGAGAGACTGTAGGAGAAGACAGTAGGATTTTAACTTTTTACACCGTGGTACTTGAAATTGGATGACTTCATGATTCTGGCTAGAACTTCAGGTTCTAGCGTCAAAGAACCAGCACTCAAGACCAAACAATGAAGATTAGCCTCTTCTTGGTAAGAAAAGTTTTAATTCTAACTGTGCTAATGTAAACAAACACTCTTCAGGTGGAGATGACAGACATGATCCCCAGCGCCTTGACCAAATAGTCTGTGTCAGGGGGGAACTTCAAGTGTTGTGGATGTGTTGAACTAGGAGGACAAGTCTGGTCAGTGCAGGGCTTCAGGATTTTGCTGCTCTGCTCTTCATGAAGACTGGGTTGCATAGACAGTTGTGGAGTTATTGACTTTTAAGCTGGCTGCCAAGGCTGGGCTGGCAGGGGAAGAGTTGGCACTTAGCATTGCAATGCCATTTCATTTTAATTTTTCTGGATAGAACTGATGTTGTTTACAAGTTTTTTCTCTATTGAAATACCCTCATAAATATTGTGAGACATACACAAAACAGTGCAAGAAAATTACTCACATTTTTAATTTATCCCTTACCATTCAAACTTTTCTTTCCCTCAGCATGGAAACAGTCTTTAGTTATTCCCTTGCATACAGGTGGGGACAAAACTTTTAGCATAGAATTATCGCCCAATTCCCCTGCTTCCTGTAATTTCCAAACTCATGGAAAAATTGTACTCTTTCAGATTTCTGACTACTTAGCCTCATCAGATTCTTTTCATTTTTCAGTCGGGCTTTAGACCAAATCACTCCACCCAAACAGCATTGATTGATTTTCATGACTCTGTCTCCAGGACTTTGGACTAAGTATGTCTTGTTTGGCTCCATTTTTATTGACTTGTCTAAAGCCTTTGATGTGATTAACCACTTGTTGCTTTTAGCTCAGTGATGTTATAGTTTTTCCACCAATGTCATCACTTGCTTTTATTCCTACTTACATGGAAGAATTTGGTCTGTGCTCTGGAATGATTGCCTTTATTCTCTCCCTGTTTCCTCTGGGGGTTCCTCAAGGGTCTATACGTGATCCTATTCTTTTTCATCTTCTGTAGATCCCCTACCTTCTGTTGTGGACCATTACTCAGTCTGATTCTACGCCAATGACACGGTCCTTTTTTAACTCATAAAAATCCATCCTTTCTTTCCTCAATTCTTCAGGGTGATTTAGATAAAATTGTGAATTGGTTCTCCAATAACCTTTTACTTTTAAATAGTAAAACAGCTCAAACCCTGCTGTTTTGGTCCCAGTCCACTGTGTCCCTGGCAAATTCTTCTTTTTCTATTACTTTAAACAATAACCCGCTTGAGCAGCCTGTAAGTGAATTTAAATATCTTGGTCTCACTTTTGATTCCTCCTTAACTTTTAAATCTCATATTGTCAAAACCATTTTAAGAGTCCATCAATGCCTAGGTCACTTAAAATGTGGCAGGCATTGTCTGTCAAGCTTGTATTGTAAACATATTATTGCCCAAGCCATACTCCATATTGTAGATTACGGTGATACTATTTACCATCACACCTTTGCTTCAAATCTTCTTCCATTGCATACTGTTTATTATCAGCTTCCACAGTTCATTTTGAAGTCTAAAAAGGAATGCACATCATTGTACCCTATTGCATCAATTAAACTGGCTGTCCCCTTCTTTTAAATGCATGTTCTGTTCATTATCCTTTATTTGCAAAACGGTGAACAATCAGACCCCCACTTACAGTACCTATCTAAAAGGCTCATTGTTCCCACCCGTAAATTCAGCCTCAAACATATGTCTCAACGTGGTCTTTTCTTTCCCAAATTTCAAACTCACTTCAGGAACAAATGCTTTTCATATGCTGCTCCACTCTCATGGAATAACCTACCTCCTCCTCAGCTAAGAATTTCACCAACTCTTGGGTATTTTTAAACATGACCTAAAAAATTGTTGTTGAAGAACAATCTATTTGTACTTGTTTTAATTGTTCTTGTCCATGTCAGTTTATGTATCTATTATTATTTTAATTGACTTGGAATGTTCTGTAAACAAAACTTGTTTTTCATAGACCTTATCCTGTAATCTATGCAACTTTTAAATAAAAAAATAAATAAAGACTGCAAGGGCAAACTGCAGAGATCTCAAACTGATTAATCTTGGGGAGATTCAGCACAGTATCAGGCAGTTTGTTTATCCAATTAGTGTCCCTGACAGCAAATGACTGCTTGCTCAGCTGAGTTTGTTGGAAAGTAGGCTTAAGGGCATTCCTGGCCACATTCCTGGTGTTATATTGGTTGGAGATGGCACAGAAGCATTTTGATAAAGTAAGGGGTATTAGGCCCAGGAGCACCTTTTTGGCTGGCAAACAGGTCTGGATCTTTATTCTGTAGGGTAAAGGTAGCCAGTTAGTGAGTCCGTAAAGGGTACAACTATGACTGCAGTTATGTGCAGCAAGTGTAAAGTAGTGATGCTTGGATAGTGCCTTTGTGGATCTGATTGCGATCCATTGGATAGTGGCAGTATCTGACCTGGGATCCGACCTGGGATCTGATCTAAGTTGAAGGTCAGAACCCAGGTCGGATCCCACATTATCTGTGATCAGATACAGGGATCTGCGGTCAGATCCAGGGATCTGCTGCCAGATCCAGCGTTGAATCAGGGGGATCCAACCTGGATCCTAGATGAGTGGATCCACGATTGGATAGTGCTACTATCTGACCAGATCCACAATCTGGCCGAACTTCTGGTATCTGGTGGTATCCTAATTAACAGGACACTATCTGAGCAACACAAGTGTAAAGCAGCATGCCTTATTACAGATCAGCTTTACTCTGTTTAACAATGTGTCACAGGCAGCTATATTGACAGGGAGGCCATAATTTATAAGTGACAGAATGGCATTGGCTACAATAAGGTGTCTAGCATGTGCAGTGAGAGTGTTCTGGTTATGGTAAAGGGCACTCAGTCTTCTGTTAGCATGACCACTAGATTGTTAACATGGAGGGAAAAATATAAGGTGTTATCCAGAGTTACTCCAAGGTATTTGAAGGTACCTGTTAATGGTTTTGTCCTTGGCAATTTTGAATGACAAAGAGTGAAACTTTCCTCTTCTGTGGGAGGCTAGAGGATAGCATGGTCTTTGTTTTATTTTGTTTGTTCTGTTTGTAATTGAGGACCAGTTTGTTACTGGAGATCCAGCTTTTCAGTGACCTAAAGTTACTATGGAGAGCAGCAGTGAGGCTGTCAAGATGAGGGTTTTTGGAATAGATGACAGTATCATCGGCATAGAGGAGTACGTTTGCTGTCTGACAGGCCTCAGGCAATTGATTTATGAAGAGGCCAGATAGGAGTGGTCCCAAGATGGAGCCCTGGAAGACACTAACTGATACCCCCTAGTGTCAGACAAAGATGTATTTATCTTTACATGCTAGGAGCAGTTAGTGATCTTCCCATGCTAGGAGCAGTTATTTATCTTCACATGCTAGGAGCAGTTATTTATCTTCACATGCTAGGAGCAGTTAGTGATCTTCACATGCTGGATGCAGTTGGTGAGATAGATGTAAAACCAGTAGGAGCTTATGGTTGAACAGGACAAAGGCCTTAGTAAGGTATATATAGCTCTGACGAGGTCACCATTGTCAAGGGCCTCAATAACATTGATTTATTTTATTTAGTTTTTGTTGACTGGGTAACTGCATGAGCCAAAAAATGACTATTTTCAGGCACGACCCGGGAGAGTACAAGGGATTACATACAAGAAGCATTTCAGAAGTGCATTACAATAATACATGCAGCTTAGTTTACAACCATTTAAACAAGGATTCAACAGCAGATCAATAACAGAACAACAGCGAGCAGTACATGCAAACAATAACAAAAGCATATACAACATAGTATAGGATATACAGTCAATAAACAAATATTAGAATGGGTGACAGCACCAGCAATCGAAGTGCATGCATGTGTCAACACATACAGGATACAACTTAGCTCAGTGTGACACCTAAGAATTTCAAAAGATGAAGTAGCAGGAGGAGGGCAACTGTTTAATAAAGTAGAGTAAAGGGGGGCATTTTAGAGGTTAAGTATATGAGGAGGGGTAGAGGGTGGCCAAGGCAAAGTCAAAAAGAGGACAATAGTTGGCGTATTCCAACAGTGCAGTGTTGGTGCTGTGTAGCTTCTGGAAGTCATGCTGCTGTACACACTGGATACCGTATTTTTCAAGATATGTGACAAGCTGGTCAGAGACTATTCTTTTGAGGCCTTGGACAGGGGAAAGCATAGAAATGGTTCTGTAATTGCCAAAGCTAGGCTAGTCACTGCTTTTGAAAACTGGTATAACCAGTGCAGATTTCCATTTCTCGGGGAACTGCAAGTAGCACAGAGGAAAGTTATAATTTCTAGAGCTGGGTGAGAAAGTTCCTCAAAAGACAGTTTAAGTGAAAGCAGTTCCCACCAAAGGGGGAGGGGGCTCCTCCTGCCCCACAGTTCCTCATAGGGAGGCTGGTGAATATTAATTTATGCCAATGTAAAGCATTGAATACAAAGCTAAAGGCTTATACATGATTTATGGAGACATAATTGTTTATTACTATATTTTAATTTCCTGCTGTTTTGCCCCATTCTAATTATTGGTGTGCCACTGAACTGGACGTTGAAGACTTCCTATGCCATTACAGGTAAGATATACTACCAAACTGCCTAATTTTAAGCTGCATATGGGATTTAAAGTGATACAGCTCCAGTGAGCTGCCCATGTTAAACTGTGTTTGCGATTTAAAGTAAACGTACTTCTATATCATTAAACTGCCTGTTTTAAAGCCTGCCTAATGGATTTACAAGTGCTCTTTGGTAACTGCCTGGTAAAGACTGCATTCAGCATTTGAAGCATTTATAGCCAATCCATTTTAAAATGACGGTGCTTATGTTACTTGATCATTGTCAGGGCCTCTGGTGTTCTGTGGCACTTTGTCTTTATTTCTGCAGCATGGTTCCTTGGCTTTTGCAGCAGCATTTTCTGATTTCTGCAGCATGATATATTCATTTCCATAGCAGAATGCAGTCTTGCCGTTGGCTAAAATATGAATGTGATGTCATCAACTACATCACAAGCTGAGTGTAGAGGAAGGGCTTCGGGGTAAATGAGATGGGGAAGAGAAAAGCACCGTGTAAAAACTGTATAGTTAGATGAAAATTCACCAAAAACAATGATTTCTGCGGCACTACATACTGTGTAGCAGTTAACTGTGGCTGGCCTCTCTTACTCAGCCACCAACTGGTTCCAGTAATATCTCGTAGGCTGGTCTCAGTCCGTCAGAGTAGGCAACTCCTTCTCCCCTCCTCTCCCAACCAACACCGGTGTCCCCCAGGGCTCTGTACTTGGCCCCATATTATTTCCTATATTCCTGAATGACCTTCCCAATGCCTGCACATCTTCATGTATCCAATGTACGCAGACGATACTGTGTTATTCTCCTGTGGGAACTCTCCTTCCAAGGTGGCTACCAGCCTTCAACTGGATTTCACCAATGTCCAATGCTGGTTTATTACAAATCAACTCTCCATGAATGTCAAAAAACAGTATCTATGATCTTCGGCTCCAGTCAAAAACTGGCCTGGCTTGATTCCACTCCCACCTTCCACACCCTCTCTGGCTCAATGCTGGATGATGTAGCCACATTTAAATACCTTGGACTATGGCTGGACAAGAATCTTGACTTCAGGGTACACACTGAAGCCACCCATAAAAAATTACTCCCTAGACTCAGTGGTCTGTATAGACATTACGGCTGCCTCCCACAGCAAGCCAGAAGAGAAATTGTCCAAAAGATGATTCTCCTTGTCCTTGATTTTGGGGACATAGTCTATAGCTCTGCCCCTAAAACCACCCTAGCCAGACTGGTCACTCTCTTCAACTCCTTCTGCCACTACATTCCTAGCTGCCCCCCACGTACTCATCACTGTGACCTTTATCTCCACCTCCTTTCACTCTCTCCATGCCAGACTTCGTCGTACATCGCTAATTTAGTTAGGAAGGTCTGGTCTGGTTCTCTGCCACCCAATTTGTCCTCCCTCTTATCTACCCCCCTCCTGTCCTGCTATATCCTCCACACCTACTCCCACAGAACTCTTGCCCTCCCACCATGGAGCACTTTGTCTGGCTTCACCACCTTCTCATATAAGTTCCCTAATATCTGGAACTCCCTCCCGCTAGAAATTCGCTCTGCACAGTTCCACCAGTCACTATCACTTCTACTCCATAAGCACACTGTTCAATGCTGTAACTGCACCTAATACCCTTTTCTCCCACATGTCTTCCCATTGCCTCCCCTCCGCCACCCTCTCCCCCCCATGCCACACGCTCCTTCCCCACCTATGCTTACCCTTTCCATCTGTAGGTTACTCCTAGCTGGAGCCCTTGTCCTCCTGTCCTATTTGAGCCTCCTGACCCCATCACACTACCTCCTGCCCCCACTACTCCACCCCCACTACTCCCCCTTCTACTTTTCTGTCAGTTATTGTTCCCTTGCAGGGTTCACAGCATCCTGAAGGGAATAAGTTCTTGGCTTGCCCCTCCTCTCTCCCTCCTAGCCTTCCTCCCCCCTCTCTCTTCTCACTTTCTGATGGGTCCTGTCTCCTTTCAGGGTTCTCAGCATCCTGAAGGGAAATAGTTCTTGGTTTGCTCCTCTTCCCTCCCTCCTACCCTTCCTCCACCCCCTGCCCTTCCCCCACCCCATCACCACTTGTGTTATAACCCCCTCTCAACTAAACCCATATTAGCACTTAGTAACCTCTTAGACCTAAATTAGCACTTAGTAACCCTGCACTCAGTCTGTTACTTTTTGTTCTCTATATGGCCTATTTCTTATGAGTTACCAGTTCCTGGTTTGCTACTTCTATATATGCTATATCTGCATACTGTTCTGTGCACCCCGATATGTCTCATCCTATCAATCAATCAATCAATCAATCAAATTCTTTATTTATCCAGGCGATCACCGTTGAGCAAGCTCATGTATAAGGTGGACCTGCATTACACAAGTCAATAATGATACATTTATACACAAGGAGATGGACAATAAAAGCAAGTGTAAAATGGTGAATGGAGGCCTGCAGTAGACAGTATATAAAAAGAAGAAGAAAAAATAAATTTTGGTTCAGGGTATAACCAACAGTAGAGGGCAAGTCAGCAAAGGATTACACCAGATATAACAATACACCTGGTTTAATGTTCCTGTAAAATAAGGGTGTTCTAGAGCAACATAGGGACTAGCTGAGATGGATGCAATAAATGAAGAGGCATACACAGTCCTTTAGAAGCCATCAGTGTATTGAGGTGCAAGACATGTGTTGGGGGGAGTATGCAGCCAGTATGGGGGGGGGATCTGATGATGGGAAATATTAGAAGCAAATGTATACACTGCTGGGGGTGTATACTGAAAAGGACGGTAGGGGAGGGTGAGATTTAGAGCTGTGATAGGTAGGGGGCTCAAGGACTAGTTGTGCAGGCAGAGATGGTGTAAGGAAGAGGCTGGGATCATTGTGGAACAGATGCAGGCATCTGAGAGGTAATTTGACTGGGGGTCTAACACACGGCAGAATAACGTGAGTCTTTGGATTCAATGATGTCTGATGCACATTCCAGAGCTAGGATCGTTGGAAGCAGTTGCAGGCTTCTGTAATATATTTAGAATAAAAGGTCTTAAACACCATAAGACTAACGGGAGTCCTCAGTTTCAGAGATTTCTGTAATACGTTCCAGAGAGACGGTAGTATGAATCCTATAGCAGCTCTCCCAAAGTGCATTAGGGCTTTGGGCACTTTCAGGGAGATCAGTGAACAGCTTCTTAAGGCATAGGTTCCAGGCATATTGAAAGTCAGGCAATCAACAATGTACTGTGGTAGTTTACTAGTTATAGCGCTGTATGTCCAGAGAGCTGCATTTTTATTTTGTCTGTAATGCAGATAGGTCCAACCTACAGCCGCATATAAAGAGCAGTGGTGAGTGGAGTAGGGGAGTCCAGTGGTGAAGCGCAGAGCTCTGTGGTAAAGTATATCCAATTTACCAAGGTATGAAGTAGCACATTGGCTGTATATAAAGTCAGCATAGTCAATTAGGGAAAGGAACGTAGACAGAACTAGCTATATCTTGGCTTCTGAAGTTAGTAGGTAGTTCAACCTAAAAAAGAAACCTAATCTCTACCTCAGTTTTTTTAGCAAGTCCTCCATGTGGTCAGCAAAGGAGAGATTAGAGTCAAGCCAGACCCCCAGGTATTTGAATTTCGTTATGAATTCCAGGGTTTCTCCTAGGAGGGTGGTGATGGGTGGCAGAGCAGGGTAGGCTACATGGTTAAAAGGTGATAGAAGCATTGCCTTAGTCTCTTTGGCATTAAGTAGCAGTTTTTTTATGAAGGAGCTGAGATTGAAGTACTTTGAAGTCGACTTGTAGGTCGCTACAGGTGGTTTCAGGAGTAGAACAGCTTAGGTAGATCACTGTGTCATCTACAAAAAGATGAATTTTAGCTTCACTGATGCCAGAGTCGATGTTGTTAATATATTTGGCAAAGAGGAGAGGCCCCAGGATGGATCCCTGTGGGACGCCTCTTTTTAATAGATTTGGGGGGGGGAGAGTTCACCTTCGGCCTTGACTTGCTGGTGCCTATCAGAAAGGTAGCTGTGGAACCAACGCAAGGAGGTAGAGTCTAGACCAATATCTTTTAATGATGAGAGTAGGAGGCAGTGGTCAATAGTGTTGAAGGCCTTACTTAGGTCTAGAAAAATGGCGCAGACAGATTTTTTGTTATCTAGTTCATGTTGCCAATCATTTGTCACTTTGGCCAGGGCTGTGATTGTGCTGAGTTTAGTTCTGAATCCAGATTGTATCGGGTTTAGCAGGTTGGTATCATCTATGAACAATTTTAGCTGAAGGTTCACAATTTTTTCCAGGAGTTTTGATAGTACTGGGAGGAGGGAGATGGGCCTGTAATTGTTTAGGTCACAAGGGTCTTTGGATTTCAACAGCGGAATGACATGTGCGGTCTTCCACAGTTTGGGGAGGGTCCCTTGAGAAAGGGACAGGTTAAATAGGTGCATAATCGGTGTGGCCAAGACATGGTAGGCAATCTTTAGATAGTATGGGTCGAAGGTGTCAGTACAAGCACTTTTCCTGGTGTCCAACCGGAGGAGAAGATCTTCGACCTCTTTTTGTGACACAGGAGAGAATGAAAATGCTGTAACTGAAGGACTGGATTCTGACGGTTGCGTGATGAGCTGGGAGCTGAGGCTACATGCAGGGGAATTATCAAAAGCTAGCCCTGCAGTAGCAAAGTGATTGTTTAAGGCTTGTAGTATCTCTTTATTGCTGTTGATGGTTACATTGTTAGAAATTATTTTTGGAGGGAGGGTGTTTCTTGTGGTATTACCAGATAGATCTTTTATTGTGGACCAGAACTTGGTAGGACTATTAGAGGCAGTGTCGAGTTTGGAGTGATAGAAGTTGGATTTGGTGTCCCAAATTAGCTTTGTGTAATGGTTTCTGGCTGTTCTGAAAAGATGCCAGTCTTCGTCTTTGTGAGATTTGCGTGCTAGCTTCCAGAGCTTGTCTCTTTTTTCTAGTGCTGCCTTGATGTCTGCTGTATACCAACGGCATTTCCTTGCCTTAATGTGGGTATTGACTAAAGGTGCGTGGGTATTAAGGGCACCAGAAGGAATTTTGTGGAAGGTGGCATATGCTGCTTGTACTGTTTTGGCTAAGTGAAAGGTCTGCCAAAGCAGGAAGGTTTTCAGGTCATAGATATATGCCAGTGGGTCAAAATTCTGTTTAGATCATTTTGTAGAGAATTTTGCTGTGGCTGTTAGTTTAGGGGCTGCTCTTATGCCAGCTATAAAGCAATGGTCACTAACATCAGCAGAAAAGATCCCAGCATGGGAGAAGAAATAAGGTTTGCTTACTAAAAGTACATCTAGTAGTGTACTTTTTGATGGGTTTTTCTTATTGATATGAGTAGGTTCATTAATAAGTAGGGTGAGCCCATGCGAGTCGCATAAGGATTTAAGTGGGAGAGATGCGTTGGACAGCCAGTCGTAGTTAAGGTCCCCTAGTATGATTGTTTCCATTGAGCTTGTACTCATAATAGTTGATAGGTGGGAAAGGAGCTGAGACCCCGAGGACGGGGGTCTGTAACATCCTATGACATGGAGGGCCATGGTAGTTGATATTTCAATTTTTAAGGACAGGCATTCAAAGGAGTTGGCAATTGACGTTGAGTCAAGGGTTTCGACATTAAACTTGTCCTTAACATAGATGGCTACACCACCACCTCTGGATAGCCTATCGGCTCTAAATAACAGATAGTTGGGAATATTGACCTCTTTGTCCAGTGTGGATGGACGGAGCCAGGATTCCGATATGACAAGTACATCCGGCTCTGTGTGGATAGCCCAGGCCTGAATTGAGGTAAGTTTCTTTAGGAGGTTACACACATTAACATGAATAAAGCTGATACCTTTGAACTTTGTGACTTTGGCTGGTGAAGGAATAGCTTGTATGGGACCAGGGTTAAGTTGAACATTACCTGAGCATAGCAAGAGAAGGAATATAATTTTTCTCAGTGTAGCGAGTGGAAGTTTGGAGGAACTGGTCTTTATTTGACTAGAGGAAGTCTTATCATAGGAATGGAAGGATCTGTTCCTTGCAATGTTTAGGCCTAAGGACATGCAAGCTAGGACCCTGGCCATATGGCAATAAATGTAGCTGGGTCAGATAGGTAATGTTCCTTTGATACGTAACGAGATGCTGGTGGCTGTCCGATGGGGAGATTCAGCTGAACGTGGATACAAGAACTTAGGAGCAGAGCACGATTTGTATAGAGACTCCATAAGTAGGCAATCTTGTGGTAGTGGGTACGAGTCCTCCTTAAGGTAAGTGCCATCTGATGTGTACCCTGTAAGAGATAGGGTGCATAAGGCATAGGTAGATCCAGATAGCGAGTTCCATGGTTGAAGTCTGGGGGTCAGGGAGAACAACTGTTGTAAAGTCTAAACTGGACAGAGTGTTGCCAGGAGGGTGTACACGCCATGGGGTCTGGAGAGGGGAGTGAGTGGTGTTATCACCCTTTAAGCTTGAGGTGGCCAACGTAAGACTATATACCAGTGGGTGGCCTAAGGAGAAGGGGAGGAAGGAATTGTAGGAGGGCCAATGGCGGGATGGGGTGGGGCAAGAAGATCTATATAATAAGAATCAGGGAGGGGGACGGGTGGGTGAGTATAAAGTTTGCGGCTTTTCCGTATCTCTCTGTGTCTGGAGTCCAGTCAAGTGGTCTTGGGTGGTGGCTTCGGAAGTGCCGACCACCCGGTGGCCTCGGTCCTTGCAGCGGTTGAGCTGGGAGCTCTGGAGGGCTCTCGGCTGAAGGGGAAGAGAAAGCAAAGCAATTAATACTGGACCCAGTCATTGGCTGAGCTATCCAGTGACAAAAATAATTTGCAAATGAAAGGGGTCTGTTTCCTTGGTGCCCTGAGGTCTGGGCGGCAGTTACAGAGTCAAAGGAAGAGGGCTGTTACACTTAAATCCACCTAAGCAGAGCAGTTTGCAAGTAATACAGCTTTTTTTTGTGCAGATTTCAGGCAAATTCTAACATCAAAAGCCTACAGTAACAAACTTTAAGTAAAAACAGCACCTTTCTGACTTTTGTCTTGTTGGCTAACACTCTCTTCTTATACGATACTGTCTGCTGTCTAGGACTGAAATGTATTGTATTAGTACTACAGTACACCTTATGTATTTGAATTGCACTGTATGTATTTTATTTTGTTATGTTTTTGCTGATTCCCCCCATTTTTATAACCCCTCCCCCAGGATGCTTCTTGAAATGAGCTGTTTACAGCTGATGTTGTCTTTCCTGGTGAAACCTTTTGAAATAAAATAAATAAATAAAATAAAAATATTCACACCCTTTATATTTAACACTCCAAGCACACCCCACATGTTCACTTCCTCTTATTTTCACTGGTGCAACACTAGTGCTGCTATATGTAGTGATCCACCTAATATTCACTGTCTTTTTTATTTTCACTCTAATATGGAACCAGCGAATATAGTAAAAATAATAAGACAGTGTATATTTCCGGTTATACAGTATATTCAGCAGCATGATGCAAATTCTACGGAAAATTCTGCAACCACGGAATTGCGGAATTCTAGGGGGCCTTGCTCATTGTTCAAGGGACTGTGCCGTTATTGTTCAAACCACAATTCATTAAATCAGATTGTATGATCTGCAGCCACTGCATTTACAAGAGACTATGCCATGTAAATGCATGAGACCAGCTATGCTGCATGCTACAAAGACTGAGAAAAGGGTTTAGTTATCATAGGTCATAGTGAGGCCCATTCTAAGGCCGAAACTGCAGAACTTTTAAACTACAGTGTGTTACCCCTCAACACCAGTATTATTCAGCTTAGGAACCATACCGGTTAAGTAGTCAGGATGCACAGTGACCTGTTCTTTCCACAGGTTCCACAGAGGTTTGTCTTACTTTCCTGGGATCTACAGCTACTTGGAGGTTCAGCATTTCTTTAAGTTCCACAGAGGTTCATTGTCATTTCCTGGAATCCACAGCAGCTTGGAGGTTTAGCATGTCGTCAGCCCTTCAAAGGCTTCTTTATTTCCATGGATCCACAGTGTCTCAGATGTCCAGAATTTCTTCAGTTTTTTCAGAGGTTTCTTCATTTCTTGGGCTCCAACTCAGAGAGGACATTCAGCATTTCCTCAGTTTCTTCAGAGGTTTCTTCATTTCCCATGCTCCACAGTAGCTCAGAAGATCAGCATTTCTTCAAGTTTGCAGTGTCTCTTGCTATCTGCTGGGCTCTGCAGTAGCTCCGAAGACCAGCATTTCTTCATGTTCTGTGCAAATTGTCCTTGTTTCTTGGTTCTGAGTGAACCCAGGGATCATTTGCATATTACTCTTTCTTCACACTCCACGTGCATCAAGTCAGCCAGTGCTTCAATGGTTTCTTCGTGCATCCTCATTGAGTTTCACCTTATGGTGCCACACCCCCATTTGACTCTGCAACGGTTGTTACTTCTGAATACCTTAGTGATTGTCCAAATATAGTTAACAAAATATAGAGCTTTAAGTAGTGACAGTCCTAATGATTTATAGAAGTCTAGGTATTTATACAGTTTGAAATATTTATAGGGTTCCAAGCATTTATAGAGCATTCAAGTAAGAGTTACAGTATTTTCAGTAATATAGTATAAGTTATCACAGCGACTGCATTGCCTTCCTCCATCATCTGTGTCCCTTGTCTTACTTCAGTAAAGTGCCAGCCATTCCATTCTACTAAAGTTAGTCTCCTGCCTCTCCTGGTAGTGAGTTTAACCCATGCATCACTACCATTGGAAGAACCAGCCTTAACCACAGCAGTTCATTCTATGGGCAGAGCATAAACAACAATACCAATGCCACCCTCAGTGGAGGGGTTTCTTCCTGCTCACTGCAGTCTGGTGAGAGGCAGATCAAACTGGTCCCCAAAAAATTATGCTTAATTTTCACAGTTTAATGCTTCATTATAAATATGCTATAAAGAGAGCAGTATTGTAAATAATTGTCTGCAATTGCACTTAAAACTTAACAAAACTAGTCTTTACTGTTTAGAAAATAATCTTGTTGAGTAGAACCACTGACAAAGCGATGACAGCATTCAATGAGAAAGACATGAATGAACTCAGACAGGGATGTGTATTGAATGTAGGGGAGAAACAATACACACAACACAATCAAATGACACATAAAACAATACTTTTTGGTTTTCAAAAGGGGGGTGTAACTGGAAGGGAAAACAAGTCAAGTAACTCATTATGTTTGCTTGCACGCATGTGCAAGAAACATAGTGCCATCATATGAGTTTTCCAGAGGCGTGTCAGCCTCTTCCAATTCAATCAGTGTGTTTGCAGGCGCGGTCACAAAGCACCAATCACTGCTCCAGCTGTCTATGACAGCTGAAAATGCAGTGGCATACAGTTGAAAGGGAGAGCTCCACTTGAGTGAGCAGAGCTCTCCCCCCCCACACACATGCGCGTGCACGCACGCACACTGCATGCTCATTGCCTTCCCCTCCCCACACTGTACGGGCCGACGGGGTGCCTAACTCGCCGGCTGCACACCCCCCAAAGCATCCAGGTGCCATGCTGGGATCCCACCTCAGTGTGGCAAAATATGTTATGGCCGACAGGGTTGCCCAATCCCCGCCGGCTCCACTGTCTCTCCCCATGCTGTCACTGACGGGGTGCCCAACCCCGTCAGCTCCACTGTCTCCCCCGAGTACAGGGTGCCATGCTGGGAGCCCACCCCGCGTGGCAACAGATGCCATGGCTGACCGGGTGCCCAATCCTCCGGCCGGCTCCACACACCCCCAGCTATTCTGCCATGCTGGGAGCCCACCCCAGCATGGCAAATGTCCCGCTATCGTAATAATAAAAAAAACTAAGAAACAGAACGGTCCTCGTAGTGTCTGCACCCACCCGCGCCCACCCACTGCGCACCCTGACCCCCACACACCCTCACCCCATACTTACCCGGAGTCCGCGCACGATCTTCGTGACCGAATATGTTCACCTTCAAAGCCGATCACGAACTGAGGAAATGCCGTAAGCTGTATAATGGGATAGATAGGTTTTTCAACTTTGTTGTATATCTCAGGCATTTTTGGACTTTGCAACAAATTTTCAACATGGGGTTTTGGGACCCTTCCTCATGAATTCTTGCACTGTCATGATGCTATCGGTCTCAAGGGTGATTTCGAGCCACTGTGTGAAATCACCTTTCTGAAATGATTAATGAAACGACACTGCAGTGTTCATAAGGTGGGCTCTCAAAAAGCCTATTTTGAAATTTGATGGAAAAATTCCTAAAATGACTGTTTTATGAGCATGCATTGCATAGTTCCTCACTACGTCAGTAGAGTTCATGAATTTTTAATATTTCAATTCAGATTTTCAACATTGCCATTTTACCACACCTTCTTATGAGCAGTACAGCTGTCATTTTTCATATCCACCTAAAATGTGTTTCCGCCCATGTAGCGCATAATGCGAGTCGTGTGCGAAATCAATGTACGGGACACATTAAGAAAATCACAGTGACACTGTTCATGATCAGAGGTCTTAAAATGGCTATTTTGAAAATTGGTGGAAAAATTCCTAAAATGACTGTTTTGATTGCGCGCGTTGCAGAGTTCCTATGCGCACGCTCAGAGTTTCGAAATTTCAATATTACTCCAGATTTTTTCAACAGTGCCATTTTATCAAGACTTCCTTATGAGCAATGTAGCTACCATTTTTCACATCTCACCCAAAATGTGTTTCCACACATGTAGCGCTCAATGGTACAGTCGGTGTGCGAAAACAATGTTTGGGACAGATTAAGAAAATCACAGTGACACTGGTCATGAGCAGAGGTCTTAAAATGGCTATGTTGAAAATTTGGTGACAAAACTCCATAAAATGACTGTGTTATGAGTGAGCATTGCGCAGTTTCCACACACCCTCGTAGGTTCATGAATTTGTAATATTTTCAGTCCAGATTTTTACCAGTGGCATTCTTCCACACCTGCTTATGAACAGTACAGCTGTCATTTTCCACAACATGGCCGAAATGTGTTTTCACACTTTCAGTGCAGAGATGCGTGGTTGCTGTGGGAAATCATTGTTCAGGACAGATAAAGAAAATCACACTGACACTGTTCATGATCGGAGGTCTCAAAATGCCTGTGTTAACAATCTACTGTAAAAAAATCCCCAAACTAGTTACATTACGGTGTGCGTACAGTTTCTACACACGCCGTGACTTCACCAGTTTTTAAGATTTTCACAGCAGATTTTCAACATGCATTTTACACCTCCCATGAACAGTACAGCTGCCATTTTCACATCCTGTTCTGAATGTGTTTTGAACCTGTGGTAAAATCATAGTCACTGTGCAAAAGCAGTTTTCAGTAACAAACTGATATTGCCACTGTTCATGAGGTCGGGGTCACAAAAAACATGTTGAAAATTTGGAGTGAAAATACCAACGAATGCCTGAGGCGTTTTCCTCACCATAACGCCCACCCTGTAGAGTATGACAGCATCAGGGGTGTGACTCTGGATTCTTGCCTGTCATGCTCATACCATTCCACCCCCACCCACACCCTACAGCCAGTGAGAGACATCAAGGTGTGCCTTGGACTCTTCGGGCCCAAACTTCACCCCATTCTCCTATACCGCACCCATCTCACCATATTTCCTGATGGAATGGGGGGCGCATAAGGGCCAAAGACCCCAAGGCACACCGTAACACTTGTCAGTGTCTGCAGGGTAGGGTGTGGTGAAATGGTGTGGTCGTTATGCCTGATGACCCAAAGGCACACCCCAATGCCTGCCACTGTCTGCAGGGTGGTGGTGGGGTTGGCTTCAGTTCAATAATTCGCTGCCATTCCTATTATGTAGCTCTGTAACTTCTACACTACCAATGCCAGTACCAGCAAGCAAACATTCGGCATTGACAAATGCTTGTTTTTATGTTGCTTGCACACATGTACAAGAAACATAGTGCCATCATCTGAGTTTTTGGAGGTGTGGCACCCGTCTTCCAATTCAGTCAGTGTGTTTGCAGGCATGGCCACAGTTCACCAATGAATGCTGCAACTGTCTATGACAGCAGTTGAAAATGCAGTGGTGTACAGCTGAATGGGAGAGCTCTACTTCAGTGAGCAGAGCTCCCCCCTCCACACACACTCACTCATACACACACACACACACACACACACACATACATGCATGCACACATACTGGTGCTCATGCACCTTCCTCCTCCCCCCCACGCACACACTGTATGGCCGACGGTGGTGCCCAAACCCCTGTCAGCTCCACACCCCCCCAAAGCTTCCAGGTGCCATGCTGGGAGCCCACCCCAGTGTGGCAAAATTTGTTATGGCCAACGGGACTGCCCAATCCCCTGTCGGCTCTAGCCCCCCCCAAACAGCCTTCCAGTTGTTACCCTGGGAGCCCACCCCAGCGTGGCAAACGTCCATCCTCATCTTATTAAAAAAAAATAAACCTGTAAATACAAAAACTGTCCCTCGGAGCTTCTCCCTGCCCCCCTCCCACAACCCGCACCCACCCACAGCGCACCCTGCCTCCCCACACCCCCCCTCACCCCATACTTACCTCCGGACCTCGGGCGACGATCTTCGGTGGACTGGGAACATGTCTGCACTCTTCAAAGTCGACCGTGAACTGAGGAAATGCCGGTAAGCTGTATAATGGGATAGATAGGGTTTTTTCAACTTTGCTGCATATCTCAGGCATTTTTGGGAATTTTTGCACCAAATCTTCAACATGGGGTTTTTGGGACCCCTCCTCATAAATTCTGTCACTGTCATGGCATTTATCGAGCCCAAAGGGAGATTTCACGGCCACTGCGTGAAATCACCTTTCGGGACTGATTAATGAAATGACAGTGCCACTGTTCATAAGGTGGGCTTTCAAAAAGCCTATGTTGCAAATTTGGTGAAAAAATTCCTAAAAATTACTGTTTTATGAGGGTGCATTGCGTAGTTCCTACGCACACTCATAAATTCATGAATTTTTAATATTTGCACTCTGGATTTTCAACATTGCCATTTTACCAAACCTCCTTATGAGCAGTACAGCTGTAATTTTTCACATCTCGCCCAAAATGTGTTTTCATGTATGTAGTGTACAATGGTGCAGTTGGTGTGTGAAATCAATGTGTGGGACACATTAAGAAAATCACAGTGACACTGTTCATGAGCAGAGGTCTTAAAATGGCTATGTTGAAAATTTGATGAAAATATTCCTAAAAATAACTGTTTTATGAGTGTGCTTTGCGCAGTTCCTACACACACTTGTAAGTTCATGAATTTTTAATATTTGCACTCCGGATTTTCAACATTGCCATTTTACCACACCTCCTTATGAGCAGTATGGCTGTCATTTTTCACATCTCGCCCAAAATGTGCTTCCGTGCATGTAGCGCACAATGGCGCAGTCGGTGTGCGAAATCAATGTATGGGACACATTAAGAAAATCACAGTGACACTGTTCCATTGACATTCCTAAAAATGACTGTTTTATGAGCATTTGTTGTGCTGATCCTACGCACGCTCGTAAGTCTGCAAATTTTCAATATTTTCAATCCAGATTTTCAACATTGCCATTTTACCACATGCAGTGTAGCTGTCATTTTTCACATCTCACCCAAAACATGTTTCCGCCCATGTAGCACACAATGGCGCAGTCTGTGTGTAAAATCAATGTATGGGACACATTAAGAAAATCACAGTGACACTGTTCATGAGCAGAGGTCTTAAAATGGCTATTTTTAAAATTTGGTGAAAAAATTCTTAAAAATGACTGTTTTACGAGCTTGCATTGTGCAGTTCTTACGCACGCTAGTAAGTTCACAAATTTTGAATATTTGCACTCCAGATTTTCAACATTGCCATTTTAATACACCTCCTTATGAGCTGTACAACTGTCATTTTTCACATATCGCCCAAAATGTGTTTCCGTGCATGTAGCGCACAATGGCTCATTCAGTGTGCACAATCAATGTTTGGGACAGATTAAGAAAATCACAGTGACACTGTTCGTGAGCAGAGGTCTTAAAATGGCTATGTTGAAAATTTGGTGAAAAATTCCCTTCAGACGTTCTGCAATGTTACTAATGAAGACATTGAACAGGACTGGCCCCAGGACCGATCCCTGCAGCACCCCACTGGTCACCTCCTTTCCCTAGACTGCACACCATTTACCACCACTGTCTGTCTCCTGTCTGTTAGCCAGTTTCTAACCCAGTTTACCACCCTTTCCCCCATGCCCAGCCTACCCAGCTAGTTTATCAGCCTCCTATATGGGATGGTGTCAAAGGGTTTGCTGAAATCAAGGTGAGCGTAGTCCACTGCCCCACCCTGATTCACTTCCTTTGTCACCCAGTCAAAGAAATCAACTAGATTTGTCTGACATGATGTCCCCACTGTGAATCCATGCTGTCTATGGTCCTGGGCTCCGATGGCTTCTAGATGCCCCACTATCCTTTCTTTAAGCAATGTTTCCATGATCTTCCCCACTACTGAGGTGAGGCTGAATGGCCTATTATTCCCTGCCTCCTCCCCTGCTGCCAGACTTGTGTAGAGGGACCAAATGTGCCCTCCTCCAATTCACTCATGTTGAATGACTCAGTAAACATGGCTGCCAGAGGTACTGCTATCTCCCCTTCACAGTTCTCTTAATATCCTTGGGCATATGCCATCTGGTTCCATCGCTTTGTCCACCTTCAATTTAGTGAGCTCCTGCAGGACTCTTTTGCCTTTGAATGGACTATTGTCCACCTCTTCACCCCCTTGGCAACTGCTGTACTGCTGTGGCCCTTGCCCCTCCCACTCTTCTCTGAATACTGAACGGAAAGACACAGTGGCTATCTTGGGAGGAAGGCATGGAACTATCACTTCCAAACACCTAAACAGCACATACAAGCAAGCAACATTCGGCATTGACAAATGCTTGTTTATATATTTTTAATACCTGTTTAATTGACTAATGAGTAATGATTGGCACACATAATCAAACACAACTTTTATATATATATATTTCCATAGGGACTAGATACTGTATTAGAAGGAGTTTGGGTGGGAGAAGACAAGAACAAACAGTGACTGCATTCAGTCTTACACTTGCTTCAATTAAATGTCAGACAATCAAAATAAGCTGCAGGGTTGCTCCATTCTGGTGGTGTACACGGCAAGAAAAAATCAAAATGCAAAAGTCAAAGCTCAGCTAAACCTATAGTTTGCTTATGTCTGTGTGGTTATGTAAGCAATAACCCACAACAGGGTGTGTGGTTACTGGGTATTAATCAAAATCCTGGGTGTGTTGTGAGGCATGAGGCCGAAGCCCAAGGAGTGGGTTATTGCACTTATAACATGAGCGTATTGGAGTGTGATAAATTTACTGTTTTAATTTTAAAATGGCTAAAATGTGTTACATTTGTAATGAATGCTTCCCCTTAATGAAGTAGTGCCTGTTAAAAAAATGATTTGTGTGTCTTTTCTTACATTTAAACTGTACTGCAATTCAATTATGTATTATAGATCTGGTAATATATCAGTCTGACACATCTGTTCAAAATAATTGTTTTAATACAAATTCAACATATCTGATGGAATGTCACATTATACACAGCCGAAGAATGGAAATGACAGAAACGAGTTGTGACAATATTCATTAATTTACTGTTCTTCCCAACATTGATTTAAAGATGTGCTAAAACAGGGTTTTAAATAATTCATTAGCAGTTTTTTTCTTGTGACAATACTAACTGTACAGAAAATATTTATATAGACTTTCTAGAAGTGCTGTGTTTGTCAAACACAGTGAGGCAAGAGCTATGCATTTTCACAAAGATTTAGCACTTCTATGAGCAAAACGCTAATCAATTTTTAGAGTTAAATAAATCCCTGTAATAACATCTTTGCTTTTTATAAACTGTAAAATAAGAAAACTGGGCATTGTTCATAAAGTAAAACAACTATTATATATTAAGTTCTTTCAGAAATGGAGGAACACATTTCTTGTTGCTCCACTGTCCTGTAACAATATCGGCACTGTGGAAACAGCATACACGTTCTTAGTTCTGCCTCACTACAAGCAAACATTGAAACTGCCAATGTTTGAAGTGCTGATTTTTACCAGAGTGCAACCACACATGGGTGCTGTAAGGCAGAAATGAATTCGCTGGAACAGGTGGGTGGGAAATTCAAGTTCTCCCTCTCCCTGTGAAATGCACCTCTTATCTCTGTATGGAGAGATTGGCAAAATGGTTGCATGACGAAACATTTCTATCTGTCTCGCTCCCCCACTGGTACACTTACATGTTTCTAAGAATGCAGATTATCAGACGTTCTCTGACACAGATTGTTATTTATGTTTCTAATTACAAATGATATCTCTGATTTGACAAATGGGGAAAAAGCAAACATTATGTTCAGAATAGAATAACAGAAAGACAGTCATGCAGGTAGCTGTTGTTACTTATGCCCTTGTCTCAGAAATCTAACCTGACCATAATGTTTGCTTATTCCCATTTGCAAAATCAGACATATCATTTGTAATTAAAAAAGAAAAATAATAGCTGGTGTCACAGAACAAATGACTGACAATGTTACAGTCTTTCTGTAATTTATATGAATATCACTTTGTGCACACAAACTGCAAATAAAAAGCAGTTCCAGCTTCACCACTCATTTAAACTCAGATGCCCACACAACTTGAATCTCTAAGCTATTTTCTGCACTGAGCCCCAGAAACTGTGGCAAAGTTTGCTACGAGTAACTTGGAGTCCATGTGGGTGGGTGGGAAACCAAAACTACTCTTTCCAAGGATCGGTTGAAAAAACAACCGCATGACAAGGACTGTTTGTGAGATAAACAGTCAAGGTTAGTGTGCACAAGTTCTGACTCTTGCACACACGCTGCATGTACCAACTATAATATAAGAGTAGTGATCTCTGTTAGGGACTTCTAGCACTCAACGTACATTTAACAGAGATTAATGAATTGTCAGATGACAGTTCTTAATCAATCAGTTCAGTTGGTTTCAAAGCCCACATTATAATGTAAAATAAATACTTTGATCATGACTATATCAGAGACCCATAAATCCATACAGACTTCCCAATCACTTTCTTACTATGTGACATAACAGAGCAGGATGTATAGACAATGAGACACACCATGTAAATAATAGTCACATCACATCTTAAATTTGCTGTAATATATGCAGCACATGTTAATAATGTACGTGACTGAAAATTGTTTCAGAGAAGCAGCTGGCATAATGTATCTTTTAAAGCATGAATGATAGTGCTAACAGGTCAGCTTCTTCACATGATCACAGGATTCCTCTCTGGTCCATACAGATGAGATAGGTGATATCAGTATAAATAAGGCACAGGTCCATTTTGATGTGGTGGTGGTTAAGGACTCAGTCAGGGGCATGATGTATTGAGTCATGCAAGTGTGACAGAAGGCAACATGATGGACATAGCACTGGTGAGTGGGGAAACACATAAAATGATGTTGTTTATGCATGATGAAGAGGATGAAGAAGAGTGCTGAATGTGGGCAAATGGACAAAAGGACACTCTGACTGTGATAACATTACCATGTTCATTCCTACTCATCATCCCAGCATGCTTCAAGATCTAGTGGGTGTGATGGTGTTTGTGCAGGGTCAAACACAAATATTAGATTGTCAGGTGGCTTCATGTGGCACTCATGAAGGTCAAGCTTCAACAATGTTAGCTTTTCCACGTTCCCTGGACTTAGCCTTGTGCAGTGGTCACTCACTATCACACCAGCAGCACTGAAGACCCACTCAGAAAACACACTGGAGCATAGGCATGATAGGTACTATACTTCCACAGCATAAAGCCCTGATCAAACAGTCTTCTTTGAATGCCAGTAGTTCAGTGGATTCTCTTCATGGCTAAAAGTACAGTCATCAGAAAAATAACCATCAAGCTGCACTCTGATGATAAATGTGATTAGCTAAGCATGGAATAGTGTTGACTGTTGATGACATCAGCAGTGCAGATAACATGCAGTCTAGGAGCGACAACCCAGTACATAGAAGAAAGTCATTATCATCATTCTCCTCCCCCCCAAAAATATCTGTGTCCTCCTCCTCCTCTACAGTTATCCATTTTTATTCATGCCTGCTGCCAGCTGGTGTTCCCATTGGCACAGGTTGAGCTTCTTCTTCTGGAGGAGGCATTTCACCACCTTCTCATACAGAGTTTCCTTCAAGTCATCAGTATGTGTATCCTCTAGCAAGATGTTCACCATCTGGTTCTTGAGTTGGGACCAGTGCGGAAGACAATACGTACTGTTTCTTGTGAAACGTCTTGCTCACTCGCTTATCTTCAGAAAGTATGTGTAACAAGATGTAAATAATGTTGATAGCATCCTCATTCATGACTGCGTTTCTCTAGTAAGTACTGACAGCATGGCACAGGAATGCATGCAAGAACTGCAGATGTAGCAGAATGATGCTCAAGTAGGATGACTCACTGCTGATCTACTGCATGAATGCCTCAAATAGTTCCAGAATATGAACTAGCATCTTAATTGTTGTCCCATTCTGGTTGGACAGCATGATATTTTTCCCACTGCTCTTATGATGCAGCAGATAGTCATGCAACACTAATTTCTACTTCTGGAACTTTTGAGGCACTCACTAGGTAGAGATCTAGTGAGTGGCAACTTCCTGCTTCAAGGCATGCTCTGGAAAGTGTTTCTCCAACTGGATTCTATGCAGCTGCTTGTGAGCCTTGACTGAGTGTGAAAGGTGCCCACAGATTGTCTTCACAGTCCAAACTATGCAAGCTTATTCTGAGAAAAGAAGTCTCTGACCACAAGATTGATGCAGTGGGTAAGACATGGAGCATGACAATATTGTCCATCTTCAGTTGCTTTGATGATATTGCGGACATTGTCAGTGACAATCAATCCGATTTCCAGACAATTGGATGTCATCTAGTTTGAAAATATCTCTCTCAGTTACATCAGAAAATTCACTTATGTATAATCTGATGGAAAGCCACAGACACGTAGTGCTGCCTGCCTCTTGTAAACAGGCTGCTCTAATGTTTTGGACTGCAATGAAATGTTCCTACTCATAGCACACCCAGTGAGCGGTCACTGACATGTAGTTCACAACTTGCCTGTGTCCACTTGTCCACATATTGGTGGTGACATGCACACATTTGCAGGAAGACTGTTTGAGGCATTGATGTTTCTCCTGGCATACACTGTCATAGAGCACTGGAATTGCAACAAGAGTGAAGAAATGCTGACATGAAACATTGTATCGTGGTTCAACTGCAGCCATGAATTTTTGGAATCCTGAACTTGAGGCAAAGGAGAATGGAAGAAGATTGGCAATAATCAACTCAGTGAATGCTGAGTTGATCTCCTTGGAACGAGCATGACCAGGTGTGAATTTTAGTTCTGAGCCACACATTCAGGAAAGGTCACCCATCATCATGGTGCTGATGGGGTTCCACCTTCTCTACTACTCTTCCAGGGGGTAGGGGGGCATGATGTTCTACTAAACAGCTGCTTGGCTGCATGGATCCACTGGCATGGCATTTACTGTCCTCACCAGTCTCTTCCTCCTCCTCTTTAGCGTTGGTGGTTGGGATGTGCTCTTCACTGTGTGACATGCCAAACCACTCAATGCAATGTTTTGAATGCATATGGTTCAACACGCCAGATATACCCAGGGTACTAACCCATCTCCCATGCCTCAGTAGAGCGTCCTCTTTCTCCACACACCTGACTTACAGCATGTGTAATGTTTTTGGTGCTTTTCTTGAAGAACTGCCAGACATCTGAGTAGTCATGACTCCTGCTTCAGTGGTTACTTTTCTTCTTGGGCACACCAATACCTTCATCCACCTTTTCCTCTTTGTGATCAGTGCCACCAGACCCACCACTGGCACAGCACCACCTTTCCTCTGATGACAAGGCAATGCAAATGCTGCCTTACAGTACATTGCAACAATGCCTTCCTGCAACCACCAGCCCCAGTAGAGCGTCCTCTTTTAGAAAAAGATTGAGAAAGTGTCCTAATAATATATTTTGTTCTTCATCCACAGCATGAGCCTCTTCCTTATCATGAGGTAATTCACCAGGATTGTAGTCAATATTCCTGTCATCATTAGACTTATCTTCATCAAGCTGATCATCACCCTCCTCTTTAGCCATGACAGAACACATTAGGTCTTGCATTCAGAATGTCTGTCATCCACTTTGTATACTGACACCAGGACACTTTTCTTTATCATCATCTTCTTCTTGGAGGGTCATTGTAGTTGAAACTGAGTCATACATGTCAGAAGCAGCACTTCAGTTAGAGAAGCCAGCTGGCGCCATGTCAGAACCTGGTCCCCAGCTTACTTAGTCACATTTAGCTGCATTTGCTTCAGCTACTACTGACCACAGCACAGTGAAGGCCTTCTTTTGCTTGCTGACAGCACCTTTACTGCCACCAGTGACAGACTGACCAGACTGCAGCCCCTGAAAGATCTCTTCCTTACCCTCCTTATTAACCTCAGCAGCATAAGCAAGCTTGGCTCCAGCATGGACAGACATAGTTACAGTTAACGTGAGACTAACTATCTCTAGGACTTGGTTGGAAATAACATCCATAAATGGATTTATAACAAAGGAGGATGTGATACACTGTTTGTTGCACAGATCTACTACTTTCGCAACATAGCAAATTTGTAATACAGCACAGTGATGGACCAGAAAATGGAATTTTAAATGACAATTTAGACTAAGAAATCACTGCAGGGGAAAATTATATGAGTCATAGTCAGATACAGAAAGAGCACAGCACCGCAGCAGACAGCACAGGACTGGAGGTGAATAATAGAGTGGCGCAGTACAACAGCAGCACAGTAATACAGTAGAGAAAAACAAAAGATTTTTCCTTCCCCACAGAGCCCTGCAAAAACAAATGTAGTCTGACTACAGGGTGGAATCCAACAGATCCCTTTTGTGGCCTGCTTCTTTCCATCTTCCCATATACATTAGCTCAACCAGACAAAACATAGCAGAAGTACAACAACCAAAATGTAGATTATTTGACTTACCCTCCAAAATACAGGAGAAAAGCAGCAGCAACAGGATGAAACACAATTTGTGCAAAAAAAATCTACAACACTCTGGAAAAAAGGCTCAAAAGGGCACAATTCCACCCAAGTGCAGCTAGGTCTATCTGCACATCATGCAGGGTGACTCTGTCTGTGACAAAGAATCACCAGACCAGACATGATGTGCCAGCAGCTACTTCCTGTCTATTCACAGTATTTAGGTAGTGCAAATCCATTGGACCAAGCATAGGATCCAGTGGATCCAGCCGTTGGAGCCATCTGATCCATCGGATCAACACAATGCACACTAATCCATCCACTGGGTCTAAGGTGGCAAATACGTGATAGGATACCATCACTATTCAATGGTATCCTAAATCCTTAATACAGGGCACTATCTGGTGATATCTGATCTTATCGGATACTATCCAAGCACCACTTACTGTGTACTGTTGACCCCTTCCCTGCATTCCTGTGGATTCAGAGGGCCTTGTTCTGCATGGCCACAGCCATGTTTGCTTACAACTGATTTGTTGCTGTGCTTTTGTAGACGCTCCTGTTACTTTCATTACAGCCTCAATGGGCTTTATATTCTCTTCTGACTCGCCTACCTGCTCTAAGGTTGGGACTGGTGCTGGCATTGTAGGCATATAACCCATTGTTCCATTGGGTACAGAGTGAGAGTTGGTAGTGGAACCCCTCTGTCCTGACCTGGCTACCTGCCCTGAGGTTGGGATTGGTGCTGGCACTGTAGGCACATAACCCGTTGTTCCATTGGGTACAGAGCTGGAGAGAGTCTGCAGCAGAGCCCATCTGTCCTGATCCAGCTACCTGCCCTGAGGCTGGGATTGGTGCTGGCATTGTAGGCACATCATTTGTTATTCTATATTGTTCTATTGGGCACCGAATGAGAAAGTCAGCAATGGAGCCTCTCTCTACTGCACATGTACACCATGCATGCTTCCATTCATGCGCGCAGCACTGCTATGGCACTCTTATACCTAGTTCTCTTTGCTCCTGGCCCTGCTATTTGTCCTGGAGCTGGGAAGCACTTCAGCCTGAACTGATCACGCTTCTTTTACCTGGTCCTGGCCCCTATAGCACAGTGCTGGGGCCAGGATCATGGTACAGCATGTGCGGCTGCAGACAAGAATAGGGAAGGGTTCCTTGAGCACGAGTCCTTCAGAGATATTGCTGCAGTTGCTCGTCCTTGACCGCCATGATTGTCAGTTCTTGGATTGGGAGACCAGATGGTAAAGACAGGTGATCCTTTCTGGCTGTGAAGGCCGCTGGCCCAAAGAGCCCAATAAGTTAGGCCCCAATTTTCTTTTGGGGGGGTTCAATGAGCCTCCTCCTCCCTTCCAGTGAGGGCCAGCCTAGACTGCAGTACTTGTTACAGTTATATTACAGGGGTTGAAAATTGAGCTTGAAATAAAGAAAGCATTAAAGACTGTATGGTTTCTGGTTGGTGAAGATTTGGGAGCTGCCCTTTACACAACATTCTCATAATTAAAGAGCCGGAGAACCATTTAGCATTCTACCTGACTACAGAAGTGAAGCAGGCTTCGGATTGGTGGAGGGCACTGAATTTTGGGAGGAGTTTAATGGATCTGTGTGGGTGGAAACATCCAGGTGCTGGTCAAGCCAGATCCACAGGCATTTGAAGGCTATAACATGGTCCAATAGTGAACCTTAGGTCTTAGAGGATTAGGTGGTCCACAAAAAAGCTCCAATGTATCCTTGCAATGAATTGAAACAGCACAAAATAAACTTTCAGTAATAATTAATCACAAAGTCAATGAACCACAGCACAAAAGCACTGAGACAAGGGTTACCCATAAAGGGCATTTTTTTTAATAAAGCCAGGTTTAATAGAAATGTAAAATTATACATATCCCTGCAATGCAAAGCATCATGGTAAGTATATGCAGATCAGCATGAAAGAGTTTAGACAGGCTCTGCTTGAAGCAAGAGTGGGTGGTGCCAATGCAAATTATAGTCATATACAGTATGTATATGGTACAGCATATGGGTAGTCAAATAGGAGAGAGGGTGGCAAGTATAGTGGGAGAGGAATCTCCAGAGGGTCTTGTAGTGGAGTCAGGAAGCAGGCTGTTAGAAATGGGGTAGAGAATAGGGCTGGACTTGGTGTATGGGCATGAGCCAGTTAGTTTTCGGGGATGGGAGGAATTGGGTGAGGTGATGTACAGGGGGGAAAACACAGATGGAGTAAACTGAAACCCAAGACCAGAAGTGGTAGGAGTGCAAGCATGTCAGTTTTAGTAAAGATAGAGAGGAGAATGAAAAAAGGGGAAGGAGGGGCTAGGCAGGAGGAAGGCTAGGAGAAGATAGACTAAACAAAGGAGTCCAGCACATAGGGATCATGTATTTGAAATATATGAGTACTACATGAGAGAACTAGAATAACCATATGCATTAAACAATCCTTTAAAAAATATATTACTAGCAGAATGTGTACTCATAATAGAAAACTAGAAGAGAAAGGCAGCAATAACAGATAATTTACCAGTAGTACATATCAAAAAACAGGTAGATAAAACCAGTGCAGGTAGGAGGGGTGTAACATTAGGCATACAGCTGGCAGGCAACAGATGGATGCCACTTACAAAACAGACAGGATTCATTTGTACATCTCTGGCACTGGAGTAGACGCAGTCATGCAGAGGTAGCAGCTGCAGCAGGCAGGATGCTGGAGGTCTCAGCACAGAGGATAGCATAGCAGGAGCTTATAAATATTGGGGAAAATCTATAAACTCCACACTGTCTGTCCCTTTAGTACTCTGAATACCATGATTATGCCCCCTTCTCCTCTCAGCCCGCTTTACTGTAGGTGTCATCCACAGCTGTGCAGCACTACAAATCCCATTGACATGGAACAGAGGAAATCGCTCAGCTTGGTTTCCCAGCTGCCACGCTGAAGCTTCTGATTGCCAAGTAATTTTCTTTTTTTTTTTTTATTTGTTTCTTAGGACAGCTGGTTTGCACAAGCAATAAGGCTCCTAGTCCAGTGGGTTCTGCCTCGTACTACTGAAATTACTCTTTGTCAAGTTCCCCTTTACCAGCAGTTTGGATCTTTAACTTCCAGCGAGCACCATTTAAAGATCAGACCCTTTAGAAATAGACATGCTTGCTACATTGATGTAGTTGTTTTAAGCTTTATTTTGAAAATTGAATATATTGATACTGCATGGATAGAAACATAGATTGTGTGGGCAGATGGGGTACATGTGGACCATCTAGTCTGCCCACGTATACTACCCCGCCCCCCAATCAGGCTGCTGAGTTAAGTTTTCCACACTGTCTGTCCCATGCCAGCTTGAATTCTCTGACCATCTTTGACCCCACCACCTGTAGGGGGAGGCCATGCCAAGGCTCCACCACCCTTTCTGAAAAGAAGAACTTCCTTGTGTTCTCCTGAACCTGCCCCCCCCCCCAGGCACATTGTGACCTCTGGTCTGGGTGCAGTTGTTTACCTGAAGGAGATCCTGTGCCTGTACCTTGTTGATACCCTTCAGGTATTTAAACATCTCTACTATGTCCCCTCATCCCTTCTTTGTTCTAGTGAGTACATGTTGAGCTGTTTTAGCCTTCCATCATATGTCTCGTGGTGCAGACCTTGCATCATCTTTGTTGCCCTTCTTTGTATAGTCTCCAGTCTTTCTATGGATACCTCAATTGAATATGCTGCTGCCACTTGGACTCCATTGCAAATGAGATATCATCTTAGTGGGGTTTATCCCAGAAACACAGATTTGTAATAAATGAAATAAATATGTAAGTTAAATGATGCATAAAACATTCAGAAATGAATAAAATGCATTGTTTTTGTCTACTGTATGCTGTATACTGTATATTGTATTTTCCAAATTTTCCCTCCTGGGCCAGGAAACCAGCGCCTCCATCTATGGGTTGGCCAGATCTGCTGCCCACTAGGGAAACAGTCTTATTTGAGTGCCTCTGTGATCTATGCAGAGTCCTGCCAGTCTTACAACCCCCTCTCCACCAAGATAAAGTCCATCTTGGTCTGCTGCACGTACAGACCCCTGTTCAGACCTGAAGTTGAAGGTACTGTGCAGTTCTGGACTCCATATTCTAGGAAAGATAGTGACAAGGGAGAACAGGCAGATGAGAGTGACCAGAATGGTTGAAGGTTTGGAGAACATGTGCAGTGAAGATGGAATGACAGAACTGGGGCAGATTTCCATGGAAAGTGAAGAATGAGAGGGGTCATGATCATGATCCTCAAAACCTATAAAGGCTAACACTGTCAGACCAAATACAGCTCTTCAGGATACGGAAAGATGAATGTACAAGGCAACACATAATGTTATTGAAAGTAGGGCTGGCGGAACTTAGAAAACGTCTGATCCTTATTAAAGGAGACCCAGAACAGGGGAGTTCTGGTTAGTTCTGATTATTTATAAAATGTTTAATAAATGTGTTAAAAATGCATAATAGTGAAAAATATAATATTTGACAGAGGGGCAAAGGGAATACTTTAGATTATTATTTGTAAAAATAAAGTAAAACTGCTAATATGGAAGGGAGACAAACAAGTCGGGCACCCTAGAAGGGCAACAACCACAACACTTGCAGTTTTCCATGTCTCTGTATTTTTTAACTTATTTTTTTCTTCTGCTTGCAGGCAGACACAGTCAGAGGCAACTACATCACAAGTCACCCTGGTCATTTCACTCCATGACAACTTGCCCCATACTATTAGCTCCAACGTTAATCTGCTCCCATGTCAGTTCATCCCTGGACGATTTGCCCCCAGCATAAACCTTATAAAATAAATTGCAGGTGGATGCAAATTACCCACCAGATGAGGCAAAGTGCTCAAGGGTTGCAGAAGTGGAAGTCATACTGTAATTGTTGTTAGAGTACAGTACAGTATGTAGTGGGAGCAAATTATCTGGGGATGAATTGATGGGGAGCTGATTGACAGTGCAGCTAATGGTCCGGGATGAGTTGTCTTAGAGCAAAATGACTGGGACGAATGTGTTCCAGTCAGAGGCAGCCACCACACTCACCGCCTGATCTCTCATTCTTTTTCTCTGAAGCTCTCTCTAATCTGCTTCTTTTCAATTTGTTAATCCCTTCTGCTGCTTACCAGCACTATTTTTGCTGTTCTCTTTCTCTCACTCTATCATTTCTGCAGCACACAACACAGACAGTACACATACAGTAGGTAGACAGTTTGTGTCTACTTTGCTGTCTTGCCTTTCCTTCTCTTCAGTATACAGCACAAATTAAACAAACTCCCCCTAATCTCTCTGTTTCGACTATCTGTTTTTATTAAATATGCGCTGCTGTGTATTTTTTCCAAGCAGCTAGAAGCAGAGCAACACTCACTCCCATGATCTCTTTCAATTCTCATCTCACTATATCCTCAGTTGCTCCAGCTGCTGTGCTGTGAGTGGTTTTACCAAATTTGAAGTACCACCGCTGTTCTCTTTTTCTCTCATTTCCTAAAGTCTCTGTTTTATTTATTTTTATTTTTCAGTGTAGCTCTCTGTTGCTTTATTTTGTGCTGTAGTTCTTTTTACTGGCAACAGAAGGACAGGCAGCCAGGCCCAGCAGAGCAGCAATTCACATGCCCTCTGCCCTGATCGATCCTCTCTCTCGCTCTTTCTCTGATCACACACTTCTCCTTTGCTATGCATACATTTGCTGATGAGAGGTACATTTGCATTTTTTGTAGCTATAGCCCTAGGTCCAGACTCAGTCCCATCTCTCTTCTTCTCTCCCTCTCAATGTGTCACTTCCTTCCTGTTGTCTATCTCCTGCTCTCTAATCCAGGCACCGTGTGTTCTGTAGGTTTTATACCCTGCCTCCAAAAGTCACATGATTTCTTTTTTGCTGCTGTTTGAGGACTGGCTGATGAAGCTCATGATCCTCATTTTGGGTGTGTGAGTAACGAATAGCATTTCCCAACGCTACAAATGATATACTGTACTATTCATTGTTCAGATCCAAATAACGAATAATGGCACTATTTGTGCCTATTCATATTTGGGAAATGGTACACTGAAAAAAAAGGAATCAGCCCCCCACCCTCCTCCCAGCCAAGTCATCTTAAACTACATCCCTGTCCCCCCACCCTCTGCAACAAAACCCAATTCCACCTACCTCCCCCCAGCACCCACATTTCATAATATATGAAGCCTCCTCAGGTGCGGTGAAGGTGATTGGCACAAACCCCTCCCCATCTTCAATGACTGGCTGCCTTCTTCTGAATGGAAGCTCTCCCACACTTGCTTGCATAGTAAAACAGCTGATGACATCAGCCCCAGTGATAACACGTGCACACTTTCTCAGTGAGCACCAGCTTTGTTTTGGCTTTGGTTCAGTAGTGGCATTTTCGCTGTGTGGCTCCAGGCACCCATTAGCACAGGGGGTGTTGTAGAGTGTTTTTTAGAACCCAGATTTGGCTACTGCAGGTGATTCATTTCACTAGCCTTAGTTCTCTCACTGTTGGTGTAGTCACAAGTTTAGCTTGAAGCAGTCCATTTTCCATGATTATGTATGGGGCCAGTACCACAGGTAATAACGATAATACTAGTACTAGAACACCTTTCAGTTTAGGAAGCACCACTGAGCTGAAATCACATAAAGAGCAGACACAGTCATGATTGGAACAGACACCCAGTGAATCTGAACACACACCTGGCACTAAGGATCTTAAACAATTGTTCACAGTACTGGAGAGACTACTATTTATAAAAATCAATTTTGACGTATGATACTGCTACTCTTGAGCAATATTTAGATAAGCATCAAGCACCCGGGGCCTGCAGATTACTAAAGTTCTGTCAGGTGGTCTGGAGGATTTCCACAGCCACAATGCAGGGATGAACTGCGCACTCCAGCACAACTAAAGGTGCTACCCTTGACCAGAGAAACCGAACTTGACGCAATTAAAAGGAAAAAACAATGCACACACCATGGAGTATTAAATATTAGCAAAAGATTTTATTGTTACATACCCTCCTCCAGATGCCAAGCACCCCTATGTAGCATAGTGAGGCTTTATCAGGGGACAGTCTTCCCCGATGAAGCCTCATGGCACTACGCAGTGGTACTTGGCATCTGGAGGAGAGTACTTATAGTAAAATAGTTTGCTGACATTTAATCCTCCATGGTGTGTGCATACATAGCTCCTGGGTTCCTATGCCCTAGGTGCATTATTTTGCACATTTTAGCATTGAACCCTCACTGCCATGCTCTTGACCACTCTTCAAGCTTCTCATGGTCCCTACACATTCTCTCCACCTCCTACTGAGTGCCCACCCTATTACAGATTGTGGTGTCATCTGCAAAAAGGCATTCCTTCCCTTCCAGTTCTTCCACAGTGTCACTAATGAAGACACTGAAGAGGACCAATCCTAGTGACTAAATTTCCTTTAGACTGTCACCCTGTGGGCTGGCCAATCACTGTCAGATCCACTATCATCCACAGTTGTCCCATCCCTCTATATAGAATCTGCTGCTGATGATGATGATGCCTGCCTTCCTCCCGTACATGTGGATGGATGGGGTTTGGAGGCTTCATTCCACCATTTAAGTGACATCACTATATATCTCCATAGCTCCCCCATGGTTTGCCCTCGCTATTCTATCGCCCCATACTTGCGGGTCCCTTGCATCGCTATCCCTGCACACTCACTATTCCATTGGTTGACCAAACTGAGTCACCCATTTTTGAGTTGCTCAATTTGGTTCACCCATATGATGGGATACCATAGAGGAGCTGGAAGGGAAGGTCTGCCTCTTTGTGGATGACACCAAAATCTGCAATAGGGTGGACAATCTTGGGGGGTGAAAGGATGAGCAGAAACCAGAGAAAACTTGAGGACTGGTCCAGGGTATGGCAGCTGGATTTCAATGCGATAAAATGCAAAATAATGCACTTAGGGCACAGAAACCCTGGGGCAGCATACAATAGGGTGCAGTGGTATTGTTGACTACCAACCAGGAAAGAGACCACGAGGTAATTATATTGGATGATCTAAAGGTGGCCAGGTAGTGTGACAAGGCAGTAGGGATGGCTAGTAGGATTCTGGGGCGCATAGGAAGGGGTATAACCAGCAGAAAGAGGGAGAAGGTGTTATATCTGTATAGAATGCTGGTAAGACCCCCACCTATACTACTGTGTCCAGTTCTAGAGACCACCTTTCTGGAAGGATATAGAGTGGAGGCAGGTCAGATGTGGGTAACTAAAATGGTGCAGGGTCTGCATCAAAAGCCCTATGAGGAGAGAGAAGGACCTCAATATATACACCCTGGAAGAGAGGGGGAGGGGGGAAATGACAGAGACCTTTTTAAACACCTCATGGGGGTAAATAAGGTACAGGAAGGGAATAATTTTCAGAAAAAAAGGTGCTCAAAACAAAGGGACATGCTATGAAGCTGGGGGGTAGATTCAGGAGAGATGTGAGGAAGTACAGTACTTCTCCACAGAAAAAGTAGTGGATTCCTAGAACAAACTTCCAGTAAAAGTTGTGAGGGCAAAAACAGTTGTGGGGTTCAGGGATGCATGGGATAAGCACAAGGTAATCACAATGGAAAGGAAGGGGTGAGGGAGAAAAGCTATACCCGAGACATGGTCTGTGGTAATAGTGTAGATAGGGAGAAATGGGCAGGCTGGATGGGCCAAGCAGTCCTTATCTGTCGTCAAATTCAATATTTCTATGTTAATATGTTGCCTGATAAGACCACAAATGTATTCATATTGAAATCTGTGCAGACAAAACACAAAAACAAGTGAAAACAAAATTAATCCACCATTTTTTAAGGACCATACACCAGTAAATGCCACTTCTGCACTCCATGAATTTGTAATTTATGGATCCTTGTTAAAACAAGCATTTGTCAATGACGAATGTTGATTGCATTGGTCTGTTGAGCTCATTCAGTGGCCCTCTGTCACTGGCTCAGTCTGTTTTTTCCGGTGCTACAGGCTGCTCTTTTGTACTGGGCTGCTGCCTGTGTTGGCACCTTGTTCTGTTGAGGAAGAAATCCACAGCTGCCCCGACAGAGCTCCATTGAGGTGGCTCACTCCCCCCCCTCTCTCACTTGCTCATTCTGTTTCTCCTGGCGCTGCAGGCTGCCCTTTTGTACTGGGCTCCTGCCTCTGTTGGCGTCTTTTTCTGCCCACAAAGAAATCTGCAGCAGTCCCGACAAGCTACGTTAAGCTCTCACTGCCCTTCTCTCCTCACTCATTCTGTTCTGCCGGTGCTGCAAGCTGCCCTTTTCTACTGGGCTCCTGCCTGCGTTGCTGCCTTCTTATGCCCACAAAGAAATTTGCAGCAGTTACAATGCAGCTCTGTTGAGCTCACTCACTCACTCATTCTGGTTTTCCTGCCACTGCAGGCTGCCCTTTTGTACTGGGCCCCTGCATGCATTGCTACCTTTTTCTGCCCACAAACAAATCTGCAGCAGTCCCAACAGAGCCCCGTTGAGCTCACTGACTCCCTCTCCCTCACTCGCTCATTCTGTGTCTCCTGGTGCTGCAGGGTGCCCTTTTGTACTGGGCTCCTGCCTACACTGGCGGCTTTTTCTGGCCAGAAAGAAATCTGAAGCAGTCCCGACACAGCTCCACTGAGCTCGCTCACTCCCCCTCTGTCACTCTCGCATTCTGTTTCTGCCGGCGGTGCAAGCTGACCTTTTATACTGGGCTCCTGCCTGCGTTGCTGCATTTTCTGCCCTCAAAGAAATCTGCAGCAGTCACACTAGAGCTCCATTGAGGTCGCTCACTACCGCTCTGTCACTCACTCGTTCTGTGTCTCTTGGCGCCGCAGACTGCGCTTTTGTGTGGGGCTCCTGGCTGCGTTGGCACCTTTGTCTGTCCACAAAGAAATCTGCAGCTGTCCCGACAGAGCTCCATTGAGGTCACTCAGTCTCCCTCTATCATCGCTCATTCTGTTTGTCCTGGCACTGTAAACTGCCCTTTTGTACGGGGCTCCTGCCTGCATTGGCGCCTTTTTCTGCCCACAAAGAAATCCCAGCAGTCCTGATAGAGCTCCGTTGAGCTCACTAAGTCCCCTTGTCTCACTCACTCGTACTGTTTCTCCCACCGCTGCAGGCTGGTCTTTTGTACTGGGCCCTGCCTGTATTGATGCCTTTTTCTGCCCACAAAGAAATCCGGAGCAGTCCTGACAGCGCTTCGGTGAGTTTGCTCACTCCCCCTCCCTCACTCGTTCTGTTTCTCCCAGTGCTGCAGGCTGCCCTTTTGTACTGGGTTCTTGTGTTGGGGCCTTTGTCTGTCCACAAACAAATCTGCAGCAGTCCTGACAGAGCTCAGTTGAGCTCGGTCACTCCCCCTTGTCACTCAGTCGATCTTAATCTGTCCCAAACACTGATTTCCCAGAGTGACTGTGCTATTGTCCGGCAGGAGTGCAAAAACATATTTTAGCCAGGATGTGAAAAATGACAGCTGTAGTGTTCACAGGGAGTTGTGAAAAAATGCCACTGTTGAAAATGTGGCCTGACAGTATTACAAATTTGCGAAGTTACAAGAGTGCGTGGAAACAGTTCAATGCATGCTTGTAACATCGTCATGTTATGGAGTTTCGTCACCAAATTTTCAACATATGGATTTTAGGACCTCTGCTCATGAACAGTGCCACTGTCATTTTCTTAATCTGTCCCAAACACTGACTTGCCACAGTGACCACGTTACTCTGCGCCAGAACTGTGAAAACACATTTCGGTCAGGATGTTAAAAATGACAGCTGTACTGCTTATAAAGAGGTGTGGAAAAATGGCACTGTTGAAAATCTGGTGTGACAATATTACAAATCTGCGAAGTTACAAGGGTGCATGGAAAGTGCGCAACGCACACTTGTAACACAGTCAATTGATGGGCTACCATCACCAAATTTTCAACATAGGCATTTTAGGACCTCTGCTCATGAAAAGTATCATTGTCATTTTCTTAATCTGTCCCAAACAGTGATTTCCCACAGCGACCGCTCTATTCTATGCCAGAAGTGCGAAAACGCATTTCGGCCAGGATGGGAAAAATGACAGCTGCACTGTTCATAAGTAGGGCTGGGAAAATGGCAATGTTGAAAATCTGGAGTGAAAATATGAAATGCTCGGGAAGCTACGGTGCGTGCCAACTGCGCAACGCATGCTCGTAACACAGTCATTTTATGGAGTATCATTACCAAATTTTCAACATAGGCATTTTAGGACCTCTACCCATGAATAGTGTCACTGTCATTTTCTTAATCTGTCCTGAACACTGATTTCCCACAGTGACCGTGCTATTCTGCACCGGAAGTGCGAAAACACATTTCAGCCAGGATGTCAACAATGACAGCTGTACTGCTCAGAAGGAGGTGTGACAAAATGCCAATGTTGAAAATCTGGCATGAAAATATTGTAAATTCGCAGAGTTATGAGTGTACGCAGCAACTGCGCAACGCACGCTCGTAAAACAGTCATTTTGGGGATTTTTTTCCACCAAATTTGCAACATAGGCTTTTTGAGAGCCCACCTCATGAACACTGGCACTGTTGTTTCATTAATCGGCCCCGAAGGGTGATTCCGCTCAGTGACCACGAAACCACCTTTTGGGGCTGATTAACGCCATGACAGTTCAAGAATTCATGAGGAGGGGCCCCAAAAACCCCATGTTGAAAATTTGGGGAAAAAATTCCCCAAAATGCCTGAGATATGCACTAAAGTTGAAAAAACCCTATTCATTACATTGTACAGCTTACCGGCATTTCCTCAGTTTTCGGTCGGCTTTGAAGAGTGCAGACTGTTCCCAGTCCACAGAAGAACGTTGCGTCGAGCTCTGGAGGTAAATATGGGGTGAGGGAAGGGTGTGGGGAGGCAGGGTGAGCAGTGGGTGGGTGCAGGATGTGGGAGGGGGGCCCCGGAGACTACGAGGGACTGTTTCCTTTTTTTCAGGGAAAAAAAACCCCAAAACAAATGTTGTGGGACCATTATTACCTTTCCAGGGGCATGTCGTGCCACCGGAGTCTTGCTTGGGGGGGCAGCTGTAGCTGACGGGATTGGGCACCCTGTCGGCAAACAACAAAAGGGAGGGTTCATTTCGCTGATGGGGATTGGGCACCGCATCGCAAACAACAAAGGGGATTAGCGCCGACGTGATTGGGCACCCGCCGCAAACAACAAAAGGGGGGAATTCATTTCGCTGATGGGGACTGGGCACCCCCATTGGCAAACAACAGAAGTGGACCCTTTCTGCCAACGTAGGATTGGGCACCGTCGGCAGACAATAAAACGGGGCACGGTTACAGTATGCCAACGGAGAGTGGCCCCTGTCGGGTAAATACACATTAGATATTGTTTGTGAATATGGTGGCAAGCCGCTGCCATGTTCACAAACAATATCAGACATCCTATATCCCACCCTGCAATGACGGGTCGCTCCCTCATTGCAGTGGATGGCTGACGCTGCAATGACGAGGCAGCCCCTGATTGCAGCAGCTGATTTTTTAGAAAGTTGTGGCACGCTGGCTGAACTAGTGTCAGCAGCAGCGTGCCACGGCATTGGGGATGGGGGACAAGCCTTTGCAGGCTGTGGGGGCATTGGACACAACAGTGGAGAAAGCTGATGCAACATGTTTCTTGCGCATGTGCAATCAACATAAAAATGTAAAGTCACAGGTCTGCATGCCATATGTGATCTATCTCTGTTCCTTTAGTACAAACATGCTGCCTCTAGTGTAGAGGTACTGCCAGCCCTTGCTACATAGGTTGGATACCTATGGTTACTGTACTTCACAGAATATATTAATTGTTAACCCATTTTTGTAGGTGAGCTCAGACTTTCAGAAACAAACAGTAGCTGAGTTCTGTTAAACCAGTGACAACAATGTAGCCAAGCAGGGATTTAAAATATAGCCACAGCCAAGCAGACATGTAGTCCCAGCCAAGCAGACATTTCAAGAGAAGTGTCTGCCCTCAGAGGTCTTGATAACTAGTTAGTTTTCAGATGATTACTATTTTAAAGCTCCAAAGTCCAAAAGTTAGTGGAAAAAGTGACTGAAATTATGTACAGTGTATTATTGCCACCACACCCACCAGAATGAAAGGAAAATTATACAGCAGGATCACTGCATCATCTCACCTTTTTAATTACATATTTATGTAACAATTTAACCTACATACAACCATATTACAGGGTATGGTGCAATGGCCATGACCTCAGTCTGCCAGGGGCCGTATGAGGCCTAGAGCTTTCAATCCATGAAATTCATTTAACTCTTACTAGACTATTGACATGTACCTCAGCATATTACTGAGAACTCCATCTAAGTTGTGTTAAAAGCAAAACAAAGAGCAAAGTGTGCACTATAGCATGTACAGGTATATTGCTCAAGTAGTAGGAATGATTTATAGAAACAGTAAAAAGAAATATGAGAGTGGTACAAATAGTTCTGAGCCTAACATATGTAACTACAGATGTAAAAATGAAACATGTGTCAGCATACTTTCCTCATAAAAGAATAGAAACAAATCTATTTAAATTTATTTATTTGCTTTTGTTTACCAGGTAAGCACATTAGATAACCAAGTGCCTATTTTCAGGTGCAACCTGGGAGATTACCAAGATACATTCAGGCACAACAGGCAACAACAAGAGCAAGGTACTGACACTGTAGTGCAGCATGAGAGGGGTGCTGCACTTCTGAGGTGCCGTCTTTCGGATGAGACGTTAAACCGAGGTCCCATCTGCCTGGATTGGTGGTAGTTCAGGTGGATGTTAAAGATCCCATGGCACTTATCAAAAAGAGTAGGGGAATTTCCCTGGTGTCCTGGTCAAATTTCCCTCTTTCACTAAAAATGCCACCAACAGCTTAATCTGGTTCAAGGTCAGTTGGCATTCATCTGTATCCCCCTCCCCCGGGTCGTGCCTGGAAATAGGCAGGATTTGTCTAGTGCACTTACCCAGTCAACAAAAAATAAATAAATAAATAAATAAAAAATAATCAAGAGCAACATACAGAGCTAGGTCAATGCAGGAACATCAGGGATTTACATTGCAAACGGGAGAAGATAATAACAAGAAACAAACAAGGCAGGCAGTAACCAACACATTTGGGCAGCAGTGCCCTAAAGGGATGAGGGTAGCAGATACAACAAGCAGTTACAAAGGGGGATAGGAGCGGCCATGGCAAACTAGGGGGATAGAACAGTAGCATATACACAATTAGTGAGCAGCAGGGCCAGGGTGGACCCATCACAATCAGTTCTTCAGGTAGCAGCATGCTTCACTAGCAGATAAGGTGCAGTGACCAACAACCTTATACTAACATATTAATAGCCAGCAGATTAGGCCTTACGGTCTATCAAGTCTGCTCGAACCTCAGATCCCAAGTTGGGTGCCGAGGCCCCCCCACCTTGTGTTCCAGAAACCCCTATCATCCATCCCCACCCCCCTGGGCCAGGCCATGATCTGATACATCCGCTTTCTGTGTCTGTTCCACCCTCTCTTGAAGCCCTCCACTGTGGATCTCTGAACCAGCTCGCCAGGCAGCGCATTCCTAGAGTCCACCACCCTCTCAGTGAAAAACCTCCTCCTCTTCCCCCCCTCATCCTTCCACCTTTCAACTTCAAACCATGCCCTCTGGTCATACCTCCCTACTTTAGTCTAAAGATCACCTCCATGTTTATCCTATTTATTCCCTCGAGGTACTTGAAGATCTCAATCATGCCCCCCCGCCTCTCCTCTCCTCTCCTCCAATGAAAACAGGCAGAGCTCCTCAAGTCTGTCCTCATACGTCAAAACCCCTAGTCCTCGTATCATCTTAGTTGCCCTCCTCTGTACCCTCTCCAGGAGCTGTATGTCCCTCTTCAAGTGCGGTCTCCAGTCCTGTACACAGGACTCAAGGTGTGGTCTAACCAGTCCATTGTACAGCGGCAGAATCACTTCCCTGCTCCTAGAGGTGATCCCTCTTATGATGCATCCCAACATCCTGTTTGCCTTGCTAGCCTCTCTCCTGCACTGCTCAGAGTTATTCATACATGCATGCACCATGACCCCTAGGTCTTTTTCCCGTGTTGAGGCCTCCTGCGCCTCCCCTCCCAGGGTGTACCTGTGTTTAGGGTTTCCCCGCCCAAGATGTAACACCTTGCACTTGGTGATATTGAAATTTAATTTCCATGTGTGAGCCCAGCTTTCCAGGGTGTCCAGGTCCCCTTGCAGTGCCAACCTCCCCTCTTCCCCCTCAACTACTGCTCCCATCTTGCAGTCATCAGAGAAGAGACTCATTTCACACCCTATACCCTCCCTGATGTCTGATATGTATGCATTAAACAGGATCGGACCCAGGACCGAGCCCTGCGGTACCCCCACTACCGACCTCTCTAGGGTTCAAGAGCTCCCCACTGACCACTACTCTCTGGGTGCATCCAGCTAGTCAGTTTTCAATCCATCTGACCATCAAAGGGCCTACTCCCAACCCGTCAGTTTTCCACCAGACCATTGTGGGGGACAGAGTCAAACGCCTTGCTGAAGTCCAAGAATAATACATCCACAGGCTTTCCCCTGTCCAGTTCTGATGTTACCCATTTGTAGACCTCCATAAGATTGGTTTGACATGATCTACCTAGCACAAACCCATGTTGCCGACTATCCAGACCTCCCACCTCCTCCAAGTACACCCCCAATCATTCCTTTAGTATGCTCTCCATTAATTTTCCCACCACCGAGGTCAAACTGAGTGGTCTATAGTTACCTGGTACATCCCTTGACCCCCCCTTTATGGATTGGCACCACATGTGCCTCTCACCATTCCCTAGGTACCCTCCCTGTCTCAAGCGACCTGTTGAAGAGCTCCGCCAGGGGTGCAGCCAGAATGTCCGCCAATTCCCATGGTACTCTCAGATAAATGCCATCCAGCCCAGGAGATTTATCTTTCTTTAGGGCCTTGAGGGCTAACCACACCCTTTCAGTGGAGATAGCATCATCCATCCCCTCCACCTTACTGGTCTTTTTATCCTTATCCTGATGTGACACCCCTGGGGTACCTCTCCCTCCCTCTTGCTCCATTTCTATTGCTCCCCTGATCCCAATCATTACAGCTTCTATCCACATTGTGCCTTGCTTTGTAGATATCCCATCCCCCTCCCTAGTGAACACAGAGGCAAAGTACTCATTTAATACCTCTGCCTGGTCCCTCACCTCTTCCACCCATCCTCCTTCTGATCTCAATCTGCCGAGATGGCCCTTAGTTTTTCTCCACTCCCCAATGTACCGGAAGAACCCCTTTTCCCCTCCATGTATCCCCTGTGCCAGCCGCTGCTCTTTACTGGACTTTGCCCCTCACCATCCGGTGACATTTCTAGATGCAAGATGGTACATTTCTTTTCCAATCCTCTTGTTGCTTATATTTTTGTAGGCCACCTTCTTTCTCTGATCACACTTGAACCTCACTGGACCACCAGCATGGTTTATGTGACCTTGCTCCTTACGTTTCACCTTAGCGTAGGGTCCTGACTGCCTCATGAAGTCCCTGTTTATGACCTCCCATCTCTTTTCCACATTTGTCATTGATGTAATCCCCTTCAAGTGATCCTTGAGAATATTTCCCATGCCCACAAAGTCTGCACCCCAGATCCTTGAGAATATTTCCCATGCCCACAAAGTCTGCACCCCTGAAGTCCACTGCCAGTATCCTAGATCTCTCCCCCCTTCCCCCCATGCTTATTTGAAACCAGACAGTATTGTGGTCGCTCCCAGTCAGGGGATCCTCTACAACCAGGTCCCTTACTAGATCCTCATCTGCCAGAACCACGTCCGGGACATGCCCCTCCCTTGTGGGCTCCATCACATGCTGTGTTAAGAACACATCCTGGAAGCCGTCCAGCAGCCTCTGCTCCTTGGCCACCTTAGAGGACATGGTTTTCCAGTTTGTACCCGGCATATTAAGGTCCTCCATCAACACCACTTCTTCCCCTTTTGGTCCACACTGGGCAATGATGTTGTCCAGCAAACCATCCTCCAGAATATCACGCATCCCGGGTGGCCTATATGTTACACCCAGCTTGACCTTACCTCCTGCTGGGGTTTGTAAGGTGACCCATAAGGCCTCCACGTTTCCCCTCTATCTCTTCTACCCTAGCAATTTCTATGTCATCTCTAATGAACATAGCCACTCCACCCCCTCTGCCCTCCTTTCTATCTTTCCTAAGCATAGTGTACCCCCACACGTTTAGGTCCCAGTCATGGTTTTTGTTGGCCCATGTTTCCGTGACCGCCGCCACATCCACCCCCCCCGAACAGCATGGCCTGGAACTCTGGCAACTTGTTTCCCAAGCTCCTGGCATTTACTAACACCACCCCACCCCTTATCCCTGATCCCTTTGTCGAACCCCACCCAGGTTCCTTATACTTCCATCCTCCCTCTGCTCCTCCTGAGACCTCCTCCCCAGTCTGTCCCCCGGTTTGAAGGCTACTCCCTCATCTGGAGGAGAGGGCTTTGGCCAGCCCTTCCTTTATCCCTCCCTCACAAGTTTAAACCCCACCTTTCTTGAATGTAGTCAGCCACCCCTGTTTAAGGACTTCCTTCTCCTAACGGGCAAGATGCAGCAGAGTTAGGTATCAACTTAGCCTAGACAGAGCAGAATGCTCAAGGGGTAATGCGTAAGGGAGAGAACAGGTGGAGGCTGGATTGAGGAAGCCCAGAGGGAGGCTTTAAATCAGGAATGGGAGGTGGAGGACCGAGTGCTTGCTGGAAGGGAGTTCCATAACCTGGGCGCATATCCCAGTCGACCATTTGGGTGCGTGTTTTGGGAACCAGGAGGACGTGGGAGTCACTAGACCTTAAATGGTAGGAGGAGGCAGCGGGTAAGAGGGATACAGTGAGGGCAGAAAGGGTGGCAGTTCTGACAACAATGTCGATGAAGTTGCCTAGGCTGAAGGTGCGGTGCTTTTCCAGTGTTAGCCACTCAAGCTGGGAGTAGAACTCACAGTGGTGGGTGAGGCGGGGAGCTGACAGTGTGAAGCGACATACACTGTTGTATGCCGTGTCCCATTTGGAGAGACTGTTTTTTGTTGAATGGGCAAAGGTGACAAGTCCATAGCAGAGCGTGAGTAGGAGGACCCCTCTGGCTAGGGCAAGTCAAGCAGCCAGGGTGAGGCAGCTTTTTGCTCTGTTTGCAAGGCCCAACTTGCAGTTTGAGGCCCTGCAAGTATTGCAAATTTGCAGAGTGAGATCCAGTTGTGGGTCAAGTGTCACCCCCAGGTACTTGTCAGAGTCAGCAACTTGTAGGAGGGACCCATCGGCTCAAGAGATCTTTAGGGGGGGCAGGGACCGCTTTAGTCTTGGCCGTGGAGCCAAAGAGCATGGTCTGGGTTTTCTGCAGGTTGATAGTGAGTTTGTGGTCCACTACCCAGTTTTGGATTTGGTCGAAGTCAGAGTTGAGCTTGGTGTTGATGACAAAGATGTCTTGGGAGCTGATCAGGATGACTAGATCTTCTGCGTACAGAGTAGAATGCCCCTGGGCCACGGCCAAGGGCAGCTCATTTATAAAAAGAGAAAATAGAAGAGGCTCAAGGACAGAACCCTGAGGCACCCCACAGTTAACCAAAGAGGGCTTAGACAGGGCCTTGTTGAACTTGGTGAACTGCTGTGATTGGCAAACCTTTCCCATGTTCATTGTTGTATATGTCCATATTTCTATGAGGCAACATGACCTTCAAAAACATTGAAAGCAGCAGTGCATGTTATGGTAAAAGTTTTGCCCTATACTTTTTCATGCTATTTTAGATTGGCCCTTATCTCCTTTCTTGTATGATATCCTTTTTTCCCACTCTTAGTCTGCTTTAGTCTACGTTAGTACTGTTTTTTTTTACATTTGAAATAATAATAGAGTCCTTCTTTATGGCTCTGTCCTTGTTTTCAACAATATTCCTCCTGTTTTTAAGTGCCCACTGTTTAGAATCAATGTTGTTGTGAATAAAATGAACTACGATATATAGCATGCAGCAGACACAGCTCCCTGACCTTATCAGACAATAGGTGTAGAAAACTGATAAAAACCTGGACAGGATTCTCAAAGCTTTCAGAAGGTGCAAAACCTTCCCTAAGTCTCCAAAACTGCATCAGCTACAGAAAAAAAGGGGAGAATGCTCTAAGTGCCATTCACAAAAACCTCCGCAGCTGCTGAAAAAAACACTACGGAATGTGGAAAAAAGTGCAGCTGCAGAAGTCCCTGAGGAAAAAGAGGTGTGAGATAAGTAAGGCACAGCCCCTGAATGGGCTATTCTCAGCAAGGGGCAGGGGGCAGGATTCACAAAGAAAGACGAAATTTCCACAGCTGCAGAAAAAAGGCTTGCTGCAGTGCGGCAATGCAGTTGCTCTGTATCCTCAAAGAAAACCAGCGCAGCTGTGGATTTCAGTAAAAAGTGCCACAGGTGTGGCAATTTAACTGCCGCAGGACTTGCGCGAGTGCTGCAAATCCACAGCTGCGGAGGCTGTGAAGGCACAGCAATAGGGAACCACAGTAGCTGAAGCAGCAGACCGTAACAGTGCTGCTATAATATGAGGCTGACAGCACACACAGAGATCAGCAACCAGTCCCCAACTGGGACCACAGCAGCACCACAGGTTCCAGCGATACCTTGGCACCACAGTGGCTGACTGTCCCTGCTGGTCGTCCCTCCCTGGGGTGTTTCTATAGCCTGCGGGGGGGGTAGCACTCGCTGCTGACTGGTCAGGCTCTACTGCTCGTGGGGCTCTGTCATGGGCTGCACTGGGTCTGGTGGTTGATGCCTGTTGCCATAGCATGGCAATGTGTGCTTTTGTTGCTGTAACATCAGCCACTGCTATACTGTCTGAGATGCCATTAGTTCAAGTTCAAGTTCAAGTTTATTGCAGGAAAACTCCATTGAGCAAGCTCATTCACAAGGAGGTCCTGTGACATAAACACTTAAAGTACAAACACAGATAGGTAATAACAGTATATACATGAAATACACGTTACATGATGCAGGCTGGATATACATACAAGGGTACCACACAGGGTGACCGCAGGTGGTAAACATTGATATGAGACAGGGAAGCGACTTATAGGTCGCATACTGATAAATGAAACATGATGACTGGTGTGATTAGATTTAATCAAATCAAATCAAATCAAATATACAGTATTTTGGCAGCTAGAACAAACAACAGTCTACAACTGATATGGGAGGGAGGAGAGATTTGATAGAGTAGCAGTGGAGCGTAAGCAAAGATAAAGCCAGGAGTAGAAGGGAAGGAAAGCAGTTAATATGACAAATCAATTATACCTTACCAGTGGATAAATATGGCACACATGGGGAAGGAAGAGACTTAATGACAGTTACAGATGTCTTTATTTTGGCTGAACTTAGCGATTTGTAGAAGTTTATTGAAACTGTGCTAGTTAGTTTCAGTACGGTTTGTAATTGGTTCCAAATGGAGGGAAGGCGCATATGCACAGCATCGCTTACCAAAGGAAGTCCGTCTTGGTATGTCAAGCATAATAAAGTCAGATTTTTTAACGAGTATGCACTATGTGAGATACTAATAAGGGAAGAGAGATAGCTTGGCAATTTCTGCAGGAGCAGTTTAAGAGTCCATAGCCCAGCATGGAGCAGGCGCCTAGTCGTAAGGGATGTCCAACCAACAGCTGCATATAAGTCACAGTGGTGCGAACGGTAAGGAGTTGGTAATGAACTGTAACGACGGTGATAAAGGATGTCCAGTTTACTTAGATTTGCAAGAGTGGTGGAGGAATAGATTACATCGCCATAGCTCAGTAGGGAAAGTGGCCTGTATGTTTGTTTCAGTTTCAAGGGGAAAAGGGGCCTATTTCTGTAGAAGAAACCTAACCTTGCTTTTAACCTTCTAGAGACATCTTGATGTGGTCACTGAAAGATAATTTATTGTCGATCCAGATACCTAGATATTTAAATTTGGTTACAACTTCCAGAGGCTCGTTTAGCGTGGTGACAATGAAGTCTTGGGCAAGAGTATTGGGGGCCTGAGACAGCACTGCGGAGAATATCATCGCTTTAGTTCTTGGCATTGAGCAGAAGCTTGCCTTTATTAAATTATGCTCAAGTTGTGCGAAGTCCGCTTGAAGCACTCCCTTGACTTCAGATAACGAAGAGCCAGAAGTATACAACACAGTATCATCTGCAAAAAAGTGCAGATTGGACGTAGATATGTTAGCATCTAAGTCATTGATGTACAGAGAAAACAACATAGGGCCTAAGATGGATCCTTGGGGGACTCCTCTTGCAACTGGCAAGGCAGCAGAAAAAAAGCCTTCCGCCTTTACTTTTTGGAATCTTCCAGTTAGGTAGCTAGAGAACCACTGGGTGGTATGGTATGGCACCCAACTTTGCAAGGCAATTGACTAATAGTTTGTGATCAACAGTATCAAAAGCTTTGCTGAGGTCCAAAAGACTGCACCAGTTACCTTCTTAGCATCTATAGCAGAGATCCAATCGTTGGTTACTTTTGCTAGTGCAGTGATTGTGCTATGATTAACCCGGAAGCCAGATTGAGCTGGTAATGAGAGAGAAGGTTTCAAGTGAGATTTTAACTGAATATGGATCAGTTTTCGAGAACTTTAGAAAGGATAGGCAATATGGAGATAGGCCTATAGTTGTTTACATCGATGGGTCACCAGATTTAAATAGAGGAGGATATGTGCTGATTTCCAGCAGGACGGCACAGCAGCAGATGTAATGGAAAGATTGAAGATGTGGAGAATTGGGGCAGTGAGATGGGCATAGCCTGACCTTAGGAAAAAGGGTTCCAAGCCATCGTCCCTGCACTTTTTGGTGTCTAAGTTAGAAGAGAATCTTCTATCTTTATAAGTTATCTGGCAGTTGGAAGGGACTGGGTCCAGGACTAGAATGTGGTGGGAGGGGTATGCTGGCTCACCGCAGCACCAGCATAGGTGTGAGGGCCAAAGCTAATCCAGCTGTGGCAAAGTGGGAGTTAAGTTCCTCCAGGATTAGGGACTTGTTTTCCACAATCTTGCCACTTGCAACTATCTTTGTTGGGACAGAGGGGGCCATGGGCCGTCCTTCTATAGCTTTGATAGTCTTCCATATTTTATGAGGGTTACCTTTAGCTTGTTCGAGAGTAGAAATATAATAGTTAGCTTTAGCAGAGCGAAGTTTTTTCACAGTTATTCCTGGCTGTTCTAAAGGCCTGCCAATCCGAAGATTCTTTGAAATGTCTAGCTTTAGCCCAGAGCTTATCTCGAGCTATAAGGGCTGCTTTGAGATCCGAGGTGAACCAGGGATTGGAATTGTTCCGGACCCTTACTTTGATGAAAGGGGCATGCTTATTTATTATTGTAGTGAGTTTGTCATTAAGGATGCAAGCTACCTGTGGTACACCTCCACCTTAATTAATTCCAATGGCTGGGGCACTACTGCAGTGTGCTGAGGGAGAGTTACACCTAATTCCACTGTGTGTAACATTCTTTCCTCAGCTGTGGAAAAAACCTGGCTGTGAATAGCCTTTCAGGGGCTGTGCCTTACTTATCTCACACCATTTTGTCCTGAGGGACTTCCACAGCTGCATTGTTTTCCACAGTCCATACTGGTTTTTCCCACAGCTGCAGAGGGCTTTGTGAATAGCACTTGGAGCAAACTCCCCTTTTTTTTCCATAGCTGAGGACGTTTTGGGGACTTAGGAAAGGTTTTGCACCTTCTGAAAGCTTTGAGAATCCCGCCCAGGATTCTCAAAGCCTTCAGAAGGTGCAAAACCTTCCCTAAGTCCCCAAAACTGCCTCAGCTATGGAAAAAAAGTGGAGATTGCTCTAAGTGCTATTCACAAAAACCTCCACAGCTGCTGAAAAAAACACTACTGACTGTGGAAAAAATTGCAGCTGCGGAAGTCCCTGAGGAAAAAAAGGTGTGAGATAAGTAAGGCACAGCCCCTGAAAGGCTATTTCAGTCCAGGTTTTTCTGCAGTTGCAGAAAAATGTTACGACAGTGGAATGAGGGTGCAACTCTCCCTCAGAAAACTGCAGTAGTGCCCCAACAATTGGAATCAATTAAGGTGGAGGTAAGGCACAGGTAATAGCATCCCAGATAGTATAGCAGTGGCTGTTGGCACAGCAACAAATGCACACATTACCATGATATGGCAACAGGCAGCAGCCACCAGACCCAGTGCAGCCCATAATGGAGCCCCACAGGCAGTAGAGCCTGGCCAGCCTGCAGCAAGTGCTACCCCTGCAGGCTACAGGAACACCCCAGGGAGGGACAACCGGCAGTGATAGTTGGCCACTGTGGTACCATGGTATCGCTGGTACCTGTGGTGCTACAGTGGTTCCAGTTGAGGGACTGGTTGCAGGTCTCTTTGTGTGTGCTGTCAGCTTCATATTATGGCAGCAATGTTAAAGTCTGCTGCTTCAGCTACATAGATTTACTATTGCTGTGCCTCCGCAGCCATTTCCACAGCTGCGGATAAGCAGCTGCCAATTTGCAGCACTTGCGGGATTCCCGCAGCTGCTGCAATTCTGCAGCTGCAGGACTTTTTGTGGATTTCCCTCAGCTGCGGGATTTTCTTTAAGAATATCATGCAACTGCGTTTCTGCAGTGCTGCAAACCTTTTTCCCGCAGCTACGGAATGTTTGCTGTTCTTTGTGAATCCTGCCCCTGGTTCAAATCATATTAAAAGGAGGTTCATTTTATTATTTCAGCTGTGAAAAATGCTACAGCAGAGCCAAATGGGGAAAAAAAGTGCATTGCGCAAGACAGGAGGTAAGGGGCGACCCAAAATGGAATAAAAAATAAAGGGAAAAAAGTTCCCCACAACATGTACTGTTGCTTTAAGGATCTGACTAAGGAAGCAGAATACTAATATTTAAAGGCTAATGGAAGGGGAGCATTTCAGGTTTCCCAAGTCTGGTTTTCTAACCCTCTGCTCTTTCTCTCTTGTGTTTGTATGTGCCTCCCCCACAGCGCTATTATACTGTAGGTGTTCTAGCTGATGACATACTCAGTTGCACATACAAACATATGAGTTAGTCAGCAGAAAAAGGCCATGATGTCTATTGAGTCAGCTAAATGTGGAGCCCGCTTAGTGATTTACAGTGCACCCTATCCCTCCCTCCCTCCCCTTCACCCATTCCCACCCTCTCTTGAACCCAACCACTGTCTTCTGGCTGGCGATGTCAATTGGGAGATAATTCCACCCTAACATCATTTGATGCATTAGGAAGTGTCTTCTGACCTCCTTCATGAAACGCTCCCTGCCATTTTGTAACAGTACCACCTTGTGTCTTGTTTTCATTCAGGCAAAAGAGGTTCTTCATATCCATCTTGTTTATACCTTTGAGATACTTGAAGGTTTTAATCATGTTCCCCTCCCCAAGTGAGTACATATTGAGGTTTCTCAGCCTGTCTTCATAAGCACTATCCTGCTGGTCCTGAATAATCTTTGTTGCCCTCCTCTGCACCACCTTGAGCTGGTTAACATCCTTCTTCAGGTGAGGAACTCCAGTACTGCACATAGTATTCCAAGGTGCAGCCGCACCAAGGATCTATACAGTAACAGGATGACCTCCTTCCTTCTGCTCGTGAACCCTCTGGCTATATACCCCAGCATCCAGTTAGCATTGGTTGGTGCCTTCTTGCCCTATGTAAATTGCTTTAGGCTGCTGGTAATGGCTATCCCCCCAATCCTTTCTTCCTCCAATACAGTGACCTGTACCCTCTAGACTATATTCACCCCTGACGCTATTGCTGCCAATATGCATAACCATGCACTTCTTTTTTATAATCAGAATTTATTGATTTTTCAGTATCAGGCAAGACAATACAGTACAACAACCATGAACAGCAATACATAACAGATGTGAACAACAACAACCCAGGACAGACAGTGATTACATTGTGGTAGTTTGTCTTCCCCTCCCCAAAAAAATGTTAAAATCACCCCATAACATCCCTTCTGATTTACCTTTGTTCTTACAGTCTACTGCAGTAGCAACTTTTTCTCGGAGGTCTCTCTTGACCTTTCTTCACCTTTCTACTTTGAGGGGGTGGCCTCCCCATCAGAGTATCTTTATCTATTTTGCCCCACTTTTTTCCTATTTTCCATCCATGGTAGTGATATGGTGCAGCCTATTATATGCCTCCTATCATAGGACAACATGGCCCTAGGGCTGGTGGGCAATATAAGAAATGTTTTGACCCCCACTATGTCCTGGCAAAGGCGCTATGGTATGAATATCTAGGGTCTGCCCTAGAAGGACAGAAACCGAGGGCCAGACGTTAGGATAGTGATGAAGCCTAGTAGCCCTGTATGTATATAGGGCATATTAATAATTACAGGGACACCTGTGTTTGTATACTTGAGGTAAATTAATGCAAATTGGTGCCCCATCCGCTTCTGTGGAAGAAATAAGATATAGTAGCCATGGGAATTTATGTAAAAAAGGCTGCAACAAGTAATAAAGACAGAGCACCCTTTTTCAGCTATGGGAAGTGCCATAAGTATGAGAAAAGATACCCCGGTAGCCATTCTGCTGTTTGTGGCATTTATTTATAAATTACAGCCGCTAATCTTTGTTACTAATAATGGGTGGCTGAAAAGGAAACTAAGGTAATTACGGTGCTCACCCACTCCTCTAATGGTATGCCAGTTGCCAAAGAGGATATTGGGAGAAATATAAGTATTCCCCAAGTCTCCAAGGCTAGCCATGATAGGAGACTGAAGAATAAAGCACCCATTTGGGTGCATGTACAAAAGGAAGATGGGTGGAACAGGGATGTTCCAATAGAACCTAAGAGCCACCAAAAATGTATCGGAGAGAAAATGTCATGTTCCGATACGTGAATGGGCTCTGGTGGCTCTGCCAGTAATTCTCTTGCTGTGCTCAGCCCGTAATTCTCTTGTGGTCGGCTTGTAGCAAAATTGCCAAGCACTAGAGGGCCAAAAGAAACAGGTTAGGGCTAAGGAAAGCCCAAATGCCAAGACAGGGCCCAAATGAAAAGTAACCCATCGGCTGACAATTTCAGCCAACGGGACATGTTTCCCCGAATGAAAAATGAGTTTTCTTTCCTTCTTTTAACCTCCTATAAAAGGAAGAAGTGCTTTAAGAAGCAAAGGGTTTTTGTTTTTGTCCTCAATTAAAGAAGAGTTGGGGGTTAAAAGAAATTACAATCCCATGAGTGAATGTGAATTCTCTTATGCTATGTATCTGTTTCTATAAACAAACATTTACAGTTATTACACATTCAAATAAAAGGAACTATTTAAACTTAGTTAATGATGGGGGGAAAAAACCCTATGTCTTTACCTGTTCCTATTTTAGCTGTTGAAGTTTAGGTGTGCTTTTAGGAGCCAGCGGCCCCAAAACAGACAGCATTTATAGGGCCCTGTCAATCTATGACATCACTCAAAGGGAGGGGCTAAACTCTTAAGTGGCCCTTATGTGTTTTACTCCCATATCTGGGGCTACAATTTGTGGTGATGTTACAGTAGAATGATATTGTTTATATTATCGATATATAAAGGGCTATGGTTATACTGATCCCCCAAAACTGTATGTGCTAGTACAGAACTCCTTGTACAGTATTAGAGATGGGGCATACCAGCTGACCTGATGATGTCACAAGCTGTTGCTATAGAAAGCCCTCCTGGACTTAGATAGGCAGTCAAGCCTTGGGCATTGTACTGTGAGGAAGTACAGGTAGACTCAAACACAGAAGATTGTAGAAATTATTGCTGTAACTAGCTTTCTACTGTGGGGCAGCATCTGTTAAGGGAGAACAGTGCTGGAACCCAGATCTGAAGTGTGATAAAGATGTGTTTTGGTTTATTATTTTTATTTGGAGTTAAATTTATTTTCATGAATTTTATGAAGTAATAAAATTCACACAAAGCCAACTGTGTTTTAAACTAAATCCATTGTGTCAGTGTTGTCTATTCCCACACCCTTCCACAAAATTGGTGTCAAAAGTGGGATTCACTGGTTGTCCATGGGCTTCAGGGGGAAACCAGTGGTAGATACCAGACCTGGTGCCTAGGCAACTCTCAGGATGGCAGAAGGTAAAGACCAGAAGAAGCCTGGTGTGGCATCCAGGGCAAACACAGAGAGGACCGGAGAACCTCTGAACCCCGGGCCAACTTACGATGTGCGACCAAAGGTCCAGAAGGAGGAAATTGAGGAAGAAGAGGAGGAATATGAGCCAGTACCTAGGGAGAGACATCAGGAGACTGGAGAAGAACCACCAAAGGGCCTTACAGACATGTTGAGATGACTGGCAGTTTGCCAGATGGAGATCGAGAGGCAGAGAGATTGGGATGCCAAAGAGAAGATGAGAGAGCACAAAAGACAAGATCTCAGGTGGTCAGAAACTTTACAAGCTTTGTAAAACTTGGGGACAGGGCATGAAGCTAATTGAAATGGAAATGGGACTATCTCCAACCCCAAAGAAATAAAACTTACCAAGATGTCTGCCTCTGATGACATAGAGTCATACTTGACTACATTTGAAAAGGTGGCTAAAGCATGTCGGTGGCCACCGGTGCAGTGGGTAGTACATCTGGCACCTTACTTAACCAGGAAAGCCCAATTGGCCTATGGTGACATGAATGCTAGATTAAGTGATGATGCAACTGTACATCCATTACAAAGTTTCCTGCATTTTGTAGTGCTAGATGGGTGTTCTCAGTTTTTCTAGTGGGACAGTATTAAGCAATATGCCCTAACCCATTGCATTTTCTACATACTATGTCTGGTGGAAATGTTCTCCCACTGACCCTCTCCTGTTGTCATATTGTCTAGTATTCATTGCTTGGTTGGGTCTTACCGGTGGTGTAGATGATCTTGTTGTAGGGGAGGTCAGGTGTCCATTGTCTCTCTTTTTGTAGGGATGATGAGCCGAAAGAAAATCTTCCTCCAGGGTGACAGCTACCTCTGCTGACTCAGGTTTTCGTTCTTTAATCCAGATTTGGAGAAACTGTTCCACAGCAAACATTTCAATTATGTCAGTTCTTGATTTTCTCTCTGGCTGGATCCATTTACAACATGTTGTAAATGGATCCAGCCAGAGAGAAAATCAAGAACTGACATAATTGAAATGTTTGTTGTGGAACAGTTTCTCTAAATTCTGCCCACTGAGGTCCAAATCTGGATTAAAGAACGAAAACCTGAGTCAGCAGAGGTGCTGATTTATCAAAGGCAGTTAAACAGGGACCAACCATGAATGTAGTATGTGTCCACGGGGATACCCATCGATATCCCACTGCTAGAGTTGCAGTTACAGTAAAAGGAGTCTGTAGAATGGTAGTAACAGGGCTAGTACCTAAACTACCTGTTCCCATTGTGATTGGTCAAAACTTCCCTGACTTTGCTTACTTAATAATGGAAAAAGGATCCTTGTCTGCTGTGACAAGCAGAGCACAGAGCAAAAAAGGAACCAACATTAGGGGATGTATTTCCATTTGAGGGAGACATACTTGAATCACCTAGGAAAACTCCCAAAACAACCAATGCAAAAAGAAAACAGCAGCAACAATGGCATAGGGATCAACAGAGGTTGCCTGAGGAGATCAAAACTATCTTTGTTAAAGCTGGTATGTGCATGAAACAGAAAGCTGATGACACTTTAAAGCCTTTTTTTTCAGCAGATGGAAAAAGTGACTAATCCAGGTGCCCCATACTATGAATTAATTAACGTTCTATTGTACAGAGTATGTACACATCCCGAGACCCAAGAAAAAGTGGAACAGTTGATGGTGCTCCTGTGTTATAGATAAGATATCATGTCCTTAGGGCATGATATGTCATGGGCTGGGCATACAGGAAGGGACAAAACCCTGAGTAGACTTTTACACAGATTTTTTGGCCTGGTATTCACGAGGATGTTGGCAGATATTGTCAAGGCTGTGAAGCATGTCAATTAATAGCTCAGGTAGGGAAAAAGGAAAAGGTTCTCCTGGTGTCACTTCCACTAGTTACCACACCCTTTGAAAGGGTAGAAATGGATATTGTGGGCCACCTTGATAAAAGTTCCAAAGGAAATCGGTTTATTCTGGTGGTATGTGATTATGCCACCAAATACCATGAAGCTATACCAATGTGCATTGTCACCACACCTAAGATAGCTGAGGAACTGGTAAAATTCTTTAGCCAGATGGGAATACCTAAGGAAATAATAATGGATAGAGGGAGTAATTTTAACGCAGCACTTTAAGAGAACTGTACCATCTTTTAGGAATAGCGGCCATCAGAACGACCCTTTCCAATCCACAGACCGATGGGTTAGTTGAACATTTTCATCAAACCCTAAAAGGAATGGTTAAGAAGTTTGTGCAGGAGGAAGGCAAGGACTGGGATAAGTATCTCCTCTTTATCCTATTTGCTTATAGAGAGGTGCCTCAAGCCTCGACAGGTTACTCCCCCATTTCTCTTTTATTTGATAGGACACCCCGAGGTCCCCTTGATGTGGTACAGAATGTTGGGAGGAGGGCAAAGAGCTGAAGTACCCTGGGATTGCCAATCATATGAGACAGTTACAGCAGAAGTTGGTTGTGTATACGCAGAAGACCCATGAAGCAGGAATACAGGCACAAACTACACAAAAAGAAGATTATAACAAGGGGAGTGACAGTAAAAAGAAATTTACTGCTGGACAGCAAGTCTTATTATTGTTGCCCACTTCTACCCATAAATTGCTGATGAAGTGGCAGGGACCATATAATGTTTTGGGACAGACAGAGCTAGTCACATATCAAACTGAGACATTTGACAAGAAACGGAAAGGTAAAATCTACCATGCCAGTCTATTAAAAAAATGGCATGAACAACCCCGTACAAGCCTAGGAATGGTAGTTTTGCCTGAAAAAACAGACACTGAGCTGGAGGTGGCTTATGGGAGACTAGAGGGTGAAAAAAGGCTCAGCGATGTTAACCTTAATTCCTAACTCACTGTGACCCAACAATAAGAGCTGCTATCCCTGTTCAAGCAGTTTGAATCTACCTTCACTAGTCGAACAGGCCAGGCAAAAGGGGTGGAACATCAGATTATTACAGACTCCCCTCCTGTTAGAAAGAAACCTTATAGACTCCCTGAGAGGGTAAGAACTGATGTGGAAAATGAAATCCAGAAGCTGAAGAGGTTGAACTTTATTGAGCCTTAAAAAAGTGCTTGGGGATCCCTCATAGTAATAGTACCCAAGAAGGAGAGGGGCATCAAATTATGCATAAAACCAGGTAGCCCAGTTTGATGCTTATCAGATGCCAGGGGTGGATGATATTTTGGACAAGATAGGAAATGCCAAGTATATTTCCACCCTGGACCTCACGAAGGGGTACTGGCAGATACCACTTGAAAGGTCAGCTGAAGAAAAGACTGACTTTAGCACAGCAGCAGGATTATACCAGTTTTGGATAATGCCATTTGGTCTGCATGGGGCCACAGCAATGTTCCAGCATTACATGGACTGGGTATTGGTGCCACATAACACATTCTGTGCGGCCTACCTGGATGATGTTGTTTTTAGTCAAAATTGGAAAGAGAATTTAGTGCATTTGAGAACAATTTTAACATCTATTAGACAAGTAGGAATGACCACAAACACCTCCAAATGTACCCTGGCAATGCAGGAAACTAGATACTTGGGATTTGTCCTTGGGAATGGAGTACTCAAACCCGAGATCAGTAAAATAGACACAATTGCCCAATGTCCTGTATCAATGACAAAAAAAACATGTTCATTCTTTCCTAGGGCTAGCAGGATACTATCGAAGATTTACTGTATTCCAAACTTTACAGCCACTGCCACTCCTCTCACTGATCTAACAAAGAAGAAATGTGGTAATAAGGTGATCTGGTCCCCGACTTGTGAAGAAGCCTTTAACCAGATAAAAGCAGCATTATGTTCCTCTCCCATATTGCGAAGTCCAGACTTTAACCACCCGTTTGAGGTCCATACAGATGCCTCTGGAACTGGCATGGGGAGGTATTAAGTCAGACTATTGATGGAGAGGAACACCTGTCATTTACATTTCCCACAAACTACAAGAGAGAACATAATTATTCCATTGTAGAGCAGGAATGTCTAGCTGCTAAATGGGCGAGAGAAGCTTTGAGGTTCTATCTTTGGGGAGCCCCATTTACACTGATCACGGATCATAATCTGCTGTGCTTTCTCTCAGCAGATGAAAGATAAAAACCACTGTATAATGAGATGGAACTTGGCCCTGCAGCCCTATAAGTTTATTGTGAACCATAGGGCAGGAACCTTACGTGTGAATGCTGACTTTCTCTCCAGACTTGGAGCTAGCAATGTGACAAAAATTTGAATAAAGGTCTAAGAATAATCCTTAAGGTTTTTATGAAATAACAGAATTTAGATACACCAGGGTTGCACTGAGTTTGAATTGATTGTACAGCAAGATGTGATGCTGTGCTAGTTGAGAAAGGAACCCTGGCGTGGAGCTTCCAAGCGAGGGTGGGCAGAAGCTCCATCCTACTCAGTAGGTATTTTGGGTAGGTTGTCTTGAAAATTAGTATTGATGTTCTGAACTGTTTTTTGCTTAATGTTGGGGGGGTGACAGTCCCCCCCCCCCAAAGAATTTTGAAATCACCCCAGGACATCCCTTCTGATCTACCCCTGTTCTTACAGTTTACTGCAGTAGCAACTTTTTCTCAGAGGTCTCTCTTGACCTTTCTTCACCTTTCTACTCTGAGGGGGTGGCCACCCCATCACAATATCTTTATGTATTCTGCCCCACTTTTTTCCTATTTTCGGTCTATGGTAGTGATGCGGTACAGGCTATAATATGCCTCCTATCATAGGAAAACATGGCCTTAGGGCTGGTGGGCAATATAAGAAATATTTTGACCCTCACTATGTCCTAGCAAAGGGGGTATGGTATGACTATCTAGGGTCTGCCCTAGAAATACAGAAATCGAGGGTCAGACATTAGGATAGTGGTGAAGCCTAGTGGCCCTGTATGTATATAGGGCATATTAATAATTACAGGGACGCCTGTGATTATATATCCAAGGTAAATGAATAAAAAGTGGTGCCCCATCTGCTTCTGTGGAAGAAATAAGATATAGTAGCCATGGGAATTTATGCAGAAAAGGCTGCAACAAGTAATAAAGACAGAGCACCCTTTTTCAGCTATGGGAAGTGCTATAGGTATGAGAAAAGACACCCCGGTAGCCATTCTGCTGTTTGAAGCATTTATTTATTTATAAACTACAGATGCTAATCCCTGTTACTATTGACGGGCAGCTGAAAAGGAAACTGAGGTAATTATGGTGCTCACCCACTCCTCTAATGGCATGCCAGTTGCCAAAGAGGATATTGGGCGAAATATAAGTATTCCCCAAGTCTCCAAGGCTAGCCATGAAGGAAGACTGAAGAATAAAGCACCCATTCAGGTGCGTGCACAAAAGGAAGATGGGTGGAACAGGGATGTTCCAAGGGAAACTAAGAGCTGCTAAAAAATGTATTGGAGTGAAATGTCATGCTCTGATATGAATGGCTCTGGTGGCTCTGCCAGTAGTTCTCTTGCTGTGCTCAGCCCGTAATTCTCTTGCACTTGGCTTGTAGCAGAATTGCCAAGCACTAGATGGCCAAAAGAAATAAGTGAGGGCTAGGGAAAGCCCAACTGCCAAGACAGGGCTCAAATGAAAAGCAGATGGGACATGTTTCCTCGAATGAAAAAGGAGTATTCTTTCCTTCTTTTAACCTCCTATAAAAGGAAGAAATGTTTTAAGAAACAAAGGGTTTTTGTCTTCAATTAAAGAAGAGTTGGGGGTTAAAAGAAATTACAGTCTCATGAGTGAATGTGAATTCTCTTACGCTATGTATCTGTTTCTATAAACAACCGTTTACAGTTGTTACACATTCAAATGAAACTAACTATGTAAACTGAGTTAACGATGGGGGAAAGAAAAACCTCATGTCTTTACCTGTTCCTATTTTAGCTGTTGCAGTTTAGGTGAGCTGATAGGAGTCAGTGGCCCCAAAACAGGCAGAATTTATGGAGCCATGTCAGTCTATGACATCACTCAAAGGGAGGGGCTAAACTCTTACGTGGCCCTTATGTGTTTTACTCCTATATCTGGGGTACAATTTGTAATGATGTTACAGTAGAATGACATTGTTTATGTTATAGGATATATATAAAGGGCTATGGTTATGCTGATCCCCCAAAACTGTATGTACTAGTGCAGAACTCCTTGTATTAGAGATAGGGGCAGATCAGCTGACCTGATGATGTCACAAGCTGTTGCTATAAAAAGCCCTCCTGGACTTAGATAGGCAGTCAAGCCTTGAGCATGGTGCTGTGAGGAAATACAGACAGACTCAAACACAGAAGATTGTTGAAATTATTGCTACAACTAGCTTTCTACTCTGTGGCAGCATCCATTAAAGGAGAACAGTGCTGGAACTCAGATCTGAAGTGTGTTAAAGATCTGTTTTTATTATTTTTATTTAGTGTTAAATTTATTTTCATGAATTTTATGAAGTAATAAAATTCACACAATGCCAACTCTGTGTTTTAAACCAAATCCAATGTGTCAGTGTTGTCTATTTCCACATCTTTCCACATACATGAGATACATAATATTGATCTCAGTACAATCTCAGATTGGAACAATCCATGGGGGGGGGGCTACTCCATAGACGGAAGCAACAAATCCAGTATACATGAATCATGTCTCGACTCTCCCATCACCCCCACACCCACCCTCTTTCAGGGTACAGTTGAGTCCCTATTTTTCATAAACAACAGCAGTCTGTACCATCTATTGTGGCCTGGCACTTTTTAGCATTGAACCCCAGTTGCCAAAAGCTGGCTCAGTGGAATGGAGGGCATCCTTTCCTGCCATGCTGGAGACCTGGGTTTTGGGATTGTCTGTGATCGCTAAGGGGGCTGGCTGGAAGAGGGAAGATTGAGCATAGGTAGGACAGCTCCCTTCTTCGGTGGGGGGAGGGGGGCATCTGTCCCATGGCTTGACTGCTAGAGGAATTGGGTGGCAGTACCATGGAACAGCAAGGAAGGGGGACCCACTTCCAGATACTGGAGGCATCTTCACAAAGGGGAGCATGCACATTGTATCACTGCACTGATGTGCACAGGGGAGAAAATGGAGGAAAACTACCTCTGACTGATGCACGGTGGTGGTCTGGTCCCTTGCAGGCCCCACACCAATGACTGAGCACCTCCAGCTAGGTGTAACGGAGGAGATAAGTCCCGGGAAAGTCAGGTAATGGAGCTGGGGTACCAGTCCAGATAGAGGCCAGTTGGAGCAACCAAAGGATGAATCCAGGGTAGAAAAAAGAAGAAAAAAAGAACCCCAGTTACCGGAAACCAGACCACCTTTTAACCTTTGCATTGTCCTCCTACAAATCCTGTGCCCCTTTGTCAGTGTCTTTTCTCCCCCAGAGCTTTGTGCAATTTGCAAAGAGCAGATCTTGCCTTTAGTGCCATCCCAAGTGTCGCTAATGAATGCATTGAACAGCACTGGTCCAAGCCCTGATCCTTGTGGGATCCCCCTGGCAACCTTCCTCATCTCTGAAAGTCCCACCCTCAATATCACCCTTTGGGACCTAACACTAAGCCAGTTTGTCACCCACCAGGTCAATTTATTTCCTGCCCCTTGGTCCTCCAACTTCTTGATCAACTTCCTGTGGGGAATCAGTCAGTGGCTCTTGGTGCAGAACACACTACTTGTCTGTAATATGTTTAAACAAAGTTTGCACTAGTACAAAACAAAAAAGTATACTTTTTTGGTACATATACATGCATATAAAAACATACCAGCTACTAACAGTTACAATTAATATAGATTGTGAGGAAAGTGAACACAGTTCCTCAAAGCAGATCATGGTGCAGCACAAAAATGAATATAAAAGGTGGTATGGGCATGAGGAACACATTACCCTTATACAAATCTTAATAAGAAAAAAAAGATGACCAAAGGGAGAGAGACAGTAATAAAAAAAATCCCCACTCAACTAAACCAGTACAGAAAAAGGATAATTAAGCAATAAGGCATGACAGGGTGTGTATTATTGTGTAATAACGTCACTTCTGGGGTGGATGGAAGCACAAGGCGAAGCCAAGTGCTTCCACCACCCCAGAAGTGATGTTATTACACAATAAAATGGGTTCCCCAAGTAAATATTAAAAAATGAGAACAAAAGAAAATATAAACATTTTGGTTTGGAAAAAGAGCTTTTTAATAATGGTAATAGGAAAAAATAGTCCCCCCTGTTTAGTGTTGTGTCCTGTATTTGACATCATGTAGCTGGCCAGTAGAGGACTTTTTCTACAAAATCTTGCCCCCCAACCAGACATTCATATACTATTTTAAGTAGTATATTGTGTGTTTTTTTAATTTTTCCTTTGCCAGTAATTGTTTCACAGGGATCATGTCAATTTGCAAGCATGACAGTTTACATTTGCAGGTGCTTTGGAGATCATCAGATGCACAGAAAATTTTCATCTCATGTAGTAATGGGAAGCTGCTAGTGAGGACAGTGGGCATGTGCAGGGAATTTACAGTATAGGGCACTGCTGGGTTGGGGGAGCACTGAGGAACACATGGAGAAAGCAGGCAGTTGTCAGCGTCTGTTAACAGCAAGCGGGCTTTTGGAGCAAGCGGGCAGTGTCATTTGGGAGCGAACGTGTCAGTCAGCAGCTTTTTTTCACAATGGTTCTGGATCGCATTTTTTGTAAACAGTCCTCTTGGCACCGCATTCACAATACCTCGCAATGATTGGTTATTTAAAAAAAAAAATGAAAGTTTACGATATTGCTGGGAAATAAGCAGTAGATGACTGGTGTACGATATGGGAAGCTGCGTGCTGTCTTTGTGTGAGCAACAGTCCGTGGGAGAGCCATGGGTAAGCAACTTGGCACATGAAGGTATACAAAAAAATAATTTTGTTAAATGGAATTGAATCCAAAAATGAAGCTTTGCACTTTTAAGAGGCGGGGGAGTGAAGGAGCAAGTAGGAGAATGGTTGTGTCTAAGTAAACCTGGAAGTGAGGAGAGGCGGTCAGTGTGAGACCCCGCCAGAAATGTTTTTTTCAAAACTGCCAGGCATGGATTTCTGACTGCACTGCGTCCTGTTTGGCATAACAAGTACCAGTTGATATGTATATAAGCTGATAAGGATATGGCTAGTGGTACCTGTTCACCAATCAGGATGCAGGCTGTCTCTTACCCATTTTATAAAAGCGCAATAACACACTCCAAGGAGTGGGTTATCTCCTGATAAGAGCACGGCCAGGTGCATAAGGCACTCGGCGCAAGCGCCTCATGCCTAACAACGCACCTGGGTGTGCTCTTATCAAGAGATAACCCACACCTCGTTGTGTGTTATTGCTTGCATAACACACACTCTGGAGTGCCTTATTGCTATTATATAATGGCTCATTTGTTTAAAAATAAAAAGTCAAAAAAGGAAAAATATGTTAAAAATACTTTTATTACTTTATTTTTGCTGGCAAAGATGTACCTATTGAAAAAAAAGTCCCGGTTTCTATGTTGTCCAGCAGAGGGGGCAGCTGCTTTATGATTTGCCTTCTTCTAGTGTAGGTCCGTGTTTCTACTGTTTTGTGTGACTGGTCTCAAGTGACCCCTCACCGCTCTTTTTGTTGTTTCCTCCAGACACAGACATATTTTTGGTTTTTTTTAGTTTGCTGGTGCTGTTGTTTTTGGCGACATTGTTTAATTGAGGTGGTTTTAAATTTTGATTTTGCTGGAGTTGAATCGCTGTGTTTTGTGGAAGAAGCGAATGGTGCGGACCGAGTGTGCGGATGCACTGAGGGAGTCAGGAACACTGCACAACTGGAGCTCGTCCTTCTACTTTCTGGGACAAAAAGTAAATGTGATATTTTTTTAAAGTATTTTCAATCTTTTTGTCACTGGTATTCTAGTGAAACACAGAGTAGGGGTGTTTGAAATGAGCGGCTTCACTGAACCGTGCGACTGACAGTTACCATCTTCGCAGTTCAGTGAACTACTCGCTTTGGAGACAAAAAAAAACAGCAGTACACAAACAGGCAAGAAAGTTAATTTGTTGTGCAGTAGTAATGCATTTTTGTGAGTGCTTCAGTTTTCTGAGGAAGTGGTGCTTTGGGGTAGTGATGTCCTGGGGGGGACTGAAGTCCTTTGAAGCATGCTAACTAGAGCTGCGGTAAGGTGGGAATGAGCATGATTTAATGCTCTGTCATGCAGTCCTGTGAGTGCCTGCACTTAATATAGTGATGTTATTGTTCAATAACAGCACTGTTCCAGGCACACACTGACCAGTTGGGATGCAAGGAATTCTCTTGCCACTGTATAATTCCTCACATCAGCCACTCAGATATTCTTCCATACCCATTGATCAGAGAACATCATAATGGATGGAGGAAAATGCAGTCTGTCCATGCCTATATTCTCTATGAAATATTCAGTCATTTATTGAATGGTAGATATTCCAGATCAGGAGTGTTACAAGCACTAAATCACCATGTTAGCAGCAATACAACCTCATCATTTAAATATACCATATAGGACGTAGATTCCCAGATATGTTCCAAAAACCCAACTCAAGGATGTTGGGCACTGCTAATCTGAACATGTCACTGAGAAACCCTAAAGCCATTGTCTAAAAAAGTAGAGCTGCAAGTTTGGTTCTGCCCAAGAATCAAACATCTCGAACTTTGGATGTTCGATTCTTGTGGACTCTGATGAATGTCGTTGATAAAACAATGAATATATAGTGTGCCTAGTTTACTTTGGTCTGCCTGGTGCAGACCAGTTGAATGTGCGAACCACAGTTCCCACACTAAGAAGTTAACATCAGTTTTCTAGAGAGTCAGTCACATGGTACAAGTTTCACTTTGGTGTCAGCTCATTGCGTGAGTGCAGTGAAGCAGCCCACTGGCATGCTCAGTGTCAAGCAGAGAGGTAGCTTAATCAAAGTCCTCACTATTTTAACTAGTTTAGCTAAGAATAATCTGCTGCCAAAAAATAGGGTGGTCAAAACTAGTTCTGAAAAGATTAGAACCCATTTAGAAACTAGGAGTTTGAGTTCTAATTTAGAACTAGAACACTCATGGATTCTAAGTATCAAGGATTCTAAATGGTACGTTACATGGAACAGGAAATTTGTGGTAATTGGCATTGGTTAGTAATGTTCCTGTTTACAAAAAGGCATTCAGACCTTCAAATGATCCTTATTTAACTGTACCAGAATAAACACTGATGCTAAAAACTGTATTTTCAATTGTTTCCTTTTTTTTTTTTTTGGTGTAAATCGCTCCTCCACGGAGCCGATAGGTAGCTGCAGCCCTCCCTCGGAGGGACTCACTCTCCGACCCGAATATGTCGAGTCATCATAGACCCTGTTGGCTCCCGGCCTTTTTCCACCTTTCTCCCTGGGCACCCGAACTGCGCAATGGATGAGGCAGCTACCCCTGCCTCTGCGGAAGCAGCCATATGCCCTCAATGGGTGCCCTTCCTTCTTCTGGGTGATGTGCCTATGTCGACACCCAGCCACCGCTGGGTGTCAGTCTAAAGTGTGCTGCACTGTCCCCCCTCCCCGAGGAAGGAGAACTGTCTACGGATACTCAATCCTTCCTCCCCTGCTGACCCCCAAGTGACCTGAGTCCATTCCCAAACCTGGGTCACTGGCGTGGGGCACGAGGTGTGGTGTCCAGCACCTCAACCCTCAGTGCCACCTGGTTGGCATCAGTTGTTTTCTTTTTATGGGTAACATGCTAGAACAACAGATCCACCCGTACTTTTATTTTTTGTTAACTAGAAGATTACTGGATTGGGGCCTGTTTTGTGATGAAGTTATTGCATATTTGCAATTTAAGCTGAGGCCCATGAGGCCTGGGGTTGGAACAGGGAGGGACTGGGCAGCCTGGGTAGTATGTGGGTATCAGCTGGCAGCCTGTTAGAACCCAAGTGCCCACAAAAAAAAAACGTTCTTACCTTTTTGTTTACTAGAAGAATAAGTACAGGACTGGACTGGTGCATTTTTTGCAGATTCAGTCATTGCATTTTTGCAGATTATGCTTTGTAAAGAATGCTAAGGCTTGGGGTTAGATTACAGATGGACTGGACAGTGAGCAGCAAGTGGGTGTGGACTGGCAGTATGCCAGCTTCCCAACTGCTGCTAGTTGGCTCTTTTGTATACCAATAGGCACAAATCATGCCACTATTCATTATTTGTATCTGAATAACAAATAGTGCATTATTCATGGTATTCAGAAAATGCTACTTGTTACTCACAAACCCCTAGCCTCTACTACAAGAAAACACGTGAAGACTGGAGATGGTGCCCAACTGTGGCGGCAGGCAGGCTGTGCTAGTCGCTTGTCTTGTGACTCATTTTTATGTTTGCTTGCACGCATGTGCAAGAAACATAGTGCCATCATCAGAGATTTCGGAGGTGTGTCACCCCCTCCTCCAATTCAGTCAGTGTGTTGGCAGGCGCAGCCCCTGTAAGCCAATGCATTCTGGAGCTGTCTATGACATGCTCCAAAATGCAGTGACGCCTGATTGAAAGGGGAGCTACGCTTGGTGAGGCAGCGATAAGATAAGGCTGCTCGCTGGCAGCTTCCCCAGACGAAGCACGCCATAGGCGTGCGCACCCCATGCGCACACACTGTATAGCCGACGGGTGCCCAATCCCTGTAGGCTGTGCTGCGCCCCGCCTCCCCCCAAACCCTTCTGAAATGCCACGCTGGGTGCCCACCCCAGCGTGGCAAGTAATCCTTAGGCCGACGGGGGTGCCCAATCCCCCGTCGGCTGAACGCACCCCCCAACCGTCCTTGTGCCATGCTGGGAGCCCACCCCAGGGTGACAACATCCCATCGTCTGTTTTTTTTTCCTGTAAAGAAAAACGGGTCCCACGTGAAGTCTCCCCGCTCTCCCACAACCCGCACTCCCCCACTGCGCACTAGCCTCCCCACACCCTCACCCCATACTTACCTCTGAGCTCGGGCGTGATGATCTTTGGTGGACCCGGGAACACGTCTGCACTTCAAAGCCGACCCGCGAACTGAGGAAATGCCGATAAGCTGTATAATGGGCTAGATAGGAGGGTTTCAACTTTGTTGTATATCTCAGGTATTTTTGGGAATTTTGCACCGTAGTTTCAACATGGTTTTTGGGACTCTTTCATGATTGATGAAACACGTCATGGCGTTATTTCGCCTCTATGCGATTTCAAGAATACCGTGTCACGCGAAATCACCCTTCGGCCTGAATAATTCATAACAGTGACATCATTCATGAAGAAGGTCCCAAAACCCCATGTTTGAAAATTTGATGCCAAAATTCCAAAATGACTGTTTTACGAGCGTTATGCTATGCAGTCTTCACGCAGGCTCGTAGTTTCGCGAATTTTAATATTTTCACTCCGATTTTTAACATTGCCATTTTAACACACCTCTTATGAGCAGTACAGTTGTCATTTTTCACATCTCACCCAAAATGTGTTTCGCTCATGTGGTAGCTCAATGGCGCAGTGGGTGTCGCGAATTCAATGTATGGGACAAATTAAAAATCACAGTGGCACTGTTCATGAGCAAAGGTCTTAAAATGGCTATGTTGAAATTCGTGAAAAAATTCCAAAAAATGACTGTTTCTGATGCGCATATGTACAGTTCCTATGCACACTCGTAAGTTTATGAATTTTCAATATTTTCACTCTAGATTTTCAACATTGCATTTTTACCACACCTTCTTATGAGTAGTACAGCTGTCATTTTTCAAATCTCACCCAAAATGTGCTTCCATCCATGTAGCGCACAATGGCGCAGTCGGTATGCGAAATCAATGTATGGGACAAATTAAGAAAATCACAGTGACACTGTTCATGAGAAGAGGTCTTAAAATGGCTATGTTGAAAATTTGGTGAAAAAATTCCTAAAAATGACTGTTTAACGAGCGCTAGGCGAGTTCCTACGCACACTGCGAGGTCACAAATTTTCAATATTTTCACTCCAGATTTTCAACATTGCCATTTTACCACACCTTCTATGAGTAGTACAGCTGTCATTTTTCACGTCTCACCCAAACGTGTTTCGCCCATGTAGCACACAATGGGTGCAGTCGGTGTGTGAAATCAATGTCAGGGATAAATTAGAAAATCACAGTGACACTGTTCATGAGCAAAGATCTTAAAATGGCTATGTTGAAAATTAGTGAAAAAAATTCAAAAATGACTGTTTTAAGTTTACAGTTCCTACATGCGGCTTGTAAGTTCGCAATTTTCAATATTTTCCTCCAGATTTTCACCATTGCCATTTTATTACACTTCCTTATGAACAGTACAGCTGCAATTTTTTATATGTTCCTAAAATGTGTTTTTGCACTTACGTAGCGCATAATGGTGCTGTTGGTGCAAAGCAATGTTTAGACAGATTAAGAAAATCACAGTTACACTGTTCATGAGCAGAGGTCTTAAAATGGCTATGTTGAAAATTTGGTGACAAAAGTCCATAAAGCGACTGTGATATGAGTGAGCATTGCGCGTTTCCACGTTCTCGTTACTTCATGACTTTGTAATATTTTCAGTCCAGATTTTCACCAGTGACATTTTTCCACACTTCCTTTATGAACAGTACAGCTGTCATTTTTCACAACATGGCTGAAGTGTGTTTTCACAGTTTCAGCACAGAGATGCATGGTCACTGTGGAAATCATTGTTCAGCACAGATAAAGAAAAACACAGTGACACTGTTCATGATTGGAGGCACCAAAATGCCTGAGTTGACAATCTGCTGTAAAAATCCCTAACTAATTTATTCACGGGTGTCGTTGCACAGTTTCTATGTCTTCGTGACTTCACCATTTTTTAAATATTTTTACTACAGATTTGCAACATTGCCATTTTACACCTCCCCATGAACAGTACAGCTGTCATTTTTACATCCTGTTCGAATGTTTTGCACCTGTGGTGCTAAATGCGTAGTCACTGTGCATAAGCAGCTTTCGGCTAACTAAAGTGATATTCCCCTGTTCATGAGGTGGGGTCACAAAACAAACATGTTGAAGATTTGGGTGAAAATACCAACGCGAATGCCTGAGGTATTAGGGTTTCCAAACTATAACGCCCAACCCCTGTAGAGAATGACAGGCATCAGGGTGTGACTTGAAATTCTTGCCTGTGATGCTCATACCATTCCACACCCAGCAATCAGTGAGAGGCATCGGTATGCCTTGGACTCTTCGGCCCCAAACTTCACCCCATTCTCCTATATCGTCCATCTCACCATATTTCGAATGAAATGGGGTCGCATAAGACCAAGACCCCAAGGAACACGTGACACTTGTCAGTGTCTGCAGGGTGGGGTGTGGTGAAATGGCGTGGCCGTTATGCCTGGTGACCCAAACGCACACCCCAATGCCTGTCACTTTCTGCAGGGTGGTGGTGGGGTTGGCTTCAGTTCAATACTTCACTGCCATTCCTATTACGCAGCTCTGTAACTTCTATGCTACCACTGCCAATGCCAGCAAGCAAACATTCGGCATTGACAAATGCTTGTTTTATTAAACCAACAGCATAAACCTTAAATTGTGGGTGCTGGGGGGGGGGGCGTTGTTGCAGAGGGTGAGGAATAAGGGAGGCTGTAGTTGAAGATGGCTGGGCTGGGGAGGAAGGTGGAAAGCTGTTTTTTTACCCTCTCACAGATATATGAATAATGAATATGAATACTGAATTCCCAAATATTTGGGGCAATCTGCAAAGTGGCATACTGTATCTTTCCTACAAGCTCCTCTGCAATGTCACTTATGAAAACATTAAAGTGGACTGGCCCCAGAACTGATCCTTGTGGCACCCCGCTGGTCACACTCCTCTCCTTGATATGAACTCCATTTACCACCACCCTCTGTGTTCTATCCCTTAACCAACTTCTGATACAGTTTACCACCTTGGGACCTACTCCAAGGCTGCCCAGCTTGTTTACAAGCCTCCTATGTGGAACAGTGTTGAAGGCATTGCTGAAATCCAGGTAGGCCACATCCACTGTTCTCCCTAATCTAATTCCCTGGTCACCCAGTCAAAGAACTCTATCAGATTTGTTTGACATGACCTTCACACTGTGAGTCCATGCTACCTAGGATCCTGTGATCTCCCCATGATTCAGGATATACCACAAATCTTTTCTTTAGCAGTGATTCCATTAATTTCCCTAGCACCAAGGTCAGGCTGACTGGCCTGTAATTGCCAGCCTCCTCCCTACTACTCCCACTTTTGTGGAGTGAGACTACATCTGCCTTCCTCCAGTCCTGCAGAACCACTCCCGTTTCCAGCCATTTGTTGAATAGGGCTGCTTTCAGTGGTGCTGCGATCATCTCTCTAAGCTCTTTTAATATTCTTGGATGTATTCTGTCTGGCCCCATGGCCTTGACCACTATCAGTTTCGCAAGTTTTTTTAGGACTGTCTCCTCCATAAATGGATTAGTGTCCACCCCCCTTCCATCGATGCTCCTGTCTTTTAACAGAGGTTCCACACCTTCCACTTCTTCTGTGAATACTGAACAAAAGTATTTGTTCAGGATTGCTGCCCTCTCCAGGTCCCCCTCCCCACACTCCCCTCCTTCCCCTTCTAGCCTAACAATACCATCCCTGGTCTTTCTTCTTTCACTAAAATACCTGAAGAATGTCTTATCCACTTTCATTACTGCCTGGGCTATTTTTTTCCTCCGTTTGTGCCTTTGCACTCCTGACTGCTTTCCCTCCCTCCCTCCATTTCTCTAGATACGCTTCCCTGTCCTCCTCCCTCTGTGTTTCCTTGTACCTCCTGGATGCCAGTCCTTTCACTCTTACCTTTCCTACCACTTCCTTTGAAAATCATAGTAGTTTTTGTTTCATCTTGCTTTTGCTTAATTACCTAAAGGAAAGGTTTGTTGCCTCCTCTATGGCTCCTTTTAGATGTGCCCACTGTTCCTCTACACCGCCATCCTCCCCTCCCAACCAGGGCTTTCTTGAGACAGTTCCCCATCTTTGCAAAGTCATTCCTTCTGAAGTACAGGATGCTTGCTTTCATATAGTTTGACTCTGCCACTGTTCTCACATTGAACCACATCATACGGCGATCAATGGACCCCAGTGGCTACCCACCATGCCATCTGCAACTCTGTCCCCATTGGTGAGTACTAAATCCAGTATTGCTTCCTCCTCGGTGGGCTCTACCACTAGCTGCCTGAGGCACACCCCCCTGCAGGGCATCCAGGATGTACCTGCTCCTGACTGAGGCTGCAGTTGGGATGCTGCAGTCAACATCCAGCAAATTGAAGTCTCCCATCAGCAGCACCTCCCCTTTAGTTGCCATCTTATGGATGGCTTCCACGAGAACCCTGTCCATCTCTTCCTCTTGTACTGGAGGTCTGTAGATCACTTCAGTGTGAATGGCAGTACCATTAACCATCTCTAGGGTGACCCACAGTGCCTCCACCCCTGCCTGCATTCCCTGTAACTCAGTTGCTTTAAAACCCTCCCTGACATAAGGAACCATTCCTCCTCCCTTTTTACCCACCCTGTCTTTCCTGAATAGAGTATAACCTGGTATGTCTATATCCCACTCATGATTCCCATTGTACCATCTCTCTGTAACGGTGACAATGTCCAGGTCAGCCTCTGCCATCAAGGCCACTAGGTCTGGGATTTTATTTCCCAGGCTGTGAGCATTCTTGCACATGGTCTTCCAAGTTATGCTACCTCCCCTTCTGACAGCTCCCCTCTTATCCTCATGCCTTCTATCTTTACCCTTCCTGTCTTTACTCCCATATCTTCTTATTTCAGTCATTCTACCATTTCTGGTTCAATAGGTAACCACTGCTATGTAATTAGTAGTCTGATCACTGGTCCAGTGTCAGTGTTGATGTGATACAAATCAGGAAGAGCCACTGTAGAAAAGTAGGTATGGCTGGGCACTTGATACCTTGGCACTGTGACTTGATTAGCAGTAGAAAACCAGAGTTGCTCACAAAGAAGAATGGCAGCAAGTTGGTGGCTAGCATTTCAACAATTTCTCTTTTTTGCCTCTGGTCTGTTGACTTTATATTTCTGCCCTATTTCCAGGGACTGAACCAGTGAGAGATGAGTGCTTTGTTTCTCTGGACATAATTGTCTTCTGTTGTTGACACCCCTGTGGGTGAAAGTGACTGGGGATTTGTGTCCCCTTGTAGGTGTTAGAGTTAATAGGATAAATAACTGATGAATGGAAGATGTTGGAAACATAGAAACAAAGAAACATAGAAGTTGACAGCAGATAAGGACCGCAAGCCCCATCCAGTCTGCCCATTTCTTTTTCTGCCTTATGAATGTGCCATCAGCATTTGCTCTGTCAATGGCCTATCTATTCATACTCATCTGTATTGCTCCCTTATGCCTATCCCTTGCCTGTTTGAAGCCCTACACTGTATTCATATCCACCACTTCCTGAGGTAGGTCATTCCATGCATCCAACACCCTTTCTGTGAAAAAGAACTTCCTCACATTACCCCTTAATCAGCCTCCCTCTAATCTCATGCTGTGTCCTCTTGTCCTGCTGTTTTGCTTATATTGAAACATGTTAGATTCTTTCACCTTGTTAATGCCCTTAAGGTGTTGAATGATTCGATCATATCACCTCTCTCCCTCCTTTGCTCTAGGTTATACATATTGAACTCCGTTAATCTGTCCTCATATGTTTTCTGATGCAGACCCTGCACCATTTTGCTTGCCCTTCTCTGGACTACGTCAATTTAGTTAATGTCCTTGTGAAGGTGTGGCCTCCAGTACTGCATGCAGTACTCCAGATGGGGCCTAACCAGTGTCTTGTAAAGAGGGATTATTACCTCCCTCTTATGACTTGTGATACCCCTACTAATACACCCCAACATCCCCCTAGCCTTACCTACTGCTTTAGTGGTCTGCTTGGATGATTTCAGGTCATCTGTGATGAAGATTCCCAAGTCTCTTTCTTCCCTTATGACTGCCAGCAACTCCCCTCCCAACCTATATGTGGCTTCAGGGTTTCTTTTCCCTATGTGCATGATCTTGTACTTCTTTGCATTAAACCCCAGTTGTCACTCTTCTGACCATTTTGCCTGTTTATCCAGATCTCTTTTCATTCTGCCCACCCCATCTGGATCATCTACTCTGTTGCAGATCTTGGTGTCATCTGCAAACAGACAAACCTTACACTCCAGTTCATCTGCAATGTCACTGATGAAGATATTGAAGAGGACTGGTCCTAGGACTGATCCCTGAGGTACCCCATTTGTGACTGGCATCTCTTCTGACTGTATACTGTTTACCATCACTCTCTGTTTTCTGCCCGTCAACCAGTTTGCCACCCAGTTGACCAACTTTTGACCAACCCCGAGCCTACCCACCTTATTAATCAATCTTCTATGTGAAACAGTATTGAAAGCTTTGCTGAAGTCAAGGTAGGCGACATCAACTGCTCCCCCTTGGTCCACCACTCTAGTTACCCAGTCAAAGAAATTTATGAGATTAGTTTGACAGGACCTTCCTGTTGTAAACCCATGCTGACTTGGATTCTGTGCTCCTATGGATTCCAGGTGTTGCACTATCCTTTCCTTAAGGAGTGCCTCCATAATCTTGCCCACTACTGAGGTAAGACTGACAGGTCTGTAGTTCCCTGCCTCCTGCCTGCTACCACTCTTGTGGAGCGGGATCATACGAGCCCTTCTCCAGTCTTCTGGGACCCCTTCTGTGCTCAGGGACTCACTAAGCAGTTCTGATAATGGCACTGCTACTTCCACCCTTAGCTCCTTTAGTACACTGTGATGTATGCCATCAGGTCCCATTGCCTTGTCCACCCTGAGCCTATCGAGCTCTTGTAGGACCCTTTCTTCTGTGAAGGGACTAGTGCACACCTCCCTCCCCCCCTGTGTCAATGATGCTGAGCTGTGGACCCTGCCCTACCTTTTCTTCAGTAAATACTGAGCAGTATTTTATTTATTTATTTAGTTTTTGTTTACCGGGTAAGTACACTAGCCAGAAAGACTATTTTCAGGCATGACCCGGGAGAGTACAGAGACAAACTTCAAGAGAACAATCATGAATACAAAACAGAAGTTACATGTAGATATTTGAGCATAACAATGGTAATTTTGACAAAGGAATTTTAGGTAGCAAAAACCAGACAAACAACAAAATGCTGTAATTTAGGTTACATAAGGCAATAAATCAGGCAAATTAAAGCACACAGACACTTATTTAAAAAAGTGGTATAAAGTGCTAAGGAGTGATACCAGTTTGGCAGAAGTAGATGAGGTGGAGCTAGAGAGAGAGGCGAGGGTAGAGAGGCAGCAGTGTTAATGGTAAAGACAATGAGAGATATAGAGTTTGAAGAAGGGGAGTATCTATGCTTATGCTGGAGAGGGAAGGGGAAAATAGAGGATGAGAAAGGAAGAGATAGGAGGTGAAGCTGAGAGGGTGCACCAGGTGGGGTAGACCCCAGCACCCAAGGTGACAACTGGGGGATTATAGAGTAAGGACAAGGTGGTTTAAAACAGGAGCATATGTGGGATGAGATGAGACAGTGTCTAAGATCTCTTCAAAGGAGATATGGGAAGCAGATTAGCGAAGTGTTAAAGGGAGTGAATTCCAGAATTGGGGTGCATGATAGGCAAAGGCACTACTACCTTTTTTTGTACGATGTCTCGGGATAAGGACAGGTGCATTTTCTGCAGAGCGTAACGCATAACTGGTTTTCTGGTAGGGAAGGAGACAGGCCAGAGGCTTGGGTGTATGAGATCTGATAATGTTATCAGTGATGGACCCAAGTGCAAAGGACCTTAGTTCTAAAGGTGGGAGCCATCCAAGATCTGAGTAGAGAAGGCAGTGATGTTTCAGCTGTGGGGAGCTGGAGGCAAAACAACAGATGTTATTATAAGTAACATCTCACTTATGAAGACACGAGTTGCTGGCTGTTGCATATATAGCAACCCCGTAAGTGAGAGAGGGAAGTAATATACCACGGGCAATAGCAAGTCTGGCTGAGGGAGTGAGAGCATAACTAGTCCGGTAGGCAATCCCAAGCTTGGAGTTTACCTGCTTATAAGTAGATTGAATATGTAGGTCAAAACTCAGGGATAGGTCAAGGGTAACCCCTAGATATTTAAATGAGGTTACCACCCCAACAGATGAGCCATCAAGGGAGGAGAAATTAAATTGAGTTTGGGAGTGTCTGAGTTTGAGACTGGAGCCAAATATCATAGCTTGGGTCTTTGATTTATTTGAACAAGTTTGTGATTTGTAAGCCACAGTTGGATAAGTTGATAATCGTGGGAGAATTTAGAGTTTATGTCCTCAATGCTATTTGAGCTTGAATATAGAACAATGTCATCTGCATAAAGTAAGGAGGAGGTACTGAGGAGATTAGTGGTAATACTATTGATGAAAATGGAGAAAAGCAGAGGATCTAAGATAGACCCTTGAGGTACACCAATGTTTATGGTGACCTTGTCAGAAAGGGTGGAGTTAAATTTCACGTATTGGGACCTATCTGTCAGATAGCTGTCAAACCATTTTACAACATTTGGTGAGAAACCTAGAGAGTTTAGGGTAGCAGCTAGGATGGAATGGTCAACTAGATGGAATGCTTTGGTCATGTCAATAAAAACAGCCCCAATGAGCTTACCAGAGTTAATAGCCACTAGGTTGTCAGACGAAAGTTTGAGTAGGGCAGTTGTAGTACTATGTCCCTTGCGGAAGCCATGTTGAGCATCTGTTAGGAGGTCATGTTTCAGGAAAAGGCAGTAATTTGGGTGGCCACAAGTTTCTCAAGAATTTTACTAAGAACAGATCGTATGACAATGGGTCTGTAATTAGATGAGTCAAGCGGGTCTCCTTTTTTAAATACCAGGGTAATACTAGCTGTTTTCCAGATCTCTGGGACAGTGCAGTTACACAGAGAGAGGGTAAAAATCCTAGCCAGGGGAGCAGCTATGTAAGGGGCAGCCAATCTTAGGAGCTTAGGTTCCAAGTTATCAGACCCAACTGCTGCGTGCTCTGAGATGTTACTAAGGAGTCGAAGAACCTCACTCTTTTGGATAGACTTGAAATGGAGAGTAGGTCCTGTGGCATTAGCTGGATAGATAGGGATTGATGGTGTAGTGAAAGTGGCAGTGTAAATAGTAAGGTCAGCAAATTGCCTATTAAAGAAATTAGCAATTGTGAGGGGATTGCTGCAGTGGATGCCATTGACAGACATATTATTCGGGGTGGTGGACTGGCTTGATCCAAGGAAGAATTTAATATGGGACCAACATTTTTTTGGGTCCCCCTGGGAGTCAGTTAGAAGGTCGCTGCAGTAAGAACTTTTAGCTTCTTTGATTTCCTTCTTACAGGCATTTCTCAAAGATCGGTAGGCATTAAAGTCAGCAGGAGAACCAGATTTCTTGTAATGAAGTCATGTCTTGTCCCTCTGCTGTAATTTAGATAATAGGTCAGACTTTAACCAGCGGGCCTGTCTATTTCTAACCCACCTAATCACAAGTTGACAGTGGAATTCTTGTAAGGCTAGGAATTTGGACAAGAAAATATTTAGAGCTGTCTGAACTATAGAGAAAGCTATAGAGAGAGTACCAGTCAATGCAAGCGACGTCAGTCAAGAAAGCCTCTGGGTAAAAGTCTACATAATTACGGAAAGTAATGAAGCAAGGCTTCATCGTATCCAGCCAGCCTTTACCCCAGACACAGAAAGTGGAGGAGTGGTCAGAGATGGTGTCAGCTAGGACTCCTGCATCAACAATGTTTTCGGGGCAGTTTGTCATGATCCAGTCAAACAAGGTACTGGTATTTGAATGAGGCATGGTACAAGTAGGTACAGAGATGATCTGATGTAGGTTGAAACTCTGTAGTTTAATCAGGGGCGTCATTTGTGTTTTTCCCAGCCAGTTTATATTAATATCTCCTAATATAAGAACTTCATTATTTCCAGAGTGAATAGCTGATTGGTCAAGTAGCTCTTCCAGACTTTTCAGGCCATGGGTAGGGGGATTAGATGCACAGACAATATTTAATTTCTTTGAGCCAAGGGTGAGAAGGACAAGACGTGCCTCACAGTAATTTAAGGGGTTGGAGCTAATTAATTAGAGCTGGAGGTGTGATTTAAAGTAGATGGCTGTACCTCCCTCCCCCTTTTCAGGGCCAGTCTATCATTCCTCAGAAGATTATAGGATGGCAGGGAGTACTGAGAGTCAGGGATGGATGGCTTCAGCCAGGTTTCAGTAAGGCACAATATGTCCAGTTTGTAGAGTGCGGTCCAGGATTCAAGTTCCATGAAGTTTTGCTCAAGGCTCCTGCTATTATGGTGGGTTATAAGTAGGCCTTTTGCATTTGAAATAGGGGCAGTTTAAGGGGTCAAGGGCCCTGGGTTAGGCTGTACATCCCCAGATAGCAGAATGGCCAGTAAGAGGAGGTACCAGAGCTTACGATGTAGGTAGAGAGATAGGGTGTGAGTTCGCAGGGAGCTACATTTGAGGGCATAGGCAACCAGGTAGATCCAGACCTTGTTTGGGAGTAAAGGAGTGGGATCACACCATGTGGCAGGTACCACTAATAGATTTGAGAAAGTAAAATCATGTTCTAGGGTGGGTGGAAGAACAGATTCAGTATAGGGGGCTCCCAGAGTTGATAGGTGTAGTAAAGGCAGGCTGGATAGGAGAAACAGGAGCAGCAACTGTTTATGCATTTTAATAAGCCCTGGAAGTAAGGATTCAGAGAGGAAATGGAGCTAGCAGGGGTAAGCAACAATGAGGGGGAGAGAGGAATGACAGAGGCAGGTCAGAATTTAGAAAATAGTGGTAATATTGGGGCTTGAGTGCCTGAGAGGGGAGGCGGTGAGAGAATCAGAGCAGTTCTAGGGGAAAATAGACCAGGCTGTCTACCAGAATGGGTAGGAAGAGATGTGAGATAACCCAGCAGTCTACAGGGCCGGTAAAGAACAGATGAGCTGAAGAGGCAGTAAGACAGGAACAGATAAGTAGACAAAAACAAGTCAATTCCTGGGTCACACTAGGAGATTGGAGGATCAGGCAAAGGAAAGGAGTGGTAATCTAGAAACAATGCAATACATCTACTTAAGGCTCAGATTGACACCATGGGGCAGGGAGGGGAGAAACAGCAAGAGCAAGTAGAAATTGAGTAAGCCGAAAAGGCGGGGACTGCTAGACTATTTAATAGGAGGCCTAGGTGAGGGTGAGGGGGCGGAGAAAACATCCCTACACTGTGATGTCCAAACCCCTGAAAAAACACGTCTTTCAGTGGGTAAATGGCAGTCCGGAGAGCCGCCTTGCAGGCGCACCAATCAGGAGCCTTGCCGTAGCCGCTCAACCTATCAGGAGTCGCTAGAAAAAAGGCGCTCAAATTGGAATGCAGCCATAAGCTAGCCGACACTAAGCAGTAGTACCTTGGAGCGGAGGCCATAGATCGGGACCAGGAGGGCGTCAGAAAGCCAGCACTTTCAGTATCTATTTAGGATAGATGCTTTTACATGGTCCTCCTCCTCACATGCCCCCTTATCCCCTTTGATCTTAGCAATACCCCCTCTGGACTTTCTTCTTTCACTAATGTATCTATAAATAGTCTTGTCACCTTTTACTGTCTATGCTAGTGTTTCCTCGGTTTGGGCCTTTGTCTGCCTTACTGCCTTCCCTGCTTCCCTGCTTTCCTTAGGGAAGTTTGGTATGCCTCTCTATCTTCATCCCACTGCGTTCCTTTATATTTCCTGAAGGCCAGCCTTTTGGCTCTGACCTTTTCTGCTACTGTTTTTGAGAACCAAAGTGGTTTCCTTCTTCTTTTGCACTTCCTTTTCTCACTAACACAATAGGATGTTACTTCAAGTATGCATCCTTATTACTTGCCACTTGCCTGTACCCCTTACCTGTATTTCTTTTTGACAGGGCTAGCTTAACTCTGTTGGCCATCTTATCAAAGTCAGCTCCCGTGAAGTCCCATAATTTTGCATTGGAATGGGATGATTTAGTTCTAGTGACCAAATTGAACCATACCATGTGATGGTCACTGGCCCCCAGGTGACCTTCTACCTGGAGATCTGTGATCCCTTCCCTGTTAGTCAGTACTAGGTCTAGGATAGCCCTGTCTCTTGTGGGTTGTTGTACCAGTTGTTTGAGGCCCTCCTCTGCAGGGAGTCCACTATGTGTCTAGTTCTGGCGGATGTTCCTGCTGATAATGACCAATCTGTATCTGGCATGTTGAAGTCTCCCATTATCAGAACCTCCCCTTTAGCTGTCATGTTTTGAATATCCTCTAACAGTAATGTGTCTATGTCCTCCCCCTGGTCTGGAGGCCTGTAGACAACCCCAGTTCGTATGGTTGTCCCATTTCCTGTTTCCAGGGTGACCCACAGTTCTTCTGGCTCCTTATGTGTATTCTGAGTTTCTGTAGCTTTGATATTTTCATTGACATAAGGGCCACTCCACCTTCCCTTTTTGCACCTTGGTCTCTTCTGAACAGTACATAGCCAGGTACTGAAGTCTCCCAAGTGTGGTTACTGGTAAACCATGTCTCGCTAATGGCTACTAGGTCCAGTTTAGCCTCTGTCATTATTGCCTGCAGGTCTGGGATCTTGTTTCCCAGACTGCAAGCATTAATAATATGATTTTCTTGGCCAGATTTGGTGTGTTGGTTATTAGGCGAGGTCTGGGTTTCCCTAGCATAGGTGTCATGGACCTTTTTCCTTACCTGGTGATGCAAATGAACTACAAACATGCTGAATTCCTGTTTGACCACTAGCTGAGGGGGGAGGGGTGTTCTTCCCATTTGACATATCAGATGCTGCACCCCTCTCCCCATTTGCTAGTTTAAATATTCTGCAAAGATGTCAAGCTTCTGCCCCAATGCATTGACATCCTCCTTAGTCAGATGCAGTCCATCAAATTTAAAGAACTTTCACTCCCAAAACTGTTGCCAGTTCCCTACAAATTTGTGTCCTTTTTTCTGGTACCAGCCCATGAGCCACATGTTTAGCTCCCCCTATCTTCCCTTCTCTGACCTTCCGTCCATCTTCCCCCCTCTCCCAGACTGGCAGGATCTCAGAGAAGGAGATGCCGGATGAAATGGATGACAGTTTGTCACCCAGCCTGGTGAGGTGTTCCTTGGTCTCCACAACTGACCGGCTGGCGAGATTGTTAGCCCCTATGTGTACCAGGACATCGGTGTTTTCTCCTGCTTCTTATACAGTTTTAGCAATGCGGTTAGTGTCCCTCCACGCTGATGTACCTGGGAGAAATCTGACCATTACCCCTGGCTAGAGATAGGTATCAACTCCCCGAATCATGGAATCTCCTATGATCAGAAGTTTTTTGGATTTCCTTTTTGCTTTTTTTTTGTTTTGGTTCCTGTTTTGGGTGAGTTTTGTTGTGCTAGCTCCCGTGCTGCAGTGTCCTGCTCTGCAGTGTCCTCTGCCCCTGGAGTTGTGCAGTGGCTGCCACTTGAAAGACTTTCTTCCTTTTCCTCTCTAAGTATCTAGTTTCCTCATGTTCTCCTCCCCCTGGCCATCATCATTATCATCATCAGCAGCAGCTTCACTGCCTGGTTGTGCTGCTGCTGACACCATGCGTTAGCTTGCCTTCTCATACTGAGATCTGTGGGACTTCAGCAAAAGCATTTTCATAGTAGATGTTCCCACCCTTGTTCGCTTCTTACTCCAACTTAGCTTGACTTTACATAAGACACGCTACATGTGTCCGTGATTCTTTGTCTATTCTAAAGAAATCCAACACCCCCGACATCACCGGTTTGATCTTTCACCTGGCACTCTCAGCTGTTGCCTAATGGGCAGGCCACTTAGGGGTGCTTCCACATCATCTCCCTCCTCCTCTTCCTCCACTAGTTCTACAGGATCAGCAAATTGTTCTTCCTCTACCATGTGTCCTGGTCTACCAGTTTTGCCTGTGTCATCTTTATCTGCTATCATTTCATGAGCTTGTTGTGTTTCCCCTTGTTGTTTTATGGACTTTCTTTTTTTTTGTTTTACCGCCAGTTTTGATCTTTTTTTGCTTTCTTGTGTACACTTACCCTAAGACAAGCTCCCACCTGTTCCACCTCCTCCTCCTCCTCCTCCTCCTCCTCCTCCTCCTCCTCCTCCAAAGAACAACTGCTGCTGCTATCACTTCTATCAGGTATATAATCTCAGTCTATATCTCTGTCCCCAAACTCTGCCAAATCACTTTGCTCCTCCTCCTCCTCTGTCTGTATCAATACCTGATGTACCCCGTTCTTATCCTTTTTTTCTACAAAGATTGCTTGTGTTGCAATCCTTGCAGTGTCACTGAGAGTGGTTCCTACAATGTGTGATACTTTATAGACTGTTTGACCACTACTGTCATCTTCCTCTACACCTGTGGTTCCCACTGAGGCAGAGGGTCTATGATCAAGTCCACTCTGCTTTGGTTTTTCTTTGGCATGACTGTATGATCCCGTGCCACCATCTCCTTGGCTTCTCGGTTGCTCCATTTCCTAATGCATGCTACAGGACTCTATGGTGATCAGTGATGAACAGTAAGACTTTATTTTATTTAGTTTAAAAAAAAACTTAGTGTTTTATTTTAGTTTTTTTATTTGTATTTATTTATTTTATGTAATAAGTGTGGATTCTGAAGGATCCTAATAAACACGTTTATCAGGGTAACTGTATGAATATGAATGCACGAATCTGCTAGCAGAAACAGGCCTTACAGTCTGTCAAGTTAGTCTGCTCAAATGCACAGCTATATTGCAACTGCCCCACCCTCCTCTCCCCCTTCACCTTTACCCCCCTCGCACCCTGTCCCATGCTCTTTTAAAAATACCCACTGTGCTACAGGATGCCACCTCCTTGGGTAGCATGTTCCATTTCTCCACCACCCTCTCTGTGAAAAAATGCCACCTCATCTCTCTCCAATATCGTCCACCCTCCAACCTGAGACCATGCCCTCTCGTATCCCTTCCTCTCCTCAGCTTAAATATCCCTTCTGTGCCCATTTTGTTAATCCCCTTCAAATGTTTGAGGGTCTCAGTCACATCCCCCCAATCCCTCCTCTCCTCCAGGGTGTACATATTCAACTCAGTCAGCCTGTCCTCATAGATTTTGCTCGCCAGCCCCTGGATCATCTTAGTTGCCCTATGCTGCACCCCCTTCAGCAATCTGATATCCCTTCTTCAGAAAGGGACACCAGAACTGCACGCAGTACTCCACATGTGGCCTGACTAGTGACCTGTATGGCAGCAGGATCACATCCCTATTTCTGGATGAGATTTCTCTCACAATACACCCCAGGATCTTGTTGGCCTTAGCTGCCACCTTACTACACTGAGCTGAGCTGTTCATGTTACCTGTTAAGATCACCCCTACGTCCGTCTCCTCCTCTGTGACTTCTGTCTGAACCCCTCCCAACTGGTAGCTCCTCCCTGAGTTCCTTGCTCTGAAATACATACCCTTGCATTTCTTCGCATTGAAGCTCAATTGCCACTTTTCCAACCGCTCTTCCAGTTTGATCAGGCCCTCCTGTAGCCCCTGCTACCCCTCTATGTCATCCACCACTGCCCTTATCGTGGTATAATCTGCGAACAGACTGCTCTTGCTCCCAATGCCATGTGAGATACCACCACAAATTTATCGGTATAGTACTGTCATCATCAACCTTTTATTCATACAGTACTGTCATCATCCACCCTCCCGCCAGCCCACTGGCACTACTTGCTGCTTACAGATTCTACAGTTCACAGACAACAGCCATTACTCTGTCCTCCCACTCACCCCTGATACCATCTATCTGCTCCACATCTGCTGACTCCCACTCTTCCCTTCAAGTCTGAGCTCTGCCTTTTCTTTGTGACTCACAAGACCGCAAAAACAGAAATAAACCTTGACAAATGGTCCCACAGAGACTCCTCACCAGCATCCATTCCTGACTCTCGCTAATAGTGGCTGCCATTTTCCTCTACAAATTTTCATGAGGACACTTGCTCCACCAATAAAAAAAACACATACAGTAGGAGCATCAAGACATCACAGTGTCTTAGCAACAGCCAAGCAACCAGCAGACTGTGTGCCTACACAACAAAAAATAGCAAAAACTTCCACACACATCCAAATAAATAAAGACAAAACAAATCAATCTTTATTTATCCAGGTGGGCACCATTGAGCAGGGCTCATTTGCAAGATGGATCTGGTCATACAAAAATCATAGTACAGTAACATGGTAAAACATAATGCAATGTTATACAAAGAAGAAAAATATACATATGTACATCAACATTTGAGTGAGAGGGCCTTTACAACAGATAGACTCATAACTGGGTACAGCAGGAATGTTCACTTAAAAGGAGAGAGAAAGGCAAGAAGAGGGATACCAGCTTAGGAAGAAATGACGGGGTTGGAATAGTTAACTGGCATACTTCAGGGAAGGGAGTGGAACTTGTCCATGACTAAAGAGAGGCAGAGAAGCCAGTATTTTGATAGGGAGAGAGAGGCAGAGGCAGGGTGGGAGGCAGGATGGGCAGGAGGGAAACTGGAAAATGGGTGAGCTAGCGATGTGGGAAACATTTGCAGGATTCCTTCACGGAGTGGTCATAGAGTGACTTGAAAATATTCTAGAAATACTTTAATGCCAACTTTTTCAAAAAACTGACTTCACTACACAGAGCCTGCCTATTGCATAAACCGAATATGCAATGGTGGGGTGTCAGACACATGATGTTTTCTATTCATTTCCAATGAACTTGTGAACATCACTCGTGGCTCCACTACACTCTGCCACTCATGAGGTTACCCGAGTTCACTGGGAACTCAACAATATGGATAATAACCTTATCCCTAACCCTCGCTGGGGACACTGAGACTAATCCTGGCCCTACTTTCCACTCCTCTCCAAATTATTCCTCCTCCAACAATCTCCTGCCCCAGTCCACATGCTTAACCTTTGCCCATCTTAACATTTGGAGTCTTACTGCCAATCTCCCCAATCTGGAGGCGTCGGTACATACAAATAACCCAGACATCCTTGCCTTATCTGAAACTTGGCTGAAACCCTCTCTCCCCTGATTCCCTATGCTCCCTACCAGGTTACAGCATGTTTCGGTCTGACCACCCTAACTCCAAAACAGGGGGTGGCCTGACGCTGTACTACAAATCTCACCTTAATGTATCCATCATGCCTAGTCCCTCTCTAACCAGTTTCGAGATCCTTCATTCAGTCCTACTCCTCGGGGAGAGGCAAGAAACTCCACATCCTGAGTGTTTATGTACCCCCTAGAAACTCTAAACTAGGCCTTGAAGAATTCACATGTCTGGTGCCAGCTGTGTCCAAGAAAAATGAAGTAATCTGCATGGGCGATTTTAATCTCGATTGGGCTGGTCCTAACTTCTCTCACTTATCCTCCACCGTCAGTAAAGCCAACCTTGCTCAACTCATTCTGGCTCCCACTAGGATCTCTCAGAATGATTCCAGCAGCACCTTTTTTGACTGGATTCTAACCAATAGGAAAGAGAAACGTCCTGTTGTTGGGGTCCTACCTGACTCTATAAATGATCACTGCCCAGTATACTGTGTGTGGGACACTTCCCCTCCATCTTATCCCTTAAAGCATTATCTTTTTCCAACTTTTCTAACCTTAACCCTGCTGCATTCCTGCGTGACCTAAGTCTCATAGATTGGTCTCCCCTCTACATAACCAATGACATCAACATTGTGAACGACTTCTTCAATGCAACTACACTCTCCCTTCAGAACTGTCACATTCTGGTCACTACGCATAGGGTCAAAGGGATAGCCACCAAATGGCTTAAGCATCCCCTCTTACAATTACTAAGGCACTGGGACAAACTATGGTCAAAATGGAAATCCTCATCTCTTCAGGCTGACTTCGAGGCTTACCGTTCCTTGTGTAACACCCGTAAAAAGGAGATTTGCTCTGCCAAGTGCAGTTACTACTGTGATCTGCTAAGTTCCTCTGCCTCCAATCCTAAGTGTTACTGGTCCCAAATTAATGAAATCCTTGGGAACAATAAGTCACAGACTCCTAATGATATGCTTATAAATGATATTCACTGTAACAACCCTTACACCATAGCTAACTCTTTTAACTCCCTCTTCACCAAGCTTCCAAACACCTCCCTCACTATCCAGTGATCCCCTGTCTGCCCCTCTAATACCTACTGAAGCCTGTCCCCCTCTAGTGCCTGCTCTGGTCATGCGTCTGGAGGTTCTTAAGCTACTGAAGACCATTCCTGAACATGGCAGTGCTGGGCCAGATGTTCTTGAACCTAGGATCCTAAGACTTGGAGCCTCTATCCTTGCTACACCAGTAACTAGACGCTTTAACTTGTCCATCTGCTCTGTCAAGGTTCCTTTGGCCTGGAAAAAGGCCAAAACTATCCCAGTGTTTAAGAAAGGTGACCCCAAAGTTCTGTCAAACTACCGACCCATTGTACTACTGCCTATGCTCAGTAAACTGCTTGAAAAATTAATTAATCACCAGGTCTCTACACATTTACTTAACTTCAACCTTCAGTCCCCAATTCAGCATTTCTTTCATGCTGGGCATAGTACTACTACACCTCTAATCCAACTCGCCAGCGATGTGAAGAGTAATATGGACAAATGTTTATTTACTAGAGCTGTGTTCATCAGCCTCTCCAAAGCATTTGACTTGGTTAATCACCCTCTACTTTTAAGTAAACTTCGATCCCTTGGTGCTTCCACTTCTCCCTGTCCTGGTTTGGCAGCTACCTTGACCATCGGTCACAATCTGTCTCCTTCTGCAAAGTCCTTTTATCCCTGGCCCCTATCTCTTGTGGTGTTCCACAGGGTTCTATACTTGATTTCCTGCTCTTTTCCCTTTTTGTTAATGATATACCAAACCCTTCTCCTCCCTGTAGAACCATTATGTATGCTGATGACCTGGTCCTATACATGGCCTCCAATCCATTGATGACCTCAATCAGCACCTATCATCTGTGTTTCAGAATCTTCAATTCTGGCTTTCCTCCAATTATCAAATCCTTAATATATCTAAGGCTCAAGCTATGCTGTTTGGGTCCTCTAGAAAAGTCCACGCTGAGTGTACTAAGCATCAGGTCTTATGTTGTGACAGGTCGTCTGTCTCTAATACTGATTCCTTCAAATATCTTGGAGTCACGCTGGACCCCATACTAGACTTCTCTTTTCACATTAACAAGGTGTATCGCTCAGTTATTTTGAAAATAGGTGCTGCCTAAACAGTGTGTCACTTTCTCACACCTGCTGCCAGGATCTCAGTAGCTAGAGGCGTCCTGCTCCCAAGATTCTTATATGCCCTCCCAGTACTCTACCAAGCCAATGCTGGTGTACTTCATAAGTGGAATATTACATATAACAACATATGCAGATTTGCCTTATCAGCTCCTCGCCTAACCCATCACTGCTTGCTCTACTCTGTGTTGCAGTGACTGTCCCCCAATGCCCTTTGTTCCTTTACTCTGGGCTGCTTTATTGACTCTTTAACCAGACCTCCCTGCCCCAACACTCTGGGAGCTATGTTCACTCCCGCTTCCTGAGGTCCTCCACCTCTCCCCTGCTCTCAGTCCCACCCTGCTCCACTAAAATGGTGAGCAAGCTTTCTCCTGTTTTACCCCCAAAGTTCTGGAATTCCCTCCCTCTCCATATTAAGCAGTCCTCATCTCACCTTACCTTCAAACAGGCACTATTCTCCCACCTAAATGCTCTTGGTAACTGTGAATGCTCTTAACATTTGGCTCGGCTTTCTACTTTCCTGCCAGCCTGTCAAGTCTATTCAACATTCTTCGTTTGTATGTTAATTACTTACTTGCTTTCTCCTCTGATATTCTGCTTGGACCTGTTTGTCCAGCCACTCTGCCCTGTTTGTAGCACTGAACCAATTGTATTTTTTTTACTCCTGTGTGTCCCTGCGTGGATAACCAATGCTGTCTGTTCTGGATTTGCTTGTCGATTACTATTGTCCTGATTGTATCATTGGTATTATGTACATTGTACTCTCCCGAGTCGTGCCTGAAAATAGGCAGGGTTATCGCCTAATGCACTTATCTGGTAAACAAAAGCTAATAAATAAATCACGTATCTGACACCCCACCATCACATATCCCCTATTTATCAATGGACTGCCATCAAGGACTACCAGAGGCCAGATACTGACTTGCTACCAGCTAGCACACCCTTACTGCCCACTGACCAGATCACACTGCAACAGCACAGCTCAGTATGACACAGACACAGGCTACAGCAAGACCCAGGAGGAAGGAACTACAGCAACTTAGGGAAACAAAAAGATTATGAATTTCAATTTAAAAACTAACACAATAAGAAAAAAATGTTTTTAATATTTTTCATGGGATGCCACCAGGTGCCAACCTCCAGGGACCAGACACCAGAATGCTGGCAGCTAGCACCCACTTGCTGCCCACTGCCCTGATAACACTGCAACAGCATGCTCAGGACAATGCACACACACACACACACACACACACACACACGCTGTTTCAAGTCTCAGGAGCAGGAGTAGGAAGGAACTGCAGCAACTTGAAGGAATGTGGAGAATTTTTTTCTTTTCCATTCTTTTTTAAACCTTTTTTATAGGACACTACCAATGTGCCAACTGCCAGAGGTCTGGCACCAGGATGCTGCCAGCTGGCACACACTTGTCCACACTGCAACAGCACAGCTCTGGAGAACACACGCACGCACACACACATACACATACACACGCACACACACAGACATGCACACACACACACACACACACATATAGACTGCTTTAGCACTCATAAGGAGGAGGAAGAAAGAACTTCAGCAACTTGAGGGAATGTGGATTTTTGTATTTTTTTTTTATTTTCTACTTTTTTACGGGATGCCACCAAGGTGCCAACTACCAGGAGCCAGGCCATGAACCTGTGCTTCACAGTGCTGGAGTGCAGGTGCCACTGCTAGGGCTGGCTAACCCCAAACACCGTGAAGGCAGACAGAAAGTGGTGCACACTGAGGAGACAAGGCTTTAGACTTTGCTTGTAGAAATTTATTGAGTGCAATATTCAGGCAGGTGTTGGACAGGACAAACATGTCTTGTCTGACATCTGCCTGAGTATTGCACTCCATACATTTCTGCAAGCAAAGGCCTAAAACCTTGTCTCTTCAGTGTGCACTGCTTTCTGTCTGTCTTGTGAGGGGCCAGGCACCAGTACACTGCCAGCTGGCACACACTTGCTGCCCATTGCCCAACTCACTCTGCAACAGTATAGCACAGGACGACACTCACAAAGATGGCTTTAAGACTCAGGAGGAAGGAATTGCTGCAACTTGGGGGAATGTGAAGATTAAGAGTTTCAATTTGAAAACTGCCACGAAAAGAAAAAAATATTTTTTTTAAATTGTTTTATGGGATGCCACTAAGGTGCCAACTACCAGGGGCTGGACACCAGCATGCTGCCAACTAGCACACACTTGCTGCCCTGTCTACTGCCCAGATCACACTGCAATAGGCTGCTTCAGGATACAGGAGGAGAAAGATGTAACTGCTGCAAGCAAGCCTGAAACTTGGGCAAATGTGAGTTTGAAAATGCCACAAAAAAAAAAAAACATGATGTCATGAAAATGAACGAAGAATTTTTTTCGTGGGATGCCACCAAGGTGTCAACTACTAGTGGTCAAGCACTGTCCTGCTGCCAGCTCGCATACACGTATTGCCCACTAAAATTACTAAATAAGAATAACTCAAGTCCCCCCCCACCCCAAAGAAAATCACATCTCAGGCTTCTTCCAGGGGCTTCAGTCATAATCTGTTTGTGTTTGTGATGCCCTGCTAAAATGCCAGTTTGTGCTGCACTGCTGAGATTAGGCAACACGTGGGCAGTGGCAGACTGCCACCTTATGCCCCCTCTGCCCACTGGCACACTCCTCCAGAGTACAGTCTCCCCTCCTCTCCCATCTCAGGCAAGCCCCTGGTCCCAGAGGCCTGCTGCAACACTGTTTTTTCTTCTTTTTCCTCCAAAATATAGCCCTTCAGCAGCTCTGCTTTTACAGGACTACTGTACGTCAAACTTTTGAAGATTTTCTTTATTTTGAAGAAGTTCCTAACTAGTCTAACTAGAAGTGAATCACAGCCCTGCCTGAGCTACCTAATTAGCATGATGACAAGTGTGCAAATGAGCTTTTCTGCTGGCTTACATGGTCGAGCTGAGTCTAACTCCAAAACAAGGCTATGACTCACACTGTGCTCTAGTTAACTGTTTCAGGTGCAAACTGTGATTTGTGGCTTGACTGGTTTGCCTGATCTGCACCATTTGGACCAGGGTGAATCAGTCAAACCAGAAGTCTACTTTGTTATCTTAAAAGTTTGCCACAGTCTGAAAGAATCAGACACCCGAATTTCGAGGTGTTCAATTCTTTTGTAAAACCAAACCTGCAGCCCTACTCAAGATGTCCATACTGTTATTAATTGTTATTTTTTTTAATCAGTTTACTCTGTGTGGCCACTCACCACTGATATGTAAAATGTGTTGGGGACCACTGGTCCTGCTTCTTTCCCACTTGAGCTCCTCTTCTCTGCTACCTCCAGATGCTCGCCATTTTTAAAGCAAATGAAAAAGATATTGTGACTTTAAACACCGAGATGGCAACACAGGGTGAGGTTTTTATGTCCCCCTGTATTCTACTTTTATGTTGTCTTGTGCCTGCGCAAGAAACATGTTGCGGTAACTTCGGAATAGCAGGTTTTGGAGGTGCGGTCCTGTTGTGGCCTGTGGCGCCACTACTTTTTGGGGCTGGGCTCCGTAGCGTGAATTAGATTGCATGACAGCAGTGCAAAAGCGTGTCCACCACCTTGAAAGATTTTAGCCGCTGCAACGAGTGAGCTCCACTTCATTGCAGGGCGTGTCTTTCCTGGTGTAAGTTTCAGTGTGACATGGCAGCGGCTGTGCCATCTGCCTCACACAGTCCCCAGAAAAGCCGACTTGGGGGGTGCCAAATCCCCCCTGTCAGCATCATGTCCCCCTCCCCAGTTCATCTGCCGATGGGGGAGCCCAACCCCCATTGGCATCATCCCCCCAATACTCTTTTTTATTTGCTGACAGGGTGCCCAGTCCCGCCAGCTACAGTACCCTCCCCGGAAAAAAAATACCTAAGTGACACACTGGGAGCCCACCCAGTGTGTCAAATGTACCTGCAAAACAAACAAACTTTGATGTGGGGGGTGCCCAATCCCCTTGTCAGCATCATCATGCCCCCCTCCTCAGTTCATCTGCCGATGGGGGAGCCCAATCCCCGTCGGCATCATCCCCTCCCACACTTTTTTTATTTGCTGATGGGGTGCCCAATTCCATCGGCTCCAGTCCCCCCCCCAAAAAAAGCACGCAGGTGACATGCTGGGAGCCCACCCCAACGTGTCAAATGTACCTGTTAAAGAAAAAAACTTCCCGCTATGTTTTGTTTTTACTCTGTAAAGTAGAAAACGGTCCCTGGCAGTCTGCAGCCCCTTCCCCCAACCCTCGCCCACCCACTGCGTACCCCACCTCCACACACCAACTCCACCCCATACTTACATCTGGAGCCCGGCACGATGATCTTCGGTGGACCAGGAACACGTCTGCACTCTTCAAAGCTGACCGCGAACCGAAGAAATGCCGGTGAGCTGTATAATGGCATAAATAGGGTTTTTTCAACTTTGGTGCATATCTCAGGAATTTTAGGGAATTTTGCCACCAAATTTTCAACATGGGGTTATTGGGACCCCTCCTCATGAAGTCAGTTACTGTCATGGCATTATTCGGTCCCGAAAGGTGATTTTGCAGTCACTATGTGGAACCACCCTTCAAGACTGATTAAGGAACCAACAGTGCCACTGTTCATGAGGTGGCCTCATAAAAAGCCTATGTTGAAAATTTGGCGAAAAAATAAAAAAAATGACTGTTTTCCGAGAGTGCGTTGCGCAGTTTCCATGCACGCTCATAACTTCATGAATCTGTAATATTTTCACTACAGATTTTCAACATTGGCATTTTTCCACACCTCCTTATGAACAGTACAGCTGTCATTTTTCACATCCTGGCCGAAATGTGTTTTCGCACTTTGGCGCAGAATAGCGTGTTCGCTGTGGGAAATCAGTGTTCGGGACAGAGTAAGAAAACCACAGTGACACTGTTCATGAGCAGAGGTCCTAAAATGCCTATGTTAAAAATTTGGTGATGAAAGTCCATTAAATGACTGTGCTATGAGCGTGCATTGCGCAGTTTCACGCACCTGCGTAACTGCAAATTTGTAATATTTTCACTCCAGATTTTCAACATTGGCATTTTTTCACACCTCCTTATGAACAGTACAGCTATCATTTCTGACATCCTGGCTGAATTGTGTTATCACACTTCCAGCACAGAATAGCGTGGTTGCTGTGGGAAATCAGTGTTGGGGACAGATTAAGAAAATCACAGTGACTCTGTTCATGAGCAGAGGTCCTAAAATGCCTGTGTTGAAAATTAGGTGACAAATGTCCATAAAATGACTGTTTTACAAGCGTGCATTGTGCAGTTTCCACGCACGCTCATAACTTCGATAATTTTTCATATTTGTACTCGAGATTTTCACCATTGCCATTTTTTCATACCTCCTTATGAACAGTACAGCTTTTATTTCCCACATCCTACCTGAACTATGTTTTTGCACATCCGGCGTGCAGTGGCGCAGTCGCTGTAGAAAAACAATGTTCAGAACAGAGTAAGAAAATCACAGTAACACTGTTCATGAGCAGAGGTCCCAAAATGTCTATGTTGAAAATTTGGTGAAAAAATTCCATAAAATGACCATGTTACAAGTGTGCGTTGCACAGTGTCCATGCACAGTTGTAAGTTCGAGAATTTGTAATATTTTCACTCCAGATTTTCAATATTTTCATTTTTGCACACCTTCTTATGAACAGCTCAGCTGTCATTTTTCACATCCTGCCCAAAATGTAGTTTCGCACATCTGGCACACAATCACACGGCCGCTGTGGGAAATCAACGTTCAGGTAGATTAAGATAATCATAGTGCCACTGTTCATGAGCAGAGATCCCAAAATGGCTATGTTAAAAATTTGATGAAATAATTCTGCTAAATGCCTGTGTTAGGAGTGTGCGATATGCAGTTTTCACACACACTTGTAACTTCGAGAATGTTTAATATTTTCACTCCAGATTTCCCACATTGCCATTTCTTCACACCTCCTTATCAATCCTGACGTTTTCATGTGGTGCAGAATGGCACGGTCACTGTGGGAAATCAATGTTCGAGACAGATTAACAAAATCACAGGGGCACTGTTCATGAACAGAGGTCCCAAATGCTTTCATGAGGTGGGGTCACAAAAAGGCAATGTTTTAAAATTTGGAGTGCAAATACCAACACATGCCCAGGGCGTTAGGGTTTCTAACCATTACATCTCACCTATACAGACTAACAGGCAACAGGGGGGTGTCTTTGGATTGTCTGCTGTACTGCTCATGCCATTGGTCCTCCAACTCCACCCTGCAGCCACTGACAGGCATCAAAGTGTGCCTTGGACTCTTCAGCCCCAAAGTTCAACCCATTCTCATGTGTTGCACCCATCTCAACGTACTTCCTTATGAAATGGGGTCAGCATAAGGCCAGATGACCCCAAGGTACAACGCAACACTTGTCAGACTCTGCAGGATAGGGTGAGGTGAAACAGCATGAGCGTTATGGCCAGCGACCCAAACACACATCCCAATGCCTGTCACTCTCTGCAGGGTGGGGTGGGGCTGATGTCAGTTCTATACTTCACTGCTACTTCTATTATGTGTCTCTCTAACTCCTGCACTACCAATGACAAAACCAGCAAGGCAACATTCGGCATTGACAAATGCTTGTTTGTAGTATATGGTTTTACATAATGAAGGCAAGTTAGGACGTGTGCTGCTACTGCGTATACTGTAAGTTTACTTCAATATTCAGGCTCTGTGAGAGGAAGGAAAACATTTTCAGCATGGACTGCAGTTTTGTATGACAATTTGCTAGTTGCAGCTTGGGATAATTTGCATTTGAAAGAGGAAAGAAAACCGTCACTGACATTTTTTTTGTTTCCATCATGCTATAAACGATTTTTACTAAGTGAAGGGCCTCTTTTGAAAACAAAAGTTGCTGGAGTCAGCGCAAGCTGAGACATACTGTAAGTGCAGTTGATGACAGAACAAAGAACATGCACAACAACTTTTTTAGAATGTGCACAACATACAATGTGCACATTTTTGAAGGGGCTGCCTTCTATACGCAATAAGCCATAACCATATATTGTACTACATACTGGATGAAGTATTGGCAACCATGCACAAAAAGCCTGTGTTGGCATCATGTGATTGCTATGACAACCCCTGAATCTAGAGAGTGAAGCTTGTGGAGTTTTGGTTGTCATGGTAACCTCAAAATGCCAACACAATGTTGTCTGTGCATTGCTGCCTATACATTGCCTTTTACAGTGTATGGGTATCAGCATTTTGAATTGTTATTTTTCTAAATCAATTTACTCAACGCAGCCAGCCACTCACCACTGATATATGAGATGTGCTGTGTGTGCTGGTCCTTCTCCCTTCTCACTGGCGTGCCTCTTCTCTGCTTCCTCTAGACGTTCACCATTTGCCATTTTTAAAACTAACTAACAAAAAAGATATTGTGGCTTTCTCATTTGTGGGTTGTGGCAGTGTCAGAGAAAAAGAAAACACAAATCTGCATTCTTTATCTTGAGATGATGATTAAGGTGCGTCCTCGGAGCTGCAGCTCTAGGCTGGCAGACACGTGAGGACAGTCTATGTTGTTACATCACAGTAGTAGCATCTCTACTACAGCACAACAGTTTTGCCTTATTACAGTGGTACAACAAGTCTTCTGCTAAACACAACAGCAGACCCCTTAGATCCTCTAGCCATCAGCTTCTCACTCTGCCTAGAGTTAGGTCTTCTCAGGGACAGAGGTCATTCTCGGCCAGCATCCAGCCCCTCTGAAACACTCTTCCAGAAAATGCACAAACATGTAATTCCCTCAGGGGTTTCAAAAAGGGACTGAAGGCTCATCTACTAGAGCTTAACCATTGCATTTGCAATAGTTGAAAACCGAATCATCTCCTGCCACCTGTCTTTCCCTATTGCCATTTTGTCTGTAACCATGAATGTTACCTAGTTATCAACCTATGTTGAGGGCTGTAAGTGAGGGTTGAAATCTTGGAAACTGCCTAATTGTTCATTTGAATTTGTATGGTAAGCTTTGCTATATTTGATGTACACCAATCTATGCTCACTATGCTACTGTCTGTTGAATCCTGTGCTAACTTATGTAATGTCAACTTGTATTTGTATTGTAACTTCATGGAATGTTTTTACTTATGTTTAATCACGGGTCACCCCTGAAAAAGGGACTATCATGGTCCCAGTGGGTTTACCCAGTTACCAAAATTTAAATAAATAAATAAATAAAATTCGATTCCAGATATAGATTCCTATGAAGAATAACATTTTACCGTACACTATAACATTTTTGAAGGGGCTGCTTTCCATAGATAGTAAGCCATAACCATATGCTATAAATAAATACAGCAGCATGCAATAGCAGTTACAGCAGGACGCTGAGTTGTTGCTAAGGATATGTATATGTATAGTTCCTGGTAGAAGAAATTAGAATTGATCAATGCCAATATTGTTTGCTTTTGTGTTTTTATACTGTGACAACCAAGCTACTTTTTTTGCAGGTAGTTTGAATTATTTTGTTAAGTGCTAGTTTGCTCTCTGTATAAGTGTGGTGTCCAGGATACATTACTCAACTGAGACAAGAAACTGGCCAGTTTTGAAGATTTCAGCAGTCATGGGGAATCTTTACAGGTGCTGAAACCTTCTTTGCATAGAGCCTTCTGAAGGGTGAATGGGGTCATTAGTGTTGAATCAGTCAGAGACATCCTGCCTTGATTCAGCACAGCCAAAGTTTTTCAGATGCTAAATAATCTTTGTGAGGAAGTTACTTCCTGAGACCGAGGGTGTCAGATAATATTGCAAGGTAGGCATCACCCAAATTCCTGCCAGGTCAGTCTCTGCTTCAGCCAGTTGGATGAATTTGAGTCCAGGGAAGTGATGTCACAACCCATTTGACCAGCACCTTGCCAACTTATCTACTTGCAACTGCTTCAAGTAATACCTACTTCTTCATGTACAGTAAGCTTTCATTCACAACTTTGTGAATGAAAGCTTACAGCACACATTGCAAGCCCATTGGTCAACAGTGTTGATCAATGATATTGTTGTGCATACTGTAAGCTGTCATTCTGTGACAGCTTAGTTGGTGGGCAGTCGTGGAGGTATGTGGGTGGGTTGTGCTGCCTGCTGGCTAAATGCCCATACTGGGATGGAGGAATGGGGTGGGATGGGGGTTCCACAGTGGGTGAGGGGCCCACTAGATTACCAGGGAGGTGTGGGGTGCTTCTTGTAATTTATGATCGGGGCCGGCATGGGGGTCACTGGACTACCATGGATTCTTGTGACTTCATGTTAACTTAAACAGCGGGATTTGCGGATAGGAGGGGGGCCACTTGACTACCAGGGTACGATGGAGGTAGTTAATTATTTTACGATCAGGGATGGGAGGGGGGTACCACTGGACTACCAGGGATGTTAATATTATAAGTGTTACAATATGGATGGGAATTGGGGATGGGAGGGGTGACACTAGACTACCAGGGACTTTGGGTGTTCACTGTATGGTAGGGGCATGGATCTGGACTGGTGGGAGGGGTGCAGGGTTCCCGGTGCATCCTGCCAGGCACATCCCTGCTGTCCGCATGCAAATGGGGTCATAATGACATGCAAATGGCCCCATTTGCTCCTTGCATGCCTAATGGCCTCATTTGCATGTTGTAGTCTGAATATCTGAAATTTGCAACTGGCACACCCCCAGGATGTGCTGCACATCCCCACTCCAGGTATTCAGACCGCATTGGGGGATGCACTGGCGCATCTTCAGTGGCCACCATTTGTGCCACCCACATTTGTTGCTATATTCAGAAGAGATGCGTGATTGTGCATCTCATTTAAATATAGCAATTTTGTGCACTGGCGCAACTCAGTTGTGAGCAGCAACCACTTGCGCCCTTTTTGGGCTCAGTTTGAATATCTAGGCCATTATGTCTCTGCTCTTTACCCTAGAATGTATAAACAATTCTAAAGTCTGTAACTGAGTGAAATTATTGCTTAGAACTTTGCCAAGTGACCTTGTAGTTGACTGTTGTTACATTGCTATTTTTCTATATTGTATGTCCTGTCTAGACATGGAACCTTTGTAAATGAGCTTCCAGCTCAAAGGTTGTTTCTGATTCAATAAATTTGAAACTTGAAATTTGACCAAGGTACTAGGGAGAGATGGGGGGAGAAAGCAAGCAATAGGGTTTTTTCAAACCAAGTCAAGCAAAAGCTTAAAACAAAGACTGCACTGCTATTAATAAAACATGAACTTGGTTTTAAGCTTTTTTCTGTTTCAGGACAGGAGCATCCTCTCTCTCTCTCTCTCTCTTTCTCTCTCCAGGTTGGGGAGCAGAGGATATGAAGAAGATGCAAAAGATGCAAAGGAGGGTTATGTAGCAAGCAAAGGAGGCAGTATAGTGCAGTGGTTTAAGGCTCTGAGCTGTAAACCTGGAGACCTGGGTTTGAATCCCACAATCCCCACCTTGCATACTGTGTGACCCTGAGCAAGTCACTTAACTTCCTTGTGTTCCCAGGTCGCACCTGTAAACAAGCTTTCAGCTTAGTGTGTCTCTCCTGGTAAAAAAAAAAAAAGGACCGATCAGGGGCTCTGCCACTCAGCAAGAAGTCCCATCTAGAGGAGGTCCCACAGGAAGGATAAAAGGCAGCCACCTATCACACTCATGTTTCAGAGCATGAGTGGAACAAAGGAGTGGAACAGCCGAAGTGATTGGAGTCTTAGGCATTGGCAGGCATCAGCAATAGAGAGCATGCAGGGGGCTTTGCTGGTCACTTACTGTTGCCTGGTAATACTTGCAGGGAAGAAGCAGTCCTTAAAAAATAGTACCTGTTATTTGGAATAGAGGAAACACCCTATCTATGGAAGAGATACAGAAACTGTTAAGAAAGGGCAGAAAAGAGAAGAATGAGTAGTAGGAAGACAGAGGAGTACATGTGGTTCAATACAAAAGCAAGTAAGGAGTAAAGCAAAGGAAAAAAAAGGGAAAACAAGAAACACCCTAGCTAGGGTAAGGTGACCAGGTAAATGCCAGTAAAGGTTGTAGGAGGGAGGGGACCAAATTAACAGGAAGGGGGTAATGGAGGAAAGGCACAGTCAGTAGTAGTAGATAGTGAATCATAAAGGCAATCATGGGAGTAGTGCATTGGATGCAGAGCTGCAGTTTTTCAGGAGACTTTCTGGAAACTGAGGTGCTGCCCTTCAGCATGCATCTCTCTGGGTTGAGGGAGGAGGTTGCTGGTCTCCGGGCTGAGCTTGGTAAGGTCCCAAGGACCTTTTCCTCAGCCAGGGGCCACTGTGTCTGCCACTATTTTCCCAGATGTTGTCTAGGAGAAGGAAGGCTGACTGGACTATGGTGAGCTGTGGGAGGGTGGTGGTGGTGGATCAGGGGCATAACCCTCAACCTATACGACTACAAAATTCCTTTAGTGTTCTGGTGGGATAGGACTGCTTGGAGGAGGCACTGGTAGTAGTGGCAACTAGCAAGGGAGGATGTGGGGGTATTCTCAGGGGAGTCTACAGACTGGAAGGTAGAGGACCACAGCAGAGGAGGAAGCAGTTTCTGGTGGAGAACTCAATTATTGGGGGGGAGGGTAGATTTGGGAACAGGAAGGTGGGGAAAGAGGGAGGTATGGTGCCTATTGTTCCATTGCATGGAGGGATGGACAGTGGATCCTAAGGATCCCTAGGGTGGCAGGGCGGGGGGGGGCTGGATGTCATTGGCCAACTGGGGAGTAATGATCTAGCAAAGGATAGGACTGGGATTGTGGAGGGTGAGTTCAGGGAACAGGGGAGGGGTCTAAGGCAAGTAACATGCAACGTTGCTTTCACTGAGGTGCTGCCTGTCTACAAATGGGGGGAGGAGAGGGTATTCTGCACCTGGAGTTTCAACTCATGGTTGAAGGAATGGTGTAGCGAAGACAGGTTTGACTGCACTGGGGACCGGGGACCAACTTGGAGGGATATGGGCCTACATAGACGTGATGGCCTGCATTCATCTGGGAAGGAACTGCATTCTTCAGTGGATAGTGTAAATGTTACTTTGAGGAACATTTCAACTAGCTGAGGGAGATGTCAGAAGAAAAAAGGGAGGCATGAACTGTCCCTCCACAAACTGAAGCAGTAGGAAGGGAGGACCCGAAGGGAGGAGTGTCCCCCAGGGAGTAGGATGATGAGAACAGCTGTGAAGTAGAGGACAAGGTGATGAGAAGAAAAGTTGCAATAAGAAAGGGGGAAAAGGAGGTGCTGCATGTGGGGAAGAAGAGGGGGTAGCAGGCCGAGTGGGAGTAAGGTGCGGAGGGCCATGTGTGAAAATGCATGGAGTCTAGGAAATAACATTTTAGACCTAGAGGTTATCATGTGGATGCAGACCTGGATATTGTGGCCATTGCTGAGTCATGGTGCACAGGCAACCATGGCTGGGATATGGCTGTACTAGGTTACACTCAGTTCAGGAAGGATTGGGTGGGGAGGAAGGGAGGAGGGGTTGTGCTGCATGTAAGGGAGGGTATCAAAGTCACGGAAATGCAAGTAAGTCAGGGGGAAGGAGGAGCTGAAGATACTGTGGGTTTCCCTGGAGACAGGCGCCAGAGCCACTATATTTGTACTAGGGTGATATATAGACCTTCAACACAGGGAAAGGAACTGGATAAGACACTGGGGGATGCCATCAGCACAATGGCAGAAAAAGGAGAGGTGCTGCTGATGGGAATATCAGCCTGCTGGAAGTAGACTGGAGCCCTCAGCTGCAGCCTCAGGTAGAAGTAGAGACATCCTAGACTCTTTGTAGGGGTGTTTCTCAGTCAACTGGTCAGGAAACTCACTTGTGATGGGGCAATACTTGACCTGGTGCTCACAAACAGGGACACTGTTTCAGACTAGGTGGGAGGCCACCTTTGGACCAGCAATCACCTCACAGTGTGGTTCAATATAAGGATGGCAGTGGAAGCATATCACACAAAGATGAGGGTCATGGAATACAGGAAGGTAGATTTGAAAAGAATGGGTGAATGCCTCAGAGATGAACTAGCATGGGGGGATGGCCTGGGTGAGGTGAAGGAACAGTGGGCCAAATTAAGGGATTGCATAGTGAAGACACCTCTGCAAAAGAAGTGAGAAAAACAGGAGACATAAGAGAATGCTGTGGCTTTCAAGAGAAGTGATTGCAAAGGTTAAAGCTAAAAGGGTAGCATTCAAGAGAAAAAACAAGGTGCAGAGGGAAGAGGATAGCGATGAGTACCAAGTAAAGCAGAGGGAAGCAGAGAAAGCGGTGAGGGACACAAAAGTCCAAACCAAGGAAAGGATAGCCAAAGGGGTAACTAATGGGGACAAGACCTTTTTAGGTACATTGTTTATTTATTTAGTTTTTGTTATTGCTGAAAAGAAGAAGATGAGGGGAGGGACTGAGGTTAAAAAGGACAAGGGGGAACTGCAGAGGAGAATCAGGAAAATGCAGATATCCTGAACAGATAATTGTGTTCGGTCTTTACAATGGAAGTGGAGAAGGATGGACCACATAAAAGCAGCAGAAACACTGGGAGGAGGGAGGTAGACACAAATGGAATTGTGGATGAGCTCTCATACACAACAAGCTCTGGAATCAATTGAGGGCTTTTGGATGCTATTGCCCCAGTCCATGTTCATTCTCTCTCTCTCTCTCTCTCTCTCTCTCTCTGCCCTCGGTCCCCTTGGTTTGATGGGACCTTGAGGGAGTTGAGGCAGGTGGGATGAAGGTTAGAGCATTGCTGGTGGAGAACGGCATTTGATGCAGACCACCTTAGATTGATGGATCATTATCAAAGCTATCAATCAGCAATCTCATGTAAGAAGGCACAGTTCCTGTCTAGTGAGATAGCTGCTGCTCAGAACCAACTGGCTCAGCTCTTTCAAACCATGGACAGGCTGTGCAACCCAGCCTGTCTACAGGTCTGAGGAGCATTTTCACAACATAAGTGTGATGAGTTTGCTCACTTCTTTGCAGATAAGGTGGCCAACATCAGGGCTGAAATCTGCTCAGCACCCTCTATGGGGGTTAGCGATGGTCGGTGCAAGGTCATCATTACTCAGTCCTCCTGGATATCTTTTGACCAACCAGAGATGGGGGACATCATGTGGATTGTCCAGAATTTGCGGCCAATTTGCTGTACTTTGGAGCCGGGCCCTACTCGCCTATTATTAGGGTGTATGGAGATTATTAGCCTGATCCTTGCAGAGATTGTTTGGTTCTCTTTAGATTTGGGAGAACTCCCTAGCTCCCTGAAAGAGGCAGTGGTGACACTGCTTCTGAAGAAAGATTCTTTAGACCAAGGCATATGTGCAAACTACAGACCTATCTCTAACCTTCCCTTTGTTAGTAAGGTGATTGAGAAAGTAGTTGCACTGCAACTGGAGAACCATCTTACCATCCATGATGTCTTCGATCCTCTCCAGTCTGGTTTTCGGAAAAGACACAGTACTGAGATCACTCTGGTTTGGGTACTCAATGATCTCTTGATGGCAAGAGACCAGAAGCACTGTTGCATCTTGGTGCTTCTGGATCTCTCTTCAGCATTTGACACTGTGGACCATGGGGTTCTGCTCGAGCATCTGAGGGTCATCAGTGGACTGGATGGTCCAGTTCTTAGATGGTTCCATTCTTTCCTAACTGGCAGGTTTTAGAGGGTGGCATCAGGGATTTTTTCCTCTGAGCCATTCTCTATGCCATGTGGGGTACCTCAGGGCTCGGTGCTGTCCCCCATGTTGTTTGCAGTGTATCTGCTGCCCCTCAGAGACATTGTAAGATGATATGGGCTGAGTTTTCACTGCTATGTAGATGAGACACATCTCTATCTGTCTTCTGCACCCAACCAGGATAGTGCATTCTTGATGTTTAACAGCTCTCTGGCAGAAATCTATGGCTGGATGAAGTCTAGCTGGTTGAAATTGAATTCCGGGAAGACCGAGGTGTTGGTGGTGGTCTGGATCCAGGGCACCGGATAGATAGGTCAGTGGTGAGGTTAAAGTCCAGACTTTGGATCAATGGTGTACAGCTGCCTACCTCTGAACAGGTGCAAAATCTGGGGGTCTTAGTTGATGATGGGCTGACACTGCGGGCGCAGGTGTCGGCAGTCATCAAATCTTCCTTTTATCATCTTAGGAACATTGCCCGAATTAAGCACCTTGTTCCATCCGATGATTTGCCCACGTTGATCCACACCTTTGTGACCTCGTGCCTTGACTACTGCAACTTCTTATATCTAGGGCTTTTGGGGGTTGATGTCCACTGCTTGCAGCTGGTGCAGAACGCGACGGCATGACTATTGACTGGGACTTCTCATTCCAGTCATTTTACGCCCATGCTGCGCGATCTGCACTGGCTGCCTATACAGTGTCAGACCACCTTTAAGGTCAGTCTTTTGACCTACAAAGCCCTACATGGACTGGGACTGGGTTATCTGCAAGAGCTCCTGGTTCCTTACAGCCCCGGCCAACCTCTCTGCTTTACTGATGAGGGGTTGTTAGAAGTTCCCAGGGTGCAGTTGAAGACATCTGGTGCAAGGGCTTTAGTGTTCATGGTGCCATCCCTGTAGAATTCTCTACCTCATCAGATCAGAGAGTGTGGGACTATGGAGAGTTTCAAGACCAATTTAAAGATGTATTTATTTAAACAGGCTTTTAATATTTGAAGTATTGTGAAATTGGAAGTTTTTAATTGAAGTTGTTGCGTATGTTTTTATGTAATTTTATTGAATTGTTTTAAAATGCTGTATGTAAAGCATTTGATACTTGAATTGTGCTTTACAAATAAAATTATTATTATTATTATTGTATAATCGATGATCACAAGAGAGCAGCTTGAGTGGTCTCCAATCTCATCAAAAGCCCGAGATGGAACCCTTGAACTTGTTGTGCACGAGGGATCATCTGCTTTTTTTTATAGTATAAAGATAAAGACAATGTTTGTTACAAGTCATTTCTTCACATACAAAAAGAAAAAAAAGGCTTACTTACAGTTTGCAGGGAATTGGGAAGGTATCAGGAGTCAGAGATCAAGTGTACCTCTGGACAGCATCAAGTTTCAGTTAAATCAATTGAGTAGATTTTGAAAATCCAGATAGTACTAAGTCAATGTAAACAAACCAAAGTTAGTTCAAAAAACTAGTAAAGTGTTAACCTTTCCATTTTTCTTTTCCATTTCTTGATCAGATATAAATTTATCACAATCGCTATGAATACTATTGCTAATAATGGCTGTCATTTCCTCAGTTTGTCAGTTTCACTTGCTCCGATATGACAGTGAACACCACCGTTTTTTTTTTCTTTGAATAGTGGTATGCATTTCTGTCAGCCGCTTGCTGTTATACCATCAGTCTGACATCAGACGGATGGTACAACAGCAAGCTGATGTCAGACGATGGTACAACAGCTTTTGAGCTGTCACTGAATTCTATGCTGAACAAATGCTGTTTATATACTATAAGTCCATTCACAGAGGAGAAAGTCCTGAAGGAACTTATGAATCTGAAAGTGGACAAAGCTATGGGGCCAGACAGGGTACATGCAAAGATGCTGAGAGAGTTCAGGGAGGTACTGGCTGTGACACTTGGACAGCTGGTTCTGATCGCGCTATGATTTTTGTAATACAAAAATGTGTTATTGAGTGTCTTTCATGAGACATCATGTGCCCCTGGGATGACCCCCAGGTTTCAGTTCAAAGGACAGGATATATGTTAAACAGCAGATTTCTGTGATGGGATTAATTTTCAAGAACTCACATTTTATAGCCTTATTTAGGATCTGGGTTGTTTGAAGCTAAGACCTAAGATATCCATTTTATGACGTCCTCAGGAAGGTCAGTTAATTTCACCTGGTGTGACAAAGCATATTACACCTCAGTGAGATCTGGCAGAGTTAGTCATAGAAAGTCATTTGATGTCTTTGAAAAAACAGGAAAACACACTAGATCAAAGAGAAGCAGGAAACTGCTCATTGATCAAAGAAGTCATTTGGAAAATGAGTTTTGCTGAAGTCACAGAATTTAATACCTCTTGATAGGACATCCTGTTTTGTATAATTTTTATATTCTGACAGGGAGGAGCTAGGTGACCTCATGGAAGAGGTTGACAAAGACAGTTTTAAACAATATTCTGTATTCCATTTAGAGACATTCTTATTTGGACTCTGAGCTACAACATCTATCAGCACTATAAGAAGATAAGAATACATTAGATAGACAAGTCTAGGTGTATGGTTGCTAGGAGTTTGCACTTTAAACTTTGTTCTTTTAAGTGGTTGTATGTTGTGTGATATATTGTTCTATATTTACATTTTTTTTTCATTTTTATCTATTTTAAAGTAAACCTCTATTTTAAAGAGACTGCTTGGTGTGCCTTCAAAATTCTTTCTTTGACAAATGAAGCATATATGGTTAAAGTTGACACTCTGCATAGCTTGCTGGTAATGCCAAACTGGGAAAGAGGTAAGAGTGTGTCTGAGGTCTTTCATAGAGTGTTTTAAGGGTTCATTTTGTACATCTGGTTAGGTGCCCATAGGTGAAAAATATCTGGCATTTCCCCGAAGAGCAGAATTATCTGAGTCTGTACATTGGGTATGCTAGCAAGAGGTTCACAGTTTGAATCACTCCAGAACTTGAGACCAAAGGTTGATTCAAACCCACAAAACAGACAGGAGGGTTACCCTGTTTCTGTTACCTGTTCACAAGACTGCACTCGGAGGTTGGCACTGTGGGAGCAGAGGGCCTGACCTGCTGAGTGGGCTTGTGACAGATTGGTTGGCAGCGGTGCAGATAATTTTGGTAGTACAAACTTTTATTGTTCAGTGTGTCAGCTTGATACTGTACAGTTCACTTGCAAAGAAAGGGCAGTGATTTATTTTTTTTAAAAAGGAAACAGAACTATATCACTTGGCTTACAGTCAAGTTCCTACCTGTTTTATTTTATTTTTTTCACTAAAGTGCTAGTTAGAGTAGCCGTAGTTAGGGAAGAAGATGGCTTCCAACTACAGTGGGCACACTGTAGACTACTTAAAGCTGTTGTGCAGGGACAGAGGAGTCCCTTATGAGGTGAAAGCCACCAAACACAACCTCAAGGATGCCCTGACGGTAGCAGATACCCAGAGCATCATGTCACAGACAGTGACTGTAAAGGACCGAACCTTGAGTGTGGAAAGGCTATCAGCCAGTGCAGTGTCCAGCTCTGATGAGGAGGGCAGCAGGGCTGGTGCCAACAAAGGGCCACAGCAGCAGGGGGAAGATTACCAGCATTCTGGAGCCAGAAGTACTCAGGCTGCAGATTGAGTTGTGCAGAATGGAGCTGGAGTTCCAGAGGGAGGCAGAGCGAGAGAAGCGAGCCACAGAGGAGAAGAGAGAGCATGAACAGCGGGAGACAGAGTGAGAACACCAAGAAGCAGAGCGTGAACAGCGAGAGGCAGAGTGGGAACAGTGGGAGGCTGAGTGTGAGGAGCGTGAGCACCAGCGAGCTGCAGAGGAGAAGAGGGAGCAAGAACAGTGAGAGGTGGATCATGAGGAGCGTGAGTGCCAGAGGCAACATGAACTGGAAAAGCTACGACTCCAACCACCAGCACCAAAGCAGGTAAGTGGCTTGGGTTTAACTGGGACTACAGGACTGTGTTACAAATTTAATTCCAAATTGTTAGCCAAATTTAAAGAGGGGGAGGATATAGATGCCTTTTTAAGTTCTTTTGAAAAAGTTTGTAATCAGGCTAAAATTCCTAGGGAGTCCTGGAGCTTCCAGCTATCCCCGCTACTTACCAGAAAAGCTCGGGATGCATTAGGTCAAATGGACAATGAGGACAGTGATCATTACAGCAAACTTAAAGCTGCACTGTTAAAAAAATTTGAATTAACTGCTGAATCATACAGAGCTAAATTCTGTAAGCTCAGGAGAACCCCTGACATGAGCTACGAGGAGCTAGCCATGAAGCAACGTCAGTTTTTAAAACATTGGTGGGAAGGAATTGAAGCAAACTCTCTAGATAAAATTGAAAATGTGATTCTGTTAGAACAGTTTTTCTGCACATGCCCAGCAGAGCTGAAAACCTGGCTGGAGGACCGAGATCCCAAAACAGTGTAAGAGGCTGCTGAACTCTCGGACTGCTATGCCAAGAGCAGACCTGCTCTGAGAGCAAATGGGGTGGGCGTGGCAGTGCAGAAAGGGAAAGTGCACCTTGAGAGCAGCTAAAACCCTCATTGCCTCCACCAAAACCAGTTAACCCCAGGTTTCAGAGAAAATATTTCTCTGAGAAAAGAAATGAATGTTGGTTGTGTAAAGAAACTTGGCATATTGCCAGACAGTGTCCCAAAAAGGCGAGCAATACACAACCAGGGCTAGGAAAGAAGTGGGTTGTTTGTGTGCCCCTGGAAGCATGCCTGTGAACATGAGGGAACACATGCACCCAGTCATGGTGAATGGTGTACAGACACAAGGGTTAATGGACACAAGGGCATCCCTGACATTGGTAAAAGGGGATCTGGTGCAGCCTGGTCAGCTTATACCCAATAAATATGTCACTGTTCAAGACTTTACTGGTGGGGAGAAAACATTGCCCCTCGCTAGTGTTCTTCTAGACTGGGGTGAAACAGGCGGAACTGTGCAACAGGTGGCTGTAGCTAAAACCTTAGCAGTGGATGTGATCCTGGGCAACAATCTCAAACAGGAGATGGTGTGTGTAGTTACCCATAGCCAAGTGGCAAGGGGAAATTGTAGTTCCCTGAACCCAACCGAAGCCATTGTGGAAACCACTGGGAGGCTAGTTCCCCAGCCTATGTCTCCAGATGGGGAGACTAATGAAAAGGGGGTAGAAATTTCCCCAGTAGCAGTTAACCACACAGCTACGGAAGGTTACTCTGAAGAGGGAGGGGTGACCCATTGTCAGAGGGTTGAGATTAACAGTGATCCTGAGTGCCCTGATGCTAGTGCTAGGGACCCTAGTTTAGAGACAGAAGTGGACCTGTCCCATGCCTTGGGAATGTGTGAGGGGTTTGCAGCTGCTCAGAGAAGTGACCCTAGTCTAGAGAAGATGAGAGCTTGGGCAGACCTTGACAGAGTGCAGGGAGATGACAGCAGACATAAGGTTTATTGGGAAAATGGACTTATGTATACTCAGGCTGTGCAGATAGAGAGAGGAGTGCTAGGCAGGCAGCTTGTCATTCCCAAGGGGTATCGTGAGCAGTTGCTCAAGATTGCACATGATATTCCCTCATCTGGTAATCTGGGAATCGCACGAACTATGCAGCGGTTGGCCCAGAATTTCTATTGGCCCAACTTCACCCGGAAGGTGAAGGACTATTGCAGGTCTTGTCACCGGTGCCAAGAAATAGGGAAGGTGGGCAAGAAAACCCAAGCCACCCTGATGCCATTGCCCATAGTGAAGGAGCCATTCCAGAGGGTGGGAATGGATATTGTGAGGCTTTTAAATACCCCCTGCTCCTCAGGGAAGAGATTCATCCTGACTGTGGTAGATTATGCCACCCAGTACCCAGAGGCAGTCTTCCTATCCTCACTGAGGACAGACAAAGTGGCCGATGCCTTACTTGAGATTTTCTCCTGTGTTGGGTTTCCGCAGGAGGTTATTACCAATTGAGGGGGTCCCTTCATGTCGGACCTGATGAAATGTTTATGGGAGAAGTGTGGGGTGGTGCAGAGATGCACAACACTGTATCACCCACAAGCCAATGGGCTTGTGGAAAGATTCAATGGTACCCTGAAGTCAATGCTCTGGGCATTTGCTGAACAGCATGGGAGGGACTGGGAGAAATACCTTCCCCACCTGTTGTTTGCATACAGGGAGGTGCCCCAAGAGTCGACAAGATTTTCCCCCTTTGTACTCTTATATGGATGCCGGGTACATGGGCCCCTAGACTTGATCCAGGAGGACTGGGAAGGCAAGCACGCCACCCAAGGAACTCCCATAGTGGATTACGTCCTTAAGTTTAGGAAAAGGCTGAAGGAGCTTATGGAGACAGCCCAGAGCAACCTGACAGCTGCCCAACAGAAACAAAAAGTGTGGTATGACCACAGAGCCAGAGCTCACTCATACATAGTGGGTCAGGAAGTCATGGTCCTCATTCCGGTCCGGAAAGACAAGCTGCAGGCTGAGTGAGCAGGACCGTACAAAGTAGTTAGGAAGGTAAATGACGTGAACTATATTATAGAGTTACCTGACAGAAGACAGACAAAAAGGATTTACCATGTCAACATGATGAAGCCATATGCTAATAGAACTGACATAGTGTTTGCAGTGTGTAGTCCGGGGGGGGAGGACAAAGGAGACCCCTTCTGGACTTGTTGGAAGAAAGCAAGTGGGAGTCCTCTGTGGAGGCAGTAAAATTGTCTCCCCAGCTGGCCCCAGGCAAGATCCAGGAAGTAAGGGAGGTTTTAGCAGACTTTGCCCCATTGTTTAGCTCCAAGCCTGGACTAACCCCCCTTAGCGACACACGATGTGAAGACAGAGACACAGACGCCCATATGGCGGACACCATATCAGGTGTCAGAGGCTGTCCAAGAGGACATTAGGAGGGAAGTGGAGGAGATGCTGGATTTAGGGGTAATCCAGAGATCCCACAGCCCCTGGGCCTCACCCGTAGTCATTGTGACAAGCCAGATGACTCTACTTATTTTTGTGTGGACTGTCGTGGACTGAATGCAGTCACAAAGTCAGACACCCACCTGATGCCCTGGATGGACAAACTCCTGGACAAGTTGGGAGGGGTGACCTACCTTACGACCATTGACCTGACCAAGGGGTATTGGCAGGTAGAGTTAACGGACAGTGCTAGGGAGAGGTCGGCCTTCATCACTCCGATAGGCTTATTTGAATTTAAAGTAATGCATTTTGGAATGAAGAACACCCTGGCCACTTTACAAAGGTTGGTGAACCAGGTGTTAAATGGTGCTGAGGAGTACACCGTGGCATACCTGGATGACATTGCCATCTTTAGTACCAGCTGGGAGGAACACCTGTCCCACCTTAGGGAAGTGCTGGGCAGGATACAATGGGCTGGGCTCACTGTCAAAGCTGAGAAGTGCCAGGTGGCCATGGGAGAAGTGGCATACTTCGGGCATGTGGTAGGCCAGGGACAGTTCCATCCTAACCAAATAAAAATAGAGGTGATCCAGCATGGCCCAGACCAGAAACGCAGAAGCAGGTCAGGAATTTTCTTGGGGTGGCAGGGTACTATAGAAAATTTGTACCCAATTACAGTGCCCTGGCTGCTCCCCTATCTGACCTGGTAAAGAAAAGGATGCCAAAGAAAATTACCTGGGGGCCAGCCTGTGAAGAAGCCCTTACCAGATTGAAGGAGGCACTACGCAGTGCTCCTGTTTTGATAAGTCCTGACTATAGCAGACCCTTTATAGTTCAGACTGACACCTCAGACGGTTTTGGGGCAGTACTGAGTCAGACATCCAACCAAGAGAAAGATCACCCGGTAGCGTACCTGAGTAAAAAGTTACTTCCCAGGGAGCAGGCATACTCTACCATGGAAAAAGAGTGTCTTGCCATAGTGTGGGCCCTAAAGAAGCTAGAGCCATACTTATATGGACAGCATTTAGTGGTGCAAACTGACCACAACCCCCTGATTTGGCTGATGCAAATGGAAAAGACTAATGGTAGATTGTTAAGATGGAGTCTTGCTTTGCAAGGGTATGACATGACAATCTTACATAAGGCTGGAGCAAAAAATCAGAACTCAGATGGTTTGTCTTGTGTCTATGAGGAGTGAACTGATTTGGGAAGCTCATCCCATGTAGGGGATAGAGACCCCAAATTCAGTCTAGGTGGGGAGGATTGTGACACTTGGACAGCTGGTTCTGATCATGCTATGATTTTTGTAATATAAAAATGTGTTATTGAGTGTCTCTCATGAGACATCATGTGCTCCTGGGATGACACCCCCCCAGGTTTCAGTTCAAAGGACAGGATATATGTTAAACAGCAGATCTCTGTGATGGGATTAACTTCCAAGAACTCACATTTTATAGCTTTATTTAGGATCTGGGTTGTTTGGAGCTAAGACCTAAAATATCCATTTTATGACATCCTCAGAAAGGTCAGTTAATTGCACCTGGTGTGACAAAGCATATTACACCTCAGTGAGATCTGGCAGAGTTAGTCATAGAAAGTCCTTTGATGTCTTTGGAAAAACAAGAAAACCCACTAGATCAAAGAGAAGCAGGAAACTGCTCATAGATCGAAGAAGTCATTTGGAAAATGAGTTTTGCTGAAGTCACAGAATTTAATACCTCTTGATAGGACATCCTGTTTTGTATAATTTTTATATTCTGACAGGGAGGAGCTAGGTGACCTCATGGAAGAGGTTGGCAAAGACAGTTTTAAACTACATTCTGTATTCCATTTAGAGACATTCTTATTTGGACTCTCTGAGCTACAACATCTATCAGCACTAAAAGAAGATAAGAATACATTAGATAGACAAGTCTAAGTGTATTGTTGGTAGGAGTTTGCACTTTAAACTTTGTTCTTTTAAGTGATTGTATGTTTTGTGATATATTGTTCTGTATTTACATTTTTTTCATTTTTTATCTGTTTTAAAGTAAACCTCTATTTTAAAGAGACTGCTTGGTGTGTCTTCGAAATTCTTTCTTTGACAAGTGAAGCATATATGATTAAAGCTGGCACTGGGCATAAGCTTAATGATATACCAAATGGGAAAAGGTAAGAGTTTATCTGAGGTATTTCATAGAGTTTTTTAAAGGGTTCATTTTGTACACCTGGTTAGGTGCCCTTGGCGAAAGATATGTGACATTTCCCTGAAGAGCAGAATTATCTCAGCCTGTACATTGGGTATGCTAGCAAGAGGTTCACAGTTTGAATCCCTCCAGAACTTAAGACCAAAGGTTGATTCGAACCCACAAAACAGACAGGAGGGTTACCCTGTTTCTGTTACCTGTTCACAAGACTGCACTCAGAGGTTGGCACTGTGGGAGCAGAGGGCCTGACCTGCTGAGTGAGGTTTGTGACACCTCTGACAGTTGTATTCAACAATTCTCTGGACACAGGAGTGGTTGTAGAGGACTAGAGGAGGGCAGATGAAGTTCCGCTTCATAAAACAGCGGTAGGGAGGAGGCTGTCAACTATAGGCCAGTCAGTCTGACATCAGTGGTGGGGAAGTTAATGGAGATGCTTTTAAAGGAAAGGTTTGTGCAGTATCTTGACTCCAGAGGGCTGCACAACCCAAGGCAGCACAGATTCATGGGGGGAGGTCATGTCACATGAACCTGATCAATTTGTTTGACTTGGTGACCTGGGAAACAGATCAGCGTGGGGCGGGGGACATGACCTACTTAGACTTCAGCAAGGTCTTTGATACCATACCACATACAAGCCTTTGTGTGAAGCAAATAAACAAATCAAAACGAAAGAAAAAGCCACTATGGTTCTCAAAAGAGGTGGCTGTGAAAGTCAGGAAGAAAAAGATGAAAGATAGCATTCCGGAAGTATAAGGAAACACAGAAGGAGCAGGACAGAGAGCTGTACCAGTTAAGGCAGAAGGAAGCAGGGAGGGAAGTCAGAATAGCAAAGGCCCAAACTGAGGAAAAGATAGCCAACTCGGTTAAGAAAGGGGATAAAACCTTTTATAGGTACATCAGCGAGAGTAGAAAGACAAAAGGTGGGATAGTGAGGCTGAATAGAATGAACGGTGGGTGGGCAGAGGGGGACAGTGAAAAAGCAGGGATACTGAATGAATATTTCTGCTCAGTATTCATAAAAGAGGAGGGGGAAGTGCCTAATCCAATTAACAGAAGCACTCTTGATAGGGGGGTTCGATCCCAGTCCTTTCACAGAAGAAAGGGTTCTGCAAGAACTCCTAAAACTGAAGGTTGACAAAGCAATGGGGCCTGATGGAATTCACCCCAGAATTCTAAAAGAACTAAGTGGGAACTAGTGAAACCACTGGCTACTCTTTTAATATATCATGGGAGGATGGTAGTACCCGAGGACTGAGGAAGGCGGATGTGATTCCTTCATAAAGTGGGACCAAGACAGAGGCAGGAAACTACAGACCTGTCAGTTTGACCTCTGTGGTAGGGAAAGTGATGGAGTCACTTCTGAAGGAAAGAATTGTTGAGTACCTAGAGGCCAGTGGGGCACAGGGCCCAAGGCAGCATGGATTCACAGCGGGAAGGTCATGTCAGATGAATCTAATAGATTTCTTTGACTGGGTGACCAAGAGTAGACCAGGGAGGGGCTGTGACATGGCCTACCCAGACTTTTAGTAAGGCATTTGACACAGTCCCACACAAAAGATTAATAGTCAAATTAACCAGCCTGGGAATGGGTCCCAGGGTGGTAGCCTGGAGTAAAACATTGGCTGGACAACAGGACACAGAAGGTAATTGTAAATGAAGTCCATTCTGAAGAAAGAGGGGTTACTGAGTGGGGTACCGCGGGGTTCAGTACTAGGTTCAGTCCTTTTAATGTCTTCAAAGGTGACATTGCAGAGGACTGGAAGGAAAAGTATGCCTCTTTGCAGATGACACTGCAACAGGGTTGATACACAGGAGCGTGGAAAGGATGAAAAGGGACTTGGCAAGGTTGGAGGAATGGTCAGAAGTATGGCAGCTTGGATTCAATGCAAAGAAGTAAATAATGCACCTGGGAAACAAGAACCCAGGGAAGAAACACAATGGGGGGGTAGTAACAACAAAAAGGAAAGGGACCTGGGGGTAACATATCAGATGACCTAAGGTTAGCAAGCAATGAGGCGGCAGTAGGGAGGGCTGGGTGTATCCTGGGATGCATAGGGGAGAGCATCACCAGCAGAAAACAGGAGTTAGTTATCCTCTGTACAGACAATTGTGAGACCCGATCTGAGTACTGCGTCCAGTTCTGAGACCCATCCCTCAAGGACATAGACAGGATAGAGGCAGTCCAGAGGAGGGCAGCTAAAAGGTGCAGGGTCTGCAAGAGAAGCCGATATGAGGAGAGACTAAAGGAGCTAATATGTATGTCCTTGAGGAAAGAAGGAGAGGGGACATGATAGAAACTTTTAAGTACCTCAGTGGAATCAACAAAGTCCAAGAGGGTAGCATCTTTCAGAAAAAGAGACATGCAAGAACAAGGGAACACAATTTAAAGATAGAAGTGGGGGAGGTTCAGGGGCAATGTGAGGAAGTATTATTTCACAGAAAGGGTAGTGGATGCATGGAACAGCCTTCCTGAGGAGGTTGTAGGGTCTAAAACTGTGGGAGAATTCAAAAATGCATGGGACAGACATAAGGCAATTCTTGTGGGGGTAGGAAGAAATAGGCTGTTGGTTAACTAGGATCTGCAGCCTATCCTGTAGGTAGGGAAATGAGCAGACTAGATGGTCCAAGCAGTCCTTATCTGCTTTCAAAGTCTATGTTTCTACAAGGCTCATTAATAAACTGGGCAATTGCGAGGTGGGTCCTAAGGTCGTAAACTGGGTACGAAAAATTGGTTGATGGATAGGAGACAGAGGATAGTGGTAAATGGCACTCACTCAGGGGAGGGGACAGTAACCAGTGGGGTACCTCAGGACTCAGCAGTAGGACCAGTCTTCTTTAATAGTTAATAATTCCATTAAGTTTGAAAAATAACATCAGACATAGCTAGGTACAAAGATAAGATACAGCACGACATATATGCATACACATTGACTGCAGTATCATTATATAATTGACAAAGTCTAGCTCATAGAAAGGCATACTGCTAAATAATGACACAGTAAGAAATTATTCAGTAAGTTGTATTGTGGTATTGTGCCCAAGAGAGAAAAAAGTATGAGAGATTGCATGATTACCACCGCATCTAGGTTAGTTAAGGCGTCTAATACGGGCATAACACATAAGTGTCTCCTGATACCTGAATAAGCCTGAAAAGCACAAACATAATAACAAAATACTAACAACGTTAAGGTCCAGATCTGAATTCTTATCCTATAAGGAGAAAAGATAGATGTCCTTGCAGGGAGGGGGAGGATCTTGGGGTTCCAAACCATTTCCTACTGGTGTATCTACTATGTTGGTCCAGTTCATTCTACAAGGGAAGTCAGCCAATCCCTGCACGTGGGGAGAGATGAGCTAAGTAAGGGGCCCAGGTAAGATAATATTGTGAAAGAGTGTTGGTAGCTAAGTGGGACTGATGATCCAGTACTGCTACACTAGAGAGGGCGTTATGTAATTCAGAGATGGTGGGTACCTCTGTGGTTCTCCACCTACAGAGGATAAGCCTCTTAGCTTGGAAGCTAAGAAGTGTCAGCCATCTGTGCTGTTGATGAGTGAACGTTCTCAGCACAGGAGTAAGGCCCAGAATCCAAACCAGGGGATCTAGAGTCAGAGCAGAGTCTGAGGCCTGTTGAGCCAGACCCAAGACAGCCGTCCAGAATGGAATGAGAAGTGGGCAAAGCCAAAGTATGTGCAAAAGGTCTCCTTTTCCTGAAAGACATCACCAGCAATGACTGTTGTCCATCAGATGCATTCTGTACAAGACAACAGGAGTGCAATACCAATGTGACAGTATCTTGTTTTGCATAAATTTACTTCTCATATCTGGATACATAGAATGAGCATATTTCCAGCATAACTTCCATTGGGCATCCAAAATAGATTGCTGAAGAGCTTGCTCCCATTTACATTTAGCCTGAGCTGATAGTGCAAGGAGATGATTACTAAGATCAGCATATATAAGACTGGCTTTACCCCCCCTTATAGGTCAGCCATTTCGTAAGCAAATGGGACCTTGCTGTATCTGTCTTGTGGTGTTGTTTAATACAAATTAAAACTGAGCTTCTGAGCTGCAAGTACTGCCAAAAGGCCTGCTTACCTAAGTGGAAGTCCTGATCCAGTGTTTGAAAGGTTTTGATAGTGAGACTGTCATCTACCATCAAGTCCTTTAGTGTAAGAATTCATTTACTCTGCCATAGAGGCCAGTGCAAAGGTTTGCCATCCACTTTTATGAGCGTGTTGCCCCATATAAGGGAGGCCAGGAGGGGGTACAAATCTGCCTCCAATTTCTTTTCTACTAAATCCATGCCAGTACTGAGCCTGCTATTGTTTGGCAGGAAGACAAATGTTTTGGAAGGGGATTGTAAAGTAAAACTGCTAGGGATTGGGTCTGGGCCATATACGCCTCAATGTGTATCCATTGTGGCCACTCAGATATCTGTGGGAGGAACCAGTTTAGGGTCTGGGCTGCAGTGAAGGCCCATTTATACTCTTCCAGCCAAGGAAGGCCCCAGCCTCCCTGTGACCAATGGGATCTAAGTTTATTTCTACTATAACAGGGTTTGGTGCCTTCCCAAATAAAATTGGAAAAGGCCTGGTCTATGGCTTTAATCCATGAGGCCAGTAGTGTAAGTGGTATATGTGAGATGACATATAAAAGTTTAGGGGCTACCACCATTTTAATCACGGATATTTTACCTGTGTAGTGTGTTGAAGACCACACCAAGGCAGTAAACTCAGTCTTGTATCTTCAAGAAGGGGTTCTATGTCTAGATCCCATATTTTAGTAAGATCTACTTTGAGCCGTATCCCGAGATTCACAAGGGAGTGTGGGGCCCAATAAAGACCGAGATGGTCTACCTGATCTAAAGTGCACAAGCTATTGAGGGGGAGTACTTCTGTTTTAGACCTGTTGATTTTTTAGCCCAGAGTAGCTCATAAAATCTGCAAGGAGGGAAAGCAGAGCAGGGAGGGAAGTAGTGATGCCCACTAATGGGACTAACAAATCATCTGCATACATGAATGTGGGAAAAGTGATATCGCCAAAGGGAAAACCTGTTATGTTTGAAGAGTGGCGTATGGCAATCGCAAGTGGCTCCACTGCTATTATGAAAAGTAAGGGAGAAAGGGGGCAGCCCAGCCTCGTGCCCCACCCCAGAGGGAAGGGTGCGGACAGAGTAGAGTTGGTGAGGACCTGGGCCAAAGGGTTGTGATACAGAGCTGTCACCCAGCTTCTAAAATTGTGACCAAAGCCCATGACTTCTTGCACCTGTTGAAGGTACTGCCATTCGAGAGAATCAAATGCCTTCTCAAAATCTATTGTTACCGCAGCAGCTGGTGCTGGGCAGAAGTTGCTGGCCTGATATATATTATTTATAAGGGAACGTATATGATCTCTGCTGAGCTGACCCAGGACAAATCTAACTTGTGAAGGATGTATAAGGTGGGGAAGCAAGGGGTTTAACCTGAAAGATAGAATTTTTGCAAAACTCTTACTATTCGAATTGATAAGTGAAATGGGGCGATAGCTGGATGGTAATGTAGCATCTTTCCCTTTTTTGGGAAATACAGTAATGTTCGCCTCCCGAAGGAATGGGGTGAGGGATCCTGAACTAAGGGCCAAATTAAACACGTCACTAAGTAAGGGGGATATCAGTGATGCAACTAGGCTCCACATTTCAGGGGGAAAGCCATCCCCACCAGGGGCCTTCCCATGATTTAAATTACGGAGTGCATTTGTGATCTCTTGAGGGGTAATGGGAGACTCCAAGGTGGCAGCTTGCTGAGGAGTTAAATGACAGGTAGGTATAGATGTCAGAAAGGTTCGCACCTGTGCAAAATTAAAAGTGCCACAGGAAGAATATAGCTGTTTATAGAAATCTGTCATAATTTCATTTATGCATTCTGGCTGAACTTGCACAGGACCATCTGGTGCTTTGAATCCGGGAATATGACTCTCTGCCCTCTGTTTCCGCAGTCTGTGGCTAGTACTTTCCCATCCTTCTCTCCCCCTCCCAGTATTTATGCCTTAGTCTGAGGAAGGCCAATTCAGCTTTCCTGGCAAGTAGGTCCTGTACTTGGTGACGGATTTTAGTGATTTCCTTGCTTATCAGGGAGTGTAAGGAAGTGTGCAGAATACTTTTAAATTTGGCCTCGAGTTCTATAAAATGGGATTCCAATGTTTTAAGCTGGTGTTCTCCCAGCCGCCTGCGATGCGCCGAATATCCCATGATAGCGCCTCGTATGGTGACTTTCAGTGTCTCCCAGACCATTGTTGGGGGGACCTCCATTGCAGCATGATCTTGTAGAAATGTAGTGACCTGTACCCAAAGTCATTGAGGGAAGTTAGGGTCCCTCAAGAGAAGTGGGTCCAAACGCCAGTTCGGGGATCGAGGGGCTGAGCGACTACTTAGCGTGTGAAGTTGTACCGGAGCATGATCCGATATGATAATTGGATGAATTACAGCATCATTGGTACTGTTCGTAATAGAAGGGGCCATAAGCCAGTAGCCCAGCTGAGAGTGTGAGTTATGCACCGGAGAAAAGAATATATAATCTTTGTCCCGCGAGTGTAGGATGCACCAGGGGTCTTGTAACCCCATATCTGTGATTAGCTGTTGCAGTGAAAGGTGAGATTTATGATGATGATCTGGGCAGGTGGATGTGTGGTCTAGGAAAGGATCCAGGGGGAGATTAAAATCACCCCCTAAGATTATAAGGACCTGTGGAGAGGCTAAGGAGCTAATAGCTTGAGCCAGTATGTGAAACACTTCAGGCTGGTTGTCATTAGGGCCATACACGTTAGCTATCACTAGGGTACCTGTCAGAGTATCCATCAAAGCCACCACCCATCTGCCATCTCTATCTCGCTGCACTTTTAATTGTGTCCACTGAAGGGATTTGTGAAATAAAATAGCTACCCCCACGTTTGCGAGAGGAGGCTGAAAAAGAAACAATCTGTCCCACCCAAGAGCCTTTCAGCCTGTCATGGTCCAACTTTTTCAACTTAGTCTCTTGTAGTAGGGCTACCTGCACTCCCAGTCTCTTAAAATGATCTCGCACCTGAGAACGCCTTCATAGGTATTACATTCCCAAATGCTCCAGTTGATATAGCTTAATGTCAGCCATATAGTCTAGAAGTGAGAGGTCTGATTTAGAAGGGAGCGAGCTATAGAACCTAGTAGAGACTGAGAGTGAAGGTCTGCCCCATATCACTTGAAGCGGAAAATCTATTATTATCGATTTAACCACCACCAGCAAGGGACCCCAAGTGTACACACAACCCCCCCCCCCAAGCATTTACTAATCACGATCTGGAAAACCTATAAACAATTTCAACTTGTGGAACATAATATTGACTGATAATAATATTTAGCCAACTATATACACATATCGGCCTGTCCACAGTCCGTTGAGTCCCAAAGGTATTATGTCACCGACCAAAGTCGCAAGGCCTCCTTTGGTATCCATGGGGGTTTGCCTGGGATCAGGATAGGAGGAAATACCCTCCAGAACAGCTTGTCCATACTACAGGGTGTAAAGATATAGTTAGAACTAAGACCCCCCTGAGGACATGTGAGAGGAGTCCCCATGGGACCATGGGGCCCTAAACATATAGCAGGATATCCTCAAAAGCGTGTCCCAAAAGAAGTTACAATACTCCAACACGCCCAGCCAATAGATGAGGGAGAGGGAGAGCTGAGCTTAATACTCCCAGCAATTTAGATCCCATGGCAGGCTAAGGGACGAGAAGTTAACACATAAAGGGAGAACCAAGCAGAAAAAAGGAGGTTCCCTTTCCCTTATTACATATTCAACCACCCATATTAAACTGGCACCATACAGTTTGAACATGTCCTCAGTCTGGGGGTTCTGAGGCAGATCTGGGAAGACCAGTTGTAGCATCGAGAGTTTCATCTTGTGAGTTTACAGTGGGAAAGCTGGCTGCAAGTTCCGAAGATGCAGCAACTATGTCAGCCCAGGATTTGCTTTGAGCCATGGAGAGCATTGGTCTTGAGGATGTCGGCCCACACATGTCCTTCTCTGCCCCTTCTGAGATCCCTTGTGCAGTATCTGGGTCCTGCAGGTCCAGTTGTAGAATGGCAAATGGGTTGGGTAAGAAGAAAATCTGCAGATCCATGGGGTCTTGCTGATCTAAAAATTGGTCTGAGTGCGCCATCACCTGTGTGCTCGGGGAGCCGGCTCTTTCAGTAGGATGTTGTCATCGAACATGACGATGAGATGATTGCCATTTCCTTGGCCTCGATGGTAGTGATTCATCAAAAATCCACACACCAGACTCAGGTATGCCTTGCTTGGGAGCCAAGGAAATATTCGCTGCGGAAGGAGAGGGAGAGCGTTGTATTTGCTCACTCTGATTGTTGGGGTCCCAAAACTCTGTGGGATGTCTAGCCTGCAGGAAGTCCCTCAAGCTCTCCTGGGTCTCAAACAGAAGGGGAGACCCATTGTGCATAATCTGCATGGTTGCTGGATACCGCAGTGAGTAAGAGTAGTTTACTTTTTTTAAGTCTCCATGCCTGGGCATATTCTTTATGGAGATCGGAGAGTTCTTTAGAATAGTTCTGATAGAGCTGGATGTGATGCCCTTGCCAAGTAATTTCCCCTGCAGTTCGAGCAGCAGCCATAATAGATTCTTTTTGCCTAAAGTCCAAAAATCTGGCAAGCAGGGGTCTAGGCCTTGCTCCATGCCTTGGTACCGGGGCAAGCGAGCGATGCGCCCATTCTATCTGAGGGTGAAAATCGGCTGGTAACTTGAGCAGCTTCGTGAGGGTTGACTGTAAGAAGTTGATGGCCGATTTCTGTTCTGCACCTTCCGGAAAGCCAATAAGCCATATATTGTTTAGACGGCTGCGATTTTCAAGGTCATCTACTTTATTTTGTAGTGTGTGGATAAGTTTGGCCTGTTCCCTCAGAGTTGCAGTTGTTTCATGAAGAGCCGCATCATGGGAGCATTTTCGTCGCTCATTGTGGAAAATCCTAACTTCAATCCCTTGCAAGGTTTGCATCGTAGCATTGACTGCAATTGTGAGTTGTGCCATTTGAGTCATGACCTGGTCGAACATCACTTCAGTTCTCAATGATTCTGCAGAAGGCTGCATATTGTAGGTCGCACTGCAGATCTGCCTTCCGAGAGAAAAGATGAGTGATTTCCAAAAGAGAACTTGCAAGAAATGTCCCAAGATTGTGCCCAGGGGATTCCTCTCTGCTACGATGAAAATTCTGGCAGAAATAGAGGGTCTTAGTGATGGCAAATGTCAGATTTATCCCCATGTTGCAGGAGCTATCTCTCTATGCGACTATACTGGATCGCGGCTAGGCCACGCCCCCCCCCCAGGACCAGTCTTCTTTAATGTCTTTATAAGTGACATTGCAGAAGAGCTGGAAGGGAAGGTATGCCTCTTTGTAGATGATACCAAACTCTGCAATAGGTTGGAAACTTCAGAGTGGGTGGAGAGAATGAGCAGAGATCTGAGGAAACTTGAGGAGTGGTCACAGGTATGGCTGCTGGTGTGCACAGGTATTGACAGTCACAAAACAGGAAAGGGACCTTGGAGTAATCATATTGGGTGACCTCAAGATGGTGAGGCAGTGTGACAAGGCAGCAGGTAGGGTCAGTGGAATGCTGGGTGCATAGGGAAAGGTATCGCCAGCAGAAAGAGGGAGTTGGTGATACCACTGTAAAAGCCATTGGTGAGACCCCACCCAGAGTGCTTTGTTAGTTCTGAAGACTGCTTCTCAGGAAGGACATAGACAGGGTAGAAGGCTGTGCAGAAGAGGGCAGAGGAGGACCAAGCTTAAGGGCAGCACATTGGGGGCGACAATGTTGGCCGGCAGTTAGCAGGAGATGCTGCACCCCTGGTGTATCACCCTTAACTACAATACTCTGGGATGCATAGGCAGGGACATCAGCAGCAGGAAAAGGGAGGTCATAATTCCACTATACAAGACACTCTCGAGGCCCCACCTGGAGTACAGTGTACAGTTCTGGATACCTTATCTATGTAAGGACATAGACAGGGTTGAGAAGGTTCAGAGAAGGGCAACAAAGATGGTACAGGGATTGCATCGCAAGTCCTTTGAGGACAGGCTGAAGGACTTGAATATGTACTCCCTGGAGGAGAGGAGGGAGAGAGGGGATATGATAGAGACATACAAGTACCTTACTGGGAGGAACAGGATACAGTAATACACTATTTTCCAATGAAAAAGATGTTCCAGGACTAGAGAGCATGGGATGAAGTTGGAGGGAGAGCAATTCAGAGGAAACGTGAGGAAGAATTGCTTCACAGAAAGGGTGGAGGACAAGTGGAACACCCTGCCAGAGGAAGTGGGGGGAGGGCTGAAACAATCACAGGATTTAAGAATGCATGGGATAGACATATGGGAATTCCTGAGGTCAGGGGTAAGGGGCAACAGACTTCTAGAAAAACATAAAGGGAATTTACAAGCTCAAATGGGCAGACTGGGCGGGCCATAGGCCCTTATCTGCTGACAGTGTCTATGTATCTATGTATAATACTGATTAAAGTGTATTATAAATCACTTATAGGTGGTTCTGAAATATACAAATGACAGCAACCTGCATCTAATAAACACAATAACAATAAATCATCCTGCGGCTTACAATTGTGAAAAAAGACAATTTATTTTAGAAGGAGGGAGGGGAGAGAAGTAATATATTATTGGAGTTAAGTTGCAGGAGTTATAAGTGATGTATTTCTAAGTTAAAAGCTTCATATTTTAAATTTGAATGTACTGTGGTCAATGGCTGATGCAGGTTGATACTCCAATTTTTTGGAAGTCAAAATACTTCCAGAATCCCATCTCTGGAAATCAATATTAAAGAAAGGACAAATTTATGGATGTTAATATAATATATTAGTGGTAAAATACAGTTTCATTCAGAAAAATCTATTTTTGACTTCCAAGCCTGCAATTTTGGAAGTCATCTAATTTTTGGGTTTACATCTGGAAGTCAATGACTTCCTCCCTCTGTATTTTGGAAGTTTTTGCCTTATTTTTGGAAGTCAGATACTCCCAAAATGGAGTTAACTGAAGCCCTGGTTGATACAGTTTGCATTTGTGTAGGAAATATGTAGATGTGACACCCAAACTAGGGTAGAAATACGAGGGATTAAGAGGGACAAAGGAATCTAATAACACTATTTCTAGGGTCAGGGAACAAAGGGGGAAAAAGCAAGCAAGTCTAGTGACTAACTAGGGTATATTAACAGGGTAAAATCCAGAAAAAAGAGGGAAATCAAAAAACATACTCTCTGGGATAAGAGTATAAATTCAATTTCAGGTAATAGAAGGAGTTGATTTGGTAATAATGGGATTGGTGCAGTGCAGTGGCTGTGGGGCAGCAGTCTTCAGGAAGACCTTATAGAGACTAAGGTACTGCCCTATCTGTGTGCACCTCTCTGGGCTGAGGAATGAGGTCTTTAGACTCCAGGCTGCGTTGGTTAGGGTTTGAGGAGCCTCTTCCCCTACCCAGGGGCCACCAAGTCAACCATCGTTGTCTCAGAGGAAGCCTAGAAAGAGGGTTGTCTGGATTGTAGTGGGCTTCAGGAGGGTGGGGTAAGGGAACTTGTTTCTCAGCCAGTGTCACTAAAGAATTATTTTGCCACCATGGGGCTGCCAAGACAAGAAACCCATGGAAGTGGCAGGGGTCCTTAATGCGGATGCCCCAAGGTGGGAGGAAGAGGAATCAAGTGGAAGAGAAAGCAGCTTCTGGTGGGGCACTCAGACATCAAGGGGTAGTTTGGGGAACACCATGGGAGGGAAGGAAAAACCTCAGCATGGAGGGATGGAGAACAGATCCTTAGGATTGCTAGCACAGCCAGGCAGGAAGGGTATCTGAATGTCATTGTCTATCTGGGCACAAAAGACCTGGCAGGGGACCCGGCTGGGGTGGTCCTGGATAGGTTTAGGGAGCTGGAGAGGGTCCTAAAGCAGGTAGAACACATGATGGCCTTCACTGAGGTGACACCTGTACAAAGCTGGGGGAGGTGCTGAGACACCACACCATGGTCTTCAACAACTGGTTGAAGGCTTGGTGCAGAGAGGAAGGGTTTGGCTTCATCGCGAACTGGGGTCCTACCTGGAGGAATAAAGGCCTGTATAAATTCTTCTCTGAGCTCATCATTCTGCTGTGGACAGCCCACTAATCTTGAATTTTTCTCTATCCTGCAGAACTACTCAGTCGCAATTCTCCCTGAGTCTTGTCCTGGGTCATGAGGGCTCCAGTTGTGAAGCTGCCCTCCCACGTCCGTCTACCTGCTGATTCCGTGTACAGCTTCTGTTCCAGTGTGCTGAGGTGGTGGTGCCACTTTGTGACACCCCCAGCACTACCCACCCAAGCAGCCCCTTCCACCCACCCAGGAAAATGACGTTTAAATACTGTTCTGAGTGAGGTAAGAACCAATCAACTCACTTTCCACCCCCAATTTTTTCTGCCATCTTGAGTCACCCAACTCTTCTCCCCCCCCCACTACTTGGTCCATCCCACTAGCCTGCAGTTTTATTTTCAGCTACCTGTTTCCCCTACTGTTAGTCAATGTGAGCTGATGATTGTACTGCTGCTGCTCCCACCCCTTGGCAATAATCCCCCCTATTTTAATGTCCTGCATCTACCCTACTTGTTCAGGAAGCCCACCTGACCATTTTACTTTAAGCCTTCAACTCACCTAATTCAACAGGACCTGTGCCCTCTCCCACCCACCTGCTACATTGTATATCATGCAGGCATTCTAGTAAATCTTTGCCCTTCACCTGTCCCCTTCTAATTGATTCTGCCACCTTGCAACTACATGTGCCACCCTCCCTCCTTCCCATGCTCCTAAGCATCCTCTGTCTCCTCCCATTCCTCCTCCTCCCCTTAACATCTCTCCCCCACTTCCTTCCCTACTCCTGCTAGCTCACAACTCTTGCCCATATCAGTACACATGCTATGCCCTGACCTCCCTTCAAGTTCAACTTCTCTACCATGTCTCCTTACCTGGTCACACTACCCATGGCCCTCCATGCACAGCTATCCTACCTGCCCAATGCTCCTATGCTGTGCTCCTTGCACTTAAGCTCCACACACCCCCCACCCTCTCACATCCCTCCTGCCCCATCAACTTCCTGCTCAGGTGTCAAACTAGAGGCCTAACCAAGCTCCTCATTTCCCTGTTGTGCTTGTGGCTGGTGATGTAGAACCCAATCCGGGTCCAGTCCTCTCACACTCCTCACATCTCCCTTGTGACCTTAAGATTGTCCACTTCAATATTAGGAGCTTCCTCCCCAAAATTGCCTTACTTCAACCTCTCACCTTAACCCTTGCTCCTCACTTACTAATCCTCTCAGAATCATGGCTCAACTCAAGAATCTCAGACAGCAGTATCTCCATTCCTGGTTACTCCCTCACCTAACAAGACTGATTTGGTAGAGAAGATGGTGTGGCCATGTATATCTCCTCATCAATCCAGTATACCTCTATTCTATCCACCTCCGTTCAGACAGGTTATGAGGTACTCCTGGTAAAGCTCACTCACCCATTCTCTATCCCTATCTTGGTTGCAGAGGTCTACTGTCTCCCTGGCCTCCCTACCTGACTTCATCGCCACCATTGTGTCCCTTACATCCTCAGGTGAATTTTAACTTATGGATGACTTAAATCTGAATTGGCAGTCCACAACACACTCTAAAACCTGTAGTGACATCTCCTCCCTTAACTTGTTCCAGTTGATAAATGAACCTGCTCATGTAAACACAAAATCTCATTATCATACCTTCATTGACTGGTCTCTCACCTCCCATATGCACCGAATAGTCTTAGCTGGCATCCTTCTAAATGCCTAAAAGACCACTACAGGATATACTTGGTAAGTAAAATCCACCAGTCCAAATCCCCACCCTGGATCTTATCGACCAGATCATTTAAATCCCTGGACCTTGCCCCTCTTCTTGAAGACTTATCTAACACCGATTGGTCCCCCATCCCCTCTGCCACCTCAACTGACCAAGCCTTGGATTACTTCAAAGAAAAATTCCTCACCACCTGGAACCACTATGCCTTGCTTAGGTGCACCAGGGTTTGGGGAAAACACTTCCCCTGGATCACTGTGGAACTGCTGGCATGCCAATGGGCTCGTGACCTGGCTGGAAGGCACATAAAATCTCCAGTTCCCCTGGGGACTATCCACAGTACCTCACACTCCGTAATGCATGCACTAGAGCAGTCAGACTTGCCAGGGCTGAATATTTTTAGTCTACCTTCCAGTTAAATATAAAACAACCCTCCAAATTCTCCCTTCTAGCCCAGCCCCCTGTCCCTGTACTCAGAGTTTTTGGCTCCACTCTATCAGACTCCCTAGCTGTGGCCTCGGAATTCAGTTCTTACTTTACCTCCTGTGCCTCTGCCCTCCTCTCCTTTCTCTCCACCCTCTCCTCTCCTTTCCCCCTCACTCCATCTTAACTGATTCATCACTGCAATTTCCCTCTTTCTTCTTCTCCCCAGTATCCCCCGCTGCCACCCATGAAGCTTTTCTTGCCCTAAACCCTTCCAAACACAGTTCCCCCAATGGGTAAGACTCCAAGCTCCTCTGTCTGTCTTCCCCTGCCATCTCCTCCCCTCGGCCTCTCTCCAGAACCTCTCCTTCTCATTTTCATCTATCCCAGCCTCCTGGAAGCATGCTAATGTCCTGCCCTTCCCTAAAGGTGATGATCCATCTACTCTGGGGAAACTACCAGCCTATATCTCTTCTCCCCAGCCTTGCCAAGCTCCAGGAGCACATGGTATTATCTCAACTCTCTTCCTACCTGCTTCTTCACCCATTACCAGTCTGGTTTCCAGAAGCATAACTTCACTACCACCTTCCTCCTTAGGCTCACTGACTCCATCCTCACCAGGATGGACCATGGCCTAATCACCACTGCCATCTTTGTCAACCTCACAAAGGCATTCAACATGATCTCTCACCCCCTCCATCTTGACAAACTCTCTACAGCTGGGCTCTCAGACACTGCCACAAATTGGTTCTGGGCCTACTTCGTGGGAAGGACACAATCTGTTCAGATTGCTGACTCTATAGCACCCCCCTCCCAATCAAGACAGGGGTTCCTCAGGGCTCTGTACTTGGCCATCTCCTATTCTCTGTCTTCCTCAATGACCTTCCCACTGTCTGTTCTTCCACGTCCATCCACATGCATGCAAACGACAATGTCCTGTATACCTCTGGCCCTCACTAGGTCCTCTTCTGTTGGCCAGGCTTATTTCTCTCATCACTTCCCCAAACTGTGGAATTCTCTTCTCCATTCCATCCACCACACCACCTCCCCATTGGCCCTCCCTTCCCTCCTACATAACTTATTTTCCCCTACTTGCAGTTGCTCCTAATTTCACCACCCCTTTCTGTTTTATTCCTCTCTCACTTCGTCCCCCATGCTTTACTTCCCTCAATCTCTAACCCCCGCCTGCTAAACTCCCCTGCTACCCTTTTGTGACCTCACTCACTGCCTGGCCCTCCTATAAACTCCACCTAGACCCTTCATTGCTCAATTGTCAGTTCTGGTGCAGTTGTCAACTGCCACAGTGTACCAAGCCCACTTTTTCTGATCAAGTAGGGCTGTCCCGATGCTAGTCCTTTCCTTTATTAATTGTCTGCCAATTCCCAATCAATCTGCACTTATTATTGTGGATACTGAAACTGAAATGGATTAGGTGAACTTCTGAAATCTCTTCTTATTGCTTATTTGTTATACTGACTGTTGGTAAACTGTTTATTCCCAACAATTCCACTTATAAATGTGAATCTTTAAATTAATGTGAACAGGAGAATTACTGTATGCTCTCACTGCCTATATATATGTATAGAAACATAGAAACATAGAAGTCGATGCAGATAAGGACCGTAAGGCCCATCCAGTCTGCTCATTTCTTTTTCTACCTTATGAATGTGCCATCAGCATTTGCTCTGTCAATGGCCTATCTATTCATACTTATCTGTATTGCTCCCTTATGCCTATCCCATGCCTGTTCTAAGCCCTGCACTGTATTCATATCCACCACTTCCTGAGGTAGGCCATTCCATGCATCTACCACCCTTTCTGTGAAAAAGAACTTCCTCACATTACCCCTTAATCAGCCTCCCTCTAATCTCATGCTGTGTCCTCTTGTCCTGCTATTTCTCTTATATTGAAACATGTTAGACTCGTTCATCTTGTTAATGCCCTTAAGGTGTTTGAATGATTCCATCATATCACCTCTCTCCCTGCTTTGCTGTAAGGTATATATATTGAGTTTTGTTAATCTGTCCTCATATGTTTTTTGATGTAGTCCCTGCACCATTTTGGTTGCCCTTCTCTGGACTGCCTCAATTTGGTTAATGTCATTGTGAAGGTGTGGCCTCCAGTACTGCATGCAGTACTCCAGATGGGGTCTAATCAGTGTCTTGTAAAGAGGGATTATTACCTCCCTCTTACGACTTGTGATACCCCTACTAATACATCCCAACATCCCCCTAGCCTTACCTACTGCTTTAGTGGTCTGCTTGGATGATTTCAGGTCATCTATGATGATGATGCCCAAGTCTCTTTCTTTCCTTGTGACTGCCAGCAACTCCCCTCCCAACCTATGGGTGGCTTAAGAGTTTCTCTTCCCTATGTGCATGATCTTGCACTTCTTTGCATTAAAACCCAGTTGCCACTCTTCCGACCATTTTACCAATTTATCCAGATCTCTTCTCATTCTGTCCACCCCATCTGGATCACGTACTCTGTTGCAGATCTTGGAGTCATCTGCAAACAGACAAACCTTACCCTCCAGTCCATCTGCAATGTCACTGATGAAGATATTGAAGAGGACTGGCCCCAGGACTGATCCCTGAGTTACCCCACTTGTGACTTGCATCTCTTCTGACTGTACACCATTTACCACCACTCTCTGTTTTCTGCCCGTCAACCCATTTACCACCCAGTTGACCAACTTCTGACCCACCCTGAGCCTACCTAGCTTATTAATCAATCTTCCGTGTGGAACAATATCGAAAGCTTTGCTGAAGTCAAGGTAGGCGACATCAACTGCTCCCCCTTGGTCCACCACTCTGGTTACCCAGTCAAAGAAATCCATGAGATTAGTTTGACAGGACCTTCCTGTTGTAAACCCATGCTGTCTTGGATACTGTGCTCACATGGATTCCAGGTGTTGCACTATCCTCTATTTAAGGAGTGCCTCCATAATCCTGCCCACTACTGAGGTAAGACTGACTGGTCTGTAGTTCCCTGCCTCCTCCCTGCTACCACTCTTGTGGAGCGGGATCACATGAGCCCTTCTTCAGTCTTCTTGGACCTCTCCTGTGCTCAGAGACTCACTAAACAGTTCTGATAATGGCTCTGCTAGTTCCACCCTTAGCTCCTTTAGTACCCTGGGATGTATGCCATCTGGTCCCATTGCCTTGTCCACCCTGAGTTTATTGAGCTCTTGTGGGACCCTATATTTTGTGAATGGACTAGTGCACACCTCCCCCCCCCCGTGTCCATGGTGCTGAGCTGTGGGCCCTGCCCTACCTTCTCCTCAGTAAATACTGAGCAGAAGTATCTATTTAGGATCGATGCTTTTACATGGTCCTCCTCCTCACACACCCTTATCCCCTTTGATCATAGCAATACCCCCTCTGGAATTTCTTCTTTCACTAATGTATCTATAGAAAGTCTTGTCACCTTCTTTTACTGTTTGTGCTAGTGTTTCCTCGGTTTGGGCCTTTGTCTGCCATACTGCCTTCCCTGCTTCCCTTAGGGGAGTTTGGTATGTTTCCCTATCTTTATCCCACTGTGTTCCCTTATATTGCCTGAAGGCCAGCCTTTTGGCTCTAAACTTTTCTGCTACTGTTTTTGAGAACCAAAGTGGCTTCCTTCTTCTTTTGCACTTCCTTTTCTCTCTAACACAATGGGATGTTGCTTCAGGTACTGCATCCTTAATACTTGCCTACTTTTTCTGTACCCCCTCACCTGTGTTTCTTCTTGCCATTGTTAGCTTAACTCTGTTGGCCATCTTATCAAAGTCAGCTCCTCTGAAGTCCCATATTTTTGCCTTGGAATGGGATGATTTAGTTCTAGTGGCCAAATTGAACCGTACCATGAGATGGCCACTGGCCCCCAGGTGACCTTCTACCTGGAGATCTGTGATCCTTCCCCTGTTAGTCAGTACTAGGTCTAGGATAGCCCTGTCTCTTGTGGGTTGTTGTACCAGTTGTTTGAGGCCCTTCCCCTGCAGGGAATCCACTATGTGTCTAGTTCTGGCAGATGTTCCTGCTGGTATTGACCAATCTGTATCCAGCATGTTGAAGTCTCCCATTATCAGAACCTCCCCTTTAGCTGTCATGTTTTGTATATCTTCTAACAGTAATGTGTCCATGTCCTTCCCCTGATCTGGAGGCCTGTAGACAACCCCAGTTCATATGGCTGTTCCATTTTCTGTTTCTAGGGTGACCCACAGTTCTTCTGGCTCCTTATGTGTATTCTCAATTTCTGAAGCTATGATATTTTCACTGACATAAAGGGCCCCTCCACCCTCCTTGTTGCACCTTGGTCTCTTCTGAACAGTACATAGCCAGGTTCTGAAGTCTCCCAAGTGTGGTTACTGGTGAACCACGTCTCACTAATGGCTACTATGTCCAGTTTAGCCTCTGTCATTATTGCCTGCAGGTCTGGGATCTTGTTTCCCAGACTGTGAGCATTTGTGTACATGATTTGCCACTGGCCAGATTTTGGTGTGTTGGTTGTTGGGCAAGGTCTGGCATTTCCCCTGTGTGTCGTATGGAGAGCCAGACTTTTTTCCTTACCTGGTGATGCAAATGAACTACAAACATGCTAAACTCCTGTTTGATCACTAGCTGATGGGGGAGGGGTGTTCTTCCCATTTGATGTATCGGGTGCTGCACTCCTCTCCCCATTTGATAGTTAAAATATACTGCAAAGACATCAAACTTCTGCCCCAATACACTGACTCCCTCCTTAGTCAGATGTAGTCCATCAGATTTAAAGAACTTTCACTCCCAAAACTGTCGCCAGTTACCTACAAATGTGTGTCCTTTTTCCTGGCACCAGCCCTTCAGCCACATGTTTAGCTCCCCTATCTCCCTTCTCTGACCTTCCATCCATCTGCACCCCCCTCCCAGACTGGCAGGATCTCAGAGAAGGAGATGCCAGACAAAATGGATGATAGTTTGTCACCCAGCCTGGTCAGGTGTTCCTTGGTCTCCACCCCTGACCGGTTGGCGAGATCATTAGTCCCTATGTGTACCAGGATGTTGATGTTTTCTCCTGCTTCATGTACAATTTTAGCAATGCAGTCAGTGTCTCTCCACACTGATGTACCTAGGAGACATCTGACCATTACCCCGGCTGGAGATAGGTATCAACTCCCTGAATCATGGAGTCTCCTATGATCGGAAGTGTTTTGGATTTTCTTTTTGCTTTTTTGTTTTGGTTCCTGTTTGGGGCGAGTTTTGTTGTGCTAGCTCCTGTGCTGCAGTGTCCTGCTATGCAGTGTCCTCTGCCCCTTTGTATGGAGATAGCGGCAGATACCTGTTTGTAGTTTTTATATGGTTTGTGGAGGTGATATGTTGGAGAACACCGAGTGATGGTGCACCTGATCTGCCCCTCCTAACCACCTGACAACTTCCTGGATCAACTACCCTCTGCGGTCGAGGTGCTACTGTTGGTTGTTGGAGAAATGGCAGGTGGTTCTTATAATATGTTTCCTCCTGAATATGCACTTTGAGGAGTGCATTCTCTGCCCATGCTGCCTGGAACTGAGCCCTTAGATCTCCAATGGCCCAGCATGTAAGATAGTGTCCTAAATCCTCTATAATTGCCCTTTTGAAAAGTGTCCCGCAGTACCTGCAGTTAATAATATCCATTCCAGATAAGTTGCTGGGTTTATAACCTGGTCAGAGTAATTAGAAGGAGGAAAATGTAAGCAAAAGTTTGATTTTGTGTTTTGTTTGTTTTTGTATAACTTGTTATAACAAGTTAAATTACTTGTGCCCCTGTAAATGAGGTCACTGTGTGGATACCCCTCTGATCTTCCCCTTCCTGCTTTGCAACAGGAACTGTCATGACTGTGCTACCCTATAAAAGGAGTGTAGTGTGGGGTGGTTGGGGATGGGGGTGGGTGGCTGGGCACTTCCCCTGCTGAAAAGGAAGAACCACAGATGAAAGAAACAGGGAGATAAGAGCAGAAACAATCAGTCAGCAACAAATGCAGTAGCCCTGAAAGCTTAGCCTAATAATAGATAAAACTGTAAAGCCTGTAAAGAACCACCTGTAACAATTTCACAGAAGATATACCCTGTAAGAAACACTTTGCTACAGAGAAAAATAAAGCAGTAACAGAAGATATACCTTGCAAAAGACAATTTGAATCAAAAGATTATGGCAGTAATCTATAAGCACACACCTGTAAGCACACCCTGTAATAATGCAGCAGAAGGTATACCCAGCAACAACAATATGAATCAGAGAAAAATAAAGCAATAGTTTTAGCAACAGACAGTAACAACCCCTGTGAATACAAAAGAAAATAATAACACCCAGTAAATCTGCCTAGCCAAAAGAAACCTTAATCCTTTTCCTTGCTCTGGTAAGGTTCTTTGTTCTGTCCTTACAAGCAACCTAGAAGAAAAGAGTTCAGGTGAAGCTAGGTGCCTCTGCCAGCAAACCTAGCTCCACCCCCCCAGTTACACACCTAATCTCCTGGAAGAGCTGTGGGAGGAAAGCAATTAGCTCCTTCAATGTGAGAAGGAGACTGCAACACCTCTGAGACAAATGAAAACCTTTCAGCAAAAAAGAAAAAAAAAAGAAAATAGTGGAAAACAGTCATTTTGCTTAGCCTAATGATAAAAAGTCCCAATAATGTGAGCACCACCTCTAACAATTTCACAGAAGATATACCCTGTACGAAACACTTTGCTTCAGAGAAAAATAAAGCAGTAACAGAAGATATACCTTGCAAAAGACAGTTGAATCAGAAGATTACAGCAGTAATCTGTAAGCACACATCTGTAGGCACACCCTGTAATAATGCAGCAGAAGATATACCCAGCAAAAACAATATGAATCAGAGAAAAATAAAGTAATAGAATGTTGGCAACAAACATAGCAATCCCTGTGAATACAAAAGAAAATAATGACACACAGTAAATTTGCCTAGCCAAAAGAATCATTAATCCTTTTCCTCTTGGAATACTGTAACTGCCATATGAACATGCAAACTACTGTAAGCTCTTCCTATTGGTTATATGTAATACTGACTGTTGGCTTGACTACTGTATGCTCTTCCTATCAGTTATATGTAATACTGACTGTTGGCTTGACTGTATATTCATTACTGTTTTCCCTTTCCCCTCTCTTCCTCTTAGGGAAGTACCTAAACCAAACAAGAGAAACACTCTGAAGACGGGGGTCGATACCAGTCCATTTACAAAAGAAAGGGTTCTGAAAGAACTAATAAAATTGAAGGTGGACAAAGCAATGGGGTTTGATGGGATTCACCCAAGAATTCTAAAAGAACTAAGGGTAGAACTAGTGACACCGCTGACGACTTTCTTTAACAAATCTTGGGAGGATGGGGTAGTACCTGAGGACTGGAGGAGGGCAGATGTGATTCCTCTTCACAAAAGTGGGAGTAGAACAGAGGCAGGAAACTACAGACCAGTTAGTTTGACCTCAGTGGTAGGGAAAATGATGGAATCACTTCTGAAGGAAAGAATTGTTGAGTACCTAGAGGCCAGTGGGGCACAGGACCCAAGGCAGCATGGATTCATAATGGGAAGGTCGTGTCAGACAAATCTAATAGATTTCTTTGATTGGGTGACCAAGTAGTAGACCAGGGAGGGGCTGTGGACATGGCCTACCTAGATTTTAGCAAGGCATTTGATACAGTCCCACACAAAAGATTAATACACAAGTTAGCCAGCCTTGGAGTGGGTCCCAAGGTGGTAGCCTGAATAAAAAATTGGCTGAACAACAGGACGAAAGGGTAGTAGTAAATGGAGTACAGTGAAGAAAGGAGGGTTACTAGCGGGTACCATGAGTTCAGTACTGGGACTGGTCCTTTTTAATATCTTTATAAGTGACATTGCAGAGGAACTATAAGGAAAAGTACGTCTCTTTGCAGATGACACAAAGATCTGCAACAGGGTTGATACACAAGATGGAGTGGAAAGGATGAGAAGGGACTTGGCAAGGTTGGAGGAATGGTCAAATGTATGGCAGCTCAGATTCAATGCAAAGAAGTGCAAGGTAATGCACATGGGAAACCAAAACCCAGGGGAAGAGTACACAATGGTGGGGGGGGTGAGATACCGACAACAGTAAAAATGGAAAGGGACCTGGGGTAATTATATCAAATGGCCTAAAGGTGGACAAGCATGTGAGAAGGCAGTAAGGAAGGCTGGGGATACTGGGATGCATAGGAAGAGGCATCAATAGTAGAAAACAGGAAGTTGTTATCCTCTGTACAGACAGTTGGTGAGACCTCATCTGGAGTACTGTGTGCAGTTCTGGAGACCCCATCTCCAAAGACATAGACAGAGTGGAGACTGTCCAGAGGAGGGCAACTAAAATGGTGCAGGGTCTGCACCAGAAGACATATGAAGAAAGACTAAAGGAGTTTAATATGTATACCCTTGAGGAAAGAAAGGAGAGAGGGGACATGATAGAAACTTCCAAGTACCTCAAGGGAATCAACAAAGTCCAGGAGGGTAGCATCTTTCAGAAAAAGAGATGTGCAAGAACAAGGGGCCACAATTTGAAGATAGAGGGGGGACGATTCAGAGGTAATGTGAGGAAGTATTTTTTCACAGAGAGGGTTGTGGATGCATGGAACAGCCTCCCTGAGGAGGTCGTGGAGTCAAGAACAGTGGAAGAATTCAAGAATGCATGGGACAGACATTAGGCAGTCCTAGTGGGGGGTAGGAGGAAGTAAGCTGTTGGTTAACTAGGATCTGCAGCTTATCTGTTAGATAGGAAAATGGGCAGACTAGGTGGGCCAAGAGGTCCTTATCTGTCATCAAATTCTATGTTTCTATGTTTCTTCCCAGGATGCACCTGGAAATGAGAAACTGCTGCTCAGTGTGCTTTTCCTTGTGAAACTCTTAAATAAATTTAAATGTTTTGGTGAATAGTGTATGGGGTTAGTAGTGCTTCTGTAACTGTAGTTTACTTTTTGGCTTTTCTCTATTCCCACCCTTGGTAGAGAAGCCGGGTAGTGAGTAAGGAATAGAAAGCCCAGCACCAAAGGTGAGTAGAGTGCCAGAGAAGGAGGAGGCAGGGGTGGATGGTGGGTGTTTCTCAATGCACTAAGCGGAGAACTGCTGTGGGAGGCTAGCCTTTATTGGGGATGTGGCAAGAGCTATTCCCCCCCATATTGAACCTTGGGCTTTAGCCCTCTCATTCAATGTTTTGGTGAATAGAGTTTGGGGTTAGTAGTGCTTCGGTAACTGTAGTTTACTTTTTGGCTTTTCTCTATTCCCACCCTTGGTAGAGAAGCTGGGTAGTGAGTAGGGAATAGAAAGCCCAAAAAAGATTAACTTCTGCAGCACAAAGGAGAGGAAAAAACCCCAGGTGAAGGAAACCTCTGAGGACCCATGGCTACTGACCTGTCTGTCCTCAGGGCAAACTAAAAGGAGATGGTCCTAGGTTCTTACAACTATGTTCTAATTTCTAAGTGAAGTGAACTGTTATAGAGATGATGTTACATCTTCAGCATTTGTTGGATGATGCATTCTGGATGGTCGATTCTAAAGCTGAAGAGGCAGGTCCTTTCTGAAGGAATGTCCAGATCCCGAATATGGATTAAGTCCAGCTGGAAAAGGGGTGAACGCGGTCCAGGATTCTAATGTGATACTGGTTGTTATTCAATGGGGGTGCAGAGTCAATGCAAGCATGAAGAGCATGAGTTGACTAAATGAGCTGCCAGACTCCAAGCTGTGGGAAGTATGATGGGTTAGGAAATCCTTGAGTAATCTATCAGACTTTGTAGAAGGTTTGATATCCGGATTAGGGTCTTGAGCCTTGGAGTTCAGCAATGTGCGATATGTCACTATGTAGGCATCTGTGGAGATGACCAAGGATTCAGACAGAAGCTTTAGGTACCTGGTAGGAAGGGTTAATGCAGAAGAATTCAGACTAATGAAGAAAGGGTGGTAAATGCTGTACAGATGGTAACTGGATATTGATAAGAATAATTGGAAAGTTCAGCACAATGGGTTCGAGGGTTGAATAGAGTTATTGTTGCTACAATGAGATTTTGCATAGACTTATATTCAGGAAGGACTGCTAGTGGGAAATGGTGGCTATGGGTACTGCTGTGGCTTAATTGCCCTTGGCAGGAGCTTAAGTGGCCATGGTGGCTTTGCAGTGCTGGAGCATCCAATGTCTGAATGCTGAGGGGAGCCCGAGAATGGATCTTTGAATAAGTCTATAGACTGACGTGGCAAAGGGAAGTTGAGAGCAACGTAGAATGCAATGGGTGCCTAGCATGCTTAATCAGATACAGAACTGTTGTGTGGCATGACATATAGTGAAACAGTCAGTTTGGTTGCAGATGTGCAGATTGAGGAATCAGTGGAAGCCTGCTCTCAGAGATAGTATTCGCTGGAGGGAGTATGGGAAGTAAATCCCGAAGGATAAGTTAGAAGAACCGCTGGATGAGTAGCTGGATTGATTTAGGGTAACATGATGAAGAGATGTAGATAACTTTATTAGTTATGATGACATCCAAGGCCAGAGAACAGTGGCTCAGATACGAACATATGAACATACGAAATTGCCAGCAGAAACAGGCCTTATGGTCTATCGAGTCTGCTCGAGTGTGCAGCTAACCCTTCATCTCGCAGCTACCCCCCCTGCCCTTCCCAGTATCCCTTACCCTGTCCCATCCCTCTTGAAACTGCTCACCATCTTACTGGACACTATTACATCTTGTAAGGTGTTCCATTTGTCCACCACTCTTTCCGTGAAAAAATGTCTCTTCATCTCCCTCTTGAATCTCCCCCCCACCCATGTCCCTCCACCTTCTCATCTGAAAAATCCCTTCTGTGTTGGTCTTGTTTATCCTCTTCAGATACTTAAAGCTCTTGATCGTATCCCTCCTCTCCTCCAGTGAATATATATTCAGCTCTCCCAGCCTGTCCTCTTAGGGCTTGCTTTCCAATCCCCGGATCATCTTTGTGGTTTTCTCTGGACCCCCTCCAACAATCTGATGTCCTTCTTCAGGAATGGGCACCAGTACTGCACACAGTACTCCAGGTGGGACCTGACCAATGATCTATACTGGGACAGGATAACCTCCCTCCTTCTGGAGGAGATCCCACTTGCAATACACCCCACCATTTTGTTGGCTTTTTCCGCCTCCTTTCTGCACTGAACAGAATTGTTCATGCTCCCCATAATGATCACTCCTAGGTCATTCTCCTTTGTGGAGCTCCCCAACTGTACCCCATTCAAGTGATAATCCCTCCCCTGGTTCCTGGCTCTGAAGTGCAGAACCTTGCAATTCTTGGTGTTGAACCCCAACTGCTATGTTTCTGCCCACTCCTACAGCTTAGTCTGGTCCTCCTGCAACCCCTTCCACCCCTCCGCATCACTCCCATCTTGGTATTGTCTGCAAACAGACTGATCTTGCTCCATATCCCGTGTGAGAGAGCTGCAATAAAAATCCCAAACAGCAATGGCCCCAGTACTGATCCCTGTGGTATCCTGCTAGTCACCACTCTCGGCGACGAGAGGTCCCCCCACCACCACCCTTTGCTGCCTTCCCTTTAGCCAGTTTGTGATCCTTTTCATCATTTTGGTCCTGTCCCCACATATTCCAGTTCTCCCCACAACCTCCCATGTGGCACTGAATCAAAGGCCTTGCTGAAGTCTAAATAAAGGACATCCACTGCATGGCCTTGTCCAGTTCCTTGTCACACAATTGTAGTACTCTACAAAGTTTGTCTGGCAGGATCTGCCTGTTATAAATCCATGCTGTTGACCATCCTGGAGACCGTTTTCCTCCAAGACACTCACTAGCCTCTCTTTTAGTATGGTCTCCATGAGCTTTCCCATAATTGGTGTGAGGCTCTGTGGCCTATAGTTTCCTGGTTCATCCTTTGGGTCACTTTTGTGGATGGGCACCACATGGATGATTCTCCAGTCCTGTGGTACACATCCCATGTCCAGGGAGGTATTGAACAGGTTGGCCAGTGGCCCCACCAAGACCTCTGCCAACTCCTTTATTACACCAAGGAGAATGCCATCAGGTCCAGGTGCTTTGTCCACCCTTAATGCCCTCAACCCATCTAGTACCCTGCTCTCTGTAATCCCTACATCTGTCATCCCCCCCCATCACCTAGGGTATCTACCCCCCCCTTCTCTTGCGTGAATACAGAGCAGAAGTATTCATTCAGTGCCTCTTCCTGCTCTGCCCCTTTCTTCACCTCCCCATCCTTTTTAATCCTCACCAGCTGATCCTTGCTCTTTCTTCTCTCTCTGATGTAGCGGAAGAAGTCTTTTTCTCCACTTTTGATTCCCTGCACCAGTCTCAGCTCCCTGGATGCCTTGACTACCCTGACCAGCCTGGTAACCTCCCTGGACTTCCCCATGTATATATCCTTATCTTCACCCTTCTCCGATTGCCTGTAATTTTGAAACACTGCCCTCTTGGCCCTCACCCCTTCCATAACCTCCTGTGTTAGCCAACTGGGTTTCTTTGCCCTTCCATTCTTGTTTTTCTTCCTAGTGCAAGACTCTGTTGCCTTCACCAGCCCTTCATTTATGACGTCCCATTTCTGGTCTGCATCCATGTGTGGTTGCATTACTGCCAGGTGCCTGCCCAAAATTTCCCCCATCTTCTTAATGTCTGCCACCCTCAACTCAATCACCCTTACACCCGTGCTCCCTGTTTCCCTCCCCATGTTGAGCCTGAACCACTCCGAATAGTGGTCACTCTCAGCCAGTGGTTCCTCCACTTCCAGATTCCTTACAGCTTCCCTGGCTCCTGGACCAGCTGTGTCAGAAAGCTGTCTTGAAATGCTTCTAGCAGGACCCACTCCCATGCACTCTTGGTGGATGGGGTGTCCCACTCCACCCCCGGTAGGTTGAAGTCCCCCACAACTACTGTGATCCCCTTGCTGCAGACCCTCCTAATTTGTTCAGCTAATTCCCTGTCCAGGTCAATCCTCCGAGCCGGTGGCCTGTAACCACCCTCATCCTCAGTGTCCTATTCTTTGCATCTTGGAACTGCATCCATAGTGCTTCTGTCCTCCCCTCCTCCCCTTCCTTCCTTAAGCACTTTATCACCTCCCTTACATAGATTGCCATTCCCTCCATGCCCCTTCACCCTATCCTTTCTGAATAACCTGAACCCCAGGATCATCCTATCCTAGTCCTGGTACTGGGTGGCACATGTTTTCATGATGACTGCAATGTCCACCCCCTCCACTGCCAAGAGAGCCTGTAACTCTGCTATTCTGTTCCTTAGGCTTCTTGCATTCAGTGAGAACACCCTCCAGCCTGTCTCCTCCTCTTCTCTACCCCTATTCTTCCCTCCTGTATCCCTCCCTGTGCCGCTTCCCCACTGTCTTTACCCATAACTGGGGGGATGAGCTCACTGGGCTCCCCTTTTTGGACCCTTTTCCTATCAGTGGTCCCCTTGCCACCCCTAACTCCTAGTTTAAATCCACCTTTGTTGATATATACCCCTCTATTCCCTGTTTTAGTACTCCTTCCCTCCCTGTTCAAATGTAACCTGTCCCCTGTGTATAGGTCACTATTGCCCCAGGTCCTGCCCCAGTCTGACACTAATCCAAACTCCCTGGTATGGCACCAATCCCTCAGCCACTCATTGAACTCCTCTATCCTTTTTTCCTCACTGTACTTGCACATGGTACCAGAAGTACCTCAGAGAATGCCACTGACTTCCACCTCCTCACTCTGCCTACCCAACTCCTTGAACCTCCCCTTTACCACCCTTACTGTCTCCCTTGCCAAATCATTTGTACCCACGTGCATCACTATTTATTTATTTATTTGCTTTTGGTAACCGGGTGAGTGCACTAGGCATAAAATGCCTATTTTCAGGCATGACCCGGGAGGACACACATGAAAACACATTAGTAGACATGTGACACAGCACATGAGATATGTAACATAGTGAGGAGGAGGAATAACATACAATCAATTATTTGTATGGGGAAATAATCTACTACACATTCTTAGTACGATTACAAACAGTACAGTATTGACAGTCAAAAGAGAAGTAGGAAGTGCAAAACATGTGAGAACAAACTGACATTTTAAGCAACTACAAAATACAATAAGTGCCATTATGTGGCCAATAGTCATTAGGGAGAGAAGAAAAGAAAATTGGGGGGGTGAGGGGAAAGTGGAGGTAAGGCAGAGGATAAGGGTGAGAGCTGATTGAGAGGATTTAAGGATGTTAATGAGAGAGAGAAGGAGCAAGGAGTCAGAGGGATAGTTACCTGGAGACATAGAATGTGGGAAGTAGAGTGGACTACAGTGGATGAAAGCACATACAGGGGCTAGTAGCATGCAACTGTTCACGGTGAAGTTTCTTGAAACTAGCATGAGTGGAAGCTTGATGATTAGTTTGGGGTATGCAGTTCCAGTACTTAGGAGTGGAGGATGAGAAAGCATGGCCACCCATGTTGGTTTTACATCTGGGGATATGGAGAGGGGCTTGGTCAGTAGATCGAAGCCCATAGGAGAGGGGTTGTGAGTGAAGCAGAGAGGCAAGTGATTGGGGGAGGCCTGTTCTAGTAATACTGTCAATTAAAGAGCCATAGGACTGGAGACATTGGGCAGAAGGGCTGGGCCAGTTAAGATTCGCATAGAACTGGTGGTGGTGCTTGTATCATGGAGATGCAGAAGCATAGTGACAAATGGAATTATAGGTAGTGTCCAATTTATGGAGTGAGGTCTTTGTGGCAGAGAGGTAGGTGGCTGAGCCATAGGCAAGGGCTGGGAGCAGAAAGCCTTGTGCCCCAGCTAGTCTAGCCGATGGGGTGAGGGCATAGCTAGTGCGATAGGCACCTCCTATCTTAGCATTGACAAATTTACAGGTGGTGGTGATGTGAAGATCAAAATCTAGAGATTCATCGAGAAGAATGCCCAGATATTTAAAGGAACTGGTACTAACCAGCGGGGACCCATCAGCACATAGTATTTTGAAGGAGCTTTGGTTAGCTTTAAGTCTGGCAGGTGAGCCAAACAGCATGGATTGTGTCTTGCTTGAGTTGAGAACAAGGTTGTTCTCTGTTAGCCAGGACTGAATACTTAAGAAATCCAAAGCAAGAGATTGGTTAATTATTGAGATACTACTTAAACTATGGTAAATGACCAGATCGTCAGCATAAAGCAGGAATGAACAGGTTAGTGCTAGCAGCGGGAGATCGTTGATAAAGATTGAGAAAAGCAAGGGGCCAAGTATGGAGCCCTGAGGAATGCCAACGTGTGTAGATAAGAGGTCCGATGTTGCCGAGTTGAAAACGACAGCTTGCTGCCTATCAGACAGATAGCTTTTAAACCAGGCAGCTACATTGGCAGAGAAACCTAGGGAATGTAGCTTCTCAAGGAGAAGGGGATGGTTTACCAGGTGAAACACCTTAGTCAGGTCAATGAAAACTGTACCTGTGAGAAGGCCAGAGTCCATAGATGTATAGATATCATTTGTGAGTTTTAGGATTGCGGTGGAAGTGCTATGGCCTTTGCGGAAACCATGCTGGGAATGGGAGAGAAGATTGTGCTTCTGAAGATAGTCAGTGGATTGAGTTGCCACTAATTTTACCAAAATTTTGCTAAACGCCAAGAGGATAGCTATGGGCCAATAATTTGTGATAGCTTTGCGATCATCTTTTTTAGGAATGGGTGCGATTTTAGCTGTTTTCCAGATGTTTGGTACTGTGCCATGGCATAGTGATAGATTGAATACTTTTGTTGGGGGGGAGGCTATAAGAGGAGCAGTAGTTTTCAGGAAGCTAGGTTCCAAACCATCAGACCCCAAACTAGTACTGTCAGGGATAGATAGTAACAGCTTCAGAACTTCAGCTCTAGTGATGGCACAGAACCTAAACGTAGGACGTGAGAGAGGAGGTACGATGTTCCTGAGGGAGGAGTTAATGTGTCCTGATGGGAAGGAGGCCAGGTAGGTAGATAAGTTAGAGAAATGGCGATTGAAGGCATTGGCGATGGTAACAGGGTTATTACAGTGTATGCCATTTAGCAGCATGTCACTAGCAGTGACCGTATGATTGGCTTTAAAGAGGTTTTATGTGAGCTTTCTCCGTCCATGTGCACTTGAGACGTGCCTGCCCCACCCTGCCCACGGTCAACCCGGAATAGCCAAAAACCCAGATATGACTGTGCCTTTCTCCCCTTCTGCCCCATCTGACCCCTTTCAGTATAGAATCCCCCAGCACTAGTACCCCATCTTCTTGTCCCGTACCCCCTCCTCCTGTTTTCACTGTCCACATTTCCAGAGTCCACACTGCCCTGCTTCATATTACTCCATCTGCATCATTTGTGACTTCTACATCTCCCCCCGTTTCCACCTCTTCCTCCACCTATACCCTGCTCTTCCACTCCCCTTTTTCCTTTCCCAGCCTGTCTCCTGACTCCTGGGCCTTCAATACCCTTCTCTTCCTTCCCCCATAATCTCCGACACCTCCACTACCATTTCCAATGCCAGCACTGCAAATCTGATTCTTGCTCCCCCCACAGTGGTGCCCATCTCCTCCTTCCCTCTGCCCTGTGCCTTCACTCCACTTACTGCCCCTCTGTTCTCCTCACCCCCCCACATCCTGATGGGATTTAGCCCTGCTATTCCTCCCCTGCTTCTCCCAGCTACTCCTCTCCAGGGTCCTTCCTGCCTCAGCCCCCTTCCCTCACCCTCTCCAGCTCCCTCCAGAACTCCTGTACCTCCTCTTCCAGTCTCCTCAACCTAAAATAAATTGGACAACCTCCCAGTTTCCATAGTATATTCATCCAAACAGCCACCCCACAACCATTGCACCCCACTATCCTCTCTATGCCTGTCCCCTCACTCCATAGTGCCCACCATTCCATCCACTATTCTGATGTCTACCTCCACCTTTATTCATGCCCCTCCACCCCAGTGCGATCCCCCCATAATGCCCCATTTTTCTTCCCTCCATTATTCACACTTAACTTAGATGCAACCTCAATTCTGTATCACACAGTCTGTACAGCAATAGCTGGATACCATATGTGACCCTACTAGCTTGCTTCAGATTCCTTCTTTATCCCATTGTCCTTAGCTTGTTAGCTCAGAAACTCTAGTTGACACAGTTATACATGACCTTACCAGTTTGAACTTTAGACTTTCAACTTTAAAATATGCAGTTACCCTTCCTTAACCCAGGCTTCTCAGCTTGACTTTCACACTTGCAACTTTAAAACATTTAAACCTTAAAATCCAACTAGTAAAAGCTTGAGTGTCTGAACTTTTTACCACCTGACCATTAGCCTTAAGAGTTAGTTCATATGGGCAGTTTGCAGCTCCCCATGCTCCTCCCTCACAGCCTCCACAGCCCCAACCCCCAGTGGCTTTCCAGTATTTAAGAAAGGCTGGTGGAGGTCGTGGGTGGGAGGCCTTTTCCAGCCAGCAACAGTCCTCCAGTTAAAGAAAGATTTGTGCTACTCCCAAGCCAACAGCAACCTCACAAAAAAATCAGTTACAGAGTTAAACTCACCCTCCTACCTCTCCCCCACAACAAACAGAATGAGCAAGAGTAACATTAGCAAGGCAGCTAAGTACCAGATATACAATGATACATGTTCAATGGCCTATGCAGTCAGTATAGTGTTATGCTTGTGCAACTGTGTTAGTTTGGTTTCAGCCATTTGCACTCTCTATTCCAGAGGAATTACCACCCTGTTGGAGTACCAAAGGCAAGGAACCCTTGAAGAGGGTTCTACCTCTAGAGGTGCCATGGGACAATTCCCATGGCTAAAGGAACCTTAGGAAGGATCCCAAGGAGAGAGGTGCTGCTGCTGCTGGACGAGGAGGGGAGGATGGTGGGGCAAAGAAAAAGTTCTTCAGAAGGAGGCTGAGAGGAACTGCTTATGTAGCTCAGGAAGTGGGAGTGGCTGGCTGCTTGTCCATTGAACTACAGGCCTAGCCTTCCAATTCAATGGCCTACGCAGCCAGCATAATGTTATGCTTGTGCTTCAATGTTAACTTGGTTTGGGCTGTTTGCACTCTCTATTCCAGAGGCATCACCACCCTGTAGGGGTACCAAAGGCAACAAACCCTCGATGAGAGTTCCACCCCTTGAGGTGCTATGGGACAATTCTTGTGGCTAAAGGTACCTGAGGAAGGATTCCCAAAAAGAAATGTAGTATGGAGCATATAAGCAAGCAGGAGCTGTGATATAATAGTAGAATAAAGCATCAGGCAGCTTGATTACCTAATGAGATGCTCAGGTTTGCGTGGCATGATTCAATGTTTGTGTTGAGAATAAGGGGACCTTCTAAGGAAAGAGTAAGGAGAGAGGGAATGGCAGGGACACCATCCACCTCAATCCAACAGCAGAACCTACCTAAAGAAACTAGGGAACACTACTATGCTAAACTAACAATTATGACCTGAGGCAGAGAGGAGAGAGAGAAAAAAACCCTATAAGGAGGAAGTCTCTGGGGATCCAAGGCCTAGGTCACCTTCCCTCCAGGCTTGGAATATTTCATTTAGCAATGGCTCTGCCACTGCAATTTGGAAATCCAATTAAGGGAGGTGGAAAACATTCCAATTTGGAGGAAGGCTCTCACTCAGTTGATCTAGTGGGAACGCCATGGAAGGTTGCAAGAGTGCTCTGCAACATCGGGGCAACCAAGACGGGAGGAGGAGAGCAACAACTGCTGAGGCACTCACCTGGCCTACTCATCCTAAACACAAACCAGGTGAACCAGAGGCAGTCATAGGGAGAATACGGTGCATGTGCCTTGCTAGCAAAATCACTAAAGCCAATGGATAACCATTATAGTGGAACCACTACAGCCAAAGGAGATCGGAGTAACCACTCTTCACAGCTAGTCTTAAATTCTACACAAGGAGCTACTGTCACAAAGCAAACAGCTAAAGCCAAGCCCAGAGTAAGGATATTCCCAGCTATGGGCAAGGAGAGAAAGACCCCACCACAAGCTGGGCATGCTCAAGATGCAGATTTAGAATGCAAAGTGAGAACGTCAGCTACAGGGCACCCTGCACAAGAATGGTATGGCTGGCATGCCCCAGAAACTAATAAGGAGCTGAAAAACTGGTGAGCAGCTGAATGAGTACTGGTGTGCTGAGACCTTGCAAAGGTCAGATGCAGTAGCGAGTGCAACAGACATCCCAGAGGCTGAAGCCGAGGGGATGGCGGTAGGTATGAAGCAATGATTGATAAGCAAGAGTGGACCTGCACGTAGGTCAGAAAGTAGTAGTAATAATTGGACTTGCACGTAGGTCTGCAAAACATAGTAGCAAAGGTGTAGCACTGTGAATAGTGGGGCAAGCCAGCCAGGCATTCAAAAAGCCAATAAAGGTGACAAATACTCTGAGGATTTTCAGTGGTGGAGACAGGATTTAGAACAGAAATAATTAGCCACATGGGGCCATGACTCTCCAAGCACCTCCAAGTCCCTGCCGTAGGAAAAACAAGAAAGTGATGGGAGGGCTGAGACCCACAGGCAGGTATTGAAACTAATTTACAGCAGCAGCTTTAGATGACCTCAGAGAATAATAGGGTGTACAAACATAGAAGCAGCATCTGTAATGAGTACAGAGTTGTATACTTTGAGAAACATAGAAAGGAGACACCATGCTCTGAAGTAGCTATCACCTGGCAGTGCAATGAAACTGAAGCAATAAGGAAGTAGAATGAGTTGCGAGATCATGAATGAGCTACTTAGCTAGGGTTCAGAGTGAGCCTGAATCAGGTGAAAACAATTAAGTGCAACATGGAGAGCACCTATGGCTGAGCTGAAACACACAGATCATGGTTGCAGTTGGATTGCAAGTAATTTGAGAGGTGTGAGCCACTGAGAGCAAGTAATATGAGCGCTGGAGTAGCAATATGGTAGAAGCTTAGAAACAAAAGCCCCAAAAGACAAAACCAAAACACAAACATGGAAAACAGGGAACAAAGGCCCAAAACAAAAACAAAGACACACAAAAACACAGAAAGCAAGGGCAGAAAGAAGCACACAACTGGAGGCAAAATGCAAACCAGAAGCAGGAAAACAAACAATGAAGTCGAGCAGAGACAAATACAAACAGCAAAGCGGAGGGGGGTGAAGGTCCCAAGGTAGGCCCCAGCCAGCTCAGAGGACAGACCAACAGAGCCTCCAGCTGGCAAAGAAAAAGTACTTCAGAAAGAGGCTGAGAGGAACTGCTTAAATAGCTCAGGAAGTGGGAGTGGCTGGCTGCTTGTCCAGTGAACTACAGACCCAGCCTTCCAGTTCTGGAGTAGTTGCTAGAGAATGTCTTAGGAACATTCAATGGCTATTCAGGGAATACAAGTAGAATAACATGGTCAAACAGAGTCAGCGCTTTTAGGAGAAGACCATGAGGAGAAGGTATAACGGATGATGCCAGTACTACTATGAGGTATCATGCGGTTCCCATTATAGAAACATAGAAACATATACTTTGATGGCAGATAAGGACCACTTGGCCCACCCAGTCTGCCCATTTCCCTACCTATTGGATAAGCTGCAGATTCTAGTTAACCAATAGCCTACTTCCTGCAACCCCCCCCCACTATAATTGCCTTATGTCTGTCCCATTAATGTTTGAATTCCCCCACTGTTTTAGACCCCACAACTTCTCTAGGAAGGTGGTTCCATGTTCACCACTCTCTCTGTGAAAAGAATTTCCTCACATTACCCCTAGAGCCTTACCCCTCTAACTTTAGAATTGTGCCCCTTGTTCTTACGCATCTCTTTTCTGAAGGATGCTACCCTCCTGGACTTTGTTGATTCCCTTGAGGTACTTAAAAGTTTCTATCATGTCCACCCTGTCCCTCTTTCATCAAGGGTATACAGTACATATTAAGCTCTCTCAGTCTCTCTTCATATGGTTTCTGATGTAGACCCTGCACCATTTTAGTTGCCCTCCTCTGGACTGCTTCCATCCTGTCTATGTCCTTGTGTAGATGAGGTCTCCAAAACTGCATGCAGTACTCCAGATGGGGTCTCATCAACTGTCTGTATAGAGAGGATAACCACTTCCCTTTTCTACTTGTGATGCCCCTCCCTATGCATCCCAGTATCCCCTAGCTCCCTTACTGACTTCTCACATTGCTTACCACCTTTAGGTCATCTGATATGACTACACCCAGATCTCTTTCCATTATTGTTGTCGTTAGTACCTCCCTGCTATTGTGTACTCTTCTCCTGGTTTTTATTTCCCAGGTGCATTACTTTGCACTTCTTTGCATTGAATCTAAGTTGCCATCGTCTGACCATTCCTCCAACCTTGCCAAGTCCTTCTCATCCTTTCTACCCCCCTTGTGTATCAACTCTGTTACAGATCTTTGTGTCATCTGCAAAGAGGCATACTTTCCTTCCAGACCCTCTGCTATGTCACCTACAAAGACGTTAAAGAGGACTGGACCCAGTACTGAGCCCTGAGGTACTCCACTGTAACCCCCCTTTCTTCAGAATGTGTTCCATTCACTATTACCTTCTGTGTCCTGTTGTGCAGCAAGTTTTCTACCCAGGCTACCACCCTGGGACCCACTCCCAGGCTGGCTAACTTGATTATTAATCTTTTGTGCTGGACTGTGTCAAATGCCTTGCTAAAGTCTAGGTAGACCATATCCACAGCCCCTCCCTGGTCTATTACTTTGGTCACCCAGTCAAAGAAATCGATTAGATTCATCTGACATGACCTTCCTGCTGTGAATCCATGCTGCTTTGGGTCCTGTGCCCCGTTGGCCTCTAGGTACTCAACAATTCTTTCTTTCAGAAGTGATTCCATCATTTTCCCCACCACTGAGGTCAAACTAACAGGTCTGTAGTTTCCTGCTTCTGCCTTGCTCCCACTTTTGTGAAGGGGAATCACATCTGCCCTCCTCCAGTCCTCAGGTACCACCCCATCTTCTCATGATTTGTTAAAAAGTGTGGTTAGTGGTGTCACTAGGTCCTCCCTTAGCTCTTTTAGGATTCTAGGGTGAATCCCGTCAGGCCCCATTGCTTTGTCCACCTTGAGTTTTAGGGAGTTCTTTCAGTACTTTTCTTCTGTAAATGGACTCGGCGTCAACCCCACTATCCAGAGTGCTTCTACTGTTTGGTTTAGGTAACTCCTCCTCTTCTTCTTTTGTGAATACTGAGCAAAAGTATTCATTCAGTATCTCTGCCTTTTCACTGTCTCCCTCTGCCCACCTCCCCTCTCCTTTATTAATCTTCACTATCCCTCCCTTAACCTTTCTGTGCTCCCTAATGTACCTATAAAAGGTTTTATCCCTCTTCTTAACTGAGTTGGCTATCTTTTCCTCGGTTTGGGCCTTTGCTTTTCTGACTGCCTTCCCCACTTCTTTCTACTTTAATTTATACAGTTCCCTATCGTGCTCCGTCTGTGATTCCTTAAACTTTTTGAATGCAGCCTTTTTCTCCTTAACTTTCCCTGACACCTCTTTTGAGAGCCATAGTGGTTTTATTTAGCTTTGTTTTCTTTATTTGTTTAACACAAAGGCTTGTTGCCTCCATGATGGCAGTTTGATTTTCTCCATTGTTCTTCCACCCCTCCTTTCTGGCCATTTGCTAATGCATTCCTCAGGTATTCACCCATTATGCCAAAGTCAGCCCTTCTAAAGTCCAGTATCCTTGTCTTTGTATGGCTTGTCTCCATGGTTGTGTTTATTGTGAAGCACACTATGCAGTGGTCACTTGTTCCCAGATGTCTACTGACGTCTAAGTTGTGATCCTCTCTCCATTTGAGAGTACCAGGTCTAGTATTGCTCCCTCCAGTGGGTTCCACCACTAGCTGTCTAAGACATGCCCCTCTAGGGCATCAGAGAATGACCCTGCTCTTGGATGTGGCTGCAGTCCATGTCACCCAGTTAACATCTGGCATATTCAGGTCCCCATCAACAGTATCTCCCTTTTCAGCCATTTTGAGAATGCCCTCTATCATTTTCTTGTCCATTTCCTCCCTTGAGGCCGGGGTCTGTATACAACCCCAGTGCAGATTGTGATGCCATTCCCTGTCTCCAAGGTGAGACAGAGTTCCCTCTTGTCCTCCCCTTTACTTTTTAGTTCTGTAGCTTTGATCCCTTCCCTTATGTAGAGAGCTACTCCACCTCCCCTTTTACCCTCCCTGACCCTTCTGTAGATTGTGTACCCTGGTACGTTGACATCCCAGTCATGGTTCTCAATGTACCATGTTTCTGTGACTGCCACAATATCCAAGTGTTCCTCTTCCATCAGGGCTACTAGCTCTGGAAGCTTGTTTCCCAGACTACAGGCATTGGTACTCATTGTCCTCCATTTAATGGTGGCTTTATCCTTTTTTACCCCATCCCTGCTCTTATTGTCCTTGTGCATTTTTCCATTTACCCCTGTTCTGCCCTCTGTCAAGCTCTGTACCTCAGTGTTTACCCTACTACCTGCCATGTTTTGTGGGGGGAGGCTTGAACTTTCCTGTTTCCTATCAGCACCTCCCCCCTTGGCTAGTTTAAAAGCTTGCCAAGGAAGCCTTTAAACCTGTCACCTAGGAGCATGTTTCCCTTCCTGGACAGATGCCGACCATCATGCCAGTATAGACCTTCATCTCTCCAGGTGGGCCCCCAGTCCCCAATGAAGCCAAAGCCCTGTGCTCTGCACCAGTTTTGCAACCATCCTTAACAGTGCTGGTTATTATAGAGTTGGTGCATCTCAGAAGGAATTAGAGTCACGTGTCCAGGTAAAAAGATAGGAGTGAAGGATACTCCACTAAATCTTATACCCTATGAAGACAGGAGGTAGTGATGTCCATACTGCTTGAATTAATAGAATTTATAAGGAAACATCCTGCTGCATTGGTTGAGAGATGAGCTCTTCTATAGTCCAAACAAATGAAATTCCAAAAAATGGGTCCTAGGAGGTTATTGGGAAGTACTAATGATTTATGGTGATATGAGAGTCTATAGGGAATACTGTTCAAAGGATGTTGCTAGAAGGATTCCTCAGATGAGAAAAATAGGTACTCCGTAGAAAGCTGGAAAAGAACTGTTATGATGGCTTTGATAGTAGTATGAGACAGATGAATTGATAGGAGAAGTTGATCAAGCAGGGATGCTGGACATCGATAACTGTAGGAATGCCCAAAAAAGACACAGCAAACATGCAGGAGCACTGAGCTGCTAGGGTGGTGAGGAGGAAAGCAGCAGTCCTGGAATGGAGGGAAAAGTTCAAACAGGAATCCACTGACTGAAGGATGGAGCTGTACAAGAAGACAGCTGAGACTGAGAAAAACAGACATCAGTAGGTGCAGGAAAGATACAGGGCAAGTGCCACAGCATACCAGAATAGATTTCAGAAAAGCTGAATCAGGTCTTGGTGGGAGATCCATGACAAACCAAGAGGTGAATCCAGGTAGAAGGTGCTGTGAAGTTGAGGTGCGAGGTCCCCATCTTTGAATGAGATGGCGAATGGAACAGTTGGTAGCAAGGTGCTGCAGTGATGGGGAATGGGCTCCTACCTTCAAAAGAGATGGTGAGCTGGAACTTCAGATAGGGAAAGCATTGGAATTGTTGCTGGAAGACCTTTGGATGGGATAAGGGGAGCATCAGGGGAAAACTTGTAGAAGACTGTAGGCACACATCCTTGGAAAGGAGCAAATGGCACATGTCCAGCAAGAAGCAAGGGGAATGCAGGTAGACAAGTCCAAGAGAAAGGCAGTAGGGAAACATACACATCCAGCATGGCAACGAGGGAGGAGATGGCAGCATGGAGCTGAAGGACTGAAGATTGGAGGAGGTTGAGCTGGAAGGCAAGCCACAAGTGATGCCCAGGAGCACAGGAAGAGGTGGCAGACAAGCAGCAAGGAAGCCCAGGAGTCTGTCATACTGTGTGGTAGTGGAGACCAAACAAGCTGGCAAAGTCCAAATCCAGAATGTGAGGATGCCAAGATGGAGACAAGTACATGAGTCCATTGAAGTGCAGGAGGTAGTCGAGTGAGGTTGGATATTGAAGGCAAATGGGGTATAGTGGTCTCATTCCTAAAAGGAATGCAGCAACTGGGTGTCAGATATAGAATGCAGTTGGTTGAAACAGTTGATCAAAGGCAAATGGGGTATGGTGATCCCGTTCCTGAAGGGAATGTGGCAACTGGGTATCAGGTATAGAATGCAGTTAACTGAAACAGTAGATTGAAGACACAAGCTCCCATCTCTGGTAGTCAGGGCAAACTAACCTTCACTTGATGCTGCAAGGCAGAGTTCAGAGATGAAGACTGTGGAAAGGTGGCCAGGAGTATAACTGGTCGAGACTGAAGACAGAGGAAACAGGGTCTCATCCTCGGTAGACAGGGGAAGTCTACCTGCACTGCTATGCCTCTGTAGGCTGAGTTAGGGAAGAGGCCGGTGGACTGCTAGTATGGGCTGAGCATGGAAAGGGGAGTTAACAGCTGATGAGTAGGAGGAAGGCCAAAACAAAGAAGAACGAAGGGGATAGCAGGAAGTAAGAATTGAGAGAACGGGTGAAGTATGATTACTGTAAATGCCATTAAGGCAGAGATAGGGGAAGGTAGTGAGGAGCATGCAGCACAGTAATGGAATGCAAGGAACATCCTAAGTCTGGGAAGGCTGTGAGATTAATAGTCAATTCAGGGATGATGGAAAGCCATATAGAAAGAAAGCAGGATAAATCATATAGCTAACGTAAAGCATGCTCCAGCTAATTGGAACGACAGTACCCTAATGTGAAACCACAGTCCCCCACTGCTGGAATAAGAGGGAAGCCAGCTGAGCAATGGGGACCAAATGGCACAGCAATGGGGAAGAGCAGGAACCATCAAATAGGCTCCGGTACTGGTGAGGTCCCAATAAAGGATAAGCCATAGGTATAATGGGTAGCATGGGCAGGAGAAACACTTAATCATAGTCACAAACAAGGGAAATTCCAAATGAATCAGAGGAGGAGAAGTGCCAATTGCAGCCTTACTGTGGGAACTACCACAAGGGACATAGGAGAGGCTTCAGTGTGTCTATCTGAGAGTGAGGGGAGCACAGTTTGTTCATGTGTCAGTCAGTCCATCAGTCTGCGAGTCACAGGTTGAGTCCGTTGTTCCACAGGTGAGGGAGAGAACGAGCCAGAAGTCCAGGGTAGGGTGTGGTCACAGTTGTCAGTTGGTGTGGGTCGCGAGACCTTGTTGGTTCCTTGTATTCATCCTGTTGTGTTCATTCATACATGAATTTTGGTTATATAAGTGAAGATTTAAATGACTTTTTAAAAGCCTGCCTGGCTTCCTTTTCTTGGCTGCTGAGTCGGACATTTTATATAAACTTTTGGTAAAACCTCTGATTTATAAAGAGGAAGAGTGGCACTCTGATAATAACTGTGGAAAGTTTTTCTTTGAAGGAATTTTAACAATACTGCAGATTGTGTCATTTTAATGGTCATGCCTTCTAAGTTAGGCAAAGGGGTGGTTAAAACTTGTAGTAAAAAAAATGTTAGTAGTAGAAAAAATAAAAAGGGGAATAATGGAAAACATTTAAGAAATGATGGGACAGGAAATCAATAAATAACCCAGTTTTTGTGTCCCTCAGTGGATCATATAGAACTTAGGGGAGATAAGAAAGTAATCAAGAATTTTCAGCTGAAATTAACTTTCTTTCCCACTGAGCAATCATCTGAAGGCAGTTGTTTTTCAACTCATCCCCTGTTAAAACAAATTAGAGGTCTGGAAGAATCATTTTTGTCTACATGAGCAAAGAAGAATTATATTTTAAAGGAACATAAGCTAATGAATGATAATAATGGAACTAAGGTGTGTATTACCTCAAATGCCATGGAGCCTGTTCTCCATTTATCTGATTTAACACACCCAGTAATTACGCAGGGTAGTAAGGAAAATAACCACCCACTAAATAGGGATGCTTCTAATCTGATAAACTTGGTTGACTGTGATGAAGTAAATAATGGAAAAATAAATGTAAATGTTGGAACATCAGATTCAGGAGCTGTAGTAGTAACGCATGGCATTGATTTGGAAAATATTTTAGAAAATTCATGTCAAAAAAGTGGCTCATTTCTTGAGAATTTTGATTCTTTTTGTACTCCGTATATTACTAAGCAGACCACGAAGGTTCAGGATTGTCAAATGGATTTAAGTAACAAGTCTGCAAATGTTCATATTACTGAACAAATTAACACCCCTAAGCATTGCAATGTTGTTATGGGTAACCCTGAAAGTTTTTGTTACAATGATCATGATACAGAGAGTCAATTTTTGTCATTACTTTGGGAATTAAAGAAATAAATAAGGTTTGGAAATGAACAGCTCCTGGAACTGGTTACATTGTTTAGATGTTTTATTACAACTTTTATGAAGGATAGGGAACTTCACAATGGACAGGAGCTAGCACAAATATTATAAATGACCAGGCTAAAATCCCACATTACGAGATCTCAAGTACAAATACTTTGCAGAATGTGACAGAGGAGAACATTTTAGTAGAAAAAGATATAAAGATAGAGAGGGAAAATAGAAATATTAGATCTATTACAGACAACATAGCAAATAAGGAAGTTTTGGAAATTGAGAATTTGGTAAGAGAACTTGAAGAAAGAAAGAGGCTGTTAGTAAAGCAAAATACTTCAAAGGAAAGGCAGAAAAAGATGAATAAAAGTGGAAAACAAATTTTGGAAACTAAAGATCAGGAGCAAATGAATAAAGGTAATGGTGAAAAAAACTGGACCTAGTAGGAGTCATCAACATGGATTGAATGATATGAAAAAGTCAGGGGAAAATAAGAATAAGAAAGTTAAGTTCTCAAAAGAAACTGAAGATAAGTCTAAAAAAAGGACTCTAGAACAGCAGAGGCAAGGATAGAGTACTTAATTAATAGGGAAGAAATATTACCAACTTTATTTATGAAAGGGTTGCCAAGAAATAAAGTAGAAAACAGTTATATTTTAAAACTTGCCATATATAACTTGGTTAAAGGCCTTTTAGGATCAAAAATAGGCTGGCAAGATATCAAATCCACCTACAGATATAGAGATGGCTCTAATATAGGGTGGGTCTGTGTAGTCTTTAAGAATGCCACTATTAGATCGAAAGTTATGTCATCCAAGGATAAATTTAAGGATATATAGGTATTACTAGATGTAACAATCAGGAATCAGGCTGAAGAACCAATAGGAAACAAGGAATTAGTGAAGGGGATCCAAAAGTATGGCGAAAAAGAAAGAGCTACATTTAGACAACCGAGGATTACAGCTTATATTAGGTCCAAAGAACAAATGCATATTATGAAAGGAGATTGGGGAGGTTAAGAGGAGGGTGGGAGGATCATTGGGAAGAGGGGTGGGGAGTAAAATGCCTTGTTCCTTCATAATATGATATGTGTCATCAGGATATATGGTTAGGTTGAGATGTTTTTGCTCTGTTAACAATAAACTTCAATAAAATTGAATTTAAAAAAAAAGAAAGGAGATGAAGCCCTGAAAATTAATAATAGAGGTAGGAAACAGATGGGAACTAGTGTTAATTCAAGTATAATAATGGAAGAAGACAGTAATGAATTATCTATTACAAACTCATGGGCAGTTTCAGACACAATGAGTGAGGTTAGTTGTAGCACAACAATAAATTTGGATGATGATACTGTTTGACAGTCAACTCAGCTGTATAAGAAAGAAATCAATGTATTATGCTGGAATATAGCTGGGTTAAAAGGGAAACTAATGGATAAGCAGCGTTGTCAGTGACTGAGATCGTTTACAATTTTATTAATTCAAGAAACTTGGGTTAATAATTTAGACGAACAACTGCTTGAAGGTTATTCAGTTTGGTTTTGCCCAGCTTATAAAGATAAATCATTTGATCGCTCTAAAGGAGGATTAGTCATTTATATTAGTCTTAATTTAGTTTTCAAAACTGTTAAAGTAAGTGCCTTTAATGAATATTTCATGTACATTGTGATTATAAATAACAGCACTATATGGGCCTTTTTAAATATCTATATCCCTCCGGATCTAACAGTTATAAATTATACTAAGGTTACTGAGATGATTGGAAATAGTATCAAGTTGTTGAAGTCTAGGTTCCCAGGGATTAAGACATTTCTAGCAAGGGACTTTAATGCACACTTGGGGAATCTTATTGAAGAACAAACAATTGAATGGTGTATTGATTCTTTAAATATTCCTGTGAGACAATCACAGGATAAGGTGATTTCTAAACAGGGGAAAAATCATTACACAATTCTTTGGAAGATACAATTTTATAAAGATGTATTGTAAATGTGATGGCTTGAGCTTGCCAGACCCTTTACATTGAATTACATGTAGGAGAATTCTGGCCTTCTCCTAACTGGTGAGCTCCTCTGTAAACCTCTTATTGGCCAGAGCACATGATATAAAAAATGAAGCCAGAGAGTCGTTTCCCCACAAGACAGAGAGAAAGCAGAGGTACCTTAGCTCAGAATGGCAGGATAAAATGTGATGCTTTTTCCTGACCGATGGAGGTGGTCACCTTGCTCGTGGTGGTCAGGCTTGATCATAATTCAGCTGGATGGTGAGACTAAGAACCTCTACAATAACTTATAACAAGTAAGAATATTGGAGTTTTTTTTTTAAAGAATTTTTTATAAAATTGTCCAGCTTATACAGAGTGTTCATCATATATAGTGTGATTCAGTACATACACTGAAAACTGGGAAGGGAAGAACAAAGGGAAGGGAAGGGGAGGAATGGAGGGAAAGAACAGGGAAAAGCATAATTACTTTATCAGGTCAACTGCTGAAGAACTGCAGTACAGTACAGGGTACAAAGCGCTTGATAGTCAGAACTACCAGGCATGCTAATCCTTTTATTCCAATGGGGGAATCAGGCTGATCCAGCTGGGAGTAACTGACACCTTCCAACTGGCCACCTCCAGTACTGCCTGTCCACATGACAGACCCTGTGGGCTAACTGCAGTGGTGGATCAAAGTTATGCAATGGCAGAGATAGGGGATAGGAGAAAGGAAATATGTACTCACAGTGTAAAGGCTGGGTGGACCACACCTGCAACTGGGTGATGTCCCCTTCCTAGCTGAGTATCTGTCATCTCCACAAGGCATCTTGGCAGAACCCAGGTAGAAGCATCTTCAGTTCCTATGGTCCAGGCAGCCTTCAGCTCCTGAAATATGAAAAATAAGCCCACAAAGGAAATAGGTCCAGTATGGATAACAGGTATTGTATTCAACCAACAACAGGCAGGTACAGACCCCATGAGGTGCAGAACAGTTACTGAATCTGGGCCCACTTACCACAACACAATTGGTCTATGTGACATGCATACTTGTGCTCCCAGACTCCTGCACTAGGACAGATATGAGTACAGGGATGCACTCCTCTTGTGCACTGGCACCCCACCCACCAAAGCCTCTCATGTGTATTGGGTGAAACCTAGAACAGGGAAATATCCATCCAGTAGCACTTGTGCTTCAGCCAACTCTAGCTGGGGATTGACATAGTGCATGTATGGGCCCCAACACTTCTGGAATTTGGCCATCTGATAGTTCTTGAGGTGGGAGATATTATCCAAGGCCACTAGGCTTGAGAGGGAGGCCAGAATCTCGGTACACATGGGGGGGCAGTGGTGTGCCATCTGCAGACCACAGCCCTCTTAGTCTGGATGGCCAACAGGGCAAGCCGTCGGTATTCATGAAGGGTAAAGTAGGGGAGATCCCCCTTTAAGCCTAAGAGAAAGAAGGTGTGGGTCTGTGGGATGGATTTCTGTAAAACTGATGAAGCAATCTGGGATACCTTCTACCACATGTTCTGAATTTTGGGGCAGGACCAGAGGACATGTTCCAGTTCTGCCCTGGGGCCAAGACATCTCCAACATTCAACCAAGAGAAGGAGTTTGGTTTTGTGAAGAACAGCCAGAGTTTTGTACCATGAATGGGAAATCTAATTTTGAATTAACCTGGTACATGCATCCCTGAACCAAACATGCGAATCCTTCCAGGCCTGCTCCTATTGGGAGTCCAGGATAAAGCAGTGCAGCATCTTCTCCCATTTGGCCTTTGCTAGGCTGGATTGAAAGGGTAAAGTGTCCCAGAGCAGACTGTATATATTGCCTTCCAGACCCTTGAGGTGGTTGATCCATTTCTGTAGATTCAGCTCAGGTGGGGACTGCCTAGTATGGGTCTGTAGGGGTTGCAGTGCGGCCCATATCTGCAGGCACCTCCAGAAGTCCGCTTGGGGCAACTCCCACCTTTTCTGCAGGGTCTGGAAAGAGACCACAGGAAGGGCTGGCATGGCCAGGAGGTCAGTGATCTTCCTAATGCCCCTGCAGCCCCATTGTGGCCAAGCCACCCTATTGTGGTCAACAGTGATATGCGGATTGTGCCATGGGGGGATAGAGGAGATGGGCAGGGGGCCCAGGCCTAGTTTGGTCACATTGGTACACCAGACTTCCCAGGAGGCCACAATAGTGGGAGCCACTACTTTTGAGTGTCTGGGGGATGGAGGACCCCAGGGGGAACAGGAGAGAGGAGGCATCTAGGAGGCCCATCAGGTCTTTTTCCATTTACACCCATTGTGGGACCTCCCCCTGTGGTTCTCTAACCCAATGGATAGTCTGAGTAGCCTGGAAGGCCCATTTGTAGCCCTCCATCCAGGGCAGGACCCCCCCAGGAACAGTGAGCCCTAAGCTTGTTACAGCTGAACCAGGGTTTTGAGCCCTCCCATAGTAGGTTCCCAATCATGTGATCAGTAGGCTGGGTCCACTGTTTGGGTAGTATGATTGGGAGGTGGGAGAGGAGGGAAAAGAATCTGGGGGGTTGTAATCATTTTAATGGCTGCTATCTTCCCTGCCAGAGTTAGCTGAAGTAATTTCCACCTCTCGAACTCCAGTTTGGTGCTGGCCAGCAATGGGAGTATGTTAGCACCCCAGATAACCTCCAACTTCAGGGGTACAATTATGCCCAAATATGTGATCCTGGCTGGGGCCCATAGTAAACCCATCTCCAGTGAGGTTTGTTGGGTATAATACTCATTGAGGGGCATCATCTCAGTTTTGGCTTGGTTCAGCCAAAGCCCTGATATCCTGGCAAATGCTTCCAGGAGGTCCAGGAGGGGGGAATTAGAGGGGTGCATCAGCCAGGGGGAGGAGTAGGTCATCAGTATACATCAGAGTTGGGTAGTTGCTCACACCAACCGATATTCCCCAAATGTCAGGATGGTGTCTGATCGCTGCAGCTAGGTGTTCCACTGCCAACACAAACAGTAAAGGAGACAGGGGGTACCCTTGCCGAGTACTCCATTCTAAGGGAAGTTGGGGGGAAATCACCCTGTTAGTAGTGACCTGGGCAACTGGTAGGTTATGGATGGCTCTGACCTTCCCCCTAAAGACCTCCCCTACTCCAAGGTGGACTAGGACTGTATCTAAGTAGTCCTACTCCAGGGAGTCGAAGGCTTTTTTGAAGTCAACTATGATAGCTGCAGACGGTGTTGACAACCCTCTGGCTACATGCATCAGGTTCAGCAGGGCTCTCAGATGGTCAGAGCAGTGCCTCCCTGGTATAAAGCCCACCTGGGAGGGATGTATCAGGCTGGGCAGCAAGGGACTCAGGTGAGTGGCAAGTGCCTTTGCATAGACCTTGCTGTTAATAAGGGAAATGGGATGGTAGCTACCTGGGTTAGTGGGGTTCTTTCCTTTCTTGGGGATAACAATTATGTTGGATTCTCATAGGGTTGGGGGCAGTATGTCAGCAGATTCAGTTTCCCTGAACAGCTTGGTCAGTAAGGGGGCCACAAGCTGATGGAGGGCCTGGTAGAAGTCTACAGCGAATCCATCCCCACCTGGGGATTTACCCCCCCCTTCAGGTCCTTGATGGCAGTCTCGACCTCCACCACTGAGATCGGTGCATCAAGTGCTATGGACTGCTGGTCCTGGAGCCTGGGGAGGGGGTTTCCATCCAGGAACAGTTGAATCTCTGACGGTGGGGTGGGGTGTGAGGAGCAGTACAACTTAGAATAGAAGGCAGCCATCACTTGGTTTATGTCCAAAGTGCTGGTCACCAGATCCCCTTTGCCATCTCGCAGGCCTGGGATATGGCTGGCAGCCTACTGTTTCCAGAGCTGGTACACCAGTACCTTGCCACTTTTATCTCCTCCCTCCCAGAACATGTGCCGGAGCCGGTGTATAGCCACTTCAGCTTTCCAGTTTAGCAGCTGATTATTCTCGAAGTGTAGCCCCAAGATTTCATGGCCAGTAGGTGATGAGGGAGAGAGCATGGCCTTGTACTTGGCCTCTGCCAGTTCAAGTCTAGATTCTAGGTCCACCAGTTTCTGCTCCCTATCTCTTCTTTTAGTTGCTGCATAGCCCATTATGCTGCCCCTCATGGTGGCTTTGAAGGCCTCCCACATATTACCCGGGGAGATGTTGGATACTGGTTTGGCCTGAAGGAAAAGAGAGGCCTCCATCCTGGTCCAGGGGACAAACTTCGGGTAACGCATGAGGAACAGGTCCAGCTTCCAGGAGCGGGAAGGTGCATCAGATGGGCCCCATGCTATAATAAGCTGAAGTAGGGCGTGGTCCGAGATGGACTTCAGGACTATGGCAGTGTCCAGGGTGGACTGCGTAAGGGACTGTGATGCTAGCCAGAAATCCATCCTGCTATATGAGGAGTGGGTTTACGAGTGTAGTCTCGTACATGGGGTGAAAGAGCCTCCATATATCCATGAGGCACAAGTCCTCCATAATGAGGTGCAATGTCTTGCCCCCTCTCACATGTACCTCTATACTTGTATTGTTCCTTTCCAATTGAGGTGCCAAGGTCAGGTTAAAGCCCCCTCCCACCAGTAGCACAGTGTGATGTGGTGAAAAGGAGGTGAGGGTTTCAGCTAGTGTGTTAAAGAACCTGGGGTCATCTTGGTTAGCGGCATATACATTGCACAGCACTATAGGGCCAGATGGAGTATCATAAGATCTCATCACCTTCCGCCCCTCTCCATCTGCTCTGCTATCAGATAATTTCCAGGACAGTGATTTGTGCAATAGAATGACCACCACACTCTTCCAAGATGTGGCCTCAGCGTGTATCAGTTGCCCCACCCGGTCTTTCTGCAGTAGAGAGTGGTCAGACCCAGAGAGTTTGGTCTCCTGGATGAAGGCCACCTGGGACTTGAGGCATTTAAGGTGAGAGAGGACCTTTTTTCCTTTGATGGGGGAATTCAGACCCCTGACGTTCCAGGTGTGCATTACCACCTCTGCCATATTGCTGTCGGGGGGGGGGCAGTGGGTAGGTCCCTTGTGAGTGACTCTGGGTGGGATCTGACTCACTGTTCTAAATGTCCAAAATTCTACGGATAGATTGCCAAAAGCTCTGTGCTTTGGGACAAGTCCATAACATGTAGTAAAGAGAACCAGTATCACTGTTGCATCGACCACAATCCGGTGAAATCAATTTACCCATTTTAAAAAGCTTTATTGGTGTAAAATAGAGGTTATTCATAATGTTAAAGTGGACTAAATGAAGTCTGTCCTGTTTTATAAATTAATAAGATGTCTGCTAGAGTTTTTTCCATATATCAGTGTCCACAGGGATTCCCAATTCCTGTGTCCAATAATAACAAATTCCAGTTGGTAAATTAGAGTCCAATACTTGTAGAGTCTTATAAGTATTAGAAACAGGATGGGACTGGTTAGCTACTTGGAGGATTACAGACACATCCTCAACATTTGAATCTATCATGGGAATACTGAGGAAAAAGGAAGCAAGAGCCTTACTAACTTGTGCATACTTAAATGCGTAGGTATCTGGAACTCTAATGCGCCTTCGAAAGTGGGCAAAAGAAATCGGTCCCCCATTCAAAAATAGGTCAGAGACCCTATAGCTATTGATCAAAGGCCAAAAGGTAGGAGGTATTGGGTTATTTTCAATCTTAAGATGCGGATTACATATGATAGGCTGCTCAAATGATTGATACCATCTCACTCCAAGATGCTTCTGGAGTTGATGGAGGCCCTTAAGGGACCATCCTATGGGAGTATTCTTAAGTGATCTGGGTATAATGTAATTGTCCTCACTGTGATGAGGTACCTTTGGAAATGAGCCTCTGGCTCAAAGGATGTAAACTGATGTTTCAAATTAATAAATATAAGAAGGAGTAACATACAAAAGTGCAGAAAACGAACAGTGGGTTTTAGCTGCCAAATGTTTCTCTATACTCAACCACAGGGGGGAAATTCTAGCGGCCCATAATTTTGGTCCAAAGTGCCAGCTTACTGACATGATGAGCACTATAATATAAGAAGAAGGAGGGGGGCGCAAGGCCTCCCTGATGCTTAGGAGCCGTTAGCTTAAAATAAGCCCTGCAAACTCCTTTTCCTCTCCATATAAAGTCACTAACCATTCTTTGAAGCCTGGCAAACCATACTTTGGGCAGAAAGCATCCCAACATCCCCATTGGATATAAAATCCTCGGTAATACATTCATTTTAATAGTGTTTAATCTTCCCCACAAGGAAAGAGGAAGTAATCCCCATCTCTCCATGTCCAAGGATAAAATTTTAAGTAAACTGGAGAGATTATCCTTAATCATTAATCCAATATCCCTAGAGACTCTAATACCCAAATATGTTAGGGACTTTGCTTCCCATGAGAGGCCATAAGGTGCTAGTTCTGTCTTCATTACTCTGCCCCACCTTTATTGGTTGATATCCCTGATCCAAAAGCTTGACCCACCCACTGCTTTTTAAAAAGGGAGCTATCCTCCTGCCTCAAATGGGTTTCTTGGAGACAAGCTATTCCTGCTCGAAGATACAACAAATGTTTCAATATCATTTGTCTTTTATCCCTATCTTTAGTCCCTTTAGTATTCCAACTTACAAAGCTATATTGACTACTCAAGCTCTAACAGAAATATTCTCCTGGATGACGGAATCAGTGCCAGCAGAAAAAAACCCATAGTCATTAAGAACAAAGCATGGTAGTATTTGTTCATCCCCCCCTTACCAATACAGTACCCACTCCCTAATATCAGATATAAGCCTCCCCACAAGACAGCACTATCCCCCCAAAAAATAAGACTCTTAAAGCAAAAATCCCACAACACTAAAAACATCCCCCAGTTCGAACTAACTGCACTACCACTTTATAGCTGCCACATGATGTTGTAGTGCAAGCCTGAAAAAGACATTCCAACCCCCATATGCCCCCCCACCATATCCTCAGTACCAATCCTCTGAGCCTGAAACAGTAAGAGCACCTGTTAATTATACTATTTCTAATATAACCACCACCCTATATATATCTATATTAACACTAACACTGTACCCTACAACCAAACATGTAGTATATTAACTTGAAACATAAAAAAAAAGAGAAAAAAAAAATTACTCAGTACCATGATACTGGAATGGTATCTATGGAAAATTATTCTGTAGTTTCAACTAACATTTAAATACAATGTCAGCAAATAAGGAAGATTAGTACTTAATTAAGAACCAGTGTTAAACTACACTAATTAGCTGTGCTAACTTCATAACTATTTATTCACACTGGTAACAGGTGAAAATAATCCCCTTCTCCCTATTTAAACTGCTCCCTAAAATAAAGCAAAATAAACCAGCATTCCTATATTTAGGAGATGATTATATCTTACTAATACTGAATATAGATAACCCCCAGGACCAAGTCCCATCTAATGAATATGTCCCTTCAATAAACCAAAAACGTTATGACTCCATTAAAAGGAGGGAAGGAACAAGCCCCAATGCTCTAGCCTTATTATATCTTCAATCCAAATGTCCAAACAAAAGTCCCTTGATTGATTGACAGGAGGAACGCTTGCTGCTCAAAATATAAAGTCTGCACGAACTTAAGAAGCAAGGGAGTATGCCACCAGTGCTCCAGTTGCAGTGAAGCGATCTGACCTCGAGAGGATTCCCTTCTTCACTCGGGAGATACAAGACCTCCAATGCCATTCAGTCAATGCTTGCTTTCGTCGCAAACAAAGCCCCATCAACAAAACAAAACACAATTAGCCGCTTGTTGCCCCGAGTAAACAAAACAAATGAAATGCTATAGTCCAATGCAGAAACAAGTATTTTGAACACCTCCTCCACCTATCATGAGGCTCCTGGAGGTCAGTTAAAGATGCACATAATTACTCCATCTCCATTTTAGGGATCAAAACCTCCGAGACGAGGGATCGAATCCACACTGCCCAACTCTACTATACAGAGCTGCCGTGGAAGGACAGAGCAGATTAATTAAACAACAAGCTCATCCCTCAGCTGATCACAGCCACCTTATCGCGCCATTCCCCTGGTCACTTGTATAAATCGGGGAACAGTTCCTTTAAACCTTGCATTGCCTGATCAGGAGTGTCGAAGGAAAGCCACTTATCGTCGTGCTTAACTAGAAGGATCGCCGGGTATTTAACTCTAAAGGGCTTACCAGCTGCCACTAATTTTGACACCATCGGGTGTAACTCCTGCCGCCTCACTCACACAGAATGCGGGAGATCTTGCATGATACAGATCTTCGACCCTCCCAGGACACCTCTTGAGTCTCCCTAACTTTCGCCAGGATATGCTGTTTATCGAGGAAATTTAATAATTTAAAAATAATCAGTCTGGGAGGCAGGCTTGCCAGTGGCACAGGGCACAGGGCACGGTGAGCCCTTTCGATGACATAATGCCCTCCATTACGGGATGGACCTGCTATTTTTAGACATAACTTCTGTAAAAACAGAATCAGGGCACTGCCTTCTTCCGGCCCTGGAATTCCAATTATAAGCAGGTTGTTGCGCCTGCTGCCCCCATCCAAATCCTCTAGTTTATCTTCCAACTTTTTAAGCCTTCATGAGATGCTCAAGTTCTCCTGGGCGGACTTCTTCTGCTTTTTTTCCGAGGAGAAAATTCTTGCTTCGGAGTCCCCTACTCGCATCGTTAATGTTGCCACTGAATTTTTAATCGTCTGCAAGTCATCGGAGATTGTAGCTACAGCGACTTGTAGCGGCTGAATGATTTCCAAAAATCTCTCTTCTAACACAGCTGTTGGAACAGAGGATGTCTTCGGGAGCTAGAGGCCTGCTGCTTGGCCCGCTTAGCGGCCTTGTTCATTTCCGGCAAGAGAGGCGGCGAATGTCTAGGAGGAGCCTTTTTCATGTAAACCTCCATGCTGAGATAAGTATTCAATTGCTCTGACGCATTATATCACCAGTCATCTTCACTGAAAACAAAGTTTTAATTTCTATCAGTAGTTATAAGCAAAATATAGATTGATGGGAGACGGAGCAACTGGGGAAAGCTGCTTCTGCTCAGGCTGCCATCACGTGACCTCGGAGCCCTGCTCTTAAAGCTACTACCTAACAGGGCTACTTAACAGTGTTCTATAATTGTCAGCAATAGCAGTATCACAACTTCAGAAATTATGCAACACAGTTTTATGTAAGCACACTCAAATAAACAATCTGTTTGAGGGTCTCTGATCGGACAATGGCCGGCTGCTGCAGTGGCCAATGGCTGGTCTGGTCTATCCTGGGGAGTGGTTTAGCATAAATCAGGGTATAAATATTGACCCAGCTGGGTAGGGCTCACTGGGGCAAAACAGTGGCCCCAGGCAGCTGTTTGTACAAGCGATGGGTGGTCAAACTACTCTCCACTCTGTCTAACCACTAACTCTAGAAGGGAGAGCCGCCTACCGGATCAACAATGTTCCCACTGAGTCTATAAGCCAACATTAACAGCTAACCAGAGGCTGACCAGAGGGACTCACACCTGGACCACCTTGAACCCATCGACGTGAAACCGGGTTGTCTGGCACCAGCACGATGGGAGGTTAAAGGGCTAGACTCTTGCTTATGTCCATGGCAGCCCAGTCGGAAATGAGAGACCGTGGTCACTTGACATTCCCTCCTGGGGGGTACCATTGGCTGAGAGGGGGGTTTCACAGGAGTTCAGAGGTATTGGGTCGGGCAGTAAAGGCAGGCAGTAGGGGTCACCCATACATTCCCTGCTTCTGCTGGGGGGGGGACAGTCCTGAATGAGTCGTACTGAGTAGCATATACTTTTGCAGCTTAGGGCCTAAAACAGAGGTCACACCATACATGCAAAAAGATAGGGGTATGAGACCCAAAATGGGGACCTGTCTGAAACCCCCCTTCTCACTGGGGGAGAAGAAGCTTCGGAATCTCAAGAGGATGCAGCACAAGGGAACCCTAGGGCGCCCATGCCAGTGAGCTCCCAGGTCCCCATTATAGCCAGTCGTACAGACAGAAGGTGAGGGACCCCACGGGGAAGGTGGGGGAGGCAGGAACTAGGGCAGCAAGCAAGTTGTGGCCATGCTAGGCCAAACTGTGTCATGCTGCTCTCTGAATATGTGAAGGTAAGCCTAGCCTCTGACACAGTTAGTCGAGGAGCAGCTCCTGCAGTTAAAAGATAGCAGGTCTGCAGGCACCACAAATGTCTGGAGATCAGGAGGAGCACAAAAGGGTAGGCACTGCATCAGGTACTTGGTTACTAAGTAGGTGGCTTACAGTGGGATAATGCAGTGCCCCCTCGTATTAACTTTTTGAACAGCACCGAGTCTCCCCCCTCCCCAACCCACATTACTGTCAACACCGTACAATAGTCTTGCTGGGCGAAAGTTAGAGGAGGGAGCAGGAGTTAATGCAGACCTGCCCAGCATCCAAATCCTCCCCTCCAAAAATGGAGCGGGGAGCAGAAGGCAAGCACTCATATCAGTTGTAGCATGGCACGCACAGCTTCCAACCCACAATTTAGAATCACAACCCCCGTTATTTTCCTCTTACAGGTCACTCCACAAAAATGCTACACTAATCCGAAGGCTCCTAGGTCTGAAGCACAGGTATTTATTTATTTATTTAAGAGTTTAATCAGGCAGGCATACTGAGCGACTAACCACTCGTTTCCAGATGCGACCTGGGGGAAACAAGGGGAGAACATTCTGGTAAACAGACACACAGGTTTATGTACAGTTGAGAAGGCACAATATGAAGGACTATACATGTTGGTAGCTAAGGTAGCCATGCAGCTTAAAGATTAGGCAGGCATAGAGACAATGCATAAGAAAAGACATTTCATTGTACAAAGAAATTAAAATTAAAATAGTTAGTGATTTGTAGACTCTAAGAGGAATGCATTACTTAGTCCACATACCATGGTATTGAGGCCCAGTAGGCCTTGAGGGCTACTAATGTGTAGGCCCGTTGCAGAAACAGGCAGTGAGAAAGTGTTCATGGAGGCGGGAGTTGAGGTGACTAGAATTAGTGATATGGTGGATATCTGTTGGGAGGTCATTCCATAGTTTAGGTAAGCGGTAACTAAGCGCAGCCTGACCTATAGTGGTACGCATGCAAGGGATATGGAAGTGCCTAGTATCCGAGTGTCGCAGTGAGTAAGCCGCCCGGGGTTGAGAAGTTAAGGTGGAATTCAGGTAGGGTGGGAGGTATGAGACCAGAATTTAGCAGCAACTTGTGAGCAGTGGATTTGTCTGTGTGCTGAGAGTGAGGGAAAGGCCAGAGAGCTATAAAGGTCACAGTGGTGCATCAGTTTAGGACATTCCAGTATGAAGCGGCAGAAGGAATGAAAGAGTGTGTCCAGGCTGGTCAGAGTGGAAGGTGAGGCGGTGCCATAGACTACATCCCCGTAATCAAAAATTGGAAGTATCATTTTTTGCACGAGTTCACGCCTGACCGGGGTAGGCAGGCAGCCTTTGTTATGACAGAGGGCCCCCAGTTTAGGAAGCAATTTTTTGTAAAGGGAGTCTATGTGAATTGAGTAGTCTAGATATTGGTCGAGCCAGACGCCAAGGTAGCGGAACGAGGTACAGGAATCTAAGGGGATAAGGTCCAGGGTTAGGAAAGGGGGACAGATGGTGAGTCGGGAGAGCTGAGGTTGCAAGCCAAAGGTTAGTGAGATTTTTTTTTGCATTTAAGAACAGCTGATTCGATCTGAGCCAAAGTTGAACAGCGTTGAAATCCTGCTGCAGTTGGTCATGCACTGTTTCTGCGGATGGGTCAGTGTTGTAAAGCACAGTATCATCTGCATACATGTGTATAGCAGAATGGGAGCATACTTGCGGCAGTTCATTCAGGAAAACTGAGAAAAGTGTAGGGCCCAGGACTGAACCTTGAGGAACTCCCATGGTGATAGGGAGGGGGGACGATGTGCTGGGGCCGGTTCTCACAGATTGTTGTCTGCCATGCAAGTACGCCTGAAACCAATTAGTGGCAAGGTCGGATAGGCCAGCAGCCTTGAGTTTGCCCAGTAGGAATGTGTGGGAGATGGTATCAAAGGCTTTGGCTAGATCGATGAAAATGGCCGAGGATATAGCCTTTATCCATACCTGAGAGGATATCATTTGTGACTCTTAATAGGAGGTGACAGTGGAATGAGATTTTCAGAAGCCTGATTGGTAAGTGGTGAAGAAAGATGACTCGACTAAGAATTGGGAGAACTGAGCAAGGACAAATTGCTCTTGTATTTTGCCAGAGTTGGGAGAAGGGAGATGGGACGGTAATTCCTAGGGAGGAGGGTCCCCCCTTGGTAGTGGGATGACAGTTGCCATCTTCCATGCTGTAGGAATTGTTGGACGAGAGAAGGAGAGGTTGAGCAGGTCAGTTATCGGTGTGGCAATAGCAGGGGCCGAGAGCTGGAGTAGTCTGGAGTCCATGCCTGAGGGACATTTACCCTTGTTGGGGTTTAGGTTGCACAGCGCATGGTAGACTTCGGTCGGGGAGACAGGTCGGAAGGAGAAGGGGGGGAGGTGTGCTGGAAGTTGGAAGTGGAAGTTGCCTTGAGTAGGGAAAAGAGGTAGGCTCTGAACCAGGGAGGAAGCACTGCTGGTGAAGAACGTGTTGAAAGCCGAGGCAACTTCAAAGGGGTTGGTGACAGCTGTGCCTAGGATGGATAGGGCCAGGATAGGTGGTTGTACAGGTGTGGATAAGAGTGATTTAATAGTTTTCCAGAATTTGGTCGGGTGGTTAAGACTTGTGCTAAGGGCCAGCGAAAAGTAATTCTGTTTAGCATGTCTGATCGATTTCGTGCAAGAGTTACGAAGGGCTCGATAAGATTGGAAGGCTTGATGGGAGCTAGTTGATTTGAACTTTTTCCATGCCTGGTCCCTGGTGCGGCATTTGCTGATGATATCAGCAGAGAGCTGTGGGAGGTGGAAGCCCCTTACTCTAGTTTTTTTTTTGTGGAGCATGTAGGGTCCAGACATGCAGGAAGCTATTTTTGAAGTTGTCAAGTGCAATGTCAATTGAAGGGGCCCTGGAGATGAAGGGACCAGTCCACCATGGACAGATCCGACAGGAGTGATGTTAGACAGAGTGATTTGAAGGACCTGGCTAGTAGGGTCTGGGAGAGGGGTTTGAGGGGTTTATGTACTTTTCTGACTAAGTATACCACATGGTGATCAGTTAGGGAGTCTGGGAGTAAGCCTGCTCCTATAGACCTGTGGGGGTGTGTGGTCAGTGCCCAGTCCAGAAGGGAGTGGTTGTGCGTTTTTAGGTTTAGCCTGGTGGGTTGGGAAATTTGTTGTGTGAGGTTTAGGGCATTTACTTTGGAGCGTAGCTTGGCACAGTCATTTGCTAGCCAGTTGTAATTGAAGTCGCCGAGGACATATAGTTCTCCTGTTGCGGCAGTGGATTTTAAGTTGGCCAGGTGGTCCAGTATGTACAGAGGTGTTAGGGGTGCAGTAGGATCCTGCTGCATACACCAGAGCAGAGAAGGGCAGAGCAATTTTGACAGTTAGAGACTCTATTTGTGGTGAGGGAGTAGGGGGTGGGGACCAGGGTGAACTGATGTTTGACGGAAATAAACATGGCTAGGCCACCCCCCCTTTTTTTACCCATTTGGTCTCACCTAATTAGGGAGTAACCTGGAATAGCAACAGAGGAATCAGGGTGTTGGGGTTTGTGCCATGTCTCTGAGATTATTAGGATGTCTGGGCGAAGTGATAGGATGGATAGTTGGAGTTCTGGAATTTTGTTGAGGACACTGCATATGTTTAGGTGCATTATTTTTAGGCCCTTTGGTAAGGCCAAAGGGGTTGGTGTTGTAGAAGGGGTAGGACTGGGGTTAGTTTCAATATCCCCTGCTAATGATAGAAGCAGTGATGCAAGCTGTAAGAACCTGAACCGAGGGGTCCTGTAAGTGCGATGGCATTTATGTGAGTGAGGTACTGAAGGGAGTTTGAAGGTGTTCGCCTGTCTTCAGTCCTTGGGCCGGGAGGCTTGTCTTGTACTGTAAGCCCACAGCAGTCCCCTGGGCCTCCAGAGCTGGGTACATTGCTGGAGAGCCTGTGGCATCTGCCTAGTCTTGTGTATGTGGCTCCGGTCCATCAGGGCTTCCTCCAGTGTCCCGATATCCATATCTTGGAAGTCGGCAACCTCGTTGGGAGGGATGACCAGCTCCAGTGTTGAGAACCTGTTTCTAGTGAAGTACAGGCTGGTCACCTCCTGTGCCACCATTTCTCTATGTCGGGTGGGTAGGAGTTGTTCAGGTCTCTCTCCTCATACAGTCTTCGGGTGATGTCTCTTGCCATGTACCTCTTGTTGCAGCCACTTTTTAGGGTTTTGCATTAGTGGCTTCCAAAGTGTGTGCTGAGGATGAGGCCCGGGCAATGGGGACTGCTAGTCTCGTTTGAGTGGTGACCATTTGTCAGCATAGTTGTTGGATTAAGCCACAAGCAGGCCCTGTTCCTGGCCAGTCCATCGGTTGTTATCAGGGCCAGGAAAGGTCTAAGTGAGGAAGGCAGCTGCAGCCTCTGGTGTAGCAAATGGCAGCGGGGTGCCTTTGTAAGTGAATTTCGGGATCTCCACATAGCCGTGGTGAAAAGGGAATGCCCAAGTCATGCAGTTTTCTTCTGGCCTCAGTGAAGCCCTTCTGCTTAGCTGCTAGCTCTTTGGAGTAATCCTGAAACAGCATGATGCGATTGCCATGCCAGTCCAGAGCTCCCAGTTCTCTCACCCTGGACTGTATGGCCTCCTTTTCAGCAAAGTTCAGTAGGCATGCTAAGACAGCTTGGGGTCTCCCCTGCTGCAGGTCTCATTTGCAAAGTACAATGAGCCCTCTCTATCGTGATCCTGGTACCAGGGGGCAGTTTCAGAATGTCAGGGAGTGCATGCTGCAGGAATTGTGTAACTCAGCCTTACTCGCACCCCTTGGGAAATCCAAGGAGTCACAAGTTATTTCTGCAACTCCTATTTTCCAGACCATCCAGTCTGTCTTGAAGCCCTCACATTTGGTCTGCTTGTTCATGTAACATGGAGCAGTGTTCTTGTAGGATTTCTTCCTGGCTTGATGCTTTTGCTTCGTGAGGCCCAGTCTGGAGTCAAGGTTTGTTAGGGCCCCGCTGTGGTATTGTTAGTGATGGTGAGCGCTCCATCTGGCACATAATGGTGGCAAACATTTCCCAGACAGAAGGCTCGTGGCCTTCCTTACTACTGCATGCCATGTGTTAACACATGCAGGCAGAAAACAGAAGTGACTTCCACCAAACTTGTACAGGGCAAGGCAGCAATGTTCCTACATCCTCCGGTCACTTTTAGTGGGTTCTAGCCAATGAGACATACAGATAAAAACTGGATTAAGTGCTCTGTTTAACACCTACTGAAGAGTCAAGTGTCCATCTTGTTTGATGGCCAGGCCACCGATATTGGAGGTATTTGAAAAAATTGCAGGCTTTAAAGCAGCAGAGTGGGTGGGGCACTGTTACCTTAATTGTATGTTTTGTTTGGTCACACACCAGGTGCACCCTATAAATTTCATAAAGATGTATTGTAAATGTAATGGGTTGAGCTTGCCAAAGTCTTTATATTGAAGTTAACAGAGTCCCTACTAATGGAGAAACTGATTCAGTACCTGGAGAAATATGGGTTGCAGAATCACAGGCAGCACAACTTTTGAAACATAGACAATGACAGCAGAAAAAGACCAGAGGTCCATCCAGTCTGCCCAAGTTTCCTATAATCCCTGGAACATACTGTTCCTCCAGGATACTAACCCTCCCCATCCTCTCTCTATTCTCCTTCTTGGTTCTGTCACACCCAGGAACCACTGTTCCTTCCATTATGTCCCAGCCCTGCTTGAATCCCTTGACTGTTTTCACACCCACCACTTCAGCCAACAGATTGTTCCAAGGTTACACCACCCCTTCCGTAAAGTAGTACTTCCTCACATTTCTCCTGAACTTACCTCCTGTTAATTTCCATTCATGTCCACGTGACCACACATTTGTATTCAGGCTAAATAGCTCCAGCAGTTCACTTTGTTAATTCCTTTAAGGAACTTGAAGGTCTCTGTCATATCTACCCTCTCCCTTCTGGTCTGTAGTGAATACATATTTAGTGCCTTGAGACGCCCCTCATAGGATCTGCCCTGCTGGCCCTGAATCATTTTTATTACTCTGCACTGCACTGTCTCCAACCTATTCATATCCTTTCTGAGGTGAGGAGTCCAGAACTGGTGCAGTACTCTAGGTGAGACCTCACCAGGGATCTGTAGCAGGAAGTATTACCCTTTCTTCTGCTATCTCTACCCTCCAGATACATCCCAGCATCCTGTTAGTCTAGCTATAGGCCTTGTTGCACTGACTCAATTGCTTAGTGAGTTGCTAATGATAACTCCCAGATCCTGTTCCTTAGCTATAGTGCTAAATCTCTCTCCTCTCATCCAGTACTCTGTCTTGGGGTTCTTTTTCCCCTAGGTGCATTACCTTGCACTTTCTAGCATTGAATTTTAACAGCCAGACCATTGGCCGCCCTTCTAGTTTTTGTAGGTTTCTCTGCCTTTCCCTTATTCCTCATCACTATTCAACCTCCCACATAGTTTTGTGTCATCTGTGAAGAGACACAACCTGCCCTGGGTTCCTTCTCCAGTGTCACTAATGAACATGCTGAAGAGGACCGGACCCAGGACCAATCCCTGTGGAACCCAACAGATAACCTCCTCTCCTCTGATTTAACCCCATTGACCACCACCCTCTGCGCTCCCTCTAGCCGGTTACCCACCTAGTTCACTATGGATTTAGCTGTGCCCAGGTCTTCCATCTTCTTGAGCTTGTGAGGTACCGAGTCAAAAGCCTTGCTGAAGTCAAAGTAGAGCAGATCCAAAGCATTGACCTTGTCTAATTCCTTTGTCACCTAGTCTAACAAGATCTTCCTACCACAAAACCATACTGTTTACTATCCTAGAGCCTGTTTCTCTCCAGGTAGTCTATGAGGTCCTTTTTGAACTGTGACTCCATCAGCTTCCCTACTATAGAGCTTAAACTGACAGGCCTATAGTTCCCTGGTTGATCCTCATTCCCCCTTTATGAAGCAGTACAACGTCTGCCACCTTCCAATCCGTTGGAACTTCCCCAGACCAAAATGAGCTGTTGAACAGATATACGGTACCAGTGCTTCAGCCAGCTCCGTTGCTAATTCCCTGAGTATCCTTGGATGCAACCCATCTGGTCCTGGGGGCTTATCAGCCAGCCCTTTCACTAGTAAACAATGGCTGTTTTATTTTAGTATTTGTCTTTACAGGGGGAAGGTCATGTCAAACACATCTCATAGATACCTTTTACTGGGTAACTAGGGAAGTGGATCAGGGGAGGGCAGTGAATGTGGCCTATCTGAACTTCAGAAGGCCTTTGACACCATACCACATGGAAGGCTGATGACGAAACTTAGACCTGAGGGTGGGAAAGAAAGTGGTGTGCTGGATAGCAAATTTGTTGAAAGATAGGAGGCAGAGGGTGGCGGTAAATGGTAGCCACTCAAAGGATGGGAGAGTGACCAGTGGAGTACCACAGGGGCCAATAGTGGGCCCTATCCTCTTCAATGTCATCATAAGTGACATTGCTGAGGAACTGGAGGGGAAGGTGTGTCTCTTGGTAGATGACACAAACATTTCCAACAGTGTGGACACCCAGAAAGGGATGGAGAGAAAGCAAAGGGATCCAGAGAAACTAGAAGCATGGTCTAGAGTGTAGCAAATGGGTTTCAGTGCCAAAAAGTGCAAAGTCATGCACCTGGGGTGGGGTAACTCAAGGACTGTGTATAAGATGGGGGGTGTACTTACTGTTACCAAGCAAGAGAGGGACCTTGGGGTGATCATATCTGATGATCTCAAGGTAGCAGGGCAATATGACAGGGCAGCAGACAATGCAAGCCAAATGCTCGGATATGTTGGGAGGGGGATCTCTAGCAGAAGAAGGGAGGTGGTGTTGCCTCTGTATCACTCACAGGTGAGACCCCACCTGGAGTACTGCATATATTTCTGGAGGATGCATGTCTGCAAGGACATTGACAAGGTGGAGGGGGTCCAAAGGAGGGCTACTAAAATGGTGCAGGGTTTGCATGATAAGCCATATGTGGAGAGAGACTACAGGAGCTTGGCATGTACTCCTTGGAAGAGAGGAGAGTAAGAAGGGACATGATTGAGACCTATAAGTACCTCACAGGAGTGAAAAATTGCAGGGGGCCTCTTTCTGAGAGGAGGAGCACCAGTACATGGGGGCATGATATGAAACTTATGGGGGGAGTTTAGGAGGGAAGTGAGGAAATACTTCTTCACAGAAAGGGTGGTAGACACCAAGAACAGTCTGCCAGAAGAGGTGGTGGGATAAAGACAATGAGGAGCTTCAAACAACTGTGGGATAGGCACATGGGTATTATAATTGGAGGTAAGAGGGGAGGGAGGGACATCTGTGACCAAGTAGGGTCCAGGGTGTAGTGTTAGGTAGGGCATTATGGTCGGCTAGATGGGCCTACTGGTCCTTTCTGCCAACAATTTCTATATTTCTAACTAAAATGGTCAGGGGTTGCATTAGAAGTCCTATGAGGAGGGACTGAGGGATCTCAAATATGACACCCTAGATGGGGAATATTATAGAGACCATTAAATATCTCACAGGGTGAATAAGGTACATGAGGGAGTATTTTACAGAGGAGATGGTGCACAGCAACAAGGTGGCATGCAGTGAGCTGGAATGGGGAATTTAGGAGTATGGGAGGAAGTACTTTCACCACCAAAGAGTGGTGGATGGCTGGAAACAGTCTGTCAGCAGAGGTAGAGGGGTGAAAACAGTGGTGGGTTCAAGCATGAATGGGATAAGGCACAAGGAATCTTGGTACAGAAGTTGGGGGGGTAGCTGGAGATTAGAAAGGGTCTACATGTCAGTATAGGCAGGAAAAAATGGGCAGAACAAGTGGGCCAAGAGGTCCATAGCTGGTGAAAATTCTATATGTCAGTTTCTTCATTGTCTAATGGCCTTGACCCAAAACTAGTCCACCACTCTGCTCTAGCCATTGCTACTCTTATTGCACCTGTCCTTAACCTCTCTTTTTATATGACTGCTGTAACTAATGCTTGAAAGCATATTACAGTAATCCCCCCTCCACAAAGTGAGTGACCCCATCTCTCCTGAGAACTATCACCCTACCTCACTTCTCCCTCTCCTGGCTAAGCTCCAGGAAGGCCTTGTTCTATCACAGCTCTTTCTCTTTCTTAACTCCTCTTCCTTCTTCATTCCCTTTCAGTCTGGCTTCCGGAAGTGCCTCTCTGCCTCAATCTCCCTTCTGCTGCTCACTGACTCTATACTTACTGGTACGGATGTGGGCCTAGACCTGGACAGGACATTCAACACAGTTGAGCACCTCATTCTTCTGGAAAGCTGAAAAGGGTGAGACACTGTATAACCACTCAGCTGGTTCTGCTCCTACCTCAAGTGGAGGTTCCAAGCTGTCTGCATTGGAGACCACCTCGCTCCCCACTCCTCATCAGCTCAGGTGTTCCCCAAGGGTCTTTCCTTAGCCTGATCCTGCATTCTATTTTTCAGAATAATAAAAATAAGTAAAGAAATGCTGACACAATTTTGTGTGGAGAACCTGTGCTTTCGTATTAATCTTCATTTTTGTGTATAAGCTTAGACCTGGGCAACAGTGCCAACAAAAGATGACAGAGCCAGGCACTAGATATTTGCCAGCAAATAGAACAGTCCTACCATCACTAGGTGATGCTGCAGAGAGTACTGGGAGGTGTAGTCCCATAGGGAATCATTTGGAACTACAAATTAACACCTGGGTGAAATAACCCAATCTATTTTAAATTCAAGGGTGATTCTGGCACTTTATGTAACTGTGGGAGCTTAGCACATCAGTTTTTAAACACGTATACACATTTTCATTGTGTTCTGAAGGTTTCAAAGTCCTGAGATGTGGCAACACCTCCTGCAAGACTTCTAGAGGCAGGACTAGAAATACGCACCCCACTGTGAGCGGCATGAGCATGAGCGGGCGAGTGCTCGAGGAGATGCGCACAGAGACAAACGAATCTGCTCATGTCTGCCATGTCCACCGGGGATGTCAGGATAGCTACAAGCTAATCTACACACATTTGTACAGACAGTGGTATGCTCTCATTCATTAATATGAACACAATGAATGCAGAACTAGGAATGGTAACCCCTGACTACAGGAGAAATAGGTGTTTCATATGAAGTGTGCAATAAATTGTCTCAATCCCAGCTCATGTTTCAATGTGTTTACATGCTCACAATGCATCACTATTAAGAATCTCAGATTAAAAGTACCTGAATTAGAAATGAAGTTGGGCAGTCTGTCCAGCAATATTTTGCTAAGACAATATACTGCTACCATGGTTAATAGTGGAACACAGACTGCTAATGAGATTGCTGACAATACTTCGCAAGGTCCAAACAAAAAAAAAAAAAAGAAATGGGATGATCAGGATGGTGAGTGGGGTTCTGATGTAGAAGATTGGGCCCTTGTGTGTAACAGACATATTAAAAGGGGTAGAAGAGCTATGTATGTGGACACAAATCTTTCACCCCATGCCCAAATGGAAGTGCACCAGAGCAATGATGATGATAGAGGCAATGTAGTGGTAACTGTCACAGATGACAAAGAAGAGGAAATTCAGGAGTGGATTACAGTGAGAAGAAGCAAACACAAACTTGACAATAATGAAACACAATTCCTCTTACCTATCCTTAACCAATTTAACCACCAGATTGGACTAGATACCAAAACACATGTAGAAACTGTTGAACCAGAACAGCCCATACAGGATAATAACAATGTGCAAGATCGGATTATTACACGACAGAGTTATGTATTGGGTGACCCAGTTCACAAATTTATGGATAGGCACATATGTAACCTGAACAAACATAATCAGATGTGTAGCTGATGACTGGAAGGCAGCCTTTATTATGCCTATTCACATAAAGGGCAGTAGGGCAATAGCAGGTGATTATAGACCAATAAGTCTTATGTCCATTCCATGTAAGGTTATAGAAACATTGATTAAATCAGACCTACAACAGGAATTACTATATAAAGGCATTCTAGACCTAACTCAACATAGCTTTACAACTGGAAGATCCTGCACAAACAACCTAATATCCTTCTACAACAAGGTTAGTAACAGTCTAGACAGAAATATTTCAGTGGACATAATCTTTCTGGATCTTGGCAAGACATTCAATACGGTCCCCCACTGTGAACTAATAAAAAATGTCAAAAAGTTAGGGTTGAGCCAGTCAATTATTATGCTGGCTTGCGCGCATACGCAAGCAACATCTTGGGTTAGTATGGGTTTTGGGGGCACGGCTGCTGTTGGGCGAATGCAGTGCATGCATCAGTAGGTGCGTCCCTCATTCCCCAATCAGCCTGCATGCCGGCATCACACCATGCATACATAATGGGGCGAGCACATCTAAGGGGGCTGGGGAGGTTTACCTGTGTCTGACTTGGATGTCTGGATTTTCTCTGTTTGATTAGCAGGGATTTGCTCTGTCAAATTGTTGTGTATGTATCTTGCTGACGAGGAGGCACTCATCGCAGCGGTGGGTCAGAGCTCTTAGCTGATTGTTTTGTGAGGCAAAGTTTAGGCCCAACCCTTCCCACCCTCACCCCACCCACCCTGAAATAGTTCCTTTATACCTGGGGTTCTGACATCATTTCCAAGAGTGCAAGGTGCATATCAATGTCATATCCTCTCTAGCACACAGCACTGAGAATATAAGCATACACATTGTATAATATATATATTGCTATATAACAAACCAATCACACACACAAAAACAAAAAGTACATAATCATGTGGGGAGTAGTGCAATGCAATGGCTGTGGGGTAGCAGTCTTCTGGGAGACTTTCTAGAGGCTGAGATGCTGCCCTATTTGCAGACAACTCTCTGCCCTGAGGGAGGAAGTTGCCCGTCTTCAGGCCACACTGGACAGCAGTAAGGGAACCTTCCCCCAGGCCAGACTGGATGGTAAGAAGGGAACCTCCCCCATCCAGGGAGCACCAGAGCCACCACCACTGCCTCAGAGGTTGCAAAGAAAGCACAGCAGTTGGACCACAGTGGGCTTAGGGAGGGTGAGGATGGTGAGGATGGTGGAACAGAGGCACACCCAGTCAGTTGTTCTACTCACAATTCATACACCATTCTGGGGGAGCACAGTCCCCATGGATGCACCCACAGAGGAGATTAAGGAGGCTGAGGACACCTGTCACATGGGAGGCCCACAGGAAGAAGGCAGAGGACACCACAAGGAAAGGAAGCAGCCCTGGTGGGGACTCCAATTATTAGGGGATAGAACTGGGGAGCAGGGAAACTGAAGTAAGGTGCCTGCCTGGTGCCATGGCTTGGAGGGACAGGAAGCGCATCTTCAGGATCACGAGAACAGCTGCACGGGAGTCTGAGCTGGACATCATTGTCCACCTAGGGACAAATGACTTGGCTCAACATGAGATTAGAGCAGTGCAGAAGGACTTTGTAGAACTGGGGAGGGACCTAAGACAAGTAGCACACACAGTATCCTTCTCAGAGGTGCTGTCTGTCAATGGCATGAGTGAGGTGAGGATACTTTGCAACATGCAGTTTAATGAATGGTTGAAAAATGGTGTGGAACACAGGGTTTGGCTTCATTGCGACTGGGGTTCCACCTGAGGGACACCAGCCTACACTGGCAGGATGGTCTGCATCTGTCCAGGAAGGAACAAGTCTTTTGAGCAATCGGTTTAAATGCTTCATTGGCAAGCTTTTAAACTAGTCAAGGGGAGGCACTGATAAGCAGCAGGAAAATCCCAGCCTCTCCCTACAAAACAGGGTACTAAATGAGAAAAAGACCAAGGTAGAAAGGTCAGTGGGGGATGCTGTAACTGAAGGTAAAGCCATCAAAAAATGTAAAGCAATGAGTATTAATGCCTGTAGTCTGAGTAACAAGCTTCCTGAATTAGTGGCCTTGATGGAGGAGGAACATTTGGATATCATGGCAGTCACAGAAACATGGTTCACACAAAACCATGACTGGGACGAAACATACCAGGATACACTATCTACAGGAGGGACAGACAGGGTAATAGAGGAGGAGGAGTAGCTCTTACATAAGGGAAGGAATCAAAGCAGCAGAACAAAGGAAAACAGGAGGAGAAGAAGCACTGTGGGTAAATTTGGAGACCGGCAATGGCACCAATCCACACAGGGTTAGTATACAGATCCTCTCTCAGGGGAGGAAATGGACAAGGAAATGATAGAAAGTATACTTAGTAAGGCAGAAAAGGGAGATATTGCTGATGGGCGATCTGAATGTGCCAGATGTTAACTGGAGTGCAGTTGCAGCAGCCACTTTGAAGAGTGGGGTTATTCTAGATGCCCTACAGGGGCATGCCTTGAACAACTAGTATTGGAGCCCACTCGAGAGGAAGCGATCTTAGACCTGGTTATCTCAAATGGAGATGAAGAGAGGATCACAGATGTAGAAGGGTAGCCATCTGGGAACTAGTGACCATCGAACAGTATGGTCTACAATAAACACAGCAATAGAGTCAAGCCACAAAGGCAAAGGTACTGGACTTTCAAGAGGCTGACTTTGCTAAAATGGGTGAGTGCCTAAGGAATGCACTAGCAAATGGGCAGGAAGGAGGGTGGAAGAACAATGGGAATAATAAAACTGCCATCACAGAGGTAACTAGCCTTGTGTGAAGCAAATAAACAAAACTAAACGATGTAAGAAACCACTATGGTTCTCAAAGGAAGTGGCAGTGAAGGTTCAAGAAAAGAAAGCTTTCAGGAAGTACAAGGAATCACAGAAGAAGCAGGACAGAGAACTGTATCAGTTAAAGCAAAAGGAAGCTGGAAGGCAGTCAGAACAGCAAAGGCCCAAACTGAGCAAAGATAGCCAACTCAGTTAAGAAGGGGAATAAAACCTTTATAGGTACATCAGGGAGCTAAGAAGACCAAGGAGGGATAGTGAGGCTTAATAAAGGGGGGGGGGGACAGAGGGTGACTGAGAAAAGGCAGAGATACTAAACAAATATTTTTGCTCAGTATTTACAAAGGAAGAGGGGGCGGTACCTAAAACAAACAGTAGAAACACTCTGGATACAGAAGTTGATACCAGCTCATTTATAGAAGAAAGGGTTCTGAAAGAGCTCTTAAAACTGAAGGTGGACAAAGCAATGGGGCCTGATGTGATTCATCCCAGAATTCTAAAAGAACTAAGGGTAGAACTAGTGACACCACTGACTACCCTCTTTAACAAATCATGGGAGGATGGGGTGGTACCCGAGGACTGGAGGAGGGCAGATGTGATTCCCCTTCACAAAAGTGGGAGCAGGGCAAAAGCAGGAAACTACAGACCAGTTAGTTTAACCTCAGTGGTAGGGAAAATGATGGAATCACTTCTGAAGGAAAGAATTGTCGAGTATCTAGAGGCCAGAGGGGCACAGGACCCAAGGCAGCATGGATTCACAGCGGGAAGGTCATGCCAGACAAATCTGATAGATTTCTTTGACTGGGTGACCAAAGTAGTAGATCAAGGAGGGGCTGTGGACATAGCCTACCTAGACTTTAGCAAGGCATTTGACACAGTCCCACACAAAAGATTAATATACAAGTTAGCCAGCCTGGGAGTGGGTCCCAAGATGACATCCTGGGTAAAAAATTGGCTGGAGAATGGGACACAGAGAGTAATAGTAAATGGAGTCCACTCTGAAGAAAGGGGGGTTACTAGTGGGTACCACAGGGTTCAGTATTAGGACCGGTCCTCTTCAATGTCTTTATAAGCGACATTGCAGAGGGACTGGAAGGAAAAGTATGTCTCTTTGCAGATGACACAAAGATCTGCAACAGAGTTGATGCACAAGGTGGGGTGGAAAGGATGAGAAGGGACTTGGCAAGGTTAGAAGAATGGTCAAATGTATGGCAGCTTAGATTCAGTGCTAAGAAGTGCAAGGTAATGCACCTGGGAAACAAAAACCCAGGGGAAGAGTACACAATGGGGGTGAGATACTAACAACAACAAAATGGAAAGGGACCTGGGGTAGTCATATCAGATGACCTAAAGGTGGGCAAGCAATGTGAGAGGGCAGCAAGGAGGTTGGGGATACTGGGATGCATAGGAGAGGCATCACCAGTAGAAAACAGGAAGTTATTATCCTCTGTACAGACAGCTGGTCAGACCCCATCTGGAGTACTGTGTGCAGTTCTGGGAGCCCAGTCTTCACAAAGACATAGACAGGATGGAAGCCGTCCAGAGGAAGGAACTAAATGGTGCAGGGTCTGCACCGAAGACGATGAAGAGAGACTTATGGAGCTTAATATGTATAGCCTCGAGGAAAGGAGGGAGAGGGGGACAGATAGAAACTTTCAAGTACCTCAAGGAATCAACAAAGTCCAAGAGGGTAGCATCTTTCAAAAAGTGGTGTGCAAGAACAAGGGCACAATTTGAAGATAGAGGAAGGACGCTCAGAGGTAATTTAAGGAAGTATTTTTCACAGAGAGGGTTGTGGATGCATGGAACGGCCTTCCGGAGGAGGTTGTGGAGTCAAAAACAGTGGTGGAATTCAAACATGCATGGGACAGTCATAAGGCAATTCTAGGGGGTGGGGGTAGAAAGAAGTAGGCTGCTGGTTAACTAGGATCTGCAGCTTATCCAGTAGGCAGTGAAATGGGCAGACTGGGTGGGCCAAGCGGTCCTTATCTGCTGTCAAATTCTATGTTTCTATGTTAAGCAAAGGTCCACTGCACTCGAGCAGCTTCGTCATACATAACAATCCTTTGCTTGCCCGTGCTCACTCATCATTATGACCTACAGTCACCGGCGGCGGCCGCCTCACGCTTCCGACAGCCGGGGTGCCCAATCCCTGTCGGCAACCCCGGCGCTTGTGTGTGCGACAAGGAGCCCACTCCCCGTCGGCATACCCCCCAATTTTGAATGCTGAGGGGTGCTCAATCCCCTTGGCTCGCGCCCCTCGCTGTCTTTGCACGCCGACGGGAGCCCACTTCCGTCCGGCATCATCCCCCAACTGTTGAATACTGGAGGCGGGTGCCCAATCCCCCTCAGCAGCGCCCCCCGGCTTTCTTTGTTTGCCGCCAGGGTGCCCAATACCGTTACTACCCTCCCATGTTGTGTGGCGACAAGGGTGCCCAATCCCCATCGGCTACTGGCACCTCCAAAAGCCCCTTAGGTGGCACGCTGAGAGCCCACCCCAGCGTGCCAAATGCCCTGTAACATGAAAATCTGTCCCGCGACGGTTTTCCTTTTTTTTTCCTGCAAAACGAAAACCGCCCCTCGTAGTCTAGATGCCCTCCCCACCCGCACTCCACCCACTGCGCACCCTGCCTCCCCTCACTCCCCCCACCCCATACGTACTTCCAGACCGCGCAACGATCTCCATGGACTGGAACACGCCTGCACTCTTCAAAGCCGACTGTGAACTGAGGAAATGCTGGTAAGCTGTATAATGTAATGAATAGGGTTTTTTTCAACGTTGCTGCATATCTCAGGAATTTCTTGGAATTTCAGCACCAAATTTTTAACATGGGTTTTTAGGGCCCCTCCTCATGAATTCTATCACTGTCATGGCGTTAATCGGCCTCGAAAGGTGATTTCGCAGTCACTGCGCAAAATCACCTTTCGGACCCATTAACAAAATGACAGTGCCAGTGTTCATGAGGTGGACTCTCAAAAGCCTATGTTCCAAATTTGGTGGAAAAAATCCAACAAATGCCTGTTTCAGAGTGTACATTGCGCAGTTCCTACGCAGGCACGTAACTTCGCGTATTCGTAATATTTTAATGCCGGATTTTCAGCATTGGCATTTTTGTGCACCTCCTTATGAACAGTGCAGCTGACATTTTCCACATCCTGCCTGAAATGTGTTTCCGCACTTCTGGCGCACAATAGCTCAGTCGCTGTGGGAAATCAGTGTTTGGGCCAGATTATGAAAATGACAGTGAGACAGTTCATGAGCAGAGCTCCTAGAATGCCTATGTTGAAAATTTGGGCTGATACTCCATAAAATTACTGTTACGAGCGCGGCATTGGCGGATTGCACGCGCTTTGCATCATAAGTCATGCATTTGTGATATTTTAACTCTGGATTTCTACCATTGCCATTTTCCACACCTCTTGATGAACAGTACAGCTGTCACTTCACATATCCTGCCCAAAATGTGTTTCCGCACTTCGGCAGAATAAGCGTGAGTAAGCTGTGAAATCACTTCTTGGGACTCTTTGAGAAATGACAGTGACACTGTACATGAGCAGAGGTGCTAAAATACCTATGTTGAAAATCTGGGTATAGCGCCCATAAACTGGTGGTGCTGCAAGCGTCGTTGCATATTTCCACGCACCCTTGTAACTCCTCAAATTCCGTATATTTGTATGCCACATTTTCAGCACTGGCATTTTATTACACCTCCTTATGAACTGTGCAGCTGTCATTTTTCACATCCTGCCCAGCATGTTTTCCTGCACTGCACTAACAAACACCCAAAGGGACACCCTAATGCCTGTCACTCTCTGCAGGTTGGGGGTGGGTTGGCATCAGTTCAATACTTGACTGCCATTCCTATGCTGCATCTCTCTAACTCCTGCACTGCCAATGGCAGCAAGACAACATTCAGCATTGACAAATGCTTGTTAAATCGGTTACAGAATGGCTCAATAATAGAAATCAGCAAGTCAGAATTAGAGGACAACTGTCAAAGGTAGGATGTGTCATCATGTGTTACCAGCGGAGTCCCTCAGGGGTCTATCCTAGGACAGGCCCTGTTCGGCCTATTCATAAGTGACCTACTGTACATCAGGATATCCTAAGTAATGTCTCCAATTTGTGGACAACACAAAGTTAAGTGGTAAAGTTGACACTGAAGAGAAACTTCTACGCCTAGTCAGGGATTTAAGAAATATTGAAACATGGGCCAAATATAAACAAAATTAAATTAAACTCAGAAAAATGCACTGTCCTTCTATTTAGAAATAATAACACACTAAAAACATACTCACTGAATGGGGTACCACTTAAACAGGTAGAAACAAACAAAACTTGAAAATCATCATGAACAACAATTTTGATTCACCTAATCACTGCAGAATGGTTACTCAAATAACCAACAGGCTGACAGGATGCATTAGGAGGGCATTCATTTCCAGGAACGAACAATGCCTACTTAATTTGTACAGAGCCTATGTTAGGCCCCACCTTGACTTTGGGTCCCCCTTTCTGGTCCCCTTATCTACAAAGGGATATAATGCTAATTGAGAGTGTCCAGAGAAGGCTAACTAAGATAATACCAAGACTAAGGAACATGACCTATGAGGAGAGGTTGGGGGAGTTGGGTAAGTTTAGCCTGGAGCAGAGAAGAGAAAGAGGGTACATACTACAGTTATTCAAAATTTGAGTACAAGAATAGGGCACCGAACCTTAGATCACATAATCTGCAATTAAAGATCCCAAGAGTTAACACTAATAAGCATGACAATTACTTACAGTAAGAGACGGAAACTGTGGAATGACTTGCCTCAGGACATAGTCAATATTATGTCCTCTGACATTTTAAATCACAGCTCGATAGGTTTCTGAGGAAATAATACACCACTATGTAGTTCGAAACAGTCATGTTGGTCTTATAGCCTTCTGTCTCCTAAACCGAGTAAACTGAGTAATCTCTTTAAGGCCTGTATTCTTCAACCATCCATTTGTATGCAGATGATAGCATGCTTTTTGAATCTGGCACCTCTGCCTCTGATCTAGCTGTTCAGCTCCCATTGGCCCAGGGCTGATGGTTCTGGTCCAATCAATTGTCTCTTAATGCCAAGAAATGTTTTCTGTGTCTTTCAGCACCAGGCAGTGGCTAGCCAGATTCTCACCCTCCCCATCGTCCATATACTTGATGGTACTGTTATGGAGGATGTTTGCTCCTTTAAATACCTTAAGGTCTGTTTGTACCATCACCTTGATTTCTTTCTCCATGTGGATGTCATCCACCAGAAGCTTGCCCCAGACTCAGAGCTCTATACAGAAACAAAGCATGTGCTGTATCCTGCTTCCTGTATGCAAAAAATTCTTTGAAGTTGATTTTCCCTATCTTTGACTACAATGAACATTGTTTACAGCTTTGCTCCCAAATCCACCCTGGCCAGACAGGAACCTATATTTCCTCCTTCTATTGCTTTTCCTGCCCCCCATACCACCACTGTTCCTCTAGAATTTCCTTGCTCTTCCCTCCCTCAAGCTATGCATCTCTCTCATTGTGTCTCCTTTATCTTCAAATATTTGGCTTGGCTCTCTCCCCCTTGGCTTAATTCCCATTTCTCCTGCCTTTCTTCACTCATGCATTCACTTTGTAACACTGACCCTGTCTCACTCTACCTTTCTCCAATGAAATCCTCTGCACGTCAAGCCACTTTCTCCTTCAGAATCCTAAAGCTCTGGTCTACTCTACCCTCTGCTGTTTACTCCTTCTTCTCTGTCTCCTTCCTAAACTCAGGTCCTTCCTTTGGGACTTCTTGACTCACTTCTGAAAATGACTCTGACCTCTCCTAACCCTATCCAACTGCACAAATGTCAGTTTCTGTGGTGCACTACATCCAGGGGTCCTCCTTCCTTGACTGTATCTCCTATTCTGGGTCCTAGAATTGTTCTGCTGCACTGCGTTACTGAAACTAGTGTGGTTTATACTGTAGTGTTTATACCATTTTTATGTTTGCTTGCACGCATGTGCAAGAAACATAGTGCCACCATATGAGAATTCGTATGTGTGCCTCCCTACTTCCAATGCCCTGCTGCCTTTTGCCAGCACGGCCCCACCGTGCCAATGAATGTAAGAGCTGTCTATGACAGCATTTGCAAATGCAGCGGCGTACAGTTGAAAGAAAAGCACTGCAGCGTGTAGGCATCAATTTGCATACTGTGTCGGCAGGCATGCAAAGTGCCTACATCGGCACTGTAGGAAACAGCTGTCATAGAGACAGCCCTCTCCCCCAAACAAGTAACATGCTGGGAGCCCACCCCAGTGTGCTCACGCGCTCCCCCACACACACACAAGTACGGCTGACTGGGTGCCCAATCCCCTGTTGGCTGCACTCGCGCCTCCCCAACAGAGTTTAGGTGCCACGCTGGAGCCCACCCAGCATGGCAAAATCTGTAAGGCCAATGGGGTGCCCACTCCCCTTGGCTCCACTGCCCCCAAACAGCTTTCCAGGTGCCACGCTGGGAGCCCACCCCAGCCGTGGCAAACATCTGTCTGCTGCCCCAAAACACTTTCCAGGTGCCACGCTGGGAGCTCACCCCTGCTTGGCAAACCTCTCTGTGTGGCCAACGGGGTGCCCAATCCCCATCGGCTCGCTGCCCCTCAATAAAACTCTCCAGCTGCCATGTTGGGAGCCCACCAGCGTGGCAAACATCCCGCATCATCTTCCCAAAAGAAAAACCTAGAAAGCAAAAACGCTCCCCTCGCTGACTGTCTTGACCTCCCCACCCGCGCCCACCCTTTGAGCACTCTGCCTCACACACCCCCTACTCCATACTTACCTCTCCAGAGTCCGTGCGGTGATCTTCGTGGACCGGGAACACGCTCTGTACTCTTCAAAGCCGACCGCAAACTGAGGAAATGCCAGTAAGCTGTATAATGGAATAAATAGTTTTTTTTCAACTTTGATGCATGTCTCAGGCATTTTTTGGAATTTTTTCACCAAATTTTCAACATGGGGTGTTTGGGACCCCATCTCATGAATTCTTGCACTGTCATTTTGTTATTCGGTCCCGAAAGGTGATTTCGCGGTCACTTCGCGAAACCACCTTTCAGGACCGATGTACGAAATGACAGTGTCACAATTCATGAGGTAGGCCCCCAAAAACCCTATGTTGAAAATTTGGGGAAAAAATTCCCAAAAATGACTGTTTTATGAGTGTGCATTGCGCAGTTCCTACGCACGCTTATAATTTCGCAAATTTTTAGTATTTGCACTCCAGATTTTCAACATTGCCATTTTACCACACCTCCTTATGAGCAGTACAGCCGTCATTTTTCACATCTCCTCCAAAATGTGTTTCAGCATGAAGCACAATGGCGCAGTCGGTGTGTGAAATCAATGTTTGGGACAGATTAAGAAAATCACAGTGACACTGTTCATAAACAGAGGTCTTAAAATGGCTATGTTGAAAATTTGGCAAAAAATTCCCCAAAATGACTGTTTTCTGGCGTGTACGTAGTTCCTCCTTGCGCTCATAGATTCAATGAATGTTTAATATTTGCCTCCAGATTTTTCAACATTGCCATTTTACCCACACCTCCTTATGAGCAGTACAGCTGTCATTTTCATATCTCCCAAATGTGTTTCCATCCGTAGCGACAATGGCGCAGTCGGTGTGTGAAATCAATGTTTGGGACAGATTAAGAAAATCACAGTGACACTGTTCATGAGCAGAGGTCTTAAAATGGCTATGTTGAAAATTTGGTGACAAAAGTCCATAAAATGACTGTGTTACGAGCGAGCATTGCGCTGTTTCCATGCACCCTCGTAAGTTCATGAATTTGTAATATTTACAGTCCAGATTTTCACCACTGGCATTTTTCCACACTTCCTTATGAACAGTACAGCTGTAATTTTTCACAACATGGCCAAAATGTGTTTTCACACTTTCTGCGCAGAAATGCATGGTCGCTGTGGGAAATCACTGTTCGGAACAGATTAAGAAAATGACAGTGACACTGTTCATGAGTGGAGGTCCCAAAATGCCTGTGTTGACAATCTGCTGTAAAAATTCCCCAAAGTAATTACATTAAGGGTGTGCGTTGTGCAGTTTCTATGCACGCTCGTGACTTCACCAGTTTTTTTACTATTTTCACTGCAGATTTTCAACATTGCCATTTTTTACACCTCCCCATGAACAGTACAGTTGTCATTTTTCACATCCTGTTCAAAATGTGTTTTCGCATCTGTGGTGCCAAATGCCGTAGTCACTGTGCAAAATCAGCTTTCAGCTAACAAACTGATATTACCACTGTTCATAAGGTGGGGGTCACAAAAAACCCATGTTGAAAATTTGGAGTGAAAATACCAACGAACGCCTGAGGTGTTAGGGTCTCTGACCATAACACCCCACCCTGTAGAGACTGACAGGCATCATGGGTGTGACTTGGGATTGTCACCTATAATGCTCATACCATTCCACCCCCACCCACACCCTGCAGCCAGTGAGAGGCATCGAGGTGTGTCTTGGACTCTTCGGCCCCAAAGTTCACCCCATTCTCCTACACTGCACCCATCGCACCGTATTTCTGATGGAATGGGTGAGCATAAGGCCAAAGACCCCAAGGCACACTGTAACACTTGTCGGTGGCTGAATGGTAGGGTGTGGTGAAATGGCATGGACGTTATGCCTGGACGCACCCAAAGGCACACCCCACCAATGCCAATGCCAGCAAGCAAACATTCAGCATTGACTAATGCTTGTTTTTGTAACAGCTTTTCCTTTGTACCTCTACAGTTATTGTGCTGGGTTTTAAGTTAGTATATGTGCACCTTCTTAATGTATTGCTGTTTTGCTCTGTTCACTGCCTTGCCCCCCTCCCCCATGCATCTAGACACAAGATGTTACCAGCTCAGTATGTCCTTCCTGGTAAAACTTTTGAAATGAATGAATGAATGGATGCATAAATAAATAATACATTCATAAATCAGTCAGTCAGTCAATCAATACTCTTGTCATTTGTCTCCACCAACAAAGCCAGAACTAAACTTCTCAGTGCTAGTAGCACTGCACATACCTGGAAAGGTATGAGGATGTAAACTAAAAGTTTCACTCAGGTGTCAGGCCACATATCCTTTAAACTAATAGAGGAACAGAAACTAAGACTAAAGTACAACACGCTTCCTCAGGTAAACATAAAAAGGAAGAAGCATGATAAAACTACAACCACTGATCAAATTATTGTACTCTGACGAAAGAGCAGCCCTAGTTGCAACAGCTAAATTTGCACAGAAAACATTTCCAAAACTGGACAAAGTATGAAATGCTTCTTAGCATGTATGTATTGAAATGTCCTTCTGTCTTATGATGCACATATTGTTTATACACATTTTTGTTAAAAGAAAACCATTGATACTATGATAAAATGACAAGATTTTAAAGTAGCAGTGTATTTTAAATCTATATTTCAGAAAGTACTTACAAGGGCCTTTATTTAAACTCTGACATGCAAAGTCAGCCGATGAAGTATGTAGGTACTGTACTAGAGCTTAGGGCTCAAGGATATAATTAATTTTGTGGAATCAGAGGGAATTTCACTAAAGAGGGGAACCCTATATTTTCTGGGGAAGTGCAGCAATATTGTATTTACTGAGTCTGGTCTCTTCATAGCTGAGAAATTTATCAAGGGTGTTTCCTCCCTACTGAGTCTTATTTACATCAGCGGGGCTGCTGAGGGAGGACTGGTTTGTCTTGTTCAACAGGAACCATTCAGTTTTTAACAGCTGAAATTCCACTTTACCAAAATAAATCTTCACCTCTATTTTAAATTCAGTTTCTTATGGTTGCTAACTTCTCAATACAGTATAACAGTGAGATTTTTTATTTTTGCTTGCCGAATGCAAAAACAAACATACTGGTATCAGTTTGGGGATTTTGGAGGCTTGACAAGCATGAACTAATCACAAGGGTACAACCTCTAATATCTGTCTGCTTCCTATGCACTACTGAATGGGCTCTGCATAGCTTTCAGCCAGTCACACAGCCGCAAAATGCAAAACCAAACTTCCTCTTCTCTTGTGCACCTCTCCTGTCCCCCCCCTGCCACATTTCTCATTTGTTATCATTCTGCTAGCCAGCATGACTAGCATAACAAGCAAAAATATTTTGAACTCCATCCTTCCTAGCAGTTTCTGGCCATCTGTGCTGTGACCACCCAGTCCCTGCTACTATACCATGGGATCAAGTAATAACTGTGGTGCTCTCGGGCATTGTCGCATGCGCTGTCACTTGGGTTCCTTCCTGCCTGGAGCAAGTTTAAGCTGTGTGTGCCACTCCATGCAGCCCCTGGATGCAAGACGTCAGGGGGCTTGTCTGTCCCGGTAAACTAGTGTGACACAGTTATTGTTCTCCTGGACCTATCTCAAAATCCATGGGGTAAGGAAACCTGACGAGGTGGTGGCTATCTGGTATCCTTACAACTGCCAATCCAACAGCTGTTTCTCCCTTCTGTTCTCCCAAACAACATAATTCTGGCTTGCCAGGCCATGACTCATTTTCCCGCCCACCTTCCCTCCCATATACTAACTGCAACAGGGAAGGTTATTTGCAGAAGCTCCCCTTAGAATTGTGTCAGTCCACCTACACATTTGTTGACTGTACTTGTGGCAGAAGTCAGCAGTCAAGTAGGGGAGCAGACATAGGAGAGCGGAAGAGGTGTCAAATCATAAACTGCCTTGGGCTGCCACTCCAGTGGTTCTTTCTTACTCCTGCCCTCTCTCAGAACATAATACTAGCCCTCTGGTATTTCAAAGAGTTGAGCCATGGCTCACTTTTCCTTCTGCCTGCTCGAGGCAGTTTAGGCACAAGTGAACCAAGCAGCCGCTTGGGGCACCAGCACAGAAGGGGACACTGAAGTAGAAAGTACAAGTAGAAATCATCTAGAAATGCAAAAACTATCAATCTAAAAACTAAAATTGTTGTCATCACCCTTGTATTCATAGAATTCTAATCTCCTTTTGGATGTGGGATGGGGAAGAAGAGAGGATAGGGTTCAATGGGAAACAGTGTTGTGGGCACCACAAGTATTTCTGCTTGGGGCACCATTAGATCAACAAAACTGATCCATGGATTGGGGCAGTCCACCTCACCATCTGGACAACCAAAGTAGACAGCACTCAGTTGGCGATAAAAATAAACAAGACATGAAAGTCAAAGAAAATTCACCAAAACAATTCCATTTATTCAGGAAAAAGTGTGGCACTTGTGTAGCCCTGGTGCTTTGGGTCTGAATTGTGAGCCTTCATCTGGGGGCTGCCCTCGACAAAGGGTCATGATTCAGACCTGAAGTACCAGGCCACATAATGCCACTTTCTTTTACCTGAATAAATGGGATTGTTTTGTGCATTTACTGCAACTTTCATGTCTTATTTAGTTTTATGGCTGATTGAGGGAGTTATCCTTTGCTTGACCTGTTTTGTGCTTTTCAGACTCACACCACATGCTACCATGCTGGAATGCATCCAACTAGTTTTTTCTTTCACCTCCCCACCTGTCTACCCAAATGCTCGACTCACAGCAGGTCAGCAACAAAAAGGAAGTGAGACTTTTAAAAGCACACACAGAGACATTGACAGTGCTGCTTCAGCTGCCCCATGGTCAGATGGCACCCAGCCAGCCACCGACTGAGACCAGGACGCCTGCCTGCAGCTCCTTGGAGGCTGCCTGCCCTTGAAAAGGGCTGCTTCAGCTCCCCCACAGTTGGACAGCACCCAGCCAGCCACTGACTGAGACCAGAACACCTGCCTGTAGTTCCTTGAAGCTGCCTGCCCTTGACAGGCTGCTTAGCTCCCCACTGTCGGATCGTGCACCCAGCCAGCCACTGATCAAGACCAGGATGCCCACCTGCAGCTCCTTGGAAGCTGCCTGCCTTGAACAGGGCTGCTTCAGCCCCCCCCTGTCGGACGGCACCCAGCCAATCACCGACCGAGACCAGGATGCCCACCTGCAGCTCCTTGGAAGGTACAGTGACAAGCGCAGCCAATCGAACACAGGCGCTTCCAGCAAACCCGCCCGATTGGCCAGTTCTTTTCCCTGCTTTTGTCACCTGGCGCTCATAAATAGATTTAGCTGCAACTAACAAATGTCTCATAGAAGGATTTCAACTGTATTAGCTGGATTGTAATTTCTACTACTGTTTTAAAGTACTTACAGCTCTTCTGTTGTTTCCTTGCTCCTGCACCCCACCCCCCCATCCAAGCACTCTGCCTTGGTGCTGAAAAGTCTCATTCTCCTTTCTTTTGCAAAATTGCTCAATCTAAACCTGACCTGCCTCTACGCTATTTAACCCTTGCTATTTTTCTTCTCTCCAGCTGCCTGCCCTTGAACAGGGCTGCTTCAGCTCCCCCACGGTTGGATGGCACCCAGCCAGCTGCTGACCAAGACCAGGATGCCTGCCTGCAGCTCCTTGGAAGGTACGGAGACAGTGCAGCCAAGTGGAACACAGGCACTTCCAGCAAACCCACTCCGATTGGCCAGGACTTTTTCCCCTGCTTTTGCCGCCTGGTGCTTTTTACAAATAGATTTAGCTGCAACTAAGCAAAATTCAAGTGTCTCATAGAAGTATTTTGGCCCTCTCACCCACCCCCCACCCTCCACTGATTAAATACACCTATTTCCGCCACATTCCCTCTCGCTCCATCATTGGCTAATATACTTAGCAGCACTGCTCACTCCCTCATTGGCTACCTAAAACCCTCATTCCTCTGCTCCCCATTGGTTCTTAGTCCTTATAGGTCCTTATCATTTCCCTGGCCCTGCATCTCAGCCCTCCATCTTCTTCACTAAGTAACTACAGCACCACCTGCCCGCTAAGTAACCACAGCAGTAGGATCCTCCTAGTACCTGATCCATGCCATGATCCTTCTACCAGGCCACCTGACCCTGCTCATCCCTATTCTCTTCTCCTCCCTCCTTCCTTTCCAACATGCCACCCACCTCTCCCATGCCCCCCCAAATCCTGCCAAACCTTGTTCAGCTCTCCCACCCCTCCAGCCCGGCGTCCACCTCCCCTTTCACCCAAGCATGGACACATTCTGCCACACGTCCTAGCCCCATTTCCTTTCAACCCATCACTCCCCTGGGTCATTTTTCAACTTATTCCCTTATGCCCAGCTCATACATGCCATCAATCTAAGAGATGACCACTCCCAGTCAGTCATATACAGCTATTCGCTCACTACCTAACTCTCTCTGTTCTGCTCCTTGCAGCAGGTGACATCCGTCCTAACCCCAGCCCCAATGCTACCCCCATGCCCCTCTCCAACATTGGCCTCTTCTTCAACTCACTCTGAGGACCTTCTCCCATGTGGCCTGCGCCTCTTGCACCTAAATATAAGAAGCCTTGTTCACAAGCTTGACTCCCTTCAGGTTCTTGCCGCCCACTACACTCCAGATATCCTCACCCTGTCCAAAACCTGGCTCAACATTAAACATCAACGAATCCTCTGTCGCTATCCCAGGCTACACTATGGCCCGCTAGGATGGAACCTCTAAAGGTGGCAGAATAGCCATCTATGTAAACTCGGACTTGCACTATTCAGTGGTCCTGACCAAGTCTGAATCAAAAGTCCTTGAAGTAATACTAATTCAGCTTGTTCTTCCCTTCTCACTACCAATCTACATTGCTGGGATATACTGCCGACCTGGTACACCAGCTTCTGCTGTCACTGACCTCCTCAAGCAAATCTCCTGCCTAACCACAACAGGGGAACTCTACATTATGGACGATCTTAACCACAATTGGCTAGCTCCTGCCCTCACCAAGACCAGGACTGAAATTTCTGCCCTAATCCTCTCACAAATCATTACTGAGCCCCCCGGCTTAACAAAATCTGGTAACCACTCGCTCATCGACTGGGTCCTTACCACACACCCCCACTGGGTCAAACAAGCTGGTATTCTTCCTGACTCCCTCAGCGACCACCACGTAACCTACTTAGTGAGTAAAATCCACCACCCAAAATCCCCCATTAAATTTGTAGTCCAGCGCTCCTTTAAATCCCTCAATCTAGCCCGTGTATTAGATGACCTTTCACTAGCAAACTGGGCCCCTGCCCCTCCTACGATCTCCATTGATGATGCCTTCCTACACTTTAAAAACACATTCCTCAGTGTCTGGAACACACACGCCCCACTGCGTTGTACAAGAGTACGAGGAAACCACCTACCTTGGATCACCCAAGAACTGACTGCATGTCAAATCTCACAGGACCAAGCCTGGAAAATGCATAAATCCTCACACCTCCCACAACACCTCTCCACATACCGCATGCTCCGTAACAAGTACACTAGAGTCACTCATCTTGCAAAAGCAGAGTACTTCAGCAGCTCCCACCAGTCAAACCTAAATAAACCCTTAAAATTCTGGAAGGTCATTCACTCCCTTTTCACCCCACCGACTGCCAATCCGACTCCAATGCTAAATGTTAATAACTCTCTCCTAGCAGAGCCCACAGCAGTCGCCACTGAGTTCAATGTGTTCTTCTCCACTTGTGCTTCCACCCTCCTTTCTTCCCTGCCCAACACTACACCTCTCGCACTGCCTACAGACATAAAGACCCAGACTAGACCTCGCTTCTTTTCCTTCAAAGACATCTCTGCAACTGAGGCCCTAGATGCATTTAGGGTTGCCACCTTTGGATGAGATGAAAACCGAAAACTAAACCACACCCCCAAACTCCAACCCTAACCCCGCCCCTTTTATGACTAATGAGGGCATTGCTTGGACTTTGACTCACTTGATTTATTCAGAATTGCTGCTGATCTAACATTGTGTACAACTTCTTTAAATTACATCATGATTATTATTTTTGGTCTATTTGATTTAGATTTAAACATTTTAAATTTCAGTGTGTGTTAACATTTGGTGGGGTTAGAGAGGGGTTCGGGGGACTTTCCATCCTTTGTACACAGCTTAGCTGACAAATCGAGTGATTACAAGGACACCTCTGACAACTGGCTGGTTTGGATCAGGTGGCCTTTTCTGATAAAACTCTTTCAATAAATAAATAAACTGCACCAGTAATGGTGGACGAGATGTAATTACAAATATCATCTGCCATTTTAAGATGTGCTACTGTCCCTCCCATTGCTCCTACTCTAAAGTTATTTGTAATGTTAGATAAGTTTTTAAAAGTGGTAGGAACTATTCTATGCTGTTAAATACCCTATTTTGTTTTCCATGTCAGTCATACATACTATCGCAGATATCATGATATGTGATATGTAGTGTGGAGGCAGTATAGCTCAGTGCTTTAAAGCTCTGCACTGCAATTCTGGAGACCAGGGTTTGAATCCTACAGCCCAAGCTTGCATACTTTGTGACCCTACACAAATCACTTAATTCCCTTGTGCTCTCAGGTTGCACCTCTAAACAAGCTTTAGCTTAGTGTGTCTCTTCTGGTAAAAAAAAAATAATAATGTTTTGAAAATTTTTTGATAAATTGCCTAAATTTGCAGTGCCATCAAATCTAGATTGTGCTCCTGTCACCTCATCAGCTACTGCTCTCTCTCTCTCTTCCTTTTCTCATTTCTGTAGCTTAGCATTACATTAGCCACATTATTCTGTGCTGTTCATCTGAAAGGCCTGGATTGGTCTTCCTGGAATATCCAAGTAGTATGAAAATTGACAACAATAATTACTGAGGAGAGAGAGAGGCATAGTATTGCTAGAAATGAAATAAAATATTAGATTATTAATTTAACAACAAAAGGGGTAACAAATATTAAAATATAGGGCAGACCCTAAAAGAAAAAATGGTGAACATTTAAAGGTATTAAAGTATTCCTTATCACAGCAGTCAAAGACCATACTCACAATACAGCCTGGAAAGGATTAGTTTGATTTGCTGCTAATGGTCTTAATAGTCCTACTTTACACCTCTCAGACTGACTGGTATACAAACAAAGGTCTGCATGACATCAGAATTTGTTTGTAATCTGACCATGCAAGTAAAATGGTGAAGGATTTAACAGAATCTGTTTTACAAGCATATGAGCATTCAAAATGACTGAAAAAGTACTACCTCTCAATAAAACTGGATTAGCAGGCAAGGGTGTAGAACAGGCATCTCACTGTACACATTTGTGTACAGTTTTGTTGAGTGCGGACAGAAACTATAAGACACTTTGTTAATATTATCATTCTAATCTTAGTATTTGGGTTAGTGTAGGCCACTGAGGCGTGTCCGATACATGTATAACCCTTTAAAGAGTAGAGGAATCATCTGACAACAATCTGACTTGTTTAGAAGGGGTGCCATTTGGAAAGGATGCGTACATTTTTTAATGTGGGGGGGGTGTAACTGTTGGAGATTCGTGTACAAAACAGAAATTTCTGACTACACCCTTGCAGGTAACGTTTTGAAACACATTGTACAGTCCATACTAGGACAGGAAGCTACCTTAATGTGGTGCCTGTCTGGTTTCAGAAAAATGAAGGTGTTAATTAAAGTGGTATTGTTTACCCTTCCCGTGAATAATCTTTCAATTTGCTGGTGTGAAGTTAGAGGTGACAACTGAGCAGACAGGGACACATTAGGCTCTTTAAGTGCGCTGCTCTTGAAGGCACTTGATTAGCATGCACTGCAAGCAAGCAATCACACTGAAATGTCAGACACTTGCTTATAGTCAGATGAGAAGAAAATGAAACAGTTAGTGGGGAATCTAACAGGTGCTGCTTGACCCACCATAACAATTGAATTTGCAATGGTGAAAACAGGAGGACCGAATTTGGACCTAGAAAACCGAATCATTCAGTCAAAAACCGAGCAGGTGGTAAACTTAGATGCATTACTCTCTCTCAACCCTTCAAAAGGCAAATCCCCAGATGGATTAGACCCAAACTTCTATACCGCTCCGCCCCGCTATAGCAACTCCACTTGCCCAAACTCCTAAACCAATCCTTTGCTTCCATCCCCATGCATGGAAGCACGCCATTGTAATCCCTCTGCCAAAAGGTGCTGCCCTACCTCCCTTCTAACTACCACCCTATCTCCCTCCTCCCAGTCCTAGCAAAACTACAAGAGCACCTTGTGCTCACCCAACTACCTCCTTCCTCACTGACTCCAAATTCTTCAGGCCATTCCAGTCTGGCTTCAGGAAGGACACTCCACCACCTCCTCCCTGATAAGGCTTACAGACACTATCCTGACAGGCACGGACTGTGGACTGAGCACCTCAGCCATTTTTGTCGACCTTGCAAAGCCTTCAACACCGTCTCCCACCCAATATTGCTCTCGAGTCTTGCTGAATCAGGCCTCTGTTGCAGCCACAAACTGTTCAGACCATACCTCTCTGATAGAACTCAGTCCATTAGAGTCTCAAATGCAATTTCCACTCCCCTTCCCTTAACTACCGGTGTCCCACAGGGGTCGGTTCTTGGTCCCATTCTGTTCTCTATATTCCTAAATGACCTGCCACTCATCTGCTTTACTTCCTCAATTCCACATGTATACAGATGATGCTGTACTCTTACTACTCGGCTCCCTACAGATGTGGTACAATCAAACCTCCAAGCTGACTTCAATAAGGTACAGCAATGGTTTAGCTCATACCAGCTCTCCCTAAATGCAAAAAAAACTGTCACTATGACCTTCAGCACACAACAACACTTGGCCAGACTCACCTCCCTTCCCTACTTCGCCACCCTGGATGGACAAAAACTTGAAGATGTCTCCTCGTTCCATTACTTGGGAGTCTTGCTTGACAGCCATCTCTGCTTCTCTGACCACATCGATGCCATCTCAAAAAAACTATGCCCCATGCTCAGTGCACTATATAGAAACCACAGCAGCCTCTCTCCCCGAGTCCGATGTGAACTGGTCCTGAAGATGATACTCCCCTCCATCGACTACTGCAACATTGTATACAGTGCAGCCCCCAAGTCCACCCTATCTAAACTGGACACACTTTATAATGCGTTCTTACGCTTTGCTCTCAGTGTCTCTCCCCTCACCCACCACCGCGACCTCTACCGAGCCTTGGCACTACCATCCCTCGAAAACTGCCGCATCTCTCACTGTGCTAAATTTGTCTCCAACCTACGGCTTGGGTCCATCCCCTCCTACCTTGCCACGGTGCAGATGCCCAACCCCCCTCCCATCATCTTAGATCCAGTGACTCCCACCAACTTTCAGTCCTGAGGTGGAAGACCTCTGCCAGTCAAGCTGCCTTCTCACACCAGCTACCCAATCTCTGGAACGCCCTCCCACCACAAATTCAGCACTCCCCCTCTTCCTACTTGCTATCTTCTACCCTAGCAAACTTTCTTACTACAAATTGCTCCTGTCCCTGAACCTGCCATGCCCCACTATCCGCTTCCCAATGCCTAACCAGCAGCCTTAGCCTTCCTATAGAAGCTGGCATATAACACCAACCTTGAACTTATGTCCTGGGCCTATTTTGCCCTATGTACTGTGTATAACTGTGTAACTATGATATATGTTCTCTGTTGTTTACCCTATGTACTGTGTATAATTGTATAACTGTGATATATGTCCTCTGTTGTTTACAGCTGTTACTATTGTGCTAATTTACCTTGTCTGATGCTTCTTGTCACAAAAATTGTTATTTGATACTATAATATCCTAAGCATTTCATGTGCAGCTGCTTGTATATTCATGCAACTGTGTATCCTTATGCTGCTTTTATTTGCTTCTGTTAACTGTTCACTTGATAACCTGCATGTTATCATATCTATGTGTACCCTCCCTCGGTCACACAGAGACAAGCATCTTGTTGCTCAGTGTGTCTTTCCTGGTGAAACAATTGCAATAAATAAATAAATAAATAAATAAATAAGCCTTTCAGTGTGTTCCATTCAAACCTGTATTTCCTACTTGCTCTGTTCTTGTTTCAATTGATTTTCATTCAGTGACCTATGCAAACAGTATAGTGTTATGTTTGTGCAACTGTGTTACCTTGCTTTGGCCATTTGCAGTCTCAATTCCTGTAGGGGTATCAAAGGCAAAGGAACCCTTGAAGAGGGTTCTACCCCTACAGATGCTGTGGGAAGAGTCCCTTGGCTAAAGGTACTTTAGAAAGAATCCCCTGGAGGACAGAGGCATGCCACTGGAGAAGGAGGGGAGGAGGGAGGGGCAAAGAAAAAGTGCTTCAGAGTGAGGATGGGAGAAAGTGCCTATATAGCCCAGGAATGGGGAGTGGCTGATTGCTTGGTCATTGAGCAACAGGCATAGCCTTTCAATTCAATGACCTACTCAACCAGTATAGTGTTATGCTTGTCAATGTCAGTGGCTCAGCAGGTAGCACCCTATCTTCTGAGGCCTGGAGATCAAAAGGCTGTGGGTTCTATCCCCACATCAGACACTTGGGTTAAATCCCAATACTGACACTGTAGTGCAGTATGATGGGGTGCTGCACTCCTGAGGTGCTGTCTTTCAGATGAGACATTAAACTGAGGTCCCATTGGCCTGTTCAGGTGGATGTTTAAGATCCAATGGCACTTCTCGAAAAGAGTGGGGGAAGTTTATTGAGCAAAATAAACATAACATCACATGAAGACTGACATTCCATCAAAACAATTACTCATATAAGGTATGATAACATCAAATATTTACAGAAAAGAAAATTGTGCAACAAAGTAAATCATATACAAAAATAACAATCAAAAGGGAAAATATTTCCAAAATTGAACAATTTTATCTTGAGAAAACTTATGAGAATCTTTTTCCTTAACCTTTAGCATCCCTGTCTCAATTTGTGAAATAATGGTAGAATATACAACTTGTTGCTGTTGTAATACATATTGACACATAGCTTGCCACAAAAAGTATTGAATATATGCAAAGAAAACATTCAAAGTGCTTTTATGATATTTTTTCCAAACCCCTGTATAATCCCCCAAAATTAAGGTATTATATGTAAGCAAAGTCAGGAAAGGCATATTCCATTTAATAGCTGCCTCACTCCAAAATAACTTACTATCAGCACATTTGAGATAAAAGTGTGACTGACTTTCGTCTATATTAATACATGAGGTCTTAAGGCAATACTATAGGACTGTGGTTTATACTTAAGGTTCCCCCAAACTCCTAATCTCCCTTGGGCAGAAATCCATACAATATCCCAGATCTGTACTGGTGATCTAAAATCTGTCAGTTTATGTAAAGCAAAAGTCATTCTAGTAGGAATACACTCAGGAAAAATAAGCGATACTTGTACTTCGTAAACTATATGAGAATAAAAGACTTTCCTAACTAATGAAAGTAATTTTTGAAACAACATTTTCCATTGTTGTAATTTCTTTAAAGAGGAAATCCCATAACTTGGAAGGGCATCTGAAGCCAAAATCTTAGGGGGCAATAAAGTCAATTTCTGGAAATACTGTTTCCATAGAAACTGTGTCCAGATTTGCCATGTCATAGTGGCCGATCTCCATAAAAAACTAAAAGAAAAAAATGAAAAGATTGAGTGGTAAAATACCAAAGGTTTCACCATATGTAACCCCCTCGTTTAACTGGAAGGTATGTAATATCCCTCTTGACCAGGTTCAGCTTCTATTTCCCACACCATTTGAAAAATAAACTATATAATCTTGTTTCTAAATTAACTGGAGGTGGATAAAGGTAACTTAAATAAAGAAAGACTGGTAATAAAACATTTTAATTATCATAATACGTTTCTTTTCCCAAATTTCCATTGTTTCCATACATTAATTTTACTTTCATCCAGAACCAACTGCTGTCTCAATTATAAGCCGCTATATCTCCATGCCCAAACCAGATACCTAGAATTTTTGGGAAGGCAGAAAATGAAATTCCTATACAATCCATAATGCCAGTCTGCGAGAATCTAAGGAAAACCACAAACTGTTCTCCATATTGAGCTGTGCACCAGAAAATTGCCCATAACAATTAAAACCTCTAGTGCCTTTGTGTTTAAGTAACATCCTTCATCAATAAGGTAACATCATCAGCATAGGCTATAATTTTTCTGTTTCTAACATAGGTACAGAAGAAAGACCAGTTATATGCTGATACCATTGAATTTGTCAAATAACTGGATCTAAGGCAAAGACATAAAGCAGAGGACTTAAAGGGCATCCTTGTTGAACCCTCTACAAAGCCTAACTTCTGTTCCAAAAGGCCATTAACCATCGGAATTATGGCAGCCTTAGTGTAAAGAAGAGCAACCCACTGCACAAACTGTTTAGGTATACCATATTGTAACAGTATATGAAAAGATGCTGATGCCTAACCTTATCAAAGGCTTTGGCCTGGTCTAAAGCTACCACTAAACCTGAGCAATGCCCCATTTAACTAGCCTCAAAAGTTCCCTTAAGAGGTATAAATTATATTGAATTTTCCTATGGGGAATAGCACAGGTCTGAGCTGGATGAATTAATGAATCGACTACCTGCACTAGATGATTATTCAAAATTTTAGCAAGGATTTTATAATCACTGTTAAGGAGACTGATAGGTCTCCAATTAGATAGTAACTTCTTATCCCCTTTTTATGGATATAACTCAGAAGAGAAGTATTAAATGCTGCAAAATAGAAAGTGTAAGTCAACATGTAATTAAATACCAAGGGTAAGAAACAACTCAATATGATACATTTTTATAGAAATCATTGGGAATACTGTCTAATCCTGGAAGTACCATATTTAATTTTTAATTACATCCTCAACTTCTTGTGAAGAGATGGGTTTCATCAAAAATGTTTCATGGGCTCTTCCACTTGAGGTAATGGTGCAGAAAAATTATCTGGCAAAAGTATCTGCATTACTAACTCTTATATCATCAAACATATCTGGACATATTGCTGCACTACCAGCAACATTTCTGGATCTGTAGCTACTATTCCTCCATCAGATTTACATAAACTAGTCATTAAAGTTTTATCTAATCACACTTTGCAAGCTTTGTAGGGGTCAGAAGCAGGTTGTTTTTGTGTTCCAAATCTAAATTCCATTTCTAAGGATTTAGCCCTGTCATATTGGTAAATTTTCATCTGTCGTTTTATTTCAGAAATCTGTGATTTAAATTTTGCGTGATCACATGTGGAAGGACATAAGTTTATATAACTGGTTCCTATAAGATAAATATTTTAAATAATGAGAATTAGCCCTTTGCTTTCCCCAACTGATAAATAAAGCCTTCAACTCTGTTTTAGTATCTAACCACCACTCATAGATATTATCAAACATACATATGGTGGAATGTCTGGCTGCAAAAAACACCTCTAAACCATGAAAATAGTCTGGCTAATTGAGAAAGGATATATTTAATCTCCACCTCTGTACAGTGGAGAAAATTCTAGTAGTGATATTAGATAAACTAAAATTGCATAATAAAATCTGATGATCTGAAAATTCTGTAGGTTTAATACTACTAGATATTGGTTTAATATATTTGGACACAAAAAACATGTCTATATGCATAGCGTATATATACCTATGATAAGTAGCCCCATGATGAGAGTGTAAACATCTGTATGCATCTGATAAGCCGGCATCGACAATAATTTGTTTTAAAGCATGCGAATCACAATACATTTTTTTTGTTGAAACCCCAGAATATTTAATGTCAATAGCTCAGTTAAAATCCCCACCCATACGATATGTCATCTAGTATAGAGAAAAGGTTTTAATTCTTCAAATAAGTCAATTCTAGCTAATTTTGTTTGGGGGGCATATAAATTAATAAGGCGAAAAGAGAAATCTCCCAAAGAACAATCTAGAACTAAAGCTCACCCAGGCCTCACACTTACTAATTTGGTAATTCGAAATTTAGTATTCTTAAATAAAATACCTATCCCATCAGTGGAATCCGGCCCGAATGTCCAATAGGAAGGACCCCAAATCCATCATTTTTTTAGCTGATCTATCTCAAAAATAGATGACAATCTTGTTTCCTGTAAAAAGATAACATCTACTTTAAGTAGATTCAAATAAGCCAAAATTGAAATTTGTTTTTTGTAGGATTTAAGACTACATACATTATAGGAAGCTAGCTGTAAAGTAGCCATAAATACTTAGTAAAGTTAAAACCCTCCTTTTTGACTAAGGCTAGCTTTCCTTTTTTTCCCCTTTTTTTTCTTTTGCCAGCTCGGTAGTCTTACTGTCCTGATCCTCAGTAACCATTTCCGACCTATGAGAAGTGTTGGATTCTAAATCAGAGTCCCCTATATCATCTTGCAAAGGTGCAAAAATATTCTCAGTGGGGATTGGGCCTACAACTGTTTGTCGAAGAGAGGCCCTAGTGAACCTTCTGCCTTTCACAGTTTCAAAGGAAGGTGGCATAGATTTAGTTATGGAGTATTTTGCAGTGACAGAAGGCAATTTACTTTTAGAAAAAATGTCAATAGGATCCTCATTATTGTGCTGTAACCTAGATGTAGGTTTATCTACCAAAGGTAAATCCCCATCTTCCGGAGGCCCAGGTGCAGCTAAAGGATCTCTTTGCTCTGTGCCCTCCCCTTGCAAGACAGTAGAAGAACTACAAGTAGATTCCCTCCTTTTATCTTGGGCCCTGTTTAGCAAATCATCCTGACCCCACCCTTCAGAACGATTCCATTTTGCTCAGGGCATTGATGAAAGGCGTGACCTTTGTCATCACAAAGATTACATTGAAAAATATTATCACATAAAACCATTGAATGCCCAAATCCCCCACATAACGAACATTTCAGCATGTCACAAGCACTACTAATATGGGTTTTTGCCCCACATTTGTAACAAGCTGTAGGCTGTCCCCCATAGAAACAAACCCTCTATCTTTTCCTAAAAACTACTAGGGAGATGAATGATATCTGAATTAACTTGAAATAGTTTCACTTTAAACTTCCATCCACCAGTCCATATCCCCTCCAGATCAAGAATAGCCTCAGGGGGACCTAAAATAACACACTGGTTCTGGAGCCAGTGGTAAATGTCACTGACATTAACGCCCTCATTCCTGAACATAATAGTAATATATCTAACCTGAGGACATGTAAGGGGAATTGCATAAAAGGGAGTCCATAAAGGAGTAGATTTTAAGGTGGAATACTTTTCCCAAAACTTCTCTAAATTAACATTACTCTTAAAGCTGATATCAAAAGAGTCCTCACCAGCAACATGAATTAAGGCATAAATATCAGAAGGAAAAAAATGCATCGAACCCCTTAGAAGCTGCTTTGCAACATAGTACCTATCAGGATGTTCTATCAGACCCCCTTTATAACGCGGTCTGACTGCATTCCATCTTGGGGCCTGTTCTAATTTATTTTTAAACAGTTCCAACATAGGAACCCACCTGGAATGCTGCATGTTATCATTCCCAAAATCAGACTGATAAACACCTGCCTAACCCTGTCTAGAGCCTTGTGGAATGCTCGGCCTAGGCAAGGCCACAGCCCGATCCCCTACAGACTGCACAATATTATCAGATAGGGCCTTTTTGGAAGTCAAAGAATCATTACCTGAGCTCAGGGTTTCGTCCTTGGTGGCATGCTTTGTTGTGGCCGTGTTTCCAGATGAATCTTTCCCCCAAGTTAAATCAGGAGTGCAGTGTCCCGAATCCATGCGTTTCCACCCTGAATCACTAAGCGCTTTATCAGCAGACCAGTCACTACCCAAATAATCCTCATCATCAGGAGATAGTCCAAATTGCTGTCGCATTGCTTGCAACATAGAGTAGGTCGGTTGCGGTAAAAAAGCCACTTCCTCACAAAGCCGTTTACCCGCTGCAGCCTCTGAAGCACTTGTTGACACTATGGTTGGCCCCAGCCAACTCGAGCTTTCTTCACAGGCTCAGAAGAACTCATTCCTGAACAAACAGTACTGGGCACATGAGCTGTAGTAAAACAAGTAGTTTCAATGGAATCTCCGATACTGATCAACGCCAGTAGTCTCCCTGCAAATCTCTCATAATTTCAGGCAAAACATTTGTAGTCACAGTTTCTTCCCTTAGAGGCAAAGAATCCTCAGACAAAACAGCAATATCCATACTAGATCCTTCAGAACTCAAAAGACCATCCTTCTCTGTGAGAGGTTGTGCACAGTCTGCCATCCTGCAGACTACGCCAGCAGTTCCCCTACTGACAGCAATGCAGTGGGGAATTTTATTAAACAAAGTAAACATAGCATCAGGCATAAAGAAGCAAGAAAAGAAGCATAACAAAAATCCATACATCATACAATAGGCATATATACAGTATATATCAATCATAAATTAAAAAATATACAGAACAGAAATACTTGTAGTACAGCCTAACAGCAACTAATGCTAAAAATCTACATGTTTCACAATGAATGAAAGCTATGTAACGGAAGCGGTTTATGCTCCAACTCCATAATATTCAACAAAGCAGTTTCTATGTGTTGTATAATAGTAAGGGGAAAGGTTGGAAGTTGCTGTAAGACATATTGACAGCGGGCCTGCCACATATAGTATTTACACATGGCAAAAATTACTCTAAGAGTACTAGGATGAAATCTAGTCCAAGGACCAGAGAAGCCACCCAATATTAATATCTGATATGTGATTCTACTAAGAAACGGCCACTTCCACTTATTGGCTAATGTTTTCCAAAATAAAAGAGCATCTTTGCAATCAAAAAGGAAATGTGACATAGTTGCCTCTATTTGGATGCAAGAAGGTTTAGGGCTATATCGTTCCTGAGAGGATTTGTGTTTTAAATTTCCCTGGACCTGTAATCTTCCACGGCAACAAAGCCAGGTAACATCCCACATGTGTAGTGGGATTCGTTTATCTCGAAGGATTAACAAAGCACAGTCCATTCGGGAAGAAGGACAGACTGGAAACTGTAACACTGGTATTGTAATATTCACAGAAGTAGTATATAGTTGTTTTCTGGTGAGTGTTATAATGGATGATTTACTGAGTTTCCAAAACCGTATTTTACGGAAACTATCTACAGCATAAGATGGAAAACAATAAGCACGGAATGTGTAGCGGGAGTGTGTCCTAGTTATCCATTGTAGAACGAGGGCATCGCTAATCCAGGTATCACAAATATGGGACGGTACCTGATGCTATGGAAAAAGATGAAAAGAAAAAGGAAAAGAAAAAGCTATCGGGTGAATCATACCAAGATGTACTGGAAAGTATGTGATGTCCCATTTAACTGGATTGAGGCGACTGCCCCAAGTCATCTGGAAGAATACACTAAAGATTCTTGTTTCTAGTGCCTGGAGGCATATACATAACTAACAATAAAAATAGGAAGTATAAATTTTTGACTACTAATACTCTCTTCCTCTTACCCAATTTCCATGATTTCCATAATCTTTCCTCATACTCCCCAATACAAAGGTGTTTTTCCCAATTATATGTTGCTACGTCCGTGACATTAAACCATACCCCCAAAATTCGTTGGGGAAAGGTACAAGTTCGAATACCACCAACTTCAGAAACAACTGTAGACTCAGGATCTAAAGGGATGGAGACACTTTTCTGAAGATTAAGGGTGCCCCCTGAAATCAAAGAGAATGTCTGAAAGACTTGGACTGCCCTGTCTCCAGATTCTTTATTATGGGCAAATAAAACAATGTCAGCTGCATATGCAGTGATCTTCACAGGGAGTAAAGTAGGGTTGGGCACTAAACCTATAATTTGAGAGTCCCATCTAGTTTGTCAATAATAGGATCTAAAGCAAAAGTATATATAACGGACTGAATGGACAGCCTTGACGGATCCCAACCATTTGGAGTAGAGTATCACCCACAAAACAATTAATCACAGGAGTAAAGCTGGCTAGGAAAATATATGAGTAAGCCATCAGAGAAAGATATCTGGGATACCATACATCTCCATGACCTGAAATAAATAGGAGTGTTGTACCGAATCAAATGCTTTTGCCTGATCCAGCGAGAGAACAAAACCCGAAATGGTGTTATTTTGTTTAGCCTCAAAAATCTCTCACAGGGGAAATAAATTAGTATGTATCAATCGGCCCGGAATAGCACAAGATTGGGCAGGATCAATAAGATCAGGTGCGACATGTTGCAATCGTGTGCTAAGTATTCTTGTCAAGATTTTAAAGTCTATGTTAAGAAGATGGAGAGGTCTCCAATTTTGTAATGAGCAGGTATCTCCTTTTTTATATATAAATTTTAGAAAGGATATGCCAAAGTCAGAAATCTCATTGGTGTTTTGTAGAACATAATTGTAAACTTGGGCTAGTACTTCCAGTAAATCATCCTGGAATGTTTTGTAGAACTCATGTGTAAGGCCATCAGGACCAGTGCTACCCCAACTTAAGGTGGAAATGGCACAAGCCACTTCCTCCTGAGTAATGAGGGTGACGAGATCCTCAGTATGGTGTACAGAAAGCTGTGGACCGAGCCGAAAAACTGCAGACAGGTCAGGTGGTTTGGAAGGTAAGGCAAAATTGTCATTGTAAATGGGAGTTAACAATGGAGAGCATACCAGAAATATTATAAGTAATATTACCCATTTGATCAGAAAGTCTCATGATAACTATAGCCTGAATCCTGTCCTTGTAAGCAGAAACGGATTCACAGAGAGGGAAACTGAAGTACCCACTCTCAAAAAATCAAGGTACGGGCATTATTGTACTGATGTGCAAACATGCAACGCTTATAGTATTGATTTGGGAGGTATAATCAATAGGGGAGTAAATGGAAAGAGACATCAATTTATAGAGTTGATTCCTATAAGTTAAGTGGCAAATAATTATCTCAAACCATACATTTCCCCACAGTCTGGAAAAACAGACGGAATCCAGTTTTGTATCTTTCCACCATGCCCAGATAGAGTCATAACAGCAAAGAACTGAAATCCGGGCCTCAAAGAGGGTGCGAACTTGTACATGGGCAGAATGATGGGAGAACAGAGAATTGTTCAGCTTCCACTGAGTCGATGTTGATGAAGGAAGCTGCTGAGGCTGTACCTGGTGTAAATACACTAGTTAGCAAATGGTGATCTGAAAGCTCGGGGTGAAGTGAACCTGAAGTCGGACACAATATCGGGAAGAAAAAATAATCAATATGGGTATGATAAATAGATCTGTAACACGTATCCAGCATCAGTTTTCAGGGAGTGATATGCATCAGTTAAATTGGCATCCGTTATCAAAGTGGACAAAGCAAGGGAATCACAATAAATTTTTTTTCCTGCCATCGTCCTGCAGGAGACAACAATAGAGCAGTTAAAGTCTCCACCCCAAATAACATGTTTCCATGTACATAAATAGGGTTTAATGAGGTCCAGTAAATGAATGCGAGCAGCTTTGGATTGTGGGCCATAAAGATTGATAAGATGGAGGAAATGACCTTGAAAGGTACAGTCAAGAATCAGTGCCCTGCCAGGACAGACACCTATAATGCCTGAAATGGAAAAGGCTGGAGAAAAAAACAGGATAGCCACACCACCAGCCAAATCTTCCCCAAAAGTCCAATATGAGGGGCCCTTAATCCAACCCCGTTTAAGCTGCTGAACCTCAAAAAGAGATGTTAGACGAGTTTCTTGTAACAGGATAACATCTATGGGGAGAGAGGCAGCAAGGTGAAAAAAAAAATCTGTCTCTTGTAGCTTTTCAAGCTACAAACATTAAATGAGGCTATTCTGATAGTAGCCAGAACAACTGATCACTCAGCCACTCCCATCTGTGATAGTCATATTTTTACGTTTCTTACTCCCCTTTTTTGTTCTAGTGAGTTTCTTAAGGGAAACATCAGGAGGCCTAGAAACAGTGAATTCGTGTCTGATGGTAAGACAGAGGCATCCAATCACCATCAGAGTCTTCTCCTACCCTTCAAACATTCAAAGGATTGAAGAGAGAAACTTCAGGAACTTTTAAGGATTTGTGAGTAGTTGTCCTGGTTACTCATCTGCTAAGTGTAAAACCTTCAGGATACACTAGGAGGAGTCATAGCCAGAAGGGGAGTAGGGTGCAGGGCAGATTCTACAACATCAGAAGCAAGGAACAGTCTCCATAGCAGTAGGTGGTTCCAGTAGTGTCTGTGGCTCTATTGTCACCACTGGAGGAGTTTGGAGGAGGGGGCGAGGAGACTTCTGTGGCATTGGACACAGTAATCTGAGCAGTAGACTTTTCTTGGGCTTTATCCTGTGCTTTCTGAACTAGGACATCAGGATTCCACCCCTCATTATGGTTCTTGCTGGCCCAGGGACATTGATGGTATGCATGTCCCTTTTCGTCACATAAATTGCACTGAAAAACATTATCACAGGAAACACTAGGGTGCCCATACCCCCCCCCACATAAACTACATTTTAGCAAATCACAAGTGCTACTGAGATGCGTGTGAGCACCACATTTGTAGCAGGCTCTAGGCTGACCCCCGTAAAAGCAGACACCCCTATCTTTGCCCAAGAAAAACTGTTAGGTAGGTGTATCACTTCTGAATTAACCTGAAAGAGTTTCACATGAAACATCCAACCTCCCATCCATAGCCTCTCCTCGTCTACAATGGCTTCGTTGGGGGGACAAGACTGTACATCTGTTTTGCAACCAATGGTAGATGTCACTGATACTAACACCCTCATTTCTAAACATGATAGTGACAGTGCTAACTGCTGGCTTAGTTAGAGGAATAACATAGAAAGGAGTCCATAGAGGGGTATTCTTCAATGTGGCATATTTATGCCAAAATCTATCTAAACCACTATTGTTCTTGAAACTGATATCAGAGGTTTCCTCCCCCGAGATATTAATTAAGACATAAATGTCTGAGGCCTGGAAATGTATATCACCTTTCAATAGGGTCCGATCCACATAATAATGATCAAGGAATTCAGAAAGGCCTCCCTTATAGTGCAGATGAACAGCGTTATGTCTGGAGGCCTGTTCTAGTTTATTTTTAAACAAATCCGACAGGATAGGCCCTCTGCCAGGGGCTGGAGTGGGATCTAAGGGGGGGTCAAGGTTGGGGCCACAGTCGAGGGGCCATCCCCAGGGTCATCCAAAATAGGTGAGACTGGTTGGACTGATCCTGAAAAGGGTGCGGGTGCACTGGGAACAGAAGCAGAAGTCTGCCCATGAACTGAGGTGTGCATAATAGGTTGTGCAGAGGAATGCTCGGTGGGAAGGGAGGTGATAGGGCAGGAGGTATGTAACAGTGAAGAAGGGAGAGAGGAGATATTAGGCTGGAGAGGAGTGGAAACTACTGATTCCCAGGATAGGGCAGCAACAGTTGCTTCTCCAGTCAATGGCTCCATATTGGAGCTTTGTGTAACAGTACCTGCAGTATCCACATCATTAGCATCCACAATATCTCCCCAAGCAGCCCCAAAAACAACAGGCTTATTAGAAACATCAGGGTCCGTAGCAATGCTAGTATCTTTTGTAACAGGTACCTCGGTGGAGCTCTTGTTGAGAGGTGCAGGCCTGGTGGGGGAAAATAAGACTCCGTGCTTGTCCTCATCCCACAATGGATACGGAGTCCAGGATCCCAAATCAGTTTTTGTCCATCCTGTGCATGTTAGGGGTTCTGTGGCAGTCCAGGCAGGGTCTGAAATGTCCGGTGCAATCTGAAGACCAAAACGTGAATGAATTAAGGAGGCAGTGGTAGAAGGAGCTGGCGCAGTAGAGGAAGCACTCTGCAGGTGTAGTGGATCCAAAAATAACAGTCAGTTTCCAAATGTGAATCTAGTAGCTCAGCTTGACTCTCCTGTGTCCTACAACAGATGTAGCAGGGGATCACCAAGTGTGCACTCCAAAAGCCATCACACTGAGTTCGTATCAGTATCCTGCAGCATAGGCGAAGAACACTCAAAGGCTCCTCAGACATCGCCTTAGAAGGCGAGTATTTACAGAAGGCTTCTCCACATTGAAAGAGGTGTCTGATGTGTCACTGAAAGGGTAAGATGCTCTCAATGCAATAACAGATCAGAGGCTGCCTCAGTCAGCAGTGTAGTGGTAGAGGATAGAACCTCACTGGTGCATAGCCAAACACCATCTGAGCTCTCCATAGCTGTGACCAGAGTTCCCCCTACTGACAAGAGTAGGGGAATTTTCCCGGTGCCCTGGCCAAATTTCCCCCCATTCACTAAAAATACCACCAACAGCTTAATCTGGTTCAAGGTCAGTTGGCATTCATCTGTATCCCCTCCCGGGCATGCCTGAAAATAGGCAGAATTTGTCTAATGCACTTACCCAGTCAACAAAACTAAATACAAAAAAAAAAAAAAAAACGGTGTTACCTTTGCTTTGGCCATTTGCACTCTCTCTATTCCAGAGGAACTACCACTCTGTAGGGGTACCAAAGGCAAGGAACCCTCAAAGAGGGTTCCACCCCTAGAGGTGCCATGGAAAGCTTCCCTTGGCTAAAGATACCTTAGGAAGAATGCCCAAAAGAACTGTAGCAGTGCCAAAGGAACATTAGTGATCGATGTCTACAAGGCAGAGAAGTAGAGTAACAGCAACAGGCAGCTTGATAAACATAAATTAGATGAAAGTTAGCAGAATATCACAGGTATAATGGATTGTATGAATGACTGTAGGGGGCTTCCTTAGAAGAGAGGGAAAGGCAAATAGGAATACCATCCACCTCCATCCAACAGCAGAATCTACCTAAGTAAACTAGGGAATACTGCCAAAGGCTAACTAAATATTATGACCTGAGGCACAGAGGAGAGAAAAAAACCTTTGAGGAGGAAATCTCTGGGGATCTAAGGCCTGCTCTAGGTTACCTTCCTCCATGCTTGGGATATTTTTGATTAGTGACAGCTCTGCTGCTGTAATTTGGAACCCAATTAAAGGGGTGGTGAAAAATATTCCAATTTGGTGGAAAGCTCTCCTCTAGCTCTAACGGGAATGCCATGGAGGGTTGTGATCTGGTTTGTCTTGCAACAAGCCTCCTCAAGGCAGGAGGAGAGATCAATGACTGCAGAGGTGCTCAGCTGGCCTACCGATCTAAAAACAAACCAGGTGAACCAGAGGCAGTGGTAGAGAGAATAGCTTAGAAGGTGCCACTGAACCCATTCGGCAAGCCAAAGGAACCCTTTGGGTTTAAAGGCCCTACCTTCGTGAGTTGAAGTCTTAAATTTGAATCAAGAGATGCTGTTGATACACCTGCAGGGCTGATGTTCTACCTGGAGTGAGGTCATTCCCACTATGGCCAAGATGAGACAACCCCGCCCCAAGTTTCGTACACTCAAGATGCGGACTTTGTAGGTGCAGAGTGAGACTGTCGACTGCAGGGTGAACCCTGAGCCATGGTAACTAATGGTCGTGGTTGGAATCCCTCCGATTATGGAAGAAACAAAATGGGAAGGAGATCATAAAAGAAGTGCAGAGCACTGAAGACCCTCACATAGGGCATACATGTTGTATAGCAGTGCATAGCAGACTAAACCTCCAAGGGTAGTGTAAGCAATGAGTGGACCTGCATGTAGGTCTGTGATGCAGTGAAGTAATGATGGGACCTGCACATAGTCCTGAGAGGCAGTAATTTGCATAATTGCAGGGAGGCAAGCCAACCAGTCCTATTAAGGAAGCCAGTTAAAGGTGACATAACTGCTCTGAGGATTTTAGCGGCAGAGGCAGGATTTGAACATGAGGTATTTGGACCACATGGGGCCACCTCTCTGCACTACAACTTCACATTTCCCCACTGTAGGAAAAATCAAGGAAGCCTCAGTAAAGTGCCGTGACCCACATGTAGATTTTAATGTACCGGGTCAGAATGTCGTACACTTAATAGCGTATGGCATTATGGCACACCCAGACCTGTGCATTTTCCATGTTGAACCCCCCCGGAGCTAGAATCCTTAGTGGTGGGGTCCGGGGGTGCAGCCCCCTGTAACGGGGTGTTGGGGTGGAGCCCCCCACAGAACAAAAGTTACAATGTAATCAAGCAACATGATTAAGATGCACAGCATTCTGCCGTGCAACATTATGACCCCGTGCCAGATTTTAAAACTAGTTTACAATGACAGCTGCAACTGAGCTGATCACCAGAGTGTAACAAAGCAGTATACAAAAGTAGTTGAGCAGCATCCAATAGCAATTAGTTATAGCTTCTGGAAGTAGCTATGCTGAACAATTTTCAGAATTGTAGTGAGAGGCAATGTGCTGCAAACAACAGCAATATTGCTAGGTATAATTGCATGGAAGCAGGTTTGAATGCCATGGGCTAGCTTTGCAGAGTGAGCCTGGACAGGTGTAAACAATTAAGGTGGATAAGCACTGAGACAGCAGAAGCAGGGAAGCAGCAACTGAGCTGAAACATACAGATAACAATTGTAGTTGCACTGAGGGTTTGCTGAAACTGGTGAGGAAATGGGAGCCAAAATAACACAAGCACAGGATTAGCACATTACAAACAAAAGGCAACAGGATGCTAAAGAAACCAGAAGGCCCCCAAGAAGAAAAATGCAAAACAAAGCACAAAACACAGGAGGACAGGAAACAGACAACACAAAGAAGCATGCAGCAGCCAGAGGCAAGCAATACTAACCAAAAAGCAGGAGACCACAACAGAGAAGTCCAGCAGAAAGGTACAGCAACACTGGGGGCTCAGCAGGCTCAAGGAGAAGACAGACTGACAGAGCTCCAGCTGCAAAAGAAAGTGCTTAGAGGAGGCTGGGAGGAACTGCTTATATAGCCCAGGAAGGGGAATGGCTGATTGTTCGGTCATTGAACCACAGGCATAGCTTTCAATTCTCAATCTCAACAACAGCTGAAAATAAACAAGCATTTGTCAATGCTGAATGCTTGCTTGCTGGTATTGGCATTGGTAGTGCAGGAGTTAGAGATGCATAATAGGAATGGCAGTGAAGTATTAGGTAACATCAATCCCCACCCCATTTTGCAGAGACTGATATGTTGGTGTGCCTTTGGGTTGTCAGCGATAACATTCCACGCCATTCACCACACCCACCCTGCAAACACCAACAGGTGTCGCAGTGTGCCTTGAGGTGTTCAGCCCTTATGCTTACCCCATTCCATAAGGAAATAAGCTGAGATAGGTACAGTATAGGAGAATGGGGTAAACGTTAGGGCCAAAGACCCCAAGGCACACCTCGATGCCTGTCAGTGGCTGCAGGATGGGGGTGGGGGTGGAATGGGGTGACCATTATGGCCGATGACCCCAAATCACACCCCAGTGCCTGTCAGTCTGTACCGGGTGGTCATTATGATTGGAAACCCTAATGCCCTAGGCATTTGTTGAGTTTTGCTCCAAATTTTCAACAGGGCATTTTTGGGATCCCACCTCATGAACAGTGGCAGTATCATTTCATTTCTCAATCCCAAAAGGTGATTTCGCACAATGAGTGTTCCATTTGGTGCCAGAGGTGTGAAAACACATTTCAGGCAGGATGTGAAAAATGACAGCTGTACTGTTCATGAGAAGGCATGAAGAAATGGCAATGGTGAAAATCTGGAGTGAAAATATGAAAAAGTGGTGAAGTTATGAGTGTGCATAGAAACTGTGCAATGCACACTCATAATGCAGTCATTTTTATGTTTGCTTGCACGCATGTGCAAGAAACATTGTGCCATCATCTGAGTTTTCGAAGGTGTGGCAGCCCTCTTCCAATTCAGGCATGTGTTTGCAGGTGTGGCCGTAGTTCTCCAATGCCTGCTCGAGCTATCTATGCCCAGTCCAAAATGCAGTGGCATACAGTTGAAAGGGGGAGCTACGCTTCAGTGAGCAGCGATAAGATATCGCCTGCTCATGCACACTCCCCCTACACACACACACACACACACGCACACATACTGTGTGCTCGCCCCCCCACACACACACTGTGTAGCCGATGGGGGTGCCCAATCCCCATCAGCTGTGCTGTGCCGCTCAAAACAGAGTTCTATATGCCGCACTGGGTGCCCACCCAGCGTGGCTACACATCAGTATAGCTGACAGGGTGCCCAACCCCGGGCTGGCTCCGCCTGGTTCCCGGGCCCCCAGAGGCAGGGTGCCATGCTGGGAGCCTACCCCAGTGTGGCAACACATGCTATCACCCACGGGGTGCCCAATCCCTGTCGGCTCCACGCCCACCAGCCATCCTTGTGCCACGCTGGGAGTCCACCCCAGAGTGGCAAACGCCCCGCCATCATCATTTAGAAAAACACCTGAAACTCAAAACGGTCCCTCGGTGTCTCTGTCCCTACCTCAGCCACCCACTGCTCCTGCCTCCCACACCCCCACCCCATACTTACCTCCATTCCGCGCGACGATCTTCGTGGACCGGGAACACGCCTGCACTCTTCAAAGCCGATGCAACTGAGGAAATGCCGTAAGCTGTATAATGTGATAGATAGGGGTTTTCAACTTGCGGCATATCTCAGGCATTTTTGGAATTTTGCACCAAATTTTCAACATGGGGTTTTGGGACCCCTTCTCATGAATGATCTCACTGTCATGGCGTTATCGGTCCCGAAGGGTGATTTCGCAGTCACTGTGTGAAATCACCTGTCGGGACTGAGTAATGAAACGACACTGCCACTGTTCATAAGGTGGGCTCTCAAAAAGCTTATGTTGAAAATTTGATGGAGAAATTCCTAAAATGACTGTTTTATTTAGCCGCAGGTTATGCGTAGTTCCACGCATCGCCAGTAAGTTCACGAATTTTCAATATTTTCACTCCAGATTTTCAACATTGCCATTTTACCACACCTCCTTATGAGCAGTACAGCTGTCATTTTTCACATCTTGCCCAAAACGTGTTTCCGCCCAGGTAGCGCACAATGGCGCAGTCGGTGTGCGAAATCAATGTATGGGACACATTAAGAGAATCACAGTGACACTGTTAATGAGCAGAGGTCTTAAAATGGCTATGTTGAAAATTTGGTGAAAAATTTCCTAAAAATGACTGTTTTACGAGCACGCGTTGCTCAGTTCCTACACACGCTCGTAAGTTTGAGAATTTTCAATATTTTCACTCCAGAATTTCAACATTGCCATTTTATTACACTTCCTTATGAACAGTACAACTGCCGCTTTTCACATGTCGCCTGCAATGTGTTTCCGCGACATGTAGCTTACTAAATGGTGCAGTTGGTGCAAGCAAAGCAATGTTTGGGAAGCATTAAGAAAATCACAGTGACACTGTTCATGATCAGAGGTCCCAAAATGCCTGTGTTGACAATCTGCAGTAAAAAATCCCCAAACTAATTACATTACGGGTGTGCGTTGCACAGTTTCTGTGCACTCTCGTGACTTCACCAGTTTTTAAATATTTTTACTGCAGATTTGCAACACTGCCATTTTTTACACCTCACCATGAACAGTATAGCTGTCATTTTTCACATTCTGTTCAGAATGTGTTTTTGCACCTGTGGTGCTAAATGCCGGAGTCACTGTGCATAAGCAGCTTCCGGCTAACAAACTGATATTGCCACTGTTCATGAGGTGGGGGTCACAAAAAAACCATGTTCAAAATTTGGAGTGAAAATACCAACGAATGCCTGAGGTGTTAGGGTTTCCAACCATAACACTCCACCCTGTAGAGAATGACAGGCATCAGGGGTGTGACTTGGGATTCTTGCCTGTAATGCTCATACCATTCCACACCCTGCAGCCAGTGAGAGGCATCGAGGTATGCCTTGGACTCTTCGGCCCCAAAGTTCACCCCATTCTCCATACTGCACCCATCTCACTGTATTTTCTGATGGAATGGAGTGCGATAAGGGCCAAAGACCCTAACGACACCGTGACACTTGTCAGTGTCTGCAGGGTGGGTGGTGAAACGGCATGGCCGTTATGCCTGATGACCCAAAGGCACACCCAATGCCTGTCACTCTCATGGGTGGTAGGTTGGCTTCAGTTCAATACTTCACTGCCATTTCTGTTATGCAGCTCTGTAACTTCTACACTACCAATGCTAATGCCAGCAAGCAAACATTTGGCATTGACAAATGCTTGTTTGAATGTTTTTGCCAAATTTTAAAATTACCTTTTGGGACCACCCTCATCAACAGTGGCACTGGGATTTCAATAATCTGTCCTGAAAATTGATTTCACACAGCTTATCGTGGCTATTCTGCACCACAGGTGCAAAACACATTTTCGAAGGATGCAAAAATGACATCTGTACTGTTCATGGGGAGGTGAAAAAATGGCAGTGTTGGAAATTTGGAGTGAAAATATTGAGAATAGATGAGGTTATGAGCATATGTAGAAACTGTGCAATGGATGCCCGTAACACAGTCATTTTTCAGAGTTTTTTCACCAGATTTGCAACAAGGGCTTTTTGGGACCCCACCTCATGAACAGTGGCACTGTCATTTCATTAATTGGTCCTGAAAGGCGATTCCATTCAGCGACAGCAAAATCACGTTTCAGGAATGAAAAACGAAATGACAGTGGCAGTATTCATGAGGTGGGATCCCAAGAACCCGATGTTGAAAATTTCGGACCAAAACTCTAAATATGGGCTGAGATATCAACCTAAATTGACCCCCCCCCCAATTAACTGCCATTATAGGCCTTACTGTCATTTCTTCAGTTCCTGGTTGGTCTTTGAAGAGTGCAGACATGTTCCTGTCCAGTAGGTCACTGCTCCTGACCTCCAGAGGTAAATAAGGGTGGGGAGGTTGCGGGAGGTGGAGTGTTCAGAAGGGGTGCAGGGTGGGGAGGGCCGCATGGAATGACAAGGACCATTTTCTTTTTTCAGGTTTAAAAAAAAATACCTCGTGGGACTGTTATCTTTTACAGGTGAAATATTAAAAATGGATTTTGGCACACTGGGTGGGCAACCAGTGTACCAGAGTACTGGGGATTAATGCCAACCCGGGATTGGGTATCCCGAGGTCAGCTGAGACATAGAGGCGTGGAGGAGTGCACATCCGACACTGGAGTGGGCATTCTGGTGTCGGAAACATCAAAGAAGTATTTTATGGCACACTGAGATGGGCTCCCAGTGTGCCACATTAATGGGGGAAGGGGGGATACATGCTGACACAGGGATTGAGCACCCTGATGATGGCAGGGAACAGAGAACTGAGGATGCGGGGTGGGCAGCAGCAGTGGGAGGGAGCTAATTTGTTGTCCTGCAATATGACTGGTTGGGGGGGGGACTGTCGCTGCAATGACAAAATTGCCCCTGATTGCAGCAGCAGATTTCATGAAGGAGGTGGGGTTGGCAGCAGCATTGGGAGGGAATTAATTTGTTGTCCTGCTGTGTGACTAGTTGGGGGGGGGGACTGCCGCTGCAATGCAAAACTTCCCCTGATTGCAGTGGCAGATTTCTTTCAAGTGTGCACTCGCTCTGACACTGCCTTCATCGGCAGCTTCAGCATTAATTGGTGGTTGATGGATGCACCCATTAAAGCATGCGCTGGTTTGGCCACAACACTGTCACACCTCTGCAATGCTCTACTACCTCAATATGTTTCTTGCGCACTGAGCGTGCCAGCAAACATAACAATTACTATAGAGAGACTGCCTAATAGGTAATAATTTATTTCACTAAGGATACAATGAAAGCAGAAAGGCATTTAGGAAGGATTGGGGGAGTGGGATTCACTTACTAAGTGTAACAATTTCACTGTCAAAACATGCAAGCAAACATTATTGGCACTGCTCAGTGCTTGTCCTTTTTGCTGCTGCAGGTTGATGATTGCTCATGTTTCAGGCTGTGCTGTGTGTACCACTGAGTCCTGTGGTAGACTGAAGTGAGTGACTAGGGGAGCCTGGGCAGTGAGCAGCAAGCCAGTGGGTGGTTGCTGGCAGTACCCTCAAGAAGATAGGCATTTTTATTTTTGGATTTAAAGAAATCAAGAAAAAAAAATGTGCAATGTTTACTGTGTGTTTCTGGCTGAGGTGTTTATCCCTGGGTAACCTGGGGTAGAGTGGAGGAAGTAACAGGGAGATTCTGGGCTGTGGGTGGTGGCTGGCAGTGTTTACTGCCAGTTGGCACATTTTCTTTGCAGATAGAAAGTAAAAATGTTTATTGTAGTATAGTTCTTAAAAATAAAGAACACAAATGCATAGATACTGTTTTCTTCACATTCACTTTTCAGTTCTAAGAAGACTTGGTTTGCTGGCCAAGGCACATTTGCTTCACCTGAGCTCTTTCCTTCTAAGACTGCTTGAAAGGCAGAGTAGAAACTTACCAGAGCAAGGGAGAAGGATTAAGACTTAGTTTGGCTAAGCAGATTTACTGTGTGGTGGTGTTTTTATTTTTTACTCACAGGGATTGCTACTGTTTGTTGCTAACATTTCATTGCTTTATTTTTTTCTCTGATTCAAATTGTTGTTGCTGGTATACCTTCTTCTGCATTATTACAAGGTGTGCCTACAGGGTGCTAACAGATTACTGCTGTAATCTTTCTGATTCAAATTGTCTTTGCAAGGTATATCTTCTGTTACTGCTTTATTTTCTCTGGAGCAAAGTGTTTCTTACAGGGTATATCTTCTCTGAAATTACTGTATTACAGGTGGAGCTTACATTTTTGTGACTTTTTTATCATTGGGCTAAGCAAAATTACTGTTTGACACTGTGTTTTATTTTATTCTTGTTTGTTGAAAAGGTTTGTCTCAGAGGTGTTTCAGTCTCCTTCTCACATTGAAGGAGCTAATTGCTTTTCCTCCCACAGCTCTTCCAAAGGATTAGGTGTGTATGTGGGGGTGGAGCTGGCAAACTGTCAGTAATTTCCAACAGAAAGAAGGGTTAAAAAGTCAGGTTAGTTGATATCTTGGAGGTAGAAGACTTGGTTTGCTGGCCAAGGCACCTAGCTTCACCTGAGCTCTTTCCTTCTAAGACTGCTTGAAAGGCAGAGAGAGAAACTTACCAGAGCAAGGAGAAGGATTAAGACTTAGTTTGGCTAAGCAGATTTACTGTGTGGTGGTGTTTTTATTTTTACTCACAGGGATTGCTACTGTTTGTTGCTAACATTTCATTGCTTTATTTTTTCTCTGATTCAAATTGTTGTTGCTGGTATACCTTCTTCTGCATTATTACAAGGTGCCTACAGGTGTGTGCTAACAGATTACTGCTGTAATCTTCTGATTCAAATTGTCTTTTGCAAGGTATATCTTCTGTTACTGCTTTATTTTCTCTGGAGCAAAGTGTTTCTTACAGGGTATATCTTCTCTGAAATTACTGTATTACAGGTGGAGCTTATATTTTGTGACTTTTTATCATTGGGCTAAGCAAAATTACTGTTTGACACTGTTTTATTTTATTCTTGTTTGTTGAAAAGGTTTGTTGTCTCAGAGGTGTTTCAGTCTCCTTCTACATTGAAGGAGCTAATTGCTTTTCTCCACAGCTCTTCCACAGGATTAGTGTGTATGTGGGGTGGAGCTGGCAAACTGTCAGTAATTTCCAACAGAAAGAAGGGTTAAAAGTCAGGTTAGTTGATATCTTGGAGGTAGAAGACTTGGTTTGCTGGCCAAGGCACCTAGCTTCACCTGAGCTCTTTCCTTCTAAGACTGCTTGAAAGGCAGAGTAGAGAAACTTACCAGAGCAAGGGAGAAGGATTAAGACTTAGTTTGGCTAAGCAGATTTACTGTGTGGTGGTGTTTTATTTTTACTCACAGGGATTGCTACTGTTTGTTGCTAACATTTCATTGCTTTATTTTTTCTCTGATTCAAATTGTTGTTGCTGGTATACCTTCTTCTGCATTATTACAAGGTGTGCCTACAGGTGTGTGCTAACAGATTACTGCTGTAATCTTCTGATTCAAATTGTCTTGGTATATCTTCTGTTACTGCTTTATTTTTCTCTGGAGCAAAGTGTTTCTTACAGGGTATATCTTCTGAAATTATTACAGGTGGTGCTTTACAGGTTTTACAGTTTTATCTAACATTAGGATAAGCTTTCAGGTTACTGCATTTGTTGTTGACTGATTGTTTCTGCTCTTACCTCCTTGTTCTTTCGTCGTGGTTCTTCTTTTAGACAGGGAAGGGCCCAGCCACCCACCCCATCCCCAACCACCCCACGCTACACTCCTTTTATAGGGTACCACAGTTGTGACATTTCCTGTGGCAGAGCAGGAAGGGGCGGATCAGTGGGGCTCCACAAGGTGATCTCATTTACAGGGCACTAGTAATTTAACTTGTTATAACAAGTTAAACAAAGCACAATTAAACCATTACTTGCATTTTTTTTCTTCTAATTATTCTGACTAGGTCACAAACCCAGCAACTTATTTGGAATGGATTTCATTAACTGCAGGTACTGTGGAACAATTTTCAGAAGGACAGTCTTACAAGATTTAGGACACTGTCCTACATGCTGGGCCTTTGGAGATCTTAGGTCTCAGCTCCAGGCAGCATGGGCAGAGATTGCACGCCTCAAATTTCATATTGAAGAGGAAATACATTATAAGAACCACCCACCATTTCCCCAGCATCCAACAGAAAAACCTCGACCGCAGAGGGTAGTTGGTCCAGGAGGTTGGCAGGTGGTTAGGAGGAGCAAATCAGGTGCCCCATCACTCTCTGCTCTCCAACACATTACCTCCAAAAACCATATAAACACTACAAACAGGTATCTGCCTCTATCTCTGAAATCAAATAAAGAGGCAGAAGACACTGCAGAGCAGGACACTGCGGCACAGGAGCTAGCACAACAATACTCACCCAAATCAGGAACCAAAACTAAACAAGCACAAAGGAACCAAAAACTTCTGATCATAGAGACTCCATGATTCGGGGAGTTGATACCCATCTCCAGCCAGGGTGATGGTCAGATGTCTCCCAGGTACATCAGCATGGAGAGACACTGACCGCATTGCTAAATTGTTCACAAAGCAGGAGAAAACATTGATGTCCTAGTACACATAGGGACTAATGATCTCGCCAGCCGGTCAGTTGTGGAGACCAAGGAACACCTGACTAGGCTGGGTGACAAACTATCATCTATTTCGTCCGGCATCTCCTTCTCTGAGATCCTGCCAGTCTGGGAGAAGGGAGCAGATGGACGGAAGGTCAAGAAGGGGAGATAGGGAGCTAAACACGTGGCTCAAGGACTGGTGCCAGGAAAAAGGACACAGATTTGTAGGAACTGGCAACAGTTCTGGGAGCGAAAGTTCTTTAAATTTGATGGACTGCATCTGACTAAAGAGGAGTCAGTGCATTGGGGCAGAAGTTTGACGCCTTTGCAGAATATTTAAACTAGCAAATGGGGAGAGGGGTGCAGCACCCCTACACGTCGAATGGGAAGAACACCCTCCCCTCAGCTAGTGGTCAAACAGGAATTCAGCGTGGTTTGCCGCTCATTTGCATCACCAGGTAAGAAAAAGGTTTGTCTCCCCATACGATGCACAGGGGTAATGCCAAACTTCACCCAACAACCAACACACCAAAATCTGGCCAATGGAAAAATCATGTACACAATGCTCACAGCCTGGGAAATAAGATCCCAGACCTGCAGGCAATAATGTCAGAGGCTAAACTGGACATAGTAGCAATTAGTGAGATGGTTTACCAGTAACCACACTAGGAGACTTCAGTACCTGGCTATGTATTGTTCAGAAGAGACCGAGGTGCAAAAAGGGGGAGGTGGCCCTGTATGTTAATGAAAATATCAAAGCTACAGAAATTCAGAATACACATAAGGAGCCAGAAGAACTGTGGGTCACCCTGGAAACAGGAAATGGGACAGCCATAAGAACTGGGGTTGTCTACAGGCCCCCAGACCAGAGGGAGGACATAGACACATTACTGTTAGAAGATATACAAAACATGACAGCTAAAGGGAGGTTCTGATAATGGGAGACTTCAACATGCCAGATACAGATTGGTCAATACCAGCAGGAACATCTGCCAGAACTAGACTCATAGTGGATTCCCTGCAGGGGAGGCCTCAAACAACTGGTACAGCAACCCACAAGAGACAAGGCTATCCTAGATCTAGTACTGACTAACAAAGAAGGGATCACAGATCTCCAGGTAGAAGGTCACCTGGGAGCCAGTGACCATCACATGGTATGGTTCAATTTGGCTACTACATCTAAATCATCCCATTCCAAAGCAAAAATATGGGACTTCAGAGGAGCTGACTTTGATAAGATGGCCAACAGAGTTAAGCTAGCCTGGCAAAAGAAACACAGGTGAGGAGGTACAGGCAAAGTGGGCAAGCATTAAGGATACAATACTTGAAGCAACATCCCATTGTGTTAGACAGAAAAGGAAGTGCAAAGAAGAAGGAAACCACTTTGGTTCTCAAATACAGTAGCAGAAAAGGTCAGAGCCAAAAGGCTTGCCTTCAGAAAATATAAGGAACACAGCGGGATGAAGATAGGAGGCATACCAAACTGCCCTAAGGGAAGCAGGTAAGGCAGTAAGGCAGGCAAAGTCCCAAACTGAGGAAACACTAGTACGAACAGTAAAAGAAGGTGACAAGACTTTCTATAGATACATTAGTGAAAGGAGAAAGTCCAGAGGGGTATTGCTGCTTAATGGAGAAAAGGGAGCATGTGAGGAGGAGGACCCTGTAAAGGCATCTATCCTAAATAGATACTTTTGCTCAGTATTTACTGAAGAGAAGGTAGGGCAGGGCCCACAGCTCAGCATCATGGACACAGGGAGGAGGTGAGCACTACTCCTTCACAAAAGAAAGGGTCCTACAAGAGCTTGCTAAGCTCAGGGTGGATAAGGCAATGGGACCTGATGGCATACATCCCAGGGTACTTAAGGAGCTAAAGGAGGAACTAGCAGAGCCATTAGCAGAATTGTTTAGTGAGTCTCTGAGCACAGGAGAGGTCCCAGAAGACTGGAGAAGGGCTCATGTGATCCCACCCACAAGAGTGGTAGCAGGGAGGAGGCGGGGAACTACAGACCGTCAGTCTTACCTCAGTAGTGGGCAAGATTATGGAGGCACCTTAAGGAAAGGATAGTGCAACACCTGGAATCCATAGGGCACAGGATCCAAGACAGCATGGGTTTACAAAGGAAGGTCCTGTCAAACTAATCTCATAGATTTCTTTGACTGGGTAACCAGAGTGGTGGACCAAGGGGAGCAGTTGATGTCGCCTACCTTGACTTCAGCAAAGCTTTTGACACTGTTCCATATAGAAGATTGATAAATAAGCTAGGTAGGCTTGGGGTGGGTCAGAAGTTGGTCAACTGGGTGGCAAACTGGTTGACTGGCAGAAAACAGAGAGTGGTGGTAAATGGTATACAGTCAGAAGAGATGCAAGTCACAAGTTGGGTACCTCAGGGATCAGTCCTGGGGCCAGTCCTATTCAACATCTTCATTAGTGACCTCGCAGATGGACTAGAGGGTAAGGCTTGTCTGTTTGCAGATGACACCAAGATCTGCAACAGAGTAGATGATCCAGATGGGGTGGGCAGAATGAGAAGAGATCTGGATAAACTAGCAGAATGGTCAGAAGAGTGGCAACTGGGATTTAATGCAAAGAAGTGCAAAATCATGCACATAGGGAAGAGAAACCCTGAAGCCACTTATAGGCTGGGAGGGGTTGCTAGCAGTCACAAAGGAAGAAAGAGACTTGGGCATCATCATCACTGATGACCTAAAATCATCCAAGCAGACCTCTAAAGCAGTAGGTAAGGCTAGGGGTGTTAGGGTGTATTAGTAGGGTTATCACAAGTCGTAAGAGGGAGGTAATAATCCTCTGTACAAGACATTGGTTAGGCCCCATCTGAGTACTGCAGTATTGGAGGCCACACTTTCACAAGGACATTAACCAAATTGAGGCAGTCCAGAGAAGGCAACCAAATGGTGCAGGGACTGCATCAGAAGACATATGAGGACAGATTAACGGAGCTCAATATGTATACCCTTGAGCAAAGGAGGGAGAGAGGTGATATGATCGAGACATTTAAACACCTTAAGGGCATAAACAAGGTGAAAAGAGTTCTAACATGTTTAAATATAAGAAAAATAGCAGGACAAGAGGACACAGCATGAGATTAGAGGGAGGCCGATTAAGGGGAATATGAGGAAATTCTTTTCACAGAAAGGGTGGTGGATGCATGGAATGGCTTACCACAAGAAGTGGTGGCTATGAATACAGTGCAGGGCTTCAAACAGGCATGGGATAGGCATAAGGGAGCAATACAAATGACTATGAATAGATAGGTCACTGACAGAGCAAAGGCCGATGGCACATTTATGAGGTAGAAAGAAATGGGCAGACTGGATGGGCCTTGCGGTCCTTATCTGCCGTCAACTTCTATGTTTCTATGTTTTCTATGTTTCTAGTTCACTACAAGTGTAGTATCTGTGTGTGTCAGGCTGAATTGTGCCTGGTCTGTAGGGTATAGGGAGGAATTGGGAGCCTCAGCAGTGGGCAGCAGCCAGCATGTGGGTTTTGGCTGGCAGTTCAATGCCTGCTAGTAGCTGGCACTTTTCTTTGCAGAAAGAAAAGAAAAATACATATGTCACTTCACTTTTCAGTAAGTCATTGTGCTTAACCTGGGAGCCTGGGCAGTGGGCATCAAGTGGGTTTGAGCTGGAAACCTGCTGCAGTGAAGCAACCATGGAGCAGCAGAGTGGAGAAGGAGATGGGGCAGGGTGGAATTATCTACAAGCTTCACATAAAAGAATGTGGAGTCATGTTAGCCAAAGCCCCTCAGAAAATGTGGCAATTACTAAACAAATTATCCAGGTATCATCTACAGTGGCACTGCAAGGATTATGATGCTTTCAAGTGTTTCAAACCCCTACCCTATATAGAAGTGAACCATCCAGAAATGAAAAGACAAGCCCTTCCCTTGTCGACCTTTTGCAAACAATATAACAACAGCTGCCACAGCCACTTGTGTGTGGACATTGACAATTGTCAGTCTGCCTTGAACCACCCTATGATGCCATCCCAGCCCTCAAATTACACATCAGTGGCAGCACCGCATAGACCAGTGTTGTTATTCAGTCAATATGTGCAGAAGGTTGCACTGAGTCTAGGTCTTTCAAAGATTCAGTCACTATTTTCATTATAAGAATAAAAAATACAGTTGTTCATGTTATGAGGGCAGGCATGGCAAGGTATACTGCTGATCCTGTAATTCTACAGAAGCAAGTGGGATTGCCCAAGTAGGCTCATTTGCATAGCACTTTTTGAAGCGGAGTTTGCTACGCACTGTCTTACATTGAGGAGGAAGGCAGAGAAGCAGGGAGACATTGCTTAAGGATTTTTTTATACAAGGTATGCCACTGATGTCTCTATGTTTGTCTCCTTACCAGGCCATCTTACTGTAACTACCACTGTGCAGAATTCTCCTGGTGCTGTGCTTGTTTCTTTGCAGGTGGAGGAAGGCCCGCTGCTGGTGGCATCTGGGGGATTCCCCTGAAGTGGACTGGGACCCTGCCTTGAGACTTCAACCCTTCAGAAAGGCTCATTGCACCCTGGAGACTGCCTGAAATAGTGTCTATTGGCGTCACCCCTGCTTCAACTCAAAATGAGTAAACAGGATATTATCCAGCCAAAGAGGAGTGCTTAAAGTTTTACTTCTATTGGACTTTAATTTTATTAAGTTTATAGATTAGTGTGGCAGCTTTTCTGCCTTTTTGTTGTTCTGCTGTTTAAAATTGCAGGAGTGATATAAGATAGCATGTGGAATGTTTCACTGCATGTAGCTTGAGTTATTGGATAGATTGGATAGACTGGATAGACTGGATAGACTGGATAGATTGGATAGATTGGATAGACTGGATAGATTGGATAGACTGGATAGACTGCATAGACTGCATATACTGCATAGATTGGATAGATTGGATAGACTGGATAGATTGGATAGACTGGATAGACTGGATAGACTGGAAAGCACAACTACTTTTTTTATCTAGTCAACAAGTATTAGACAATATTAGGTCATATTTAAGGTTGTGGTTCCTATTTTCTCCAAAAATCAAATATAACATTTCATGGCATATGCTAATTTGTCACATGACTCAATACTATATACGTCAGAAGCCACAACTCTCAAACTGATCTTGACCATTTTGGACATTCATAGATCTGAGCTGCCTAAAGTTCAATGTGTCTCGTAAATTACTTTGCTTTTAAAATCTGTCGCTATTAAGTAGCCTTTTATCCATGTAGCTGCTAATAAATGCAGCTTTTTTTCGGCTCCTATTTTGGCTTGGTTTTACATAGTGGCTCCTTTGCTTTGCCAAACTACAGTTCGCAGTATATAAAGGAATCAGCTGGGGATCTCAAATATCTGCATAGCCGGTAAACGCTGAAGGGATATGGCTAACATTGCAAGAGATCTAACCTGGTCTCAGACCTGAGACACTTTTTGTGCCAGTGGATTCCAGTAATGATCGGAAAGTTTTCCTTAAAGAAGTAACCTATTAAAATATACAATAGACAATATACCACTAATTACTGTCTGACTATCAAAGCCTATTACCTAAAGTTCATTTTTAAAGAAACTTAACATTTAATTTTTAATTTTATTATTGGGGTTGAGATAGGTGTAAAAATACAAGAGCCAAATAATCGGTTTTAAAATTTTCTTCTAAATAAATTGTTCCTTCTGGTTTCAGTGGCTTGTACTTGGAAAGCAAATTAGAGTGAGATCAGGGGACTACATATGACAAGTGAGGGAGAATTCCCAAATGGTTCTCAGGGAAAATAAAAAAGTTAATTAATAGTAGGAATAAGGCATATAATGAGCTTAAGAAATGCCCTAATGACCATCATGTAGAGAAATATAAGATTTTGGTACAGAAATGTAGAAGAGCTATAACAGCTGATAAGGCAAAAGCAGAATATGTGTTAGCCTGTTCAAAAGACAATGGGAAATGTTTTTACAGCTACATTAGTAGTTTAAAGATCATATGCTAAAGCCTAAATTTCAATGTTTCTCTATGCTACCTCATGGCAAAAGGTCCCTGCAATGTAACGTTGCTAAATCTGTTCATGAAAGTGAATGTTTTTTTATTTTCTTTACTTTTGTTTCTAGTCCTTGTTCCTGGCTGATCCACCTAATTTGTTTTGACGCAGGGTAACGCACGTACTCATTTGCCTAGAGCGTGATGATGAAATTAGGTGTGTACCCCATTTGACAGCTGTGCGAATCATGTTATTCCTGTCGTATTTTACTGTCTGCTGTTGACTGAAACACTGCACTAATTTTTGTTTCTGCACTGTTTGCAGATAATTAAAATACATGTACCTCTCAACTGGTTATACTAACACAGTTTAATTAACCCAGTTTTGTTGCTTCAGTATGTGAAAGTGATCACTGTCTGCATGTGGTACAGTATCTCTTTTGTCATGACCACAGTGTTCACATTTGTCACTCGTGATATACCATGGCTAATATAAATTTTTTTGGTTTTACTTTTTATAGCTGTTTATGCAATACAAAATGCAGTAAGAGATGTGTAGATGACTGTACCTATTATTATGAAATGCTTTTTGTGTTCCCATTCACATTGGCACTTCCCACCGTATTTTTTTCTGTGGTCCTACTGCAACCATTGCGAGGGCACCAGATTGTGTTTTTGCACAGTATAAATATTAATTCTAAGAATAATCAGACTGCATTTCATGGGCAAAAAGAGTGTTATACAGTCTTCTTACACATTGCTAAATTATATGTGTAAAAACACTGAAGCGCTATTACATAAATTGAACCATGATTGCATTTCTGTAAAGCATCACACAGCAATGCAGAAGTACTTTACAGTGTTTGTACTGTACAATACATATGAATGTGTGCTTTCTGCTGTTTCTAAATGGACCCTTGTGTACATTTCTGTGCTGTTACTTCACATGTTTTTGGTTCACAATTCAGGCATGTGTAAGCCCTATGTATAGCAGTCTGAGTATGCATAGTAGGTGACAGTGGACATTAAGAAGTCCCTAGTAAATAAAATGCAGTGCTGAGGCATTCTTGGGTGACCTGTAAAAACACAGTGTTGTTTAGTCTGTTGTATTATAAACTGAAAGAATCCATCAATGTTCATACAGACACGTTTACATTTTATTCAGTGACTTCGTTTTTCCCTATGTTTCTCTTAATATTCAGTATTAGTTATTTTGTATGTGTCCCATTATATTTCTGAGTTATCAAACAAGTGCTTTTGCTTATATGAATGAACAGGTAAAGTAATGTGTATTTAATCTTTCTTGACTTGTGGACCTTTCTTCCCCAGACCACAGTCACAAAGTACCATACTGCTCTTATTAATTTAGTGATCACCTTCTGTGTGTCTCTAACATTATGTTTGTATGAAACCACTGTCCACCCTCTAACTATTGTTATTACACTTCATGTATTGTCAGTTGCTCTGTGCCACTGCTCATGTGGAATATAATAATAATAATAATAATAATAATTTTATTTGTATAGCACCTTTCAAAGTATCAAGGTGCTGAACAATTTTAAAAACAAGTTCAAAACTCTAAATAAAAGTCATAAAAACATCCATAAAAGATCAACATATCATCATAGTAACAAATTTATAGTAAAATCCAAACATAATCAAATAACTTAATTATCTAAGAAGGCCATATTCCATAAATACGTTTTCAAATCTTTCTTGAATAACTCCACAGAGGTGCACTGCCGTAACCAGCATGGTAGAGAATTCCAAAGTGTGGGTGTGGCATGCGAAAACACTCTGCTGCCAAAAGATTTTAAGCTCACTCTTGGAATCTCTAACAACCCCATGTCAGCTGAGCGGAGTGATCGGTCAGGGCAGTAAGGAACCAGGAGGTCTTTCAGATAGGCTGGACCCTGATCGTGAAGGGCTTTGAAAGTCAATAAAATTACTTTAAAGGTGATCCGCCACTCGTATAGGAAGCCAGTGCAGTTTGCGCAGCACGGGAGTGATATGACAGGACCTACTTGTCCCAGTCAACACCCGGGCTGCAGCGTTCTGCACCAGCTGTAGGCAACGGATTTCAACCCCAGAAAGCCCAAAGTAAAGGGCATTGCAGTAGTCCAAGCGCGAAGGTACAAAAGCGTGGATCAATGTTGGCAAGGAGTCAGACGGAACAAGGTGCCTAACCCTGGCAATGTTCCTAAGATGATAAAAGGAAGTCTTGACAGCGGCTGACACCTGGGATTTAAGGGTCAGCCTGCCGTCAAGAATAAACCCAAGGTTACGCACCCGTTCTGAGGATGGGAGAGACACACCACCAAGGAAAATTCCGGATGGTGCGTCAGTACACGACCTTGCAATACGACCACCTGGGTCCACGACCAGAACCTCTGTTTTCTCCAAGTTCAACTTTAGCCAACTAGAATCCATCCAGTCTTGGATCTCCCCCAGACAGTTGTTAAACACCGAGAGAGCTCCATCCTGGTCGGGTGCAAAGGACAGATATAGCTGGGTATCATCTGCATAGCAGTGAAACCTCAGCCCACATCGCTCTAATGATACTTGAGGGCAGCATATACACTGCAAACAACATGGGTGACAGCACAGATCCCTGAGGCACTCCACACAACAAAGAAATTGGGTCAGAGGAAAAATTCCCTGACACAACTCTTTGTGATCTCCCGGTGAGGAATGATGTGAACCATTTAAGAACGGTTCCAGACATTCCACAAATTTGCCTCAGGTGAGCTAATAACACCATGTGGTCCACAGTGTCAAAAGCTGCAGAGAGATCAAGAAGAACAAGAATGGAACGTCTCTTCTGATCCCTCGCCATCAGAAGATCATTTAACACCTGAACCAGCGCAGTCTTGGGCTATGTCTTTTCCGGAAGCCAGACTGGAAGGATTCGTAGACATTATGGATGGTTAAATGGTCATCCAGTTGGACAGCTACGACCTTCTCAATAACCTTCCCGATAAAGGGAAGGTTAGAGATAGGCCGGCAGTTTGAAGAACAGTCTGGGTCCAAGGAAGCTTTCTTCAAAAGAGGAGTCACCACTGCCTCTTTCAGGGAGCAAGGAAACTCACCTGACTACAAGGAGCACCAGACTATTTGTGCCAGGACCAGACCGATGATATCAGAACAGCCCAAAATAAGGGGAGTCGGTCCGGGATCCAAACTGCAACTTGTGAGACGCATAATATGGATGATCCTCATAATGTCCACGAACTCAAGTCGACAAAAGGAACTCCAGGAGAATTGGGGCACTGTGATCCACGCTGTCAACAGCATCACCCTTAGAGTTGCCAGACACAGGTTCGCCCTGATGTCAGCCACTTTAGTGCAAAGCATAGAGTGAGCTCATTGCACTCTACTTGCAAAAGCTTTCGAACTTGCAGGCAGGCTGGGTTGCACAGTCTGTCTACCGCTCAAACAGCTGAGCCGGTCAATTTGAGCAACTGCATTCTCCCTGGACAGGAATTTTGCCTTCTTATCGGTGATTGCAGATTGATAGCTAACATAATGTTCTATCAATCTAGAGTGGTGTCGACATCAAGGCGGACCTGCGCCAGCGGCACGCTCTAACCTTCGCCCTGTCTCCGCATCTCCCTCAAGGTCCCGCCAAACCACGGGATCTGGGGCTAAGGATAGGGCGCCACTAACAGGAGCAATAGAATCCAGGGCTGTCGTGGATGGCCTTATTATAGCCAACACCAATGCTTCTGGACTACTGCTCACTGACATGAAGGATGATAGGTCAAGGACTGCCGCTAGACCTTGTAGAGTAACATTCCGTAATGCGGTACCTGACCATCTCCACAGGGGCTGGTCTTCTCAGGGGTGCAAAAATTGAACCTCACGGTAGTGATCAGACCAGGTGACTGGTTCCACCCACAGTCGGCTGGCGCTTGATCCCTAGAAGGAAGACTAAGTCTAAAGAGTGTCCAGATTTATGCCTAGCAGTGGAAACCACCTGTGTGAGTCCCAAAGAATGACATTACAAACAGTGCTGCTGTACATGTCAGTGTAACTATTCACTTGCTGTACAACAATTTACAAGTAATAATGACAATAATTCATGTTGTGATGTATTACATAGCAATCAGCATGGATGTCATAATCAAATAATGACATATATTTCAATCCCAGTGACACCCATTGAAAGCATTACCTGCAGCAGTGGCAAACATTTCAAGGAGCACCTGCAGATCTGTGTTACTGTGTGATGTTTTTTATTACTCAGACCTGCTTTACAAATACTAAGCACAGTATTGTTATACTCTGTTATAATCAGACACCCATATTTTGACTTATTGTTCACTAGTAACAATGAAGTGTCACGATTATGTAACTGACAATGATGGTACATAACTAACCAAAAGGTACAGAATTTTTTGTTTGTTCTGTCATATTCCACTTATGTCTTTTTACAATGAGTTTAGGTGACACTTGTACTATACTACTGCAGTTTTGTTGATTACTTATCTCATATGAGTATTAGTGCATGAACTCCATCATTGTATGCATCATAGTATGTACTTCCTTCTGGTTAAAACATGATCACTCCTAATCACTTAGTTGTATGTTACACAGTTAAATAATGTTGTACTTCCAATTCCACAGTTTGTTGTCATCATGTTGATGAATTCATTAACGTAAGACATGGGAGTAGCGGTTTCCCTATCATCCTTCGCCCTGCCATGAGCAAGCAGTTGGTTGAGGGTAGAAGGTGGACATGGGAGGCTCAGAGAGGATCACGTTGGAGGTGAGAACCATCAGGGGAACGCAAAGTAGGTGTTGTATTGATAAATAAGATTGGAGCCTCTGCTATTAAAAAGTGAAGGGGAGGGTGAAAATACCAATAGCTGTGAAGGACAAGGTTGGGAAAGGTGGGCTGACAATGGGAAGGGGCAGGAAAAGTATGTTGGGCAGGGTGGAGGGGGATATTAAGGAAGGAGGGTGTGAGAACCCCGAGGTGGGGGAAATGATTCATGTCAGGGAGAAGAATGATAGGGACACTGCTATGGTGGTAGCAGGTAATAGGTGCTCAGAGTCATCAGTGGAGTTGGTAAGGGAGGGGTCAGAGATCAATGGGATGAGGGTGGAGAGTGTTAGAGAAAGCTTAGAAGACAGGAGACAGGCTGGTAAGGTGATTATGGTGGATGGGAACAGCAGGGAAGAGATGGTAAGTGGGATGTAAACAGGTGGGTCACTTAGAGACACAGATGGTGCAGCTGGAGATTGTAAGGGGCAGGGCAGTATGTACTCTGGAGATACAGAAAGGGAAAAAGGAAGGGGAGGGGTATGGGACATGAACGGGGTAGTGGTGCTGGGGGATTATGTACTGAAAGTGGTCACATGGTGCGTGAGGTTGGAAAGACAGAGCTGTATCTGGGTTGAAGCTATTCCTGGGTTGACCATGGGAGAGGCAGGGCAGGCACTTCTCAGGTGCCTATCGAAGGGGATGAAAAAAACCTAAGATAGTGTTACGCATTTGGACAAAATTATTTGGTGGGGGAGATGTTAGAGGTTGTGAAGCAGAGGTCTGAGCAGTTGGGAAGGCAGGGTGAGGATGTTGGGGGTCGGTGGCATTATCTGATGTACTGACGTTACCATGTGCAAGCACAGGGAGGAAAAGAAGGATAAAAGACATCAACGAGTGGCTGAGGGACTGGTGCCATACCAACAATTATGGTTTACTTACAGATTGTGGCATGACCTGGGGTAATAGTGAGTTATATGCAGGAGACAGGCTACATTTGAGCATTGAAGGGAGTAGTAAACAGTGGATTACAGGAATATACAGCAAGTAAGTTGGATTTCAAGTATGGGGGGTGGCAAGATGACTGCTGATAGGAAGAGGGTCCACAAAGAGTATCATAGTGACTTCACCCCCCTAGTTATGTCAAAAGGCCGAGGTGGAGGGACACAGGGTAGAGGCATGTAGGATAGCCATGGTGGAGTATATAATATACCACCACTACCCTTTAAGAACAGGATGGATAAAGGGAAAGTACCACTGAGAGAAGGGGTGCAAACCAAGGAGAAGAGGGGACTGAGGATGGAGAGGTATGGATGTAAGGTGGTCTCCCTAAATTATCTAAGCCTGTGTAATAACATTGCAGAACCTCATGCACTATTTTCTGAGGTGAATGTGGGCATTGCTGAAGTTACATGACACTTGTTCCACAGAGTACCATGACTGGGACCTGTCAATCCAGGGACACAGCATTTACAAGAAGGACCTGGGGGTTGGAAGAGGTGTTGCAGTAGTACTGTATTTGAGACAATGGATTAAATGTAGGATGGATGAGGTGGGGGTAAGGGAATACAGAGGCACTATGGGTGCAGCTTCTGTACTCCAAGGCTAAAAAACTGAAGAAGGGAGTGGTATACTGACCAACATCCCAGTCAGGGGAACTGAAGGGGGAGTTGGCAGACAGATAAGGAGGGTGTGTGTGTGAAGGGGAGCATGGTGAAACTTGGGCAGTTCAACCTACCAAGGGTTGTGTGAAGCAGCCCTGGCACACCCAGCACCAAGGAGGCGTTACTCCTGGATGCAATGAAGGATGGCCTACTGACACTGTTGGTAAGTGGGCCTACAAGGCTTGGTAACTGGAACAGGCAAATGAGGATGCATAAGAGAGATGCAACAGTTGAGGATCCACTAGATGGTAGTGACCACAAAAGGCTGTGGTGCATACTCACATTGGGAATGGAGTCTGGAGGCATGGGCAGTAAGGTCTTGGATTTTAGGAGGGTGGACTATGGGAGGATGAGAGAAATATTGCAAGGGAGAGTACAGGACAAAATCCTGGTGATGGATGCAGAGCAAAACTGGGAAGTTATTAAAAGTGTGATAACAGAGGTACAGTAGCCTGCTACCAGGACTAGTACCAAGAAGGGCAGAGCTACAAAACCATGCTGGCTCAACAGTGAAGTGCTGCAGGGGGTGACGGAGTAGAGGGCTGCATACTGGAATTTCAGTTGAACAATGAAGGAAGAGGATAAGGACTCATACATGACTTGGTCCAGCGGGTGACCAAGCTGGTGAGAATAGTCAAGGCCTCGAGGGAGCTAAGGTTAGTGCATGCCATAAAGGGAGGGGAGAAGTACTTTTTTTTAGATATGTCAGGGAAAGGAGGAAGTGCAAAGAACATATTGTGAGGATAAAGAGGGGAGGACAATGGACGGAAAAGGGAGAGGAACAAGTGGAACTAGTGAATGATTACTTCTGCTCTGTTTTAACTAAGGAGAAGGATGGACCACTACCACCATGGACTAGTAGGGTCGGGGAAGGGGGGAAGGAGGTGACAGACAAAATTATAATGGGGAGTACAGTGCTAGAGGGGCTGAGGTCATTAAGGGTGGACAATGTACCAGGTACTGATGTCATCCATTCCAGTGTGCAGAGGGAGATGGTGGAGGTGTTGGCTGAGCCACCAGCAGATGGGGCTTAGTCAGAGCTGAAGTAGCAAGTAGAGTTCATTTTCTCAGAAGAAGCCAGAAGGGGAAGGAAGGAAACATATTCAATTCAGTGCTTTAGAGTAACTGGTAATTGCTATTTTTCTTTTAAACTTAGATTGAGGGCTTTTAGTGACACTATAATTTCTTTGTTGTCTTTACTTATAATTGTTTTTGGGCTGTTGAAAATTTAAAACATAGTGGTGGTGTAATTCTGTGCTGTCTTTAATTGCTGCAAATTTTATCTTGGCTTGTCTGACTGCCTGTAGTTGGGTGAAGGGTGTTAATTGTCTGGCCTCTGACCTCAGCTACGTGATAACTGGAGGTGGGGCTTAGTCAGAGTTGAAGTAGCAAGTAGAGTTCATTTTCTCAGAAGAAGCCAGAAGGGGAAGGAAGGAAACATATTCAATTCAGTGCTTTAGAGTAACTGGTAATTGCTATTTTTCTTTTAAACTTAGATTGAGGGCTTTTAGTGACACTATAATTTCTTTGTTGTCTTTACTTATAATTGTTTTTGGGCTGTTGAAAATTTAAAACATAGTGGTGGTGTAATTCTGTGCTGTCTTTAATTGCTGCAAATTTTATCTTGGCTTGTCTGACTGCCCTGTAGTTGGGTGAAGGGTGTTAATTGTCTGGCCTCTGACCTCAGCTACGTGATAACTGGAGGTGGGGCTTAGTCAGAGCTGAAGTAGCAAGTAGAGTTCATTTTCTCAGAAGAAGCCAGAAGGGGAAGGAAGGAAACATATTCAATTCAGTGCTTTGGAATAACTGGTAATTGCTATTTTTCTTTAAACTTAGATTGAGGGCTTTAGTGACACTATAATTTCTTTGTTGTCTTTACTTATAATTGTTTTTGGCTGTTGAAAATTTAAAACATAGTGGTGGTGTAATTCTGTGCTGTCTTTAATTGCTGCAAATTTTATCTTGGCTTGTCTGACTGCCCTGTAGTTGGGTGAAGGGTGTTAATTGTCTGGCCTCTGACCTCAGCTACGTGATAACTGGAGGTGGGGCTTAGTCAGAGCTGAAATAGCAAGTAGAGTTCATTTTCTCAGAAGAAGCCAGAAGGGAAGGAAGGAAACATATTCAATTCAGTGCTTTAGAGTAACTGGTAATTGCTATTTTTCTTTTAAACTTAGATTGTGGGCTTTTAGTGACACTATAATTTCTTTGTTGTCTTTACTTATAATTGTTTTGGGCTGTTGAAAATTTAAAACATAGTGGTGGTGTAATTCTGTGCTGTCTTTAATTGTATGCAATTTTTCTCCCTTCCCCAACTCTTAATTATATGCCCTGTTAAATCTGATTGACAGGAGCTAAACACAGGGTATAGTAAGGGGTGTGAAGTAGGAGGGGCATAAGGGGAAGAAGCCCACCCTCAGCACGACAAGTGTTTTGATTCATTTATTTATTTATTGTTTTCTTTTCTTTAAAAAATAATTATCTGAGGATCAGTGGCAGGATTTTAGGACAGTAAATTAATAAAAGGGAACTAGGAGAGCTTCAGTAGCAGACAAGTAGTGGAATTGCAGTATAATGTGGGAGTGGTGCAATGCAGTGGCTGTGGGCAGCCATATTCAGGCAGACCTTCTGGACACTGAGGTGCTGCCCTATCTGCATGCATCTTTCTGGACCTGCGGAGGAGGTAGCCAGACTCAGAGCAAGAAGTAAACTGGGTCAGAGTACCATCACCCCTATCCAGGGACCACCCAGTCCAATGCAACTGCCTCAAAGGATGCCAAGAATGAGGAGCACTTGATGACAGTGGGCTCAGGAGGGTTAGAGCGGTCAGGCAGAGGCACATCCCAGATCCTATTCCACTCAAGAACTCATATGCCACACTGGCAAATGAGGACAACCAAATAGAGGTACCCAGAGAAGTGGAAGGAAAGGATGTGGAGGTTAGCCAGGGAGGTGAACTCAGTGGGGAAAGCAGTGGACCCCAGAGGAGGAGGAAGCGAATCCTGGTGGGGGACTCCGTCATAAGAGGGATCCAGCTAGGGACACAGGAGGGGGAGGACAGGGAGGTGAGGTGCCTACCAGGTGCCACGGCATGGAGGGATGGAAGGAAGATCCTGGGGATCACTGGGAAGACAAGACGGGAGGGTGAGCTGGATGTCATTATCCACCCAGGTACTAATGACCTAGCAAATGGGGAGCCAAAGGAAGTTCAGGAAGAGTTTAGGAAACTGGGAGGGTCTCAGCAAGTAGCTACTTCTGTCACTTCTCAGAAGTACTACCTGTGAGAGGCAAGGAGAGCATAGAGTGCATGCACCAGGAACTTTAACTCATGGTTGAAGAACTGGTGCTGTGAGGAAGGGTTTGGATTCATTGGTGACTGGGACCCACCTGGAGGGATGGAGGTTTGTTCAAGCCTACGGCCTGCATCCATCCTGGAGAGGAATCCAAGACTCAATGATAAGTTTAAATGCTACATTGACAAGCATTTAAACTAGCAAAGGGTGGCAGGCCAGCAAGGAGGGTACCTACTTGCTCACCCCCACAGCTAGCAGTGGAACCAATGAACCAGAGGAGTGGCTATCTCTGCAAAGCATTGTGCAAAGATGGAGATTAGTGCCCAAGAGGTGGTTAAGCAGAAAGGGGCAAAATTCAGCAGAAGGGCAGACAGCAAGGAGAACCAGGGATAAATGACAACCAAGGAAGGGCTGGAGTAGAACTGTGAAACAGTCTAGGAGGTCAAATCATGGAAAGCCATGTGTGCAAATGCCAGAAGCCTTAGCAACAAGATGGAAGATCTGGAGGCTGTCATGGTGCAGTCAGATCTGGACATTGTGGCCATCACTGAAACCTGGTGTAATGATAACCACAACTGGGAGATGGCCATACCTGGCTACAACATATTCAGAAGAGACAGAGCAGGCAGGAAGGAGGAGGAGGGCACTGTATGTGAAAAAATGACATAAGGGCCACAGAGATCCAGGAGGAACAAAATGGGAAGAGATACTGTGGATTAAGCTGGAAAGGAAAATGGGGACAGCCATCCGCACAGGTGTGGTCTATAGACCACCAGCACAGGAGGAAGAAACAGATAGGGAGTTGATGCTAGCCATCCAAAGGATGGCAGACAAGGGTGAGGTAGTACTGGTTGGAGACTCCATATTCCAGACGTGGACTGGAGCATCCCAGCAGCAGCATCAACTTGAGCAGATTTATCCTGGACTCCTTCAGGGTGCCTTCCTCAAGCAACTGGTCATGGAACCAACTCGGCAGAAGGCAATACTGGACCTTGTGCTCACAAACAGGGACAGTGTGATGGGGGTACAGTGGGGAGCACCTGGGGAACAGTGACCACCAGTCATTGTGGTTTGAAATCACAGAAAGAGCAGAACCAAACCACACAAAAACACGATCCTGGATTTTAGGGGGCAGACTTTGGGAAAATGGGGAGATACTTGAAAGAGGCATTAAGGGAATGGGACAGGAATCAGTGGTTGAGGAACAGTGGGGTATTTAAAATGGGGATTACAAGAACAACAGAATTATGCATTAAGCAGGTTAGCAAGAGAAAAAGGAAGAGGAGACCATTATGGTTTTCCAAAGAGGTAGCAAGAAAGTTAAAACTAAAAGATTGCATTCAGGCAATACAAAAGACACACAGGCAGAAGGGGATAGGGAGAAGTACCAGGAGAAGCAAAGGGAGGCAGGAGGTCAGTAAGGGAAGCCAAAGCTCAGACAGAAGAGCACATTGCAAAATCAGTGGGTAGAGGGACAAAACCTTTACAGGTACATAAGTGAAAAAGAAAGACAAAGGGAGGGATAGTGAGACTGAAGGGGGAGGATGGGGCCACGTGGAGGATGACAACAGTAAAGCTGACATATTGAACAGGTATTTCTGCTCAGTCTTTACTGAGGAAGAGGAGGGTAATGGGTCTGAAGGGAGTACAAGGGGTGAGAATGGTGCAGAAATGGACACAAGTCCCTTTACAGAAGCAAGGGTCCTGAAGGAACTGGAAGTAATAAGAGTTGATAAAGCTAATGGGGCCAGATGGGGTGCACCCAGGGTCCTAAAGAACTAAGAGAGGTGGTGGCTGAACCTCTGGCTATCCTGTTTAGCTGATCACTGGAAACAGGAGGTACCCAAAGACTGGAGGACAGCAGATGTAGTCCCCTTATACAAAAGTGGGAACAAAGAGGAAGCAGGAACTAAAGACCAGTCAGCCTCACCTCGGTAGTGGGGAAGATCATGGAAGCACTACTGAAGGAGAGATTGGTAGAACATCTGGTTGTCAATGGACTACAGGACCCAAGGCAGCATGGTTTCACCAGGGGGAGGTCATGTCAGACCAACCTCATTGAACTTTTTGACTGGGTGACTAGGAGGTGGATCAGGGAGGGCGGTGGACATGGCCTATCTGGACTTCAGCAAGGCCTTTGACACCGTGCCACATAGAAGACTATTACACAAACTGGGGAATATGGGTGTGGGCAGGACAGTAGTGTGGTGGGTAGGTAACTGGCTGGGTGGCAGGACACATAGGGTGGTGGTAAATGGCTGTCACTCCACAGAGGAAGAGTGACCAGTGGAGTACCACAGGGATCAGTGCTGGGACTGGTCCTATTCAACATCTTCATCAGTGACATTCATGGGACCTAGAAGGCAGAATTTCACTGTTCGCTGATGACACAAAGCTCTGTAACAGAGTAGACACACCAGAGGGTGTAGACAGAATGAAAGCGACCTGCAGAAACTTGAAGAATGGTCAGGGGTTTGGCAGTTGAAATTCAATGCACAAAGTGGTCAAGATAATGCATATGGGGCACAAAACCCCTGGCACAATATATCAGTTGGGGGTGAGGATATAGCATGCACCAAGCAGGAAAGGGATCTTGGGGTTATCATCTCTGATGACCTCAAAGTAGGGAAACAGTGCTAACAAGGCAGCAGGTAAACTAAATAGGATGCTGGGATGTATAAGCAGAGGCATCACCAGCAGGAAAAGGAGGTCATAATTCCGCTATACAAGACACTAGTGAGGCCTCACCTGGAGTACAGTGTACAGTTCTGGAGACCATACCTACGTAAGGACATAGACAGGGTAGAGAAGGTTCAGAGGAGGCAAAAGATGGTGCATGGATTGCATCACAAGTCCTATGAAGACAGGTTGAAGGAACTGAACATGTACTCCCTGGAGGAGAGGAGGGAGAGAGGATATGACAGAGACATACAAGTATCTTACAGGGAGGAACAGGGTGCAGAAAACACTATTTTTAAGTGAAAAGATGTTCCAGGACTAGAAGGCATGGGATGAAGTTGGAGGGAGGACGATTCAGAGGAAACATGAGAAAGAATTTCTTCACAGAACGGGTGGTGGACAAGTGGAACACCCTGCCAGAGGAAGTGGTGGGGGCTGAAACAATCACGGGATTTAAGAATGCATGGGATAGACATAAAGGAATTCTGGAGGTCAGGGGTAAGGGGCAACAGACTTCTAGGAAAACAAACTGAACTTACAAGCTCAAATGGGCAGACTGGGTGGGCCATAGGCCCTTATCTGCCGACACTGTCTGTGTATCTGTGTATCTGTTCAGCACCTCCCTGTAAATGTGTTGTGTGCTTCAGGAGGGCAGGGTGCTCCCAGGTACCATTGCTCAGCAAGGTGGTATGGACGTGACATTCTTTATACCTCCATCTGTGTACATCAACCACAATGTACATGCAAGTGTACACATGAGAAACAAAATAAATTGTCCACCACTGAGAGCACACTGTATTGTGATTGCAATCGAAGTAGAGATGAGTGTCACTTGCATGGAATGCTTCTTGTGTATTGCCTTGACTAACAGTATTGAGGACTAACTTGTTACAGTACCATAATTGAGTTTTAAGTCAATAATTAACAGTCTACACTTACATTGTCTTTTTTAGTACTAATGTCTCTTCTTGGCTTTTTTTTTCTGGATGTTTTGCAAACATTGTAGCAATGAAGCACTGTTGTGCTGTGGGATGCAATAATGGTAAAAACTATAAACGTAGTTTTTACCGATTCCCAAAATATCCCAAACGATGAAAACTGTGGGCAACGGCAGTCAAACCTGCTGGATGACATCCCACGGACCATACTGTTATCTGTGCAGATCATTTTACTGATGATCAGTTTGCTATTTCGCAAACACTTTTGTATATTACCGGTTTCACTCCTGGTGAGCGGCGATTAAAACCGGATGCTTGCCCTTCAAATTTTGCTCATAACTGCGAAAAGCCATCAAGAACCAGCACTGCTTTGGAGAAAAGGAGAAGACTAGCGGTATATCTGTCACTTTAATTTTATTTACTATCTATTACGTGATTCCCTTCTGTAGTAGCATACTTCAATGTTTGCTTTTTTGTTCTCATAGGTTGTTGGACAGTTCGGCTTGCTGCCTGTTCAGTGCGCAACTGCAAGTATCAGTTCACAGTCCATCAACATGGAAACATCGGAAAGCATGGAAGACACTTCTTCCAGATACTGTGAAATACTGTCTGCTGTCACCCCACAGTCTACACCAAAAACAATGTCTGACACAGAAGTTACTGTTCATCTGAGGGACTAAGCATGTCAGACCACAGATGTTGTGAGTATTACTATCCATACATAACAACTACAGTTTACAAGGCTACAAGCACTGTTTAGTATTAGACTGGTAGTCAACATGTCAGTACAACCTCATGGTTCCTATGTGTCACAATGACATATCTTTCCCCAAGTACCGATCCTTGTAAATGTAATATTGATAGAATCCCTGTTAGTACAGAGGTACGCCATGCACACATCAACAAGTCAAATCACCATAAACGGCAATATGAGATGAACCAGGTGGTGCACTTGAATCCCCCCCACCCACACAGTATCCACATCCCAGCTCGCTCCCCCTGTTATATCACTGGTCGTACGTTGGCAGGCAGCAACAACCGCTGCACACCTCCATGCCTGACCACCTAATTCCAGCTTACAGTAGCACCATTGTGCATCTCCTTTGAATTTATTGATTCTGTGGTCCGGTGACACTCACTTGTGCCTACCAACCACTGGCGCCATTGCTGGGTGCAAGTCTTAATATCAATGCCATCATGCAAATACTGTGAGACGATTACTATGGTGACATACTGCATTGTTAACCATTAGCATGTAGTAGTCAGAGTCTTACTTGAAGGTCACAATGCATGTACATCTGGATTTTGAAGATAATTTTTTGAGTCTTATTTTCAATACTTTCAGGAACTTCACAACAAGGGGACACAGACTGTCAAGTACATTCCCCATGGTATGAGTAAAACTAAGACCTCAAGGGGTACACAGACGCTGCCACTTGGCATAAGCAAACATGTTCAAGTGTGCAAACCGGAGAAGAAAACAGTGCTTGATGCTGCTACTCAGTATTGTGCACCACATGAATGTGATGAGCATGTCAATGAAAGTACCATCTTGTATACAGACAGTGATGAGGAAGACTTTGAACAGGACTTTAACTATGATTCTCATGATGATCCAGAATGGACCGTTAATGATTTCATAAATTCAGACTCTGATTTAGACAGTGATGATGACATGCACAACAAACTAGATACGTAAGTGTTCCACGCTGTATTGACAGTGTTACTTGCAGCAGGTTGAAATAATAGTAATACATACCAAGTAACTCTGCACTGGCATGAAAAGTTAAAAAGTTGGTAATGGGCTAGGAGTGTAAGAAAAACTATGAGACACAGGTGATTGTCTTTTGCAATGCTAATCTAGTTAGTTGCAGGATTCAGGGACAAAGAGAAACTGTGAAGTTGTTAAATGCAGGCAGCAGTGAAAATATTCTCACACTGGTGACATCACCACTGTGACAATATTTGCTAGTGATGTAGGCACTGTGGCCCAGATATTCAAAAGGGTTGTACATGGTGCAAAAGTGTTGTGCCATGTTCAACCCACTGATGCACCCCGGCACGATATTCAAAAGGGGAAAGTGCGCGGCACAAATCCTGATGCGCCGGAGCGCATCAGTATTGCATGCAGGCGCAGGTAGGGGCAGCGCCCACGCATACCTGCACAGCCCGATATTCAGCCCAGGATGTGCAGAGCCATGCATGCGCAACCCCTACCTGTGCCAGCACAAAGTTACACCAAAAAAAAAGGAGCAAGGGCTGGCCATCCACAGGTGAGCTGCCGTATTGCAGGGCACAACACGGCAGTTGCCACCCGTGGGTGGCCACCCGAGCTCCGGTTGCACCTCCGGGGAGGTGGCCCCCCCCATGCCTGATTGCGGGCATCAGTACACAAAGATAAAACCTAAATCCCTGGTGGTCCAGTGGACCGCTACCCACCCAATCGCAGGCTGAAGTAGAATAAATGATAATTCCAATATCCCTGGTGGTCCAGTGGACTGCTCTCCCCACCCACCCACTGATCCCCACCACCCCACTTCACCCCAGTCAGCGGTGTGCGGCAGCACCCCACCTGCCTGCTGCCCCGCCACCCACCGACTGACACCATCGGTAGGGCTGTACGCCCATTGGTCCACAGCGTGAGCCAATGGGCTTGCAGCCCATACCGTACTACACATACCAGATATGTGAACTTGCACTAGCGCATCCTCATGCTTCACTCTGGCCACTGGCGCTGGCACAGTGCCACTGCACCATGTGCACTGCGGGTGGCCAGGGTGCGATATTCAATGCTGCTGAGCCATGGCGCAGCTCCGTTGAATATCGCCCGGTCACTCCCTGCGCCAGCCAAGTTGCACTGCGCCCAGGCTTCGCGCCACAGCCTGGCACAGTTTGAATATCCGCCTGTGTGTTTATCCATTAGGATTCTCACAGTGGCGATGGTCATCACAGTAGTTATTCCACTGCAGTGAAAGTAACACATGTTGTCTCACTCATTTATCCCTCACCTCATTGTATAAATATATATACTATGCGAATGAGATATATGGATATATAAATTCATATGGATAGAGACACAAAAAAGTTATTTTCACAGCTTGGATTACAATAAGTTGTTGTGTAAAGACAATGTATAGATTTTATGATCATTTTACAGTTTTCTAAGAATGGTTTTATAAATGGTTACATTACAAATGTTTGTTGAGATTTAGTACATTATCATGACATTATGAATTATTTCATGGTTAAGTCAGTGACACTACAAGTTATTCTACCTGTTACATGCCCTGTTACACACATGACCAGACTGACAAAGCTCCACGCAGTGAAAAATAAGGTTGCTCCATGAAGAATGGCACACAAACATCATCTACAACATAAGAGGCACATCAGTTTATTACAAAAAGTAGCCTTATGAAGGTACAGCATGACAGCAGCAAAGAAGGATAATGACACCCTTGGGACAAGACATGGACAACAATATAAGCAGCGTAGGGTGACAAGCACAAATGTTGGTAGCTACTTCATCACCTTGCAGCCAACCCACCTGTCCACCAGATATACTTACCCACCACCAAGCAAGCTGATTTCAGGATACTGCAGAATTCAGGGTTCTGATCAATACACCACATGGGAAAAATTTGGCAATAAAGGAACAAGGGAGGCCATACCAATGAACCGACAGGAAAATTGGCACACTGCTATCTTCTGGCAAAGCATGAAGCTCTGCACACTGTTTGGCACACACAAAGGACAATATGCCTCAGGTCCCTGGCACATGGGTCTTTGGCCCTGCACCTGCCGTCTATGCATGCCTATTTGTATGTATATGACAGATTGGGAGGCATTTACCACTATGCAATAATAAAACTCAAAGGGAACAAATTATGGGCAACATTTTCATTACAAAATGCACAACATGAATGATAAAAACAGTGCGCATTGTTGAAATACTGAATAAAAATGACAACAAAGGACTAGGCAGTACACATATTTTATTACAGAAAAGAAAGACAACCAATGGTACTGTTTATTGCAGGACTATATACAAATGACTCCAAATAAATATGTGAGAAAGTGTCAGGAATGAAATGTACTGAGATTGCATTTATTTTACTGGGCATTGAAAGTGTTTGACAGCTGCCACGATGTGACTGACAATGCATTACCATTCAGACAGCTCCATGGAATAGATCTCACTGCTACTGTTGCCATACATTCTTCATCTAAATCAGACGCAACATTTTTAGAGTTTGCTGCAAGGGGCTCGTCGCTATACGGAACAACGTGAAGGGATGAGTTACCAGCTGAGCACGACAATGCCAGCAAGTCATTCTCCTCATCGGAATACATAACAGAACTCACGCTCGATCCTCCCGCTGTAATACTGACTGCTGCACACCTAACTATTTTATCAAGCAGGACGATCCAGTGCAGTCAGGAACCCTCAGCTCGAAATAAGACAGAGCATGCAGATTAGACACAGCACAAATTCAGAGCTGAATCACATTAAATCGGACACAATAGGATGAAAACACTGCACAGACAAACACAACTAAAGGTAAGGGACCTACAAAAACACAGGAGATGAGAAAAGGCAACCTTTGCATATGATCTTTAAGGACAGGGAATAGATATCTCTAGTATAATTCATGAGAATAAAGTTATTGATAATGAATGTGACATGGATAAGCTATTTAATATCCACTTTTGTCCATATACCAGAAGGTAGAAGATCAGGTTAAGGCAGGGAATGATGAACATGTGGATGAAACAAAATATAGGGTGCATAAAGTGGAGGTTTTGACAAATTAACTAAATTAGATATCAATAAATCTTGTGGACCAGATGATATCCACCTATGTTGCTAAATAAGTTAGCTGCTGAATTGGCTGAACCACTTGCCTTGTTGTTTAATAGGTCACTGGCCACAGGTATAGTGGTACATGACTGGAAGATAGCACCTATTACACCAGTATTTAAGAAAGGGATCAGGGTGGCAGTGGAAAACTGTCACCCCATCAGTATAACGTCATATGTTGGAAAAATACTCTAGGGATTTATTAAATTGTTTCTCATTTGTAATCTTGGCAGCCTAGGAATTATTGATATTACACAATGTGATTTTTCTCAGGGCAGGTCATGTGTTACTAGTCTTTTGGACTTTTTTGAGTCTGTGAGCCATGCCTTGGACTCCCTGTAGATATTGTGTATCTGGATTATAGTAAAGCATTTGACTCGGTATCCCACATCAAACTGTTGGAAGTGTTGACAGAAATGGGAGTGGATACTGGTATCCTTAAATAGATACAATCATGGTTTGATGGCAGACTTCAAAGAGTCCAAATAAGGGGATACTTCTCTGAATGGGGTTTAGTGACAAGTGGGGTCCCACAGGGCTCAATTTTGGGACCAACTCTTTTCTCCGCCTTTGTGACCAGTATGCAAGGTCAGGATGAAATATGGATTTGGAAGTATGCCAATGATACAAAGGTGGGGGTTATTGTAAATGATGAAGACTCTATTAAGAAGCTACAAAAGTACTTATTGTCTTTGGAACAGTGGGCTACTTCACATAAATAAAAATTTAATAAAAGCAAATTCAGAGTTATGCATTTTGGACATAATATAGTAAGTTCATAAGTGCAACAATTTGTGAAGATGATTTAGGGGTGTGGATTTCTGACAATCTGAGGTTTGAACTTCATAACAGAGAGTTAACTAAAAAAGCATACAGGGTAATGGGTAACATCATCACATGGGGAAGATTAACAAATACTATAGACGGCCTAACTACTAGATATGTACCAACCAGGAACAAATATAAGGGTCTACAAATCTAACTCAGCCTGGATAACCCATTCTATAAAGGGATTAATTAAAACAAAAATAAAAGCATACCATCTAGCAAGACATAATAATAGGAAGAAGGCTGGGAATATTATAGGATTAATCTTAAAATAGCAAAAGAGCTATAGCCCAGGCTAAAAGGGAATATGAGTATACAATAGCAACTAAGGTCCAAGATAATTACAAAACCTTTTATTCATATATAAATAATAAAAAGGGAAAAGTAAAGTCATAGGACCCTTAAAACATATGATGGAAATACTATAACAGAAAATAAGGCTCTTTATGGAGGAATGTAATGTATACTTTTCATCTGTCTTTAGTAAAAGTCTTCCAACTTCGTGGATAATAAGAAAATTAGACATAGAGAACAGAGCCCAAAGATAGACCCAGCTGAAGTACTTATTAGATTGCAGAAGGTTAACCAAAATAAAGCACAGGGGCCAGATAGGATTCACCCAAGGGTGATTAAGGAAATGGCAACACTATTAGTGGAGCCAGTAACTTACCTTTTTCAGGAAAGTATTAACATTGGTGAGATTCCTGAGGCATGGAGACAAGCTGTGATTGTACCCATATACAAAAAAGGTTGTAGGCAGACCGTCTCAAATTATAGACCTATTAGTCTAACCTCCGTTCTTGGTAAGATTCTAGAGGGTATAATCAAGGATTGTATTATGGAACATATTGAGAGGACAGGCAGGATAGACATGACTCAGCACGGATTCACCAAGGGAAGATCATGCCAAACTAACTTATTAGAATTCTACGATAAGGTTAGCAAGGCTATGGATATGGGTAATGCAGTGGATGTGATCTTTCTGGACTTTGCAAAAGCCTTTGATAAAGTGCCCCATGGGAAGTTTGTTAAAGCACTTTATGAGCTGGAGATACCAATATGGATACAAACGTGGGTGAAGGCTTGGCTTACGGACAGAGTCCAGAAAGTCTGCATAAAAGGTGAATATTCTGATTATGTCGGAGTAACTAGTGGTGTCCCACAGGGCTCGGTCTTGGGACCATGTTTGTTTAATATGTATATTTCATCCATGCAGGTGCATACAGATGTGTGGCTATCTAAATTTGCAGATGACACTAGGGTTGGGAGTCCAGTAAATAACTGGGAAGAACATCTAGTCCTACAAACAGCTCTGGATAGGCTAGACACATGGGCCTCCCAGAAACAATCTATTTTCAACATCGGAAAGTGTAATGTTATGCACTTTGAAAGAAAAATAACAAATTCCAGTATAATTTAGGAGGATCTGTACTAAAAGTAGTGGATGAAGAGAAAGACTTGGGGGTTATGGTTAATAAAGATCTTGGCTTCAGCTTACACTGTAATACAGCTATTAAAAAGGCGGGTAGTATAATACACTGTATATTGAGACACATAAAAAGTAGAGATAGACAGGTTGTGATGCCTCTGTACAATGTCGCCAACAGTCAGCTGATCTGGTGGTAAACCATTTAACCACTCTGTCTGGTGTTAGAAAAAATCAGACCCTAACCTTCCACAGGTACTCCTGCCAAAGGAGAGCCATGGTAACTTTTGATGTGATTGCCATATCCTAGCCAATGAGAGATCAGCAAGTGAAACTGGCCTCCCTCTCCCATTTAGCATGTAATGTCTGAGCTGTTCCTTCCCCATGTGAATTAAGATAAGCGTTGGAACTTGTTAGGGAAAAGAGATCACCCAGGGTTATTCCAGGTCTTGTTACTATAATCTCCTCTCTGATGGAGCATCCGTTGTATATAAGCATGTATTTGTAGATAATAAATTCTATCTTTAGAGGTCCATCCATTTTTGAATACAGTCTGGAAAGGGTATAATTACATCTCCTCTCATTATGTGGATCGGTGTGCAGAACCCTAGTGGTCTGCTTCCTATACCAAGCATTCACCTGTCCTGGGATGAAATCTGTTTCTGTTATGAACCATTTCACCCTCCACATATCTTTCTTGGGCCTAGCATATGCTTGAGATACATCCCATGCCCCCAGAGCCACCTGAATGGCTGTATATTTGGCTAGATGTAATAGTCTTTCTGACCAAAAAAGACATGTATGTATATGGAAATCTGGGTAAAGGGCCACCTCTATATCCTGCTTGTGCGCTTTGGCTGGGGATTGTGTCCAGAATAACACCCATCGAACTTGTGCGGCTACCCAATAATCCCTGAGATTGGGAACCTCTCACCCCCCGCTTACCAGTCAAAAGCAGGGCTCTACACACCCTAGGTCTGCGGTTGTTCCATATGAAGTGAAATAGGCTGGTCTGATGTTCGTGAAACCATCTCTGGGATGGAGTAACTGGAGTACATCGGAATAGGTACATAAGTCTAGGAAGGAGGTTCATTTGTATGGCCTGAATTCTAGCATACATAGGGAGGGAGAGGAGTGACCATATCTTTATATCTAGTTGGAGTTGTTGGTCTAGTGGCTCATAATTATCTGCAAATAAATGGGTATTAGTTGCCCTTAAAATCACTCCTAGATACTTTAGGGTAGTCGGGTCCCGTCTCATATTATAATTTGTCTTTAACTGATGTGGTGGGCAATAATCAAATGTGAGTATTTCTGTTTTTGTAGTATTGAGAGAATATCCAGATAGGGCCGAAAAGGGTCTCAATTTTATTCATAACCCAGGGTAGTGAGCTCTCTAGGGTAGTCAGATAAAGCAGCACATCATCAGCGTACAATGGCACTTTATGTGTGCTTGGTCCTAAGGGACCCCTCTTATGTCTGGGTAACTCCAAATCCACTGGGCAAGGGCTCAATATATAAAGCAAATAAGAGGAGGATAGGGACAATGATGTCTGGTGCCTCTATTTGAATCAATTTTCTGGGAGACTATGCCATTTGTACATATGTAAGCTTGTTGGTCAGTATATAAATGCTTTATAAGATTTACAAATGTCTCTGGAAAGGCAAACCCAGCAAGGACCCATATAAAAACTCCAGCTTACTCGATCAAAAGCTTTTTCTGCATCGAGACTCATAAGGATAGCAGGTGTCTTTTGCTGGGTTGTGGTCAATGATATGTATTGTTCTACAAATACTATCAGCTGCCTGTCTATCTGCTATGAATCCTATTTTGTCTTTATGCACTAAGGTGGGGATGAGGGACTAGAGTCTTTTTGCCAGTATAGAGGTAAGAATCTTATAGTCGACATTTAAAATTGAGATAGGTCTGTATGAAGTACAAAGGGTGGGGTCCTTGCTGGGTTTGAGAATGACCGAGATGATGGCCTGTCTCCAGGAAGAAGGAAGAATGGGTCCCTCTGTCATTATTTCCTGGTAGGTAGTTTTCATAATGGGGTCAGTGTTTCCTGGAATTTCTTGTAAAATTCCATGAGGAGCCCATCATTCCCTGGTGATTTCCCCATTTTCCCATCCCTTATTACATTACAGATTTCTGCTTCCGTTATTGGACGCATGAGCTGGGCCTTCCAGGAGTCCGAAACCTGAGGGAGCTGTAGTTCTCCCAAGAATCTTTGTATCTCCTCCTGGGTAGGAGTATCAGGTTGAGCATACAATTGTTTATAGTAGGCTTGGAATGCATCTGAGATATGCTCTAATTTAGGGCTTTTAATTTTTGTTTGAGGGTGTGAGATACGAGCTATGAGGGCTTTTGCTCTGTGGACTCTTAAATGAATTGCAAGACATCTAAACGCCTTAGGGACTCCTTTGTGATAACTTTGCCTTAAATATTGAAGATTGAATTCTACTTTAGTATCTGATAAACTATTTAATTCCCATCTAAGTTTTGGTAATTCTTTTTCGCTCTATCTCAAAAATGGCTCCTGTTGTTGGGTCTTTAGGGTTTGGATCTGTTGTTCTATTGTTTGTTGGTTTTGATTTCTCTGCTTCTTTCTGGCTGAAGATATAGCCACTAGTTTCCCTCTGATGGCAGCTTTAAGGATGTCCCATATCATACCTCTACTGACGTCGCTATTCTCATTTTCTTATAAAGTCTGGGTTGTAACTGGGGTAATTGTTCTTGGACTTTTTATCCCTAAGCAGAGATAAATTCAACCTCCAGAATGTATTGCATGGTGGGAGAGTCAAATCTAGATAAAGTAGCAAAGGGGCATGGTCCGATAATGCTATCAGGCCTATTTCACTTTTTGTATCATTGAGACCACATTCCTATTAAGGTAAAATAGTCCAGGTGTGACTACATATGGTAAGTGGCCAATAGTGGGTATAGCCTTCGAGGGACCTTCGCAAAGGCCCAAGCATCTTGTAAACCCAGCTTTTGGAGAAGGGCCTTAATTTGTTTCTGGGGTTTATTAGTCCTTCTAGGGATTTTAGAAGTGGTATCCAGCCTCTGGACTAGTATCATATTCCAATCCCCCATAATGGGTGTCCCCCTGCTCTTTCTGTAATCAGGGTTAACATTTGTCTATAAACCTCATATGGGAGTTTGGGGAATGTACACCGATACCACTGTCAGCCGGCTTCCATTTAGATTTCCTTAAGCAGGGTAATCTACCCTCTTTATCACTGAATTTATCCAGCACTTCAATGGTGTGCAGTGAGGGATCAACACTGCAACCCCTCTTCGCCTACCCCTTGATAAGATGAAAACAAATGTCAGAAAACCCAAAACTTTTAAGTTTTAGATGCTCACTATCTGATAAGTGAGTTTCCTGCATTAGAAGGTCTGCTTTATACTTTTAACATGGTTAAGTATTTTTTCCGCTTTATTGGGTTTGTTAACCCATTTACATTAAATGTAAGAATCTTAATCCCCATTGTTCAGAAAAGCTTGGATTGACTGACAGTGGATCCATGCCCTTCCCCCTCACTCTTTCTGCTCCCAGTGCACCATCATTCATATTGTAATTGCTGTCTCACCTATGAACAATAAACACTGAATATGGGCTACTTTTAAAACTAAGGAAGTAGCCAATCCTTGTAACAATAATATGTTACATTCCTTCCAAGGTAGGGGAACATTTTAGTTTCATGGCTTTGCGAAGTATGACTCTACAGGGGCAGTAATGTGCAGGAATATTTCCAGCTATTCTCTCTCCTAGTTTATGGTGGTAAGTCGCCACTAATGGACGTGGATTTCACTGCTTGTCCAAATTTCTCCCCACCCCCCAAACGAGGCCTTCTCGTACTCACTGTGTAGTACATGAGAGTGGGAAATAAGGTTTTGTTCTTTATAGTACAAGCTTATAGGCCCTGATATTAATTATATTTTCTCTCCCATGTGCCTCCCCTTCACAAAGAACATGCACAAGTTCTTAATATGATCTATAGTACAAAGAAATACTTGGCTGTCAACGCTCATGTGTGACATCTTTCAGAAATCAGTTTATAATTCCTTCTGTCATTTCCCCAAGTCTCAGAATATTCCCCTTACAAGGGCTCAGAGTCAGACTTTTGTCCCCTTTTATGGCTTACCGACCCTCTCAGCCATCGTCTTCATAGGGGAACCGTGAGGATTAGTAGTAGAATGAAACCCAGGTATGTCCACAAAAAGCCTTCAAGTGTCCAGTTCTTGTTGTTGTCATTCAGTCTGGGGTTGGAGAGATCGGGCCTATTGTAATTTGCCATGGATATGTGCGAGTGTTCTGTGCATGGAGAGCATGTCCAACCCTCTATCTGGTCCCTTCTGCGAATGTTCTCCTAGGTGCTTAAGGTTCCTTTCTCTCCCTCATGGTGGTCTGCTGCTAATCTTCCAAAGCAATACCTTGCTGTTTAAGGGCCTCAGCAACATCCTCTGGTGTGGAATATAAGTGGGTACCCTCCTCCCAGAACACTCTCATCTTTGCTAAGTAGGGGTTTGAAACTGAATTCTTTTAAGTCACAAAAGTTTCATAGCTGGTCTGTATTGCAATCTCATTTTTGTACTTCTGTGGGTAGTCCTGGTCCAAATATAGCCGACTACCATTTTATTTTATTCCCATTTGCCAAGCCTGGCATAGAATTTTCTCCTTGGTGGCATAACTTGAGAATTTCATGAGGATCTGGTGGGGTCAAGCAGATGGGCTTGTAGATCTGGGCCCGATCAGTTTTTACTTGCATGGTGGCTGGTAGGGCGAGAACGTTTTGCAGGAGGTCCTGCATAAAATGAGCCATGCTGCCCACTCCGGTCCCTTCTGGTAATCCAGAAAGTCTCAGATTGTCCCTGCAGGACCTGGCCTCCAAATCTATTCATTTGGCTTAAAGGTGATCAGCATAATCTAAGACTGTGATGAGGGCATCAGTATGGAGTGAAGTATTAGATTCCAGTTGAGTTACTCGAGTGTTCACCTCTTTAAGTGCAGCATCCACATCAGCAAACTTATGATGTAGTTTCTGAAATTCAACCTTATTTTATTTTCTCATTTCAAGTATTTCTGTTAAGATAGTGTCAATTGTGCTCTGTCTCTTATTCCTGTGTTGGGAGGTTGCACTGCGGCCTGCGTTGTATGATCGATCTGCGAGGGACTCGTATCCCAGTCCTCTTGCAATAGGCGATATCGGGAGCCATCTATCGTCATTTGTCCCTTCTCATGTTGGATTTTGTGTTGCTTCGGATCCCCTTTCCTTTTTGCAGGCATCTTAGCTGCAAAGGTTGGGTTTGTTGTGGGGAAAAGCAAAGTTTTATTCCCCTCAAGGGGAGAGTGAGAATTCAAGCTGTTTACCAAGCCGTGGCAGGAACTGGAACTTGATACTAAGAATTAAAGGAAGAAGAATAAAAGATACAAAAGATTCCAACTACTCCATCTGAATTACATTTTGAACTTTTTATGATATTGGGGTTTAGTCTTTTTTCACTTTTAATATACTATTTTATAACTCTGGGAAAACCAGTTACTGGAGCCTTGTTCATTGATGTTTGCTACCATTATGGCTGCTAACTGATTTCTATTGGTGCTAATTGATATTGATTCTCTGATTTGTCTAAAATACTTATAGTGCCAATACACTTTAATATGGTTGATACTAGATTACAAAGAAAGATGCAGACTAGCTGTTCCCCTGTACTAGGGGAATCAGTTCTGGACAAAGAAAGGAAAAACACAATTATCAAAACTAAACAGACAAAAATTACTGATCATGTTCCTTTTATGCTGAGAACGGAAATTGAAAAACTTCAACACCTTTGGGTTTTGAAAACTTTTCTAATAAAAGCAATGTCCAGCAGAGCAGAGGGGCAGCACTCAAGGACACCTATGAACGTTCCACAGTGCTCCCCCTTTATAGCTCAGAATTCTCTGAAAGACAAATGAAACTGGAAAAGGGGAATATGTAATGCAAAACTCTAGCCTGCTAATTATTAATGAAAAGGGAGATATGTATGGAAATGAGGTATTCAATTATGAGGCTTCTTCTGATTTCGCATGCTTTGATAATAGTATAATGCAAGATAGTTCCACAGACGATCAGGTTACATCAAAAGTTGGAGATAGTAATGGAGGACTTAAAATTGGTAGCCATAACCATAATACATCAGACGATCTTCTCTTAATACATAGAAACATAGAATTTGACACCAGATAAGGACCACTTGGCCCACCCAGTCTGCCCATTTCCTCACTTAATGGATAGGCTGCAGATCCTAGTTAACCAGCAGCCTACTTCTTTCTACCCCCACCCCTAGAATTGACTTATGGCTGTCCCATGCATGCTTGAATTCAACCACTGTTTTGACTCCACAACCTCCTCCGAAGGCCGCCCATGCATCCACAACCCTCTCTGTGAAAAAATACTTCCTTACATTACCTCTGGAGTCACCCCCTCTATCTTCAAATTGTGCCCCTTGTTCTTGCACACCTCTTTTTGAAAGATGCTACCCTCTGGACTTTGTTGATTCCTTGAGGTACTTGAAAGTTTCTATCATGTCCCCCTCTCCTCCTTTCCTCGAGGTTATACATATTAAGCTCCTTAAGTCTCTCTTCATATGTCTCTGGTGCAGACCTCCACCATTTTAGTTGCCCTCCTCTGGACAGCTTCCAACTTGTCTATGTCCTTGTGGAGACTGGGTCTCCAGAACTGCACACAGTAACCCAGATGGGGTCTCACCAGTCTGTACAGAGGGATAACAACTTCCTGTTTTCTACTGGTGATGCCTCTCCCTATGCATCCCAGTATCCCCAGCCCTTCTTACTGCCTCTCACATTGCTTGCCCACCTTTAAGTCATCTGACATGACTACCCCAAGTCCCTTTCCATTTTTGTTGTTGTTAGTATCTCCCCCCATTGTGTACTCTTCCTCTGGGTTTTTGTTTCCTAGGTGCATTACCTTGCACTTCTTAGCATTAAATCTAAGCTGCCATACATTTGACCATTCCTTTAACCTCGCCAAGTCCCTTCTCATCCTTTCCACCCCACCTTGTGCATCAACTGTGTTGTAGTGCTTTGTGTCATCTGCAAAGAGACATACTTTTCCTTACAGTCCCTCTGCAGTGTCACTTACAAAGACATTGAAAGGACCCGGTCCTAATACTGAACCCTGCGCACCCCACTAATAACGCCCCTTTCTTCAGAGTGGACTCCATTTACTATTACCATCTGTGTCCTATTCTCCAGCCAATTCTTTACCCAGGCTATCATCTAGGGACCCACTCACAGGCTGGCTAACTTGTATATTAATCTTTTGTGTGGGACTGAGTCAAATGCCTTGCTAAAGTCTAGGTAGGCCATGTCCACAGCCCCTCCCTGATCTACTACTTTGGTCACCCAGTCAAAGAAATCTATTAGATTCATCTGGCATGACCTTCCTGCTGTGAATCCATGTTGCCTTGGGTCCTGTGCCCCTCTGGCCTCTAGGTACTTGAGAATTCTTTCCTTCAGAAGTGATTCCATCATTTTCCCTATCACTGAGATTAAACTAACAGGTCTGTAGTTTCCTGCTTCTGCCCTGCTCCCACTTTTGTGAAGAGGAATCACATCTGCCCTCCTCCAGTCCTCAGGTACCACGCCATCCTCCCATGATTTGTTAAAGAGGGCAGTCAGTGGTGTCACTAGTTCTACCCTTAGTTCTTTTAGAATTCTGGGATGAATCCCATCAGGCCCCATTGCTTTGTCCACCTTCAGTTTTAAGAGTTCTTTCAGAACCCTTTCTTCTGTAAATGAGCTGGTATCAACTTCTGTATCCAGAGTGTTTCTATTGTTTGTTTTAGGTACCTCCCCCTCTTTGTTTATAAATACTGGGCAAAAATATTTGTTTAGTATCTCTGCCTTTTCACAGTCACCCTCTGCCCACCCTTCCCCTTTATTAAGCCTCACTATCCCTCCCTTAGTCTTCCTTCACTCCCTGATGTAAGTAGAAAAGGTTTTATCCCCCTTCTTTACTGAGTTGGCTATCTTTTACTCAGTTTGGGCCATTGCTGTTCTGACTGCCTTCCCAGCTTCCTTTTGCTTTAACTGATACAATTCTCTGTCCTGCTCCTTCTGTGATTCCTTGTACTTTCTGAATGCTTTCTTTTTCTCTTGAACCTTCACTGCCATCTCCTTTGAGAACCATGGTGGTTTCTTACATCATTTTGTTTTGTTTATTTGCTTCACACAAAGGCTTGTTACCTCTGTGATGGCAGTTTTTATTATTCCCCATTGTTCTTCCACCCCTCCTTCCTGCCCATTTGCTAGTGCATTCCTTAGGCACTCACCCATTTTGGCAAAGTCAGCCCTCCTGAAGTCCAGTACTTTTGCCTTTGTATGGCTTGACTCTATTGCTGTGTTTATTGTGAACCATACTGTTCGATGGTCACTAGTTCCCAGATGGCTACCCACTTCTACATCTGTGATCCTCTCTCCATCTCCATTTGTGAGGACCAGGTCTAAGATTGCTCCCTCTCGAGTGGGTTCCGATACTAGTTGTCTAGGCATGCCCCCTGTAGGGCATTCTAGAATAACCCCACTCTTAGAAGTGGCTGCTGCAACTGCACTCCAGTTAACATCTGGCATATTCAGATCACCCATCAGCAATATTTCCCCTTTATCTGCCATTCTAAGTATACTTTCTATCATTTCCTTGTCCATTTCCTCCCCTGAGAGGGGGGTCTTATACAACCCCTGTGCGGATTGTGGTGCCATTGCCTGCCTCCAAATTGACCCACAGTGCTTCTTCTCCTCCCTGTTTACCCTTTTCTTCTGTTGCTTTGATTCCTTCTCTTATGTAGAGAGCTACCTCCTCCTCTTTACCCTCCCTGTCCCTCCTGTAGATAGTGTATCCTGGTATGTTTGGGTCCCAGTCATGGTTCTATGTGTACCATGTTTCTGTGACTGCCACACTATCCAGATGTTCCTCTTCCATCAAGGCCACTAATTCAGGAAGCTTGTTACCCAGACTACAGGCATTGGTACTCATTGCTCTCCATTTTTTGATGGCTTTACCTTCTGTAGCAGCATCTCCCACTGACCTTTCTACCTTGGTCTTTTTCTCATTTAGTACCCTGTTTTGTAGGGCGAGGCTGGGATTTTCCTGCTGCTTAACAGTGCTTCCCCCCTTGACTATTTTAATAGCTTGCCAATGAAGCATTTAAACCGATTGCCCAAAAGACTTGTTCACTTCCTGGACAGATGCAGACCATCCTTCCAGTATAGGCTGGTGTCCCTCCAGGTGGAACCCAGTCCCCAATGAAGCCAAACCCTGTGCTTACACCATTTTTTCAACCATTCGTTAAACTGCATGGTGCAAAGTACCTCACCTCACCTCACCCATGCCACTGACAGGCAGCACCTCTGAGAAGGATACTGTGTGTGCTACTTGTCTTAAGCCCCTCCTAACTCTACAAAGTCCTTCTGCACTGCTCTAATCTAATGATGAGCCAAGTCATTTGTCCCTAGGTGGACAATGATGTCCAGCTCAGACTCCCTGCAACTGTTCTTGTGATCCCTAAGGATGCGCTTCCTGTCCCTCCAAGCCATGGCACCAGGCAGGCACCTTACTTCAGTTTTCCCTGCTCCCCCAGTTCTATCCCCCTAATAATTGAATCCCCAACCAGGAGCTGCTTTCTTTCCCTGTGGTGCCCTCTGCCTCCTTCCTGAGGGCCTCCCTTGTGACAGTTGTCTGCACCTCCTTAGTCTCCTCTGTGGGTGCATCCATAAGGGAACTATGCTCCCCCAGAATGGTGTATGGATTGTGGAGTGGAACAACTGACTGGGTGTGCCTCTGTTTCACCACCCTTACCCTCCCTGAGCCCACTGTGGTCCAACTGATGTGCTTTCTTCACAACCTCTGAGGTAGTGGTGGTGGCTCTGGTGCTCCCTGGATGGGGAGGTTCCCTTGCTACTGTCCAGTGCGGCCTGAAGACGGGCAACTTCCTTCCTCAGGGCAGATAGTTGTCTGCAAACAGGGCAGCATCTCAGCCTCCAGAAAGACTCCTGGAAGACTGCTGCCCCACAGCCATTACATTGCACTACTCCCCACATAACTGTCTACCTTGTTTAGTTCTTTTGTGTGTGTGTGTGATTGGTTTGTTACATAGAAATATATGTATTTATATAATGTGTATGCTTATATTGTCAGTGCAGTGTGCTAGAGAGGATATGACAGTGATATGCACCTTGCCGTCTTGAGGAAATGATGTCAGAACCCCAGGTATAAAGGAACTATTTCCAGGGGTGGGTGGGGTGAGGGTGGGAAGGTTTGGGCCTAAACTGTCCTCATGAAACACTCAGCTAAAAGCTCTGATCTACCGCTGCGATGAGTGCCTTCCTGTCAGCAAGATACCCTACACGACAATTTGACAGAGAAAATACCCTGCTAATCAAACAAAGAAAAATCCAAACATCCAAGTCAGACACAGGTAAACCTCCCCAGCCCCAAAACAGCCTGGTGACTTGTGCTCTGAAAGCTGTCTGCCCCAAAACACGCAGCTGTGCAGAAGGGCAGACACAGAAAACAGTATTCAGCCCCTGTGGGTTTAAACTCTTCCTGCACTGAAAATCTTAACAATTGTAACAAAAGTAAAGCAATCTCCACCTCCCTCTGTTGATTGAAAGACTGCCTTTTCATATAATTCTAAGTTCCTTATTTCACCCTTCAGTTAGAAGTATCCTCCACCTGAAAATATTAACTTTCCTAAGGAATCTGCTTCAAACCAAAGACAACTGTAAATTGTAAGGTTCACCTCCCTCTGATGTGAGCACAACTCACTTTCTTGCAAATCTTAAGTCCAGTGTTGCAGCTTCCAGCCAGAGGTAGTTTCACCTGAAGACTGAATACCAGGCACAGAATTAAGGAATGTGAATGCTGTACTACATAAAACTATTATAGGAATGAAGGATCTAGTATCCAAATATGAGAAATCTTGAGAGATAGAGGGGGAACATGTAACATCTGATTAACTTTGCTAAAATATATGTATCCCCCCTCTTACCAGGGGTTACTAGAACCCCAGTAAGACCTAGTGGTAGGCAGGGAAGGCAGCTTGTGAAACTCCAGTTAAATGGATTTCACACTGTTTCACTCTGTTCTCAGTCTCAGCTGAGACTGAGAGATGACATCATTTTAGAACTGTCACAGCTGCATAAGCCACACTGGAATGTTGCAGTTGGAGGTTAGAGTAGAATGTTGGGGACTTTGAAGTGAGTTCAGTAGAGTTTGTAGCAGTCTGCAGAAGAGGTGCTCTGCTGTAAACAGGCCCTCAGAGCTCTAAGCTCTGTCAAAGAGCTATTATTTTGGTATAGGTGTATGTTCTCACCTGAAGAGGAACACAACAAGAGCACATTGAAGTGGTAGAGACCACTTTCAGTGGAATCAGGGCCCCATCCCTGCAGGGATGGGGTGAAGGAATCAGCCTGCTTCCACAGGCAACCTCCCGGTCCAGCTAGGGAGAAAGAAGCTGCCTGAGTTAAGTTTGTGCTGAGGCACCAGAAGTTCTGGACGGATCTCCTTGAGGAGGAAACACCTTGGGGCACCTGCAACAAAGGGATGAGTCTGGCCTGCTAAAGGGCCAATGTGTTGTCACCTGAATCAAGATGACACTAAAGTGACTGTTACTTTGGGGTCAGGAAAAGACATCCAAGTACAGTTTTGAAGATGTGGGATTGGACTGGTTAAATCTGTGGGGGGGGTCTAGAGTAATGGACACAGCCACTTATTAAGTATGTTCAAGTTCAGCACAAATGGGATGTAAAGACAGTAGATTGAATGTGAATACATTTAAAGAGAATATACATAGCAAAGTGTTTTAAAGGATGAGGTGTTACAGTCCAGAGAAATAGCCAGGTATGAGTTATGGGAGCAAGAGGTGGGAAACCCCCCATCAGTGGTAACCAAATTCACCTCTACGGGTTTACTTTGGGACACCTGCTACTTTTTCTCAGGTACTTGGCCAGTGCCTGAGGAAAGTACCCAGACGTGGGATTGATGAGGAAGATTGCCTTATGGAGCCAGAAGTGCTCATAGGTGGTTTAGGAAGCCACCAGTGAATGTTTCCATGCTAAATGGAAAGTGACCAAATGGCTGGCAAGGCAGCCAAGCCAGGGAAAACCCAGAGCAGTGTACAAGTTTGGGTTGTGTGTCCAGTGTGTTTCAGAGCCTAAGGGCTAAAGTGAATGAGGATGTGCTCTGATCTCCATAAATCTGCATAACCAGGAGTGTAGCCCCATGGGGGTCCATCTATGCTTTGTTTTATTCTGTTGGGTGTGAATAAAAGCCACATTTTAGAATCCCATTTCTGGTGTTGGACATTACAGTTATTGCTTCCTTTGTCCGGAGTTACTTGGGTGCCCCTGTTGCAGAGTAGCCAAACCTAGCCAATGTGCAGACTGACATATTTCTCCCTGAATCCAGCCCACCAGGTAGAGCTGTCAAGATAGAAACAGCATACCTGGGTGGGGGTTACATGTAGAAAATATTAGAAAGGAAAATGTCCGACAGTAGAAACCAATATGTCTTAGTGATGATTTGGTGGCTCATATGAGCCACCAATATACTGCAAATTTATTAATGGAGCAGTTAATTGTGCTCAAGAATGAGACTGAAAATACTAGATATGACATTGCACACAATAATGCAAAATTAGTGACCATAGAAAACAAGTTGGACAAAGCTTTTCCAACTACTCCATCTACAGGGTTTTATTTAACTCTAAAAATTGATTAGCGTTTTGCTTATAAAAGTTCTAAAACATTGTGAAAATGCATAGCACTTGCCTCACTGTGTTTAACAAATATAACATTTCTAGAAAACCTGTATAAATGCTTTCTGTACAGTTAGTATTGTTCCAAGAAAAAAAGTGTTAATCAATTATTTAAAACCCTGATCTAACTCTGTTTTGCATGTAGAAGGAGTATCTGCCAAAGGGGAGGCCTTTGGGTCACCTAAGACACCAAAGACACATATGAGACCTGACTTTTCTCCAATACTTTTACCAGAAAATGAGGAGAAAGCTGGCAAATGTAAGTCTAAGAGAGGGAATGGTAAAAATAAAGAGAAGAGAAGGAAGAAAGTTGGTCTGAATTATATAAAAAGAAAGCAAATAAAAGTAAACTACAAGCAGAAAGATAAAGAAAAAGCACATGGAAGGCAAAAGGAAAAGAAAGTAGTACAAGCTAAACACTCTGCACAAATTAAAGATAAGGTAGAACAAGAAGTGCATGTGATGAAACCTAGGGAACAGAGGAATACTCCGAGAATAAATGTGAGATCTGTAATTTAACTGGCTTGTCCACTGATCTATGTAATCATTTAGCAGCAGTGGAGAGAGAAATAGCTGCACTTAAAAAATGTTGTGCCAATGAACCAGATGCTATGGAAAAAAGGGATACTCCAAACTTGGAGATGCCTATGGAAGCTACAGTGGTAAATTTGTAAATGCGAATACTGGAGCAGACCCAACTGCTAAGTTTAAAAAAACACTAACTATCCATATAGAGGAAAAACTCCCCCCGATAAGGTATACTGCAGCCTATGGATGGCCAACTACAACTGAAGACGATTTGAAAGATTACGTATTAACAATCTAGATGTAAATATAAGTGATATGGTACATCTAAAAATTCAAGAGATGGTTGTATAAGAACACAGAAATTTCTCTAAATTCTCCAAAAGTAGCAAATTATATCTGGTATAATGCCAATCTAATTGAACAAAGAGGGTTGTCAGTGAGTTTTGTGGATTGGGACTACTTCAACATCAGGCCACAAATTGCTGAAGGAGAATGAGAAGCTCCAGTAGTATCATTGTATGGAATGGCTACCATTTTTAGAGAGAACAACTGGAAACTGAAGGGTGTCATATGTAATTTGCTCAGAAATATACTTCAGATACAACTGGGTAACTAGGGAATTATGAAAACAACTAGGGTGGAGAAAACTTCACAGACTGATATACAAATCATAGATAAAAGCCTTGTATGTGAAATCCTTAAAAAAATGCAGCAATTTGAACACACTGGGCTTATACATGGTAGACCCAGAGGAAGTATTCGGGTGTTCAAATAGTAGAAACTGCTATGGAACGGATGCAGAAAAGTAGGATCTTTCCTGACTTTCTGCAGTAGATTCTACCATGATACAATTTAAGTTTGCTGCAGGGGGAATGACTATAATCCTTTCATGGAACCTAGCTGGATTGAATAACAAATGGTCTGATAATGACTGCCTATCCTTTATTAAATCTACGATATAATATGCCAGCAGGAGACATGACTTGGCATGAAAAAGAAGAATGTGTTATACTTAATGAGTATGATTTATTTCACTCTTTGGCAATGAGAGAAAATAAAATTGGGTAGACCCTCTGGTGGACTAGTAATTTATGTTTGGCTAGGTTTGTTTACAAACCACCTACTTCTATGTAGAGAAAACAACTTTATTGCTCTATTGTTTATAAAACAAGACAAGAAAGTGGTGATATTTAATGTTTACTTCTCCCCAAAGCAATCAAGTTACTATAAAGAAGATGTGTGGCTAACTCTAGAAAATGCACTTATGAAGGTCCAATTAAAGTACCCAAATGTAAAAATACTAATGATGGGGGACTTACATGCCAGAACTGCATTATACGATAGCCTCCTAGACAATTCATGTTTTGATTATCTACAAAAGCTTCCTCCAACCAGTCGAACCTCAATGGACACAAACATTAATAAGGCTGGAACAAAATTGATAGAGATATTAATATCAACCAACTTATTCCCGCTGAATGGAAGGGTTACTGGAGACCCACAAGGTCGCTGTTCCTATATAAAGTCAATGGGTGCATCTTACTGGATATGTTTCTTTGGTCTGGTGATATAGAAGCATGGAACTATCACTCACGTCCCTACTAAAATGGAGAGTGATCACTTTCCTATCCTCTTGTCAGGGAAATTATGTCAGGTGGACAGACTCTGAGATAACCACCTTAATGAAGAAGTATTAGCAGAAATTAGGTACAATAAGAGACTGAAGTGGAATATACAATTAGAGGCTGAGTTGTCAGTGCAAGTTGAGGCCCAAATTCTCAAAATCTTTGAAAATGGACAGCAGGTTTGTACTGTTTCTGACCTTTGGAATTTTGTTTTGATATATTTGAGACTACAAAACTAAATTATATAAACAGACTTTATTAAGGTCAAATATCAAAACAATAAATGCATGGTTTGATAAGTATTGTACTACTCAGAAATGGTTATTAAATATAAGCATTATTAGGAGACTAGATATTCAAAATGTCAACAGATTCAGAGACCAGAATCATCAGAGAAAGTTATATAGCAAATTTATAAAGGACAGGAAACAGCAGTTCCAATGGAGTAAATGGAAAGAAATGCTCAAAGGCATATATGAGGGAGACAATAAGAAATTTTGGAATTTAGTCTCCAAAGGTACAAGTAACAATAAAACTAAAATTGATACTTATATAAAAGAACCAGAGTGAGTAACCTATTTCAAGTGACTATTTGGAGAAGGTATGGAAACAAAACAACTGGTTTCACCTACTAGTCATAAACCATACATAATGATTACCAGGCAAGAAATTTATAGTGCACTTAAATCAATAAAAACTAATAAAGCTCCCGGACCAGATTTGATTCCTGTTGAGGTATTCTAGGCAAAGGCCTTGGCTTGGATTGATTTATTCCTTATCTTATATAACCAATTTCTGCAGGAACCTTTCTCCCACCATCTTGGAGCGGGCAATTATTGTCCCTATCCATAAGAAAGGAAGTTGCCATGACCCAGCAATGTGTAGACCAATATGTCTCATGGATGTATCCTTGAAAGTATTCTCTAAAATTATATTAGACAAACTGCTAATTGACCTAGATAGGAAAGGAGGTATTAATACGTTCCAGGCAGGATTTAGAGCAAGTTATAATACAGCAGATAATTGTTTTCTGTTTTCACATTTAAAAGTAAGTCTATTTATTAAAAGAAAAATATACTGTATGTAGTATATGTAGATTTTAAATCAGCTTTTGACTCCATAAATAGGAGTATCCTTTGGAATATTATGGCTGACAAGGGTATTGATAAACAGCTTATACATATAATTAGAAGATTGTATAAAAATATCTGGGCCAAGGTTAGATATCGTGCAAATGGCCAGTTAACTCAACCAATAGGAACTAACAGGGGGGTAAGACAAGGTTGTGTCCTAGCACCCACCTTGTTTTCAATATACAGTGGCATCCCCCAGGATGAAACACACTTTTAAAGCACTCTGCAGTATACTGCAGCAGACCCACTGAATAAAGCAATGGCAATTAGTCCCCTTTGTCATGCAGGAAAACTGCAGCATTCACTTCATCCTGGCAGTGTCACATTTTCCTGAATGACAATAGGGACAAATTGCCATTGAAATTACATTGCTTTTTTCAGTAGATCTGTTGCAGCATTCTACAGAATGCTGCAAAATGCTGCAAAATTGGGTTACATCCTGGGGGACGCCACTGTACATTGATACTTTGATAAGAAAACATGAGATAATTGATGCAGACTGTCCAAAAATTTTACAGCAAAAGTGTTCCATCTTAGCTTTTGCAGATGACATCATACTGTTCTCTTTATCTAGTAAGGGATTACAAAGATAGATCGACAACCTAGATGATATAGCAAAGAAACTGGACTTACAAATATATAGATTGAAAACACAAAAAACTGTCTTTGGAAAGGATAAATCTAAAGGAATATGAAAATTGGGAAATTAAAAGTTAGACATAGTTCCAACATATGTCTACTTGGGTATCACAATGACCTCAACTGGTACATGAAATAAACATGTGGAAAGAATATTTTCCCAAGCAAAAAAAAATGGCCCTGGCATTAGGGAAATTTAACATTGCGTATGGGGGCCAGTCCATAAAGCCTATGATGGCAGCAATTAGGGCAAAATGCTTAGCCCAGATTACATATGGTGCTGAGATATGGGACTTAAAAAAAAGAGAGCAACTTATGGTTCCCATGCACAAGATCTTAAGGAAAATACTAACAGTATCAAGATCATTCCCTTCGACATATATTAGGGGGGAACTTGGACTTCAAAACATAGAAGTTGTCCTGGATATGAAAAAAAAAATAATTACTGGCTTAGATTAACGAGACAGTCTCCTGACAGAATCTCAAAATCATGTTTAGTAGAAAAAGAGAATTGGTCCAATGGGAACTGTTACAGGTCACCATGTCTTGATGCAGTCTATAAAATGGACAGATACAAATTAAATGTCTTAAAGAAATATGTGGCATCTAATATTGCCATAAGTGTGCAATACAAGAATTATATTAAAAAAACAAGTCAAGAAATATTGGACTGACATGGACAGAGAAAAAATTTAAGTATCTAGATTTTCTCCATGGTTTGTAAACAACAATAAGAACAATTATAAACTGCAATTCTACATGGACATTCTGAATGATCCTAAATTAAGAGCTAGTTTCACAATTTATAAATTTGAAAGTTTTGATAGTAACATCTGATGAATAAAATATACAAAGCATAAAAACTTATCAGGTGAGTGTGATTGTAATCGGGGAGGTCCTCAAGATCTTATGCAAGTAATATGTCTATGTACTTGGTATAGTACACCAAGAGCGATTCTTGTTAAAACCATTTTCCAAGTGGATACCACTGAACAACTGGAAACTGACAATGTTGCACTTTTGAAAATTTTAATTTATAATAAGGATCCTGTGGCAATCAAGGCTGTAGCCATCTTTTTTAATACTGTGGCTCGAATTAGAAAAAAGATGGTAGCTGATATGAGGGTGTGACAGAATATTGTATGAAATGATTGGTATTATCTGAATATATGTATAATCTCGCTGGCTTCAGTTCCCTCTTCCTGGAAATCAGCCACTGTTATTCCCCTCCCTAAGGGTGGTGACCACTCAGTTCCGGGCATCTACCACCCTATTTCTCTTCTCCTTACCCTTGCTAAGCTCCAAGAGCATGTGGTACTCTCTCAACTCTCCTCATTTCTTGACTCCTCTTCCTTCCTCACTCCTTTTCAATCTGGTTTCCATAAATCTCACTCTAATCTACCTCCCTCCTCAGGCTCACTGATGCCATCCTGACAGGTATGGACCAGGACCTGGTTACCTCTGCTATCTTCGTTGATCTGGCCAAAGCCTTCGACACTATAGCCCACACCCTCCTCCTAACACTACTTTCTGCGGCTGGGATCTCTACTCGAGCCACAGATTGGTTCCATTCCTACCTCATGGGTAGAACTCAAGCTGTCAAAATTGGCAACTCTCTGTCACCCCCTTCCCTATCCACACTGGCATCCCCAAGTCTCAGTGCTTGACTCATCCTCTTCTCCAACTTTCTAAATTCCCTCCTTCTGCATGTACATCTGCATCTATACACATGTATGCTAATGGCACTGTCATATTTGTCTCAGGCTCCTCCATACCAGACTTGACAAGCAGACTCTAAGGGCCCAATTCTCAAACACTGCACCAAGATGGGGTGCATGCACCAAGCAGCAGGACACATCAGCACCCTCACCAAGACACAAGCAAGACATGATTCACAAATGCACCATGCGTGAATGCAAAGACCCGCTGCATCAAGCACCTCATGCACCAGCACAGCACCAGATGGCTACTAGCACCATGACGCAAGGTACATTGTGACAGGGTAAGACATGCAAGATGCAGGAGTGCAGTTCACAAAGGTGCCCCAAACAGCAGATTTCAAACACCTGCTACACCACACAGAGCTGATCTAAGGGGACTTAGAAAAAGGAAGGGAAGAGGCAGGGTAGTGTAACAGGACTGAGACACAGGACTGCAGCAGGACAGAGACAGACGAATCCCAGGAGGATATTTGCTCCACAGGCCCTATTGGGTATACAGCTGGCCAGGCAATGCCATAAGTGATGTGCCCACCAGGATGCACAACAGGGTGGCGCTGTACAGCAGGTGCACATACAGCAGCAACCCAGACACCAGAGGCTTGCCACGTGTGTGTACTGGCCACGCACCACCCACATGGACCTGACTGAGGAGCAGTGCATCACACAATACTGGCTTGGTAAGGCAGCCATTGCACAGCTATGCCAGGAACCTGATGCTGACCTGAGAAGCAGGGCCCGGAGAGGCTGTGCCATACCAATAGAGGTGAAAGTATGTGCAGCCCTACGGGTAATGGCCACTGGTGGATTCCAGACACTGAGCAGTGACACTGTGGGATTCTCACAGCCCCCTGTATCATGGTGCCTAAGGGCAGTCATGGATGCCCTCATACACAGGTCGCACCAATATGTCCACCTACCCACAGGCACCCAAGACCAACTGGCAAGCAAGCAAGGCTTCTACAGCACAGCAGGATTCCCACGTGTGCTTGGTGCAGTGGACTGCACACACATTGCCATAAAGGCATCACTGGATGAACCAGAGACCTATGCCAACCAGAAGGAATGCCATTTCATGAATGTACATGCCATCTGTGACAGCAGGTGCAAAATACTTGATGTTGTGGCACAGTATCCTGGGTCCACCCATGATGCATACATCTACATGAACTGTGGAGTGTGTGAGGCCTTCCAGAGTGGGACACTCACAGACAGCTGGCTGATTGGTAAGGCACACACAGACACACACAGTATGGTGGGCATGGGACGCATGTGGGCACAACACTAACCTACACCCCTCCCCACAGGCAACAGTGGATACCCACAACAGCCCTGGCTGATGACACTGGTGAGGCATCTACAGAGTGCAGTAGAGCAACGGTACAGCAATGCCCACACAGCAACACGCAGTGTGATAGAGTGCACATTTGACATCCTCAAGATGAGGTTCCGGTGCCTTAATATATCAGGGGGTGCACTGCAGTACACACCAGTAATGGCATGCAAACTGTTCATAGCATGTTGTGTGCTGCACAATATAGCACTTGAACATGGCACACCACTGGCAGAGGATGAGGAGGCACCCAGTGAGGATGGTGACATTGCGGGGGAGGAGGAGGAGGAAGCAGCAGGGCCTGCCTATGACTGGCAACATCAAGGCCAGGCACAACACACACTAGCTGGACAACGAATGCGAGCTCAGCTCATTGCATCACATTTTGGATGAGCAGTGTGCAAGGACACAGGTACGCCAACACCACCATGCTGTGTGCTGGCTATGGACCACAGCCCCGAGACCATGGGATAACCACACGCATGCAATATCGGCACACACAACAGACACACTGGGCAGCAGTGCCATGGCATTACGGGGAACAACAAAGCAGTGCCAGGAACCCAGGGACCACCGTGGCATGCACACACTGCAGGTGGACCGGAACAGCTGTGGTGATACGAAGGTGTCGCCACCTGGGCAACCACACTGGCAGTGGCAGCACAGTTCACACAGATGTGCCCATTGCCTGTGTGCTGACCCAGATGGCACAATGCACAGTGACACTGACAGCAGCATGAGTAGCCGGGTGTCCATTGCTAGCAGGGGTGACGTGGATGAGCAGTGTAATGTAGGGATGGTGAGATGTGAGGGGTCCCATGCACAGCTGCCACAGTGCTAGGCAGCACAGACTGCATGGAATGGGAACAGCACTACAGTCATGTGTCACACAGCACATTGGTGCTGCTGCCAACATGCAATGTCATTGCATGATGGGCACCAGAGGTAGGCACAATGAGGATATGGAGGACTGTGTGGGTGGTGGCTGCACACACCATGCAGCACAGCCACAGGTGTGGTACATGGGTGGGTGCAGTTCCCCATGGCTGCAGGACATGGCTGTGTTGTAGCATACCCATAGGACATGCCATGATGACTTGGCACAGTGTCACTGGAGGCATGCCCCCAAGCACAGGCGTGGTACCCTGCACAAATGCAGTGTGCAGAGACAGAGGGGATGACAACCTATGCACCGCAGGTTATGCTGTGCATCAACAATGGGAAGATGCATGTCATGCTGGATGGCAGCCGCAGCAATGCTACTTGCATACAGAGTTATCCCATATGCAACACACAATGCATTGCATGCTGCATACTGACACATGCTGTGTCATGTGTGCATCACATCTTGTGACTGGCAGGGGGAAACAGGGAACATGTAGCGCTCAGCCACCAGCACGTGCAGGGCTTCAGAAGCACATGCTAGGTTACACAGGACAGTGTAGCATGGGACACTGCTCCAAATACACTGCAGAGGGAGGCAAGGGACTAAAGCAGTCACAAGGACAAACAGCAGGTGGCAGTCCCAGTTGCAATGGCACACTGGAGCAGGGCACCTAACTTTAGTGATGAAGAGACTGTGCTTCTCATCACCCTGGCTGAGCAGTGGAGCAGGGTGATGTTCCCACAGGGAGCACAGCAGTCCAGCCTAGCAGACAGGGAGAGGGTGTGGTCCGCCATAGGCAGTAGACTCCAGGCAGTGTCTGGAATCAGGAGGACCATGCGGCAGGTCAGACACCAATGGAATGACCTGACCTGGAGGGAGGGGTGGCTCCTTGCTCACCTGAGGAGGATGGCATGAGAGGCAGATGTCCAGATGCATGGAGGACGGCAACACCAGTCAGGTATGTGTATCCAGTAACATGTATGACACACTGCACACCATGACTGCACAGATGGGTACTGATGATGTCACACACCATTATGTCTCCGCAGGAGAGGGCAGTGACACTGAAGGTCAAGGCAGGCCTAGGGAACCCGGACTGGATGGACATGGACGAGGACCCCACAGAGAGCAACATAGCCAAGGTAAGTGTACAGCAGTCATGACATGTATGTAGATGTGTAGGCTACTGTGTAGGGACCAGCAAGCAGGGGAGATGCACACACACACATATGCTGGCAGGGCCAGAACAGGTGGCCGTGGCTGGTGGTTGCTGGTAGGGCACGTACACAATGGACACGTGTGGGTGTATGTCCCACACATGGTCAGTGCATGTCACAGCCCATGCAACACATGACATGGCATGGTGATGGCCTGCTGGCCTTACGTTGGCAGTCCAGGCAACAGGCAGTGCATGGAGTGGCATGGGTGTGTGGTACACTCACTCACAGGCTGTCACATTGCTTTCCAGGTACCGATGGTGGTACAAGGAGTGGGCAGCAGGTCCAGGATGCATGATGGTGTTCCCTGGAGTGGGCGATGTGACGCCTGAAGTGGTGTGGTGTATGAGCGTACACAGCCAGGACCCAGACAATGGCACAGGGTAGGCAACAGGTGGCACCACAACAGGTTGTGGAGGACACAACAGATGAGGAGGATGTGAAGGAGGATGTCCTTGGTGACCAACAGGAGCATCACCAGCATGCAGGGCCAGACAACAGTGCTGTGGGAATGCCTGTGGCAGGTGACACGGCCGACATGGCAACAGGCGGGCCACCAGGTACAGCTGGATGGGTGAGTGCTGACCAGACTTGGGATGGTGATGCCCCTATGCATGGTGGTGGTGATGCAGCCCCTGAACATGGTCCAGGGCAGCCTGTGATTGAAAGGACATGTCACCAGACAGGGACGTAAGGAGTGAAGACAACTTGCAGCCCCAATCTCACACTCTCCGTGACTTTGCTCAGGGACTCAGCATGTGCATCAGGCCCATGGCAAGGCTGCTGACCAACCTAAATGATGCAGTGCATGACCTACTGGACTACCTGGACCAGATTGGTGGACATTGAGTGGTGGGCATGTGAGTTCAACATTGTCCTGGCCTCACTCATGCAATTGTGTACATGCTATGGACAGGGCACATAGGGTAGTATGGACACGGGTTACTGGGACTTCAGGGATTTAGTAACTGAGCATGCAATGCAGTTAATTGCATCACCATTGTATCCCTATTGCTGTTTGTGGGTAGCTGTGCCCATTGCATTGTGTACCTCTTGGATTATCTTCACTGTTGATGGTGTGTCTTGCTGTTGTGTTCCTAATACATTGTTGTTGCATTGTGCAAGCTGTGTCTGTGTGTCATTCTGTACTGTGCATGCGCATCATCTGCCTATGCTGTGTACTAGTCAGTGCAAGCCAATGTGTGGGTACCAGCCCACAGGGGCCTCAGAGGCACCATGTGGACAACAGCGACTGCTGTCCAACAACATGTGGAATGCATTGCATTGTGCCACAGGTATTGTTAGTGTGACACACTTGGCACAGTGTCAGGACACTGTATCCTGTGAGCCTGTGCCACCCAGTGTTGGGTCCTCTTGGTTCCACAGTGGCATGCCACAGTGGTTAAGCCAAACCACCAGTCAACAAGGTGGGACCCCATAGTTTGGACCTGCATGTGCCGTGCATGTGACAATACCAGACTTGTGGGGCTGGGTGGTGTCTCACAGTATGTGGTATACCGCGGGCCCGCCAGCAGAATGCAGTGTGCAGCTCTGTATGGCTGCCATGGTGGCGAGTCCCACGTGGGTACTGTGTGTGAGTTTTGGTCCTGGGTGGTATGTGGAGCCCCTTGTGTGGTGGGGAGGCAACAGTCCTGCAAAAACCATGTGCCCGGGTGTGGGGGCATGCTTGGCACCATGGACAGGTATGATGCCGTGTGTGCCAGAGGCCGTGCCTGTGCTGGTGCACCACACCATGCTCCCTGGTCACATGGGGGAGTTTGTCTGGTTGGTGGTCATTGGTGGTGCAAGGGTGTAGGTGTGCAGTGTGAGTGGTCTTTGGCATGCTATAGTGTACACACCCGGGTGCATGTGACTGATCTCAGGGCTGGCATTGGGGGCTGTGCAGGTGTCCAGAATGTGCCATCTGGGATGGTGGTGTGCATATTGCTGGCATGTGGGGGGTGCCATTGTATGGGGATTAAGGCTTGTGTGCATGTCCCATGCTGCAGTGACATGGCAGGGTGTGCCATAGCCATGGGCACTGTACAGGGGATATGGTGCATGTGCATGCAGCACAGGTATGCATGGCACATGCACATGCACATCCATCTGTGGTGTGTGTTGTGTTGGGGTCCCTGCCCATGGTTTGGTGTGAGTACAGGACCATTGCATTGTGGTGGCCAGCAACATTGGTCGCCTTCCTCCACCTCTGATGCGCATGCCTGGCATGATGCACGCATCCTCACCGTGTGTGTGTGCTGGTTTCCCTTTCACCCTACAGTGGATGGTGGCTCACTCTGTGCAGTGCATGGTGCATGGTGGCTGTACCACCATGGTGCTGCTTGTGTTGCATCCTGCAGTGTGGCACACCTGTCTGCACCTCTGCCACAGGCGGCACTGTGTGCACCCTGTGCCTATGAGAATGACGTCCGTGTCACTGGGGTATTTGTTGTGCTGCAGTGGTCCCTGTCATACCGCAGCTGTTGTCTCACCTCCCTCCAGTCCAGCTGCCAGCTGCCATCTGTGCAACAGGTTCTCCTGCTGGTGCTCCTTGCCTGGTCATCCGCCTCTCACAGGCCATTCTACCTGCCTCAGGCTGGGCCCAGTTGCAGCCTCAGTATCAGCTGTCAAGTGCTGTCCCAGCCTCTGTGTTGCACTGGGTGTTGGCATGGCCATGATGTTGTCCATCACTGCACTGTTCTGTGTCTGTCTGGACTGCTCCATGTCACTGACAGCAGGTGGTTGTCCAGCCCCTGTGTCCATCGTGTTCCAGTACCCCTATGTGCTTGTGAACACCATCAGCACTATTACTGGGTGTGTTGCTACGGATGTCTTTCTGTATCCCATGTGGCTGTGGTCCCCCCCTGCAGTGTGTGCCCCACTGCACTATGGCCATCTTCCACACCAGCATCACTGCATGGCTCCAGCCCATCCCTGATGTCTATTGGGTCCACTTGTCTGTCTTCAGAGGCAACTGCATCTGGCTGCTGGTCTCCATTGTGTGTTTGCCTGCTGTGTTTCCCACTGTCCTATCCTTGGGCATGGCTGTGCATGTCATGTGCTGTGTCAGCACTGTGTCTGGTTGTTGTCCCATAGGCTTCAACAGCTGCCCCATGCCCTGTGTTCCCTCATGGCTCTGCCCCACATCCTGTATGCTGGCTGTGCTCCCCATGCTGTGGGGTCATCTCCTGCTCCTCTGTTGTGCTGCCACACATTGCAGTCTGGACATACCTGTGGGACCAGTGCAACACTGGCTGCTTGTTGTTGCATACTTGCAGTCTCCTGCAGTGCTGTTGCCATTGCTGTTGTTGCCTCTGTCTGGTGATATGCAGCATCATGCTGCATTCCATGATCGTGGTCTGCCATTCTATGGCATCCGTTTGGCATGTGACACACAGCTGTATGTCCTGGAGTAGCCTTGTTGTCTGTGTTGTTTGGCATGCCCTACCTAGATTCAATGTATGATGGCTGCATGGATATCTGCCACTGTCAGCTGCAGCTGTCCCATGTGGGCAACCATGGCAGTGGTGTGTTCCCGTATGCTGCCTTGTATCCCTGCCAGCTCATGGTGTGCTGCCTTCTGGGTGAGCAGGGCATCCTGGCAGTATCGTGACAGGTCTTCCCCAAGGTCATCATCCAGTGGCAGTGGTGTTGCACTATGTTCGCCTGTCCCTCCTGCCCCTCCATGGTCCGGTGTGGTGGTGCTGTGTGCCTGGCTGTCATGTCCTACAGTGGTGAATGCACTGTTCACTTGTCCCGCCACAGGGCCATACCTTTTGTGCCCCTGCTGCTGAGTGTCCACAGTGGTCTGGTGCTGGTCTGCAGTCTTGGTCACAGGTGTGCTGTGCCCCACGGTGCTGCTGCTGTTGGACAGCATGGCATTGCTGTCAGTGTCACTTCCCTGTTGGTCATCCGCCTCTCTATCTGTCATCCTCCTGTGAGCCTGGCTCACTGTGCTGTCACTGGTGGATGCCTGTTGTTGTTCCTCATCACTGCTGCTGTTTCTGCTGTGCTCTGATGCTTCACTGTCACTGTGGGTCACAGCATGGTGTTGTGGTGGTGTAGCCTGCCTGGCAGTGGCATGTTGTCTGGTTGCTGTGGTCTGGGCACCTGATGGGTGTACAGACAGATGTGCACTGATGCATTACATCAGATACCCATGTGCTGGTATGTGTCCAGTGCCACTGTGCATGCCCAGCCTGTGGTGCCCAGTAGAGGGTCACCTTCTGCATCCCATGCATCTTCATGGTGGCCCAGGCCACACTGTGTCCTCTGTGCCTGACCCCCGGGTCTCTGTCCATTGCAGGTCCCTGGTGCCAATGTGGTGCATTGGCCTCCATTGGTGGTGCCACATCGGCTGTCTGCATGGTGGTGCCACCCGCCACATGCATGCCTGGTGCTTACCTTGTGCATGTTGTTACTGATACAGGTCTAGCTCAGTGTCACCCCGTATGCTTCACATGCTGATCTGTGCCACTACACGTTCCTCATGTCTGCTGAGGGGCCATGAGAGTCCTCCTCCTGTTGCTGCTGTGCAGCACCTGTTGTGGGCTGCCTTCTCCTTGGCATGGCCCTTGATGTCACAATGCCGCTTCTGCAGCTCCCTCACACTGCACCTGCTGGATGCCACTGCATTCACCAGTCTGACTACCTCATCCCATGCCTCCTGCCACTGTGTCCGTACCTTCTGGTCCCTTCCCCGGGACAGTAGCAGGTTTGCCTGTTGAATGTCACACACAGGTCAGGGCCTTGTACCATTGGCCATTATGCTCATGTGCACTTGTCACCCTCAGTCACACCTACCTGGGCCTCTATTGCATCCAGGAGGATGTCTGTCTCCTGGTCCATGAAGTTCTTCTTCCTGTAATGCCCAGTCTTCTTCCTCCATGTCCCTGGGTTGGCTGCCCTTCTCTTCTTTCTGCATCCTCTGTGGCTCAGCCACCCTCTGCCCCTTGAGTTTAGATGCTGCCTGCACCTTGCGTTTGCCTACACTATTTAGTTGATGCACTGTGCATACTTACACCATGTGCGCTGTGTCTGGTGCATGGTGCATTCCTTACAGAATAGGGTGCATTGCTGATGACGCAGGCCACTTTGGTGCACGGTGCATCCGATGCACCTTTATACGTTCTAAGGTCATTTTTGAGAATTGGCCTGCAACTATCTTTCATCAATATATAGCACTGGTTCCAGTCAAATCAGCTTTCCTTAAATGAGAAAAACTGTCTCTATGACTTTTGGCACTAGACAAAAACTCTAAACTGTCAGCCCTGACTTCCTTCCACACTCTGGATGGACTAGTCTTGAAAATGTCACATCTTTCAAGTACCTAGGAGTTTGGTTCGACAGTCACCTAGACTTCTCTGGTCATGTGGACTACTTACAAAAAGCTTCACCCTAAACTTGGTGCACTGTACAGGAACCGAGCGTGCATCTCTCTGCAGGCCGCAGAGCCATTGTGTAGAGAATGATTCTTCCCCTCTTTGACTACAGTGACACTATCTGTGCTAGTGCTCCCAAGTCTACCCAGGCCAGTCTGGATCCACTCTTCCATTCCTTCTGTAGGTTTGCCCTGGACCCCCCGAATCACCACTGCCACCTCTACACCTCTCTCTCCTTCCCTGTCTTGAAGCCAGATGGCTTGTTCATTGCTTTTCCTGTATTGCTAAGTACTGGCTGGGCTCCCTCCCATCCTACCTTGTGTCTCTTCTCTCCTCCCCATAAAACCCCTCCTACTCTCTCCATAGCTCTAACCTCTGCTCTCTAACTCTCCCGTCCAGGTGGACCTCGGCTGTGCAAGCAGCTTTCTCTTTCCGCCTTCCCAAACTCTGGAACTCCATCCCTGGCCCTATTCATTCTACACCCATCCACTCCTACTCCGTCTTATACAGGATTACTCCCGCCTCCTGTAACTGCCCCTGACTCCACCCCCTGTTATTGCTCCATACCTTCCTCTTCCTGGCTGTCCACTCCCCTTCTATCCTCCAGCCCTCTGACTTTCATACTACCTCCACCTCCTCCCTCCCCCCATTCCTCTACCTCCTCTACCTAACCCACCCTAATTCTGGATCTCTCTTGTCTCCTTCCTATGATCTACCTTCTCTTTCTCCCCCTTCTCTACTCTCGTCCTTTGCTAGACTACCCTTAGCCACTTGCACTAACCTGGTTCATCCCCTATTCTTGTAGGCAAATGTTACTTACTGCTGTTGCTGCATTTTCTGTAAAATAATCCCTATGTATATGCTTTTGTACATTCAATGTATATTACCTGATGTTAATTTATGATATATTGTATAAAAGTGTGCCTTAATATGAGTGTACATTCTCTGTAAATATTTTTATGCTGTATGGATGTTTATTTTTCCCTCTCCCCATCTCCCAGGATGCTTCTGGAAACAAGTTGTTTACGGCTCAGTATGTCTGTTCTGGTGAAACATTTGAAACAAATAAATAAATATGTGCAATCCACGTTGATCTTAATGTTATACCAATTACTTACCCAACTATGTCATTGGTGCTAAATATTGTGCAATATTGTGTTATGAAATGCTGGAAAATGTTCTTTTAATCTTATAAAACATTTAAAATGTTTTATGATTTACTAGTGTGTATAATGACAATATTGTCGAACAATAAAGCATTTACTACAAAGGTAAGTAGTAAAGTCACCAATCGTTTGTAACAGACCTCCAGATTCATTACCACATCAATAGCTAGTCATTTAAAGATGGTAGCATGGCATCAGAACTTGTCATAGTTGATCCAATATGAGCTGATTCAACAATCAATACCTGTGTCTTTCCTGGATTGAGGCACATGACAGCTGGGGGCATCTAATTGTTGATCTCTCAAAGGCACTGCCCTAAAATGGGCTGCATTCTTCAAGTGTAAAATAGATAAAGTCGAGTATCATCTGCATAGCAAAGAAACTCAGCCCCATGCCACCTAATGATCTCACCCAGTGGCAACATGTACACAGTGAACAACACAGGCACCAAGATCAATCCTTGAGTGCAGCCACTCCAGAGATGAAGCTGCATATAGCAACATGCTGCATCATCCCAATACTGTAGGACTTAGACCAACTGAAAACAATGCCAGCAAGTTCCACATAATTTCTTTGTTTATCCAACAGCACAACATGGTCCACTGTGTGAAATGCCTTTGAGAGATCCAAGAGAACCAAGATGGAATCTCACAGTGAAGAGATTATGAAACACCCTGATGATAGCAGTCTCAGTGCTGTGACAAAGACTAAGTCCTGATTGGAGAGTCTTGTAGATGTTAAATTGTTCCAGGCGAACCTTGAGCTGTGTCACACATGTTCTTGATTACCTTCCCCAGAAAGGGAATGTTCAAGGCAGGCCTGTAGTTCGCCAAGTTGGCAGTATCCAACAGTGGTTTCTATATGAGAGGTTTAACCACAGCCCTTTTTAGGACTGTAGAAAAAACACCCTGGTCAATGAACATCTGATAACATTGTTATAAACTGACCCCAGATATTTTTTATTTCTATTTATTTGATTCTAGGATCTTTAAGACAAAGGTTCTTTTACAAGGTTCCACATCAGATGAGGGACAAATAGCGGACAAGATAATTAGAAACAAAACAACTGGAAAGAGCAATGCAATTTGAGAAAGGCGGAGTGCACAACAGATTACGGTCAATTCTAAGCAGTTACATACATATAGTACTGTAGTACAGTGGCAATTGTAAGGAACAAGAAAGTGCAAAGGGAAGGGGAGAGAGGTTTAGGGAGGGAGGGGTGGGTAGAGGAGGTGAACGAGGGTAAGTAAGAGCATTATTAGGTGGGGCAGATTAAGTCAGGCAATCACAGGAGCTGGTGGCAGAGAGGAGGAGGTGGTGAAGGTTATATTTGAATGGGCCTAGATTAGGCAGGAAGGAGATGTCATTACCTAGGCCATTGAACCAGCTGGGACCTCTGTAAGTGAAGGATCTTTGCTCCTGCATGGTACGGCTTCGTGGAATATGCAGTAGCTGTGATTCAGAGCCCCTAGTGGGGCAAGGATTCTGTTCCCTGCAGAGGAGTGCCTGGGCACCTGAGGGGGCTAAGCCCATAGTTATTTTTTTTGTCATTAAGCAGGTCTGATACTTGATACAATTAGACAGTTGGAGCCACCCAGTTTGAAAGTATAGGTCACAGGTGCGGGTGAGGTAGTGGGAGCCAGTAATGAGCCTGCATGCTTTGTTAAGGGTCAGAGATACATGCCTGGGGGCAGAGGCAGAGGCCGAGCCATAGATGATGAGGTCATAGTCAATTAGGGAAACCACTGAGCACTGTACTGCGATCCTTAAGGCATCAGTGGTACGGCATTGCCTATGCCTGTAGAGAAGGCCGATGGGAGAGTTTGCTGCTTTTGAGACATTTACAATGTGGGTGCAATATGATAGATTACTGTCAATAGCGACTCCAAGGTATTTAAATGAATAAACCTGTTCTAGGGCTGCACCAAGGCCATTAGTGATCAAGAAGGGGTTGGGACCTGTGCTTGTTGTGAGAACTGCAGAAAAGCATGGACTTGGTTTTCTTGTAGTTGAGGACTAATTTATGCATACCAAACCAGTTTTCGATTGCAGAGAAACCAAGCTGAAGATTGTGCTGAAGGAGGTATGGGTCCTTGTGGGTGGAGTAAATGACGCATCATCTGCACAGAGAATGACTTGTTTGGTGGAAGATTGCAATAGACTGTTTAAGAATAGGTTAAACAGGAGTGGCCCAAGGATGGAACCTTGGGGACTCCTGAGCGAACTGGTCTTTCTTCGGAATGGGCATCAGCTATTTTCACTTTTTGAGAGTGGTTTTCAAGGTAGCACTGGAACCAAGCAGAGGATTCAAGGCAGAGTCCAGCAGAATGCAACTGAGTGATTAATAGACGATGATGGACAGTGTCAAAGGCCTTGGTAAGGTCTATGAAGACCACCCCAGTGAGGAAATTATTATCCAGAGAGATGTGGATGGCATCTGTGAACTCAAGGAGGGCAGATGTAGTGCTGTGACCTTTTCTAAATCTGTGTTGTTGGGTGCAGAGGACGTTGTATTTGTCCAGGTAATCAGATAGCTGGTCTGCTACTGTATGCTCAAGGGCCTTGGAGAGTGGGGGTAGAATGGAGATGAGCTGATAGTTTGAGTGTAGAGCCCTGTCACCACTCTTGTGGACAGGTTTTCTAGTGGCGGATTTCCATTGGTCTGGAAATTGACCAAGGGAGAGGAGATTGAAAATCACAGTTAGAGGTGATAGGACTTCATCGAGAGTAAGGGACAGTAGTTTGAGGTCGAGAATCACCACTTATCCTGGATCTGGCAAATGCCTTACTGATGTACTTGTGGGCTTCAGGCATCCTGACTGCTTTGAAGTGGAACAGTGGGTGGTTAGCAAGGTGGGGTGGTAGAGGTGGGGAATGTAGGCAGAGTATCAGCATCGAAGTAGTCTAGTGGGAGAACACTACTGAGGACTGAGAACATGATATTGAATGTATTGGCAGTAGTAGTAGGGTTGAGAGTTATTTCCCCATCAACATTCAACATGGTAGGAAAGGTATGAGATGCCCTTCCAGTGACTTCTTTGAGGTTGCTCCAGAAGGATTTCCCTTTACCCCAGGAATTAGTGAGAACTTTGTTATAGTATGTACCTTGGGTCTTGCGGGTGGATTTTGTGCATTCGTTACGGGCCCGTTTATAGTTCAGTATATCAGCTTGGATCCCTGTTTCCCAAGCCCAATGCCAGAGATGATCCCAAGCTTTCAATTGTGCTAGGAGTTCTGCAGAGAGCCATGGATTACAGAGGCCTTTTACTTTGTGCTTTAGGACAGGGGCATAGGAATTACAGGCAGCATTGAAGGAGCTGATGAAAAAGTCCAGGGCTGAGTTGACATCTGTTGTGCAGAAGATCAGGGACCAATCATGTTGCCTGAGTTCTGATTTGAGGTGTTCAGCTGACCCCAGAGTAGGACTCTACTGTTGATTAATTTGAGGGGCATGCAGAATGTATTCGACCATTGACCTAGGACAGGGAATGGTCACTTAGTGAGTTGGGAAGGACGGACACATTTGAGATACGAGATGGATGGCTGGCCAGGATTCAATCTAGAAGGGTACTAGTGCCAGTTTTGTAGTTGTGTCTAGTAGGGGAGTCAACCAACTGGGCAAGATTGGTTGCTGCAACAGCATCCTTGAAGCCCCAGTATCTGGTGCCAGCTAATTTATGTTAAAAGTCACCCAATATTATTGACTCAGAGTCTGAAGGTAGGGAACGGATGAGGTCCAAGACCGAGTTTAGGCCTTTAAGTTGCTCTTTAGGGAGTATATATATACAGCAGCAACTGTCAGAGATTTGTTGTGGGCCCCAAGCAGAATTTTTATGGGAAGAATCTGTGAGGAAGTATCCGAGATAGGGGAACATATAGATTGGCCCAGGAGAGACTCCTTAAGGTATAGAGCACAGCCACTTCCTCTTTTAGAGCTCCTATCAAGTCTAAAAATGTTGTAGCCAGGCAGGGCAATTGCCATATCAGGGATTTTTGGAGACAGCCAGGTTTTGACAACTGCAATAATGTCGGGATTGTGTAGGGTAGAGAATATTTGCAAGGCATTGAGTTTAGGCAGGAGGCTACAGATGCTGAGAGTTGCGAGGGTAAGTGTCCCAGAGTGACACAGATTGGGGGCTGAGCGAGTGGTATTTGGTCCAGGGTTAGGATGTATATTCCCAGATAGCAGCAGCAGAAGGAGCAGGAGCTTCAGTGTGCACCAGTGCAGTTGTTTGAGGAGGGATTTGCTCTTCCATTTCATACAGGAGCGATGGCGATGAGGTAGACTACGGCCCCAGAGAGAGGTCAAATACGCCAATGTGGTGAGAGGGAACAATCGGACATATGGCACACACCCATAGTTCCAGTAGTGCTGCCAGCAATTTATAGATTTGGTTGAAAATGGGGGGACCAGGTCTGCGGGACCAGTGCCCTTATTTGAGTTGATATGGTCAATACGGTAGCTTAAAGGGTGAGCAGGGAGAGAGGCCCCAGGCAAGTAGAATAGGGGAAGAAGAGGGAGAAGGATAAACAAATGGAGAGGTAGGAGGTACCAAGCCATTTTGTTCATTGTGTTCAGAAGGGATAGGAGATATAACCAAGGGAAAACAAGGATGGGATTGCTTGGTAGTGAATGGCAGGCAAAGAGACAAGGGGAGGGAGGTTTGAGGGGGAGGAGCGATAGCAAGGGACTAAGAGAGCAAGTGAATGCTGAGGGGAGAGAGGGGATGGGTATGTACAGGAAAGAAAGGAGGACCAAAGATTGATAGGTCCAATTAGGAGTGGCGGGTAGGACTCAAGAGTGAGGTGAGTGGAGCTCCAGCCTATATAATTAAGGTTGGAAGTGGGAGTAAAATTTTGGCCAAAACCGTACAATGCTATGGACGCAAAAGCCCAGAAAATCAAAAGAAAGAGCAGAGCAGAGTTTGCAGGGCCTATCAGAGGCTGGGCAGAAAGCGGGAGACCAATCAGCGCTGATCTGCAGCAGGTGGTGGCCAATCGGAGTTGCTCAATGCTTCCCGGTGAGGCGGTAGTCTTACCCAGCTAATGGAGTGCTCCAGGCGGCATGCTGAGCTGGATCGGGTGGCTGGCTGTGGTAGCCGGCGTCGCCAAGAGGTAGCCAGTCAGGGGCTGCAGATCTAAGGGAGGGAAAATCAGAGCAAAAGATTAGTAAGGGAGGCGGAGAAGAGCAGGACAAGAGGTGACATGGCAACTAAAGAGGGGGCATGGAGAGCAGACAGTGAAGTAAGAGACTAGGAAGTGAAAGAGTGGGGGAGGTGGCGGCAACCAGCACCCAGACAGAGCAGGACAGGGGAAAGGCGCCAGGACAGGACAAAGGGAAGAATAGACAGAGGCAAAGCAAAGAGATGGGACACAGCTGGGGGGGGGGGAGACGGTAGGATCAGAGGAGAGTTAGAGGTGAAGGCAGGGGGCCAAGGGCTGGCTAGCTAAATTGGGAACAGTTCTATAGACAAAAACATTTCCTGAGACAGTACACTTAAAAGGCTGCAATTTAGCTAACTAGGCAAGCAAAGCACAAACAAATAAGGGGAGGGGACGAGAATCCCAAGGCAGGCAGACTAAATCACTAGCAGTCCTTACAAAAGTTAAGCATAAACAGTACACTTAAATGGAAGGTAATTAGGCTAACTGAGCAAGGAAAACACAGTGGAATACAGGCAATAACAAAATTTTGGCCAAAGCTGTACAATGCTATGGGCGCAAAAGCCCAGAAAATCGAAAGAAAGAACAGAGTTTGCAGGGCCTATCAGAGGCCGGGCAGAAAGCGGGAGACCAATCAGCGCTGATCTGCAGCAGGTGGTGGCCAATCAGAGCTGCTCATTGCTTCCTGTGAGGTGGTAGTCTTACCCAGCTAATGGGGTGCTCCAGGCAGCATGCTGAGCTGGATCAGGTGGCTGGCTGTGGTAGCCGCGGCGCTCAAGAGGTAGCCCAGTCAAGGGCTAGCGAGATCTAAGGAGGAAAATCAGAACAAAGATTAGTATGGGAGGCAGAAGAGCAGGACAAGAGGTGACGTGGCAGCTAAAGAGGGGCGTGGAGGGCAGACAGTGAAGTGAGAGGACTAGGAAGTGAAAGAGTGGGGGTGGCGGCAACCAGAACCCAGAAGAGCAGGATAGGGAAAGGTGCCAGGACAGGACAAAGGGAAGAACAGACAGAGGCAAAGCAAAGAGATGGGATGCAGCGGGAGGGGAGAAGGTAGGATCAGAGGAGGTTAGAGGTGAAGGCAGGGGCCAAGGGCAGCCAACTAGAAACTAAGTAGGCCCAGGGTCTGAACAGCATCAGGTACAGTAGGGTGCAGAACTGAGTTCACACAAAGCACCACCTCTTTAACAACTGGATGGAACTCAGTCCTTGTTGGCAGATCATTATTGCCCCTTCTAGACTGGGTATTGTCTGACCATGACAGGCCACTTAAGGAAATCCCAGTCTGAATAGAGAATATCTTGGCAAGAAAGAACCAGCTAAACTCTTCACATTTTTTAGCAGAGAAGACTCAATCAAATCACAGAGAGGAGGTGTTAAGCAACCTGTCTATAGTGCAAAAGAGCTAAGCTGGCTAGTTCTTACTTACATAGAAACCTAGAAAATATCAGCAGCATCCAGTCTGCCCTGTTTTACATTATTCTACCTCTGGACTTATTGTCAAATGGAGCTTATTGTGCTTGCCTCCTCCCCTTGCCCCCTGCCTTATCGCTTCCCCCTGTGTGACTATTAAGCCTTTTTACTCAGTCCCATCTGTGTTTGAAACCATTAACGGTTCTTTTACCCTCCACTTCTGCTGGTAGGCTGTTCTATGGCTCAGTCAATCTCTCTGTAAAATAAAACTTTCTCGTGTCCCAACTGAATCTCCTCCTCCTCCTCCCCCCCCCACCAACTTCCACTCATTTCCCCGTGTTCGTGATTCACCATTCCTGCTGAATATTTCCTTTCAGCCTACCTTGTTCACTCCTCTAAGGAACTTGATATCTGTCCTATCACCCCTTCCTTCTGCTCTCTAGGGAGTACAGCTTCAGAGCCTTTGACATGAATTCTGTCTTTCTCAAGGAGATTGCCTGCTGATACTCAAAATAGTGAGCTCTCAGCACCAATTTATCCTCTATACCAGTGCCAATGTATCTTCAAAAGTGGCAGACAATACTTGACAAGTAGCCAAAAAGAGTACAATTAGATGACGCACGCTTGCAACACAGGACAAGACCCCAAACTAGTGGTTAACACATGTGCAATAAGCACAGCACAAAATGCTATCTACCAGGAAAATGAGAGAACAATGTTGGAGTAGAAAAAACTAAAATTAAACAGGTTGTGTGCCAAGTTGGCACTGTGGGAATTACAGATTGACTGCCACACTAGGTAGGGATTTTTCTTACTCTGCTCCCTCTCTTTGCCCAGCTTAAGCTTCCAGCCTTTCACAGTGGACCCTCTTGTATAACAGCTGACTTGAAATGCAGCTAACAATCCCATTCAGACATAGGCAATGTCAGTCCCTACTTTTAGTAGGCTCTAGACTCACTGTACTGTAGATTGGTGATCCACAAACTTTCCAACTACTGGAGACCCATGTAGGGATCCTTCTTATGTGAAACAAGATGGATCTTGGCTGCTTTGCCAATGGGCTGGCTCCTACGTGATGGATAGAGTTGGACTTCATGGCCCTCCAGGCAGCTCTTTGAGGAAACACCATCTCAGCCTTCCTTTTCAACAGTTCAGGGCTTCCAGGAACTGGAGAATACAGAGGACTTGAGCTACATTTAGGACCAGGACCCTTGACAGCTCCAGGGCTCAGCAAGTCCTTCCAGCCTAGTCAGAACAAGGATCCTCTCTCTTCATCTGTACAGATGCTGACCCACTGCTTCAGAAAATTCTGGTTTAAACAGGAAATGATGCTCCTTTTTGCTCTACAGCTGGAATACTGTGCACTATCCCTCTCCAAAGGAAGAACATGGACGGCAGACTGCCTGCAGAAGGTTACAATGGGAAAATGTCTTTCATCTGAGCATGTTAATTCCACACATGCTTTTATTCATATGACAGTACACTACATGAAATAACTCTTGCTTTAATCTCACTTTTTTTTTAAACTGAGTGTAAAAAGCTGTGTGAAAAGATTTTCTCACTTTTCTAAAGCAATAGGCCGATTTGATACTTTTTATGTGATAACATATGTTATAAAAAGGGTCTCAGAATTGTTGCAATCTGATTGACTGTAAGCATTTTGAGACCCGTACATCAATCTATGTTACAGTGTCATATACAGCCTTATCACATGACCCACAAATACTAGTACTGTGACCATATGGCAGTCATGAGTTACTTGGCTTCTTGGTTGCAATCTTACCACTACCACTTGCTTGTCTTCTGACCACTACTACTTGCTTGTCTTCAGTTATACTATGGAAGGTTGTTAGACATGAATATAGTCCACACACCAAAATAGTAAATAATGGCCGATGGGTATTAATATTATTTGATAGATTGTGTAAGGCTGGGATATACAGAAAGAAAAGAAAGCACAAGACGTGGTTAGTCTGGATGCTTATAATGGTGCTTTGGTTACTAATGTTTGGAGACATACATCAAAATCTGAGCCCCATTCAGACCATGGGGTAAAAGAAAAGTTTTGAGTCAGATGAAAAGGTCTTGTTACTGTTACCTACTACAGAAAAAAAACTGTTAATGAAGTGGAAGGGCTATATTATGCAGATAAATATGCCAGTACAGTTGACTATGAGAAATGAGATCTCGATAGGAAAAATCCTACAAAGATATACCCTGCTAACCTCCTGAAGAAATGAGTTGAAAAAACATCAAAGTTTGCTTTGTTAGTATTACCAGAAACTGCTAAAGATGATATTGATATAGCTTATGACAGACTGGAATGAACTGTAACGTCTGTTGCTATAAAGGTGAATGTTTCCTTACCCACAGAAAAAACTGCAGAAATTTATAACTTGGTGAAGTCATTTAAAAGTACTTTTACCATACTGTCAAAACAAGCAAAAGGATCGAGCATATAATAGTAAAAAGAAGTTCACTGTATCAGACAAAAGAAATACAGATTACCAGAGCAGTAAAGAGCAGACATGGTTAAGGAAATGCAAAAAATGACACTTTTCTGGCTTGCTAGGCAGAAGCTTCATGTTTTTCAAAGGAGAGAGCTGATTCATTCATATCTTGGCTCTTTCCTTTGATCTATGCTACCCAGCAAGCACAGCTGCTCTGTCATGATCAGCCTGCTGAGGTTGAATGACACCCTGTAACAAAGAAAACCCTCCATCAATGTCTGTTGCTGCTGCCGCCCTTACTGTTCCACCACCCAACCCTCCCACTCAGCACCCACCACCCCAACAAACACAACACTAGCACTGGGGGTGCCCAATCCTCAGTGATGCCACCTGGCATAAAGAAAACTGTCCCTCATAGTATTTTTTTAAAATGTATATACATTCTGTAGCACAGAAAACTGTCCATCAATGTCTGTTGATCACCCCACTGTAACTGTCCCCTAACCTGAACCTCCCTCTCAGCACCCACCCCCACAAACATAACAACACAATGGGGGTGCCCAGTCCCCTAGTGTCACCACCTGAAAATAAGAAAATTGCCCCTAATAATCTTTTGTTGTTTTTTTTATTAAATGTACCCTGTAAAAAAGAAAGCTGTCCATCAATGTTTGTTGCTGCTGGAGCCATTAGTCCCCCAACCCAACCCTCCCACTCAGCACCAACCACCCCAAGTGTCACGCCACCTGAAATAAAGAAGTCCGTCCCTAGTATTTTTTTTTAAATATACCCTGTAAAAAAAGAAAATGTCCATCAATGTATGTTGCAGCTGCTGCCATTAGTCCCCCCCACCTGTTCCTCCAACTCAGCACCCACCACCCCACTGCCCCCCAGTCCTAACTTACCCATTGGGGGTCCAACACTTTAATCTTCTCTGGACCACTGACACATCTTCACTCTTGAAAGCTGGACCATGAAATGAGGAAATCAGGTATGTGGTTCAATGTATTTCAATGGGGTTTTGAACTTAGTGACATAACTTGGTCATTTTTGAATATTTTTGTCCCAAATTTTCAACATGCCTTTTATAGGGATCCCACCTTATGAGCAATGGCAGTGAAATTAGACAAATCAGTCCTGAAAGCTGATTTTTGTGGTCACTGCATAGAATAAACTTTGGGACAGGAGTTTAAAATTTTCTCCACCCTTGTTCATTAGGTGGGGTCATAAGAAGGCTATGTTGAAAGTTTGGGGTAAAAACAAAAAAACAAAAAACAAAGATACGAGCCTATATTGAAATTTGCAAACGCAGGCTCATAACTTTGGTAATTTTTAATATTTTGACCCCAAATTTTCAATGTAGCCATTTCTTCACAGCACCTCATGAATGTGACAGCTGTAATTTTTCAGATCCACCCAAAATGTGTTTTCATATCCCGAATGGTGATTTTGCAGTTGCTGCATGAAATCACCTTTTGGGCAGAAGTTGAAAATGTTCTCTGCCCTTGTTCATGAAGTGGGATCATAAGAAGACTATGTTGAAAATGTGGGTAAAAATATTGAAAAAACATCAAAGCTATGAACCTGAGTTGAAATTTATGAACACAGGCTTGTACTGTAACTTTGGTAACTTTCAATATTTTGACCCAAACTTTTCCGCATAGCCATTTCTTCACAACACTTCATGAATGTGACAGCTGTCCTTTTTCAAATCCTGGCCAAAGTGTGTTTTCATGTCCCAAAATGTTATTTTGTGGTCATGGCACGAAATCACCTTTTGGTAGGTGTTGAAAATGTTCTCTGATCTTGTTCATGAGGTGGAATCATAAGAAGGCAATGTTGAAAATTTAGGGTACAAATATTAAAAAACAACAAAGTTATGAGCCTGCATTGAAATTTATGAACACATGATCATAACTTTGGTAATTTTCAATATTTTGACCCCAAATGTTCAACATAGTCATTTCTTCACAGCACGTCATGAATGTAACACCTGTCATTTTTCAAATCCTGGCCAAAATGTGTTTTCTCACTTATGGCTCGAAAACACCTTTTGGGCAGGATTTGCAAATGTTCTCCACCCTTGTTCATGAGGTGGGCTCATAACAAGGCTATGTAGGGTCATATGATGGCTATGTTGGAAAATTTGGGGTGAAAATATGAGAAAATAAAGTTACAGTATAAGTCTACATTGCAATTTTTCAGTCCATGCTCGTAACTGGTAATTTTCAATATTATGACCCCAACTTTTCAATATAACATTTTTTTTCACATCATCTCATGAATGTGACAGTTTTCATTTCTTAAATCCTACCCAAAATGTGCTTTAACACAGTTCTATATCACAATGGCGATCACCAAACAGCGATCACCGTTATAGCAAGTGTGCATTGCCAAAAAGCAAAACAGCAACGTACACTCATCAGCAACACCACAGCTGATAGCAAGAAGCATCATTTATGTGAAGGGCTGTGCCCCCTACACCCCCACTGGTGGTGGGTTTCATCTCTCACACACACCCCTGATTTTAGATTACCAACTCCAGGGGGTGCATGTCGAGGAGGAGGAGACAGTCCCAAAGAAAAAAAACAAATTCTGGCCAAAGCAAAAAGTATGCCCCTCCCAAGCCCAGAACCTTGAACCTGCTGCACTGAAGCTAGCCACCCTCACCACCACACCACATGGCTAGCTCGGCAGCAGTATGCCACACTACCCTACACAAACCCTTTTTCCTATCCCTCCCCTTCCGGTTGCCATTCTACACTGCCACTAACCCTCCCTTGCTTATCCCTACTCTTGCAGTACTTTCCCTCGCTACCCTTACAGGGTCGCTCACATGTGAGGAACTGCAAATGAGTCACTCATAACAGAGTCACCCATTTGCAGTTGCCAATATCACTGGATACCCTTTAACGCTTGTGGCACAAAATGACGTTTCAGCCATTATTTTATAAAAGATACCTGTCATGCTCAGAAAGAGTGGTCATAAACAGATTATGTTGAAAATGTGGGGTAAAATGAGAAAAACAACTATGTTCTGAGGAAACAAATTGTTCTAACATTTACTCATAGTGTTTATTTTGTTGCAGATTTTGACCTAATTTTCATCATATCCATAAGTTACCCTCCTCCTGAATATCGCAGGTGTCATTTTCAAATCCCTCTGAAACTTGTTTTCACAGTTGCACAGTAAAATCACCTTTCAGATGGGATTTTAAAAATTCCACCTGTCTTGATCATAAATTCAAGTCATAAAGAGACTGTTGGACATTTGGGGTCAAAATGTGGGAGCACACTTAAAAGTAGATATTGCCTCTCAGCTGCCCTATCCTGGGTAATTACAATCTAACAATGTGTCAAAGCTGGACACCACTGAAAATGAGATATTGCATCTAATCTGCTCTATCCTCAGTAAACAGATAATAAAAATGAGTACAAGAAGACCGTACAACAGCAATACCAGCAGTGAACATTTGGCATCAACAGTTGCTTGTTCTAGTCATGTGCCCAGTTTCCTTAATCCTGTTTACTTTCATATAATATATACCTTGCTAAATAATACCTAAACCACTTTCTTTTCTGTTCAGGTTTCAGGTGAGCTCTGCATAGACTTCTAATATGTTTGCTGCTGCTCTTTTTAGTAAATACCAAGCCCTGAAAGTAAACAGGATTACAGAAACTGGATACTTGAATAGAGAAAAAATAGGTGATGTAAAATATTTGTCTGTCTTAGATTCGCTACTGAAGAGTTAACGAGCTTTTGGTAAACCAGGTAATAGAGGATGTTATTATTTTATACAGCTGCCAGTCACAGAGATATGAAAAAGGAATAGAAGATTGACAGATACATTTCAGCAGACAGTCGTATCAAGTGAATGAGGCATTTTTTTTATTTAAAGTATAATGAAAAGTAAAAGAAAATATATGTCTGAAAGTAGCTTGTAATTTTCTTAATTAAACTTATGTTGGATTAATGTACTAAGAAATTAATGAATTAAGAATGTTTAACACATATGAATAATTGTTTTGAATGTAAATAAATATAGTCAATTATATTAGACAGCTTATCAATGAATAGTGAGACTGTATTATATTAAAATGAATAGCAATTCTTTTGTTGTTTTATTTCTTAAAGTCATATTTTCTGATGCAGCTATGTTAATAAAAGCAGTGAAACATTGAATTTTTATGACTTGATGAGCTGCAAAAATAAAAGCAATACACTGAGACAGTTGGTGAGTGCAGTCAATTTACTAACATTTTTTGATGCTTTAGGATTTTCCCTGTATTCGGTACAGACACCTCATATTTGTTTTTCTTATTTATCACAGGGTTGATTCAGCTGTCTTTTGTGACGTATACATATTTAAAGCAGGAAAAAGTAATATTGGGGCCTATGCACTACAGGGTGAGAATTATGTGACAGAGGCACGTATCTTGCCCGCATAGCTCTGCACCTGTGGATAGGTGCGCACACCAGCCGCATTAATCAATGGCCGCCACCTGTCTGCTGCTCCACCGCCCCAATGTGCAGAACTCCACAGGGTGGCTGATGGTGGAGTTGTGGACTCATGCAGGCATCCAATTGGATGCTCGGCATAGGTCTCACAGTGGATCCCTTACACATTACAGCATGGGTCTGGGTGCAGGAATGACTACCGCAGGCACCCAGACCTGTGCAACATGGCCCCCTTGTCCTGCAATTTCCCCCAGCCCAGCCTGTACTGCAAGGTGCCCTCCTGGTGCACAGAAGGGCCCCTGGTAGTGGGACCCCACCCCATCCCACAGTCAGCCCCCCAGCTGTGCCCTGACCCCTCAGATGAATCCCCCCAGACCACCGTGTGCCCCATCTTCAAAGGAGTACCCCCTCAATGAGCCCCTATGGGACCGCCCAGCCAGGACACCACATGGTACATCCCCCTGTCCCTGTTCTGGTGACCCTGCTCCCCCAATGCTGGTCTATGCCCCTTGTGCACACAGGTGCCCCACACCTGAATGGCCACATCCTGGCCCAGGGACCCCTGCTCCCACATTGGTGGTCAGTGTTCCCCCCATGCACCACAAAACTGACAACCCCTCCCCCTGCCCCATACCTGTCCATTGGTTCTGTGGCCAGGAAAGGCCAGCAGTGCAGCCCTCCTCACACATTCATGGCTACTGGCCATTCAAGGGATGCCAGGAGCGCACTGCCTATTTATGGGCATGCTCCTGGCATCCCTTGGATAGCCAGTAGCTGAGGAGTTGTGAGGGGGGCTGCACTGCTGGCCATTCCTTGCCGCGATACCAACAGATATGTATGGGACAGGGGGTGGGGTTGTCGGTGCTGTGGCAGGTGGGGGGAACACTGACCACCAATGGTGTTGCAGGGGTCCAGGATCAGGGGAGTGCAGGCAGGTATGAATGCAAAGCAGGGCAATGGTTGGGGGGACCATGGAACATATGGGGTCAGAGCAGGCATATGTGGGTAGGGGGCTGTTAATGTCCAGCAGGGGTTTTGCTGCCAAGCGCAGGTCAGGGGCAGATCTGTGCACCCCAGAGCACCTGCTCATGCGGGCACTCGGATGATCGGCTGGCCCATCCCTCCCCATCTGTCTAGTGGGCTGGGCTGGCATGGCTGTACAGTCCCCAGTGCCACCATGAACAGGCAGCTGTGGTCCGTGGGGCACGCAGTGGGGTTACAGCAGGGTCTCCCTGGCATAACCTGCACTCTCCTCTGCACTTTATGGCCAGCACTACAAGCCATAATGCATGGCATGTGGTGCTGACACGCCCCGCCTGTGGCATGTTGCTGTCTGAGCTGCTGGGGGAGCGGGTGTGTAGGGGCTATGCACCCAGTTTGTGCATCCCACATGGGGGGGTGCAATGGGTGCGGAGTAGCTAAGTGCCATGGTTCTGTGGCACAAATCCACTCTGCACATTCGTACACAGGGCCCATTATGAATAATTACATGCCCATTTCTTTATTAGCAGTGATGTTGACGGTCCTGGGGAAACTGGTGATGAAACAATTAAACAGCCACCTTCAGCTTAATAACATACTGAGCAGCAACCAATCAGGCTTCAGGAAGCATCATAATACCACCACATACATTTTTAAGGTTGTAAATACTGTACCAGTGCAATGGAGACTGACAAATATGTTGGCACCATTTTTGTAGATCTCTCCAGGGTCTTTGACACCATCTACCATAGTATTATATTATGAAAAGTATGTGATGTGGGCATCAAAGGGTTGTCTTTGACCTGGTTTGAGAGTTACGTAACAGGTTGCAGGCAGTCAGTAGAAGTGGGGCTCAAGAACAGATTGGAGACAGGTCAGTAGGGTAGTTCTGTAGGGTCCATATTGAGCAACTTGTTGTTCTCATTGTATGTGAATGATGTGGAGCAGTCACTCCCAGGGGTGGAGTTTCATATGTATGCTGACAATACGGTACTGTACAGTCTGAGACAAACTGTTCGTCAGATACAGGTGAACCTCCAATAGGGTTTCAATCAGCTTCAAGACTTCTTGGGACAAAACAGTTTGGTTCTGAATTAAAAAAAATCCCAAGTGATGCTATTTAGATCTAATAGGAAGATAGCTACCGGGGAAGTCCTACAGACTATAACAGTATATGACAATGTCCAGCTGTCCCAGGCTGCTGTGTATGAATACTTAGGGGTATGGCTGGACTCGCACCTCTCCTGGGAATATCATATTGAAAATATTGTCAAAAGGATTGGCCCAAGGTTACGATTTGATTTGAAGAGCTGACACAGCAGAGGTGATTTATTTTATTTTGTTTCAAACTTGCAGGGTTTGTGTAAGTGAATAAGCAGAAGAGCTTCGGATTTGGGATTTTTGTGTTCTGTTTTTGTTTACTGTTCTGTAATTCTCAGTAGCCAGGAAAGGGGACTGCTGTAGTTAGCAGAACTGCTTCCCTTTTACCATTGCACTTGAGAACTTTTCTTTTTAACTCGTTTCTGTGGTTTCTCACTGATTGTTTCTCCCTATCCAGGAACATACTGAAACATCTTTCTGCATACAGGGAGCAGGGTCACAGTTGTCTAAAGGCACTCCAGACAGATGCAAAATGCATTCCTACCTGGCATCCAGCTAACCTGATTGTTTCTGCAGGGGAGGCACTTAGGCCCACCTACCCATCCCTCAACCCATCCATTCCAGGCTCATCTCTCCTTTCATGGGAACGGTGCCATGCCCTTCTGTCTCTCATACCACAGGAAGACATGGTACTAAATAACCCATAGTCCCAAAAAATAGTTTTTCTCTTACACAGGACCTTCTATTTCCATCCACTCATCCTCACTTCCTCCATAGGAACAGTAAAAAAAAAAAATATATATATATATATATATATAGGTTTTTGATGTTTCCCTTCATACACAGGACACTCTATTTTCGTCCGCACTTCCTCCCTGGTGACGGGAGGAAGAACTACATAAAAACAACAACAAAAAATAAATGAAAAACCTTTCCTTGTGTTTCCATCCTAAGTACAGGTCAGAACTTTTGTATTTTCCTATCCCACTCAGGAGGGACTTACCTTCTGTATCATCCATTTACAGTATAGGGCAGGTCTTATTTTTTCATCTGGCACTACTCTTTGGGAATATGGACATCATAAACTGCAAGTATTGCAGGACCCTAATCACCAGAGCTTATGCATTGCAGGTGGGGCATTGTGGTACATGCTCTACCCTCAATTACCTGTGTACTCAGCTCCACGTGGCATGGGCTGAGATAAACTACCTCAGGATGCAACTTGACTGCACAACACAGAACAACACTTACATATTCGACCTTTAGGCGCTAACCACAAACGCCACTCCCCCAGAGGACCAGCAGATCAGGGGTGACAGTTGATGGAAAATCAGGAAGCTCAACCAAATAACATGCCCAGGGTGACTCCAACACCAATCCATTTGTAAATAGGTTCTCTCCACTGTCATCCATTCCTACACTTGGGCAAACAAGCCAGAGGAGGGGGCCCTCATGCAACGCATAGAGGGTCAAACCAAAACAAAAATCGCTGAACACAACAAAAAGCGTGCACTAATAATAGGAGACTTTATGGTCCATGGAGTAGAGTCTCACATCCACCAAAGTAGCCCATTAGAGACTGTGGTCACATGCCTCCCAGGAACATTGGCAAGGAGGAACACAAACGGCATTGAATGAATTGTACGAAACACCAAGCGAGACATGCGCATTCTGATCCATATCGGTACAAATAACATAGCTAGTCGTTCTGTGAAAGAAACTAAGCAGAATCTTTCAAAACTAGGAGAAAAACTAGCTTACATTTCGTCCAGCGTCTCTTTCTCAGAGAGTCTACCTGTGTAGGGAAAGGGGGCCAACAAGTAGAAAATCAGAGAGGATGCAAGTCAAGGCAAGGCAAATTTTATTTTGGGGTGCCCAATCCCAGAGGCTCTGGGTGCCGTACAAGTAAAACACATGCAAAATACTAAATAAAATAAACACAAAAGTAAATAGATCACAGCAATAATAAACAAACAGGCCACAGGGAATGGAAAAGGCCTGAGCTTAAAACAGTTACTAAAAAGGGGGTAAACCCAGGAATAGGATCTAGAAGACAGTGTCTGGGAATGCCTGACTAAGCGTGCCTTGAATACCTTGATTGAAGGGGCCTCCCTTACAGCTGGAGGAAGTGAATTCCACAGGATGGGGACAGCGACACTAAAAGCTCTGTCACTGGCAGTTTTCAGCCTCATGCTGGGAACTGCAAGGAGGCCCCTGGAGGATGAATGGAGGAAGCGGACAGAGGCAGCAGGTATGAGAAAGGCTGACAGGTAGCAAAGGGCCCAGTCCATGTAGGGCTCTAAAGGTGCGCAAGCCCACCTTGAAGAGGATCCTCCACCTGACCGGCAGCCAGTGCAGTTCTCGCAGCACTGGGGTGATGTGACAGACATCGGCGAACTTAATACCCGGCTTAAAAACTGGTGTCAGGAAAAACAGCATGGCTACATTGGGAACTGGCAGAATTTCTGGGAAAGGGAGTTTTTTAGATTTAATGGCCTGCACTTTACAAAGAAGGGGACATGAGGTGTCGGTCAAAAGTTCAACATCTTCGGCAGCTGTTTAAACTAATAGATGTGGAAGGGGCACCTGCACCCTTCGGGCCATATGGGCTAGCAGATGCCCCTCCCCATCAAAGGTTAATCGGTCAGAGCCAGGATACTGCATCACAAGTAGCACGTATCACACAAATTGCAAAATCCCCACAAAGATGTTCCAAATGCATTAATAACACACAGTATGCTATGGACATGGAGAGAAAAAAGAAAACTACTCCAAGGAAGACAGAAGCATTTCTGGAAAGAGGTAATCTCAATGATCTGGAGCCAATGAGTTCCATCACAGAAACTACAGAAAGGAGGGATTCAGAGAGAAATCATGCCTGTAAAAAGAAGGAGAGTGGTATGTGGAAGGGAATGGTAGGTAATGCCAGAAGCCTGGCTAAGAAAATCCCCAACCTCATGGCCACTATAGCAGAGGATGGACTAGACTTACTGGCTGTGACGGAACTTGGTTCACAAGAAGCCATGGATAGGACATGGCCATTCCTGGATTCATCATGTACAGGAGGACAAAAGGGAAAAGGGAGGGGAGAAGCTTTGTACATTCAGGAGGAAATCAAAACCACAGAAACCAGGGACCCGAGGTGACACTGAGGTACTGTGGTAACAGCTGAGACAGTGAATGGGGTAGCCATTAGGCTAGGAGTTATCTACAGGCCCCCATCGCAGGGAAGATGGGGACAAAGAAACTTTGGAAATGATACATAAAATGGCAGACAAGGGTGAGCCAATTATAGTAGGGGACTGCTTTACTAGACATTAACTGGTTTTCAGATGGCATCGACAACAACAGGCAGTGAATTTGTAATGGTTCTACAGGCGGAAGAGCTGAAGTAACTTGTTGATTCACCAACCAGATGTGGAGCTGTCTTGGACTTTGTTCTGACCAACAGTGACAGAATAGAAATGGTCCGAGTAGGCTGCTATCTTGGCAACAGCGACCATTGTATGGTCAGTTTCAAATCAACACAAATATGGATCGACCATTTGAAGACCAGAGTTTTGGACTTCAGAAAGGCAGACTTTTAAATGAGAATCAGCCTAGCAGAGAAAATCAGGCATGGGGAGGGGGAGAAATGTGGGAGAACCTCAAGGGAGATATCAAGGAGGTAACCGAGCAGTGCGCTAGGAGGATCAGCAAGGCAAATAAGAGAAGGAAACCCTCTGGTTGTCCAAGGAGGTGACTACTATAGTAATGGAGAAAAAAGGCCTACAAAACATAAAAGGCATCAACTAGGATGACTACAGGAAACTTACATAGGTGCACAGAGGAAGTGGGAAAAGTAATAAGAAAAGCTAGCTCACACTGAGCTAAGGATAGCACAGGGAGGGGAGACAAAACATTTTTTGGTACAGAAGAGAAGGAGAAAGACTAAAGGAGGAATAGTAAGGCTAGCAGTTTTGGGATGGGGGCTAACAGAGAAAGACAATGCAAAGGCAGACATCTTAAATAAATATTTGTGTTCCATGTTCAATAGGGAGAACCCAGGAGTGGCCCAAACCTGCAGTGCAGTTGCACTCAGGGACCGGGTAGATCTGAACCCTTCATGGAGGACAAGTCTTGGAAGCCCTAAATAAATTAAAGGTGGACAAGGCCATGGGGCCAGATAAGATTCACCCGAGAGTTCTCAAGGAACTGAGAAGTGTGATAGCAGCACCCCTGTTGTAGCTCTTTACTAAATCATTGAAAAGCGGGACAGTGCTTGAAGACTGGAAAAGAGTAACAGTGGTCCCACTTCACCAATCAGGGAGCAGGGAAGGGTCTGGAAATTACTGTCCAGTGAGCCTCACATTGGTGGTAGGAAAACTGATGGAGACACTGCTCAAGCTCAAGAATAGTAGCACATCTAGACTCCAGTGGGCAGTAGAACCCAAGACAGCATGGTTTCAAGGCTGGAAGGTCATGCCAGACAAACCTGGTTGACTTTTTTGACTGAGTAACGAAGGCAGTGGACCAAAGGGGAGTAGTAGATGTCGTCTATCTGTACTTTAGTAAAGGTCTTCAACTCAGTTCCACATGACTGGTAGAAGCTGGACTACACAGTGCAGGTAAGGAAGTAGTGGATTGGGTGAGCAACTGGCTGAAGGGAAGAAAATAACAGGTGCAAGTAAATAGAGTGTAATGGACAGAGAGGGAAGTAAATAGTGGAGTGCCTCAGAGGTCGGTGCTGTGGCCCCTACTCTTCAAAGTGTTCATAGCCAACATCAGTAATGGATTGGAAGGGAAGGTGTGTCTGTTTGCATATGACACCAAGATCTGCAACAGAGTGGACACCCCAGAAGGAGTCAAGAGCATGGAATCAGATCTGAGGAAACTCAAGGAGTGGTCAGATGCCAGGCAGTTGAGTTCAATGCCAAAAAGTTCAAAGTCATGCACTTAGGCAAGGGAAACCCCAGAGTGGGATATTACCTGGGAGGAAGCAGCTGTCATGCACAACCAGGAGGGAGACCTCAGAGCCATTATATTAGATGACTTAAAGGTGGAGAAGCAGTGCAAAAATGTGGCCCTAATGCCAGTGGTATGTTGGACTGCATAGGGAGGGGACTCATGAGTTGCAGAAGGGAGGTGGTGCTGCCACTTTACAGGGCACTGGTGCACCCTTACCTGGAGTACTACCTACAGTTCTGGAGGCTGCACCTTAGGAAAGACATTGATAAGATTGAGATGGTGCAGAGGAGAGCCTCAAAAATGGTTCAGGGTCTGCATCAAATGGCATACGAGGATAGGTCGAGGGAACTCAGCATGTACTTCCTGGAGCAGAGGAGGGACATGATTGAGACATTCAAGTATATCAAGGGTATAAATAAGGTAGGGATACAGGAGCTCCTTCAGGAGAAAAAAAGCATCAGAACTAGAGGGCAAAATATGAGGCTCAAGGTTGGGCGATTCAGGAGCAATGTTAAGAAGTTCTTCTTCTTCACTGAGAGGGTGGTGCGACCCTATGGAATTGTCTACCTGGGAAGTGGTGGAGGCCAAAATGGTAAATGGTTCAAATATGCCTGGAACAGGCACAAAGGTATCATTTCACAGAAAGGATGGGGTAAGTTACCCATATCAGGCAGATTAGATGGATCTTGCAGTCCCCTTCTGCCATCAATTTCTATGTTTCTATGTATATAGACATCATGACTCACTCTCACTGGAAAAAGGATGAGTATTGTAGACTTAATGGTCATTCCATTATAGGGATATTATATATGTGTGTGTGGGGCTTGTATTAGCTAATTAAGTAAATTTGGTGTTTTGACAAATTGGCTGTCATGCTTCATATTAGGAGTATCCCATACTACCCACCATTGTGACCTGTTTAATTCATTAAAATACCTCCCATTGGAACAAAAGAAGGGCTACATTTATTGTCATTGGAAGAAAAATGTAGAAAATTAAGAGTCTGCTCAACAAAATTTCCAAACTTCAGGCACTGGTCATGGAGGGTGAACATGATCTGGTGGCATAACAGAGACATGGGCAACCTCGAACCATGACTGAGACATGACCATATCAGGCTACACTCTCTTCAGAAAGAACAGGGCATGGAGGGCGGCGGGAGAAGGATGGAGCATCCCATGGACAGGTCTCCTCCTGCAGAGGGAAGGGTGGGATAGCGTCTGGCACAAGGAGGACCCCTGGTGGAGGCTAGGAGTAAGTCGCGCTACCTGGCACTCAATATACAGGGAGGCGGGGCAGACGCTGGCATCACTGCATGTCCCCACCTCCAAGAAAAGTGGAAAAAAGGAACAGGAGGGGTGAGCCCGCTGTCTCAGTGAAGCCCTCCCAGGGGCTTCAATTAGCCTGCCATTGCCACACTCCCCGACCAGACACTAGCCCGCGGCTCGGATATGGTGATCTGGTGCCACAGCCCTGCCCTCAGGGGTGTAAGCCAGGGGTAACTGGGGAGATAGCGGCAATGGATGGCAGGTGGAAGTCCCAGGGGCCATGACCAGGGCTGAAGAACCGACAGCAAGGGCTCACCAGGACAAAGAATTGAAAATAAAAAATAAAAAAAAGAAAGGACAGAGCAAAGGGCAGAGGAGGAGGGTAGCACTGTATGTTAAGGCGGGGATTGAAGCAATAGAAATAGGTAGTCTAGGGGTCAGGGGAATTGGGAACTCTGTAAGTACTAGTAGGAACAGGGAAGGGGTAACTAATCCAGATCAGAAAAGCCTACAGGCCACTGTATCAGGATGCAGAGGTAGACAGAGCACAGGGCAGCAAGTCTGGGGGAAGAGGTGGTAGTTGGGAATTTCAGCATGCCAAATGTGGACTGAAAAGTTCCAATCGCAGCTAGTACTAGGAATCAGTTTCTGATGGATACCTGTTGGAAAAGCATTTCTAGAGCAATTAGTTCAGGGCCCAACAAGGGAGGAAGCACTGCTGGATCTGGTGCTCACCATCAGTGAGAGGATTCAGAATGTAGCAGTGCTGGAACCACACAGTTCCAGTGACCACAAGATAGTAGCACTGGAGGTCCAAGTGGGGACAGGCAAAGGGGCAGAATGAATAAGAGTATGGGACTTTAAAAAAGGGGACTTCAACAAAATGAGGGAAAAATTGGAGAATATCATGAAGGACATAATGAAGGTAGAGGGCACAGACAAAAAGCTGTCAGTATTGAAAATGGTAATGATAGAAGCAGCAGATAGTGCCATTCCAAAGGTATCCAAGTGTAAAAGGGCTAAGGGCCAATGTGATTCACAGCTGATGTAAAGGCAGCAGAAAGAACTATTTTTTATTTATATTTTATATTTTATAAAAATAACACCCATTGTGCCTAGTAAGGTTAAAATAAGCAAGTGGCTTGGCCTGTCACATGGGCATTCTGCACATCAAGTTCTAGTAATGACTCCACAAAAGGAATGGTAGTGGAGTTGGCCTTGGAGGCTGCAGGGATGGATCAGAGTTCCAGATGGAAAATCCTGGCTGCTGGAAGACAGACAGAATTGTACATTCAAGATGTATACATTCAACTCTGTAAGTACTGAAGTAGAAAAAGCACAGGCTGCAAAAGAGTGTTTCTAATTTCAGTAATAAAGACTGCATTTTCCTACAAAGAAAGACATCAGTAAATCAGTGCAACGTAAGGGAGACTATTCCTCCACGAAGAGACACAAGGGGTTTGATCAATCAGCTAATATCCTTACAGACCCTATGCTTCACACAGACACCCATGTGGACAAGGAGGCTCCATCAACTTCCAGAGTTAAAGTGCCCCTCCCGCCCTCAGCCAACTATGGATACTGACACAATACAGAGGGAAGGCATGGGCTCACAAACTGACTCTGATGAGTCTGGATTGGACACAACTGAGACTGAGGCAATACAGCAGCAAGAGAACATCAAGAGAAAACAAGGCAGTTTAGGATGACAGACCTTTTCGTATCACAGTGGGAGTCAGTGCAGCATGGGAATGCCACGAGATTGCAGTACGGCGGGGGGGCTGGAGCTTTCCGCTGAGACAATACCGGTAGTCTGTTCATGATGTGTTGCTCTAGCCACAAGGTCTATTTATTTATTTATTGATGCACTTGCACTTTTGAATAAACAAGTATTCTTGCAGATGGAGGTCTGATGCTGCTTGTTTCAGGTTGTAGACTGGATTTTTGACCAAACACAGATTGCAGAAGTGGAGCATTCGGCACCCGTGAGGTTACGAGAGGTCACTGAAACTGTACAAGATAAATGCATTGTCACACACTGAACCACTGCATATCCCTTATATATTAGGCTTACGATCTAAATTATATAGACATATCTGAACTGCATACAGAAAATGAAGATCTTCCAGAAAAAATGGAGGTTATAAAAGATGAGATGAGGAATTTTCAGTGTGAAAGGGCCATCTTTTTGGAGCAGAAGTTAAAATTTGGCACCCAAAGATGGTCTTAGCATCTTAATATATTCTCAAGCTACTGAGGCCTAGTCCAGTGCAGACACATTTCAGGTCTGTGTAGAGAAGAAGATAATCAGGTAGTCACCTCACCAGAGGATATTCCGAACATAATACACAATTGTGTGACCAAAAATGTTGGCATAACATCTGAAACAGAATGGAATCCTTCCATATTGTGCCAGATGTATGTCCCTGAAATACCAGTCCACATTCAAACTCAACTGATAAAACCAATACAAGCATCAGAGTTTGAATATTCTGTAAAGTGACTAGAGAATAACACTGCCCCTGGATCAGATGGACTTGTATCTGAGTTTTACAAATACATCCATATCAACTTTCTCAATTGTATATTAGAGATGGATAAACTACCCCCCCATGTGATCAACACTTTTGATATTCCACTTTAAAAAGTGGGAAGAACAGGCATTAAAAATTGACATCCATTGTACCGATTGAATTCAGATTTAAGCAGTTGCAATTGTTCTTGCTGAGTCACAAACAAGTGCCATAGCACAGAGGAATATTATATATAGTTTAATAATTCTCAGAGAACAATGGTAGAGGAGAAACAAAGGCATGGTAGAAGAATATTTGTTGACCATCAATCTGAGAAATCATTTGACTAGGTTCCTATAACTATTTGATAGATATATTTCAGAAATATGGGATACTAGAACAGTGTTTAACTTGGATAATGATTTTTATAATGGCTTTATAATAGATCCATACATGAATTCAGACATGGGCTTCAAGATTTCTGTCAGAGAGAAGTAAAGCGGGGTGCCCTTCTATATATTTTTCCATAGACCCTTAATCAGATTAATACATCATCACCCATTCATAAGAAGTATACAAATGACTCTGGACACCCCAGAAATCAAAACTCTTGTATGTGCAGATGATTTCGTATAACCTCCAGTATTCAGAGTCGAGAACAATTATTCAAGACACCATAGATACATTTTGCAAAGTAACAAGAGCCCAAGTTAATTTCTCCAAAGGTTCCAGCATGCTAATTGGAAAGCCAGAGAGAGATATAAAAGGGAGCTCCATAGCTTGGTATAATAATAAAAGATGATCCTGTGAACATTTTGGGTCTGAAATTTAGCCCAGGTGATAGCGCCATGGAAAATTGGGTTGAGTGCATAGAAAAAGCTGGTAATAAATTGTCCATATGGAAATTTAGGCTTAGGTCCAAATAAAAAGGAGTTTTTTAATTTTTCGTTACTACTTCCCTGTTTTCAGGTTTGCTTGCATGCATGCAAGAAACATTATGTAGCAGCTTAGGAGAGAAGCGGGTTGTGGAGGTGCGGCACTGTGGCAGCCAGTGCTGGTACTGGCATTTGTGGGCTTGGCACCATTCAACTATCGCAGGTCCAGTGTCCTGATGACACTGGTTCTGCAGAAGTGCCACCAACTTGAAATGACTGGGTTGCTGCAATGAGGGGCCACTCACCATTGTAGTTGGCCAGCTATTCCGCTGTAATGAGGGAGCAACCCATCATTGCAGGGCAGTATCTTGACTGGTGTAACATTTCCCTAAACATGGGGCCACTGCCTCAGAGCCCCATGAAAGCTGACTGATGGGGGTGCCAATCCCCCTGTCCCAGTTCATTTGCCAACAGCAGAGCCCACTCCCCATTGGCATAATGTCCTCCCCATTTGTTGTGTGCGAGAGGGTGCCAAATCCTCTTGGCTCTTGCCTCCCAACACTCTGTATGTGCAGATGGGTGCCCAATCCACATCAGCTACAGCCCCACAAAAGATTAGGTGGCACGCTGGGGAGCCCACCCCAGCATGCCAAATGTCCCTGTAAATAAGAAAACCTTTCATGACGTTATAAAAATTTTTTAAACCTGTGAACTAGAAAACAGTCCCTCGAGTCTCCCCCAACCCGTGCCTACCCACTACATACCCCACCTCCCAGCACTCCCCCTTCACCCCATACTTACCTCCGGAGTCCAGCGCGACGATCTTCAGTGGACCGGAAACACATCCGCACTCTTCAAAGCCGACCGTGAATTGAAGGAATACCAGTAAGCTACATAATGGCATAAATGGGATTTATTCAAATTATGTGTCTATCTCTGACATTTTTGGAACTTTTGGCATCAAGTTTTCAACATGGGGTTATTGGGACCCCTCCTCATGAATTCAGTCACTGTCATGGCGTTATTCGGTCCTGAAAGGTGATTTCATGGTCACTGCATGGAATCACCTTTCTGAATTGATTAATGAAATGACAGTGCAACTGTTCATGAGGTGGGCTCTCAAAAAGCATATGTTGCAAATTTGGTGAAGTAAATCCAAAAAATGACTGTTTTACAAGCGTGCATTGCGCAGTTTCACACACACTCATAACTTCACGAATTTGTAATATTTTCACTCGAGTTTCAACATTACCATTTTTCCACACCTCTTATGAACAGTGCAGCTGTCATTTTACACATCTTGGCTGAAATGTGTTTCGCACTTCCAGTGCAGACTAGCGTGATCGCTGTGAGAAATCAGTGTTTGGGACAGCTTAAGAAAATCACAGTGACACTTTTCATGAGCAGAGGTCCTAAATGCCTCGTTGAAAATGTTGGTGATGAAGTCCATAAAATACGGTGTTATGAGCTTGTGTTGTACAGTTTCCACCCACCCTCGTAATGCTGAAAACCTGTAATATTTTCATGCCAGATTTTCAACATTGCCATTTTTTCACACCTTCTTATGAACAGTACAGCTGTCATTTTTCACATCCTAGCCAAAATGTGTTTTTGCACTTCCGGTGCAGAATAGCACGGCCGTTCTGGGAAACCAGTGTTTGGGACAGATTAAGAAAATCACACTGACTCTGTTCATGAGCAGAGGTCCTAAAATGCCTGTGTTGAAAATTTGGTGACAAACATCCATAAAATGACTGTTACGAGAGTACGTTGCACAGTTTCCATGCACCCTCATAATTTCATGCATTAGTACTATTTTCACTTCAGATTTTCAACATTGGCATTTTTTCACATCTCTTTATGAACAGTACAGATGTAATTTTTTATAACCTGCCCAAAATATGCATTTACACATCTGGCACAGAATAGCGTGGTTGTGTGGAAAAATCAATGTTCAGGACAGATTAAGAAAATCATAGTGACGGTGTTCATGAGCAGAGGTCACAAAATGCCTACAGTATGTTGCAAAATTTGGTGAAATAATTTCACTAAATGAGTTATTACATTGCTCATTACACTGATTTCCACAATATGTTCGGAAGTTCGAGCAGTTTTAATATTTTCACTACAGATTTTCAACATTGCCATCTCTTCACATCTCCTATGAATGGTACAGCTGCCATTCTTCACATAGTGCCCGATCTGTGTTTTCATACATCTGGCACAGAATAGCATGGTCACTAGGGAACTCAAAGTTTGGGACACATTAACAAAATCACAGTGCCACTATTCATGACAAGAGGTCCCAAATGCTTTCATGAAGTAGGGTTCACAAAATGTCATGTTGAAAATTTGTAGTGCAAATATCAACAAACATGCAGCGTGTTAGGGTTTCTTTTTTTTTTTTTTTTATCGCATCTGTATTTCTCCTGTCCCATATGGCCCCTGTCTGACTTGACTGCCCCAGCTCCATCCCTGGAATTACTGGGGCTTACCTTACGCCTGGTCCAGAAGTGGTGCCTTCGGAGAGTCGGTCACCATCCTGCTGCCGGTGTCTTTTTCCGCTTTTCTCCCCTTATTTTCCCCTGAGGACCCCAGGAGAAGTATGCATGTGTGTTGAGGCATGTATGCACCTTGCAGCCCCAGTAACGGCCCTCCTCCACCCGCCCCATTGGTCTATTGCCAGCACCTTTGCTTGCGCAGCCCCTCGGCCTCCACCAGGGGGTAGCCGTGAGTGAGGGATGCCACCCCACCTCCCAGGAGAGGAGAGCTGTCTTGATGGTCACTTCATCCAGCTCCACCTGACCCCCGTGCTGACCTCCGATGACCCAAGCTCGCTCCCAAACCCAGTTCACAGGCGTGGCGCAAGGCGAGACATCCAGCGCCTCAGCCCTCTGTGCCACCGGGCTGGCATGGGGTGTTAGGGTTTCTAACCATAATGTCCCACCCTGTACAGACTGACAGGCATCAGGGTTGTGCCTTTGGATTGCCAACTGTAATGCTCATGCCATTCCACCCCAACCCCATCTCTGCAGCCAGTGACAGGCATTGAGGTGTGCCTTGGGACTCTTTGGCCCCAGAGTTCACCCCAGTCTCCTATACTGCACCTATTTCAGCGTATGTCCTTATGGAATGGGGTGACTGTAAAGCCGAATACCCCAAGGCACACCTCAACACTTGTCAGTGTCTGCAGGATAGGGAGAGGTGAAATGGCATGAACGTTAAGGGCAATGACCCAAATGCATACCCCAGTGGCTGTCCATCTCTGCAGGGTGGAGGTGGGGTTGGCGTGAAGCTCAATACTTTAATACCATTCCGATTCTGCATCTGCTTAACTCTTGCATTTCCAGTGCTAATACCAGCAAGCAAACATTCGGCATTGACAAATGCTTGTTTGTATATCAGCACCATTTTCCCACCACTTGATGCACTTGAAGTAATGTTTTACTGTCCATAGTTTCAGATGCTTTGGGAAAGATGGTTCAACCCTGTTAAAAAGGAGGTCAGCCAGCCCGGTGGTGCAGAGGGTTGAGGCGCTGGTGCCTTACCTCACACCACACCGGCGACCTGAGTTCAGGAACGGACTTGGGTTGCCAGGGATCGGCAGGGCAAGGGGAGGATTGAGCATCCATAGGACTGCTCTCCAATCCTGGGGTGGGTTACAGGTTTGCTTCGCTCTGCAGCGGGAGCACTGCAGAAAGCATCACAATGTGGGAAGTGCCAGAAAATGGAAAAAATGCTCCATAGCGACCGGATGATGGCATCCGGTCTACTGGCACCCTCCAGGCTTCCTGCGAGCTAGTCCGTCTCCTCAGCACCCCGAGGCTGAAGTAAAATATAGTGTGCTGGGTCGCCCCCACTGGTGCCTTCTTCCTCGGAGGAGAAGGACCCACTTGGCGAGACGGTAACATCTAGCTACCTCAGGGGTTGGCTGCAATATGAGGCAAGGGTTCGAGGGGGCTAAATGGAGGAGTGCCAGTGACCTTGGCTACCTGAAGGAGAGGTGGATCTGGGGCACGGTAGGGGTCAAAATAGATAACTCAAAAAAAAAAAAAAAAGGAGGTCACCTACAGAGGGCTGAAGGGGAGTAAACATGGGTAACCTTGTGGTCTTTTTTATGACCATGTTTATTTACTGTAGTATTTCTCTGGCTCTCAGTGAATCAGAGAAGTCTTGGGAGCCTTTAATAGTAGACTGGTGAACCCCTTCCCCGATCTGTGGAGTGGTTAGAAGAGTCATGGGTCAGTCAATTAAAAGACCATATACATGTGACCCCACAATATATTTATCGAGCTATTGGTAAGATTAGGCAGTGGAGGGTTATCATAGAACATATCACATCCAAAAACAGGAAACAACTCTACTAGCATATAATAGCTTCATGTTTCTCACCCCGCCCCATTAGTGCTAAAGGCTTATCCAGAAATCAAAGTTGCAAAAGCTGTCAACAGTCAAATTCAAACAGTGACAGTCAGTAGTTGTACCTACCTCCCCTGAACACTGTTGTGCCTCTATGTTCATTGGTACAGACCAGTGATAATCACTCCACTATTACTAGCTAGATAATGTTAAAATATTATTTTAATCCAGTACAAAAAAGAGTGTTAATACATACATTCTGGTAACAGTCCATGACAGAGGAACAGAAGTTCTGGTGTGCTGGTTTCAGCTTAGTTTCAACACAATGAACTGCATGATGAGATAGCTACAGCTCTGGTTTTTCTTCTGTTCCTCTGTCATGGACCATTACCGAATGTGGTGGAGTGTTTATCACTGGTCTATTCAATGCACCTAGAGGCACGGTAGCACTTCAGGGAGTGTTGCACCTCCTGACTGCCACTGTTTGAATTAACTTAATGTTTGCACCACCAGTCTCTTACGGTAGAGCAGCTAACTTATATGTTTGTGATAATGTGACTCAAGTAGTGCTTTGGGAAGGTGGGTGCACCTACTGGCTGTCACTATTTGAGTCATATTATACACCGTATTATTAACAATATCATAGAACGCTTATGGTTTGAGCAGTAGCTTCGCATGACTTTTTTGGGTGTGAGAATTGTGAAGCAAAGCATGCTGTGAAGGCAGTATGCTCAGAGGGAGAGGGAACTGTAGACTGACAGAGCCAGGGGTGTGCTGGGAGGTAGAGCACACCAATTCCAGGGAGAGGGAGCCACAGGCCAGCAGGGCCAGGGTGTGCTATGGAGGCAGAATGATCAGACTTCAGGGAGAGGGTGTCACTTGTCCCAGTGTCTGTGATGTGATGTTGACGCAGCATGATCATACTCCAGGGAGAGGGAGCCACTTGCCCTGTGCTGTGGCGTGCTGTTGAGGCAACATGCTCAGACTCCAGGGAAAGGGAACCACTTCCATTGCCTGTTTTGTGCTGTTGAGGCAGCATGTTCAGACTCAGGAGATGGAGCCATTTGTCCAGTGCCTTGGATATGCTGTAGGGACAGCATGCTCAGACTCCAGGGAGATGAATTCACAGGTCAACAGTGCCTGGGGAGTGCTGTGGGCGCATACCCAGAGTCCAGGGAGAGGAGCCACCTGCCTGCTGCTTAAAAGTATTACACCCTCATATCTTGTAAATGTTATGTGTTTCCTTGTCAACAAACAACTCTTGACATGTAGCTGTTGGGGATATATGTGTTTTCTTTAGTTTGTTTTTACTGTTCACACCAGCTCTCTAACTAGCCTGGAGGGGCTGTCCATTTTCTGGTTGTTGAAATCTCATTGTGCCTGGCAGCTGCATTAGCATATGAGAATATGATGTGTCCGCACCCTTTACACTCCACAGTATGTCTGTCTGCTTACTTAGTGTTCAACAAAACAAGTTGCAGCAAGGTGTGAAATACCACATTCATCTACAATTACTGTAGCTTTACAAACTGTCTTAGATACAATGTTTTTTCCTTTAAACTGCATTCAATCTGTGTGTTTCTAGAGAGATTTTTTTTCTGGTTATGTGTATTTTCAGCACAGAGATACATGGTGTAAAGGGGTGCTGTGGCATCATGTTCTCATATGCTAATGCAGCTCTCAGGGACAATGAGATTTCAACAGCCAGAAAATGGAGACCCTCAGGCTAGTTACAGGGGCTAGTGCAGCAGTGAAAACAAACTAAAGCAAACATATATGTCTCCAACAGGTATACGAAAAAAGTTATCTGTTGTCAAGAAAACAAATAGCATTATAATATGAGGGTGTACTACTCCTTTAAGTGCCTCTTTAGTGAGAAGTAGTCACACTAATGTTGAGTGTGACCACACATCAGGCCTCTTTTCTGAATGACAGGAGCAGGGTAGGTGGCCCTACATCAGGGTAGTCAGAGACTGTAAGGTATGAAAAATGATTAGGACATCTGTAGGAGTGATATTCACCCCCTCCCCTCCATTCATCAGTGGCTAGTTGCAGGTTCTGTAAATATCTGCCCCTCTCCTGTTGGATGGATCCTGAAGGAAGCTGAAGTCAGCTGTGCGGATGAAGCTACAATGCAAAGACAGATGGGACTGGCATCTGAAGGAGGAAACAGGACCCTATTCAATGTAAGAGCAGAAGTTGGGAGTACACGGTCAGATGGCAAGTTGAAACCACTTGGAAATATCATTATCAGAGACTTTTAAAAAGATAGACTGTCTGACCTATGGATTGCAACAGTAATGACTGAATTAACATCAGAGCAGCCAAGAGTAATTATGATAAAATTCGACCACAGTCAAACATTGTGCTGTAGGTTCTCCTGGATCATTGACCTTCCACGCTTAGTCATTTAGTTGAACAATAGAATCATTTTGGTTTGTGTGCTTCCTTGAAATATAGATCCTTTAATGACTTTTCCTGCCCTGTAGCAGATTTGTTTTGGATTTTGTGAAACTTGTGGTGTGATTTACATGGCTTTGTGTGAATGTGCTGTTTTGTACATAGGAAAATAAAGAGACAGTCTAGAGCAATGGTTGGGGAGCACTGTAGGATCATTAAACATAGAAACATAGAATGTGATGGCAGATAAGGACCGCTTGGCCCACCTAGTCTGCCCATTTCCCTACCTAATGGATAAGCTAAAGATCCTAGTTAACCAACAGCCTGATCCCAAATATGCAACGGCCCTACATGTGATGCAGGCAAATGATAATCAGGGACATAACTTTGTATGTAGAGCTATTGAGAAAGTGTATCCAAAATCCTGAGGAGACTTAAACAATTTGTTACTGCAGAGTGAGGGGTTTTGGATCTACACCCTCAGAGCCTGCCAGTACCCAGGTCTTAATGAGAATTTTGATTCTACCCCATATAGAAAGTAAAACGCAAGCAGAAATGTGTTTTATAGATATGAGAAATGTATATAAATTGTGAATATAACATATTTGTTGTTTGCAGACTGTGATTCGCACACTGTGACATAATAGAATTTCGAGGGGATTTGACAACTGTCAGCTGCTTTTGGGAGTGATTGCTCTGCTCTTTGAACTTTTTGAACACTAATTGATTTTAATTCTGAATACTCTTCGTACTATATTTATTTTTTCTGTTGTCATGAATTGTATAAAAATTGTTTGACTCAGATCGATGACGTCATACTACACTACATATGACATGGTAATCCTGGGTCCAACAAGTCTTTTGACAAAGGAGTTTCTCTCCAAAACATGACAAGATATGTTTTATCCACTGGCACTAAATACATTTTGGCATGCTTTTTCAACAGCTTATGAGCCGTGTTTTCATTTGGTGGTGAGTGCAGAATTGTGTGCTAATTGCCCAGACTTGTTTTGGCTTCATTCAGCTCTGATTACTGTACAGAACTGTAATGATGTTTTAAATGAACTGGTAAATCTGAGTAATTGCTGTTCTTTTTCATTACAATATGTCATAAATATAAAATATCTAGTGTGTGAAATCTAAAGCTCACCTCCCGCACATATTGGTTTGTATCTAGTATACAAATTTCCAAATTCCCTTAACTATTCTAAAAGTTTATTATTTATTTATGTATGTATTTATGTAATTTTTGTAGTTTCAAAAGCAAGATAGGCTCACTGAGATTGAAATCATTTGCCAGTGTCCTGATATAAATAATAAAATGTAAAACACTATATAATATTGTTTGCAAAAAGCTTTGTTAATTCACCAGTTAGGTAGCTTAACACCTCAAGAGTAGGGAAATGTGGCATTAGGATTTCCAGCCCTAACTCCCCAGTAGCAAAAGGAAAAAATATTAGGGTTTTGGTCTCCAGAGTCTTGGCAAATCAGTAGTGGCGTTCTCTTTAGGGTTGTCTACCCTAATGCTCACCACATTCCATGAGCAAACAACATCGCACATGATCTCCTGTGGGCCCTGCATGAAGAAATCTACAACAAATTGTGTTGGCAACATGTGGCAGACATACTTCTTTACCTTAGAAAAGTATATCACTGTGAAGCAGTGGCTTGGAGGACATCTTGTACTTCAGATTGAGGCTAGGGTGTGGGCAAAGAGGCATTAGGTTGACAACCCCAAGGAAGACAACACCACATGTAGGAAAACATTGCTGGATTCTTATCACTGGTACTGCTGGCCTATGAGTCTTTCTCTTTAGAACATGTTTTTGTATGTTGTAGCAAATAAAAAGTGGTTATCAAGAACTTTATATCCCAGTATACTGATTTTATATTAGATAGGGTGTAGTGGGCAGCCTGGATTTTTGCTAATGTAATGCAAACCGAGTTCCAACCTAACTATTATAGTATCTTTTGTGTCTAATTTGCTAAACCCAGACCTCACATTGCTATCTGCATTCATCTAAGCACCAAGCAGAGCTCATCTAGCAAACCTGTTTGAATAAGATTTGTCAATAGCCAATGCACAAAACCCAGAACTCACCTGGCAAACATGTTTGACTCAGTGTTAGCAATAGCCACTATACAAAGCCCAGAACTCACCTGGCAAACATGTTTGAATAAGATTTACAAACAGCAAATGTACAAAATCAGAACTCACCTGACTGGTCTGTTTAAATCAAATTTATTAATATCCAATGTACAAAACCCAGAGCTCACCTAGTCAACCTCTATTATACTACAGCCCAGAACTCACCTGGCTAACTTACAATAAAACAAAACCAGTGCTCATCTTTCTGAACAGAAGTTTTTACCATTTTGTAATATAAGTGGCACAAGAACCAAATTGTGAACCTTCAAATATGGTAACCATTTTCAGCAACTTTCTTTTCCTGCATTCTGCCATTACAGTTTTTAAAGTCTGAAGAGTACTGCTTGACTAAAAAAAAAAAGAAAATGTTCCACTGGGAATGGGCACAGTATGTCTGTATGTGAAAGCACTAAATTTGTTCACATGTTTTTTTAGCTAAGCAATTTGATTTTATTGTGCTTAGAAATCAGTTAAAATCCATCCCAATGGGAAACGTTTAGGATTAGGTATGACTATTGCTGATTTATATAAATTGTAAATCTAACTTCATCTTCCACGTGGAATGTTTACATGTTTTGGAGCAACACCTGTATCATTTTCTCTGAACATTAAAATGCATCACATGACAAAACTAAATGGGAGTGGCTGATCACAGTAGAAATATGTGCCCCGGGACTGGAAAATTCTTAACTGACGTTGACAATCCTGTGATAGGATTAAAAAAATATTGTCAGAAAACGTCACCATGTTTGAAGGTTCACAAATCTGTTAATGTGCCAGTTTATGACTTGCAAAATGATGCACACCTCTAGTTTAGCAGAAAGAGCACCGAGTCTGGCACATGCCATGCAAATGGTCACCAGGACAGTTTTTTTGTATATTTCGATATATTAGATACAAACAGGAATGTTTAATTTGAAGGGATTAACAGGAATATGCTTTTAAATGAGCATCAATACTGTGAATGCGGATAAGAACATACAGGTTTGTGCCTCTATGATAAAAATGTGAGCCCAACTTGATAACCTGTAGGTTTATCTCTTGCACTATAAAGAATGCATCTGAATAACCTGTAGGTTTGCATCCAACACAGCAAACACAGAGCTCACCTTGTAACCTGCAGATTTGTATACAGTGCAAGAAACCCAGAGCTCACCTGGGTAACCAGTGGGTTTGTATCTAGTACAACAAATCCAGCACTTACCTGAATAAACTGTATAATTATACACAGCACAACAAACTCAGCACTTACCTGGGTAACCTGTAGAACTGTATACAGCACAGCAAACCTAGTACTTATCTGGGTAACCTGAAGAATTTATACAGCACAGCAAACCCAGCACTTACCTGGGTAAAGTATAGAACTGTATACAGCACAATAAACTCAGCACTTTTCTGGGCAACCGGTAGAATTGTATAGAACACAGCAAACCCAGCACTTACCTGGGTAACCTGTAGAATTGTATACAGCACAACAAATCCAGCTCTTACATGGATAACCTGTATAATTATACACAGCACAGCAAACCCAGCACTTACCTGGGTAACAGCACAACAAATCCAGCACTTACCTGGATAACTTATGTAATTGTACACAGCACAGCAAACCTAATACTTATCTGGGTAACCTGTAGACTTTCATACAGCACAGCAAACCCAGCACTTACCTGGATAAAGTGTGGAATTGTATAAAGCACATTATAAGGCTAATAGAATTTTAATGAGGCTCCTTCACGCTCTGATTGGTTACTGGATCGGTCATTAATGGCCAGTTAATGACTGATCCAGATGTTTCAGTAGTGTGAGGAGCCCCTTCGCACCAAGAACACAAATCACCTCAGGCAACATACATGGTTCCCTAAAACACAATCGAGCCATAAATCAAGCGATCAAGTAATTAAATATCCCAAAAACACAATTAACACAAAAAACTAAGGAATACTACACTGTTTCACCTCCAGCACTCCCTCGTCAGTTCAAAAAACAAATAACTTCCCACATAATTAACCACAACCACCTTAACTGACTCTGGCAGCAGTAATGTTGGTGAAGTTGTTGGATGTAAAATAGTGGACATCAACCAACAAAAAAATCAATAATTAGCCAGATTAAATTCCACTACACTAAAAAGTAACTGCGACCACGTCAACTCATTGGTCACACTACTTCAGTTCAGCACAGTAGGAAGTGGCTATGTCACCATTCGTAACTAAATCACCATGCCACACAGATCACGATGCAGCATGGAAGACAACAGAAAACTGAAAACAAAGTTAGTAGTTACTTTTAAATATTTAGAATTAGAGCAGCTGGATTAGCCTTATAATTACAATAAGCCAGTCTACGCTGGCAGTCGTTTCCTGGGGAATTAATGACCTGTGGGGTGTGGTTGCCCCTCAAGCTGTGCCTTGGGAAACCCAACCCCCACATGGTCGTTAGTCTCCGGGAAATGACTGCCAGTTCAGTCATGATTGTATTAATACACTCAGCATCTACCTGGGCAATCTGTAGAACTGCATACAGCACAACAAACCCAGAACTACCTGTATAACCTGTAGAATTGTATACAGCACAGGAAACCCAGCACTTACCTGTGTAACCTGTAGAATTATACACAGCACAACAAATCCAGCACTTACCTGGATAACCTGTATAACTGTACACAGCACAGCAAACCCAGTACTTACCTGGGTAACCTGAAGAATTTTATACAGCACAGCAAACCCAGCACTTACCTGGGTAAAGTGTAGAATTGTATACAGCACAATAAACTCAGCACATACCTGGGTAACCTGTAGAACTGTATACAGCACAACAAACCCAGAACTTACCTGGATAACCTGTAGAATTGTATACAGCACAGCAAACCCAGCACTTACTAACATACTAAAAGGCCAGCAGAATAGGCCTAATGGTCTTTCATGTCTGCTCGTTTGGTCAGCCCCACTCTGGGAGCTGACCTTACTTCCTCTCTCACCCTCTCTGGCTTCTCCCTTACCAGTCCCGGATATTCCCACTGCACAGAACTTTGCTTCCAGAACCTTCCCCCTGTACCTGTCTCACCTCCTCTTGAACCCCTTCACCATCTCTGCCTCCACCAGCCCCCCTGGCAGCGCATTCCTTGGCTCCACCACCCTCTCAGTGAAGTAGCACCTCCTCCTTTCTTCCCTGAATCTCCCCCCCTCCAGATTCCACCCATGCCATCTAGTTGCCCCCCTCCTCCTTCCTTCAGAGCACCCTGACTGCTCCTCCCCTATTTAACCCCTTCATGTACCCAAAGACCTCTATCATATCCCCCCAGTCCCTTCTCTCTTCTAATGTGTACATATTTAGTTCTTCGAGCCTCTCCCCATAGGTCCTGTCCCCCAAGCCCCAGATCATTTTGGTTGCCCTCCTCTGGACCCTCTCCAGGAGTTCAATGTCCCTCTTTAAATGTGGCCTCCAAAACTGCACACAGTACTTGAGGTACAGCCTCACCAAGCAGTTATACAGAGAGAGTATCACTTCCCTCCTTCTGGAGGTGATCCCCCTAGCGATGCATTCCAGCATCCTGTTGGCCTTGGCAGCTGCCCTCCTACAAGTCTCAGAGCTGTTCATCTTGACATCCACCACCACCCCCAGATCCCTCTCAGCCATTGAGCCTTGTAGCATTCCCCCCTGGGTGTACACTTAGCCTGGGTTTCTGGCTCTTAGATGCAGTACCTTGCATTTCCCTGCATTGAACTTCGGCTTCCACTTTCTAGACCACCTTTCCAGAGCCTCCAGGTCCCTCTGTAGGGCCACCCTCCCCTCCTCCCCATCCACCATTGCCCCCAGTTTTGAGTAATCCGCAAAGAGACTCATCTCACTTCTGATACCCTTCCTTCCTTATGTCAGAGACATAGGCATTGAACAGGAGGGGCCCAAGGACTGATCCCTGAGGGACCCCACTAATGACCCTCCTTGGGGATGAGACTGTCCCACCAATCATCTGGTCCTGGAGCCAATTGCCTATCCATCTGATCATCTGGCTCCCCACCCCCATTTCTCCCAGCTTATTCAAAGGACCCCGTGAGGAACAGAGTCAAACACCTTGCTGAAGTCAAGATAGAGGACGTCCACGGTCTACCCAGGTCCAAGGCACTTGTCACCCAGTCATAGAACTCCACAAGGTTTGTCTGACATGACTTCCCTGGGACAAATCCATGCTGTCTATCATCCAGGCTCCCTGACTTTTCCAGGTACCCCCAGCTCTCCTTGACAATGCCCTCCATCACCTTGCCCACCACCCATGCAAGCTGTTGGGCCTGTAGTTCCCCTGCCACCTCCCTTGATCACCCTTGTGGATAGGGCACCATATGCACCACCTTCCAGTCCTGGGGCACCCACCCTGTCCTCAGAAAGATGCTGAAAAATCCCTCAGGGTTTTGCCAGGACATCAGCCAGTTCCTTCAGCACTCTGGGATGCAATTTTATCTGGCCCAGTGCTTTCTCCATCTTAAGGGATCTGAGGGTTTCCCTCACTCTCTCTGCCATGATTTCCACCTCCACCACCTCGTCCCCCTGTTGCCCTTTCCCTCCTGCCAGTGATGCCCCCCCAGACCCACCAATCGGCAGGGTTCCCCACCACTCCTCAGTTTCACCATCTCCTCCCATATATGATGCAGACCCCATTTCCTTGAGAAAACTGAGGCTAAGTACCTATTTAGTACCTCAGCCTGCTCCCCAGTTCTTGTGCCTATCTCTCCCCTGTTTTAATCCTGCTAATCTGCCCCATCACCCTTCGTTTTTCCCCGATGTATCTAAAGAACTCTTTGTTCCCTCTCCTAATTTTCCTGGTCAGGTTCTGCTCCTTCCTTGCCTTAGACACCCTCACCTCCCTAGTGGCCCTTCTGGCCATCAGCTCATACTCCTCTCGATCCCTTTCACTCATTGAGCACTTGAAATACCTATAAGCCGCCTTCTTTCCCCTCACCACCTCCTGAACCTCCTTGGTCTACCAGCAGGGTTTACGGGCCCTACCACATTTTTGTCTTACTCTTGCACAGGTGCTGGTAGCATCCTGCACCACCATCCTGATGATTTCCCACCTACTGTCAGCGTCCATGTCTGGCCCAATCCCATCCAAATGCTTCTTAAGGACCCTTCCCATTTCTTGAAATACACCCTCTGAAGTCAGTTACCTCCATCTTTCTGCAGTCTTCAACCCCTCCTAGGTCCAGGCTGAACCAGACCGTGGCATGGTCGCTCCCTGTTAAACGGGACTCTTACCTCCAGGACCCCAGTCTGGTCACTGTCTACCAGGACCACATTCAGTATCCACGCCTCCCTGGTCGGTTCCCCCACCTGCTGAATTAGGAACATGTCCTGAAAGACATCCAACAACCTATGTTCCCTGGCCACGTAGGATGTCATAGTCTCCCAGTCTGTTCCTGGCATGTTTAAGTCCCCCAGCACCACCACTTTCCCCTGCCCAATCTGCAGTGTCTACCAACATCTGCCACCAGACTCTCCTCCAGCTCCTCTGCCAGCACAGGGGGGTCTATACACCACTCCTATTTTTACTCTCTTGCCCCCCCACTTGTTATCAAGGTGACCAATTGCATCCACAGATCCCTCCTCCTCCTCCCTCCTCCTATGCCAATGCAGTTTTTGACTATTATTGCTACCCCTCTTTCCCTTCCTTCCCCCCTGTCCTTCCTGAACATGGTGTAACCCTCCAGGTTCAGGTCCCAGTCATGCCCTGCAGTGGCCCAGGTCTCAGTGACAACTGCCACATCCACCTCTCCCTCAGTTAGCATCACCTGGAGCTCAGGCATTTTATTGCCCAAGCTCCTGGCATTTAGCAGGGCTACCTTCCACCCTTTCCGTATACTTACATTTCCCCTGCTCGCATTCCCATGGGGATTCCGTCTTCCCCCGGTCAGCACCTTGCCATTCGTCCTTTTTCCACGTTCCTCCAGCTCCCCAGGTGGTGGAGACAGAGTTCCTCCTTTATTGGATCCCCCTCAACAGCCTTTTCTCCCATCCCTCCCCTTTCACAAGTTTAAACCTCACCTTTCACCAGTGAACCCCTATTTTCAACTTACGGATTTCCTTCCCTCAAATTGAGATGGAGCCTATCTCTAGCATACAGACCCTATCCTCCCAGGTCTCCCCAATCCCCCATCAACCCCATACCTTCCAGCCCCACACCACTCCCTGAGCCACTGGTTTATCTCCTAATCTTCCTCTTGTGTTCCCCACTGGCCCTTGGCACTGGCAGGATTTCGAGAAGGAAACTGTGCGTCTATGTCGTGACAGACCTGGCAAGCAGCTCCTGAACCTTGCCTGTATCTCTAGCTCACTATTTCCCTAATGTCATTGATACCCAGGTGGACCAGTATGTCTGGGGAACCCACAATCCTTTGTTAGCTGATATACCTCATGCTTGGCCCTGTGCACCGTTAGTCCAGGGAAGCATTTTGTTCTAACCGGCAGGCCCCTCCCTATCCCATTTGATACCCCTGATCATGGAATCTCCCAACAGGAGCACTCTGATCACCCTTTCCTCCATTCCCCTTCCATGTCCCTCATCCTTCTACTGGCCCCTCCCCAGCCGGCTTCTTGCTCCTCCCCTATCTGGGTGCCCCTGCTGCCCCTCCTTATTTACCCTGGCCACCCTCCTCCAATCCTATGCCTCTTCTCCTCCTGAGTATCCTTTTGTACCCCGCTATCCCCCCCGTCACTGCTTGCAATTGGTCATCCGCCTCCATCTGCTAAATTTGCCTGGCCTGCTCCTCCCTCCCTTCCTTCCTGTCTCCATTCAGCCCCTCCTGTCTGTCGTGCTCCCCTGCCATAAACCCTCAGCTGCCTTTACTGTATCCTCCTTGTACTTCTGGTCCCTCTCCTTGCCCTTTCCTCCCAACTGGTCCTTCTCCTTGTGCTTCCTCCTCCTACCCCTCCTCCTCCTGCTCTGATCCACCGCTCCCCCATTTTCCCACATTCCAAGTTCCCCTGTTTTTCCTGCTTTTCAGCCCCTGCCTCCTGCCCTCCACCCCTTTCCATTTCTAACCGCCCCGTCATGGCTACATCACCCCCTTCATCCTCAAGCAGAAGAAGAGAATTGAAGCGGTTACTGAGCTTAAGGTCTGATCCACCTCTCCCCCTTGCTTCCTTCTGTCCAGCCCCAGCCATCTACCTACTTCCCTGAGAATGTTCTCCCTTTGGCTCCCCTCTGTTAGGGTCCCCAGATACCTGCCTGCTTCCTTGGTAGTGTCCTCCTTTTGGGACCCCTCTGTAAGGGTCCCTATGCAACCCCAGAGTACACCCTGCACCCTTTCCCTATGCCCCACCCCTAGTGCTTGGTGCAACCCTGAGTTGCCAGCCCCTGCCCTATTCCCCAAACCATACCTCCCCTCCCTCCAGCTGTCTCCTAATCTCCTCAACCTCCCTAAACTGTGGCAGCTAGCACACTGGGCAACCGCCAACTTCCAAGCCCAGTCCAGTATCATGGCCGCCCCACGCCCTGTGCAGCCCACCACCCTCCCAAAGATGCCGGCCCTAATGACATGTAGTCCCATCCCCCTCCAAGTAGGATTCCTTGGGTGAACCACCAGGTTCTCCACTAGTCCAAGATACACCCTTACCCACTAATCAGGTCACCCACTAATCCTCGATACAGTCCCACAGTAAACAGGTACCCCCGTTACTAGGTGCAGTACTACACAGTAAACTTATACAGGAAGTGTACAACTCCCTAAGCTCCTCTCTCCCAGCCCTTAAACTTGACCCCCAGTGGCTAGAACTACATGAGCTGCACCTGAAGCTTTTTCCTCCAATTGCAGGGCAGGTGTTCCCCTATAAAAGAGCCGAGCTCTGGGAAGGGGGGATCAGGGTCTACACCCGACTCTCACGGGAGTGTATCAGCCCTGTGTCTGCCCCACACTGCACCTCCAAGCACTATCAACTAAGAAAATCTTTCAAGTCTCCTTACTCTCCCAGCATCCAGCTAGAAGCTTCTTCCCCCTAACTGAAGACTGACCGAGTTGGTAGTCTGACCTTACTTTCAAACAGCACTAATCCCCTGTAATATGATGCCTGCACTTACAGGCCAGATAGCAACTTTTAAAGACCCACAAACACCAAATAGTCTGCTAGAAACACACAGAAAACCAGCTAAGAAAATCTTTCAAGTCTACTTACTCTCCCTGCCTTCAGCTTTTAAGCACACACAAACAACAAACTGTCTGCTGGAAGCACAAAGAAAACCAGCTAAGAAAATCTTTCAAGTCTCCTTACTCTCCCAGCATCCAGCTAGAAGCTTCTTCCCCTTCTCCTCTAACTGAAGACACCTGGGTAACCTGTAGAATTGTGTACAGCACAACAATTCCAGAGCTTACTTGGGTAACCTGTAGAATCATAGCACTCACATGGATAACCCCTAGAATTGTACAAAGCACAACAAATCCAGCACTCACATGGGTGATCTGCAAAACTCCATATAGCACAACAAACCCTGGATGACCAGTGGGTTTATATCTAGCACAGCAAACCCACCACTCACATGGACAACCTGTAGAATTGTATACATCGCAACAAAACCAGCAGTTACCTTAATAACCTGTAGAATTGTATACTGCACAGTAAAACTAGCAGTCACCTGGATAACCTATACAATTTTATACAGCACAGCAAACCTAGAACTTACTTGGGTAACCTGTAGAATTGCAAACAGCACACCAAACCCAGAGCTCACCTGGTAAAGTATAGATCTGTATATAGCACTACAAACTCATCTCTCACCTGGATACTGGATAAGCCAGTTTCTAGATCAAAAATACTCAGAGCAATAACCTGACGGTATCTGGTACAACAAACCCAGAGCTCATCTGGCTAGCCTGTAGAACTGTATATGTACGGCAAACCAGGAGATTACATGACTAACAGGTATACTTGCATCTACACACCAAATCTAGAGCTCACCTGAGTGACCTATAGACTTGTATGTACCTTACTAAACCTAGAGCTCATGTGAATAACCTGTAGACTTACATCTTTTTAAACCCAGAGCTCATGTGTATAACCTGTAGACTTGTGTTTAAACCAGGAGCTCACATGGATAACTGTAGACATGCATCTACCATACCAACCCAGAGCTCTCATGAATAATCTGTAGGTGTATCTACCTTACCAATTCCAGAGCTCACTCGGTAACTTGCATGCTTGTCACTAAAATACCTTTTTTAAACTTTCCTTTTAATGATAGTTTTACAATTTCATTTCTAAAGCAATACATATAGTGCATTACAAATTAAAGCTGTGCAAAATAGGGAAAATAAAGAACAAAACTTAAGACAGTGTGTTAGAACATCATTCTAACCTGAAATCTATGTGTACAAAAAAGTGGTTCTGCTGCAGTAGTGACGTCCATAGTGCAGCAGAACGACTTTTCATTCTGATTCAGTACGGACGTCACACTGGCTTGTCCGCGAGCATTGTAGTATCCTTGGCAACCAGACACAATACAGTTACATGCTGCTTTCCAACCAAACACAAAAAAAGCCTTTCTCTTGTTTTTTTGTCTTCACAGAGATCAAGTGGTAACTGTTGTCCTCCTGTTTATCAGCGAGAAAGCGACAAATTAAACAACTGACTATTTGTTAGAATGTTGATGTTTTCTGGTTCCTAATCTGTTTGTACACTTGTGTTAAACTTCGGTACAGGAAGCTGTTTTGTTGCTCTTATGAATGGTTCTTGAGTTTGTGATGTTTATTTACTTCTGGGAATGTCCATACACTATAAAGAACAGTGTATGGCTTCCCGTTCACAACAAGGCTAATTTTTACCCTCGTGCGCATCGCTATAGAGGTCAACAGTCATCATAGTAATCGCTTGGGTAAAGAGTAGCCTTGCTGTGAATAGGAAGCCATAAACCATCATATATATATACATATAAATATGTCAGCAGAAAAGGATCCATTGGCCCATCCACTCTATCCCTTCTCCCCATATGTCTCTCTGACCCCTTTACCTTTACTTTACCATAATCCTTGCTTTTGTACCCCCCCTCCCTTCCAGTATAAATTCCAGTCCCCTTTTTACTCTTTGGGTGTTTAACCTTTCATTTCTTGTTTAAGCCCATGTAGTTATGCCATGCCCTGTTGAACTCCCCCAATGATTTTAATCCCACCACCACTTCCTGCAGCCTATTCCAAGGACCCACCACCCACTCAGTGAAGTAGTGCCCCTTCACATTTCCCTTGAATTTGCCACCCTCTAGCTTTAAGCTATGTCCTCTAGTTTTTGGGTTTTCCTTCATCTTGAAGATGTTCCCTTCCCTTACCTTGTTTATTCTCTTCAGATATTTAAAAGTTTCAATCATATACCCCCTCTCTCTTTGTTTCCAGTGCATAAAGGTAAAGCTCCTCCATCCTTTCCTCATATGTCCTCCTGTGCATGCCCTGCACCATTTTGGCTGCCCTTCTTTGGACCCTCTCCACCCTATCTATGTCTCCTTGTAGGTGAAGTCTCCAGAACTATGCCCCATTTTCCAGGTGTGGATGAAGCATGGACCTGTATAGGGGTGTGATCATCACCTCTCTTCTACTTGTACTAATCCTCTCTATGCATGCCAGAATTTTGATGGCCTTTCCAATTGCCTTGTTACACTGGTTTGACACCTTTTATCTGATATGATAATTCACAGATCCCTCTCCTGCTCCATTATCAGCATCTCCTTCCCTCCCAGTGAATAAGTGGCCTTTGAATTCTTGCGACCTAACATAGAAACACAGAAACATAGACTTTGGTGGCAGATAAGGACCACTTGTCCCACCTTGTCTGCCCATTTCCCTACCTAGAGGATAAGCTGCAGATCCTATTTAACCAACAGCCTATTTTTTCCTACCCCCCCCACAAAAATTGCCTTATGTCTGTCCCATACATTCTTAAATTCTCCCACAGTTTTAGACCCCACGCCCACAACATCCTCGGGAAGGCTGTTCCATGTGTCCACTACCCTCTCTGTGAAAAAATACTTCTCACATTGCACCTGAGCCATCCCCCTCTATCTTCTAATTGTATCCCCTTGTTCTTGCACATCTCTTTTTCTGAAAGATGCAACCCTCTTGGACTTTGTTGATTCCACTGAGGTACTTAAACATTTCTATGATGTCCCCCCTCCCTCTTTTCCTCAAGGGTATACATCTTAAACTCCTTTAGTTTCTTCTCTTATGGCTTTTCTTGCAGACCCCACACCATTTTAGTTGCCCTCATCTGAACTGCCTCCATCCTGTCTATGTCCTTGCGGGATGGGGTCTACAGAACTGGACACAGTACTCAGATGGGTCTCACCAACTGTCTGTACAGAGGGATAACAACTTCCTGTTTTCTGCCGGTGATGCCTTTCCCTATACATCCCAGTATCCCCCAGCCCTCCCTACTGCCTCTCACATTGCTTGCCAACCTTAAGGTTATCTGATATGATTACCCTCAGGTTTCTTTCCATTTTTTGTTGTTACTACCCCCACCATTGTGTAATCTTCCCTGGGTTTTGTTTCCTAGGTGCATCATTTTGCATTTTTTGCATTAAAGCTCAATTGCCATCTCCCGACCACCCTCCAGCTTTATGAGATCTTCCTTCATTTTCTCCACCCTCCCCGCTATTTCTATCCTATTGCAGATTTGTGTTTTTCTGCAAATAGGGGTTCCATGTGATAACATTGATCACGGAAAGGCAATTGCTGTTGAGGCGGCGTGCCATCGCGGAAAGTCAGTTTCGATGATGTACACTCCAGCACACAACAAGAGGATGCCAGAGACTTGATTTCTTTATACCCCCACCCACTGCACCCCCACTAAAGGATTCTTAACTCCAGGGGCATGTCGGGGGTACAAAGATCGAAAGATAAAAATTCCTGGACCGCGGCAAAAATGAGTGTTCTCCCAGAACCGAACCTGGCACTCTCCCAACCCTAGCCTGTCACCAACCCACCATGCCACATGGCCAGCTCAGCAGCTCATTGCTGCACTACACCCCATAAACCCCCCTCTCCCCTTCCACCCATTGCACAGTGTGGTCCCTCCTCCCCCACGCGCATGTATATGTAGTGACATCCTGTCACTATATTCATTGCCCCCCATCCTGTCACCCTCCTTGTCTGGTAGCCCTGTGCACGGTGTTGCGATTGAGTTGCCTTATTTGAAAGCACTCAGTCACAGTCACCATCATCACAGGCTACCCTAGAAGGCACACCTTCCCATTTAGCCCCTCCGCTATATCCCCAATGTAAATGTTAAACAGTATCAGTCCCAATACTGAATCCTGGTGTACCCTACTTGTCACTCTTTCTTCCCTGGAATGAGCCCCATTGACAACCACCCTTTGAACTCTGCCTTTAAGCCAGTTTTTCACCCAGTTTGTTAATTTCCTCCCTACCCCATAAACTGCCCAACTTGTTCACCAGCCTCCTGTGAGGGACATCATGTTTTCTTTCTGGTCTAGGCTATGCTGGAGATAATATTCTACATTTTAAAGAATATAAATCAGCATTTGATATAATCCAACTACCTATGCATTAATTTTAAATCAAGTCCAAAAGAAGTAATTAGATTTCAGTAAGGAATTTGAAACCATTCCACATGAGACTATTACATAAGCTTGGTAGCTTAGGAGTGGGTCCAAAGTGGTAAATTGGATAAGAAATTAGTTAGAAGATAGGTGACAGAGGATGGTGGTAAGTAGAATTCACTCTAAAGAAGGGAGGGTGACCAGCAGGGTGACTCAGGGATCAGTGCTGGGACCAGTTCTCTTTAATGTGTTTATAAGTGACATAGCAGAGGACCTGGAAGGGAATGTCTGCTTCTCTGCAGATGACACCAAAACCTGCAATAATGTGGACACTTCGGGGGTGTGTGGAAAGGATGAGTAGAGACCTGAGAAAAATAGAGAAGTGGTTAAGGGTATGACAGCTGGATTTTCATGCAATTAAAGTGCAAAATGATACACTTAGGACACAGAAACCCAGGGGAAGAGTACAAAATGGGTGGAGTGGTACTGATGACCAGCAAGCAGAAATAGACCTGGGGGTAATCATATTGGATAACTTACAGGTGGCCAGGCAGTTTGACAAGGCAGTAGGGAGGGTGAGTGGGATGCTGGGCTGCATAGGGAGAGGTATCACCAGCAGAAAGAGGGAGGTGGTGTTGTATCTATATAGATAACTGGTAAGAATTCACCTAGAATATTGTGTCCAGTTCTGGAGACCACAAACCTGGAAGGACATAGACAGAGTGGAGGCGGTCCAGAGGAGGAAAACTAAAATGGTGACAGGTCAGCATCAAAAATCCTATGAGGAGACTAAAGGGCCTCAATATGTACACCCTGAAACACAGGAATGAGTGGGGAGATATGATAGAGACCTTTTAGTACATCACAGGGGTAAATAAGGTACAGGAGGGGAGTATTTGTTTTAGAAGAAAAGGTGCTCAAGAACAAGGGGACATGCCATGAAGCTGGAGCAGGGTAGATTCAGGAAAGATGTGAGGAAGTATTTCTTCACAGAAACATAGAAACATAGAATTTGACGGCAGATAAGGACCGCTTGGCCCACCTAGTCTGCCCTTTTTCCTACCTAACAGATAAGCTGCAGATCCTAGTTAACCAACAGCTTACTTCCTCTTACCCGCCACTAGAACTGCCTTATGCCTGTCCCATGCATTCTTGAAGTCCCCCACTGTTCTTGACTCCACGACCTCCTTGGGGAGGCTGTTCCATGCATCCACAACCCTCTCAGTGAAATAATACTTCCTCACATTACCCCTGAGCCGTCCCCCCCCTATCTTCAAATTGTGCCCCCTTGTTCTTGCACATCTCTTTTTCTGGAAGATGCTACCCTCTTGGACTTTGTTAATTCTCTTGAGATACTTGAAAGTTTCTATCATGTCCCTCTCTCCTTCTTTCCTCAAGAGTATACATATTAAGCTCCTTTAGTCTTTCTTCAGATGTCTTCCGTGCAGACCCTGAACCATTTTGGTGCCCTCCTCTGGACAGCCTCCACTCTGTCTATGTCTTTGCGGAGATGGGGTCTCCAGAACTGCACACAGTACTCCAGATGGGGTCTCACCAACTGTCTGTACAGAAAGATAACAACTTCCTGTTTTCTACTATTGATGCCTCTTCCTATGCATCCCAGTATCCCCCCAGCCTTCCTTACTGCCTTCTCACATTGCTTGCCCACCTTTAGGTCATCTGATATAATTACCCCCAGGTCCCTTTCTATTTTTACTGTTGTCAGTATCTCACCTCATTGTGTACGCTTCCTGTGTTTTTGTTCTCATGTGCATTACCTTGTACTTTTGCATTGAATCTGAGCTGCCATACATTTGACCATTCCTCCAACCTTGCCAAGTCCCTTCTTATCCTTTCCACTCCATCTTGTGTATCAACCCTGTTGCAGATCTTTGTGTCTTCTGCAAAGAGACATACTTTTCCTTCCATTCCTCTGCAATGTCACTTATAAAGACATTAAAAGGACCAGTCCCAGTACTGAACCTCATGTACCCTCGCTAGTAACCCTCCTTTCTTCACTGTGTACTCCATTTACTACTACCCTTTGCGTCCTGTTGTCTAGCCAATTTTTTATCAGGCTACCACCTTGGGACCCACTCCAAGGCTGGCTATCTTGTGTATTAATCTTTTGTGTGGGACTGTATTAAATGCCTGCTTAAATCTAGGTAGGCCATGTCCACAGCCCCTCCCTGGTCTACTACTTTGGTCACCCAGTCAAAGAAATCTATTAGATTAGGTCATGCGACCTTCCCATCGTGAATCCATGCTGCCTTGGGTCCTGTGCCCACTGGCCTCTAGGTACTCAACAATTCTTTCCTTCAGAAGTGATTCCATCATTTTCACTACCACTGAGGTCAAACTAACTGGTCTGTTGTTTCCTGCCTCTGTCCTGCTCCCACTTTTGTGAAGAGAAATCACATCTGCCCTCCTCCAGTCCTCGGGTACCACCCAATCCTCCCATGATTTGCTAAAGAGAGTAGTCAGAGGTGTCACTAGTTCTACCCTTAGTTCTTTTAGAATTCTTGGGTGAATCCCATCAGGCCCCATTGCTTTGTCCACCTTCAATTTTATTAGTTCTTTCAGAATCCTTTCTTCTGTAAATGGACTGGTATCGACCCCGTCTTCATAGTGTTTCTCTTGTTTGGTTTAGGCAACTCCTCCTCCTCCTCTTCCTTTGTGAATACTGAGCAGAAATATTTGTTCAGTATCCCTGCTTTTTTACTGTCACCCTCTATCCACGTTCTCTCCCCTTTATTAAGCTTCAGTATCCCTCCTTTGGTCTTTCTTTGCTCCTAATGTACCTATAAAGGTCTTATCCCCTTCTTAACAGAATTGGCTATCCTTTCCTCGGTTTGGGCCTTTGCTATTCTGACTGCCTTCCCAGCCTCTTTCTGCTTTAACTGATAAAGTTCTCTGTCCTGCTCCTTCTGTGTTTCCTTATATTTCCTGAATGCTGTCCTTTATCCCTAACCTTCCCTGCCACCTCTTTGTGAACCATAGCAGTTTTTCCTTCGTTGTGTTTTATTGATTTGCTTTACACAAAGGCTTGTTGCCTCTGTGATGGCTGTTTTGATCACTCCTCATTGTTCCTCCACCCTCCTTCTTGCCTGTTTGCTAGTGCTTTCTGAGGCACTCTCTCATTTTCCCAAAGTCAGCCCTCCTAAAGTCTAGTACTCTTGCTTTTGTATGGCTTGATTGTATGGCTATGTTTATCGTGAACCTACACTGTTTGGTGGTCGCTTGTTCCCAGATGGCTACCCACTTCTAAATCTGAGATTCTTTTCTCCATCCCCATTTGAAAGTACCAGGTCTAAGATTGCTCCTCCTGAGTGGGTTCCAATACTAACTGTCTGAGGCATGCCCCTGTAGGGCATCAAGAATGACCCTGCTCTTGGATGTGCCTGCAGCAAAAGTGCTCCAGTTAACATAGAAACATAGAAGTTGACGGCAGATAAGGACCATAAGGCCCATCCAGTCTGCCCATTTCTTTTTCTATCTTATAAATGTGCCATCGGCCTTTGCTATGTCAGTGACCTATCTATTCATAGTCATTTGTATTGCTCCCTATGCCTATCCCATGCCTGTTTGAAGCCCTGCACTGTATTCATAGCCACTACTTCTTGTGGTAAGCCATTCCATGCATCTACCACCCTTTCTGTGAAAAAGAATTTCACATTCCCCTTAATCGGCCTCCCTCTAATCTCATGCTGTGTCCTCTTGTCCTGCTATTTTTCTTATATTTAAACATGTTAGACTCTTTCACCTTGTTTATGCCCTTGAGGTGTTTAAATGTCTCGATCATATCACCTCTCTCCTCCTTTGCTCAAGGGTATACATATTGAGCTCCGTTAATCTGTCCTCATATGTCTTCTGATGCAGTCCCTGCACCATTTTGGTTGCCCTTCTCTGGACTGCCTCAATTTGGTTAATGTCCTTGTGAAGTGTGGCCTCCAATACTGCGCCAGTACTCCAGATGGGGGCCTAACCAATGTCTTGTACAGAGGGATTATTACCTCCCTCTTACGACTTGTGATACCCTACTAATACACCCTAACACCCCTAGCCTTACCTACTGCTTTGGAGGTCTGCTTGATGATTTCAGGTCATCAGTGATGATGATGCCCAAGTCTCTTTCTTCCTTTGTGACTGCTAGCAACTCCCTCCCAGCCTATAAGTGGCTTCAGGGTTTTCTTCCCTATGTGCATGATTTTGCACTTCTTTGCATTAAATCCCAGTTGCCACTCTTCTGACCATTCTGCTAGTTTATCCAGATCTCTTCTCATTCTGCCCACCCCATCTGGATCATCTACTCTGTTGCAGATCTTGGTGTCATCTGCAAACAGACAAAGCCTACCCTCTAGTCCATCTGCTAGGTCACTAATGAAGATGTTGAATAGGACTAGCCCCAGGACTGATCCCTGAGGTACCCCACTTGTGACTTGCATCTCTTCTGACTGTATACCATTTACCACCACTCTCTGTTTTCTGCCAGTCAACCAGTTTGCCACCCAGTTGACCAACTTCTGACCCACCCCGAGCCTACCTAGCTTATTTATCAATCTTCTATGTGGAACAGTGTCAAAAGCTTTGCTGAAGTCAAGGTAGGCGATATCAACTGCTCCCCCTTGGTCCACCACTCTGGTTACCCAGTCAAAGAAATCTATGAGATTAGTTTGACAGGACCTTCCTTTTGTAAACCCATGCTGTCTTGGATCCTGTGCCCCTATGGATTCCAGGTGTTGCACTATCCTTTCCTTAAGGAGTGCTTCCATAATCTTGCCCACTACTGAGGTAAGACTGACCGGTCTGTAGTTCCCGCCTCCTCCTGCTACCACTCTTGTGGAGTGGGATCACATGAGCCCTTCTCCAGTCTTCTGGGACCTCTCCTGTGCTCAGAGACTCACTAAACAATTCTGCTAATGGCTCTGCTAGTTCCTCCTTAGCTCCTTAAGTACCCTGGGATGTATGCCATCAGGTCCCATTGCTTTATCCACCTGAGCTTAGCAAGCTCTGTAGGACCTTTCTTTGTGAAGGAGTAGTGCTCACTCCCTCCCCTGTGTCCATGATGCTAAGCTGTGGGCCCTGCCTACCTTCTCTTCAGTGAATACTGAGCAAAAGTATCTATTTAGGATAGATGCCTTACAGGGTCCTCCTCCTCACATGCTCCTTTTCTCCATTAAGCTTAGCACACCCTCTGGACTTTCTCCTTTCACTAATGTATCTATAGAAAGTCTTGTCACCTTCTTTTACTGTTTGTGCTAGTGTTTCTCAGTTTGGGACTTTGCCTGCCTTACTGCCTTACCTGCTTCCCTTAGGGCAGTTTGGTATGCCCCCTATCTTCATCCCGCTGTGTTCCTTATATTTTCTGAAGGCCAGCCTTTTGGCTCTGACCTTTTCTGCTACTGTATTGAGAACAAAGTGGTTTCCTTCTTCTTTGCACTTCCTTTTCTGTCTAACACAATGGGATGTTGCTTCAAGTATTATCCTTAATGCTTGCCACTTTGCCTGTACCTCCTCACCTGTGTTTCTTTTGCCAGGGCTAGCTTAACTCTGTTGGCCATCTTATCAAAGTCAGCTCCTCTGAAGTCCCACATTTTGCCTTGGAATGGGATGATTTAGATGTAGTAGCCAAATTGAACCATACCATGTGATGGTCACTGGCCCCAGGTGACCTTCTACCTGGAGATCTGTGATCCCTTCTTGTTAGTCAGTACTAGATCTAGGATAGCCCTGTCTCTTGTGGGTTGCTGTACCAGTTGTTTGAGGCCCTCCCCGCAGTGGAATCCACTATGAGTCTAGTTCTGGCAGATGTTCCTGCTGGTATTGACCAATCTGTATCTGGCATGTTGAAGTCTCCCATTATCAGAACCTCCCTTTAGCTGTCATGTTTTGTATATCTTCTAACAGTAATGTGTCTATGTCCTCCCTCTGGTCTGGGGCCTGTAGACAACCCCAGTTCTTATGGCTGTCCCATTTCCTGTTTCAGGGTGACCCACAGTTCTTCTGGCTCCTTATGTGTATTCTGAATTTCTGTAGCTTTGATATTTTCATTAACATACAGGCCACTCCTCCCCACTTTTGCACCTCGGTCTCTTCTGAACAATACATAGCCAGGTACTGAAGTCTCCCAAGTGTGGTTACTGGTAAACCACGTCTCACTAATTGCTACTATGTCCAGTTTAGCCTCTGACATTATTGCCTGCAGGTCTGGGATCTTATTTCCCAGGCTGTGAGCATTTGTGTACATGGCATATTCAGGTCCCCCATCAACAATATCTCTCCTTTTTCTGCCATTCTAAGAAAGCCTTCTATCATTTCCTTATCTATTCCTTCCCCCTGAGATGGGGTCTGTATACAACCCACATGCGGATTGTGGTGCCATTTCCTGTCTCCCGGGTGACCCAAAGTGCCTCATCTGCTCCCTGTTTACTCTTTAGTTCTGTTGCTTTGATCCCTTCCTTTACATAGAGAGCTACTCCTCCTCCTATTTTACCCTCCTGTCCCTCCTGTAGATTGTGTATCCTGGTATGTTGACATCCCAGTCATGGTTCTCTGTGTACCATATTTCTGTGACTGCCACAATATCCAGGCAACCCTCTTCCATCAAGGCCACTAGTTCAGGGAGCTTGTTACACAGACTACAGGCATTGGTACTCATCACCCTCCACTTTTTGATAGCCTTACCCCTTTTAGCCCCATTTCTGTCCTTACTGCCTTTGCATTTTTTTACATTTAAATCTGTTCTGCTCCCTAATAACTTATGTACCTTGGTGTTTACCTCATTAATCACCATGTTTTGTGGGGAGAGGCTCGGATTTCCCTGCTCCTTTTCAGTGTCTCCCCCCTTGGCTAGTTTAAATGCTTGCCAATGAAGCATTAAACCTCTCACCTAGGATCCTGGTCCCCCCCGGACAGATGCAGACCATCTCACCAGTATAGGTCTGCATCCCTCCAGGTGGCTCCCCAGTCCCCAATGAAGCCAAAACCCTGAGCTCCACACCAGTTTTTCAACCACTCATTGAATTTCCTGGTGAGAAGTGCCCTAGCATCTCCCTAGCCATAGACAGGCAGCACCTCCAAGAAGGTTACCGTATGCGCTACTTGTCTAAGGCCCCTTCTCAACTCTACAAACTCCTCTTGCACTGCTCTGATCCCATTCCTATTCAGGTCATTTGTCCCTAGGTGGACAATGACATTCAGCTCCCTTCCTCGTGCAGCTTCTCCCACGATCCTGAGGATTCGCTTCCTGTCTCTCCAAGCCGTGGTGCCAGGAAGGCACCTTACCTCCCTCTCCCCTTCCTCCCCCATTTCTACCCCCCTAATGATTGAGTCCCCCACCAGGAGGAGTTTTCTTCCCCTGTGGGGTCCCATGCCACCCTCCTGTGGGTCTCCTTTGTGAAGGTTCCCAGCATCATCCTTGGTCTCCACTGCAGGTGCCTCCATAGAGGAAAACTATCCACCAGAAGAGTGAATGAATTGTGGAGAGGTACAGCTGGAAGGATGCAACTCTGTTCCACCACCCTCTCCTCCTTGAGCCTACCCTGGTCCAGCCTCTCCTCTTTCTTGGCAACATCTGAGGTAGTGACATTGGCCCTGGTGGTCCCTGGGTGGGGGAGGAGGTTTCACGAAACCTAGCCAGGTCAGCCTAGAGACGGGCAACCTCCTCTCTCAGACCAGAGAGGTGCCTGCAAATAGGGCAGCATCGCAGCCTCAAGAATGTCTCCCAGAACACTGCCGCCCCACAGCCATTGCACTGCACCACTCCTATCATGTCTTATTTTGTGTCCTCTCTACTGTGTCTCTGGATGCTTATTCTCTCCTCTCCTTACAACTCTCACCCTTCCTGTTCTGGGAGAGCAACTTCCTATCTTCTTCAGTAGCCTCCTTCTTCCTTGCTCAATATCAGACCACCAGCAGCTGGGGGAGTGAGCTACTTTTACTTTAGGTTGACTAAACCAATGTTTCTCTATGATCCTTTCCTTCCTACTGCCAAACAGGAAGTTCCTGTTGACAGTTAAATCCAGTGGCTATAAAAGTAGAACTGGCTTTGAGTGGGTGGGTGGAGGGGTGGGATGGAGGCAATTAGTAAGAAAAAGGCTAGCAACAAGAAGTTGTAATTTGACTCACCTGCTTTTATAGTGTCTAAACCCACACCCCAGGTAAGCTCTGCTTTCCTCCTACTGGTTTAGCAAAGTCAGCTGATACAGTACCCTTCACTGCACAGAACACACACTAACTTTCTTTTCTTTTCTTTTTTTAACCCTAAATAAGACCCCTTCTACTTCTAATAAAGTTATCTGTCCACTTAATCTTAACAGACACTGACTCCTGCTGAGATATAAGTTTTAAATTAATAAGAAAATGTAGCTTCTTTTAGTTAGCTGCTTTCTGCTCTACAAGCAAGGCTAGCAACAGTGTGGTGGATTCATGATACAGCCTAGCAGTGGAGGTGTCAGGGTGAAAAGAATGCGAGGGATAAGCACAAGGGACTCGTAGTGGAAAGGGAGTGGGTGAGGGAGGGAGAAAGAGCTATACATTGGGCACGGTCTATGGTAATAGTATAGTTAGAGAGAAATGGGCAGACTGGATAGGCAAAGTGGTCCTTACCTGCCACCAAATTCTATGTTTCTGTCTACTGTAATTATCAGGCTAACAGGACATTTACAAACAACATAAACAATCTATATGAAAATGAAGCACGCAGAAGTATGAAATATGAGTTCCAATTCAAAATTAAGCATTATTCAATAGGGGTGAGGTAATATCTAGTGGAATAAAATCATGTATTTTCACCCCAATGGAATAAATGGCCTGATCATGTATCTACTATACGTATAAATGTAAACGCTGACATTTATACACATAGTACATATGTCATCACTGTTTATTCTCACAGTAAATACATCATGTCCCCCACCTACCCCACCTATCTGGTACTTTTCCACACATTCCTCTGGCTCCAACAGTACTCCATCAGTGTTGTACACTTAGGATTACCACTAACAATGTAACACTCCAGACTCCCTGCCGACAGACTCTTAAACTCACACACATCAACCAAAAGCAGTAGTTTACTTCCAGTTATCAGCTCACAATCCAATAACCTTTACATGTCCCACTGGCATCCTGAAGTATCTGAGCTTTCCCAAAAATATCATCTCTCTCGACAATGGCTTCATAATGCTGCCTGCTGATGCAATGATGACCTAGATCACTGGTGCAGCCACAGAGAAACCAAATGCAACATTACCATACCACAGATTATAGATAAAAACATGAACGCCTCCCAACAGAAGCCAGGCACAATCAGATAATCTCCCAAAAAGAGAAACACAGCTGCCATGATTGGAAAACTTTCAGGGCCTCCCACAGAAATAAATAAATAAATCAGAAAACAAGGTAAAAAAAAACAAGTCGGCACCATAGTAACAACACCATGAATCCTAGCAAACTGCCCTAATGTGAGGATGAGCACAGAAAAAAAATCCCACAAATTAATATCAAAACAACAAAAAGTTAAATAAAAAACACATAATAAAACCAGAACATTAACCTGCCCTATTATATAAATTGAACACATGATGGGGAAGAGTGGAATATGGAAAACATCTACACTCATGAATGGTGACCTCAGGATACTTTTACTCATGGCTCCGCTACACTCTACCACTCATGAGGTATCCCGAGGTCACTGTTCACTCATGTTGATATTTGCCATATTCCACTCTTGTCCATCATGTATCTCCTATATAAAATACACTTTTACCAATATTGTTTTTTTAATTTTCCATTCTTTATTTTAATAGTAAATACATAGTTCAAAAACAGAATAATTAAAATACATAAAATATAAGCTGACAAAGGTCAGACTATACAACCCCAAAGAAGTGCAAAATAAGGGTAATAAAAATTTTGCTAAACACTGTATAAATAAAACCCCTACCTCCCCAATTAATGGAGGCCAGGCTTTACTAAATAAAATAGGTTTGGCTGATGCCCTACTGAAAAGAATAAGGGTGAAATAAACCTGGAGTTAGCATAAATATGTATTGTGTCCTATTACACTTACTGTATATATCTATAACTTGATGGAATATACATCAAAGGAAGAAGAGAACATCTAATTAATAAAGACTAACCAAATATAAAATAAGATAATAGAACCAATAGATGAATATACAGATAAGCAAGCTTCCATAAATCTAAATAAAAATAAGTAGAGGAAAAGTCTACGTTTGTGGATATGCAGGCTTGCTGTCAGAATATATATTCATAATATTCAATGAAGTTTCCCAAAAGATTTTGATAATTATGAAAAGTGTTAATACAACTCTCAATTAATTTACAAAGTTGTAAATAAAGTACAATATCTGAGGTCTGTTCTCTATAAGTGGTTACATCCCTGTCTAACCAATGCTTCAAAATACTTTGTTTAGTAGACATCACAATTAGAGCCATCATAGCATTATCCAATTTATTAGATAAGTTATCATAGTTCCCAGTAATACATTCCTTGATATCAAATGCACTCTGTACATTTAGTTTGCCTGTAACTTTTCTTTTTATGTCCCTCCATAAAGATTGAACCCTGCAACAATTCCATAAAATATGGCTTAATGTTCCAGTATCCTAATTGCATCGGGAACATTTATCAGAAGCCAACAAACAACCCCTAAATAGTTTACAAGGTGTCATGTACACATTATGTAAAATGTTATATTGCATCAGTCTCAAATTATCTGATAGGATGTATTTATAAATATTCTTTCAGATCCTAATCCATCTTAGAACTGTTATCCAGTTCTTGTATCCAATATGATGGTTGAACTGGATAATCAGAAAATTTGATAGAAAGTAGTATTTTGTAAATATTTGCAATAGGGTATAAATTATTACTAGCATTTATAAGTCTTAGTAGAATATCCTGGAGATCCTTATACCAAGGAAATGGGCAGAGTGAGACAAGGGCAATTTTCAATGCAAAAGATTTACAATATGTTTTACTCATGTTTAATTTTATCAGTATTTCATTAAAATGTAAAAGAAACCCATCTTTAATATAGAAGCCACAGTAAAGTCCTTAGCTTCAGGAAACCAAGAAGATATCAGTACTTTCCCATTAAGCTTAAAACTATAATTATTTATAAGAGGTTGATTTATGCCATCAAAGAAATGTACCACAAAAAATTACTAGCTAAGTTATGTACTTTAGAAGAGATTGCTACCACTGAATTTCTGAGTACCAAAAGTAAGCTAGATGTTTTCATATATAACATAGCTAAAGGGGATAGTTTAGCTTGTTTGGAGAGAAAATGCTCTGTATCTAACCAAATTGGTTTAAAGTTGTTTTGGCTTAAGTCATGCAAAATCCATTTCAGGTATTTATTGATATGAGAGGACACACAGTAAAGAAAAGTTAGATATTTTAATGCCACCCTGAGATTCGGGTAATAATTTATTTAAAGCAATTCTGGCCATTTTTCCCATAAAATTAATTTATAAATCTTGTAAAGGAACAAACCATTTTAGTGGGAAAGATAGATTTAACATATTTAATGGTGAAAAAGTCTAGGGAAATTGTTCATTTTTATGTTCATGTTCATTTCCCCACACCAGGGACGTGGGTTAATATCCCAATACTGACACTGTAGTGCAGCATGAGGGGGGTGCTGCACTCCTGAGGTGCCGTCTTTCAGATGAGATGTTAAACCGAGGTCCCATCTGCCTGTCCTGGTGGTAGTTCAGGTGGATGTTAACGATCCCATGGCACTTTTCGAAAAGAGTAGGGAAGTTTCCCCAGTGTCCTGGCCAAATTTCCCTCATTCACTAAAAATACCACCAACAGCTTAATCTGGTTCAAGGTCAGTTGACATTCATCTGTATCCCCCTCCCCTGGGTCGTGCCTGAAAATAGGCAGAATCTGCCTAGTGCAGTTACCCGGTCAACAAAAACTAACTAAATAAATAAATACATTTTATGATACTTATCTTCCCCCATAATGAAACAGGAAGTAATTACCATCTGTTGATATCCTGTTTTATTTTACTAACTAAATTGTTAAGATTCAGATTAATTATTTGGGTATCATCTTGTGAAAAATAAATTCCTAAATATTTAACATGGTTCAGTGCCCAAAGTAAGTTTAGTTTCAAAACATCTCCTTTAACTAGGCTACTATTTAAGGGCATTATTATTGCCTTTTCTTTGTTTAATTTATAGTTAGAAAATTTACTAAATTCTTGAATTATTTCCAAAGTAGACAATATTGAGTCTTTTGGGTTGGAGACATGTAAAGGCACATTGTCTGCATATGCTGAAAGTTTTAAATGAAAAGGACCAATCTTAATACCTTTAATATGGGGATTAGTGTTCAGGAAATATAAAAGAAGTTCAAGACATAAGTTAAAAAGAATAGGAGATAATGGACATTCTTGATGAGTTCCACAAAACATCCTAAATGGAGAAGAGGTTAAGGCATTACAAAATATTTGCTGTAGGATGAGCATATAGAATTTGCAACCAATTAGTAAACAAACTTGGAAAACCAAATTGTTTGAGTGGTTATAAGAAAAAATGCATTGACTCTATCAAAGGCTTTCTCTACATCCAGGGACACTAGATCCATAGGGGATCTGAAGTCCCTAGAGGCAGAGAAAATGTAGGATAATTTTCTGATGTGATCAGAAGCTTGTCTAGAAGAGATGAATCCCACTTGTTCTCTTCAGAGCAAAGGGTTAAAAATGTTCTTATTAAAGCTTCTAGTAATGTGTAATCATAGAACCCAAATTTGAGGATATATGAAAAAAGAGTTTGTAAAATGGGTCCTAATACATCCTTAAAAATTGTATAAAAGTTAGCCATGAAACCACTGGGTCCCAGTGATTTACTGGGTTTTAAATTGTTGATAACCTCAAGTACCTGTATTTCCTGATTAGTGATATGACTAATTAAATTGTGTGCCTGTTGAGGACTAATTCGAGGACAATTAAAGTTATTTCGATATTTAATTATCTCAGTTTGAGAAGGGGAATTGGAAATAGGGCCATGTAAATGCTTATCAAAGCCTACAAATTCTGACAAAATTTCTTTCAGATCAGTCTTAACTAGTCCATTTTCTTCCTCAAAAATAGTGGAAACAATATTTTTAGAGGTATCCATATTTTTGAGCTTACTAGCCAGACATTTACTAGGTTTTTCACCCAGATCAATATATTTTGCTTTTGCTTTCATTATAAGGAATTCTGCATTTTCTTTAGTTAAAGTTTCATATTCATCTCTACAGTCTTTTAACTTGTGGGATAAACTTTCAGAAAGACAAATAGTAAATTGGTTTTCCAGGTATTCTATTCTGTTAAGTAAATAATTTACCCTGGCCTTTTTTTGCTTTTTCTGTTTTGACAAAATGCTAATAATTTGCCCCAATATATCGTTTACAAGTCAACCAAAAAACATCAATTTTTTCAGTAGACTTCATATTAATTTCCATAAAGTTAGTGATTAACTGTGTGATATGATCTTTTAATAAAGTCACCCCTGAGAAGTTGTTTATTTAACTGCCATATAGATTGCTTGATGTAGGAGGAAACAAAATTATGTTTTAACCAAATGAGTGATCAGAAAAAATTCTAGTCATAATCTTGGCATCTGTAATATCTGGTACAAGAGATTTACTAACTAAAAAGTAACCAGTTCTTTAAAAGGAATTGTGTACTGGTGAATAAAAAGAATATTTCCCAAAATTTGAATTCAGTGTTTTCCAAGGATCTACTAGGCCAAATAATTCCATGAACTCCCTTAATGCTCTACAAACTGAAATGAGCCTAAACCCAGTTGGATTAGATTTATCAAGGCAGGGATCTAAAGAGAAATTCCAATCTCCTCCTAAAATTATTTTGTATGAAGTCAATGGTGTCACAGCTTTTACCAAAGTCATTAGAAGACTGCAGATTCTGAGCTCCGTCCATAAATGGAGCCCAGAAATATATTCATATTTTGATATGTCCCACCCATCAAAATACATCTGCCTTCAGGATCTATTTTTGATTGATTAATATTTAATTTTTTTATCAAAATGGCTAGTCCCTTACTTAAGGAAGACTTGCCAGCCCAAAAAACTATATGATAACCCAATGTTCTTAAAAGGTTAATCTCTGTTGTTATAAGATGGGTTTCTTGGAGAAATAGAACATTGCAGTTGAAGATGAAGCATACTTTAAAATTTGTAGCCTTTTTAGTCTTAGAGTGAACCCCTCTCACATTACAAGAAGCATATTTAAAGGTATTGCTCATCTTATACAATATTATTGTGTATAATAAGCAACATGTCACCCTTGAGAGTATGTAATTTTAAAAATATTAGAAGAAACAGTACCTGAATGCCGGCATCCACCACAAGCCCGGAGCAGCAAACTTCCAGCAGACACCATAGATAGTAAATCCCTTATTCTTTACTCAGTCAGATACCCAGAGCTTTCTGAGAATAAATTGGAAAAAAGGCAATTTAAAGTGAAAAAGAATTTCTTTTATTAAACACTCATGCCATGTAGAGTAAAATAAGAACAAGGACACATGCTCAAGGCTAAAATCAAAAATCCACAGCAAGCTAAATAGCTGACATGTTTTGCATTCAAACTTGCTTTTTCAAAGCCTATTAGCTCCTGTTATGCTTATTGATTATATAGCCCCTTAAAGTGACAGTACCAATTTAAATCACTCATGTATTGAGTGGCAAGTAATATGCAATCTCTGCATTCGCTGCATATTGCACAATTAATCATTTAAAAACTAATAATAGGACAGTACAAAATTTATTTTAGTCTGAAGTGGCACCTGTTCTATAAAGTCCATATATGCACAACAGTTATATTCTTTTATTACACTACAACAGCGTCCCTTCCCCAGATGACTGGTGCATACCTGAAAAATAAAAATATACTATAATAGAAAAATACATAAACACTACACACCACAATATTATTTATCTGAGACCATCTAATTTCCATTTATTTAGAAAGGGTTATATCTCTATCCTACCATTTAAACATGACCATTCCATGGCATTCAATTTGTAGACCCAGTATTATTCCCTTGTAAGCAATAGATCATTATAATTGCCTCCTCTGTATGGCACCACCATTTTTCCATACCAGTGAACATAAAAGCATGATCTCTCTTATTACTGGATCTTAACACATGATTCCCCGGGACATTCTTTACACCTTCTCTCTCAATTGCTCAAATATGCTCTCCATTTCTCACCTTAAAAGCTGTTTTTGTTTTATCAACATAGAAACTTCCGCATTTACACTCTGCCAGATATATAGCACCACACATGCTACAAGTGATAAAGTCTTTTACATTCACATTTTCCCCTGTGACTGGACTTTGAAAGGTTTTAGTATTTCTGACCTTCTCACGGTATTTACAATTTCCACATTTATTACTACTCTCTGTTCTTCCTGGTAGCCACATCCATGGTCTGTCAGTGGCTGCATAGAATGTACAACATGATCTTTAATATTCTTGCCTCTGCTGAAAACAATTTTTGGGGCATCACCCATGGTGTCTTGAAGACCCTGATCTAACTGTAGTAGATGCCAATGTTTCTTCACTATGCTACTTATTTGATATGACTGTGGATTATAAGTACAAACAAACATGAGCTGTAAGTCTGGGGGGGGGGGAGAGGCCTCAGTTTCTCCTTTAACAATTCACTTCTTTCTTTCTTTCTTTCTTTCCCTGTCTCATTTCCTCTAGCCTGTGAAATTAGAACCTCTGAATATCCCTCTGTTGTAATCTATCAGCAAGTTCATCTGCTCTTTTTTTCATATAGTTCGACAGTTACAGTTCTTTTTTGTGCAAATGTATTGCTTTTATAACATGGGGCAGGTGGTTACTATCAGCCAATAACAGTGTATTTCTGTCTGTATTTTTTCTGTATAGATCTGTAACCACTCCACCCTCTTCAGCCTTTCTGATAATTAAGTCCAAATAACTGATCTGTGTTTTACTAAATGACATAGTAAACCTTAAATTCTGGTTACTTTCTTCCAGATAATTAACAAAGGTAAACAGCTCATCTTCTGTACCATTCCACACCAATAGTATGTTGTCAATAAATCTTTTCCATAGATCTATTTTTTTTCCAAAAAAGGGTTTGTATCACTTCTTCTTATATCCAGTTCCCACTTGGCCATGTACAAATTGGCATGATTAGGTTCCAAACTTGCACCCATGGCCATCCTATTTAACTGTTGGTAAAATTAGTGTTTGTAAAAAAACACATTACATTTTAACACATATTCAGTTAGCTGTAACAATACTTCCATGGGTGGTTCATTTACTTCCCTTAAATTCAGAAAGAACTCCAAAGCCTTGAGTCCATCACTATGGGGAATATTAGTATACAGTGACGTCACATCCAATGTCACAAATATACTAACCTTCCCTATAGTGAGATCCTCCAGGATTCCTAATATCTCACCTGTATCTTTAATAAATGAGGGGATTCCTTTCACCAGGTCAGAGATATGATAGTCTACAAATTTTGACAGAGGTTCCATCAGGGACTCATTACCTGATAGTATTGGTCACCCTGGAGGGTTCGCCAAATCCTTGTGGCTCTTCAGTAGGTAATAAAAAGTTGCCCTAACTGGAAATTCCACCTGGAGATATTCAATGACAGACACAGGTAAAACATCATTCTGCTTCAAAAAATTTAAGTAACCATCAATCTGTTTTTTTAAAATGAAGGGTAGGGTCACCACCTAATTTCAGAAAGAAATCATTATTCCCCAAGTGCCTGTAAACTAGTCTTTACTATTAAAAATCACCACAGCTACCCCGTTGTTGGCTGATTTTATAGTTATAGTGAATTATGTGTTAAGATCCAGTAATAGGAGAGATCATGATTTTATGTTCACTGGTATGGAAAAAACAGTGGTTCCATAAAGAGGAGGCAATTATTATGATCTACTGCTTAGAAGGGAACAATACTGGATCTACACATTGAATCCCATGGAATGCTACGTAAGGGTTCTGCTGGAAGTTTGTTACTCCAGGCCTGTGGTGGGTGCCGGCATTCAGGTACTGTTTCTTCTAATATTTTGTGTTGCAAGGTGCCACCTGATTCCTTGGTGTGGTCACAATTGTGTGTTGGTACTGCATTTTAAAATTACAATACAGTATTAAAGTAGGGTCTAGAAATTATAAATACATACACTTACATAGTTGCCAGCAGATTAGACCTAACAGTCTATCACGTCTGCCCAAAACAGCTTACTGGTAAGCTACAGTAGCTGCTCTACCTCCCTTTGTTAACCCATCACTCCACTCTCCCTCCTGCATACCCCTGCTGTTCTTCTTACTTCTAACCCATACCTTGCCCCTGTATCTGTCCCAACCCTCTTGAAGCCTCCTACAGTTTCCATTCTTATCAGCTAATCTGAAGCACTTTCCACAGTGCCACCACCCTCTCTGTGAAATAATGTCCCTCACCTCCCTCTGTACTGTCCCCCTTCCAGTTTTAGACTATAGCCTCTCTTAGTCCCTCCCCTTCAGTTTGATCAGTCCCTCCATTTTTACCCTATTGATACCCTTCAAATATTTGAAGGCCTCTACCATATCACCCATATCCTTCTGTCCTCCAGGGAGTACATATTTAGCTCTCTAAGCCTGTCCTCATATGACATATCCCCAGATCACTGATCATCTTTGTTGCTCTTCTCTGGACTCTCTCCAGCAGTGTGATGTCCCTCTTTGGGTGGGGACACCAGAACTGTACACAATATTCTAGGTGTTGCCTCACCAGTGAATTGTACAGGGAAGTATAACATCTCTTCTCCTGGATGTTATCCTCTAGATATACACTCAACATTTTATTAGCTATAGCAGCTGCTCTCTACACTGCTCTTAGTTGTTCAGTTTGCCATCGTGCTCATAACCCCAGATCCTTCTCCATCATGGAGACAGTCAGCTGTACCCCTCCAGGTGGTAGCTGTATCCAGGGTTCTAACACCCAGATGGAGAACACCACACTTACATGTATTAAACTCTAACAGCCATGTGTGTGCCCGGTTTTCAAGCCTCATAAAGTCTTCTTGGAGTGCCTTCCTTCCCTCCTCACTCTCCACCTCAGCCCCCAATTTGGAATCATCACTGAACAGGCTCATTCTACTTCTAACTTCCTACCTGATGTCCGTGATGAACACATTGAAAAGGATAGGGCCCAACACTGAACCCTGTGGGACTCCACTGATGACCCTTCTGTGAGTCAAGGCTACACCCCCTACCACCACCCTCTATTGTCTGTTGTTAAACCAGTTTGCCACCCACCCACCAATTTTTCTCCCACCCCCAGGTTCCTCAATTTCCAGATCAGCCTCCTATGTGGGACTGAATCAAAAGCCTTGCTGATGTCCAGGTACAGAACATCAACAAGCTTTCCTCTGTCTGGGGTCTTGTCACCCAGTTGAAGAATTTGACTAGGTTTGTTTGACAGGATCTCCTTGGACAAACCCATGTTGGTTTTCATCTTGAAAACTGTTCGGTCTCAGAAACTCAACCATCTGTTCTTTTAAGATGGCTTCCATCATTTTCCTCACTATGGATGTCAGGCTGACTAGTCTGTAGTTCCCAGTTCATCTTGAGATCTGCTCTTGTGGAGAGGCATGGCGTGTGCCATCCTCCAGTCCAGAGGAATGCATCCTGATTAGAGGGAGGAATTGAATAGTTCCATCATTGGAGCCACTTGGACATCCACCATTTCCTTCAGAACCCTGTGGTGGATGCCGTCAGGCCTGGGGCTTTATTCATCCTCAAAAATGTGAGAACATCCTCAACCTCCCAATCTGGATCTTACTATCTGTGAGTACCTCCCCTCCCTACCCCTACCCCTGCCACCCATGGCAGTGGCCCATCCTTTCCTAGTAAAAATTGAGCTGAAATAATCATTTAGTACTTCACCCTGCTCTGCCACCCCTCTACCCATCCCCATCCTTCCTCACCTTGCTTATATGCCTCCCACCTTTTCACTCCCAAACATACCTGTAGAATTCCTTCTCCCACCCCTGATTCCTTGCACTAACCTAAGCTCTTTTTCAGCCTTGGCAACTCTGACCCTCTTACTGACTTCCCAGGAGATCCTGTGGTACTCCTTTCTGTCTGCCTCACTACGGGAGCACTTGTACCTTCTAAAGACCATACTTTTGTTTTCTCACATCCTCCTGCACTTCCCTAGTCCACCAGCAAGGTTTTCTAGCCCTAACCATCTTATGGTGAGTTCTTGCACAGGTTTTCATGGCCTCCAGGGTGCCCAGCTTCAGAATTTCCCACTGCCTCTCCTTGTACATCCCTGGTTTGATTTTCCCTATATGTTCCCCTGAGGATATTGGCCATCACCCTGAAGTCTGCCCTCCTAAAGTCCACCACTGTGGTCTTTATTTGATTCCTCTCCTTCTCCTGGTCTAAGATGAAATATACCATGGAGTAGTCACTTCCAGCCAAAAGGCCGTACACCACCAGGTTTTTAACCTGGTCTCCATCAGCTAGTACCAAGTCCAGGATGTTTTTCTCTCTAGTTGGTTCCCCTATTAACTGAGTCAGAAATTCATCCTGAAGGGCATTGATTACCCTTTGCTCCTTAGCAGATGTAGATGCCATGGTGTTCCAGTCTGCTCCTGGCATGTTAAAATCACCCAATATCACATTCCCACCCCTTCCCCTTCTACAGTGCTTTCTCAAGTTGTCAATCTGTTCACTGTCCATGTGCTCTGATTGTGTGGGGGGCCTGTAGACCACCCCAAGATTAGCCCTTCTCCCCTGTCATCCTGTAATGTGGCCCAAACTGCCTTCACATTCCCTTCCCTTCCCCTCCTCCTCCCTGCTGCACACTATCCCTTCTCTAATGAACAGTTCCATCCCCTTCCCCTTCCTGCTGTCCTGTCCCTTCTAAGTGTGATGTATCCAGGTAAATTCATATCCAAGTCATGGTACTGGGTGGCCCAAGTCTCTGTGACTGCTGCCACATCCACCCTCCCTGCCACCAACAATGAGTGTAGCTCCAACATCTTGTTCTCCAGACTCTGTGCATTAATCAGAACCACTTTCCAGCCCTGCCCACAATTTTCCCCAGCCCAGTTTGAATCACCCTTCACTTCTGCTATGCCTCAAGATTGGGGAAAGAGCTTACGTCCTCCTATGATGTAATTTAGCCTGTTACTATCAAGTCCCCCCCCATCTAGTTTAAATCCCACTGAGCCCTTATATAATCTCCTAGCTTTTCTTAAGGACTTCCTTCCCTTCTTGCTCAAATGTAATCTATCCCTAGCAAATAGATCTTTATTAGCCCATGTACATCCCCATTCACCCATCCATCAACCCATACCCCACAGCAGGCCATCATTCCCACAACCCATTCTTGAATTCACAAATTATTATCTGCTTTCTATCCAAAGTGCCTTTTGGCATGGGCAGGATTTCTGAGAATGAGAAAGTGCACGCTTCTGTTACACATAATCTTGCTAAGTCCATAAACCTGGCTTGCACTTCCTTCACACTATTCTCTGCCAAATCATTAGTGCCAATGTGTACCACAATGTGGGGTACCTCCCCATGCTTCCTCACTAAAAATGCACTAGATGTCCCACCCTGTGCACAGTCATTCTGAGCATACATTCTACCCCAATAGAGCTCCCTTTGCCCTCATTCATTCCCACCATTTGATTCCCATAACTATGGAGTCCCCCAACACCAAGACCCTTTTTTCCCCCATTCCAGTGCCTTGTATATATTCTCCCAGTGCCGCTTCCCTGCCTGACACTTTTTCCCCCTCTCAAGTGTCCCTCCTTCTCCTACCATGTTCAGTTTCAATCTCTCCATCCTCCCCTTTTGATCATACCCTCAAGACTTTCCTCTTACTCCCCATGTCCCCTCCTCCCTAGCCTACTCTTCTCTCTCAAACTCATCCCAATCCTGTCTTCTCCTGGGATCACTGAGTTATCAGTCCTATCAGTTCTAGCTCCCACTTCTCCTGTCCTACCCATCCACCCCTCCAGCCCATGCAACTTTTTTTTCCCCAGTCATCTCCTTCCCCTCTCCCCTTTCCTATCCTTCTTGTTACCCTCCTCCTGATTGTCTGTATCCTTTAGAGTCATTAAGTGTGTATACCTATTCCTTATTCCATCACCACCCCATTGAAACACAAACCATCCCATTCTCACTGCTGTTCCATTTATTAGTTTCCTTCTGCCTTCCCTCCTTTCTTGTTTCATCCCTTGTATTCCCTTCCTTCCCCCTTGCCCTGCCCACCATCTACACTCCCCTATTTTCTGTTCAATGTGGACTGCTTCCTGCCCTCATGTTACACTTTTTCTGTACTGTCTGTACAATAAGCTTTAATATACAGGAATAAAAGCATTCATTCTTTCCTTCCCTATGTTTTCAGGCTAAGTCTGTACAGTCCTATCCTTCCCTGTACTTCTAGGTACAACTGTATAGTCCTATCAACAACCTTAACTCCACCTCTGCTATATTGTCATCTGCTAAAAAAAATGTATAACATATATTCAGGTAAAGATTGGATTCAGTCTTTCCTTCCCTTTACACATTCCCCACATTTCTTTTTGGATGAACCAGTAACAACATTTCCCATATCACTGCTGAAAAAATTCAGATCAGAGTCCCCCAACTTTTAATAAAATACAGCTCCAAATGAGGTTAAGCCTACTATTCACAAAAACAATCTATGCACCAAACTCATGCCTATATATTTGTGCAATATCCCACCTCCTCAACTGGATTTCCCAATTCAAGAAGACCCCTAGTGTATTTAAAAAGATGTGGGGGATAGTGGGAGAAAAATTTTAATGCCTTAAAGTCTCAGGAGGTTCAGTCCTGGAGCAGGTCTCCGATGTGGATTCTGACACCTTCTGTACTTGGGGGGTAGAGGGGGTCCCAGCAGGGATGCAGCCAGCCTCTCACCCCCCAACAAAGTCCTCCTCTAAGCTCTGAGATCTGCCGCTGCCCTTTTAAGCTGGTTGTGACTTAATTTCAAATTTCAGTGTCAGCAGACCCTCAGCCTTCCTGGGTCTCTGGTTCCAAAAATATGGCTCCCACTGTTTGCAGCAAAAAATATAATGTCATACAGTCTCAGGGGGTTTGGTCTTGGAGCTGGTCTCCAATGTGATTCTGGCACTGTCTGTACTTTGGGGGTACAGGGGTCCCAGCAAGGATGCAGCTAGCCTCTTCCCCACTGACGATGTCCTCCTCTGAGCTCGAGAGCTCCTGATGTGCTTTTTAAGCTAGGTTGCAGCTTAATTTTAAATTTCAGCACCAGAAGACCTCGGCCTGATTGACTGATGCAGCAACAGTCTCCTGGGTCCCTGGCTCTGAAAATACAGCTCCGCCATTTGAGGCAAAAAATTAATGTGTTACAGTTTCAGAGAGTTCAGTCCTGGAACAGGTCTCTGATGTGGATTCTGGCACCTTCTATACTTTGAGGCAGAGGGTGTCCCAGCAGGGACACAGCCAGCCTCTCACCCCAAACAATGACCTCTTCTAAGCTCCAAGAGCTCCGCTGCCCTTTTAAGCCAGTTGTGACTTCATTTCAAATTTCAGTGTCAGTGTACCCTCTGCCCTGATTGGCCAATACAGCAACAGTTTCCTGGGTCTCTGTCTTTGAAAATATGGCTCCGGCCATTTGCAACATGTGGCAAAAAATTTAATGTCTTACAGTCTCAGGGGTTTCAGTCCTGGAGCGGATCTTCAATGTGGATTCTGGCACCTTCTGTACTTCAGGGGTAGAAGGGGTCCCAACAGGGATGCAGCCAGCCTCTCACCCCCCAAGGATGTCCTCTTCTGAGCTTCTAGGGCTCCCATTGCCCTTTTTGAGCTGGTTGTGGCTTACTTTCAAATTTCAGCACAAGTGGACCTTCAGCCCTGATTAGCCAATGCAACAATGGTCTCCTAGGTCCCTGGCTCCAAAAATGTGGCTCCAGTCATTTGCGGCACAAAAATGTATGTCTTACAGTCTCAGGGGGTTCAGTCCTGGAGTGGGTCTCTGATGTGGATTCTGGTGCCTTCTGTACTTCAGGACCTCTATGTGGTAGCAGCAGTACTGTTGAGATAGTCCCTTTATGGATAGATTCCCCTCAATTATCTGAAGCTGAAAATCAGTACATGTCTCCCAATTTTCTCAGTATTTCATCCAGTGTCCCTCAGGTTTGTCCTTCTCCCTCTCAAACCCCACTAATTCCTGTTATTACACCCTCTTCTCTAGATAGTGTGGCACCTGTGACAACTACAACAAATCATATGGAGACCCACTTGACACACTGGAGTGCCCCTAGGCAAGTCTATGTTCTAGGGGATTCCATTATCAAATATTTAGATAGGGCAATATGTGATCCTGATAAAACAAAGCGCACGTGTTCAAGCTTTAGAAGCACCCGAATCTCAAATATTTCTAATATGGTCCATAATATTTTGAAACATAGTGGTCAGAACCCTTTGGTTGTGTTCCATGTTGGCACAAATGATTTTGTACATTCTGAATTATTGGATATAAAAGGATATTGTGGTGCTCTCTAATATTTTGGTTGAAATGGGATGTGAGATTGCATTCTCAGAAGTTCTACCTGTTCCTAAAGCTTCTGAGGCTTTAAATAATAGAATACACAAATTTAATAATTGCCTCCACCAAAGATGTCTCAAACAAAATCAAATTCTGCATTACTCATTGGGAGGAATTTGTTGACAGACCTGACCTGTTTTGTAGGGATGGCCTCCATTTAAGCCCTAAGGAAACCATTTATTGGTTGATCATATGCTCAGATATATTAATGAACATTTAAACTACTTGATCTGGGGCAAGAATAACTCCTCCCTCCCAGTGGCTCACAAATGAACCTGCTACAAAACTTTCAAATGATTTAAATTATATCTACTTCAGTGCTAGGAGCCTAAATAACAAACTAGATGAGCTGCAGGCTCTACTTTCAATTGAAAAGACTGATGTGATCATGGTCACTGAAACACGGGTAATGATAATATCAGCTGGGGTCCCTTTCTTTCTGGGTACACAATCTATAATTATAACAGACAAAATAGAAAAGGTGGTGGGGTTGCAATTTTTGTAAAGGAATCACTTATGTCAGTTAATATTTCTGATAAAATCAAGTCTCCTGGTTGTCCCACTGAGTCACTATGGATTAAACTAGTCTTACATAAACATCATCACTTTATTTTGGGTGTTTGTTATCATCCCCCTGATGCAACCACTGAATATCTTGACAGTTTAGTATCTGAAATTGAAACTATCTCCACTATGGGGATATTATTTTGACAGGGGACTTTAATCTAGGAGAATTGATTGGGTCAAACAAACTGCTACCTCATCTTCTGGCAGAAAATTAATTAATATTTCCAGCAGTGCAGCCTCACCCATGGGGTAAAACAGTCCACCAGATGCATGAACATTTTGGATCTAGTGCTTTATAGTGCAAATTTGGCACCAAAAAATCTAAATGTGACTACACCTATTGGAAATAGTGACCATTGTTCCATTAGGTTTAAATCTGAACATATGGTTGTCCCATTAAAAAATAACTCCATATTATATTTGTATGACAATGCAGACATTTCCAGCATTAAAACCACTCTGGATAGTACTGATTGAGCTTCTATATTAAATACAGTCAGCATTGGTGATTACTTCTCCTTTTTTCACAATAAAATCTCTGAACTTAGAGACTCTCACATCCCAGCTAAATTAAAAAGGTGATCTAAACAACATGTACCTAAATGGATGAATAATTCCATTAAAGTGTTATTAAAAAAGAAAAATAAATGTTATGCTGCATATTTGAAATCATGGAATCCCTCAAATATTGATATTCCGAAGAAATGCAAGAAATGTATTAGAAAGCCAAAAAAAAACATGTGAACTAAATTTGGTGGTCAATGCTAGTAAGGGCAATAGCAAATCTTTGTTTGCATATATTAATTCACTAAGAATCCTACCCTGTCAAGTAGGACCTATTCAGTTTAATAATTCACTAGTTCATGACCCTCTAGAAATGGCGAATATATTTAATGTTAATTTCTGTAAAATTTTCTCAGATGTCCAGATAGTTAATATTGATGTTGCTTCTGTGGTAGGCAATATCACTATTTCTGTAGCTGATGTACATGCCAAATTAATCTCTCTTAAAGGGAAGTTCAATATATCACCTGACGGTATACCAGGTCACCTCTTGTACTTATTGACACATAGATTGCCACTTCCCCTTAAATTACTCTTTGAATATTGTATTAATCACAACTGTGTGCCTCATTTATGGAAAACAGCTTATGTAATCCCTATTCATAAACAGGGACCTAAAAATTGTTGGGAAAACTATAGACCAATCAGTTTGACTGCTCTTCTGTGTAAAGTCTTGGAAAGCCTGACTAAGGACATTATTTCCTCTACATTAATTTCACTAGATGTGGAACAACACAGTTTTAAAAAGGGATGCAGTTGCTTAACAAATTTATTTTGTTTTTATGGGGATGTCAGTTTACAGCTTGCTAATCGATTTCCTTATTATGTAATTTATATTGATTTCAGTAAGGCGTTTGGCCTCCTTCCCCATTGGGCATTATTGCATAAACTTGCCTCCACTAATATGGCCCCAGTTATTGTTCAATGGATATCTAGTTGGTTGGCTGGCAGAACCCAACAAGTCTTGATCAATGGACAATTATCAAGATTGGGATATGTCACCAGTGGCGTACCTAAAGGCCAGGTTTTAGGACCTATCCTTTTTCAATTGTTTATATCTGACATTACAGTTAGTTGTTTATCTAATACCATCAAATATGCAGATGATATTAAAATTGAAGGGTATGTTCTACGCCTGAGCAAATTACTACTATTCAAACTGACCTGGATTCCATCTCCAATTGGATTAATCATTGGGGTAAGAAACTGAATCACAATAAATGTAAGGTCATTCATTTTGGGTTTGCTAATACATTCCATCCATATAGTGTGGATAACAAGGTGGTGAATAACACTTGTACAGAAAAAGACCTGGGGGTGTTAGTTACAAATGATTTTCAGTCCAATTCCCAGATTAATGCTGTAATATTAATAGCAAATAGGGTCATCTGGTCCATTCTTAGAAATATTAAATCCAGAGAAAAAATGTGGTGTTGCCACTGTATAGAGCATATGTTCATCCGCATCTGGACTTCTTCTACCCTTTATGGTGCCCTTTTTAGAAATATGATATTTTACATCTTGAGAAAGTCCAAAGATGTTATACTAAATGTATAAAGGGGTTGCAGCATGTTCCATATGAATCTAGACTGGTTACATTAAATTTGATGCCCTTCACAACGAGAAGGCTGAGAGGGGATCTCCTTCTTATGTTTGACATTATGAAAGATCCATATTTACTAACTAATGTTGGATTCATGTTTAAAGATAATATCTTTAATCTCAGAGGTCACCCACTTTAATTAAAATTCAAGAAATGTAACTTATTACCAAGGAAATACTTTTACACATTACAAATTATAAAACCTTGGAATGCTTTACCCGTGGAAATTACCTCTAGTAGTACTAAGCAATTGTTTAAATCTCACTTGGATGGGCTAATGCAATCTGATTTTACTCTTAGTTACTATTAATTCAAGGAAGCATTTATGGGCCTTACGGCTCTCTAGCTCCCTTTACAACCTTAGTATGAACCTTAGTATGAACCATTTACATTTTTTACACCTCTTCTCTTGAGGTTACCTGCTGAATGTATATACTAGATCCAGTACATACTGTGGAGGTGTTAGAATGGTGCTACCACATATTTCAGATGGTAGACAGCTCAGAACTGTACAAAGATATTTAATTTTTTCATGGCATGCATGACACTGGAGGAGAAACACTTAAAAATGTCAAACTCCTTTAGCTTACTTTAGGAATGAAAGAAAAGAAAAAAGAAATATGGGTATATTGATGTTTTTGCCAGAAAAAAAAAATATTGTTGAAAAACTACATGTGACCAAATTGCATTGCCCTATAAAGTTGGAAGGGAGGGACAGATCGAAGCATGAGTATGCGCCCCAGGCCTAGATTATTCAGTAGACATTGAATCATGTGACAGAACTTACACTCACCTGTTTGATCTTAAGATGTCTGCCAAAAACAGGTTTGCCCACTTCATTCTCAATGCTCCCCAGAGGACTCATCATAGTCAACTATATTTAGATGTAGGATGGCAAAGATTTGGAGACAGGAGAAGTTACACCTTGTGAATTTTATGTACCAGTGTTATCAACAGCAAGGCCCCAAGTTACATTCTGAATAAATTAAAGCAGTGACAGCTACTATTAAAGAAGGGCTATGATCAGCAAGGAATAGAATATACTGTGTACCATCTTGTAAATCAAACATGGGAAGATCAACATTTTATTATTTAGGCCTGACAGCCTGGAATATAATTCCATATAATCTAGAGCTGACAGATAGTCTAGTGAGTTTGAAAAATATAGAAATGTGGGTGCTGGAATTCGGAAGAGAGCCCTGCCATGTTGCTCTAAACTTTGTGTGGTGTAACTTTTTGATTGATTGTACTATGTAGTTTTCTAGATTTGGATTTTACACATTTTTACTTATTGTTAGGCCTATTTATTTTTGTGTCAGATTAATAGTCCCTTTTCTGTTTTTGAGGAGTGCATTGTAAAATAAATGTGGAACTCATTGTATTTCTTATTATTTATAATTTACAGTGTCTGACAATGAATGATATATTGTTTTTTTCTCTTGCATGCAACTTACATTTTGTAACTTTCTGTAATGTGGACCTCATTGAAAATGAGCTATGCTCAATTAGGTAATCCTTATTCATATGAAAATTATGAATACAATTATGACTACTACTAAGTATGCTTCTGGAAGCAATGTTAGTAGAGGCAGACCTGGATATAACAACAATAACAGAGACCTGGTACACCACAAATCATGACTGAGATGTTAATGAACTTGGGTATGCTCTGTTCAGGAGGGATGGGCGGTAGAAAAGGAGGAGGGTGGCCTTGTACTTTAGGGGGTATAAAGGCAACAGAATTGCAGACATCCAAGTGGAGGTCAACTGGAGTCCAGTGACCATCACATAGTGTGGTTTAGCATAAGGACCAAGATACAGTCTAGTCACATGAAGGCAAAGGTTTTAGAATTTAGGAAGACGGATTTTGCTAAAATGGGGAGTTATATCAAAGAGGCATTGGCAAGAAGGGAGGAATGAGGAGGAGGAGTTGAGGACCAGTGGGAACAACTAAAGGGCACCATAGAGGAGGTGAGGAGCACATGCATCAGGTTGGTAAATAATGGTAAGAGAAGAAGGAAACCACTGTGGTTCTCAAGAGAGGTGGCAGACAAGGTAAGGGCCAAAAGGGCAGGTTTCAGGAAATATAAGGAGATTCAAAGGGAGGAGGACAGGGAGGTGTGCCTAACGAATCTAAGGAAAGCAGGGAAGGCTGTTAAGAGAGCAAAGGCATAGACTGAAGAAAGATTAGTGCAGACAGTTAAGAAAGGGGACAAGGCATTCTATAGGTATGTTAGCGAAAGAAGAAAAACTGGGGGGGGTCTGTAAGGCTCAAAGGGGATACAAGGAAGTGTAAGGATGAAGACATGGAAGAGGCAAAAATACTGAAAAACACTTCTGTTCAGTATTCACTAAAGAGGGGGAGGGTCAGGGACCAGAGCTGGGTAACAGACATGAAGGAGAGGGAGAGGTAAACACAAGTCAGTTCCCAGTGGAGAGAGCCTGGAGGAGCTCACAAAACTGAAGGTGGACAAAGCAATTAAGCCAGATGGCATACACCTGAGGCACAAGGTGGTAAACTGGGTTAGGAACTGGGTAACTGACAGGAAGCAGAGGGTGGTGGTAAATGGAATCTAATCAGGAGAGGGGAGTGACCAGCATGGTACATCAGGGATCAATCCTTGTGCCAGTCCTGTAAAATGTCTTCATTAGTGACATTGTGGTAGGACTGGAGGGAAGTCTGCCTGTTTGCAGATGACACCAAGATCTGCAACAAGGTAAATACTCTGGACGGATGAAGAGAATGAGGAGGGACCCAGAGAAGCTTGAAAATGGTTTGAAGTATGGCAACTAAGGTTCTATTCCAAGAAGTGCAAAATAATGCACATGTGAAGAGGGAACCATGGGAGAGCTACAGGATGGGGAGGAAATTTGCTGACTATCACCAAAGAAGAAAGGGACTTGGGGGGTTATAATTTCTGATGACCTAACGGTGTCTAAGCAGAGTATAAAGGCTGCAGGGAGCCAGTGGCATGCTGGGGTGCATAGACAGAGGTATCACTAGCAGAAGTTGGGAAGTGGTGATGCCATTGTACAAAATGCTAGTGAGGCCTTACCTAGAGTACTGTGTGCAGTTCTACAGGTCATACCTTTGTAAGGACATTGACAAGATAGAGGTGGTCCAGAGATGGGTGACTAAAATGGTACAGGGCTTGCACCAAAAAACATATGAGGACAGACTAAAGGACCTCAATATTTCCTTGCTGGAGGATGGGTGGAATCAGGGAGTCATGATAGAAACATTTAAGTACCTTAAGGGCATTAACAAGGTGCAGGAGGGCGACATCTTCCAATATAAGAGATGTATAAGAACGAGGGGGCATGATATGAAATTGGAAGGTGGCAGCTTGAGGGGAAAAGTGAGGAAGTTTTGCTTCACAGAGATGGTGGTGGACACATGGAATAGACTGCCACAGAAGATGGTGGGGGCATGCACAGTGGAGGGCTTTAAATGGTATGCTGATGGTACATCGAACATCCTAGCATGAAGACCATCACAGCCACAGGAATCGAGCAAAAACCTCAGGTTGCTGTGATGGTCTCTGCTGGCACTGGGACTGCCTCACCCAATGTTTGGCCCCCTCCCCCGAGACAACTCCAAGTCAGAGTTGTATCACTAGAGACCAAGGGTGTGGGAGGTGATGCTCCCTGCATGGGGGGTTCGGGGGTGCAGATCCCCTGATAACAACACTGAGACATCCCCAACAGTGCAATGCCAACACTCGGCATTGCGACTGTCACTGTCAGCGATGTCGGCATGGCAAATGTCACAGTGCTCTAACTAAACCATTTTAAACATGCATAATGGTACCTTAGAGATGGGAAAGAGGGGTGAAAAACCATTGACCAGGTAGGGTCAGAGGCCACATACTAGTAGTTCCACTTATCAAGTCCTGTGTGCTCATTCAGGGTCTGAACCATGGTGCAGAGAAGAGGCAGAATCCCTTAATCACAGTGTAGAATAAACAGTCTCTCTGCACTCTATTTGTGCTATTTACCACAAACACTAGAGATTTCAACTTCAAAAAATGTTATTGCAGCATCAAGCATACAATCTGGAACATTTCTCCAAGTGCCTCCATTCACAATCGAATGATAGCCCTAGCACTTCGACCAAGGTCTGGTCTTCATCAGTGGGTGGAGACCATTCATAACAACCCTCCTTAAATAGCCCTTTTTAATTGGAACACTTTAACCCTTAGGTGTTCACATTTATCATTAGCTTTTTCTCTTTCTTTTTAAGTGGCTCTGGAGAGGGTCAAAATGGTGCCCTTCAGAAATACATTATATACAAAATTTCTCTTTTTACATTAGTCAATTCATTATTTTCCATTTTATATAATAATTAAAACCTAAATATTTAAGTACAAATTGAAAAATAAAAGGGTAAACAAGAAACAAGGAAACTGTTGCTTTTCTTAATGTAGCTCCTAATACTGCTATAGAGTGACAAAGCTGCATTCCCCTTTATACATTTTTATTACCCATAACAGTTTCCTCCTTCTTATTTTCAATTTTAAATAGTGTTCCTTTAATGTATCTGTTAAGTCTTTTAAGACTTTTCTATCTCTTATATTACACAAGGAGGATTTTATCTAAACATGCTATATTTTATTATAATATTATAAAATTTAGGGGCACTCGTGTGTCTTTAACGTAAGTCTAGAAAGCATTTGAGTATTTTTTGATTTCTGTTTTGGAATCCAGTTTAGTATAAATAAAGGCAGAACCATGATAGCAAAAGAAAATTACAGCTCTTTTTAGTAATCCAGTAAATGTAACCTCCTAAGAATTTTTAGATAAAATCCTTCTTGTGTAATATATAAGAGAGAAGAAGTATTAAAATACTTAAGAGATTCATAAAAGGAACATTATTTAAAATTAAATGAAAATAAGAAGGAGGAAACTGTTATGGGTAATAAAATGTAAAGGGAATGCAACTTTGTCACCCTATAACAGTATTAGGAGCTACATTAAGAAAAGCAAAAGTTTCCTTGTTTCTTGTTTACCCTTTAATTTTTCAATTTGTACTTAAATATTTAGGTTTTAGTTGTTATATAAAATGGAAAATAATGAATTGACTATGTAAAAAGAGAAATTTTGTATATAATGTATTTTGGAAGGGCACAAGTTCGATGCTCTCCAGAGCCACTTAAAATGAAAGAGAAAAAGCTAATGATAAACGTAAACATCTAAGAGTTAAAGTGTTCCAATTAAAAAGGGTTATTTAAGGAGGGTTGTTATGAATGATCTCCACCCCCTGATGAAGACCACACCTTGGTCGAAGCGCCAGGGCTATCATTCGATTGTGAATGGAGGCACTTGGAGAAATGTTCCAGATTGTATGCTTGATGCTGCAATAACATTTTTTGAAGTTGGAATCTCCTGGTGTTTGCGGTAAATAGCGCAAACAGAGTGCAGAGAGACTGTTTATTCTACATACTAGTAGTGTAGGGCTTTCGTGCAGATTGGATGGGGCTGGCGGTTCTTACCTGCCGACAATTTCTATGTTTCTAAAATCAGCATCAAAACAACCAGTGTTTTCATAAAGCTCTTTTGTTACATGTCAGTTTCAAATTATTTTAAACAAATGTCACTATTAGGCAGGTTCAGGAATGGAAACATTTGACTGATGACTATGTTGTGTGGGAGTTTCACTTGAGATAATAACAACGTGACTTTTTCATGTACTGGGATGGTGAACCTAGATTTATATCTGCAGCACCAAACCCAGAGCACAATTGGGTAATCTGTAGGCTTGTTCCTACAACAGTATAACAAACTCCTATATTACATGCATAACATGTACAGTATGTCTAAGTCTACTGCAGTATGCCAAAGTCAGATCTCACGTGAATAGGGTTGTATCTATCGGAGCCGGTCAAAAGCAAATGTGAACTGCAGTGTGATTAAAACCATAAGGTAAGAATAGTGTGAGTGAAAAGAGCTACTGGGGAATTATAGCATGGGCATAACAGTGCTATAAATGTAGCTCTTTTCAGTCAGGCCAAGCACTCTAACATTAACATTTCCATTGTGCACTGGGTGAGAAAGTTGGCTCTGTGGCTTAGTAGTTAGCATGATAAGGTGTGAGTGCCTGGGACTGCCAGTGGAGCCAGGTTTGAGTCTACCTCCTGCCTGTGATTTTTTTTTGTGGTGTTCAGTATGTTTTCAAGGATGTCTATATATAATATGGGGGTGCATGGGGTGAAGCCTCCAGTGTAAATTTGTTGAAGATGCCTTTTTGTTTTGTGAATTTGTATGGATTGAAGTCTAGTGGTTAGGGTAACAAGCTGTGAATGTGCTTGGTACACTCAGCAGACATGGGTCTATGTGTAATCGTCTGTATGTAAAAATTAATTTTACACATATTTACACAAATCGTGTCAGACAAACCTGGTGGAGTTCTATGACTGGGTGACAAGTGCCTTGGACCTGGGTAGACCAGTGGATGTCCTCTTTCTAGACTTCAGCAAGGCATTTGACTCTGTTCCTCACGTGGGCCTGTTGGATAAGCTAGGAGAAATGGGGGTGGGAAACCAGATGATCGGATGGATAGGCAATTGGCTCCAGGACCGGACCCAGAGGGTCGTGAGTTGGTGGGATAGTCTCATCCCCAAGGAGGGTCATTAGTGGTGTCCCACAGGGATCAGTCCTTGGCCCCTTCTGTTCAACGCCTCACCTATCTGACATAAGGACAGGAATCAGGAGTGAGATGAGTCTCTTTGCAGATGACTCAAAACTGGGGCAGTGGTGGATGGGGAGGAGGGAGGATGGCCTGCAGGGGACCTGGAGGCTCTGGAAAGATGGTCTAGAAGTGGAAGCTGAGATTCAATGCAGGAAATGCAAGGTACCCAGCTGGAGGCAGAAACCCAGGCCAAGAGTACACCCTGGGGAAATACTACAAGTCTCAATGGCTGAGAGGACCTGGGGGTGGTGGTGGATGTCAAGATGAACAACTCTGACACTTGTAGGAGGGCAGCAGCCAAGGCCAGCAGGATGCTGGGATGCATCGCTAGGGGATCACCTCCAGAAGGAGGGAAGTGATACTCCTCTGTCTAACTGCTTGTGAGGCTGCACCTTGAGTACTGCATGCAGTTTTGGAGGCCACACTTAAAGAGGGACATTAACCTCCTGGAGAGGGTCCAGAGGAGGGCAACCAAAATGATTTGGGGCTTGGGGGACAGGACCTATGAGGAGAGGCTCGAAGAGCTAAATATGTACACATTGGAAGAGAGAAGGGACCGGGGGGACATGATAGAGGTCTTCAGGTACATGAAGAGGGTAAATAGGGGAGGAACAGTCAGGGTGCTTCGAAGGAAGGAGGAAGGGGCCACTAGAGGGCATGGGTGGAAGCTGGAGGGGGGAAGATTCAGGGGAGAAAGGAGGAGGTGCTACTTCACTGAGAGGGTGGTGGAGCCATGGAATGCACTACCTAGGGGGCTGGTGGAGGCAGAGACAGTGGAGGGATTCAAGAGGGGTTGGGACAGGTACAGGGGAAGGGTTCTGGAAGCAAAATCCAATGCAGCAAGAATATCTGGAACTGGGAAGGGAGAAGCCAGAGAAGGTGAGGGGGACAGCAAGGTCAGCACCCAGGGTGGGGGCTGACCAAACGAGCAGACACGAAAGACCGTTAGGCCTATTCTGCTGGCATTTTAGTATGTTAGTATGTTAGTATTGTTGGTGGAATACTATGTGATGTTGCTCCTCAGATTGCCATCCACATTGCACCTGAGTCTGCCAGTGCACCCGTTCTGAGTTGTTTTTCACTGTAGCTCTTCTCCATGGTAGCTGTTTTTCATCACGCTCTTTTTCTGTTGCAGTTTTGTGCCATGCTATTATATTAGCTGTTTTGACCTAGAACCGTATATAGTGTAGCTAACTCAGATATCATATGAACAATCTGTAGGGTTGTATTTAGTGAACCAAACACAGATCCCACAAGAATAATCTGTAAGGTTACATTTAGTGAACCAAACTTAGATCTCACATACACAGCCCTGCAGGTTGTATCAGGTGTACTAAATTTAAATCTCACATGAATAATCTGCATGGTTATATACAGTATACCAAACTGAAGATGTCACATAAATATTCTGTAGGGTTGTATTTAGTTTACTAAATTTATATCTCACATAAATAACCTGTAGGTTGTATTTAGATTACCAATCTCTTACACATAATCTGCAGAATTTTATTTAATGTACCAAACTCAGATCTCACATGAATAATCTATAGGAATGTATCTAGTGTACCAGACTCAGATCTCATGTACACAGCCTGCAGGCTGTATGTAGTGTACCCAGTTTAGTTCTCATATGAATGATCTGTAGAGTTGTATGTAGTGGTAGTGCACCAAACCTGGATCTCACATACACGACTTGAAGATTTGTATCTAGTGTATCAAACTCAGTCCTCACAGATATAATGTGCTGTAGGTTGGCACCCAGAATACCAAACTAAGATCTCACAGGTATAACATGCACTGTAGGTTTGTATCTAGTGCACCAAACTTTGAACTCTCATGATTAACCAAAGAGTTGTATATAGAGTAACAAATTTAGATCCCACATGACTCATCTGTAGGTTTCTATCTAATGTACCAAATTTAGATCTCTTATCGCTAACCTATAGGTTTCTATTTACTATAATGAACCCGCAGTCCATCTGGATAACCAGTGTTTTGTATCTACCATACTAAGCCTAAATTTCACAGGTATAATATGTAGGTTTGAATCTAGTGTACCAAACTCAGATTTAGCATGAATTACCAGTAGGATTGCATTGCTAAACATCCTGTAACTCTCATGATTATTCTGTAGGTTAGTAACCACCATACTGAACCCAGAGTCCATCTATAAACTAATCTATTTATTTAAGATTGTACCAGAAGAGCACACTGAGCTGCAAGCAGTTTATTTCCAGCTATGTCTTGGAGGAAGGGAACACAAAAGTAATACAGATAAACAGGATACTAATGTAACCAATTCCAGACACCAGTTACTAGAGGGCCAGTTACTAAAGAGTCCTCCATTGTTTGGAGAGGGTCAGCCAGGGTTGCAATAGGATTACAGTTGTGAGGAAAAGTATTGTGTCACTCTAAGCGCTTTAACTACACAGTAACTAATTGTCCACACCAGGTCTTCTAGTAAGGCAGTGTGAGCTTATTAAAACTCAAAACTTCTTTACTTTTCTTTTCTCTGCTGCTCCCACAGGGCAGACAGTACAGTATGTTGCACATCACTAAGGCAGATGGTACACGTGAAGTTTTAACACTGATCCTCTTTATGTAGAAAAAAACTCTGAAAAGCATGCACAGAAACAGACTCGGCAGGGACCATCTGGGCAGGCTGGGTGGGCCAAGTGGTCATTTCTGCCACCTATTCTATGTTTCTATGCTCAGTCTCACAGATATTTTGAAATACAGTTTATTTAGGCCACATGGACTCCAGACAATCTCAGTTCTTCATCTCCCATTGAGGCATCATCAGGGAGTGGAGACTAAATACAGAGATATATGTTTTTCATAGGGAAGTCATGCAAGGTGCAGTGAGCTGAAAGTGCAAAGATCAGTTTTTGGAACTTATTGAAAAAGTGTAATTTTTAATAATACAAGTTATATGCAAGTTATACATTTTTCCTCTTACATTATGTTTTATCTTTCAAAATAAGAGACACCCAGTGTTGGAATTACAGGGGGCTTGCCAGGACTTGACCCCCCAACTTGGAAGAGAGCCCCAGTAGCTCATGTATGACTGCCATTGAATTATAATGGATGGGGGCTCAATTTAAAGATAGGCCTCTTACGCCCCCCCCCCCGGCTCATAAAATGTAATTCCAACACTGGAGACACACATATCATACAAAGAGTATGTTAAAGGGAGCCCCAGCAAGGACAGTTTAAAATCACATTATAAGGACTGTTCTGATATCAGCTGCATGGGATTCTGAGATTTGTAGTAACAGAAGATGTTAGCCTAGAACTAAACAAAATTAGTCTGATGCAATATACTATAGTATAGTAAACAGTAAGTAAACCAAAATATTCTTGCACACAAAGTGCACATTGAGACCAGCCCCGCACTTGAGTGTGAGACCCTTTGTGCTGACTGTGGCTCTTTAATTGGAGGGCTTAATCCATGGTTCAGTAGGTGGGAATAACTCCGCCTCCGCACCATTTAAACCTACCTGCTCCTCACATTCAGAGCTGAGCTCACTGTTTTGATACCCAACTACTCCTTCTCTGGCACTCTTCTCACCCTTACTGTAGGGCCTTCGTTCCTACTATGCTACCAGCATCTCTACTGAGGATGGGAATGAGTAAGGCCAAACCAAGTCAAATATAAGTTTGCACTAAGCACAACTGAGTACAAAGGTTACATAAGCACGTTATTCCCACCCATTGAAACTAATTTTGAAAAGGCCCTTGTTAGTCAACCGGTGCCCGCATTTCGTTACAAAGTGGCCATTCTAATAGTAAAAATCTATCTGAAAGCTGTCTCTCATTGATTATAATGGAGCACACCCCTGCACTCTCCCTAGCATCTCATCATCATGCTAGTGAGTGTGGGGGTGGAGCGTGGGCAGCCAAACAAAACCAGGAAGTCCTTGGGACCTGGTTTTGGAATTTTTATGAGTGAAAAACCTTTTCATTAGAGGACTTTTTGGGGTGCAACATCACATTATTCTACTGATGTGGAGGTAAGGCACCTATTAATCGGGTTCAGGGGCAGTAGAAATTAAATTGGTGGATCTCTTTAAGTCTTATATCACTTTCAAACTAAAACAGTATTGTATTAACAGCTCTAAATGCAATTTTTATAATCACATTTGATAATTGTTATTTGTGCTAACTATTGTATTAGTTTGTATTGCTTGTAAATCTTTTTTTGTTTGTTTTTTATTTGTCCGTCCTCCTTGAAAATGAGCATTTATGCTCTTAGAGTTACAGGTTATCAAATTTTAAATAAAATAAATAAACAATGAGTAGGTAAATTATTTAACATTTTGTTAATGAACCTGATCTTGCTTTAATAAATGGTAGAACAAAGGATGACTCTGAAGGGACTTATACGTATAATTTATTTAATGGAACGTCAATGACTGATCTATTTTTCAGTAACATTAATGGGCTGTCTAGAGTATTGGATTTGGAAGTATTGAAATGCTCAGAATCCGCTCATCTTCCTTTTAACAGCTGCTGACAACTTCTATTGTTTGGAGCAAGTAACTCATGTCCTGTGGCTGCCTACACCCAGGACGTAAACTAGCTATAGTTTGAATTGTTTCCCAAAAAATAAATAGCGTTTTAACTTACTAGTAGTGCAATCTGACTTCCCAGTTCCCCTGAAGCCACCAGCTGCCCACCACAGCCCTAACCAGAAAACAGTGTTCTGATGACACAAAGTAGCAAAGAGTCTCCAGGGCTATAGATAACATTATTATTATTAACTAATAGGGGCAGCAGCAGCTTTTGCTACAGGAACATATAAAAGCTGCTTTTTTAAACTGAGTAAACCTTACAGAGATTTTACAGAAAATACAGTATCAGCCTAGTGAGTTACAGACTTTAACTATCAAAATACCGTATACAAGGATAAATGCCCAGTAGTACAAACATACCACTGCCCCTGGAAATTGCAAAAGTGACTATACTAATCACTCTGGAAGAAGAACAGAGAACTAAAACTTTATTCTGCATAAGACTTTATTTTGCATAAAAATTGGTTAAATAACTAATAAGGCAGCAGAGTAAAATAGGTTATAGTTCCTAGAGAACAAAAACAATAACTGCACCAAAGAAAAGCATTGCCTATCATTTTCCTAACAATGCAAAAATTAGGGTTGTGGCTTAGGGTTGTACAAAGTCATGTAGGGTGAGGTTCCCACAAATTATAAAGTTGTAAACAAGCATGCATAGACATACCTAAATGTAAATCCCATAGAAAGCTGGTAGGTGAGATAATTTACAATAAAGTAAGGACCAAAGATCTGTTATATTTATTGGCCAAGGTCTTTTCAATGATTTTATAAGTGGGAGAGCTATATCATCTGCACTGAATTGTGAATCTTGCCTCCACCATAAAAATAAGTAGCATGGCTGGCTAAATAATACAAGTAAAAATCAGGCAAGCCCAGTCCACCCAAAAGGTTATCAGGCATCAACGTAGCATAGGCCCTTTGAGGTTGCTTCCTCTCCAAATAAAATGCATGAGAATGGCTCAGAGAAAATAAACCAGCTTTTAGGTAAAATACCCCTGTCCTGGTCAAATGGTATAATAGCCTAGGTAATATATTCCTTTTATAATGTTAATCTGGGCCCAGAAAGGCAGAGGTAAGTGTAATCATTAGTCAAAATCCCGTTTAATTTGCTGAACCAATGTATTTAAATTAATCTCAACCATGGCATGCCTAGTTTTACCAATAATGATACCCCAGGGAGTCAGTGGTACAAGTACTTCCCCATCTCATCACATCTGCCTTGTAAGTATAACAATTAAGTGGCATAAAGGTTGTCTTATCCAGATTTAACTTATAGCTATCCAACTGTCCAAATCATGTAATAACTTCAAAAGCAGCAGGAAGTGATGTGGCACTCAAGATGTATTAAGATATCGTCTGCATAGGTTGAAATAGCATATGCCTGACCTCCAGGCCTGAGTCCCTGAATTCTGGGTTCCCTGAGTATAGCTTGAGTTAAGGGTTGAATATATAAATTAAACGAAGAGGGGATAAGGGGCGTCCTTGACATGTACCCTTTAACAGCTGAAAAAAGGAGGGGGAAGAGAGCAGACCATTACAAGACACTCAGGCTGATGTTTGGGAATTGAAAAGTTTAATCCAATTAATACATTCTAGAGGAAATCCATACCATTTCAGCATCTCAAAAAAAAAGTTCCACAAGACTCTATCAAAAGCCCTTTCTCCAACAAGGGAAACCAGAACGGATGGAGTTTTGGAACCCTCGGCGCAGACATAAGTAAGGCTAAGAAGATGGTCTCTTGTATGCCTACTGGCCATGAACCCCCTTTGCTCCAGACCCATCAAGGGTTGCCAAACTTTCATAATCCAAGTAGCTAAGAGTTTGGCCAAAATTTTAATATCCAGATCTGGCAATGAGATGGGTCTGTAACTTTCTACTAAGTGTTTATCTTTATCGGTTTTGGGAGGAGTTTTATTACAGCCTCTTGGAAAGTCAGAAGTAAGAATTCATCCTCATAAACATCCATAAAGAACTGTAAAATATATGAACCAATTTATCTTGTAGGGCTTTATAAAAATTGTGTGAAACCCATCGAGTCCTGGGGCCTTGTCCAGTGGGAGAGACTGAATAGCTTGTTGGACTTCAGTTAAGAAATAGGTCAAGAAAGCATGTTTCTATGCTCTGATGGTATCTGAAGTAGCTGAACTTCCTGCAAAAAAGCTTGTATAGCTTCTTTGGATGCTGAAGGCTCTGGTGTGTAAAGCTCTTCATAGTAAGCACCACAACAATTAACAATCTTCCTAGGTTATGTTAACAAAGGGTCTTTGGGCTCATTCTGATTGCAGGAACAAATTTAGCCACCTTGTTTTGTTTTAACCTTAAGGCTAACAACTTTCCTGCTTTTCCCCCTAGATCAAGATCAGAAAGTTCTGCTCAGAATATAGCCTGTTTCGCACCTTCCTGAAGGAGTTCAGCATATTTCTCATGAGCAATAACCAGAGCTTACCAATTCACATCCAAAGAACATGCTGAGATCCCCTTTTCCAGGGATCTAATGGTGTACTGTAATTTTGCCCCTAAAAGCAACTTGTACATGTTAAGGGGGGGTAGTACATGTAATACTACCTCCCTTAAAGGGAAAGCCCCTCAACCTTTTTTCTGTTTGCAAGTGTAATATGTAGGCATAGAAACATTCTTTCTCTTGCATAAAAAATATTCTCTCTTGCAACCCCTAATTTTATCCTAATTTAAGATTAAATAAAGTTATTTCACTCTTTCTGCCCTGGTGTGGAAATCTGCTTGGCGCCATTGCAAAGGACATGATTTCACTCATAAGAAACATGGGAGTTGATAATACATATTTGCACATCAAGGGACTGGAAGTAAACACAGGAATTAATCAGCTGAATAACAAAACTTTACAAGCTCCAGCATCCTTCCAACTGCATTTTCCAACTCAGACACACTTTAAACAACAGAAAGCATTAGGAATTTACCTTGAAAAGTTTGATGGCCAGCACAAGACAAGAAATACAGGGACTTTGGAAGACATACAACTTGAAAAAACATCAGAGCAACATGGAACGTTGACATAATCCCCTTGTGTGTGTGTGGGGGGTTCTTGCTTGAGGTGCTTTTATACAAACAATGTGTACTATGCATTTTTATCAATTAAATGCACTTCTTATCATATCTTAGCATTGGATTTCTTATTCCTTGGATGTTGAACTGGATGTTGCTTTTTTCTTCTGACAGATTACGTTTATTTGGCTCCCTCCAGTGTGTCCTGAGCCACAATTGTGTGGAGATAAAACAGAACTGATTGACAATAGTACTCTGCTGACTTGTGCATGTGCACATCATCCACTCCCGTTATGCCTTGCATGAGTGGGGTCATGATCTTTGCAATGATGCCAAAAAGGTTTTCACACCAGGGCAGAACAGAGTGAAGCAACTTAAATTTAAATTAGGATGAAATTAGTGGGGTGTAAGAGAGAATCATTGTTCATGCCTACAAACTACAGGTATACAGAAAATAAGTTGAGGGACTTTACCTTTAACATATACAAGTGCCTGTTACAAGTTCCAGTAGTAAGCAAAGTCTCTCATTGCACCTAATATCGTCATAATGCTATCTATAGCCTGCATCCCTTCTCCACTTCAAGTCATCAAATGGTGGTTTTCTTGATGGGGCTGGGTGAGCACTCAGCAGCTTCAGGGAAGTAGGAATAAGGTTGCACTACTAATAAATTAAATGCTACTCAATCCTTGAAAAAAAATAAAACTATGGCTTGTATAGGTCCTGGGGCAGGCAGCTACTAGACATGAACTGCCTGCCCCAAAGGTGTCAGCTGCTCTTTAAGAATAACTTTACAGTACATTATCATATGAATGTTCCAGAGGTTAAAAACTTAAATAAGAAAATCTCTGAAGTTATTAACTCCAAAAGAATGAAATGATCAGTAGAGAACATTCAACATATACAACACATTTTACAATTATCACAATCAAGTAAAAATAAAATAAATCATTATATTTGGAAATGGTATGGAATCCCCACCTCTTCTCTGGGAAAAAAATTATGTGCTGTCTTGCACCTTTGCTATATGTGTACACACACAAAACTGTGAAAGAGGATACTTGGTTTAACTCGATTTGTAGATGTGGAAAAAAGATCTATTTAGTATGGTGAGGAAGGTTAGACAAATTAAAACAAGGCAGAACTTGCAACTTCTAAATCAAAAAAGAAACAAGTATGTTAACATACTGAAGCAAGAAACACAAAAAAGCATCAACATAACATTTAATTTTTTTATTTATTTATTTAAAATTTTGGTGACCGGGAAAGGTACACTGAGCTGAAACTCGTTTCCAGGTGCGACCTGGGTACAAGGTGTACACAGAAATATACAGAGGTACATTAATCTTTTGGTTACAGACAGTAATAGCAACAACTATAGACAGTGGCTGTGATATTCAAAGGGGTTGCACCTGGCGCAACAGAGTTGTGCTGGCACAACCCCGCATTGTGCCCCAGCGGGATATTGAAAAGGCTGTATGGTGCAGCACAACTACCGATGCGCCAGGGTGCAATGTAATCCTATGCGGCGCAGATGCAGGGGGCATGCCCATGCATATGTGGCACATCCCGATATTCAGCCTGGGATGTGCGGTGCATATGCCAGTGCAACCCTGCAGTGCATCACATAGGGGGGCTCAAAGTTGAGCCCCAGAAAAGTAGGAACAAGTCCCTGCCACCCACAGGTGGGCAGCTGTATTGCAAGGCACAACACAGCAGCCGCTAACCATGGGTGGCCTCCCACCCATCCATAACACCGTCAACAAGCACACATGCCCCCTGGTGGTCTAGTGGCACCCCCAGTCCCATATGCCTGTTCTCGGCAGTCAGTAGCAGAATAGGACTCATATGCCTGATCGTGGGCATTGGTGATGAGGAGAACTCCCTGGTGGTCTAGCGGACCCTCCACTGCCCTATTGCAGGAATCTGTACCCTCAAGATAGACCCTGGTGGTCTAGTGGTCCCCCTCCCATATACCTGATCACGGGCAGTCGTGGCTGAATGGAAGCCCATACCCGATCACGGGCCGTAGTAAAATTAAATAGATCCCTGGTGGTCTAGTGGATCCCACCCCAAAAGTCCGAATGCGTCCATAGTACAAGCCCGATGGCTACATGGTGGTCAGAGGTACCCCCTCCCCACCCACTCACCGAGGCCCCAGCCACCCAGCACCCCAATGTCATCAGCAGTTGGCAGCACCCGCCAGCATACTGCCCGCCACCTGCCAAATGACAGCGGCAGTATGGTCTGCACACCCATTGGTCCACACATAATGGAAAGGGACCTGGGGTAATCATATCAGGTGATCTTAAGGTTAGCAATCAATGTGAGAAGGTGGTAGGGATGGCTGGGGTGATACTGGGATGTATAGGGAGAGGCATCACCAGCAGAAACAGGAAGTTGTTATCCCTCTGCACAGACAGTTGGTGAGATTCCATCTGGAGTACTGCATCCAGTTTTGGAGACCCCATCTCCACAAGGACATAGACAGGATGGAGGCAGTCCAGAGGAGAGCAACTAAAATGGTGCAGGGTCTGCAAGAGAAGTCATATGAGGAGAGACTAAGGGAGCTTAATATGTATACCTTTGAGGAAAGGAAGGGACAAGATAGAAACTTTAAGTACCTCAGTGGAATCAACAAAGTCCAAGAGAGTAGCATCTTTCAGAAAAAGAGATGTGCAAGAACAAGGGGACATAATTTGAAGATAGAGAGGGGATGGCTCAGGGGCAATGTGAGGAAGTATTTTTTTCACACAGAGGGTGGTGGATGCATGGAACAACCTTCCTGAGGAAGTTGTGGGGTCTAAAACTGTGGGAGAATTCAAGAATACATGGGACAGACTTAAGGCAATTCTCATGGGGGGTAGGAAGAAATAAGCTGTTGGTTAACTAGGATCTGCAGCTTATCCTGTAGGTAGGGAAATGGGCAGACTAGGTGGGCCAAGCAGTCCTTATCAGCTGTCAAAGTCTATATTTCTATGTTATGTTTCTATGTTTCTGTGTTTCATGGACAGGAAATATAATTTATCCAGTTCATAAAAGAAGGTCATCTTGATGATCCCTAGATTTATTGACCTATTAGTCTCATACACACACGTCAAAAAATGTTTACTGGATTATTTTTAAAAAGTTGGACTCTTGGGTTGAGGAAAAGCAAATTCTCGACAAAACTAAAAATGGTTTTAGGAAATCTCGTTCCACTGTACAACACTGTATGATTTTTCTCATCTGGCATATATATATTAGGGCTGTGCAATACCTTTTCCGATGATTATTCAATATCGGTATTCGAAGTCCCAAGTATTCGGTATTCATTATTTGGTATTCGGTATTCAGCCAGAAAAGGTTTTTAGGAAACTTTAAAAAGCACTTCAGCAACACCATTAATCACCCATTGAACCTGGTATACTATATACACCTGAATGACACTTCAGCCACCAACATTGAGCTCTCACTAATGCAACACAAGCTTCATGTGGCACACTAGATCCACCACAACACACACATAGCACTCTGAAAACAATATCAAGCATTGCATTGGGTCAGCTATAGAGGGTGTTCATGAGTGCATGAACATGGGGTAGAAGATGCTTCAGCCATGGGCATAGGAATAGTGGTAGCAGTGGCTGCAGTAGTGGTGATAGCTGAAAGGGTGGCTGCTGCAAGAATGGCACTGGTGGTGGTGGGAAGCACACTGGCTGTGGATGTAGCAGCCATAATGGTAGCAGTGGGGACACTGGTGGTGGTGTCTGCTGCTTGCTGCGCAAAGCATGTATGCTCTAATTCCCCCCTACTAGTGCACAACAGGATGTGACAGTGAACGTACAGATGGACAGGTGGTGACACTAGCAGTAGTAGTACTGCTAATGGTATTAGTGGTAGTAGTACTATTACCAATGCTACAAGAACTAAAAGGCTTGCTTGGGGAGAACAATATTGGAGCCCATCGAATACAGAGAGACACCTGTATGTCATTGTCTATGTAGTCTATCTCACCACCTTCTCTGGAATTATATTATGTATCAATAATTTACAGTGGAACAAGACAAAATGCAATTCTGTACTTTGCAGTAAATGACATGCCACAAAATACTGATTGACTGGAGGGCTTAATTGCCATTAAATTACACTACTCCTTGCAGCATACTGCAGCATTTTACAGTAATTTTGAAAGATACTGCATTGCATACCGCTCTGGCACCACAGTATGAACTATGTTCTATAATCTTGATGCAGTGTTTCATCCTTGGTATGTTAGTTGTAGATTGTTTTGTTACAAGGGCATCTCAGTCTCATTCATTTAACTTCACTTATTTATAGTGTGTGTTTCATTAAGGGTTGTATATTCATAGCGTGTTTTATGCGTTCGACGTGCACCCTGACAAAGACCAGGTTCTGCTCAAAGCACCAGGGCTCTATTGGCATCCTCCAGCACAAACAAATGTATTGGCAACTTTATGCTGCACTGCTCTTAACTGTATTTTGTTACTGCAACCCCTCCCCTTCCCTGCTGAGTGCTTCCTTTGTTCTACATAGATTGTTTGGGGGTTTGGCAGCCCAGGGACAACACTAGCAGTAATTGTGTGAATGTGCTGTATGTTTGTGGTCTATCATCCTGTCCCTCACCACTTGGGGCCTGCGGTGCAGACGCTTTGCTGGGGCTGGAGCAAGCATGTTTGCAAGATTGCTAAAGACATGATGGATCAGGTCACTACTGGTTACTGGGTAAAACACAAACTATTACTACGTAGTACCTGTGTGTGTGATGCATTACTTAGTGCTTGTGGAACTACAGTAATACAGCAACCTTTCCAGTTATACTGCACCACACAAAAGTAGCAGTAAAGGAAAACACTGACACTAAGAAGGGGAAGAAAAGGGCAACCTGTTTAGTCAAACATGGGACCGAGCAAGGAACAGACAGATGACGTACAGTTAACTCTGTGAGACAAGCGTGCTCACTAAGTGCAATGGTTTAATTAACAAAACAACGATAAACAAACAAAAAAAATGCATGTGCACAACTGTGCACACACACACACAGAGCACAGACTCGTAGGGGAATATATTTGACAAGCACAGCTTAATTGTGTGCAGTGGGCTGTAGAAGTGGGGGGGGAGTCAGCCGCCGTGTCAGCGTGGCTCAGTTGGTAGCACATCCATCTCTGGACCAGAAGGTCATGGGTTCTCATCCCACACTGGGATTGAACTTGCACCTAAAAATTGCTGGCATCTGAATGCAGTATTGGGGGGTGCTGTACTGCTGGGGTGTGCCATCCTTTGGATGAGACGTTAAACCAAGGTCCCTTCTGCCCATCCTGGTGTTGTCCTGGGGAGTGTCTAGGTGGAAGTAAAAGAACCCAGGGCACTCTTCGCAAAGAGTAGGGAACATTCCCAGTGTCCTGGCCAACATTCCCCTTCCCATAAACCGGTTCATGCAATTATCCAGGCTGTGTGTGGGTGATGATGTGCGATATGGCTGCCACCACACATTCAGTCACTTCACTGCCAGTCTAGCATTGCTTGTAAACCACTTTGGGATACACCGTGTATGAAAAGCACTATATAAATGCTGATTCTTCTTCTTTTTCTTCTCCTCATGTGTACAGGGATCTATCCCCAGAACCAAAGGAGACTAACAATACTAATTCAGTGAGTCAAGCCTGACTGGCTTACAACTGAAGAAGTTTATTTCAAAATCTGTGTGCACACAGCTGTGCACACATGTGGCCCTGCCTCATGAAAAAATATATTAAGCATGCACATGCAGGGTGAAGCCTCACAAAATCAGATATTTTGCACATATACAGCAAATTATAAGCAGTGACCTGCAAGAGGGGGAGTTAGCAGACACCTTCATCAGTCATGCAGGGAACCAAGCCTGGAACCAGACAACAGCAAAACAAAAACAAAACACAAAAATAAAATGTGCTCCACCCAAAAAAAATCACACTGGAGCTATGTCAGACAGCAGCAGAGAAGGGGTGTTAGCAGACAGCCCTCCTAGTCCCTGTAATTGAGTACAGCAATAAGAACAAAATACCTGTCAGAAAGACAAACATAGCTTTTCTGACACTGATCAAACAAACTGTACTGACCAAAAAAAGCCTGTGAAGCAAAAATCAATTTCTTTTTTTAGCAAGTTTAAGTTCTCAAAAGTACTGCAGAGCAGCTGTCAGAAACCACTGTCTCCTGTCTACTACCAGCTCAGAGTGAGAGAAGTCACATGGTGTGCTTGCCTTTGAGCTCAAGAAACAGTTTTGATCGGCCAACAAAGCTCTGTGAGGACTTGAAATCTCACCGAATAGTAGTTTCGAATAGTGGCGAATAGTGAAGTATTCGAAAATGCATCCGAATATTCGGAAGCCTACTATTCAGTAGTATTCGGAAAATACTATTTGGCCCATGCACAGCCCTAATACATATGTTAAAATTAAAAAGGTAAAATTATTTTGTTGTTTCTCTAGCTTTGAATATGGTGACTGATAAGTCAGAAGACTTTATGGATAACTATCTGTAGTTTAGGAGTAGATAATTGTTAGCTATAATTAGATTATATGAAAACACATGGTCTAAAATTTGGTACAACAGAGCAGGACAATTAACTAATGTTATAAGAACAAACTTGGGAGTACAACAAGACTGTATCATATCACCTCTCCTTTTTAATTTATACATGAATGATATTATCAAACAACTCTATGTGAAGATTTTCACTCCCCAAAAATCCTGAATAGAATAATACCACAATTAGCATATGCGGATTATGTGTTTTTGATCTCAATTTCTTTACTAAGTTTACAGTGAAAAATGGATAAAGTGACATGTTTTCATTATCTTAAATTCATATGAATCAACCAAATTACATCTAAGCTTCTTGCAGTTGGATGCATTAATTGCGATAAATATACCATAGAGTCTAATGGATATGTATTAAAAACCATTAACATTTATGATTATCTGGGGTTAAGTTTTCAAATAATCTGAAATGGAGAGGCCATATAGATAATGTAAAACAAAAACTTGTGTCATCAGTAAATTGAGCGAAATGATTTATTTGGTATTATGGAGGGGAATCAGTAAATGGGTGTCTTACTTTAATTAATGCAAAAATTCAAACAGCAGTACTCTGTACACCAAATATATGGGTTTATAGTGATACTGCTCCTCTGGAAATGTTATTAAACAAACTATACAGATATTTTCTGAATCTTCCAGATGATATTTTTGAGTACACTCATAGGGCACAGTTAAGGCAGACTTCTCTTGATGCAGTTGTAACTGACAGAACAACAACTTTCCTGATGGATTTGCAGATAATGCATGAAAGTAGACTTCTAAAATTCTGTGTAGAGGAACAAATAGAATACTCTGTAATGGGATTTAATTATCCATATATGAATTTTATCAAATTATTTCCCATAGCTTTAGGTTTTGTTTTAGTGGACATTTATAGAACACCTAGGAAAGATTTAATGTACTCTATAAAGCAAAGGTTCAGTGATGTGTCAATGCAAAATGCTACATCTCACATTTAGGACTCCAAAAACCATGTATCTTATAAGCACATGAAATCTACTACTGAAAGACATATAGCATAGAGATTAGAGGAACGAGGTGTGAACAAGCTTGGTACATCCAGCAGACCAGACCTGAGTTTGATTCTCACAACCTCCACTTGCATACTGTGTGACTCTGAGCAAGTCACTTAACCACCCGGTGCTCCCAGGTCTCCCCTGAAAACAGGCACTTGTGCCTAGTAGGCCTTACCCGGTTACCAAAGACTAAAATAAAAGATATTTGACATTAATAAAAGATAAAAAGTCAAGAAATTTATTTACTCAATTCAGACTTGATATTTGCAGAAGTAACCTCCTTTTGTTAAAACAGTGTAGGGAGCAGGTTTCGTCTTCCTACTGTAAGCGTGATATTTTTATTTATTTAAAAATTGGTAACCAGGAAAAGCACACTGAGCCAAAGCTCCTTTCAAGGTGTGACCGAGGGGAAGGTACATACAGGGATAAAATACAATACAAATAGGTAAGGAACACAAGACAAATGCATACAATTACAGGAATTAATGCACGTAAAATGTACATTCACAAGGATTAAGTACAGTAAAGTGCAACGTGGAGAGGGAGAGTAATATTTTAATAATACACAGTGGCATAAGATGTAAAATCCAAAAGGTACATCAGGGTGTCAGAGTATTTGAAACCTCAAAAATTCAAAATACAATGCACAAGTCAGTAGTGGGAAACAAAGGATTGCAAACAAGGATTAAAGCATACAGGAGGACAGGGGCAAGGGGGACTGGGACACTTTGGTAAGTGCCAGAAAGAGGGAGAGGAGGTAGACTAGGGGAGGTAAAGGAGGGGGACGGGGGATGCAGATTGACAAGAGCAAGAGGTGGAAGGTACTGATTGCAGTAGAGATTTCGGAGCAGATGGGGTCGGGGAGTGGCGGAGCGCACTGGGCAGCTGGCATTTTTGAGTACACTCCAAGGGCAGAGTTAGGGCAGACTTCTCCTGACACAGTTGTAACTGACAGAGCAATAACTTTCCTAATGGATTTGCAGATAATGCAAGAAAGTAGGCTTCCAAAATTCTGTGTTGAGGAACAAATAGAATACTCTTTAAGGGAATACTCTGTAAGGGGATGTGGAGATGCAATGACTTAGAGCATGGAGTTTTGTACTGCCCATTTTCTAAACAACAAAGAAATAACATGTGACCCCTTAAGAGATTTTGTCCTCTCTATTCTCAATTAATGAAACAATGGTTTTGGAAAAAGTAAGCTCTTTCCTAAGGTCTATAAATTTTGGATAGGCTTTACAAAAGTGTTTTACCTCGAAGCAAAAACCAGGAATGTACAAATAAAGTTGGGTCAAACATTTCAGTCAAACATTTCATTATTATTTCCTGTGATATCACAGATCATATAAAGGTAGATACCTGGTAGTTATCATTTCATAGCATGACAAATTACATTGAAAGTACTGATCTGACAACTCTTGTTTAGGGAATTTTAATATTCATTACACATCACATTGTGTGTTATTCATGTAAAGTACTGAAACTGAATCATCTACTGATATTTATTGAAAAGGGACTTGAAGGAGTTTTGTTTTTGAGGTATTATTTAGATCGCTACTCTAACTGGATATTGAGAATACAGGTTACAGTACGTTGTTTGGGAGTGTACTTATGCAGACCCAAACCATTCAAAGTCCTGTTTACATTCAAGCATAATTGCTGAATTAGCTAAAGTTAATCATTTTACCCCTCCTCTACAACAAATCTACCTTCATTATTTTGTCAGTTTTTAGGATTTTCTGTATTGTATCAAGTACAAACATTATTATAAAATGTGATATTTATGTTGATATATCAATATGTTGCTTGATATTATTGTATTTTATGTTTGAAAATGTTGTAATTACTTTAATAAGCTGAACAATAAACTTAAACTGAGAGGTAAGAGAGATTAGTTTTCATTTTCACTGGAAGGGCATTCAGAGGATGGGCCTCTGGAGAGAATCCCAGAGACGTTCTCTTCCTCCAGGTAGGGAGGGACATCACATTGCTGCTATACTGCCATCTGGGTGGCCATGGGTGGTAGTGCAGGAGGCGGTGTGTGTGTGTGTGTGTGTGTGAAGGGGTATGCCAGCCAAGGTCTATGCCTCTGATTGGTCATCCATGAGCAGGCATCTCAGGGGGCAGAACCAGAAAAGTTCAGAAAGATCTGCTCTGTGCAGTATTGGGCCTTGATTTCAGCAACTGTCTGCCTTGGGAACTCAGGGAACTATTGCTTTTGTAACCTGGAGAGGGTGATAGAGTTTATCCAGCACAGCTGGACCTGCCACGGGGAGCCACTGGGGATGAAATCATGGTGATAAGAACCAGAGATGCTGGAGGAGGGGTTTGGGCCTCACCACAGAGTGGTGGGGTGTCAGAGCAAGAGAAACAATAAATTATAAAATAAAATTGGCCAATGATTTTATTATTGATCTGTCGGATGAGAGTTGAGTGATATGTCAACTATGCTAGGCACATGTAAGCTGGAAGAAAAGGGAATCACATTTTGGCACTAATGGGAAGCAGGTCCCCCTCAAACTCAGTTATCTATCAATCTGGGCAAAACACCAGAGCAGGCCTGATGAGATACCAGTAGCACCTGTTATTCATCACTGCACATGGACAGGGAATGAAGACGAGGAAGAAGAGTAGGCATAGGAGGAACATAATAAAGGTGGCGCCAGTAGTGCTACTGGCACTTTAGGAAAATCAATGGAAAAAAATCATCTTTTTTCCATCATTACAGATCAAGGCAACGCTCCCAACCAATTGGAGTGCTCCTTTATTCTCTGCATGAGACATTCTTGTGCTGGCAAAAGTGTCTCATGTGCAGTTGCCCTGGAAATGGGCACATTCGGGTACTTTTTTTAAAATATTTCATACATTTTTGCTTGGGTTTGATCAATAATATATTAATACAGGCAACAAGACCACTTTTACTGTTGCAGGAGTGGTCTCACTTACATGCTTAGGGAATCAGAACAGCTACCTTTGGTTTGTGCATCTGATACCCAAGAATGCATGTGAGATAACCCTACAACCATAAGAGTGGTCTCATTGCTCATATTAACATACAGAAAAGGAGTCGCCTTTGGGTGGTGGTGTCCATCCTGTCATGTACCTCTGCAAGGAAAGTAAAAAAAACATTTCTGGTCAGCAAACATTATTTCATCAGCCACCAATAGTGCTGTCATTGGCATGTTCACAAAACGCTCTATAACCATATAGTCTCCAGGGAACTTAATGCTGCAGAAACATAAATGCTTACAGTTCATTTCTTGCATACACTTCCATGGAGAATATGGGCTTTAGGAAGCTGACAGCAAAGACTTGCTCCAGATGGGAAATTCCTTCACATACTGTACATATTTCTCAAACTGAGCTGTGCTGAGCTGAGGGATACTGATGATTGCTACTTGTCACATGGTTTGTCACACTCAGCAGGTAACAAAATACACTGGACCACTGATGTGTGTTGCAGTGGTTTCTCTTCTGCTTTGTTTTTTATGTGCATAACAGTCCATTTGGCACAACTGCCAGGGTTTGCCTGGGGACCCATGTCTGGGAATTGTACCACCTCTCCTTAGCCCTGAAGATCTCCAGAAAGCAATTTTATCCATGACCTTCATGCCACAACACTGTGGATAACATCAACAGCAGCAACAATGGGGCACTGTGGTTAAAGTGATACAGTTATGGGGTTCTAACGAGTTCCATGCATGGCTGCAGAGTTCCTTGCATGGTACATTGGTGCTGAATTAACCTGGTAGTGCATGACTGTCTCATCCTGGCAGTCTTCAAAGAGCTGATCTGTGTGTTGCCACATTTGTGGACATTTTCCCACTCAGTCAAAGCAACGCAGCAGTTGTGGGAGCTACAAATTCAAACTAACCATCCTCAGCACAGCATGAAGCAAAGGTAGTCAGGCTGTAGAACTCTGCCTTCTATGAGTGAGCATACAGTACTGTAAAACTAGAAATTTTTACTGGCAAATAATTTTCCTAAATTTGCTGAAGCACTAATTAGCACTAAAATAAAAGTATGCTAATTAGCCCTATTAACACATTTTCTATTATAGTGAATGTGGTGCCAATGACTTGGTGCTAAATTAAATTTATGCAATCATGTTGATTTTGTATTTGTGCTAAAATTACTTTCCGTGAAAATAACTAGTTTTACAATACGCTGAAACAGTACAAGACGCTCTCTAAATAAATACTCATTCACATCACTCGTCGTGCCTCATGAGCTTCCGTAAAAGAAGAATCTGCATCAGAAGTCCTGTCTGAAGTCCTGTGGTCCCAGTTCAGGTATTGAAGGTGGAGAGGGTGGATTCCAATATGAAGGTATAACAAAGATAACCAGTTGGATGAAATTGCCATTGATGAGTGAGTACATTGGCCCAACCATCTTAAAACAAAATACTTAAAAGAGCACTGTAAGTTGGTATCTGACTATATGCTCATTCATACTGCCTATCCTAGATGTTTTTATGCCACTGCACTCCCACAATACATATGTAGACTCCACAGAGTACAGAGTTGCCTCCTTATTAGATCCATGGTACAAAATGGCTGTTTTATAATCCTTGTCAACTGTTTTTCTAACAAATAATATTTTGAATTGAACTGAAGCTGAATTCATAGCACTTCTGGATGGGAGAGCAGATACATTCCAGCAGGTGAAAAATTACTTTCTAGAAAAGCCCTAAGGACAGCAACTGACAGCAAAGGTAACCAAGATGAGGATGGGATCAGAACTCCAGAAATCACAATCCTTTCATCGTGATTCCAATAGGGATTCTGACCATGACATCACTGAACATCTGGGACACCAATATCACCATTACAGATGTGCTGAAGTTTTAATTTGCCAGTGAAGTTGCTGCAAAGTGGCTGAAATTGGCATTTGTGGAGTTTTGCAAAGTTTTCCCTGCCCTTGGCAACTTTTAATACACCTGAATCGTGAAGTTCTTACTGTGAAGTGTGGAATTTTACCTGCGAATGGCAGCATTTTGCCTGACATTCTACACTTCGCAGCCAAACCTTTGCACATTGTGGCGAAACTTTGCACTTCGTGGATTGATCCGCACTCTGTGAATTGTGCTAAATTTGCAGATTAATTCACAGAGCAACTTTTTACAACTTTGCCAATCTCTTATTACCATCACCACCACCTCCAAAGACAACCTACTAGTAACATTTCCAACCCTCTGTGGACAGAATTATCACAGGTGGGTATTGAGGAGCTGGAGAGGGAAAAGGAAAAGGAGGACATCAGCCGTACATCGGTAGAAATATGGTGAAGGTCTGCATGAGTGACCCAAAGAACTTGAACATACTGGGTAATGAAGGTTCGGGAGTGGCCATTATTGTCTTCTGTAGCAAAACACTGTTTCAGCTGCCTGTCAACCAATGTCAGTTTCAAGATACTCAGTTCAACAGTTATCATTATTAACAAATGCACAGAATGTCACAGACAACCTGTTGACAGAATCACATTTAATAAAATAAATAGCTAGCCAGCCGGTGGCGCTGAGGTTGAGGTGAGCCTGGGTCACCGAAGTCGGCAGGGAGGAGAAGGATGGAGTGTCCGTGGGACTGCTCTCCTTCTCTGGGGAGGCGGGTTGCCATGATTGCTCTAGCGACCTCTGGCAGTGGCTGGGGTGGCTGTAAAGCACTGGCAGGGACATGGAGGAATGTGCTGGGGTAGATGCTTGGCTTGGATTGCGTGCGGACCACGTGCACACTAGGGCCTTAGGCATCATTGCACACCTCAGCCATTGTGGAGAAAAGTGGAAAAACTTAGGGGCATTAGTTGCAGCGGCATGATGGCCATCGCCAGAGGGGACTCAATCGGCACTGAGGGCACATGGCATTACTGGATCCTGATCTGGGGTTGAGCTAGGGGAGAGCTCTCCTCCACCCTGCTCCACCCTGCTGCGGGGTAAGCCACGAGGGTTGCTGCGAGCCGAATGTGGAGCCAGAGAGTAGTCCCAAGAGATGGTGGCCTGAATACCAGAGGATGCCAGACATGTGGAGGTAAGGCAGACTGGTGGCCCCTAGAGAGAAAAAGTATAACAAAAAATAAATAAAATGAATAGCCACAAATCCCTTACAACATTATATCAATGCTTCCACAGACTAAAGATTCTGTAGCAGAGATCCTGCCTAAATTCCTGTTTGGTTCCAATGCTGATACTGAACATAGAGAGACAGAGTCAAATATGAAAATGATAACAGAGGTAAACAGTTTGATGGAATAGTCAATGATGAATGAGTCCATTAGTCTGACCATCTTAAACAAGCATTCATCAATATTAAAATGTTCATTTGGATGCAGTTCAAGTTAGAACAACAGCATCTTGAGGCTAGGGCAGACCTTTCTCACACCCAATAGAAATTGCTTTTGGACTTTGGGTTCTGTCGGCTAAGGGTATAGGTGCCCATACTCAAAGCTGGCTGTGTACTGTGTGGCAAGTAGTGCATGGATGACTTGTGACCAATATTCAAACAATTATTGTGTTCTTACCGAGTCGCTAACTGTTTAAATAAGAGGCTATGTCAGTGACAGCATAAATGACTATGTGCTATGCTGACAGAGACCAGACTGAATATGGCCTATAGGACCCCAGTGGACATAACAAGGCCCAAACAAGATAGTACCAGGACACCTGTGGACTAAAATTAGCCCTAAAATACCAATGTGCCCAATGGGCAAGCAAAGCACTATTATTATTTGCATGCCTATTATGGGCTCAGCAGCATGCGTGCATGGCCTGTCAACTGCCCATCCTGGAGCTGTCCTGAATATTCCTGAAGGGCTTGTGGTCACCCTACCCTCCAAATGCCTATCCTGTAGCTGTCTTGAATATTTCTAGTGGTCTACTGGTCCTTCCACCACCTGATTGCTCATCTTGTAGCTGTCTTGAATATTCCTAGTGTTCTAGTTGTTCCCCCATGAGGGTATCCAACCCCCTCCCAACTCAGCCACATAGGACTCTCCTCCCCATTCCATCTTGCCCCTGTCACCTAAGCTGAGCTATAGCAATACTGACAGCAAGCAGCAAAGCCCTCCACTCACCACCTGAGCTGGGTACTGTCTGGCTGTCAGTGAATGATTATGAGTGCTGCTGAAAGAGCTGTTTGGACAGTACTCATGATTGCTCACTGACAGTCAGATGGCGGCTGGCCGAAGTGGTGAACAGAGAGCTGTGCCACTTACCATCACTACTGCAGTATGTCACTTATGTGACTAGGGTGAGGGAATGTTTGGGGAGGAAGGTCCTAAGAGGCATGTGGAGGAATCAGATGCTGTAATGGAGGGGATGACTAGACTGCCAGTAATATTCAAGGCAGCACATCAGCATAACTCACCCTATGTACTGTAGCTGTAAGAACTTTTGTAACTGCCTCTACAGTGGTCACAACAGTTGCTAAACAATGTTGTACAATGTAAAGCTAATCACAAAAGCACTAGAGCCACTGTCATATTTTCTCTGTGAGGGCAGGGTCCATTTTGAATACATCATTGATGATCTGAATAGTAAAGGTCTATAGTTCTTCCTGCCCTTAGCCTCTGTCACTCTAATGAATTCTACAGTGCATTTCAGAATGGTCTATGCAATGTGCATTACCTTGTACCAGTATGATTAGTAGTTCCTAATGTTCAGGTATACCCACAGCAGTGCAAGTAATGCACAAAGGGCCTTAATATCAAAAAGCTCTTCCATTTTATGCCTATGACAAGCACCTTATTAAATGGTACCCACCATGTCTAATAGCGGAAGCACCAAGGGAGGCGACAGTGAAAATGCCAACCTCCCCCACAGCGATGGCACAATACCGACACAGGTATTGTGCCGCCTGTTCAAAGAGTGTTTTCTGTGGGGGGCTGTGCCCCATGCACCCCACCGGACTTTAGGATTCCAACTCCAGGTCGGAGTTGGTACAGGGAGGGGACAAAACACTGAGGGAAAGCGAAACACGGAAAGGGACCATTACCCCGATTGTCGCTATAATGGCCTTTTTTCGTGTTTCACTGTCAGGGAGTCGACCTGAAGGGGTGCACCGCTAATAGCGAGCTGTCTGATGCTATTTCAGATGAATGAACAGAAAGCAGCTGTACTGTATGCTGCAATGAACCATCATAAATACTCAAAAAAACTATGCAAAACACAGGCATAGATGGTGTAAATTTATTGGTATGTAAGGTGTAAGCTGCTTCAGCACTTCAGTGTTCTCTACCCCTTCCTCGGGGAACCTCTGCAAGGTGTGTTGAAGCATACTGTTTAAATACAAAAACCAGAAAATTTCAAGAGCTCCAATTTCAAGTATATTTAGTGTTTCACACCATTTCTCCAAAAGTGCATTGCAAGAAATGAGGCAGAGGGACAATCACACAGTGTGGCACCATATAGCTCCATGCAGCAACCTTTTATATTTTTAGGGGGACCACAGAACAATTCAGGAAAATCGATTTTATATCTATATAGCTGTGATAAGAAAGACATGCTTTACCCACCTCCCAAAACCAGGCTGAAACATAAAAAATTTAAAAAAAATATTACCTTTGCTGGTAGAACACCAAGTGTTACTTAAATATAATCATTACAAATCAAATAAAGATTATTATTATTATCAGGATCAGTGCCAGAAAGATGCATTAACATTTCATGCAAAAACAGACAGAATTTCTGGTCACTAATTTCCAGGACAAGTGACATGGGGACTGAGACACAGTGCTACCTTGTAGAAGCTTCCAGCAGACTGAAGTATTTATTCTGATAATTAAGAAAAATTCTTGGAGTACAGAATTTATGCATGTTGTGCTTTTCTTACAATTCCATCTGAAGTTCATTGCAAGAACTGAGGTGGGGGACTGAAACACAGTGCAGCACTTTGCAGCAGTATCCAACAGCCTGAAGTATTTATTCTGGTAGTTGAGAAAAAATCCTGGAAGTACAGAATTTATGTATGTTGTACTTTCCTCACAACTTCCCCTAAATTGTATTATAAGAATTGTGGTGTGGGGACTGAGACACAGTGCAGCACCTTGTAGCAGCATCCAGCAGCCCAAAGTACTTATTGTGGGCACTGAGAAAATGTTGGAAGCCCACAGTTTATCTATATGGTGCTTTTATGGCTGCAGTGGGCAGAGCCTGCAGACATTTGCATGTACATTTGCATGCTGATGTCATATTTTCTGTCCATGGAACTGGCTGAAGATGTAAATCATCTCCTCCACCTTACCCTCCTCCAAGAAATGCTTTCCACCCTCAAATAAATACACTTTCAAGTTAGTCAATGGTTGCAGGGCACTATTTTCTTTTTTAAATGTGAGGTACAAGTTTTTTTGGGGTGGGTAAGATCCACCCCCACCTGAGAAGCTCCTAAAGATCCACCCCCACCTTTTTTTTTGGTCCATGTGGGAGGGGCATGAGGTGGATCTATCATGTTGGAACAACTGACTATCAGAGCTGCCTGGGGCATCAGAGCTTAAGGTTCAGAAGGAAAGAAAAAGTAATTAAAGAGTGCCTGAAACTGCATCCTTATACAGCACTTGTGAAACTGCATCCTGAAAGTACAGCACTTGAGGAAAGCAAGCACTTGCAACACATGAATGACAATTAAAGTGTAAGTCCACAATGGAGTAAAATATGTCACCCAAAGAAGACTATCCCGTATTGGATACTAGAGTGTCTATTTCTTAAAAGTTTTTATACCCCCCCCCCACACACACACACTGCTGAAGCATCCACCCAAATAGCTAAGGGAGCTCTACATTTTATCTCTCTGGGACCTGAAGTTTATCAGTAATGTGTGAAGAGAATAAAGTCTTGTGTTTTGTGTATTTGAATAGGTTTAGTGCTTTGAAGTTAAAAGATATAACTAGATAGACATAGTGTCATGGGCACCTGAAAAGGAAGGAGATACTACTGAAATAAATGTTATTCTGATGATTTATTTATTTATGTGTAAGATTTTAAGTTAGTTCTGCCTAGGTCACAGACACATAAGCTATAAAAAGTACATTTAAGGATGGATGTATTAGTCAAAGCTTGTAGCAGCAAATGAAAGCAAGAAATAATATATTGTGTTTTTTTCTTTCAATTGTTTACCAGGAGTGGCACACTAAGCTGAAAGCTTGTTTACAGGCACAATCTGTGAGCACATGGAAGTTAAGTGACTTGCTCAGGGTCATCCAGTATGCAAGTGGGGGCTATGGGATTCAAACCCAGATCTCCAGATTTGCAGCTCAGAGCTTCAAACCACTGTGCTATACTGCCTCTCTAGCTATGGCAGTCATCTGTTTTATGGTTCATGATGTTGGTGTAGTAAGTAGCAGTACATTGCATTGCAGGTATAAAATGTCAATAAGTAGGTCATGCAATAGATGTGCTGAGCAGTCACTGAAGCAAGAAATGTATTTAGGGCAGTAAAATATTCCTGTTAGAAAACTAATAAATGTATGACATTTGCATCTCAATTTCAAGGAGGTCCTTTAGGTGTCAATGTACAATATCAAGTAGTTATAGTTTTCAAGTTGTCTGGGTAATTGCTTTGTACTGCCACTGTTACTAAATTTAAATTATTCTATGAAGAAAATTAAGTTTATGTAACTGTCTGTAAATGTATTAAAACATTTACTTGTCCTAATAATGTAATGCATTAAATGCTGTTGCTAGGTTAAGAAGTCACATAACAGCGTCCAGGGCATTAGGGTTTCTGACCATAACACCCTGCCCTGTAGGGACTGACAGGCATCAGGGGTGTGATTTGGGATTGTCAACAGTAATGCTTATGCCATCCCCCCATCCCCACCCTGCAGCCAGTGACAGGTATCGAGGTGTGCCTTTGACTCTTCAGCCCCAAAGTTCACTTCATTTTCTTATACAGCACTGGACCCATTTCAGCATATTTCCTTATAGAATGGGGTGAGTGTAAAGCTTGAACACCCCAAGGCACACTCGACACTTGTCTGTGTCTGCAGGGTAGGGTGAGGTGAAATGGCATGAGTGTTATGGGCAATGACCCAAAGGCACACCCCAATGCCTGTCCATCTCTGAATGGCGGGGGTGGGGTTGGCATCACTTCAGTACTTCACTGCCATTCCTATTCTGCCTGTCTGTCTGTCTGTCGGTCTGTCTGTCTCTCTCTCTCTCTCTCTCTATATATATATATGTCTATGTAATTATGTATCTTTCTATCAACTGCATGTATCGCTATTTTTACCTACTGAATTTCTAAAACAAACCTGCATATCACATTTGCCTGCACTCTGAGCACATACTTATGAAAATGTGCATATTTGTACTCCACTTCTGCATATACGTCATACTTTCCTAGTATTCCCATTATCACAAGCATAACTACCTTACCCTTATCAAAAGTGACCCCTCTGAAAGTTACTATCACATTTTCTCTGCAAACAGTCCATCATTACACCTGACTTCCTGACATCAACACATTGCTTGAATATAACACATCACCTCATGGACAAAACTCTGTTTCTCTGAAAAAAAAAAAACTAAATAATCCCAAGGCTGAACATATGCCAGCCATTACTTTTTCATGTACTGCCAACCTTCTGTACCATCATGGGGATTTGCATATGTTTCTCATGATACTTTGCATTATTGGGGTATGTGCAATTGTGTTTTCTTTAAAATTTGCTGTCCGGCCAGTATCAACCAGGATAACACATACCTCAGTAGCATTTGCTCTGAGGTTCTTTCGTAAACCTGTATTGCTTCCTGTTCCTTCCATTAAAATGTACACCTCCATATATTTTTCTAATAATGTGTATGCCTTCCTTAGAACAGAAACTAAAACAAATCTTAATACTTACAAATCATTGTGTTGTTTCTCCATACCTCCTTATCAATTCCACACAACTTCATTAACTTCATTATGCAGCCATGGTGGATCTGATCAGATTTTGTTATATCTTGTTACCAAAAGTGCATTACAAGAACTGTGGGGTGGGGGCTGACACATCTTTAGCAGCATCCAGCAGCCTGAAGTATTTATTGTGGTAGTTGAGAAACATTCTTGGAGTACAGAATTTATGTATGTTGTGCTTTTCTCACAATTTTCCTTAACGTGCATTACGAGAACTGTGGCGGTGGGACTGAGACACATCACAGCACCTTGCAGCAGTGTCTGGCAGCCCAAAGTATTTGTTCTGGTTGTTGAGAAAAATTCTGGGAGCACACAGCGTATGTATATCATGCTTGTCAAACTTTCCCCTAAAGTGTACTACAAAAATTGTGGTGTGGGGACTGAGAAACAGCACAACTCGTTGCAGCATCCAGCAGCCTAAAGTAAGAAAAATCCGGGAGCACAAAATTCATTTACATTGTGCTTTTTGACAAATTTTCTCTAAAGTGCCTTATAATAACTGTCACAGGGGAATAGACACACAGGGTGGCACCATGTGGCAGCATGCAGCAACATGATATATTTTTCATGGGAGTTGGGAGAAATTCTGTAGCACAGAATATATGTCTACTGTGATGTTCGCAACATTTCCCATAATCTGCATTACAGCAGCTTTGGGGGTTGAATGAAACATAATGCAACACCTTGTAGCAGCATGCAGCAGCCCAATATTTTTATTCTGGTAGCTGAGAAAAATGCTGGGAGCACGCAATTTATGTTATGTATATTGTGCTTATCTAACTTTTTAACATACAGTGCATTAAAAGACAGGCGACAAGGGGGCTGGCGCACAGCACAGTACCATATTTGTGGTAGTCGCATCAGTACTACATTACCACCAGTCCATAATTTCTTATTTGAGAGAACATTTTAGGAAGTCAGAAATGTATATATTGTGCTTACGCACCTGTGTCGACTCGCTTACTGTGATTGACTGATACTGTCTGAGAGGGGCACATGAGTAGTGCAACAGTAACTACCACCATTTGACAGTTTCTTGTTCTTGAGAATTGCTTACAACAAAAAGTAGGAGAGAGATGAGAATTATATGGCCTATGAACAAATCCATTAAAGGTAATATAGATAGAAAACAGAGCTTGGGGAGCGTTGTGTTTTTAAGAATGAGTGACAGAGCTCAGATAAAAATAAAGACAAGAAAGAATGGAATGAAACAGTAACAGTGAAAGATAGGAAAGAAGTGAAAGACAGGAAGAGTTTAAATGTGTTTGGTATTTTTAGATACTCTATTTTATATTTTTTGTTTTTAGGGATTAAATAAAGGGGGAAGATTAAGAGGAAACAGAAAGAAGTGCATGGTAGAGAAAAGGACAGGGCATAAAAGTGGGAGGAATGAGGAAGCACCGAAAAGGAAAGATTGAGTCAACCTTTCAAATCCTAAATCATGGTACTGGTGCTGGTGCAGGTCCTGGTGCCAGAGCTGGGGTGGATGCCAGAGCTTCTGGAGTAGTCCGATGCCCATTGCCATGCCGAGAACAGCAGTGACCAACTGTGCACTACCTTGTGGGCAGGCACTTCCCACTGGGTGGAACAGATGGTCCACAACCACCACTGCTAACCGCCTCTTGTCTCACCTCCCACTCCACTGGGTTGTGGATCTTTAGATGTGTCTACTGGCTGACAGTGTCTAGGTGTGTCCCCCTTTCCTCCTGACTGACCAGTGTATCATAAATATTGCACGTGACAACTTTTTTTTTTTATCTTTGGGGTCCAGTGTGAAAAACTCCATAAAAAGGAAGAACATGGTTGTTTGTCTCTCAGTGGCCATGGCACTGAGGAACCTGAAGATGATAATGAGCATTGCTCATCATGGGTACAACTAGTTGTGGTGGTTGCACAGGGAAGTACAGGGGCTTCAGGCAGCTGCGAGCTTGGGATGGTGGTTCTGGCTACTGCTGCAGAGCTGGTGCAGTGAGGGGCTACTGCAGAGCTGGTGCTCCTGGTTCGGCTGCTGCCACAGAGCTGGTGCAAAGAGGGACTGCTGCAGAGCTGGAGTTGGTTGTGCCATCTGCTGTTGCAGAGCTGGTACAATGAGGGGCTGCTGCAGAGCTGGTGCTGCTGGTTCTGGCTGCTGCCGCAGAGCTGGTGCTGGTGGTGCCAGCTGCTGCCTCAGAGCTGGTGCAATGAGGGGCTGCTGTGAAGCTGATGCTGGTGGTTCTGGCTGCTGCTGCAAAGCTGGTGCAATGAGAGGCAGCTGCAGAGCTGGTGCTGCTGGTTCTGCCTGCTGCCACAGAGCTGGTGCAATGAGGGACTGCTGCAGAGCTGGGGCTGGTGGTTCTGGCTGCTGCTGCAGAGCTGGTGCAATGAGGGGCTGCTGTAGAGCTGGTGTTGCTGGTTCTGCCTGCTGCCACAGAGCTGGTGCAATGAGGGGCTGCTGCAGAGCTGGGTCTGGTGGTTCTGGCTGCTGCTGCAGGGCTGGTGCAATGAGGGTTGCTGCAGAGCTGGTGTTGCTGGTTCTGCCTGCTGCCACAGAGCTGGTGCAATGAGGGGCTGCTGTGGAGCTGGTGCTGGTGGTTCCAGCTGCTGCTGCTGCAGAGTGTGTGGGAGAAGGAGCTGTTGCAGAGCTGGGGGAATTGTGGGCTGCTGCAGAGCTGGGGCTGGTGGTTATGGCTACTGCTGCAAAGCTGGGGAAACTGTGGGCTGTTGCACAGCTAGTGCTGATGGTTCTGGCTGCTGCTGTAGAGCTGGGGAAACTGTGGACTGCTGCAGAGCTGGGGGAATTGTGGGCTGCTGTAGAGCTGGAGCCGATGGTTCTGGCTGCTGCTGCAGAGCTGGGGGAACTGTGGGCTGCTGTAGAGCTGGAGCCGATGGTGCTGGCTGCTGCTGCAGAGCTGGGGGAACTGTGGGCTGCTGCAGAGCTAGGGCAGGGAGTGGGACTTACTGCTGCTGCTGACCTGGGGGTGGCTGCTCTGGTGCTATTGGTGAGGATCTGCTGGATAACCCATAGGCCCGAACAGTGCAGGCATACAGTGCTACCCTCGTGAGTTAGTACGTGACCATGAGACTCCATTAAAGACAGAAAGAGACAGAAAAAAATGGAAAAAAAGGTAAAAAATAATTATCTAATAACTAAACAAATCCAGGAAAAATATATATAAAGTAGAAATTAAATTCATAATCAGAAGACAAGGAATTGAATAAGAATGAGAAAAGAACCAAAACAAATGCCCAGAAAGTGGTGAAAAGCAAAGGTTTGACTTTTGTGAATCTCAGTGCTGTGAAAGCTGTAAGCTGTCAGGCTCCTGCCTCCTCCATTGACTAACCAACAATGCAAAACTGAACATGAAGCCTGTCTTACTTTGTGCAGAAATGTACATGTGACCTGCAAAAGCTCTTCAATGTCACATTGAGACACTTGTTTACCAGTAGCCTCATTTTGACAGAACCTTGCCTTGATATACCCTAAGGGCAAAGTTAGAGCAAATTTGCCAGCAAAGTTGCCAAGGGTGAATTGTTATTAAATAGCAAAAATTTGCAGATTTATCCGTGAAGGTAAATTTGGAGATTTGAAACTTCATCAACAGATTTAAACTTCATAATATCTCTACTTAGGGAACAGGGGTTACATACTCACGTCACAAAAATAGCGTATTTGCGTGATCTTTCGTGCAAACAAATTCACCCAGTCCTAACATTACAGTAAAAGATAGATAGATAGATAGACAGACAGACAGTCGGATAGATAGATAGATAGATAGATAGATAGATAGATAGATAGATAGATAGATGGATGGATGTTTTATTTATATAGTGCTCCTTCTCTGAAGCCCAGAGCGCTGCAGAATTCACAAAACATCAAATAAAATAAAAACAGCAGCAATCACATTGCAGGTAAATAAATGATTAAAATAAAATCAGAATAAGCTCTAAAAACAGATTATACATCACATATCTATCTATCACAGCAAGACAGTCAATAAGCATGCAGTTATTTCGATCATTATACAGCTCATAGGCTTGGCCAAACAAAAATGTTTTCAATCCTTTTTTAAAGGCTTCCACCAAGGGTGCCTTCCTCAAACAAAGTGGCAGTGAATTCGACAGGGCTGGCACAGCCACTGAAAAGGCTCGATCACCAGAGTGCTGCAGCCCAGCCCTGGGAACCACTAGTAGGCAACCCTCGGTGGAACGGAGAGAGCAGGTCTGGCAATGAGGAACCAGGAGGTCTTGCAGGTAGTCTGGTCCCCAGCCGTGTAGGGCTTTATAGGTCAGTAACCCAACCTTGAAGACAATCCTTCACCTTATCGGCAGCCAGTGCAGTCCATGGAGAACAGGCGTGATATGATCAGATCTTACTGCACCAGTCAACAGCCTGGCTGCCGCATTCTACACCAGCTGCAGATAGTGGATATTGTCTCAGAAAGCCATAGGTAGAGAGCATTGCAGTAATCTAACTAGAAGTGATGAGAGCATGCACTAGGGTGGCAAGGTCCTCGACCAGTATCAGGGCTCAGATCTGGGTAATGTTCCTCTGATGGTAAAAACCATTTTGGACAATGGCTGACATCTGAGCATCAAGTGTCATACTGTCACCAAGGAACACAACCAGATCCTAACCAATTAGAGGATCAAAGGACACCCCCTAGCCTCAAGCCAGGATCATTTCCCAGCTCTCCTCCATCCCATCGATGACCAGGATCCAACACCAGCACTTCCGTCTTGTCTGGGTTGAGTTGTAGCCAGTTGAGAGTCATCAAGTTCTGGATCTCAGCCAGGCAAGTGTTAGACAAAGAGGCTGCCATCTGGTTTCCAGGTGCACAGGACAGGTATAGCTGGGTATCAACAGCATAGCATTGAAAATCTAGCCCATACCACCCGATAACATCTCCTTATCGGCTGCATGTACACCATAAACAACAGAGGCACCAGGACCGACCTTGTGGAACTCCACAGTGCAGCAGCATCGGGTTAGATGAGGATAACCCCATCTTCACCTTTGCACTCTGCCCACGAGGAAGGGTCTGAGCCAACTGATGACAGCGCTGGTTAATCCACATCACTTCTGCAGACAGTCCAATAGCACCTCATGGTCCGCAGTGTCAAATGCCTCAGAGATCCAGGAGAACAAGGATGGTACGCTCTCTCCTATCTCTCCCTATTAGGAGATTGTTAAGCACCTTCACCAGGGTATTCTCCATGCAATGCCCAGGCCAAATCCAGACTGGAAGGATTCAAAAGTAGCTGAGGAAGCAAGACAGGCCTCAAGCTGAACAGCCACCACTTTTTCTAAAACCTTGCCTAAAAATGTGAGGTTTGAGACTGGTCTGTAGTTGATGAGACAGTCTGAGTCCAATGAGGGTTTCTTCAAAAGGGGTCTCATCAAGGCCTCTTTCAAAGCCACTGGGAAGATTCCACTCCTCAAGGAACACTGGACAATCCCAGCAACCACAGATCCAAACAGGTCAACACAACCAACAAAAAGTCAGGTTGGACCCGGGTCTAGATCCCAACCAGTACTAAATACTCTCAAACTCCTCCCCCTATTATCCCCATGTTACTCACTGGCTATAGCTACTCCTGAAACACTTAAAGAAAGTGAGCAAACATCTCTTAAGGGGAACTGCTCACTGCAACTTTTTATCATTCTCTTCAGCTTAATTTCACTATTTTCCCTCTTAAAGCTCACTGCAACTTTTTGTTGATCGTCCTCTTCAACAATTTAACTATTTTCTCCTCTTAAAGGGGATCTGCTTATCGCAACTTTTGTTGATCGTTCTCTTCAACTTAACTTACTTTTTACTCTCCTTAATAACTTCCTCCCTTATGATGGTTCCTATTGACAAGTCTTAGCTCCTCCTACCAACAATTATGATGCAGAGACCGTGATCCCAGTACTACACCAATTCACACAGCTCACCAGATCTCTCTGGTTGTTAGCTGCCTAGTGGTGTTATCCTACTCCACACATTCTCCTTCTTCCTCCCTAGTCTGATTTCTTCTACTTTCTGCATCACAATGTTCCCTCTCAGTAAAGGACTACTCATTTGCTTGTCCTTCCTGGCACACCTGCAGCCAGCAGATATGATCTCAAACCCCTAAATCTGTGCCACCTCCACTTTAGGTTATCACCATCCAGCACCCTTGACTTATTGCCCCTTCCCTTACTTGGTCTTTCCCCTCACGTTACATTATTAACCCTGGCCCAGCATAATAAAACCATCCTCCTCCTGCAGCGTTCCAAATGAAGACACATAGAAACATAGACTTTGATGGCAGATAAGGACTGCTTGGCCCATCTAGTCTGCCCATTTCCCTACCTACAGGATAGGCCGCAGATCCTAGTTAACCAACAGCCTATTTCTTCCTACCCCCCCACAAGAATTGCCTTATGTCTGTCCCATGCATTCTTGAATTCTCCCACAGTTTTAGACCCCACAACCTCCTCAGGAAGGCTGTTCCATGCATCCACTACCCTCTCTGTGAAATAATACTTCCTCACATTGCCCCTGAACTGCCCTCCTTCTATCTTTAAATTGTGTCCCCTTGTTCTTGCAAGTCTCTTTTTCTGAAAGATGCTACCCTCTTGGACTTTGTTGATTCCACTGAGGTACTTAAAAGTTTCTATCATGTCCCCCCTCTCCCTTCTTTCCTCAAGGGTATACATATTAAGCTCCTTTAGTCTCTCCTCATACGGCTTCTCTTGCAGACCCTGCACCATTTTGGTTGCCCTCCTCTGGACTACCTTTATCCTGTCTATGTTCTTGTGGAGATGGGGTCTCCAGAATTGGACACAGTACTCCAGATGGGGTCTCACCAACTGTCTGTACAGAGGGATAACAACTTCCTGTTTTCTGCTGCTGATGCCTCTCCCTATACATCCCAGTATACCCCCAGCCCTCCCTACTGCCTTCTCACATTGCTTGCTAACCTTAAGATCATCTGATATGATTACCCCCAGGTCCCTTTCCTTTTTTGTTGTTGTTACTACCTCCCCACCCATTGTGTATTCTTCCCCTGGGTTCTTGTTTCCCATGTGCATTATTTTGCACTTCTTTGCATTGAATCCTAGCTGCCGTACTTCTGACCATTCCTCCAACCTTGCCAAGTCCCTTTTCATCCTTTCCACGCCTCCTTGTGTATCAACCCTGTTGCAGATCTTTGTGTCATCTGCAAAAAGGCATACTTTTCCTTCCAGTTCCTCTGCAATGTCACTGATGAAGACATTAAAAAGGACTGGACCCAATACTGAACTCTGCGGTACCCCACTAGTAACCCCTCTTTCTTCAGAGTGGACTCCATTTACAATTACCTTCTGTGTCCTGTTGTGCAGCCAATGTTTTACCCAGGCTACCACCCTGGGACCCACTCACAAACTACCCTTCCTCTGCCCACCCTCTTCCCAATCCTGCTCATGCCTCCTATTACTGTCAGGTGATGTTGAACTAAACCCAGGACCCAGTAAGAGGCAAAAACTGAACCACACAATGAGGGCCAATCCTGACTCCCTAACCTCCTGCCCTAATTGGCTTAACTCCAAAGGTCTCAATATAGCTCATATGAACATACAGAGCATTAGGGGGGAAAGTGGCAGAATTGGAATCCTGGATACTGTATTACAAACCAGACATCCTCTGCATTACCGAATCATGGTTAAAACCATCCATACTACCTCACAAGGTTGCCCTTCTTGGCTATACCTACTACAGACAGGATCAGGTCCCCAGAAGGGGGGGATTAATTTATGCTAGAGATGGATTGGTAGTCAATGAATTAACTGACTTAAAGATCAGCTCAGATGCAGAGTATGTCTTTATCACGGTCACCCTTGGCAAAGTCAAGAATGTAACAGTAGGTTGCATCTCTCTACCCCTGAATCAAGCATCCTCCTATGCCAAATTCCTCACTAGTCTGGATTCCTTCCCTAAGAAAGACACTATAATATACAGTGACTTTAACCTGAATTGGTTTGGGCCTCTTAAACACAGTACCAAGCTGCCCTATTGGACGCTAAACTGGGAAACTCTTCGACGATCCCACAAGACTAAATATGAAGTCAGGCAAGCACACTGTCCTAGATTGGATAAAATGAATAATCCAAACTCTGTTAAGGCTGCTGAAATTCTGACTTTTGCATCTGGAAGAATAATTCTCCGCATCCCCGAAAATCCATAAAACTAGGGACCTAACCAACTCTGTTCAGGGTTTTAAATAATTGATTAGCAGTTTTTTTCTTAGGACAATGCTAACTGTACAGAAAGTATTTATATAGGTTTTCTAAAAGTGTTATGTTTGTTAAACACACTGAGGCAAGTGCTATGCATTTTCACAATGTTTTAGAACTTTTATGAGCAAAACGCTAATCAATTTTTAGAGTTAAATAAAACCCTGCTGTTGCTGAAGCCTTCTGCTCAAGTATCGCTGCAGCTGACTGGTCACCAATAACCTCCCTTCCTGACGTAAACCTAGCATTAAAATATCTGGTCAATACCTTCACCTCAATCCTTGACCACCATGCTCCCCACAGACGAAGAAGATCAAAAGGCACCCACTCTCCCTGGCTCTCACAGGAACTGAGGCACCTCTTGCACTCTCATGACAAAGCATGACATGCCTTCAAAATCTCTAGACTCCACATTGACTGGAACACCTACAGCCAGCTACCCAATATTTGTAAATCTAAGATAGGCAAAGCCAAAAGGGAGCATCTCCTATCACTACAGGAACCCCAAATGTTTCTGGAAGGAAATCAATATGCTCATGAAGTGTAGTGAAAGGATCTTCCCCCAATCAGTGACAGCAAAAGACTCCACACTATCCTCACCCGTGGAGATAGCAGCAGGGTTGAACCACTTCCTTACGGACCTTGATGCCTGCAAAACTGATCTTCCCGTTAATTGTCCTGTGCCACCAGCTAGCCACCCAGAATTTCCACACTCACTCTTCCACTTAAAAACTACCTCCCAAAAAGAAGTCTTTAAATTGCTAAGGGGACTTAACCATGACAGCTCACCAGGGTTTGACTCCCTACCACCCAAATTTTCTAAAACAGGTGCACCTGCACTTGCCTACCCGATCTCCTGCCTAATCAATAGATCTTTCCTCTCACAAAGCATCCCAGACAAATGGAAAACTGCAGTTGTCGTCCCAGTACATAAAAGTGGTCCAACCAACCTTATTAAAAACTATAGACCCATATCTATCTTGTGTCCAATTGCTAAAATCCATGAAGGACTAACAATCTCGGCAGCCGGTCAGTTGTGGAGACCAAGGAACACCTGACCAGGCTGGGTGACAAATTATCATCCATTTCATCTGGCATCTCCTTCTTTGAGATCCTGCCAGTCTGGGAGAGGGGGGCAGATGGACAGAAGGTCAGAGAAGGGGAGATAGGGGAGCTAAACATGTGGCTCAAGGGTTGGTGCCAGGAAAAAGGACAAAAATTTGTAGGGGACTGGCAACAGTTTTGGGAGCGAAAGTTCTTTAAATTTGATGGACTTCATCTGGCTAAGGAGGGAGTCAGTGCATCAGGGCAGACGTTTGATGTCTTTGCAGAATATTTAAACTAGCAAATGGGGAGAGGGATGCAGCACCCCATACAACAGATGGGAAGAACACCCCTCCCTCCTCAGCTAGTGGTCAAACAGGAGTTCAGCATGTTTGTACTTCATTTACATCACCAATTAAGGAAAAAGGTCCAGCTCCACTTATGGCCGCTTGCAGAAGCACAGACCTACGTAACAACTAACACACAAAATCAGCCAATGGAAAATCATGTACACAATTGCTCACAGTCTGGGAAACAAGATCCCAGACCTGCAGGCAATAATGACAGAGGCTAAACTGGACATAGTAGCCACTAGTGAGACATGGCTTACCAGTAACCACTCTTGGGAGACTTCAGTACCTGGCTATGTACTCTTCAGAAGAGACCGAGTTGCAAAAAGGGGGGGTGGGGTGGCCCTTTATGTCAATGAAAATATCAAAGCTACAGAAATTCAGAAAACACATAAGGAGCCAGAAGAACTGTGGGTCACCCTGGAAACAGGAAATGGGACAGCCATAGAACTGGGGTTGTGTATAGGCCTCCAGACCAGGGGGAGGACATAGACACATTACTGTTAGAAGATATACAAAACATGACAGCTAAAGGGGAGGTTCTGATAATGGGAGACTTCAACATGCCAGATACAGATTGGTCAATACCAGCAGGAACATCTGCCAGAACTAGACACATGGTGGATTCCCTGCATGTGGAAGGGACTCAAACAACTGCTACAACAACCCACAAGAGACAGGGCTATCCTAGATCTAGTACTGACTAACAGGGAAAGGATCACAGATCTCCAGGTAGAAGATCATTTGGGGGCTAGTGACCATCACATGGTATGGTTCAATTTGGCCACTAGAACTAAATCATCCCATTCCAAGGCAAAAATATGGTACTTCAGAGGAGCTGACTTTGGTAAGATGGCAACAGAGTTAAGCTAGCCCTGGCAAAAGAATTATAGGTGAGGAAGTACAGGCAAACTGGGCAAGCATTAAAGATGCAATACCTGAAGCAACATCCCATTGTGTTAGAGAGAAAAGGAAGTGCAAAGAAGAAGGACACCACTTTGGTTCTCAAAAACAGTAGCAGAAATGGTCAGAGCCAAAAGGCTGGCCTTCAGGAAATATAAAGGAACACAGCAGGACAAAGATAGGGAGGCATACCAAACTTCCCTAAGGGAAGCAGGGAAGGCAGTAAGGCAGGCAAAGGCCCAAACCGAGGAAACACTAGCACAAACAGTAAAAAAGGTGGCAAGACTTTCTGTAGATACATTAGTGAAAGGAGAAAGTCCAGAGGGGTATTGCTAAGATCAAAGGGGATAAGTGGGCATGTGAGGAGGAGGACCATGTAAAAGCATCTATCCTAAATAGATACTTCTGCTCAGTATTTACTGAAGAGAAGGTAGGGCACAGCCCACAGCTCAGCACCATGGACACAGGGAGGAGGGCGGTGTGCACTAGTCCCTTCACAAAAGAAAGGGTCCTACAAGAGCTCGATAAGCTCAGGGTGGACAAGGTAATTGGACTTGATGGCATACATCCCAGGGTACTAAAGGAGCTAAAGGTGGAACTAGCAGACCCATTATCAGAACTGTTTAGTGAGTCTCTGAGAACAGGAGAGGTCCCAGAAGACTGGAGAAGAGTTTATGATCCCACTCTACAAGAGTGGTAGCAGAGAGGAGGCAGGGAACTATAGACCAGTCAGTCTTACCTCAGTAGTGGGCAAAATTATGGAGGCACTCCTTAAGGAAAGGATAGTGCAGCACCTGGAATCCATAGGAGCACAGGATCCAAGACAGCATGGGTTTACAAAAGGAAGGTCCTGTCAAACTAATCTTATAGATTTCTTTGACTGGGTAACCAGAGTGGTGGACCAAGAGGGAGCAGTTGATGTTGTTTACCTTGACTTCAGCAAAGCTTTCGATACTGTTCCACATAGAAGATTGATTTATAAGCTGGGTAGGCTCGGGGTGGGTCAGAGGTTGGTCAACTGGGTGGCAAACTGGTTGACGGGCAGAAAACAGAGAGTGGTGGTAAATAGTATACATTCAGAAGAGATGCAAGTCACAAGTGGGGTACCTCAGGGATCAGTCCTGGGGCCAGACCTCTTCAATATCTTCATCAGTGACATTGCAGATGGACTGGAGGGTAAGGTTTGTCTGTTTGCAGATGACACCAAGATCTGCAATAAAGTAGATGATCCAGATGGGGTGGGCAGAATGAGAAGAGATCTGGATAAAGTAGCAAAATGGTCAGAAGACTGGCAACTGGAGTTTAACGCAAAGAAGTGCAAGATCATGCACATAGGGAAGAGAAACCCTGAAGCCACCTATAGGCTGGGAAGGGAGTTGATGGCAGTCACAAGGGAAGAAAGAGACTTGGGTGTCATCATCACCGATGACCTGAAATCATCCAAGCAGACCACTAAAGCAGTAGGTAAGGCTAGAGGGATGTTGGGGTGTATTAATAGGGTATCACAAGTTGGAAGAGGAGGTAATAATCCCTCTTTAAAAGACACTGGTTAGGCCCCATCTGGAGTACTGCTTGCAGTACTGGAGACCACCTTCACAAGGACATTAACCAAATTGAGGCAGTCCAGAGAAGAGCAACCAAAATGGTGCATGGACTGCATCAGAAAACATATGAGGGAAGATTAACGGAGTTCAATATGTATACCCTGGAGCAAAGGAGGAGAGGTGATATGATCGAAACATCCAAATACCTTAGGGCATTAACAAGGTGAAAGAGTCTAACAAGTTTCAATATAAGAAAATAGCAGGACAAGAGGACACAGCATGAGATCAGAGGGAGGCTGATTAAGGGGTAATGTGAGGAAGTTTTTTTTCACAGAAAGGGTGGTGGATGCATGGAATGGCCTACCTCAGGAAGTGGAGGATATGAATACAGTGCAGGGCTTCAAACAGGCATAGGATAGGCATAAGGGAGCCATACAGATGAGTATGAATAGATAGGCCATTGACAGAGCAAAGGTCAATGGCACATTCATAAGGCAGAAAAAGAAATGGGCAGACTGGATGGGCCTTGCTGGCCTTATCTGCCATCAACTTCTATGTTTCTATGTAAAGAATATTTTATAATCAACTATCATCCTACCTTGAACAGACCAATACCCTCACTAGCAACCAGCATGGCTTTCAGAAACTGCTCTCCTGAGGGTCACCACTGATATATTCCAGGCTATGGACCAGGGCAAAACCACTGGTGCAGTGTTTGTCAACCTAATGAAGGCATTTAACCTAGTCAACCACTCACTTCTCATTTGTAAATTTCGTCACCTTGGCCTTGACAAAAACTGTCTCTCTTGGGTCTCTAACTACTTAGAGAATAGGGGCCTGATTCCAAGACAGTGGCTAGAGCATGACGTAATTATGCCCTGATGGAAAGATACGTCCAAAACCATGCGACATGTGACTTGCACCCAATTCCAGAACAAAGGCTGATTGCGACAGAAAACACTGGAATTATGCATGTTGCAAGTTATGCCAAAAACACATATCACAAACCGCAAGCCGGATGTAAAAGTTACGAACAACGCAAAACAACATCAACAAAAAGTGCTCAAATCGTAAAGCAGATGTATACAGAAATGTAGGTGGAGGCAATGTCGCAAGCCACTGCAGTGGCATCACAGGTGGCAAGAACACGAAAACACAAAAGAAACTTTACATCCGAGGAGACAGATGTCCTCCTAACTGAGGTGGAGGCCCATGCCAAACTGCTACTGGGCAAGGGTGGGGAGAGGGAACTGCACAGACAGCACAAGAATGCCTGGGACGCAGTTGTCTGTAAGGTCAATGTGGTGGCCTATTCCAGATGCACAGTCAGGGTCCTACAGAAACATCTCAATGATCTAAAGTGACATGCCAAGGACAATGAGGCATACAATAAGCACTGTGCAAGGCCAACAGGTGGTGGCCCAAGAGATGAGAGACCCCTCAGTGCCCATGAAGAATGCATCCTGGCATTCCTCAGCCAGCACAGTGTGCATGGGGACACAGACCTGGACACAACATGAATGGAGAGTGGCACAGGTAGGTGGGGAACAATCACTGCTACAGCAATGTCGGATGTGCCACAGCAGTGTGACTGTGCATGGCGGGAGGGAGGGTTGTGCCTAGATGGATGCAGCCATGTAGGTGCAAAGCATGTTGCAGGACAGTGTCAGTGGCATGTCACGGAGTATGCACCTGTTATACATGATGCGATGCAGTGGAAGTGGTCTTGTGGTGTAGTAATGTACTGACAAGCAGTACTGTTGTTGGGATGGTCCAGAGGTCACCTGCAGCACGCATGGTGGGTAGCACTGTATGGTGGTCCAGAGGTCCTGTCCAGTAGCATGGGCATGTGTCCTGCAGCTGAGTGGTGGTTGGTGTACACATGCTGTGGCCTGCCATAAGCCAACCATGGGGGGAGTCTGGTGTACCTGTGCTGTGGGCAATGATGGGGGGGCAGTGTACCTGTGCTGTGCCCTGCCATGAGTCAACCACAGGGGTGTGGGCACTGGGGTCTGTACCACTGTCATGTGCATGGGCACTGCCTGAGGTCTATACCACTGTCATGTGCATGGGCACCACCGGGGGGGGGCTGGGTGTCCTGTGCGGTGGCCTGTACATGGCACGCTGGCATTGACACATTGTTCTGACCCAAGAGGTATGGCAGGTGAGGACACAGGAGAGGACGCCAGTAGTAGCAGAGGCAGTGACACAGAGCAGCCCAGCACACAAGCAACAGATACTCAAGGCAACACAGCAGACCTGCAGAGCAGTGTTGGCAATGTGTTGCAGGACAGTGAGTTCATAGCTCTGGAGGATGTGTGGCCTGCAGCAGCAGGGACACAGCTGGAGGAGGACGGCGTGGAGGGCTGTGACCTGTACAGTGTCGGCAGAATTGCAGCCAATATAGCTCAGGACCTCAGCCCCACCACATATGAGGAGCTTGAGGTGCACTTGGATGAGGCAGCATGCTGTCTCCAGGAACCATGTGATAGATCACCCATGGACTATGCTGCCTTCTGCTAGTCCTTGGTGGGACAGCAGGAGGAGCAGAATGAAATGTTTGGTTGCATACGCCTCTGCCTCGATGCCCACCACAAAAACCTGGATGAGCAGATGGGCAGCCTAGTGACTGCCATTAAGACTGGATCAAGCACAGCCCAGACACCCATGGAGAAGCAGTTGGATGTCATGTAAGCCACACAGGCCTGTGTCAAGGAACAGACACAGGCCATCATTCATCTGTCAATGGTCATGGAAGAGTCTGTGGCATAGCAGCAGAGGCAGAAGGACATCCTGGCAGCATCCCTACAGAACATCTTGGCAACACAAACAGTGAGGCAACCACCAATGATGGATGCTGCCACAGAGGCACAGGTCAACATGCAAAGATGGCAACATGGCGCGAGTGGCACAAACAACACCGCAGCAGACAGAGCAACCACCAGGACACACAGTGCTGGATGTGCCACAGCCAACAAGAGTCAGCACAAGTATGCAGCCACCTCCACCACAAGCCCACACAACAGTGGTGCAGGAAGCAGGACCATCCATCCCCATCACCAGGGGTAGGGTATGTACACAACATGAACTGTCAGGTGTGTTGGGTGACCGGTGTAACCAGCAGCGGTGCTGTAACTCATGCTGTACAACAGGGGAAGGACATGGCTGGGGCCAGTACAGTATAGCCCTCTGCACCTGCTGTGGGACAGGATGACCATGGCAAACATACAACAGGGCGTGGGACTGTGCCAGGAATGGTGTCATCTGTTGTTGTCAAGCATGGCAGGAAGCCAAAGACAGCAGCTGTGCAGGACAACAGTATGTCTGGTGGAACAGCCTGGTGCAACAGGGTGTGGGATGGAGCAGCACAGCCACAGGGATATGTGCACCTATGCCACATGGGGAGACACAGGGCTTCCAACCAGTCAAATGGAAGAGGACTGTTGAAAAGTCAGCACAGAAGTGAAAGTAAATGAGTTGCTGGACATACATATGGGAGGTGGGCACTGTACATATTGATCCACATGTGGTGCATAGGGTGCTGACTGTGTCAGTGTTGTGTGCGTGTGTGGGTGCACAATGTGTGTGTGTGTGTGTGTGGGTTGTGCGACAGCACAGTGTGTAAGTTTGCTATGTATACTGCCACTGGGTGTGTGTAGGTGTAGGGTATGTGTGCACAGTGTTGTATTGTATCTCAGTCCTGTATTCAGTCTGCACTATAAAGTAGTAAACAAATGTCACATTCATTTGTGTGTTGTTCATTATTGCCAACAAGGTGTAAGCTGTGACTTGTCAATCATGTGTGGCTTTCTGTGATGCACTATGGCCGTGGTGTGTGTGTGTGTGTGTGTGCGTGCATGCGTGTGTGTGTGTGTGCACATCCTACTCGCATGCCACACCTGCTAGCAATATTTGCCTCAATATTGTGATGCATATGTCACTGTATTGTTGTACATTTCTGGCAGAATCTACACACATTCAGGGCATGTGCTGTGCACTAGGCCCCATGTGTGATCTTCATGTGTGTTGTGCACTGACGTGCAGCCTAAAACTATCGACGCCACAAGCTGTACAGGTAGGCAGGCAGGCCACACACATAGACCACTGTGCCAATTGATGACATTATACTGCCAACATGAGCAGGGGTCTGAACCTAAGTGGCAGGATACCCAATTTCACACCAGCTGAGACTGCTCAACTCATACCTCTCGACTGCTATGATTTTCACACTCAAATTTACCCTTGCTCTGCATGGGTTTACTGAAGTTCTTAATAATGGCAGAGCTTTTTCTGGGCATACAAACTACTCAATCATTGAACGAAGCTGATAGAAACATTCCTTAGTACTAACTATATGGGGCCCATTATTTGTAGACATATTGTTCTTTAAAACAAGAACGTGCTCCACATTCTGGCTGTTTGCTATGACTGTTGATGGCCAGTGCTATGATTTTTAATGCAAAGAGGTTGAGAGCAATGCTCAGCTGGTGAATCTGGTGCAGCAGTGACACACCACACTGCTTCATAAGTTTCATAAGTTTGATACGAGACAATAGCTTGCACCAAGAAGTCCCTTTGGTGACTCTTATATCCTTATGCATATAAAGAATTCATCTAGTTTCTTCTTAAAGCAAGTAATAGTAGTGCTATTGATTATTTCAGATGGGAGTTTGTTCCAAGGGGACACTACCCTTTGATTAAACCAGTGACCCCTTCTGCTAGATTTGTATAATTGGCCTTGGAGTTGATATTCATGTGTTCTGGTAGTTTTAGTTCTAGTCTTTAATTCCAGTCCCACACATTCCCACAAGTCACGGTTTTGAAAAGCAGAGTACACCAAACACAAATCTCCCCTCAGTCGCCTATACTCCAGTGTGTATAGTCCTAGATCTCTCAATCGCTCCTCGTAAGGGAGATTCTGTAAATCAGCAATCTTCTTAGTCACTTCTGTCTTTGCTTTTAATGTTGTGCAGTATACAATGCATCATTCTGTTAGCCCCAGGGTGCATGCTGAAAACACCCAGGGAGAAGTACAGGGTGTGTAGGTGCATTGGTGCCAGGCTGGCCGAGATCAGTGGCATGAAGTGGACCACACAGCAGCTGAAACACCACTGGCATGATCTGGCTAGAAGAGATCTACAAATACTGTCATGAATGTTGGCCATGGCAGAGCGCCGTGACACAGAGATCAGGATTGGACAGCCAGCTTCTGCAGGTATGTATGACACAGGTTTTGCACTGGGGAGCATAGTTGTGTACACACAGCATGTACATTTCTGGGTGACAGATGACTATGTGTTACATGTTTACGCCGGTGGTGATGATAGGGACAGGTGAAGACAGAGATACAGTGCTGGTGGACAACAAGGTGAGGCCGAGGGAGCCATGTAGAGCCATTGGAGATGATGCATGTCATCGTTTCTGTAGGAATCTGAATGCCAGACAGAGCATATCATGTGCAGGACATCCCTGGCCCAGCCATTGGCAGGCGGTGGCACCTCTGTGACACCAGCTGCTATTGCTCATGTAGGGCTACCATGGTCCTATATGTGTCTGTGCCTACAGCCATGTCATACTGCACCATGGCCATGGGCGATGGGGGCCAGACAGGGTGTGTGGGTCCACAATTGCCCCAGTCCTGCATGTGTGTTGTTGCATGCTGCATATGGCTACAACACCATCAGGCACATGGCTTGTGGTCTTGGTGCCTGTCGACTGTGTGTGTCCTGCACACTGACATGCTGTATTGTGCTGTTGTAGGGGCACGCACACCGATCACACCCCGACACAGGGCACTCCTGAGAGCAATGGCAGAGCACAATTAACAGGACACCGGGGGCACCAGCTACATACACTACGGAGATGTCACCATGCATGGCCACTGCCACCAGACAGTGCGGAGGAGGGGGAGGATAAACAGGAGGCTGCAAGTGTGGAGGGAGGTGATGAACAACCAGAGAGCAGCATGCAGCAGGACGCTACTGAGCAGGATATAGGGCAGTTGATGCTGGGGTAGTGGAGCAGGTGCCTGTCATGGGGACCGTGAATGAGGTGGGAAACTGCGTAGCAGCTGCATAGCTGGTGGTGCAGGAGGAGGCCATGCAGCAGCAGGATAGTGGCCAGGAGCATGCAGCACAGCATGGGGAGGCTGTTACAGATGCTGCAGACAACAGCAGTGCTGCAGCACAGCTGGAGGATCAGGAGAAGGACATGCATCATCTTGAATTTGCCCCGGAGCCTGCAGCACAGCACGAAGAGGCTGGTGGTGCTGTGTCAGAGGAGCTGCAGGTAGCTGCAGCCACACCTGTTGCCGAACAAGCACCGCAGGATGCACCTGTTGTGGGGCAGGCCCAGACAGTTGTTCAGCATGTAGACAGAGACAGATATCTAGGGGACCTTGTGAAGTTCATACTGGGGGACGTTGCATGACTCCAGAACTCCCTGCATACACTGCTGTCAGCACAGAGACAGTGATAGGCCTACAAGCATAAGCAGTCATATACATTGTTGGACCTGTTTATGGGATTTCTTCACCTGCTATTCCCCGTTTTGCTGTTGTTGTTTATTATCATGTTTACAGTTCTTGTTATGTACATATGTTTGGGGGGTATGTCTTTAGATGTATTTTCTAATATTTTGTACCTCTAGTTGGGGGTGCGGTAGGGGTGTTGTGTAGATGGGTTTATAGTGTTGTATACCTACTGGGGAGGGGGGCATTCATGTTGTGCTATCAATAAATGTGTTAACATAGAAACATAGAATTTTGACGGCAGATAAGGACTGCTTGGCCCACCCAGTCTGCCCATTTCCCTACCTAATGGATAAGCTGCAGATCCTAGTTAACCAGCAGCCTACTTCTTTCTACCCCACCCCTAGAATTGCCTTATGACTGTCCCATGCATGCTTGAATTCAACCACTGTTTTTGACTCCACAACCTCCTCCGGAAGGCCGTTCCATGCATCCACAACCCTCTCTGTGAAAAAATACTTCCTTACATTACCTCTGAGACGCCCACCCTCTATCTTCAAATTGTGCCCCCTTGTTCTTGCACACCTCTTTTTTTGAAAGATGCTACCCTCTTGGACTTTGTTGATTCCCTTGAGGTACTTGAACGTTTCTATCATGTCTCCCCTCTCCCTCCTTTCATCGATGCTATACATATTAAGCTCCTTTAGTCTTTCTTCATATGTCTTCTGGTGCAGACCCTACACCATTTTAGTTGCCCTCCTCTGGACAACTTCCATCTTGTCTATGTCCTTGCGGAGATTGGGTTTCCAGAACTGCACACAGTACTCCAGATGGGGTCTCACCAGCTGTCTGTAAAAAGGGATAACAACTTCCTGTTTTCTACTGGTGATGCCTCTCCCTACGCATCCCCGTATCCCCCCAGCCCTCCTTACTGCCCTCTCACATTGCTTGCCCACCTTTAAGTCATCTGATATGACTACCCCAGGTCCCTTTCCATTTTTTTTTTGTTGTTAGTATCTCACCCCCCATTGTGTACTCTTCCCCTGGGTTTTTGTTTCCCAGGTGCATTACCTTGCACTTCTTAGCATTGAATCTAAGCTGCCATACATTTGACCATTCCTCTAACCTTGCCAAGTCCCTTCTCATCCTTTCCACCCCACCTTGTGCATCAACTCTGTTGCAGATCTTTGTGTCATCTGCAAAGAGACATACTTTTCCTTCCAGTCTCTCTGCAATGTCACACAAAGATATTGAGGAGAACTAGTCCTATATTGAACCCCAGTGTACCCACTAGTAACCCCCTTTCTTCAGAGTGGACTCCATTTACTATTACCCTCTTGTCCTATTCTCCAGCCAATTCCTTTACCCAGGCTATCATCTTGGGACCCACTTCCAGGCTGGCTAACTTATATTAATCTTTGTGTGGGACTAAGTCAAATGCCTTGCTAAAGTCATGTCCACAGCCCCTCCTGATCTACTACTTTGGTCACCCAGTCAAAGAAATCTATTAGATTCATCTGGCATGACCTTCCCGCTGTGAATCCATGCTGCCTTGGGTCCTGTGCCCCTCTGGCCTCTAGGTACTCGACAATTCTTTCCTTCAGAAGTGATTCCATCATTTTCCCTATTACTGAGGTTAAACTAACAGGTCTGTAGTCTCCTGCTTCTGCCTTGCTCCCACTTTTGTGAAGGGGAATCACATCTGCCCTCCTCCAGTCCTCGGGTACACCCCATCCTCCCATGATTTGTTAAAGAGGGTAGTCAGTGGTGTCACTAGTTCTACCCTTAGTCCTTTTAGAATTCTGGGATGAATCCCATCAGGCCCCATTGCTTTGTCCACCTTCAGTTTTAAGAGTTCTTTCATAACCCTTTCTTCTGTAAATGGGCTGGTATCAACTTCGGTATCCAGAGTGTTTCTACTGTTTGTTTTAGGTACCTCGCCCTCTTCATTTGTAAATACTGAGCAAAAATATTTGTTTAGTATCTCTGCCTTTTCACAGTCACCCTCTACCCACCCTCCCTCCCTTAATTAAGCCTCACTATCCCTCCTTGGTCTTCCTTCGCTCCTGATGTACCTATAAAAGGTTTTATCCCACTTTAACTGAGTTGACTATCTTTTCCTCGGTTTGGGCCTTTGTTCTGACTGCCTTCCCAGCTTCTTTTGCTTTAACTGATACAGTTCTCTGTCCTGCTCCTTCTGTGATTCATTGTACTTCCTGAATGCTTTCTTTTTCTCTTGAACCTTCACTGCCACTTCCTTTGAGAACCATAGTGGTTTCTTACATCATTTTGTTTTGTTTATTTGCTTCACACAAAGGCTTGTTACCTCTGTGATGGCAGTTTTTATTATTCCCCATTGTTTTTCCACCCCACCTTCCTGCCCATTTGCTAGTGCATTCCTTAGGCACTCACCCATTTTGACAAAGTCAGCCCTCCTAAAGTCCAGTGCTATTGCCTTTGTATGGCTTGACTCTATTGCTGTGTTTATTGTGAACCATACTGTTCGATGGTCACTAGTTCCCAGATGGCTACCCACATCTACATCTGTGATCCTCTCTCCATCTCCATTTGAGAGAACCAGATCTAAGATTGCTCCCTCACGAGTGGGCTCCAATACTAGTTGTCTAAGGCATGCCCCCTGTAGGGTATCTAGAATAACCCCACTCTTCGAAGCGGCTGCTGCAACTGCACTCCAGTTAACATCTGGCATATTCAGATCACCCATCAGCAATATCTCCCCTTTTTCTGCCATTCTAAGCATACTTTCTATCATTTTCTTGTCCATTTCCTCCCCAAATAAGGGGGTCTGTATACAACCCCTGTGCGGATTGTGGTGCTATTTTCTGTCTCCAAATTTACCCACAGTACTTCTTCTCTCCCGTTACCCTTTTGTTCTGTTGCTTGATTCCTTCCCTTATGTAAAGAGTTACCCTCCTCCTCTTTACCCTCCCTGTCCCTCCTGTAGATAGTGTATCCTGGTATGTTTACGTCCCAGTCATGGTTTTGTGTGTACCATGTTTCTGTGACTGCCATGATATCCAGATGTTCCTCCTCCATCAAGGCCACTAATTCAGGAAGCTTGTTACCCAGACTACGGGCATTGGTATTCATTGCTCTCCATTTTTGATGGCTTTACCTTCTGTAGCAGCATCCCCCACTGACCTTTCTATCTCGGTATTTTTCTCATTTAGTACCCTGTTTTGTAGGGAGAGGCTGAGATTTTCCTGCTGCTTATCAGTGCCTCCCCCCTTGACTAGTTTAAAAGCCTGCCAATGAAGCATTTAAACCAATTGCTCAAAAGACTTGTTCCTTCCTGGACAGATGCAGACCATCCTGCCAGTATAGGCTGGTGTCCCTCCAGGTGGAACCCCACTCCCCAATGAAGCCAAACCCCTGTGCTCCACACCATTTTTTAAACCATTCATTAACTGCATGGTGCAAAGTACCCTCGCCTCCCCCATGCCATTGACAGGCAGCACCTCTGAGAAGGATACTGTGTGTGTTACTTGTCTTAGGCCCCTCCCCAACTCTACGAAGTCCTCCTGCACTGCTCTAATCTCATGACGAGCCAAGTCATTTGTCCCTAGGTGGACAATGACATCCAGCTCAGACTCCCGTGCAGCTGTTCTTGTGATCCTGAGGATAAGCTTCCTGTCCCTCCAAGCCATGGCACCAGGCAAGCACCTTACTTCAGTTTTCCCTGCTCCCTCCAATTCTATCCCCCTAATAATTGAGTCCCCCACCAGGAGCTGCTTCCTTTCCCTGTGGTGTCCTCTGCCTCCTTCCTTTGGGCCTCCCTTATGACAGTTGTCCTCAGCCTCCATAGTCTCCTCTGTGGGTGCATCCAGGGGGGAGCTATGCTCCCCCAGAATGGTGTATGGATTGTGGAGTGGAACAACTGACTGGGTGTGCCTCTGTTCCACCATCCTCACCCTCCCTGAGCCCACCGTGGTCCAACTGCTGTGCTTTCTTTGCAACTTCTGAGGTAGTGGTGGTGGCTCTGGTGCTCCATGGATGAGGGAGGTTCCCTTCCTACTGTCCCGTGTGGGCTGGGGAAAGGTTCCCTTACTACTGTCCAGTGTGGCCTGAAGACGGGCAACTTCCTTCCTCAGGGCAGAGAGTTGTCTGCAAATAGGGCAGCATCTCAGCCTCCAGAAAGACTCCCGGAAGACTGCTGCCCCACAGCCATTACACTGCACTACTCCCCACATGTTTATCTACTTTTGTGTGTGTGTGTGTGTGATTGGTTTGTTATATAGAAATATATATATTATACAATGTGTATGCTTATATTGTCAGTGCAGTGTGCTAGAGAGGATATGACAGTGATATGCACCTTGCACTCTTGAGGAAATGATGTCAGAACCCCAGGTATAAAGGAACTATTTCCAGGGTTGGGTGGGGTGAGGGGTGGGCAGGGGTTGGGCCTAAACTGTGCCCTCATGAAACAATCAGCTAAAAGCTCTGACCCACTGCTGCGATGAGTGTCTTCCTGTCAGCAAGATGCCTTACACAACAATTTGACAGAGAAAATACCCTGCTAATCAAACAGAGAAAAATCCAGACATCCAAGTCAGACACAGGTAAACCTCCCCAGTCCCAAAACAGCCTGGTGGTTTGTGCTCTGAAAGCAGTCAGCCCCAAAATAAGTCAGCTGTGCTTTAAACTCTTCTTGCACTGAAAATCTTAAGAATTGGAACAAAAGTAAAGCTAGATCCACCTCCCTCTGTTGCTTGAAAGACTGTCTTTCCTGATAATTCTAAGTTCCTTATTTCACCTTTCATTTAGAAGTAGCCTCCACCTGCAGAATATCTGCTACAAACCAAAGACAATTGTAAGGTTCACCTCCCTCTGTTGTGAGCACAACTCACTTTCTTGCAACTCCTATGTTCAGTATTGCAGCTTCCAGCCAGAGGTAGCTTCACCTGAAGAATATTAGCTGTTCTGATGAGTTTGCTGTAAAACACTTGCTTATAATACTGTTGTTCTCAGGTCTGTAAGACTCTTCCAAAGCTATTGGCTGATAAGTAGCTATAATGTAAGCACTTCCTGACACAGTCTGGCCTGGCCTTTTAAGGCACACACAGATAAACACAAAAACAGTTTCCACCCCTGGGGCACTTGTCTGAGTCAAATACACAGCCTGTACCTGCACTTACTTCAGGACTTATGACAAATTCTTAGCCCAGGGTTTAAACTCTTCCTGCACTGAAAATCTTAAGAATTGGAAACAAAAGTACAGCTAGATCCACCTCCCTCTGTTGCTTGAAAGACTGTCTTTCCTGATAATTTGAGTTCCTTATTTCACCTTTCAGTTAGGAGTAGCCTCCACCTGCAGAATATCTGCTACAAACCAAAGACAATTGTAAGGTTCACCTCCCTCTGTTGTGAGCACAACTCGCTTTCTTGCAAATCCTATGTTCAGTATTGCAGCTTCCAGCCAGAGGTAGCTTCACCTTAAGAATATTAGCTGTTGTACGTCATATTTTGTTGTTCATTTCTCTGAGCCTTGCTGGCAGGCCACTATCATGGTAGTCTTCTGTCTAGTTTGTGTTCTGCAACACCCCCCCAAGAATGTGGCATGCTGGTCTATAGAGATCACCATAAGAAGCATTGCATCAGGGCTTTGCTTTTAAATAAGTGTAAAAGAAACTGCCCAAGGGGTGTAACCTAAAAGCTCTCCTTGCTGTAGAAACTCTTGAGTGTGAGCATGGAAGTTAACAGGAGGATGCAACCCCCCCATACAAATATAACAAAGTGTTGAGCAGTAAATCCAGGCAAACACACCTGTGCTAAATAGTTTGCTGTTTGCAGGCTGCTGCTTTTGGAAACAGTTGAGGCTATCTTCCTGTGAAACAAAACATGATATAAGGAAGTATTTGATAGCTTTAGAAAAGGAGATGTGTAAAAACCATATAAACTATAAAAGTACATACAGGATAACAGTTAAAATAAGCTAAGTTTTTCTCCAAAGGAAACTATGCTTTTTAAAGGGAGTTTGTACCTGGAAGCTGGCAGTTCAGAAGCTCCTGGGTTTGTGTTTCTGCTGCTGCTACATCAGCGGCTGCAGCCATTTTAGAAAGGTGTTCTCTTAGGGAAGGGCTGGCCCTTGATTGTATTAGTGTAAAGGGAAGGCTTGGGTCTCGTCCTGCCAGGAAGTGACTAGTTTAGAGGGATGAGCATTCTGAAAAGGAGATTTGTTTGTATTTTCTTGTGTTTATGCTTATGTTAGGGGTTTAGCATTGTGTAACAATTGCCCAATATACAGTGTGTATATATATATATATATATATATATACAGATAAATATGAAATACAAAATCACACATGCCCCCACAATGCAATGTATCATGGGCTGCATATGCAAATCACCACAGAATATTATTCTGGTTCAACTTTAAGCAGACATGTATGGTGCCGAAAGGCCTCTCACACGGTTTGCAAAGGGTGCCAACAGAAGACTGCTTAAAGTTGAACCAGCATAATATTCTGTGGTGATTTGCATATGCAGCCTATGATGCTTTGCATTATGGGGGTATGTGTGATTTTGTATTTCTTTGAAACTTGGCTTCCCAGCCAAATGCCCTTTGGGTAACCTATTGCCTCAATGCTTATGCATAGAGAGGTTCTTTGTCTTTATATATATATATATATATATATATATATATATAAAGGCTGCTCAGGTAACCTTCAGTCAGTTTACTTTGGGCTGAGGAGCAGAGAGGAACTAGGGAGAGGCAGCCAAAGTGAGAGAGACGTGCCAGTGTCGAATTACTGAGATCTTGGTTATCCAAGGTGAAGGTGAGGCAAGCTTAAGTGGAGCTCAGGTTGAAAGTCCTGTAAAGCCTAAAAGCAAGGAAGAATCATTGTGGCTGGGATTGGCCCTGGACCTCCAAAGGTCAGGTTTGGGCTACGTGGATCAGGATGCTAGAAGCTGCTCACCTAGAATTTACCAAAGGAGAGGACTCCGACTGGTGAGAAGCTGGGAGGCCTGAGGTGCAGATACTCAGACTGCAGTGGAACTTGTAGAAACTCAGGAGTATTGGCAGGGTGACCATACCATGCAATGGGTTCAGTTCCTGGTCTCTAGAGGGCATTATAAGCAGAGACGGGCAAAGTGGCCCCAATTCACGCTGCGAAGTGATTCGCGGAGTGAAGGCGAATTCACGGAGTGCTCCGCAATGTGAAGTGGAGTATTTTGCATTATAATGGGTAATGCAAAGTCCATTGAAAACAATGACTTCGCATTACTCCGCCTTCCCAAACCACTACTCCACCAATTCTTAAGGCGAAGTACATTGAAAACAATGTACTTCGCCTTGTTTTTAAGCTTCAAAGGTGAATTTTGCAGTGATTCATGGGATTTCAGGTCACATGGTCTCTAGGTTGTCTTCAGTTTGGGGTAGTGTGTGTAGGAAGCTGTAGGAGACAATCTGCTCTGAGAGCTCTGTGATTCAAACCTTCTAAAAGCTGTTAAAAAAGCCTTTTTGAGTCATTTTTTTGCTGAAACTTTAGTTCATCGATTATAGGAAACCCTCCTGTGCTCATATCATCGAGCGTTTATTGTTTGTGTGTGGATTTTGAATGTTAATGCACAACATTCAGTCTGTGTACTGTGAGACAGTGGAAGTTTGCTTTGGGGGAGGGGTGTATCAGTGGTGTAGGTATATTAACTTGGAGAAAAAGACAGTGCTTTCTGTTTTGGTGATATTTTTCTTGTATAGCTGTGTTAATGTACACACAGTAATATTTTCAGTAATTCTTGTCATTTTTTTGCTGATTGTTGTGGTGCAGCAGTGCATAATTTCAGTTTGTTTAAAATATGTGGTTATATTGCTGAAGTTTTCAATTTGCTACGCATTACTTAGTGTGTGTGTGAGTATATGTGTGACACATGTCATCAAATCAGACACCTTTTATTGTGCCACATAATAATTTCAGCAATATGAACCTGCTAACCACTGCAGCCGTATGATTTTTTTGTACTTCTTTGTGGTATCTTTACTGGTACCAGTACTAATGACTGTTACTGCCCCACCCCCGCGGCCCTCCCCAACCAGTAAAGGTATTCTTTTCCCGATTTGAATTTCTGATGGTGAGCACTGGTTAGATGTTATGCCTTTGCATCTGCATTTCTTCAGTGTGTAGCACAATCTTAATCTGTCTGTGCATTTGCATCTCTTTAGAGCCCAATCTCCATCTGTAACTTAAGTCACAGTTGTTTCTTTGGCTTACCTTCAGAGTACTGGACTGGTGTAGTGCATAATTCTGCATGAACATTGTACTCATTAATATGCATTTTTAAGTCAGAACCATCATCATGAGTCACTCATGATAAAAATCATGTTCTTCATCATCACGGTCACAAATGCAGTCACAAATCACTATTCACAATCACATCATGAATCACAACACTAATTTTTTGACTAGTTACTTGGATGTATTGTAAGCATGTATTGTAATATCTCTCCAGGCTTCACCACCCCCCACCATTGTACTCATTAATGAGCATTTTTAAGTCGGGGAGTTTGTGCTACAGCTCATCGGGGGAGTATAGCCATAGGCATTCGCATTCCCAATACTGTTCCATATTGTTTATCTCACACCATCGACACCAAATCACGTTCTAGATCATCATGGTCACAAATACAGTCACAAATCACAATTCATGATCATATCAAGAATCACAACTTTAATTTTTTTTACTTGTTACTTGGATGAATTGTAAGCATGTTTTGTAGTATCTCTCCAGGCTTCACCACTCCACCACTGTACTCATTAATAAGCACTTTTAAGTCAGGGAGTTTTGTGCTACAGCTCACTGGGGAAGTACAGCCATAGGCATTTACGTTCTTTCCCATACAGTATGTGAGTTACAGTACTATAAGTAGTAGTGGGCAAAGTGGATCCAATTTGCTCCTTGAAGTGATTCACTGAGTAACACGGAATCTGAGGAGAACTCCATAATGTGAAGCAGTGTACTTCGCTTTATAATGAGGAACATGAAGTCCATTGAAACCAATAACATTGTGTTATTCTGCCTTCCCCAAACCACTTTTCCACCAGTTTTATGGCGAAGTACATTGAAATCAATGTAATTCACCTCATTTCACCCTGTAATTGAGCTCCAATGAAATTCTGCAGTTATTCATGGGATCACAGGTCACATGGGCTCTAGATTGTTCGGCACAGCCTCTGTTCTTGCCTGGGTAGTGTGTGTGCAGTGGTAACTGGAGACAGTTTGCTCTCAGAGCTCTGCGATTCAAAACCTCTAAAAGCTGTTTAAAATGCCTTTTTGAGTAATTGTAAGAAACCCTTCTGTGCTCATATCATTGAGTGTTTATTGTTGCGTGTGGATTTTGAATGTTAATTTAGAACAGTCAGTCTGTGTACTGTGATGTGTGCTTTGGGGGAGGGGTGTATTTGTGGTCTCATAGGTAAGAACAGAGCTATAATAGACAAAAGTCCTTTTGCTCACCATATCAAGAGTATCCCATTATATTATGCTCGGTGAGATAATTGTCTAATCTACTCTTAAATGTATTCATGCTATCACTAGCCACTACCTCCAATGGAAGCGTATTCCAAATATTAGTTATTCTCAATGTGAGCCAGGATTTCCACTTTTAATCTTGGACATTCCACTTCTAATTAGAGGGGATGGGCCCTTGTGCTATATGATAACTTCTTAAAATTCAGCCCCAAGAGTTCCCATAAACTAGGATGGTGTAGGTAGATTAATTTGGAGAAAGGCAGTCTTTCCATTTTGGTTATATTTTTCTTGTATAAGTGTGTTAATGTACACACAGTAAAATTTTCAGTAATTCTTGACATTTTTTTGCTGATTGTTGTGGTGCAGCAGTGTACAATTTTTCTATTTAAAATATTTGGTTATATTACTAAAGGTTTTCAGTTTGCTACATATTACTTGAGTGTGAGTGTGTGTACGATGCGTGCCATTAAATCAGACACCTTTTATTGTGTTACAGAGTAATTGCAGCAGTGTGAACCTGCTATACACTGCACCTGTGTGAATTTTTTATACTGCTTTGTGGTACTTTTACTAGTAGTGGATTGTTACTGCTGTGCATTAATCCCCCAACTGGCAAAATGTATTCCTTTCCAGATTTGGATTTGTGACTTGAGTGCACTGGTTAGGTGTTGTTGTGTCTTTTCGTATGCATCCCTTGTGTGTGCAGCGCAATCTTAATCTGTCTGTGCATTTGCATGGCACCATTAATTCTGGGAGACTGCATTTCTTGTTATGCTCTCATTTCACTTCGTCAGCACTGGGGAATTTTCTGAACACAAGACAGTAGCATTTTGGGGATGCACATTCATTCTGGTGACTGTGTGGGTGGGATGCTGCCAGTATTGTTGTCACTCCACCTTACTTCACGTTTAAGGTGGAATGACAACACAAAGTAATAATAACAAGGCAAAGTGAGCCTTTCGTTTGGGTCACTCCATGTAGCAAAGTGCCAACGTAAAGTGGCCACTTAGCATTCACTTCACCAGTGGATTTTAAATTCACTGCATCTCTAATTGTAAGGTACAACTGCAGTGCTATAGTGAGAGGTCTCCTAGCTAAGCTCCCAGCCCATACTCTTTATTGTTTTTCTTATAGTACCTTGACAAAAGATTGCAACTGAAAATACCACCTGTACATAACTGGCAATAAAACGACACTTCAGGGTGTTTTGCACTATATTTTATGATTCCTGCTGTCTTCCTTAACTGAACCGCATGACAATAAGGAAATATTTTACAAGCCTCCTGTCTGTAATGGGAACTTTACCTAATCTTCTCTAAACTTCTCCACCTGCTGCCTATACTCTCCTGGTGTGTATGATCAATGTCTAGGGCTATCAGTCTGTACACAGCCAATTGTCTATACTCTGCACTTATGTACTAATTGCCTCTACTATGATTATATTGTATGCTCATATCAACCTTACTGTTTGTTCACCTATGTTGCAATTGACATCTGTAATTTGTACTGTCTCCCAATGAATGGGATGGCTAGTCTAGTCCATGAATGTATGTAACTGTACAATGATATTTGTACATAATTATCTGTATCTGTACTGTTTTCTTATGCTTGGAACATTTGGTTCTCCAGGTCGCCCCTGAAAAAGGGACTTGACTGTCTCAGAGGGCCCACCCGGTCATCAACATTTAAATAAATAAATGGGTAGGTCACTGCCTCAGTCAATTCAAGATCTGGTATAGCTATTATACAGCATGTTCATGTTATTTGGGAGGACTAGACAGTGGTGTAAATGGTGTTACAAATTTGCCCCCTTTCAGATTCGGAGTCTTTCAAACACATGATAAAGGACCTGAAATTACACAAAGCAAAGGGAATTGATGTAATTGGACCAAAATTATCAAAAACAGGGGCAGAAATTGTAACTCTCACTTTAATATACTTTTGAAACTGGCATCTGAATGTTGGAATTTTTCCTGTGTCTTGGAAACAGATTAGAACAGTCCTCATTATGCTTGCTTGCATGCATGTGCAAGAAACATAGTGCCATCATCTGAGATTTCGGAGGTGTGTCACCTCCTGTTCCAATTCAGTCAGTGTGTTGGCAGATGCGGCCCCTGTAAGCCAATGCATGCTGGAGCTGTCTATGACAAGCTCCAAATGCAGTGGCATACAGTTCAAAGAGGGAGCTACGCTTGAGTGAGCAGTGATAAGATATCGCCTGCTCATGTGCAGCTCCCCCCCCACACACACACATGCCCACGCAGGCATGCATGTCCCCAGATACACGCACACACTGTATAGCCGACGGGGGTGCCCAATCCCCGTCGGCTGTGCTGTGCTCCACCCGCCCCCCCAAAGCCTTCCAAATACCACGCTGGGTGCCCACCCCAGCATGGCAACTAATGATATAGCCAACAGGGGGTGCCCAATCCCCTGTCGGCTCCACTGTCCCCCCCCAGTACTGGGTGCCATGCTGGGAGCCCACCCCAGCGTGGCAATCGATGCTTTGGCTGACGGGGGTGCCCAATCCCCCTTTGGCCGAACACCCCCCCAACCATCCTTGTGCCATGCTGGGAGCCCACCCCAGCGTGGCAAATGTCCCGCATCATCATTGTAAACAAAAATAACACCTGTAAAGAAAAAACGGTCCCACGTAGTCTCCCTGACCCCCCTCCCACAACCCGCACCCACCCACTGCGCACCCTGCCTTCCCACACCCCCCCTCACCCCATACTTACCTCCGGACCTCAGCCCGACGATCTTCGGTGGACCGGGAACACGTCTGCACTCTTCAAAGCTGACCGCGAACTGAGGAAATGCTGGTAAGCTGCATAATGGGCTAGATAGGGGGTTTTCAACTTTGTTGCATATCTCAGGCATTTTTTGGAATTTTTGCACCAAATTTTCAACATGGGGTTTTTGGGAACTGTTCTTATGAATGATGTCACTGTCATGGTGCTATTCAGGCCCAAAGGGTGATTTCTCAGTCACTGCGCAGTCACCACGCGAAATCACCTTTTGGGACTGATTAATGAAATGACACTGCCAATGTTCATAAGGTGGGCTCTCAAGAAGCCTATTTTGAAAATTTGGTGGAAAAATTCCAAAAAATGACTGTTTATGAGTGTGTTGTGCAGTTCCTAACACACACTCGTAAGTTTCAGAATTTTCAATATTTTCACCCAGATTTTCAACATTGCCATTTTACCACACCTTCTTATGAGTAGTACAGCTGTCATTTTTCACATCTCACCCAAAATGTGTTTCTGCCCATGTAGCGACAATGGCACAGTCAGTGTGCTAAATCAATTGTGGGACACATTAAGAAAATCACAGTGACACTGTTCATGAGCAGAGGTCTTAAAATGACTATGTTGAAAATTTATGAAAAAATCAAAAATGACTGTTTTACGGTGTTGTGTTGTGCAGTTCCTCTGCGCTCGTAAGTTCACGAATTTTCAATATTTACACTCCAGATTTTCAACATTGCCATTTTACCACACCTCCTTATGAGCAGTATAGCTGTCATTTTCACATCTTGCCCAAAATGTGTTTCCACCCATGTAGTGCACAATGGCACAGTCGATGCTTGAAATCAATGTATGGGACACATTAAAGAAAATCACGATGACACTGTTCATGAGCAGAGGTCTTAAAATGGCTGTGTTGAAAATTTAGAAACATTCCTAATAATGACTGTTTTATGAGCGTGCATTACGCAGTTCCTATGCATGCTCATAAGTTTGCAAATTTAATATTTTCACTCCAGATTTTCAACATTGCCATTTATTACACTTCCTTATGAACAGTACAGCTGCCATTTTCATATGCTGCCCAAATGTGTTTTCGCACATGTAGCATAATAATAATAATAATAATAATAATAATAATTTTATTTGTATAGCACCTTTCAATATATCAAGGTGCTGAACAATTTAAAACAGTTCAAAACACTACAAAAAACAGAAAATGTACATAAAATCAGCATACCAACAAAATAGAATATTTATAATAAAATCCAAACATTAATAAATAACTTAATTATCTAAAAAAGCCATATTCCACAGATAAGTTTTCAGATCTCTCTTAAAAAGCTCCACGGAGGTGCACTGCTGTAACCGACATGGTAGAGAGTTCCAAAGAGTGGGTGCAGCATGCGAAAACGCTCTGCTGGAAGATTTTAAACTCACTCTTGGGATCTCTAACAACCCCATGTCGGCCGAACGGAGTAATCGGTCAGGGCAGTAAGGAACCAGGAGGTCTTTCAGATAGGCTGGACCCTGATCGTGAAGGGCTTTAAAGTCAGTAAAATGACTTTAAAGGTGATCCGCCACCGCACAGGAAGCCAGTGCAGTTCGAGCAGCACGGGAGTGATATGACAGGACCTACTTGTCCCAGTCAATACCTGGGCTTCAGCGTTCTGCACCAGCTGTAGGCGATGGATTTCAACCCCAGAAAGCCCAAAGTACAGGGCGTTGCAATAGTCCAAGCGTGAGGATACAAAAGCATGAACCAGAGTAGGCAAGGAGTCGGACGGAACAAGGTGCCTAACCCTGGCAATATTCCTAAGATGATAAAAGGAAATCTTGACAACGGCTGACACCTGAGCTTTAAGAGACAGCCTGTCATCAAGAATAAACCCAAGGCTACGAACCCGTTCTGAGGACGGCAGAGATACTCCACCAAGGACAGTTCCAGATGGTGCACCAATACCCGGCCTCTCCATCCGACCTCCTGGGTCCACTACCAGCACCTCTGTTTTCTCCGAGTTCAACTTTAGCCAACTAGAATCTATCCAGTCTTGGATCTCCCCCAGACAGTTGTTAAACACCGAGAGAGCTCCATCCTGGTCGGGTGCAAAAGACAGATAGAGCTGGGTATCATCAGCATAGCAGTGAAACCATGGTGCTGTTGGTGTGCGAAAGCAATGTTTGGGACAGATTAAGAAAATCACAGTTACACTGTTCATGAGCAGAGGTCTTAAAATGGCTATGTTGAAAATTTGGTGACAAAAGTCCATAAAATGACTGTGTTACGAGTGAGCATTGCGCAGTTTCCACACACCCTCGTAAGTTCATGACTTTGTAATATTTTAAGTCCAGATTTTCACCAGTGGCATTTTTCCACACTGCCTTATTACAGCTGTCATTTTTCACAACATGGCCAAAGTGTGTTTTCACACTTTCAGTGCAGAGATCCGTGGTCGCTGTGGGAAATCATTCTTTGGGACAGATAAAGAAAATCACAGTGACACTGTTCATGACCCGGAGGCACCAAAATGCCTGAGTTGACAATCTGCTGTAAAAATCACCAACCTAATTATTATTAGGTGCGTTGTACAGTTTCTATGTACGCTGTGACTTCATCATTTTTAAATATTTTACTGCAGATTTGCAACATTGCCATTTTTACACCTCCCCATGAACAGTACAGCTGTCATTTTTTACATCCTGTTCAGAATGTTTTTGCACCTGTGGTGCTAAATACCGTAGTCACTGTGCATAAGCAGCTTCCGGCTAAGAAACTGATACTCCCCCTGTTCATAAGGTGGGGTCACAAAAAGCCCATCTTGAACATTTGGAGTGAAAATACCAATGAATGCCTGAGGTATTAGGGTTTCCAACCATAACGCCCAACCCTGTAGAGAATGACAGGCATCAGGGGTGTGACTTGGGATTCTTGCCTGTAATGCTCATACCATTCCACCCTGCAGCCAGTGAGAAGCATCGAGGTATGCCTTGGACTCTTGACCCCAAAGTTCACCCCATTCTCCTATATACTCCATCTCTCTGTATTTCCTAATGGAATGGGTGCCATAAGGACCAAAGACCCCAGGAACACCGTGACACTTGCCAGTGTCTGCAGGGTGGGGTGTACTGAAACTGTATGGTCATATGCCTGATGACCCAAAGGCACACCCCAATGCCTGTCACTCTCTGCAGGGTGGTGGTGGGGTTGGCTTCAGTTCAATACTTCACTGCCATCACTATTATGCAGCTCTGTAACTTCTACACTACCACTGCCAATGCCAGCAAGCAAACATTCGGCATTGACAAATGCTTGTTTTTTAGGAATGGGATGCATCAAATTCTACAAATTATTGACCAATAGCATTATTGTCGATCATATCAAAGGTTTTTGAATGCCAAGTCCATCAAACATTGTCTCAGTACTTGGAAACATATGACTTGTCTAAAAAGCAGTATGGTTTTCATTAAGATTTGTGCACAGGCACTACTTTGGTAGGCTTTAATAATCTTGAATCCAAACCACTGCATGCCAGATTACACATGAGGCAGTGTTTGTAGACCTCAGTAAGGCCTTTAACCTGGTTGTCCTGTTGCAGGGGCTGACCAAAGCTGGGGTTTACCATGAACCTTTCTCTTGGTTTAGTTCCTATTTAGAACACTGTCAGCAGCGTGCATCCCTGGGGGACAAGACCTCAATTTTGAGATCTGTCTGTGGAAGCTTCACCTGGGACTTAGTATTGGGGCCTTTGCTTTTTGTCATGCATGTAAATAATTTACCCAGTGTCTTGACCAATTGTGGTATAGGATTGTATGCAGATGATACTGTTTTGGTAGCCTCTGCTAATATCCAGAGCTGCCTGGAAAATGAATTGCCAGTAGATTTTGTGAAGATGGAGGAGTGTTTCACTGGATCTGGATTGCTTATGAATTTGAAAAAAAAAAAAAGTGTCTCTGTTATCAACCACAAGTTGGACCCTTGAATAAAATACATTATAAATTATCTATAAAATCTAAACAGAATCTGAATATCATGAATACAGATTGATATAAATATTTAATAGCATAAACTAACATATGTTTTTATTTGTTTATTTAAAATTCGATGACTGGATAGGTACACTGAACTGGGGCTGGCTTCCAGGTGTGAGCGCAGGAGAGAGGATTCAACTGGGAGTGAAACAGCAATAACAAAATGGCAACAAAAGGTGCACAAACATGTACAATAAAAATCAGAGTACCCATAATGAATTTCAGAGAAAGACAAAAGCAGTGTAAAAAGTGTGCATGTACATTGTTGATGGGGTAGCCAGGTTGAGAGCTAAAGGATAGTGCTACCAATGCTGGGCAAGACATTTGTAAAGAACCAGTGATTGAGCTGTCAGGGTAAAAAATGGATAAACCAGGTAACATAGCAGGGGGATGGTTTGGACATGAATATTTGTAATGTAGTGAGAAGAAGAAGAAGCCTATCTACAGGTGCATTCTTTAGTGAAGTGTGCCATGAAGAGAGAGGTTTGAGAAAGCAAAAGGAGGATGAGAGATGGATGGGGAGAGGAAGGCTGTTCCAAAGTGTAGGAAGTCAGACAGAAAAAGCAGATTGGCCTACTACAGATTAACTGTGAGGGATATGAAAGGAATGAGTAGTAAATGAATGGAGGGAGTAGCAGGGGAGTAGAGGAGAGGTAAGTGGGAATAGTGGCAAGCCACTATTTGGCTATGAAGGAGGAACAGTGTGAGAGATGCTGGACCTCAAGAGAGGGAAAAGAGAGATTAGCTTATAGAGAGCAGTGATGGGTGCGAGATGGAGTACAATGGGCAAAGTAGCAAAAGGAATGGAAATGTGGGCCAAGCCTGGTAAGTGTAGACTTTGGGGTTGCACTGTAGACTACATCAGCATAGTCAAACACAGGTAAGATCAGCTTACAGATAGTCTCATGGCGAAGCAGGAAAGGAAGGCATGATTTGTTTCAGTTCAGCACATCAAGCTTAGGGCAAAGTTTCTGTTAAGTTTTATTGAGTACATAAATATCCAAATAGAAACAGTTAATAAGAAATGCTGTGCACTTTGGAGACATTGTTATGGCTTAATGGAAGCAGCTAAAATTAAACTTGTTCAACAGTTTTTGATACCCATTTTAGAATACAGAAATTTGGTATGCAGAAATTCCTCCAAAACTGCACTTACTGAATTGACATTATTATACTGTATAACAAGATGGCCAGGTTTGTTCTGTCATACAGTTTTGATACACATCATTGCTCTGTGTTCTCCTATCTGGAAGGGATATAAATTTGCTAAGTTGGATTTGTTAACTGATAATAGCAAATTCTGTTCGTCCTCTTAAAGAGATCATTGACTCTGGTTTGTTAACAAATTAATGTTATCTCCTTATACACGTTATGAATAAGGATCTAGTTGTTCCCAGAACATATACTGACTATGGAGAAATGACCCTACAGGTAAATGCTGGGAGATTATGGAATCAAATTCCTGTTGAAGTCTGTTCCAGAAATTGTACTTGAATTACAGTGTGTCCTTAAGGGGGTGCTTACCCATGAATGTAAATTGTATGAGGTGGCAAATGGCTCTTGAACATATAATTAAAAAATGTATTTATATCCAGTTTTATTTACATGAGGTATTGAATGGTCTTTGCACATTTAACCAGAAGACATATTTGTATCCTGTTCTGCATATTTCTAAGTGTTAATTTCCCAGTAAAGTTTATTCATTGTATATTTGTGAAAACTACCTTCATTATCTGTATGTATTTTACTTTTTTAATGTTTATGTGTGAATTGTATGTAGTTTGCACAGGAAGACTGTTGAAAATAGGACATAGAATCTTAATAGGTGTGTTTCTGGATAAAAATAAATTGTTGTCTGTCTGTCTGTCTCTTTATCTCCTATCTATCTATCTATCTATCTATCTATCTATCTATCTATCTATCTATCTTTGTATCTATCTATCTATCTAATCTTATTTATTTAGATTTTGGTAACCAGGTAAGTCCACTGAGAATCAAGCCCATTTCATGGGCATCCTGGATTGATAGACAGTACTTTCAAAATCAGAATTAGAGCTTTCCTAATTAATAAAAATAAAATAGAGGATAATGCATGGTCTTTGGCTAATAGCCATGCAGTAAACACTTCAAGAGGTTGCCATGACATCTGTTGTAAATCTTGAAAGCGCAGCTCGAGAGGTTTTCAGATGTCATGGCAACCCCGAGAAGTGTTTTCAGAGTGGTTGTTAACCAAAGACCATACATTATAGTGTATGGGCTACCAAGATTGTATAATCATGTATTGAATTACTTTATTTACTGAATTACTTTATGGAACATTGATTGTTGTGAGCATTCTGTTTTGTTATACCATTGATATCGCATACTCAAGAAGGGTTAACAACAGAGTGATGTCATGTTGATGGCAACCTTGCAAAAAAGATACAACTTAAGCAAGCCCCAATTGGCCTCCACTCACTTATCCACACAACCCCTCATAGGAGGGCAAAAAGGCACTCAGCTAACCCCACCCTCCTAGTCCCCCACTGTAGAACATCTCTTGGATAAAGATCATTCTGCTGTCGTGCTCCTCTGTGGCTGAACAGACTACCATCCTCCATCACTCCTTGACTCAACAACCTGTGACTGTAACTAAACCCCCACACCCTATATGATCTCCACCCCCTCTCAGAACCCCACGCCGGAGACGTACTGTACTCGGGTACCTACTCTATCTCAGTAAGTATCCTGTAGCTAAAGGATAGTTTGTTGTTAATCTCCCTCCTATGTGTCTGCTAGGTTCCCAATCCCCACTGTTTAGATATTATGACTCTGGGTCCTACAAGATCCTATGGAACTGTATCCTGTCTTAACCCTGACCCGGGACCTTCCTTATGCTCCCTGTTGATGTAACCCTCAAATTACGTATATACCAGGACTATTTATTTAATATTTAGAGTGTAATTTATGTGTTTTTTAATTGAAGAACACAGGTACAATGGCGTGAAAAAGTATTTGCCCCCTTCCTGATTTTCTCTATTATTGCATATTTGTCACACTGGATGTTTTCAGGTCTTTAGACAAAATATAATATTAGATAAAGGGAACCTGAGTGGACAAATAACACTTTTTTTTTTACTTATTTCATTTATTTAATGAAAAAAGTTAACCAACACCAACTGGCACTGTGTGAAAAAGTAATTGCCCCCTAGTTAAATCAACCCAATTAAAGGGATAATTAGAGTCAGCTGATTGAACACAGCCAGGCTTGATTACAGCCAGCCCTGCTCAATATAAACCTCACTTATTTTGGCCCTTACCATCAGAGTCACATTGCCAGGACAAAGATTCAACAAGCACATTATGCCATGATCAAAGGAAGTTCCTGAAAAGATCAGAAAAACATTTTGTTGCCCTCTATCAGTCTGGAAAGGGTTACAAAGCTATTTCTAAGGCTCTGGGACTCAATCAAACCACAGTTAGAGCCATAATCTCCAAATGGAGAACACTTGGAACAGTAGTGAACCTTCCCAGGAGTGGGCAGCCTGCCAAAATTACTCCAAGGGCGCAGTGTAAAATCATCCAAGAAGTCTGAAAGGATCCTAAAACAACATCCAAAGAACTGCAGACTTCTATTGCCTCAGCTAAGGTCAGTGTTCATGACTCCACAATCAGAAAGAGACTCGGCAAAAATGGGCTTCCTGTGAGAGTAGCAAGGCGGAAACCACTGCTAACCAAGAAGAACATAAATGCTCGTCTCTCATTTGCCAAGCAGCACCTGGATGATCCACAAGCCTTTTGGGAAAATGTTCTATGGACAGATGAGTCCAAAGTGGAACTTTTTGGACAACATGGATCCCATAATGTCTCGCGTAAAAGCAAACACAGCATTCCACAGTAAGAACACCATACCAACAGTCAAACATGGTGGTGGTAGTGTGATGGTGTGAGGATGATTGCTGCCTAAGGACCTGGATGACTTGCCATAATTAAAGGAACCATGAATTCTGCTCTGTGCCAGAAAATTCTTAAGGAGAATGTCCAGTCATCATTCCGTCAGCTGAAGCTGAAGCGTAGTTGGGTCATGCAGCAAGACAATGATCCAAAACACAAAAGCAAGTCCACATCAGAATGGTGAAAAAGAAGTAAAATTAAAGTTTTGGAGTGGCCTAGTCAAAGTCCAGACTTAAACCCAATAAAGATGCTGTGGCAGGACCTGAAACGAGCAGTTCATGCTCGAAAACCTACCAAATGTTACTGAATTAAAGCAGTTCTGCGAGGAAGAGTGGGTTAAAATTCCTCCACAGCGATGTGAAAGACTGATATTGAATTATAGGAAGTGTTTGGTTGCAGTCATTGAGCTAAATGTGGCGTAACCAGTTATTAAGTGTAAGGGGGCAATTACTTTTTCACACAGTGCCAATTGGTGTTGGTTAACTTTTTTTCATTAAATAAGTGAAATAAAAAAAAAAAAACAAGTGTTATTTGTTCACTCAGGTTCCCTTTATCTAATATTACATTTTGTCTAAAGACCTGAAAACATCCAGTGTGACAAATATGCAATAATAGAGAAAATCAGGAAAGGGGCAAATACTTGTTCACACCACTGTACATCTTGAAAAAGGGTCTTGACCCAATGATGTAAAAACCATCTCTACCTGTATAAAAATAAACTTTTACTACTGTATGACCTTGTATTATTACATTATTATTGTATGTGTACTTTGTTTTTTGCTTCCTCTGTACAGTTAGTTTTATCTGATGTGGAGCCTTTGCAAAAGAGTCTATGACTCAAAGGATTGTAATTCTGATTCTATTCAATAAATAAATAAATAACAAGATTGTAATCTGCTTGATTTCAGTTAATAAGGGCTCCCCATATATTATATAAAAAATCATCTTTTTTGGAGCAACACCTGTATCATTTTTTTCTCTGAACATTTTTTATTTATGTCACATGATTAGGTTGGAAGGGAGGACCAATTCATAGCAAAACAATGTGCCCCAGGCATGGAAAATTCATAACTCACATTTGACAAATGCATTATCAAAAAATGTTACCAGGTTTGAAGGTTCACAAATGTTTCTCATGCCAGTCAGTAATGTGAGAAATGATGCAACCCTCTGGGTTACTTTATGAGCTCTGGGTTTGGTACATGACATTTAGATGTTACCCAGGTGAGCTCTGCATTGAGAGAATTAGAAACAAACAGGTTTGCCAGGTGAGCACTTTGCTCCATGGATTAGATACAAACAGGTCCCTTTGATTTTAAGATGTCTGCAATAATACCCTTCTTAAATAAGCATCAAAACAACCAGTCTGGGTGAGAAGTTTGTGACTGCAGGTTTCTGTGAGACAGACTCAAGAGCTGATTTTTTTTTAATTATTATTTAGTAACTGGTTAGAAGTGCTGGGCAAAGGGTCAGACCATTTTTTAGGCATGACCCTGAGCCATTAGGCAAAACAATTACAATATGAGATTGCAGGATGATAAGGATGTAGATATAATCCAGACACTAGAAATGTAATTGCTGTAATAAGTACATGTACCAAAAGACCATGCTACTGTACATTGCAGCTGGATCAGTCACAATTTTGCAGTGTGAAAAAATTGTGCTAGATCTCCACAGGCAGCCTTATACATACAAAAGATTGTGTTGCAGTTACGGGCAGAACATACAGTTAGTAAAACACCATCACTAAGATTATTATATAAAATTAGGGGGGAATGTACATAAAGTAGTGTAAGTGCCAACCCCAAATTTAGAAACAAAGACACACAGATTAGGTCCTTAAGTATTTTCTTAGCCCCTGTTTGAAAGTTGCATGGCTGGATGACACACTCAGGACACCAGTGTAATGTCTCCTGCTACTAGGCAGAGAAAGTCATTACTAATCCTCTGGGGACCATTGTACATTGTTAGTATTATGGGATAATAGCTGATGTTCCTTAGTTGAGAAACCTAGGTGTATAAAAAGATTACCAGCCATTTTAGATGGTTAATCCTTGGGGGCTCTGTGAGAGAGGGAATCTCAAGACACCCAGCAGGAGACACTGAAAGTGAAAGACATGGGATGGTAGAAATTTTCCTCAAGGTAGATAGTACTGTGGACCAAAGTCCAATTGGGCTTTAGGGGGTGTGGATCCCCTGATTTCCTGCTGGAACTACTACATGGTAGAGCATTTTTTGTACTTTCTGGGACAAGAGTAGAGTCATTACTCACACTTGATTTGTAAAAATGCTTGTAAGAGTAAGAGGCTGGACCTTTAAGTCCCTAAAGTTTAATAATGTCTTTGTACTGGTGCAGCTACACTATCTGTGTCCTGACTGAAGTTGGGTAAACATCCCTAGATGCCCCTGACTCATGTGTCATGATGCCTGGCTATTAATAAAGCTTACCTAATGCTGCATGCATGTAATAAGTTGCTCCACAGCAGGTAATTGCACCCCTGACCTGAGAAACTAAACCCACAGAGGCTGCCTGCAGTTGCACCCGGGGGGGGGGGTCACCATGAACAGAATACCCTTATGCAAGGAGGGAGAGTGTACAGAAGGTGACTAAAGACCCTGGTGCTCCAGCGTTGTGCCTGTTAAGTGGGGTAACATCCCATACCTGATAAAAATACAAAGGTCTGAAGTAGGGGCCCTTCATCATGAACTATGTAAGACCACTAGTGGGTGGGAATAATATGTGGGGGGCCCATTTGGGAGTTGGGACATACCTCCTAACTGCCACAGTGTGTGTCTGAGAGCCTTGAAGTCCATTTTGCCATCGCTGACTGAGAAAACCTGAAAAAAAATATGTTATACCTCTTGGCCATTTAACTTCCATGACCATGCTTCAGCAAGATGGTGCTGGTGCATGGCATTCCTTGCAAATGTTCATGCCCAAGCCACAGTCTTGCCTGTGTGCATCTGACTCCTCACATGGAGGAGCATCAACTAAAGATCCTGTGTCCCCTGCCATTGGTCAATAGTCTGGGCATAGGCATGGTCGAACATCCAGCTAAGTTCTAGGAGTAGGGAATCTAAAGGGTGTTGTTGGGTTGGCCCATTTGGAATTGCTGCACTAATTACCCTTTTCCTTTTGGGGACCCGTGCTTGATAAAACTGTGCTATGCTGCTACCATTTGCTCTTGATAGTGATTGTTATATGATTGTGCATGGTAGTAGTGGGGTGAGTGGTTGCATTGCTTGGGGTCTGCAAGAGTGACCACAGTGGAGATGTGGACAGGTACAGCAACCCAAGTGTTGCACTAGTACAGTATGTAATCAGGTCCACTTAAAACCTTTTCTCTGGGTGGAGGCATCACACTATTTATTTCTCTTGGATATGAAACCCCCTTTGCTGTGCATTAAAAACATCCCAGGAGCCACCATTTACATCTACAGCAACCTGGTGGCAGTGTGAGGAAGAGGCACCCTTGCCTATAAGGCAAGTGGTAGGGACTTCTGCCCTAACAGGGGCCCTACATAAAGTAACAAACATCCACACTAACTGATAAGGCAACACAGACCAGACTAAGGTTAACTCACTACTATACCTTTTACCATATTTTTCTCTATACATTCCAATAAGGGATTGCTATTATGTCCACCTTTGTCCAAATTAAAGTTTGAGGCAATGAGGGCTTGGCAGGCATGGCAACAGGCTTACTAATAAATATAAGAACTGCTCCTTCACTAAAGTAAAAAAAAAATCATTATGAACTCTATTTTAGACAGATCTTTTGTATGACATGATGTGTTTTCTGTGTTGCTATGCGTTAATCTGTTTAAACTTTGTAAAATGCCTGGAGGTAAAGGGAAGGGCATAATATAAAAGTAATAAGTAACTCTTGGTCACAGTTCACCAGCAATGTGTTCATTCAAAATCAGTCTGGCCTTGAATAGACCAATCCCATGATTAGGCTGACAGTACATTTAGAATGGTATGGAGTTCAAGATGTGTGTAAGTCCAAAGCACAGCAAGAGCTAAGACAACATTCGAGTCAGGGCAATGAACAGTGCAATGCAAGTTCCAAGACATACTGTATTCGTCGCACTGGTGTGAAAACACATTGACTAAAGCTTTGCAGATAATCTTTCTACTTACTCTGTTCTTAACAGTGTTGATAGATTTTAACAGATTGGCACCTCATTTGGTGTGCATCAGCATGACGTGGCTGAGTTGGCTTCAGGTCAAGCTTTCAATTAAAAAAAGCAGGTTCCTAACCCACACATTTCTAAAGTTTGAGGACAAGGGGTCGTGCCTAGTTTTTTCTCACACCGCTCCCATCTGGAGGCTACTAGAACTTTAGTGGGTGTTCAATAGCAGGAGTAATACATCCATCCAAGCACACAGATTCAACCACAGGGCTGAAATTATGTCCAGTCTATCAGTACTTGAAACCAAGAGATCATGAAAAAATTTAAATTATCTTACCTGATTTTCCTTTGATCTTCATAAATATTCGGACTTACAGCACGTAATGAAAACAAACAAGATGCATTACTTTAGTCCATGAAGCAGCACATTCATCTTCTGTCTCAGTTGCCTATTCTGATTGGCTTTTCAATGTGCTTGCTTTTTTTTTAACTCACTGTTTATGCCCCTTGTCAGACTCTGGCACCTGTATCTCTTGGGGTACCCAAGTTTCATGCTGACTCACCTAGCGAGGTCAGTTTCTGCTAGCCCCTCCAAGGAGGCATGGTTTACCCCCTCCCTTGGTGGGGTCAGGGGAAGGGGGCTGTACCCCTTAATATTCACTAGTTCATCAGGTGGACAGCATGATAAACATCTCAAGGGCCCAAATGTACCAGGGTCCCATCACTTCAGGTTCCAGGGATGGTCTTTTTCCTGGCTTCTCCCCATTGGATGATAGCAGACAGGGGCTTAGGCATATTCACACATGCACAAAGGCATGTGGGATGTGAGCTGGCCATCATCCTTGCCCTGACCTGCTTAACTCTGCTGTGCTACCACCCATGGTCTCCTAGGTGGCAGCGGTGCAGAGGATGCAGTGATCCTTACTCCCCAGAGGATGATGGCATCTTCTGGGATACTCAGGTCTCCCCTTAGCCAACCCGCAAAGACCCAGGCTCTTTTCAGAACCATGGTCACTGACATCACAAGCAGTAGTTTTACTGCTGCACCAATAGGCAGGTCTGTGCTTGCTTTTTAACAGCACATTTTCCTTTTGGCTTTTATTTATTTGCTTTTGGTAACGGGATAAGTGCACAAGACAGAACTGCCTATTTTCAGGCACAACCCCGGAGAGTACAAATCAAGGAACTGGTAAAAACAAATACATATACAGTGTTGTGCAATAGGAGATTCCAAACAGTTATACAGAGGTGCAAGTTACATAGTACATAGAGGAGGTACATATCACACAGTATAATAAGAACAAAACAGACAAAAAGGCACAATTTACGGTTAATAATGTACAAAACATGACAGTGCTGTTGGTAAGTCAGCAAGGAGACAATTCCCAGGCAGAGACAGGGAACAAAGTGCGTAGCTGCAGCTGAGGAAGAGTGGGGATGGGAGGAATCAAGAGGCCACAGGGAAATTTAAGTGCAGAACAATGGCAGATTTACATGACTCATGAGGCTAGGGATATTTGCAAATGTCAAGGGAGGCGAGGTAATTTGAGAGGCCTTTCTTGAAAGCGGGGTGGGATTTGGAGTGCCTAAGATCAAGTGGAAGAGAGTTCCAAAATCTGTGAGCATAGAAGAACAAGGCAAGGCAAGTTCACCCATCCTGGTAGAGCATTTTGGGACAGATAACATAGCTAAAGACATGGAATGGAGGGAACGAGGGCAGTCCATGGGGGTGATTTAAGTTACAGCTGGTACTGGGACTGGGACTTCATGACAGGGGGAACATGTGTGCAAGCAGCTGCATGCATGATGACACAGCTGATGTTTTGGAGTTGAACACTCCTTCCTCAGAGCTACGTTGCCATGTCTGTCATGGGTTTAAATACCCTCAATGTTACCATGGCAACATCACTAAAGAAAACTCAAACAGTTCCAATAGATGCGTCTGTAAACCTTTTAACTAATGTGTTCAGACATATTAAAAAAAAACTGTACACCACGACAGCTAAACTTAGTGTAGAAAATCATTAAAATTACGTTTATTATTTGCCCAATACATTACGTGGTCTATATCTGTTTGTTGATTTCCGCCTATTGGTTGCTTGACAGCTACATTTTTGTTAAAGCCAATAGATGTTAACAAGGATATGTAACTTTCTATGATCAATCAAAACTAATTGTTCTAGTCAGAGTGTCTAGGTGTTCTGTTTTAGCTTTGGTGATCTGACTGCACAGCTCACTCCACACATGCATTAATGGCCCTTTTACCTGGCACAGTTTAAATTCTATTTGTGCCTGCTTTCTGTCCTCTGCATTCCTGTTTTTTCCCTAGATCCTACAATGTTAGCCTCAGTATAATGGTGTAATCTTGCTAAATTGAAAAGCCGATTTTCCGATGGTCCTGTTTTTGGTTAATGTTTATTATTGGATGGTCTCAAACCAAACTGTAAAGTGTAGAAGTGCTCTTTAAAGCTATTTTTGAATTTCTGTCTCCACTCCTGCTCACTCTCACTCCTTGCCTACTTATTTCTCTTTTGTTTTTAATTACTTTCAATTTCCCCTGCCTCCTGCCTGCATAACCACCTCAGTCTTCCACCCCAACCTGTTGGTAGCCAGGATTCAGTAAACTAATTCCTCCTGTCTTGGCTTGCCCTTTTGAACTGATTTGTCTTTCAAAAGCTGGAAAAAAACATCTTCGGCGCTCCCCGTCCTATGATTTAGGCCCTGCATCACTATCCTTTGTTCTCCCACTGCTTAACTAATCCCTGCCTGTTTCTGTTTCCTGCTCTAGATTTCTCTGAGCCCTGTATGGGCCAGCCGTGTCCCCCCGAGGCATGGCTGAGGCTCCTTAAGCCTCCACCGCACGCCACCTCAGCGCTCCTGCAAGACGGATTCTTCAGGCCCTGTATGGGCCACTGGGTCCCCTGAGGAGCGACTGCTGCACCCAAAGCCTCCACTGCATGCCGCCTCAGTGCTCCAGGAAGCTGGGTAAGGAAAGAGCCTGGGCAACGGTGATCGGCTGCAATTGGCCGACTGCTCTCTGCTCCTTCACCTGACTGGTCTCCAGCTAAGGCCACTACCTCCTCATTGGACAACCCACTGTTGCTGCTATCTGGGCTCTGTGCCCATTCAATAGCACTGCAGACTGCCGAAATATTACGCCCACCCCTCCCCACCCCTGCCTTAATTAAATAGACCCTTACTCCGCCCACCTGCCTTCTGTCCCTCCTATGCCTATCTCAGCTCCTATCCTCTTCTTCCACCCTCTTGCTCCATCCACTCTCTTGGGATCCATTAGACAATACGTCCCTGCCTAGTGCACAACTGACTGCAACGCCTACGGTTTCACCCCCACTATTCCCTTTTCACTAATCACCCACTTATCTGTCGCCTCCATCCCGCCTCTCCCCCCAATTTACTCCCGCTGACCATGCCTTTCCAAAATCACCTGCTCCTGCTTCTGTTCTCCCTCTTTTTTCTTCTACCACTCAGCTATCTTCCTGGTGCCTTCCACCCCTCTCCTTACTCTACCTACTACCTAATCATCCCCTGCCTTCAATATGGCACTCTGGCCTACTCACCTTGCCCTCCCTCGGGGCTCCCCCCCACCAAGGGCTGGCCTACCGCTGACAAACACAAATCTGGAACCTGGGCAAATCGACCCCTGCTACTATCTGTTGCACTACACTGGGACCTACGGCACCTGTACTGGATCCAGCCATGCAAATCAAGGAGGTGAAACCTTGCTTACTACAACCAACAGTGGACAGATCTTAAACTCCTGTTCCTCCTTCTATTGATGTCTGGGAGTGTTCACCCGAACCCTGGCCCAATCACCTCCAACCCAGCCAGTACCAAGAAATCAGTAGGGGGTCTCACCATCCCCACTCTCAACATCTGCAGCCTACTACCTAAACTCACTGCTCTATAAACTTTTGCTGAACTGCATAACCCTGACCTCATATCTGTTGTTGAAACCTGGCTGACTCCCCAAACCCCTGACCATTCTGTCTCTTTATAAGGCTATAATATCCACAGACTGGATAGGATGTCCGGGGGATGTGCACTCAACGTCAAAGATAACATCACCACTACCCTCCGACTCTCCTGTGCAATTTTTGCCCATCAGACTACTCCTTTGTGCACAAAATAAAGCACTCACTGTGGTCCCTGTCTACATCCCACCTAAAAACCAAGGGGCTGGTCTCCGAGCTGTATCGGACTTTGTTAGTTTCCAACCTTCTGAATTCAAGGTCCTCCTTCTTGCTGATTTCAACATCAACTGGCTTGCACCTGACACCGGAACCTACAAGGATGCTATCTCCTCAGCTAACCTCTCGCAGATGGTCGACTCCCCAACTAGGAAGAACTTCAAGTCAGGTACCAGCACTCTCTTGGACTGGGTTCTTACCAGTCACCCAACCCACATCAACAACATCACTGTCCTCTCTGACTCACTCAGTGACCACTCTCCTGTCATCTGCAACTGGTCTAATAAGTTTTGCAAGCCTCCTCACTTAACTGTCTCCAGTAGGGTCCTACCCCATGGCAAACTGACCCACCTAAAATCCTGCCTTAGATGACAAGAGTGGTCTCCCATATACCTTGCGCAGGATGTAGACTCGACTCTTGATCATTTCATCATCACGTTCAATGCCGCCTGTGATTCACACACCCCAATAAAAAAGCGCAAAGTCAAGGTACTATCCAGTACCTGGCTTAATACTGGGTTACTGACACAGTTAAAAGCAAGGGACCACCTCTGGGCAATTACCAGGGCCACAGGTGCCCAACCGAACATTCGAGCCTATAAACAATCTCGCAACAATTGCACAAAGCTAATACGAATGGCAAAGAGCATCTACTACAAAGAAGCCCTCACCAACACCTGGGGAAACGGGAGAGCCTTTTGGGATAATATAAAGGAGATTTCAGGGAAACCATCAAAATTCTCCCCTACTCTACTGACTATCGATGGTACTACCACCCTTGACCCGCTGGTCATAGCAAATGCCTTCAATACAGCCTTCATGGACCTCAGTAGTGTCCTCCCCCCAGATTTCTTCTCGGAAGCTGACCCCCCTGAATCAACTTCCCTCACTACCCTCTCAAGCCATCCACCATTCCACTTTAAAAAAGGCAAAGCAGATGAAGTCCGCAAATACGTAAAAAGGGCTATCTCCAAGACCAGAGACAGGGGAGATTCACTGGACCTGAAACTGCTAGTCCTCACACTTGAGGAAGTGCTGCACCCACTTACCAGAATTTACAACCTCTCACTCAACCTCAACCAATTCCCAAGCAAATGGAAACCTGCTGTTGTCACACCAGTCTTCAAAAGTGGCAATAAGTCAATCCTGGGAAACTACCGACCAATCTCTATACTGTCTCCCCTTTCCAAGGCCCTCAAGTGCATTGCAGCTGACCAGCTTTCAGTCTACTTGGACAAATACAACATCCTATGTCCTCAGCAATACAGTTTCAGGCAAGGGCACAGCACCTCAACAGCCCTCCTGGAGTTCACTGGAGCCCTCCACAAGTCTATGGACAAAGGCCATCTAACTGGAGCTGTATTCATCGACTTAACCAAGGCATTCGATACTGTCCACCACAGCCTACTCTCCAGACAGCTGCTGAATACTGGTCTCTCCCCCAGACACTACAGCATGGTTCAATAGCTACCTTCACCAGCACTCACAAAGAGTAAAAATCTCAGGTAATCTCTCTGACTCCAAGCCAGTCTGTTCTGGCATCCCCCAGGGCTCAATACTGGGCCCCCTACTTTTCAGTCTTTTCCTAAACTCTCTCTCACAATCCTACCCAGAACAAATTATCCTCTATGCCGATGATGCTGTGCTTTTCGCCCCACATAAAGACCCAGAACCATTAACTCACAACCTTCAACTCGCATTCTCATCTGTTGAAAACTGGTTCTCTTCTCATAAGCTGGTTCTAAACCACAAAAAGATTAAATCAATGCTCTTCTGCAGCTAGCAAAACAAACACAGGTGATACCCCCCTTGATATCAAAACAAGTGCTGGTCATACCCTCGAACAAGTGTCATATTTTAAATACCTAGGAATCACTCTTGACAATGGTCTGTCATATGGGACCCACATCGATAACATCACCAGAGTCATAAACACACGCATTGGAATTCTCTACCATAACAAACAACACCTCACCCAAGCAGCATTAAAGATGGCTACCCAGAGCTCTGTTGTCTCCATTGTAGATTATGGCCTCATAGTCTATGGCTCTACCACTGCCACCACCCTTAGGCGCATAATGACCTCCCTAAACAAGGCCTGCCTACTGCTCACTGGAGCCCACTGACTCACACATACATGTGAACTCTATGCCCAATCAGGATGGCTTCAACTTGCAAATCGTATAAAGTAACTAACTTGTCTGATGGTGGAAAAAACTATCTTGGGTATTTTCTCACCTAGTGTCCAAGTTCTCCTGAGTCCAATCACTAATCTACATAACACCAGAGGGTCAAAACAACAACTCCTCCAAGTTCCTCGATGCCACACATCACTGGGTCTAAGATCCTTTGCACACCGTGCCCCCACCTGGATGAATGCCCTTAACACTCATATCACTTCCTCCTCTTCACTGGGCATTTTCAAATCAAGACTACATCTTCATCTCACTACCTCCAGTTGCTGTGACTGCCTCTCCTAACTTCCTTCTTCCCCTGTGGCCCACCTCCCCTCTCCTCTGCTCTTTGACAATGCTGTGAATCTGCTCTAGCTTCTCTTCAGCTGCTGCCCCCAACCCCTCTCTTCCTACTACTTATAGATCTCTGAACTTATCTGAACCTAAGTGTTTCATTACTTTATTTCTATGATGCAACTTCTGAACCAATGAGTGTTGTTACTTAATCCCTGTTTTAAAAAGATGTTTTGTTTGTCTATGTATAGATGAATGTGGCTTAGCCTAAAATGTTTGTATTCTCTTGACGTGGAACCTTTGTAAAAGAGCCTTGGCTCAAAGGTATTTGTAATCCTAGATTTTCAATAAACAATAGACAATAAACAATTTAAATTTCCAAATTTTCATTCCATGAACTGTTGCATTATTAGCCACATTATCCTGTGCTTCATAGTGCTGATTATCTCTAGATCCAAATTTCTTTACAATAAATGTTACAATATTTTACAGTCATGTGTATCCAGCTGACATCCACCATTTTTGGGGCTCACTATTAATTCAAAGCAAAATTCAAATGCTGTCTGATAGTCTATAATCATTCTAACAGACCACCTGTACAGCTAGGAAATTCTTTGCAAAAAAACTGTGTTAATGCAACATTTAATGTTCAGATTAAAGCTACAAAAGTAGATAAATGTGGCTATAGGGTTTCCAACCTTAAACCCCAACCCCACCCCTAAAGCAAATCAGAGGCAGACTCTTCCTAGGGGTTGTCAACCCTAAAGCTCACCTCATTCTATACACTATGGAAACATACACACCTCATGGGGTATGCCTTAGGGTTGACAACCTCTAGGAAGAGTCCATCCCTGATTTGCTTTAGGGGTGGGGTTGGGATTTTAGGGTTCAAAACCTTAAAGCCATATTTCCCTACTTTTGTAGCTTTAGTCTGAACCCTAAATGTTACATTAACACATTTTTTTTGCAGAGAATTTACTTAGTTTTTGAGATAGCATAATCGTATCCTTATTTGCCTGTTGGAGCACAAGGCCCAGAGGGCCCTGTGCTTCCATGCATGCATGTTTTTTCAGATAGTATAATCATATCCTTAATTGTCAGATGGAGCACAGGGCCTGGAGGGCCCTGTACTCCCATCCCTCCATAGATGCATATATGTATGTTTATGTGGAAATGCAGGGCCCTCCAGGTCCAGTGCTTCCATTTGTAGGACAACACCAACCAAATTGTCACCATAGCCTTCTTATTATTTCACCTCATGAATCCAGTACTAAAAATAGTCAAATCCATGGTGAAACATCATTCCACATCACCGCAGCATCATTCTGCACCACAGGCACAAAAAGACACTTTGGCAAGGATTTGAAAAATGACAGGTATCACATTCATGAGGTGGTGTAAAGAAAGGGCTATGTTGAAAATTTGGGGTGAAAATATCAAAAATTCTGAAAGTTACGAGTGAGCATAGCAAAATATCAACAGATGCACATGACATTGCCATATTAACATACTTTGAAACCACATTTTCAACATACTCCTCTTATGACCCCACCTCATGAACAAGTATGTTGAAAATGTTGAAATCTGGCCCAAAAGGTGATATCACCAACTGACTGCAAAATCACCTTTAGTTCAGGATTTGCAAAATGCCACCAGCATTGTTCATGTGGAGGGGCTCAAAAAGGGTTTGTTGAAAATATGGTGTCAAAATCTTTAAAAATGACAAAGTTATGCACCACAGTTTTAAACCCCTTTGAATTTCATTGAACCGCACTTACCTTTTTTCTCATATCACAGTTGCTGGTTCCAGCAGCAAGCGTGTCTTTGATCAGAGAGTGGATCTTCACACTGGGACCTGTTCAAGTAAGTGAGGGTGTTTGGGGAGGTCTGGGGGATTCAGGGTGGTGGGTGGTCAGTGGGAGGGTGGGGTGAGGGGTCACACCACCGGCGGACCTTTTTGGTACAGATAAAAAAGACATTGAGGTACTGTTTCTTTTTTTCAGTATTGGATGGACATGGGAGGGTGGGGGATGCCACTAGACACCAGGGAAAATATAAAATAAATTATAAAAAAAATACAAGGAGGACAATTGAAGTGGGGTGCCCTGGACACCAGGGAAATATAATTTTATTACAGGGACAGCGATCAGACAGTGGGAGCTGCCACTAGACACTAGGGAATAGATGTCAGCAAAGGGAAAACAATTTTCTCATCACGAAAAAGGATTTTTTTTTGTTACTCACAATATGAAAAAATATTTTTTTTTCCTATCACAAGTCATGAAAAAATATTTATAATGTTAAGAAACATTTAACATTTCCTGGACACTTTTGTAAGAGTTAAGTACAGAATCCAGCTAAGGGGGTCCCAATAAGCAAGCTACTTGTGTTGATCACTCTCCACAATGTCATTTTTATGTTTTTTTCCAAATTTGAATTTTTAAAGGGAATAAAAAACAAGATGCCAGCAAATGAAAAAAGATTATTGCCCTCACAAAAAGGATTCCCCAAATAAAAACTTCATGCAGCTATTTTTTTAGGCTGACTGAGCATGCTCAGAACCTGAAATTTTAAAATGTAATAACTTTGGAATGAATTTATATTTTTTCACCAAACCAGAAAAGGAAATCCTTCTGAAGTAAATCATTTCTACCCTGAATATTTCAGACCAAAATTCCAAACCATCTGGGCACTACATGATGGTACAAAAACCAGCGATTATTTTGCATTTTTTCACTATCTGCAGCTCATGAATCTGCACATCCAACTGGAATGAAACTTGGCACGTCAAGAGATCTCCACAGGACAGTGATTGAAAAGGTTTTGCAAATCTGTTGAATGATTGCAAAGTTATTAAAGTGCAAAATTTGGGGTTTAACATAAGACGCCCTGCTCAACCCTAAATATAGAGGTGCTACCATGCCACTATAATAAACTCAGGGTGCTAAACATAGTTGTTGTTCAGTTACAGAAGCCCTGATTTATAATGGCCTACATTTTTAGATTTCACCCGAGAGGAGGCATTTAGTGGGTCAGGTATAAAACACTTCACAGCCTAAGATTTTGTCTCCATACAGTCCTTAGGTATCATGTGGTATTTATGCCAGATTAAAGGTCCTTTGCATTCAAATGAAACTTGTATACCAGACGGTATACTTGTAATTGCTCCTGCTGTAGCGTGCTTCCTTCACCCTTTGTAATCTACTAGGTTTCCAATGAATTGTTCTTATGTTATTCTGCTTTACTGATATAGCCGTATATTACTTTTGTAAACTTAATATTAGTAGCCATGTGTTCTCATGCTCTGGGATTTGGCATGTAAGGGAAACAAATATCTAGCACAGTATTTATTGGTCTATATTCACAATTAAAACAAACATGCTGTCAGCATTAAAATAAAACAGTCTGCTTAAAAAAAGAAAAGATTTCAGAGTTCAGAGGTATCTGGAGCACACAAAAAGTCACAATCTAGTCCCAAATTCAGTTCTGTATATTGCGGCAAAAAGCTGCTTAGTCCTGAGTTGTCATGCAGTCATTTGACCATAGGGTGTCAAGCACATGGATCCAATAGAATTCCCTTTGTAGAAGTTTTTTTCTGAGTATCTCCTAATTTAGGGGTCTGTTTCAGCTCAGGTCCAATGACTCAAAGTGTTGCCACTGATCCATGGTTAGTTTCTGCATAGTGGTTGGCCATGGTATAAGTTCTATAGTTTACCCTAATCCTGTCTTGTGCTCCCTTATTCTTTCTTTTAATTTACTTTTGGTTTGGCCAACATAAAAATAATCCCACAAGGACGTGTTAGCATGTAAGCAATTGCTGTGGAATAGCAGATTATAAAGTCTTTGATTTTGTATTTCTTCCCACTCCTTGGATGATTTACTGGGTTCATTGATGATGTAAACACAGCACTTGAATACCTGATGTCTCAGCTTCTGGCCCTTCAGGATTTGCAAATCCCTCTGAAAAAAAGGTGTCTCAGGGGCTCCCCTAATAAATGGCTAAAAAAAGACCTCTTTTGAGCCATGATAAAAAGAGACAAGGCCTGGATCTTGGCAAAGAAGTCCTAACAATCAGAAGACTGGGTTAACTATAGACAACTGAGAAATGCCTGCAAAAAAGATATTCGGAAGGCTAAAAGGAGCTACTGCCTTAAGCTTCTCCAATCTTCAGTGGGTGATACCAGGGGTTTTTGGAACCACATCAAAAATTTCATTGGGCAAAGGCCCAAGAAGGCCATTACCGACATGACATTAAATGACGCAAACTGTAATAAGTTACCTACTATTGCTAATGCTCTTAATGCACAATTCTCGGATCTCTCCGAATACACTGAGAAATTCAACCAACCTCTTTCACCTCCTCCTGAGGTGCAACTTTCACATGAAACCCCTTTTCATCTCACATTAGTCTCCTCCACCGAAGTGCTGCATCTCCTCGAATCAGTATCCACCTATGGATCTGCTGGCCCGGATGGGCTACTGCCAAGCTTCTTGAAGCAGGCAGCCCCTGCCCTTGCTGTTCTTATTGCAAGAATCTTTAATCTTTCCATAATAACCCAAACGGTACCAACATTGTGGAAAACCACTCATGTTGTCCCTGTTCACAAAAAAGAGATACCAAAAATATGTCAAACTATAGACCGATTGCTATTCTCTCTACCCTAAATAAACTTCTCGAGAAGGCCATCGCTACTTGGGTCACAAATTACCTGCACCTTCACAACCTTATATCCCCTACCCAGCATGGATTCCAAACAGGACACAGCACCACAACTGCTCTACTTCAGCTGACAAATGCAGTCCTTACAGCGATGGATAAGAGCCTGCTCACTGGGGCCATATTTATCGATCTACAAAAGGCATTTGACCTTGTAAGATCACTCTCTGCTACTTTCCAAACTGTCCTGCCTTGGCTTTGACCTGTTGACCATCTCCTGGTTTGATAGCTACCTCTCAGGAGGTTGCAATTTGTCCAAATTGAATCATCGTCTCAAATCTTTCCCTACCTCTGTTGGAGTCCCCCAAGGATCTATTCTTGGCCCACTACTTTTGTCCCTTTTCATTAACAACTTGCCCTCCCTTCCCTGCTCCTCCTCATTAATCCTTTATGCTGATGACATAGTGCTTCTCTCCAGTGGTAAAGATCCCTTATCAGTAAGAGCACATCTTCAAGCAGACTTCAACTGCTTGCAGGAGTGGTTACTACAGAACAGGCTCCTAATGAATGCTAAGAAAACTGTAACTATGCTTTTGGCCCCCGTCAAGAATCAGATCTCTTACTCCAGACTTATTGATACATTCTCTAGATGACTCCCCTCTTGAATTTGTTACCTCCTTCAGGTATCTAGGAGTCACTCTTGACCCATCTCTTGACTTTAACCTCCACATTGCGGCTACATGTAAGACAGTTTTCTCAAAACTTGGTCTTGCCTTTAAAATTAGGTCCTCCCTCAATGATGCTGCCTGGCTTGCTATTGCACAAGGATTTCTCCTCCTTGCTCTGACATATTGCTCTCAGGTTTACCTTAAAGCTAGCAAAGGAGCGCTCCAGAAATGGAGCACCTGCTATAACAGTATATGCAGATTTGCTCTCTCCGCTCACAGACTTACCCATCATTGCCTGCTCTACTCGAAACTAAATTGGATCTCCCCAGACTCGCTCAGACACTGTTCTGTGGGCTGTACAATTGATAATATGATCAGAACGGGGTCCCCTAAATACCTTGCTGAACTATTAACTCAGCCTCCCAAGTATACCTCCTCAGGGCATCTGCTCAAACCCAACTTGAAATCCCCAGATATCTCACAAAAAAAGGAGAACGATCCTTCATCATATCTGCCCCCCGCTCCTGGAACTCCATTCCCTCCCACATCAAACTCTCCAGATCCCACAAGGCCTTTAAACTGGGTCTTCGGGCACACCTATTAGAATCCGACTGCTGCTCTTGTGCTGTAACTTGAGCCTCTCTCCTAGCATTTTCTCCTCCCTATTGCATTTACTGATTTCCTGCTGGTCTCCAAGATCTGAAAGTTTCCCACATCCAGCAGAAATCCTATTGTTATAATGCTACTTCATTTAAGTTTTGTTTTCTGTTTGTTGTTTCAGTTTAGTCATTGATGTATCATCAGATGAAAATAATTAATGTAATGTTATCTGTTTCTCTTTGTCATCACTGATAATGACTGTACCTGGCTGTATACTGTTCAAATGTTTGTTCTCACCTCATGCTGCATCATGAAATACTCTTTAATGTTGACTCTGGTCTCCCCATGTCTGTACTCTCCCAGGTCGTGCCTGAATATAGGCAACATTGTTGTCTAGTGTACTAACCCGGTAAACAAAAAACAAATAAATATTATTTGCAGTGTTACAGTGGACACGTTGCCTGATCAATAATTTTCTTTAGCTGGTGGTGTCATCCATTCTGGTCTTCAGCTTTCTTCCTCAGAAAAGCTGTGCACCAAGGTCATGTTTCAAGTTTGTTCTCCTTCTGTATGTCATCCTGGGTCCCTTCTTTATTGTGTTTTCTAGGCTTGGTTCTGCTGATAAAATTGGCCAATGTTGTCATGTTATTCCGGTTATCCTGTTAGCATCCTTATTATACATACCACTAAAAGTTACCACATCACTTTTTTTCTTCTTTCAAGGGTTTCTTTTCTAAAAGTTTTCTTGATTTTTGTTCTAATTTTTTCACAGCCTCTACTAATATTCCTGGTTCATAGCCCCGATGATTCAGAAACCATTTGCACATGCTTGTTGTGTCTTTTTTTTGTCTATGTCTGAGCAGTTAATCTTTACCCTTAATAGTTGACCATAAGGAATGTTCTTTTTATGTTGGCTTCTACACATGTGTAAGTAACATCTTCTGGTAGTAGCACATCTAAGAGGTGTGCCAGTGTTGGCCAGTGCAGAGAATGCTTTAGTGGGTGTGTCCCTCAGCCACCAATCAGTGAGCATGCTGCCAATTACAACAGTTTCCGAGAGAGAGAGAGCCAAAGAGTTGAAATGAATCTACCACTGCAATCAGAGACAGGCTTATCATTGCAGTGGCAGATAGCACACCTCCATTATGTGCCTTTCCTGGTGAAACATTTCAATAAATATGGAAGCTCCTGCCATCCACCACACAATCCCCAGAAAGCTGACATCGGGGTGCCCAATCCCAGTGTCAGCATGCCCCCCCACATTATGTGGCACACCATAGCATAGTGGCTCCTGCCAACCGCCTGCAAAGCCAACATCAGGGTGCTCAATCTCCATGTCAGCATGTTCTCCACATTATGTGGCACACTGTAACATGGTGGTTCCTGCTGCCCACCCCCCTGAAAAGCCAATATCTGGGTGCCCAATCCCCATGTCAGAATCCCCCCTCTTAGTGTGTCTTTCCTGGTTAAGTTTCCCCTTTCATTTCCAATACTGAGATGCCCACTCCCAGTGTCATATACACCTCCCCAACCCATCTATATGCTTTGCTGATATTGGGGTGCCCAATCCCTGTGTCGGTAACCCTTCCAGAACTGTGGCACACTGGGATCCCACTTCAGTGTACCTATTTTTTTTTTATGTGTGTGGAACCTGTAAATAAAGAAAACCTTCACTCGCAGTCTTTGTTTTCCCCTGCAAACAAGAAAAAGGTCCACCATTGTCTCCCTGGTCCCCCTCCTCCATCCCCACCCTTCCTCTGTGCACTCACCTCCCCACGCACCCCCTCCACCCATACTTACCCTCCAAAGGTCAGGAGCCATGATATTGTCAAAACCAGGACACGTCTGCACTCTTCAAAACCAAACTATGAACTGAAGAAATTACGGTAAGCTTTATAATGGGAGGCAAGGAAGGGTTCCACTTAGGTTGCTATCTCAGCCATTTTTTTGAATTTTGGCCCCAAATTTTCAATATGGAGTTCCTGGGACCCCACCTTATGATAGTGTCACTGTCATTTAGTTTCTTGGAAAAGGTGATTTCACGGTTGCTGCATGGAATCACCTTTCAGGACCGATTAATGAAATGACAGTGATACTGTTCATGGGGGAGGTCCCAAAAAGTCCATGTTGCAAATTTGGTGAAAAAAATTACAGAAAATGACTGCATTATGAGAATGCATTGCACAGTTTCTATGCACACTCATAACTTTGCCAATTTTTTATACTTTCTCTCCAGATTTTCAACATTGCCATTTTTTCACACCTCCTTATGAACAGTATAGCTGCCATTTTTCACATCCTTCCTGAAATTTGTTTTCACACCTGTGACGCAGAGTGGTGCGGCCAATGTGGGAAATCAACTTTTGGGATAGATTAACAAAATCACAGTGCCACTCTTCATGAGGAGAGGTTCAAACATACCCATGTTGAAAATTTGGTGAAAAAATTAGTGCATCTCACAGTTTCTATGCATGTTCGTAACTTCACCAATTTTTCATATTTTGACTCCATATTTTCAACATTGCCATTTTTTTCATACCACTTCATGGACAGTACAGCTGTCATTTTTCACATCCTGTCAGAAATGTGTTTTCACACCTGTGGCACCAAATGACACAGTTGCTGTGTAAAACCACCTTTTCGGATTGAGTAATGAAATGATAGTGCCACTGTTCATAAGGTGGGGTCACATAAAGCTCATTTTGAAAATTTGGAGCAAAAATACCAATGGCTGGGGCTATAGGGTTTCCAACCATAATGCCCTACTCTGTAGAGACTGACAGGCATCAGGGGTGTGACTTGGGATCGTCAGCCATAATGCTCACACTATTCCACCCCCACCCTGCAGCCAGTGACAGGCATTGAGGTGTGCTTTGGGGTCTTTGGCCCCAAACATTCACCCCATTCTCCTATACCACACCCATCTCAGCATATTTCCTTTCAGAATGGGGTGAGTTTACAGCCCGAAGACCCCAAGGCACACTGCAACACCTGTCAGTGTCTGCAGGGTAGTGTGAGCATTATGGCTGACAACCTAAAGTCACACCCCCAACACCTGTCAGTCTCTGCAGGGTGGGGGTGGGGCTGGCATCAGTTCAATACTTCACTGCCATTCTTATTATGCATCTCTCTAACTCCTACACTACCATTGCCAAAGCCAGCAAGCCAATGTTTGGCACCGACAAATGCTTGTCTAAGTATGTTGTTATCAGCTGGAAGTGAGGAAGGACAGGGGGGATATGACTGAAACATTTACAGTAAATACCTCAGAGGGAAGAATAAGTTACAGTACAAGAGAATACCATTTTCCAAAGAAAAAGATGCTCAAGGGTGAGGGGGCACAAGATGAAGTTGGAGGGAGGGAGAGTCAGAGGCAATGTGAGGAAGTACTTCACAGAGAGGTTGGTGGACAAATGGAACAGCTTTCCAGTAGAGGTGGTGGAGGCAGAAACTATTATAGGTTTTATGAATGCATGGGATAGGCATAGAGGGATACTGGTAGTTGGTGGGGGGGCAACCTAATACCAGTAGGGCAAGCAAGAGCACAGTAGTTAGGGGTAATAGGGCAGACTAGGTGGGCCTGGAGGCCTTTATCTGCTGAGAGCTTCTGTGTTTCTATGTGATAAGGGTGGCTGCTACTCCAGTGTAGCAATGTGTTCTGATCTGGGTCTTTTAGTTTCTTCCAAAAAATGGTTGTTTCTAGCTTTTCATTTTTCCCGTAAATCATAAGTCCAAGTATTCAGCTTTGTTCCAGCTAAAGTTCTCTGTAAATGTTAAATTTCTGTATGCTATTCATGTAGTCTATGAATTGTCTCAGCTTGTTTCCACTTCCTTCCCACATGCAGACTACAGCAAGTGTAAAACATATCTAGAGTTTGAAGTTGTTGTGCCATATATTTGTTTTCTTGTCCCATATGTATTTATTTTCCGAGCTGCTAGTATATAGAATAGCTGGAGGGGTGGATAAAAGCTGTTCTCATTGCTGCACCATGCCACTGTTGATAAAATAGTTCAACTGAACAGAAAATAGTTTGATCTTGGTGTCAGGTTTGCCAGTCCAATAATACATTCAATAAGTGAAAAAAAATATATCTGCTCTGTCATACAGTGTGCTCTTGAGTACATCTATGCCATACTCATGGGGTATGTTGTTATAAAGGTTCTCTGTATCCATAGTAACTAATGGCATGTTTTCCCCACTCTGATGTCCTTATGTACGTTTAACACAACTCTCGTGTCTTCTATGAATGATTTCTGCTTTCTTACTTGAGGTCTAAGATAGTGGTCAACATATTTTCAGAATAGTTCAGTCACTGAGCCTATACTGCTCATAATTGGTCTCCCTAGTGGTTCTTGAAGGTTCTTACGGACCTTTGGTAGCAGGTACTGTATATAGTTGGTCTTATTGGGATTCTTGCTAACAGAAACTGTCTCTCTGTCTTAGTTATCCATTTGTTTTCTGTGGCCTCAGTAATTGGGCTGTCAATTTCCCTCTTAAAGTTGTTTGTAGGGTCTCTTGGTAGCATATTGTACTAGTGCTCATTATCCAGTTGCCTGTGTATCTCTTTCAGATACACTCCTTTTGGCCATAAGACTACTCCTTCCCCTTTGCCAGCTTTTTTGATCATTATGTCTTATTTTCTTGCAGTTCTATCTGAGTTTGTATTTTTTCCTGCTTAAATTTTGTTCATTGTAGTTCACTGGGTTTTGAAAAATCTCTTCTAGGTCTTGATTGACTAATCTGTTGAAAGTCGCTGCTGCTGGACTGGGCAGGCTACTGGGGAAAAAGTACATCTGTTCTTGAAAGAGAACTCCTCCCTTGTGGAAGACTGTTCTTCCACAATCTCTCCCTCTTCACTCTGTATGGTTACACTGACATAGCTGGGTGCTGTTGCTTGATTCTGTGTAAGTTTTGAATAGTGTACTTTAAGATGGAGTTGTCTGAATGTTATTTTAGTTCTATATTTAGTTCTTAAAACATTTAGTTTGCTAGAAGGCATAAATGTAAGACCTTTTTCTAAGAACTGCTTTCTGGTGTTCACTTGTTGGTGTGTTACTTAGATTTAGGGTTTTCATTTGCTCTTCCTGTTTGATCTCCTCAGTCCCTGGTTGTTCCCCCAGGATGCTCCATAATTCCCTCTTCCTCATCTTCCTCTCCCTCTGTTGCCTCTTCCTCTTGCCTCCCCCCCCAGTCTTCCTCCTCTTCCCTGCTGCTACTGGGACCTTCCAGTGGGTCCTCTTGAAAATCCTGTTGCTTTTGTTTTGATGCAGTGCCTTCACTTTCTTTTGTTTCAGTCTGTGTCATCTCAAAATTCGCCACCTGCAATCTCTGTCTCTCTTTATACTGGTACTTTTAATTTTCTCTTTTACCATGCCAGTTTCAAATTTTATGTGCCTTTAATTTTCTCTTTTACAATACCAGTTTTACATTTTTTCTTCTCTGTAATCTTGTGTACATATTTTGTGTTTTCTCATTTTATATTCTTTCCGCTCTTGGAATTTTTTAATTTTCATCTCTAGTTTTGTAAGGCTTTTATCTCTTATTGGGACCTGAGCATCTTTAAATATTTTTGTTTTGTTTTTTATTTCTTCCAAGAGTCTATTATAATACTTTCTGGCTTTTTTGATGATTGCTAAAATAAGGCCATTAGAGGCTTTGTTTAAAATATGTTCACAATCTTTAGTTAACTCTGCATCATCTGTGCCAAATAGTGGGAGTTTCTAGATTCTAAGGCCTGTGGAGATGTGCTGTTCACTCCAGTATCTGCTGAGAGATAAAGCATGCATGTGCATATGGGTTTGCTTTTTCTTTAAAACCTCTAGTGTATGAATGTCTAGATAGGAGGTGTTGTCAGGTCTTGTACTTCAAAAAAGTTCTTCATAGGCTGTAGTTACGTAAGCTAATTCCTCCCCCTGCTCATCTGTATATGTACCTGTCTAGGCTGAAAAGACATACTTGACAGAGTACTGTCAGTAATAAGGAAATGTAAATGTACTCACCAATAGCTGACAACACTCACATGGCGCAAAACATATATGCCTGGAAATTTAGTGTGACTTCTTGTGACTATGTTACAATTACAATCTTCCAACACTTTGTCTGAGTCTGCTTAATCGGTACCAGTAGACTAAGCACAAAAATGCACCACTGCAGAGTATTAACTTACTGTATGTGTGGTTCATAGCTCAGTGCTTGTGCTACTGACGGTAGCTGAATGATGTAGGTTGTACTTGGATACAGAGGCCAGACCAGTAAGTAGGGCAATGCTTACCAGGTATTAGTCATATGAAATGAATAGTGCTTAAATACTTTAGCATAGACATGAGCAATGCAGTGATCATAGTACTTGTGAACTGGATAGTATACAAGGTGCTTAGCTGCTTGAACTGATGAGTAACTTGTTATGACTTGGTGCTTTGGCCTTTCTCTGTATCCCACCGTAGGAAGGATGTTTTGTCAAGTAGGATAAGGCCCCCAAAAGAAATTATGATATCGTAAAATTATCTCCTCCAACTCCAGAGAATATGGCCAGTAGCATGCAGGAGAGGAACCCCCCCCCCCAATGGAGGGGAACCTCTGAGGACCCATGGCTAGTGACCTGCCTGTCCTTCAGGGCATAGTAAAGGAGAATAATCCTGAATTAATGATATTAAGTTATCAGCTAATCTGAGTTCCAGAGTTGTAGATACTGATCAGCCAAGCTGGGAGCTGAATCAAGGTACTGATGTTCGAATGTCGGGTGAAGATGGCAGTGCATCCTTAGTGAATACCTAGTCCAGGAATTCCATATTGGCATAAATAAGTCAAAGCGTCGAAGTAGCATTAAACGAGCAATCTAAAGGCGAGGAAGTCTTCTCCTAGAACATGTATCCAGATGACTAGGACTCTTGACTCAGAATATGAAACTGGTAGTTGCTGATCCGATTGGCAACCTTTGCAAATAAGGGCTTTGGTGAAGTAGTACAGAAGCTGGATGCAAGCTACGCTATCTGGAAAGGACATAGTAGTAATGTCTGGTCTGGCGTGGGTGAAGGAGGCAAAGTGCAGTAGCAATAGAATTCCGCACAATAGGTAAACATAAGGTTCGATGGCCCTCCAGACCACAAAGGGTGAAGCAGGTTGTAGAAATAAGTGAGAGAGTCTGTGATAAACTTCCAGGCCTTGTACAGGTGAAGCAGGTAAATATGAGCAGATGAAGTATCCAAGTGGATCTGCACGGTGGTCAGCATAGTAGTAGTATATCGATCTGCATGATGCAGATGTAGCGTAAGGGAGTAGGATTGAATAGATTATATAAGGCATGAAGGGAGAGCATTGAGGGAATGTAACAAAGTCTGTATAATGAAGGGCTTCTCATTTGCAGAGCTAAAGCTATGTAGGGTGATGTATATTTATAGTTAGGGAAGCCAGGATGGTATAATCGATTAAGAGCTGAAAAGCTCGTGAGCTGAAAGATCACAGCATGCTAAGATCACAGAGAGCGTTGAGTGCTGAGACTATGCAAGGACAAATACAGACTTGAGTACAGAATAATTCCAGAGGTTGAAGCTGAGGGATTGCCATGGGCAGTAAGCGATGGTTTGTGTAAGAAAGAAGCAATGATTACATAAGCAAGTGAGCAAAGCATCCTAGGATCAATGGAGAATGTCCAGCTAATGCAGATGTAGGTCTGTAGTGGGCGAGGAACTCCTGGAAGGCTGAAGGTGGATAAGCTGACAACATGAACCACAGTTAAGTCATATGGCACTAAAATAGGTTAGGTTTAATGCCTAAGCCATGATATAGGAAGGTATAATGGAACAGAACTTGGCTGAGAATTCAGGCAGGAATTGGAGTAGTAGTAGATCTGAATGAATTAAAGCATCTCAGTAGGAAACATCCAAGGGAGTGAAAAGGGGGCTAAGCCCATATGAGGTATAGGATGTGCAGCTAGACCACACGTAGGTCAGCCGATGGAAAGTATGAGGTGTAGGATGTACGATTGACCACATGTAGTTTAGCCGGTAAATAGAGTGGAGAGTGGCAGCTAAACCCCATGAAGGCTAGTGTGCGCGGCTGGACCACATGTAGGTCAACCGGTAAGGTACGTAGAGAGAGGCAGCTAAACCCCACAAAGGGTAGTATGCATGGCTGGACCACATGTAGATCAGCTGGAAACATAGAAACATAGAATTTGATGGCAGATAAGGACCGCTTGGCCAACCTAGTCTGCCCATTTTCCTACCTAACGGATAAGCTGCAGATCCAAGTTAACCAACAGCCTACTTCATGCTACCCCCCACTAGGACTTCCGTATGTCTGTCCCATGTATTCTTGAATTCCCCCACTGTTCTTGGCTTCATGACCTCCTCAGGAAGGCTGTTCTATGCATCCACAACCCTCTCCGTGAAAAAAATACTTCCTCACATTACCACTGAGCCGTTCCCATTTTATCTTTAAATTGTTCTTGCACATCTCTTTTTCTGAAAGATACTACCCTCTTGGACTTTGTTGATTCCCTTGAGGTACTTGAAAGTTTCTTGCACGTCACCCCTCTCCCTTCTTTCCTCAAGGGAATACATATTAAGCTCCTTTAGTCTCTCTTCGTATCTCTTCTGGTACAGACCCTGCACCATTTTGGTTGCCCTCCTCTGGACAGCCTCCACTCTGTCTATGTTTTTGCAGAGATGGGGTCTCCAGAACTGCACACAGTACTCCAGATGGGGTCTCACCAACTGTCTGTACAGAGTGATAACAACTTCCTGCTTTCTACTGTTGCATGTTGTTGTGGAAAGTGAGGTAGTAGCAATAATTCCAAACGAAGTGAAGCAACATGGTAAGCATCCAGAGACATTGCTGTAAATCCTATGACTTAGTCCAATAGTAAATCACAATGGAGGTGTGAACAGGCAAGGTGAGAGCTGTAGCATCCAGGACTGGAGTAGCATGACTGAAGGCGAGACATCCTGGAGTGCTTCCAGTCTTGATGGATAAGCTCAGATGGTGGTCCGCAGGAAGGATCTGGAGCAGGGCACTGAACGCAATGATGGGGCACAAGGCTGATGTACATGGCAGGAGTCCAGAGGTTGAAGACAAAGAAGTGGCTAGGCCCGTACGAGTAGTAATGTCACAGAGATCATGTTTTAATCACTGGCAAGAATCGAATCCTGAGGGAAAGACAGTAATGGTGAGTGATATGAAAGGAAGGCTTCTGGCAGGATGGATCCAATGAACTGCCCAAGGAAACTATTTGAAGTAGGCAGAAGAAGGAATGGCAGACTCAGGACAGCCACAGAGTGCAGGCAACTGTGTAGCTCACCAGGCAAAGCCCCCCATGGTCAGCGGGATGACCAGACCCCACGTAGGCCAGGTGGAAGGAAGAAATGAATAAGTTAGAACTGGAGTTGGTTAATTTAGGCTTATTATGCAGATATGAAGTAGCATACAAGGAGGAAGGCGTTGCCTGTAAGGCTTCCATTGGACTGTGAAAAAGGGTAATATATAATATAATTCAAGTGCGTCGGTGTAATGTTGCAAAGAAATCATGTTTGCCTGCAGAACGTTATTTAAATGGTGAAAGGCAATGTGCAGCTGACTTCAAGTTAGATGTGTCTGTTGAAAGGACCAGCAGCTGCATTACAAAGTAGTGAGCTACTAACTACATAAATGCCATGACTGATAGTATTAAGTCAGCAATCCAAGCTGGCTTGCATAATAAATGCCTTTAATAGATATAGTACCTTGAAGCTCATCCATGAGTGACAGCGACCATTGATAAATGTTAAAGCATCTTGTATACATATTTGAAATGTAGCTCCAAATGTTTCCCTGTCCTTTGTCCATTAATTCCAATAGTGGTAAGAGATATTCACTAAATGTCTGCCCTGTGGCTTGGGTATCTGCAAATAATGCTCATTAAAATGCATAATGCATTATAGCAGTATACCTGATGGGCTGAGTGTTGTAGTAAAGGTAACTAGAAACTGCTTTGAAGAAAGATATGGAAAGTACCTGCTTTTAAACCGCTCCATGAAGCTTAGTAAAGCCAGTCTCCCCCTGACTGATAAAGAATGAATAGCATACTAAACGGTGCAGGTAATCAGTGTCTGCCTCAAGGTTGCCTTAGGTTATGAACCCAAATGTAACCTGGCCAGGATCGCCTGGAACAAAGAGCAGTATTATAATGGATTTATTTAAATAATAAAGTACTTACAGTAACTTTGCCGTTGAGAAGGAGCTCCAGGTGTCATATAGTTCTGGTGCACGGGCAGCAGTTCAAGTCCCAAGTCATAAGTGGATAAGGTTGTGCAGCATACCGGGAGTAGGAGGAAATCTGGGTTGCGGCCAGGGAAGCAGTACTCTGGAAGGAGAGTGTGTAGGCTCAGAGCAGCATTAGAGCGAACAGCACTTGTGAGAATTAGAAAGAATGGCAAATTGGAGCAGTAGAACAAAGAGCGTGTTCTGATGTAAGCAGTACATGAGGTTCCAGAAGAGTGCAGGATGGTGTGTCAGAGGAGGTTCACGGAGGAGTGGAAGCTAGTGAAGGAAAGCAGCATCAGCTACGGTGCTGCATCTGGAGGCAGGCAGAATCCCCAAAGAAGACAAAAACAAATGGGAGGGAGGGCAGGGAGAAAAACAAAATGAGGCAGAAAGCAGCAAAGAAAGGCACTGGGGGAGGCACAGAACAGAGGCAGGAGCCAGCCCCAGCACCCAGCATGGAGCGAGCACAGTGAGTGTGACTCACTCTAAGCAGAGCGGCTGTTGGCTGCTAGTTTAAGTAGTATGTGGGGGAGGAGCTCTTCCCCCACATAACTACAGGCATGCACCTTTCAGTTATTCAGTTCTGAGACATAGATATCCTCAGCAGCTTAACCCTTTACTCATGCCATCACAGGGCTGGTCACGGGGGAAAGTGGGAGAGTTAGTTTATCACCATGGCGGGTGGAGGGACACATGATCAACCAGATAAAAAGTAAGAAATTTAACAGGTCAAAATGTAAAAAAAAAAATTTCTTTATGCGGTTTGCTTAATCAGGATCTCTTGGTCCTGTAGTATTAAAGCAGGGGAGCTGAGGCTTCCCCTTTAAAGTGCTTCACCAAACTTGGAGCCCTATACAGAGTGAAAAATTGTCTCCCATTTAGTACTTGGGGAAATTGTAGTTAACATTTGATCCAGAGGCATATACAGAGTCAGTGAACAAGGGAGACCAGAATCCTCACAAAGCTAGGGGGATCAGGGGGCATGCTCCCCCAAAGAAATTTTTGAAAACATCACTGAAAGTGGTGTATTTTCCTTCATTTTAGTGCTAAGTAAGATACAATACAGCACACCAGGATGAGACATGCTGTGATAAGGATGTTACTGTTTCCTGCAAGAATGTTTTAAAACTGTAACTGTTTATGAAAATGCATTCTTTGCTTCTTTTGTAAAGTGGATTGGTTCTCACTTTTCATTTCTCTCAAACTCTTTGTGAAATGGGCCCCCCAGTTCAAACTTAACCCCAATGTTAATTATCACCCCCTTCTTTTACCATCACCAATCCAATAGGATTTTGTGCCAGCCCACTGCCTGCAAGCCACGCACCATACCCCAATCGCATGAAGTGGACAAGCAAGGCAGTCTAGGCAAAGAGCTATTATCATATGAGCTGCCATTCTGATCTGAGCACAGGCAAAAAAGGGACACAGCAGCAGTGCACTAGAGCAGCAGACAATGAAAACAGAGGGAAGGGGACCCAGTTTGCTACTGCTGCGGGACAAATTAAAAACATAACAAGTTGCACCCATATAAAAACACAAACTCTGAGTAGACTGGGTTCCCTCTGTTTTCATTGCTTGCTACTCTGAGTCTAAAGGGTCACAATGCTAAATTAAACAGATCAGGGACAATGAATAAAATGGCTTTCATGCAGCACAAATCCCCCATGCCATCTTCCTGTATGGTGAGTAATAGAAAGTGTCTGCCATTGGTGCTGAGAGTCAGTCCAGTGAGTGGCACAGATGAAGTGCCCTGTGTTAGGAGGATGATCAAATTATTGCAACTTTTGCAACTGCAAGTGCCACAATAGGTCTACTCTGTGGAGGACTGTTCTGCTCATCCACGATGACCATCTCAACACTCTCACACCTTGTCCACCGGCGCAGCAGCAAGATGTCCATCAGCAGTGCTGACATCCCAGGTTTGGGGATGGACTCTGGAGTCAGAGGGCTAACTGGGGGGAGGAGAATTGATCATCCTAGTGACTTCTCTCCTTCTCTGAGGGGAGGGAGGAAGACTGTCTGGTGCAATGCAGACCTCTGGCAGGAGGCTGGGGGTACCTCCAGAGCCAGCACCACACGTCGGGGGGGTGGGACAGATGCTGGCGTCATTGCACATCCCTGCCCCCAGGGAAAAATAGCTGAAGAAAAATGCTGCCCACTAATGATGGCTCCCGCTTCCACCATCGCTCTCACACAGACCATGGTCCACCAGGGATGGGGAGCCCACTCCCACAACCCTGCCTTGGGGGGCAAGCCAGGACTACAGACCCATGTTTCCTGGAGTGGTGCCCAACCAGCTGCTCCACCCAGGAGGTTAAGCCTGGGGATGGAGGGGCAGTGAGTGGAATGGAGGACCAGAATCCCTGTGGGGGGGGGGAGGGAGATAATGGCACAAAAGGAAAAAACACTTTTACATCTTACCCTCATGTTGAGTGTGTTCGTGTGTGTGTGTGTGTGTGTGTGTGTATGTGTGTGTGTGTGATTGACCTGCAATATTCTCCATGTGCAGCAAGTTAGGTCACCCAACCTGACCCACTGTGCATAGCACACTGACACACAGAATGCCCTCCCACTCCCATCCAAACCCCAGTCCTGGCTGAGTCCAGATGACTCCCAAATTAAAAAAAAAAATTATTAAAATTTGGTTGGAGGATGACTTTTAACAGGGCTCAGCAGAACCAGGGTCGGCTCCCCTCAGTGAATGCCTATGATTTGATCTTCCCTTTTGTACACTATGAGAATGTGGTTTTCTCTGATACCTTCAATGCTGCCTTAACTTTAACTAAGCTCTATTACTTTTCAATGCCCTCTGCAGATTTGCTTTAGCTTGTTTTTCCCAAACTCACCATTGTACTATGTACTAGAAACTATCTGTCCTCCTATGAGGCATTCTCTCCATACTTCCCTCTTAGGTGCCAAATATTGGTCGGGTAATCTACTGGGGCACCTCAGCAATTTATTCATGCCCTCCACTAATTTCTCCTATTTCTTACAATTGGAGGAGAGAAATAGACTCCAAATTCCTCAGTGCAGACACAGTGCGAGTCAACCTCTATGAAGTATAGACTTGCTAACACTTGGAATAGCCTCCCCCTCACTCACTCACTGCTATCTCCTTTTTCCAGTCCATGAAGGCCTTGTTCAATGAGCACTTTAAGACCCCTTGAACATACTATTATTGCCCTAGATGTGGCCCTTAATTTCTTATTGGGATCTCCTGGAGTCTTTAACTGTGTTAGGTTTTGGGCATATTCCTGATCTGGCCATGTTTTCAGAGCTGGGTTCATACCCAAGCATTAAATACTACCTATGATACAGAAGAATACTCTGACTCACGCAATTTGGGTAATGGACGGGGGTCTGTATGATTGTCATTTTGCCTGTCATGACCATGTATAGCATGACTTTATATCTTCCCATGGCATTTATGTTTTTCCACTGCATAATGTGATTTTCTGTATGTAATTACAATATGATTCTGTTTCCTGTGATGAGAAGCAGCTAACGTATTATTGTCTCCCTCTAAGAAACATCGAAAAATGACAGCAGAAGAAGACCAAGGGTCCATCAGGTCAGCCCATGAGTTTCCTAGACTTGTATTATTTATTTATTTATTTATTTATTTATTTATTTATTTATTTTATTTAGTTTTTGTTGACCCGGTAAGTGCACTAGACAAATCCTGCCTATTTTCAGGCATGACCAGAGGAGGGGGATACAGATGAATGGCAACTGACCTTGAACCAGATGAAGCTGTTGGTGGTATTTTTCATGAATGGCGGAAATTTGGCCATTGCACCGGGGAAGTTCCCCTGCTCTTTTCAAGAAGTGCCATGGGATCTTTAACATCCACCTGAACTACCACCAGAACAGGCAGATGGGACCTCGGTTTAACATCTCATCCGAAAGACGGCACCTCAGGAGTGCAGCACCCCCTTCATGCTGCACTACAGTGTTAGTATTGGGATATTACCCCAAGTGACTGGTGTGGGGATAGAACCCACAGCCTACTGATCTCCGGACTTCAGAGGCGAGTGTGCTACCTGCTGAGCCACTGACACTGATAAATTATTATTATTATTATTATTATTATTATTATTATTATTATTATTTTAAACCCCTCTGTACCATTCCACAGTAATTCTTGCCACAGCCTCTGTGGATTGTAATTCTGTACATATGTTAACTCTGTATATAGTTTTCTATTCTGCATACACTGGAATATCTGTGTTTATCATATTTCCTTGCCGATACCTGTTCCCCCCACCCCCACAAACAGCAGCTGGAAACAAACCTTTCAGGACTCTGCTAAATACCCCTAGCCTATACTACCTAACAACAATCTAACTAACTGAAAATAAAACCTTTTCCCATTAAAATAAAAAATAGTTTCCCCTTTTTAAACACAAAACCCCACACAGCAGGGCATCAGTGTCTTCAAAATAAATGCATATCCTTGGTTCATTTAAAGGTACTTGGCCTTTGTCACCAAACTCACATACTGTCGTCTACCTAACAACAACTGAAATAAAGGAAAACAAATGCCACAAACAATGTTTTCCATTTTATAAATGCAATAACCCACTCAAGGGCATGGGTTTCTTGAGAATTAATGCACTTCCCAGGTGTGCTTAAAGTGATTCAGTTGTTTGCCTTGTGCCTTCCAATTTACCCAGTGTATGCATTAATTCTCTAGAAACAAATGCTCTGTTGTCGGTTATTGCTTACATATTGCATGGGGCAAGTGTCAGTGACTGAAGAACAACTTTACCATCAACTACGGTAGCTGTGATATAAGAGAAATAAGAGAAATAATTCTTTACCTGCATAGGATGTACTGAGAAAGCTGAGAAATGGTGGAGAGAGCGTGAGACAGGCAGTTAGTCATAGTGCTGATAATGATTACTATTTATTTATTTAGTTTTTGTTGACCGGGTAAGTGCACTAGACAAATCCTGTCTATTTTCAGGCATGACCTGGGGAAGGGGGATACAGATTAATGTCAATTGACCTTGAACCAGATTAAGCTGTTGGTGGTATTTTTAGTGAATGAGGGAAATTTGGCCAGGACACCGGGGAAATTCCCTACACTTTTTTTGATAAGTGCCATGGGATCTTTAACATCCACCTGAACTACCACCAATCCAGGCAGATAGGACCTCGGTTTGACGTCTCATCTGAAAGACTGCACCTCAGAAGTGCAGCACCCCTCTCATGCTACACCACAGTGTCAGTATTGGGATATTAACCCAAGTGCCAGATGTGGGAACTGAACCCACAGCCCTCTGATCTCCTGGCCTCAGAGGCAAGTGTGCTACCTACTGAGCCACTGACACTGACAATAGGTATACAGAGAATGGCAATGTAAACTAAAATATGAACTCTGGTTTGACTAGTCATCTGCTGCCTACTGTATCTGACCACCAAGGAACTCTACTACTTTACAACTCAGGTTGGTCAGTTAGAGTTGTGATGCAGCATGTCAGATCCCAGTCATCAAGGAACTTGATACCTTAATGCAAGTAATTACAGTGCTTTGCATGAGAATAGATAAAATAAACAACACATATGTTACAGATGGGTGATACCTTTTATTGGACTTGTAACTCTAGAAAGCTAGTCTCAAAAGCAATTTTGTTAGTCCAATCAAAGGCATCACCTGCAACATATTATTTTCTACATCATAAACTGGAATAACACTGATGCAGTTTTTGCATCAGACTAGTCTAAAGTAGATCAACATTGATGTACAAAATGTCTTCTGCAAAAATTGATTGTGGTGGTAGGGGGCCGCAAAGAAAGGATAACATCTGAGAATGCAATAGTTTTGTTGGGAAAGTGCACTTTAGCATCTGCTTCTATTGCAAAACACCATACTAATTCCTGATATCTGATAAACGTTGCTCTTACACTTAGCTTCTGCAGCTTGCTTGGGACAACAGTGAGTGAGTGGCTCTGCTGGGATTTTACTTAGATTACTTGGATTGTGTAAGACGAAGTAGACTTTTGGCCCATTTAATTGTCTCCCACTACTCAGTGGGTATATCAAGTATTTTGTCTTTCTAAAATGAACATGTCTAATTGTTTTTTAAAGGTGTCAGTGGATTTAATATTTACCAAATAACTCTGAAGTGAATTCCATAATCTTGCTGCTCTTACGGTATAGTGATTTTGCCTTTTGACAGTGTTTACCTTAGGAACCGATAATTGTCTGTTGTGAGACCTTAGGTTGTTTTGCCTATTGATGGCTTTCAAACTACATTGTTCCATAAGATGCTGATTATTTAGAATGTTAGACAATAGTAACAAATCACCTCTTTTCCTGCAGGTCTCAAGAGAGTATAGTTTTAGGGATTGTAGTCTATCAGTATAACATACTTTTCAAAATTTGGAACTAATTTTATTTTCTGTTGTGTTTTTTTCCAAGAGGTTTATATCACATCGGTAGTATGAGTTCCAGATCGATGAACTAAAATTTAAGTGTGGAATAAAGTAGGCTTTATACAGCATCATAATAATTTAGCTATTTCTAGTTATGAAGGATCTCTTGATAGAGTACATTAATCTGTTTACTGTTAGGGCAATATGTCTACACTGATCGTCAGATGATAGTGCATTGTTTATTATAATTCCCAAATCCTGTTCCTTAACTGATGATTTTAATACTTGTCCATCTAATTTGTAAGTGAAATGCTTATTTTTATGTCCAAAATGTAAAACAGTGCATTTAGATGCATTAAACTTCATTTTATTTATTTTTGCCCAGTTTTCTATGTTATGCAGATCCTTACACAACGTGATGTATTGTTCATGAGTACTTACAATACTGCCTATTTTAGTTTCATCGGCGAATTTAGATATGATGCTGGAAGTTCTAGCCACCATGTCACTGGTATGTATATACTGAATAAGACAGGCCCCAGAACCGACCCCTGAGGTACACCACTACTAATATGACACTCTTGTGAAATATGTCCATTTACTTTGACACTTGAGTATGATTAGATGGCCAATTTTGCATCCATCTTATTACTAATGTATTAAAACCTAATGATATAAGTTTAGTTATTAACAGATCATGAGGTGTGGTATCAAATGCTTTGCCAATATCCAACAAAATAACATTGACAGGGCTTCCATTATCCATATTATTACTAACATGATTATAAAATGTAACCAAATGTGTTGTACAAGACAATCCTTTCTGAAATCCATGTTGGGTATGACCTGGAGGGCAAGTTTTTTTATTTCCTGGTCTAACACTCTTTTAATAAGTCTCTCCATCAACTTACAGAACACAGAGGTTAAACATTTTGGTCTATAATTGGCTACATTATTTCTATTTCCTTTTTTGTAAATGGGGATTACCATGGCTTGTTTCCATTCAATTGGGACATGTCCGGCCTCAAGGGACTTATTTATTAGATTGGTTAAAGGCTGTAATATGACTGGGGCCAACTCTTTTAAAATCAGCGGGTGGACAGTGTCAGGACCAGGAAATGATTTAGTGTTTAGATTTTGTAATTCTTGTGGTATGCCTTATATACTAAATTTGATGGATTCCATGTTATCCACATTAATATTTTGAATGGTTGCAGGGGGCTCAGTAAATACTGAGCTAAATTATTTACTTAAGCATTGTGCACTCTACTTGTCATTTGTTATTACTTCTTCATTGTTTAAAATGAGGTTAAGTTAATTGAGGGTTAATTGAGTTTTTATTTTAGATTTTACACTTTATTATTTTTATTTTGTTTAATTGCTGTACGCTGTTAGATTAAAATGATTAACGCCTAGACATATTTTGTATATATTAGAGGATTTTACAAGATGTCTGTTTTAAACATTCTAATGTGCTTGCTTGCAGTTAATGTGTTTAGTGCTTTTCAGTTTGCACATGGATACACAGGACCATTGACTGATCTCCAGTACCATTCTTTTTTTAGTGTAGGGACATTGAATGTACATAAGAATGTATATATTTCATCTGAGATATTATCTAATGTATGTTTTGATACAATTCTTAGAGCATATTTGGTGCAGAAAGTGCCTCAGTCTATGTTTCTCTTGGGAGGCGAGCCTTATAAAGGCCTTTTTCTCAAGGGAGTATGGAAACTGAATGTGAGGGACATATTTACTAGACTTATTGTGTGTTGCTTGTTAATCTGTGGTGACATACATCCAAACCCTGGCCCTCCTAATATGTTTTATGATGAGAAAGGGATCTCTATGAAACATGCATCTATGATTATCACTCATTTAAATATTAGGAGTTTGAGAAACAAATGTGATGAGCTGAGAGACTGGGTTAATGAGGCTAAACCAGGGGTTCTGGTTCTAACAGAGACCTGGCTGGATGAGAGAACAGTGAATTCATCTATTGACCTGGAAAATTTCCAATTATTTAGAAGGGATAGAACTAAAAGGGGGGGGGGATTATTGTTTATACAGATTGTAACTTAACTGCCCATGAAATACATTACCCTTTTTTGGATAATGGTTTGGAATTATTGATCCTGGAAGTAGAGGTACCTTTTCAAAAATCTTTGTTGTTAGTTGGGCTCTATAAGCCACCCAAGGTTTCAGTGAATGTTTTTGCCGATTTACATGAGTTTTTGTTAGATTATCGAGATACTCATGAATTATTAATAACTGGAGACTTTAATGTGGATTGGTTGACTGTAGATGGGAATCATGATCTGGTTGAGTTTCAGATTGGACTGGGTTTGACCCAGCTGATCTTGGAACCAACCAGAATTAATCACAGAGATCCAAAGAAATCCACTACTTTGGATATGATGTTTACTAATTTTCCACAGTTTTTTTCTAAGGCTGGAGTTCTTCCTGATTCTTCTTTGGATCATCAAGTTATCTATTCAATTAGAAATAATGTGGTTAAAATATGCGCCAATTCAAAAATATTTTGGAGATGCTTTAAAAATTTTGATTATATTAGTTTTATGAATGATGTTGAGAACATAAATTGGAATAGACTAGAACTGATTCCCACTTCTTCTGATGCTTGGAAATTTTTCCTAAGTGAATTTATGGCTATCTGTAATACACATGCCCCCCTGAAATCAAGAATGATAAAAAATGGTGGTAATGTATGGTTCTCTCCTGAATTATATAAGATTAGAAAAGACAGGAATAAAAAATGGAAGAAAGCAAAACTAACAATGCTGGTTCAGGATTGGGTATCCTATAGACAGGCTCGAAATTTTTACATTTCTAAAATTAGGGAATCAAAAAAACAGTATGTACGATCTAATTTACAGGATAATCATAAAAAGAACCTGAGGAGATTTTGGGTAATGGTTTCAAATCTGGTGGGGAAAAATAAACAAAATAGTGTAAATAAAATAGAAAAAGATGATGTTTCATTACCCTTGGGCAAAGGAATGGTAGATGCCTTTAATGAATATTTCTCAAAAGTGGTCTCATCAGGTACCTTGGATAGGGCTCATAGTGTTCAAAATGAAACATCGGAGTCTGATTACAGAACTAATGATGGAAGAGATAGCGTAATAGGTGGTTTTGATTTTGATTATATTTCCCCAGAAACTATAAGATCTGAACTTCTTAAATTGGATATTTCTAGGGCGAAGGGACCAGATGAGATTCCCACTATATTGTTAAAATATGCAGCACCTTGTGTGGCCCACCCATTGGCCTATATTTTTAACCTATCCATTGTAAGTGGGGAATTTCCAGAGGGATGGAAGATTGCTAAGATTAGACCAATTTATAAGGCTGGGGACAAGTCTGAGCAATTATCGGCCCATCTCGCTCTTGTCTCAGATTTCTAAGGTATTTGAAAAGATCATATCATGTCAGCTGAAAGGTTTTCTTGAGGATAATAATAAGTTGGCACCTTTTCAATCAGGTTTCAGGGCACATTATAGTACACAAACAGCTTTGATGAAGGTAGTAAGCGATCTTCAACTAAGTCTGGACAGGAGGTTAATGGTAGGAGCTTTATTTATAGATCTCTCTAAAGCATTTGATACCCTTAATCATCGGGTTCTCCTGTCCAGACTCAGTGAGATCGGCTTGTCCCCAGATCAGTTAAATGGTTTGCTTCTTATCTGACGGACCGTAGACAATTTGTGGAAGTGGGCTCCTATAAATCGAAGATTTGGGAAATAAATAATGGAGTACCGCAGGGATCTATTTTGGGGCCCTTATTGTTTAATGTCTATATGAATGATTGTAAGGTTACATCTACATCAACGCGGTGTCATATGTATACTGATGACACTGTGCTGTATGTTGAGGGAGTTACTGTAGAATCCATAAATGAGAAGTTGCAATTGGCTTTTGATGAAATTCAGGGATATTTCAAAATGAGTCATCTTATTTTAAATACTAACAAAACACAATTATTGTTGTTCAAAAATTATAATAATAAAAGAGATTTGCATCTGGATATTCATACTGTTGATGGCATTGCCATCTCGCAGGTGGATTCTTATAAATATCTTGGGGTCTGGTTAGATACCAGTTTGGGGTGGGATGTCTACATAAATTCCCTCATAAAGAATATTAATAGGAAAATAGGTGTATTGTATAGATATAGAAAATTTATGCCCAGGGATGTTCGCCTGACTGTAGTTAATTCTTTGATAAGCCCAGTGTTAGATTACGGTGACATACTTTATGCAGGAGCCTTGGAAAAATATACAAGTAGTGTAGACTTAGTTTTTCACAGATTGGCCCTCTTTGTCCTAGATGCCCCTTATAGAACACATAGGTGCTTACTTTTTAAAGAATTAGACTGGATTAATCCTAAAGTAAGAAGAGAATTACATCTGATTCAGTTTATGATTAAAGTTTGGCATATGAAAGTGCCGAGTTATATCTCTGACTTATTTGAGATCAGGAAGATCAAGGGAGGCCTAAGGGCCTCAACTGGAACTCAATATGTCCCGCTTACCTGTAATTTAAAGGTAGGGAGATCTTCGACTATTGCCAGAGGTATTAGCCTATGGAATCGATCCCCTCCAGCTCTCAGATGTATTAAAAAATAAATACAATGCAAATGAATTAAGGAAATGGTATTTGTCTGCACTAATTAAGAGCATATTGTGTAATGGTTATTCTACATCTTGAATGTTTATATGTTAATGTTTTTTTTTGTGTGTGTTTTCAGTGATAATCTGTATTGTTTGTTGTATTGTGGTAACTTTTTGTCTTGATTGTGATATTGTCTTATGCCGAGTCCTCTCAACTGAAATTTGATACTTGGAACTTCCTTGAAAATGAACTATGCTCAAGTGACTGTATCCAATTATTCATATTTTGAATAAAAAAATGATTTACTTTACTTACTGCTTACTACTACATTATTGTTATTATTTTTTAAGTAGGAGTAAAAGCTTTTACTGTCTTTAGTGTGTGCTAATCTAAGTTCAAGTTTTATTTTGCCTTTTTAATCATGTTCTTTAATCTTGTCTGTTCTTTTTTTTGTAATTTTTTCATGCCTGTAGAAGGCTTCATTCTTTCTGTGTACCTGTTTTTTTTATATTTTTAGTATACCACCTAGGTATAACTCCCTTTTTGTTATATTTCTCTTTTAAGGGGACACACTTTTCCTCCACATCCAGTATAGTTTGGTGTACCTTTTTCCACATTTGGGTTGGGTCCATATTGCTAAGAACAGTATCCCAATCCAAGGCATTTAGTGCTAGTCTCATTTTGTCCCAGTCTGCTTTATTATAATCATAGGCCTTTAATGATTTTGATTCCTTGGTTTTAACATTTAACAGTGTACATTCAATCATGCAGTGATCACTGGTACCTGAATGAGACAGATTTGAACCTAAACTTCGTGGCTCCCAAACCTGTGATCTCACCACTATACTCAGATAGTATCCCTCTGTCACAATTTTAAGGCTGCGTAGTGACACTTACAGCAGTCAAAACCTTTTTTTTAGTGTTCTGCTGGGTGTGGCCAAAACAGAAATGGTGAACTTTGCCATTTTAACCCCTCTGAGGGAAACAGTCAGTGGGGTGTTGACCACAGCAGAGCTGTAATGGAATGCTTTAGATTGCATTGGAATATATAACATTGCATACCAGCTGCTTGACCTTCTCCATGTTTAGTCATTCCTGGAGGGTAGCTGAATCCATGCCCCATAAATGTTTCCCCTGTTGTCCAGTAAATGTGGAATTTTTTTTATATCACAGTGATACACCAAGTAAATTACAGCTATGCTGCACATTATTCATGTCCTTTATCAAGCAAATCCATTAGCAACCATATTGGCTCTGACCAGAGTTTGTTACTGACTGCTGGTGGTGCAACAGAGAACGGAAATCCACAGTTTAATTGTTTGCCTCTGTGTGAGCCTGTCAGCCAGTCAGTAAGTGAAAAGTAAAGTAGACTGCTTTGTGAGACAGAAGGAGCTTGATTTTCAAATGATTGGGACTGGTGCATGGGGCTTGTGTCATGGAGAAATGGTGAAAGGGGCTTCTGGTGTAATACCTTGTGCCAGCCCTGATTTTCAGATACCTCCTGTGGCAACTGGGGTCTGCCTGCACCAGCCAGACATGTGCTGCCCTTGAAATGGATGCAACAGTGCTGCAAGGCAGAGCAGAGGCTTGCACCAGGGCAGCGCTGCAGTATCCCCCTAATTTGGATTCTGCAAACCCTGGCAATGGGCACACAAGCCACCAGTGTTAGACCATCCAGGAGCTGGTCTAACATCCTGTGCAACCATTCTGAGTGCCCTGCCTTGGTGGGAGGTGGTCCATGTCCCCCACTGTGGCCACTGCCAGGGGACATCTGCTGCCCTCCTACACCCAGCCAAGTGTCTTGGCAGTGGTGAGGACACTGCTGGTTAATTTCAGGACCACCCCTCACCACAAGTCACAGTATGGCCCCCCATTGCCCACTAGGGAAGGAGCCATGCCAGTGCCATGCCAGAGTCTGTCACCACTCATCACCCCAACCCATCCTGGACTGCCATCCATGGACCCTGCCACCTGCAAGCTGCATGGCCAGAGGGTCACCTCATGGCCACCAATGCTGCCTGAAATGTCTGCAGTAAGCAGCATTCACTGTCTGTGCACCAGTTGTTCAAAGCACAGGATGACTTGCAGCAAACTCAGGAAATTTGGTTCTAGGACTCAAATTTTCACAAAATTGGGTGCAGAGTCCCTTGTGCACCAAGTTTGCTGCAGTTAGGGTGTTGGTGCAAAGTGTGCCAATCTAATGTGGCTCTGAAAATTGAGCGCAAGGTGCCTCAGTTGGATGTTGTGTGGTTTATCAGTGTGTGTGTGTGGGGGGGTGACCTCTTGGTGTTGCTCTTCTTATCACCTTGTAAGTCTTACTATAGCTTGTCTATGCACTGAGTGTGCATGTCATGTGAACATTTAAGAATCATGGATGACTATTGTGATTCATCACTGCTATTGTCTTGTGACAGCTGCATTATGTCATCCAAAAGCCTAGGGTGTATGTTAAGGGATCAGATTAATTAGAGGGGGTATCCATCAAACACGGTATCCATGAGGTATCTAAGGCAACCCTCAGACAGGTTGGGAAGGGAAAGAGGCACAAAAATCCTATTTGGTTTTCCAGGGAGGTAAGGGAAGAGGGAAGCAGTCCCAGCCAAGAAATCAGCCTTCAGAATGTGTAAGGCCAATCAGAAGGTGGCAAACAAGTTCTCCCTCAGCAAACTGAAAGGGGGCAGTAAGGCAGTGAGGAGGGCTAATGCAGAGGCAGAGCTCATAAGAGTAGATAGGGTGAAGGAAAATTAGAAGGCCCTTTTCAGGTACAGTAAGTCAGGGAGAAGAAAAAAAGCAAGGGGGATTAAAAGGTTGAAGAAGGGAGAATATGAGGGAGGAAGACAGGCATGGCAACATAGAAACATTAATTCCTGGGACCTACTATCTATACACAGTAGTAGCCCTTACTATCCACCCCACTGTTCTCCTCCATCCTACTATTGCTCTGAGTAACCACTATACCCTTCAATCTGTCCCCGCCATGCTTGAAACACTTTAAGGTTTTGTTGCCCACCACCTCTGCCGGCAGACAGTTCCATGGTTCCACCATCCTTTCTGCAAAATAAAACTTTCTCATATCCCTCTTTTTTTTGTTTTATTCTTTGGTAATCAGGTAAGGCCCACTAGACACAGGTACCTGTTTTCAGGGGTGACCCAGGAGCACTGGGGAGGTTAAATGACTTGCTCAGAGTCACACAGTATGCAAGTGGAGGTTGTGGGAATCAAACCCAGGCCTGTCTGCTGGATGTACCAAGCTCATTCACAGCTCATTACTCTAACTTCTAGGCTATACTGCCAGCCCCAACCTCCCTCCTATCATATTCCACTCATGTCCTTGAACTGTTACTCATGTTAAAGAGCTCCTTGCAGTTCATCTTGTTTATTCCTTTCAGAAACTTGAAGGTCTCTGCCACATCACTCCTCTCTTGTCTAATGTCCAGTGAGTTCATATCCGGTGCCTTAAGCTGATCTTCATAAGATCTGTCCTGCTGCCCCTGAATCATCCTGGTCACCCTTCATTGCACTGTCTCTAGCCTGTACTTATTATTTCTGAGCTTAGGACTCCAGAACTGGGCACAGTACTTGAGGTGTAACTTACAAATGATCTATAAAGAGGTAGTATTATAGTACCTTATTTCTCCTACTGTCACTGTCAATACCCCTTTTGATACATCCAGCATCCTATCTGCCTTACTGTAGTCATTGTTGCACTGTCTTAATTGCTCAAGGGAGTCACTAATGATGACTTCTAGGTCCCTTTCCTCAGTCATAGTGTTCAACGTTAGCCCTCCTATCCAGTACTTGGTCCTGGGTTCTTGTTCCCTAGGTGCATCACCTTGCCCTTTTTGGTGTTGAATTTCGACTGCCAAACCTTTGATCACCTTTCTAGTGTTTGCAGGTCACTCTGTATTTCTTAATTTCCATACCCCTGTCTACCCTCCCAATGAGCTTTGTGTCATCTGTGAATATGCACAGCTTGTCCCAGATTCCTTTTTGAAGTAGATTAAATTCATGATGTGACCCCTATCCAATACTCTCATTACCCAGTCATAGATAACTAACAGGTTGATGTGACAAGATCTCACTACCAGTGCCACAAACCCATGCCATTTACTATCTTGAAAACCATTGCTCTATAGGTTCCATGAGGTCCTCTTTGACCAAAGACTCCATCATTTTACCAACAACAGAGGTAAGGAGGTAAGACTGACAAGTCTATAGTTCCCCATTTCCTCCATGTCCCCCCCCCCCATGGAGCAAAACTTTGTCCCCTACCCTGCAGGTCAGATACTAAAATCAGATCAGATGGAATATTATGAAGCTGGCATTTTATACTGAAGTAAACATTATCATTTTTTTTTGTCAAGTTCATCTAAAATATTTTCAGCTAAGCAAGAATTAATTTCATAGAGACACATTTCTAAACTTGTAAAATAATCACTTGATCAAGTTTTGACAACAATATAAAGCTAGTTGTCATCTGCATGGATGGGATGCTGGTGTCAGATTCTGAGGAGTAGCTGAAGATAATCTTTGATTATGCAACTTCATTATTTATAAATGGTACACCCTCATTGCATAAAATTTGCTTGTTATTCTCATTTTTAACATATGTCAATTGAAGTGCTGCTTTGCCCTCAGAGAGGGCTTCACTTCTGTTTTATTTATGAAGGACTACCACATGGAACCATTCTATGGACTGGACTGGAGAAACAAGATGACTGGAGAAGTAAGAAGAGACATGGAGCTGCAGAGATCTGAAGTGCCAAAAGAAAAGAAAGCAGGATGCCAGCAGTCAAGTGTCCATGATACAGGGGAAAAACTCTTAAGTTATTCCATAAGAGCAGTCATGAAGCTATAGAGATTTACTGGATAGAAAAGAAAGGAAAAGAAAGGAAAGCAGGAAGTTGAAAGTCCATGTTATGGAGAAAAACTATTAACTTACCACAGACATCCAGGAGTATAACAGAGGGTAAAGGAGAGAGAGAGCACAGCGGTAGTAAAATCCAAGTTTGTAGAAAGGATTGCAAATCTGAATTAATATTGGACTACTTTGCCATAAAAAATGGCTCTCATAGTATATATAGAGCCATCATTGTGTGTCATTGATCAAACAGGAAAGAGAAAAACTGGTGGCTAGCAAAGTTTTTTTTTGTTCTGCTAGGTGCTCTTAATTTAGTTGAACACATGGGTCTGCTGGTGTATTTTGGTTATCGAGACACAAAGGAATAATAAAGGTAGGCACATTAATTATTTAATTCCAGTTTTTAATTATACACATATAGACTGATGGTAATTTATACCACTGTATGTGTGGTATATTACTATATAGTGTGAATTTTTGATATTCGATTTTGACCAATTAGTGACCATGTTGGGACACGTTGATATATCACATGGACTCATCAGCTTTTAACTGGGTGCAGTGTGAACTTTGAGACACTTATTAGCCCAACTGAATTTCACTGGGCAACATTATTTACTTTAAGCAGCATGAGAAAAGAGATAGGGGAGCTTAGAAGGAAGTTGCTCTTGTAGCTTTTGGGGCTCTAGGACTTGTCTCTGCATGTAAAAATCTCCTGAAAATGGCAACACTATAGCTGAATTCTAAAAGCAGAGAAGAGTTTTTGACCAAAACTCCAGGTCACTCTGGCTAAAATCAATACTACCAGGATGTAAAAAGTGAGTAGAGAACATAAAAGTGATCACACTTACAAACCGAAAATTTTACTAGTAGTAAAACACAGCGACCAGAAGAATAAGCCAGCCATATTTAATACAATAAAACTATGAATTATCAGTCAAATTTATTTAATGTGTTATTGGAAGGAAGGCACATACTGTAGGTATCAAGGTTCAGGAAGTGTTGCTTAAGTTATTTTCCTTTTCTTCAACATGTGCACAAGACAGCAGAGTTTGTGATTATTAAGTAGTTGGTAGATATATTACTTAACTGCATGTTCTCTATTTTTCTCTTTCCTCAATGGACAACAAAGATGCAGAAACTATCAGCAGTAATGGGTATTATCAAGAGTAGATGACAAGAAAGTACAAGAGGCTCAGCATAAGCAACAGAAAGCTGAGAGAATGGTATATGGACATGAGCATTCAGACACCGTCCTCCATATAATGAATAGCTATGGAGGGGTGAGAGCATTTTTAAATCAGCATCTCACTTACTCACAAGCAACAGTGGCATTTCAACTGCATAACTACTTATTAGCCATTATATTTATATTGCCACAATTCTCTTGAAAGATGTGTGTAGGCACGAGGACTATATTGAAAATCACTGATGCTGTGTATGGAGAACAGCTTGAAAATGCCTTAAAAAACAACAATAATAATATGAAGGCATGCCCCGCAGAAAATAATACAAAGTACCAGACAAGAAGGCAACAAAAAGAAGATCCAACGCATCAAAGTCTAGATGACCACCAGACAGAATGCCAAGTTCTGGATATTTAGTTACACAAATTCATAGAAAGAAGACTGAGCTAAGGCAATGACTAACTTGAAAACCATAATATTGGTTGTCTGATGCAAAAAGGACATATACTTTATTTAAAAAAAACAGGTAAGGCAAAGAAATTGAAGGCAGGAAAAGTAACAAGAGTAGAATAAATAAGACAACAGAATTAACTGGAGAGAGGGAGGAAGGTGAAATTGCAAAATTAGTTATTGGCTTCGTTGATAACTGGGGACCCACCTGGAGGAATGTGACCCTGTATAAGGGGGATGGCCCACACCTGTCCAGTGGGGGATCGCTTTCCTAAATGAATCATTTAAATGCTTAATTTGCAAGTATTTACACTAGTAGGGGGCAGAAGGATGCAGGGGGAACCAAACTGCCCACCCCCACAGGATAGGGAAGTCAACATGGAGGACCAGAATGTTATGGTATCGCCAGAGGAAATGAAACCCATAGAAGGAGGAACAGTGGAGGACAAGAAGAGGTGGTTGAATATGAGAAGGACAAACAGAGGAGGCAAAAAAGACAGCAGGGGGAATGATAAAAGGACAAATGGCGGGACATGGAAGGCCATGTATACCAATTCCCACAGTCTAGGGAATAAAATCCCAGACCTGGTGACCTTGATAACAGAGGCTGACCTGGACATTGTAGCTATTACTGAAACATGGTGTACTGGAAACCATGACTGGGATGTAGCAGTACCATGTTATATTCTGTTTAGAAGAGAAAGGGGTAAAAAGGGAGGGGGTGGTTCTTTACATCAGGGAGGGTATTATGGCAACTGAGGTACAGGGAATGCAGGAGGGAGCAGAGGCACTTTGGGTCACCTTGAGACAGGCAACAGCACTGCTTTTTGCACAGATGTGATATACAGATCTCCAGCACAGGTTACAGAGGTGGACAGGGTTCTAGTGGAATCCATTCACATGATGGCAGCTAAAGGAGAGGTGCTGCTGGTAGGTGATTTCAATCTGCTAGATGTGGATTGGAGCATCCCAGCTGCTGCCTCAGCTAGGAGCAGGGACATCATGTACTCTGTACAAGGGACTGGCCTCAGGCATCTAGTGCTCGAGCCCATCATGGAGGGTGCAGTTTTGGACCTGGTACTCACCAGTGGGGACAGAATTGAGGAAGTCAGGGTGGGTGAACACCTGGGATCCAGTGATCCTTGTACCATGTGGTTCAGCATGAGTACAGTGGCAGAGTCAAGCCACACAAAGGCGAGGGTCCTGGATTTCAGGAGAGCAGATTTTACTAAGATGGGGAAATGTCTCAAGCATGACCTGGCAGGGAAGGACAAAAGGAGGGTAGTGGAGGAGCAAAAGACCCATCTAAAAGGAGCCATAGTGGAGGCGACAAACCTTTGCATTGGGCAAGTAAGCAAGGGCAAGAGAAAGCCACTATGGTTCTCAAAGATAATGGCCGGGAAGGTAAGGGTGAAAATGATGGCTTTCAGGAAATACACGGAAACACAGCGGGAGGAGGACAGGGTAATGTATCTGGATAAACAGAGGGAGGCAGGGAAAGAAGCCAAGAATGCAAAGGCACAAACGGAGAAATTATTCTCAACAAATCAAGTCTGAGATCCCAGAAATAATGCAGGAGCTACATCAGACTATCATAGGATTAAAAGAACTTGCTGACAGTTGAAAGTTTATGAAAATAAAATGGAGAGACAGATTACTTACTCCCCCTTCTTAGATGAAAATCTTGTAGAAGTTTTAAGAAGCCTACATGTGGTGAGCTTAGCTATACTAGAACAGCTAGTAATATTAAAAATGAAATTACATCTTTAAGAGAAGATGTTGCGTGCTTGGAAGAAGTTTTAGAATCCCAGAGAAGAAATAAAAATTACAAAAAGAATCCTCAGCTTTCATAATTCTTTATGAAACAAATCAAGCCATTAGTGAAAATGAATTTCAAAAGTTGAGTTTTACAACCACAGAAACAGCAGAAGAAACAATGCAAAAAGAAGGGAAAAAGAATACAAAGAAAAAAACAACCCAAAAATACAAGTATTTTGCATAATAATCTAGTAGCAGATCCCCCACAGAAGAAACATGGGAAGGATGGCCCAAGGACTATTACAAATGACCAGATGGGGAAAAAAATAGGATGATATTGGCCCAGCGATTGAGCCAGTGCCTCCCTCCCACACAAAATTAGTCCATTATTGAACATTTGAAGTCAGATAGTCTAGAAGTAGTGGAAGCAATACTAACATTAAGGGGGTGCAAAGAACAGAGTATGAGAATCCAGATGCACTTAAAATCTTTGCTCTTGTGATCTGTGTGAATTTATCAGGGTTGGAAATTATAATTGATGATATTCTTGAGGTGAAAAGATGTGATGATCTTACAACAAAAAACAATCTTTTAATTATGGTCAGATATGCAATAGTGGTTCACTATATCTGGTGCAATGTGAAAAAAATTATGTGTATATATATATTTAGATAGATAGATACAGTATATATATACATACTGTATCTATCTATCTATCTATCTATCTATCTATCTATCTATCTATATGGCAAAAAACTCCATTCAATGCATCAGTTAGGGTTGTTCCACAGAGACAAAAGCAAGGAAATTCAGTGTTAGGGTTGAAAACCCTAACTCCGAATTCACCCCCCCAGCACCACACACACACACACACACACACACACACACACACACACACACACATATGCAAGTACGGGGGAGGACCAAGGCAACACAACCAATGACAGACAACCAGCAGCAGGTGACAGAAATAACAAACAATTGTCTAAATGTATTACAAAACATGCCCACCCACTTGACCAGGTACTGCATGCTCAGTGGAGATCAACAGCAAAACTGAGGCCATGTACACCAGACGTACACATCCCTGATTGCAGCTGCACGCAACGTACCACACTTAGTAGTTGCATGGCTTTACCTATCGAACAATTGCATCATATTATTAACTGACTTTGCCATGACTTTGTAATTATTTGTACATAATATTTACAATCTTATTCACCTTGACATTGTTACTAACTAGTTTCATAGTTCTACTAAAAGTATTAGTATAAGAGTAAAGTACAAATGAATGTTTAACATATAATACAGCACTATACTGATTATGTTAAATTAACCATATCTTTGATAAAAAACAGCATACCATACACATTTTTTAACTTACTAGTTAAGAGTTAACATGGAAGCCAATGTAACAATTGAAAAAATGTTTTTTGTTCCTGTAACAATATTCAATTTTTTTGTACTTGTCATATAAGTAATTCTAAGCTATGTTAACAATGTTGACAATTGTAAATCAGACACTGTTACTGATCACAACGCACTTCATACCTGTTCCTGACAATATTTATGATCACCTCTATTGAGGGGTCGGGTGGGGATTTTCCATATGCACCTAGTCAGTGACATATCATTAAATGCCAGTAATCAAATGTCACTGAAATCAGATTTTTTAATATTCTATTACTTAAACACTTAGCATATGGTTTTTCGCCCACCCCAGGAACATCTACATTATCAGTCACACAATAACAACTAAACACTTCTGTATCATGTGTGTAATAACTGTTTAGAAGCTACTGACATACCTTTATTAGCATAGCACACAAGTAATAGACTACACATAATTAGGACATGCAACTACTTAAAAAAAATACTTAATATTCTTAACCAAAGTCTCTTCAAGTTCAGTAGCAAATATGTAATGAAGAGCCACAGGTTCAGCTTGAGTATCACAAGTTCAGGAGGAATGTCAGAAAGCACTTCTTAACAAAGAGTAGGGAACACTTAAACATCACTGTAAACACAGAACACCTAATTAAAGACAGTGACCACCTAGTAAAGAACCAGGTATATGCATAGAATGCAGATAACAACCCCAACAGCAAAAGATGGTAGAACACTGCAGGGATAGCAAACATCTAACCTCAAGATGTGTACCATGTAAAACAATCACAATAAATAGAACAAATCACCTTCTTATGCTACCTTTTTCTATACTTAATAATAACATCACATAATTGCTCCAATTCATATAATCCAGTTGCTATAAATGTGACACATTTACATATATTCCAAGCAATGATTATACACATACAAGGATTGTATTGTGAGACTGATATTGTAAAAAAATACACTCTTAATTGGGCCTTTTTTCACTTTAACGAATTGGCAATAAATCTTTTAAAATCATAACCACCTGTGTCGAGTCTTTACTTAAAATAGCATAACGACATTAGAACATAAGTGTTGTCTTTATTAAGGATGCAAATCAACTGCAACAAACAGTGCAACAACTATATCTCCATGAATTTCTTTGGTTGCTATGCTGTCCACTCAGTATCACAACATAGGCAACGATGTGGCACATTGCATGTCACACTTTCCATAAATCCTAAAAGTGTAAAAAAGTCAGCAATGTACTTACTTTTCCTGTGCCTATACTGTCATCATGTAGTAATTACTGTACCAAGATGCAGCACATCAGCACCCAACAGTACGCAGCTGTGACTATACACTTAGGATGCAGTCACTGCTATGTCTACTTCAATTCCCTGTTCAAGCTTCTGCAACTCCCAACTGTGGTAACTTAACTATACCTACAATTACAGAGGTGTGCCATAGATCTCCAGTCCCATATGGTTCCTATAGATAACCAGTCATAATGCAGTACAAATATCGGGGAGGCATAGCAGCTCTAGTTGCCTAACTCCATGCAAATCCTAACAAAGGTAACTACAGTTTACCTTTAATCAGTCATGTGTGGCATTGACGTACAAATAGTCACCTGTGTTGTGTATGTCCACTGACATGTACCTACCCTGACTTGTCTCCAATTACAATGTACAAATACTGTCACATTTGTACACACATTGCCTGCCTGAATCCATTCAAATGGCAACTGTGCTAACTGGACTATTGCTGTAATCAGAGAGCTGTACAACTGATGTACATTCCCTATCATTTCCTGTGGCTGTTTACTTAGGATGCAGTAAGTACTATAAAAAAGCAGTCCCCCCATCACACTGTTAACCTCCATGTTTTTTTCCTATTCTGTATTGTCAACTCAGTGTACACTATGTGGACTAGCTGTTCATTCATTGACTTACAGATCTCCTGTAATTCCTAAGTTAACTACCATGTACCACACTTATATCTACTGCCAGTCTACAGCCAGACTGCAGTACCTGGTGTAGAAAGCTGTGTGACATTCTACCTAAGCACATACAGTTGTGAATGTACAGTCAGTATCAGTAACTGGTGTGCATGTGTAAATTGTCTGTGTAAAGCCATAGAAATTCTAACTGTGCTAAGTTGTGAGTATCAACAATTACAGACCTGTACCATTGATGTTGCTTGCCTCATTCTTGCTGTGCATCGATAATCATGATGCAGTTCAAACTTTGGGGGAGGGAGTATTATCTGTGTCAGCCAACACAAACAGTAAGTGTCCTAGCTTGAGTGTCCCTGAAATCACTGATGTCTACCATTGTTGTCCATACCCTCAGCTCTTCTGTGGGTCTCTACTAAGGATCCAGTACCTGGTGTTGCAGTTTGAAGAGACATTACCAGACTGAAGCCATTCAAGTGACAACAATGCAAACTACACTTTACCTGTAATCAGGAAGTTGTAAAACTGATCTGCATCACCCTTCTTTGCCTCTGTCTCTTCACTTAACATACAGCAAGTCTATAACTGTTCCTGTTACCATGGCTCTTCCCCCCACTTCCATCTGTGTCTGCCTCTGTGTGCAACTGTTGTTCAGGAGGAATATGTGCCACATGATGTCTTTACACATACTAAAACAGTGGCACCAAACAGAAATGTAAATGTACATGGTAGCACAAAACAAAACAAAAAGATAAACAATTCTAAAAATACTGAATCTAATAGAGTGACATTACTGTGGGTCCCTTCGTGCACCACGCTCCTCCACCACAAAACACTAACATCAACAATACTGAAATATACTAAATGTGAAACAGCAGCGGGAGCACAGGGCCCCACCAACCACGCACTCCAACACCCAAAAGCAAAAATATACAGTACTGTAAAATACAAAATGTACTAGTGATAGGAGAGCGGGACCCTTCGGGTCCTGTGCTCCCACCATGTAATGCGGCAGGCTGGACTGGAGGAGTGCAAAGTAGGGTTGAGCCCTAACATTTAATTCCCTCACTTTTGTCGCTGTGGTACCACTCCCACCACATAATCACCCTTCTGTTTGAGGATAATAATGAGAAATAGTGCACATAATGTGGCAGCAGGAGCAGCGAGAGCACGAGTCCCTACCAACCACACACTCCAACGCACAAAAACAAATATATACAGTACAGTAAAATACAAAATGTACTAGTGATAGGACACCACATTCCCACCACATTATGCAGCAGGATGGGCTGGAGGGGTGCAAAGGGGAACTTCAACCCTAACATTGAATTTCCTCACTTTTGTCATTGTGGTACAACCCTAACTGATGCGGTAAACGTAGTTATTTGCCTCTAATTTCCCTTGTTTTTGAAAATAATAATGAGAAATAGTGAATGTTATGCAGCGGCAGGAGTGCAGGGCCCAAGGGTCCCCACTCCCACCACATAATGCAGTGGCAATGCTTGCAGGGGCCCTTCAGGCATTACGCTCCCCACCATTATACAACCCGTGGGCGGGCCCTGCAGGCCCATGGTCCCACCACATAATTACCCTTGTTTTTGAGAATGATAATGACAAACCATGAACATAATGCAGTGTCAGGGCGGGACCTTGGTTCGATGCTCTACCCCGTACTCCAGCAGGCGGGTCCCTGAGGACCCGTGCTCCCTACATAATTACCCTTGCTTTTGAGATTAATAATGAGAAATACTGAACATAAGTAGCGGCGGGAGCATCGGGCCCTTCAGGCACCAAACTCTCACCACATTATACAGCAGCGGAAGCACAGGGCACTGCAGGCCCCATGCCCCACCATGTAATTGCCCTTGTTTTTGAGAATAATAATGACAAATCATGAACATAATGCAGCGGCGGGAGCGCTTGAGCCCTTCAGGCACCATGCTTCCACCACATAATACAGCGGCAGAAGCTCGGGGCCCTGTGGGCCCACGCTCCCACCACATAATTACCCTTGTTTTTGAGAATAATAATGAGAAATAGTGAACATAATGCAGCAGCGGGAGCACGGGACACTTCAGCCACCGCTCTTCCACCATGTAATGCAGCAGGGTGGGCTGCAGGGTTGCAAAGGGGGGGCTTCAACCCTAACACCGAATTCCCTCGCTTTTGTTGCTGCGGTACAACCCTAACTGATGCAGTAAACGGAGTTATTTGCCTCTAATTGTCCTTGTTTTTGAGAATAATAATGAGAAATAGTGAATGTAATGCAGCAGCAGGAGCACGTGGCCCTTCAGGCACCGCACTCCGTAAAATACAAAATGTACTAGTAATAGGATACCACACTCCCACCATGTAATGCAGCAGGGTGGGCTGTAGGGGTGCAAAGGGGGGCTTTAACCCTAACACTGAGTTTCCTCACTTTTGTTGTTGTGGTACAACCCTAACTGATGCAGTAAACTGAGTTATTTGTCTCTAATTGTCCTTGTTTTTGAGAATAATAATGAGAAATAGTGAATGTAATGCAGTGGCAGGAGTGCAGGGCCCTTCAGGAACCACGCTCCCACCACATTATACAGTGGCGTGAGCGCGGGGCCCTGTGGGACCCACGCTCCCACCACGTAATTACCCTTGTTTTTGAGAATAATAATGAGAAATAGTGCACATAATGTGGCAGCGGGATTGCGGGGCCCTTCGGGCACCGTACTCCCACCACATAATGCAACAGGTTGGGCTGGAGGGGTGCAAAGGCGGGGCTTCAACCCTAACTTTGAATTTCCTCGCTTTTGTTGCTGTGGTACAACCCTAACTGATGCAGTAAACAGAGTTATTTGCCTCTAATTTCCCTTGTTTTTGAGAATACTAATGAGAAAACAGTGAATGCAATGCAGCGGCAGGAGCGCGGGTCCCTTCAGAAAATGAGCTCCCACCACATTATACAGTGGCAGAAGCACGGGGCCCGCAATTACCCTTGTTTTAGAGAATAATAATAAGAAATAGTGAATGTAATGCGGCGGCGGGAGTGCGGGGCCGCCACATAATGCAGCAGCGAGAGCATGGGGCCCTGCGGGCCACGTGCTCCCGTCTTGTGATATCTTGTCACATAGCAACATTGTGCCCGCAGACGCAAATCATTATGCACATGCTGACGCAAAGCAAAACAGAAAGAGAAACAGTACTGTGGACTGAAATGTTAACAACAACGCAAACACAACCACAAATGAAAACGCAAAGGGTAACGCACATAGTGGTGTAAACATGAACGGTAAGTGAAACGAGTACGGAACCGCAAGCAGAAATGGTAATGGTAACAGTAATGTAACCACACAGGCTGGCTTTCCCCAAAAGCTGAATAGAGAAAGACAGTGAGTACAAAGAATGTATGCAATATAATGATTCTCGGAACAGAAAAATGAGAACTTGGAATAGTAAATTGCTTATATCTCAGGAACCGTAAGACACAGAAAAACAATTTAAAAGTCATATGAATTATCACTTTCCTGGCTAGTTTTGTACTTAGCCCCCACTAGGGGCTAAGTATTTTTATGACGAAAAGTCTGTATTTTGAACTGTTTCCGAGATACGGGCCCTGAAAGGCACGGTGAACGCCGTAATGTTTTCCTATGGGAAAAAAACAGAAGTTTGGAGTGCCATAACTTTGCCTTCCTGTAATATTTTTTCACTAAACCACTGAAAGGCACATCTATCAGATGTTGGCTGTGTTCCCTGCAAATGACAGCCCAAAAGACCAAACCGTTATTTTGCAGCAGAGCACCAAAGGAGTGCTGTAATGTGTCGTACGCCGTAATGTTATCCTATGAGAAAAAGTGTCAACTTTGGAGTACCATAACTTTGCCACCATGTAATATTTTTTCAACAAAACAGTGAAATACACATCTGTGAGATGTCAGCTGCGTTCCCTCCAAATTTCAGCCCTAAGCTCCAAACCGTTCTTTTGCAGCGGGGTGCCAAAGAATTGCTGTCATTTTCCCACAGCCTAGAGAAGTACTGTCGCAATTTGCGAAAGCTTTCACAAAAATTTGCGACACTTTCTTCGGTTCGACACTACTTTTCGAAAGTACTTTTTCCAGAAATTTGAAAAAATTTCTGGTGTGTTTAACCCCAAAATAAAGACATGGCTAGCATCCTCAGGGTCCGACTAGGTGAACACAAAAAGAACTAGGTTGCTAGAGGGTCCTAAATTTAAATGGCAAGCATTTTTCTGATTGCTAACTGAAATCAAGATGGCAGATTTGTGAAAGTAAAAGGGCCATTTGCGAAAGTAAAAACTGCATTTGCGACACTTTCAAACTTTTTGTTAACTTTTCCCATGGACTTATAATGGGAACTTGTTTTTCAAATAATTTTTGAACCGTTTAATATTTTTTCACGAAATCTTTGAAAAGCACATCAGGGACCCCGGCCACATGTTCCTTGAAGATTTCGGACCGGTCGCACAAACCATGCGACCTGTGGGCGCGACCGTAGAATTCCAGAAAAAGCGTAAATGCATGCGCAGTTCATGCTTAATAACTCCACAGCTGTATATCTGACTGGTACAAAACTTGACAGATCCCAAGGCATATGAATCTTAATCGTGTATTCCAAATTTCAGGTAAATCCGTCAACCGGTTGCAAAGTTATTAAGGTGCAAAATTTTGGGTTTAACATGTAAATGGCTCCTCAACCCTAACTATGGTAGCACTACCATGCTACTATAATATATACACACACACACATATATATATATATATATATATATATATATATATATAACTTAAGAATGGATTACCCTGTTCAATTGAAATCTAAATTAGAAAGTGGAAATCTGGAAGTTATGACTAAGTCTAAATTGATTGCAGACTTGGTAATATACCCAAATTTGCAAAGATTTTACTATGAAATTGAGGAAAAAATATTCTCAGCCCCAGATATACTGCTGTCAGTTTTTGGTATTGCTCACATAGGTTATGAAAACAAAGCAAAGTTAAAACATGTGATTTGTCACCTTACTGGAAATTTTTTTTTGCACAGGGAGATCAAATTGATCTAACCCTACAAGACAAAGTGTTAGCCAATGAAATACTAAGGTCAGGGTGCAAACTTGACAGCGTCGGAATCTTGATTGTTAACTTTGATCCCCTACATCAGCAAGAAATGGATGGCCATATGCAGAGAAATGAGAGTAAGCAAAGGAGTCAACTTGAACCAGAGTATAATGTTAGATCAGCAGTAAGTTTCAGGTTCAGGTACTGGATGATATAGACAAATGATTAGTAAACACTATAAGCAAAAATTGGACTCTGAGTAAAAAAGATGAGGTTTTAGGTGTAAATCAGCACAGCCAATGGGTTATAATACATGTACCTAAGAAAGGGGGGTCACTAGTGCAGTACCTCAGGGATCAGTACTGGGTCCAGTCCTCTTTAACATCTTTATAGGTGACATTGCAGAGGGTCTGGAGGGAAAGGTATGCCTCTTTGCAGATGATACAAAGATCTGTAACAGAGTTGATACACAAGGGGAGGTAGAAAGGATGAGAAGGGACTTGGCAAGGTTGGAGGAATGGTCAGACATATGGCAACTTAGATTCAATGCAAAGAAGTGCAAAGTAATGCACCTGGGAAACAAAAACCCAGGAGAAGAGTACACAATAGCAGGGGAGGTACTAACAACAACAAAAATGGAACGGGACTTGGGGGTAGACATATCGGATGATCTAAAAGTGGGTAAGCAATGTGAGAAGTCAGTGAGGAGAGCCAGGGGGATACTGGGATGCATAGGAAGGGGCATCACAAGTAGAACAAGCATTTGTCAATGCCGAACGTTCGCTTGCAAGTATTTGCAGTGGTGTTTGGCACGTATGGTGCTTTACCCTAATGCCTTGTGCGATTGCTGGTATTTGCACAATAAATTTTCAGCATGACCTTTTTGTTACCCCCACCTCATAAAAGCATTTGAGACCTCTGCTGATGAACAGTCCCACTGTTATTTTGTTAATCTGTCCTGAGCGTTGATTTCCCACAGCCACCACACCATTGTGCTCCACATGTGCAAAAACACAGTTCGGGCAGGATGTGAAAAATGACAGCTGTAGCATTCATAGGGAGGTGTGAAGGGATGGCAATGTTAAACATCTGGAGTGAAAATACAACAATTTCTCGAACTTACAAGCGTACATGGAAACTGCGCAATGAACGCTCATGACACAGTCATTTTGTGGACTTTTGTCACCAAATTTTCAACATAGGCATTGTGGGACCTCTGCTCATGAACAGTGTCACTGTGATTTTCATAATCTGTCCTGAGCATTGATTTCTCACTGTGACCACACCATTGTGCGCTGGATGTGCAAAAACACATTTCAGCCAGGATGTGAAAAATGTCAGCTGTTCTGTTCATAAGGAGGTGTGAAAAAATGCCAGTGTTGAAAATCTGGAGTGAAAATATTTCATATTCTGGAAGTTATGAGTGTGCGTGGAAACTGTGCAATGCACGCTCCTTAACACAATCATTTTGACATTTTCCTGCAAATTTGCAACATAGGATTTTGGAAGCCCACCTCATTAACAGTGACACTGTTGTTTAGTTAATCAATCCCAAAAGGTGATTTTGTGCAGTGACCATGAAATCACCTTTGGGGACCGAATAACTCACATGACAGTAACTGAATTCATGAGGTGGTGTCCCAAAAACCCCCTGTTGAAAATGTGGTGCCAAAATTTGCAAAAACGCCCGAGATAGCCACCTAAGCTGGAAAAAAAAAACATTTATGCCATTATATAGCTTACCGTCATTTCTTCAGTTTGCGTTCTGCTTTCAAGAGTGCAGACGTGTTCCCACTCCACTGAAGATCATTGCGCCAAGCTCCGGAGGTAAGTATGGGGCAAGGGGGAGGTGGGGTATGCAGAGGGTGGTGTGGGTTCGGGAGGGGCACAAGACACAGTGAGGGATGGTTTTCTGTTTTCAAAGGTTTTAAAACAACAAAAGATGTTGTGGGACAGTTTTCCCATTTACAGGGACAATGGGCATGCTGGGGTGGGCTCCCAGCATGTCACCTGGGTGTTTGTTGGGGGCTGGAGACAATGGGGACTGTGCACTCTGTCTGCACATACAATGTGTTTGGTGGGGGCAATAACAAGGGAGCAGGGCAGATGGCAGCAGAGGGAGGAAGTGGGAGGGATTTTATTAGCAGCCAGAGGGAAAAGGGTGACGTCAATATGCTAAATTCACACACATTACCACTGCTAATTGCATTGGTGCTTTTCTTTTAACTGAAGACCACTGCAGCCAAACTGCTGCCATAGACAGCTCATGCATCCATTGGTGCAGTAGGGTTGCACACGTTACACTGAGCACTGCATTGGACGGAGGGTCACACACCTTCAAAAAGTCGTACTGTCCCAAAGCGTTCCTTGCACATGCATACAGCGAATGCAAAAATAAACAAGCATTTGTCAATGCAATGTTGCTTGCTTCTATGTGCTGTTTAGGTATTTGGAAGTCATTGGAGTGCAAATATTGAAAATTTGCGAACTCACGAACGTGCGTAGGAACTGCGCAACACACGTTTGTAAAACAGTCATTTTTAGGAATTTTTTCACCAAATTTTCAACATAGCCATTTTAAGACCTCTGCTCATGAACAGTGTCACTGTGATTTTCTTAATGTGTCCCATACATTGAGTTCACACATCGACTGCGCCATAGTGCGTTACATAGGCAGAAACATGTTTTGGGTGAGATGTGAAAAATGACAGCTATACTGCTCATAAGAAGGTGTGGTAAAATGGCAATGTTGAAAATCTGGAGTGGAAATATTGAAAATTCACAAACCTACGAGCGTGCATAGGAACTGCGCAACACACGCTCGTAAAACAGTCATTTTTAGGAATTTTTTCACCAAATTTTCAACATAGCCATTTTAAGACCTCTGCTAATGAACAGTGTCATGGTGATTTTCTTAATGTGTCCCATACATTGATTTTGCACACCAACTGTGCCATTGTGCGCTACATGGGCAGAAACAAGTTTTGAGCAGGATGTGAAAATGACAGCTGTACTGCTTATAAGGAGGTGTGGTAAAATAGCAATGTTGAAAATCTGGAGTAAAAATATTGAAAATTCACAAACTTATGAGCTTGCGTAGGAACTGCGCAACGCACACTCGTAAAACAGTCATTTTAAGGAATTTTTGCACCAAATTTTCAACATGGGGTTTTTGGGACCCCTTCTCATGAATGATGTCACTGTCATGGCATTATTCAGGCCTGAAGGGTGATTTCATGTAGTGACTGTGCAGTGACTGCGAAATCACCTTCAGGCTCGAATCAGCTGCTCATGACAGTGACATCTGTCTGAGAGGCCCCAAAACTCAGTGTAAATTGTGCAAAATTCCAAAATAATGCCTGAGATATGCAATAAAGTTGAAAACCCTCTATCTAGCCCATTATACAGCTTACCGGCATTTCCTCAGTTCTCGGTCGGCTTTGAAGAGTGCAGACGTGTTCCCGGTCCACCAAAGATCATCGCGCCAAGCTCCGGAGGTAAGTATGGGGTGGGGAGGTTTGGGGAGGCAGGGTGCACAGTGGGTGGATGTGGGTTGTGGGAAGCGGTTCAGGGAGAAGCGCCGTGGGACCATTTTTATTTCTAGATAACAAAAAAAAAGATGCAGCAGGACATTTGCCACACTGGGGTGGGCTCCCAGCGTGGCACCAAAGCTTTGGGGGGGCATTTGGGGGGACGTGGAGCTGACGGGGGATTGGGCACCCCTGTCAGCAGAGGATGCAGGACGTTTGCTACGCTGGGGTGGGCTCCCAGCATGGCACCAAAGCTTTGGGAGGGCATGAGGCCTACCAGTGCTGTGTATGACAGCGGTGTTTTTCTTTGAAGCAAAGACCACTGCTGTCATACACAGCTCCCACACCCATTGGTGCAGGATCGCCATGCCTGTTCAACGGAGCAGTGGATTGAAAGAAGAGGCACACCTCCAAAGGGTACATTTTCCCAAACGTTCCTTGCACATGCGCGCAAGCGAACGTAAAAAGGGAAGTGGTTATCCCTCTGTACAGACAGTTGGTGAGACCCCATCTGGAGTACTGTGTGCAGTTTTGGAGACCTCATCTAAGCAAGGACATAGATAGGATGGAAGCAGTCCAGAGGAGGGCAACTAAAATGGTGCAGGGTCTGCATCAGAAATCATATGAAGAGAGACTGAGAGAGCTTAATATGTATACCCTTGATGAAAGGAGGGACGGGGACATGATAGAAATGTTCAAGTACCTCAAGGGAATCAACAAAGTCCAGGAGGGTAGCATCTTTCAGAAAAAGAGATGTATAAGAACAAGGGGACACAATTTAAAGATAGAGGGGGGATGGCTCAGGGGTAATGTGAGGAAATCTTTTTTCATGAAGAGAGTGGTGGATGCATGGAACTGCCTTCCTGGGGAGATTGTTGGGGCTAAAACAGTGAGGGAATTCAAACATGCATGGGACAGGCACAAGGCAATTGTAGTGGGGGGTGGCAGGAAGTAGGCTATTGGTTAACTGGAATCTGCAGCTTATCCAGTAGGTAGGGAAATGGGCAGACTGGTTGGGCCAAGTGGTCCTTATCTGCCGTCAAAGTCTATGTTTCTATGTTAATAAAAATAAATGAAATCTTGGCATTTTATTCTGGAATGTTGTTGAACATGCTTCAAAGCTAATTGATTCAGAATATTTACAAATGTTAATGACAGCAGATAGAATAAATCTGCAAGAAGCCTGGCATAGTAAAGACCAATTGTATTTAATAAATTTAAATGGCTAACAGCTCTTTCAAATACCTGCACACAAATTGGGAAAAAATGGCAGAGGAAGTGGGAGCTTAATTACCAATGTCAAAGTAACTCAATACTTGGAAGTGATGACTGCAGTTAATGATAATCAGCAGTATATGATAATAGTTAAAATTGCAAAGGATATATTAATTATGATAAATATATATAATCTGCCCAAACAATCATCACTATATACAGTAATAAGAAAATCTTTAGGAAGATACTTCATGACATTTTGTCTGTTCAAAAATTGCATAGCAAAGCAGAGTTGCTTCTGGTGGGAGATTTGAACATCAGATAGGAGTAATAATATCAGATGACCTAAAAGTGGGCAATCAATGTGAGAAGGCAGTAAGGAGGGCTGGGGGATACTAGGATGCATAGGGAGAGGCATCAACAGTAGAAAACAGGAAGTTGTTATCACTCTGTACAGACAGTTAGTGAGACCCCATCTGGAGTATGACATGCAATTCTGGAGACCCCATCTATGCAAAGACATAGATAGAGTGGAGGCTGTTCAGAGGAGGGCATCCAAAATGGTGCAGGGTCTGCACCAGAAGACATATGAGGAGAGACTAAAGCAGCTTAATATGTATACCCTTGAGGAAAGGAGGGAGAGGGGGGACATGATAGAAACTTTCAAGTATCTCAAGGGAATTAAAGTACAAGAGGGTAGCATCTTTCAGAAGAAGAGATGTGCAAGAACAAGGGGGCACAATCTGAAGATGGGGGGACATCTCAGAGATATTGTTAGAAATTATTTTTTAACAGAGAGGGTTGTGGATGCATGGACCAGCCTTCCTGAGGAGGTTGTGGGGTCAGGACAGTGGGAGAATTCAAGAATGCATGGGACAGACATAAGGCAATTTTGGTGAGGGGTAGGTGGAAGTAAGCTGTTGATTAACTAGAATCTGCAGCTTATCCATCAGGTAGGGAAATGGGCAGACTAGGTAAGCCAAGCAGTCCTTATCTGCTATCAAATTCTATGTTTCAATATTTCTATGATTGGGTAATGATGGGCTGCAGATTGAAACAGAAAATGAACTCAGCCTTGATATGTTAGGCATAATGATGACTAGGAAAATGTGTGATGGGAAAAACACTGATAATATTGAACAAATGAAATTATTTCTTAAAGCTCTGGACTTAATAAGTTGTGATGGAAAGTTCCCATCACATTCAGAGGGATGATTTGGCTGAATAAATTACAGGGGTACCTCACTCACGGATTATATAATTGGATCCCCATATGATTACCATAAAGATGAAGATGTAAAAATTATCACACAACAAAAAGTGATCATTTTCCTCTCTTATTGTACAGGGAGTTATCAAGGACCATGTTAAATAGCACATACTGTATAAATTAGCAGAAGTAGTAAATAATAAAAAAATCTACTGGAAAAGAATCCCTGGGGAGAGGAACTCTCAAATGATCAATGATTATAGGTAACAGGTAATTCAGCTATAGAAAGAACAAAATGTACAATAAGCTTTATACTTATTTATGATTAACTGCTATAAGTCAGTGAAAGAGTCCATTAGAATATGGAAAAGGAAAAGCAAGGTGCAGTATGAGAGTTGATTCAATAGGAATTCAAAGAAGAAAAAAGGAAACTGGCAAAATATGTGCTGTATACAAAAAAAATCCAAGCAAAGCACATACAGTATAAATAAATCGAATAGACTTAGATGATATAAAGCTCGTGTAATAACACAAAGACTGGTCCTTCAGAAAGAATTATGCGAGAAGATCATCACTACAATAGAAAATAAAGACAGCAAACAGTTCTGGTAATTGGCTGCTATGGGAACAAATCAATACAAGAACCAAATAGATTCTAAAAAATGGATTGACTATTATAGGAGCATCTTTTTTAATGCACGATATTTGTCAGAGCAAAAAATTGATGAAATAGAGAAACCATTTTCTTGGATTACCAGACAAGAAGTGGAGGTGGCAGTAAGCAGTTTGAAGAAATGCCTTTTGAATTCGATAAACTTGATCTAGAGTGTCAAATCTATTAAGGACTTTATAATAAAGCTTTCATGTGTGGATTTGCACCGGATGCATGGAAAGGTAGCTTTGTAGTTCTAATTTTCAAAAAAGGGGGCAGACTGAACCCTGTGAACTATAGACCAATAGGTTTATTGGATAACATTTCTAAAATATATGCAAAAATTCTATTAAATAGACTTCTGAGTTGGACTGAAAAACAAAACATTCTTTCACCTTTGCAAGTAGGCTTCAGAAAAGAGCTAGGAACCACCACACATACCTTTCTGCTGTCACACTTGATAGAAAACTACAGTATTGTACTATTAAAAAAACAAAAGCTTTTTGTAGCCTTTGTGGGATCCATTCACATTTCTGGACTGTGTAGTACGGTACAGGCTGCATGCCCATTGGGCAATGCTGTGGACCAATGGGCGTTCAGCCCTACTGTACGCAGTCAGTCAGTGGGCGGTGGAGCAGCTTGCAGGTGGGAGGTGCTGCCACCCACCACTGACCAGGGGGAGCGGGTGGTGGGGCTCAGTGGGCGGGTGGGAGGGAGTACTGCTGGATCACCAGGGATGGATTGGTTTTCACTATTTTATAACTGACCCCAGCGATCAGGCTGGACACAGTCCACTGGACCACCAGGGATATTGGACCATTAATTTAATGCATATGCCCACAATCAGGCAGTGGGGCACTTTGCCGCTTGTGCAGGGGGCATCGGTCCCCGACGACTGCAGCCTGGCAGGGCACCAGGCGCAAGTCGCCGGGGATCAGCGCACCTGCATGTAAATGGGGCCAGCTGATGACTTGCAAATGGTCCAATTTGGCCTTGCATGCATTATGGCCCCATTTGTATGTGATTTTTGAATATCGTGGGTGATGCACCTAGCGCAACGGCACTTGCACTAGCGCATCCCCCTGCCCCTCTCTGGCCACTTGCACTGGTGCAGTGCCACTGCACCATGCACATTGTGGGTGGCCACAGCGCGATATTCAATGGTGCTGAGCCATGGTGCAGCACCGTTGAATATCACCCTGTCAGCACCCTGGCACATCCCAGTTGCACTGCGCCCAGGCTTGCACCACAGCCTGGCACAATCTGAATATCCCACCCTATGTCTTAAACTAAATCTTATACCTAACACTAGTAAAACAAAAGTGATGATTTTTGTCAGTAAAAAAAAAGATTTCAAAACTTTTTAGCTAATAAACTTCTGGAATATGTTCAGGAATTTCCATCTTTAGGTATAATATTTAGTTATAACATGAAATGGAATAAACATATTAAACATGCCAGTAGTAAAGTGTGGATTACAGCAGGAGCACTAAAAAGATTTAATTGAATGTTTGGTGGTCTATCAGTGGTGCTGATGTTGAAAGTCATTAATGCCAGACTTGTAAATGAAGGACTATATGCTGTGGAAGTATGGGGAAACTACAATGTGACTCTATTGGATTCTGTACTAAATTCCTTATATAAGCAAATGTTAAAGCTACCTATCGGAACACCTAACTGTTTGGTTAGGTCACAATTAAGACAGACTGATATAAATAGCATCATGCATTTTGTACAAGATTCATTAACTTTTGGATAAAAATTGTATCATGATCCTCAGATACAATACTGTTAGATTGTATTAAAGAGAAAAAATTATTTATTCAGAAAGATTTGCCAAAGACTTGGTTAAGTAATATTTACAAACTGCTAGACCGATATAACATTACCTATCTTAAAACGTTAACAGAACAAGGAGTATTGATTTATCAGTCTTACACACAATGCACTCAAATTAATTCAACAAAAAGCTAAAGAAGAAGATTTGGTCCAAATTACAAAATTAAAAGTCTCTAGGTGGCTAGTAAAAAACACTAAGGAACACTCTTTGAAATTATATCTAGAAATAATATCTGATCCAAAATATAGGGACATTCTTACTGTTTTCAGATTTGAGGCATTGCCCAGCAATGTTATAAATCACAGTTATGGAAAGGAAGATGCTGTATCCATAAATTGTGGCTGTGGTTTACAGAAAGTTGAGGACTTATTACATGTAGTACTGTGCTGCGTTTGGTATACTAAAAATCAGAAATAAATTCCTAGGTAATAATAGGAACATTATATGTACCAACAAGATTTATACTGGACCTATTATTCAATGTGGAAAATATCAATTTTTGGAAAAATTTGTCATATTCCTGTTGAAAGTGGTAAAGACTAGGAATCAGATTGTTCAGGCAAAGAATTTGTCAAAGCATACAAGTTATGGTTTCAATATTAATTAACTGGGCCACATGACTGAATCTTTTCATTTTTTGAAAAGGCCATTTGAATTTTTATTTGTCTCTTTTGGGTATAGAGATCACAGGTAACAAACATGGTAGGAGGCGTAGGTATCCAGACCTGAACCCTACAATACCTGTTTACACTTATGAAGGGCAGTACTTCTCCTCTAAAATGAGTTAGCTAAAATCTTTTGATCATATTGCCAATTCTTTATATGATAATTCTTAGTACAATATATGTGAATATTTACTTATTTTCTGATTCTTTTTTACCACCGCTAGAAAAGTGACTCCAAAGAGATATATTGGGTGAACCATTGCATATACTCAGAATCTATGTAGTGTAAACATCATCTTTTCTAATAATATGCTATTGAATTATGAATTTCTTTATGTATGTGCATAAAGACATACTCTGCTAATATGGAACCCCAGGATGGGTAATGATTTGTTATTGTAATATGAAGCTATTTTAAAAGTTATACTCTGCTGCTACAATTTTAAATGATGAATTCTTGTAATGAATAATGTTACTGTACTTTGATCTTTTATATGTAATGACCAAATGGTTGATCAGTAAAGTAAAGAGCAGGTCTACAACACAGATGAGACAGGATTATTCTGGAGCTTTTTGCCAGACAAAACCCTGGTCAAAGGAACTGAAAAGGATGCTCCAGGATTCAAAAATCAGAAGGACTGTGTGACAATCCTAGTTTGCATAAATGCGACTGGTGAGCACAAACTTCAACCACTAATGATTAGATAATCACAGGAGCCACAATTGCTTCTGACATGTGACTATGAAGAACATTTCCTTCTGGTATGAATCATATCATAAGGAATGGCAAGCTTCCCTGACAGTATATCCTAGTGGTTGGCTGGCAGTACAGCCTAGTGGTTAGAATAATGAGCTGTGAGTGAATTTGGTATATCCAGCAGACCTGGGATCGATTCCCACAACCTCTACTTGCATACTGTGTGGCTCTAAGCAAGTCACTTAACCAACCCAGAGCTCCTGGGTCATCCCTGAAAACAGGCACTTGTGCCTAGTAGGCCTAACCCGGTTAACAAAGAATAAAATAAATAAAACACGCTTGAATGGATGCTGCAATCCTCATTTCTGGTTCATGGATGAATTTTTACTAACTGTGAAGCTCCTCCTATAAAAGTACTCCTACTGATAGTCAATTATTGAACTTGTCCTGAAATGACAACTGTCTGAGCACCTGATGGCATGATAAGCGGCATGTTCCTCCCCCAAACACAACTTCCAAACTTTAGCACTGTGACTAAGGTTTTCTATAAAATCTTAAATAAAACTGCCATTAAAAGCCCCTTCAAATAGTCTCAGGCAATATCATGCCCTTAGGCTGCAGAACATCATTAAATCACTTACATTGAAGGACCTTATTTATATGGTAGCAGAGGCATGGGACAGTGTTTGCTGAGAGATGATCACCAAAGCATGGTCAAAGTCTATCACACCACACAACAGGGGTGTAGCCAAGGATTTCAGATCTGCACGCCAAGTGGACTCACTGCTACCTCCCCCCCTTGTTAAGGTGAGCTACCTTCCCCCGGGCTGTAGCCAGACAATATACAAATGTACACGAGGACTGGGTTTGTTGCCTCATTTGGCACAATAAATACAACTTTTATATCTCATGACAGTGATTGTCGCCATGCGTGGGTAAATACAAATGCCATGCATTATTCCCTAAGACACCCACATACCAGTCCAGGGCCTGTAAAATTGTATTGTCCTTGGGATGCAAAGACTGTATTAGTGACCAGTCCTTCTAGTTTCAACTCCTATGAATAAAATTACAGAAAGGTTCAGTATTTTCTTTGTCAGTTTTCATGGAAAAACAAAGTAGTTCAGAGCCTATTTGCTACCCCCTTAAATAAAATTGCACACCATGGAGTGCTTGGAGTATGCCTGCCTACACCTGTGCCACACAAAAGGGATCCTGATACTGAACATATAGCTCCTGATGACAATGTGCCCCCAAATGCTGCTGTTGCTTCTGTGGATGTTGGTGATACTGTACAACAGGTGCCTGCCATCGAAACTGTGATGGAGTCACAGATTGAACTGGCAGGGAAGCCTGCCATTCAAATCAAAGAATTCACTGTTTTCCATACTTTTGAACCCTCCAGCACAGTACTGTATCACACAAGTAAAATGAAAAATTGCACAAGTGAGCACAAATCAAATGAATGGGACTCTAAAGAGGACAGGAAATTTGTGCTAATTGGCAGTAGTTAGTAATATTCCTATTTACAGACATGAAATTCATACCACCAAATAGTAAGTAAGTAAAATGTTTTATTTATGCAGAATATTATGCCATTAGAGATTCGAGAATCCCTGTTTACAAGGCATCCCTGTATTTGTACAATATAAATATACACAATACACTAAACACACCATAAGAATACAATAACATACAATTAAGTACATACAGACATTTCATTTATATATACATCTATTCATCATATGTTCATAACAATCAAACTTCACCTGTTACACAAACATTTAAAAAGCAGCTCTTTTTTCACTGCAGACTTATATTCTAATAATGACAGATTTGTGTCCGGGGCCTATTCAACTCTTTGAAACTTTATACTGAAAAGTCATTGTGCTATATCTGTTTTTAATTTTTGGAGTAAGATATACTCTCGCTCCAGAATTTCGTAAGTTTAATCCATGTTCTGTTTTTTTTAGATTATACAATAAATGATTTTGTAAATTATTCTTATGTAAACCTTTTATTTGAGTTAACCAAGAAACCTCTGCCCTCTGTTCTAGCGAGTTCCATCCCAACCTTAAATACATATCACAATGATGGGTACCAAAGTCACATCTTAACACAAATCTAGCTAATTTATTATATAAGACATCCAGATTGTGTTCTTGTTTTTTTGAGGTGTGTCTATAGATATGGGAATCATAATCAATCACGGGGAGAAGTAGTTGGTTTACTATGCTCAAGTCGCATTTCCCTTGTTAAACAATTGATATAATCTCATAACCCCTAGTTTTGAGTTAATTTTTTTTATAAGTTCAGTCACGTGTTGTTAAAGTTCAATTCCTGGTCAATTATGACCCCCAGATATTTATAATGCTGGGTTTGCTCTAATATTTTCCCATCCTGTGTCCTAATTGTCAAGTTTGTGCCCACACTATCCTTCTTCTCTGAACCAAAGTACATAGTCTGTTTTTTTTATTGTTAATCAATAAACCAAGATTTGTAAAATATTTTTGCATATTTAGAAAATCACCCTGTAATTTTGTGTTCCAATTCACCACGTTTTACCAGATGTAATCAAGACAGTATCGTCCACGTACGATCTAATTTGTAATTTTTAATAACTCTAGGTAAATTATTCAAATATACTAAGAACAAGAGGGCCAGGATCGACCCCTGGGGTATCCCCCTAGTGACCATACCCAAACTAGAGCTATATCCATTTACTGTTACAAACTGAGTTCTATCTTCTACATAAGATGTAAACCAACCACATGATTCATCATCCACTCCCAGGCATCTCAACTTCTCGATCAAGACATGGTGATTTACTAGATCAAATGCCTTAGATAGGTCCACATATACTGCAACCACCAATCTCCCCTCCGCCAGAGGGGTGGTAACTAAGTCCAAAAAATCGGTGAGTGCAATAGCTGTGGACCTACCCTGTCTGAAACCTGACTGAAAAGGGGTAATTTTTTGATATTTCTCCAAATATGTAGTTAGTTGCCCATGGACAAGCCGCTCCAGCAATTTAGAAATTGTTGACAACAATGCTATTGGGCGATAATTTGAAGTGTCCAATGAATCCCCCCCCCTTGTAAATTGGAATTATTTTGGCCTTCTTCCATAATGCAGGATATAATCCTTCCCTTAGGCTCCAGTTAAAAAGATCCCTTAGTACTGGGGATATCACTTGGGCAGCTTCTTTTAATAACCTATTTTCTATTTTGTCAGGGCCACCATCTTTATTTATATTTAAATTTCTTATTAATTTACATGCTTCGGATGTGGTCACTATTTTAAAATGGAACTTTGGTGACTGGCAATTTTCAAAGTCAGTTTTTTGATCCACAAGCTGAACTTTTCCCAAATGGGTTTCAATTCCTACATTTAAATCTGGGAGCTCAATAAAATAATTATTTAAGTGCTCTGCAACTTTATCAGCTTCTAATATTTTCCCATTATATTTCAATTTTGTCTCTACTTGGCTTTTAACAGGATTTGCTAAATTTTTTATCAGTGACCAATAGTTCCTGGGATCTGTTGCTTCTTCAATTCTCTGTTTATAATAAGAGGCCTTAGAGTTCCTTATTTCTTGAACCACTCTGTTCCTTACCTTTTTAAAGTTTTCCTATACATCGGATCTTAAAGATTTATTTGCTTTTTTCCATAATTGATTTTTTGATCTAATTAACTTTCTTATGGTTACGGTCACCCAAGGTAAATGAGTCTGTTTTTGATTAACTCTTTTCCATGGCACAAACATATCACATGCCTCATTAAACATTGTTGTAAATTCCTGAATAGCTAAATTCAGGTCGGGAATTAAAAAAACTCTATGCCATGGTTGTCTCTGTAAATACTCACAAAACAGATGTTTATCATATTGAGCATAATTTCTTTTATATTCAACAAATGTTTTGATTGCTGGTACCTTTCTTAATTCTAAATTTATTGTACACCTTACTACGTTATGATCCCCCAAATTTGGCTCCCCAACACCCTTACTTGTTATAACCATTTCTGTCGAAACAAAACACAAATCCAGTATATTCCCACTACTAGTTATTTTCCCTTTCCTTGTGGGTAAATCGATAATTTGTAACAGATTCAAACATCTCATTGAGTTTTCCAAAACCTGACCTCTTGGGCACCCCCAAGCAGCATTAAAATCACCCATTAACACAACATTTGTCTGACCTATATATTTCATGATAGAATGAGAGAACTTTTCAAAATGCTTAGTATTTGTCTTCGGTGGTGAATATACAGCTCCCACAATCAAATTAATCATCTGGAATTTTAATAATAAGCATTCTATCCCTTCTGTTTTCCCAGAGTAAATTATTTCGGAGGGACCTAAATTGCACCTAAGATAAATTACACCCCCCCCCCGTGACCCACGATCCTGTCTAAAACAATAAAAATCATGAAGTTAGATTTCCGTTTGAGGAATTACTTTTGTTAACCAAGTCTCAGTTAAAATTACTATATCAGGACTTTCTAGATCTACCCAGGTTCTAAGGAGGTCCATTTTTTTTACTAAGCTTCTAGCATTATCTAAAATAATCCTAATGGCCCCATCCCTTGGCCCTGAGTTCAGTTCTATGTCCCCACTTAATACTAGGGATATCAAAACAGCCTGATCATAGGAAGAAAATTTACCACAAAGAACTGGCCTGAAAGTGTTTAAAATTTGCTGCCTTACCATCTTAAAATGATTTCTCCCTCTCATTAACTTATTTATACTTAAAGTATTCTTGCTTAATTGACTACATTTCAAATATAAGCTGTTTTTATTCTCTGTATCAAATAATCCATATTTACTATGAGTACACCAGAATAAACACTTATATGAAAAACTGTATTCTTCATTGTTTTCTTTTCATGAAAACAGGCTAGGGATGTAGGCATACATCAAAGCAGCAAGCTAAGGGTTAATCCAACTGGCAGGGCCAAACATGCAAAGATGGAGCATGATCGCAGCAGCAGTAGCCAGCTACAAACAAGGAAGGGGCAAGTACAGCCAGCAGGCAGGAAGGAGACAGGCCCCAGAAAACCCCCAAGCAGAAGCAGAGGAGTGGTCATGAACCAGGATTCAGACAGGGGAACAGAGGAAACAGGAGAAATACTGGAGCAGTAGGGAACTGAAGTAAGTAATCTTGTCAATCTGTTGTTTCTGCCTCACTGTACAGGTCATGTCTGAATAACAGCCTTGGCCCAGCACACTTACCGGGTAAACAAATGAATATATGTAATAGATAACCCACTCTAGGGATGTGTGGTTGCACTCTGATATATGCATGCCTTGATGGGGGTTGTGACACTAGACGCACATATACCACAGTGCAACCAGCCACTCTAGAGTGAGTTATCTATCTTATAAAATAGCCACAAACTTTGGGGGGGTGGGGGGACAGACAGTAGTCATTGTGTGGTTCAAATAAGTGTTTCATTTACAGTAGGTGATCTGGTTGATCCTGCCATAATTGTGATAAGTTTGTGTTTCAGGTGATAGTTATCTGGTTGATCATGCCATGATTTTAAAAGAAAAAAAGTTATTTAAATGAATTATCAGGTTGATCCTGCCATTGTCACACTGTGTTTCAGTCCTTTGTTTCGGTAGTGACTTTACCTTTCGTCATGTAATGCACCATGGCTGAGTGGTGAGAACGATGGTGAAGACATTGAGGCAGAGGTTTAAGATAAGTCATTCTCACTTCAAAATGAAGGAAAACTAAATGTTTTATTTTAACCATTTGCAGCTCTATGTAAAAGAAACCAAAAAGCAGATGCAAGCCCGAGCAACTGTTGCTATAGCAACACTTGCTCATTCTTGCATCTACTTTTCAAAAGCCGCCGACATGCTAGCACTCCACTCTTTCTCCTCTGTGTACAATTGGCAGGTTCTTTTATGCAAAGCTGCATAAGGTTAAAATAAAAAACAGAGTTTTCCTTTGTTTTGAAGTGAGAATGGCTTATTTTAAACCTCTGCCTCAATGTCCTTCACCGCCATTGCCACCGCTCGATCATGCTTGTGGAGGGGTTGTGGGATAACAGATGGACCAGACACCAAACTTCAGGTTCAGCACACAATCTCTGTGTGATGCTTATTCGAAATGCAGGAGATAGCCTTCAACAATGTCATATCCTTTCTTCAATACATCATTTTGCAGCAACGGACTCTGTATGTCCTTCTTCTGCACTTAACCAGCACCTACTGACTCTCTGATCTATCTTATCAGTTGAGATTCAGCCTTCCGAATGTGGGCCTTGTTTGCTTGGGTGGTGGAGGCTCAAATAAAAAAAAAAAGAAGAAGCTAATGACAAAGAAACTCAGCGCAGAAGCACTGAAACAAGGGTTACCCCAAAGGGCACTGACAATAAGCCAAGTTTCAAAGAAACATAATGTCACACATACTTCCATAATGCACAGTATCATGGGATATATGCAAATCACTATGAAATTTCAGATTTGTTCAGTTTACAGCAATTTACATACATTTTAAATAGTACAGCTAACTTAATGTTTATCATACAGTCCCCTAGCAACTTTTCACCTTTATCAAAAACACCTAGTGCCATGGTATTTTCAACATTTACAGGTTTTATACACATATGGTATATACATTAAAATATTTGACATAGTGCCATTGCATACTAAATCCAACAATGAAGAACACAGCCTGTTGTTTTACATCAGGTTGGTAGACTCCAGAGCAGTAAGCGGCAGTTGAAATAGTCAGTTGCAATTCAATGCAGTTGCAATCAGTTGCATTTGCATTGGATTGCAGTCATAAAATAGTGGAGTTGCAATCCACTGCAATTAATGATTCTGTGACCTTTCCAGGTTTGTTTTTGTGGTGCACTACAGTGTGTTTTCTCTTTTTCTTTCCTGGGGAGGGGTCCGGGGACTGCGAATATCTAACAGTCCTCAACCACCGGCACCGAGCCTTACAGCCAATAAAATGCACCTCTGGCTCCTAGGCACAAAGCATCCACCAATTAGGAGAGATAGAAAGAGGAGCCAGGAGCTTAAGAGTGTCTGTGACTGGCTGCATGAGGTGGCAGGGAGAACATGCCTAGGAAGGAGAAGATACTGTCAGGAGAGGAGGCATCTGTGTTGGTGTGTGGGCAATGGAGCAAGCAGCATTTTTCTGCAGAGACGACGTTTGGCAGTTTGGCCTTTAATTTAAAAATAAGTTAACTGTGTCCACTGTCCTGACATGTTCGGTGCCTGGAGAGAAACTAGTGTGTGGCTGTGCAGGTCCCAATCAGTCCTCCAGCAAAGCTAGGCAGCAGTCGTGTGAAGGCAGCAAGTCAGTGGTCTGGTCATAGTTGGGATCAGACCATGACCCCGTTGGCCGGGCCCGTCATGCGACTCTCACTCAGTCTCAGTCAGGTCTTCAGAGTCAGCGAGGAGGAGGAGTAGTAGGTGCACTAGTTCCACTGTGCGGAGTACCGGAATACGTGGGTCTGGGCTGGGGACCAACTGTGTGGGTTGGGAGGAGGGAGCACACAGCACCAAAAAAACACCAGGACCACCACCAAGTAGAGCAGCAGTGGCAGCCTGAGCCATGGAGCCATCCACCGATGCCGTCTGAATCATCACCCGACACCTGACCGAACTGGCAACAGGCTACTACAGTGATCAAGGTACTGTATGGGATGTGTATGTAAGGCCCACCAGGGCTAGGAAGTGAGCAGTGGGAAGGAGGAGGATGGTCTCTCACAGACTACTCAGTCTGTCTGTGTGTCTGCTGCATGCATGGTTGGCTTGTCTGGCTGGTTGAGGGCTTGGGGGCTGTGGGGCCTGGGGGGCCAAACTTGAAAAGCCAAAGCGATCGATCATTATTGATCTACTGCTGACAGCCTGGCTGGGCTCTCTCTGGCTGTGCTGGCATTGTGAGTAACTCAGATTCCCCATGAGGTCGAGGAGCAGACCAGGCACAGGTGGTCGGCTGGTGAGTTCCCAGACCCATAGGAGACCAGAGCACGGAGCATGGTCGGTCAGGTCCAATGGACAAAATGTTTGTTTTTTGCCACTGTCAGAATTGGACAGACTAAATATTAAAGTCCTCATGGCAAGATGAATAAAATTTTACAAAACACATTAGTGTACTTGCTGAAAGTCAAAATAAGTTCAGAATCTGTGTCAGAAAATGTTTTTTTAATATGCATGAGTTTTTTTTAGCTTTAAATTTAAACAATGGATACATCTCAGTTCTGGTATACCATACAGGAGGTATTTCTAGGGGTCCTCCCTTAAACTGTTTTTAGTCTCACAGATTCTACGACTACTAATAAACTAACATATATTGATGGTTAACTCTGTTTGCAAAAGGGTACCTTCTAGCTTCTGTGGGGTGTTTGAGGCCCTACCTATACTGTATTTTAGACTCACAGTTCTTTTTCTAAGTAACTCATATTACTGCTGCTTATTTTTCTATACCATATTACTTTCAGGGGCTTAGTATATTTTGTTGTTGTTTTGACTGGTTATTGTGCTTTAGTGGGTCCCTGCTGTGGGTGGATTTGTTTCACTGCACTTTGTATTTGCATTTTAAAGGGCAGCCAGCTTCTTAGCTGCTGCTGCCTAGTTGCTGCTCCCTCCAACACATGCAATAGCTCACCGACCCCAGAGCTGAGGGGCATAAATAATTCCATTTGTTTCTGCCCATTTATGAAGTTATAATGCTGCTTAATCCCAAATGCTAAAAACTGAGCTGCTTCCTGACCTTAACCCACCAACATGCCCCCATGTAGGCATATGCAGCCCCATTTTGTGATGTCAGAAGGCAAAGGCTGTGTGTGTGTGTGTGTGTGTGTGTGTGTGTGTGTGTGTGTGTGTGTGTGTGTGCATGCCCCATTGATTTCAAGGGGGATCTTTTCCATACATTTTATTAACTTTTATAGTCAACATTTTAATAAAAAAAGGTCCGAAGTTAAAAAAGTATGACAAACTACTACATAATAAAATTCAACGATGGTGAAAGCTGAAAAAATTGATTGTATTTTCTTCAGTTAGTTGAAGTCAGAAATTTCAAACTAGTTGAAAAAATCAGTCATAATTGGTTTTCAACTGACTCTGGGATCTACAGCTCGGAAGTCACCACAATAACCTCCCTGTATGAGGACATGAGAGAGAAAAGGAAAATTTAAAGAGGACACTACAGCATAGTCAAGAAAGGGAAGGGGCTAAGAAATAGAAGAACTGTTGCAACAGATTTAAGAAAAGGTCTGTCCTCAAGAGTGACAGGAGCTCCCTCTCACAACGCTATATTACAGGATTAAAGTGAAAGTCACTACCAAAATTCCAGACCAAAACACAACGTGAAAATGACAGAATCAACCAGATAGTTCAATTAAATAACTTGTTTTCTTAAAATCATGGCAGGATCAACCAGATGGCTATCACCTAACACATAAACTTATCACAATTATGGCAGGATCAACCAGACACCAATATGAAACTGACTATATGGAAAGACAATCTGAGGATGGCAGGATCAACCAGATAAGTTTATTTTTTTAATAAGTTTTTTGTTTAAAAATTATGGCAGTATCAACTACATAACTAATGGGCTGGCAGTATAGCCTAGAGGTTAGAGGAACGAGGTGTGAACAAGCTTGATACATCCAGCAGACCAGACTTGAGTTTGCTTCTCACAACCTCCACTTGCATACTGTGTGACTCTGAGCAAGACACTTAACTGCCCAATGCTCCCAGGTCGCCCCTGAAAACAGGCACTTGTGCCTAGTGGGCCTTACCCGGTTACCAAAGACTAAAAAAAAAATAAATAAAAAAGAACTGGAAGGGGACAGGATCAGTTGTGTTCCAGGACAGTAGCTGCTGCTGTTGTTTTCACAGGGTTCTTGTGGATTTTACTTGGTAGGTTAGTTCTTTTCTTTCTTACTTCTAAGGGCTAGCAGGGTATTGTTTTGGGGATGCTGGATGTTTGTAAACTGATTTGATGGCTGTAAGTGGGGCTCTTTTGTGGATGTTTCACTGTGTGACAGGCTGCGCTGGTAGAGGCCTATTTCTTCTGATTTCAAACCTATTTGGTGGGATTTGCTTGGAGATGGTTATTTGAATTGGAGACCTATATCTGTTAATTTCAAGCCTATTTTGATGTGGTGTTAGTGAAGCTGATTAAATTGGAGACCTGTTTCTTTGGCAGCAAACATATTTTGGGGCTTTGACTTGAATTTTGATTCCTTGTGCTGACTCCATTAGCTGTAAAGGTTAGTTCATAGTGGGGAGGGGTTTAATGGTCTGGCCAGGTCTCACTCAGCCAATTGACTGGAGGCAGGGCTGAATCAGGTTGAGGTGCTAGCTGCTTTGTCTTCTCAGAAAGAACTGGAAGGGGACAGGATCAGTTGTGTTCCAGGACAGTAGCTGCTGCTGTTGTTTTCACAGGGTTCTTGTGGATTTTACTTGGTAGGTTAGTTCTTTTCTTTCTTACTTCTAAGGGGCTAGCAGGGTATTGTTTTTGGGGATGCTGGATGTTTGTAAACTGATTTGATGGCTGTAAGTGGGGCTCTTTTGTGGATGTTTCACTGTGTAACAGGCTGCGCTGGTAGAGCCTATTTCTTCTGATTTCAAACCTATTTGGTGGGATTTGCTTGGGCCTGGTTCTTTAGCTGCAGGGCTTGGAGGGAGACACAGGGCTGATACACCTCTCTTGTCAGGTGTCTGCCCAGAGCCACCTCCCCCACCCTCCTCCCAGAAGTCTGCAAATCTATAGGGGAACACCTGCCCTGCAATTGAGGAAAAGGCTGCTGGTGCAGCTCATGTAGTTCTAGCCACTGGGGTTGGATTTAAAGGCTGGGAGAGAGGAGCTTAGGAGTTGTTCATTTCCTTATAAGTTTAATGTGTTGTACTGCACCTAGTAACAGAGTTACTGGTGTACAGTGGACTGTCTCTAAGATTAGTGGGTGACCTGATTAGGCAGTAGGGGTATCTTGGACTAGGGGGGAACCTGGTGGCTCACCCAAGGAAACCTATTTAGAAGGGGATGGAACCACACATCATTAGGGCCGGCATCTTTGGGAGGGTGGTGGGGTGCACAGGGTGTGGAGCAGCCATGATACTGGACTGGGCTTGGAAGTTTGGTGGTTGCCCAGTATGCTACCAGCTAGCACAGCTTAGGGAGGAGGTTCCGGGGATGAGGAGAAAGCTGGGGGAAGGGGTGTGGTATGGTTGGGGAAGGGGGCTGGAAATCTCCCACAGGGTTGCACCAAGCACTGGGGGTGGGGGTATAGGGAAAGGAGTGCAGGAGAATACTCAGGGGTCAGATAGGGACCCTGGCAGAGGGGGTCCAAAAGGACACTACCAAGGAAGCAGACAGGTAACTGGGGACCTCACAAAGGGGGACGGAGGGACAACATTCTCAGGAAAGTAGGCAGATGGCCAGGGCTGGACAGAAGGAAGCAAGGCGGGAGGTGGATCAGACCTTATACTCAGTAACCGCTAATTCTCTTCTTCTGCTCAAGGATGAGGGGGTGATGTAGCCACGACAGAGGTGGTAGAGAGCGGAAAGGTGTGGGAGTGGGAGGCAGGAGGCAGGGGCCAGATAGCAGGAAGAACAGGGGGGACCTGGAATGCAGGAGAATGGGGGAGCAGTGAATCAGAGCAGGAGGGAAGAGGAGGAAAGCGCAAGGAGAAGGACCAGTTGGGAGGAAAGGTAAAGGAGAAAGAACCAGAGTACAAGGAGGATTCAATAAAGGGAGCTGAGGGTTTAGGCCGGGGAGCCAGACGAGCAGGAGGAACTAAATGGAGACAGGAAGGAAGGAGGATGAGTCAGGCTAGTTTAGCAGATGGGGAGAAGGACCAGTCACGAGAGCAGTGAGGGGATTAGCAAGGTACAGAAGGATACTCAGGAGGAGGAGAGGCATAGGATTGGAGGGAGGGGTGGCCATGGTAAATAAGGAGGGGTGGCATGTGGCACCCAGATAGGGGAGGAACGCGAGCCAGCTGGGTGGAGGGCCGGTAGAAAGGATGAGGGACATGGAAGGGGGAATGGAGGTAAAGAGTGGTCAGGGTGCTCCTGCTGGGGATTCTATGATCAGGGGTATCAAATGGGATAGGGAGGGAGCCTGGCCAGTTAGAACAAGATGCTTCCCTGGACTAACGGTGCACAGGGCTAAGCACGAGGTATATCAGCTGGCAAGGACTGTGGGGTTCCCAGAGATACTGGTCCACCTGGGTACAAATGACATTTAGGGAAATAGCAGCTAGAGATACAGGCAAGATTCAGGGACTGCCAGGGTCTGTCATGACATAGGATGCACAGTTTCCTTCTCAGAAATCCTGCCAGTGCCAAGGGCTGAGTGGGGAACACAAAAGGAAAATTAGGGAGATAAACCAGTGGCTCAGGGAGTGGTGTGAGGCCAGAGGGTATGGGTTGATGGGGGTTGGGGAGACCTGGGAGGATAAGGAGCTGTATGCTGAGATAGACTACATCTCAATTTGGAGGAGAGGAATCCTTAAGTTGAAAATAGAGGAGTTCATTGGTGAAAAGTGGGGTTTAAACTTGTGAAGAGGGGTGGGATGGGAGAAAAGGCTGTCAAGGGGGTGCCGATAAAGGAGGGACTCTGTCTCCACCCCCCTGGGGACCAGGAGGATTGCAGGAAAAGGCCAACTAGCAAAGTGCAGACCAGGAGAAAACAGAATCCTCATGGGAACACGAGCAGGGGAAATGGAACTATAGGGAAAGGGTGGAAGGTAGTCCTGCTAAATGCCAGGAGCTTGGGCAATAAAATGCCTGAGCTCCAGGTGATGTTAACTGAGGGAGCAGGGGATGTTGCAGCGGTCACTGAGACTTGGGCCACTGCAAGACATGACTGGGACCTGAACCTGGAGGGTTACACTATGTTCAGGAAGGACAGGGGGGAGGGAAGGGGAGGAGGGGTAGCAATGATAGTCAAAAACTGCATTGGCATAGGGGGAGTAGAGGAGGCGGAGGGAACCATGGAGGTGATTTGGGTCACCTTGATAACAAGAGGGGGCAAGAGAGTAAAAATAGGAGTGGTGTATAGACCCCCTGCCCTGGCGGAGGAGCTGGAGGACAGTCTGGTGGAGGATGTTAGGAGACACTGCAGACTGGGCAGAGGAAAGGTGGTGGTGTTAGGGGACTTAAACATGCCAGGAACAGACTGGGAGACTATGACATCCTCTGTGACCAGGGAACAGAGGTTGTTGGATGTCTTTCAAGGCGTGTTCCTAACTCAGCAGGTGAGGGAACCGACCAGGGAGGCACGGGTACTGGATGTGGTCCTGGCAGACAGTGACCAGATTGGGGCATGGAGGCAAGGGACCCATTGGCGAGGAGTGACCATGCCCGGTCTGGTTCTGCCTGGACCTAGGAGGGGTAGAAGGCTGCACAAAGACGAAGTAACCGACTTCAGGGGGTGGATTTTAAGGAAATGGGAAGGATCCTTAAGGAGCATTTGGATGGATTGGGTCAGACATGGACGCTGATAGTAGGTGGAAATCATCAGGAGAGGGGTGCAGGATGCTACCAGCACCTGTGCAAGAGTAAGACTGAAATGCGGTAGGGCCCAAAACCCTGTTGGTGGACCAGGGAGGTCCAGGAGGTGGTGAGGGAAAGAAAGCAGCCTATAAGAAATTCAAGTGCTCAAGGGTGAAAGGTTGAGGGGTATGAGCTGATGGCTAGAAGGGCCACTAGAGTGGTGAGGGCGCTAAGGCAAGGAAGGAGCAGAACCTGGCCAGGGAAATTAGGAGAGGAAAAGGGGTTCTTTAGATACATTGGGAAAGACGAAGGTGAAGGGGCAGATTAGCAGGATTAAATCAGGGAGATGGGCACAAGACCCAGGGGAGCAGGCTGAGTACTAAATGAATACTTCACCTCAGTTTTCACCAGGGAAAATGGGGATGCTACATCCTACATGGGAGGAGACAGAGATAATGAGGAGGGGGACCCTTACCGATCGGCAGGTCTGGGGAGATGGGGGCATCACTGGCAGGTGGGGAGAGGGCTAAGCAGGGAGAAGAGGTACCAGAAGTGGAAATCACAGCACAGAGAGTGAGGGAAGCCCTCTGCTCCCTTAAGACGGAGAAAGCACCGGGGCCGGATAAATTACATCCTAGAGTGCTGAAGGAACTTGCAGATGTCCTGGCGAAACCCCTGGCAGAGCTTTTCACCATCTCTGTGAGGACAGGGTGGGTGCCCCAAGACTGGAAGGTGGTGCATGTAGTGCCTATCCACAAGGGGGGATCAAGGGAGCTGGCAGGGAACTACAGGCCTGTCAGCCTGACATCGGTGGTGGGCAAGGTGATGGAGGGCATTGTCAAGGAGAGGCTAGGGGGGGACCTGGATATGTCAGGATGCCTGGACAATAGACAGCATGGATTCATCCCAGGGAAATCGTGTCAGACAAACCTGGTGGAGTTCTATGACTGGGTGACAAGTGCCTTGGACCTGGGTAGACCAGTGGATGTCCTCTTTCTAGACTTCAGCAAGGCATTTGACTCTGTTCCTCCGTGGGCCTGTTGGATAAGCTAGGAGAAAGGGGTGGAAACCAGATGATCAGATGGATAGGCAATAGGCTCCAGGACCGGACCCAGAGGTCATAGTTGGTGGGATAGTCTCATCCCGAGGAGGGTCATTAGTGGGGTCCCACAGGGATCAGTCCAGGCCCCTTCTGTTCAACGCCTACGTATCTGACATAAGGACAGGAATCAGGAGTGAGATGAGTCTCTTTGCAGATGATCAAACTGGGGCAGTGGGATGGGGAGATGGGGAGGGTGGCCCTGCAGGGGACCTGGAGGCTCTGGAAAGATGGTCTAGAAAGTGGAAGCTGAGGTTCAATGCAGGGAAATGCAAGGTACTCCACCTGGGGCACAGAAACCCAGGCCAAGTGTACACCATGGGGGAATACTACAAGTCTCAATGGCTGAGAGGACCTGGGGGTGGTGGTGGATGTCAAGATGAACAACTCTGAGACTTGTAGGAGGGCAGCAGCCAAGGCCAACAGGATGCTGGGATGCATCACAAGGGGATCACCTCAGAAGGAGGAAGTGATACTCCCTCTGTATAACTACTAAGGTTAGCCGCACCTGGAGTACTGCGTGCAGTTTTGGAGCCACACTTAAAGAGGACATTAACCTCCTGGAGAGGGTCCAGAGGAGGGCAACAAAATGATTTGGGGCTTGGGGACAGGACCTATGAGGAGGGCTGAAGAGCTAAATATGTACACATTGGAAGAGAGAAGGAACCGGGGGACATGATGAGGTCTTCAGGTACATGAAGAGGTAAATGAGGGAGGAACAGTCAGGCTGCTTGAAGGAAGGAGGAGGGGCCACTAGAGGGCATGGGTGGAAGCTGGAGGGGAAGATTCAGGGAGAAAGGAGGAGGTGCTACTTCACTGAGAGGGTGGTGGAGCCATGGAATGCACTACCTAGGGGGCTGGTGGAGGCAGAGACAGTGGAGGGTTCAAGAGGGGGTGGGACAGGTACAGGGGAAGGGTTCAGGAAGCAAAATCCAATGCAGCAAGAATATCCGGAACTGGGAAGGGAGAAGCCAGAGAAGGCGAGGGGGACAGCAAGGTCAGCACCCTGGGTGGGGGTTGACCAAATGAGCAGACACGAAAGACCGTTAGGCCTATTCTGCTGGCATTTTAGTATGTTAGTATGTAACTGTATAGTGTGAGACTTCTACAGAGATTTACTTATGGCTGTGGGTGGTATCCTTTATGCCAGCTATGTGTGTGGCAGGCTGTCTGTGCCATGTGTTATGTCAGGTGTGGAGTGATCTCAGGGCTGGTGAGAAGGTTATGAAGGCTGGAAAGCAGTTCAGGTGCGTTGTCATAACGGGAGGTGTGTGGTCATTGTGAAATAATGCACAGCCATATGATGCATTTTAGCCAATCAGGAAACTTGGATTTCAATGATTTTTCTTACCATATTATAAAGATGGATATCGACAGGAAAGAGCACAGACTGCCACAGCAGGCAAAGGCAGAGAGAAAGTACAAAGGCTAGGAGGCAGAGTCGAGCTGCAGGAACAAACTGTAGGAAGAGAGAGTCAAACCAGTAGCAGCAACAGAACTGGTGGTGAAAAAAAAAATATAGCAGGGAGCAGAATGGATCAACTGAAGCAACAAAGAGTTGGCTAGGATGCCTGAAGTCAGTGGCAACCAAGAGGGCAGGAAGCAGGCAGGTGGGTGACAAGTAAGCCAATGGCCAAGCCACCACAGCCAAGAAAATAAGCATACTAAGGATGCTTGGGTACATGTGCTTATGCACTGCTCATTTGAGGGCATGGAGAGCATCTCTCACTGCTCCACTAAATCACAGGCTAAAGCCTTTCAGTTAGCACAGTCTAGATGACCTTTCTCCTTTTGGAGTACAAGGTTTATTAAAGGTTTATTTCACTTAGGGTATGAAGAATATGTTCCAAAATGTCATTTTCAATAAATACATTTTAGCCAGTAAGCCATCTCAATCTTGTGTTTTTAAGGCGTGCATGATGTCACAGACCATTTGTCTGCAACCCTGCCTGTGTCCCTCTCACATGACTTGTCACAGACCACCACCTTAGTTTGCTCATTCTGTGTCTTGCACCCACACTCATCCCTCTGCATAGCTGGCACACCCCAGACACCTGGACCCATGAGCCCAGTCACCAGTCCCCTTGCATGAAGTGAATGCTGATTGCTTGAACCTCAGGTGGAGTGTAGACTGCTTGAGCCTCAGTTGAAGTGTAGACTGCTTGAACCTCAGGTGGAGTGTGGACTGCTTGAGCCTCAGGTGAAGTGTAGACTGTTTGAACCTCAGGTGGAGTGTAGACTGCTTGAACCTCAGGTGGAGTGTAGACTGCTTGAACCTCAGGTGGAGTGTAGTCTTGTTTAACATTCTTTACCTTATTGCTTCACAGTATTAAGGATTACTTAGCTCAGATTAGCTGTAAGAACCAGTATTTTCAATAGAAAAAGTACCTCAGAGATCCACAAAAATAACCTTTTAACAATCCTCCACCAACCACTAATTTCTTGTAAATAGTTGCTGTTAATATGCAAGATATTATCCAGAACAAATAAGGTAAAACAAAGCAATCAGTAAAAACATATGAAAATGAAGGTTTTAAACAGTAAATACAGGTACATAAATCTAAACTGATTTAGGCTCATACTTAAGCCCTGAACAGACAACAACATGGTTGTGCAAAACATTATTAAAAACATTTTAAAGCTTACCATGTTATAGCAGCTGCATTTGCAACACTGTGTTTAAAAATGGTTTTAAAACCATTTCTGACTGTCCTCACTAAGGGATTTACCATGCTGGTGACCACATTCAGGGATATACCCCAGTGGAATGTGGGTGTCAGGAGGACTGCAGCAATGGGGGAGAGATACAGCTGGCATCCACAATACTAAGGCAAGCCAAACTACCCTAAACCATTTCAAAAACCCTGTTCAAGCCTAGGCCTGAGCAAGTTTTAATGCAGTTTTTGTAACCGTGCTAGACTACATTAATGGTGTGAATGTGAATAGAGCTACAGTGACCTACAACAGTTTAGGCTCCTTGAACCTTTTAAATGCTATAGTCTTTATAAGGCCTTAGAGGTAGAAATGTTACATTAACACATTACTATAGGATGTGGGTGATTTTTTCAACCACTGGAGCTCAGAACAAAAAACATTACTGTCCACAATCTCTGAATTAGTCCTTCCATATCTCTCTTTCTCTCCCTCTCTCTGTTGAGTAAACTGGCAATTCAGATGCTCTCCCCCTCATAGACACAAACAGGCCTTAGAGTAGCTCATTTCCTCTCTAGAGATCAAAAGGCAAGTCCCCTGTCAGGTTGGAATAGGATTTAAACAACAAAGGGCTGATTGACAAAAAACAACGTGGTTTCAGAAAAAACAGATCCTGTTTGACCAGTAATATGGTCTTTTATGAATATATAAGTAAAATCATGGATAATGACATACCTATGGACATAATCTTTCTTGTCTTCTCTAAAGCTTTTGATAAAGTGCCCCACGACCAGCTAATATACAAAATGAGATCATTAGGAATTAACAACTATATCACCAACGGGGTTGAAGGATGGTTAACCGACCGCACTCAACGCATATGTATAAGGAGACGTATGTTCAAAACACGTTTAGTGAGTAGTCGAGTGCCCAAGGGGTCGGTCTTGGGACCTTTACTTTTTGATATTTTTATATCTGATTTGACAACCAACATCAACAGTTTTGCAATTAAGTTTGCTGATGACACCAAAATAGTAGCACCAGTCAAAACACCAGAAGACATTTTCATACTCGTTAATGATTTAAAAAATCTTGAGAACTGGGCTGAGAGAAATTGGATGTCTTTTACTGTTGATAAATGTGTTGTCATGCACTTAGGAAACATGAATGCACAAAATCAGTATATATTAAATGGTCAAATACACAAACCTACAGTGCAACAAAAGGACTTGGGTATACTAATAAACTCATTTTTCTTTTCAGCACCATTGCAATCACATTATTAGTCGAAAAAACAAACTAATAGGTTGCATTAAGAGGAGTTTTACTTCTCAGGACAGGGGTTGCATTTTGGCACTTTATAGGGCATATGTGAGACCACACTTGGACTACTGTTCTCCCTTGTGGAGCCCATACCTTGGGAGGGATATCAATAGACTCAAGGGGGTACAACGGAGAGTAACCAAATTTATCACCATATGCAGGATAGAGGTTACGATGAAAGGCTGAGAGAATTGGGTCTGTACTCACTGGAACAGAGAAGAATGAGAGGAGATCTACTATTTATGTATAAGATCCATTCTGATACTGAGCTGTTGACTCAGTTGGGAATGTCCTACAGCAAGCGAGATTGCAACCTCAGAAGCCACAAATATCAGCTGGGATTAACATACCCTAGAACTAACAAAAGGAGATTTTACTTTACACAGAGAATTATACCTCTATGGAACACTTTTCCAAGTTCACTAATTGATAACACTGACCATACCAAATTTAAACAGAATCTGGATAATTATTTGTTACATACAACTGGATGATGACCCAGCTTGCTGGAGACATACATATATGGGTTAAGGCCTTCTGTATGCCTATGTTTTCTTAGTATAACTCTTAGTATAGTAGTTATAGCTGTATTTGAAGTTAGTAAAGTTGGCATCAGATCTCCTCATCCAAGCCCCCACACCAAATGAGACAACAACACCTTGATTCAGTTTGGGAGACTCTTCACCTCACAGAGCCATAAACTGCAGCACATTTTGCCTTCAATAGAATTTGCACTTTAAAACACTCTGCTGGTTGGAGAGATGCAGCTGTTGAAATGAGCATACAAAGGTCCATGTTTGGAACTTATTTTTCTGTATAAAAATTATACCCAGGTATGCCACAGCATGGTCCATGTAGCAGAGGTTTCAATAACGTTTTTTAAACTTACAATTGGCCATTCTTTGAAAATATTTGTCATGATGATACTTGCTTGAAATATACACCATTTTTTTTGTGGACTTTATTTCTTGCACCCTATCCCACTAGACTCTCTCCAGGATGGTCATGCAACTTACCGGCTGATCCCGTCCTCCTGAAGCCCAATGCCACTCCTGGTGTGTGCTTCCTCCTTGCCACATTTCCACCCCCCCGGATCTGTGTCTCCTGGGAGCAAGGACCACCAACTCCAACCAGCACTCTATCTGCATGTCTTGTGAGGACAGATGATGGGAGAACCTGTAGGACATCTTGGCCTGGAATTGGATGTGGTGCCTGAGCCTCTAGACCCACCTTCACCTACCTTGGGAAGTGGGTATTTCATTGTTTCTGTCCCCCCATTGTTCCAGCGGGGCAATGCGCTCTAGCTCGGCTCGTGAACATTCTCAATCATGCCCAAAGAAGTGCCTGCCATGGCCAGTCTCCTGCTAGTTGGTTCCCAACTGCTGCATTGACCCCTAGTCACCACTAGGTGCCGCCAGACAGCAAGAACTTTGACCTCTCCTCTCTCCCAGGAAAGGAAAGCTGTCCTCCGGACACTCGATATTTTCCTCTCCTGCCAGCCCCCAATGGCCCGAGTCTGCTTCCGAACCCAGGTCACTGGCGTGGCGTAAGGTGTGTCATCCAGCGCCTCAACCCACAGCGCCACCAGGCTGGTCCAATATACACCAGTTTTGAGTATCAGTTTTTTCTTCACTTATGTCCTAACTCTGTGTGTCAAGGATAATACATGATAGTGTGTACAGTTATTAGGGAATAATACAAGCCTCAGATAGCTGTTAGCCATGAGGCATAGCTGAGTTCTCAAACCACCCAAGAAGTACATTATTCTCTTATGACCGAATACCCTGGAGTGTGTTATCCTCCACTCATAAAATGGGCTTTTATTTGTAAAAAAAAAAATATATATATATATATATATATATATATATGTAGTTTGTAGAATTGGCATTTGTCTATGGATAGCTTTAAGTCAAATTCCTCAAGTCTGTCAAGCACTTTAAACAGGTGGGCCTCATGTTCTTCAAGGGTCTTTCTGAAGACAATGACATCATCAAGGTACACCAGGCATTCAAGAAGGTTCATGTCACCCACGGCACACTCCGTAAGTCTCTGAAATGTTGCAGGTGCACTCGAAATTCCTTGTGGCATACAGAGAAATTCGTAGAATCCAAAGAGACACATAAATGCTGTTTTCTCCCTATCTTCTGGAGCCATTGGGATCTGGTAATATCCACTGCAGAGATCTACTGTAGGACAGAAAACCACTTAATCCCATTTAAACAGTCCAACGCATCCTGTATGTGTGGCATAGTGTATTGATTGGGTGCAGTTCTTTTAAGGGTTCTGTAGTCCACACACATTCTGACAGAGCCATTCTTCTTTAGCACTACAACACACCTACATCAAGGCCTAGCCAATAAAGGTGGCCGCAGCCCATGATGATCTTTGTCGCAAGAGCTGACTCATTTCTCTGGTCTTCTATCAGCTTGGTCTCACAGGCAGCAACAGCCTTTCAAGCAAATTATTTGGCATCACAAGTTTAAATTCTGGCACAGTTTCAGATAGGCTGTGCAGCTTACTTGCTTGCAAACTGCAGTCCTGGAACTGTAAGCTGGCATGGCAGAAATTCAGGTCTCCCACTGGCAAATTGGCTGGAGACAATTCTGGTGACTCCAGGCTCGCAAATTAGACACCAGTCTCTAAGCAAAGCAGCTTCTCACAAAGATGTGGATTTGGTGCTTTCTCAGCTCTCTGGGCCACTTCAGACGAAATCTCAGCTCAGGCAAAATTACTCCTTTTCTCCAGAGTTTGGAGTCCCTTAGGCAATCTGCGCCCTCGGCAGTCTCAAACGATCCACTTAGGATCTCAGACTGAGAAGAAAAAAACAGGCTTCTCCCCGAATGCTGCGAGCTGAAGCCAGATCCTCCTTACTCTTTGGAAGCTCTCTCCAGACTGACTGTTCAAACAGTCCCTCCCAAACTGAAGGGCAGAGTATTTGCAATTTGATTGGCCACCCAAACTGTTACTCACAGTCTAAGTCTTTTAATTGGTTGGAATTGGGTTCCTAGATTTGTACCTGCTTTTTCCCAAAAAAATGCCTTTGGTTCAGTCCCATGGGTCTCTTTAGCAAACTCTGTTCCCTGACTGGTTAACAGGCTGCAAAGATGGCTGCTGTACATCTAGGCCTGGATATTCAAAAGGGTTGCGCAGGGTGCAAACCCACTGATGCACCCTGGCGCGATATTCAAAAGGAGATCATGCACTGCACAAATCCTGATGTGCCAGGGAGCATAGTAATGTATGTGGCGCAAGCAAGAGGGGCGTGCCCATGCATACTCTGCACATCCCGATATTCAGCCCCGGATGTGCTGAGCATATGCAGGTGCAACCCCTACTTGCGCCGCACACAGTTGAACCAAAAAAAAGGAGCAACAGCTGGCCACCCACAGGTGAGCTGCTGTATTGCAGGCCACAACACAGCAGCCACCAGCTGTGGGTGGCCACCCAAATTCTGGCATCACCGCCTGTCAGCATTGCGCGCCCCCCATGCCCGATCGCGGGCTTTCAATACAAATATTAGCCCTGGTGGTCCAGTGGACCCACTCCCCAGCCCGATCACGGGATTTCAATACACATATTAGCCCTGGTGGTCCAGGAATTCATTCACATATTAGGACTGTGTAGTACAGTACAGTCTGCACACCCATTGGCCCATGCTGTGGACCAATGGGCGTTCAGCCACACTGTACGCTGTCAGTTGGCGGGCGGTCGGGCAGCTGGTGGGGGATGCTGCTGCCCACCGCTGACTGGAGGGGAGGGTGGGGGACCAATTGGCTGGGTTGAGGGAGTACTGCTAGACCACCAGGGTACCTTATCTACATTAGATTGCCCGCGATCGGCTGGATGCGCCACTGGGCCACCAGGGATGTTATTCTATCATAATGCCCGCGATCGGGCTGGGGAGTGGGTCTACTGGACCACCAGGGCTAATATTTATATTGAAAGCCCATGATCGGGCATTGGGTTGCGTTGCTGCCGAGGGGCGGGGGGGGGGTCGGTCCCCGAGTGCTGCTGCCTGATCAGGGCGCCAGGCGCAAGTGGCCAGGGATCGGCACACCTCCATGCAAATGGGGCCATAATGACATACAAATGGCCCCATTTGCATGTCCACCGCTGAATATCGCGGTTGCTGCACATAGCGCAATGGCATTTGCGCTGGCATATCCCCCTGCTCCTCTCTGGCCACTTGCGCTGGCGCAGTGCCACTGCGCCATGTGCAATGCGGGTGGCCACAGTGCCATATTCAACGGTGCTGCACCATTGAATATCACCCTGTCAATGCCCTGGCACATTCCCAGTTGCTCTGTGCCCAGGCTTGCGCCACAGCCTGGCACAGTCTGAATATCCCAGCCATAGTTTTTAAGCAGTTCACACAGTCCCCAAGGAATAAAGTTCTGGTGCAGCCAGGATAAATACTTTTAATTTATAAAAGCCCCACAGTTCAGTAGTCCCTTTTGTGTCCTATTAAACACAGACATTATTTAATATGAATTTTCAGTACTTTCCCTGTTGTTGCTGCTGAAATATGGTCTCCCCAGGTGGCAGACAGCTTCCTCATAAATATTCATATGGGTGGTCCTTAATATTCAGGAGCCCCGATTATGTCTCATCCTAAACTTCATTTTTACTGATTATTGAGGCTTCTTAACCACCTCATTCTGGTCACCAGTCCATGATTATGCCAAGTGGGGCACAAGGACCACCGGAACACCTTCTATTTGATCACAGATGGCAGTCGGCAAATTAAAGGCTCTTAGGCGCATGTGCAATCGCCGGCTGCTCAGGAAGATGCCGGCCATTTGCAATTCAGCTCCCAAAACCCAAAACGGGATAAAACCAAGTACAGGGCTGCTTGAGGAGTCAGGGGCACAGGGCATGGACTCAGGCCATGGCGGTGACACTATGGGGGACAAGGGGGATGCCAGGAGGCAAACAGGAGAAAACAGAAGGCATTTAAGGTAAGCCCCATTTTGGTGGGCTTTACATACAGTATGGTATTCATCCCCATTTTTTGATTTTTGTGATGACTGAAATTGGCAGTAGATGACCCAAGACTGATTAGTAATGTTGCTCCAGTACGAGCAGGCAACCTGGACACTTTACTTTGGAATTGTGTTTGAGGGTTTGGTTTTCTAATGAACCTTTTTGTCCAGTGATCTGCATTTGTTAAGCACTGTGTAGGGGCATTAGTTAAAGTGTACTCCATTAGTCAATGTGTATTGTGAAACAATAAATACAGAAAAAGAAATTTATGTATGGAGCTCATCCCCATTTTTTGATTTTCGTGTTGATTGGACTTGTCAGTGGATGACCCAAGACTGATCAGTAATGTTGCTCCAATAGGAGCAGGGCATCCACTTTGGATGGCACCCCTCTTGAAGTGGTTCATTCATTCAAATACTTCAGTATGTTGCTAGACAGCAAACTTGACTTCTCTTCCCACATTGATGCCATCCACATCAAGCACCACCCTAAACTTCATGCTTTGCACTGCAATAAAGACTGTCTGTCTCAGAAAGAACTGGAAGGGGATAGGATCAGTTGTGTTCCAGGACAGTAGCTGCTGCTGTTGTTTTCACAGGGTTCATGTGGATTTTACTTGGTAGGTTAGTTCTTTTCTTTCTTACTTCTAAGGGGCTAGCAGGGTATTGTTTTGGGTGCTGCTGGATGTTTGTAAACTGATTTGGTGGCTGTAAGTGGGGCTCATTTTGTGGATGTTTCACTGTGTAACAGGCTGCGCTGGTAGAGGCCTATTTCTTCTGATTTAAAACCTATTTGGTGGGATTTGCTTGGAGATGGTTATTTGAATTGGAGACCTATATCTGTTAATTTCAAGCCTATTTTGATGTGTTGTTAGTGAAGCTGATTAAATTGGAGTCCTGTTTCTTGGCAGCAAAACATATTTTGGGGGCTTTGACTTGAATTTAGATTCCTTTGTTGACTCCATTAGCTGTAAAGGTTACTGCATAGTGGGGAGGGGTGTTAATGGTCTGGCCAGGTCTCACCTCAGGCAATTGACTGGAGGCAGAGCTGAATCAGATTGAGGTGTTAGCTGCTTTGTCTTCTCAGAAAGAACTGGAAGGGACAGGATCAGTTGTGTTCCAGGACAGTAGTGCTGCTGCTGTTTTCACAGGGTTCTTGTGGATTTTACTTGGTAGGTTAGTTCTTTTCTTTCTTACTTCTAAGGGGCTAGCAGGGTATTGTTTTGGGTGCTGCTGGATGTTTGTAAACTGATTTGGTGGCTGTAAGTGGGGCTCATTTTGTGGATGTTTCACTGTGTAACAGGCTGCGCTGGTAGGAGCCTATTTCTTCTGATTTAAAACCTATTTGGTGGGATTTGCTTGGGCCTGGTTCTTTGGCTGCTGGGCTTGGAGGGGAGACACAGGGCTGATAGACTCTCTCTCGAGTCAGGTGTCTGCCCAATACCTGCCCTCCCCCCCCAGAAGTCTGCAAATTTATAGGGGAACACCTGCCCTGCAATTGGAGGAAAAGTCTGCAGGTGTAGCTCATGTAGTTCTAGCCACTGGAGGTAGGATTTAAAGGCTGGGAGAGAGGAGCTTTGGGAGTTGTTCATTTCTCTTATAAGTTTAATGTGTTGTACTGCACCTAGTAACAGGGTTACTGGTGTACAGTGGGACTGTCTGTAAGATTAGTGGGTGATTAGGCAGTAGGGGTATCTTGGACTAGGGGGGAACCTGGTGGCTCACCCAAGGAAACCTATTTGGAAGGGGATGGAACCACACATCATTAGGGCTGCATCTTTGGGAGGGTGGTGGGTGCACAGGGTGTGGAGCAGCCATGATACTGGACTGGGCTTGAAGTTCGGTGGTTGCCTAGTGCTACTAGCTAGCACAGCTTAGGGAGGAGGTTGTGGGATGAGGAGAAAGCTGGGGGAAGTGGGGTGGTATGGTTGGGGAAGGGGGCTGGGAATCTCCCACAGGGTTGCACCAAGCACTGGGGGTGGGGGCATAGGGAAAGGAGTGCAGGAGAATACTCAGGGGTCACATAGGGAACCTGGCAGAGGGGGTCCAAAAGGACACTACCAAGGAAGCAGGCAGGTAACTGGGGGCCCTCACAAAGGGGGGACGGAGGGACAACATTCTCAGGGAAGTAGGCAGATGGCCAGGGCTGGACAGAAGGAAGCAAGGCGGGGAGGTGGATCAGACCTTACACTCCAGTAACCGCCTAATCTCTTCTTCTGCTCAAGGATGAGGGGGTGATGTAGCCATGACAGGGGTAGTTAGAGATGGAAAGGGAGTGGGAGGCAGGAGGCAGGGGCCAGATAGCAGGAAGAACAGGGGGGGACCTGGAATGCAGGAGAATGGGGGGAGCAGTGAATCAGAGCAGGAGGGGCAGGGGGAAGAGGGAGGAAAGCGCAAGGAGAAGGACCAGTTGGGAGGAAAGGTAAAGGAGAAGGACCAGAAGACAAGGAGGATTCAGTAAAGGAGCTGAGGGTTTAGGCCAGGGGAGCACTGACTAGCAAGGAGGAACTAAATGGAGACAGGAAGGAAGGGAGGATGAGCCAGGCTAGTTTAGTAGACGGGGAGAAGGACCAGTATGAAGCAGTAAGGGGGAATTAGCAAGGAACAGAAGGATACTCAGGAGGAGGAGAGTAGTGGATTGAGGGAGGGGGTGGCCAGGAAATAAGGAGGGGTGGCATGTGGCACCCAGAAAGGGAGGAACACGGAGCCAGCTGGGTGGAGGGGCCTGTAGAAAGGATGAGGGACATGGAAGGGAGGAATGGAGGAAAAGGAGTGGTCAGAGTGCTCCTGCTGGGGATTCTATAATCAGGGGTATCAAATGGGATAGGAGGAGAAGCCTGGCAGTTAGAACAAGATGCTTCCCTGGACTAACGGTGAACAGGGCTAAGCACGAGGTGTATATCAGCTGGCAAAGGATTGTGGAGTTCCCCAGACATACTGGTCCACCTGGGTACAAATGACATTGAGGGAAATAGTGTTGTGAGATACAGGCAAGATTCAGGAGCTCGCTAGGTCTGTCATGACATAGGATGCACAGTTTCCTTCTCAGAAATCCTAAGCAGTGCCAAGGGCTAGGGGAACACAAAAGGAAAATTAGGAGATAAACCAGTGGCTCAGGGAGTGGTGTGAGGCCAGAGGGTATGGGTTGATGGGGATTGGGGAGACCTGGGAGGATAAGGAGCTGTATGCTAGAGATAGACTACATCTCAATTTGGAGGGGAGGGGAATCCTTAAGTTGAAAATAGAGGGGTTCATTGGTGAAAAGTGGGGTTTAAACTTGTGAAGGGGGGTGGGATGGGAGAAAAGGCTGTCAAGGGGGTGCCGATAAAGGAGGGAATCTGTCTCCACCCCCCTGGGGACCAGGAGGATTGCAGGAAAAGGCCAACTGGCAAAGTGCAGACCAGGGGAAAACAGAATCCCCATGGGAACTTGAGCAGGGGAACTGGAACTATAGGGAAAGGGTGGAAGGTTGTCCTACTAAATGCCAGGAGCTTGGGCAATAAAATGCCTGAGCTCCAGGCGATGCTAACTGAGGGAGCAGTGGATGTGGCAGCAGTCACTGAGACTTGGGCCACTGCAAGACATGACTGGGACCTGAACCTGGAGGATACACTATGTTCAGGAAGGACAGGGGAGGGAAGGAGGAGGGGTAGCAACATAGTCAAAAAACTGCATTGGCATAGGGGAGTAGAGGAGGCGGAGGGAACCGGGTGGAGGCGATTTGGGTCACCTTGATAACAAGGGGGGCAAGAGATTGAAAATAGGAGTGGTGTATAGACCCCTGCCCTGGTGGAGGAGCTGAGGACAGTCTGGTGGCAGATGTTAGGAGACACTGCAGACTGGGCAGAGGAACGGTGGTGGTGTTGGGGACTTAAACATGCCAGGAACAGACTGGGAGACTATGACATCCTCTGTGACCAGGGAACAGAGGTTGTTGGATGTCTTTCAAGATGCGTTCCTAACTCAGCAGGTGAGGGAACCGACCAGGGAGGCACGGGTACTGGATGTGGTCCTGGCAGACAGTTACCAGATTGGGGGCCTGGAGGTAAGGGACCCATTGGTGGGGAGTGACCATGCCACGGTCTGGTTCTGCCTGGACCTAGGAGGGGTAGAAGGCTGCACAAAGACGGAAGTAACTGACTTCAGGGGCGGATTTTAAGGAAATGGGAAGGATCCTTAAGGAGCATTTGGATGGGATTGGGTCAGACATGGACGCTGATAGTAGGTGGTAAATCATCAGGAGAGGGGTGCAGGATGCTACCAGCCCTGTGCAAGAGTAAGATCTGAAAATGTGTAGGCCCAAAACTCCTGTTGGTGGACCAGGGAGGTCCAGGAGGTGGTGCGGGCAAGAAAGCAGCCTATAAGCATCAAGTGCTCAAGGAGTGAAAGGATCGAGGGAGTACGAGCTGATGGCTAGAAGGCCACTAGAGTGGTGAAGGCGTGCAAGGCAAGGAAGGAGCAGAACCTGGCCAGGAAAATTAGGAGAGGGAACAAGGGGTTCTTTAGATACATTGGGGAAAAACGAAGGGTGAAGGGGCAGATTAGCAGGATTAAATCAGGGGAGAGATGGGCACAAGACCCGGGGGAGCAGGCTGAGGTACTAAATGAGAACTTCACCTCAGTTTTCACCAGGGAAAATGGGGGTGCTGCATCATACATGGGAGGAGACAGAGATACTGAGGAGGGGGGGACCCTTACCGATCGGCAGGTCTGGGAGAGGGGAGGCATCACTGGCAGGTGGGGAGGGCTAAGCAGGAGAAGGGACCGGAAGTGGAAATCACAGCAGAGAGAGTGAGGGAAGCCTCAGCCCTTAAGACGGGAGGAAAGCACCGGGCCGGATAAATTACATCCCAGAGTGCTGAAGGAACTTGCAGATGTCCTGGCAAAACCCTGGCAGAGCTTTTCACCATCTCTGTGAGGACAGGGTGGGTGCCCCAAGACTGGAAGGTGGTGCATATAGCCCTACAAGGGGATCAAGGGAGGTGGCAGGGAACTACAGGCCTGTCAGCCTGACCTCGGTGGTGGGCAAGGTGATGGAGGGCATTGTCAAGGAGAGGCTAGGGGGAGACCTGGATAAGTCAGGGTGCCTGGACGATAGACAGCATGGATTCATCCCGGGGAAATCATGTCAGACAAACCTGGTGGAGTTCTATGACTGGGTGACAAGTGCCTTGGACCTGGGTAAACCAGTGGATGTTCTCTTTCTAGACTTCAGCAAGGCATTTGACTCTGTTCCTCACGTGGGCCTGTTGGATAAGCTGGGAGAAATGGGGGTGGGGAATCAGATGATCAGATTGATAGGCAATTGGCTCCAGGACCGGACCCAGAGGGTCATAGTTGGTGGGATAGTCTCATCCCCAAGGAGGGTCATTAGTGGGGTCCCACAGGGATCAGTCCTTGGGCCTCTTCTGTTCAACGCCTACGTATCTGACATAAGGACAGGAATCAGGAGTGAGATGAGTCTCTTTGCAGATGACTCGAAACTGGGGGCGGTGGTGGATGGGGAGGAGGGAAGGGTGGCCCTACAGGGGGACCTGGAGGCTCTGGAAAGATGGTCTAGAAAGTGGAAGCTGAGGTTCAATGCAGGGAAATGCAAGGTACTCCACCTGGGGGCCAGAAACCCAGGTCAAGTGTACACCCTGGGGGAATGCTACAAGTCTCGATGGCTGAGAGGGACCTGGGGGTGGTGGTGGATGTCAAGATGAACAACTCTGAGACTTGTAGGAGGGCAGCAGTCAAGGCCAACAGGATGCTGGGATGCATCGATAGGGGGATCAACTCCAGAAGGAGGGAAGTGATACTCCCTCTGTATAACTGCTTGGTGAGGCCGCACCTTGAGTACTGCATGCAGTTTTGGAGGCCACACTTAAAGAGGGACATTAACCTCCTGGAGAGGGTCCAGAGGAGGGCAACCAAAATGATTTGGGGCTTGGGGACAGGACCTATGAGGAGAGGCTCAAAGAGCTAAATATGTACACATTGGAAGAGAGAAGGGACCGGGGGACATGATGAGGTCTTTAGGTACATGAAGAGGGTAAATAGGGAGGAACAGTCGGGGTGCTTCAGAAGAGGAGGAAGGGCCACTAGAGGGCATGGCTGGAAGCTGGAGGGGGAAGATTCAGGGAGAAAGGAGGAGGTGCTACTTCACTCAGAGGGTGGTGGAGCCATGGAATGCACTGCCTAGGGGCTGGTGGAGGCAGAGACAGTGGAGGGGTTCAAGAGGGGGTGGGACAGGTACAGGGGAAGTGTTCTGGAAGCAAAATCCAATGCAGCAAGAATATCCGGAACTGGGAAGGGAGAAGCCAGAGAAGGCGAAGGGGACAGCAAGGTCAGCACCCAGGTTGGGGACTGACCAAACGAGTAGACATGAAAGACCGTTAGGCCTATTCTGCTGGCATTTTAGTATATTAGTATGTTAGTATAATCTTGTCACCAAAATGGTGCTTCCTCTATTCGACCGTGCGGACATGGTCTATGGCACTACATCCTCCACCTCCCTGGTCAGACTGGATATCCTCTGCAGTGTCTTCTGACATTTTGCTACCAACTCCCCCTCTCATACCCACCATTGCTCACTCTAATCCTCCTTATCCACTTTTCCTCTACCTTCACGTACCAGAAACACTAAATACTGTGCCTCATTCATATTCATTGCTGGTTTGGGTTTTTTCCCACTTACCCTCTTCACTTCTCTCCTCCATTCCCTTTACCTCCTGCTCCCTCTGCTCCAGGGATCTTCACACTTTCGCCATTCCTCATTCGCACTCCTCTACTGGGCAATCAACTTTTTCCTATCATCTCCCTTCATAGAAACATAGAATGTGATGGCAGATAAAGGCCACTGGGCAGACTCGTGATGGCAGATAAAGGCCACTGGGCCCTCCCAGTCTGCCCATTTTATTTATTTATTTTTTTAACCTTCATTTTTTTTTCAACAGACCCTACTTGATTTATGGCACAATCTCTCTCTCCCCCCCGCCCCATTTGTTACCTTTATGATTTACTTGTGCCTGTCCCAGGCATTTTTGAGCCCTACCGCTGTTCCTGCTACCACTACCTCTATTGCCAGGCTGTTCCAGGTATCCAACACTTTTCTGTGAAGAAGTACTTCCTCGCGTCCCTCCCAGATTTACCTCTCTCCAGCTTCATAGCATGTCCCCTTGTTGTATAGCACCTTGTTCTCTGAAAAATACCCCCTTCTGTATCTTATTAACTACCGTGAGGTACATAAACATCTCTATCATATCCCTCTTCTCCCCCAGGGTGTACACATTTATCTCATTTAGCCTCTCCTCATAGGGCTTTTGATGCAGACTCTGCACCATTTTGGTAGCCCTCCTCTGGACTGCCGCCACTCTGTCTATGTCCTTCCTGAGATGTGGTCTCCATAACTAGACACAGTACTCAAAGTGGGGTCTTACCAGTGATTTATATAGGGGCAGCACCACTTCCCTCTTCCTGCTGATGGTATACCTTCCTATGCATCCCAGCATCCCACAAACCCTTCCAACTGTCTTGTCACACTGTCTCCTTCCTACTTGGTCTTCATCAGTATCATTCTACCCATTTTGTAATCTGCTGTCAGGTTTCTATGGCCTAAGTGCATTATTTTGCACTTTTTTGCATTAAAACACAGCTGCCATACCCTTGATCACTCTTCCAGTCTTTTCAGATCCCTGCTCATCCTTTCCACCACCACCATGAGTATCCACTGTGTTGCAGATCTTGGCATCATCTGCAAAGAGGCATACCTTCCCTTGCAGTTCCTCTGCTATGTCACTTATAAAGACATTGAAGAGGACCGATCCCAGCACTTCTCCCGGAGGTATGCCACTGGTCACCCTCCCTTCCTTGGAACAAACTCTGTTTTCCACTACCCTCTGTGTCCTAACCACTAACCAGTTTCTTACCCAGGTTACCACCTATTACCGACCCCCAAGTTAGCCATCTTGCTTACCAGTCTCCAATGTGGAACAGAGTTGAACGCCTTGCTGAAATCCAGGTAGGCCACATTCACTGCTCCTTCCTGATCCAACTCCTTTGTCACTCAGTTCACTCTGGAACCTACTCCCCCTCCCTCCATTTCACTACCAACCTTGTTTCCTTCAGGTACCAACTGAAACTCCTTTCCTTCCTCATCTCCTGTTTCACCTGCTACCTGACTGCCCACCTTACATTTGCCTTCTACCCTGGTGTTGATGTGGCTGAATTACACAATATTTGCTCCTTGCTTTTATTGTACTTACTCATATTTTAATCATGTACTCTATTCCACTTTACTGTAACTATGAACTCTGTCAATGCTGAGTAATTGCATTTAACTGTACTGTGTCAATGCTGTGTAATTGCATTTAACTTTGTATTGTGTCAGTGCTGAGTAATTGCATTTAACTGTGTACTGTGTCAATGCTGTGTAATTGCTTTTAACTGTGTACTGTGTCCATGCTATGTATTTGCTTCCCCTGTTCCCTTCCCTTGGGTTGCACCTGGAAATGAGCTGCTCAGGGTGCCTTTCCTGGTTGCAAGGAAGGAAGGAAGGAAGGAAGGCACTAAAAATAATGGTATATGTCTTCCTAATTAATAATTTGAGTTATATGAGGCCCATCCAACCTGGACGGTGTTGTGCAATGCCAGATCCATAAGAAACAAGACTGCAGTTATTGCAGATCTTGTTGAGTCTGTGGATCTGGCTTGCATTACTGAGACCTGGCTGGATGAAAATGCTGGTCCAGTTTTGAAGGCAGCAGTTCCAGCTGGATACTCGGTGTTACACCGCCTGAGGTTGGACCATGGGGAGGGGGGGTTGCGGTCTGTTTCAAAACAGAACTGGGCCTCACAAGTGTACCAGTTGAGGGAGCTGAGTCCTTTAAGTGTACTGTAGTGGCAGGTGTGGGTTGCAGAATTGCTCTCATCTATCGTCCACCAGGTGATGAGAAGCATTTTCTGCAGGAAGTAGCAGACTTTGTCATCGACATGGCATTTGAGTCACCCAGGCTGATGGTCCTGGGTGACTTTAACGCCTGGGTCGATGTCGAACTCACACAGTTTTCGCCAGCACTTCCTCCAATTAATTACATCTTTGGGCCTTACACAAGTGGTTACTTCTGCCACTCATAAGAGTGCTCACTCTTTGGACTTAGTTTTCCTCCTGGGGATTGAGGCCTTTGACTTGGGGGTGGAATCTGTCAGTTGGTCCAGTCACTACACTGTGGGCTTCAGTTTTTGCACCCCGGCCCCCCGTAGGCCTACCCCTGTGGAGATGGCCAGGTACCGCTCTTTGAGAGATGTTAGCTCTGCAGGCCTGGCAGCGGTGCTTAACCTATCGGAGTTCTCTGGAGTGAGCAATGATCCTGATGCCCTGGTGCTGGCCTATAATAGGGCCATCTCCTTGGCTCTCGATCAAATTGCTCCTGTCCGCATTCGTCCTCTCCCCCTTTGACCTCGGTCCCCATGGTTTGATGGGACTTTGAGGAAGATGCGGCAACAAGGATGAAGATTAGAGTGCTGGTAGTGGAGAACTGCCCTTGATGCCGACCATCTTAGACTGATGGAACATTATCAACGCTATCATTCTGCAATCTCTTGTAAGAAGGCAGAGTTCCTGTCTGGAGAGATTGCAGCTGCTCAGAACCGACCAGCTCAGCTTTTTAGAACTGTTGACAGACCGTGCAACCCAGCCTATCTGCAGGTTCAGAAAACTTTTTCACAAGTGGAGTGTGACGAGCTTGCTCGCTTCTTTGCGGATAAGGTAGCCGACATCAGGATAGTACTCCAGCCTGCTCCCTCTATGGGAGAAGCTATAGATCGGTGCTTGGTTCCAGCCTCTAGTCTCTCCTGGAGTTCCTTTGACCAGCCTGAGTTCACTGACGTCATGAGGATTGTCCAGAGTATGCACCCTACATGCTGTAGTCTGGACCCGAGCACGACTTTCCTGATAAAGGGTTGTCATGACATTATTGGTCCAGTCCTAGCACGGATAGTCTGGTGCTCCTTGGATACGGGTGAGTTTCCTAGCTGCCTGAAGGAGGCAATGGTGACATCCCTCCTGAAGAAAGCTTCCTTGGACTCCGACTGCCATGCCAACTACAGGCCAGTCTCTAATTTTCCCTTTGTAGGGAAGATTATTGAGAAAGTAGTTGCTGCACAATTGGATAACCATTTAACCATCCATGACATCCATGAACCACTCCATTCTGGTTTTTGAAAGAGGCATAGTACAGAGACAGTGCTGGTTCGGGTGTTCAATGATCTCCCGATGGCTAGAGATCAGAAGAGCCATTCCATCTTGGTTCTTCTTGATCTGTCTTCAGCTTTTGACACTGTGGACCATGGGGTACTTCTCGAGCACCTGGAGTTCATCTGTGGCCTGTCTGGTACAGTCCTCAGTTGGGTTAGATCTTTCCTCACTGACAGAACTCAGAGAGTGGTGTCAGGGATAAATTCTTCCCACCCAATCTCTCTCTGTCATGTGGGGTTCCCCAGGGCTCGGTGTTGTCCCCCTTGTCGTTCACAGTGTATATGCTGCCCCTCGGAGACATTGTAAGAAAGTATGGGCTGAGGTTTCATTGCTATGCAGATGATACCCAGCTCTACCTATCTTTTGCACCTGACCAGGATAGAGCTCTCTTGGTCTTTAATAGCTGCCTCACTGAAATCCAGTGCTGGATGAATTCAAGCTGGCTGAAGCTGAATTTGGAGAAGACTGAGGTAATGGTTGTGGACCCGGGTTGCAGGGTAGAGGGGACAGGAGCTGGTTTACGTGCAGGTTTATTTCTGGGGGATGTCCAGCTCCCTACCTCTGAACAGGTGTGGAATCTGGGGGTGATTTTTGACAATGAGCTGACACTGCGTTCGCAGGTGTCTGCAGTTGTCAAACTTTCCTTTTTCCATCTTAGGGACATCGCCAGGATTAAGCACCTTGTTCCGCCCACCGATCTGTCTACGTTGATCCAAGCTTTTGTGACCTCATGCCTTGATTATTGCAACTCCCTTTTGTCTAGGGCTTCCTGGGATTGATATCTGCCACTTGCAGCTGGTGCAGAACGCTGCGGCCCAGTTATTGATGGGTACATCTCGTGCCTGTCATATTTCACCGGTTCTGCGTGATCTGCACTGGCTGCCAATTCAGTGGTGGATCACCTTTAAAGTTGGTCTTTTGACTTACAAAGCCCTATGCGGACAGGTCCCGGACTACTTGAAAGAGCTTCTGGTTTTCTACTGCCCTAAGCGATCTCCCCGTTTGATAGATGAGGGGTTGCTAGAGATTCTGAGGGTTTCTTTGAAATCTTCAGGTGTTCGTGCTTTTATGTATGCTGCCCCTACTCTCTGGAATTCTCTACCCCGTCCGCTTTGTCAGTGTGCGTCTGTGGAGGAATTTAAAAAGGCCTTGAAGATCTATTTATGGTCTAAGATTTATTTTAATTAATTAATGTGATTTTATGAGCTCAGATTACTGTTAGATTAATGTTTTATCTGTTATATTTGTAATTATTATAAGGTGCCTTGAATTTGTGAAAAGTGCAGTATAAATAAAGTTTTATTATTATTATTATTATTATTATTATTATTATTATTATTATTATAAGTATTCCTCAAAACACAAGTTATTATTTGATTTCTTTAAAGTTATCTGAAACTAATAACGTTCTCTAAATATAAGTTATTATTTTATTTCTTTAGAGTCTGGAAGCATGATATATATATATATATATATATATATATATATATATATATATATATATATATATTACAGTATATATATATATATATATATATATATATATATAAAATAGCAAGCAAGATTAGGAAGTTGCACTGCCTTAGGTGGGTCCATTGCTTTATTTCTGGGTTAGGACACATAAGTTATCTGTGTATAGCCGCATGATATAATGTGAAATTATTAAACAGTCTATATGATTTATTTTGGTAAAGAGACACTGACGAATGAAAAGTAACTCATGAAAACTAGTCAATCAGTGCTTACAGTGCAAAAAGGTATATTTTTGATAAAACATTGTGGTGAGTGAGGCTTTCTTCCAACACTCCTCTATCTTACATTTGTAAGTAAGCCTTGCAGTAAAGATGTCCTGTTAGTGAACTAAAAACCTAGATATTATAGTGTAGAACCCCAGCATGGTAGTTGAATGAATGGGCCTTGGGAGGAGGGGGCCTGGCAAGAGTTGGGATCAGGAAATTCCCAAAATGGGATGAGATGTGAGCCTGCTCCTTGGGCCACTAGTGTTATCAGTGTAACTGCAGGTGGGAGGCATGCATGGCCAAACCAATTAATCAATTAAATGTAGAAGTAATGCCATAGTCTGACTTGCTTTTCCTATTGTCCCACATGGGCGAAGTAAGGCACATGCGGGCACAGATTTGTCCCCAGGAAAGTACTTCCCTTTCCTGGGAAAGTGCCACTGCACAAATGGTCTTGGAAGCACAAGGGCTCCAGGGACCCAGACAGGAAGGTTAGAGATGGTGTGTGAAATTTTTAAATGTGTCTTGGACATGGATCCAGTAAAAAGTTAGCAGCAGTGCCCCTTAGATCAAGAAAGGTAACCTGGGCAGCAATTTGTGGGAACTAGTGCAGGGTAGATAGGTCCTGAGAAGATTGGTTGGGGTGGAGACCTAAAACCCAGTAAACATGACATGGTACAGTGTACTGCAGTGAATATGGTAATTCACGAACTAAAGATGAAGATTCAAAGAGACAAGAGAATGCATTGCTGTGTACCATCTCAGTGCATAGTACATGTTATTTAATTAGTTTTTGTTGACTGGGAAAGGAGGACTAGACAATTCAGCCTATTTTCAGCCACGTCCCGGGGGAGGGGAATACAGATGGATGTTAATTGACATTGAACCAGATTAAGCTGTGGGTAGTATATTTAGTGAATGGGGGAAATTTGGTCAGAACACCGGAGAAATTCCCCTGCTCGTTTCAAGAAATGCCATGGGATCTTTTTATAATCCACCTGAACTACCACCAGAACAGGCAGATGGGACCTCAGCTTAATGTCTCATCTGAAAGATGGCACTTCAGGAGTGCAGCATCCCCCTCATGCTGCACCACAGTGTCAATAATGGGATTTAACCCAAGTGCCTGGTGTGGGACACCCTACTTGATCCCAGCTCCATGTCTGGAACTAAGCTTATGTGTGGTCTCATGTTTAATGGTGCCTCAAGGTATGCTTAAGGTGCCCCAGCCCAATTGCCCTAGTCCTGAGAGGGCATGGTACATGGGAAAGGAACTGGTTACCATAACAAAAGGCAGGTGCTCCTCTGATGAGAGATGTCACCATATGCCCTTAGACACTGGGGGGGGGGGGCCTGGAGAAACCATCTATTCATTATTCATATCTAGCTGTTATGATACCAAGTGCAAAGAAACTGAACATAGTAGGAAGAAGTCAAATAGACACCTGATGATACTAGAGAGACAGCAGAAAAAATTAAAGTACTCTGTTCTCTTCCTGGGGAAATACTGTAACAGTACAAAATGCTAGTCAACAATATTAAACTGTTTCTTGTAGCTTGCCTTGACTAAAAATGCATCAAAACCTACGTCTTCATTGATCAGATCAAACCAGTTTTTCAGATGCAAATTCAACCTTACAGATGGCAATTGGTGATGCTGCAGTACCATACAAATAACCAAGAGGAGGGGGTAATTGGGTAATAATTGCTTCTTTTTGTCCCATACGTCAGTGGCCCTAGTGATGCACCTAGGAACAATAGCAGCTGCAGTACTTTCATGTACAATATTATCCTAAACCATCAGTCAGTTTTATGCAGCCTCCCTTGGGTCCTCTTATAGTAGGAGGATATTTAAACTTGAACTCTACAAAGGGTCAACAGGTCCAGGCAAGGATGTGCTAATGAGATTTCCTGTATGGTGTTTACTACCTCAATAGAAGAAAAGCTGGCAATAGATCAAAACCACTTCCCCATTGTTCCTATATCCATCCCATAGCAGCTCACAGCCACTCAGTTATGTAGACACTCAATGGACAACTGCACTTTTGACACCATTATATGTCGCAGTTGTCGCTGCTCTTTTATATCTTCAGAAGGCCAAACAGCAATTTTTCTCACTTAAGATGAGACAGAGGAGGCAGAATAGAAGTTAAGATGCACAGCATTTGTCAATAGAGAACAATATTTAAGTTAGGGGTAGGAGCAGAAAGTAATGGAACAACTCTGCAAAGAAAAGTGTATTTATTTTATTTATTTAGTTTTTGTTGACTGGGTAAGTGCACTAGACAAATTAATGCCTATTTTCAGGCACGACCCAGGTGAATTACACCATACTAAATACAATGAGTGGCATATAACAATAAAACACTGTACAGATACCATGAGTACAACATGACATTAACAACAAGATTAGGCAGAATACAGAGCAATATACCGATCGGTGGTAAAAAGTATCAAGGAACAGTTAAACACTAACAATGGTTGATATAAATTACAGTACTAGCAAAACAGCAGATATCTGAACTTTCACACATGGGTCCAGGATCATAAGGAAATGAATGTGCTCATTTATTGCCTTGTCTGCCATGAAGTAACCAATCTTGCGAACAAAAAAACACCCCAAAACTTGTAGAACTCTTGGTGTTCACGAAATGCCTTGTTGCAGTAATGTACAATGAAAACTGATAATGGCCCCCAAGAAGGACTGGAACAACAAGTCTAGCAAGCCTCAGGTTGCAAATGTATAGCAGTTAATGGGCCCGATTCTCAAAGGTGCCAGCATCCAGCACAAGCTAAGGTGAACAGCAGCTTGTGCCAATGCCCTAGAGGCAGAGCCTGCACTGGATTCAGGTACAGGATGGGTCCTGGCGCCTAAGTGCCCACACATGCAGCAAGCTCACCCATGCATCAAATGCCCGGCTCATGGGAGAGGTTTGGCGGAAGCTCGCATGCACCCGGTTCAGTCGGCACTGGCAGCAGTGGCAAGGGGAGGGGTGTGCTGGTGCCGGCTCACAGTACAGGTTGGGGGAGAGTGGTGTGGAGGGTACCACCTGCTAGGTGTGTGGGGTGGGGGGGCCACTAGACCACCAGGTCAGGAAGGGGGGTCCACTAGACCATCAGTAATGGGCGATATGGGGAGGCAGGGGGCACTGGTGCACAGCAGGGGGCATAGGAGCAGGGGCCCATCTGCTGCACAGGTACACAGTGCCCAGCACACCCAGAGGGCAAGTGTCACAATACCCTTAACTCCAGCCCTGGCTGGTCTAAGGGTACTTAGTAATCCACCCTCTGGGTGTCCTTTGTGAATCCCACCTGTGGCGCACCAGCAGCCTGCCCCTGACGTATGCCGCATGCACCATGTCGCAGCCCATGTCTGGGCGCAGGGGTGATGCAAGCCCCATTTGGGGCAGGCAGCCTGTGGCTGATGCAGGCTGCCTTTTGAGAATTGCTTCTGGCATTGTCTGTTGGCGCAAGGTGCACCTTTCACCATTCTTTGTGGCGCAATCACCTTGCACCATGCTGGAGGCTTTGAGAATCGGGCCCGATGTCTCCTAGGTGGGCATCTAACTGGTTCCATTAAAGTGAGTTTGTCACTTGTGCAAAAATGACACTTTTGCCCCAATCTCTTAAATGAGACCCCCTGAACTCTGCTCACAGGGGGCTAAGAACCCCTCCACACAGTCACAATTCACTTTACAAATGTTCACAGACATGGCAGAGGTAACCATGCAAATGATCTACAGGGCATTCACAAAGCATGATGAGCTATGCTTGTCTGAGTGCCAATGTCTCTGACACCCATTGCCCTTACAGCTAATTAGGGCAGGCAGTAGGGGAGCTGGAATGCTGTGCCTACAGCACTGGAGCCAGTGAGAGAGGATTGCAAATGAAACATTTACACATGGGATACTTGAGCAAACTGAGGGGGTTCCACTAGACAACAATAACATGCAATGGGAAGGGGAACAGGAGTGGGATATTGGACCATCAGGAGTACCAGCAGAAGGCCAAGCACAGCAGAATCACTGCAGCCCAAAAGCTGGTCTTAAGATTAGGATCAAGTGGGTAGGGCACTAATAGGGTGGTGGCACTGGTGCAAATGGATTGGTGCATGGTAAATCATTATATAACTGTTCCTTTGCTGTGCCATGCACAGAACTCAGTAGGTGTTGCAGATCAGGTGGTAGTAGGCACAAACATGGTTTATGTCCTCTAAAATCTGGTGACACAGATCTGCATTCCGACAGCTGCAGGTAAGGAGTCCTCACTGAAGCTACACACTCCTTTTGTATATAACCACTGGCCACAGCATGTTGTGTTGCAATGGAATGCTGTTTGCACCTTGAGTTGTGCCTCCACAGGTTGTGAATGTGAATCAGTACAATAATATTTAGACACAACTCAGCTTATACTGTGTGGATTTTTTTTATGTATTTCTATTTCCTTTATTCTTTTCTTTCTTTTTCTTTCTTTCTTTCTTTCTTTTCTCCTTTCTTTCTTTTTTTTTTCTTAACATTTTACCAAATAAACAAGCAAAGCCCTAGTGAGTTGTTTTCAGTTGCAGACTGGGTGAGAGGGAGCAGGGTTCAACATGGACAATGAAATACAGACAGGAGTAATATGCAATAAATGAATAAATACATAGGTGAATATGTACAGAACCAAAAATATACAATTATTAAACACAATGAATACAACAATAAATGCCAAGAGATGTAGGAGAGTCTGTTTTCTGGACAGATCTGTACTGGGCACTGAAAAGTTTGGTGAGCTTGCATAAGGCAATGTTGGGAGGCTCTAGAGTGTACTGCATCACCATAGTCTAGCAGATAAAAGATACTAGGCTAGTTTATGTGGAAACTGGAACCTTGTCCACTGTAGTTGACATACTGCTGTTTGAGTCTTCGCTGAAGTCGCATCTTCTGTTTGTGATATATAGTTGCCACCATCTGCACACACCACTCTGGGTCAAGGGAGGAGATTGCTGGTCTCCAAGCCAAGCTGGCAAGGATCCAGACGACTTCTTCCCTACCCCAGCCACCAGGTCTACCAATGTTGTACCAGAGGTTGTCTAGGAGAGCTGGATGGAGCATGGTGGGCTCTGGGAGGGTAGGAGTGGCAAGGTCAAAAGCACATCCCTCAGCCTTGGCCAATACAAAATTCCTTTGCCCTTCTGGTAAGACAGGACTGCTGAGAGAAGACATCTATAGCAGTGGAAAGAGAGGATGTGGAGGTCTTATGTAGGGGATACTTCAAGGTGGGAGGTAGAGGACCCCAGCAGAGGAGGAAGCAGCTCTTGGTGGGAGACTCATTTGATAGAGGGTAGATTTGGGAACAGGAAAGGGTGCAGAGGGAGGTAAGGTGCCTACCTGGTGCCATTGGTCAGATGGATGGGCAGTGGATCCTAAGGATTTCTAGAGCAGCAGGGCAGGGGGGAGCTGGATGTCATTGTCCACCTTAGGACTAATGACCTGGCAAGGGACTGTGCAGAGAGAGTTCTTGGAACTGGGGAGGGGTCTAAGGCAAGTAGCATGCACAGTGGCTTTCACCAAGGTGCTGCCTCTCTAAAACCGGGGACGGGGGGTGGGGATAGAGTACTCAGCACAAGGAGCCTCAACTCATGGTTGAAGGAATGGTACAAAGAGGAGGGGCTTAGCTATACAGTGGACTGGTGAGCAACCTGGCGGTATATAGGCCTACACAGAGGTGATGGCCTGAATCCATTTGGGGAGGGGAACCACAGTCCTCAGTAGACAGTTAAAATGTTACTTTGATGAACATTTAAACTGGCTGAGGGAGAAGGCAGAAGGAAAAAGGGAGGCATAAAAACTGCCCCCCCAAGATAGTAGCAGGAGGAAGAGAGGACTCCAAAGGGAGGAGAATCCCCCAGGGAGCAGGAAAATGGCAACAACAGTTAAGTAGAAGACAAAGGGGATGGGAATGAAAGTTGCAAAAGGAGGGGAGAAATGAAGTTGGGTAAAAGGGGATGAAGGAGGTTGCAGGCAGAGAGGGAACAGAGTGTGGAGGGTCATATACAAAAATGCAAGGATTCTTGGAAATAACATTCTGGACGTGCAGGCCATAATGGTAGAGGCAGACCTGTATATTGTGGCTATTAGTGAGTCATGGTGCACTGGTAATCAAGACTGGGACATGGCCATACCAGGCTACAGAAAGGTAAGGGTTAGAACATCAGCCACATAAGCTCAGTTTATTAAAGTTTCAAACCATCTTCATTTTATTTTCACTTAGCAAGATCCCCAGATTTCACCCAATGTTTTGCCCAGACATGGGTTTCTTCCAGGAAGAGGATCTGCATTCAAATAATAAACATCAAAATTACCACAAATGGTATATTACACAAGTTATGTACATTTAAAATAGCTCCTCAGCCAATCACACGGTCTACAGATTAGTATGCCACCTACTATATTAGTATACTTCCCATCTGTTCTGAATTCTAATAGGTAATTAGTTGTAGCTTTCAAGCCCAAAAATTAAATATATCCATATCAGGTCATGCCAAACACCCCCTACACCAAATTATCATCTCATTCCAAGCTATTCCATATTTACAGTATACAGTAGTTACTATTCACTCTGAGTAATTATGCCATTTCGCAATAATTGACCTCCAACCATGCAGTGAGTCCATGCTTATAATTCCATTAACAACATTTGTTTCAGTGTAACACACAAATTAATTCTGATCAAAAGCAATTCCTGGAATAACTGTTCCAGAAGAGTACTTAAAAAAATGTTAACCTTCTTCATGGGGGGGGGCGGTGGTTATAAGAAAAACTATATATAGCATGTATGAAATTCATTTGTGTACTATGGAACAGGTTTATAAAACAAAGACACTTGGGGCCAGATATTCAAAACTTTGCCCAGTGGGCAAAGTGACTGTGCCCTGTTTGCCCAGGGTGTGTGCCTGAGCACAATATAGAAACATAGAATTTGACGGCAGATAAGGACCGCTTGGCCCACCTAGTCTGCTCATTTTCCTACCTAACAGATGAGCTGTAGATCCTAATTAACCAACAGCTTACTTCTTCCTACCCCCCCACTAGGACTGCCTTATGTCTGTCCCATGCATTCTTGAATTACCCCACTATTCTTGACTCCACGACCTCCTCAGGGATGCTGTTCCATGCATCCACAACCCTCTCTGTGAAAAAATACTTCCTCACATTACCTCTGAGCCGTCCCCCCTCTATCTTCAAATTGTGCCCCCTTGTTCTTGCACATCTCTTTTTCTGAAAGATGCTACCCTCTTGCACTTTGTTGATTCCCTTGAGGTACTTGAAAGTTTCTATCATGTCCCCTCTCTCCCTTCTTTCCTCAAGGGTATACATATTAAGCTCCTTTAGTCTTTCTTCGTATGCCTTCTGGTGCAGACCATGCACCATTTTGGTTGCCCTCCTCTGGACAGTATTCAAAGGGGGCTTTTGCATGTACTAACAGGGTGAGTGCATAAAAAAAAAAACATAATGTATATGGTGGGCAAAGGAGGGAACATGTACAGGGATACTGGTGCAGTGCAATATTTAGCACATTTGTGCTGCGCAAAGGGGTTAGCGCGGGCTACTTTGCCCAAAGCAAATACTGCCAGTCAAAACCCTGACTTACTCTGGGCAACCCTAGTGGCCACTGAAGCCACTGCAGCCGACAACTAAGTTAACGCCTGGGGGAGCACACCCACCCCCTGGCATCTAGTGGCACCCCAATCACCATCCCTGGTAATGTATAATCCTTCTCCTGGTGTCCAATGGTCCCCCCACCCTCCGATATCCATCCCTGGTAAAGTAAAATCTTTTCCCTGGTGTCTAGTGGTTCCCCCCATACTTTGATCACCAGCCCTGGTGTAATTTAACTTATCCCTGGTGCCTAGTGGTCCCCCCACCCTCCGATTGCCAGTCCTGGTGTAGTTGAAATTATTATGCTGGTGCCTACAGCTCCCCCACCCTCTGATCTCTAGCACCCATATAATTTAAGTTATCCCTGGTGCATAGTTGTTACCCCGACCTGTGATTTCCAGCCCTGGTTTGGTAGAAATTTTACTTGGTGCCTAGTGGTCCCCCAACCCTCTGATCATCAGCCCTGGTTTAATTTGCATTATCCCTGCTGCCTAGTGGTCCCTCTCACCCTCTCACCCCCAGCCCCGTATATGACCAGTTATTCCTTGGTGTATAGTGCCCCCTCTGCATCACCAACACCAACAAACCCAGCCTGTCAACCCCCCCTTACCTTATGCTGGTACCATGGAGCCCATACAGCAACCAGAACCACCCTCCTCTCACCTCCTTGGCCAGTGGCCATTTGGAAAGACAGGGAGGGCATGTCCAATGTACATTACAGGGTGCGTGTCCCCTGTATTGTTCATGGAGCATGGCCTATGTACTGTACAGGGAGCATACGGCCTGTGTAACATAGAAGTTGACGGCAGATAAGGACTGCAAGGCCCATCCAGTCTACCCATTTCTTTTTCTACCTTATGAACGTGCCATTAGCTTTTGATCTGTCAATGGCCTATCTATTCATACTCATCTGTATTACTCCCTTATGCCTATCCCAAACCTGTTCGAAGCCCTGCACTGTATTCATATCCACCACTTCCTGAGGTAGGCCGTTCCATGCATCCACCACCCTTTCTGTGGAAAAGAACTTCCTTACATTACCCCTTAATTGGCCTCCCTCTAATCTCATGCTGTGTCCTCTTGTCCTGCTATTTTTCTTATATTGAAACATATTATTTATTTATTTGTACATCAGTTTACAAACCTTTGAGCCAGAGGCTCATTTTCAAAAGTACCTCGTCACAAAGAGGACAAATACAGTACAACAAGCATGTTACAACAATGTGGATTACAACAATTGGTAAAGCATGCTGTCATATATTAGTTGCAAACATTTTAAGGTTAAAGGATCAGTAGAGAAGGATAGGTACAGATGTTTAGTACTTCATAGACAAACAATGGCATGAGCATACAAGCAGAGGGGTTCAGAGACAAGCAAAGGTGATGATTGATAAAGCAATGGGAAGTGGTTGGTAGTAGGTTGGGTGCAGCCACTCAGGGAGCTTTGTCAGAGCATTTGAGCAAGACCAACTTAGTAACAGTCACAGCTACGCGTATTAAGTAGGTGATTTCGAAGGGAGGTTTTGAAACTGGAGATCGTGGAGGCATCAGAGATAGAGGAGGGGAATGTGTTGAACCAGGATGGTGCTCTGTAGCAATAGGCCCTTTGACCATGTGTGGTCCTAGCCCTGGGGACTAACAATGTGGTTTTGCAGGAGGTTCGAGTTTGTACTAGGGATTTTGTATGGTGGATGGAGGCTATCAAGCCTGGTGGGGATAGTCCAAGGAGAGTTTTTTTTGTTATGAGACAGGTTTGATATCTGAGATGTTCGTCGAGGTCGAACAGCATAGCCTTTGCATATAGTTGGCAGGTGTGTGTTAACCTGGGGGCCTCTGTAATTAGCCTACAGGCCTTATTTAGTGTAATGCGAATTTTGTTGAGTGCGGTCTGGTCTGCAGCACCATAAACTGGTAGTCCATAATCCACAAGGGACAGTATAGAAGATGTGACCACGAGTCGGAGGGCGTCAGGGGGGAGACAATTTTTGTACTGGTATAGGATACCCAGCAGAATATTGGAAGCTGAGGCTAGGGCAGTGATGTGATCATGGAATGTGAGAGCAGGGTCAAAGGAGATCCCAAGGTACTTATACGAGTAGACTTGCTCGAGTGGAAACTTGGTGCTAGAGAGGACCGCAGAGTAGGAAATTGCTGGCTTTGTTTGTGGGTGGGACGAAGATCATGGTTTTTGTTTTTTTGAGATTTATTACAAGTCTATGCTCTTTGAACCAGGCTTCAGCATCATTATATGATCTTTGCAAGAAGTCCTGGAGGGCGATAGGGTTTCAGTCAGAGACAAAGATGACGGCATCATCTGCATACAGCAACATTTTTCCAGTACATGCATCTGGCAGGGTATTGAGGTATAGTGAAAAGAGCATGGGTCCAAGGATGGAGCCCTGTAGAACACCAGAGCAGATAGGACAAGCGTTGGAGAGTGTCCCATTAATTTTAACATGCTGGGAGCGGGCAGACAGGTAGCTGGAGCACCAGGAGACAGGCCCAGTGGCAAAGCCAGTGTGGCTGAGGGCATCCAGCAGGAGGGGATGGGAAACAGTGTTGAAGGCTTTTGATAGATCTATGAACACTGCCCCAGCCAGAGAGCCTGAGTACAGAGAAGAGTGAAGAAAATTTTAATACTCTAGGAGGGCAGTGCTGGTACTGTGACCTGTACAGAAACCATGCTATTCAGGACAGAGGATATTGTATTTGGTTAGGTATTCCGTAATTTGAGTGGCCACCACTTTTTCTAAGGCTTTGGAGAGGGGTGAGAGAATGGAGATAGGCTGATAATTTCTGGCTAGGGACCTGTCACCACCCTTGTGTATGGGTGTGACTGTGGTTATTTTCCAAGCTGATGGAAATTGCCGCAGACAGAGGGATTTATTAAGGAGACTAGTGATTGGGACGAGGACCAGATCCAGTACCCGGCGGAGGATACAGGGATCCAAGGAGTCACTGCCAGTACTATTGCTCTTTAGGGCATTGATTAGGTGAGGTCTGACTTCTTGGGCAGTAACCTGGCGTAAATGGAAGCAAGGGTGTGTGAGGACTGGGGCAGGTAGGGGGGGAGGGTCAAAAAGTTGCTAGGGAGGACTGGGCTAAGGTCCGTAGTATTGAGGAAGTTGGATATAAGGGCTGGGTCAGTACAGATAGTGCCATCAATGTTGATCTGGGAGGGTGGGGAAGGGCGTGTGCTCCCATTTAATTGTTTGATATTGTCCCAAAAGGTTCTAGCATTCCACCAAGAGGAGGTGAGCGAGGACTGATAGTGATCAGCCTTAGCCTTTCTGATGGTCCAGGTACATTTGTTTCTTGCAGCAGCATACGCCTGTCTGTCAGCAGGCCGGCCAGTTTCAGTGGCCAGGTGCCATAAATTGTCCCTGTGCTTAAGTAGTTGAAGCAGGGCAGGGGTAACCCAGGGTGCATTCTGCACTTTGGAACGGAGTACTGTTAGAGGTGCGAAGATGTCACAGGCTTTATTGAAGGTTTGGGTGAAGAAGGTTAGCGCCGTATGAATATCAGGGGCGTACTGTATGGGAGACCAATTAATTTGGGCCAGAAGTTCCTTAAGGTTTTTCAGACCACCTGGTCTTAACCGCCACCGTAGGGTGGGCTGTGCTATGGGTTTGGATACGGAGGTTGTCCAGTGAAAAAGTATAAAGGGAGTGGTCGCTAAATGAGTCAGGAAGGACTTGGATATCGCAGATTTGTTTAGGACGATTGATGAGGACAACATCTAGAAGAGTGCTACAGCCTCTCTTCGGATTCATTCTTGTAGGTTGGGCAACGAGTTGAGTCAGATCAGTTGCTGCGAAGGAGTCACGGGTAGCGGAAGATGAGGAGCTAAGCCAGTTAATGTTTAGATTGCCCACTAGGATTTGATCAGATGAGTGGTGTAGCAAAGTAAGATACTCTGTTAGCAAGACCAGTGCCAGTGTTTGATTGTTTGGGGGTACGTAGGCTGTAGTTAGATGGAGTGGGCCTCTTGAGGGATCCGGGGTCAGTTTTAGGGTTAGAGCCTGTGCCCCGAAGTCGAGGGCAGGGGCTGGGAGGGCTAGTCCAGTGAGAGAGTCTCTGGTGTAGATAGCACAACCCCCACCCCGTCTTCCAACCCGGTTCTCCCAGTAAAGGGAGTAACCTGGGAGGAAGGGAGACAGAGGAGTCTGGGGTGGACTTTGATAGCCAGGTTTCCACCAGGGTGATAATATCAGGTTTATGGAATGTGACCCAGCATTGGAGTGAGTCAAATTTTTTCAGAAGGCTACAGATATTCATTGATGCAATGCAAAGCCCAGGAGAACCTGCTACTAAGCTGTTGTGAGCTGGGCCAGGGTTGGGATGTATATTACCTGGCAGGAGTAGTAGAATAACTACCGCCTTGGACAGGGAGCGATGGAAAGTATGTTTGCGATGGACATGAGTGGAAGAGGAGGGGAGCTTCAGGGCACAGGGGGTAGGCAGCGTAGCACAGGCTGGGAAGGCTAGAACGATAAGCCTCCCCTAGGAGCTGGGAGGGAGCTGGGAGGAGGCTGGAGGGTGGGCAGGGTGAGCTGGAGCACATAGTGAGAGTAGGGTGGGAATGTGCCAACTCTAGTTCACAGGAGGTGGGTAGTGCCAGTGCGCATGGGGGAGCATCAGTTAGGCAAGACTGCGGCAACACTGTGACAGATGGGTGGGACAGTGGCCTTGGACAGAGGATGAGACCGAGGCATATCAATAGGAGATGGGCAGGCATTATGCTAAGGAGCTCAGCAGGCAAGGTAGAAAGAAATAGTTAGTTGCCTACCAGTAAGCATTAGTGCCACTGTGGTTCAGTGGTAGCGACACCGCCTCTGGTGTACAAGATACCAGGTTCAAAACTCTCCCGGGATATTTGGAGATGGACCTGGGTAGGAGCCGTAATCCATGGTCCAGGTGCTGGAAACAGGCGGCGTTTGGGCCCAAAAATAGGGTGCTAAATAGTGACTCCTAGTGGTCAATAGATGTGGACTTGTAGGGAGATATGGGGTCCGAGAGGGTGGTAGCTACAAGGTTGGGTGTGAAAGAAGTGAGCACAGGGTAGCAGAGGCCTGGGGGTAGGAGAGGAGAAGTGGGGCAGATGGGCAGAGTTGATCCAGAAATGGAGAGAAGGGGCTATCTGAGAAGTAAGTATGCAGAGGGAACACAGGGTCCCTCTAGTGGCTAGCAGGTATAAACTGCAAATGGGAAAGAGGGGACTTAGAATTTTGGAAGCAGGAAGTGATGTCATAGGGGTGGGTCAATAAATTGAGGGCCACCCCTGGGTGGGTGGCTCGGGCGGGGCAAACGACGAGAAGCGTTGTCGGGCTAGCACCCCACACAGGAGTCCATCAGGTTTAAGAGGTATCCTTTACCTCTGAGGCCTTCCTAGAGCTGTGGTGTGCTGGCGGTTGGCTCCTGGAGGGAGTGCTTGCTGTGCTTGCTGTCCTGTCCCTGCCGTGATCGGCAGTGTGCTTTGGGGGGGGTACGACCTATAAGGGAGCAGAACAAAGAAATGATTAGTATGCAGTGGGAGAGAGAGAAAGAGAGAGACTTAGACCAAACCCTGTACTGCGCATGCGTGGGCTATGTCCCGACTCAAGCCCCTACTGCGCATGTGCAGCTTTCCAGCATGGCGACCTCAGGGAGAACCAGGTAGGCCATTTGTAACTACAGACAAAAACTTCCCTAACGGTAGTCAGTAATCATAAATGGCAGACTTGGTAATTACAGAGACAGTCAGCATGTCGAACAGTTAGCTCTAAGTGTGGCTATGCAAGAATGCAGGTTAACATTAGATAAATAAACAACACTGGCCCTGAGAGACTCCTGGGTCTTAAAGCACCCTCGCAGCTAACAAACAACAAAGGCAGGATACAAGTACAAAAGGCAGAGAAAAAACAATCAGTGCTCCTGTGGGGACAGAAAATAAATCTTTAAGGCTACCTTCCAGGTAGCACCCCACACAGGAGTCCAGCAGGTTTAAGAGGTATCCTTTACCTCTGAGGCCTTCCTAGACCTGTGGTGTGCTAGCGGTCGGCTCCTGGAGGTAGCGTTTGCTGTCCTGTCCCTGCCGCGATCAGCAGTGTGCTTTGGGGGGGTATGGCCTCTGAGGCCTTCCTAGAGCTGTGGTGTGCTGGCGGCCAGCTCCTGGAGGGAGCACTTGCTGTCCTGTCCCTGCCACGATCAGCAGTGTGCTTTGGGGGGGGGGGTACGGCCTCTGAGGCCTTCCTAGAGCTGTGGTGTGCTGGTGGTCGGCTCCTGGAGGGAGCGCTTGCTGTCCTGTCCCTGCCTCTTTCACCTTGTGCGCAGTACTCCAGATGGGGCCTAACCAGTATCTTGTAAAGAGGGATTATTATCTCCCTCTTCCGACTTGTGATACCCTTACTAATACACCCTGACATCCCTCTAGCCTTACCTACTGCTTTAGTGGTCTGCTTGGATGATTTCAGGTCATAGGTGATGATGACGCCCAAGTCTCTTTCTTCCCTTGCGACTGCCAACAACTCCCCTCCCAACCTAAAGGTGGCTTCAGGGCTTCTCTTCCCTATGTGCATGATCTTGCACTTCTTTGCATTAAACCCCAGTTGACACTCTTCCGACCATTTTGCTAGTTTATCCAGATCTTTTTTCATTCTGCCTACCCCATCTGGATCATCTACTCTGTTGCAGATCTTGGTGTCATCTGCAAACAGACAAACTTTATCCTCCAGTCCATCTGCAATGTCACTGATGAAGATATTGAAGAGGACTGGCCCCAGGACTGATCCCTGAGGTACCCCACTTGTGACTTGCATCTCTTCTGACTGTATACCGTTTACCTCCACTCTCTGTTTTCTGCCCATCAACCAGTTTGCCACTCAGTTGACCAACTTCTGACCCACCCTGAGTCTACCCAGCTTATAAATTAATCTTCTATGTGGAACAGTATTGAAAGCTTTGCTGAAGTCAAGGTAGGCGACATCAACTGCTCCCTCTTGGTCCACCACTCTGGTTACCCAGTCAAAGAAATCTATGAGATTAGTTTGACAGAACAGTCCTTTGTAAACCCATGCTGTCTTGGATCCTGTGCTCCTAAGGATTCCAGGTGTTGCATTATCCTTTCCTTAAGGTGTCTCCATAATCTTGCCCACTACTGAGGTAAGACTGACTGGTCTGTAGTTCCCTGCCTCCTCCCTGCTTCCATTCTTGTGGAGCGGGATCACATGAGCCCTTCTCCAGTCTTCTGGGACCTCTCCTGTGCTCAGAGACTCACTATACAGTTCTGATAATGGCTCTGCTAGTTCCACCCTTAGCTCCTTTAGTACCCAGGGATGTATGCCATCAGGCCCCATTGCCTTGTCCACCCTGAGCTTATCGAGCTCTTGTAGTACCCTTTCTTTTGTGAAAGGACTAGTGCACACCTCCCTCCCCCCTGCGTCCATGGTGCTAAGCCGTGGGCCCTGCCCTACCTTCTCTTCAGTAACTACTGAGCAGAAGTATCTATTTAGGATAGATGCTTTTACATGGTCCTCCCCCTCATATGCACCCTTATCCCCTTTGGTCTTAGCAATACCCCCTCTGGACTTTCTCCTTTTACTAATGTATCTATAGAAAGTCTTGTCACCTTCTTTTACTGTTCGTGCTAGTGTTTCCTCGGTTTGGGCCTTTGCTTGCCTTACTGACTTCCCTGATTCCCTTAGGGAAATTTGGTATGCCTCCCTATCTTCATCCTGCTGCGTTCCCTTATATGTCCTGAAGGTCAGCCTTTTGTCTCTGACCTGTTCTGCTACTGTGTTTGAGAACCAAAGTGGTTTTCTTCTTCTTTTGCACTTCCTTTTCTCACTAACACAATGGGATGTTGCTTTAATTATTACACAATACAGGGGATGTGTGCCTGTACTGTACATTGGACGCATGCTTTCTGTCTTTCAATAAGGTGACCAGCTGAGGAGATGAAAGGAGGGTTGTGCCAGTCACCATATAGGCTCTATGGCACTAGCGTAAGGTAAGGGAGGGTTGGCAGGGTGGGCTTGTCGGTGGTGTGGACTGGGGCCACTAGACAACAGGGAATAATTGGTCATATACAGGACTGGTGATTAGATGGTGGTGGGGGGACCTCCAGGCACTAGGGATAACCTCTATGCCGATGATGCGGTTCTCTTTGCCTCCCACCCTGATCCCTCTTCTCTCTAGGTATCCCTCGAGCACACCTACAACCTAGCTGAAAAGTGGTTCCTTGACCACCGACTTGTCATTAACCTAAAGAAGACTAAGTCAATGCTCTTCTCCCATCACCAAAACAAGGCCAAGAATGCCCCCTCTTCATTCTCCCCAGTACTCTGCACCTGCTGGGGCAAGTGACCTCTTATAAATATCTAGGCATCACTTTCGACTCGACTCTCACCTTCCACACCCACACCAATGCCCTATCCTCTGCCTTAAATTCTCAGATAGGCCTACTATACCATCATATAGATTGCCTCCCACAAGTTGTGCTCCAGCTGGCCATCACCTCTCCCGTCCTGTCACTAGTGGACTATGGCTTGCCCATTTATGCTGGAGTGGACAACACCGCCTTGACTAAAATCCAGCTCTCAATCAATAAGGCCTGCAGGCTCCTAACCGGAACCCCTAGCTGCACTCACACTTGCCTGCTCTACTCTACTGCCAACCTGCTCACCTTTGAGGAGTGTCTTCGCTACCAGGCCTGCCTACTCACCAAAAAATCTCTCTAGAGATCTCCCCACCCCCCGGGGTCTCTGCTTCCCTATGGTGTGCGTCCTCGTCTGTTGCCACCCATAGCTCTGACAAAGCTACCTTTCTGGTGCCCAGAACCAAGACGTCGCTAGCCCAGAGGTCCTTTCATTACTGAGCCCCTGCTTGGTTTAACTCCGTCCTACCCTGCATCACAGACATTGCCAAAACCGGTCCCTTCAAAATCACCCTCCAGAACCATCTCTTCGACGCTTGTTGCTGTAGATGCATCTAATTAATCCCGCTGTGGGATCCTCCTGTCAGGCCTCCCTGACTAGACAACATCCTCTGGACAGCCTATCCTCTCTCTCTCCCTCCCACTCCACTCACCATCCCTACTTCCACCCTCTCCAGGTATTATCTAGGTATGTCCAGGACTGTACCCCCAATGTAACCCTTGGGTACCATGTATACGACTGTAACCTATTATAAGTAACATTAATATGTAACCTATGTGTACTCTATGTTTAAGGTTCTGCACCTGTACTGTTCTCACTGCTGTAACCACACTATGTAACTCTGTCTACCCCCCCATGACAAGGTGCCTTTGTAAATGAGGCCATGACTCAAAGGTTGTAAATCCGACTTTTCTAATAAATAAATAAATAAAATTACACCAGGACTGGTGATAGAAGAGCAGGGAGATCACTAGGCACCAGGGATAACTTAAAATACAGCAGGGCTGGTGATCAGAGAGTGGGGTAACCATTAGGCAAAAAGGATAACTTAAATTACACCAGGGCTGGTAACTGGAGGGCAGGGGGACCATTAGGCACATAGGATAAATTACAATAAGGTTGGCAATTGGAGGGTGGGGGAACTACTGGGCAACAGGGAAAAGTTAAATTACACCGAGGCTGGCGGTTGGGGAGGTGGTGCCACTGGACACCAAGGAATGCATGCTTGGCATGGGAGCGGACAATTGAGCAGGGGTGGAGCCAGTCACATGAAATGTAGTCTATCTCCTATGATTCTTTATTATGTCCATATTATTCCAGGAATCATGGTCTACAAACTTACATTTATTCTAATTTAATATTCTTGTCTACTATTTCGTTAATAGATTCTGTACTGATCCAATGTGTTTTCACTCATAGGAAAGTAGATATAGTAGAAACGTGTATCAGCCATTTGTATATTTCACATATATCTTGTTACATCTGCAAAAGCATAGAGAGCACACTTGCTAACGATCCAGCAGAGTGTTGTGCTGACAGCATAATGGCATAGCTGTGCTGTTAGCTGTTTAGTGTGCTGTTGTTATAATGCTGGGTCAGAGGCATGATTGGAAACATCTAATCACCACCCCAGAGTGTGAGACATCAAGCGTGTGACATCATCCCACCGAGGTATTCACCCTGGTCATTCTGGATCCATTATCTAGCTTCACTAACTACTTTGCTCAGCCACTTACTCAGTGGCTAGCTACATAAAAGATACAGGTGACATTCTGAAACTAACAGAGACACTGAACAATGCAAGGAATTTGGAGAACACTGTCCTATGCAGTTTGGATATAAAAGACTTCTATATGTCTATACCACACATATACTGTTAGCGGGGCTTCGTGAGTAGGGCACCATAATATGGGGGCACCTCAACAAGGAGTGAGTGACAGGGGTGATCTTTATTTTAGATTGCCCTGCATTCACACCATGTTGGGCATCAACAGAAGTTCTTTGCCCTTCACAGCATGTCTGCCCTGGAGTAGGTTATATTTATTTTTGGGGGGTATGTTGGCTAAGCCCCCTACAAAACCTGACTGTTTTCCAGGACAGCGCATTGGCTATCTAACTTCCAGGAGGTGCAGTGCCAGCCACAGAAATGCCAGGTGGCATATTGCCTGTGCCCTAATCGATATCAGACAGATTCCTGGAGCACCGACATGGGTGAACCTATATTGCATGAGGGGGGATTACATAGTTTGGAGATGGCACTACAAAGATTAGATAGAACAGCTGACCCTCCCACATAGAAACATAGAAACTGATGGCACATAAGGACCACTAGGCCCATCCAGTCTGCCCATTTTCCCTACCCACTGCAAAAGCTGCAGACCCTACTTGATCTTCACCTTTACTTTCTTGTTCCTATTGCTAGGGTTCCCCTATTCCTGTCCCATAATTTTTGAATTCCCCCATTGTGTTTTCCCCCACCACCTCTGTTGGGACTCTATTCTATGCACCCACCACCCTTTCTGTGAAGAAATACTTCCTCACATTACCCCTTAGTCTACCCCCTTCCATCCTCATGTCATGCCCCCTTGTTCCTGGACATCTCCTTTTCTGAAAGATGCCACCCCCCTGGTACCTATTTGTGCTCTTTAGATATTTATAGGCTTCTGTCATATCTCCCCTGTCTCTCCTCTCCTCCAGGTTATACATATTGAGGTTTCCCAGTCTCTCCTCATATGACTTTTGGTGCGGGCCTTACACTATCTTTGTTGTCCTTCTTTGAACTGCCTCCACCCTATCTATGTCATTACGGAGATGCGGCCTCCAGAACTGGACACAGTACTCCAAACAAGGCCTCACCTGTTATCTGTGCAGTGGCATCACCACCTCTTTTCTTCTGTTGATGATACCTCTCTTTGTGCACCCCAGCATCCCACTGATTCTTCCCACAGCCTTGGCACATTGTTTGGCCACCTTTAGGCCATCAGATATGATTACCCTCAAATCCCTTTCCTGTTTGGTGACTTATAGTATCTTTCAGTATCTCCCTCCTCCTCCCCATCATGTAATCCTCCCCTGGGTTCTTGCACCCCAGATACATGATTTTGCACTTTTTCGCATTGATCTCAACTGCCATACTCTAGACCATTCTTCCAGTTTATCTGAGTCCCACCTTATTTTTTCCACCCCTCCCAGAGCGACCACCCTGTTGCAGATGTTAGTGTCATCTGCAAAAATGCACACCTTCCCTTCCAGCTCCTCTGCAATGTCACTTATGAAGACATTAGACAGGACTGTCACTTGCCCCAGAACTAATCCCTGTGGCATCCCACTGGTCACCCTCCTTTCCTCAGATTGAGCTCCATTACCACCACCCTCTCTTCTATCACTCAACCAGTTCATAACCCAGTTTACCACCTTGGGACCACTACCAGGCTGCACAGCTTGTTCACAAGTCTTCTATGTGTAACGGTATTGAAGGCCTTACTGAAATCCAGGTAGGCCACATCCACCACTCCCCCCGATCCACTTCCTTAGTCACCCAGTCAAAGAAATAAATTAGATTTGTTTGACATGACCTTCCCACTGTGAATCCATGCTGTCTCAGATCCTGTGCTCCACTGGATTCAAGGTGTTCCTCAATCCTTTCTTTAAGCAGTGATTCCATAATTTTCCCCACTGCTGATGTGAGGATGACAGGTCTACAGTTTCCAGCCTCCTCCCTTCTCCCACTTTTATGAAGAGGGACTACATCTCTCCTCCTCCAGGCCTCAGGAACCACTCCTGTATTGAGTGATTCATTGAACAGGGCTGCCAGTGGTGCTGCCAACACCCTCCTGTAGTTCCCTTAATATTCTAGGATGTATCCCATCCTGTCCCATTGCCTTGTCCACTTTCAGTTTTGTGAGTTCTTTTAGGACTCTCTCTTACATAAATGGACTGGTGTCCACCTCCCTCCCATATCTGCTCATGTTGCCTAACTGTGGTCCTTCAACTGCTCCTTCTTCTGTGACTACAGAACAAAAATATTTGTTCAGTATTGGTGCTTTCTCGAGGTCCCCTTCCACACATTCCCTTTCTTCCCCTTTAAGCCTTACAATCCTACCCTGGTTTTTTCTCCTTTCACTAATACACCTATAAAGATTCATGTCCCCTTTTTTACCCACTGTGCTATTTTTTTCTCCATTTGTGCCTTTGCGCTCCTGACTGCTTTTCCTGCCTCCCTCTGTTCATCCAGGCACACTACCCAGTCTTCTTCCTTCTGTGTTTCCTTGTATTTCCTGAACGCCATCATTTTCACCTCTTACCTTTCCGGCTCCTTCCTTTGAGAAACTTAGTGATTTTCTTTTTCTCTTGCCCTTGTTTGCTTGCCTAATTTAAAGGTTTGTCGCCTCCATTGCGGCTCCTTTCAGATGAGCCCACTGCTTCTCAGCTCCCTCCCATTCATCCCCCCCTGCCAGGGTATTCTTATTTATTTATTAGAATTTCAGATAAATACCTTTGAGCCAATGGCTCTTTTACAAAGGTTCCACATCAGTATCCAAAGAATAGAAGTACAATTTGTGTGAGATTAGCAGGTAAGCAGTTGGAATAAAAATTTCAGTACAGGGTATACATGGTCTAAAGCTACAGATAATATAATTAACAGTTAGAACAACACAACTAAGCATACATTTGAGAATGATGAGTCACATCAAATAATATTTACACGAATTAAAGCTGCCAGAAGGGCACTGACAAAGGGGAAGGTGGAGTGGAAAAATTGAGTAGTGCCAGGAAGCTTAGGAAAGTGGAAAGAGAGAGTGGGCATAGAGGGGTAACTGGGAGAGAGGTAGAAGGAGAGGTGGGTGGGAGTCAAGGATCTGGGAACTTGTGCAACAGTGGGTTGGGTGAGCAGATTAGAAAAGGGAGAGGGGAAGGGAGTTGAAGGAGGGTAAGAGAGAAAGGTGGTGGACCAGAACTAGGGAGCAAGGCAGGGGTATAGAGGGGGGAGGATGGTGGCAGGCAGAGGTGGGGATAGTAGAGAGGTGCAAAGAACAGGAGCGACTGCCAGGGAGGTTAGGAGAAACAGGCACAGGTGGCTCTGGACACAAGCATTTGACATAGCTTGTGTTTGAGCGAGCAGAGGGTGCCTAAGTTGGTGACTTTGCTGCCCAAGGAGTTAAACATCTTAGGGGCTCTACCTGCAAAAGACTGCTGGCCTTGGGCGGTGTGACAGCGGGGAACAGATAGAGAATAGTTGTCAGAGCTTCTTGTGTAACAGGAGCAGTTGGCTGGGCTTCAGAGAGACTGAACCCCAGGGGCCATGAGTCCCATCAACGACTTTTTTGCTAGTAGGCAGGTTTGGAAAGTAATCCTTCCCTGAAGTTGCAGCCAGTTTGACTATTCATAGAGGTCACAGGTATGCATGCAGTGGGCAGCACCAGTAAGGAGTCTGCTGGCCCTATTCAGCACTATAATGATCTGCCATAGTGCTGTACCTGTGGCTGCTCAGTAGATAACAAGCCCATGATCAATGATGGAGACAATAGAGCTGTGTATTGCTAGCTTAAGGGTGTCAGATGTCAGGCAGTGTCTGTGTATATAGAGAAGGCCTATACGGAAATTTACGGATTTTGCAACTGAATTAATATGGCTGGAGAAGGACAGAGTAGAGTCCAGGGTTACACCAAGGTATCTGAAAATCTGCATCTGGTCCAGGGTCACACCTGAGCTGTTTTTGATAGCCAACTGTTGGTGTTTATGTTTATCATGTGTGCCATGGAATAGCATAGTCTTTGTTTTTTTGTAATTTAGCACTAGTTTCTGTGAGACAAACCAGGCCTCAACTTGCATGAAAATTTCCTGCAGTTGTTTCTCCAAGAGGAAGGGGTCAGAATTCTTAGAGAAAATCACTGCGTCATCAGCATACAGGATAATGTTTTCATCACAGGCAGAAGGGAGATTGTTCAGGAAGATGCTGAAAAGAAGGAGTCCTAATATTTACCCTTGGGGAACACCAGCCCGAACAGGTAGTTTGGAGGAGAGGGAGTCACCAATCTTAACTTGTTGTGACCAGTTGGAGAGATAACTGTTGAATCATTGTAGAGCATCATGAGAGAGCCCTAAGTTGCCAAGTTGTTCCAGTAGTAATGGATGGTTGTCTGAATCGAAGGCCTTCAAGAGGACTATAAAGGTGGTGCTGGCAAGTTGTCCTTGGTCTAGTGCTAGATGAATGTGGCCTGTAAATTCAAGGAGGGCAGAGGTGGTGCTATGTTCTTTGCGAAAGCCATGTTGCTGTGGGCATTGCAAGTTGTATTTCTCCAAGTACTCCACCAATTGGTATGCAACAATTTTTTCAAGGGCTTTGGATAAAGGGGGTAGGATGGAGATGAGCCTGTAGTTACAGTGTAATGCCCTATCCCCAGACTTGTGTATTGGGGTCACCAGGGCGAACTTCCACTTGAGTGGGAACTGGGAGAGCATGAGGGACCAGTTAATAATCTTGGTAAGAGGGTGAAGGACATTGTCAAGGGTGAGGGCGATGAGCTTCAAGTTAAGTATGTCCCCACTTGATCTAGATTTTCCGAGCACCTTGAGGAGGTATTTTTTGGCATCCCTTTCAGTAGCTGCCTTGAAATAGAAATGTGGATGGTTTGTATCCTGAGTCCATTGATATTGGGAGGCCGTGGTTTGGTTGGTGTCAAAGAAGTTAGAGGGAAGCACATGGCTGAGGTCTGTGAATGCCAGATTGAAAGTATTGGCAATTGTGGTGGGGTCCAGGGTGTTGCTGCCATCAACTTTTAGCATATTAGGAGTTGCTTTGGACTCTTTCCCTATAACTTCAGAGAGGCTTTGCTAGAATTTCCTTCCATCCGACCATGAGTTTGATAGGGTGCTCCTGTAGTAGCTGGATTTTTTAGTGAGAATAGCTCTGGTACAGGCATTCCTGATGGCCCTGTATGCCTGAAAGTCTGCCTGATTGCTAGAGAATGTAGCACGAGCCCATAGAAGGTCCCGAGCTTTTAGTTGGTCTAGGAGTTTGCCTGAGATCCAAGGGTTGTCAAGGCCTTTAATTTTGTGTTTCTTAAAGGGGGCATGGATATCACATGCTGCATTGAACTTTAAGAGAAAGTATTGAAGTGCAGCATCAACATCTGGAGTGGTGTCAGTTGGGGACCAGTCTTGTTGTCACAGGAGTGCCTTAAGTTGTGCAAGGTGTCCCCTAATTAGCATCCGACTGTTGACCGTTTTTGCAGGGGGGTTATTGAATTTATTTGACCATATGCACTGGACTGGGGAATGGACACTAATGGTATCCGGGAGAACTGTAGTGTGGCTAATATGGTCAGGGTGATTTGAGAGTACCCAGTCCAGTAAGGTACTGATCTCTGTTCTATAGTTGATCCTAGTGGGTGAGGTAATTAGCTGTGTAAAATTTGCAGCTGCCAAGGCATCCTTGTAGTTGCTTGCACTGGGATAAGCCAGTTGACATTAAAGTCCCCTAGCAATATAACTTCTGAGTTAAGCTTTAGACTACTGATGCAGGTAAGGAATGGGTTCAGGCTTGTTGTTGTCAGTTTGGGTGGGATATATACAGAGGCTATCATTAAAGCTTTGTTATGGGCCCCAAGAATGACTTTAATAGCAAGGACCTGAAGCTCATCACCATTAATGGAGAGGGTCAAGGCATGCCCTGTCAGAGAATCTTTTACATAAAGGGCACAGACGCCCCTTTTAGACATATCCCTATCTTATTAAAGTCCGCCCTCCTGAAACCCAGGACTCTCACCTTTGTGTGGCTTGACTCAGCCACTGTACTCATACTGAACCACACCATGTGATGATCACTGGATCTCAGGGTTTCACCCACCCTGACTTCCGCAATTCTCTCCCTGTTGGAGTGCCAGGTCCAAAATTGCACCCTCCCAGGTGGGCTCAAGCACTAGCTGCCTGAGGCCTGCCACTTGCATGGAGTACAGGATGTCCCTGCTCCAGGCTGAGGCAGTAGCTGGGATGCTCCAATCCACATCTGGCACATTGAAATCACCTACCAGCAGCACCACCTCTTTAGCTGTCATTGTGTGGATGGATTCCATTAAAACCCTGTTCACCTCCTTCCCTGTGCTGGAGGTCTGTATATCATGCCTGTGCGAATAGCTGTGCCATTGCCCATCTTAAGGATGACCCACAGTATCTCCACCCCCCCATTACCTGTATCTCAGTCACTCTATTACCCTCCCTGGTGTAAAGAGCCAACTCCCTCCCTTTTCATCCTCCCTGTCTCTCCTAAACAGAGCATAACCTGATACTGCTACATCCCAGTCATGGTTTCCAGTATACCACATCTTGGTACTAGCTACAATGTCCAGGTCAGTCTCTGTCATCAAGGCCACCAGGTCTGGGATTTTATCTCATATGCTGCGGACATTAGTATACATGGCCTTCCATGTTTTGCCATTTCTTCTTTTATCATCCCCCTTTTGAATTTTTGCCTCCTCCATTTGTCCTTCCTGTTTTTAACCCCCTTCCTCCTGTCCTCTGCTGTGCCCCCTTTTATGAGTTTAGTTACCTCTGGTAATATCATAACTTTATGGTCCTCCATGTTGACTGCACTATCCTGTGGGTGGTGGGCAGCTTGATTCTTCCTGCTTCTTTCTGCCATCCCCCCCCCGACTAGTTGAAATGCTTGCCAATGAAGCATTTGAATCATTCACTGAGGACAACGGTCCCCTACCTGGCAGATGTAGGCCATTGCCTTTGTACAGGTCCACACTCCTCCAGGTGGATCCTCAATCCCCAATGAAGCCAAAATCCTTCTCTCTTCACCAGTCTTCCAGCCAGGCGTTGAAGTCCCTGGTGCGGAGGTTCCTAGCCTCCCCTTTGTCATGGACAGGCAGCCCCTCTGAGAAGGTCACAGAGCTTGCTACCTGCCCAAGGCCCCTCCTCAACTCCCTGAGCTCCTCCTTCATCCTTTCTATCCCTTCCTCATCCCTAGCCAGGTCATTTGTCCTCAGATGGAAAATGACATCAAGCTTCCCCCTCCTCACTACTGTTCTCCTCATCCCTCTGAGCTGTGCTTCTGGGTAGAAACTTTACCTCCCTTTCCTCCACTGTACCTGTCCCCAGATCCACTCCCTGGACTATGAGTCCCCCACTAGGAGAAGCTTCCACTTCCTTTGGGGTCCTCTGCCACCCGTCTGTGAGGCACTCTTGTAAAGAACCCACTCATCCCCCTTGGTCGCAACTTCAGGTGACACCGTGGGATCCTCCCGCTCTCTCCAAAACTGCATAGGAGCTCTTCAGTTGCATCAGGTGAGGGATGCTCTTTTGATCCACCTGCTTCATTCTCTCTGAGTTAGCTGAAGTCCACCCACTCCTTTTGCTGATCCACCTTTGAGGTAGTGGGTGTAGACTTGGTGGGACCTGGATGGGGGAGGAGATTCCCTGAAACCTAGCCAACTCAGCCTGAAGGCTGGAAATCTTCACCCTCAGCCCAGAGAGGTGCCTGCAGATGTGGCAGCACCTCAGTTCCCAGAAGGTCCTTCTGAAGAATGCTGCTCCACATCCATTGCACTGCACCACTCCCAACATGATCCCTTTCTGCTCTGCTGCTATCTGCCCTGATTGCTGTAAGGGAACCTCACTTTTCCTTAGCACTGTAACCCTTCTCCCAGTAACTATTTACCAGGAACCTCTAATGTACCATGCAAACATTTTTTTTACTTTGATACAATAGCAATCTCAAGAAGATATCCACCCAGATTATGCAGACCTGCCTGGCTGCCTACCATGGTTCTCCCACCCTGTCCTGCTGCTGAGCAGGAAGTTGCCACACCTTCTGGTTTAATACCTATAATGGTAGTTGAGCTGGGGGTGGGTGAGATGGGAAGGGAGAGTGGGACAACTCAGCTGGTCCTGTGCTATAGAATCAGCCAGTGCAAACCAGCCAGAAGCAGCCTGAGTCCCACTGTCTGGGCCCAATACACAAACACACCCCACTGAACAGCAAGTCTGAAATAAAATACCCCCAAGCAACTCATTTAAATAGTGAATTCTTATCTGTATCAAAATAGTCTGATGCAAAATGTCAGCAAAAAAAGGCAATTTAGAAAATCAACTAGCAAACTAACAAATAAATAAGCAGTATTTCAACCCTCTATGAATTCAAAAAAAGCAAATGAAAATAAATAAATTCTGCCCCTTCCCCAGCAGACTAGCACAGGTGAATTTAATATTTCAGCTCCCTACAACTTAGCAGGAGAACTGTTCAAAGTAAAGCAGTAAAAACACTCCACTCCTTCAGTCTGCAGCCCAAACTAGAGGAAAATTAAAGTAGACTCCCCTCAGTGTTTAACCAAGACTGTGCTGCTCTCTCTTTGGGGTCACAAAAGCGATCCAGACTCCTAGCTCAGTGTGTTTCAATGCAGCTTTCTTCTTGTCCAGAGTTTGCTAGATATGTTCTATTTCAAAATTATTTTCAGTTTGAAGGGATATACTACAGGCAGAAGAAAGAGATGACTAAGGGTAGCACTATGGCCCCTACATATGCCAACCTATACATGGAACTGTTCTAGGCTTATTATGTGATGAGCCCCCTTTATAACCCCTACCATGCAAAAGTCAGAACATGCCGGAGATACAGAGATGATATGCTTAATATCTGTGATTGAACCACAGAGGAACTCCAACTGTTCCCATGAGCATTTAATTTGCCCGACAGATAATTTGAAGTTCACTACAACCCACAATGAAAGAGAAATTGCCTTTTTAGACTTAGTAATCTACAAACAGAATACCAGACCTGAAACTAGAATCTACAGAAATGATATGGTCAGGAATAACTTGCTACATTCAGAAATATTTCCATCCTAAACAACTAAAGAATAACATACCCTTATTCTCAGATGTTGAGGATCCACAGGAATTGCAGCAAAAATACCAGCTATGCAAAGCATTTGAAACATTTATTTACTATTTACATTGGCCATCTTGTGCTTATTACCCCCCAGTGCTTTATGACAGTAAGTCACTCTTTGGGGGCTCCTATTGTATGTAGAAAAATTAATCAAATATAATAAAATTTTCACCCCCCTCCCTTTACTTTCATGTGGCTTTCTTGGCTCCTTGAAACACTTCAGCTTTTGACTGCAGACTGCCAGCATACTGGAGCTCTTTTTTCACCTTTTCAGCTGCAATGTTGACAACCCAACTGTTTGCACGAGGGAGTGGAGTTTGTGCTTGTGATTCCAGAGCAGGCAGTTTGGTCATGGACATTGTCTGGTAAGCCAGAATTGATTTCAAGGGATATACTGTATATTAAAAATTGCACTGAGCCTTAGGATGCATCCATGTTTTATCCGTGATGCCCTAGGGGAGGTCAGGGGCATACGGACAGCCAGCTGACTTAAAGGGTGCCAGAGTGTCAGAACTGAAGCAGAATGGTGATTCATTGGACATACAGGCACTGAAAACGGTACAAGTGAGCCAGGAAATCAGGAGAGATTGTGTTATAGTTTCAATCCTTATGTGACTGAACCAATGGGACTTGATTTTATGACTGGGCAAGCTGGGCCAGCCCCAGTGTGCTGGGTAATTAAGATGCGCTAGTGGTGAGAGGAGCAACAGCTTTAGCTAGAGCTGTGTTTGTGGAAGAAACACAGAAACATACCCCCACTGGCTCAGCATGTATGACTTTGTTTTGAAGTATGCTGTATTCTGCTGCCACCCTTTTGGTAAAAAAGTACTTTCTGATATCATTCTTCAGCCCTCCCTCTAACAGTTTCATAGAGTTAGTGCTGCTGGAAGTATGACTGCTTAAAGTGAACAAGTCCCTAGTGTCCAGTTTATTGGAACCATGGAGGAACTTGAACATCCCCTTGTTTCCTCCTACCCCAGACCTTGGTGTCATCGATAAAGATGCATATCTTCCCTTGGACACTCACCATATGTCATTAATTAATGTATTGAAGAGAACCAGTTCCAATACCAACTTCTGGGGCACCCCACTACTGACGTCCCTGATTACTCTCCATTCAGTACTGCCCTCTGATTACTCTGGCTTAGCCAGTTTGCCACCCACCTTGTCATTTTATCATCATCCCCAAATGCCCCCTGCTTCTTCTCCAAACTTCCATGAAGGATGGCATCAAAGGTTTTACTAAAATCCAGGAATACTATGGCTATAGCCTACTACTTGTCCACTGCTCTTGTCACCCAGCTGAAGAAGACAATCAGGTTGGTTTGGCACAACATCCATCTTGTAAAACAGTGTTGCCTAGGATCCTGCAGCCTATTCACTTTCAGGAATCCTGCAATCCTCTCTTTCATAACAGTTTCCAAGATCTTCCACACTATAGGCATCAGACTGACTGCTTTATACAGAAGTTACCTGACTCCTCCCACTTTTATGTAGAAGGACCACATCTGCGTCTTCCTATCCTCTGTCTTCTTTCCACTGTTTAGTGAGCAGATGGTCAGGTCCATCAGTGGACCTGCCAGAACCTGCCCCATGTCCCTCAAAAATCTTAGGTGCAATACATTCAGACTCATTGATTTTGTTACCTTCAGCACTCTTACTTACCTTACTGGATGCCGTGTTGTGGTCTGGGAGAAGCCCCATGCCCTCTGCTGTGAATACTGAAGAGAAATGCAGCATTCAATTCTTAGGCATAATGTTTTACTATTGTCAGTACTCTCCTAGTGCCCAACAACCTGCCACTCCCTGTCGTAGAGGTCCATATTGTAATCCCTTTTGTGGATCAGTGCTGGTGGCAATGGTGTGCCATCTGCCAGCACTGGCTGATGCTGTGATACCAGGGGAACCCTTTCCCATGATCTGAGTCTGAATACAGTTCAGCCAGGCATAAGCATTCTAGCCAAAACTACAACCTTAGAGCAGTTAAGGCATGGCCATAAGTAAAATAGAGCTGGCAGTTTGAATTAGAGCTGAGTGAAGTTGGGAAACTTTGCTTCATGAATTAATCCATGAATTTAGTGTAATTTGCAGAGTTTTGAGCTATCTGCGAAGTGTGAAGTTCTGCCCATGAAGTGCAGAATTTCACCTACAAATAGCAGAATTTCACCTGCAAGCAGCAGAATTTCACCTGCAAGCAGCAGAATTTTGCTGCAAGCAGCAGAATTTTACCATTCGTTGATGAAATTCCACTGCTCATATGTGAAATTTCACCATTTGTGGGCAAAATTCCACCATTCCCAGGCAATATACTGCCATTTGCAGCACAATTCTGCAAAAAAAGAAAATAGCAAAGTTACATATGTGAATTTTGAGGCTAATAGCAAACATTTACGGATCACTCCATGGAGGTGAATTTGCCAACTTTGCTGGAACTTCGCCAGTGAATTAAAATTTCGTAACATCTGTTGTTTGAATAATTCCGGAAAGACACTTCCTAAAGACTTGGAATAATCTAGGCAGAGCTAGCTGAAAATCACCTGGATAAACCTGGGCCAAGCAAAGGCAGTGGATAAACAGGCCTTCATGGCCTAACAAGGCCCAAAACATTTTTGAATTTTACATGTGTGTAATACATACAAGACCCAAACTGAAGCTAATCACATTCTCCCACATCCTTGTATTTACATACAAGGAAGTTTATGAAAAGTATCTCTAATCAATTTTGCTGATTCTTAGCTAACCACATTTTTGCACTCATGCAGATCTAGTGCTAAGGAAATAGCACCCATATATATCACTCTAATTGGTAGAAAAATAACAGCAGATCAGGCAACTACAATGTGATTGGTACTTTTTGTAAAAGGCCCTTTCCAACTACACTATAAAAATCCCAGGGTTTTTGTTCCTTGGGGAGACACTCTGAATATTTCCTGGGAAGTTCTTACTGAGCGTCCCCGGCAGGCATTTTGGCTAAGACCTGTTGACAAAGGCCAGCAGAGTGGTAACACTGAACAGGCTCTTTGCCTTTAGCATAGTTAGCTGGGCAACATGCAAAATATTAGTGGTCAGGACTACACGTCCAAGTAAGACTGTTCTTGGGGAAATGCTTTGTAACCTGCATATGTAAAATAGGTAATAAGTTTGTTAGGTTACATACGGTAATAGGTTTATTAGGACATTGGTTTGTTAGGCAGTAGGTTTGTTAGGATATAGGTTCGAATAGTTATTTTTGGTAGGAATACTAACACTGCTGCATAATTTAGTTAGGTTACCTGTTTCTATTTCTTAGATCAGGAATTTCTATAAGGAGAGGACTGTTAGGCTCATATAATAGGTATCTTCCCATTGCTTATGCTGAATAAAAAAGAGGAGTTTGTCATCACGTACTGGATGAACTTTTCTGGTATAAGAACTGTAATCACAGTTCTTCATTTTTATGCTTCTGTAGTTTAGTGGGTATGCAACTACCCTGATTATAGGAATAATAAGTACAATAAACCACCTGAGACTTGCAAACACACCCTGTATCTGGAGACAAGATGGCAGCCGGGCTGGGCTGCCATCTGCAAGGGCTCTGAGGTGAGTTCAATTCCTCCTTTTCTTCTGCTCACCTCTAACCAATTTCTTATCTAGGAGAATCCTATACTCTGAGATTGCTTGTTGCTTGCTGCATCCAGAGTGCTTTGTTTTAAATTTTAAATTATTTTTAGCTAGAAGTAAGGAGTAGAGTGCAAGGTGTAAGCAGGGCTGGGCCGTGATTTTAGCATTAGGAGTTAGTGTTTTTGTTTTTAGAGAGGTTTGCTATCAAAGTACTGTGAAGAAACTGCTGTGTAGTGGATATCGGAGGAGCCTGTTTGATTCAGCGACAGCATCTGCCTTTGTTGTTCTCATTGTCTCCAATCTCATCTCCCATTTCATTGGAGTCATTGGAAGAAGAGCCATTTGGAACAGTGAATTTGCAGTCTGTGAAGAAAGAGTTCCCTTAACAGCTAGAATAATTACTGCCACCGCGTTCACTCAGACTATGAGCCGTGGATGCAGTTAACAGTGGGTGTTTAGATCTGAGCTGAAGTGGTCATTTCAGTTGTTCAGTGTATCCAACTACTCAGATATACTCTACAGGACTTAGTCTAAGGAGTGTTTTTTCACCGAATTTAACCAACTGCTTCCATCCTGTTTGGATTATCGATTCAACATTGATGACAGCAGCGATGGGCATTCTCGGAGACACTGTCTGAGCTCTGGACATTGTGAGCAAGAGCTCTTCATGTGTTTATACTATATTGCTGTAACTGTTTACCCCCAGTGTTGGTGAGAGCAGTATTAAAGGAATTTGAAAAATGGCTCCTTGAAATCCACTTCATTTTATAAATCCTTCAGTTTTAAAGTAGTCTAAAATCTGCACTGATGCCCTCAGAGTACACTGGTGAGAGCATAATTTCCTATTGGGTCATCTCACTTCAGTACTGGGGGGAGCTTTACTGAAGAAAACTGCTAACTACTGCAAAGACTGCTGAGGCTTTATTCCTGTTGACCAACTAGTGACATTTATTTGCAGTTAATTCTAAACATTGCTGCTTAAAAGGAACTGGATTTCTAAACCTTACAGCACTTTGCTTTTGGATTCTGCTATGATTTGAATTATTTTATATTGTAGTTTATTGTTATTAACATTACATGTTAGTGGGATATTCTGGTTGGCCAGAGATTTATTGAGAAGGGGTGGTGTGAGGGATTGTAGGTAGTGTCTGATTGTTGGTATGAATGTTATTAGAATTTTAGGTTATGTATTAATAGTGGGTGAACGATGAATGTATGGATAGGGATTTAGATTAGATAGGGATTTATAGATTTGCGTATTGATTGGTTTTATTTAAGGGTAGGAGGGTATCTTCAGTGGGGCATTTTTAAGCAGGGTTTATTCATTATTGTGGAATAGCTGTAGGATGTGCTTGGGCTTCACACCCCTTCGTGTTATCTACTCAGCATCTCTGCTGTGTAAGTCTTGCCCCTTTACTTACCCCCCTCTTCCAGCTGCAGTGGTAAGGTGCTATCAGGAATTTGGTATTGGTAGGGCATGAGTGGGCTGGTGGCAGAGCACTGGGGGTATAGCAGGGGTGAGCAGCATTAGGATGGTTAGGTGCAGGAAGTGCCCTGGGATAAACTGGGGCCAGGGGAGAGAGACCAGATGTGTTTCATGCCCATCCCCATGGTTCACACCTGACCGAGTGGGCAGGTAGCTGATGGGCCTGCAGTCTCCACTGGTCCCCTTTGTGCAGTGCTATGCAATGCTAGATCGATGGGGAACAAGGCCACAATTATGGCGGACTTGATTGGGGAAGGAATGATACGGGTCCAGTTCTGGAGGTGCCTGTCCCGGCTGGGTACTTCATAGTGCACTACCTGAGGAGGGAATGCAGGGGTGGGGGTGTGGCCATCTGTTTTAGATCCAGCCTGAACTTCTCTGTGCACCCTGAGGGCTCTACCTCATCATTTAAATGTGTGGCTGTGCTTGGGGGTCCAGGTGCAGGTTGCAGGATTCTCTTTGCCTACCATCCCCCTGGGCGTGGGGGAGAATTCCTGGAGGAAGTCGCGGATTTCATCACTGACAGGGTGTTGGAGTCACTCAGATGGTTGATTCTGGGTGACTTCAATGCCTGAATCAATGATGAACTCTTGCATTTTTGACATGACTTCCTCCAGATAATGGCATCACTGGGTCACGCCCAAGTGGTTGTTTCTGCAACACACCACCATGGCCATGCCTTAGACTTGGTATTCTCACTGGGGCTTGAGACCACTGAGCTCAGGATTGATCTGGTAACTTGGTCTGATCACTGCATGGTGGAGTTCTCATTTGGGCCCCCACCCCCCGATAGTCCTTCCCCTGTTTAGATGGTCAGCTGCTGCCCATTGAAGGAAATGTCCCAAGAGGGACTTTTGGCAGCAGTGTACTTTTCTGGTGTGAGTGCTGCATGTGCAGTTGGCATGAGCAAGCCGGTGACAGCCTATAATACGGCTGTCTCCAAAGCACTTGATACCATTGCACCAGTCCGTATATGACCTAGGTCTTCTTGCTTGAGACCCCTGTGGTTTGATGGGGCTCTCAAGGAGATGAAGGCCAAGGGTCAGAAGTTGGAGTGCTGCTGGCAGAGGACCCAGTCTGAGGAGAATAAACTGGATTTGAGAGTTCACTACAGTGATTATCAAAGGGCAATCAACTGTAAGAAGGCAGAGTTCCTGTCCAGGGAGATTGTTGCATGGAGGAACAGACCAGCTCTGCTCTTTTGGACTATGAACAGGCTACTTCATCCTGCCTGTCTGCTGCCAAAAAGAGCATTTTCAGTTGCTTTGTGTGAGTTGTTTGTTCAGTTCTTCTCTGACAGGGTGTCCTTAATTCAGTCTGGGACCTCACCAGCGGGACAAGATCAACCTGGCAGTGGCAGGCCTTACATAGGCAGAGGCACTCTTATTGTCTGGGGTGAGTTTCGGCCAGTGGGGGTGGCTGAGATCATTGAGGTAATCTTGAAGTTGTGGCTCACCTTTTGTGAACTGGATCCAGGCCCGACTCATCTCCTAGTGGGATGTGCCGAGTCTGTTGGTCCAGTGTTCACAGATATAGTATGGTATGGTGCTCACTCTTGGAGGGGTTCTTCCCTGATACCTTGAAGGGGGCATTGGTGAAACCCCTTCTGAAGAAGCTCTCATTCAACCCTGACATCTTGGTGAATTATTGACCTATCTCCAGCCACCGATTTTTGGGGAAGGTTGTGGAGAAAGTGGTGGTTCTGCAGCTTGAGGCACACCTCCCAGCCTTTGACATTTATCAGCCATTCCGATCTGGATTTAGGGCAAGGCATAGCACTGACATGGCATTGATCAGGGTGCAAAATGACCTTCTTAGGGTGAGAGATAGAGGAAATAGGTCAATTCTTGTTTTCCTAGATCTCTTCTCAGCATTTGACACTGTGGACCACATTGTGCTTTTGGACTGCCTTAGAGAGTATTGTGGACTAATTGGTACTGTCATAAACTGGTCTGAGTCCTTTCTTACGGACAGGACATAATGGATAGTGATGGGGAATTTCTCCTGTCCAAAGCTCCTGCCCTGTGGAGTACCTCAAGGTTCAATCTTGTCACCGATTTTGTTCATATTGTACATGCTACACCTGGGTGAGCTCATTAGACATTACAGTGTGGGTTTTCACTGTTATGCAGATGATACCTAGCTGTATCAGTCTTTTGCTCCCAGGATACGTAATGCCATGGAAGTGCTAAACAACTGCCTAACCAAGATCCAAGACTGGATGTCCTCTAACTGGCAATTAAACCCAGACAGGGTACTGGCGATGGAGCCAGGTCACCAGCATGATGTGGCTGCTACCGGGTCAGGCACAGGATTGTTCCTTTGCCCCACTCCATTGCTGACATCCACTAGGGTGAAAAATCTGAGTGTCATCCTTGATGACAATTTGACACTTGAAGCTCTGGTGTCTTCTGTCATCCAGAGTGGTTTTTACCACTTAAGGAACATCACCCAGATTAAAGACCTAATTCCGCCTGGCGACCTGCCCTCACTGGTACATGCCTTTGTCACATCAAACCTATACTACTGTAACACTCTTTACTTCAGGGACAGTAGAGGGAACCTCCGTCAACTGCAGCTGGTGCAGAACACAGTGGCCAGGTGGTTGACGGGCCTGCCCAGGTCCTGTCATGTCACCTCATTCTTGCGTGATCTGCACTGGCTGCCTGCTAGATGGAGGATCATTCTCAAGGTGGGCTTGCTCACCTACAAGGCCCTATACCTGAATTACCTCCTGCCCCCTGCTCTCTGGGTGTGCCCCTCTGCTCCTCCACTGAGGGCATCCTAGCAGTTCTGAGGACCAGGCTGAAAACCTCGGTGGACTGTGCATTTGAGGTGGTTGACCCAGAACTCTGAAACTCGCTCACCAGATCTCTGAGGGAAACCCATAAGTGGAGGTCTTTAAGAGAGGTCTGAAGGCTTACCTTTTTAAAGATGCCTTTTTTAACGAGCTGCAACACTGATTTTATTGTTATTTATTTATCATTGGTTTAATTGTTGTTTGTGTTGTTGACCCTGTACATATTTCATGTGTGTAATCCTGCTATGTTCTACACCTCCTTTAAAGTGCCCAGACCCTCTGGGATTGGGCTCCGAATAAATAAAGACTTACTTACTTATTTGTTTATATATATATATATATATATATAGATATATCTATATATATATAGATATATATATATATATATATATATATATATAAACTAAAGTACTCAGATAATTGTATCATATGGACCCTGGCATGGGCATCTAGTTCTGGTATCGTTCCAAGACCTGGTACTGGTGTTTGGTGACAGTCCTGCCCCTCACATTTGAAGATAAATTACATTTTTTAAGTCAAGGCATTGCAAACTCCCTATATTCCCTATTTACAACAAACTCTGGCCAGAGCCGATAAGGCTGCAGCTGATGAATGTGGGGTACAAATATTTTAAATTACCAAAGTTACAAGCGTGCATTTGCAAAATGTAACATAGGCTCACAAATGTGTTGGTTTGTAATATTTTTACACCACATTTTCAACATAGCCTTCTTATGACTCTGCCTCGTGAGGGCAGCCAAAATGTTCAACTCCTGGTTTAAAGATATTTTTGTGCCAAGACTGCAAAATCAATTTTTGGGGATGCAAAAACACATTTTGGGCAGGAGTATAAAAATGACAGCTGTCACATTCATAAAGTGCTGTAAAGAAATGGCTGTGGAAAATTGGGCGTAAAAATATTAAATATTACCAAACTTACGAGCTTGCATTTGCAAAAATCAAGATAGGCTCACATCTTTTTTGTTGTATAATGTTTTTACAGCAAATTTCTAACATAGCCTTCTTATGACCCCACCTTTTTATCAAGGGCAGAGAATATTTTCAATTCCTGTCCAAAAGGTGATTTCATGCAGGGACTGCAAAATCACCTTTTGGGATGTAAAAAAACATATTGACCAGGATTTGAAAAATGGCAGCTGTCACAGTCATGAGGTGCAGTAAAGATATGGCTATGTTTTAAATTTGGTGTGAAAATATTGAAAAGTACCAAAGTTATGAGCCTGCATTCACAAAATTTAATGTATGCTCATAACTTTATTTTTCAATATTTGTACACCAAATTTTAAACATAGTCTTCTTATGACCCCACCTCATGAACAAGAGCAGAGAGAATGTTCAACTCCTGCCCAAAAGGTGATTTCATGCAGGGAACGTGAAATCACCTTTCAGGATGGATCTGCCTAATGACAGTGACACTGCTCATGAGGTGGGGTCCCAAAGAAGGCATGTTGAAAATCTAGGCCAAAAATATGTAAAAATGTCTACATTATGGCATTAAGTTCAAAACCCCATTGAAATACATTGAACTGCATACTTGTGTCTTCAGTTCGTGGTCCAGTTTTAAAGAGTGACGATGTGTCTGTGGTCCAGAGAGGATTATGGCGTTGGACCCCCAATAAGTAAGTAAGGGCTTAGTGGGGGCGTGGGGTGGTGGATGCTCAGCAGGAGGCATGGGTGGGGGTAAGGAACAGTCACAAAAGACATCAATTAACCATTTCCTTTACAGGTGGAAAAAAAAAACAAAGAGATCAACGATTCCTGATCGTGACACTGGGGGATTGGGCACCCCCACTGTCACAGTTATGTGGAGGAAGACATTGATGAACCATGTTTTTTTTACAGGTGAAAAAACAAACAAACAAACAAAAAAAAAGGATGACGATCATGACACTGGGGGATTGGGCACCCCCAATGTAAAAAAACACCACCGATCACGACAAATGGGGAATGAGCACACCTGGTGTCATTTCTATGTTTCTGGGGGTGAGAGGAGGGTGGGAGGAGACTTTCTATAATATAAAAAATATAAAAATAATATAAAAATATATACAAAAATAAGTGTCGGCGGTCATGGCAGAACATGGACCTCGCCACCATGACCAAGATGGCCACCGCATGCTACTGCACATGCACAATTGCTAGCGCATGTGCAGTACAGTGCAGTGGCCATCTTGGACATGACAGAGTGTGCCATGTTCTGCTGTGACTACTGGCACTGTGAAATTGTACAGTGCTGTGGTCGGTAGGGACAACATGGGTGGACTGCTTCACAGACGCAGAGGTGGCTGTGATGAGATCCAATATGTTGTTCATTCAGAAGGAATGCAGAGTTCTTTTTCTCACTTATCATAAAAGGACTGCAGAGCTATGCCTCTTATGTCATGCTGATTCCAGCTTTTACCTCAGTGGAGAACCATTAGCCATTAGACCAGGTTTACATATTAGGGCTAATTTTTTTTTTTTTAGCAATTTTTACCTTGGAAATACAATTACACCTTGCTTGACACTATAACTTATAGGAGACCATTAATCATGAAACAATGTAAAACCTGCAAGGGTGATGAGGCCATCCCCATGGTTCCTATTGCCCTTATTGTGCTGCTCAGCATAAAATTCTCTAATGGTCCCCAGCTTCTCATGCTTGGGGAGGGGGCGGCACTTGGTTCTTCAGTTGGCAGTGGCAAGCAGAATTGTGAAAAATCACTTTTGTGGCTCCTGAGTAAGCTTTTGGGCCCCGATGTCCCGAAGGACATCCCGGCAGTCGCAACCGACCCCAAACTAGGCCCTTCAGGTCAGGGGGCACCCACACAGGCATGTCCAGGTGCATCACAGCAAGCTTAGGCTGTGGAAACAGATGTGAAAGCAGACCCTGACTCTGACTTCTTTGAAGGCCAGGATGAGGATTAAGTGGATCCTGGGGAAGCTCCTGACCTTAAAATTAAGATATATATATATATATATATATATATATATATATATACCACACACATATATAGCAAAATGGTTATATTGAATGCATGCTAAAAACAGAAAATAGAGTTAAAAATCAATGTTTGGACCATAGGTCTTCTTCAGGAAATATCTAAAAGAAAAATTAGTGTAGAGTAGAGGTAAAATAAGCAATATATATGTGGGGAAAGAAAAAAGGGGGAGGCTCTGGGAGAAGAAGAGATAAATGGCAAGATAAAGACAGAATTTTCTAGATTGTGTCTTTATCTTGCCATTAATTTCATTGCATCCGTTTCTTTTTCAATTTGCAAAATGATGGGGGTCCCAATCATGGAAGAGGCATTTCTGGGGGACAGATTGCAAATCTGTGGCCTCCAGTGTGTTCCTTAGCCCTCAATTAGGTAAACACAACTGACAGTATTTACCTAGGGGCTGTAAATTTTGAATTTCGGTTGTTTATGTCTGCCACTAACTGAAAATGAAGGCGCCAGCAAAGCACTAATCAGAGCATTTGTGACAGTAAAATATACTGTCGGGACAGTACCAGGTGCTTTCGAGAGGCACATATATTTTTTTCACGTTTACTATAATGGGAAAATTAAAATTTAAATAACTTTTATATGAACGTTTGAATGCGCCAGCAGAAACAGACCACCCCGTCCTTCTAAGTCTGCTCAAGTGTACAGCTAGCACCCCTAGTTTGCAGCTGCCCAACCCCCCTCCCATTTGTCATTCCATTGCCACCCCCACCTCCCTCACCCTCACTCTCCTCTGTTCCCTGTCCCATGCCCTTTTGAAACTGTTCACAGATTTACATGATACCACCCATTTTGGTAGGGCATTCCATTTTGCCACCGCCCTCTCTGTGAAATAGTGTCTCCTCATTTCCTTCCTAAATCTTCCCCCCTCTATTCTTAACACATGCCCTCTGGTGACCTCCCCTGCATTAACTTAAAGACCCCATCTGCCCCATCTTTATTGATTCCCCTCAGATACTTGAATGTCTCTATTATGTCCCCCCTGTCCCTTCTACACTCCAGGGTGTACATATTCAGGTCTCTCAGGCTGCTGTCATAGTCTGCCCCTTCCATTCCACATATCATCTTTGTTGCCCTCCTCTGCACTCCCTCCAGTAGCCTGATATCACGCTTTAGGTATGGCCTCCAAAACTGCACACAGTACTCTAAGTGCGGCTTTACCAGTGACCTGTAGAGGGGCAAGATCACCTCTCTTCACCTGGACAAAAAAAAACTCGCTATGCACCCCAGCATTTTGTTCACTTTTGCAGCTGCTCTCCTACACTGGGCAGTGTTGTCCATGGTCCCTGTTATCATTACCCCTAGGTCCTTCTCCTCCTTAGTGATCCCCAGCTTAACCCCTCCCAGCCAATATTCTCTCCTTGGGTTCTTCACCCCAAAGTGCATAACCTTACACTTCTTTGCATTGAACCCCAGCTGCCACCTCTATGACCACTCCTCTAGCTTGCTTAGGTACCCCTGCAGATGCTTCCATCCCTACTCTCCATTCACCACTGCTCCAATTTTGGTGTCATCAGTGAACAGACTTATCTTGCTCACCACCTCATGTGCAATGCCTGATATGAAGAGCCCAAACAATACTGGCCCCAACACAAAGCCCTGTGGCACCCCACTCATCACCAGCCTTGGAGTTGAGAGCTCCCCTTTCACCACCACCCGTTGCAGCCTCCCATTCAGCCAGCTTGTAATCCAGTTCATCATTTTTGCCCCTACCCCTACACCAGTTAGCTTCCCCCCAAGCTGCCCATGAGGCACAGAATCGAAGGCCTTGCTGAAGTTCAAGTAAAGAACATCTACTGCATGACCCTTATCCAGCTCACCTGTCACCCAGTGATAATATTGTATCAGGTTGGTTTGACAAGACTTCCCTGAAACAAACCCATGCTGCCTCACATCCTGGAGGCCATTGTCCTCCGCGTACGATACTAGTCTTACCTTTAGTATTGTCTCCATGAGTTTGCACACTATGGAGGTGAGACTTACTGGGCGATAATTACTTGGTTCATCCCTTGGTCCACTCTTGGGTAATGGTACTACATGTGCCTTCCTCCAGTCCAGTGGCACACATCCCAACTACAGTGAGGTGCTGTACAGATCCGCCAGTGGCTCCACAAATACCTCCGCCATCTCCTTCAGAATTCTGAGGTGGATACCATCAGGCCCAGGTGTCTTGTCTACCTTCAGTGCCATCAGTCCCTCTAGGACTCTACTTGCCTCAATTCTTCCATCTGTTGCCTCCTCTACCCCTGTCCCCACCCTCCTAGCCCATGGTGGTAGAGGTACCCCCTTTCCTTCCATGAACACTGAGCAAAAGTATTCATTCAGTGCTTCTGCCTGCTCCTCACCCTTTTCCATCCACTCCCCACCCCTTTTTATCCTCACTATTGTCTCCTTGCACTTCCTTTTCTCCCTGGTGTATCTGAAAAAGTCCCCCCCCCCACCATTAATTCCCTGTACTAATCTCAGCTCCCTCTGGGCTTTGGCTTCTCTCATTTTTCTGGTCACCTCCCTGGACCATCTTGCATACTCCTCCCTGTCCACTTCCTTCCGTGTCCTTGTATACCTCTGACGCACTTCTTGTTTTGCTCTCAGCACCTCCACTACCTCACTGTTCAACCAGCATGGTTTTCTTGCTCTGCTTCTCTTACTCTGTGTCTTGGTGCAGGCTTCTGTTGCCTCTGTAACCCCCCTTTTAATAATATCCCATTTCTGCTCTGTATCCATCTCCTGCCTTATGCCCTCTAGTTTCCCTTTCAGTACTTCCTGCATCCTCCCAAAGTCTGCCCCCCTGAAGTTTGCTACCTGAGTAGCTGATTTCTCTGGCTCCCCACACATCATGATATTAAACCACACCATTTGGTGATCGCTGTCTGCTAGTGAGTCCTCCACCTTTATTTCCCTTACTGCTTCCCCATTTGACAACACCAGAGCTAAAGTGTTCTTTAGCCTGGTAGGTACACTAACCAACTGTGTCAGGAGACCCACCTGGATTGCATCCAGGAGCACTGGCTCCCTAGTACTGGAGGTAACTGGAATACTCCAGTCAACCCCTGGCAAGTTGAAATCCCCCACGATGACCACCTCCCTTTTCTACATACCTTTTTGATTTGTTCTGCTAATTCCCAAACCTCAGTTTCCTACTCCTTGAATCTAGGAGCTGCAGCCAGATTGCCTCTGTTCTCTTTTCTTTCCCCTCGTCCCTTGTGCATTTGATCCCGTCCCTCACATAGACTGCCACCCCACCGCCCCTCCCTTCCTCATGGTCCTTCCTGTATACTTTGTATCCTGGGATTGCCAGATCTCAGTCCTGGTGCTCAGTTGCCCATGTTTCTGTGACAGCTGCAATATCCACCCTCCACACTGCTAAGAGTGCCAGTAGCTCAGCAGATTTGTTGCCTAAGCTTCTTGCATTCAGTGAGACCACCCTCCATCCTGCCCCCTTCCCTTCATTGACCTCCATTTCCTTTCTTCTACTCACTCCTTTTTCTGCCACCCCGAGTCCTTCCCTGCTAGCCTGGGAACAGATTCATATTTTTTCATCAATTCTTCAAAAGGCACATCACTGACCCAGACTGCATCTTCCCTGAAGATTCCAGACCAAATGGACAAAGTGTGTGGGCTGTAGCCACAAACAAAGAAACATGCAACTTTTTTGCCATTCTGCAGCTTCGCAACTGCTTATCCAACCATGACGCAACTTGCCAGATCCAGGGATCTATAGTGCCTCAACATGCATGGAAAATGTCAGGCAAATCCATCATACAGTGACAAAGTTATTAATATGCAAATTTTGGGGTTTAACATAGAAGTGGCTGGGCAACCCTAACTATACTGGCACGATGGTGCCAGTATAATATATATATATATATATACAGTATATATATATATTTATGCAACAGGTGTCAGGATAAAAAGTGACACATAACTTCAGTTATCTGAATCGTGTGTGGATAAATGAGTGGTGATGTATCACTATGTGGATAACTCTGCTATTCACATAGTGATTACATCATCACCCATTTATCCACACAGTGACTACAACACTAACCACCACCACCTGTGCTGCCTGCTCAGCAGTACTGCCTCCCAGTTTCACTTTCACCTTCTCACAGTGCTCTTTACAACCCAAGCTATCACAGTCCCAAAGACTCACAAAATGCATACCCTAACCAAATCCCCCCAAACTTGAACCACATTTTAAATGAAAACACTCAAAGAAAAGAAAGCAATTTTTCCTCTTTCTCAGCACAGCAACTCTGCAAACCAAACACAGCAAACAGGCACGGAGAAAAAACATGGAAAGGAACTTAAGAAAAAAATAAAATATAACAAAACTGAACCCAAAAAATCCTGTTGCATAAATCAAATACGCGTGGGGCACCTGTGGGATAACAAAGTTATTTTTACAGTTGCCAGTGACCACTCATGAGATTACTTGAGATCACAGACGACTGTACAAATAACTTCATTATCCCACAGACGCTCCCTGCATATCCCTTAGTTTTATATATATATTAGGGTATACAATAGGCTGACTCAAAATATGCAACTTACCTTCAAGGGTGGGGGGCAGGACCATAACTCATGAGTGGCAGAGCCATGAGTGTTATGAAAGTCCTACTCACTCACAAGTGATGATACATTGCCTATTTTGAATCAGGCTATTGTATATTTGATATATACAATAGTAATTTACAAGTTATAGCTTTTAAATCTGCAGTTTATTTAAAAATGTTGCTGCCTTTCTTTTATTTTAACTGCCTGCTTTAGTGCTGCATTAGGCATTATGATGTCATTAGGACTGTAGAAGTTGCACTCTGATTGGTTCAGTATTCCACTGTGATGACAGTAACTTAAAAGATATCCATTGTGACAACGGTAACAATGATATTTTTTGATATCTTGCTGTTACTGATGTCACTAAGATATCTTTTTTGTCTTGTCATTTCTACCCCCACTCCTGTTTTGTGTGTGTGTGTGTGTATATATATATGTATGCAAAAAACTTTGTTAATGCATCAGTTAGGGTTATTCTACAGTGACAAAAGTGAGAAAATTCGACATTAGGGTTCTCACCCTTTGCACCCCACCCCGCCCTCACCAACAGGTACTGGAGTGTGCATTGGGGTCATCGGTTCTAACTCTCATCCCATCCCATATGTAAACAACCTGAGGTGCTGCAGTGCAGGAGAATGGGGTGGGAGGCGACAACCCAATGCACTCCAATACCTGTTGGTGAGGGTGGGTGCAAGGGTGGGAACCTAATGTCTTTCCCTTTTGTCAGTAGACTAACCCTAACTAGCATAAATTTTTTGCATAACTTCCTACTTTTTAAGAAAGAATAGAAAAGTAGAAAGTTGCACAAGTTGGTGGGAGCGAAGGGCCCCATCAACTTGTAAGTGTCGGGCCACATTACACACCTAATGACTAAAAAGTACATTGACAATACCACAGTCAGCCGCCAAACAAATGTTATGTAGTAGAACAATATAAAACGCTGTCTGCAAAATGTAAACTGCGCCACACAATGTCTCCAAAAAATATATATTGTCCAACACATAAACACCTCAATTCACATCTACAGGACATGCCATCAACACCTTTCAAATTTCAAGTGAAAAGACCAAACCATGTCCGAGATACAACATGTCAAAGTTTGAAATTTTCATTCATCAGAGTGGCACAGTTCCACACCTGTTGACATTTAACACATACAACGACTGAAAACTACATCCATGACACTAAGGCTAGATATCCTATTAATTTCAAGCCACCACCACAAGCAAAACACTGTCCACAGAATGTAAACTGCGCCACGCCATATCTCTGCCAAAAAATATTTTCTGACACATAAACACTGTAACTTACATCTACATGACATGCCATAAACACCATCCAAATTTCAAGTAAAAAGACCAAACCATGTCCGAAAACATGTCAAAGTTTTAAATTTTCATTTGTCAGAGTGGCACAGTTACGAACCTATTGACATTTAACACACACAAGGACTGTAAACTACATCCATGACAGTAAGGCAAGGTATTTTATCAATTTCCAGCCACCACCACAAGCAAAACGCTGTCCGCAGAACGTAAACTGCGCCATGCCATATCTCCAACAAAAAACATGTAAACACTGTAATTAGCATTCACAGGACATGCTGTAAACACCCTCCACATTTCAAGTAAAAAGACCAAACAGTTTCCAAGATATTCAATGTCAAACATTAGTACAATTTCCCTATCTATTCCATTATAAACAATCTGGCCATCTTGTCCCTATTTTGCAATCAAAGATCATGATCAAAGAATCTCATGGTCAAAGAATTTGCAGGCTTATGAACAAAGAATTAAAAATGTTATAAATCAAAAAATTGAAGGAACTGCGGTAAACCATCACCATGGTTCAACAGAATGAAGCCTCCTGAGTAAAACCCACCCTCATTTCACTTCCTAGGGCACCCCTGGGCTGAGAAAATTTATTTTTTAATTCGGCCATCTCGTCCCTTGCTCGCGATGCATGATCGTGATCAAAGAATCTCACGATCAAAGAATTTGCAGGCTCATGATCAAAGAATTAAAAAATGGTGAAACACAATTTTTTCACTGATTTGAAGCAAACCAATGCCATGTCTCGATAGAATGAAGCCTCCTGAGCAAAACCCACCCTCATTTTTGTCCCTAGCCCACCCCTAAACTGAGATATAAGTGTTTTTAGGTCACGATGCAAGATCACAATCAAAGAATCTCCGATCAAAGAATTTGCATGCTCGCGATCAAAGATCATTAGTGAGCTGCGAATTAAGATTTCAAAAGCTTAAAACTCTATTTTTTTTTACTGATTTGGATGAAACCAAAGGCATGGCTCAATAGATCAGAGCCCCCTGAGTAAAACCCATCCAAGTTTTACTTCAGAAGTGACCCCTGAGCTGAGATATTTGTGTTTTTCTGATCGGAAATTAAAAAACAAGATGGCAGACCTCACGATCAAAGAATTTTGAAAATTCTCGGGGACAAAGATTCTTGAACTGTGAGGCTGCAAATTATTTGATTGCCAGGTGGGATGAGATGGCCAGAATCCCATTCTTTGTTCGCAAAACATACATATAAATTTTCCCATTGACATAATGGGAAGTTAAAAGTGGAATAACTTTTGAAAGCCTTAATATTTTTTCACCAAATGAAAAGCGGCATGTTCGGCCACCAAAGCTCTTTCAAACGAGTCATCTTGCAGAGCAGCATGCCACATATTGGCCATCAGGGCCCCGTCCAAAACCCCAAAAGCTGCCTCCAAAAACTGATAATTTCGCATTTTTCAGCATTTACGTACGCAAAGACTGTAAGTCCAACCAAAATGCAATTTGGCAAATCAAGAGATCTACCATGCCCCACCACACATTCCAAATTTCAGGCAAATCCGTTGAATGGGTCCAAAGTTATTAACACTGAAATTTTTGACTTTAGTATGTACACGACCGCTGAACCCTAACTATAGTGGCATATATATATATATATATATATATATATATATATATATATATATATACTGTATATGCCATACCTATAAGGATAAAAAGGGGGAAATATTTTTAATATTCTCAGGGTGGTCAGCCCTACAGTGAGAATATCGCATTTATCCTCGCTATAGGTAGATTTATCCACACAGTAGGTAGAGATTTGCTCATTCGGAACTCATTTGCATATTAGGTCTCAGTAGCAGGACTAACCATATTCAAATGTGAATAACTTTAAAATGAAAATGAATAGCATGATACTATGAGCATGAAAGTTGTTCAGCACAAAAGTATCTACAAAATGATAGGTGTTTCATTTATGACTAACTTTAATTTTTTATATAATTAGCAAAAAAGCAGCAAAAAAATGCAATTCTTTTCACTTTTTCAGCAAACAAGTGCGAATAAATTTAAAAACGAAAAATGATAGCATGGTACTACAAGGACGAAAGTTGTTCAGCACAAGAATATTTACAAAATGAGTGGTTTCATTTATAGATACGTTTTAATTTTTTATAATTAGCATCTCGTGCCAGCTGACCTGATGACATCACTCGTGGCTTCACCATTCGTGATGTTATCAGGTCAAATGGCACTCAAACAAAACATAGTGACAATATTTCCAGTAGGGGGTTGTGCATTCCTTATTTATATGGATATATATATATTTTTCAAGAGATTCTCAAAGTCCCCAAAACCTTGAGATGGTCTGGCTGCCTTGTAATAGTCATTTATCTGTTATATTTTGTAATATATGGATCCGATTGGGAAAATGTGTGACTTTTTTTAGATTCTGTGAAACAGGCTGGCCACCTGCCTCACTGAAGATACGCTCACTCTCGGCTGCCCTCCCGCAGCACTGAAGTCCTACCCCACCCACGTTTCTGTTGACAGTTTTTTGTTTTAATTTGGTAGTCAGTCCTACCTTTTACTTTTTTTTATCCTTTGGCAAATGGAGGATCAAGCAGGTAAGCCACTGTACATTTGAAGAAGAACAAAAAATGGAGAAATGAAGGGGCCGCATTCCTCTTGTCAAGCGAGAGTAAACATTTGCCATGTTTTTAAAGTTGTTTTGCCTGCCTGCCTACAGACAAAATCAGCCAATGGGATTGTAGGCCATCACATTGGCTGCCCAGGATGGAACATGGCACCATGGCAACTGCATTTGTGTGGCAGGCAGACTGGCACATGCACTGTGGGATTTGTGTGATAATACTATCGTTCAGAGCTGAAACGATAGTATTATCAGTTCTGAATGACAGTATTATCAACAAGAAGCAATAGTATTATCACTTGAGGAAGGGTACTATTATGGGAATGGGAGTAGTGTATTACAGGGATTTTTTGTATGACTTTTGATAGCATTATTTTACTTATCCATACACTACATATATAGATATAGCAGATATGGGGTGGACCAAAGGTGGTCCGTTATTAAGAAAGGAATACTGGTTGTCACAGATGAGTGCATTAGGCTCAGGAGTAAGAACACAAGGGCCAAAGCGCCCAGCTGATTCAGTTCTGGGGTTGCCCAGGCAGTAAGGGAAAAGATGTTGGCCTGTAGAAAATTCAGGAAGACCAAGACAGAGGTGGATAGGGTAAATTACCTAAGGTTGGCTAGTGAGGCAAGTAAACATAGAAACATAGAATTTGACATCAGATAAGGACCGCTTGGCCCACCTAGTCTGTCCATTTTCCTACCTGATGGATAAGCTGCAGATTCTAGTTAACCAACAGCTTATTTCCTCCTACCCCCCACTGGAATGGCCTTATATCTGTCCCATGCATTCTTGAATTCTCCCACTGTTCTTGACACCACAAACTCCTCAGCAAGGCTGTTCCACGCATCCACAGCCCTCTCTGTAAAAAAATACTTTCTAACATTACCTCTGAGACATCCCCCATCTTTCAAATTGTGTCCCCTTGTTCTTGCACATCTCTTTTTCTGAAAGATGCTACCCTCTTGGACTTTGTTGATTCCCTTGAGGTACTTGAAAGTTTCTATCATGTCCCCCTATCCCTCCTTTACTCGAGGGTATGCATAATATACTAATATTTTGCATGTTGCCCAGCTAACTATGCTAAAGGCAACGAGCTTGTTCAGTGTTACCACTCTGCTGGCCTTTGTCAACAGGTCTTAGCCAAAATGCCTGCCGGGGACACTCAGTAAGAACTTCCCAGGAAATAGTCAGAGTGTCTCCCCAAGGAACAAAAACCCTGGGATTTTTATAGTGTAGTTGGAAAGGGCCTTTTACAAAAAGCACCAATCACATTGTAGCTGCCTGATCTAGAAACATAGAAACATAGAATTTGATGGCAGATAGCAACCGCTTGGCCCACCCTGTCTGCCCATTCCCCTACCTGATGGATAAGCTGCAGATTTTTAGTTAATCAACAGCTTACTTCCTCCTGCCCCCCACTAGAATTGCCTTTTGCTTGTCCCATGCATTCTTGAATTCTCCCACTGTTCCTGACTTCACAACCTCCTCAGGAAGGCTGGTCCATGCATCCACAACTACCTCTGTGAAAAAATACTTTCTAACATTACCTCTGAGCTGTCCCCCCTCTATCCTCAAATTGTGCCCCCTTGTTCTTGCGCATCTCTTCTTCTGAAAGATACTACCCTCTTGTACCTTGTTAATTCCCTTGAGATGCTTGAAAGTTACTATCATGTCCCCCCTCTCCCTCCTTTTTTCAAGGGTATACATATTAAGCTGCTTTAGTCTCTCCTCATATGTCTTCTGGTGCAGACCCTGTACCATTTTGGTTGCCCTCCTCTGAACAGCCTCCACTCTGGCTATGTCTTTGCAGAGATGGGGTCTCCAGAATTGCATGCAGTACTCCAGATGGGGTCTCACCAACTTTCTGTACAGAGTGATAACAACTTCTTGTTTTCTACTGTTGATGCCTCTCCCTAGGCATCTCAGTATCCCCATAGCCCTCCTTACTGCCTTCTCACATTGCTTGCCCACCTTTAAGTCATCTGATATAATTACTCCTAGGTCTCTTTTGATTTTTGTTGTTGTTAATATCTCACCCCCCATTGTGCACTCTTCCCCTGGGTTTTTGTTTCCCAGGTGCATTACCTTGCACTTTTTTGGATTGAATCTGAACTGCCATATATTTGACTATTTCTCCAACCTTGCCAAGTCCCTTTTCATACTTTCCAACCCACCTTGTGTATTGACCCTGTTGCAGATCTTTGTGTCGTCTGCAAAGAGACATACTTTTCCTTCCAGGTTCTCTCCAATGTCACTTATAAAGACATTAAAGGGGACCGGTCCAAGTACTGAACCCTGCGGTACCCCACTAGTTACCCTCCTTTCTTCACTGTGGACTCTGTTTACTATTACCCTTTGTGTCTTGTTCTCCAGCCAATTTTTTATTCAGGCTACCACCTTGGTACCCACTCCAAGGCTGGCTAACCTGTATATTAATCTTTTGTGTGAGACTGTCAAATGCCTTGCTAAAATCTAGGTAGGCCATATCCACAGTCCCTCCCTGGTCTACTACTTTGGTCACCCAGTCAAAGAAATATATTAGATTCATCTGACATGACCTTCCTGCTGTGAAACCTTGCCTCCTTGGATCCTGTGCCCTACTGGCCTCTAGGTACTCAACAATAAAGTAAGTACGTCAGGTGAGCAAAGGTACAGAAGGAGCTGCAAATAGCTGAAGGAATTAAGAATTAAGAAGGGGGAGAAGGCTTTCTTTCACTATATAAGTGAGAAAAGGGACAAGAAGGAAGGGATTGTTAAGCTTAAAAAAGGGATGGAGTGAGTGGAGGATAATGCGGGGAAAGCAGAGATACTAAATGAATACTTCTGTTCCATCTTCACCAGGGAGAAGGATGGACCAGTGCCTTCAGGAGGGAAAAGTGGAACAGAGGGGAGGGGAACACAGATGTAGTGATAGAGGGGGATAGAGTGAGGGAGGGGCTGCTGGCATTGAAGGTGGACAAATTACCAGGCCCGGACGGAGTACATCCAAGGGTAGTAAATGAACTGGCTGAGGAGTTGGCAGGGCCACTGGCAGACCTATTTAATAGTTCACTGGAGACAGGCTTAGTACCGCAGGACTGTAGAACAGTACCTGTAGTGCTGATCCACAAAAGTGGTCCCAAGGATGACCAAGGAAATTACAGACCAGTCAGTCTGACCTCCATTGTGGGCAAGCTCATGGAGACCATACTAAAGGAAAGGTTGGTAGAATATCTAGAGAAGCATGGTCTCCAGGATGCGAGGCAGCATGGGTTCACAGTGGAGGGGGAGATCATGTCAAACAAATCTGATTGACTTCTTTGACTGTGTCATTAAGACAGTAGATGGGGACAAGTGGTAGACATCCTCTGTCTTGATTTCAGCAAGACCTTTGACTCTGTACCCCTCAAAAGATTGATCAGAAAGTTTGTGGATCTCAAGATTGAGGAAAAGATGGCCAGATGGATGGAAAAATGGCTGAAAGGCAGAACCCAGAGGGTGGTTGGGGGGGAGTTATTTGGCACAAGACAGGTAACCAGTGGAGTCCCGCAGGGCTCGGTGCTGGGGCCAGTGTTGTTCAATGTCTTCATCAATGACATTGGAGATGGCATTAAGGGCAAGATGTGCCTATTCGTGGATGACACCAAGCTCAGTGGGAGGGTGGACATAGCGGAAGGGATGCAGGACCAACAGGAAGATCTGGAAAAGCTGGGGAGGTGATTCAGGATCTGGAAGCTTCAATGCCAAGAAATGCAAAGTTATGCATATTGGAGTCAAGAATCCTAGGACAGAGTACTATCTTGGTGGAGTCTGAGTATCTACATTAGAGGAGGAGAAGAACCTGGGAGTGATAATCACTAGTGACCTGAAGCACTCCATGCAGTGTAAGAAAGCAGCAGCAAAGACAAACAAGATGCTGGGATGCATATTTAGGGGGATCAGTAGTAGGAGAGAGGAGGTTATACTGCCCTTGTACAGGTCACTGGTAAGGCCGCATCTAAAATATGGAGTTCAGTACTGGTGCCCACACCTCAAAAAGGACATTAACCTGCTGGAGAAGGTCCAGAGGAGGGCTACAAAGATGATAGCTGATCAGCAGGGTAAGGCATACTAGGAGAGGTGAAGGGCACTGAACATGTACTCCCTGGAAGACAGCAGAGAGAGAGAGAGAGGACATTACTGGGACCTTCAAGTACTTGAAAGGGATAAATAAGGTTGATAAGGAGAGTCTCTTTAAGCTGAGTGGCAACCATAACATGAGGGGACACTGTCTTAAGCTTGATGGTGGGAGGTTTAGGAGGGAGGTCAGGAAGCACTTCTTCACAGAGAGGATGGTGGACACTTGGAACGTGCTGCCAGAAGAGGTAATCTGATTGAAGACAGTGAGCAGCTTTAAGAGAGTCTGGGACAGGTATAGGGGCAGGGTAAGGGTCATGGGTAGGGAGGATGAGAGGAGTGGGGAGAGGGGGCAGGGACAGTAGCTCAAGCTGTGAACCCTGCAACATGAGCAGACTTGATAGACCAATTGGCCTTCTTCTGCTGGCTTCTTCATATGTTCATATGTGTGTGTATATATATATGTATATATATATATATATATATATATATATATATATATATATATATATATGTATATATATATATATATATATATATATATCTTGGCTCTCAGATGAGAAGGACATTCCTTTCCCTCTGAGGAGGAGGAGGAAAAGGAAGGAGAGTGGATGGAGCCAAAGTGAAGGATCCAGGATCCTCTCCTGTTTGACCATACATCCTTGCCTTTTTTGGATAGCTGATGCATGTAGATCCTTACAGCTTAGGAGGTACAGTCTGTGGAGATGGTGGATTTCAATCTGAGGCTGTCTGACCAAATTATTGAGCAACAATGGGCAGGTGTGGATCAGATAAAGTATCTTCCCAAACCAGAGACATGGATTTTTCCATTTTTAAAGGAAAGATCTCACTGGTGTGAAGCTCCTGTGCTGGAAGACAAGGCCATTTATAATTCTGCCAAATATACCGCCTTGCCTATCAAAAGCTTTCTGGCCCTAGCAGATTCTCATGTCAAGCAGGTGAATACCACGTGTAGGAGGGGTTTCGCCTCTATCAGCACAAACATTTTGTACGTCTTATGCTTTATTTATTGTTGCCAGAGCCTTAAACATACGGGTCATTACTCTGGCTAGTTTTGTTCCACCTGACTCGGAAGGTGTGAGTATTTATCAACTGATGACCATGGCCTCCATTTTTCTAGGTGATTCTACAGTGGAGAATTTGCACATGTCAGCCTGTTCAGCCTACTTCATTCTTTTGGCCATGAGGGGCGTGTGGCTTAGTCACTGATCAAGCTTCAAAGCTAAGCTGTTTAACCTCCCCCTGAGGGAAGCTTGTTGTCTGATTCTGGCCTGGATACTATTTTTTTTTTTAAACTCAAGTTCGTTCAAAAGAATAAGAACATATCACAATCAGTCATTATAAATCATCCATATTCCAGGCATTACAAGTAAGAATGGGTTCAACCCAGATTCTGAGTTAGCTATACTAGTAATTGCAGACTGTGATATATTATCTACTACATTCAATTTCTAAACAAATACATCAGTTCTTCTCTGCTGTCCTTTTGTCTTACAACTTTGCCTGTTCCATTAAAAAAAAGCTATCATTTAAAAACATCCACTCTAACTCCAATATTATAATCATTAAACAGTGGATTGTACACAATATTTTCAAGACAATATAAGGGGTATATTTCCGACAAGTTCAAGAATTCTTGGTTTAGGTTAAGTATCTTACACAGGAGGGAACTATAAGAGGGGGCCTGGATTCCACAGATTAATAATAAATTTATTGTTGTTATTGTGAATGTAACCTACTAACAGGCCTTATAAGGGTGGAAACAGTATGGGCACAGGACACAGGAGGAATTGTCAAGGGATCTGGAGATCTGTCCACCTAGCCCCTCATGATCCATGGACTCCAGACCATTCTGCACATCTCCTTTCTAATGTGGAGACATGCCGTTATGGTTTCCATATCCAGTGTGTGGTTAATCCTGTTCACCCATTCTCTAAGTATCAGAGGAACCTGTTTCAGCTGGTGAGCTGTTATACATTTTAGAGCAGCAGCAGAAGGGCTAAGGACAGTTTTTTTCTTGGATGTGGGAAGATGAATTAAGGTGGGAAACCCCAATACCCAATCTGTAAACTGGAGAAGAATGTTCACTGAGAAGACCTGCAGGAGAGCCGCCCTCACCTCCCTCCAAAATGTTGCTAATTCTGGGCAGTCCCACAGAATATGATGATGCGTTCCAACTGCACCACACTCTCTTCAGCAGTTCTCCTAGTGGTTGGTATGAAAATATTTAGTCACTGTTGGAGTCTTGAAGAACTGAACCAAGATCCTCCAGTAAAATTCTGATCATGTTGGTGAGGAGGTCACCCTCCTGCCCAACTTAAGGCGACAAATCCAGTCTCCTCAGAAGATCCCAAAAGAGGCCCCCCTCTCCCAATCAGCCTTAATATATCCCAAAGGTTTGGAGTCCTGTGATCTTAGGAGACTATATAAATGGGAGACAGGCCTCATTCTGACCAGAGGGTGACCTCCCGAGTAATGAACTCTTCCTAAGGGTTTGAGGGGCAGGTCAGGGAGGTCCTATGGTCCGGCATATTGATAAAGTGGCTTACTTGAAGGTATCTGTGCAAGCCTCTGCTTCCAGTCCATACTTTGTCTTTACATGTTGAAATGGAAGACATCTTTCCCCATCCACAAGTTGGGAAAAGTGGATCAGACCCTTAAGGTTCTATTGCACATATCCAGCATCCATTCTTAGGTGGGAGGAAATAGAAGTGGTGGTGTATAAGGAATAGTGGGCTCAGAGCGCATACGGCCATTTGGTCCCCGGACAAAACATCATGGTGTGGTAGTTGCGGATAAACAGTCGCCAGGACTTTTGGTTGTTACCTTAACTGTCGCATGGACAAAGTGGACCGGTACAACTAGTTGACTTAAACTGACGTTACTGCGCGAATTTATGCCGACTATAGAAATTATTCTTAAAGAGGGACTTTCATATCAGGACAGACGTCAGAAAACTACATTATGTTGCTGTGTGATTATGACGACTATGCATGCACAAGCTATATGGTATGATGAGATGCGATGTGCAGGGGAAAGCTCTAGGTTAGATTAAAATCTCTTAACTGATTCCCCCCAAGCTGGCTCCCTCATGGTATGCCATCCCTACCACCTTGCCCCAGCCCTCTGGACTTAACTGAAACAGCACTAAATTTGCCCGGAGCACGGTCAATGCAGGACAGTGGAGAGTACAGCATACAGGATGCTGCTCGCCTACTGGTAATCTGTGCAATTTAATTATGTTCAGTATTGTCATGGTTACTACATGACCGCAGCTACTATGCTGGCGACTACAGTGCCCTGCTACCTTTTCATCGCCCCCACTTGACCACGCTGAAAATTACCGCGATGACTAGTCCATAAACTGGCCCAGAGTATTCTGTGAGCTAAAGGAGCTTCTGACCCATTGGGTCTGCCGGGTCCAAGGATTCCTCATCAGAGAAGGAATGGGGTCTTTTGTCTGTGTCAATGCCAATGAGTGTAATGGTAGACCAATACAATCTTCCTCCTGAATCTGATACCAGCCTGATGCCATTTGCCTGGAGGCCCATGTGCAGACTGCCTGCATTTGACAGGCATAATAATACTTTAAAGGCCAGGCATTGCCAGTCCCCCCCCAGGTCTCTAGGAAGCTGGAGGAACTCCTTGGCTATGCGAGGGCAATGGCCCCCACACAAATCTACCAACTCCTCTAGTTATTCTGTGCCAGTATTCAAGTGGAATGGGGAGGGGCAGTGTACTGAATTAGAATAGAAACCCGGAAAGTATGTTCATTTTTATAGCATCTATCCAGCCTGCTGTATTTAGGGGCCGAAAAGACCATCTGGCCAAGTCTTGCTGCATCCCTCCTCAGTCCCTATTATAGTTGGCATCAAAAAGCTTATCAGCGTGAACATTGACCTGAACCCCCAGATATCTTATTTGGTTATGTCTAGCCCACTTAAATGGAAATGTTATGTTGAAGCCTTGTGAGCAAGATCCACTTAGTCATAGGGCTTCTGACTTGTCATAATTTAACTTATAGGCTGGCCCAGTGGCATTGAGGGTTGAGGCACTGGACGCCACACCTCATGTCATGCTGGCGACCCAGGTTTGGGAATGAGCCAGGGTCATCGGAGGCCGGCAGGGGGGAGGGAGAGGTTGTGAGATGCTGCTGGCTGGCAGTGCTCCACCTCAGGAGGAGAACCCTAGCTCTCTCAGAGCTTGGATGCCCCTGGTGGAGGCTGGAGGGACAGTTCCAGTCATGAGGAGCTTGATGTTAGGTCAATGGGGAGGGCGGAAGGGACTCGGTCCGGAGCTGTGGTGCGCATGTACGCCACCATGCGCATGTGTCAGCACTTCCATGGGTCCTGGGTAGTATGGGGAGAAAATGGAGGAAATAATGGGGGCTGACATGGATGATACCCTTGGACTGACTCAGGGGATCCACTGGGGCTCACATGGCACTAGAAGCCCCCGAAGGACCCCGAGTTCAGTAGGCTCGGTGGACGCAGAAGTTGACCCACCACAAGAGGATAAAAATAGTTGACAAAACAAAAAATTATAATTTAACTTATAGCCTGATAATGTGCCAAATTCCTCTAACAGAGCTAACAAGTGAGTGACTGAGGCTTCTGGGGTGCTTAAAAAGAAAATCAAATTGTTGGCGTACAGGGCAACTTTATGCTCCCGACTGCTGTAAGTCCCATGATGTGAGAATCCTAGCAGACGTCCACAGCTAGGGGTTCTATGCAAATTGCAAATAAGAGGGAAGATAATGGACATCCCTGATGGGTGCCCCTCATGAGTGGGAATCTGTCTGAACTAATCCCATTGACTCTGACCTGTGCCCGTGGAGAAGTATAGAGTTTGGTGAATATCCCTAAAAATTTGGGGCCAAATTCCATCCCCTCATAGTCTTTTGAAGAAACTGCCAATTGACCCTATCAAAAGCTTTTTCTGCGTCCATGGAGATGGCAGTTTGGAAATCCTCCTGCCCCTTTTGTGACGAGATGATATTCAACAACCTATGAACGTTGTCTGAAAGATATCGGCCTGCCACAAAGCCTGTTTGGTCTGGGAGGATTACCCTCCCAATTACCTGTTGGAGGTGGTCCATCATGATCCCCGTGAAGATTTTCATGTCTACATTTAACAATGGAATAGGGTGATAAGAATACATAGGTCCAGACTCTTCCCCTCCTTGGGTAGTATGGCTATTTGTGCAAATCTCCAGGAGATAGGGGCTTCTCCCCCAGCCTGTATGTGGCAAAAGCACTCCACCAGCAAAGGGACCAAAATATATGGGAATGATTTGTAAAACTCCGAGGGCAAGCCATCAAACCCAGGGGATTTCCCCGTCTTTAACTGTTTAATTTTCTCCTGGACCTCTAATGGTGTGATATCTCTTTCTAGGAAAATTATGTCTTCCTTCCCAAGGCGCGGAAGCACCACCCAGTTGAGGAAAGCCTCAGTTTGCATCTCGTGCTGTTCCACCTGGTCCTGTGACTATAAGGCCTTGTAATAGGTGGCAAAGGCAGCTGAGATTCCCAGGGGATCAGTTACTATTTTGCCACTGCCATTTGAATCTTGAATTTTTAAAACAGCCCTTGAGGTTATCTGCTTACAGAGGGCCAGGGCCAGAAGCTTCCCTGCTCGATTCCCACCCTCATAATATCTCTGTGCTGTCCTTCTTAACTGACCTTCAGTTTGACAGGCCAGAAGCAATTCTAGCCTTTTCTTTATCACCAGCCAATGCTTTTTATCATCTGGATGCAATGTTAGTTTATGCCTGAAGTCTGCCTCCTGGAGTTCAGCCCCCAGCTGTTTTTGTATGTGAGTGGTCTGCATTTTCTTTTGGGCACTAAAACTAATGATGAGCCCCCGAAGAAAAGCTTTCAGGGAATCCCATGTCGAGGAGGGAGAGAACTTCCCCCATGAGTTATGCTGCCAATACTCCTCTATCTGGTATTTTATTCCCTGTTTGAATTCTTGGTCATTAAGTAGACCCATATTTAGTCGCCACTTGGAGTTACATGGAGAGGGTGAGGTCACCAAACGCAGAAGCACAGGGTAGTGGTCTGACCAAGTCATAGGGAGTATCTGGCAGTCCCTCACCATGGTGCTCCTTTCCCTAGGGAGGATGATCATATCTATCCTGGAAAAGTTATTGTGTCTGTGAGGATAGAAGGTGTAATCATTTTGTGTTGGGTGGCGATCCCTCCATACGTCCAAAAGACCCACCTCACTAGTCAGTCACCTAAGGAAATTAGCTGAGCTACTACTCCCCATCAGAGAAAGAGCACCCCTCCTATCTCTGCAGGGGGACAGCACCATGTTAAAATCACCCCCAATTATATATAAGGCATCTGGGTCCTTTATAGTTCGCAAGGTTACTCTTCTTAGAAAGGCTCAACTCTTTTTCTACATTAGGGGCATAAATATTGAGCATATTACATTTAGTATCAAAAAACATAGCCTGTAATTGGACATACCTGCCACACAAGTCCACGTCTATGCAAGTAATCTTGAGAGGCACATCCCTCCTAATCAAAATGGCTGTCCCCCTTCTGTGTGGATGCTCTGCCCAATGGGCAGCATACACTTCCCCCATCCAGAATCTCCTCATCTTCAGGTGCTCGTTCTCTGAGAGATGGGTTTCTTGTAGGTAGACCACTGAGATCCCAAGTTCCCCAACCTCCCAAAGGACCTTAGCCCTTTTCACAGGGCCATTAAGGCCTTTTACATTGTAGGTTAGTACTGACCATTCTGTCATATTGGACAAATATTACATAAAATGGCAATTCCTGCCCTACCTCCCCCCACTTCCCTAATGCAGTAAAGCCCCTCATGTCTCGATCAGTGCATAATTCCAAACCAGAACATGAACAATAGAACCATAACTTTACAACTATAGTAGAATAATAAAAAACAGCATGTTGTAACATTTTGAGCTTGCAAAAGTGCCATCCTTCTTCATCTACCAATGGCTGTGGTAAGGGATGAAAGACACTATAACCCAAGGTCGTGCCGAGATGTGGCTCCCTGTAATTAGGGGCACACACCAGGATGGAAGGCCTGAGATTCTGCATGGCTGTCCTTATCCCACTAACACCCCCTGGGTCCACCCCCCTGGTACCTATGTTTTAACATGTCTTTACATAAGTGGGTGGGCATTCCCCCAGTCCGCTCCCCCATCCCCACAGCAAAGAAAGAGGGGGAAAAGGGAGAGGAGGGTACCCTCCAATCCCCTGATATTATGGATGAAGGAGCAGGACAGAAGAAAGCATCAGGCCCTTCCCATCTCCCTCCCCACCAACCCATCCCCAATAGCAGTTGCCAGGCATGTCTCATTGAATAAAAGTTATCCGCCAGCCCTTTTTGAAATCTGAGTGTGGCTGGAGATGAGGGCATGGGTGCGGCTCACTAGGCCCATGAGTTCTTATTATCTCTACGCCATCTTTTATGTTAATAATGTGCCACATAATGTTCCATGTGTAAGGCCTCTTTGCGCCTCACTCCCCCCCCACCCAAGAACATACCCCTTCCACACAGCACCCCCCGAAGTTACACCTACCCTAAAACAATATACATCTGACTCCCCAAATAATCAGATTGCTTGAGTTAAAGCACCAGTTCTGTAAAATAAAATATACTTGCAGATTCCTAGTCCTGAAATAATGTCCTGCTTCTGATGCAAGTTCAATGCACTAATTAAAGTGAACTGGTCCACAAAGTAAAACAGTAAAAAGCTCTTCTGTTACTATCTACCCGCATATTGAAAGTGCGTGCAGCAGTCCAAGGACCATACTCAAATAGCACCAAATATATGTTTAGCAAACTGATCCAATGGAAAATAAAGCAGAGGGCAGGAGTAACATTCAAGCCACTAAAGGTACATATGCTGTATGCAGAAGGATTCTTAAATACCAAAGTGATCCAGTTCCTAGAAAAGCCATTCAGGAGGCCGCTGTAGATGGGGCAGAAGAGGGGCTGCTCCTGTTGTTAGTTGTCTTCAATGTGTTCTTTCCTTTGCCCGCTAGTCTCTGTTGTGGTAAGGATTCCTGGTGTTCATCTACAGCAGCAGAAATATTCGCCAGAAGGTCTAACGGTAGTGGTTGAGACCTACTGGGTCTCTCACCGTGCTGCACTCTGACATTGATGCTCCTCACTGTGTACCAACGGCGGTGGTCCAGTTCCTTAATCACCTCAAGAGCTAGGATGTCATCGGCTGTAATATTTCATTGCTGCAGAAATTTCTTTGCCTCTGAGATGGTGGGAAATAAATGTACCCCTGAGTCCATAGTGATTCGTAGGGTGGCTGGATAGTCTATGCGAGCCTTGACCCCCTTGTCCCAAAGCAGCTTCAAGATTGATAGGAGTTTTCTTCTGCGGACCATTGTAATTGGTGCATAGTCGTGATCAAAATAGAGGCGAGTGTCCCCGAACAGAATCTCTTTCCTCTGCCAAGCTTTTTGCAGTATTTTTGGACTTTACTCTGTAGTCCAAGAAGGCAATGATAACTGATCTAGGATGTGCCTTAGGATCTGACGGACGAGGTCCTAAAGAGCAATGTGCATGAATAATATTTAGTGCATACTCTTATGGTCATAAATTTTGTCATTTCTTCTGATTCTGTTCCCTCAGGGATACCATGTATCCTGATGTTGATCCATCGGGATCTATTTTCAAGATCCTCCAGTTTCTGTTGCAGCCAGATTTCCTGGTCCTGAAGTTGCAGGATTGCACCATTATATAAATCTACTGTACTGGAGACTTCCGTTACATAGTGCTCGAGGTCAGTAATCTGTTTCTGTTGCTTTTTTGATCTGAGGGCCGTTTGATCTGATAAAGATCCCCGGCTACAAATTATTTTGGTGTACTGCGGGTGTTGGCCATTATAGATTCAAGACGCACTTTTTTGATGCTGGTGGCCAGTCTTAGAGGCTGGATGGTACCAGATCATGACTAGATCCAGAGGAGCCCGAGAGAGACTAGACCGCCATGCAAGAAGGCTTACCGAAGTCTCCTGGCCCAGATACTATTTAAAGGGTATTCAGGACAAGAAGGGCTATCTTCCAGTGTCTAAACAACAGCATAAGACTGCCATAACCCAAAAGGGTCAAAATAATGACTGTTGCAGGTAGTCCCAAGGGGGTTACATCCCTTTCGGAACTTGGTAACCAGGGAATAGAGAAACCTACTCAGGTAACAAAGGTTACAGTGACAGAGGAGCCATGGCCAGGCACCATGCAGGAGGCCCAGCTCAAAAGCCTGTTGTCTCACAATAAAGGCATGGAGGCCCATCCCTGCCTCCCTTCCCTTGGTGAGAGACTACAGGAGTTTCTCTCAAGATGGGCCCAAAACAACATCAGACGCCCGAGTTCTAGAGATGTTTCTCTTGGGGTAGCCATAGAATTCTTAATGGTCTCCTTAAGGGAATGTTTTGTACTGTCCCTGGTTTCCAAGGACATTGTAAAGGCCAGACATTTTCAGAGCCCCAACCCGCCTCATTCAAATCGGGGCCATTGTGCCGGTCCCACTTAGTGAACAAGGACAGGTGTCCTATTAGACCTGTTTCATAGTTCCAAGAAGTTGGGAGGTTTCAGGGCCATTCTGGATCTGAAGCATATGAACAAATTTCTAGATGGAGTCCCTGAGGTCAATCACCAGAGCTGTTCAGCCAGGGGGGGGTTCTTAGCTTGAATAGATCTGATGGATGCCTACCTCCGCATTCCCATCCATCAGTCCTACCAAAAGCATCTCGGGTTCTCAATCCTGCATCAACATTTCCAGTACAGGGCACTTCTCTTTGCCCTTGCAATGCCTCCCCCCCCACACTGAGTATTTTCGAACATGTTGATAGTCCTGGTGGATTATCCTTGATAGGAAGAGCATCACGTCCATCCTTATTGGATGATCTGCTTATTCATGCACCAACTTTGACCCTGGCAAGAGGCAGGTTCTCAGGACTCTGGAGATGCTAGAGTCACATGGCTGGGTGGAGAACCGGTAGAGGTGCTCTCTTGAGCCATTCCAGACCTTGGAACACCTTGGGGCAATCTTCTACATGAAATTAGGAAAGGTCTCTTCTCTTGCCTTCTCACAAGCAGACCTTATTGATGGAAATCCAGTGGCTCAGGGCACAATCTTCGGCATCTGCCCTCAGTCTGCTGTGGATTCTAGGCCTCATAGTGGTAGTGATAAGTCTAGTCCCATGGGCTCGCTTCCATATGCGGCCTCTTCATGTGGGTTTACTGATGGCCTGGGATCCTTCATCAGAGCATTATCGAGCCAGGATGCCCTTCACCACCCAGCTTCATCACTCCCTGAGTTGGTGAGTGGATGTGCAGAATCTGAGCAAGGGGTTCCACTGGAACTTCCCCAGAATTAATTCTCACAACAGATGTCAGTCTGCACGGGTGGGGGGCAGTCCTAAAGCAACTATCCGATCAGGGAAATTGGTCAGTTCAGGAACAGCATCTCCAAATAAATGTTCAGGAGATGCGGGCAGTCTACCTAGCTGTCCTTCAGTTTCAAATCCTGCTGGAAAAACAAGGCGGTAAAAGTGAGGTTAGGCAACATTGTCACAGTGGCATACATAAACATCAAGGCAGCACAAAAGTTGGGAGATGTTTCAAGAGGCCGCTGACCTCCTCAGGTGGATGGAGAAAAATGTTCTCCCTCGTCCGGCAGTACACCTAGCAGGGGAGTTGAACATTCAGGTGGAATGGCTAAGTCATGAAAATGTTCACCCTGAGGAGTAAAGGTTGAACCCAGTGGTGTTCAAACTCCTGTGCAACTGGTTCGGTTGATCTCAGATCGATCTGTTCCCATCCAGCCACAATGCTCAAATACAAAAATTCCTTCAGTCATTTTTCGGTGTCCACAGATGGAAGCAGTGAACGCTCTGCCTCAATTGTAGACCTTCATCAGAGTGTATGCTTTTCCTCCACTACCTTTTCTTCCCAAAGTCTTGCAAAAAAAAAAAAAGTCACTCAAAGGGAAACTCCTCTTAATAGCTGCAGAGTGACCAAGATGACCGTGGTTCTTGGACTTAGTGAATCTAGCTCAGCAAAGCAGCCTTCCAGTGTGAAGAGACCTGCTGTCACAGGGTCCCAATCTCCACCCAAATCCAGAAATAATGCAGCTTGTGGCCAGGAGGCTCCCCCCAAAATTAGGCTTCTCCAAGAAACTAGTTGTGTCCTTGATGGCTGCCAGGAAACCCTCTACTTCTGCAGCCTATGCTCGGGTATGGGCCAACTCTTTTCATCTTGGGCCAGAGGGAAGGATTTTAAGCCTTCAAATGCCTCAATTCCTCAGATATTTCATTTCTTTTTTTTTGCTTAGCAAATCTTTATTGACCTTTTGTTTTTAGTTCACAATCTACAAAAACTATGAGTAGAGACCTGGACAAACCAGGGTATACAGTCTAAAACTGACTGTATGAACTATGTACAATCAGATATTTACATACACAGCAGGAATCCATCTCTTAACAGTACACGAATTCAGTTAGCATTTCTAGTATGAGAAATATAGCCCACATCCCATTTTAGTCAGGTGCTACCAAAAAGTACAAACCAGACGAATAAATATAAGGCGATTCAGCACTCTACAAAAAGAAAGGAAGAAAGAAGAGGAAAAAAAACCCAAACAGGAATAGGATACACAATGCCAACACATGTAATATCTTACAGCTTTTATCCTGTGGTGAACATCAACACCTCTAATAATCTTAATCAAACGTGGAATCCTGCCGTGTCACCTGGAAAGAGAGAGAGAGAGAGTCCCCATCCCCACTTAGAGCCTGGAAGGCCTGAATCCTAAGCTCTTATGACCCTTGCTTGAATCACATTTTGTCCATACCCTAACCAAAATACTCAATCGAGTCAACGAAGTACATTTTTAACCAATTCTCATTCCGATATACCAAGCTCCTGCTAATCATAGCATGACAGACGGACCTGCACTGATCTCTGCAATGAATAGATTGTTTCTAAAGATGACCATCTCTTAGCATATAACCCTTTTTTTCCCTCACCCCAGAGTTGTCTCTTTACTCTACCCAGAGTCCCCACCAAATCCACACCCACTGTTCATACGTATAGACTTGATCGTCCTTCCAATGCTGAACCAAAAAGGATTTCACTAATGCAGTCATCAGAGACAGATGGAATTTGGGTAAGACTCGGATATTTTTGAAAAATCACCCAGAACACAAACCTCCGGAGTTATATATTCTGTGTAGTTCAACAATGGGTCCATACGCTGCCTAATTTCACCCCACAGAGGTGAGATTTTACAGCATTCCCATATCACATGCAGCAAGTCTCCTGTTCCCATCTCACATCTAAAACATTGGTCCGTCTGTCTAAGCTTTCTGTCATATAGTTTTACAGGGGTAAAATATAAATTAGAAGCAATAAAAAACTGCATACTCCTAAACTTAGGCATAATTATATACCTATGGTTTTTCCAAATAGAGTCCCAAGCAAGATTCCTAGGAGCCATAACTTTATCCCAATACGACACTTGTATGGGTGAGGCTGGACTAAAGAACTCCACTAACCCCCTATAAACCTGGGAAAGAACGCTTGACTTCGGATCCACTCCCTTTAGATGATCCCAAGTGAAGGAGCAGTCTAGAAACCCTCCATTCCTTTTCATCACTCCCTCCAACAATCAAGTTAGTTTCAGTCTTCTAAAAAAGGGCAGCCCTTCCAATGAGGCTGGTAGAATGACCCTTTCGCCTTGGATAAGGTCCCTTACCTTTAGACCCCTCACCTGGTTAGCCCACCGAGCATTTAGCACCTGCCCCCCAATTTCAAATGTGGGATTACCCAGCATCGGTTGATCCCAAGCTTTCATCTGCACTTTTCTCTGTGCAGAGGTAAGGAAGGACCACCGCACTTCGCTGATTTCACAATCGGATTCCCACCCCTTTAGTGAACTCTTTTTCAAAATTAGCATACAACATTGCTTCCAGCGAGAAACCCCGCTCTTTCAATATTTGCCTCTCCATTTGTAGCCATGTTGGGGTATATATTTCCCCATCCATCTTCCTAACCCAACGAAGCATAAGACCCAGTTGTCCCGCCACGTAGTATACGTGGAGATCAGGCATTTTAATCCCACCCTTTGCCTGAGGTAAACGTAGAACTTCATATTTTTTCCTGGGCAGTTTAGTGTTCCATAGAAAATTGGAAAGAAACTTCCTAATAACCCTAAACCATCTGATATGAATATCATAAGGGGCAATGTACAGTGGGTATAGTAACCTGGGCAGTATGTTCATCTTGATAAGGCCTAATCTGGCCATAAAGTTCAAAGGGAGATTATTCCATCTTAGTATGTCCCCTCTTATTGCAGATAACACCCCCTCCATATTCACCTCGGCCCCCTTTTTTCTGTTTGCCGTGATCCAAATGCCCAAATATTTAATCCCATCTGACTTCCACTGCAAACCTAATGGAGCGAAGTCCGCCCTATATACATGCGGGGTCAGGGGGAGAACCTGGGTCTTGGTTAAGTTCAGTTTGTAATTTGACACCGCTTAATATCACCCAGTTAAAGCCCTTACTCTCTCGAAACTAGAAACCGGGTCCTCTAAGTGCAAAAGAATATCATCAGCAAAAACTGAAAGTTTAAGTTCTCTTCCCCCTAACCTTACCCCTTTTATATGTTTATCCTCCTTGAAGGCCCTCAGCAAGGGCTCCAGGTAAATGTAGTATTGATGGTGATAAACGGCATCCCTGTCTAGTCCATTTTTAACAATATTTCTTGTGAGATATAGCCGTTGCACAGTATCCTAGCCGTTGGAGCCGCATACAGATTTTAATACCTCTAAGCAGGCCTTGAAGGCCCATCTTCCTCATCGTGGCAGACAAAAGCAATGGAGACCCTATCAAGCACTTTTCAGCGTCTAATGATATTAACGCTAAAGGTAACTGGGAATCCGTGCATAACTAAGAATATGATGAAGCTTCCTATGGGCATCCTGAGCCCCCCTCCCTGGCATGAATCCCACCTGCTCCTCACAAATTAAGCTTGGAACAATGCTCAATATTCTATTAGCTAAGATTCTCATTAATATCTTGATATCCTGATTCATTAGAGCTATCGGCCTGTAACTATCCACCCGATCCTTGGGTTTGTCTGGTTTAGGGATCAGTGATATATATGTCTGATACAGTGGCGGATGGGACATCCCCTCTTGCATGATAATATTGAAAACTCTAGCAAAATTGGAAGTATGGTCTGTATATGTGCCTGGTAAAACTTAGCTGTAAGACCATCTGGTCCCGGAGTTCTACCAGTCGGTAAGGATTGCACCACCCCAGTATCTCCAGATCCGTTATAGGGCAGCTAACTCTCTAGCCTGTACTTCATCCAACACCGGAGGTATTCCCTCAAGAAGGCATTAATTTCCTCCTCTCAACTGGGTTTCCCAACCCGTATAGATCAGTAAAATAGGACGCAAATGCATCTGCCATTTTTTGAGAGTCCGTTAACAATTTCCCCATGCCAAATAGAGGTAATTGTTCTGCTTGCTTCCATTCCCTAACTCTAGCTGCCAGCAAGCGACCTGGGACATTCCTGCAATAAATATTTAGCCTGAATCCTATCCAGCCAATATTCCACCTTACCATACCAAATATCCGCCCATTCCCCTAGCAAAGTTTTAAGTTCCGAATCGATTTCCCCTGAGGACCCTTCCAAAGGAGATAATGATTCAATTGCACCCAAAATAAATTCCTCCCTTGCCTTCCTCATTCTATTCCTCTGGGCTGCCAAAGCCTGAACTGCCCCTACGTATAGCACTTTACAGGTCGGCCACGCCAATTTTTGGTTTTGTAGAGAGAGTAGTTGATACTGTATAAATCCTTGCAGGGCTTCCTCTAGTTGCTCCTGCACTGTAGTTTCCGAAAGCAGCAAATCATTCAGTCTCCACCTAACTGGTCTGGGGGGGACAGGACTTGGTTCCCACAACAAGGAAATAGGGGAGTGATCCAAAAGTACTCTAGCCCCTGTTGTTATGTCCTTCACTTCCCTAAGTACCTCACTGCTAACCAAAAAAAAATCAATACGCGATTGAGTCTTATGGGCCTCGGAATAAAAAGTCATGGTATTACCTCTCTTGGAGTGGGTCCTACTCGGGTCCACCAGGGCTGTTGCCTCCAGCATCCTATTCAAAGCAGTCTGTGCTTTGTTCAGGGGCCTACTAGACGGGGGTATCCTATCCTCCAGATTGTTGGCACAAACATTCCAGTCCCCAGCCAAAATAAGCAAATCTGTAGGTATGGCTGCTATATCCCTTTCATTGGAAGCAAAGAAGTCCGCGTTAGAGGGAGTGGGACCATAAATAGAGGCCAGTGAAACTGCTTTACCTGATAGGATCCCTGAGAGGTATAACCCCCTACCATCTTCCCTTACCAACACCTGTTCCACCTTAAATGTGCAGTTATTTCTTATTAAGATCACCACACCCCCCGATGTCTTTTCTTTACCCTGCCCATACACCTGGCCCACCCATAACCTCTTAAGGCAGCTTAATTCCTCTGTTAATAAGTGGGTCTCCTGCAAAGCGGCTATGTGAGCTCCTAAGTAATTGATATGCCTCAAAATAACCATTCTTTTACGTCTACCCCTGAGACCTTTAACATTCCATGAAATTATTTTAAAGTGAGTCATTATCCATCATCTAATTCGTAACAGGTGATCCATTTCACCATGTCCTTTCTGTTCTTCCTTCCCTCACATCCCTTTCTTTGGACTCTCTCTCTCTCTCTTTCCCGACCCCTCCGATCCCTCCCCCCCCTGCCCCTGATCCTTCGATCGACCTCCTAGCATATATCGAGTCATGGATGAACCTCCCTCTGTGTCCCTCCTGCCCTCGTTCCATAACCCTATCACTACAAGAGCCTGCCCATCACCTAATCTCCCTCTACCTTTCTGCCCCCTTGCTCCATTCCACTCTCATCCTCTCAAACTTCCCCCCTCATTTCTCTGAAACTCCAGACAGGAAAAAAAAAAGAAAATCTCCAGCATACTATCGATCATAGGTGGGTCAGTTCTCACTAACAGCTTATCATACTTTAAATTGTTCCCACTGAGTATAGGAAGCTTACAATAATGCTATCCTTATGTATTCCCCCTAGTGGAACATGGTCTTCACTGACCCCCCCAAGTTCTTCCCACTAAATCCGAGTGGCTCTTCCCTGAGTCCCTATTTCAAGCCCCATGACTTGACCCACCCAGGCCAAACAAGCTTTTAATATAACCCCCAAAGTTACTACCTAACGTAAAGAGAGCAAACATACAACCATGGCTATAGTAAACTTTGCATCCTGAAAAACTCCGTGTTCCCCTTGTCCATAATTACTTAAGTCCATTCACTACAGCCTTTTCTGGATAGTCCAACTCAGGTCGGCGACTTAAATAAATCAGGAAGTTCAACACGCAAGCCTTCCAGCGCATCCCTCGCAGTTAGGTATCGCTTCTCTCCCGATTGTAGTCTCACCAACAGCGTTGCTGGGTACTGCAGACGAAATTTGATACCAGCTAAATAAAGCTTTTTCTTGATCTCTGCGTATTCCCTCTGCTTCTCCCTGATCAAAGGCGTTTGATCCTGGAACATCCAAAGCGTTGCGCCGTTCCACTGTAGTGATTTATTTTGTCTAGCCTTCAGCAGCACATGTATCTTTTCTTTATAATTGAGGAATCTCATAATAATCACCCTGGGTCTTGCTCCCGGTGGGGGTGTTTCCCTTAATGCTCTGTGGGCCCCTCTCGAGGTTGCAGGCTTCCCCAAATGGTGTCTGGCCCAACAATTTGGAAAGCAAGTCCTGAATAAATGTAACACAGTCCGCCCCTTCAGCCCTTTCCGGTAGCCCTGCCAGTATCAGATTATTTCTCCGACTTCTCGACTCTTGATCATCCATTCGCTCTTCAAGTTTCTTGATTTGTTTTCTGGCCATTATTAGCTCCTGTTCCATCGTCGTTGATTTTCTTTCCTGCGAGGCAATCCTGGCTTCAGCATCCCCCATACGCTGTGCTAAAGATTGTAATGCCGGTCTCACGGTAGCAAAGTCCACCACCAACCCTTGCAGCAACTTTTTAATCTCTTGTATATCCTCATTGGACTGACCCGTTCCCCTTCCTCTGCCTAAATCCTCCTCCGATTCCGTAGGGGTAGGGGATTGGGACTTTATGTACTGTTAGCGGGGATCTCCGGCAAGAGCTCCGTGGCTTGCCTCCATCTGGCTTCCGATCTTGGCCTGTTCCTTCTGACTGCAACGCACACAGGCTGACGCTTATAGCACTTCCACCTCTCTTTTTAGGAAGCTTGCAGCCCGAACTCAAGACTGCTGAGGTTAACTCGCTTTAAAAATAAAAGAGCAATCAAATCAGGCGGACCGCTGAGCTTTTGTCACCAAATTTATAGCTCGGGCCTTGGAGCAGCACAGAAGACGTCTAGTTCAACTCAGCACATCACGTGACTCCTCTTATACAAGATTCTATGATCTACTCCTTCCTTACTGTCTTACCTCCAGATATTTCATTTCTACAGGAAGGCATGGAAAAGGGGTTGGCATTGACTATGCTGAGAGGCCAGGTTTATGCTCTCAGAGCATCCTTGAGTTGTTCCCTAGGAACTAATAGGTTGTTCATTTTTTGTGCATGTTTAGAAGGAGTTGTCCAGTGTTCTGATCTCCAATTCCTCCATGGGATCTGAATCTGGTTCTGAATGCTCTCTGTAAGGAGTTTTTCACACCGCTGTCATTCATATTGCAGGATGTGTTGTCTTACAGGCCATATCCCACAAGAAGCCATAACTTATTATGCATAAGGACAAGTAAATATGCCCCCCATCCTCCTGTCTGCAACTTTCTTACCCCAAAGAGAAGGAATAGCACAAGTTGGATAGATTTACAAAGCACCATTAGGATCTATTGTAATGGACAGCTGAGTTCCGAAAATCAGATAGTCTGTCTGTTCTCTTGGAACAGCCAAGCGGGGTCAGAAGTCCTCTAAGGCCATCCTAGCTAGGGTAGGTGTGGGCCTGTGATGCTAAGGCCAATGTCATGGAAAGAAGAGGCCTCTGGCTGTCATCAAGGCTCACGCCACCAGGGCTATGGTGACGTCCTGGGCAGAGAGAGGTGAAGTATCATTTTTTTGGAATTATGCAAGTCATCTACGTGGTCTTCCATCCACACGCTCTCAAAACATTCCAACTTGAATGTCTAGAGTTGTGCTGACATAGCACTTGGTTGTAGAGTGTTGCAGGCAGCAGTTCGTAAGTAATTTCTCTGCTTACTTCTGACATATGGGATAATATTCTCCCCCTCCCAGTTTCTCTGGGTACTGCTTCTTAGAACAATGGTATTTTGATTACCTATTGACAATGTGAAGTGCTACAAAAAGGCAGATTTTCTTCATACTTACCATAATTTCCTTTTCTGTTAGCTCCAACATTGTCAATGGGACCCACCAACAGTCTAGCTCCTGCAAGAGAATCTTATCCAGTATGCTAGGAGAGATGTCTTGGTTGACAAAAATTCCTTACTGTTTTAGGACATCTCTCTTGTTTCTGCTGCGCTGTACTCCTATATACAAAACAAAAAGACAAATATGTTTTTCAGTCAGTTTGCTACCACAGGTTAACAGGTTTAGTTATTTCTTAAAGTGTTTTCCTTGTTGCAGGTAGTCTCACTGCATCCAGTTTGTCTGAAATTATGCATCAGCTTCAGTTTCCAGATGAGCGACTGGTGTGGAACACTCCTGTTGCCTGATCGTTTTCCTGCAAAGAAGATGTAATTGTTCAAGCTTTGTGTACAATGGGGAGCATTTCTTCCTCGGATGTCTGCCATGAAGGTAAAATGGCTTTATTTATTTATTTTTTGTTGACCGGGTAGATACACTAGACAAATTCTGCCTATTTTCAGGCACGACCCGGGGGAGGGGGATACAGATGAATGCCAACTGACCTTGAGCCAGATTAAGTATTGGTGGTATTTTTAGTGAATGGAGGGAATTTTGGCCAGGACAGCGAGAAAACTTTCCCTACTCTTTTTCGAGAAGTGCCATGGGATCTTTAACACCCACCTGAACTACCACCAGAACAGGAAGATGGGACCTCGGTTTAATATCTCACCTGAAAGACGGCACCTCAGGAGTGCAGCACCCCCCCCATGCTGCACTACAGTGTCAGTACTGGGATTTAACCCAGGTGCCTGGTGTGAGGATAGAACCCACAGCCTTCTGATCTTCCGGCCTCAGAGGCGAGTGTGCTACCTGCTGAGCCACTGACACTGACTAATTTACAATGTTAAGGAATGTTGCATACAAGGTTAATTGGTGATAACATAAGCAAATGTGTAGCTACTCTGGCACTGTGATGTCAGTAGTGACTGGGGGGTTGCTGCTGCTTGGAATCCTCATGAGCCCAACATTCTAAAGCTGGGGCTGTGCCATTTCCCCTGGTAGGGGTGCACTATACCTAGTTGTTTTGATTACCCACTGACAATGTTGGAGCTAACAGAAAAGGAAACTATGGTAAGTATGAAGAAATTTCTTCTTTTCACATCGGTGTTTATTCAGGTATGGGTAAATATGACTCATTTGGAGGCAAGTCTTTCATTTATGTTACTACACATTACTAACTGCTGCAAATTGGCACAAATTTCCTGCCACCTTTAAGCAGATGTCTAAGCTGCCAAATGGCCTCTCTGAGTCTTCTACCATGAGTTGTTTCCTTTCCTTCCTCCCTCCCTCCCCTGTGGGGTCCTGTGCCACCCTCCTGTGTGTCTCCTTTGTGGAGGTTCCCAGCATCCTCCTCTGCAAAAGGCTTAGAACAGAACAGAAAGATTAAAGCAGAACAAGTCGAAGTTCTTTCATGTTGATTGGCCTATACCTTCCAAGATGCTTTGTAGTATTGGGGTATGGAAAATGTTGCTTTTTTTTTAAACTGGCCTTATAGTCTGTGCCTTTCCTGGGTAACTCTTGCCTTAGTACTTTTGTGTTGAGGTTGTTTTTTCAGATTTCAATGACGTGCATTCAGAAGATGGTGTCGGCCTGTTTGCGGTATACAAGTGTCACCTCACAGCTCCTTTGGGTGCCAGAGCCAGCCCGATCTGTGGTTCTCTCACTCTCTGCATGTGCAAGATGACACTCTTTCAAACAGCAGAGATGCAGGCACAGTCCCATTAATAGGCTTAATCTGATCTAGATGCTGCCATAGAAGGCAATGACTACTTCCCACGGGAACGCACTACAAGACTGAAGACTAAGAAGTTTATTACCTCAAAGGAGCCAAGTAATTAACGAGTCCATCAGCATGACGCACTGATGATTGCTACTATATTCCAGGAAAAATTACTTTTAACAAAGATTTGTCATAAGAAAAATTAACAAAATAAGGTTAGAATGGGTTTTTCGGCTAGTCAGAAATTGAAGAGGCTGCCACGTAAAACTGAAAGGAGAGGAGGCTGGTCCAGACATTGATGAAGCATTGTATCTACTCTCAGGTTACCAGACATAATACAGAAATCTGTTTTATGTAAAAGGGTACTGTCATGCCACCTGGGATAAATTTTTTTTATTTTCATGGGGTCTGGTGCCCCAGTCTCATTCCCTTACCCACTCCCCAATGCTTCCAGAGTACATTGCATACCCAGTGTCAGATGTCAGAGGCACAGGCAGCAATTGTCTCTCAGATGGGAGAAAGTTACTGAAGACCCACTCACTCTATCCCTCACTACCTGAAGAGCAAGTGCAAGAGACTAAGGAAATGTGACATCAGTTTAAACAAATTCACTTGAGCCATGGGAAATCTGTGTCATGATGTCTCACAGTCTTTGAATGATCATATGATACAGCATTGGATTGCCCTGACTTTAGTACTGTCTTTCCAGGCACAGCAAGTTACTCACACACCAGTGCTGGAGAGAAGGTGCTGAAGTAAGGGCAGTGCCAGTACTGCACTGTATGATCATTCAAAATCTGAGAAACCCCACACCACAAAGGCTCACATTTTTTTTTATTTTTACCCTAGCATCACATTTCCTTACTTTGTGGCAGTAAGGACCAGCCATAACCGTTGCCCAAATGTATTTTTCTGCAATGAATTTCCTTACTTTATAAACAAGAAGTTTAATAACAGATTCTGTAGTCACTACTTTGTGTTGACAATGCCAGCCTCTGGCCTGAAATGTCAGTAGTTTTAATGGAAAGTAGTCCCCAGTTGAAGTGCCACTCCCTGCCCTTACCCCACCCTGCGCCAAGCAGACCCAGTAGTACACTGGCAGGCCAGTCTTCACGCCATCCTATATCAAGCAGTCCCAGATGTTCTCTGGTACTGACCCTACCTCATCCCACCCCAGTACCTGGCAGTCATAGGCATCCAGTGGCACACCCTCCCACACCAGCCTCATTTCAAATATCTTAGTGTCCAGTGATACCTCCCTCTCACACACTGCCCCATGTTCAAGTATCCCTGGTGTCCAGTGGTATCCCCTTTTGTATCTGCCCCATGTCTTAGTATCCCTGGCATCCACTGGTACCCCACACTCTTACTAAGCCCCCCCCCATAGTTCCAACATCAGGACAGGTTCCCAAACCCAGTTCAGGATATATTGATTAAGTTACAAAAATTTAGAAATGTTGTTTCCCTGCCCCCCAACTCACAAGCACCCATCCCTCCTTCTTTCCCCCTCCTCACCACAGATCAGGATAACCCCATTCCACACAGCCCAGTAGTACCCCATTCCAACCCTCCTACCCCATGCCACCCATAATTAAAAGCAGACAGCGACTTATGCAGCCCACCCTTCTCTCACCTCCTTGGTTGGCCACTGTCTGAATAAACAAAAACATGATCACAAACAGCTGATTACACTTTCATGTATTCAGATGTGGCTGACTGAGGAGTTATAGGGAATGCACCAGTCACCATCTGTCTTTAATTAATGGTGGGTCCGCAGGGAGGAGGGTTGGAATAGGGTGTTAGGAGCTGGGGAAAGGGGGAATATACTGATCTGTGGTGGGAAGGGGGAAGAGTGAGGGGTGGATGCTAGGGATGGGGGAGGAGAAATTACTTTTTTTTTCACTTATTTGCTTAGGAGGACATCCAGCGCTGGATTTGGACACATAGTGTTGGAATGGGGGAGGCAGGTCTTTGGTGGCAATGGTGTTGGTCTTCCCGTAACTGCAAATTGTTTTGTTAATTAGCTGTTTCTGACACTGAGGTCTGGCATCTGGTGTTTGAATGGGAGCTCCCGATGGCTGCAAATTACTTTTTTCTATTTTAAGACATTTCTTATACAGGGGAAGGGGCACACAGTGTCAGAATACATGGTCTACTTCAGTGGCACTGGCGTTAGGACCCAGAGTCTGCATAATTATTATTTTTTATTACATACAGCCCTATTACTTCCAAATTATTGTAGGCGGCTGTGAAAAGCATCTTTGATGTACATAAGCTTGTGACAATGCAGAAACAGAATGACATGTGAGATAGCCTTAACAGAGGCACATTTCATATTTTTCAAATTGTTTGTTATGTCCTAGCACAAAAACTACTGAACCCAATTTCCTTAAAACTAGCAATTTTTGTGTTCCTAGCCCAGAAGTTGGATGAAGTTTGTTCTCCTAAGACCTAATATGACACCAATTTCTCTTTTTCTCTCAGCTGATCAGATCTAAATGAGATTGATGAGATCTGGATTGTAATTCTGATTCCCCTAAAATTCTTTTAATCTCAAATTTCACAGCAGTAGTGAGCCATGGCATTGTGGTATTGCAATTATAGTGGTGCAGTAACAACATTTTAGCTAGGGTTGAGTAGGCACTTTAATGTTAAACCCCAATTTCTGTACTTAAATAACTTCACAGCTGTCGAATGGACTTACATGACATTTTCCATGTCTCGTGGGACAGATCTCTTGACCTGCCAAGTTTCATTCTGGTCAGATGTGTGGATTCCTAGATGTGGGTAGCAAAATAACACAGAAAATCACAGTTTTTTTTGCATCACATGGTGCCCAGATGGTTTGGAATTTTGATCTGACGTATTCAGGGTAGAAAGGACTTGACCCACAGAAGTGTCTTTTGCTGATTTGGTGAAACAATATTGATCCATTCCAAAGTTATTACATTTTTTAAATTCAGGTTCTGAGCATGCAGTCACAACTTCAAAATAAATGCTTAAAGTTTTCATATGGGAACCCTTTTTTGTGAGTGTTTTTTGTGAGGTTTTTCATATGCCGCCATCTTGATTTTCCTTTTACACTATGTAGAGAAAAAATACAACAAATATGTTGCAGGTGATACCTTTTATTAGACTAACAAAATTATTTTTAAGACTAGCTTTCAAGAGGTGAAACTCTCTTCCTCAGGTCAGAAGTGAAAAAAACAGCTGAGCAGTGTGACAGATATAAAGGTTGGATGTGTCTTCGAAGCCTAGACTAGCAGGTTACAGATCAAAGCATTGCAGTCAATTTGCACCTCTTACAAACAGGAAGACTAATTTTCACTGGAGTGTGTCTGTTGGAGAGAACAACTTGTAAGATCAAAAGGCTGCCTAATTTTACTCTGACTCTGGACCATTAATTAACATTTCTAAAAAGTCAAGGCATAAAGAAAATACATACCATTGTCTTAAGAAGGTTCCTGTTAAAACAGCCAGAGGGTGCTGATGTGAAGGTTTAAAAAGAAACTCAGAAGCACTACTTTAAGCATAATTACTGGTAGTGTATTAAAAAACCAACATCTTTATTAAGTCATTTTTCTTTAGTGTCAAAATATTGTATCATTTTTATTTCAAATGTTTTCCGATCCTGGGTGTTTTTGAAGTTCCTTTTTAACACTCTGACAGTAAAGACACTGGTGGAGTGCTCTGGTCTAGAAAAATGTTGCCCTACTGGTTTATTTTCATTTTTATGGGTAACTGTGAATCTGTGGTGATTCATTGTTGTTTTGAGTTCCTGTCCGGTTTCACCAATATAGCAGCCTTCCTCACATTTTCTGCATTGTATCATGTATGCTATGTTGTTAGAAGAACAGGTATATGAGTTTTTGATCGTAAATGTTTTTCCATTGTGAATGACACATGTCTCAGGAGAGATACTGTATATGTATAAAGTTTGCAGCGAGTTGCTTTGCATGGTTTTGTACCGTTGTCACCTAGTTGGAGCTCAGAAGGAAGTTTGCTTCGCACCAGTTTCTGCTTCAGGTTTGGTGACTGGCGGAAGGCAAGCACTGGTGGAGTGGGAAATATATTTTTTAGAGTTTCATCTTCAGACAGCAGTGGCTGTAGATCTTTAATTATTTTCCGTAGTTTTTCCAGTTATGGGTTGTAGGTTACTACCAGAGGTGTGTGATCAGATATTCTCTGTGGCTTGTACCGTAGTAGTTCTTCTCTAGTCTACGGAGTGCAGAATGAATATTCCTGTCAAAGGAGCTGTATTTATATCCCTTCTGTCTAAAAGCTCTTTTAGTGTAATAAGGTGTCTGTCCCTGTCGTCTTGATTAGAGAAAATGCGGTGGTACCGGATGGCCTGGCTGCGTATGATGGATGTTTTGGTATGAGAGGAATGGTAGCTCGAGCTGTGCAGGTAACTGCATCTGTCTGTAGGTTTTCTGTACACAGATGTTTGCAGTGTTCCAATTTTTAGTGTGACTCTGGTATCCAGGAAATGCATACACTTAGAGTAAATTATCTGGAATTTAATAGAAGGATGGAAATTATTGAAGCTGTCAAAAAATGTTTTCAGTTTCCCTCTCCTGCTGTCCATATGATAAAGATATCATCAATATATCTGTAGTAGTTTAATGGTTTATGATGTTGCATGCTGAGGAATTTTTCTCCTAGATCTGCCATGAGCAGATTGGCGTACTGTGGTGCCATCCTGGTGCCCATAGCCGTTCCCATATTTTGAAGGTAAATGTCGGTGTTGAAGCTGAAATAACTGTGTGTAAGGATGTATTCCATAAGTTTGGCTATCACATCTGGTGGATATTTGCTCTCTGTGGTGGCTTTTTGCAGGTATTTGTAGCCTACCATTATGCCATCTCTGTGAGGGATGTTGCTATATAATAATTCAACATAAATTGTGACCAAAACAGTGTCAGGTGGTAGCTGGTCTATACTGTGCAGTTTGCTTAGAAAGTCTGTAGCATCCTGTATGAAGCTGTTTGTGTTTTGCACTAGTGGCTTGAGTATACCTTCTATGAGTTTGAGATCCGCTCAGTTAATGTGTCAATTCCAGATATAATTGGTCTGCCAGGGTTTCCAGATTCGTGAATTTTTGATAATGTGTAGAAGGTTCATAGTGCTGGCCTTTTTGGTATCAGATTTTCCAGTTCCTTATGCGTATGTTCTGGAAATGTGCTGGTTAGTTGTTTCAGTTCACCTGCAACATATTTGTTGTATTTTTTTCTCTACATTGTTGACTGGACTAACATGACTACCACATCTCCCTTTTACACTAAAAAATTAAAATTTTGAAAACCACAAAAATGACATTGTGGAGAGCGACTAGCACATGTAGCTTGCTTATTGGGACCTTCTTAGGTGGATTCTGCACTTAACTGTTGCAGAAATGCCCTTGAAATGTTTTTTTTAAAGATTATAAATCTTTTCTCATGACTTATAATACAAAAAAAAAATGTTCAGGTCGCACCTGAAAAAGGGACCTTCAGGGCCCAGCGGGCTTACCTGGTTATCAAAATTTAATAAATAATAAATAAATATCGCGAATCAAAAAAATAGATCCTTTTTCATGAGGGGAAAAATCTTTATTGCTTTGCTGGCATCTTTTCCCTGGTATCTACCTGGTATCATTACAACACAGAAGAAATAGGAATGCTGCAATTTGGATATTCAAAGCCTTGTCAGGCAAGCTACCTACCTATATCTCAGACTGTTTTACTCAAATTACTTCTAGGCCATACAACCTAAGGATCAGCAAAATTATCATTCTTAAGGTCCCCAATGCCTGCACCCAGTTTGGGAGGGCTGCTATCAGCTACTCACTAGCAATTGTTTGGAATTCACTCCAAAAACCATGAAGCTAAATAACCTCCTACCCTTAATATCCTTCAAAGACTATTCACCACCCTATTCCCAGAACTCTGCAACTGCTTCCTAAGGCCTATGACCCTACCTACCTCCCCCGTGTTCCTATATGCTGATAAACTCCCATTTCCAGTCCCAAGATTCACCCTCAAAATGCCTGCTAGGTCCTATAATCTACATATTACTCCTGATGTGCCCATTACCTTCTGTCTCACAGATTAAAAGTTTTAATGTGCCTTGTACATATGTATATTGTTATATATTAGCACTTATGTCATTGTATTACTGTTTATGTTACCCCTGTCATTGTATTACTGTTTATGCTACCCTTGTCAATGTAATAACACTTGCACTTCTTGACCACTCAGGTCCATCTTGTAAATGAGCTATGCTCAATGATGTTCGCCTGATTAAATAAAGATTTTGATTGATTGATTGATTGATCTAGTGGCAGCCCCAACCCTCTGATCAGCATCTCAGTTATAACACTGTATTTCCCTGGTGTCTAGTGGTGCACCCCACCCTCTGATTGCCCTTCCCAAAAATGTTTTCTTAATATTATATATCTTATATTTCTCCCTGGTGTCTAGTGGCTCCCCCCACCCTCCAATCATCACCCCCATAATTACTTGTTATTTCCCTGGTGTGTAGTGGCACCCCCCACTGTCTGATCAGCACCCCATGATTATTTATTTATTTCCCTGGTGTGTTTAGTGGTGCCCCCTACCTTTCCATCATTGTCCCCATTTTTTATATATATATATATATATATATATATATATATACGTATACTATATATATATATATATGTAGATATATATACATATACACACACACACATCTATATATATATATACAGTATATATATTTATATATATATATATATATATATATATATTGTTTGGACCCTGGTATCCAGTGGCACCTCCACACTCCATCACCATCCCCATAATATTTTGTTTTGTCCCTGGTGTTCAGTGGCACCCCCACCATCTAATCCACTCTCCTGTTGTTTTACAACTGTAATAAAGAAAATAGTCCCTCAATGTCTTTTTTTTTGTTAAACCTGTAAAACAAAAGGTCCCTCGTCAATCTGCCCCACTCCCACCCTCACCTCCCAGTGAGCACCCACCATCCCGCACCCCTCACACACACACCCTCCACACACCGTCACTCACTTGAACAAGTCCCAGTGTGAAGATCCAGTCTCCCACTGAAGACACGTCTTGCTGCTGGAACCTCTGATTGCTATATGAGAAACTAAGGTGAGTGCTGTTCAATGTATTTCAATGGGGGTTTTCAACTTTGATGCATAGCTTTGTAATTTTTTCATATTTTGACCCCAAATTTTCAACATGGCCTTATGAGACTCCACCTCATGGATAATGTCAGTGGAATTATGCAAATCAGGCCTGAACTGTAATTTTGCGATCATTTGTCGAAATCACCTTTTGGTCATGATTTGAAAATTTTCTCCACTCTTGTTCATGAGGTGGGGTCACAAGAAGGGTATGTTGAAAAATGGGCTAAAAATATGCAAAATGCCCAAAGTTATGCACATACGTTTAAATTTTGCTATAGATGCTTGTAACTTTGGTAACTTTAAATATAGTGTATGGTGGAACACTATACTAACTTGATTTTCCACCACATGAAATCTTTGTTCAGCCACAGTAACAATAATGAATGGAATGCTGTACTGACTGTATTTGCAGAAGAGCATTTCATTCATTTAGTCTAGGGATGGGAAGACACGAAAAAGTCCTGACCCTTATTATCAGGATCAGGAACCAGGATAAAGTCCTGATAGGTTCTGATTGGTTCTGATTTAAAACTGAACCTTTGGGAAATGAATGGTAAAACTGGAAAACAATCATGAAACATAAAAACATAGATTGTGTTGCTAGAAAAAGAACCAGAGGTCCATCCATATAGTAAACAAGCATTTGTCAATGCCGAATGTTGCTAGCTTGTATGTGCTGTGTAGGTATTTGGAAGTCAGTAGAGTGCAAATATTGAAAATTTGCAAACTTAAGAGCCTGCGTAGGAACTGCGCAACGCACGCTCGTGAAACAGTCATTTTAAGGAAGTTTGTGACCAAATTTTCAACATAGCCATTTTAAGACCTCTGCTTATGAACCGTGTCACTGTGATTTTCTTAATGTGTCCCATACTTTGATTTCTCACATCGACTGCGCCATTGGCAATGCGCTAGATAAAGCGGAAACACATTGTGGGCGAGATGTGAAAATGACAGCTGTACTGCTCATAGTAGGTGTGGTAAAATAGCAGTATTGAAATCTGGGTGAAAATATTGAAAATTAAGCGAATTTACGAGCGATGTAGTCTTAATGCAGGCTTCATAAAAACCAGTCATTTTTAGAATTTTGTCACCAAATTTCCAACATAGCCATTTAAGACCTCTGCTCATGAACAGTGTCACTGTGATTTTCTTAATATGTCCCATACATTGATTTTGCACACCACTGCATTGTCGCTACGGTGAAAGCATGTTTTGGGCAAAATGTGAAAAATGACAGCTGTACTGCTCATAAGGAGGTGTGGTAAAATGACAATGTTGAAAATCTAGGTGAAAATATTGAATATTCGCAAACTCATGAAATTAATATAAGTAGGAAATCTTTATAGCACATGAGCTCGTAAAACAGTCATTTTTAGGAATTTTTCCACCAAATTTTCTATTCCACTCCTATTATGCTTTATCTTTCCCATCATCACCTTTTTGTTTCACAGATTCTCTCTTAATCTTACAATTTATCACTTCTTCTTCCTAAGCCTCCCCTTTCTTCTTTCCCCACATATATAGCTCTCTCATTTTACCTCCCTTCTACACTAACTTTGTTTTTTTTTTCTCTTTTAGATATTTCCTGAAGAAGACCTAAGGTCGAAACTTAGATTTTTAACTCTATTTTCTATTTTCAGTGTGCATTTAATATAACCTTTTGTTTTGCTTTTAGACCACAAGCTGGCTGGCCTTGTTTTTGTTTTTACAATTATTATGCCATATGGCAAAATCGGCTGCATTATGCCGCAGGGCATGTCTTTCTGTGGGGGGCTCTGCCCCACCTATTATGGGAGCTGCACCCCTCGTACCCCCACTAAAGATTCTCAGCTCTGGGGGTCCAACTTGGGGAGCGTACAAGTCTGAAAAAAATAAAATGTTTCTGGGACCGGGAATCAAACTCATTCCCAGATGCAGCACCTGGGTTCCTACTGCTGTGGTTCGGTCCTGTGAGTCACAGCAGCTGCTCACCAGAACATGCTCCCAGCAGAGGTCTTATCCTCTGCCTGGGAAACCACTACTGGTGCAATACTGCATACAGCAGTATACGTGGTATTGCACCAGTAGTGGTAGCATACTGCGCTGTACCGGGTTAGCCATACTGTCGTACGCTATTAAGCATGCAACATTATGACCCGGTAGGCTCTGCTGACACCTAATCTTTCCCAGTATACTCACTCCTGGACCATCACATCACAGGACCCATACCTTGCCCTAGTATGTACATGTCTACCATCTCTATCCTCTGGTAACCAACCTGTTTCAGTAAAACTACCCCTACCCCAGTATGCACACCTTCACCCCACTCATCTGCTAGCCCTATCTTGCCCCAGTGTGAGCACCCTTGCTCCAATATTTAATTCCTATCCACACTCATTTGCCTCCCAGTATGAAGCCAATGGCCATTCCCATCTGTTGCACCCACCCTCCCCAGTATGAACCCCCATGTCCCAGTATACACAAAGAAGAATAAACACAGTACATAAAGTAGCGCACAGTACACCTGATCAATTTTAAAACCAAGAAAGATAGTTGCAATGTATTTTAATGGGACTGCAAAAAACGTTCACTTCCTGGCCTAACCCTCTCAGCTCAGCTGTCCTTCCAGTTCTTCCCACATCATATTGGGTCCTCCATGTGGACTGTGACCATCCTGGGTAGGTCTGTCTTCCCAAAGCCACTGCTATAGCCACAAATGATCTTCCATCATCCATTGTTACATGATGAAGTCCTGGGCCCAGGTCCAGCAGCCTCTAGTGGTAGTCAGTCCAGTTGCATGTTTTCCTAATTCCTCTCTGAGTGCACATCACTGCAATACAATTGAGGAAACCTCAACCATCCAGGCTCGACATTCAACCTTAGCCCACTGCCCTAACATTGTTCCAGTAACCTGACCTTGCCCGTACTGTTGCTGCATTATTTACTGAAGTAAGGGTGCCAAATCTCAACACAACTGTGCAGCTGCAGGTTTACGCAGCTGAGCATAGAATGTATTAGATCTCCACCAGATGGCCACTCAGAGCTCTATTTCTGTGTACTGGTGGGTCTCCATTCACACTTACTCTAATTACATGCAGACTCAGAAGCAATCATAAGGTTTTTGATTGCTGTGTATCTGATTGCGAGCCTGCATGTAAATGACAGCATCGGGGATATAAAGATCAATCCTGGAACCAATCAAAATGCACAGAATAAGTGCACCAATTCCAGGAACTTCAATTTTCAAAATTCATGCAGATGCAATCGGGAGCTGGAACTGATCCAACGTGCATGCTCAGTAAACTTGTACCCCATTTACATGCAGGGTAAAATCCATTGCATGGTAATTAATTACCTTGTAATGAATATCACCCTACATGTAAACCCATTCTCTTCGGAGTGCATCAATTGATGCCCTTCTTGTAATTGCGAACGGAGTTAGTAATCGATTACCTAGAATCAAAGACTAGGTAATTGATCACCAACTCATGTAAACATGGTAACTGTGGGGTTGGGGAAGGAGTGGCACTAGTGGTGGCAGCGAGAGAAAAGATAAGCTCGGCAGAGGCTGTGCACCACGGTAAACAGGCTGGCAAGGAAAACTAAAACCAGGCAACTCGCAGCACAAAATAAAAAAATGCTCGGATACACAAACTACAGCTGCAACATTTATTCCGCATAAAGGATTATGTGTAACAATGTGCTTTATGCTGAATAAATGTTGCAGCTATACCTTGGTATCTGGGAGGTTTTTGTTTCATGCAGAGACGTGCATGGGGGGGCAACCCTAGACCCCTTGTTAAGATTCCCTTTAATTTGATGACTAACACACAAAAAAAAAGATGCCCTTTGATTTTTTTTCTGTTGTTTGTCTTGCCTCCCAAGTCCTGGTTGCTCAAAATCCTGATGGACTGCCCCTCCATTTCCCCATTTCCCATGAATCCTGACTCAACACAAGCATCCTGGTTGGGATTAACTGGCTCTGGATAATTAACCAGGCTTACAACAGTTTAAGTTAGTTACTTGTTAGACTCCATCCTCTCCACTCTCCTAGGCTCCTAATGACTGGCTGCACTGAGGGGAATACATTTAAGAGACTCATAGAAACATAGAAACTTAGAAATTGTCATCAGATAAGGACTACTAGGCCCATCCAGTCTGCCTATAGGCCCTATACATTGTATGTGGCCACTGACCCTATGTGATCAATGGCTTGTCATCACTGCCTCCCCTCTCAGGCTTCCCTTGTGCCTATCCCAAGCATGCTTAAACCCCTCCACTGTGCTTGCTCCCACTACCTCTTGTAGCAGACTATTCCATGTGTCAGCCACACTTTCTGTGTAGAAAAACTTCCCCGCATTACCACTTAATCAACCCCCTACCAATTTCATATTGTGCCCCTTTGTTCTAGTACTTTTTCTACATTGGAAAAGGTTTCCCGCCTTCACCTTGTTTATGTCCTTGAGGTACTGAAAGTTTCAGTCATGTCCCCCTGCTGTCTCCTCTCCTCCAGTGATTACATATTGAAGTCCCTTAGTCTCTCCTCATATGTTTTGTGGTGTAAGCCCTGCACCATCTTTGTTTCCCTTCTCTGGATATTTTTTTTATTTATTTAGTTTTTTGTTGACCGGGTAAGTGCACTAGACAAATCCTGCCTATTTTCAGGCACGACCCGGGGGAGGGGGATACAGATGAATGCCAACTGACCTTGAACCAGATTAAGCTGTTCGTGGTATTTTTAGTGAATGAGGGAAATTTGGCCAGGACACCGGGGAAATTCCCTTACTCTTTTCGATAAGTGCCATGGGATCTTTAACATCCACCTGAACTACCACCAATCCAGGCAGATGGGACCTCGGTTTAACGTCTCATCCAAAAGACGGCACCTCAGAAGTGCAGCACCCCTCTCATGCTGCACTACAGTGTCAGTACTGGGATATTAACCCAAGTGCCAGATGTGGGAATTGAACCCACAGCCCTCTGATCTCCCGGCCTCAGAAGCGAGTTTGCTACCTACCGAGCCACTGACACTGACAGTCTCCACCTTGTCTATGTCCTTGCATAGATGTAGTCTCCAGAACTGCATGAAGTACTCCAGGTGAGTCCTTACTAATGTTTTATTCAATGGCATTACCACATCCCACCTCCTGCTAGTAATACCCCTGCCTATGCACCCAAGCATGCCACTGGCCCTCAGTGCCACCTCTGTACACTGCTTTGATACCTTAAGGTCATCATAAATGATAACCCCTAGGTCCCTTTCCTCTTTGGTGACAGTCAGCTCCCCCCCCAACATTTAGCTTTCCCTAGGGTTCTGTCTACCCAGGTGCATTATTTTGCACTTCTTTACATTGAACCTCAGTTGCCACATCTCCAACCATCTTTCAAGCTTCTCCAGGTCCCACTTCATTTTCTGCACCCCTCCTGGAGTATCCACCCTATTGTAGATCTTGGTGTCATCTGCAAACAGGCAGACCTTTCCTTCCAGCCCCTCTGCAATGTTACTGACAAATACATTGAACAGGACTGGTCCTAGTACTGATCCCTGTGGTACCCCACTGGACACTTCCCCTTCCCCAGATTGTACCCCATTTACCACCACCCTTTGTCTCCTGTCGGTTAACCAGTTCCTAACCCAGTTCACCACCTTGTCTCCCATGCCCAGACTAGCCATCTTGTTAATCAGCCTACTATGTGGGATGGTGTTGAAGGCTTTGCTGAAATCCAGGCAGGCGACATCTACTGCCCCTCCCTGATTAAGTTCTCTAGTCACCCAAAAAAAACTATTAGATTCATTTGACATGAGCTTCCTGCTGTGAATCCATGTTGCCTCAGATCCTGAGCACCACTGGATTCAAAATGTGCCACTATCCTTTCTTTCAGCAGTGTCTCCATGATCTTTCCCACCACTGAGGTGAGGTTGACTGGTCTGTAGTTCCCAGGACGCCTTGTATACATCTACCCATTTCAGTGAAATTGGCCCTCCTGAATTCTAATACTCTTGCCCTTGTATGGCTTGATTGAGTCCATGTCTCCATGCTGAACCACACAATGTGGTGGTCACTGGAGCCCCACTGCCCTTCCACCTGTATTTCTTTGAGTCTGTACCCATTGGTCCTTACCCGGTTCAGAACTGACTTGTCCCTGGTTGGCTCATGCACCAGCTGCCTGAAGCCAATCCCCTGCAGGGATTCTAGGATGGCTGTGCTTCTGTCTGAAACAGCCATCTGGGTGGCCTAATCCATGTTTGGCATATTGAAATCCCCCAGTAGCAGGATTTTGCCCTTAGCTGCTATGTTGCGTATGTTCTCCACTAGTTCCCTGTCTACTTCCTCCCTCTGTGTTGGAGGTCTGTAGAGCACCCCAGTGCATATTGCTGTTCCATTCTCTGGCTCCAGGCTGACCCACATTACCTCAGCCTCCCCCTGTCTTCCCTGAACTTCTGTAACCTTTATACCATCTCTGATGTACAGGGCCACTCCCCCACCCTTTTTACCCTCCCTGTCCCTCCTAAACAAAGTATAGCCTGGTACATTGACTTCCCAGCCATGATTAGCAGAGTACCATGCCTCTGTTATTGCTGCTATGTCAAGGTCTGCACCTGCCAACAAGGCCTCATTCGTGACTCATCATTACTGTCATCAACTGACACTCCTTATTACCTCTCCTCTGTGATGACAGTCGTCACAGAACTCTGAGTCCATGATAATCTGATGGGCACAGGAAGGAACCAGGAATGGAGGAGCGAGTGAGCATCCCCAGTGAGGAGAGGACAGCTGCAGGAACTGCCAGCAGGTGCAGCCTTGCAGGTCAGGACTGGACTTTGCAAAAAAAAAAGAGTGAGCTGAGGAGCCTGAGCTACAGTAGCGTAGCACAGCACTGACACTGATTTCTAGCAGAGTGCAGGTGTGGCGTGGCAGCAGAGCTCAGAAAAATAGTCTTTCTCTTCCCTGGCTGTCGCAGACTTGTGTGGTGGTGGTGTGGATGGTGCAGTGCAGCAGAGTGGGTCGCAGACGGTGGTGGCAGAGCTCAGTCTTCTTTCCTTCTGTCCTGGTCCCGTGACCATCCTGTGTTACATGTTGCCTGGTTTTTCTGTTCCTCCCTCCCTGGAACAGTAGCAGTGTTAAATAATTTGTTTTTCTTCTCATTTTTATTAGAATGACTACATTTTGCAGACAGAAGAGGGGATTTTGAGCTATTTGTGATAAATAAAAAAACAGCAAGGTGGACCTGGTACCCTTAACAGCAGGGTTCTGATCTACCCGGGTCCATCAGATCTTGTGAGGTCTGGGGGGGAGTTCTGATTTTAAATGGACTGACCCACCCATCCCTAATTTAGACTGAGAAACTCAAGCCATGTTTTCAGAGCACAAACAGAAAACCATCGAGTGCCAGTATTACTTTAAACACATTGAAACAGGTCACAGCAGTTTTCAGACATGGGATCAGTTAATTACTGATAACATGAAAAGCTAGAGCAACCAGATCTTATCTGTTAAAAAGGTTTTTACTTACAAGTTTCAGCCTATGGACCGTTTCTTTCCTTGCTAAGTGAGACGTCCAGCCACCATTTTTTTTTTTCTTAAATCCCTCCCACAGTAGAGCGGCAACCAATCTGAGTGTGCGCTGCTAAAGTAGGGATGCCCAGTCCCTAGCAACCACACAACTCCATGTCCTAGTACTGTTAGACAACAATTTCTTTGTCTGTGTGTTAAATACATTTTTTTTTATCTTTTTCTCCTCCTTCACAGACTCCACAGGGGTTGGAAGGGTTCATCCTCCAGCCCAACCCTCAGCTCATCTGTCCCCCCAGGTTCCCCCATGGATTCCCCCTCCATGGTAGGGCCAGGTGGGGGGTACCAGCACACCTCTGCAACCCTGGTACATCAAATCTGGTGGCAGGGGGCAGATTTGCTGCAGAGATCGGGCCATCATGGGTCCTGTGGTGCCCCAGCATTTTCCATTTTTGCTCACACCCATGTGCCCCGATATGGCATGTGTGTGTGGAGGGACGCGCACGCATGCCAACAGATGCTCCACCCTACCAGTCGCACCAGGAACTGCCTACATCTGTCACCGGACCTCCGTCCAGTGATGGCGGGACTATGGTGGGTGACTTCCATTCCCAGAAGGAGAGTCAATGCTCTGTCCTGCTCCACCCTTCCCCGTGCTGGCAGCCCAGTGACCCAAGGTCATTCCTGAACCTAGGTGCTTCAAGCGTGGTCTTGACGTCCAGCGCCTCAGCCCTCGGCACCACCAGGCTGGCCCTGTTAAATACATTTTTTAAGCCTAAAACGTTAGTAAAATAATTTGTGAGGCACCATACTCTATAAAACATACAGGATGGGTAACCCCATGCAGAGCCATGTGTTCTGTCACCTTGGGGTGTGATTTCCACGGACCTCTCAAGCTTTGCTGTCGAGGTCACAGGGAATCAGACCCCTCTGTGGCAGAACACACTGGTTCTGCATGGTTACCCATCCAGAATTCTCTATATTTTGACACCAAACTTTTAACATTGCCTTTTTATTACCCCACCTCATGAACGTGACAGCTGCCATTCTTCAAATCTCGCCAAAGCTGTCTTTTTGCACATGTAGCATGCATGCAGTGACATTGTGGTGGTACGGGGTCAAATTTGCTGGGAATTTTGAGAGGTTCAGTAATGCGTACATGAGGTGGGGTAATAAGAAGGCTATGCTGACAATTTGTCTGTTGTTGTGGGGCCCAATTATACTATCTCAAAAAGTAAGGAAATTCATTACAAAAAACTTTGTTGATGCACTTGTTAGGGTTAAAGTGACAAAAGTAGAGAAATGTGGCATTAGGATTTCCAACCCTAACACCCCACCCCCACCCTGCAGGCAGCAATCCAGGTGTGGGGTGTGCCTTGGGGTTCTCAAGCCTAACGCTCATCCCATTCACATACACTGTACACATCTCAGCTTCTTTGCTGATGGAGTGGGGTAAGCATTATTGAGAACCCCAAGGCACACCCCACACCTGGTTTTCTGCCTGCAGGGTGGGGGTGGGGTGCTAGGGTAGGAAACCCTAATGCCACATTTCCCTACTTTTTCACTTTAACCCTAACTAGTGTATTAACAAAGTTTTTTTGCAATGATTAGTTATTATACACTAAACGAAAAAAAAGCAAAAAAAAACGAAGTACAAGAAAGAAACTGGTCTCAGACAATGTCTTATGGGAACAATCTAACTAGAGCAGAAGGTCAAGAAATGGCTAATGTATAAGCAGTTGCACAGTGGGAAATTAAACAGAAGTGCCTTCACAACTCTAACTGTTGTGGAGCTATCATACTATTATAATTTATATGGATTTCCCTGCCCCCTCTACTACCCTGGGATTCCTTTAGTAACCAGAAATTTGCCCAGGCTTATCTTGATTGCCTTTATTGTTCTCAAGTCCATTGTCTTCACTGGTTAACTGTTCCATATATTCACCTCACCTAGGGTTACTACCTGTCTCTGATTCTAATTCATTCTACAAATATTCTGAACATCAGAAAAATTATTTCTTTGCTAAATGATTACAGATTTTGGCTGTCTGGGATTGGCCCCGCAAGGTGAAACATCTAGTTTCTGAGGGAGTCCCAGAGTACAGCGGCACTGAACAGTTACAGGTAAAAAGCACAAAGAAATGTGGTAGCTGTGTTAATCCAGTTGCTGCTGTAGAAGAAAAACAAATATGTTGCAGGTGATATCTTTTACTGGACTAATTAAATTATTTCTGAGACTAGCTTTAGGGAGTTATACTCCATTCATCAGGTCAGTGAAAGAAGAGCTGTATTACATGTCAGATATATAGGTTGGATGTGGATTCAAATGAGACAAGGCGCCCTTAGGTATGATGGGAGTACTGAATTAATACATACTGCACCAGGGTTGCTTGGAATCCCTCCAACTGAATTGAATAAGTTGGATGCTGGGCTTTTTTTTCATTTCAGATTTTCAGTATTGAGGGCCAAAAATCCAGATTCTGCAAAGCGGTTCGATACAGAATTCAGTATCGGAATCTGACTCTGAATCTGCATCCAACTTTCCTACAAAAACACAAATAAAATCCAGTCTAGGCCTTCCTTAGTCACTGTTTCTTCACCCCAGAACCCTTTGCTCTGCCCAGGCCCTTATCTCGTTGTTTGCCACTAGTAAAACTCATCTTTCTTCATCTTCTCTGAGTCCCTGTCCTCTTTTTTTTTGCAACTTAGTATACTTTATTGAAACTTGCAATGAAACAGTGAAGACAACAAAAAAAAACCCAGACAAAAGCATAACAATATAAACAAGAAACACAGGGAAAAATTAAATACACCCCCCTTAACATCCCCCAGCCTCCTTCCCCACCCCCGGTGCACACACCTCAGCTAACTATTGCAATAAAAGGGTGTACTGTAATTTAAACTCTATTGAGTAAGAAAAGTGTAAAGCTCTGTCCAACATGCCCTTGCTCCGGTTTGAGGAAAATTATAATTCCCTATTGCCTTTTCTGCAGAGATTGCTGTCAAACATTCCTCTACCTATTCCGCGAGAGACGGTGACCAAGCTCCCAGCTAGTGTCTTGATATTAATAGTTTAGATAATGAAGAAATGATGGCTATAGAGTTCCTGTCCTCTTAGTCAGTCAGCCTACCTGCAGATGGCTGGCAACTTCTCCATCCAATATTGCTGAACTGCCCTCTGTGTGTGTCCCCATAATCCTCCCAACTTGTACCGAGACTGACTCTACCCTCCTGCAACCTCCACCACCCGACTGATGTTCTCTGTTTCTGGAGAGCAGCACTGTAGTCAGAGTGCACAAACTGCACATGCACAAAAGTTGGCAGCTAGAAATGAATGACCCCCAGTCCTGGTCCTGGTGTTGTCTGTCAATTTTCAGGCGACGATTGCACTGACACCTGCCTGCCTCAGCCCACTGGATGACTTATGTCAGTGGACAGAGATTGCATGCAGACAACAGACTCTTGCCCTAGGATTCCCTCATTAGTCACTGTCATCAGACATTGAATGACTATGTGGGGAACGTGGATTACAAGCAGGTTCCCCCCCCCCATTGTCCTGGAGCACCTCAGGGCTGAGTTGGCAGGTCGGAGGGAATTAGATGATGGGAAAGGGAATAATGGATGGAAGACACTGGTGACAGATTGCTAGGAGGATTGTCTGTGGCCATGGGTGGGTCAACTGTGTGATATGCAAGCAGAGCACAACAAAGTTTGAAAACAGTACTTTCACTGGGTCACCTCACCATAAGGGGGATGTCCTCCATTCCAGTCTTTTACTCATCACTGGTGGCCAGACTCTGCCAGTCTTACTCAGTAGTTGGGGGGTGATGTTGGACCATTATGATGATGACCCAGGTGCCTGCCTGTCCTGGACTGAAGGAGCTGCTACTGGATAAACTGTTCTGCCTGCCACCACTTGCAGGTTCTGTGTGAGTGTGTGTGTGTGTGGGGGGGGGGGTTGGACTTGGGAAATGTTTGTAGGGTTAGGCGGAAGCTGTGGGAGGAGATGTGTGAGTTAAGTACACTCACTTTGTACTTGTTTTGGCTGCTGTCTACTGGGTTGGAAGCATAACTAGAAATTTCGTTAAGTTCCCAATTCCATTCTGATTCCATAAACAGAATCAGATCGATAATGGTCTCAAGATCAGAATAACAGAAATTCTGACTTTGTACTGTCAGGATGAATTTGGGAGACTCCTATTGCCCCAGCTACATTCTGTATACAGTGTTGTCCACCAGCATGAAGCACTGTTACGGCAGATTGTGCCAGTGATATCTTGCAGGATCCTGCAGAAACAGAATGTAATCCAATGGCATTTACTCTAATATGTCATGCAGAAAACTGTGACATCTTTATCACAGAGTGCTTCATCCTGGTGGATGGCACAGTATAGTACATACAGGTGTTAAAATTAATATACAGACTGGCACTGGTCTGATGGCGCAGAGGGCTAAGGTGCTGGTGTTCTTCCCTCCTACCACACCAGTGACCTGGGTTCGGGAATGGATGCTGGTCACTGGGGGGCTGGCTGGAGTAGGATGATTGAGTGTCCCAAGGACAGCTAGGTGGATGCCACATGGAGGATTTAGGTGGCAGCACAGCAGGAAAGAGTCCCACCTGCCTGACACTTGGGGGCATCACCATGGAGGCAGAGCTCTTACAATGTACGATTGTACATGCCGTAGGCCCAGGCAGAAAAATGGAGGAAAATACTCCACCTTGGCAGGATGAAGGCTTGGTCCCCCACAGGCCTCATACTGACAACTAGGATGTCCAGATCCTATGGCAAGCATGGATGGACAAAATGGTAAGTCCTAGGGAAGCCAGCTGATGGGACTGGGGGGACTGGTCTGGAAAGGGCCCGGTCAGCGGACAAGGAGCCAAAAGTACTCATAAAAAAATAAATGATATACAGCTCATATCCACAAATACTATGTACAGCTAACAGTCAAAAGAACAACAGAAAAGTGGCAAGTGAGAAGAAGGACTAAGTAGTGGACCAAATTAAAAGCTCCGTGAGTATAGCAGTCACTTTCAGCAAAAGGCTAATGAGTAACTTTTTAGTCAGGTATTGAACAGAAGGATATTACTGGCAGCTTTAGTTTGGGTTTAAAATTGTTTAGTCTTGGGAGGTGCTTGTGGTGCATGCCTAGGATGAGAGTACTGTAGTGTAGTAATACAGTCATTACTTAGGTGATCAATCCCACAGGTGCTGGTCTCCTTACATATTAGAAAAACACAAATAATAGCAGCAGCATAATAAATATAATAAATAATACAATTAACATATGAACAAGTTAGGATATAGTAGAGTACGCTCTTATAAACAAATAATGCTTTAACCCAAATTTTAAAATTATCAACTGTGGGGGCCTCCTGAAGCTCTCATGGCAGCTGGTTTCAAAAAAGTGGAGCAGACACAGCAATGGCACAATCCCCAGACAACTTTAAGCATGATCTGGGGACCTTCAAGAGGCCCACATCCGAAGAGTGACGAGGGCGGCCAGGAGCATATGAACACAAGAGCTCTTTTAAGTAGCCAGGACCCAGATCCTGTAGGGCTTTTATGTTAACAAACCTGTCTTGAAGGAGATGTGACACCTCACAGTCAGGCAGTGCAATGTCTGCAGAGATATGTTCGGAGCAAGGAACTCTGGCAATCAATCCAGCTGCGATGGTCTGCGCCAGCTGCAGTCAGCACACCAAACCTCCAGATAGCCCGAGATACAGTAAAGAGCATTATAATAGTCCAGCCTAGATGGGAAGACATGCACCAGGGACTTCAGATCATGAGGGCTGAGAAAGTGCTTGATCCGGGTGATGTATATGTCTGTATTTACTGTACAGTCAGGACAATAAAGTGGAAGCTGTTAGCTGGACTTTGCGTTATGAAGTGATTGATGCAGGCAATATTGCAGAGATTATAGAATGCAGATTTGCAGACCACAGAGGTGTGGAGAACACAGGTGAATTCTGAGTCAAGAAAGACTCTCAGATTTCTGACAGGGGAGGTAAAAGAGAGAGGAACCAGAAAGATAGAATAAGCTGAACTGTAGGAGAGTGCACTTTTGTTGGTAGGGAGGTTACTCTCAATCTTAGGAACATTAAGTTTAAGGAAATTAAATCAGAGCCAGGAGCTGATTTTGTAAAGACAAGAGAAGAGGGATGAAATAGCAAGATCAGAGAAGGTGTGATACCTGAGGTTGAAGTCAGAGATGATGCTGCCCAGGGGGAGAAGTGAGGGTACGGAAGAGAGAGCTGATGGTTTAAAGAGGGAGTGTGTTTACCTTTGGCAATAATGGTAATGATGGAAACATACTACTGCAGAGATATGCTCGGAGCAAGGAACTCCAGCAATCAATCTAACTATTGTGTTCTGCATCAGCTGCAAGCGGCACACAAACAGCCACATAACCCAAGATAAAGAGCATTACAATAGTCCAGCCTAGATGGGAAGACATGCACCAGGGACTTCAGATCATGAGGGCTGAGAAAGGGCTTGATCTGGGCAAAGTATATGTCTGTATTACTTACTGTATAGTCAGGACAATAAAGTGGGAACTGTCAGTTGGGCTTGGGTTTTATGAAGTGATGAATGCAGGCAATATTGCAGAGATTATGGAATGCAGATTTGCAGACCACAGAGGTGTAAAGAGCAAAGGTGAATTCTGAGTCAAGGAAGACTCTTAGATTTCTAACAGGGGAGGTAAAAGAGAGAGGAACCAGAAAGGAAGAATAAGCTGAATTGTGGGAGAGTACAGCTTTGTTGTCAGGGAGGTGACTCTCAATCTTATCAACTTGAAGTTTAAGGAAACGATATCAAAGCCAGGAGTGGATGGATTCTGTAAAGACAAGAGAAGAGGGATGAAATGGCAAGATCAGAAAAGATCTGATACCTGAGTTTGAAGTCAGAGATGATGCTGTCAAGGGGGAGAAGTGAGGGGGTGGAAGAGAGAGTTGATGGTTTAAAGAGGGAGTGTGTTTACCTTTGGCAGTGATGGTAGTAATGGAAACATAATACATACAGTGCTCCCTCTCTGTAGTGAACAACTCTGGAGGCAGCTACATGTTCACAATAGCGAGGTGTTAATATGCCTAATTTGGGGACAATGGGAGCCATCAAAGGTGTTCACTACAAGAGAGAATTTGTTATAGAGGGGTTCTTTATAGCAAGAGGGCACTGTTATTTTGTTTTAGTATCTCAGAGCATCCTATAAAGAGTCATGCATGTCTTCCAGGCTTCATAGTGCACTTTCAGCTGTGAGGAGCACCAACATGCTACCACTCAAATACCTCTGGGCTTGATAGTCAAGATGACCTGGTTTTCTGGGAGACAGTGAGTGAATTCACTGCCAGCCATTTAAGTGGCACATAATGTGTGCTTTTGTAATAGTGGCAATACAGTGCTCCTGCACTATAACAAACAGAAGGGGAGCCATAACATGTGTTCATTATAGCAACCTGTTCATTATATCGAGGGACACCAAAAAAGCAGTCAGGCACTTTGTTTTTATCTGTTGTATTAAACAGCAGCCCAGATCCCATCTCCTAAGATATCGAATCTTTACTAGCACCTTAACTTTGCTTTCATTTTAATGTTATATTAGTTTTAATGTGATACAAGATACAGTACTGAAGTTCAGTCTTCGACTGCATGCCTTTTTTCCATTCACCCACCTACCTCCCCCAACTGCAGCTGGGCTGTGTCTGAGACGTTATTATCCCCATTCACATCCCCCATACCTGGCAGCAGTTTGTTTGCATTATGCTAGTTAAGAAGGTTATTTCTTCTGTTTGTGGTTATTTCTTTACACCCAGTGTACCTGCTCATCTCACCGACTGATCAACTGGCTTCTGGGTTTACTGCAACTCCGTGACAGCAAGAAAAGTAAGGAAGAGAACCAAAACATAAAAACATAGAAACATAGAAGCTGATGGTAGCTAAGGACTGCAAGACTCATCCAGTCTGCCCATTTTGTTCTACCTTATGAATATGTCATAGGCATTTACTCTGTCAATGACATGTCTATTCATACTCATCTGTATTGCTCCCTTATGCCTATCCCATGCCTGTTTGAAGTCCTGCACTGTATTCATATCCACCACTTCCTGTGGTAGGCTGTTCCATGCATCCACCACCCTTTCTGTGAAAAAGAACTTCCTCACATTACCCCATAATCGGCCTCCCTCTATTCTCATGCTATGTCCTCTTGTCCTGCTATTTTTCTTATATTGAAACATGTTAGACTCTTTCACCTTGTTGATGCCCTTAAGATGTTTGAATGTTTCGATCATAACACCTCTCTCACTCCTTTGCTCTAGGGTATACATATTGAGCTCCATTAATCTGTCCTCATATGTTTTCTGATGCAGTACCTGCACAATTTTGGTTGCTTTTCTCTGGACTGCCTCCATTTGGTTAATGTCCCTGTGTGGATGCAGCCTCTAGTACTGCATGCAGTACTCCAGATGGGGTCTAATTAGTATTTTGTAAAAAGAGATTATTACCTTCCTCTTACGACTTGTGATACCCTTACTAATACACCCCAACATCCCTCTAGCCCATTAGTTCTCATACTTTATGAGAGTGAGCCTCCCCTAAGCAATGGAAAAGATTTCGAGCCTCCCTCAAATTTGTAAAAAAAAAAACACTTTTTCCACATAGAAAAACATATCATATTTTGCACAGTACACCAGGAATAAAGTGAGACTAATAAAGTTTACTGAGTATATTCTCTTTTTATTCAACTTTTTGTTCTCCACCCCTAGCTCTACACCCCAGGTTAATCTTGTATCTCAATTCTTCTGACTCTTGGGCCCTTATTGCTTCTCTATCTGGGACAACTAACCTAGCCACCTTCATCTCTCCCCCTCTTGCCATGTTGTTAAGTAGCTTCATGTACTCTTCCCTCAGGTGACAACTGAAACAAACATCGGCTCTGTGTGCCTTTCCCAGTCACTCATTTTCATATAAACATCTACTGTAAAAACAAGCCTTGGGTGGGTGTGCCTTTCCCAGTCAATCATCTGCTTATAAACACCTAGTGTAGAAACAAGCCTTGAGTCTGTGTGCCTTTCCCAGTCATTAACTTATGTATCAACAAACACCTACTGCAGAAACAAGCCTTGACTCATTGTGCCTTCTAATTACCAAATGACATATCAATACACACCTAGACACAAGTTTTGGCTCATTGGACCTTTCCTGGTCACCAGTTAGTGCTTAAGTAAAGAAATTCAGCTGCCATTACTCATGTTTAGTTTGTTTCATCTTATCATCCTATCGCACAAAACATCCAGATCTTAAAATGTTAATACTGTACATTCTCAGACTTGACCAGGCCTCCCATGGAGCTGTTAGGGCCTCCCTTGGGAGGCTGGCCTCACCATTTGAGAACTACTGCTCTAGTCTTACCTACTACTTTAGTGGTCTGCTTGGATGATTTCAGGTCATCTGTGATGATGATGCCCAAGTCTTTTTTTTCCGTTGTGATTGCCAGCAACTCCCCTCCCAACCTATAGGTAGCTTCAGGGTTTCTCTTCTCTATGTGCATGGTCTTGCACTTCTTTGCATTAAACCCCAGTTGCCACTCTTCCGACCATTTTGCCAATTTATCCAGATCTCTTCTCACTCTGCCCACCCCATTTGGATCATCTAATATGTTGCAGATCTTGGTGTCATCTGAAAACAGGCAAACCTTACCCTCCTGTCCATCTGCAATGTCACTGATGAAGATATTGAAGAGGACTGGCCCCAGGACTGATCCCTGAGGTACCCCACTTGTGACTTGCATCTCTTCTGACTGTATACCATTTACCACCACTCTGTTATCTGACCGCCAACCAGTTTGCCACCCAGTTGACCAACCTCTGACCCACCCCAAGCCTACCCAGCTTATTAATCAATCTTCTATGTGGAGCAGCATCGAAAGCTTTGCTGAAGTCAAGGTAGGCAACATCAACTGCTCCCCCTTGGTCCACCACTCTGGTTACCCAGTTAAAGAAATCTATGAGATTAGTTTGACAGGACCTTCCGGTTGTAAACCCATGCTGTCTTGCATCCTGTGCTCCTATGGATTCCAGGTGTTGCACTATCCTTTCCTTAAGGAGTGCCGCCATAATCTTGCCCACTACTGATGTAAGACTGACTGGTCTGTAGTTCCTTGCCTCCTTCCTGTGGCCACTCTTGTGAAGCGATGTCACATGAGCCCTTCTCCAGTCTTCTGGGACCTTTCCTGTGCCCAGAGACTCACTAAACAGTTCTGCTAATGGCTCTGCTAGTTCCACCCTTAGCTCCTTTAGTACCCCGGGATGTAGGCCATCAGGTCCCATTGCCTTGTCCACCTTGATCTTAGTGACACACAGAAAAAATAAATGTTTTAGCTAATATAAAGCAAATAAACTGGTGCCAGATAAGGGGATGTGCAATGGAGGAGGGGTAATATCTCAGCCATAGGCACGGTCGAGCTGCAGTCAGGGAGGGTGGGCAGGTGAATGGAAAAGGCTCTGTAAGCTAATCCAGGTGCTTCTCCACCCTTAAATTTGGGACTTATTCTGAACTGTGAGACTGTGCATTTAAAAAGCTAAATAACAAAAAAATAAAGCTGACATGCAACTTCAAAATATGTGACAACTGTGAGACTGTGCATTTACTCAGAGGAGTACAGGCAAGAGCTAATGCAGCAGTAGAAACAGCTGATTATTGTCAGGAGCCATGCTTACCATTCATAATAGTCAGGGACTTGTTATACTGGGGTTTGGTATACCGAGGGAGTACTGTAGTAGTAATAGCAGAAGTTTGACATTTACACTAGAAGTTAAACTGCTGATGAGACGAAGGCTAGGGGAACCACTGAGAAGGGACATCAGGTGGGGAATCTTGCTAGGGCTCCTCCTGAACAGGGACTAGTAGCAGCAAGGTGGGGAACAGTAAGGTTGAAGTTCAAATTAGGTTAGGGGAAGAGGCCAATGGAGGAGGGCTTACAAAACCTGCATTCAGCATGAAAAATGAAAAATTTATGGAGGCTAGGGAAGAATAAGGGAGAGTGAATAGGAAAAATCAAGAGAGGGTTCAGTAGAAAGATGGAAAGGGGTCTACCTTAATTCCAGAAGTCTGTGAAATAAAGTTAGTGAGCTCCAAACAATGGTGGCAGACACTGAAATGGTGCACACACCTTGACTAGTATGGCCCATCCAACCTGTAATGATAAACACTGGGAGGGATCTGCTCCACAAAACCTCAAATACAATCTCACACCCACTGGTAAGTTGTGTGAGAACTGGCAGTTTTACTGTAGTTTTACACCATCCATACTTCAAGAATTTTAGAAGAAAATAAATCAGCTTGGTAGAAAATTAATCAACATTTCAAGGTTCACAGACCACTTCTTCAGGATATTTCTGCCTGGTTCAGACACTGAGATGGAGCCAGTAGCCATCACAGAAATGTGGATACCAGAGAATAATGATTGGGACCTGACAGTCCAGGCCACACCATGTTTAGATGGGCTAGAAGAAAAGATAAAAGAGAAGACATTGCCCTGTATGTCAGAGAAGGCATAGAGGCAGTGGAAGATGGAAATATCAGGGGAGGTAATGGGGAAACAGAATCACAGTGGGGTCAGCTCATGGCATCCTCAGGCAAGAAACTATGGATGGGGGTGATCTATAGGTCTTCAGGACAGTGGGAAGAGGGAAAAACAGTTTTTAGATATGTTAGAAAAAAAGAAAGAAGGGAGGAGGAATTGCAAGGCTAACAGAGGGAGCTAGGGTAATTGAGGAGGATGGACAGAGAGCAACCATTCTTAATTACTGTGTTTGCTCTGTATTCACAATGGATGACAGGTCAGAGGGCATCTACCAGACAGTGGCACTAAGGGGCCTGTGAGCGGGATCCCTGAGATGAGATAGCAAGTATTTACCAGTGAAATGGTTTTTAAAGGACTAGCAACCCTAAAGATAGATAATGCTTTGAGGCCAGATGGGATGCATCCAAGGGTGCTTAAAGAATTGGGTACAGAACTAACTGAACCCCTTGGTTGGGCTATTCAATAGCTCAGTTCAAACAGGGGTAGTTCCAAAAGACTGGAGGGTAGCAGACATAGTCCCGCTCCATAAGGGGGGAACAAGGAACAATCAGGTAACTGCAGAAGTTTCAGTCTTAACTCTATTGTGGGTAAACTGATGGAGACACAAGTCAAAGAGGACTTCATGAATTATCTGGATCAGAATGGGCACCAGGATAATAAACAGCACAGGTTTGTGGCAGGGAGGTCTTTCAGACCAACCCAATAGCATTCTTTGACTGGCTAATGAGGGTAGTGGATAAGGACTGTGGTGTGGATTTACTCAACTCTGATTTCAGTAAAGCTTTTGACTCAGTGCTCCACAGAAGGTTGCAGAAAAAACTTGGGGATCTTGCTGCAGTGAAGGATGCTGTTAGACAGCTGAGAAACTGGTTGTAAGGGAGACAGCAGAGGGTTGTGGTTAATGGAGTCAAATCAGAAGACATGGAGGTCACCAGTGGTGTACCATAAGGATCACTCCTAGGTCCAGTCCTTTTCAATAGGTTTATCAGCAGCATGGGAGAAGGAATCTAGGGCAGGATGTGTCTCTTTGCAGACAACACTAAGCTCTGTGGCAGGGTAGACAGCAAGTAGGTGGTTAGGGAGGTGCAGAGAGGCTTACAAAGGCTAGAAAGGTGGTCAAAGGTTTGGCAGTTGAAATTCAATGCCAAAAAGTGCAAGGTGGTGCACATAGGGATCAAGAACCCAAGGACAGGGTACTGGATGGAAGGGGTAAAACTGTGCATGACCTCTGAAGAAACATACCTAGGGATCATCATCAGTGGCTCCCTGAAACAATCAAACCTGTGTAACAAGGCCTACAGTAAGGCAAACAGGAAACTGGAGTATATAGGAAGGGGGTATTGACAGCAGAAGGAAAGAGATATTACTATCTCTCAGTAGATCACTGGTGAGGCCCCACCTGGAGTACTGTGCCCAGTTCTGGAGTCCTCACCTGAGGAAACATAAGGACAGGCAGGAGATAGAGCAATGTAGGGACTCTAAAATGATTCTGGGCCAGTAGGGCAGATCTTATGAGGATCAGCTCAAGGCACTGAACTTGTACTCACTGGATGCCAGATGAGACAGAGGAGCTGTGATAGTAACATAGAAACATAGAAAGGGTGGTGGAGCCATGGAAAAATCTGCCAGCTGATGTGGTTGGTGCCAGAACTATCAATGGTTTCAGACATGGCTGGGATAGGGTGAAGGGTTTAGGGGCTGCTCAGGGTAGTAGTAGTGGTAGGACTGGGAGCATAGAGTTGGATAGTGTGGGTTAGAACCCTGTATGAACAATAGGTCTAGGGTTTGTTAGGGTTTAGGGGCAGACTGGATGGACCAATGGTCTTTTTCTGCCATCATTGTCTATGTAGTAGCAGTAGTAGCAGCTCTAGTAGTAATAACAGTTGCAGTATTAGTAGCAGTAGTAATAGTGTTAATAATAGCAGTAGTAGTAGTGCAATAGCAGCATAACTATTAGTATTATTTGTAGTACAGTTGTAACATTAGTAGTAGTATAATAGTAGTAGTATTAGTAGCAGTAGAATAATAGTAATAGTAGTAGCAGTAGCATAGCAGGAGTAGTATTAATAGCAGTAATAGTTCTTTATTTGTCACGCATACTTCCAGAGACAAAGAGAACCAGAAGTTACAATAAAAGATCAAAATGCAGATAAAAACAATATCATATAACATACAATGTCACAAACATTAAATAAATCAGTCACAACCAAAAACTGCCAAAAACTAATAAACAACAGTCATAACTATGAAATGCCAAGGGAGGCCTGACTCAGTAAATGTTTATTTCAGCATAGGTTTAAAGACTTCAACAGAGCTGGACTGGCATACTGATGATAGAAGTGAATTTCACAGGACAGGGCCACCACATGTTAAACATGCTGTCCCCATAGACTTTAAATGTGGGAACCCAGGGCAACTCCTGTCTTGTGAATCTAATTGTTCTATCCATGGTGTGAGAGGGTCAAAAGCTTACAGTGAAAGTGAGGGCCCAAATAATTTATGAAACCTACCTTGTACCTTGTAGCCAATTTGCTGCTTAATAGGCAGTTAATCCAGGACATGTACATAGTGCTGGAGTAATGTCAGAAGCCTTGCTGCTGTGTTTTGTATCAGCTACAGGTACTTGACCACCTGGTTAGCCCTTGTAGATCGTATTGCAGCAGTCCACCATCGATGATACAAAGGCCTGCACAAGTGTGCTCAGGTTAGCAGTTTCGAGGAACAGGCACAATCTGTCAGTCTTTTTTAGATGGTAGAACCAACCCTTGACTACAGCTCACACCTCAGATTTAAGGGACAGCTGCTCATCAAAGATTTGTCCCAAACTGAGAACCACCCTCACCTGTCACTCCCTCAGTCTGCACCCCATCTGAGGCCACATCTCTTCTTCTTCCTTAGCTGCTCCCTCTATGCCCTGTTATGTTGGAGGAGCTGCAAGCTATGTCCTGCAGTTGTAGTCAGGGACAGAGCCTCAATGATATCTTGGTTTGTAGGTGGGGCTTTTTTAAGGTCACTCAATTACAAACAGTGTCAGATATGCCAGTGAACTGTCCAAGCATCTCGACTGCCAATTATGGGTACATAATGCTCAAATATGTGAGTACTAGATTTCAGGAAGGCAGACTACGGCAAGATGGGTGGAATATTGAGAAGTTGCCTAGCTGGCCTTAAGAAAGATATGGAAGTGGACCAGAAGTGGACAAGGATAAGGGAAGGGCTCACTGCATCCACTGAAACCTGTCTAAAGCAGAAAGGGGGAAATCCAATGCTAGGAGACCAAGTTGGTTCATCAAGTAACTGGGCAAGGCAGTGAGAAGCAAGAAGGCCATGTACAGGAAGTATAAGAAATCCCAAAAAGAGGAGGATGAGATGGTCTACTTGGAGAAAGTAGGACGGTCAGGGAAGCCAAAGATAGGAAGGAGCTGCAAACTGTAGAAGGGATTAAGGAAGGGGGAAAGGGCTTTTTCAGATTCATCAGTGAAAAGAAGGCCATGAAGGAAAGCATATTAAAATTAAAAGGAGGACTAGGTGGGTGGAAGATAGTAAAGAGAAGGCAGAGGTGCTGAACAATTACTTCTGTGTGGTCTTTACCAAGGAAAAGGATGAACAAGTGCCACAAGGGAGGTTGGGGGAGGGAGGGAAGGGTGGATGTGGTTAAAGATAGGATAACAGAAAACTAGGTTAGGAAGGTGCTCATGTTCCTAAAGGTGAACAGATCCCCAGGTGCAGGTGGTATGCACCCCAGAGTGTTGAAAGAACTGGAGGTGGAACTTGCAAGTTCACTGGCAGAACTGTTCAAAAGTTCATTAGACATGGGGGTGGTACTGGAGGAGAAGAGAACTGCACATATGGTACCGCTGCATAAAAGTGGGCCTAGAAATGACCCTGGGACTACAGACTGGTCAGTTTGAGCTCCACTGTGGATAAACTGAGAGAGACCATTCTGAGAGAAAGGCTGGATGGATTTCTTGGGTCAAACAGATTTCAAGATGAGAGACAACATGGGTCAATGGCAGGGAGGGCTCCTCAAACCAACCCAATCAGTTTCTTTGACTGGGTAATGAAGTCAGTGGACAAGGGCCAGGCAATTGATATTCTATACCTGAATTTCAGCAAGGTCTTCAATTTGGTGCCCCACAAGAGGTACTGTTGATCAGGAAGTTGGAGGGCCTAGGGGCGGGAAGCAAATTAACCATGTGGATGGCAGATTTGCTCAGTGGTACAGTAGGTTCCAAAGTGTGAAGTTAGGAAGGAACTCTCAGGCATGAGGGGTCCCATAAGGGTCAGTGCTTGGCCCATTGTTGTGCAAAGTGTTCTTTAATGACATTGGGGATGCCATTAAAACCAAGATCTATCTCTTTGCAGATGACACCAAGCTCTGTGGGAAGATGGAAACAGATGAAGGGGTACAGGACCTAAAAGAGGACCTTGCGAAGCTAGAGAGGTGGTCTGGCATCAGGCAGCTGGAGTTCAAAGCTAAAAAGTGCAAGGTCATGCAGATAGGCCTCATGAACCTGACAGCCAATACACGCTAGGAGGGTCAAGGTCCCTGTTATGGACCTCATGTAGATAATGTAGCTAGAGCTGCTAATACACGGCTTGGTCTCCTCCACAAACACAGACAACACCTCATGCCAGAAGCTTTGAAGGTTGCAGTCCTGAGCTCTGTGATCTCTGTAATAGGCTATGGTCTCATCATTTATGGCTCGACCACAACCACAACCCTTAGATGCCTCTCAACTGCCTTAAATAAGGCATGTTGGATCATCACTGGTGCTCACCGTCTCACCCACACATGTGACCTGTACACCCAGACCAGCTGGCTCCAACTACCAAACCACATAAAGTTCCTCACCTGCTCCATGGTGAAAAAATCTACCTTGGCCTTGCACCTTCTGGGGTCTCAACTCTGTTACAACACCGAACCAACAAACAGTGCCTTTGGAGATCCACACTACAGCTATTGAAAGTCCCCCACTGTCACACTTCACAGGGACAACTCTCTTTTGCTTATCGGGCACCACTCTGGTTCAATGGCCTCAGCCCCACCATCTCCTCTGCTCCAACAATTGGTATATTTAAAACTAGACTCTGGGACTATCTCACTACCAACAGCTCCTGTGACTGCCCAACTTAACCTTGTTTCTTCACTTTTCTGCCTGCTCTAGTGGTCCCCTTCCCCTTCTCACTGGATTCTACTCTCACATCTTGGTATACCCAATGCTGCACTTTTCACCCTCTCCCCACCGTACCTACATTCCTTCTTCCCCCCTCCCCCCTCCCCTCTTCCCTCTCCCTATGACTGGCACTTATTATCTCTTGTCTGTTTTCTCTGACAAATGCCACTGGCTGCCTTGCTTACAATGTTACCCTTGAATTGTATTAATCTGTAATCTGTTTGCAATGTCCACATTGTTGTAATGTCTGTCTTGATGTTCCCCATAATTTGTATTTCTCTGATGTGGAACCTTTGTAAAAGAACTTTGGCTCAAAGGTATTTGTAATCCTAGACTTGATAAATAAAACAAATAAATAAAATAAAACAGGCTAATGCAACAGCCAGAGCTAACAGAATGCTGCGATGTTTAGCTAGAGGGTTCACGAGCAAAAAGAAGGTTATCCTGCCACTGTAAGACCCTTGATGCAGCTGTACTTGGAGTATGGTGTGCAATACTGGAGTCCTTACCTGAGGAAGACTATTAATCAGCTTGATGCAGTACAGAGAAGGGTGAAAAACATGGTTCAGGGCCAGTGGGACAGTGTGTACGAGGAAAGCATGACAGTGCATATGAGGACAGATTGAGAAAACTCAATATGTACTCACCTAAGGAGAGGAGAGGAAAGAGAGAGAGGGGACATGATTGAAACCTTGAAATACTTGAATGATATAAATATGGTGGGTATTAGGTTACCTTTTTAGCCTTAGTGAAAACAAAACCACAAGGGGGCACCATTACAAAATGGTGCAGTGAGATTCAAGAAGGAGGTCAGAAGTAGGTGGTGTCAGGGTGAAATGAGCTCCCACTTGAGGTCATAAACCAGAAGACAGTCAGGGAGATTCAAGGGAGGGTGGGATAGGGCGAAAGGGATGGTCAAGGTTAGTAGGGAGGTGGAGCAGAGGCCACTGTAATCATTGATCAAGGGCTCGGCATCAAACAGTCTCAAAAGACTATCAGGCCTTCTTCTGCTGGCTAATTTTTACATTCATACAGGGAATATTTTCTGGTTTCCAGCGAAAATAGTCCAGTTTGTAATCAGCAGAACTCTGCCACATAAAATTCCCTCAGAATGTGAATTTCAGGATCTTTCATGTTTTTATTACCAAAGAAAAGTAATTAAAACAGGATCATTTTCTGTTCCTTCATCTGTTGACAAAGATTATGCCTGCCTTGGAGACAAAAGTCTGGGCAAAAGTTTCTACTTAGGCCATAACAAGCTGTTGCCATGGAAATCTGTTTATGTCATAAGCAGAGGATTATGACATCAGGGCAGGAAAAGCAGAATGAACAGATGAAGTCTAAGGTGCTAAGAGCATGTTTTCATCCAACCATCCGGCATCTCCTTCTTTGAGATCCTGCCTGTCTGGGAGAGGGGGGCAGATGGACAGAAGGTCAGAGAAGGGGAGCTAAACATGTGGCTCAAGAGCTGGTGCCAGGGAAAAGGACACAAAGTTGTAGGTAACTGGCAACAATTTTGGGAGCAAAAGTACTTAAAATTTGATGGACTGCATCTGACTAAGGAGGGAGTCAGTGCATTGGGGCAGAAGTTTGACATCTTTGCAGAATATTTAAATGAGCAAATAGAAAGAGGGGTGCAGCATTTGATACATCAAATAGGAAGAACATCCTTCCCCCCTCAGTTAGTGATCAAACAGGAGTTCAGCATGTTTGTAGTTCATTTGCATCACAAGGTAAGGAAAAAGGTCCGGCTCCCCATAGGACATGCAGGAGAAATGCCAGACCTCGCCCAACAACTAACACACTGAAATCTGGCCAATGGAAAATCATGTACAAAAATGCCCGCAGTCTGGGAAACAAGATCCCAGACCTGCAGGCAACAATGACAGAGGCTAAACTGGACATAGTAGTCATTAGCGAGACATGGTTCACCAGTAACCACACTTTGGAGACTTCAGTTCCTGGCTATGTACTGTTCAGAAGAGACCAAGGTGCAAAAGGGGGGGGGGGGAGTGGCCCTTTCTGTCAATGAAAATATCAAAGCTTCAGAAATTCAGAATACACATAACGAGCCAGAAGAACTGTGGATCACCCTGGAAACAGGAAATGGGACAGCCATACAAACTGGGGTTCCTACAGGCCTCCAGACAAGGGGGAGGACATAGACATATTACTGTTAGAAGATATACAAAACATGCCAGCTAAAGGGGACGTTCTGATTATGGGAGACTTCAACATGCTAGATACAAATTGGGGAACACCGGCAGAAACATCTGCCAGAACTAGAAACATAGTGGATTCCCTGCAGGGGGAGGGCCTCAAACAACTGGTAGAACAACCCACAAGAGACAGGGCTATCCTAGACCTAGTACTGACTAATGGGGTAAGGATCACACATCTCCATGTAGAAGGTCATCTGGGGCCAGTGACCATCCCATGGTATGGTTCAATTTGTCCACTAGAACTAAATCATCCCATTCCAAGACAAAAATATGGGACTTCAGAGGAGCTGAATTTACGATGGCAAAGAGAGTTAAGCTAGCCCTGGCAAGACAAAATACAGGTGAGGGGGTACAGGCACAGTGGGCAAACATTAAGGATGCAATACTTGAAGCAACATCCCATTATGTTAGAGAGAAAAGCAAGAGCAAAAGAAGGAGGAAACTACTTTGGTTATCAAAAACAGTAGCAGAAAAGGTCAGAGCCAAAAGGCTGGTCTTCAGGAAATATAAGGGAACACAGCAGGCCAAGATAGGGAGGCATACCAAACTTCCCTAAGGGAAGCAGGGAAGGCAGTAAGGCAGGCAAAGGCCCAAACTGAGGAAACACTAGCACGAACAGTAAAAGAAGGGGACAAGACTTTCTATAGATACATTAGTGAAAGGAGAAAGTCCAGAGGGGGTATTGCTAAGATCAAACGGGATAATCGGGAGTGTGTAGAGGAGGACCAAGGAAAAGTATCTATCCTAAAAAGATAGTTCTACTCAGTAATAGGAGGAGAAGGTAGGGTAGGGCCCACAGCTCAGCACCATGGACACAGGGGGAAGGGAGGCAAGCACTATTCCCTTCACAAAGAAAGGTTCTTACAAGATCTCACTAGGCTCAGGGTGGACAAGGCAATGGGACCTGATGGCAGACATCCCAGGGTACTAAAGGAGCTAAGGATGGAACTAGCAGAGCCATTATCAGAACTGTTTAGTGAGTCTCTGAGCATAGGAGAGGTCCCAGAAGATAGGAGAAGGGCTCATGTGATCCCGCTCCACAAGAGTGGTAGCAAGGAGGAGGCAGGGAACTACAGACCAGTCAGTCTTACCTCAGTAGTGGGCAAGATTATGGAGGCATTCCTTAAGGAAAGGATAGTGCAACACCTGGAATCCATAGGAGCACAGGATCCAAGACAGCATGGGTTTAAAACAGGAAGGTCTTGTTGAACTAATCTCATAGATTTCTTTGACTGGGTAACCAGAATGGTAGACCAAGGGGAGCAGTTAATGTTGCCTACCTTGACTTCAGCAAATCTTTCGATACTGTTCCACATAGAAGATTGATTAATAAGCTGGGTAGGCTCAGGGTGGGTCAGAAGTTGGTCAACTGGGTGGCAAAGTGGTTGGCAGGCAGAAAACAGAGCTTGGTGGTTAACGGTATACAGTCAGAAGAGTTGCAAGTCACAAGTGGGGTACCTCAAGGATCAGTCCTGGGGCCAGTCCTCTTCAATATCTTCATCAGTGACATTGCAGATGGACTGGAGGGTAAGGTTTGTCTGTTTGCAGATGACACCAAGATCTGCAAAAGAGTAGATGATCCAGATGGGGTGGGCAGAATGAAAAGAGATCTGGATAAACTGGCATAATGGTCGGAAGAGTGGCAACTGAGGTTCAACGCAAAGAAGTGCAAGATCATGCACATAGGAAAGAGAAACCCTGAAGCCACCTATAGGTTGCAAGGGGAGTTGCTGGCAATCACAAGGGAAAAAAGAGACTTGGGCACCATCATCACAGATGACCTGAAATCATCTAAGCAGACCACTAAAGCAGTAAGTAAGGCTAGAGGGATTTTGGGATGTTTCAGTAGGGGTATCACAAGTCATAAGAGGGAGGTAATAATCCCTCTTTACAAGACACTGGTTAGGCCCCATCTGGAGTACTGCGTGCAGTACTAGAGACTGCACCTGCACAAGGACATTAACAAAATGGAGGCAGTCTAGAGAAGGGCAACCAAAATGGTGCAGGGACTGCATCAGAAAACATACGAGGACAGATTAACGGAGCTTAATATGTATACCCTAGAGCAAAGGAGGGAGAGAGGTGATATGATCGAAACATTCAAACATCTTTTTGGGCATTAACAAGGTGAAAGAGTCTAACATGTTTCAATATAAGAAAAATAGCAGGACAAGAGGACACTGCATGAGATTAAAGGGAGGCCACTTAAGGGGTAATGTGAGGAAGTTCTTTTTCACATAAAGGGTGGTGAATGTATGGAACAGCCTACCTCAGGAAGTGCTGGATATGAGTACAGTGCCTGGCTTCAAACAGGCATGGGATAGGCATAAGGGAGCAATACAGATGCCCTTGACAGAGTACAGGCCTAAGGCACATTCATAAAGTAGAAAAAATGGGCAGACTGGATGGGTTTTGTGGTCCTTATCTGCTTCTATGTTTCTATGTAACTATCACTACCAAAGATTAATGGAATGTCCTGGAAGTATAATTTGCTTGGGAAGTTCCAAGATTTGCATCCTAACTATACAAACTGTAATTTGTTTGCAGGCTACTGAAAAACCATTTTGAAGTAACTTTTCTGTTTCAAGACAAAGATTCACAGTTGGCATCAGCAAGATGCTGTTATGAAAAATTCCCCCCAAATATAAATTTTATGACCTTCTATTTTTTTTATTACTGATGGTAGTGTAATTAAAATTTAATCTTTTCACTGTAGGCTTCAGTTCTCATTGCTTATTCATGCCATGTAATCGTAATCTTCTGTTTGTGACATGGAAATGATTTTGCAATGGATAATGACTTTAGGATAGGAAAAACTGTAGGAACAGATGAAATCTATATTGCAAATGCTCTGTTTCCATGACAAAACATAAAGTAATAAAGAATGTCCTGAAATTCAATTATTGTGGAATGTCATGAAATTTGCAGGAACCTGGGAATTCACTAAAAGGTTGAGATTACTAGTAAGTTGCAGGTGAAAAATGGTCAATTGTCTCGTGACTTTAGTTGATAAAACAATTTATTTCTTCACTGGACTAGTTAGCTAGGAAAGACTGACTGAGCCAAGAATTGTTTTAAGGTATGACCCAGGGAGGGAGTTGGTGGGAACAGCAGGAGGAGGTGCAGTATTACAATATGTACTCAGTTCATAATAGAGGAGATGCAAAGGTACTATAGAAACAAATTGGCTAAGAGGAAAATTGAAAAAGTCAATGTAACTCCCCCTACACAGTGTGGAGGCTTAACTCACCCCTGAAGCCCTGACTTTATGGCCAGACTGCTGCCAAACTTTGCTATTGCTCTCTGGTTCACCGAGGGATGAAGCAGTGGGGATTTGGAGTGAAAGAGGAGGCCACATATCTTCAGCTGCTCTGCACCAACAAGAAAGTGGCTTCCATCATACACTAAAGGCAGACTGTCACTGATGGCTGAGTGCAACTGTCATTCAAAACCATGGAATCCCCAAAAGACTGAACCTGACTGCCACTGCGGTCCACCCAAACACTGGAGGCCCTGAATATTCATTACCGGCAGGCTGTCTTTCAAATGTAAGACTTTTGGGGCCAGTGCTCCCCTACCAGATGGTGCAGCCATCTTTGTGCATCCTGACAAAATGCAACACCCCTGGACAGGGGGTTGATACTAACCCCTTCACAGAAACTGAAGTACTGGAGGCACTAAATAAACTGCAAGTTGACAAGGCCATGAGGCCAGATGAAATGCACCCCAGGATCTTAAAAGAACTGAGATTAGAATTGGCTGCCCCACTGACTAAACTATTCACCAAATCCCTAAAGAATGAGGAGGTGCCAGAAGATTGGAAAAGGGCAATCGTGGTCACGCTCCACAAATCAGGCAGCAGCAGGGAGGACTCGGGGAAATTACAGGCCCATAAGCCTCACATCCATAGTAGGGAAGTTAATGGAGACACTACTCAAACAGAGGATTATGACATTCCTGGAGGCTGGTAGCCATCAGGATCCCAAGCAGCATGGTTTGACAGCAGGTAGGTCATGCCAGACAAACCTGATTTAGTTTTTTGATTGTGTTACAAAGGTTATAGATGACGGTGGGGCAGTAGATGTGGTTTACTTAGACTTTAGCAAGGCCTTCAACTCGGTTCCATAGTAAAGGCTGGTAAAGAAGCTAGACCACACGGGAGATGGATCAGACATAGTTAGATGGGTTAGAAACTGGTTACAGGGCAGAACCCAGAAAGTGCAGGTAAACAGAGCACTGTCATCAGAAGTTAAAGTAACCAGCAGTGTGCCCCAGGGTTCAGTACTGGGGCCCCTGTTCTTTAATATTTTCATATCAGACATAGCTAAGGGACTACAGGGAAAGATGTGTCTGTTCGCAGATGACATCAAAATATGCAACAGGGTCAACACCCAGCAGGGAGTGGACAAGATGGAAGCTGACCTCAAGTCAAAACTGGAAGAATGGTTTAGAGCATGACAGTTGAGATTCAATGCCAAAAGAGCAAAGTCATTCACATAGGAAAAAGAAATCCAAATAAGGCATATTACCTTGGAGGGGAAAGACTAGTTGCCTCCACCCAAGAGCGTGATTTAATTGGGAGTCATTATCTTTAACAACTTGAGGGTAGGTAAACAGAGCAAGAAGGCAGCATTAAAGGCCAGTGATATGCTGGGATGCATTGGGAGGGGAATAACAAGCAGGAAGAAGAAAGTGATCCTGCCACTGTACAGCTCACTGGTTAAGGCTGCAAGGAGGGAAGTTCTCCACCAACACCAGGAAGTTTTTCTTCACAGAAAGATTGGTGGATGCCTGGAACAGTCTGCCTGCACTGGTGATGGGGGCAAGCACAGTGGTAGGTTTCAAGAATGCTTGGGACAGATACAAGGAAGCCCTTAAAACCCAGGACAGTTAGAAGGTTAGGCTAAAAGACAATGTGCAGACTAGATGGACCTGGTGGTCTTCTTCTGCCATCAACATCTATGTTTCTATGACCCTCAGTATTACAGCAGCAGGGGTCAGAAGTTGCACCTTCAGTCAATCATGCTGCAGAGCCTGGAGAAGGAACCACAAGGAGCTTCTGGGACACAGGAAGACTGCAATAATCCTGGAGGGAACTGTGGACCAATCATCTAACATGTGATGACCTTCAGCCTTGCCCCAGAATGATTGATAGCCCAGTAGAACAAGGCTGAACTGATATTCCCCAGCGAACAGTAGGGATTGTTTCAGGACCCAGTCAGTCTGTGTGTGTCTGCAGTGAGAAGCAGACTGGTGGAGCTGCTGCAGAGGTAGACTGTACATCTATCAGAGAAGGAGAGAAAAAATGAGAAACAGAATCCCTGCTACAAAGAAAAGGGTGTTTCAAAGGTTGAAAAAGTATTTATTGGTGTACATATGTATTTATCATACAAGATGTTTACATAAAATAGTTAAAAACAGTTTAAAAATATACACTATATAAAGTCATAAGTATACAGTGGCAAAAGTGCAATGCATCTCTTATCAACATTATTCTTGCAAGACATCTGATAGATACTAAGACATTAAAACCTTTACACATAATCAATCTCTACTGTCCTAATAATTCATGTTTATGGAATTTTTCAGTTTCCACATGCCCCTGGCCTGTTCGCAGATGAGGCCATAGAAAAGGTTTAACCTGACCCCATAACAACCTACCTATCCTGCAAATTAAAATCCTTTTTGCTAGAAAAATCATATCTTGTGTGCATTCACTGTACTATCTATCTTTTGTAATGGGGCAGTCATAAATTAAGTTTATCGAAGTTAAGGGGTTGTCAGGTTGACAAATACACATTCCTGATCTCTTCCCAGGGCTTTAAAGCCAATGAATGGGAGAAGTGGCTGAAAATGCCTTAAGCAAAGATGGCATAAGGCCTTTCTGTGCCATTCTTTTTCACAGAAATATAGATCAGTCTCTTTCAGTTGACAGGATTTAAAGCAGTTATACAAATCAAAATGCTTAATGTCTGCAGTATGGGCTAGATTAAGTTGAAGTGAGACACCTTTGATCCTTTGCTAGACCAAAGAAATATGCATATCCTGGAATGCTATTTACCACTGATTGCAAAAATGGGGCAGGGAGACCTAATCTTAAAGGATGTGATTCTAATTTATAGAAACAGGAGTTTATATCCTGCATGAACAGAGCTTTATTAAAACATAATCTGGGTAGTCTACCCTGTTAAATATTAAAGATCTTCGCATAATATAGCGGCATAAAAAACTGCTCTTTTCTTCCACAGGAAGACCACCTACTTCACACCTGACAATAGCTCCAGGAATAATCTGGGGAGACTTGTTATGTACTGTCTCATTTCTGAAAGTATATTTTGAAAATGCTAGACTTCTATTTCATAAAGGAGTTGACTATTTACTTTCGACACAAAAGACTGTTTTATTAGTGTAAAAAAGATTGCCTGAAAACTGATGACCGAACCATTGGATTCCCTTCATTGCCTAATCAACAGTTTTTTTAATGCTATTAATATGGCATTTCCATGAAAGGATGGAGCCTAACAAGATGTCAAGATATTTCAACTCCTTGATGTCTTTAAAATTTTGACCCTTCACCATCCAGTTTATGCCAGTGATTTTTTTGCTGCAGCAACAACTATTTTTGATTTATTTACATTACTTTGTAGCCCCAGTGAATGAAAGTGAGACTAGGTGTTGGAGACCCCAGCTGTTTAATCCTATGGGACTTCAACATCTGGGTTGACGATGAATCCTCGCATTTCAATTACAACCTCCTCCAATTGATGTCATCCCTGGACCTGGCACAAGCAGTTGCTTCTCCGACCCACCAGCATGGCCACACACTTGACCTGGTGTTCCGGCTGGGTCTTGGGGTTGATAGCTTTAAGATTAATCGGGTCTCTTGGTCCGATCACTGCACCTTGGGGTTCATGTTTGGGGCTCACCCGAAAGTCCTTCCCCTATGGAGATGGTCAGCTACCGCCCTTTAAGGGGTTTGCACCCAGAAGGCCTATTGGCATTAGCTGACCTATCTAGAGTTGAGGCAGCTTGTGCAATTGGTACCAGTGAGGCAATATCCACTTATAATAAGGTGGTATCTGAAGCACTGGATGTCTTCACTCCAGCTTGTATATGACCCAGATCCTCTCACTTGAGATCCCCATGGTTTGATTGGGATCTCAAGGTGATGAAGATCAAGGGTCGGAAGTTAGAGCGTTACTGGCAGAAGACCCGGCTGGAGGCCAACAAACTGGCCCTGCGTGCTCACTATGTTGAGTACCAGGGGGAAATTTCCCATAAGAAGGCAGAATTCCTGTCCAGGAAAATTGCAGCAGGGAAGAACAGACCTTCCCAGCTTTTTTGGACTGTGGACAGGCTTCTCCATCCTGTCTGTCTTCTCTGACAGAGTGTTGTCTATCCAGTTGGGGATTCTGTCAGGGAGGCAAATGCCTCGCAGTAGCCGGACTGGGAGGAACAGAGGCACTCTGCCTGTTTGGGAGGAGTTTAGGCTGGCGGAGGTGTCTGAAGTGACTGGGGGTGATTTTAGAGCTGAAGCACACATTTTGTGAACTGGACCCAGCCGACACATTTCTTAATGGGATGTGCTGAGGCTGTTGGCCCGGTGTTTGCCAGGATTGCCACGTGCTCAATGGTGGAAGGGGTGTTCCCAGTGGCTTTGAAAGAAGCTCTGGTGAGACCTCTTAAGAAATCTTCCCTTAACCCAGACGTCCTGGCGAATTGCTGTCCGATCTACAACCTGCCATTTTTGAGCAAGGTTGTTAAGAAACTGGTGGCACAGCAGCTCGAGGATCATCTTGTGTCCTTTGACATCTATGAGCCATTTCAGTTGGGTTTTCGGGCTAGACACAGCACAGAAACAGCTCTAGTTAGAGTTCATAATGACCTACTCAGGGCAAGAGATAGAGGAGATAGGTCAGTTCTTGTGCTCCTCAATCTCTCTCATCAGCATTTGACACTGTGGACCATGTTGTGCTTCTTGAACGGCTCTGTGAGTTTTGTGGACTCACCGGTGTTGTCATCAAATGGTTTGAGTCCTATCTCTCTGATAGGGTGCAGTGTGTAGTTATGGGGAATTTCTCCTCCTCCCCAATGTCTCTGTCATGTGGAGTACCACAGGGCTTGATCTTGTCACTGATGCTGTTCACAGTGTACATGCTGCCTCTGGGTGAGATCATTTGGCAATACAGCATGGAGTTTCACTACTATGCAGATGACACCCAGCTGTATTTGTCATTTGCACCTGGAACATCCGGAGCTGTCAACATGCTTAACACCTGTCTGGCTAAAATCAATGACTGGATGGCTTCCAGCTGGCTGAGACTAAACCCAAATAAGACAAAGGTGCTAGTGATTGAGCCAGGTCACGGCATAATGGGTTGCAGCCTGGAGTAAACACAGGTCTTTTTCTTGGTTTGCTCCATTGGTGGCTTCCCACAGAGTGCGTAGCCTTGGTGTGATCCTGGACAGCAGGCTGACCTTTGAAGATCAGGTATCGTCTGTAGTCAAGAGTGGTTTTTAACCCCTGCAGAACATCACCAGGATCAAGACACTTTTTCTGCCCAAGGATCTGCCGACCCTGGTACATGCCTTTGTTACCTCTATGCTCAACTACTGTAACTCTCTATACTTTGGGGTAATGGGAGAGACCCTCTGCAGACTGCAGCTGTTGCAGAACACGTCGGCCCAGTTGCTGATCCGGTCCTGCGTGCTTTGCACTGGCTGCCTGTCAGGTGGAGGGTCCTTTTCAAGGTGAGATTGCTCGCCTATAAGGCCCTATATGGACTGGGTCTTGGTTACCTGTTGGAACTCCTGATACCTGCAACCTCTGTTTGCTCCCTCTGCTTCTCCTGAAACGGCCTCCTGGACATTCCCAGGGTTCAGCTCAAGATATCGGGTGACCAAGCTTCTAGTGTCTCTGGGCCGACCCTGTGTAACTCGCTTTCACCTGCAGTCCAGGAGGCTCTCTTGATTGGTGTTTTAAAGCTGAGGCTGAAGTCCCACCTCTTTAGCCTGGTTTTTATGAAGTGATCTCCCTGCCCAACTACTCTAATTTTCAGTTGCTAATCTTAATAATAGTTGTTCTGATTTTTATTTATTCTGGGAATTTTATTGTGTTTTTATCTGTTGTTTTTATTTTTATAATGCTTTGTAAGGAGCCCAGAGCCTCAGGGAATGGGTGCCCTAGAAATAAAATTTGCCTCGCTTTGCCATAACAGCCTCCATAGCTCATTTCAACCCTATCCATACAGTGAAAAGGAGGTAATCCTGTGTTAAGTGTCACACAAAAATGAAGCTGAAGGCTGCAGCAAACTGGAGAGACTGTTGCTGTCCTGCAGACTGAGGCCATGACTGAGATGCCTATCCAATACCACAGCTAGGTACTGGTTATCTCCTTGGGACTGGATGCCAGGACATTCTGGGTGGGGAGGGTTGACTTAAAGCTCTATAGGAGCAGTCCAGCAAAATGGAGGTTCAGCTATGGACTGCTGGAGTCAAGGAAGACCTGAATTGCATCAAAGGGACAGCCAAAGGACCCATTGACACCAATTGTCATCACAGATGAGAGAGAGAGAAATATAGAAACATAGACTTTGACAGAAGATGAGGACTGCTTGGCCCACCAAGTCTGCTCATTTCCATACCTATTTGATAAGCTGCAGATCCTAGATAACCAACAGCCTACTTCTTCCTACCCCCCCACTAGAATTGCCTTATGTCTGTCCCATGCATTCTTGAATTCCCCCACTGTTTTATGCCCCACAACCTCCTCTGGAAGGCCATTCCATGCCTTCACCACCCTCTCTGTGAAAAAGTACTTCTTCACATTGCCCCTGAGCCATCCCCCCTCTATCTTCAAATTGTGTCCCCTTATTCTTGCACATCTCTTTTTCTGATACCCTCTTGGACTTTGTTGATTCCCTTGAGGTACTTATTTATTTATTTAAGAGTTTTACTAGGAAGGCATACTGAGCAGTGTACTGCTCGATTCCTGATGCATCCTGGGGAGAGGGGGGATGGGATGAGTACATACAAAAACAGCACACAGTGCCAAAGATGCATAACAAATAGGTTAAATCACGAGCAGTGATAACATGTATGAGTAAAGAAATGAATACGATAGAGTACAAAGGAAGACTAGCTAACAGGAGGTCAACCTAATACAACTCAGCAACTCAGCTGTGCCATATGAGAACATAGATAGAACATATATTGGCTTTTTCTTTGATGACAGAGAGGAATTCAGTTATAATATGGAGAGGGTAGGCCTATGTAAACCAGGCAGTGCACTGAGGCCAGGGAGAGCAGTTAGGGGAACATGGGCGAGGAGCAGAGCATTTGGAGTCACGGGGACTGTCAGCAGGAGCAAGCGGATGGGAAATGCACTTTGAGTAACAGGTTGCGCTGCTGTGAGTTGTCTGTGTGCCTTATGGCCACTGGTAAGGAGTTCCAGAGTTTAGGCATGTGATACTTGAAAATGGCCTGCCCTTTGGCAGTAGCCATATGTGGGACATGAAGGAACCGGGAGTCAGTATTCCTGAGGGAGTACGCTGTGGGTGATTGAGCTTGGAGTGTGGACCCAAGGTAGGGGGGAAGGGTCTGGGACCAGAATTTAGCAGTTAGTCTTGCACCATGGAGCTGTCTCCGATCCTGTAGTGATGGAAGGTCAAGGGACTTGTAGAGTTCACAGTGGTGCGTAGAGGGGGGGTCAGTCTAGGGTGAATCTGCAAAAGGAGTGGAAGAGCAGGTCGAGTTTGGCTAGGGTGGACTTTGGGGTGGTGGTGTAAACTACGTCACTGTAGTCCAGTATCGGGAAGATCATTTTCTGTAGAATAGCTTTGCGGGTTTCCAGAGGGATAGTTTCTATCATGTCCCCCCTCTCCCTCCTTTCCTCAAGGGTATACATATTAAGCTCTCTTAGTCTCTCCTCATATGGCTTCTGTTGCAGACCCTGCACCATTTTTGTTTTCCTCCTCTGGGCTGCCTCTATCCTGTCTATGTCCTTGCAGAGATGGGGTCTCCAGAAGTGCATACAATATTCCAAATGGGGTCTCACCAACTGTCTGTACAGAGGGGCAACAACTTCCTGAGAGAGAGAGAGAGAGATAGAGAGAGAGAGGGAGTGAAACAAGCCAGAGGGACCCTCTGCAAACTGTGCCTTCACCTCTGCACATCAAGGGAGATCCCCATGTCTGTGAAACCATGAGTAAACTCACAGCTTGCCCTGCAATTGTAGCAATTTTGTATCATAGCTGGGTACCATTTAAGGGACTAGGCCATCCAATTGGGAGTTACAAATACCCATACGGGGTTAAAATGCTAAACACTCCATCTAGTGTGCATATATACAATCTCCCCACCATAGCATGTCTGATCTAGTTATCATGTTGGACTACCTTACCTCACCTCTCCCTTGTTGACATGCAAGAGATCCTCTTATTTGGAGACCTAAACCTCGACGGGCTTGGTGCAAATGTAAAGTCCCTCAAATTACGCATCTAAAAAATTGAATCTTATCTGACTAATTACTACTCCTACCAGATCCTTCTCACATAACTCCAAACACTCCCTCTTGGACTGGTTCCTTACAAACAGGAGTGAAAAATAGTGATGTCTGGAACCTTACCTGATGCCTTCTCAGTCCACTTTCCCCATTTATGCAATCTGGAGGTCCTGTCCCCAAGAGACACCCCCCCATTTGCTCCATTTCTGTGATTTCTCAAAATTAAACTCCAAAGATTTCCTGAATGACCTAGCCCTAATTGATCGGTCCTTCCTAAACTCATTAAAGTGCGTAAATGAGGCACTGGTGAAATTCATAATTCATAAACACCTTTTCCAATGTCCAGCAAAAACATGTTCCCCTCTTGTAGCATAGGATGGAAGGCTCAGCCACAAGCTGGCTCACCAGAGACCTTTTAACCCAAATGAAACATAGAGACAAACTCTAGCATAAATACTGGAAATCCAGCCTAACCTCTAACTGAGCTGAGTATATGGGGATGGAGAAACTTTGCAAAATGGTATAAATAAGGTACAAGAGGGAAGCATTTTTCAGAAAAAAAAGATTTTCAAGAACAAGGGGTCATGCTATGAAGCTGGAGGGGGATAGACTCGGGAAACGTGAGGAAGTACTTCTTCACAGACAGGGTGGTGGATGCATGGAACAGTCTCCCAGCAGAGGTGGGGTGACAAAAACAGTAACAGAATTCAAAAATGCATGGGATAGGCATGAGGGAACTTTAGCAGTTAGGGTGCAGCCAGAGATCAAGTAGGGTCTTCGGTATTGCAGTAGGTAGGGAAAATGGGCAGACTAGGTGGGCCAAGCAGTCCTTATCTGCTGTCAGTTTCTATGTTTTTATGAGGGTTAGGTCTAGCAAGAGCTCATTTTGAAAAAACAATTTTGCCGTATCTGCTGGTAACCCATGTAAATTCTGGGATGGCATAAAAAACCTCTTAGGCACAAAAACTAAGCCCCACCCCCATCTGACATACTTATCAATGATATAAACTGTATTAACACTAGAACAATTGCAAATGCTTTCAACTCCAAATTCTCGGACCTCACTGCTTACATAAAAATTGCTGATGCTAACCCAGAGTCCCTGCCATCTGTTTCCTGCTTTCCTCCATCTACAATGCTATGCTCCTCTCATTTCTACCTCTGTTCTGTTAAGGCTGCAGAGGTCAGGAAACTGTTGCTTGCCATCACACCCGACAACAACTCTGGATACAATGGCCTTGAACCAGAGCTGCTGAAACCTGCAACACCCTTCACTGCACTCCCTATCACAAACATTTTCAATCTCTTCCTCTCCCCTGTAGGTGTCCCAAATGCCTGGAGAGCCACTAAAATCACTCATGGCAGGTAATCCTAGATTCATATATAACTATCACCCCATTGCCCTACTCTCAGTACTCTCCAAAGTCCTGGAAAGGATTGTATCATCACAGTTTAGTGACTATATATCCAAGTATAATCCCCCTGTCCCCTGCCCAATATGGTTTTAAAAAAAAAAAAACATAGCACCGCTACAACCCTGACCAAACTGACAAATAACATCAGCTTATCTATGGACTCTGGATTTCTCACTGGCACAGTGTTTGTTGACATCATTAAGGCATTTGACCTGGTCAGTCACTCCCTCCCTCCTCAAACTCAAACTTGCCTCCCTTTGTGTCTCCCCACATGCAAATACCTGGTTCTCAAGCTACCTGACTGGCAGAAAACAGCAAGTACACCAGCACTCTTCTACAGTATCTCCTGCCTTGCTGATATTACAGTCAGGATCCCCCAGGGATCAATACTATGCCCACTCCTTTTCTCTGTTTACATCAGTGATCTCCCAGATGCTGCCTCTGGCTGCCATTCACTGTTGTATGCTGATGATCTTGCCCTGTACTATAGTGCCTAGACTCTCCCTGACATCCAAAAATGCCTCTCTGATACATTTGAAATCATTCAGTCTTGGCTATCTGCAAACAAGCTCATCCTAAACAGCAAAAGGACCATGTCCATAGCCTTTGTCTCCAAGCCAAAACTCCAGCCTTTCAAAACTCTCCATCACATGTAAAGATGGAGCCGTACTGGAGACTGTCTGTAGTTTCAAATACCTAAGAGTAGGGCTTGACCTCTTGCTTGATTTCTCCCTCCATGTCTCCTTAGTCTGTAAGTCTGTAAACACCAAATTGGGCATGGCTTTTAGGGTTAAAAACTGCCTATCACCTGCTGCCCGACAGTCCATAGCACAAGATGTACTCCTGCCAGGCCCCACATATGGCCTTTTGGCATACCTCGGTGCAATCAAAACTTTCCTCTCTAGATGAAACACCACATACAGTAATGTGTGTCACTTTGCCCTGGCCTCTCCAAAGCTCATCCATCACTGCCTCCTCTACATTGAACTAGGACGGCCCTCCCCAGCTGATCAACAATCTCTGGTTCTGGGCTGATTCGTGGACAAACTTCTTTGAACAGGCTCCCTGTCTTCATTAGCAAGTTATCTGCAGCAACCCATCCCCACATACTCACTAAGATGTGTGGACTCCCAGCCTCTTGCTGAACATCGATGCTCCACTGGCCTGGGGAAACTAGCTTTTGTAGGCCATGTCCCCATCTAATTTAACTCCCTTACCCCAGAACTATATCTCTCTCCCAGCCACCCAATTTTCTGTATGGCGCCAAAGGACTTTTTATGTCTCCCCGGACCTTGCTTATGCAAGTAACCTCAAGAACAGCTGTCCTAGCACTACCTTTTTAACACTTTCTGATCAGTTTTCTCGGATGTGTATTTTATCTTACATACTGAATGCTGCTGCAGTCTATATATTTGATATCACTGTGAAATACTCTATTTTTTGGTTTATCACTGTCTAATTGTTGATGCCTGTTGCTTCTAACCTTATAATGACATTGCTCCATATTGTTACTGTTTGTCATATACCCCTGTTCCTTCTGTTAGTCTGTAACTCTCCCAGGTCATGCCCGAAAATAGACAAATGTATGCCTAGTGTATCTTACCTGGTAACAAAAACAAATAAATAAAAAAACTTTCAAGTTTGGGGTTTTATTTGTCACAAAGTGCAATTGTGTTCATTTGTTTAAGTGCACAACCGCCAACCAACTATGTGTAACATCATCAGGCCTACACCATTTCCATGGCTGGGTACCCAGTGAAGTACCAGGAACTCACGTTGATTTAAGGGTTATCTCTGCTACCAGCTGGGAAAGGATAGCATCTCTGGTACAGGTAGGCCAAGGGAACACAGCCACACTGTGAGTGTTTTGTTCGGGGTCAGGCTGCTACAAGTGCCTGAGCCTGAGAGGGCACTGAAATCACAGCCCAAGTAATAATCATATTTGGCTGCATCAGGAAGGGCAACAGACAAGCAGCCCAGTGTGCACAGGTTGAGCCTGGAAGGTCATGGAAGAACAAGCCATGGGTCCATTCTGACTACCTCATTGCCTAAAACCCCATTGTCTTATTTTATAACCTTACAGTCCCTAAATAAAGTTCCCTGCTACTTTGCTTAAATTCCTTGTCTGAGTTATTATTGTATAAAGTGATAAGTTGCAGGCTCATTGGTGTAACTGCTATTGCACTGTGTGGGTTCACGGGTGGGGTGATCCCATTGGGAGGTATGGAAGTACTGTATCCCAGAGTGTGTATCATACTTAAACCAGGCCCACTTAAGCCTTTCTCTGGGTGGAGGCACCACACAGTTAACTAAATCCTTGGTTACAAACCCCACAATAGGAGTTTATCAACCCCACCCCTCAGCCTTGTTTGAGCCCACAAGGCAGGGGTATCGGCCACTACATCACAGCAACCTGGTTGCATCAAGTAATGTACAAAATGTAAAGCTTTAATATATTACAAAATATGAAAAAATATAACTATTATGTACAATAAACAAAAATTCACTACATAAGGCAGCTGGTGGAAGCTCAGTTGAGGAGGATACAAAAGGTCAAAGTACTGTGCAAAACACAAAGCTTCAAGATGTAGCAAACTGTGCAAAAAATATAGCACACAGTTATGTACAATAAACAAAAAATTATGTATAGAAAACAGGGGCCAAAAGAACAAATACAGAAGATTCAGAAAACCAACTATGGCACCTAGGAAGCAGGAGAGAGTTAGGGAAAGATGGGATGCTGGGTATGAAAGTGGTTAGGAGCTGGGACTGAAATTAAAACGTGTGTCAAAGAATTTGAGTAGCTGACTCAGAATGGGATCCTCTACACCTTTTGAAGGTTTCAGCCTTTTAGGTGTACTGTACTAGAGCTACACTGTATTCAGTGTACTGTAGGATCTTTATACAAAAGGTAGGAGGAATTGGTCCAAATTACCAAGCATGGAAGCACAGAAATTAACTAGCTTATAATTCCTGCATGAGATTGTGGCATATAGAAGCAGAGGCAGACTCATGGTTCTTATGCCAGAGCCCAGTGAAGAATTTCATTGATTAGAGTTCCGGCATGGGTACTTGGTCTCATATCAGCTGCTGACACTCTGTGTCATATGGGAGGGGGATGCTTCCTGATTCCTTAAGAGCAGAGTACAAAATGGCTGATGTGGTATTGACAACCACCAAACAGGAAAGAGATCTGGGAGTAATCATATTGGATGACCTAAAGATGGCCAGAGAGTGTGACAAAGCAGTCAGGAGGGCTAGTGGGATGCTGAGGTGCATAGGGAGGCATATCATCAACAGAGAGAGAGAGAAGTGATGTTGCCTCTGTATAGATTGCTTGTAAGACCTCAGCTAGAGTACTATGTCCAGTTCTGGAGACTACAGGAAAGACTAGAGGACTTCAGTATGTACACCCTGGAAGAGAGATGGGAGAAGGGGGTATGATACAGACCTATACCTCACAGTGGTAAATAAGGTATAAGAGGGAAGTACTGTATGTTTCAGAAGAAAAAAGTGCTCAAGAACAAGACAACATGCTATAAAGCTGGCAGGGGTAGATTCATGCGAGATGTCAGGAAATGCTTTTTCACAGAATGATTGATGGATTCCTGGAACAGCCTTCCAGTGGAGGTGGTAGGGGTGAAAACAGTGGTGGAGTTCAAAAATGCATGGGATTGGCACAAAGGAATCGTAGTGGAAAGGAAGGGGGAAGGGAGAAAGAGCTGCAGATCAAGTATAGTAAAAAACTGGCATACTCGGTGGGCCATGCGGTCCTTGTCTGCCATCAAATTCTATGTTTCCATGTAGCCTTCAGATGAAACATTAAACTGAGGTCCTTTCCACCTATCTCTGCTGGTTGATCACATAAAAGTAAAGATCCCATGCCACGTTCTGTAAGAGTAAGTGATTTTCCTCAGTATACTGGCTAGCAATGCCACATCCATAAAAGCAGATCAGACTGCAATTTTCTATGTCAGTGTGGGGAAATCGAGTCATTTGTTGTTGCCCTGCAACATCTGTATCTTAGTCATTGATTTGTAAAGCATTATTTTTAATTGTCTTCATGCCTATGGTATTTCTTTGAGTGTGTGGAGTGTCCTTCAGTCACCCACAGGCTCACTTCTGTGACCCACCCGGGGTAAATATCTCTCCATCTTAGGGGTTCTCACATCACTCCTCTGCTGGCTTCCCATTCCTACAGTGGAGCAAGCTATAAGTCAAGACAGGGATCTGGTTAGGGATGGGCCAAAGCCCCTCTCCCACCTTCCCCACGATGAATGCAGTGGAACAGCCAAAACTGATGTGGAAGATGAGGGAATGTGAACTGGCTAATGACACCTCCTTTTCCTCCATGCTTTCTTTAAACCTCACCCACAGGGACACAGTAGTGTGAGCATTAGGATGCCTGACTTACCTCTCATACTGTGTCCATCCATCCCCTCTGAGAGTAAGCTGTCCCCATCTGCATTGCCACCAATAGTAATCCAGGAGGCAATACTGTAGTGGGACTCATGGCAATTCTTCCCTGGAGAAGGAGGAAAGCAAATGCAGGGATGTTTAATCTACCACCTGCTAGTCAACGTTGGCATCCCAGTCTCGGGATGTGAACCCAGGTTGCCAGACTCTAATGGCAAACAGCACTCACTGTCAATATACTACTAGGCCGGCCCAGTGTGAAGGGTGTCATTTAGGGGTAGCCTGGGGTTGCATTTCAGAACCCTATACTTTCTTTGCAACCCCTATGAACCCCTAAAACTAGGCTTTCCTAGGATATATTTTGCAGGTGGGGGAGCTCTGCAGCTCCTATGATTCTGCAGAAAAAAAATCTTTGCAACTTTTATGATTCTTGTAAAATAATGCTACTGCCAAATCTGTAAAGCAATTCTGAAATACATTTTGAATGAAAGGGTCTATATAAAATGATGTTCTTTTCTATTTTACAAGAGTTTATTAATTTTCCCATATCTCTTAAGCATTGGCATGTTATTGAGCAAATTCCTTTGAAGCAGTGTGTGCACAGACATTTTGTACTACAGCCAAATAAAAAAAAAAGATTAATCAGGAAAAAATCTAGAGAATTACAGAGGCATGGGGTTTTAGTGAGCCATCCTGGATCTTAGGGATACTGTTGTTGTCAACCCCAAGTTTTCAGATTTGAAAAAGAAACATTTTTTTTTATTGTGACCTTATGCAGTTCAAAAATATGAAACCGGTTGAGCTAGCACAGTTAACTTAGTCCTTGAGGCAGACTCCTTGGCAGCAGTCAAGTCACATATCTGGAAAAAGCCAGCATTATAGGAGTTAACAGGTGCAATTCAAGGTCAGATCAGATGCTCGGAAAAATCTGGCATTTTAAGAGTTAATTGGCACATTGCATAACTCCTTTAATGGACTGTTTATCAACGCCAGTATCATAAACAGGCAAGCAGCAGGAGTGGTGGTGCTTGGAAGCTTCCAAGTAATTTGAAAACATGCATTATGCCTTGTTATCAGTCTTTGCAGGGAAACTAGAGGCTTGGTGGAAAAGGTTATGCAAGACTGTACGTAAATATCCCTACCCGACAGAGCAGAGGCACTGCTTGATTATCAAGTATGTGACTGTTACCTTTTGTTTGGTAATGTGTTTTCCTGTAACTGCCATGTGTAGGCAGACATTCACTTTGCTGATAATAACTATACAATATATACTACACATATGGTAGAAGATAATGTAAATGCTGTTCTTTCCCAGTGTGGAGCTCCGTATGTCCACAGAGTAAGTACTTTCACTTTAGGCCTGCTGTACTGCCCTGGGAAGGCTGCCTAGAAGCTGAGTGGCTGCAAATTCTGCTGCAGCCATTGTCTGGCTGATTGCCTAATAAAGGATCAGCAGTAAGACCATTGCTCAGGTGATGCAACAGCCATAGTTCCCATGATTCCCCAGTCAATTCCAGGGATTCTCAAGGTAATCCTTCTAGTGACATTTGTTCAGCCGTTGATGAGCACTGTTTTTAGGTTGGCAGGTATGAAATGGAAACTTCCTAGAGGAATTAGGCGCGGGGGTTAACATCTCCTTAAGCAAATGCCTTAAGTTCTTCATCTACTGCACAGATCATCAAGCAGGGCACATACAGGCCTTACATCTCACAAAAGGAAATTGGATTGATTTAGAATTTAGATTCATTAAGACCTTTCGTACTAGTGCTGTGCAAAAACTAAGCAGAACAGGATGAAATTCAGATTCTGCTTCTGAAAAATTGCAAAATTGATACAAACTGTTGATGAAATTTTACCAAACTATGTTCTGCAATATTTTCCATCTTATTTCACAACTACTCAATAGAAAGTCACTATATCTGGCAGTGTGCAAGGACCATTCCCAAGGGGTATGCATGTCAGTTTCAGGTCTCTAGTTCAAAGGGAGGCTCAGTTACAAGGGGCCACAGATGCATCAGATGTTTTATAAAATTTAGCAGCTTATTAAAGTGAGATATTATAAGCCCCTGTAACTTCAGAAAAATTAAACAAAGTGTCACAACATTTGGCAGGCTCTTTACCCATATAGCAATGGGGATATTTGTCAACAAGCAGGTCTCTGACTCTAAGGATGGCTGAGTAATAAGCAGTCAAACGTCCTTAAACCTTTTGCAAAATTTTGCAAACAAACTGAGAAATGTTAAGCCCCTGTTACTTTAAATTGGCTAACACAATGTCTCCAAATTTGGCTGGTGCACAGAGCCAGGAGAAGAGACTTCTATCAGCTTTCAAATGTCTTGCTTGAAAAATGTTCAAATTATAAGCAGTCAAAATGGCAATTATCTACACATTTTGCCATGCCATACACCTGATCTGCTATGTGGAGGAAGGAGGGAGGAAGGAAAAGGCTGGGTAGAGTGGCAAGAAGGTCAGGTTCACTGGCAACTCTACAGTTAGGGTAGTGGAGGAGGTGGAGGGGCACTTCGGGACCATGATGGTGGTGAATGTAAAGTGACTTACCTGCCTGCAGTACAGGTCAGATAAGTGCTATCTAGGGTCACACAGTGCAGCTGGCAGGAGGAAAAGAGTGTTGTTATCCACAATAGCATGAAGGGCATAGGTATCTCAATTTCTGAGAACATGGTATGATCCACAGACCTTGGGAACTTTCTAAAGAGAGCAATATATAGTGTAAGGATGAGCCGATGTCCAATTTGTATTTGGCTGATGTCCTGAAATTCTGTACTTTTACCTGCAATTCGCCCATTTGAACTTTTGGGCCTCTTTGGATCATATCAACCTTTGGCCTAATAATAAAATATGAACACTCTAGCCCTCACCAGGTGGTGAGGACAAATCCTGCAATCACACTTTCCCCACTTTCCACTCTCCTCCCTGGACATCTTTTATAGCAAAATTATTTACAATCCTGGGTGTGCACTAGGTGCTGACTGAATTGGTTTTTAAAACTGACTGGAGGAATGGAAGAGGGTGAAAGAGACTGGATTGACTGGAGTGTGTGAGCAGTGATGGATGCGTAGCTCAGGTGCCGTGTGCCAATGGGCTACTACCCCTGCCTGCTGACCCTTGTACAGGTTAAGGGGCCTGGTCCTGCTACGGTGACAATTAGAGGTTCTTTTCCAAAGTTATGACTAATAGTGTGGTGCCTCCACCCAGAGTGAGTCATAAGTGAGCCAGGTGAATGGTTGGTACAGCCCCCTGGGATACTGCATCTCCCCACCTCCCCAACCAGCCACCCTACACACTGGATTCCCAACAATCTTTCACCACCAAACACCATAAACCTACTACAAGGCAAAACACAATGAAATTCTCTGGACACAGCTATTCCAACAATTAACTCACAGTTTTATTGGGGGTAAGGGTTAGGAAAGGGGGTACCTGGAATAGGGACAGCTGTGGAATGAAAAAGAAAGTTAGTGACAAATTGGTAAACAGCAACATAAGGGCCTGTAGGCCAGTCCACCCCCTGGCTGCCCACCCCCACTGGTACCAGTGTTACGCCATAAGGAGTCTCTGGGGTACCCACCAGTTGCAGGCCTGGACGTTGCCGCGGGTTGGCCAGCTGTTAGGGCCCTGAAATCTTGGGAAATGTTTAGATTAAATTCACACTTCCTTGTTATATTTCCAGGATCCAGGTCCTGGGTGCTCACAGTTTGTGGAACTTATCAGTGGAGGTAGTTGTAATAGCCAGGTGTCCTGGAGTGTGGAGCTCCGCTCAGCAAGTGCAGCAGTGTGCAGAAGGGAGGAAGGTGTCTGGTCCCTTGGCAGGTTGGATCTTGCTGGAAAGTCTTTCAGCTTGTTCTCTTGATTGAAGATCTGGCCGCTTGTCACCTTCAGCAGTTTCTGGCCCATTGCAGAGCTCAATGGCAGGTCCACACCAGCCCCAGAAGGTCCAGACCCAGGAGTGGTTCCACAGCCCGTCTCCCCACATGGGTCATAGGTGCCCTAGCACCCCAGCAAGCACCAGTGACCTCCTGAGACAGTGGGTCCCACTTGGAAGGGGTTAGCTAATTCCCTCACTGGCTCTGCGTGAGGACTCCCAAACAGTAGGAGCCCCACTGCTGTTTCTGCACTGAATCCGCGAGTCACTGGTAGCTAGGCAGTTCTTCCAAATAATCAGCAGTGCTGGTTTTCCATGGGTGCTAGCTTTTAACCAATAGCTTCAGTACACAATCAGATGATAGAAATCAGAAGAAGAGTCAGGGCGAAGCAAGCCCCTGCTCACTGTCAATGCTTCCAATTTTGAAATTGTCCAAAAGCAGTTTCCTCACAACTTCAGCTGGGACACAGCTCTCAGCCAGTCCAGTCGGTCCACAAAGCAGATTCACACAACCTGGCTAGCACCCAACTCCAGAGATGCTTTGCCTCAAAATATTTGAATAAAAGTCCCAATCCATAGAGCAGTTTCTCTGCAGTACTAGTTACACCCCCAACTGACAGCACAGCTCTAATGGCTCCATTTCAGGCACAGTGCAGGGTCTCTGCAACAGCAATGTTCTCCAATTAAGATAGCACAGTTCACGGTACCTGGGGAGTTTCACAGTCAGTCCTATCTCCCACTCTCTTTTGCTTTTCAAATTCCTTTTCCTCAGTGACAGTCTCAAAACTGAGACCTGAGCAAGGCCTCTGGCAGTCCAATTCCACTGACACAAAATCCTCTTGACACGAGAAGAGCCCAGCAACAGACTGAAGCAAACCCAGAAAGTCCTTGGGTTTTCACTAGAGAATCCAGACTCCTGATTGGCTGTTCGAGCCCATCCATCATTAATAACCAGAGAGATCAATATTTACCGACTGCTCATTGGGGCATGAGATAGGCATTTGAATAATGAAACTCTGTCTCCCAGAATTCCTCGGGTCCTCTTTGAGGTGCCTAAGCTGTTGATTAGCTACAGTAGATGGGTCAAAGCATTATCAAAATGTCAGCCCCCATCCTGTTCACCAGCAGTCCTCATGTGATCCCACTTTTCAGCCCTGGTGCAGCTAGGGCAAATAACCTACACTTAATTTCCCCACAGTGTGTTAGCCTCAACACTGTCCTCTCAACTGAGCCCACGATCAAACTTCTATGGTCCATGGTTCCCCAGTCGCTGCTGCTGTAATACTGTCCCCCAAGTGGCAAAAGCAGCTCTTTAATATTCATGTGGGGCTCATTAATATTCATGAGCCCCACTTCATACCCCGATTGAAACCCTTTATTTATTTATTCCCAGAGGCTTCTGATGCCTTCCATTGTGGTCTCTTGGCCCCATTTGCATGAAGAGGGGCACCAGGACCAAGAAACACCCTTCGTGACTGCTGCAAACCAGGCGGTCATCAGACTAAAATGCCCTTATGCACATGGGTGGTCACCAGCAGATTAATCAAGATGCCGGCAACTTGTGGTGCAAAATTTAAGCCCAAGTGGGCTGAAAATGGATACAGACTTGGTTTTGAGGGGTTTGGGGGCACCAAAGGCAGCCTGATATGGGAAAAATGGGCAGATAAGGTAAGCCCCCTGAGGGGGGAGGGGTTACAGATGGATTTCTCAGACCCATATTTTTGGCCTATGAGTTACACAGACCAATGACCCAAGGTGTCTTTGGACAGTATCAAAGTCAAACCAAAGGCAGGGGGTCCCAACTGAAGTCGAACCAAAGTTGCCAATTTTAACATTCGCTCACACTTTAACTAGGATGATCTTTTTCAAATTCTCATGGCCATGGGGGCCTGTGAAGACTGACAGCAGACCATTAGGCTGACTAACTCTTACTAAGGAATAAGCATAAAAAGCAAATGCACTAACAGAGCAGGAGGTTCAGCCAGCCGAGGTGGCTGTAAGTTTTTATTTCTTTTTAGTTTTTTTTTTGTAACAGCCCCCTCCTGCCACTAGAGGGTAGTAAGTTAGTTACTAGAATGCCAGGCCCAGAGTGTTCTGATTGGTAGTGACTCTGATTTAGAGAGACCAGTGGATGGAGCTTAGTGTCAGTAAGAATGGTGCCAGGGTGTTCTGTAGGTCTCTTGCCTCTGGTCACGCTTGTGACTGCCTGAGGTGGCATTGGCTTCAAACATTGCAGATAATGATGGATCCAGTATTTGAGACCAACTTATCTCGATGCCCAGTCACCTGGTAGCCTTCAGGGACATTCCCAAGACACTAGTATAGATCCAAGGGAAGGGATCTTGGGGGCATTGAGTGTAGGTCACTTAAATCTTGGGAGTATCATATGTAGGGGACACACCTGGAGGGTGTGGGAACCCTGAGAGGCTTTCCCTCAAGGGGAAGCCCTGTCAGCCCTGTGGCACAGGGAGCATTGCACAAAAGAGGAGTGTTCACCTTTTGGGGGGGGGGTGTTTGCAGTTCTGTACCCAAGAGATGCTATTAGCTGAGCTGCTGGTGGAGAAAGACCTGGTGAGAGAGATTGAGCTGTTGGCTAAGATAGGAGATATGCCTACACTAAGTACAGGAGACCCTGAACTGGGATAAGGACTGGAGATACTGCCTCTAGCAGAGGAACTAGGAGGATTGCAAACCACTGCCAGAAGGCAGGCTGAGGTAAGCACTGCCATGCTGTGCCCAGCACATCTGCTAGTAAGTGTGAAGATGCTGATTCGAGGCATCCAGTGGAGGGGTGGCCTCAGGGTTCCAGCAAGAAAGTGGCCAGGCACAGAGTGGCAGCCCTCAGAACCAGGATACCCCTGAGTACCATCAGCCTCCTTCATCACCCACTGACCACTTACCAGACACTATGGTGTCACAAGTGTGTGTAAAAATGTAAACCCAATCCTTTAGCCTAGTGGGAGACTCTGGTAATGTTACACAGAATAGAAAAGGCTCTGACCTGAGGTATAACCTTACCCACTGGCGTGGGAAAAGAAGAAATGGAGGAGTCATGTGGCCCCGATGTGAGAGGAGGGTGCAACCTATACTCCCTAGTCAGAATCAAGCCTATCTGTACAGTGCTAACATGAAGAGCATTCAGGGACTGGGTGTGTAACTATAGATATTTATTATTTATTTATTTATTTGCTTTTGGTAACCGGGTAAGCACGCTAGACAGCAAGTGCCTATTTTCAGGTGCGACCCGGGAGAATTACAGGGTAGTTACATAGAAGGAATACATAGTAAGCATAACAATCTGGAGTGGCATACTCCAACAGTGGAATTTACATGAGAGAAATACATAGTCATCATTGTTAACAGGAACAGCAAAGTCCAAACGGAGGGACAAGACACTAGAGAGAATTCTAAAGCAGTAGGACACAGCAGGCGGGATGAGCATTATCTGCAATCACAGATTTTCAAACATACAAACCAGGGGCAAACATGTGGGTAGAAGACCTCCCCCTGGGTTGAGAGAGTAACAATGACATATACCCAGAGGTAGGGAGACATCGCCAAGGCGGCGAGGGAGTAAGAGCCTAGCAGGGGTACCAGTCCAGGTGGGATGGTGGGCCGAAGGGCTGGAGATTAGGCAGCACACAGACAGGATGGAGCAGATTTCAGGAAACTCCAGAGGGAGGTTTTGAAGGTGGAATGAGAGGGGGAAGCTCGGACATGGGAGGGAAGGGAGTTCCATAACTTAGGAGCGTGGGTGGTAAATGCTCTATCCCCAGCGAGGGTGCGGGTTTTGGGGACCAGGTGGGTCTGGGATGTCAAAGACCTAAGCTGGTAAGCAGGGGAGGGGTGTTTCAGGGGAAGGGCGAGCGAGGCTGGTGTGGCTGTTCGAATTATGTTGTCAATAAAGTTTCCCATGTTGTAGATCCAGAGTTTTTCCGAGGGAAACCATTCCAGGCGAGAGTAGAGCGTGCATCGGTGAGTGAGACGGGGGGCCGTGAGTGCAAAGCGGCATATGCTGTTGTACGTGGTGTCCCATTTGGCTAGGTAGGAGGAAGGGACAGAGGCAAAGGCAACGAGACCATAGGAGAGGGTGGGCAGCAGTATACCCCTGGCGAGTGCCAGCCGGGCGGCCGGGGTAAGGCAGTCTTTGGCCCTGTATGCTAGGCCAAGTTTGCCATTTGTGGCATTGCATATGCTTCTGATGTGCACAGAGAGGTCAAGTTGAGGGTCGAGGGTGACTCTGAGGTACTTAGCGGAGTCAACTGTAGGCAGGAGGGAGTCACAGGTACCATGAATTTTGAGAGGCGTAGTGCAGGAGGAAATTTTTTTCATGGCGCCAAAGAGCATGGCTTGCATTTTCTTGAGATTCACTACGAGTTTGTGCCCCGATATGTTCGGTAAAGTGTGGCAACAGCTTAAGCCACATTTCTAGTGTGATTTCTTTGTGTGCGTGTCAGAAGAGAGGTCCAATCTGAGCTCACTGCACCTTCGGGGGAATTTATTTTTATTTTATTTAGTTTTTGTTAACCTTTAGGTGCGCTAGCCAAGACTGATTATTTTCAGGCATGACCCAGGAGAGTACATACAGAATTGGGAAACACATGCATTGCATTATTACAGGTAAGTCAGATATAGGTCAGGTCATACAGTACTTGAAATAATACATATAGCCAGGCAGCGAAACATAAGATAAACTTAGTACATAGAAATAATAAAAGTGCTGGGCTATGGGTCAAATAAAGTAACATTATAGTTTGAGGATAAATAGCGTTGCACAAGTGCTATAGTGCAGTAAGTAGAGGGAAAGAGTTCAGAGGGGAAAAAAGTAGAGAAAAGAGTTTGGGGAGAACAGGGATAATGGAGGTGGACTAGGTGAGATTTAAGCAGCAGCTGTCTAGCCAAGATGTGAAGCATGGGAGGCGAGAGATTGCCAGTAGGGATGGGAGGGAGGGAGGCAGCATGGGAGAGAGGGAGGAATAAAGTGGTGGACTGTGTTATATGAGGAGGTAGAAAGTAGCGTTAAGTGGGATTAAAGCATGTGCAGGGGTCCAGGGATAGATGGGATAGAATAAAGGTGCATTGTGTATTCGAAGTGCAAGGGAACCCTCTGGAGAGGAATTCTCTGCAGGCCATGCCTGCCCCTGCAGACACCAAGAGAGGGTCAACATATGGTGCCAGCCTTGACAGAGTGATGCGGTTCAGCAGCTAAGTGGGTTGCAAGGGTGTAAAGTAGAAGGGTTTGCATTTTTATTTGTACCTTGATCACTCCTTCTAGTAGCCATTGCTAATGTAGCATCCACTATATACAAATTGTGGAATCTTCTGTTCACTCTGTCAGCACTGCCTCATGATCTGGTGATTTGTCAGCATTATTGACTCATTTACAAGCTTGATCTGTTATAAATTTCACAACAAAAACATTTTTTGAGCTCAGTACTGTGCTAATGAACCATGCTTTGTGACTTTAAGAGCTCACCAAAAGAAGCTGTTTCTGCCTGCCTGACTCCACCCTTCTGACAAAGCGCCAAAGCGAGGCAAAGTGCCAGGGTGTTGGTGCCTGAGTACTTTTCCACTGCTTCCACTTTGGTTTGGAAATAAATACTTTAGATGAATATTCTGCCCTGAGCCATCCCTGCTGTGCACAGCTTTTCCACTGTGTTTTTCCGTAACCCTTGCTAAGGGTCTGTTGCAAGTAGGAAGATCTTCTTATTCTGTCCAATTTGAGGGCATTCTGGGGCAAGGGATGCCTGTTTATCCATTACTGGCTGCATTTCTCCAGGAAGGAGTGGGGATACTGGCCAAAAGCTTGGACAGAACAACTTGGGAGGGGGATTAAACTAGAGAATAAGGGAGGGGATGGGGTAAGAGATCAGCATGGGCAGGAGTCAGATGCAGGGATCACAGAGGAAAGAAAAGAACAAGAAAGGAGAGCTGGGTACTACCACAAGCCAAGGACACCAAGAGGCACAGAGAAGCACAGAGGGGCAACAATTCTCACTTTTGTGCAGCCCAGTATGGGAATTCCACCAACCAAAATTTTCAAACTCAAGAGTCTGTTGCACTTCAAAAGCTAGTAATTTGTGGCACTCACAGAGATATGGAGAAGGCACAAAGGAGGGATTTGGGTTACTCTGAAGGGATAGCTCTGCTAGCAAAGGGAGTAGGTGGCTCACTTTTGAAGATAAAGTGTTACTGTGGAGCACATGGATAGTATCAGGGAGACCGTGCCATAGAGCCTGTCTGGGTTAAGCTAAGGGAAAAGGGGGAGGACAAAATTGTCACACGGGTATGCTACATGACTCTAAACAATGCAACAATGCTTGATGCAGAGGTGGTTGGGGAAATTAAAAGAACAGCCAAAGTAGATGTAGTGCAAATTAATTATTTGCTAAATTAAAATTATGCTAGTGGAATTGTGGTGCCATTCATATAGCCAGAATCCCTCACTGGTGCTCCACATTTCCAGCATCTGCAAACTCACCAATCAAAAACTGGGTGCTGCATATCTGCAAAAGAATTACCTATTCCCCAAGGCATGGCTTGCAATTGCAAATATTTGTCTTCTTCCTCTTCTTGACTGTCATTCCTCTACCTTTCTGAATGCTGCTGCAACTGATCTTAAGGGGTTAAGTGTAGTCTACAATAATATTTGCAGGTTTGCCCTGCTTGTTAACTTCAGAGCAAGTCTCTGTGATCTGCACTTCAATCTTAACTGGTTGCCTCCAGATGGTAGAAGGGTTTATTTTAGTGCTGCTTAACTGACATAACTCTATGTGACCCAAATTACTGTTGGCAGAGATCTTGTCCTTTAAGAGCTGTGCTAAGCTCCTGTGATATAGTGATCAATGTTCCCTTGAACAGCCTTGTTTCTTCAGCTATGGGTTAAAGATACTTCTCTCACTCTGCTCCTAGGCTTTAGGGTAGCTTTCCCTGTTCCTTGTGAGCTGCACCCAGTCTCACCTTCTTTAGAAGATGTTTACAGATACTTGATGAATAATTTTACCTGTCAGTATAATTCTCCATCGTTAATCATGTTGCACTTCAGCAATTGTTATACAGCTTGTGAATGTCTAATACATTTTATAAAATGGTGTTTGGTCAGTTCTGAGTCCTCACTGGTCAAGATTCTGTACATGTGGTACTGTGCTAAAGGAAAACTGTTGAAGTACAGGTGCCCCCACACCCAAAATGCTTACCCCCTCCCGCCAATTCAGCTTTTTATGTATGAAAGCCCCTTTTTTCATGTGCTGGCACTTACTTAATATTTATTTCAAAAAGTCTGTGACCTATGAGTATGGCAGATGCTGGGGGATCCATTTTCTGTAAAGGTGCAGCACCTCACCACTCACTTCAATACAAGCGAGCAGTGCGGCGCCACAGATTTACAGCAAATGAAGCTCCCCAGCCTCCGCCATATTCACGGATAAAGGACTTTTCAAAATAAAGATTAAGTAAGTGCTAGCGCATGAAAAAGGTGCTTTCATACATAAAAAGCTGACTTGGGGGGTAAGCCTTGCAGGGGCACCTGTATATCTACAGTTTTCCTTTAACATAGCATATACCCATGCTCAGAAGACTTCATAGGAGTGCATTAATGGGAAGCACAACCAGTGGGTGTCAAAAAGGTCAATATGCTAATTACATATACTGAGGGTCAAAAAGATCATAATGCAAATCAAATACAGCAACATCAAAAGAAAATCATGCACATAAAAAAAAATGACACCCTCCCCCAACAACATTGCTCAAGAATCACAAACTGTAAAGGAAACCATAGGTGTAGAGTTGGGGGGGGGGCTTCCAGGCTTGAGCCCCACTCCTTGGGAAAGCTGAGCCCCCCTTTCCCAGAATTTGAATGCAGCCCTTACCCTACACTGTCTGAGCTTTTTAATATATATATGTTTTTAATAGCTGGCTGTGCATTCACCGGTTCACATGGGGGAAGACCAGTGCATGCCTGTCGGCTGTTTTTTCCCCCCTTTGTGAATGTTTAATGATGAAGTGGGGGTGGGGGTAGAAGTGGGCAGGCAGAGGAGCATCAGGAAGGGAAGACTGTGTGCATCTTTTACAACATTAGAAGGAGAGCACAGAGGATCATGTGGTGCTGCATTAGAGGGTCAGCTGGCAAAGACGAGAGTTGAGGTAAGTGCCAGGGACCATCCGTTGTGACTTCAGTCCCATCACGTCCAACTCCAGTGACTGACATAAATGACAGCCTAAGTGACGGAGAAGGCATCAGGTCATAAATGGACACCAATAGTAATTGTCCTTTACTTACTGAACCGCCCCCTACGTGTCTCTCTCGAACGTTGAAGTCACGCTGTCTGAGCTCAGTGTGCCACGTAAAATTTATTACCTGCCAGATTTGGTGTGCGTATGTGTGGATAATCAGAGGCTGAGGCTGAGACTGAGAGAGAGTAGTTGAAGCACTTGAATCAAGTTTAACGCAAAAGCTCTTTTAAGAGCTGATCTGCCTGTCTGCTAGGCCATGACAAGCAAGTATGCTTTGTTGCTTGAATGTCTGGAAGATTTGGATAACAATCCTGAGTACAAGGCATGTGCTGCAGAAGCTTATGGGTTTTTTTGTCTTTAAATCTTTAAAAAAATGTGACACCTTCTTCAAATTGGAGTTGCTTCAAATTATTTTCATTATTGTTCAATATGCCAGCTTTGCCCTTCAAGGAGCCCCTATTGAATTTTCAGCTTGGTAAAGACGTAATTAGGAATGTTAGGGAAATACTGCTTGCTGGGCAGAATGAATCACACTTTTATGCCATGTGGCAATCAGCCATGCATGCAGCCCAGGGCCTAGGGCTTGAAGAGCCTAATCTACCCAGAAAATGAAAAATTCTCACCAGGTTTCAAGAAAGAGAGGCTGAACATCATTTCCCTGCCACACCAGATGACCATGATCAGCAGCAGTACTTTGATGACATTGATGGAGTATTAGTCTGCCTCACAGATCGTTTTGAATCAGAGGAGACCACCTCTCATTTAACCTTTTAACTTTTAATAATGCCTGTGATATCTTTGCCCCAGTGTTGACCCACCGTTCTAAAAGGAAGAATGCCCCCTGGGTTACCCCAGCTTTGATCCACCAGCTCAAACATAGGGACAACCTATGGCACCGTGCCATTGAGACTGGCCAGCCCAATGACAGGCGGTTATATGCTGCCGCCCGAAACAAGTGCACTCGGACCATCAGAAAGGCCAAGTCTGAGCACTATCGGTCCTCACTCACTGCCTCATGGGGAATCCCAGAACCTTCTGGGATAACATTAAACAGTTAAATGAGTGCACCTCCCCCACCCACCAGATCAACATTAATGGTGTGATCTCCTCAGACCCAGCCCTCATAGCCAACCACCTCAACACCTCATTCACTGACCTTAGCCCTATCCTCCCTACAAATTTTTTGACCCTCCTCCCCCAGCACCTGCCGTAAATCTTTCTCACCTTATTTTCTCCTCCGCGTGTTTCTGCCCAAGAACTTGAGGCCGCACCTTGTCACTGCCCTCAAGAGTAATAGTACAGGCAGTGACACCCTGAATCCATGTATCCTCACGGCTGGTCTTAGACACAGTCCTTACCCCAATCACATGCCTCATCAACCACTCTCTTTTGCCTGGGGAAGGTTCCAACTGCCTGGAAAGTCACCACTGTCACACCTATCTTTAAAGGTGGTGATAGGACTGTGGCTGAAACCATCGACCGATCTCCATTCTCTCTCTCTCTCAAGGCCTTGGAAAAGTGGTGGCCTCTCAAATCTCTGACTACCTCCACCTACAATGTCCTTTGTCCTGAGCAGCATGGCTTCCGAGCGGGCCACAGTACCAACACAGCCCTCCTAGAGTTCTCCAACTTTCTCCACTCTTCCTTAGACACTGGTTCTCCAGCTGGTGCTGTCTTCATTGACCTCTTGAAAGCTTTCAACACTGTCTCCCACCCCCTCCTTCTTGATGCCCTTAGTCTCTCTGGTTTTGCTGCTGGGCCTATCTCCTGGTGCACCAGTTATCTGTCTGACTGCTCACAGGCGTAAAAATTAATGGGACCTACTCAGACATCTGTCCCATCTTTCTGGGGTTCCCCAGGGCTCCATTCTGGGCCTTACTATTCTTCCTTTACCTTAACACCCTTCACGCTCTTGCTCGGGAACATTCTATTGCGCTGATGATGCAGTCATCTTGCCTCAAGTCATAATCCCATTGCCCTCCCAGGACTCCCACAGAAGTCCTTCACTGAAGCCGAGGGCTGGTTCAAGGAACATAGATTGGTGATAAATCTTAAAAAAAACAAAAACCATGTTCTTCACTCATCCCCAAAACAAGACCTGCAACTACAAACTCCTCATTCACTCTGGGTCCTCTTTCCCACTTGAACAAGTTTGTTCCTATAAGTACCTAGGGATCCATTTTGACCCCTCCCTCTCCTTCCATGGACACATCGCTGCCCTAGCCACTGCCACTAATATCCGATTGGGCATCTTACATCGGTATAAACACTGCCTCCCCCCCGGAGGCTCTTCGACTGCATGATCACCTGCTCTATCCTGTCCCTAGTGGACTATGGACTGCCGGTGTATGGTGCTGCTGATCAGACTGCACTCCATAAAATTTGCACTACTCTGAATAAGGCCTGCAGGTTAATTACTGGAGCACCTAGGATGACACACACCTGTCTACTGTATGCTAAAGCACTGGTACTTGATCTCGACGTAGGCGCCTCAAATATCTGACCTGTACCCTTACAAAAGACCCTCCATGGGCTATCCCCACCAGGATTGACCACCACCATAAACCCTCTGTCCCACTAGTTCATACTGGGACCTCTGAGAAGAAACCTCTCTTATGTCGTCCCTAGAGCTAGGACCTCCTCACGGCCAAAGAGCCTTCAGCTTTAGGGCCCCCTCCAGTTCAACACACTGCCCCCTCCATCTCTGAAGCTTCAACTATATGTGCTTCAAAACTTCTCACGTAACCACCTTATTAACACCCGATGTTGTAACTGCCACTAGTCAAAGCCGTATCTCAATACTTATGACAAAGCTTTATTACTAAGCTGCTAAGGACAACATAACTCTGGTATTGTTTGCATCCATCCTACCTGTACCAGCTTGTTTGTATCTATGTCTTAATTTACTGTTATACTTATGTGTTGTACTGCTATACTGTGTATTTTGGTTTGTCTTACTGTGACAAGGTACCTTTGTAAATGAGCCTATGGCTCAAAGGTTTTCCAAACTGCTGTTTAAATAAAATAAAAATAAAATAAAATAACCAAGTTGGAAGATTTTCTGGTTGGAAAGGAAGATGTGACTCATATGAAGGATTTCTACCAGGATGATTTAAAATATTATTCAAGGCTCCAGCTGCACAGAGATATGCAATTAGATGTGGCCAGGGTCTCTGGTACCATTCTGAGTGACTTTCAAAATATTCTGGAGTTCTAGAAGGCAGAGAAAAATGAGAGACTGTGATTGTTAATTCCAGAGGTTGTGAGATTAGTGAAGCTTGTTCTGACTGCCTGTGTCTACTTGTTCTGCGGAGAGGATTTTTCGAGCAATCTTAGACTGAAGTTCTACTTATGTTCCACTATGACCCAAGAAAATCTGAACATTGTTGCTGTCCTTTCAGGCTATGCCGATATTGCCAGAAATCAAGAGTCTGATTGATTGTTTTATTAAAAGAGCTTCAATAACAATGCATACTTCAGAGAACAAGTTATAATAAATGTCTTCAGTAATTTTCTTTGTTCCATCATATTTTCTTATACAAAAGTGGGAACAAAGAGGAAGCGGGGAACTACAGACCAGTCAGCCTCACCTCGGTAGTGGGGAAGATCATGGAAGCACTACTGAAGGAGAGATTGGTGGAACATCTGGTTGTCAATGGACTACAAGACCCAAGGCAGCATGGTTTCACCAGGGGAAGGTCATGTCAGACCAACCTCATTGAATTTTTTGACTGGGTGACTAGGGAGGTGGATCAGGGGAGGGCAGTGGACATGGCCTATCTGGACTTCAGCAAGGCCTTTGACACTGTGCCACATAGAAGACTATTGCACAAACTGGGGAATATGGGTGTGGGCAGGACAGTAGTGCGGTGGGTAGGTAACTGGCTGGACAGCAGGACACAGAGGGTGGTGGTAAATGGCTGTCACTCCACAGAGGGAAAAGTGACCATGGGGTACCAGGGATCAGTGCTGGGACCGTACTATTCTAATATCTTCATCAGTGACATTGCACAGGACCTAGAAGGCAGAATTTCACTGTTCGCTGATGACACAAAGCTCTGTAACAGAGTAGACACACCAGAGGGTGTAGACAGAATGAGAAGGGACCTGCAGAAACTTGAAGAATGGTCAGGGGTTTGGCAGTTGAAATTCAATGCAAGGAAGTGCAAGATAATGCATATGGAGCACAAAAACCCTGGCACAATATATCAGTTGGGGGGTGAGGATATAGCATGCACCAAGCAGGAAAGGGATCTTGGAGTTATCATCTCTGATGACCTCAAGGCAGGAAACAGTGTGACAAGACAGCAGGTAACAAATAGGATGCTGGGATGCATAGGCAGGGCATCACCAGCAGGAAAAGGAGGTCATAATTCCACTATACAAGACACTGAGTGAGGCCACATCTGGAGTACACTGTGCAGTTCTGGAGACCTTACCTACGTAAGGACATAGACAGGGTAGAGAAGGTTCAGAGGAGGGCAACAAAGATGGTGCATGGATTGCATCACAAGTCCTATGAGGACAGGTTGAAGGCACTGAACATGTACTCCCTGGAGGAGAGGAGGGAGAGGGATATGATAGAGACATACAAGTATCTTACAGGGAGGAACAGGCTGCAGGAATGCACTATTTTAGCGAAAAGATGTTCCAGGACTAGAGGGCATGGGATGAAGTTGGAGGGAGGGACGATTCAGAGGAAGCGTGAGGAAGAATTTCTTCACAGAACGGGTGGCGGACAAGTGGAACACCCTGCCAGAGGAAGTGGTGGGGGCTGAAACAATCACGGGATTTAAGAATGCATGGGATAGACATAAAGGAATTCTGGAGGTCAGGGGTAAGGGGCAATAGACTTCCTGGAAAACATAAACTGAACTTACAAACTTAAATGGGCAGACTGGGTGGGCCATAGGCCCTTATCTGCCGACACTGTCTATGTATCTATGTATCTATGTATCAGTAATAAAATTATTCCTTTATGTTTGACTTATATTGTATTTATTTATTTTATTTATTTATTGAAATGTTTCACCAGGCAGGCACACTGAACAACAAGTTGCTTGTCTCCTGGTGTGTCCTGGGGGAGAGGGAACAGGGAGGACATATGCAGATAAAGATCATACAAATACAAGAAGAGCAAGAACAGTTCAATACTATTGGGTTACAGAGGTTAAGGATAATATAAGTGCATCATAATAACCACAATAATAAAACAATAGCTAAAAAAGAAAATTCTAATATAAAAGTAGATAATTAGTAAAAGAAGATAATACTAGTTTAGAGCTTAACCAAGGAGGTAAAACTCATAAAGTTAAGCAGTTAAGAGAACAGGGAATGAGCAGGAAGTAGGTGGAGCACAGAGGAGGAAGGAGTAAGAGTGGGGAGTAAGTAAGGGGGGGGATAGGGGTAGGGAAAGGATTAGGGACAGTGGGAAAATAGAATGGGAGAGGTGTAGGAAAAGGAGAAGGGAACAGAGGGATTTTGTGGGAGTAGGTGGATAGACAGCAGTTATGAATATAGTGTCTATATGGGTATTAGGACAGAGAAGGTGAGGAGGAGAGGTGATGCGGAGCGGATTTTAATCACAGGTATAGTTTACCAAAAGGAAGTTAAGCAGAGCAGAAGAGATGGAGTTTGGTGAGGATGAGTGGTGAATCTGGGGAGGGAGTATGTTCCATAATTTAGGGAAGTGATACGAGAAGGCCATTTAGTCAACAGCGGTAGCCCGACGAGGGATTACCAATAAGCGCGAGTCATAAGATCTGAGTGAATGGGCAGGAGGTGGGAGGGTAGATTGTGAGGTGTTAAGGTAGGGGGAAGTGTATTAAGCAAAAATTTAGTCCACAAATTTAGTGCAATGGCGGTGACAACGGTTTTCTAATGAGGAAAAAGCCAGGGAGTGGTAGAGATTACAGTAGTGGGTGAGAGAAGGAGAATCCAGAGTGAAACGACAGAAGGAATTAAAAAGGATGTCCAGTCTGCTTAGGGAAGACTTGGGAACAGCACTCTAGATGACATTGCAGTAGTCAAAAATAGGTAAGATCATCTTCTGGACAAGTTCATGCCTTGCCGGTAGCAGGAGGCTGCTATAGTTCCTGTGTAGGGCGCCTAGTTTGGGGTGCAGCTTTTTCAGGATGGCATCCAAATGGCCAGAGAAGGTGAGGTGTTGGTTCAGCCACACCCCTAGGTATCTAAATGAAGTGGTGTCCTCAAGGACTGTCCCATCAAGGGTTTGGAAGGAGGGCAGGGACAGTAGCCTAGAAAGTCTCTGCCTAGTTCCAAAGGTCATAGAGACTATCTTTCTGGCATTAAGGGAAAGCTGATGGGAACTAAACCAGTGCTGAACATTGTTGAAGTCATGCTGAAGTCTGATAGCTACATCAGCTGGGGACTGGCCTGAGGTGAAGATGACAGTGTCATTAGCATACATATGGATTGAGGTGGATGGGCAGATGGTATGAAGATCATTTAGGAATCTTGAGAATAAGATAGGGCCCAAGACAGAACACTGGGGAATGCCAGTGTTGATGGGGAGAGGAGGGGAAGCTGAGTCAGTTATTCTGACTGACTGGGTCCTTCCTTCCAAGAGGGCGTGGAACCAGTTGGTGGCAGATGCAATCAGGCCTGCCAAGGAGAGGGTGTTTAATAGAAGCGTATGAGAGATGATGTTAAAAGCCTTTGCTAGGTCAACAAAAATAGCGGAAGTGATTTGGCCGCTGTCCATCCCAGAGAAGATAGAGTCCATGAGCCTAATCAGGGAGGTGGTAGTGGAGTGGTTCTTCCTGAATCCAGACTGGAACAGAGTGAAGAAGTTAGAGTCAGAGAGGTAGGAGGAGTAGAGTTGAGAGAGGACCAAGTGTTCTTGAGGCTTAGCAAGGATTTGTAGGAGAGTTATAGGATGATAATTAAACAGAGTCGATGAGTCACCACCCTCAGGGAGGGAAAGGACAATGGCATGCTTCCAAACAGAGGGGATAGTGGCAGTTGCAAAGGAACAGTTAAAAAGGCCAGAGAGCAGAGCTGCAATGGCAGGAGCAGACAGATATAAAAGTTTAGGGTCCAAGCCATCTTGTGAACAACCTTTAGATGGGTTGAGAGCATACAAGGCATCCAGCCTGTCAGTGGGTGTAATTTTTGAGAAGGTGAAGGAGTCAGGCAACGAAGATGAGCAGGGAGTGGCGGGGACATAAGCAGGCGGTATAGGAGGAAGGGAGGCAAGGAGAGTGGACGCTCAGGAGGTAAAACAGGAATTAAATTCAGTTGCTACACTAAATGATCAGTAATTATTTATTTATTGAAAAGTTTCACCAGGTAAGGTACACTGAACAAATAAGTTTCTCGTTTCCCGGTACAACCTGGGGAAGAGGGTGGTGGGAGTTACATAGCATCAATGAGTACACGTAAATTGCACAATAGCATACACAAACATAGGTTATAAGTGAATTACACATTAGATCGGGGTGGGGTGGGACACTGCACTACGGAAAAGGGGTTTTCAGTCAATGGTTCAGCAATCGGGGTATGGGGTGGGGGTGGGAGACCACTAGACTACCAGGGATGTGGTTGCTTGGGTCTTGGAATGGTGGGGGGGACATGCAGCACCACACTAATGCCATGCAAATGAGCTTATAATGGGCATTCTAATGGCCACTAGCGCCTTGCTTGACCAATGGGCTCATTTGCATAACTACTTTTGTCACTAACACTTTAGCACATGAGTGCCATTGGCTGCTGGGCCATTTCCTTGGCTGGCTGTGGGGGCAGCACTACTGGTTTTCCCACTGCTTTTCCTGGGTTAGTGCTGCCCAAGCTGGCCCTTATTCACAGTCGGATAGTGCACGGTGCTACCAGACTGTGAATAGCATGATCCTTCAGCGCAACCGCGAGGTACCATACAAAATTTTGCATGGCACTTTGCATTCTTTTGTGAATCCTGCCCCAAGTCTCTTAATGCACTTTATGTAGCAATGACAGAGCAGTTCATGTCATGGTGACAAAGGACAATTTTGTATGTAAGAGCCGGGCTTCTCCCTATGACTAGGGCATTTGGTGGTACAGATCATCAGGGAAGCACCCACCTTTTGCCATGGACACCATACCTCTCTCCTTTACCTTTGCCACCATGGGTCAGGGCAAGTGGGATCCTGTGCTGCAGAACACATAACAGTGGGAACCGCTAATGTGAGACCACTACATATAGAATAGTGTGTGGGTGACCATACACAACAAGCCTGTGTTTCTATCGAGGGTATGTGATGACATCATAAAGACCTCGAGAGTGAAGCTCATTTAGCGCAGGGAACCCATGAGTGGTGTAGGGGAGGGCCTGCTTCCGATCAGAGTGGCCCATAATGCTAAGATTTAAAATAACTGCCTATTGCTTAATCACCTTTTCTTTTGCAGGGTTTGATTGCAGTTATTAAAATCCTGCTACTTTCCATAATTTTGAATGTGAGCATATTACTAATAAGCATACTATTTATAGCGCACAAACTGAGTTTTTGCTAAATCTAAATATTGTATTGGTTGGTCTCAGGGTGGTGTGTGTAACCTGTGAGGAAGTGGGCTGGTACTGCATCTCAGGGGGTAGTATTGCACATTTGATTTTGCCCACCTATTTGTCTCTTTTCTCTTATCTTTCTCTGTTTGTTTGTTTTTTTTATTCTTTTGGTAACCGGGTAAGGGCCACTAGGCACAAGTGCCTGTTTTCAGGGGCAATCCGGGAGCACTGGGGAGGGTAAGTGACTTCCTCAGAGACGCACAATATGCAATTGGAGGTTGTAAGAACCAAACCCAGGTCTATCTACTGGATGTACAGTACCAAGCTCATTCACAGCTCATTACTCTAACCTTTAGGCTATACTGTCAGCTCCTGGTTGGAGGCCACATGCTATTTTCTACTCTTTCTTGGAACAAGCCCCCCTAGTCTGTGGAGTCTAAAGAGACCAGCCCGTGAACCATGTTTGTAGCCCCGTGGGTGCAAGGCAGGGATAGTAACTGTGAGTAATATTCAAGCAAATGCATGGTGACCAGGTTACAATTAAATTAACTGTTTTTCACCGGAGAGTTCCTCGTCACCCTGATCCTCACTTTCATAGTTCCATTGAGGGCAGCAATACAAGAACTTTGGTTCGATCATGCTCGTACAGTGGTGAGCCCTCCCCAAGGGTCCAGGTGGTTTTCAGGAGGATATGAAAAAGCTGAGCGATTGGTTTGATTTCTGGAGTCTCAGATTCAATGTAGTCAAATGCAAGGTGCTGCACTTGGAGAGGAAATCAAAGGATCTACACACTTGTCTGGGGCTCTTCTGGCTGCACTGTAAGGTGAAAAGGACCTGGCAGTCATAATAGACACGAGGCTGAAGCTTGACAAGGAGTGTGCTGCTAGCTACTGCTAAAAGGGCCAGCAGAATGCTTGGGTGTATAAGAAGGGGGTAACTGGCAGGGGAAAGTAATCCTGCCTCTTTACAAGGCCTTGGTCAGGCCCCACCTGGATTTCATGCAGTTCAGGGCTCCTCATCCTCAGTACAATAAGAACATTGAGGCAGTCAATAGGGTCCAACACAGGGCCACCAAAATGATCAGGGGCATGGAAGACAAAAGCTATAAGTAGAGGCTGGAGGCCCTGAACATGTTCTCAATGGAGAAAAGAAGATTAAGAGGTAGACATGATCACTGTCTTTTGCATACTCCAGGGTATTGCTTGAGCTGCAATACTGTACCTGATCTGCTGACTGCCGGCAGGATGCATGGAGATGCTCTGAAGCTCATTGGTGATAAATTAAGAGGGAAATTCAGAGGCAGTATGGCATAGTGGCTAAAGCACCAGCTTGGGAGATGGCAGGTTCAAACCCCTCAAGGCCCTAATGTGTACTGTGTACCTTAGGCTTACCTTTGGCAAGTTACTTTACCTCTCAGTGCTCCATTCCACTCAGTTGTAGAAATGGGTAGACATGGGACCCCACTGGAAATGAGATGTAACTCCGCTGGGCTGTTCTGGGTAAATAAAGTGTAAAGAAAATTCAGTGGAAACATTGGAAAGCCATTTTTCTCCCACAGGGTTGTAAACCTATGGACCAGCCTACCATTACAGACAGAAAACATGAAGACAGTACAAACTTCAAGGTAACCTTGGGTAATGTATGCTTATCAATGGATATCCTGGGTTGTAGAGTGGGTATACAGAATATTTTGAAATGAGTACATTTGCACAGCACACATATTCATCCTTGGTTATGAAACAAGGGGACATACATGATGGCCCTAAAGTCCCTTTCTACCATAAATTAATAGGCTACTGTGTTGGTATAAATGATGAGCATATGAACATACAAACAAGCCAGCAGAAAAAGGCCATTTGGTTTATCAAGTCTGCTCGTACTGCAGGGTCCTCAGCTTAAGCTACTGATTCTGCCCCTCTCCCCAAACCTCCTGTCCTTTCCATCCACCACTCCTTTGACCGTTGTTTTCACTTTAACTCTATCCCAGCCTCCCTTGAAGCTGCCCACCATCTTCAACAAGACTACTTTTTCCTGCAGTGCATTTCAATGGCCACAACCCCCTCCGTGAAGAATGCTTCCTTGTCACCCTCCTAAACCTCCAACTTGCAACTGTGTCCCCTCATGTTTTGGTTGCCACATAGCTTAAAGAGACCCTCCTTTTCCACACTATTTATCCCTTTCAAGTACTTGAAGGTCTCAGTCATGTCCTCTCTCTGTCTTTCTCTCTCTGTCTCTCCTCTCCTCTCATAGAGAGCTAGTTTTGAAACCCACGCATGAGGGAGCAATCTTAGCCCTTGTACTCTCAAATGGGGACAGTGAGAGGATCTCAGATCTAGAAGTGGGTAGCCATCTGGGAACAAATGACCACCAAACAGTGTGGTTCACGATAAACTCAGCTACAGAGCCAAGCCATACAAAAGTGAGGGTACTGGACTTCAGAAGAGCTGACTTTGGCAAGATGGGAGAGTGCCTTAGAAAAGCACTAGCAAACAGGTAGAAGGAGGGGTGGAGCAACAATGGGGAAACATCAAAACTGCCATCACAGAGGCAGCAAGCTTTTGTGTGAAGCAAATAAACAAATCAAAGTGAAAGAAAAAGCCACTTGGTTCTCCAAAGAGGTGGCGGGGAAGGTTAGGGAGAAAAAGATAGCATTTAGGAAGTATAAGGAAACACAGGAGGAGCAGAACAGAGAACTGTACCAGTTAAGGCAGAAGCAAGCAGGGAGGGAAGTCAGAATAGCAAAGGCCCAAACTGAGGAAAAGATAGCCAACTCAATTAGTAAGGGGGATAAAACCTTTTATAGGTACATCAGGGAGCGTAGAAAGACAAAGGGAGGGATAGTGAGGCTGAATAGAATGGATAGTGGGTGGGCGGAGAGGGACAGTGAAAAATCAGGGATACTGAACAAATACTTCTGCTCAGTATTCACAAAAGAGGAGGAGGGGAGGTACCTATTCCAATTAACAGAAGCACTCTGGATGGGGGGGGGGATCGATCCCAGTCCTTTCACAGAAGTAAGGGTTCTGAAAGAACTCCTAAAACTGAAGGTGGATTAAGCAATGGGGCCTGATGGGATTCACCCCAGAATTCTAAAAGAATTAAGGGGAGAACTAGTGACACCACTGACTACCCTTTTTAACAAATCATGGGAGGATGGTGTGGTACCTGAGGACTGAAGGAACGTGGATGTGATTCCCCTTCACAAAAGTGGGAGCAAGACAGAGGCAGAAAACTACAGACTTGTCAGGTTGACCTCTGTGATAGGGAAAGTAATGGAATCGCTTCTGAAGGAAAGAATTGTTGAGTACCTAGAGGCCAGTGGGGCAAAGGACCCAAGGCAGCATGGGTTCACAGCGGGAAGGTCATGTCAGATGAATCTAATGATTTCTTTGACTGGGTGACCAAAGTAGTAGACCAGGGAAAGGCTGTGGACATGGCCTACCTAGACTTTAGCAAGGCATTTGACACAGTCCCACACAAAAGATTAATAAACAAATTAACCAGCCTGGGAGTGGGTCCCAGGGTGGTAGCCTGGGTAAAATATTGACTGGACAACAGGACACAGGAGGCAATTGTAAATGGAGTCCACTCTGAAGAAAGGCGGGTTACTAGTTGGGTACCGCAGGGTTCAGTGCTGGGTCCAGTCATTTTTAGTGTCTTTATAAGTGACATTGCAGAGGGACTGGAAGGAAAAGTTGCCTCTTTGCAGATGACACAACGATCTGCAACAGGGTTGATACACAAGGAGGCATGGAAAGGATGAGAAGGGACTTGGCAAGGTTGGAGAAATGGTCAGAAGTATGACAGCTTGGATTCAATGCAAGGAAATGCAAAATAATGCTCCTGAGAAACAAAAACTCAGGGGAAGATTACACAGTGGGGAAGGGGGGGTAGTAACAACAACAAAAATGGAAAGGGACCTGGGAGTAATCATATCAGATGACCTTATGGTTGACAAGCAATGTGAGAAGGCAGTAGGGAAGGCTGGGGGGATACTGGGATGTATAGGGAGTGGCATCATCATCAGGAAACAGGAAGTTGTTATCCCTCTGTACGTACAGTTGGTGAGACCCCATCTGGAGTACTGAGTCCAGTTCTGGAGACCACCATATCCGCAAGGACATAGACAGGATGGAGGCAGTCCAGAGGGCAACTAAAATGGTGCAGGAACTGCAAGAGAAGCCATATGAGGAGAGACTAAAGGAGCTTAATATGTATACCCTTGAGAAAAGGAGGGAGAGGGGGACATGATAGAAACTTTTAAGTACCTCAGTGGAATCAACAAAGTCCAAGACGGTAGAATCTTTCAGAAAAAGAGATGTGCAAGAACAAGGGGACACAATTTGAAGATAGAGGGGGATGGCTCAGGGGCAATGTGAGGAAGTATTTTTTCACAGAGAGGGTGGTGGACGTTTGGAACAGCCTTCCTGAGAAGGTTGTTGGGTCTAAAACTGTGGGAGAATTCAAGGATGCATGGGACAGACATAAGGCAATTTTTGTGGGGTGTAGGAAGAAATAAGCTGTTGGTTAACTAGAATCTGCAGCTTATCCTGTAGGTAGGAAAATGGGCAGATTAGGTGGGCAAAGAGGTCCTTATCTGCCGTCAGTCTGTTTCCCCTCCTGTCCTCTCCTCTCCTTTCCTCTCCTCTCCCCCAGGGAGTACACATTGAGGGCCCCCATCCTCCAATCATATGTTTTAACCTGCTGGCCCATGATTATCTTTGTTTCCCACCTTTGGACTGTCTCCAAGAGATTAATGTCTTTCTTAAGGTATGGGTACCAGTACTGCACACTGTACTGTAGATGTGGCCTCACTAGTGACCTGTACAAGGGCAGTACAACCTCCTCCTCTTGCCTCCTGCTGATCCTCCTGGCAATGCAGCCCAACATTTTATTTTCCCTTGCTGCCACATTCCTGCACTGTGTGGCGTGCTTTAGGTTGCTAATGATCATCACTCCCAGATCCTTCTCCTCTGATGCAGACACCCACATCTCTACCAGGCTGTACTCAGTCCTGGGGTTCTTGGCTCTAATGTGCATAACTTAGCATTTTTTTTGCATTGAAGCCAAGCTGCCAAATCCTGGACCACTTTTCTAGTTTTCCCAGATCCTCCTTTAAATCTTGTAGCCCTTCTGCTGTATGCACCCTCCCACAGAGTTTGTTGCCATCCATGAACAGGCACATTTCACCCTTCATGCCATCCCCAATATCACTGATGAAAACATCTAACAACAACGGTCCTAGCACTGAGTCCTGTGGAATCCCACTGGTGACCTCCCTGGTGATAGGTAACTCACCCCCCCCCCACTACCACTGTCTGGATCCTACTCCTCAGCCAGTTTTCCACCCATTTGATCAACTTCTTCCTGACCCAGAGATCTGGCAACTTGCTGATCAACCTCTTGTGGGGTACAGAGTCAAAGGCCTTGCTGAAATCCAGGTAAAAGATGTACACCACTTGGCCCCATCTACTGTTTTAGTGACCCAGCCAAACAAGTCAATCAGATTTGTTTGACAAGTCCTCCCCCCCATAAACCCATGCTTCCTTGCATCCTGGAGACCATGCTCCTCTAGATACTCTACCAGCCTTTCCTTAAGTATGGTCTCCATGAGCTTGCACATGAATGAGGTGAGATTGACTGGTCTATAATTCCCTGGATCATCCCTGGAACTGCTCTTGTAGGAGCACTACATGTGCCATACTCCAGTCCTGCAGTACCATGCCTGACGCCAGTGAACAGTTAAACAGGCCAGCCAATGGCTCTGCTAGCTCCTCTGCCAGTTCCCTCAGCACCCTTGGGTGTGTGCCATCCAGGCCTGGTGATCTGTGCACCTTCAAAGCTAGCAGCTCTGTCCTCACCCTATCAACCACTATCACCACATCCATGAGCCCTGCACTCCCTGCTCCTCTCCTTCACCCTACTGGCACCAGCCCATCTTTCTCCCTGGTGAGAACAAAACAGAAGTACTTCTTCTGTACCTCTGCTTTTCCCTCATTCTCCTCCACCCACCCATCCATCTCCTTTCCTGAGCCTAATGATCCCATCCTTCTTGTCCCTTTTCTCACTCATATAGTGAAAAAAGACCTTCTTCCCCTTCTTAATTTATTCAGCTATCTGTAGTTCCTTCTGAGCCTTAGCCCACTGGACTACTTTACCTGCATCACTAGCCATTTTCAGGTAATCTTCCCTGTCCTCTTCTCTCTAGGTCCTGCTGAATTTCCTATAGGCTAACCTCTTGTCCCTTACTGCTTGGGCAACCTCAATACTAAACCAGCTGTATGTTTTGGCTCTTGAGCTTTTCCCCTTGAGCCTAATGCACTCCTCTGTGGCAACCATTAGGTGTCAGCATGGCTCAGTTGGTAGCACATCCGCCTCTGGACCAGAAGGTCATGGGTTCTCGTCCCACACTGGGATTGGACTTGCACATAAAAATCGCTGGCATCCGAGTGCAGTATTGGGGGGTGCTGTATTGCTGGGGTGTGCCGTCCTTCGGATGAGACATTAAACCGAGGTCCCTTCTGCCCATCTTGGTGTTGTCCTGGTGGGTGTCCAGGTGGAAGTAAAAGAACCCAGGGCACTCTTCGCAAAGAGCAGGGAACATTCCCAGTGTCCTGGCCAACATTCCCCTTCCCATAAACCGGTTCATGCAATTATCCAGGCTGTGTGTGGGTGATGATGTGCGATATGGCTGCCACTACACATTCAGTCACTTCACTACCAGTCTAGCATTGCTTGTAAAGCGCTTTGGGATACTGTGTATGAAAAGCGCTATATAAATGCTGATTCTTCTGCTTCTTCATTATTCCCTCCTTAATGATGGACCGCCTTTGGTCCAGACCCATATGCACCCTGATACTTGCCAGGTGACTCTATAGCAACTTGCCCATCTTCCTGATGGCCGCCTCCTAAAATCCAGGATTTTAGTTTTAGTGGGGACCTTTCACCTGCCCATATCCAACCGGAACCACACCGTGTGATGGTCACTTCCACCCAGGGGCTTCTCAACCATTATGTCCTGTATGTGCTCCCCATTCATGAGCACCAGATCAAGGTTTGCCCCTCCCTGGTGGGTTCTGTGATGCCCTGAGTCAGGAAACCACTCTGCAACACATCTAGGATCTCTTGACTCCTGGCACAGGTTGTGGCTGGTACACTCCAGTCTGCCTTGGGAAAGTTGGAGTCTCCCACTATTACCTCTCCCTTCCTTGTAGCATTCAATATCTGTGAGTTCAATTCCTGGTCTCTTTCTTCTTCCTGGTTAGGTGATCTGTTAACCACCCCAACCTCAGCTTCCTCCCTAACTGAATCCACATTGCTTCTGCCCTCCCCTCCTCCCTCATATATGTCATACCATCCCTGATGTTAATTGCCACCTCCACCCCTTTTCCTACCCCCTGTCCCTCCTGTATAATTTATACCCAGGGATAAAGAGGTCTCAGTCATGGTTTGGTGTGACCCAAGTTTCTTAGACTGCCACGATGTCCAAACCCCACTAATACTTGCAAGTTGTCATCCATCTTGTTTCCCAGACTTTCTGCATTCAGGGACACCACTCTCCATCTACAGTCTGAGCCTCCTTCCCTTTGCTCTCTTCTGTCTTTCTCTTTTCTCCCCTCTGATTGTGCCGCACCACCCATTGCTAACCCCTTCACTCCCCACAAACTCCACCCTCCACACCCCATCTACTGGTATGGGGGAGGTCTGTCGACCTTCTCCCAGAGTCGCTGGGTCTGCAGGCCCACTTGTCCCCCCAACAGCAGTTTAAATTACATTTATGGGTTGTGTACTCCCCCAGTTTGTCCCTGAGGACCCTCAAGCCCCCCCTGCACTGAAGTGTAGTCTATCTGGGGCAAAAAGTGTTTTATTTGACCAGGTCTCCCCCCAGCCCCCAATACAGACATACCATTCCTCCTTGTACCATATCCTCAGCCGGTTATTGAATTCTTCTATACTTTTCCTCCTGACAGTGCTGGCCCTCGGAACTAGTAACACCTCTGAGGATGGCAGCAATCTTGTTACCTTCCTACAGGTCTTCCCTATCACCTTGAATCTATCATGTGCTAGGGATGGGAGGTATCATATCATAAGAGTGACCCAAAATGAGTGACTAGAACTATAACGACTCATTTAGGGTGCTATTATTGTGGGCTACCGTGCAGAATAGCGAGTGTATGGGATAGCGACCAGGGGGAAGGGTGAATGGAAGTGAGGAATAGCGAGGGGAAGGGGAGGGACAGGGAAGGGGTTTTCAGGCACTGGTGTACCTGCTGCTGTTGAGCTAGCCATGTGATATGGTGGTGTTAGAGGCTAGCTCTGGCAGAGCAGGTACTGGGTTCTAGACCGGGAGCGGGTTACATATTGCCACAGCTGCAAGCTGCGGCACTTAATTTTTGCCAAGATCTGGATTTTGCCTCCTCTCCGACATGCACCTCCCTGGAGTTGAGAATCCTAATTCAGGGGGATGCGGCAAAAACACTTTTATTTACATCTGAAAGTTGGGTCACCTTAAAATGTATATCACCAATTTGCTTTTTGGTGATATACACTCGCCATAATAGCGGTCTCTGTTTTGCAATCGCTCTTAAGACGTGGAACCAGGATGGGAGAACTCAGTGAAGTTCTGACCCTTATAAATAAGAACTGGAACACAATGAAGCCCTGATTTATTTTAGCTAGTTCTGATTAGTTCTGATTTATTCAATAGTTGAAAAAATGTAAAAAAATACATAAAAGTGACCAAAGTCACTCACATTTGACACAGAGGCCCAAAGGAAATAATTTAATTGATTATTTGTATAAAAATTAAAGTAAAACTTCTAAATAAAAAAGCAATCTCTCACTACTAGCCACTTCATGGCTGGCCCATAAAGGTGGCATATCATGCTTTGGCCTGTGACATGAGTGTGCTGGAAGAGACGGAGAGAGAGACAGACAGACAGATGCAAATACCTACAGTATATTAGATGTGAAAAAATCCCTTTTGGGGTTTGATTTTGTTTTCCCTTTTCAGGCTAATTGCTGTCTTTTGCAGTGCCACTGCCTACCTGAGAACTAGAAATTGCCTCATCAACACTTTGATCCATTTTGGAACAAAAGATCCTTCTAACGTGAAACATGATGTCCTTCTGATGACTTCCACCCACACAGACCTGGGACAAATTTATTGTCGTGACTCATGACTGTACACAGCACACCGACAGCACAGCAGTCCACCACCACTTCCTTCCAAGACTGCAGGACTGGTTCCTATAATACTTACTGTTAAGTGAAAGTGACCAAATTCAGCAACTGTTAAGTGCGCCTCAGAATATGAATTGGAGATGCAGATACATCTGGTGCATTAGCCGCACGTACAGTAGCACAGTTCCACACTAGGGGTTGGTTAATACTTATTTGTAACGTAAGTTTGTAATGCGATATACTATGAAACTAACGATAATAAGGAATAATGGGGAATAAGTGATGATGATGATGACACTTGTGTGTAGTGCTTGTGCTTTACTTGTGTTGTACTGTAAACACTCAGCCTGCTACAACTTACAGTCAGATTATCCCCTTGGCCACCCACAGCCAGCAGCACAGGGCAGGTGCATTAACTTGCATGTTGTTTGAACAGTATTGTTTTTTTAATACATGAAATTGTGATTGAACGTAGGTGATGATTGTTATTCTTGTTTGGACTGTACACACAGCCGCACTGAAGCCAGGAAAAAAAATTATTTTAGATTTCTGGGACTGTCACATTTATTGTGGGTCAACCTGCAGTCTCTTCCCCTCTCCCCTCTTTAAGTCACAGAGATGTATTTTGCCACCCTACTGCCCTTGCTCTGTACACACAGCCGCACTGAAGCCAGGGGAAAAAATGTTTATTTGGGATTTCTGGGACTGTCACATTTATTGTGGGCCACCCTGCAGTCTCTTCCCTCTCCCCTCTTTAAGTCACACAGATTGCTTTTGCCACCCTACTGCCCTTGCTCTGTACATACTGCTGCTCTGAAACCAGGAAAAAAAAATTATTTGGAATTTTTGGGACTGTCACATTTATTGTGGGCCACCCTGCAGTCTCTTTTCCTTCACCCTCTTTATGTCACAATGATTTATTTTGCCACCCTACTGCCAAGAAAAAAAAAACTTTCATTTGGGATTTTCTATAACTGTAATCTCTGGGCCACCAGTACTCTTTCCTCTGGATCTGGAATGGCACAAGTCAGATTTTGCCAGCCTGCACTTTTTGTACACACAGCTACTGTCTGAGGCCAAGAAAAAGTTTCATTTGAGATTTTCTGTAACTGTAATCTCTGGGACCCACCCAGTACTCTGGATCTGGAATGTCACAAGTCATATTTTGCCAACCTGCACTTTTTGTACACACAGCTACACTGTCTGAGGCCAAGAAAAAAAAAGTTTCATTTGGGATTTTCTGTAACTGTAATCTCTGGGACCCCCCCACCAGTACTGTGGATCTGGAATGGCACAAGTCAGAGTTTTCCAGTTTGCACTATTTGTACACACAGCTACTGTCTGAGGCCAAGAAAAAGTTTCATTTGGGATTTTCTGTAACTGTAATATCTGGGCTACCCCAACCTGCCCCGCCAGTGCTCTCTCTCCTCTCTGGATCTGGAATAGCACAAGTCAGATTTATGTGGCCAGCCTGCCCTTTTTGTACACACAGCTACTAATGTCAGAGGCCAAGAAAAAGTTTAATTTGGGATTTTCTGTAATTATTCATGCCACCCCTGTACTCCCGATGCTCACTCCGTCATCAACAGACCGACTTCACCCACCCCATGTCCTCCATGATCAGGAATCTCCCCTCCCTCCCTCCCCTAATTGTAGTGCTTTTGCATTTTAGTGCTTCGCCTCTCTCTCCAGTCTCTCCGTCTCTAGTCTCTCTTTCTTCTGCTGTGATCCTCCTTCTGGGTCACGTGGCACGCTCATCAGCCTTATATACCAGTGAGTGCATCACGTGACCTACTGTTGTCTGATTGGATGCCACAGGCTGCCTGTACATCCCAATGGCATCCCCTAGGCAACAGACAACAAAATTGCAGAAATGGCATCACCACAGACCTGGAACCGGACTTCTACAGTGAAGTCTATATTTATTAGGGTCTGTGAATTGCAGGTTTGATCTGGGGGTCCGGATCTCCCACGGAACAGTCCACCAACCCCTATCGTGTACTACTAACATCTCCACCCAGCTAGGTCACTGGTACCTAGGTGTATAACCACACTTGCTTTTCCCTCAAACCCCCCATACTATCTCTTCAATTCTTTGGCACCCTTACCATCTCTCCAATTCTTGGGCACACCTTCCCAGCTGTCATCCCTGGCATGCAAACCACTTTCTTTCTTGTATTTGGGTCCCCCTTCATCCCCCAGTGAATACCTTTAATTATGGAATCCCCTAGGATTATCACCCTTCTGTACCCTTCATTTCATTCTCCCTCTCTTTCTTCTTTGACTAACGGACAAACTTTCCCCCACCTATTTGCTCCCTCTACATCCTGGTTAACATCCTGCTCTTGTCTTCCCTATGCCCTGTTTCCCAACACCACTAAAGCCTCTACTTACCCCTCCATTTGTCCATTTCTCTTCATGTCCTTCCCTTTCTGGATAGCCATACTTTCTGTCTCTTTCCCTCTACTCCTCCCCTCCCCACCCTCTGCTCCACCTTCCACTCTTCCTGCTCCCTCTTCTCTTCTCAACGTTGACTTCCCTGTAGAGTCCTATCTCCTCTCTCCTATCCTACTGCCACTGACCCTGTTGTCCTAATGCCACCTCCTACCCCACCTTCTGCTCCCCCCTCTCTTCCAGACAGTGGGTGAAACCTACTGTTTAAAGGCACCCCTTCAAAAGTTCCCACTCCTGTTAGAACCCTCATAGTCCACGCTTTTCTCCTACAACTTGCCATTCCCTTCCCTCGGCTCCCTGGCCCTCTGAGGTAGAGGTACCCCCAGTGATCTTCCCTGCCCCTTCCCCTGCCTGCTAACCTCATTCCCCTGAGCATCCTCATCTGTTTCCCCTTCCCCTATCCTGCTCCTCTTACTCCCCTTTTCATTCTCCCAAGCTCACATCTGAGCTGCCTTATTTCTACATTTAGATGCTCCAAGCTCTTGCACATTTCTGCCCTTATTTGTGTAAGTCTCCTACACATTGGACAGCCTCCTCCACCCCACATCATCCCCAGGAAGACTACTGCCCCACAACCATTACAGCACACCACCATCCTCCCTCTATCCTGATGCCTATACATGCTCCTATCTCTCAACAACATCCTCCTGACCTCAACCTCTCCTAACCCACCAGTTATGTATCTCCATATATAACTCAGTTGGGGATATCTATGTAACCCCCCTGTGGGGGCTTTTCTGTTTGCACAGTGGGGCTGACCCATTTCTCCCATTTTCCCCTTGTGTCCCCATTTCTCCCTGAATTCTTTGGTGCCCTTGGTTCTCCATTCTGCCCCTGTACTGGATCTTAGTCCATTTTGGGCTTAAGGGGCTGGATCACAAGCTGGCCATGTTTCTTCAGCCTGGCCGGCACTTGCACATGTGCAGAACCATGTTCCATTTACCGACTGCCATTTCAGTCAAGGTGCATGGACCACTTTTGGTCCTGGTTCCATTAAAATCCCAAGAGGGAACTAGGGACCTGAGCCTGGACCAAGAGGTCTTGTTTTTAAATAAGAGCGCTACGAAGTGCTAGATTTAGTACATTTGTGGGGCTACTGAATAATAATGAGCCACTCGTGAATATTAATGAGGGAACTGCCTGCCGCCTAGGGGCACTGTAATGCAGGAGCAGAGACAGGAAAAGCACTGTACATAAATATTAGATAGTGGCAGCATCCAAAAGGGCATTAAAAGGGCTATTGAGCAAGGGGCATTTGTAAATAAAAAGTTAAAGTACTGGCTGCAGGAGAACTAGGAAGTGGGGATGCTATATGGACTGCTATGGGACTGAATGGGAGCAGCCATATTTGTGAAGCTTTGACCCCCAAAGATAGCCAGTAAGATAAGTAGGCAACCAAAACTGATTCAAAGGGATTATGGGAGGTGTTACCTAATTTCAGGCACCAAGAGGCCCTCACCAATCAGTACTCAGAGAGGGCTAATCACTACGGATATTTGTGACTGACAACTGGGGGCAGCCCATCAGATGGCAGGAATCCCTGGAGAAATCCTAGAGACTTTGGCCAGTTTGAGGCAGTCTTTTGCTGGGCTTTGGTTGAGTCAAGAAGGCTCAGTGCTGTGAGAAGTGAGTACTTGTAAGGCCATTCACAGGGCTTAAACCAGGGTTTGTCTGTGTATTAAAGAAGGAGAAATCTTGCTGTTGAGAGGAACTGTGCTGTTGTGACAAGTGATCCAGGCATTTGTTGGAATCTGCTGTCTGGAGGAGATTTCTATTGTAGCTATTCTGCACCAGTTTGGGACTGGAGAGAGGCTGTGTTGCTGAGAGAAAACCTTGCTGGGAAATGGGTGCAAGCCAGAGCAAAAGTGGAAGCCATTTTTGGAACAGAGAGACTGTCTAGAGCTATATGCCAGTCAGAAAGAAGGTGGAAGCCATTTGAACCAGAGTGGCAAATAGACTCAATTCCAGTCAACAGGCCGGAGGATTCTGACAAAATGTTAAAGGTGTGAATACTTCAGCCTAACCAGCAAAAGACATACTCCAAGGAGCCTGTCATAAAAGATTTATTTCAAAGCATTCTACAGCCAGACAGTTCTGTCAAATATTAATCCATATACATGTACACAACTCAGTTGAGAGATGTACTTGGAGGATACAAATATTAAAAAAGATTTATTAGAAAAGATATTCTTCAGGCATTCCAGCTCAAAGAACCTTGATAAATGTTAACTGGACATACTTTGGCTGTAATAAACTGCGTTGAGAGCTTGATAAGAAAATTCTTAATATTTTTAAGACTACACCTCGGCATTAACCCTGTCAGAGAACCAAATCCACAAATTGAAACAATCCAGACACTCCAGCCATTCAACAGGCCAGCCAGTTCACCCTCCAGCCAAGTTCTGCAAAGCTGAACACAACTCTCTGTTACCAAAGACCGTCTGCTACTACAAACTGCAGCACTTTAACCACAGGTCAAAAACTTCTGAACACCTTGTCCTAAGCATCTGCAGTGCAAAGTCCTGCACACATGGGTCTGTTAATTGCTGTCTTGTGTTTAGGTCAAAAGTACAGTGGACATAAATATGCTGACTGATGTTATGTGGTCAGAAAATCAAAGTACATAGACTCCCGGACCTTCCAATCAGACAAAGACATCTGCCTGGAGATCTAGCTGGGCCAATGAGAGACTGGCAAGTATCTGTTGCTAAACCAATGGAACATACCATGTTATCTGTAATGGGACAGTCCTACATAAAAGTAGGATGTCAAGAGACAGAAAGCCGTATACCAACATTGCTCCATATCTTTGCTATACTACTTCTCTAAAAGAGACATCAGCTGTACTTCACTCTTTGACTCCAAAACTGTTATTTCCTGAACTCTGCAAAAGACTTTGGCAATGCCAAAGAAAGAAGAGCACACTAGAAGCTCTAACATCATATTAACTTTGATTCAATTTATTCTGCATCAAGCTTCAGAAGAAGAACGAAGGATTTCAAACCAAGGAACCAAATGAAGACACAGCTCATCCAACCTCTAAGGAAAATCCAGTCTTGGGACGAAAGAGAGAAGAAGAGAAAGGCTTAGAGGACTTTGGTTAAGTATATTTAAAGACTTTTAAGGTGCTCACTTAATGTGTGCCTTTTGAAAATCAAGGTTCCATATGAATGCATAAGAATAAAATGCAATATAGTACTATCTACAACTATTATGATCATTATTACTAAAAACTGTACACATGTGTTAGTTAAAATGGTTCTTGACAGAACATTGCCTTAGACCCAGGAACAGGGTCATATTAAGGCTATATAAAAAAAGGTTACAAGTGTGTAGTTGTAGAAACACACAACAAACTGAGTCTACTCAGGTATCCTAGAATTATTTAGATTGTTACTGTGTTTGTGTTATTGTCTGTAATACTAGAAAATAAACTGCTTTAATTGCAATTCTTATCTAAAAGAAGTAAGATGTCTCTGTTATTGCCACCACATAATTAATGAGTGCAATTTATAGCATACCTTGCTAACAAACAGCCAAACAAGATTTATCCTGTACAGAGACCAGCTATTGCACTCACAGATATTGGCATCCCTGGGTGGGCCTGAGATTCATGCTCATTTTAGCTACATTAAACAAGCTTGTTATGAATTGCAGTTGAAGTTCTTCTGTGTGAAAAGTTAGCCACTAATTGCAACACTAATATACTGTAGAGCTACTAGCAAAAAGGCTAGGGGGAATCACTTCCTGTTTTTAAGAGTTCACATAAACTTAGGAACACAGTTTACTCTAGCCTAAAGAAAGAGGAAGTAATTATCTCTCTCAGCTGTTCAGAGTAGAGAGAATTTAAAAACAGAAGCACTTTGTTGTGCCTTTTTCTCTGTTTCCTCTGCATGCAGTTAGAGATATAACATGTTTGCATCAGTACTCTTCCCTGGGGATCAAAATGATGCACCCCCACAACTCTCCCCCATAAATAGTCTCCAGGAAGAGGAGGCAGAATATAATCCACCTGCTCAAGAAGCTTCTTTTGAATATCCAGTGTAAACCCTGTCCACTATTCAGAAAGAAATAAATGCATTTCACCATGAAGCAATTTTTGACTAAAATATCCCCTTAGACTGCATACCAACTAATAAACTACAATGTGCAGAACTCAATGACTATTTAATCAAACTATTTAATGAGGCTAAAACCAGATTAAAGAAAAAACAATTAAACCCTACATTAATAGGATACACATTATACTTGCAGCATAGGGTTTGCCACCAGGAAGCACAGGGCAGGTTACACACTCTAGGGGAGCTTAGTTTTAGACTTGACCAAAATAGGAAAGACCAAACCACAAAGGTTCAGGCCTTAAAATGTGAATTAAATTCAGACAGAGCAAAATATCAGGGAATTCTTAAAGTGAGTGAAACTGACATAGACAATCTAAAAGCAATCAACCAAAAGTTAACAGAAGAGGTTGGGGATTTAAAACCACAACTTATTCCAGGGCCTAGTGAAGTCAGGGACCTGCAACAACAAATAAAAACCATGCAAGCTGAGATGGTTGGACTTCAAACAGAAAAAGATGAGAGTCAGGAAAAATTAGGGGATACCTTAATACAAATGAAAGTCACCAAGAAATTTCTCAGACAGCCAAGGAACAGTTGGAGGAAGCACACCAGGAGATAGACCGAATTCATAAAGCATTTACTGAGTCCTTTGATGCTATTACACAACCTTCAGATAGCCTACAAACCAGACCCAAAACAATTAACCGGAGTCATAAAGATTAACTGTTTTGGGTCTGGTTTGTTAGGGGTAACTGGACTGGAAGTAGTAGGGTCAGAAGTTGTAGGGCCAGGTAATGGTTGGCTTGCCCCTGCAGAGGTACTATATTGGTTATTAGAGGCCTGTGGGCTATCTGAAGGTTGTGCCTTCCCCTCCAAACTTTAAGTCCTGAATTCCTCTGACTAAGTCTTGGGCAGGACTGCAAGGTCCTCTGGGACAGGCTTTGGGGGTGTATCTGGGACAGGAGGTGGCAAGGGGTCAGCTGGCTAAAGGGACCCTAGCTTTTGAGTAATAGCAGCTTTTAAAGAAACATGTCAGAAAAATCAGGGTCCTAAAGATTTCTTCAAAATCCTGAGCAGAATGTTTTTCTCAGGAGGAGAAGAGAAAGATCCAGAACTGGTTCCCCACCTGAAGGAAGCATTTGTAAAAGGCCTTCATCCCTCTATTAAGGCATTAGTCCAGCCATGGGTGGAACCAGATACTCCCATAAATGACATTATAGAGTGCACCAAACAAATGTTTTTAACTGTCAAGCCAGATGCAGGTAAAAAACCTATTGCCAAACCTCAAAATAAACTTTTTACCCTTACTAGTGACCAGGCCTCCCTTCAAATGGAAGGAAAAGAACTGCTACAATCCAGATAAGACACTACCTTCTGTCTTCCTAGAGATAATAAAAAAATTCCCAAACTGGGAAAGGGATAGTCCCTATTGGATCCCCAGATTATGTAGCCCCATGATCCAAATAAAAGGGGGGCAGAGACATCCAAACAGCCCCTGATTGTATGGAATGACCAATCATGGTTAGCAGAGCCAGAGATACTAACAGCTATGCTGTTGGACAGTTAAAAAGGCAGCTCAGGCAGTTAAGGGAAGAAGTTAATAAATTCACTCCCAGAGCTCCACTCAGACACCTTGCACCAAACCCTAATGTCATTCCCTTCACTCCTAGGAATGCCCCTTCCAGTAGCTACACACCAGCATGAGCAGCCATTCCCCATGGTTCCAGTTAACTAAGCCAGAACCAGTCCCCTCCTACTCTCCATCCTAACATGGGGGGGCAACAATTTTAACTCTGTTGATGCAATGTATGTCACCAGGAATCCAGTGGTGGATGAAAGGGAGATTCAAAACTCACAATCACCACTGCCTGCAAAAAAAGTATTCCCTTTTAAAGGCAAGACCTACTTAGGTCCCTTGTTACTTAAATGGGGTACACTAAGACCATACTTTGAGGTCACTATCCATGATGTTTTCAATCATGAGGCCCTTTTGGATCTTGGTTCTGAGATCACTATCATGACCCAGAAGGTTTTCACAACAATACAGGACCTCTCTATTCAAAAAAGGAAAACCATTAACATTGATTGATAGCACAGTAAGCTTTACAAGCTTCACCAGAAACATTGCTACTGTCCTAGGTATTGTCTGATGCTGAATTTTGGACCCCTGAGCATATTCCATCCTGTATATGTGATTAACCTCCCTTCTGAAAATGTATTAGTGGGATCTGACATTTTGTTACATTTCTCCCCTTTGCTGGATTTCTGTACTCAAAAACTGTATGCCCAGCTCTGTAAACCCCTACCTGTTTCCTGTGTGGATAAAGAAAAGTTACAAGCCACTGCTTGTTCTTTCAGTTCAAATAATACAGCACTTAAATTTACTTTTCCAAGCATAACACAGGCATACACTTTAATTTTGGGCTGTGAATCTGATTTGACATGAGGTACCCAAGCCTTAGATGCACATGGTCCTTCAGTACATAATGGGGAAGTTGATCCTTTACAAATTATACATTAAGATAATATAATGATTATATGATTATATAATATGATTAATTTCCCCCATTCTAGCCCCTCCACTAATCAGGAAACTTACATACAGGCTACACACACACACAACAAAATCCCAGGGTCTGTAAATACAAATGGACAGAAAATCAATGGTCTTGCCATACCTTTTAGGGAAGTAGCGCATCACCATGCCTGCTTAAAACATATCTACTGCTATGATGAGATCTGGTGGACTGCTGTTTCAATCAAACACCTAATTTCAGGTGCTGTACTAGTCCTTAATCAGGAAAGCACTCTAATTTGTAAGACTTTATTTTGCAAGCTTAGAGAAACTGAACCTCTCATCCTGGTAGATAAAACCACTAGACACACATACGTGCCACTAAAAAGGGAGCATTGCAAAAAACAAAGGAATAGCTCATCTTCCTATTCAGCTAGGAAATAAGGAAATCTCACACTATGTGTATGTGATGAAGGGTCTAAATCCTCAAGTTTATATTGGAGCCGACTTGCTCGTACACCTGGGCATAAGCATTGATTTTATTCACTCTGTTTTGTGGTCCAGAATAGGAGAGGACCCCTTTCCTCTCTCTGGTCAACCAGAAAATATGGGGTCTGGACAAACCATGTCCCAAGTCTGCCAAGCTGCTGCAGCAATGTCTGTGGGTATAGCTGAGACAGCATATGCTTTCCCAGTAAGACTGAGGATTCAGCGAAGTCAGCTGATGTCTGATAATCAAGCATTTTTCCAGGCCTGCTGCCTTACTCCATGTCTTAGGCTTAATCATCCATGGTAAGTCTTACCTGGAAATTATTGGGTGAGGCACACATATCCTGGTAACCAACCCTAATCATAGAGATATTGTCATCTCTGCCTGCACATAACTAGGATTCCTAGTGGGGGACTCTTTTTATGGATTGTTCCACTACCCCAGACCTACATGGGGGGGCAATACACTGTGTTACACTTGCCCTCAGGGAATGATTGCTGAACAGTCTGTTCTTAATGAAAATGGAAATGCCATGTCTCACTCCCAGTGGGAGGGTACCAATTTGGTACTGTCCTTCCCCGAAGACACCCCTACCACTAGCCATGGTACACCTCCCATAGTACATACCATAACAAAGAATGTTAGTGATTCTGTGGAAAATAAAGTAGAAGTAAGCCCAGCCCAAGAATTCCCTGATTTTGGCAAAACTGCGAAAGTACAAATTGAGTTATCTGCCCTACCAGAGAAGCTAGTTAAGGATCAGTTGAGGTCAATTTTCTATGAGCATCGTGCCATGTTTGCAACAGATTCTTGATCGTGTGGTCGTACTGACCTCCATGTGGTAAGAATCCCCACTGCTGCAGGTTCAAAACTGGTGTATGTCCAGCAGTACTGAATTCCCTTGGCAGCACATGAATCTATCCAGGAAATCTTGTATACCCTCCTAAAATGAGAAATTATCAGAAAAAATTCAAACCACAACAGTGCAATTTGGTCTGTGTTCAAGTCTACTGGTAAGTGGAGACTTACTATAGACTATAGAAAACTCAATGAACAGGTACCCCTCTCACAGTGGCCCATGACTTACCTGGACCAGAGCCTGGCCAAAATTGAAGGAGCCAAGTATTTCACCTCCCTTGCTGTAGCCAATGGATTCTGGACCCTAAAGGTGCATCCTGATGACCAGTACAAGCTGACGTTTACCTCTGGCAACACTCAGTATACTTGAAACAGATTTCCATTCGGTTACAGTAACTCACCTGCTGAATTCAAGATCTTCCTACACAAAGCTCTGCCACACACAGCAGCACATGGAACCCTAATTTATGTTGATGACATACTTGTAAAATCAGCCACATGGCCTGAACACCTAGCAGAACTTAGGCATGTCCTAGGACAATAAAAAGAAGCCGATGCTATGCTATCATTGGCCAAGGGACAGTGGTGTCACTGTCAGGTAGATTATGTAGGATAAACTGTAGGACCTCAAGGTATCAGTCCACAAAAGGACACAAGCCCTTTGCACCTTCAAATCACCCACTAACTTTAAAAAATTATGTAGTTTCCTAGGAGTTTGCAACTACTCCTGACAGTTCATCAAAGTCTATGCAGAGATTGCACAGCCCTTGTTTGAACTGTTAAAGAAAGACATTCCCTGGGTGTGGGAACCCAGACAAGAAGATGATGCTAAGGAGTTAAAAGACAGACTAAGCAAGGCCCCTTGCTTAGCTTACCCCCAAAAAAGGTAAGGAGTTTCTTTTAGATACTGCTCACACACACAGTGCCTTAAGCACTTCCCTTTCCCAAATGCATGACACTGATAGATGAATCATTGCCTACACTAGTAAAACCTTGACTGATGTGGAAAATAAGTTTTCTAATTGTGAGAAAGCTATCTTAGCAGTGGTTTGGGCCATCCAACACATTAAGCATTGCACAAAGGGGGAGAGGATTATTTTGAAACATGCCACCAAACTCTTACCTTTCTGGGGAGCCAGAAGATAAAAGAGGGAAATGTTTCTGGAAACAGAATTGTTTCTTGGACTGGAGCACCCCAAGGACTTTCTTTGGAGGTCCGCTATGCCAAAAATAAAAAATAAATACTTTGGTTCAGGGCCTTGCTGAAGGTCACGACTGTACTGCCAAAAGCCCTAATGACCCCGGTTACACCTGGGAAACAGAACCACCTCCTGAGATGCCCTCTAGGCACCGATACTATGATGCAGACCTCAGCAGAGGCCTTCCCAAGGTCTATGTGGATGGTTGATAAAAACCTCAAGAATGACCTTCTGCACACAGGTGCCGGTCTTGTGTAGGAGGGAAGATACCCCAAACCACCTGCAGGATATGCTCTAGGCCCAAAAACAAGTCAGTATACTGAGAAGGTAAGCATCCTCTTGGCTATAGATAGAGCATTCAAACACCAACTTGTTGATTTTATCATCTGTACTGATTCCAGTTATGTGAGGCAGACATTTCTTTCACATCTTCCCTGTTGGAAGAAACAATGCATAAAAAACACCAAAGAAAAATACATCAAACATGTAGATTTAATCCTGGCCATTGATCTTGAAGTACAGCAACATGGAATGACCATTTATTGGAAAAAGGTCAAAGGACACTCAAAAGTGAGTGGCCCAGAGAAAGATGGCAATGACTTGATGGATGAACTAGCCAAGGAAGGTGCCATTGATGATGTTCACTGGCAGCTTGACACTTATCAGGCCACCCCTGACCGCACACTTACCATATCTGTAATCACTAGAGGTCAGGCTCAAAAGATAGCCTCATAACCGGAAGGTTCAAATTCCTTAGATCAAACACTGGTGTTAGGCAACCAAGGCCACATTTGGATTTATTACAAGCACCTACTAAAGACCAAACTGTAAATAAACTTCACCAATATGTATTAAACCCTGATGCAAACCCTATCACACCTGATGAGCTACAAGCTGTCACATGACTCAAAACTATGTATGAACAAAAACAAAGGTTTAAGTTGCACAAAAACCTCTTGATTTATGTTCATGAGCACACTACCACACCTTGCTGGGTGGCCCCCAAAAGCCACTGAGGCATGTCCATGCAAGATGCACACGATGTGCCCTCTAGTGCACACTACAGCAGTACACCCTCATATGATACCCTCAAAGAAATAGCTTACTGGCCAAACATGTCCCGGGACATTAAAAACTATACCAGAGAATGTTTGAAATGCTGTTCAATTCAGCCTTCTGAACCCAGACACAGAGCACACCTTCAAACCAGAGGTCTCACCTTGCCCTGGTCAGACTTACAGATAGATTGGATAGGACCAGTGATAAAATCCACCAGAGGTAACAATTACCTCCTTACTGTCACATGTTTGTTCACCAAATGGATCAAATGCTTCCCTGCACCAAATGATACTGCAGAAACTACCACCTTCCTGTTGGTAAATCAAATTTTCACTACACAGGACTTACCTATGACAGTGAAATCTGACAGAGGAACACACTTCACTGCAGAAGTGATGGTCAAGGTATGTGAAACTTTAGGAGTCGAAAGGAAACTCCATGTCTCGTATCACCCACAATCTTCAGGACAAGTAGAAAGAGTCAACAGAACCACTGTAAACATTCTTCAAAAATACATCTCTACCACGGGACGAGATTGGGATGTTAAGCTTCCCCTTGTGCTGATGGTCCTCTGTGCCACACCACACTACTCCACGGGTGTTACCCCATTTGAAATGATGACAGGTAGAAAAATGGTTCTCCCTTTACACCTACTGTATCAAGTTGGTGATGTCAACTTAGTTAGTAACGTGACCATGCATGAATGCCTGACCAACTTGAAACATTTACAGGCAACCTTTGAATTTGCTCAAGATAATCTGGAGAAAAATGCTGAAGGTAGAAAGGCATGCTATGATCAGAAAACTACCCCACAAGAATACCAGATAGGTGACACAGTGTTCTACTTCAACTATGCTAAAAAGAAGTTGCCAGCCAAAAAGTTTGTTCTAAACTGGACAGGCCCTTATGAAATTACTGGGAAACTCTCACCAATTGTTTATCAACTCAAAATTTGTACATGCTATGGAAAACTGATATATAAATGGATTCCCATCAATCGGTTGAGAATATATTGCCCCTACAAGGAAACTGCAGACACTCCTGAGGGAGACCAGTCCTTAGCCACTCCGTCATAAACCCTGTACCTCTACTAGACACATGAGTTACAATGTAAATAGCTCACAGCATGAATATAGGAATAGTTAAAATATAGTTAATATAGAGATATGCTTATAGCACATAAATAGCAGATACATGACTAAAAGTGTTCTCACTCTGTCTCTTGCAGATGAGACTTTCAGCAACAACCAGGGTCACCATTTTGCTGCTAGGACTCAAATGGGTTCTATAAGGGGGTTCAAGAGTGCATGGTATAGACATAAAGGTACCCTGGAGAAGTGCAGAGCAGGAGAGCCACAGATCAAATAGGATCTAGGGCTGCAGCACTGAGTAGGGAAATGGGCAGACTAGGTGGGCTAAGCAGTACTTATCTGCCGATAGATTCCATGTTTCTATGTTTACATGCAGTAATAGTCATTCCTGGACCACCGTCAGGCATTATGCTTCGTAATGAAACAGGACTCCTCATTACTGAATGTAGAGTAGTATCAAAGAAGATGTATATTTGCCTCCATCCTCAATTCGTCATGTTAAAACATGTAAAGACAATGTGGTTATCTGCAAAGGCCCAAAAATGGTTTCAAGAATACATTCTTTATGTTATAAGAGATATGAAAAATATTCCACTTCAGTTAACAACTGTTATTGTATTTTCTGAACCCCATGACATACTATACCTACTAGAATAGAGAGAGACACAACTTTGTTCTTTTCTGGTTTAAGATCACTAGGAACCGCTTTTGGATTAGGCATGAACACCATAAATTCTGTTAAAATTCCTTAGATAAAAAAAATACAGTTAAAGAACTACACCAAGATATGGGTAACATTAAGACACAACTCTCTACACAGCAAAAGCTTCTATTAGACCTAGGAAGGACTGTAGGGGATACAATAGTTATGGTTAACCTCCACACAACCCTTTTCAATAATACCACGCAAAAACTCAATAACCTAGCTCAAACTGTAGGTGAAGACTTCACCATCATTCAGCAAATCAGAACAATCACACAAGCATTGCTGAGAGAAGTAAATAGTGGCATAGGAGATTTAATGACAGGAAGAATTCCACACTACTTAGTTCCCCCAGAATTGATGACAGAAATTCTGAATGCAGCCACTTCAGAGAAAATAGAACCACAACATGTGAGTATTTACTTACAGTCTTGGAAGCACTCTTCCTGTTTATGTGGACTTAGATGACATGACCATTGCCTTTATATTAAATGCTCCCCTGGTAGAACAACAACATGTCTGTAAGATAAAGACCATCCTTAATGTGTGTACTTGGCAAGGAGATATCTATGTTAAGATTCAAACTCCACCTATAGTGGTACAGTGAAGCCCACCAGGATGAAGCACAGTGTTACAGGTTTCCTGCAAGATAAAAAGGATTAATTCCTATTGAAACTGCATTATTTGCTGCAGTAACTCTACTGCAGAATTCTGCAGAGTTGGGGCTCATCTTGGTGGGCTTCACTGTATACCTCAAACTTAACCCATGTTTATATTTAGTCCCAAACTTACAAATGTGTCAAATGACTAAAGAGTAACATTGGCTTTGTCCCAATAAACCTTTCCTAAAGGATATCACCAAGATTCTTTGTGTCCTTGCAATACTGATGCCCCAGAAAAGTGTAAGGTTAACTTGACCCGTGCAGGTGAAGCTAAAAACACCTATGCTGAAATTGTAGGATCTCAATGGCTAGTTAGCACTAATTTTATGGAAGTCACTTATAACAGACATGGTACTACTACTCAGCTTTCTCTACCCAGCAAGGTAGTACATAGCTATATCAGCTATACTTCACTCTTTGACTCCAAAACTGTTATTTCCTGAACTCTGCAAAAAGTCTTTGGCTAATGCCAAAGAAAGAAGAACACACTAGAAGCTCTAACATCATATTAACTTTGACTCAATTTATTCTGCATCAATCTTCAGAAGAAGAACAAAGGACTTCAAATCAAGAAACCAAACAAAGACACAACTCATCTAGCCTCTAAGTAAAATCCAATCTCAGGACAAAAGAGAGAAGAGGAGAAAGGCTTAAAGGACTTTGGCTAAGTATATTTAAAGACTTTTAAGGTGCTCGCTTAATGTGTGTCTTTTGAGAAGCAAAGTTCCATGTGAATGCATAAGAATAAAATGCAATACAATACTGTCTAAAGCTGTTATGATCATTATTACTAAAAACTGTACACATGTGTTAGTTATAATGGTTCTTGACAGAACATTGCCTTAGACCCAGGAACAGGGACATAGTAAGGCTATATAAAGAAAAAAAGGTTTCAAGTGTGTAGTTGTAGAAACACACAACAGACTGAGTCTACTCAGGTATCCTAGGATTATTTAGTTTGTTACTGTGTTTGTGTTATTGTCTGTAATACTAGAAAATAAATTGCTTTAATTGCAGTTATTATCTAAAGGAAGTGAGACATCTCAGTTATTGCCACCACATAACTGAGTGCAATTTATAGTATACCTTTCAAACAAACAGCCAAAAGAGATTTATCCTGTACAGAGACCAACTATTGTACTCACAGGCAGAAAAGGAACAAGGTGAGCAGGTGTCCTATGCCTCAGAAACCTGTGGTTGCTGCTGAAATCTGGTTGTGGAAAAGAACTATTGAGTCAGATGGTGGACTCTGTTGCTAAACAGCACTGGTGAGTAAAGAAGTCTGTGGAATTGTCTCAGAGCTGTTGTTTTGCTGAGAGAAAGAGGTGGATCTTAGGATTTTCCAGCTGCACATCAGAGCCAGGTGAGGAACTCATTAACCCCATCAAGTGGGGTCTGTTGGCCGCAGGGGATCATGGGTTTACTCCGGAGTACTAGGGTACTCTGACCTTTTAGGGATCTGGGCTATGGAGCCACTTCTAGCTCTGGGTCCTCGGTGGTTTGGTGGGCCTTGCGCAGTAGCTCTGCAATGTTCCTGAATAGGCTGAAGGTGACAAATGACCAGACCTTCAATCAAGGGGACAGGCAACCAGACCTTCAATAAAGCCCAAGTCTTCAGGACATTTTCTGCTGTCCAGTTGACTGCCCTCTTTTTGAACTGAGACCACCTCTGAATTTGGAATGGTGGAAGCCCTCTACACCAGGAACTCTTCAGATCTTCTGGAACATGAGTACTAGGGCTTGCCCTTGCAATTAAGGGGGTGTTGTTTCCTTGCTACAATCTCTTATATCATTTCCAGGGCCCCAACAGCTAGTCAACCCATGGCACTGAGCAGGCCTGCAATTTCTGGGTACCCAAAAAGGACAGAGGGTAACACTGGTACCAGTGGGAGTGGGTAACTGGAGTGTTCTGGCCCACAGGCCTTTATGTTGTTCATTGTTTTAAACAAATTATGTAACCATTCTTCAAACAACATGAAGTCTTGCTGTATTCTGACTATTGCAGCGATATCCAACCTTTGAACTGCCCCGGAGAGGAAAGAGTTAACTTTCCATGCAAGGCATGGAATGCTGAGCTCGAGCTCGGTTGAGACTCTGTCTGTTGTTGTTTGAACCCAAACCACCAGATTCTTTACTCCGCCTCACTGAACAGTCGCCCCGGGGATTTCTCCTTCGCTCGGTTCAGTTTAGTCGGTTAAAGTGTCGTTTTTCCCTCGGTTCAACCGAATTTCTTCTATCTAACCTGTCAGTTCAGTCTCTGTCTGTGGTACCGTGAGTACTAGACAGGTTTATTATTATTAGTTTTTGTGTGGAACTTGTAAACATTGGATCGGTTCGGTGTGAACCGATCAGGTTTTTAAAAAAAGTTTGTTCTGCTTTTTAGAGTGTGGTAACCGGTCCTTATCAGTTCTAAAAAGAACGGATTTCATTACATTTTTTTCCAAAACAACCCGTAACACGGTCAGAAACCTATAGGGGTGTCTTGCCTGGTGGATTGCTGAAAAAAGGGTAAGTTTGGTTAGGACTGGCCATGTCTGAGAAACCCAAGAGAAAAACCAGGCCCACTGGGTTTCAACACTGTAGTATGTGTGGGGAAGCCTTTGCTAAGGCTGGCCCCCACACCACCTGTGTTTATTGTCTGGGGTTTGACCACCTCGATTCAGACTGCCAGATTTGCAAAAGTTTTCCCACAGCTACCCTGGAAAAGAGAGTAGGTAGGCTGAGGGAAAGGGAGGCCAAGAAGTCCGCTGACCCAGATGGCCGGCTCGGTTCGGTTCCAGCTGAACCAGGAGAGCCCTCTGACCAGGGTGAAACTTCTTCGGGCAAAAGGAGAACCGACTCTGAGGAGTCTGTTCTGGTTAAAATAAAAAGAAGGGATAAGTCAGCCGGTTCAGATCCACAAGTTCTTTCTCCGACCGCTGATGAAATAGCCAAAGCGATAAGGATTGTTCAATCGCTAACTTCGGTTCCGACCGAACCGGCACCATCGGTTAGGTGCTTGGTTCGGTCGGTTCACCCAGTTCTGGATTATAATTTAGAGGGTTTTTATGAACCGGAGGAGGAGGAGGGAGAGTATAAGGATAGTGATGGTGATTATGAAAGTCTGGATGTGCCCATTGACCCGGACATCTCCCCAGACAGACCTTCAGGTGTTTCTCCTCCTAGGCTTTCTGAGTCCGCTTCCCACTTTATGTTTTACAAAAAAGTGGCTGAAACTTTCCAGCTTCCTATGGAGGAAGCAGTAGAGGATCAGGAGGAGCCTGATTATGTTGAGATGATGGACATCCCAGAGTACAGGAGACTGTCTATTCCCCTCCAATAGTCTTTTGGGAAACAGACATTTAAAATTTTAAAGACTCCTAATTCCCTACCTCCTGTGGACAAAAGAATGGACAAGAGGTATACTCTGTCAGGCTCAGATATGGAGTTCCTTTCCCAGCTATGCAGCCATGTTGGGGTAGTGCAGGCTGCTGCCTGTGATAAGGCAATTATACTCTTGGCTTCACACCCCCCAGATAAGGACTCCAGGAGGACTGATATCATGGCAAAGAAGCAGTACATGGCAGCATCTTTGGGACTCAGGCAGGCTAATTATATGGCCTACACAGCTAGATACCAGAAGTCTAGATGGGACACTGTGACGGCTCTAACTAAACAGGTACCTGACCAGCTTGCCAAGGAGCTGGAGCAGGTGGCTGCAGATGGTATTGAGGCATCCAAGGTGCAATTTCATGCTGCAGTGGACTCCAATGATGTTTCATCTAGAGTCATGGCTACACCTGTGACCCTTCGTAGGATGGCTTGGCTTAGATGTTCTAGCCTGTCACAGGATACCTAGACTAAGGCCATGGATTTTCCTGTTATTGGTAATTCTCTGTTTTGGGAGCAGACAGAGAACTACATGAAGAAAATGGATGAGTACAGGACCACCTATAGGAGTGCTCAGGCCAAGGAAAGGCAAGACACTCCCCAGAGGCAGCATTCCAGGGGCTGGAGCAGGCCTTTTCATAGGCCTTTCTACCAAGCCCAGGCCTCCTCTTCCACCTTTGCTCAGAGGGGGTTCTTCAGAGGGAGAGGCAGGCGGGGGTATAAGCAGGCCTGCTACCACCCCTCAGCCTAAAGCCCCTGCCAAACAGGCACCCTGATGGGTTTGCCCAGGCCGATTCTCCACTACCCGTAGAGGCAGGCTGGCTTACTTTGTCCAGGACTGGAAGTCTTTAACATCAGACAAATGGGTCCTAAGTAGTAAGCCAGGCACTGATTCTCAACTTCAAACAATTTCCCAAGATGAGAACCAGATCCTTCACCTGCAAATCCTTCAAAGCCCTTGCCCTAGAGGCAGAGGTCTCTTCCCTCTTGGCTCTCAGAGCCATAGAAAGGTTCCACCCTACACAGGGAAAAGGATTGTACTCAGGTACTTCCTAACCCCAAAAGACAGGAGAATGGCGTCCCATCCTGGATCTCAGATATTTAAACAAGCACCTTTTAAAGCCAAAGTTCAAAATGGTGACTCTGGGAATAATTCTACCCTCTCTAAGGCCAGGGGACTGGCTAGCCTCCCTGGACCTCAAGGATGCCTATTTCCACATTCTCATCAGATGCTCCCACAGAAAGTACCTCAGGTTCAAGTTGCCCTCAGGCCACTATCAATTCAGAGCAATGCCCTTTGGCCTAACATCAGCTCCAAGGGTGTTCACAAAATGCCAGGCAGTAGTGGTTTCTTTCCTAAGGAGAAAAAAGATCTCCATCTTTCCATACCTGCACGACCGGCTCATAGTGGGTCATTCTCCAGACCAAGTCAAATCACACCTACAGATAACTCAGCAACTGCTCACTTCTCTAGGATTTCTCTTGAATCTTTCAAAGTCAGTTCTAGAGCCAGTGCAGCTCCTCACCTTCATGGGGCAGAGCTGGATACAATAAGGACAAGATCCTTCCTTCCCCTGGACAGGGCAAGGACCCTTATGGCACTGGCCTCTTCATTCACCCTTCAGGTGTCTCAACCAGTAAGACATTTTCTGCAGCTTATGTGCCACATGGCTGCCTCTACAGCAGTGGTCCAAGGAGCAAGATTTCAGATGAGGGACATTCAGTTCCACTTAAGAGCCTTCTGGTCCCAGAAAAAGGATTCTCTGACCAAGCTAATCCCAGTGACTCGAACCCTGATCCAGGCTTTGCAATGGTGGCAGGATCAGGACAACCTAAGGCAAGGAGTTCCCTTTGTCACTCAATCTCATTTTCTAATCCTTACCACAGATGCTTCCCTCTTGGGCTGGGGAGCCCACTTGGGGGATTTGACCACCCAAGGGTTGTGGTCACCTCAAGAATCTCTGCTTCACATCAATCTTTTAGAACTCTGAGCAGTGTTTCTAGCACTTCAAGTCTTTTCCAAGTCTGTTCAGAACAAACTAGTTCAGATCAGGACAGACAATACCACCACAGTTTGGTACATCAACAAGCAAGGGGGCACTCGGTCTATAGCCTTGTGCACAGGAGCAATGAAGTTGTGGTCTCTGGCCTATTCCCTGAATACCTCTCTGATAGCAGTGCACATCCCAGGGAAGGACAATGTCCTGGCAGATGCTCTCAGCAGGATATCTCAGAGCCATCACGAATGGTCCCTGGATCCCCTAATTTTAAAGGTGATCTTCTCCAGATGGGGCACTCCACAGATAGATCTTTTTGCAGCCCCAGACAATCACCAACTTCCTCTTTTTTGCTGTAGACCCCCAGTGTTGGGCTCAGTCCCCCTGGATGCTCTGGTTCTCAATTGGAAAGGGAAATTCCTGTATGCTTTTCCCCCCTTCCCTCTCCTGTTCAAGGTACTAGTCAAAATCAGGTCACAACCTTGCAAAGTGATTCTGATTGCACCAGACTGGGCCAGACAGCCCTGGTACCCTCTCTTGCTGTCCTTAGCAGTCCACCTTCCCCTGTCTCTTCCCAGGAATTACAACCTGTTAACATGTTCTCAGGGGAGGGTTTGGTATCCGAATCTCAAATCTCTCAATCTCAAGGTCTGGCTCTTGAAGAGTTAGAGTTTGCTGATTTGCACCTCTCTCATGGTGTTCTGGATATTCTAAAGGCTTCTCGAAAGCCTTCCACCAGAAAGGCTTACAGCTCCAAATGGAAAAGGTTTGCTATTTGGTGCTCTGGTCAGCATATTTCTTCAGAGTCTGCTGGGTTGCCTACAGTCCTGGACTATATGGTTCATCTCAATAGCTTAGGACTCAGACCAGCTACACTTAGAGTGCATCTGGCCGCTGTCTCTGCCCTCTTGTCAGCAGGCAAGCCTGCTTCCCTTTCAGCTCATCCTGTATTCTGTAAATTCTTCAAGGGATTGCTGCATACCAATCCTCCCTTCAGGGACCCTGCCCCTGCTTGGGACCTTAATGTTTGCATTGCTCAGCTTATGCAACCCCTTTTGAGCCTTTGTCCTCAGCAGAGCTTAAGTATTTGACTTGGAAAACTGTGATCTTGGTAGCCATTACTTCTGCCAGATGCATAAGTGAGTTACAGGCCCTGTCAGTGGAGCCTGATTTTATCTCTTTCCATAGAGATAAGGTGGTCCTCAGGACTAATAGGAAGTTTTTGCCTAAGGTGGTTTCAGATTTCCACCTTATTCAGTCTATGTCTCTTCCTGTTTTCTTCACTGACCATTCCTCCTCTGAGGAGAGGAGGCTGCACAGCCTGGATGTGAAAAGGGCCCTTAGCTACTACATAGAGTGCACCAAGGGTCACAGGTTTGACTCCCTCCAATTGTTCCTCACTTATGGTGAGGTTGGTAAGGGAAAACCTGCCACTAAGAGATCTATTGCCAGGTGGATTGTCTCTTGTATACAATTCTGCTATGAAAATTATGTAGAATCCACCCTCAGGCCTGAGGGCTCACTCTACTAGAGGTACAGCTGCTTCCCTGGCTGCTGCAAGGGATATTCATATCTTAGAGATTTGTCAAGCAGCCACCTGGAAAATGGTACATACTTTCACCAAGCATTACTCTCTGGATATCCAGGCTAGGAGTGATGCTCGGTTTGGCACAGCAGTGCTTCAGAGCCTTTTCCCAAAGTAGATTCTGTCCCTCCTCCATGGAGGTATGGCTTGGTAGTCTGCAATAGTCAGAATACAGCAAGACTTCATGTTGTTTGAAGAAAAAATTATTCACCTTAGTAATGTTGTTTCTTCTAATGGAATCTTGCTATATTCTGACCTCCCCCCCACCTTCCCCTCTCAGAACTTGGGTTTTGGGATGTGGGTGGGCAGGAACAGTGTTGGCAACCTAGAGGTTTCCCCTCTTTTTCTCACCCTCTTATTTTTGGGTGTGTGTTGTGTTTTGTTTTTTGGGTTTCCTGACTTGAGTCTTTGCCTTGGAACCAAAAAATATTTTTATTACAATTAGTTGCCAGTTGGCTAGTGTGAGTTTACAGTTTCCACACAGGGCACCCAGTGAGTATAGCTCATAAAGATCTGGTGGTTTGGGTTCAAACAACAACAGACAGAGTCTCAACTGAGCTCAAGCACAGCATTCCATGCCTTGCATGGAAAGCTAACTCTTTCCTCTCTGGGGCAGTTCAATGGTTGGATATCACTGCAATAGTCAGAATACAGCAAGACTCCATTAGAAGAAACAACATTACTAAGGTGAGTAATTTTTTCTTCTCTCACAGCTATCCTGGTTCCAGGTACCCCATTCCTAACCCTTCCCCCCAATAAAGCTGTGTTTTGTTGTTTGCAAATTGCTGTGTGAAGGATGTTTTGTGGGAATTACCAGTAAGGTGTATGTGGTATATGGTATTAGGAACCAGATTGGCATCCAGTGTGTGGGGCAGTTGGAAATGGAGCTGGGTAGGTACAGCATCCCAGGGGTTGTACCAGCTACACACCTGACCCACTGCAACTTACTCTGGGTGGAGGCACCATGCTATTTTATTAACTTCTTTGGGTAGAACCCCTGAACTTCATCATAGCACAACCCAGGCCCCTTAACTAATTGCCTCCTAGAATATGTCTGTAGGTGGCAGCAAATGTACTGCAGTGTGTCCCAGAATGACTACAGAAGTCAGCTACAGACTTCCTGTGTGCCCTAGTAATGTCTGGAGACATCACTCATATGTTTTAATATGACTTGCCAGTCAGAATTGATTATAATTGACTGCATAGCACCATTTAAAAGGTAATTTTGTGTTGAACATTTTTGCCACTGATACATCATGTATATCATGTACACTTTAGGAGTTATTCACATTTGTTTATGGCATGGTGTGCATGGCAGGCATTTTGGTCTTCAAGCCCGCCTCATTTATGCACCTTGCATAAAACTGGGAAAAATACATGTTTTACACTAGAAAATATAGTTTTTTGCACACATGTACTATTGTAACTACATCTAATGTATGAATGCTTAATTTGGTGTTGATATGTTACATATTTCCTAACCAAAAATGGCTTACATTGCATTTTTTGTGTGCAAAAAATGGTTATTTCAACTGATGAAGAAAGCAAAATTGTTTATTATTAATTGCATAGCACCATTGGGAAGGTAATTTTGTGCTGAACAACTTTGCCACTCATACTTTGTGTATAGAAGTTACGGTTCATGAGGTATTACCATCTGTTTGTGTTGTGCTGATTATGGATTGATTTTGCTTAGAAAGGCCCAGGATGCAGTACTAATATTATGCAGGACACAAGCAGTGGAACTCTCAAAGAGCTCTTGTGGAGTGAATGAGTTAATCTGCGTGCAGGTCAACAGGCAGGGGTAGTAGACCATTGGCTTATGGCACCTGGGCTACATCTGCACAGCCCTCAAGCCCCCTATTACATATTGCTAAATTACTTTTCCTAAGCTTTTCATATAGAATCATATTTTCTTTGAGTTTTTGAGATAGCAAACAAGAAATCAGTTAATTTATTCAACATAACATAAGGTTTGCTGGCAAGTAAGATCTCAGTATTTTGATCTGGTACCATATACACAAATTATATAATTTCTCCAAGTCATGAGTTTCTTTAATAGGACAGATGCTATTGAAAATACAGTTGCATTATACTTTTTTTGTAGTGAATGGTAGGGATTGTGTAATCTGTCAGACTGGCAGCAATGGTGGCTGAAGCCCTCTGTTTTACTGCATGGTAGGTACAGCATGAGTGACTCCAGTGTAAGATTTTCTACGCCGCCCTGTCAACTCTGTCAACGTACCTCAGTTTGTCATGGTGAGACCATCTCATGTACTGTAAGTAAAATAGTAGTACAGACTCCATGCCTATTCAGCCCTTAGCCTTGCATGTGGGGCTGCAACCAAGGGTGTCCATCAGTGACAATTGTGCTGGTGTTTTTTGTGATAGGGACACATGTCCACTGGGAAATAAGGATGAGTCAAAACGAAAAAGAAAACATGGCACACAACTCCGGTACTGGTGAGGGTAGATGTTATGGTTTATTCAAACAATGTGAGCATCCAGAATGAACAGACCTAGCACTACCTGTCTGGAGGCTGGATCAGGGGGCACTGTTAGTGAGTAAGCTAGTACAACGAATGTCAAAATATGATAAGGTTAATTAGATAAAAGAATAATAAGGTAAAAACCTACAAGTCACAGGACCACTTTTACAGTATATGTATGTTAGCGCAGTTGCAGGAAAATAGTAGGTTTTGCAGTCCATCTCATGAAATGCCACATCCAGGAGCTCATTAGAGCTATTTTGACAGGTAATCAAGACAATGGAATGGGTCCAAGGAAGAAGAATTTAATATAGCACCTCATCCCTAAGGCTTGAAGCACTTTACATACACATTAAAATCAGCAAAAACAGACATTTAAAACATCAGTAAAACACATAAATCACAGGACAGCAGTACCCCTGCCCTACAGTATATACAGTAATCAGAACAAGTTAACAAGATGTGGCTGTTGCCAACAAGGCTGGTCTGGTTTGTTTTATGGTGTTATATTTGTTACTCATTGTGGCTTTTTTATTTCTTTCAGGATTATACAGTATATGCATATTATAGTATAGCAGTTATGTCACTTTTACAATTTTATTTAAAGGTCACAGTCATCCTCACTGTTACAGTTTTACTTTATACAGTACTGTTCTGGGGTCCTGCGTTGACACATTTTTACACTGTATTTATCTGAGATAGCACAGCTGATATGCATTATCTCATTTTCAGTGGGGCCCTGCGTTTATCCAGTTTTATAATGTATCTACCTAGCATAGTTCAGCTGAGAGGCAATTTCTCATTTTCAGTGGGGCCAATATTTTTCCCAGTGTAAAGCAGCATAGCTGCACATTTCAGTGGGGTTCTGCTGTACTAGAGTCCTGCTTTTACACATGTTTACTATATATTTACCCAGAATGGACCAGATGAAATGCAATCTTTTTCATTTGTGTCTTGCTTTTATGCATTTTTTGACTGTATAGCGCAGCAGAGATGCAATATCTCATTGTAAGTGGGGGTCCTGTTTTACCTATTTTTACAATGTAAGTACCCAGGATAGGCCAGCTGACAGGTAATATGTTATTTTCAGTAGGCTTCCAACATTCAACATTTTGACCACAAATTTCCAACATTGTCTTTTAATGACCTCATGTTATTTATTTTTTCATTTTTATTTTATGCAATGCTCAAGACAGGTAGAATTTTTTAAAATCTTGCCGATAGTTAATTTCATGGTGCAATTGTAAAAATATGTTTCAGAGGGGATTTCAAAAATTACACCTGTCATTGTTCATGAGGTAAGGTGACACAAAGACTGTGCAGAGAATCTGGGGCCAAAATCTGCACAAATGACAATGTTATGAGCGAACATTGACAAAATTCAACATGTATTCATAAAACGTAATTGTTTCTTCACATTTTGACCCCAGTTTCTCAACACAGTCTTTATAACCACACCATATAATTAAGACAGGTGTACTTTTTTTAAAATCCCATCTGAAAGGTGATTTCATAGAGTGACTGCAAAAACATATTTTTGAGGGGACTTAAAAAATGACATTCATCATTTTCATGAGGTGGGGTGCCAAAAGGGCTATGTTGAATATTTGGGGCCAAAATCTGCACAAATGGCAAAGTTATGAGTAAACGGAAAAATTAAATGTTTCTTCATAACTTTGTTGTATTTTGATATTTTGACCCAAATATTCAATATGGTCTTTGTATGACTCCATCTAATGATGAAGACAGGTAGAATTTTTTTAAATCCCATCCAAAAGAAGATTTTGCCGTGCAACTGTAAAAACATGTTTTGGACTGGAATTGAAAAATGACATCTGTCTTGTTCATGAGGTGGGGCAACAGAAGGGCTATGTCGAAAATTGGGGCCAAAATCTGCACAGATCACAAAGCCCTGAATAAACAGTCAGTGTTTCTTCATAACTTGGTTTTTTATTTTATCCCAAATTTTCAACAGTCTTTTTATGACCCCACCTTTTATATGATCGAGAGAGGTGACATTTTTTTAAATCCCATCCAAATATGATTTCTCAGAGTGACTGTGAAAATACATTTTGGAGGGGTTTGAAAAAAAATTAACCTACCTTGTTTATGAGGTAGGTTTAAAAAAAGAACATGTTGAAAATTTGTGGCAAAAATATTACAAAATGCAAAGTTATGAATAAAAGTTAAAAACACATTGAAAAGGCATTAACCAAACTCACCTTATTTTCAGTCAGTCATGGTTTGGTATTGGAAACAGGAAGACATTTGAGAGGCAGCACTGGATCCACTGGATAGGTAAGTGAAGGGTCGGGTGTGTGGGACTGTTAGTACTGAGAAGGGAAGGTGGGTTGGGGGGCCGGCAGGTGAGGGAATAAAGAAGTTGTTGAAGGACTGGTTTGTTTTACAGGTTTAAAAAAAAGACTATGAGGGACAGACTCCTCTGTTTCAAATACACAGCACTGGGGATTGGGCACCCCAGTGTTGGTTTGTTGTTTGATGGCACCAAGGATTGGCACCCCAATGTTGCATCCTGTTTTGGGGGCAGTGCAGTGTGTATCGAGCATGAAGTAAAATAGGAGGGAGACACTGTTGTTTGGTGCAACAGCTGTAGGCATCCCGGTGTCACATCTTGAGATGGGTGGTGGACACTGCTGTTTTGGGTGGGAGGGAAGATGTGAGGATGCAGTTGTTTTGTGGCACCCCAGGGTGGGCACCTAGGTGTTGCATCCTGAGATGGGAGAGGGATGCTGTTGTTTGGCAGCACCATGGATGTTGCATACAGTTTGTGGGTGCGCAACATGGATCACCAGTCCTATAACTGCACATTCCCAAGACGAATGCCATTTGCTTATTTTTCTCATGCACTGTCCTCCAGCTGTCATGCACTCTCCTCCTTGTAAGTAATAGAGAATTAGCACTGTTTATCACTCAGCTGTAAAGGACCAATAGCAAGGCACACACTCAATCACTGATAGCCATAAACAGGTGTATCCACTTTCCCCAAATATATTTCAGTGGGACAACTACAAAACACTTCCTGACTTTGATCAGAATAGGTGATGGTCTGCTATGCAGATGAGCACTAAAAAGAACTCTCAAATTCCAGGAAGAAGAAATGTGCCTTTGAAGCCCCTTTAAAAATGTTAGCAGAGGATCCACTTTTCAGGGACAATCACAAATGCAGTAAAACGGTTTCTAAAATGTTTTGCCCTCAAACATATTCCTGTTTTGAGGCATGGAGGGATAGAACAAGAATTCTCTTTCAGAAGGAGACAAAATGGATTTTGAAATTAGAGGCTAAGACCCCATCAGACTCAGTGATGAATTTGATTTTAAGCCCTTTTCGTGAATTCTGACTGTATAAGCAAGCAATAACACACAACGAGGTATGGGTTATCATTTGATATGAGCATGCCCAGAGGTGTACTCAGGCATGAGGTGCTTGCAATGAGTGCCTTATGCTCCTGGGCATGCTCCTATCATGTGATAACCCACACCTCGGAGTGTGTTATTGCGATTATAAAATCGGTCTCCTAGTAAATAAATCAATTAAAAATGGAAAGAAAATGGCACATAAATAAAGTAAAAAAATATGTGACCATATCAGTAAAAAGAAAAAAAGTATTCCTTATTGTGTGGGACTAGAGCTATTTTATTAAAAGTCAGTTCAGGGCTTTTGTGTCTCTCTGTCACTATACTCCACAGTCATACACTCAATATCTTGTATAGCAACAGGGTTGCTTTACTTTTTTATTCACATTTTTTTCTTTTTTAGTTTTTTTAAGGAGTGATCAATTGCCCATTCAGTTCCAGGTTAGAGGGATCGTGTGTGCCTGATATCTGCTATGGTGTTTCTCGGCAGCCACTGTATGAGCAGTTCTCTGATAGTCTCTATCCCCCTCTCCCCAACACACACACAAATAAGATGCTGTACAATAGGTTTTTCCTTTTGTGTGTGTATTTGTCAATAGACGAGGCAATGCAGACTGACTTTTGCACGATGAGTGACATCGAGCGTGTCCCTCGCTGCTCGCGGTATTTAGGCTGCCATTATTACACTTCCATTTTTCATGTTTCGGGAGCTCATTCTGAACTGGGAAAAGCAAAATAAATTCGTAAATAAATAACATTTTTGTAGGATGTGGTGGAGGACCAGGACAGGATCAGGTGTGGTGAGTCCTGGAGGAGCGGGTATAAGTTTAATTTGAAAGCCGCACCACATGGCAGTCGTGATCCTCACCGGATGAAATTGTGCTGCTGTGGAGGTCAGTTGCTGTGTTTTTTTTCAGGACAGAAAACAAACAAATAATGGTGGCGCAAGTAATGGACAGTGTTTTGAGGAACAACGGGAGGAACAGGCACTGGTGTGTACTTGTGAGCAAAAGCTGTTTCAAGAATGGCAGGTTATTGATATTTCCCTATTGTGAGGTCACCCAGGAAAAAAAAGTGTTGGTTGGCATAGATATCGGCTGATAAGGACACGGCTCAAAGGTCCTTTCAGCCAATCAGTTTGTAGCCTTTTTTTGACCCATTTTATAATGCATGGTAAATGTTTGAAGGGCATATTTGATATTCAGTTTGCTAGGAGTGAGTTGTACATTTCTATGGAATTTATTAATCATCAATAGAAAAAAATGATGTCCTTTAATTAAAAGTACCATACTTTAGTATAAAATAAGTTTTGTGTTAGATGTCCAGGATTTTTTGCCTTACCTTTCTGGGTTTTATGCAGCCTTATGTGTCCCACTTTTGAGGGCTATATGTAATGGAAGGTATAACTAAACTGATATGGGGGACATGGCTTGACTGTTGACAAGATGGTTGCTTAATCTTCTCAACTTTTCCCTCATCAACCAACATCCCACAGCATCCTCATTTAAACACTATCAGCGGCACTTCAAACCTCAAGCAGTGGTTTATTGAACTTACTAGCATCCTGCTTCTATCTTCATTTTGGCAGTAAACTTATTCTTGTGGCAGCAGACTGACTCAGACCATCCCTCTCAGCCTCAGAGTGTAGGTGGGAAAATGACGCTTCCTGGATCAGCTCCTCCAGAGGCCCCAACCGACCCAGGGGAAATATAGACAATGTTTTGCCAATTGCTGTTAGAAATTACAGATATAAAAATATCATTAACATCTCACAGAACAAGAAGCGTACTCTAAAAGATTTGGCCACCCAACTCAGGGACCAGGACCACATGATCCACCAGCTATGGGAGTGGATTGAGAACCTCAAGAATTAAGGTATGAGAAAAAAAAAACTTTGACTTGTGTGCTTCCCCGAGGATGCAGAGAAGGCAGAGACCCAAACTCATTCATCCAAAATATCATCCTAGTCCTTCTGAAGCTGGCTCTAATAGAAATCAAATGCTCTCACCACTAGCTAGCCCCTCCACACAAAACAGTTCAAAGACCTCCGCCCATATTTGCCAGATTCCTGAGATTCCCAATAAAGTAGAAGATAATGTAGTTCATTTGCGAGTGTGACCAACAGACTGGGCAGGGTCACACAATTTATATATACCCAGACTTCTCCCCTGCTTTATCGGAAAAAAAGGAGGGCCTTCACCAGGGCTGGCAAAGCATTGCATAAACTCCTGACACCCTACAGCCTCCATTCCCATGTTACCTTTCAGAGCTCATGAAATGGGGTTCTTCACTCTCTACACATGCCTGAAGTAGCTGAGGCCTTCATCAAGCACTCCTGGCCTGACACCGATATGCTAGATCTACATGCTGCAGCTGGGGCCCAAAACATGAACACTACTCTAGCTCTATCAGTCAAAACCTCAAATTGGATGAGAGACCATCTTCCAGAGTACCAGCTTGACCCAGACAAGGATTCATCCCCACCCACATCATCAGCAAGGCTCCACAAAAACAAGGGTCAAGTCTACAAGACAGGATCCACCCACCCTGTGAGACCACACAGCTAGAGCCGCAGCAATGGCAGGGTGCCCTTGTTGAACCATTCAGATGGTACTACTACAGGCAGTAGATATGCTCCATTGTGCAAACTAGCAGAGCCCTGCTGCCACAGTGTACCAAGATTCAGCAACCACAGCCAATGGTAGGCCACCTAACATCAGACCAGTCTCCTAGCTGCCATCCAGAACTTACCCCTTTCCTCTCAGCACCTTGCTGAGAGCTGAAGAAGCCCAGCTGCAGTCATACGTGGTGGCCGCATCCCCTGCTTCAAATTCCTCCATTCTACCTCTTGAGCCCAGCAAGGTAGAGCAGGGTTGATACTTCTTACTCCTTGAACTAGCGGGTTCAAATGGCGCTGTTGTCTGCTGGACCTTTTATGGACTGAACTCCCTTCCCCTCCCCTACCTATTTTTCCCAAGGACAAATAAAAAGACTCTTTTCAGTTATCTTTTTACCCATCTACCTCATCTCTTAAGGAGCCCCTTGGACTGATCGACAACTATATCCTTTACTGCTGACTGGAATGCTTATTGCCCTTTTAAGTATGTATCCTGTAATGAGATACCACGTATCCCTTGCATGTTGGGTGATCTGTGTGCTGGTTTCTTCCTTTCTTTTATGTGTATGCTTTTGATAGTTATAATTGGGGCCTTCTTTCTGAGGGAACTATGAGAGTCTTGTAGGAGACGGGGGAAGATCTCTCATGGCAGTGTGTATTCCTTTTCCCACCAAACCCTCTCGCATGTTCGTGAGGCGCTGCTGACTCCACTGACTTTGTGCAGTCTAAGGACAAGTTTATTGTACACAACCAACAATGAAAAGACTGCCTAACTTTTAGCCTTTGCCTTGCAGCCCACATTCAGTACACTACATGTTCAGTGGGCCACACAGTCTCCTGGCTCTACAGTGCTACAAGGCAGACTGACCGGTTATTTTCTGTATTATAAATTCCTCTTGGAATTTTCATTTTGTAGCCCGGTTGGCTACAACATGCGGTACATAGTATGGACGGTGTTTACTGGGTGGATTCAGTTGTATCTGTTTGTCACTTGGTTGGCGGGGGGGGGGATAGTCATATACAGAACCTATTCCTACCACTTAGATTACCATGATCTTGGCCATCCACAGGGTCAGGGAATATAGTTCAGTGTATGACTTGCTTTTCACGATAATTTTAGCAAACTGTGATGACTGAGTCACTATGGCTGCTCCATTATATGGGGGGAGGGTTATAGCCTATAGTGTCAGTATTAAGTACAGTGTTTTATGATATGGTGGCAGATGGCATACGGAATCTGGTGCTGTTAGTATGTCCAGAGGTTAGCTTTGCCACATTTGCCTCAAGGCTCTCCACCAACCCTTTGGGGAGACCTTTCAATGTATTACGGGAATTTACAGGGAAGGTCATAGTTCCCAGTAGAGATCTACTTAGTAGACTCTTTTACGGTTGGGCAGAGTATGGGTAATATTGCCCTAATCTCCTGGAAAGTCAGGAGGACAAATCTGCCAATTAAGAGGAAGAAAATCTTTCACATTAAAAAAAAACTCACGGCAAAGGTGGCATTTCTTTAGGAGACCAAACTGAAGGCCTACAAGGCCAGTAAACCTCTACATGGATGGGTAGAGACAGTGCTACACAGGGTCTCCTATTCATCTAAATGGGGGGTCTCCATCCTCCTCCTACACAAAGCACTTAGATGGCCCCTCACCAGCTCACAAGCAGATACAAAAGGAAGATGGATCATTGGCAACTTTGGCTGCCCACAGGGCCCCTTATCCTTCTCAGTGTCTATGATCCTAATGACAACAACCCTACTTTCTTCAGGGATATCAGAAATGCCCTAATTAAACTCAATACTGCTTTGGCCCTTATAATTTGGGGGGATTTCAATCTGACCTAAGAAGCCCATATAGATAGGTCATTCTCACCCTCTGACACCGCCTGTAAAGCGGGGTGGAGGCACTCAAAGATATTATTCAGAAGCATGCAATCGCTAATGCCTGGAGGCTTCTCCATCCCCACACCAGAGGTCTTACTTTCTTTTCACCAGTACATCAGTCTCACAGCAGGCTGGACTTCTGGCTTATCTCTTCTCAGGTCAGTCATCATATAATAGACCAAACAATATTTCCCATGGTTATTTCTGACCATGCCCTGTATCCCTTCATATCCTATGGAGACTTCCAACTCCTAAGTCCTTTTGTTGGAGACTAGATCATCTGCTACTAAAAGATCCCCAGTTCACCCCCTGGGTACTTAGGGAAGTACATGAATACCTCCCCATCAATAACAGTGGGAAAGTAAACTGTGCCACTGTTTGGGAAGCCCTGAAAACTTACTTAAGGGTGTCTGTCATAGGTTCTGCTTCCCACTGGAGGAAGCAAAAGGAAGCAGAGGTTCTAGAGCTGGAAGCAAATCTTAGAACTGCAGAACAAAGTCTTTGAGTTAATCCCCTTTGCCACCCTTTGTTGGCAGTGCAGATCTGCAATCAACTGCACGCCTTGTATGCTAGGAAGGCTGAGCTCACCCTGTTTCGAACCCAGCATAAGTGTTTTTTTGGAGGAGTGAGGTCCAGCAAGAATCTAGCATACTGAATGCAGAAAATGCAGGCTGATAGACATAAAGGGATCTGGACAGTTACATACCCAATCTTAAAACCTGAACAAAATAATGCAAGACTTTTATGCTAAATAATATAATAATAATAATAACCTTTATTTGTATGGCGCCTTTCAAAAACCAAGGCACCTTAACATAATTAAAATCACAATGTCAACAGACAAACCTCTCAAAAACAAGCAATAAAATCACACTAATAGCATCTTTAGTTAATCACCAAAAGCTTGGTTCCACAAGTAAGTTTTTAATGCTTGCTGAAACCCCTCCATGGCTGTGCACTCACGTAACTGATGGGGTAGAGAATTCCAAAGGGCAGGGGTGACATACATGAATGCCCTCACCCCAGAAGATTTCAAGCACACCCTTGGAATCTCTAGCAACCCCTCGTCGGCTGAGCGGAACAATCACCCAGGGCAGTGAGGAACCAGGAGCTCTTTCAGAAAGCCAAGCTTTATGCATCCCCCTATCTCCTGTCCCAGGAAGAAATAGACTCCTTTCTTCGAGGGCCACACATGCCCACCATGACACCCTTACAGGTCATTGCCCTTGAGGCTCCTATAGCATTAGAGGAAGTGAAAAAAGGCACTTCACTCCATGAACAAAACAAATCCTGGGGTTCTTATAGATCTATAACAAGTCCTGGGGAAAGAAGTTGCCTCCCTCCTTCTTACAGTGTATCAGGAAGCCTTCTCCCACATATCAGCTGTCTTCCCATGAGAAGAGAGACGTGGTAATAACTGTCCTCCCCTAAAGAGATATGGACACATCCCTGCATGGTAGCCACCACCCCATTTCACTGCTGAATACCGATGCAAAAATCCTAGCCAAAATCAGCTTGACAAATGCACCACTCAATTAGTACACCCATCGCAGGTAGGATTTCGGAATGGGAGATTCTTGAATTTTTTAGATTATTTCTTTTTGATACCTCCTTGGCTGGGGAGGTGTTCCTATGGTTCTCCTCTTCTCAGGCATCCTCTCAGATGCTGCCCTGGACCCAGTCAGAGCTTGAACCCTTTTTGCCCTGCCATCCCATCCCAGGTTGTGTCACAGCAGGGATTAATCCTGCACACTGCAGAAGACCTGGAGGCCAGGAGCTTGAAGTGGAGGTGACTTAAGTGAGTCAGCGGCAGCACCGATGAAGCCAGCCATCACTCGCGCCAGAGGATTGATGCTGTTTTCCCCTTTCATCTCTCAGTCCTCCCATAGTGCGGGTGTGCAAAGGCGTCAAGGATGCTGTCTCATGTGCTTTTGCATGTAGCACCCCCAACGCCAGCCTGCATCAGCCTACACACATTGATCCCCAAGCCTGCACCAGCCCCTGGCCACCTCCAGGAGCTAGTGCTTCTGTGATAATCCCCACCCTCCCTCCCTCCCCAGAGAAGGAGAGTAGTCCATGGGACACTCGAGCCTCCTCCCCCGGCCAACCCTCCAGGACCCAAGGTTGCTCCCAACTCCGGGTCATCAGCATGGGAAGAGGTAAGGTGCCAGCGCCTCTGCCCTTTATACCACTGGGCCGACATTGGAATGGGAGATTCGGCTCAGATCATCTTCCGTCACTAATCAACCTCCATCACCTGGCCCAGAACTGTCCCATTCCTGCTGACATTAGACTTCAAAAAAGGACTTTGATTTCATATAGTGGGCTACCTGTTTCAGGTTATGCTGTTGATGGGGTTCAGCCCATTTTTCCTAGCAAGGGTAAATGCAAACACTTTACTATCAGCCCACATCACATGTGCTCACTAACAGTACATTCTCCCTCTCATTCCCCTTACACAGATTCACGCATCAGGGTTGTCCTCTAGCCCTACTCCTCTTTATGTTGGCCATTGAGCCCCTTGTCCTAGCCATCAGAGTCCACCCACAGCTCAAGGGGATCACAGCTGGGGAAAAGGAGCATAAGTCTCTCTTTTATTCTGATGACATCCTGGTATTCTTGGCTGACCTTTCTCAGGCTATACTTCCCCTACAAAACCTGTTTACCCAGTTTTCTAAAGTCATTGGACTCAACAGAAACCATAGTAAATCAGAGGTTTTGCACACTGGTCTCCCCTAACTATATCATGCTGCCCCTGGAAATGGGCAGATAAAGAGATCCACTGCACACCCTTGGAGTGCCAGCTGTTTAGCTGTTGTGCACCCTGTCATTAGGGTGCCAAACCTGAAAGTCATTGCCCCCTTCCCAGGGTCCACCTCCCCCAGAGTAAGAATCCTAAGTAAGGGGGGTGCAGCCCCCCTGCATGAAACCCGATTGACAACTTGCAGGTTTGGCACCCAAATGACAGGGCACACAACGGTTGGTGCATTCTGATGGTGGAACCAAAGAGCTCACTTACCTGGGTATCAAAGATATGAATCAGCCTATAACACATGCAGGAAGAACTTTGCATAAAAGGGAAGGGGGTGGGACAGCTGTAACTTAGGGGCACTAGCTGCACACTCGAGCAGATGTTGATAGACCAGGAGGTCCATTTCTGCTGGTACATTCGTATGTTCGTATTGGAGGCCATGTGCATTGAACTGGGAAGGTGGGAGCAGCTCAATCTGTCTTAAATGCAGCATTTAAAATGGTCTCTGCCCTGAAGGTCCTGCATCTCCTCTCCCATGTGGCCACTGCTATCCCAGAGATTTGGTTTACCAAAATCAACTCCTTAATTGGCAACTTCCTCTGGGATGGTAAATCTCCAAGATTCAGCAAGGCTAAGTTTCGCAAGCATTGATCGAAGGGGGGAGGGCCCTTCTCCACTTCCTTAATCATTGTAGAGCTTTTATTTTTGCCCAAACCACTAAATGGTTCCTCCCTTCACAGGCCCCTAGCATGCAATGGGTTAAAATGGAAGGACAGGCCCTTACTTCACCAAATCCCACGCTTCTCCTATATCAAAAAGGCTTGGTCACTTGGCCTTACATCCAACAATCTGTATCTCCTTTAAATGCTGGAATTAGCTTGCTAAGGAGGTACACTTGGGAGGGGTATCAGTGGCATATGCACCTCTTTGGAAGAATGACCTATTTTGCATTGAGAACCACCCTATTTGTTGGCAAAACTGACCTGATGCAGGAATTCACTATGTACCGGATCTATACCCCCCTCCCCCCGGAACATCCTACCTCTCTATATTCCAGGACCTCTCTACTTAGTTTCATTCCTAAGCAGGATTTCTGGAAATATTTTCCACTGAGGTCCATATTGACTCCTTATCTTGTCATTAAAAGCAAAGTCCACCACCCTTTTCTGCTAGAGACACGGTTGAAGCTGCCCAGTGGCATAGCAGCGCTTTCTACCAGCAGCTCAGAGATGAGGTACCACCTACTACATTATCTCCTAGGGTCAAGTGACAGGAGGACTTCAGATTAACATTCCTGACCACCAGTGGAGACTCTGCTGGTACAGGGGTCACACTTGCTGATAGGGATACCAAATCACAACTTATTCAACTCAGAATACTTCATTGTTGGTATAGGACTCCCCAGGTTCTTAAACAATTGGACCTGTTTCCCCTCTGACTTATGCTGGAGATGTCAGCCACTGAGCAGTTCACTCTTTCATATTTTGTGGAAGTGCTTCATAATTGGGGTTTGGAATTCCATTTCTAATTACTGCAGATAGCTTTTCTCAGTAGGATATAAATGGGATGTCCCTATCATCCTTCTGAGGATCATAGACCCAGCAAAACACATTCTCCCACACAGATAGAGGTCTTCTGATATGCGGTACCTATCAATCTGGTTAAGCAGGATCTGCAGTGACACTGTAGGTAAGGAAAAATGGGCAGACTAGGTGGGTCAAGCAGTACCTAAGAGGATTACAATCCTTCCTGTTTAACCAGACCTTTGGAGAGTAAAGACTCATTGTTATTATCTTTTTGCTACTGTACATACTGTATATTTCAGAGCATTATTTAGTTATTTCTGGCTGTTTTATTCATTTATTTTCTGTCACTATGTATGGAGCCCTGAGCCTTTGGGGAAGGGTGCCTTATACATAAAGCTACTACTACTACTACTTAACTGCCAGCAAATTCTGTGGGCCCGATGTTCAAATGAAAAACTATGATGCAAGGTGCTGCCACCAAATGGGGATGACTCAAGTGACACCTTGCATCATAGTTTGTGGTGATCCTGATATTCAAACACCAGCTGCAGTGACATCAGAATGCCATGCAGCAAAGCCCTCTTGCACCACCCTTACAGAAAAAGCACCAATGTGCCAGGTCACAAGGGGGCTTGCATCATGGCAGGGCTGTACCATCTCCTTTTTTCATATTTTGGAAGCCCCACCATGGGTGCAGCAAGAGGATTGACTTAGACTAGCTATGAGGCAGTCTAAGCACATTGCACCAGTGCCATGCAATGTGGGGAATTGGGGTGACCTCTGAAAGTGGGACTGAGGGCAGAAGGTACATGGGTGTGCCATAAGGGGAGTTGGGGTGATGGTAGGCATGCGAGGGAATGATGTGGCACCCGGCAGGAGTGCGTTTATATAACTATAAAGCCAATGGGATGGTACCATGGGGGGATCCAGGGACAAACAGTGCTATGGCCCTAGGTGGGCATGGCCCTGGCAATGGCACAGCCTTGGGGGCTGCTGCTAGGGCCATGCCCACCTAGGGCCATAGCACTGTTTGTCCTTGACTCCCCCTCCCGTGGTACCATCCCATTGGCTTTATTATTATATCAACAGCACTGCTGCTGCATGCTACATCACTCCCTTGCATGCCCACAGTCTCCCCAACTCCCCTTATGGCACACACATGCCCCTTCTACCCCCAGACCCCTCCTGGCAAGCATGTTTCACCAACCACCCAACCATCCTGGACCCTTTAATGTTGCGCCGGGTGGGGGGGCTAGATCCCTGCAGCAATTCCCGCAGGTAAGTCAATTGTTTGGCACTAGCCTGCAGGTGTGGCAACTCCTGGGGTTTTGATGCAGGGATCCCTGATTTTACAGAATTGGGAGCAGGGTCCCTGATGTACTCATAGTTCGCTGCAGCCCTAGATTGCCACAAACTGAGCCAGTCTAAGGGCTCTTTGAAAATTGAGCCCCATGTTTCTGTTTCTACCTTCAGTGAGTGGCTACAAGCCATGGGATAACTGGCTTCCCTTAAATGTCTTTCCTATTTAGCCATGGCGAAACTGGACTTTCACCCAACACAGGACCTATTAAAGTAGACTACATCTATTCCAGTCTTATCCATGAGTATACAGAAAGTTCTCCACAATGTAAAGTTTTAGTACTCCAACTTTTGCAGAGTACTGTTCTTAGTATCAGACCATGGTCTATGTATGCTTTTAAAAATAGAAAACACTGTACGCAAACAATAATACACAACAGGGTGGGCAGTATTGGGCAATACTGCACTGCTCAGGGGTGTGATGAGGCCTGACGCTGCAGGCAGAGGGCCTTATAGTCCCTGGAAGGTCCAGTATTGCCCATACCGCATACCACCCACCCTAGAGGGTATTATGTCACTTAGAAAACGGGCAGCGTAATTTTTTACAGGATTACAAAAAAACCTAAAGCAATTCTATAAAAATGACTACAGTTCATTTTTTTTCCTTTTGGGGTAAAATAGTCCCTCTATCTCTGATACTGTGCAGTTTCAGCTATCCCTCCCTCCCCACATCCCCTTGTTTACTTCTGCCACCCCATTGCTTCAATTTGTTTTTTAAAGTCCTGTTAGTACAAGTGAGAGGAGACTGTAGGACAAAGAAAAGAAAGGTGAAAAGCTCTACTGCTCCTATTAGTGGTGCACCCGATCACTGATCATGGCAGTCAGGTACAGCAAGCAGGGAGAGGTGTGCACTGCATATTCAAAAATGCTGACAGACAGTTCCCTGAAGCCGATCTGTCTGACGGCTTTTCTTTTGATATTTTTCTATTTTAAATTATTTAAAAAGTAAGACAGATTGTGTGGAGTGCTTCTCTGGCTGGGGGTGGTGGCTGCCTCACTCAGTCGTTCGCTAGAAATGTAAGCACTTACTTTTTCGGCAACAAGTGAGTGGAAGATGAAGGTGAGACAGTGCAGCTGGTTTTCAGAGAGAGTAGTGGTATCCATATTCACAGAGCACTGCATAATAGGGTACTGTAATTAAATAAACAACAAAAAAAAGATGAGGTCAGCAAGGTCATGTGTAAGTAGATGTTAATGAAGTGCACATCATTGGAGCCAGTATCTCTTGCTAAGCGAGAGAAAATAAATGGCTATGATTTAAAATCGATTTGGGTGGTTTGAACCAATGAGGAAGCACAATGGGCAAGGATACTTGAGTGGGTGAAGGGGCATGCCTGACACTTGTTTTAACCAGGACTCTCACTGTAAGTTAATGTACCCCAATGGCAGCCAGTTAGATTTCTCATGTTTTAAATCCCATTTTCTAATGTTTGTTATGGGTTTCTCTTTCAGTTGTTTGTTTCAGTACTGTCTGTAATTGATTGTAACTTTCTATATAACAGATTTATGAATTAGCTTGTCCTGTATTGTGTTTGGATGAAAACTTTAAATAAATATTTTAATGTAAACAAAAACTATACTGATTTGGTCTGGCTTTTTACTTTTAAACAGTTTTGCATGGATTGATATGTTGTTCAAGTATGGCCTAAGCATTACCTCATTCTATTTGACTTAGTTCATTCTTTCTACCCCACTCCCTCCTTGTTCTTTCCCTACAGTATACCAAATCAACTGAGTTGCACACTTTACTCTGTCCTCCAGTCTGATTTCACCCAGGTCCTCCATTGGTTCAAAGACAACATCCTTAAAGCCAACACCAAAAAACACAGTCTAGATGTTTTTTGGGACTCCCCACAAGCTGGCAAAATTTCCAGTTCAACCCTCCTTCTTCTCCTTGGACGGGTCCACCCTAGACACATTGACATCTTACAAATACCTTGGCTAATGGCTTGATCAACACGTCAGTTTCTCAAAGCACATTAACTCTATGTGCACTAAGCTTCGACCCAAACTTGGAGTGCTTTATCAAAACATAAACTCCATCCTATTGTATCTGCGCCAAGTCCTAGTAGCCAATACCATACTCCCAATATTTGATAATGGTGATACAATATAATCTATGCTTCAGCCTCTGCCACTTCCCTCTCTCGTCTTGACACCACCCTTAATGCATTCTGCCACCACGCTACTAACTCCACTCCTTGAACTCATCACTGCAGTCTACTCTCCTCACTAAACCTTCCCCACCTCTCACACAGGAGATACAGTCACTCCTTAACTTTCATTACCAAATATTGGTTCAATCTCCTTCCACCATATCTCTCTCTTTTCCCTCCTATCACCAACTACTGCCCCTCCCATCTCACTGAGGTCCAGCCACCTATGTGCCCTCTCAGTCCCCCACTAATGATCCTCCATCAGAGCTTCAGTCTTCTCTGCCTGCATCCCCTGCCTCTGGAACTGGCAGCCCACCCTCCTCCATGACTTCCTCTCTTTCCCTGCTTTAAAGCAGCAAATAAAGATCATCCTTCCCCCAACCTGTGGTTGCCTTCCCTCGTCCTTCTCCTCCCACTCTTCCCCACTAAAAACTTAACACCCCTGCCCAGTCAAGTCTCTACTGGCAATTCTACCCCTCCATTCTAACAAGTTGTCCTATAAATATAGTAAAGTAGGTACTGTTTAGTTACCTCATCTTATTTGTCAATGAATATGTATTCATTGCATAGCATTTACTGTACTGTGTTGCTCTTGTCTGTTCTTTTTATACATCACTTGATCGAGTTGTAAACTGTTGTTTTTGACCTCCAGTAACCCTTTCCCCCAGGTTGCACTTGGAAACGAGTCTTGGCTCAGTGTGCTTTTCCCGATTATCAACTTTAAATAAATAAATAATGAAATTTGACCCCTATTAATGTGAGCATCAGGCATTTTTGTGTATGCTGATTTCTTTTTCATGGACACAGTTGCTTACATAACACCATATAAAACTTTTTTTGGCTGAATCTTCTCAGCAAGTATTGTAATACTGTAAAAAAACATTTTTTAGTTTATTCATTGCAGTTTCCAAAGGTTGGGCACCATATTGTTTTTGCACTGTTGGTGTGACTTGCATGTTTTTGCCTAATTATTCAATTATCTAATTAACTTTGTCATTGTCTAGCAATAAAATGTGCTGGTTTACAAGCTAGCATTGTCCCCTGTGGCAGCCTCCAGAGATAGGTTAAATATAGGAGTATTAGTTCTGTTCATTCTGGATGCCCATGGTGTTTGAATTAATCATAACATCTATTAAAAGTCCCTAGGGTAAGGACAAACGCTGGCAAAAGATCCTTTTCCTCCCAAGCAGCCTGCCAATGGAACAAGCTCCCTCCCCAGGTCCAGGCATCCTCCTCACTCATGAACTTCCGCACCAGGCATAAGTCCCATCTGCTGACCTCAAGCGCATGCCACTGTCATGGTACTTAAAGCTCCTAAGGTACTCCCCTCCTCTCCAACTCCTGTCTCCTAGCTTAACCTTCCTACTACCTGCCTTATACAGACTGCTCGCCAGATGCCATGTGTAACCCCTGAATAAACTATATGCAAAGTACTACCAATTGCTTATATGTCATGATGATAACCATGCCTGTACCCATGCCTGCATCCACTGCTTTTCTTTTACTGTGCCTGTAACCATGCCTGTATCCACTGCTTTTCTTTTACCATGCTTGTAACCATGCCTGTATCCACTATTTTTCTTTACTGTAACCACCTCATGATGTAACTCACAATGCCGCAAATGTTCCTTATGTCCTTGTTCATTCTTATAACTTGTATTGTTAGCCCGGATCGCCCCTGAAAAAGGGACCTTTGGGGCTCAGTGGGCCTACCCGGTCACCAAAATTTAATAAATAAATAAAATCTACCCTCAACATTGCCAGAGTTGTGCTCCATTTCTTCTTTTTTGTTTTGACACTACTAATGTTAATCAGCAGCGCCTTTGTGGGTATTGGTGTTTACCCTTTTGTTTTCTTTAACTAGGGATGAGCCAATGTTAAACTTATATTTAGTGAATGTGCTGAAATTCAACATTTTTGTCTATGATTCAGCCCAGTTGAACTTTTGGACCACTTCGGATCACTGGAACCTTTGGCCAAATAATAAAAAAAAAAAAAACCTACCCTTTTCCAGGAGGTGAGGCCAGGCATACTTTGATTGACACACATTTCTCCACCCCAGTCACTTTCTACATTCTCCCCCCATCCCCAGACATTTGTTTTATTAAAAAACATTCTGACTCCCCCTACCACTGTACCAGGTGCTGGCTGAGTATTTTTTAAAAAACAGTCTGGAGGAGGACCAGGGCGGGTGGAAGAGTTTGGAATTGACTATACTTGTGGAGGGCGGTCTTTTTCTCCAATTTATAGCTTGCTAAACCTTCATACAAAGGACTGTAAGTGTCTTTTGCCAGTGTTGAAGCTGACCTGAGGCCAAACCAAAGCTACCAGTTTTCATATCTGCTAACCCTGCCTAGAAACTGGATTGAGACTACCACAACTCAGTTCACAAAGGCCATGAAACAGCCATCAGATACTGATGACTTTAGGCCACTACTGACCTGTGCCAGATCCAAATCAGTGATCTATGTTTTAAAGGCTCGTGAACATGATATGAACCACTGAGCAATTCACTCCTCGAGTTGTATTTTATTGTGATTACAGTGGCAGGGGGAGGCTAGACTCCATAGCTCAACTTGCAATCCTTTGTTTCTACTATTTATTTACCTGTGATGGCCCAGCTAGTTTACTTATTTACTTTTGTTTATTTAGAAATTGGTAGCTGGGCGAGGCAAGATGAGCTGAGGTTTCTTTCCAGTTGTGACCTTGGAGGGGGGTAAACAGTGGGAGAGGAAGTACAATAACAAGACAGTTAAATCAACAGCTGGGAACCTGCTAATATGTGGAGGGGATTGATGTTTAAATTACTAAGTGGCAGAAAGCAGAAGTGGCAGAAATGAAGAATCATGGATCGGTGGTGCAGGGCCTGCACTGTACAGGTGTTATTATATAATGCATGCCCCAGTGGTGTTCTTTTTCTACCCGTTTTCACAGCTGGGTGGACTGGATCACTAAGTGGTTAAGTTACTTGCCTAAGGTCAAACAGTGAGTATTTGGATTTCTTATCTTCCAGTTCCCAATTCAGTGCTCTAACCATTTGATAACACTGTCTCTGATGCTGGAGGAAGGTTGCTGAATTGAAATAAACTGCTGTCAGTGGCAGGAAAACATTAGAAGAAGGAGTATCATCTCCGTCCTTGGGAGCCCACCATCTGGATGTAACCATCAGCAGATCAGAAGCCTGCAGCCGTGTCACAACTCTGCTACCATACATGGGTACTGATGCGAGCACTGGATGGGGTGGGGAGTCCTCCAGGCTAGGACTGGATGGATAAAACAGATAAAAAAGGTTGCTGTGGTCTCTGGAGAATCTGTTTGCATTTTGCATGGGAAGTGATTGGGTGGATTAGGATTTACAGATGCTGACAGCCATGAATATTTGCACTTTGGCTTTAAACTGAAAGTAAATCTAACTGTGTCAGTGTGACACTTTCCCTCTTTAATTATTTTCTCACACCTCTTCTTCCAGTGCCTCTCATTCTGTGCTACAGGAGGAACTGGGAACACTGTGTTCAGGCAAGGCAAGTTGCTGCTTATCGTATTTTGTCCTGGGTAGTCCTGACTGCACTGACTACTGATCAAACCAAAGAGAAATGGAAAAGTATCCTCATTCTAGGTAGTAAAGCATTCACCTCTTTCTATAGGTAATTCACAGAAAATAGACATATAACTGAAATTAAATAATGATATATTGCATATATTCTCAGCTCTTAGGACACTGAGTTTAGCTCACAGCTTTGTTACCAACATGTTTATCCAATGGAAAGGAAACTCATGGGTTTGCAGAAAAATTCTGAATTTCACCTCACTTGTCAAAGGGTATTGCTGTTCACAAGAGTGTGACACTGAGAAAGTTGTGCCCCTCATAAAATGCTTCCTCCTGTGAAGGTTATACCTTTCAAAGTGGTGGCATGTTACCCCTCAGAAGGTAATCCGCACAATGTGTTCCCTTGGGAAATTGTGCTCCTTACAGAATGCTACCCGATAGAATGTTGGTCTCCTCACAAAATGCTCCCCTTGGGAAGGTTATGCCCCCTCACAGTGTACTGCCTTGAGAAAGTCATGCTCAGAATCCTAATCCCAAGAAAGCTAGGCTTTTCACTGAGCGCTGACCCTGGGAAGATAGAACCTCTCACAGATGTTTTTCCTCTGGGAAAGTTGCCAGTTCTGAGTTACCAAGGCACAGCAGGATTACCTTGTTATTGGATCATAGCCAGTATCATTGGAGTGTGTGGTGGAACTACTGCCCATGCCTCTCAGCCCTCAGATACAAAAAACAGAGATATGGCTTTGAAAAATCATAGTAACCTAATAACATATTCATTTCACATTAAAGGAACTGTAGGTCAAACATTTCTGCAACTCCTCCCCTCACACGCAGTTCATAAGTATGGATGAATATGTATTATAAGTCTAATTTAATATTCAAGAGCCTAGCAAGGCTCCTGACTGACAACTGGATTAGTCATTATGTCTTAGAAATGACCAATCCAGCTGCCAACTGACACTGGCAACCTGCATGACCTATTGTCTCCTTGCCAACCCTCATGTCCTCGCTGTTCCTGTGAGGAGGGCCTCCCAGCGGTTTCCAGGGTCCATCTGAAATCATCTAGTGAGTGCACTTTCTCAGTAGCTGGCCCAACCCTGTGGAACTCATTCTCAAAGTCTATGTAAGAGACCCCCTCACTGGAAGCCTTTAAGAGGGGTCTAAAGTTCCACCTGTTTAAGGAGTCTTTTTCCTTATATTAATTTTGTGGCAATGTTTTGGTAATAGCTTTTAAACTTAGGCTCTAATTTAAAGTGATATTCTGAGTTTTGCCATAGCAAATGGGATTAGTAACCTGTAGGAGTTGTGATTCAATCTCCTACCAGTCAAACTGCCAAAAAGTGCTGTTTTCCATGAAAAAATGCTTTTTTCTGTGCTTTGCTTCATTTGCATAACCCAACCTTTTTTTTCTCAGTGCTGCAACCACCAACTGTGACATCATGTTAGGGAAACAAAGTTTCTAAGCACTTTTGCGAAACAGAGACTAAATTAGGGTTACCACCTCCCCTGATTTTTGCAGGACAGCCCTGATTTGGGCAGCAGTGTCCTGCAAAAAAAATAAAAACATGAAAAATACTGCATGTCCTGACCTTATAGTAGAAAAAAATATATTGTGTAACTTTCTTCTAAATGTTGCAGAAACGATGATACCTTAACTAAAATGCCTTAAATGATATGAAACAATAGAAACAACTAAAAAACTACAACACTTAATCATTTTAGTTTTATTTATTTATTTATTTACTGGAGATTCGGGAATACTTTGAGTCAGAGACTCCTTTACAAAGGTTCCACGTCACAAGTATTACAAACAGAGAAAGACAGGTTACATAGCAGTATAGCAGTACATAGTCAGGTAGTTATAGTAGCAGTTGTGAGGCTAACACTGTAAGAAAAAATAACTAGGGAAAAGTTAGTGCAAACACACAAAACAAATTGCAAACATGTGCAGAACTAGGCTAAGGGGACACAGGTTGTGGCAGGGAGAGAGGGGAATCCGGCCACAGCCTATGCCGGTCAGAGTAGTGTAAGGTATTTCAGTGGCAATCACAGTGATTCGAGGACTGTAGTAGGCCTCTGAAGGCAGTTTTGAGTGAGCTGAGTCAGTTCTGATTATTTTGAGAAAACGGGTCTGTTGCATTAGTCAGTGTTACATATTGTGCTGTAAAAAAACATATTTCAGCAAGAAATGTCCCACTCTTGGTATCTTAAAAGGTGGTAACCTAAGAGACCTCTGTTAGTCAGTCTTGGTATTTCAGACATCTACACTAGCAAAAGAAGGAGTAGGGAGACAGAAAAATCAGCTATGTACTGTACCCACAATGCCTTGCTACATATGTACCTACTGTGTACCCCTTTCCCCTCTACCCCAGGATGCATCTGGAAACTAGCTTGTCTGCTCAGTATGTCTTTCCTGGTGAAACTTTTACATTAATAAATAAATAAATAAATAAGTCTACATATCAGGTGCTGTACTTCAGTCACCATTACCAAAATAAGGGACTGCACCTCTGAGTAACAAACATGTAAATCAACTTTACAATATACCTAGAATTCCTTGTTGCTGTATGTAAAATATTCTTTGCATGAGATCATTCTGGGGTATGACCGCACACAAAAAATTGGAGGGTGGGCAGAAACAAAGTGCTGATAAAACAAACAAAATGACTATGACAATTTTTTTTACAAAACAAATTGCAGCTTCGACATCTGAAGCATGGGTGGCAATGGCATACTATGCGAAAAAGGTACCCTCAAAATCTCAGAAAATCAATTTAAATTTGTTATATTTTATTACCTATTCGTCTTTCGGATGAGACATTAAACCGAGGTCCCATCTGCTTGGATTGGTGGTAGTTTAGGTGGATGTTAAAGATCCCATGGCACTTATCGAAAAGAGTAGGGGAATTTCCCCGGTGTCCTGGCCAAATTTCCTTCATTCACTAAAAAATACCACCAACAGCTTAATCTGGTTCAAGGTCAGTTGGCATTCATCTGTATCCCCCTCCCCCGGGTCATGCCTGAAAATAGGCAGGATTTGTCTAGTGCACTTACCTGGTCAACAAAAGCTAAATAAATAAAAAAATATATTTTATTCCTGTTATAATTTTATATTGTGTGTTTTTTTATTGTTTAGCACCTAGAGCCTCTAGGGATGATTGCTTCAGAATTAAACTTTACTTACTTACTGTGCAGTACTCAATGTCGTAAACATAATGCATACTCCTGCTGCACCGCTCACACCACACAACCAAAAACACCAAAAGTAAAAAAAAAACTGTAGAAATTATAGTTTTTTTTGTGATTAGACTTAGAATAACAATAACAACCTCAAAGCCAGTCATTTCCTTGAATAAACGACTGACTGAAGGGACGTGACCCTCAGCTATGCCTTGTGCCACCCATCCCCCAGACCCCTTTAATCCCTCAGAAATTACTAGCTTCTCAGTCATTATTGCTTAATGTTGTGCAAACATGCACTAATTAATATGGATTCCCCACCCACTATACTACACATGATATCTTGTGGTTTACTTGGTAAGCAGGTATTTGTCCAGGCTTACCTTGAAGGCCTGTACTTTTTTCACCTCCATTGTGTCTGCTGGTAGGCTGTTCCACATGTTCACAGCCCTGTAGGAGAAGTAGTGGTCTCTGACATTATCCCTGAATTTACCACCTCTGAGATTCAGGACTTGCCCCCACATCCTACTGGAGGACACAAAATCAAACACCTCTGTTCGATCCTGTCAGTACCCTTGATTGTGCTGAATACTGAGAGCATGCCCCCTCATGGCATCCTTTTCTGCAGAGTTAATATGTTAAGGTCCACCTACTTCTCCCCGTAACTTTTGTCCCCATACCCTTGTTGCTTTTAGAAGGCCCGTGTTGCAATTTCTCAACTGCCATGGTGATGTTTTTGTATGAAGGAGCCCAGAACTGCATACAGTACTTCAGGTGGGGCCTGACCAGGGCCTTGTTAAGTGGCAGGATGACTTCCCGTACCCTGCTGGTCACATTGCTTTTGATGCACCCCTGCTTTCTACTGGCCCTTTTGTCACTGGCCACATGCTGCTTAACTTGCTTCAGCCCTTTTCCTATTATGACACCCAGGTCCTTTGCCTCCTTCACTACAAGAGGAGCCCAACACAGGATATAGGCCCTACCTTGGTTTTTCATCACCAAGTGTAGCACCTTGCATTTGGCTGCACTGAATTTGAGATTCCAGGGGTCTGACTAATCACCCAGCTTGTTCTTGTTCTCCTGAGGATTGTCCCAATCCTTGAGGGAGTTCACCACCCTGGCCAGACTAGTGTCATAAGAGACCTCGAGCAGCCTGCTGGAGACCTGAACATCCAGATCACTGATGAAAATGCTGAACAGCTGTGTCTCCTGCACTGATCTCTGAGGAATGCCAGTGAGTAGTGAGGATAACTGTAATCTGATTCGGTTGGTTTCTGGGGGATTTAGGATTTTCAGAGTTAGACATCAAAAATTCTAAATCCAAAAAAGCCAGAATCAGAATCCAAGTCCTGTTCTGATTCTGCATCCTACTGCAGAAGCATTCACACACCCTGTTTCTCTCTTCTCTCCCTTACCTGTGTGACTTCTGGAAGGATGGGGGATGGGGGGTGGTTTCAGCAGAGTAGCTTAGGGTAAACGGCTCCTCAGTCCTGGCAAACCACATTGTTCCAACAGTTTGGGTTGGCTTGAGACAGAGACAAACACCCCCCTCCCAAGAAACAACTCCCCGCCTTCCCACCTATGTCTGTTCCCTGGAATGCACCACTGCCACTGAGTTGCCCAGTGCTGCTCCCACCCCCATCTTACTCTGTCCCCTTTGCACTCATGTCTTCATGATTAAGATTAACTCTCCTCCAGAATGCAGGATGAGTTTACAAAACTCCACAACTGGCCATAACTGTCCCAGTGTGACCTGAACAAGACAAATGAGGCAGGCCAACTGGAACAAACCCTGGCTCAACCAACTGCCAGCCTGATGCGTTTAGTAGGGTATGATAGTTGTTTACCTAGGAGGTAGGTTCCAGTCAACCACTTTTCCAGGTTCCCATGTGTATGCAGTATGACTGAGCCAGTAGGGTTTGTGGCAGCAGAGTACTGAGTGAGTACAGACATCCAGTGAGTCACTTCAGGAGGGTAGGTTTACAGCTTTATTGCAGGAAGGTCAAGCACTGTGGGACACAGTCAGAGTCATGGTCTAATGTATATTGGAGGTCAGGACAGGGTGGAGCTGGAGGTTGAGCAGCTGCTGCTAGTACCCCACAGCAACAACTGACTCTCACTTAAGGAACAATGAGCTGTGGCTAGTTGGGGATGGGGCAGGCATTACAGGTTGCAACTCAGCTATTACAGGCCTGGTGTAATGATGATGTGGCCATAGGTTAACTTTGGCTTTGGGTTACTGGGGTCTAAAAATAGACACTCAAGTTTTCCAGCTGGATTGCTCTACACAGTTATGGACCTAGAGGAGAAGCTGTCTGGAACTGCTGAGTCCAGACTACATGACCCATGACTATCCCTCATGCCTAGTGAGTCCCCCCGAAGTACAGCAGCAGCAGTAGTCAGTTAAGGTAATTGAGAAACCATAATGGGGAGAGCTTTGATTTTTCTTTTCACTGATGTTCCTTTCAAGTGGGGGAGTACTCTGCAGGAGCTGGATGTGGAATCAGAAATTCCAGCTCCTATGTTGAGGATTCTGAAGCCCTTATTGCATCAGAATTGAATACAATTTCCAGTAATCTGACTGATGCACACAGAAGGGATTATAACAAATGCAATCACCTCTACTGAGTACTCCTCTCCACTTGGAGTAGAGGACATCTACATAGAAACACAAAAGTTGACAGCAGATAAGGACTGCATGGCCCATCCAGTCTGCCCATTTTCTTCACCTTGTGAATATGCCATAGGCCTTTACTCTGTCAATGGCCTATTTATTCATACTCATCTGTATTGCTCCCTTATCCCTATCCCATGCCTGTTTGAAGCCCTTCACTGTATTCATATCCACCACTTCCTGAGGTAGGCCTTTCCATGCATCCACCACCCTTTCTGTTAAAAAGAACTTCCTCACATTACCCCTTAATCGGTCTTCCTCTTATTTCATGCTGTGCCCTCTTGTCCTGCTATTTTTCTTATATTGAAACATGTTAGACCCTTATGCCTTGTTAATGTCCTTAAGATGTTTGAATGTTTCAATCATATCACCTCTCTCCCTCCTTTGCTCTAGGGTATATATATTGAGCTAAATCAATCTGTCCTCATATGTTTTCTAATGCAATCCCTGCACCATTTTGGTAACCCTTCTCTGGCCCACCTCCATTCTGTTAATGTCCTTGTGCAGGTGCGGCTTCCAGTACTGCAGGCAGTATTCCAGATGTGGCCTAGTCAGTGTCTTGTAAAGAGGGATTATTACCTCCCCCTTACAACTTGTGATACCCCTACTAATACACCCCAACATCCCTCTAGCCTTAGCTTTAGTGGTCTGCTTGGATGATTTCAGGTTATCTATGATGATGATGCCCAAGTCTCTTTCTTCCTTTGTGATTGCCAGCAACTCCCGATTCAACCTATAGGTAGCTTCAGGATTTCTCTTCCCTATGTGCATAATCTTGCACTTCTTTGCATTAAACCCCAGTTGCCACTCTTTGGACCATTTTACCAGTTTTTCCAGATCTCTTTTCATTCTGCCCACCCTATCAGGATCATCTACTCTGTTGCAGATCTTGGTGTTATCAGCAAATAAGCAAACCTTACCCTCCAGTCCATCTGCAATGTCACTGATGAAGATATTGAAGAGGACTGGCCCCAGGACTGATCCCTGAGGTACCCCACTTGTGACTTGCATCTCTTCTGACTGTATACAGTTTACCACCTGCTGTTTTTTGCCCACCAACCAGTTTGCCACCCAGTTGACCAACTTCTGACCAACCCTGAGCCTACCCAGCTTATTAATCAGTCTTCTATGTGGAACAGTATTGAACACTTTGCTGAAGTCAAGGTAGGCGACATTAACTGCACTCCGTTGGTCCTCCACTCTGGTTACCCAGTCAAAGAAATCTATGAGATTAGTCTGACAAGACCTTCCTTTTGTAAACTCATGTTGTTTTGGATCCTGTGCTCCTATGGATTCTAGATGTTGCACTATCCTTTCCTTAAGGAGTGCCTCCATAATCTTGCTCACTACTGAGGTAAGACTGACTGGTCTGTAATTCCCTGCCTTCTTCCTGCTACCACTCTTATGGAACGTGATCACATGAGCCCTTCTCCAGTCTTCTGGGACCTCTCCTGTGTTCAGAGACTCACTAAACAGTTCTGATAATGTCTCTGCTAGTTTCACCCTTAGCTCCTTTAGTACCCTGGGACTTATGCCATCAGGTAGCATTTCCTTGTCCACCTTGAGCTTAGTGAGCTCTTGTGGGACCCTTTATTTTGTGAAGGGACTTGTGCACACCTCCCTCCCCCCTGTGTCCATGGCGCTGAGTTTTGGGACCTGCCCTACCTTCTCCTCAGTAAATACTGAGCAGAAGTATCTATTTAAGATAGATGCTTTTCCTTGGTCCTCCTCCACACACTCCCCCTTATCTCCTTTGATCTTAGCAATTCTCATTCTGGACTTTTTCCTTTCACTACAGTATCTATAGAAAGTCTTGTCTTACTGTTCGTGCTAGTGTTTCCTCAGTTTGGGCCTTTGCCTGCCTTACTGCTTCCCCTGCTTCCCTTATGGAAGTTTGGTGTGCCTCCTTATCTTTGTCCCGCTGTGTTCCCTTATGTTTTCTGAAGGCCAACCTTTTGGCTCTGATCTTTTTTGCTACTGTTTTTGAGAACCAAAGGGGTTTCCTCCTTCTTTTGCTCTTGCTTTTCTCCCTAACACAATGGGATGTTGCTTCACGTATTGCATCCTTAATGCTTTCCCACTTTCCCTGTACCACAACCTTCTGCTTCCTGCTATCAAGCCAGCTAGATATTCACCATGTGTATGCCTCATGTACAGTATACCACATTTGTGTAATCTGCCAGAAACTTGTCATTGGGATCAGACACTATGGTACTTGGCTATAGAAGACCTGAATGCACTGTTTCATACCTGATCATGTTGCAGATCGATTAGTGTAATGCTCTTTACCTCAGACTATCAGTGGGTCATTTGCATCACCTGTAGGTGGTGAAGAGCACTGCAGCCCAGCTGATTACTGGAGCTGCCCACCTCGAGCATATCATATCAGTGCTGTGGGAACCACACTGGATCCCAGTGCATTGGCGCATCAGTTTCAAAGTGGGTTTGCTCACCTGAAAGCCTTTGCAGTTTGGGCCCAGGCTACCTGAAATAACTCCTAGTCTCATATGTACTTGGTTGTCCTCTCTACTTTGCAGCAACTGTGCTTCTGAAAATTCCGCATTCCTCTTCAAACAGTCTGGAGATCGGATGTTTGTGGTTGCAGCCCTGACTTTATAGAACTCTCTGCCCCAAGCTCTCAAAGGGAAGTCCCACTCTTGGTGGAGGCCTTCAAGTGGGGCTTAAAGCATAAAGCATTAAAATCTGTTTCCTGACTGAGTAATGGCCTGTGTACGTTTGATGTATATGCCATGCTGCTTTGTGTTTTTGCCTTCCTGAGATGTGTAACTGTTTTAATTTTAATTATGGATTGTTCTGGAATTTGAATATGCTTACTTTAATGTAAGGCACCTAACCCCATGGGATAGGGCACCATATAAATAAAATTCTCTATTATTACTACTATTACTACATCTTGGCATGTGCCAGTGCATCAAATACCTTCTTGAAGTCCAGGTGGACTATGAACATACGAACATATGAAATTTGCTAGCAGATAAAGGCCTAGAGGTCTATCAAGTCTGCTCAAATGTGCAGCTAGCACCCCTTATTCTGCAGCTGCCCCTCCCTTCCACCCTTCCCCTACATTGACTCTCCCCCTTGTCCAGTCCCATCCCCTTTTGAAGCAGGCCACTGCTCTACTGGATTCCACTTCTGCAGGTAACGCATTCCACCCAGCTACTACCCTCTCTGTAAAAAAATGTCTCCTCATCTCCCTTCTGAACCTTCCTTCCTCAAGTCTCATATCATGGCCCCTGGTGTCCCTCTCCTCCCTTACTTTGAACAGCCCCTCTGTACCCGTCTTGTTTATTCCTTTCATGTACTTACAGGTTTCAATCATGTCCCCTGTCCCTCCTCTCCTCCAGCGAGTACATGTTCAATTCCCTCAGCCTCTTCTCGTATGATAAGTCCCTCAGCCCCTTGATCATCTTTGTCACCCTGCGCTGCACCCCCTCCAGTAACTTAATGTCCCTCTTCAGATATGGGTGCCAGTACTGCATGTAGTACTCCAGGTGTGGTCTAACCAATGACCTATACAGTGGCAGAATCACCTCCTCCCTCCTCCAGGATATACCCCTTGCAATGCAACCCAGCATTTTGTTGGCCTTTGCAGCTGCCTTCCTACATTGTACCGAGTTGTTCATTGACCCTGTAATGAGCACCCCCAGATCCTTCTCTTCTGTCTGGGCTAGCTGCACTCCCCCCAAGCTGGTAACACCTCCTTGGGTTCTTCATCCCAAAATGCAGCACCTTGCACTTTTTGGCATTAAACCCCAGTTGCCAGGTGTCTGACTAGGTTTCAAGCTTTGCCAGATCATTCTGCAACCCCTGCCATCCCCCTAGGTCATCCACCACCACTCCTACTTTGATATCATCAGCAAACAGACTGATCTTGCTCTTGATGTCCAGTGATATGTCTGCAATGACTATCCAAACAACACTGGTCCCAACACCAAGCCCTGTGGAACACCACTCGTCACTACCCTTGGGTCTGAGCACTCTCCATCCACCACCACCCTCTGTTGCCTTCCCTGAAGCCAGTTCCCTACCCATCTCACTAGCTTTGCACCTACCCCTGTGCCTTCTAACTTACTTCCTAGCCTTCCATGCGGCACCGAGTCGAATGCCTTACTGAAGTCCAGATAGAGGACATCCACTGCATGGCCCCTGTCCAGTTGCCTAGTTACCCAGTCATAGAACTCCACCAGGTTGGTTTGGCAGGATCTGCCACATATGAAACCATGCTGTCCTGTAGTCCTTTGGCCTCTAGGAGGACCACCAGCTTCTCCTTCAGGATAGTCTCCATTGGCTTATCCATGATGGATGTGAGGCCCTACATTTGAAGCCCTGTCCCCCTCCACCTTCCTGGCCACCCTACCCCTGTACACCTCCCTGGCCACCCCTTGAAGAAAGTCATTGTGCTGATTTAGAACCAGAATAGTCCACCACTCATAAAGCCATACACGGAGGGGATAAGAACCTTGGTGTCAACCAAATTCTGTGTCATTCTTTCACTGATAATGATTTTCATGATCTTGACCAGCACTGATTTAATACTGACCAGCCTGCAGTTCCTCAGGCCCAACCCTGGTTCCTTCTTGAACATAGCTCCCTGAAGATGTCTACTGGCAAAGATTGGAATAGCAGGCCAGTCATGGCACTGCTGTGGTGCATGTTTTAGTAAATGGCACATGCTACTGAAAAACACCAAGGTTCATTGCCAGATGGTAAATGGCAGAATTGACATGCTGTGGACCCTGACTGTACCTCTGCCTTATTGCTCACCATTGTTACAGTGTGGGATGGGACTGATAATCTTTCCTGTTTCCTGCAGGTAATATTTTGAGTGCTAGCTTGTGCTAGAAGGAGCTTCCCCAGGCGGAGGCACTCTATCACTTATCACTTTGCCCAGCAATAAGACACAAATCCAGATTTCTATGTGCAAAGGTTAACAGGTCCACAGCTCCTCAATACCACGCAGAGTGGAAACATGTGCCTTTCCGGACTACAGCAAAGACAACTTACATGAAGCACTTACTACTGTCCTGGCTTCCAGTCACTCAGTGTTACTCTGTGCTCCTCTCTGTTCTAGAAGCAACCCATCTCTGGCAAGCAGTAATAGACTTTGTTTTGCTCAGGTTCAGTTGTCTTAGGTACTTGCTGAGTGAGGGAGCCACTTCTGGGCTCTTGTCCCCTTACTGCTTACTCAAATACAAACCTGTGTGACAGCCTAGAGCTCGTTTTTCAATTAACCCCACATGGGCTCTACAGTACCAGCCTCATGTAGTTGTTCCAGACCTTTGGACAATGCCCAGGTCCTTCATTTTGACAAAGTCCACCTTTTGATGTTTTAGGTCCTGGTGACTGAGGCCCAGCTAATGTATTCTTTCATCAGAGAGAAAGATTCCCAGATGTGTTCACTTCCTACCACCAATTTCTTGGCATACACACTGGAAAAAATCCCATCCCCAATGCTGAGAGCAAAGTCAAGGGGGATTCAAACCTAGTCCTTTGTTTGACATGCTACTCTAGGAAGTAGTCCTAGAAGTTGGACATGAACTTGGTCTCAGCCCTTCTTTTCGCCTTCTAAAGATTCCAGTCTATGCTAAAGAGACTGAAGTCCCCAAGGATCATCAATGCATCTGATCTGGCTGTTCTGGCGATTTCCCTGACCAGCAAGGAATTATGTTATGCTGAGCTATTTGGAAACCTGTAGCAGACCCTCAGGGTGACTCATCTGCTTTTTGCCCCTACCACCGCCGAGATAAATTTGTGGACGTTTGTCCCCCTAATGTCTACCATATCCTCCACAGTGACTCCCTCGCTTATGAAGAGAGTTATCCCACCCCATTTTCTGTCAGGCCTATCCTTTCAGAATAGTCTGTATACTTCTAGTCTGCTGCACAAGTCATTTTCTTCCCCCACCAGGTTTCTGTGAGTGCCATTAAGTCCTAGTCCTTGAGCATACCCATTTTGCTGGATGTGATCTTCATTTTGACTTGCATGCAAGTGAAAATAGTTGCCTTTCTATGTTTCCTAGCCTCCCCCCAAATGTCTCTTCTCCTGGTGCTCCACTGCTCTGCTGTCTTTCCCTTGGAGATCCCAGCATCTGTCTCTTGCCCATGGTGATCCACAGCATCTGCCTTCTTCTGTCATTCTGCAGTCTACATCTGACTTAATTGCCCTAGCCATTTCCCTGGGCAGTACCCTCAACTTCTCCGGATGCAGTTTGAGACCACCCTGGTTGTACACTGGCAATTACCCCAGAAGGCCTTCCAGTCGGCCAGAAAAAGAAAACCCTTTCTCTTGCATCCCGGAGCGACTGCTCAGCTCAGCCAACGAGGGGTTGCTGGAGATTTCGAGGGTAGTTTTAAAATCTTCCGGTGCCCGGGCTTTTATGTTCATGGCACAGACCCTCTGGAATTCTCTACCCCATTGGATTAGAGAGTGTATGATGGTGGGGGGTCTTTAAACCAGCATTAAAATCCTTTTTGTGGAGTAAAGCATTTGGGGATGATGCGGAACTGGTTTGATTTTAGTATTTTATTATGATGTTTGATATTATTTATCTTATTGGTTTTTATTATGATATGTTATTTGGATGTAATTTTATAAATTGTTCTGCGCCTTGATTTTTGAAAGGCGCATTAAAAATAAAGATGATTATTATTATTATTGCATCAGATCATTAGTAAGCATTAGCCTGCCTAATGGTTTGCTGGTGCTCCTCACCAACTCCACGGATTGGTATGATCTCGGAAAAGATCATCCTGGATTCCTTTTCCGTTTCAGGAACAACCTCTTAGTTCCAAGAATGACCTCATGCCCTCAGGACTTGTGCTTCCTGTCATTCATGCCAGAATGAATGATGACAGTATGTTTCTCCCCCAGCTGCATTGCTTGGCCCTAGAGAGTACTTATTTAGCTCATATTGATTCATATTTGAGCAGTGTCAGTGACTCAGCAGGTTGCACACTCACCTCTGAGGCCGGAAGATCAGAAGGCTGTGGGTTCTATCCCCACACCAGGCACTTGGGTTAAATCCCAATACCTACACTGTAGTGCAGCATGAGGAGGGTGCTGCACTCCTGAGGTGCCATCTTTCAGATAAAATTTTAAAGTGAGGTCCCATCTGCCTGTTCTGGTTGTAGTTCGGGTGGATGTTAAAGATCCCATGCCATTTCTCGAAAAGAGCAGGGGTGTTTATTAAGGTAAGGTAATCAAACAAATTATACATCACCAAAGAAAAACCATGGTCATAATTACTTAACACAAAGAGAATAAATCAATTCTTTGTTGTGAAACAAACAAAAATAAGAAAAAGGGCAGTGAGGTTATAACACAGGTTATCTGGCAGTAATTACATAAATGTTCATGAAAAAGAACAAATATTATAGACAAAAAGCATTAGGATTTCATATATTACAATCATATATTGATATTATTAGAGATTTTCCTGACACCCCTTTAGAAGTTTCCTTACTTCAGTCTTAGATTTGTATTCCTTACAGTTAGTAGTTTATGTTACTGGTACATCTGAATTTGTTTCCCAGGGCATGTTCCTCCATAGAGCTCTAAGGTGATTACTGTTCATTTCTTTTGCTTCTGCAAAATAAATGTCCTGCAAGTCAGAAGTTATTTTTCCTACCAGCTCAATGTGTTTCTGTTGCAGGGTAAATAAACTTCTGGCGTTCCATATATACCATTTGATTACTAGGAGTATAATATGTAGTGTGCTTTTATTCCATTTCTGTCCCCACATGAGCTTTTCATACGTTACAGTAGAGAACCATGGTTCATTCCATTGTGTTGCCAAAAAACCCCAAAAGCTCTGAATGTAGGGACATGAGAAAAATAAATGTTCAATGGTTTCCAGTTGCTGGATACATTGTGGTCAGCTACATATTCATTCCTCTAGTGTTTTATGTTTCTGGTTGTCCTTAATGTTAATTTTACTATGACAACTTAAGCAATGCAGGTCTCACAATTTGCAAGGAATTCTTTTTTCTTTTCAATAATTGTAAAATACATGTAACATGTGGGTGGGCATAATGGAAAAGTAATTTCTTCTCGAAAATGATGAGTTATGATCCACTGATAAACCTCTTTCTTTGGCTTGGTAAGGATCAGGTGGGTCGTAACTTGCCATTGTTTTATTTTAACAAAATGTTCCCAGACATAATGGGGATCATTAATGGCACTTCTTAAAGTTCCTAATGTATCTGTATCCCACTGCCTGAAAAGAGCAAGGGAATTTCCCCAGTATCCTAGCCAAATTTCCCCCATTCACTGAAAACAGAAAATAGAGTTAGAATCCATGTTTCTACCATAAGTCTTCTTCAGAAATTATGGGAGGGCTTGGCCCGATGTTCAATGTGGAGAATATCTCCTCCCACAACCTCTATTTAAGCCCTCCACTAACACACCTCCCTTGCATAGGGAGTGTTCTTTGTTGCGTTCCCTGGGCTCCCTGCGTGGCTTGTGTGGCTGTGCTGTCTCTGCTACTCCTTCGTCTGTGCCCCTGCCTCCCGTGTTTTTCTCTGTTGTGTCTTTCTCCTTTTCTCTTGTCTCCCCCTCTTTCATGCTCTCTTGTCTCAGCTGGTTTCTCCTCTGTTGGCAGCCTGCCCACCTCCCCGCTCCCTTCTGCCGCTCGTCTCTTCCCCTCCATTCCTAGGTTTGTCCAATGAGCTTTTTCCTTTTTGAGCTTTTGCCTGCATTCCGTCCCTTCGCTTGGCAATGCTCGCAAGCATCCCTGGCTCTTATTACTCCTCCAGCGATTCCCCCTTCCTTCCCATCCATCTCCTGTGACCGTCCTCTTCACCTACTCGACTCCCCAACTCTGCTGCACACCATCTCTATGTTGCTCATATTGGATACCCTTTCACATTTTCACTGCAGTGCTCCCTCAGATTCAGTAAGTACTGTTTTTATTGTCGTCCAGCATCGCTTTCTGTCATCATTCACCCTGTATTTAAACTACATTAAAGCGGACCGGCATTTAATCAGAAAACATAGGAACATGTTTCCAGCTCCCCATACAGGTTGTCTTGCAAAAAAATGTAATGCCCATTGCTGGGATCCAGCTCAGCTCTCTCTTTTACTGAAGAAATGTCCTGGAGCATTAAAATAACTACCCCTCTCATTTTCCTATCATACGAAGCAGCAAAGTATTGCCCTACCCACTCTCTTACCTGCATTTGTTGTTCATTTATGGGGGGGCGGTCCTGGAGCATTGTCATTTTGACAAACTGGAACTCAGCTGCACTGTTAGCTATTTTTCTGCTGACCGTTTCCTGGCTGACAACCTAGAAACTGGGGCAGGCGGGTGTACAAAAACAATATTTTAAAGGCAACTTAATTCAGGTGTGCTCAAAGTAATTGGAAATTTGGACCCCTGTACTGCCCACCGGTTCTGCTTGTCATGAGATGTGAGAATCAACAGAATGGTCTGACACAAAGACTATGGTGCAATAATATGCTTACGCACTGTGGTAGTCCTAGCTTCACTACAGATGTATTATGGTACTGTACCCATTTGTCTCGGCGCATTCATCCACATTTACCTTTCATAACTGCCAGTAGCCTATTACTGCATCATTACCATTAGAGATGCAGTTAATTGATTAATCTGCCAGCGGTGGATGCAAAGTGGAAGGCACTTCTACGTCTCGAACTGTTGAAGTCGGACCTGTAAAGTGCTCACTTAGCATTAGTTATTACCATTAACAGTCGTTGCCATTAATCCTTGAACGCTAAGTAAGGCAAAGTGAGAAGAAAATAGGTACATCATATGGTTTTGCAGTACTGTAAGTCACTTGCTTTAGCCAGGCAGGAAGGAAGTGAGTCACAGAAGCAGTTTCACTTTCTCCTTTGCATTTGTAGAGGGAGAAAGCATTTGTGAGAGGAGAGGAGTTACTGCTTGCCTTTCATTGCTTTTCAGTGCCAGAAAAAAGCAAACAGCTTTTTTGAAAGTTATTTTATTTAGTTTTTGTATTGCATTTGTGTTTTTTTAGTTAGTGAATTTTTTTGTATAAGTTTTGTTTTGTTTTGTGTGTGTGTGTGCGTGTGTGTGTCTGTGTGTGTGCGTGTCAGCCCGAGAACTTCAGGAGGATGGACGGTCACGTAGGAGAAGGTGAGTCGCTGGTCTATGGGCGTGGCAGGAGGGGAGGAGTGCAGACCCGTGGGGGGTGGGGTGGTCGTGTGATGTTGGACCGCTCCCAACTCCTGGCCGGTGTTGCTTCTTCCGTTGAAGCAACAGAAGCAGCAACAGCAGCAGCACCAGTGCCACTGGTGGCTGCTGCACATCCACCTTCTCTGCCACTACCACCACTACCACCACCACCACTAGCAGCAGCTGTTGGGGCTCCAGCAGCACCCCCTCCACCTCCTCCAGAGCCACAGGAGGTGGCCCCGGAAATTAGTGGTGGTGGTGGGACTCGTGCCCGATGTGTGAGGACTGTGTCTGGTCCCTCCCGCAGCTCCCCAGTGTGGGAGTTTTTTAATTGTGTGGGGGGAGACAGCACAGTGGTGAAGTGCCATATGTGTGGTGTGCTGGTGCACCATGGCCCCCCATGAACACATTTGGGAACCAGTGGCGCGCACCCACATGCTGAATCAACACAGGGGAGAGTGGCAGGCTGCCACAAAAGGGACCAGGCGTCCACCTGCTGGCCCTTCCGTGGCAGTGGCCGAGGGTGGTGCTGGGTTGGGAGATGTGCTTTGCAGTCACCGCTGCTGCAGCAGGAGGAGGAGGAGGGCTACTACAGCAGCTGCTCCACCACCACCACAGCCACCAGCACTACCCTGTCCACCACCACCAGCCCCACTACCTGGATTCCCCACTGCAGTGGACCCCGCCACAATCCCTGCAACCCAGTCTGACACTGGCATGCTATGGGCAGCGCTCGAGGAAAATAATGAGTGGTTCAGTGCTTTGGAGCAGCAGGTGAACAGAGTGGAAGCACAGCAGCAGCAAATAATTTAAATGCTGCACCTGCTGCTGGACCACCACGGCATCCCACAGTGATAGTAAGTGAGGGGATTGTTTTCAACCCCCCACCCCACCCCTGACCCCACCCCACTACTGTGTTGTACTTTTTTTGTGTGTTTTTGTTTTTTTTTTGTTCAATCATACACATTTTCCCTTCCAGGGGAATCTTTCTTGCACCACATAGTGTAATAAATTTTTGTGAAAACCACCCATAATTTCATTACATTGTGTCACGTGACGGAGGAATTCCTGTTGTGAAAATCTGCCCACATTCTACCTCCCTTCTCAGCAACGTTAGGACATGATGGCAGGGAGAGTACGTGTGCATGCTCCTTACAGTGAATATCCAGTTGTCTGGCAGATTTCCAAATGTTTCTTTATGTTATAATGGTCAGTTTGTAGTGAAATATGCAGCCACATTTCCAGTAAGAAGAGCCTTGTTAGTGGAAACATCCCACATTTTACCACAAAGTGAACCTTATAACATAAGGAAACATTGGGATAGCTGCCGGACATTCACTATAGTGGAGAATGCATCTATGAACCCCCTGGCATCACGTCCTAACGTTGCTGAGAAAGGCTGGCAGAATGTGAGTGGCTTTTCTGATTGGTAATTTCTCCATCACCTGACGCACTGTAATGAAATTATGGGTGGTTTTCACAGAAATATATTGCACCCTGTGGAGCAAGAAATATTCCAGTGGTAGTAATGCCCCCACATATTAGTTTATGTGCATCACCATAGCTATGTAATGTGGGGAATGTCTGTAAAGCAGCAGCACAACAATCTGTTGATAGCTCTAACCTATATTTTTTATTGCTATGTTACAACTTCCTTTACTTACATCCTGACTGACTGGAATGATACGAGAATTTAAAGTAGTTGAGTCTGCTATACTACCTTTTTTCATGTGCGAAATAATGAAAGGAGCATTCCTTTTAAACTGGTGCTGACCAGGTATTTGTCATTACGTAGAAACATAGAATTTGACGGCAGATAAGGACTGCTTGGCCCACCCAGTCTGCCCATTTCCCTACCTAATTGATAAGCTGAAGATCCTAGTTAACCAGCAGCCTATTTCTTTCTATGCCCACCCCTAGAATTGCCTTATGACTGTTCCATTCATGCTTGAATTCCAGCACCGTTTTTGACTCCACAACCTCCTCTGGAAGGCTGTCCCATGCATCCACAACCATCTCTGTGAAAAAAATACTTCCTTACATTAGCTCTGAGCCACCCCCCAGTCTTCAAATTGTGTCCCCTTGTTTTTGCACACCTCTTTTTTTGAAAGATGCAACCCTCTTGGACTTTGTTGATTCCCTTGAGGTACTTGAGAGTTTCTATCATGTCCCTCCTCTCCCTCCCTCCTTTCCTAGAGGCTATACATATTAAGCTCCTTTAGTCTCTCTTCATATGTCTTCTGGTGCAGACCCTGCACCATTTTAGTTGCCCTCCTCTGGACAGCTTCCATCCTGTCTACATCCTTGTGGAGATTGGGTCTCCACAACTGCATGCAGTACTCCAGATGGGGTCTCACCAGCTCTCTGTACAGAGGGATGACAACTTCCTGTTTTCTACTGGTGATGCCTCTCCCCTATGCATCCCAGTATCCCTCCAGCCCTCCTTACTGCCCTCTCACATTGCTTGCCCACCTTTAGGACATCTGATATGACTACCCCCAGGTCCTTTTCAATTTTTTTTGTTGTTAGTATTTCACCCCCCATTGTGTACTCTTCCTCTGGGTTTTTGTTTCCTAGCTGCATTACCTTGCACTTCTTAGCATTGAATCTAAACTGCCATACATTTGACCATTTCTCTAACCTTGCCAAGTCCCTTCTCATCCTTTCCACCCCACCTTGTGCATCAACTCTGTTGCAGATCTTTGTGTCATCTGCAAAGAGACATACTCTTCCTTCCAGTCCCTCTGCAATGTCGCTTATAAAGACATTGACGAGGACCGGTCCTAATACTGAACCCTGCAGAACCCCACTAGTAACCCCCCTTTCTTCAGAGTGGACTCCATTTACTATTACCCTCTGTGTCCTATTCTCCAGCCAATTCTTTACCCAGGCTGTCATCTTGGGACCCACTCCCAGGCTGGCTAACTTGTATATTAATCTTTTGTGTGGGACTGTGTCAAATGCCTTGCTAAAATCTAGGTAGGCCATGACCACAGCCCCTCCCTGATCTACTACTTTGGTCACCCAGTCAAAGAAATCTATTAGATTCGACTGTATCACTTCTGTTGTTAATTAACAATTATGCATTATGCAGTGTTTTATGACACCATGGAACAATAGTTATTGAAAAGCAGCTGCAAATAAATACAAACCTGGTCGGAACAATATTGGAAGATGTGCTCATTTTTTTTTCATACATGAAAAAAAGTAGTCAAGTAAGTAAAGCAGACATAAATTATGAAAAGAATCTTATCATTCAAGTCACCACTCGGAGGTAAGTAGTGGTGGCTGTGGCAATGTAAAGTAGCATAAAAAAGTACAGTTCAGAACTGTGAGGACATTTTTGCAATGCTGCTTTAACTGTAAAAATGTCAGTATGACATCATGAGCTCACAGCAACAATCATAGAACACACAAAAGTGGCACAGAGTCTCCAGATTTTTTCTGCTGGCCCAAAATGCATCCTGCTTGTGTGCAGAAAATTGATAAGTGGTTACACAGCAAAATGAGACTGTTTCAGCACATACAAAGTCTCCCAGAATTAATGGCACACTCAGTCATGCTCACAGTGGTGGCACAAAGCCCCCAGATTTTTTCTGCAGGCTCAAAATGCATCCTCCTTGTGTGCAGAAAATTAACAAGTGGTAATGAAGTGAAATGGGATTGTTTCAGCACATACGAAGTCCCCCAGAATTTATTGCACAGTCACTCATGCACGTAGTGCCCCAGAATAAAATGATGATCGTGAGCGAACTGTTGCTGGTCCAATGTGTGCTGCGATTTGAGCAAATGCAATGTGATCATCTCAACTGGATGGAACGGTGCCCTTTATCTGTACACTAATAGTAGTCTTGGTGAGTTGATATATATAGATATATATTTCTGTATGTTGTAGGTGAGGGGGGGTTGACATGGACATGTACTCATGGTATTGTTCTGCATCATTCACAGGTCACAAATACTGTTAGTGTGCACATTCCAGTGCTCAACTAGAACTTTTTGTGTAGAAATTTGCAATGGATAACTGTCAAGCACATGAAGGCAAGTATTTTTTTTTTTTTTTTGGGTGGGGGAAGCATATTTGCAGGTTTGGCTGTAATGGTTTCTTATTTTCTTACTTCTTCACAGATTTCATCTGCATCCTTCTCGAGTCTGGTTGTTATTGATGGTCATGGTCATCTAATGAAATGACTTCTACGTGTTGCATGTGCACCCCAGCCCAGGGGCAGGGTGCCTGATGTTGAAGAACTTGTTTGGATAAGGTCACTTTGTCAGAACAACAAAGCATCTCGAAGTTTCCTAAAAAAAGAAATGAATGACTTCTTACAACTTAATTGTTACGTGCCCCTCCCTGGTTCTCAAATCTCAATCCCTAAAGTCAAGTTACATTTCAAAGCCACATCTTGTCAGCTAACACAATCTGTGTGAAATATTTGCTGCAGTCTTTGCAAAACAATGAAATGGATGAAATAAAATCTTCATACTTACCACAATGGATTTTACATGGATATTACATTGCTTCCTCTCTGTACGGTACAGCTACAGTATCATTCCCAATGAGATTTAGTGATGGAGCCCTTTTTTTGTTACCCTGTAAATGAAACAAAAGAAGTGTACTGTATGTGTTTTACCATTGCGGCTCTGAAAAGCTACAGAAAACAAAACATACTACTAAAGGAAGTGAAGCGGCATAACAAACATGAGTACACATACTCACTTTATGGTTTAAATATTAAGAAGTGTTCTGTCTCTGATGGATGTGGTGGTCTGGACAGACTCATGGTGGCAGTGGTGGCAGTGGATAACATCAGTCCTGGTGGTGGTGGTGGTCCAGGGGGCAGACAGACTCATGGTGGCAGTGGAGAACATCAATCCCAGTGGTGGTGGTCTGGGGGCAGACAGACTCATGGTGGCAGACTTGGATAACATCAGTCCTGGTGGTGGTGGTCCGGGGGAGCAGACAGACTCATGGTGGCAGTGGATAACATCAGTCCCGGTGGTGGTGGTCCGGGGGTAGACAGACTCATGGTGGCAGACTTGGACAGTATCAGTCCCAGTGGTGGTGGTGGTCCGGGGGGCAGACAGACTCATGGTGGCAGTGGATAACATCAGTCCCAGTAGTGGTGGTGGTCCAGGGGCAGACAGACTCATGGTGGCAGACTTGGATAAGATCAGTGCCGGTGGTGGTGGTGGTCGGGGGGGACACACCGCCTTTTAAAAACTTCAGTTAAAACCTGCCATTAACCGCATCATCATCCTCATAAAGAAAACTGCCCTCTCAGTCATCGATGTCTGAATTCTGACCAATGGAAAATTATTTCTCCATTGTGTCATCTTCTACATCAGTGGTGGGCCGTTTCAGGCAGCCACTGCCAGTGCCTCCAGGATGCTCCATTTCCACATCAGCAAGACCATCATGACTAGGCTGGGGTACGAATACCGAGGTTGCAGTCTGTGCTGGTATGTGCCTCTCATTCATTTTAATGAGTGTTAGCAAACTAACATTTGCAGGAGACAGGTTTGTCCGATGATCCCTGACTATTGCACTTGCTGAGCTGAATACCCTCTCAACACTTACACTGGAGGGTGGGCATGTGAAGTACTTCAGTGCCACTGCAGTCAGCTCTGGCCATTCACTAACCTTTCCACTCCAGTACAAAAGAGGATCTTCAGTTATTGTCAGATGCCTGTTTTCAAACAAATATGACTCAACCATTCTCTGTGCCGCACTAAGTCCAATTGTTGATGCATCATCCTGTTCTCCCAAATCATTTATTTCACAAATACCCACTTGGGACAAAGCCTCCCAAAGCAGGCTGACACCAGCCACTTTGGATGACAGACCACCTGGAACTACAGTCCCCTTCCCCTTGCAGGATATGCTTGATGGTCCTCCAGGTACACCTTCAGCCAGATTATGCTGCTGAGGTTTGCTGACCTTGGCACGTGACTTCTATGCCCCTCCAGTACTGATGCAATTCCACGTTTGTATCGTGGGTCCAGCATTGTTGCTATGGCAAAGTTATCACTACGTTGAATGCTCACAAAGTGACGATTCTGGTCGAATACTGTCAGCATGTGTTGCAGCAACATACTGCTGCTACCTTCTCTGGCAACATCAAGGTTATGCTGTACATTAACCAATGTCTGCCTCAGCACCTGCAGCAGTGGAATTGATTGGCTAATGGAGGCAGACTCACCACTCACTGCCTGTGTGGCATGTTCAAAAGGCCATAAAATTGTTATTACAGAGTCCATGAAGCGCTACTGTTTAGTCGTCATAGACATGGAGGCCTCGGAACTGTCATGGCTAGTGTGCATAACAAGATATTCTGAGATGGCTTTGTATTGTTCATACAACCTCTCTGCCATGTATAACGTGGAGTTCCATTGGGTGACAACTTCCAGCTTCAAGCGGTGCTGAGGCAGGCTGTTTTGTATCTGCAACTGCCGCAGTTGGTCACGGGCCTTTCCAGATCTTGAAAAGTGAGAGCAGATACGTCATGCAATGGTCAGCATTTCCTATATATCAGGGGGCTGCGGAAACTCCTGAACTACAAGATTTAAACAGTGGCCATGCATGGAACAAGAAAAAAGCACCATTCGTGATGCATTTCACCACATTTGACCCATTGTCACTTGCTATGAAACCAGCTCTCAGGGACAGAGGGTTTAGCCATCTGTCAATTTCAGTCAGTACCATGTCCAACATGTTCTCACCAGTGTGTGAACAGGTCACACTGCACATAGCAATCGTTGCATGCTGTCAAATTCCAGGAAGATTGCTACCGCAACAATCCACCTTACTGCACTGATTATTCACACTACCAACAGGCCTTCAGATACATTTTTTTTGGTGGAAGTCAAATACTTCCATGGGTTGAAATTTGGAAGTTATTTCAGTTTCACTGGAGTCAAAATACTCCAGTGGTCAGTTTTTTGGAAGTCAAAATAATTCCAGACACCAAATTTTGGAAGTCAAAATGCTTCAAATTCTCTAGTTTTCAAAGTGAACTCATCGCTCATCTGAATATCTTACTGTAATCCATGCTACATCCACATAGATACATTTCGCAATGATAAGAAATGAAAACGTAAGTACGCAGTAATCATTTTCAGACAATGGGCCAGATATTCAAACTGCGCCCAAAAAGTGCGCAATAGCAGGAGCAAGCACAAGTCTATTGCGCCCATGCGCAAGAGACACGATATTCAAAAATGGAGCAGGCAAAATTGTGCCTACAGCCGATGACTGAATATTGCACCATCTGCGCCATAGTGCAACTAGAGAGGGGAAGCTGAGCAGATCTGATGCGCCATAGCACAACAAGGGATGTTCAGCTGAGCAGTCCAGAGGTGCCATAGCATAACCAGGGAGCCCCCCAGCTACAGAGCAATGTAACTGCACAATCAGGGAGGTAGGGGCCCACCACCCATGCCACAGATGGGTACAGGAACACACAGCAGAATAGACATTGTCCCCCCACACCCCAAACACAGCACAACTGGGGGAGGGCTGGAATAACCACTGGCCCATGGAGACCAGCAACCAACCCACAGCCTGGCCATGGTGCCCCATCACACCTACCGGCAAGCTGTGACTGGCACACAAGGAGGGCAGACCACCCCGTGCCACACCATCCCCCCAGTGCAGAGCACACCCTGCACCGTGACCCCCAGATACCCTTCCATGAGCACTGACCACCACTGCAGGAAACCCCATGCATGTCACCACCCCCACTGTGTCAATGCAACCCTGTGCACCACAGAACCATGCAAGCCAGCCCCACCATGAGCACCCATCAGTGGGCTGCAGCACACGGCAATGCAACAATGGCAGACACATTGCCACCATGCACAGTCCCCCTGAGGTACTGCTGAGAGACTGACCATGCATCGGCACAAGAGGTACCCCACATGGGACAGGGCGTGCCCTTGACACCACAACCAGTGGTACAGCGCCCTGCACAGTATTCCAGTGACACACCCCGACCCACCACTGGCCACAACAGCCAGCACAGACACCCACAGTGGTGCGTGGAAGCATGCACCACACCAGATGCCACACAGGGTATGGACAGACACCCACCCATACCCAAGGGCACAACAACACAGGGATGCAGTGGTGGGGCAACCAAGCCCCCATTGTGGGCCCATGTAAGCTGTGTACACACAACCCACAGTCCTCCATGGCACTGGAGTGCCAGCCACCCTGCGCAGGCACTGTGGACCCGTACACCACCAGTAGTCACCTGGAGCACAAGCCACAGACAGTGGGGCACATCCCCTGCAACACACACAAGGCACAGCATGGAGGTGGGACAACAGTGCCACTCAATTCAGGTATGCACCACACCAGTGACAGGGGCAACCCAGCAAAGTATTGGGTACAGTGGCCGCCCTGCAGGGACTGCCACCACTGACATGTCAGTGGACCGTGCAGGTCACAGACATGCATGTGTGTCAGCTGCATAGGCCATGGATGGGCCAATGAGTGCACCATGGACACAGAGCATGCACCATGGACCACTGCACACAGTCATCCAGTGCACAGGGAACAACACATACACCACAGACACTGACTGATAGCTACCCCCACACCATAGCCACCTCCACACGGACACACACACATACCCATGACTGCACCACCCCTGATGCCATGCACACCACTACAGCTGAGCACCTATAGCCTGCTGCAAATAAGAGACCACCACAGTATTCATATCAAAATCAAATGTATTGAAAAAATATAACAGTCAACATGTACAAGAATAAAAACTATATACAAGCTTGGGGGGCCACAAACAAGGTGGGGTTGGGTAGGGGGAAGGAGTGGACAAATGGGAAGGGATAGGAGGGGTGTGAGGGTGGGTCCAGGGGGTAGGGGAAGTCAGGGACCGAGGGATTCCTATCAGGACCGCCATTCAGGACTCCGTGACCTCCGGCCACTGTGCCTCCTCAGCACCCCCGTCGTGTCCAGCCACCTCAGTATGTCCAGGGACTCGCGGGCCAGCTGTAGGATCTCCCTCAAGGCATCCCATATGTCCCTGAGATGGCGGGTACCTAGGACAAGGGAGCACAGTCAATAGGTGTGAATGCACAACCCCATACAGCCCGCCCACTGTGCATGGCATACGGCCATGGGACATACCACTGTGATGGTGTGTGACCACCCGCAGTGATCACGTCCACAGGATCTGCCCACCCAGGCACATACAGCCATGCGGAATGCTGCACACACCCACTGGCCAAGTCATGCACAGCACCACCGTGGCCATTTAGTGACATGGCTATGTGGTGCAGAGTCAGTGGCACAGCCATGCACCTGGTGCATGCGTGAACCACCAGTGATGCACACCCAGACATGCATTGCCACTGGACAGTGTTGACTGTAACAAGTTGCATGCATGGCAGTGGTGTCGATGAATGGTGGCCATGCCCCGCTGCCCACCCTGTCACACAGCACACAATAGTAATCATGGATGTATGGCACTCACCCTCATTGGGCCGATCAGGTGGGTGGTGATGGCCCTCGCCCTGCCTGGCTGCACTGTCCTCCCCCCTCCACCGCTCTGCCCACAATCTGCGGAGTTCGTCCGGGCCTGTGGGGAAAAAAGAGAGAAGAACATCAGTACATTCCTGAAGCAAAGTCCCCCTGCCCCAAGGTGTGTGCCCTCTCACCCAGCCAGACCCACCCACCCCACACCCTGTGAACACCGCCACGGCCAACCCCATATGGTCTCTCACCTATGTGCTGGACACATACAACACTGTGACCCATACGGACAATAAAAGTGTGTTGACAGAACCCCTACCTTGACATGGCACTGTGTCCCTCCTGGCACGTGTCCGCAGTCGGGCCAGTAGCTCCGGCTCCCTCCTCCGCAGGTCACCATAGCGGTGCCTGCACTGCTCTGCACTCCGCCCCCATCTGGTAGTCTCTTCCAGGGCAGTGGCCACCTCCTGCCACACCTGGGTCCTGGTCCTGTCCAGGGGAGCCTCCCCAAAGAGAGGCCCATGGTGTGGCTCCACAATTGCCACCAGATTGGTGAGCTCAATTGCTGTCCACTGTGCTGCCTGTCTGCGCACCATCCTAGCAGCTATCGTAGGCAATATGGTGCTCTGCATCACAGCTCCCCATGTGCAGATGCTGCGTGGTACAGCGCTGCCATTCCCTAGCGCGCTGTTACCGAACAGCGCGATAGAGGTGCACCCATGCCTGATGCATGGTGCCTAGGGGGCAAAGGTCAGGCACAGGGTCAAGGGTCTCTGGTGCATGACCATGCACAGTGCCATTGGAAGACACTGCATGTAGTGCGATTGGCTGCCTGTGTGCCAGCGCCATAGCGGACTACCAAGCAGTTGGGCCATTGCACCTGTGATGGCCCAGTGCCACAGCGCTATGTAGTGACCATCGCTATAGCACCACTGGCACAATGATGACCATGCCCTGCATTGCCTACCATGCACAGCACGTAATCAGCACAGCAGACACCTGCGTCAGCAACCCAGGCATGAACATTGAGGTGTACTACGCATGTCACAGGACTGTGCCATTGGCTCAGCATGTTCAACACAATTGCACAAAGCGTTACAGCGCGATATTCAGCCGTCATATGCAAATCATCTAATCAGCCATTCAATGGCCCAGCACTGCAATTTGCATCTACTTAAAGTTGCTCCTCACCTCATTTGCATGGATTGCGCTATAAACATGCGACAATGTGCTGCAGTGGCCATAGTCAGTTACTGCAGTTTATTGGTGAGTTGCATGCTGTTTGGGAGTGTGGACTGTGGATTCAGGGACATGCATGGGACTGCACTGTCACAGGTAGCAACTGCCATTCTTACAGGCTACATAATGACCAAGCAGGTTGTTGGAAAGGAGGAAAACAGTGGTGGAAGGAGGAGGAGGATGAACTTTACAAAGGCTGAAACCGAGGCCTGTTCGAGGCCTACCTGGATCAGGAGCCACTTCTCAGTGGACGGTGGGGAACCCCGCAAGCCCATGCTGCTGCATGGGAGGAGGTGGCACGTGTCGTGAATCTGCATGGCAGTCACCAGCGCTCCGTGCAGGAGTGTAAGAAGAAGATGGGCACGGACAGGAGGAGGGTAAAGGAGAAGGTGGCTGCCATCAGGGCAGCACATGCTGCAACAGGTGGGGGACAGCTGGAGGTGGTACAGCTGACCCCAGTGGAGGAAAGGCTTGCTGGAAGCATGCAGCGCAGTGCCATTGAGGGTGTTCTAGGTGGTGGCTTCCAGACAGGTGGGGCCCATCACTGCATGGTAAGTCATGGTCTGTCTATGGGGGGGCAGGGTAGGTCACATGCAGTAACGCGACTTTGCTTTCCCTTACAGATCCTGAGCGTCTGTATGGGTCAGCGATGGTGGGCCTGTCCACTGCCGACAGTTGGATGGAGTCGGAGGTGGGACCATCCACCTCCACAGATATGTGTGGATCATTGCGACAGTGGGGCCTCCTGGCTGTCCACACTTATGTCATTGTAACAGGTGTGGAGGAAGCCCTGCCTGTGTCCCAGCATGCTGGTGTCCATGGATGCTAGCACGCTGTGGCTGTGGCCGGGGCAGAGTCCAGCACCAGTGATGATGACACGACCGTCATGGGCAGTGACTTGTGTGTGCCATGGGATGGCTACACAGCAGGGCAATTCACGCCCATGGCTGTGGGTGGTGCTGCCGGGGAGGCCTGCGTGTCAGCACAGTCCCAGGTTGTGCCTGTCAGCACCAGTGGGGCAGCACTGGTGTCTGTTCAGGACAGTGGGCTGTTGCAGCCACTGTGGTGGCATCACTGAGCCCTGGGATGCGGCAGCCGGAGGGGCAGCATCAGCAGTTGCCCAATGGGCTTGGGGGTACAGGGTTCAGCGGCGGCATCTGTGCACAGCCTGTGGACATGCCCAGACTTGGTCCTGGTGCACAGCACCCACCCTCAAGGGGTGCTGAACATCGGGGCCTTGCACGCCCTGAGGGACAGGATGCTGAGGAGGTTGATGACCTCTTGGATGAGCACACCCGCCTACTGCGAGCATCAGTCCAGCAGCAGATGCGGCATAGACATCCGTGGATGCACTGCATGTGGCTCTGGAGTGGGCAGAGGAGTGTCGCCGCAGGGACACCGCACTGATCCTGGCAGGGATGGACTGTTTGCGGGAGGATGTGACTGCTGCCATTGGCAGGCATGCACAGGCATTCATTGCTGTCATGGCCACAATGGGCACACAGTTGGATGCCCATGCATTGTGGACACCACGCTGTGCACTATCCACCCCCCCGTTCCCAGCATCATGTGACTCCCACCCTGTCGATGCCGGGTTCAGCTGTGGGCATCCGAAGCACTCCTGGTGCAGGCATGTTCAGTGTGCTGCAGACCCCTGCCCGAGCATGGTCACGTTCACACAGTGGAACCCCTGGGGGACCATCGGTGCCACCCCATGAGGCCAGTGGTCAGTCTGCCAGTGCTGGCAGGTCTCGGCTGGGCCGACCACGCATCTGTGGTGGCTGTGGCACTGTGTTGCATGACTGACCTGTCTCCCAGTGTGGCTACTGTCTGGTGCTGCCCTGTGTGCATTGTGTGTGTCAGTGGGCAATGTACGGGTGGGTACCCGGCCATGCAGATGGACACACAGTCCACCTGCACACCCTCTCGGCTGCTGTCCACAGTTGCATGTGCATGATGATGCCTGCATTGCACTGTACACCAATGTGCAATGGTGCTCAGCATCTGACACATGCACATGGACAGGCAGTGGGCGTGGTGGCCTGTGGACATGTGTGTTGCTAGGCTGTGCATTCTGGGTCGGTGTGCCTTCTGCCCTCTGTGAGCGTTTGTTGCATTGTGTGTGAGCATGTGTGTGTGTCCTTCGGCATGGCATGTTAATCCTCACCCATCCCTGGTTGTGTGTGTGCCTCTGTGCCCTGCCTCTTCCCTTGATGGCATGCACCCCCGGTGTGTGTCCATGTGTGTTTGTGGGTTGTGCCTTCACCACTGGTGGTTGCGCATGGCCCCATGGCTTACTTGGGTTGGCTGAAGTGCTCCTCTGTGATTGTGTCCCAGTGCAGCTGTGCCGGCCAGAGCAGTCGGGGGTCCCGTCGGCCAAGGCGGGGCTGCCTATCACCATCATCACCAGCGTCCCTATTGTCCCCATCGCTGTCCCCCTCTTCAACCTGTACAGCTATCTCACATTCGTTGGCCATGTTGTGCAGGATGCAACAGGCCAGGAATATCCCGCAGACCTTTGAGGGGCTGTACTGTAGGGCACTGCCAGAGGTGTCCAGGTAATGGAAACATGCCTTCAGCATCCCGAACACCCACTCGATGACATTACATGTGGTGGCGTATGCCTCATTGTAGCATTGCTGTGATGGAGTTGCGGGCCACCGGTAGGGTGTGAGCAGCCAGGGACGGAGTGGGTATCCACTGTCACCTGTGTGTAGAGGGTGGAGGTTAGTTTGGTGATCAGCATCACCCTGCCCCAGGCCATGTAGGCCACTACCCATGCCACCTCAGGCCATGCCCCGCGCAGGCCCTATGATTGTCCATGTGGTTTGCATACTCAGCCACTAGGAGTCCAGTGGGGATGTCCCCACTCTCGAATCTGTGGCACAGTGCTGACTGGTGCCAGATGAATGAATCGTGTGCTCCCCCAGGATGCATGGCACAGACATTGATGATGCGCCCCCTGGCATCGCACACCACCTGGCAGTTGATGCTGGCATAGCCCTTGCAATTTATGTATGCAGCCCCCTCGGGGCCAGGTGGTGTGCGTATGGCCACATGGGTGCAGTCTATTGCCCCAGCACGCCAGGCATATGTGCTACCCTGTGGAACTCCTGTATGTTTGCTGTGCGCTCTGCCGCTGTGCTGGGGAAATGGATGTACTCCTCAGCATGTGGCAGCAGTGCGCTGAGGAATTGGGTGAGGTGGCATGAAGTGGCTGACTGGGTTATGCCTGTGGTGTCCCCAGTTGGTCTCTGGAAGGTACCCGTGGTGAGCAAGCACATGCATGCTGTTACCTTAGTCTCCACCGACAGAGCATGGCTCCGTCGTGTGGGTGCCTGCATCACATCACTGCACAGCTCACAGAGCCACCTCAGAATTGCCCTATTCAGGCAGTACTGGCCCACAATCTCAGTATCAATGTACAGCTCAAAGCTGGTGCTGGCTCGGTACTGCCTGTTGGGGGCATACCACGGATGGGCCCTTCCACGGCCACGCCCCCCTGCCACCCGCCTTCTCACCCCTCATTACGGCCTCCATGTGGAAGGTGGCACTGGCCATGTCCCTGGCTTGTGTTCACCCCCCTGGCAGCTGTTGCTGTATTCCCCCCGCTGTCCTGGCTGCTACCTCCCCTGCACCGGGTACACCTGCCTGTGCTGGCCTCTGTGCAGAGTGGCTCCCCACACTTTCCCTGTGCCTGGCTGTTCAGAGTGACCTTTCCCTGGCCTGCCCTGTTTGTGCCTCCTGCCCTGTCTGTCTGCCTCTGACACGTGTGGCTTCCCTGTAGCGTTCTTGTGCTTCTCCCTTGCTCCTTTTTATTTTGGCTTATTTCCACTATGGCGCAACTTCCGCTGGCTCCCCTATTGCACATGGCACAAGTCTTTGAATATCACACTGTGCCATTTATGCATGGTTCCTCCCCCTTTGGTTGCGCATGCCTTCATTATCATTGCGCTGTTGCTCAGCATGATTTCGGGGGCGCAACTTCTTCCTGCTGAATATCGCAGAATGGTGCAATTTCAGACTTGCGCAGGCGCAACCCTATTGCGCATGGCTCAACTCTTTTGAATATCTGGGCCAATGTGTTTATTTCATGAATTGTTCAATTCTTGTATAGTAGACAATGCCATGCCATCAAGTATCTTCAAATCATCGCTGTGCATAGATTAGTAATAATCATTGTGCACTGTATACAGTATTACCTAGTATGTTACAGAGGTACACAGCTCTTCAACGACACCTGCTTTTATTGCACAGGTAGTGCAGTCAAGGTTACAAAATGGCTACTGACTTTAAAATGAAGTAATGTAAAAATCTAGCTTTTGGTATGAGATTTACTGGCAATATGCTTATTCAGAACCTGCAATGTAGCACTTTTGGCGTTAGCGACTCGTTCAGTTGCTTGCGGACAGATGCCTGCTGCTAGCAGTATGCTAGGCTGCTGCCACCTACATTATGATTCATAGTGTGGTAATCAGTGATTGATTAATACCCATTGTTTATTTAGTTATAAAGTAAAATCTTTAGTAATTTGTTATTACCATCACAACTCATGTTGGAAAAAATGGGCTATTCTGCTGACTGCCACACTGCATCATAAATACTCCAGCGGCACTGTCTGGCAATGCAAATAAACTGGCTAAATAAATCTTATTTTTGCATAAATATTTTTTTCTCACTTTATAACACCATTTATGTTACTTAGATTACAATTTAGTAACGTATTACGAGATGTTTTCTCCACTTATAGCCTGGTATTTGAACTCAGAATAATGGGCTTCCCTGCCACATATGGACATTCCAATAGAAAGAAAGGAAGTTTTGAGGTAAAACAAGATAAACACTCAAACAATCAGTACAAATGGTGTGGTGGTATTATATAGAGCCTAGGATCTTCTTAAACTTAAGACAGAAGATCTTGACAAAAGGACAACTGAATCTGCAAAGGACTCCATAAACTTAAAACAGTAGTCCTTGGTGTACCACAACATCATTTTTAATGGTTCTGTACTGCTTGTTACAGTATTGTATTAGTTTTGTGTTTTACCTTGTATTATCTCAAAGCTACCTTTCTTTCCATTGTAAGTTTCCTATCTGGCCCATTGTTATTATCTGTGTGTTTTTTTTCCTGTTCCATTTCTACATTGTAAGTGGAAATAGCATTATAACAAGTTAATTAAATTGTAGTACAGTGACATATATGATGTTGTAGAAAGTGAAAATTACATAATTGTTCCAAAAAAAAACATGATGTATTTACCCAATGAATTTGGCTGGCCCTGCCTGGTATTGTGTATGTGCATTGCAATACACATCATGGACAAACAGCCAAGTCCTACATGGGTGCCTGCTGCAGCCTGACAGTGCCTGGGTTGGGGTATTGTGTGTGCATCGTCCATGAGATTTAACTGTACAATCTTTCTCAATCAAGGAACAGCTCTTTTAATACCTACCTTACCATTCTAACTTGAACTTATTTAACAAGATAAAAGTGCTAATGATAACATTCAAATTGGTAAGCCACAATTATTATACTTTGAAACATAAAAACATTTCAACTTGCTGGTACCATAGGTGTTGGCACTTGGTTGGTTGAACTTGACACTTTGCAGAAATTGGGTGACTCCTGCAGTGATGACATTTTTGATGCTTATCAAGGCCAAAAAAAAATCAGTCTGTGTGAGTCAGTGCTAAAATTTGTCAAATATATAACAGTGAGTGACTAATGGCCTGGCAAGATGTTGTCTTGCTGGGTACACAAACCAGTTTTTTGGTTACGTGTGGAGAATTGATTTGGGGGAGACAGAGTAATGCAGAGAACATGTAGCCTTAACAATGCACTTATCCCTGTATGACCGACCCCATGATATTTTTAATAATCCGTTCTTGCTTTATTTAATGTGACTGCTGTGTCACATCCATAACTTGCAAGCAATGTGAGGCAATGCAACTTGTTGTGTACTTACTAGATGTAGTATGTACCTCTACGTCTGCTAGTGTCTGTCACTATAAATTGCTACCAACCAAGGTACAGCACGTCATCATGTGATGTGAACAATAGACTTTGTGTCTTCTTTTAACAGTAAGCAACTAACTTTTCATTATCCAATGCCCTACCCTATTCCATTGTGTTCAGCAACTCACAGTCACACCAGTCCCCACTCTCCTCCCAGCCATCACCACTGCACTTTCTGCAGAAGCCAGGCTACAACAATGCATCCTGCATCAGCTACCACTGCCTTGTCCATACACTCCTTCCATGTACAGTACACAGCAGCACTGTGACAGCAGTATGCAACAAAAAAGAAAATAAACATTTTGCTTTTTTCACAGCTTTCGAGTGACTTTACTACTTAAAATACTGGTTTTCAGATAATTGCTTCTGCCGATGCAATGTGCAGCAGTATGTCTGACAGTAAGTTGTATTTGGCCCAAAATGTGCACCTGAACCTGGATCAAATGAGTCCAGTTTGAAAGTTATGTAATTATTTGCTATTGTAATCCATGCCCTCTATTATTTCCTGGAAATCCTCATCGCCTAATTCACTATCTTCAGCCCTCCCCCCATTATGAGCACTTCTGTTAGTACTGCTTCTATGATAAACTGCAGTGGCACTGACACCCACGCCGCCATCATCTGCAGTGTCAGAACAGGTATTGCTGCTGATACATGGTGACATACTGACATAATCATTGTTTGATGTGCGGCTACCTCTGGGCATGGCACAGCTGCCACCAGTATTGCTACTGCTGCTACCAGAAACACTAAACCTGACTGTCTCTGTCAGTGACTTTGGCTTCTCCAGTCTCCTCTTTTTTTATTTTTGCCACAAAGACATATAGCACCTTTTTTCTCTTTTTTTCCAACACTTCACAGACTTATCGACTTCAAAGTTGGAGAAGTCAGGCCCCATGTTTAGTTTCATTAGTAGCTCTAGGCTGTCTTCTGTTAGTGAAGAGCGAAATTTTGTCTTTATCCTATTCTTCACACTGAAACCACGCTCACATTCTACAGATGTCAGTGGAATACATAAAGCGATATTACATAATGTTGAATATACTGGCATTGTATCAGAGTACTTTGAAACTACCCTTCTCATATAGCTTTCGGAACTAAGGTTCCTATAGCATCCAAGCATCATTGCCTTTGCTTTTGCCCAGTCTGAGCGGAGACAATTTTCATCTAGTAAAGGCTTGCATTTATGAATATTTGTCTCAGTATCATCTTGATTACTGTCATATTGTGTGTTGGAACCAAATTTTTCACAAACAATTTCTAAACTTTTCTGAACACTGACTGTATTACAGTCTACTACAGACTGTGGGTCAGTTAGATTGGCAATGGCATCCAGAAGTGCTTCCGTTTTAGAATTTGGGCACAACCTACATTTCATGTTGCTTATAAGAGTATTGAGATACTCCTCCCTCAGTTTTGAGAATTGTGCTGTCATTTTATGTGAACACTTGAGTTCAATCTGAATGTCATCTTGTTGAGATTCCTTTATTTTCCAACATGCTGTCATTTGTCCATTATCGCTAGTCTCAATTTCACATGCCTCTTGAAACGCTGTCAGGATTGGGCCTGGCTCACTTTTCATGTTTTCTAACTCACCAATTGCACAGAACACTTGTGGTTTCACAACCACATACAGCACATCCTGCTTTTGAAAGGATTGACAAAGAGTTCCCATTACTTTGTTGATATCACAGACCATACATAGAACAGCTGCAGAAATATAAGTAGTGAGAAACGTGTGAAGGCCCTGAACTTTGGCATGATGCCTGTCTTAAGTATAGGGAGAATAGCAGGGTAACATTTATGAATGTAATGAGGAGGTTGTGAGGTCTAAAACTGTGGGAGAATTCAAGAATGCATGGGACAGACATAAGGCAATTCTTGTGGGGGGTAGGAAGAAATAGGCTGTTGGTTAACTAGGATCTGCGGCCTATCCTGTAGGTAGGGAAATGGTCAGACTAGATGGGCCAAGCGGTCCTTATCTACTGTCAAAGTCTATGTTTCTATGTTTCATTTACAGCATTTTGCATTAACAGCCAATGTATGTTAATTGCTTCTTTCAGCTTTTGTTTTACTGTACCAATCACCCTTTGCATATCTTCTAGCTTTGCCTGCCTAACAGCAGATGTATTGAAATAGGCATATGTACCATTAATGTTACTCTGAAAGTCTTGTAGGTATCTAAAGTGAGTAGCAGACTGTGAACAGGCCAAAGCCAATATATGAGCCGAACAGTGGATATGAACCACTAAAGGTGAATGCAGTGAAGTCAAAAGTGCACCAGCACCATTGGACTTGCCCATCATTACACTAGCCCCGTCACTACCTAACCCCACAAGTTTACTCACGACGAAGCCCAGGGCCTGACACCTGTTTACAATAGCCTTAGCTAAGTGATGTGCTGAACCATCCTTTACCCTGATGTTGCCAGTTAGTTTTGTTTTCACTTCCCCTTCACTGACATATCGAATATACATTATTACAGTTTTTGTGGACTGAAAGATCTGTGGATTCATCAACTAGCAAGCCAAACACAGGACTTTGCAATGCTTCTTTTATGACTTTGCTAACTAATACTTTCACAATACTTCTCTGAACATCATGAACAGTATAATCGCTTGTATCACATACTTAACATTGACCTCCTGTCCAACGAATGAAATCTAAAAGCTGGTTGACGCTGCAATTTGCCATATCTGTCTTTGCTGCAAAGTACACCACTTTAAACAGATTACGGGCACTGTCTTTTACAAATTTATTAGCTGAATCGTTATCTTCTGAATTTTCTGCCTCATCATTGTCGCTAACTGCATATTGTCTACTTCTAAGAATGTCTGCTTCTAGTGCTGTACGATGGTCCTTTGTCTGACTGAGGGTTGATTTCTGACAGTTTTCTAAAATAGGAAAAAAATTTTCTTGTAAATACTATGGAATTGGACAAGAGGAGAATAAAACTGTAAAGGCTAAGCTGCTGTCTGCTTTTACACACACAATGAAATGGCATACATCAGTGACACAGGGAAATAACAGATACGTAGAACGTACTATAAAGAGTAGATCTTTGAGGTGATCTCACTCACCAGGTGGATTCCACGCGCACAACAGGAACTCTTCACCATCATGGAATGACAGTAAACACACCAGGTTTTCATTAAGTTTGCAACTTTGGCCACACATGTAACACTGTCAGCAAGACCTCATCAGCCCGATATAGTTGTGGCATTGATCATTCATATACATTCCATCCACAGTCCTTCCCCACCATCACTCTAGTAAAGAAGGGATCAGATCAACGCACAACTTGCAAGCCCTGGGGAAGACCTTGGAAAGTTAATCTGCCCGTGACTCCATAAACTTAAGACAGGAGACTTGGAACAAATGGTCAAGCCAAGGATCTTCTTAAGCTCAAGACAGAAGAGCTTGGCAACTGAATCTGTCCGGGACTCCATAAACTTAAAACAGGAGTCCGCAGGACATCCCTTCCAAAAAATGCATGAGCTCTTAAATATATCAAGACAGTAATACTCGGTGAAACAACTGTGTGATACTACTGTACTCCAAGTGGCAGTAGGCCTTACTTTGAAAAAGGTGCTAAATCTACCAACACTGCACTGTTGCTCATCAGTGGAGAATGTGCTTGCAATCCGATGGTGGAAAAGAACTGAGGAGTGAGCAATGTACTGAGGAGAATCTTCCATGTGGATTCCCATTCACTGACAGTGACAATCCTATGGCTATGATGTTAGTGGTGCTGCTGCGGTACTGGCACCATACCTACCTGATGAGTGAGATCACCCCAAAGAAGATCTATGTATGTTCTGTGATATTCTAAAAGTAGATAATACTGGTGTGGTGACTCAGTATTACACTCTCTGTACAGATAGACTGCAGGATTCTATTGGTTGCTTGCACTCCACCATGCTATGTCTGGCTACAAGTTATCAAACGTATTAGCATCTGGGTGGGAAGGGACAGTGCAGTCCCGAAATACAGGTGATAAAGTCAGCATACTTGAGTCATAAATTGTCATTTCTGTTACAAATTATTAATAAAAGTAGCAAGCCTTCGCTAGATGAACTATGATGAATATGAAGTAAGCAATAAGACGGGTATGCATGGAACAGATTTTACCGCACATCAAGGGCTAAAGGTCCTCAGCCAAGGCCTTGTGCCAAATTATGCCCCTGGCCATGTGTGCGGTAAAATCTGTTCCATCCATGCACACCCTGTCATGTCTTATGTGATTACATAAAGCACCCCCACCACCCTCTGAAGTGCTGTATTGCGGTAATAAAATTGGTAATTGTTTTGAAATGTTATTAATTTGTTAAAGAGGTTAACCTGGGCTGTTGTGGTGGGATTATGTGCTAGTCATACAAAAAGCATCTGTCTGCCAATCAGAATTCAGCATCCCTTCTCCCGATTTCAATATCAAATTATGAAATGTGTAGAAAAATGCTGAATTCTGATTGGCAGACAGATGCTTCCTGCTGGACTATTATCACAGCACAACGTGGCCCAGTTGAAATAACCTGTTTAAAAATTCATAATGGTTTCCAAAAAGGACACATTTCATTAGCACAATGTGGCACTTCATTGGGTGCTTTATGGTGGGGTAATGGGGGGCCCTGCTCGGGTGGTGGAAGCACTTGGCTAGACGCACCTCGTGCTTCAAACCATCTGGAGGTGGGCGGGCTGTTATCACACCATAACTCTCCCTAGATGGTCAAGATGATCATGCCACTCATGGCATGCCTTACCACTTAATTCACAACCACCACCACTGTGAACTGGAGAAGCCAAAGCCAATTTTGTGACAGCCAATCAGGCTACTCGGAACCGTTACTGTCAGACATACTGCATGCCCATTAACGCACCTGCACCTGTAGTAGCAAATTGTTTGTGAGATGGCGATCTGAATGGCACACAGAGCAAAACATTTTCCCATCTCTTGCCTCCAGTCAATCAAATTCAGTTTCCCACTGATGTCTGTAATTACGCATAACAACAGATTTCACAGCATCTGATAATTGACTGTTCTTATTTCTAGTGTCACCACTGCATGATTTCTGAACAACCGATGATTGTTGTGTCACTTGTGTGTAACCCTGAGAAACTGCAGATTGTGGGATACACTCATAAGAAGAAGAACACTCATCACTATCTGATAACTGAAGTGTAGGAAAGTCATCAGAATAACAAATTGAAGTTACAGCAAGGTTGCAGCTGTCACTTTCCATTTCAGTACTGAAATTGGAAGAACAATCAGCAGTCAGTCCATTCATAGATGATGAACTCCTTCCAGAGTCAGTCGCAAGGCGCTGAGTTACGGGACACTTTTTTATTAACCAGCAGTCTAATAAAGACTTTGTGGTAGTGGTGGTGGTTCTCTTTTGGGTCTTCGCACCAGCTTGACCTGAGCTTGACATATTCGGTGTGTCACAACAGTTCCCTTCTCAAAATTCATGTCACGAGATGTTGTTTATGCACAGTTGGTTTGGGTTGTTGTCAGCCAGCAGGTTATCTAAAGCAATTATCCAATCCAATCCAACTTTTTTTATATAGCGCCTTTCAAATCCAAGGCGCTGTACATAAAACATATACACAATAATAAAATTTTAGCAAACGTTAAAATATATCAACCATGACTAAGTAAAAGCTAAGCTAAATAAATATGTTTTTAAACCAACCTTAAAACTATCAACGGTTGAGTATTCTCTCAACCAACGTGGTAGAGAATTCCACAGGGTTGGTGCTGAAAAAGCAAAAGCATGAGATCCCGATGTCTTTAATTGAACCCTAGGAATCTCCAGCAATCCCTCATTGGCGGAACGGAGAGGATGGAGGGGGCAATAGGGAATCAGGAGATCTTTCAGGTAACCAGGTCCCTGATCATGTAGGGCTTTAAAGATTAGTAAACTGACCTTAAAGGTGATCCACCACCAAACAGGCAGCCAGTGCAGTTCACGGAGCACAGGCGTAATATGACTGGTTCTGGAAGTCCCAGTCAAAAGCCTGACTGCCATGTTCTGCACCAGCTGCAGGCAGTAGATATCAATCCCAGGTAGCCCTAGGTTGAGGGAATTGCAGTAGTCCAGATGGGTAGTGACAAAGGCGTGGACCAATGTTGGGAGATCACCCGGAGGAACCAGGTGTTTCACCCGGGTGATATTCCTCAGATTGTAAAAAGAGGATTTGATGACAGCTGACACCTGAGATTTGAGGGTCAGACCATCATCAAAAATAACGCCCAGATTTCGCACCTGATCGGAGGTAGAGAGTGGTATACCACCGAGTAACAAACCTGATGGTTGTCCATCTCCCAAACCCGCCCCTGGACAACCTGGGTCCACTACCAATACCTCAGTCTTATCTGGATTCAGTCTTAGCCAGCTGGAACTCATCCAAGGTCTGATCTCCGCAAGGCAGTTATTCAGCACAAGGAGTGCATCACCCTGACCGGGAAGAAAGGACAGATACAGCTGAGTATCATCTGCATAGCAGTGAAAACCCAGACTGTAACACCTGGATGATTCTCCAACAGGCATATACACTGCAAACAGCATGGAGCTAAATGGAGTCTCATGGAATTTACAAGGCAGGGAGGAGCGCCAGTGAATAAATTCCAGTAGCAACTCTCTGGGACCTGTCCGTGAGGTAAGAATGAAACCATTTGAGGACTTTACCAGACAGCCCACAAAAAATCCACAGGTGCTCCAACAGCACACCATGGTCTACAGTGTCAAATGCAGCAGAGAGATCGAGAAGGACCAGAATGGTACATGCCTTTCAATCTCTAGCCATTAGGAGGTCGCTCAATATCCGGACAAGGGCAGTCTCCATGCTATGCCTCTTCCTAAAGCCAGACTGGAGAGTATCATAGACATTGTGAGTTATAAGATGATCATCCAATTGCAACGCAACTGCCTTTTCAATAACCTTACCAACAAATGGCAGGTTAGAGATAGGCTGGTAGTTAGCTAGACAATCTGGATCCAAGGAGGGTTCTTTAAGGAGTGGTCGAAAAACTGCATCCTTAAGGGGATCAGAAAAGACCCCCTTCTCCAAAGACTTCCAGATAATGTCAGCAAGGATTGGGCAGATAACTTCTACACATCCTACTAAAAGAGGTGTAGGGCCCGGATCCAAACTACAACTAGTTGGTCGCATTGTTTGGATGATCTTCACAATGCCAATGAACTCCAGCCAGTGAAAATCTGTCCAGACAGACTGAAAGCATGCCACTTCCCGTCGACCACTGCAGTCTCCCATAGGGGAGGTCGGACCAATGCTGGACCTGATGCTGGCAACCTTATCTGCAAAAAACCGAGCAAATTCCTCGCATCTTAGCTGAGAAAAGGCTTCTCTGGGCTGAAGACAGATTGGATTGCACAATCTGTCCATGGTCTGGAAAAGCTGAGCTGGTCGATTTTGTGCAGCAGAAATCTCCCTGGACAGGAACTCTGCCTTCTTATGGGTGATTTCTGATTGATAGCTGTCATAATGTGCCATCAACCTAAGCCTGTCAGCATCCTGGCCCGACTTCCACCAGACTCTCTCCAGCCTTCGGTCAACTCTCCTTAACTCCTTCAAGGAGCCATCAAACCAAGGGCTCATTGGATGGAGGGCGAGAGGCCGAACACGAACAAGAGCAATTTTGTCCAGAGCATCTCCCACAGCCTTATTATAGGCTAGTACGAGATCATCTGAACTCATGCATTCACTCGACTAGCTTGATAGATCCAGTACTGTCATAGGTCACTGAGTTAATACTTTTAAAGGCGGTACTGAACCATCTCCGTAGGGGCAGACCTATTGGGGAGGCCCTGAAACTGAACCTTATGGTGTGATGGTCAGACCAGCTGACAGGTTCCATCCCCAAGTCAGCGATCTCTGTACCCAAAAGAAAGATCAGATCCAATGAATGATCCCCTATATGGGTCGAGGAGGTAACCACCTGTGTTAGGCCCAGCGTCATCATCAGCTGGAAGAGATTTTGACAAAAATGCAAGAGTTCATCGTCAACCCAGGCATTGAAGTCCCCGAGAACTATCAGTCTGGGTAACCTCAACACCAAGTCAATGATGAAGTCTGCTATCTCCTGCAGTAATTCTCCACCATCATCTGGTGGATGGTAGATGAGGAGAATCCTGCAGCCTACACCCTCTCCCGTGATATATTCAAAGGATCTGGTACTTCCCAATGGCACATCCACAAGGCCCAGCTCAGTCTTAAACATAATGGCCACACCACAATTCCCTACGATCCAACCTTGGACGGTGTATCACCGAGAACCGCCTGGAATTGCTTAGGTTAGTATAGGGCCTGATTTTCATCCAGCCAGAGTCCCCAGTGATGCAAGCCAGATCAGTTGATCCAACAAGATCAGCTATATTAGCTGTCTTGTTTTTAATAGATCTGGCATTGCATAACACTGCCAAGGTAGGATGAGCTGCCGGGAAGACCTCGGCACCTGTCCATTAACATCAGAACCCTTGGGTCTGGGGACAAGACAGGAATAACCTCTATCCTGACCCCATTTCTCCCCAGGGCATCTCCTGAACCTCAAAACCCCAATCCGCCCACCCCCCTCCTGTCCCCCACCAGGCCCAGCTCTCCACCTTCGCCTATGCTTCCTAAGAATGCCCAACGCATGACACCTAAAATAGGTGTTGGATCACAATGGGGGACATTCAAAGGGACGTAATTCCCTGAGCCTGGTGGGGGAATAACACCCAACCATCACTAAACCTCCCCAACACATTATAATTTAACAAATTAACTGGAGAGGAAAAAACAAAAAACAAACAAAAATAAACCTATCTGTATCAAAAAACTATAAATAATAAATCAATCCTCCACTCTCTCTTACAGAGGGGAGAACAAACAAAAAAACAAACACTATTACACATTTAAAAGAGAAAATATATAATAAAACCCCAACCCAAAATATAACCCCACAATAACAATAAAATACAACAACAAATTAAAACATTAGTTATTGACCAATAAGACGCACTGTCCAGCATCTTCAAAAGTTGCTGAGTTTCAAAAACATGAACCCGAGCTGAAAAAATGTGGTGCTCTCACTACCACAACAAAGGATAATAAATCCAAACTGAAGAATGTGGCACTCTCACTACCACTACAACTGCAATTAAATTGTACATGGATCTCTGGTATCAACGAAGCTCTCTCACTGCTTCCAAAAATGTAATTATAGTACCTGAAAATGAAGTAGCACTGAATAAATATAAGATGAGACAGCAAACCTTTGAAGATCAAATCAAAGGAGGATAATAGAGGTATTTCTGGCCAGATAAAGAAAGGGCCCTGGAACAAGAGATACCCCACTTAGCCCACCAAAGCCACCCAGTAAAACTAGGGAGTCGTAAGGAGCAAAGGAGGAAGATAATCCACCAACCCTCTGACTGGTAGTCTCAACCCCCACAGGGAGTCTCAAGAACCGTATGCCCAAACTCCATTACCAAGCCAGGGATCCTCAAATTCTCAGCCAGATGCAGGTCCGCACACTCCTTCCAGATAAATCTCAGATGAAACTCAAACAGCAGTCAGTTAGATAGTAACCGACAGGGTGAGTTGAGGAAACTGCAGTTAGCATTCAGAAAACCGCAAGCCACTCTGGAAATCCAAGCACAAACACAAGAAGGCCCACAATATTTCAATTAAAAGTTAAAAATCCCACTGTCTCGAATGTATAGCCAAATCAAGCAGTAAATCACCAGGACGCTAAGCACTACACAATGTTTCTCACCCTAATAATCTTATAATGGGAGAGGGAAATCCCAGTCTCAAAACCAGAGAGAGGTAATCTTGTGAATAAAACCCAGGAAATCCCGAGAGGCCCACCTGTCAGTAAACAAGTCTGTTGCAAAAATGCCCGATGTACAGACAGGGGCTAATCCCAAAGGAGGCAGGTCAGAATGAATACAACACTTGACCATGACCCTCCTGCGTCTCAACATTTTTTTAACAATCCTGCAGCGAACCCAGGAAACCCCAGCAGAAGCTTCACCAATCTGCAAGCCACCCTACTGCAAAAAGCTGCAAAAAGCCCAATGTAACAGACAGGGCTAGTCCAAAAAAGTAGGCAACTCAACCACGATTTCCCATGTTATACTGCCTCCACAAGTCCTGCGATTTAACGATTTAGCGATTTAACGATTAGCGTTATTTAGCGTATGGCTAGCGCGTTCTATCTTAAATCTTAATCCAACAGTAAAACATCAAATAAGTCACATAAAAAGCACAGCTACAGCTAACTATTCTGACGGCTGACCCAGCGTGGTCGCCATCTTGGCCCCTGCCAATTATAAAATTTGTTTCCACATGTGTACGCTACTTTACCAGCAATCACACATGACTGTCATCACATAGTGACAAATCAAGTACGGAACCCCATTGCAATGTATGGGGTTAATGGAAGTTTTTAAGTGTGTATCAGGGGGGTGTTTGTTGGCACTTGTTTACAGGATAGTACTCTCACTCAGCTAAAATTGCTACTCTGGAATAGCGTAGCATACAGAGGGATTTAAACTTAAGTCAAATCTAAGTCTCTGATATTACGGACATCAAACGCTCGCTACCGGGTCACGTGACCTCATTCTCACTTCCGGGCTGTCTGGGTTAAAAAGCGCTGTAACATTTTGTTAGTTTCAATCTCTGTCCATATGCTGTGAGACACCTTAGTGGTGTGAGACAGTATTGGCTGAGAGAACCTGACATTCGTTTTTGTTCTGTACTGCAAATCTACCTTCTACTGCTTGCAGTTTTTAAGTGTGTATCAGGGGGGGTGTTTGTTGGCACTTGTTTACAGGATAGTACTCTCACTCAGCTAAAATTACTACTCTGGCATAGCGTAGCATACAGAGGGATTTAAACTAAAGTCAAATTTAAGTCTCTGATATTACGAGATCAAACGCCGCTACTGGGGTCAGTGACCTCATTCTCACTTCCGGCTGTCTGGGTTAAAACTGCTCCGTCGAGCGGCAGCTGCAGGCAGCGTATGAGCAGCATGCTTCTGCCGCGGTGTAAGAAGGCGCTTAAGACATCTGGCGTCCTCACGCGTGTTACGCGTGTTAAGCAGTGGAAAGCAGGGGCAAAGCAAGGTAAACCTCTGACGGTATCAGTCGTATAGTTGCATTCGGGGTTGCAGTATATGTTTGGTCTGATATTTGAATAGATTTGTCATCATGCCATCAGTAATGTTGAATATTATTAAAACTTTAGAGGGGGACATTGGTGTTAAATGTTCTTGTTGTATGATATATAGTCTGATGTTAGTACCAGTACCACAAACACCATATAAATGCATTAAGTGTACTGAATTTGAGACCCTGCTTAAGGAACTGACAGGTTTTTATAATCGATCTAGATGTCTTGAATTCACACAACACTTTTCTGAATGTAGTGGTGTAGATAATGGTTTGCAAACAATTGGAGTACCCTTAAACATAGCTTCATATGTAGAGCCTCCTACATCTCAACATATTATTGCCCCCTCTCTCTTGACATCACACCAATATAAAGAAGTTGAAATTAGGGAAAACAATCTAATCAATAATGAAACTTTTCAAAGTGGCCAATTGTCAACATTATTGGGTGAGGGTAGCAAGAGAAAGCCAGATTCCGAGGAAGATCTTAGTGTTTATAATGATGAGGGTTGGTATGAGGTGCAGACTAAGAGAGCAGCTAAGAAAGGAAGGAAGGCTGAAGTTTTCACATTACCTCTCCTAAATAGTCTTGACTCTCTTAATTCAAGTGATCAGGATGTTGAAATAAATAATGGACCCTTGCAGGAAACCGATAGACCTCGCGATCGCATAGCGATCCCAAGATATGCTCAGAAGGAAAACCTCAGTGACATAAATGATGAAATCATTGAGACCCATGGTGATTTTGCCAGTAATAATCTTCCAAATAATCAAATGGTTGAGGTCCTTGGGTTAGATGAGGGTTTACATAACCATACTAATATAAATTTCTCCCAGAATCCTATGCCATCCCCCCATCTAAAGGACTTAAACTATTCTGTTACTGATGACAACAAATCATTTTTCATCTTGGGTGATTCAATTATACGATATACAGATCGATATTCTACTAGGGGCAACAAATCTAAAGTCACCAGCTGTAGTTACAGCAGGGCTTTAATAAGGGATATTACAGAAATGTTGCCTGGTATTTTAAACAAGCCTGATGATCAAAACACTGTTATTTTGCATGCTGGTACGAATAACATAATCAAATCTGAAATACAGGAAATGATTAACGAGTTAACTGAGGCAGTGTCCGTAATGAAGAATTTAAAAGTTGAAATTATTATTTCAGAGATTTTACCAGTACCGTGAGCATCTCCTGCAAGATTACAAAAAATAAAATCTTTCAATAATTGGCTTGCAGGTGGTGCTTGAAAATCACATTAGTGTTTACAGACATGGGAATTGTTTTCTACTAATCTATCATCTTTTTGCTCGATGGTTTGGCACCTGAGCAAGTTAGGCTCCAGGTTATTAGGGAATATCTTTTACCAGTCAGTTAATGGTAAAAAAGTAAATTAAAAAAACTAGTGAAGGTGGGGCGAATTGAATCTGCAAATCCTCCTATAGCATGTTCAATTCCTTCTATGATATACAGGCAGAATGGTAATGGGAATAAAAATCAGACTATTAAATTTTTGTTAACAAATGCTAGAAGTCTTCATCATACAAAAAAGGATGAACTTGAGTCTATTTTGGTTAATAATAAGGTCGATATTGCTGCAATTTCTGAAACTTGGTGGGATGATACTTCATCGTGGAATCATTCTATCCCTGGTTATAATTTAATTCATAAAGATAGAAATTTTAGAAGAGGTGGTGGTGTGGTAGTCTACTTAAATAAGACAATAACATTTAAAGAACTTAATTTAAATTCAATTCCAAATGATTCATACGAAATTCTTTGGGTTGAAATACTGTCTACTTCCAACAAAAATCTTTTGCTGGGCATGTGTTATAGGCCTCCTGATATTACCCATGATGACCATTCTTCCTTATTAAAAGAAATCGCTAGTAATTTAAATCATAAGGATGTTGTACTACTAAGAGACTTTAACGTCCCAGGAATTGATTGGAATGAATATACTGCTACTACTCTCCAGGAACATAAGTTATTGGAACTTTGTGTGGCTAATGGTTTGCAGCAAGTTGTTGACAAACCAACACAGGGAAAAAATATTTTAGACCTGGTTCTTACAAATATACCTGAAAAAATTGCTAATTTAGAGGTTAGTGATCCATTGCTCAATAGAGACCATAATATTATTACATTGAACATCATATACGAACAGATTAAGCAGATTGGTGCTACTAAAGTTTTGGATTTTGGTAAAGCAAACTTTGTGGCTATAAATGAAGAGTTGCAAAGCTATTCTAAGATAGACTACACTATCCCTGTAAATGACTTATGGAATAAATTAAAAACTAATATTCTTGAACTTACTGAAAAACATATTCCGAAACGTACCATATATAATCACAGAGGAAAGCTCCCTATGTGGTACACATATAGGGTTCGTAAATTAATATCAGCAAAAATGAGAGCCTACAGATTAATGAAAAGAGATTCAACTGATTATAATAAAACAAAATATAAGGAGGCACTAAAATCTTGTAAACTTACCATCAATATGGAAAAAGGAATATTGAATTTAGATTGGCTCATATTAAAGATGGAGGGAAATCCTTTTTTTCTTATGTCAATAATAAAAAGAAGGACTCCAGTATAGTGGGCCCAATTAAAACTTTAGATCATATCGTGAGTAATCCTGTTAATATGGTTAATGAGTTTAATAGTTTCTTTTGTTCAGTGTTCTCCAATAAAGATACTTGTTCTTTACAGGATATTGATCCTATTGAACAAATTATAATAACTAAGAATCAAATATGTTGTAAATTAAACCAGATTAAAATAAATACCACACCTGGACCAGATTCATTGCATCCGAGGGTTTTGAAGGCTATAGGATGGTGGTTGGTTGATCCACTATTTGTCCTCTATAATAGATCTTTACAGATGGGAGAGGTTCCAGCTGACTGGAAGCAAGCTTTAGTTGTCCCTATTTTTAAAAGAGGGGATCGTACCAACATGACAAACTATCGACCAATCAGTTTGACATGTATTCTGGGTAAAATTATGGAATCTATTTTAAAAGACATATTTATCACTGACTTAAAATCTATTGGTTTTGTTGATGACACACAACATGGCTTTAGGACCCAGAGATCATGCCTTACTGCAAATCTTTGCTTCTATGAGAAAATTAGTAAACTTTTGGATGAAAAAAAAGCAGTGGATGTTATTTTTTTGGACCTTTGTAAAGCTTTTGACAAGGTTCCGCATTTAACACTTCTTAAAAAAATGAGAAAACTAGGGATAAACGAATTCATTATCAAATGGGTTCAGGAGTGGTTGATGAATAGAGAACAAATTGTCAGGATTAAGGGTTATACTTCTCATGTGGGTAAGGTCACTAGTGGGGTCCCCCAGGGCTCCGTATTGGGCCCTTTGTTATTTTCAATTTTTGTTTCTGATCTGGATAAACATACTAAAGGAATATCTGTTAAGTTTCTGATGATACTAAAATTGCATTGGATATTACTAATACGGATGGATATTCTGATCTTACCAGAGATCTGTTAATACTGGAGTCCTGGGCAGTTTCAAATGGTATGTCCTTTAATCTGGACAAGAGTGTGGTTATGCATTTGGGTAGTAATAATCAGTGTTATAATTATTCTCTATATGGTCATCAATTAAAGTCTGTGGAATACGAGAGGGACTTAGGCATCCTGATATCAAAGGACTTAAAATTCCGCAGCTATTGTACCGAATTAATTCAAAAGTCTAATAGACTAATAGGCTGTATTAGACGTTCAATCACTTCTAGAGATATAAATTGTATAATTCCCTTGTATAGGGCCTAATAGCAAGACCTATCTTGGATTATTGCTCTCCTTTGGAGCCCCAATTACGTGGTGACATAAAGAGAGTTGAGGGATACAGAGGAGGTTACTAAGATGGTTCGGGGCCTTCATGGGGAAGATTAGATACTAGACTGGTCTCTTTGAATCCTATTCATTGGAACTTAGGAGAAAGAGTGATCTTTTATTGATCTTTAAAATTACAAGGGATCCTATACTGTTTTCAGATTTAGGCTTTATTTGTAGTCAAAAGTTGTTTTCTTTAAGAAGTCATAGTTATCAACTAGGACTTACATATCCTAAACTCTGAGTTAAGAAGGAATTTCTTTACACAGCGGATTATTGTATTATGGAATTCTTTACCAAAAGATATTGTTGAAGTTGATTCTTATAACACATTTAAATTAAAGCTTGATAGATTTTTGTTAAATTAGGGAAATGTGAATTATTGCCTGCTAAGGCAGGAGATGTATATTTATGGGCTTCGGCCTTCTGTACATCTATACTTCCTAGTATGACTCCTAGTAAGTTAATACATTTGCCAAGTGTTATGTTGTAAAGCTTTGGGTGACCAGACCACCCTAAGTTGTTCTAAAGATAATTTGTTTTAATAAAGTCACACTAGTCTGTAGGATCCCATCTGCAGGTCTGGACATTACGTTATTGCTTCATGCATGGACTTACTGGGTTCCCCTCCAGAAGATAGGTCTATCACGGCCCCATCAATCTCCTGGACCCGGTGGTAAATACACAGCTTATTCTGTAAACACAAACCCCTTCAACTGTACAGACTGAGCCTGGTACACATGCCCAAAGCTGTTGTTGTTACTACCTCCCGCCCCTCCAGTTGTGTACTCTTTCTCCTGTGTTTTGTTTCCCCCGGTGGATTATTTTGCACTTCTTTGCATTGAATCAAAGCTGCCATACTTCTAACCATTCCTCCAACCTTGTCAAGTCCCTTATCATCCTTTCCATCACCCCTAAAAATATATTCCTAGGTGGAGATGAACCACTAATGTTTAATTCAAGGACCTAATGCCCTACCTCATTGTGCCATGGAGACAAAGTTGTCACAACATGTCACATTTATTGGAAAAGAAAGGTGATCTGCTGCTTAGACAGTACTTCAAAATACACATTCCATTTTGACAGTTACGTACAGCAGTAGTACTAATGTCAAATGTCAGCAGTTCCGTTGCTCAACATTCAAACCAGGAGGCATTCACAGCCAAGCAGGAAATTAAACACGCATTAAAAAAAAAAGGAATTTTTTGAACCACAATGCTTATTTTTCCATACTACACTACATACAATGCCTGAGTTACGGTGCTCAACCATACACGTAATAATTAATACTCATGGTTAACATGACAAGTGTACACCTCTCGAGCTGTAGAGGTTTACATGGTCATCCTGGCATCTGCTTGAGGTAATTACATTATGGTTAACCACTGATGCTCATGCATTATCCTCTATATCTATGGTAGCTACCCTACATCCACAGTAGTACTTCTCTCCCCACCCACTACCCCCAGCACCCTGGCCTCAAACCCAACCAAAAAAAGCATTTTAACATTTCTCTACTGAAGAGGTACAGTAGAGGTAACAGTAATGGTAAGTACCTTGCAAATAAAGGTGATGAAATGCTGTCACTGGTGATGGCTTCCTCTCTGAATAATATACGAGTACGATCACCACATGCTACCCAGGGTACCCTGCTGCTTGACTTCTTCTACTGGTGCGTGATGTGACTCTTTCAGTCAGCTCAGCTCACCATCGGCCACTCAGATGCTATGCTGCCTGCATCAGGGAAAAAGGAAACGAAACGTATGAAGTTTTTATAGAGATAGTGCTGTGCTGTGCTTCTATGGTTGTGGAGGGTGCCACTGCCACCTCGTATGAAACCACTCTACTACTGCTTGCTGCTCTTCATGGGCTATTACATTTGCAACCAATGCAAGATGCTTCACACTGATGTTGTTATTGTATGCATCAAAACCAAACTTTTCATTTCAAGACTTGGAGTGATCCCCCCGCCCCAATGGCACACACGGACAATCCAAAACCGCAAAATGTGCTTTCAGCCTTGGTTAAGAATCACACACAATTCAAAACCAAAGTTTTTCATGCAATCAATGAAGAACCAGCTCAGGTGCAACTTGAAATAAGTGTATATAACAAAAAGCAAGTGCACACACACCTCCTCATATACAACGCAAACACTGCTGTTTTCTTAGTAAAGAAAACATGTATTTAGCAGCACCAGCCCTTGCTGTATGCAGCACCACTAGAGTCTTACGTTTTGCACCCTTCGGTGGTCTGTGCTGCTTCCACAGAGATTTTCATGTCAAGAATCTCTGGAGTGATACAACAACACCCCCTCCCCCAGACTGGCACACACAGACATTACTCTGTCCCTAGGATATGTGAGCAGTGGGGAGGATGAAAGGAGTCATATTACAGGGCCGGGCACAGGTGCAGCACTGACTGAGTCTGGAAAACATAGAAACATGTGTCCAGTGGCACACACTCTCTCTCTCTCTCTCTCTCTCTCTCTCTCTCTCTCTCTCTCTATCCCCATCCAGCACCATGCACTGTCTGGTGGCCAGCATCCCCACTTCATCTCTCTGTCCCACAAACTCTCCCTGGTGGCCAGTCACACTCCCAATGTTTCCCTGTTCTGTGCCTAGCCCATTCTGGTGTCCAGTGACACTTTTCTCTCTCTCTCTCTTTGTGGCCCACAACAAGCACTCCCTGGTACCAATGCCCCATCCCAATTCCACTCCAAACTCTGTCTGGTGTACAGTGGCCCCCTCCCATTCTCTTCCCCATACAAAGCACTTTCTGGCATCCAGTGGCACCCCATCCTCTCTCTGTCCAGTGAAAAGCACTCCCTGTGGTGTCCCATGACTACCCATCCTCTACCAAACACTCCTTGATTTCCAGGAGCACCCCTCCCTTTATCCATCCCATTCCAGAAGTCCCTAGTGTTCAGTGATAATACCCCTCCCCAACCCCATCCTAATCTAAATACACCGCCACCCACCCAGTCCTTTAGCTTAACTTAAAGCTTTTAAATTTTAATTGGCACCCACCTCTGAGGACTGACTGGCTGCTGTGATGGCAGGCATTCGTTCGGTCCCATTCTCCCTCCACTCACTACTGGCACTCATGGCTCCAAGCTAGGCCTTGCCCCAGGCTGAGCTACTATGGCTGTTTTCTTTATGCACATGGTGCACTTGTCTGATCCACACCACTCGATCCTCCAGGCTGCTGTTCCTGGCTGTCTCCTCAGGTGGCTCCGAGCCCTCTCCTCCTCAGCTCCAGGGGCCTCACACTGTTGGTCCGGCTTCAGTTGCTTGTTCGTGTGGTACCATATGGTACCCCTTCCACCACGCAATGCAGCAGCTGTGGCCCCGGCCCACTCACCCCACTGGCATTGGCGTGCACCACCAGAAGAATTGCAGGCTTTGCAGCACAGCCAGGAGTGGTTCTTTCTAACTTCTGATATATTTTTAACTGGCTCCTGCAGGCGGGCAATGCTCTCATTGGAATAGTCTGGGAAACCGATCCTGGGACCCACCGGACCAGACCCGGTGCAACCCGAAAGCGAACCCTCTCACGGTCTAGTCTCAGCTGGCCTAGAGTGAATGCCCGGTAGGGAGCCAAGGCCACTCAGGGATGATGGGATTGGGCACCATGGGGTCTCCTGCTCTTGGCCTCTACTGTACTGTCTCTACAGTAAGTGGACTGGGATGACACAGACAGATCTCTGTCTGATAATGAAATATGAAACAACTGTTTTTTTTTAGAATGCGGCTGCTTATGGGACAACACGCACACCAACGAATACGATCGATCTCTGTGCAGCCACAGCTTCCTTGTCTCCTCTGCGATGGACTGCTGGTGGCACACTCTCCCTCCCAACTCATGGTGCATTGCGTCATGGTTAAACTTAGCAAGCACCACCAGCAAAGCATCTCCCAACTCCTCCTCCTTACTCACATCAGTTATCATTCATTGGTGCATATACTTGGTGCTACACTGTCACAGGAGCCAGAAGGAGCATTATTGGCCCATTTTGGATGGTGTGCAGCAGATGGACAGGACGACACTTGGGGGGGGGGGAATTTGTTGTCTCCACTGTGGGCGGGCTACACTACTCCGAAACTGAGTAAAACAAATGATGACGTCCACACTATAAAAACCAGGCGTCAGCATTAAACTACATAAATATTACTGACATCAATGACTCCAGATAGTGCATTTTTGGAAGTTTTTAGCTGATTTTTGGACATAAAATACATCCAAAAATGACTTATCTGAAGCGCTGACTACCAACATCACAAACAACCCATGGCACCTGCACCCAGTGTGCAGTTATACACAGATATGAACTCCCTGCTGTTTTGCAACTTGCCCACATATTCATACTTAAATGGATGAATGGAGAGGAGGAATGTTGAAGGACATGTCTTACTGAGTCAGACACAGTGCGGAACAACTAGGGGACAGCACGGGTAGAAAAGTATGTCCTGGATGGGACTTTCCATTTTGGACAGGCATGTGCAGCAAACCACCGGAACCCAGAATTCTCCACAAAGGAGAAGGGCAAAAGATCAATTGCCAGCATTTCCACTACAGCAGCATTGAGTTCACGTGACACTGTATGATTCGGGGGTTCTTCAGCTTATGCACAAAAACACTCTGTAACGTGGGCTAACTTAAACGTTTTACACACGGTATGTTGATCACAAATGGTTGTGCTCTGTGATGAATGGCATTGGCAGGGCATGGAGTGTGGACATTTGATGAAGACGGTTGCACAGGTGATGATGACAAACCCAGAAATGATGTTATTTTGCCAGATTTGCCAACTGGAGTTGTTGTACCACTTGCACTAGACATACTGCATTCACCACCACCACCATCACCACAAAAACTGCTAATCTCACCAGCACTGGACAACATTTCAAAGTCATTATGGTCCTCCACCTCATCATGCCTGTAGTAATCCTTTGCTCTTATTACCACACTACTGCACACGTTTAATTTCCTACTGTGCTTAACAGTCATGGAAGGGGATAACATGCTGGCTATGATTGCTGGTGACATGGGTGAATGTCCCACTGTGGTATTAGCTGCCAGCTTGTGCTGGGTCCACAGTGCCAAGTGCCTATTCTGAAGATGTGTATGCTGTCCTCCTGTGCCCAGATGGCTCCCCTTCTTACCTCGACTCACACGCACATGGCAAACCTGGCAGATCGCAACTGAATAATCATTTTTTATTTTTATTTTTTTTTTTTTTATTTCGTTGTTTAACCAGGTATAGCACACTTTTGCATCATGAACAATAAAATCCCAAACAAGGGAGTGTTATACTCTGCTTTTAACATGTCCATGATGATGTGGCTTATTTAAGTCTGTTATTTTAAGCACTGAAGTGGGGGTGTGCACGTGATGTTTTGGGCACTGCATACCTGGACTAGAACTGACCACCATGACTACCTATCATATTGATTACTGGATCATCATCATCATCAACTAAAACCGGTAGATCACAAGTTTTTACAGGGGGGAGATTCCTGCAAACAGACTCAGACACAGCCACTTTTTATTTCTTTTCCTCCGGTTCCCAACTGGGGTCAATTAATCATCATCACATTTATCAACGTCACACACATCCACATCTTCTGCTTGGATGCTAGCATGTGGACTGCATGTTGCGACAACAGCAACATCATTATCATCATCACATTCATCATCAACATCTACACCATCATCACCTGACATTTTTTCACCACACTGTGAATTACTGCATGGAAAATGCATGATGTTAAGTGCCACGATGGACGGAATATCACATTGTATGCTATTGTTGACATGATCATCAGAGTCCTCAGGTTCAGTTACTGGGATGTTACTGGGAAGTATGACATCATCTACGCTGCCACTCACTTGCACTGCTTCACACTCAATATTTTTGGAAATGGTACACTGATCGGAATTAGAACTTGACACAACAATACTAATTCTACCTCTACCACCGCTAACACCAGTAACACTAACACCACCAACTGGGAAAACACCATCTCCTCCAACTATGAGTGAAGCTACTGATTGGGCTGTAAAAAACATTGCAGGAAAAATATCTTTCCTCACATCAGCAATGCCCTTCTGCATCTGCATACTACTACCATGCCCACAGACCATCTTACTGCCAACATTGCCTTGGCAAGAAACAGCTTTGCTTGCACATCTCTTTGCAGGCATTTTGGGGGATCAACCACAAATATTATAACCAAATTCAGATTTTGATACGTTCACTCTCTGATTGAAGGGACGCTGGCTGGATGTGAAGCCAAATAAACAACTGTGGTTTCAGCAACAGATAAGAGACTACTCGGAGACTGCCAAGGAATTAAAACAGCTTCAGTACCAGTGGTGCTGATGAGGTCACAAAAACAATTCAATCTGGTAAACATATACCTTTTGAACATGGGGGTGGGGGGGCACTGAATACAGACAGTGATGATTTTTACAGCACTACAAGCAGCAAAACTAAGAACAGATACCAAGATCGCAGTATAAAATCAGGCAGCTGTAGTGGATAGCAGGTTCACACTGCTACGCTTGCAATTACACTAGTCTGTGGCACAATAAAAGGTGTATTATCTGATGCACGCAACACTGCACACACACTCACACACAGAACAGTTTATGTACAATGCTGAAAGAGGAATGCGCCACAAATGCAAAAGTTCAATACTATGCCATGTTACGTAATGTAAATTTGTAATTTAAACAACCTGAACTTATGAACTGCTGCACCACATCCACACAACAAACAGAAAGAACATGTCTGTTATTACAGACAGTATTACTATGTGTGCATTAACACAAACAACAACATAACATAACAAAAATATAACCAAAAAACAAAGAAATCACTATTTCTCCAACTTAAATCTGCCTACACTACAGATACGCCACTCCCCCAAAGCACACTTTCACTGTCTTTCACCACACACACTCAATGTTGTAAATTAACATTCAAAATGCACACAAAAACAAAAACACTCGATGATATGAGCACAGGAGGGTTTCCTACAATCGATGAACTAAAGTTGGATCCCCCCCCAAAAAAAGCAAAAATGCTTTTTGAACAGCTTTTACAAGATTCCTTTCGCAGACAGCTATCAGAGCACACTGTCTCCTACTCCTTCCTACTCATACTACCCCAAGGTGAGGCTGTGCAGATCAATATAGAGCCCATGTGACCTGAAATCCCATGAATCAATGCAAAATTAGCCTTCGGAGCTCAAAAACAAGGCAAAGTGAGGCGAAGTGCTCTGTCTGCAATGCACTTCGTCTTAAAATTGGCAGAATAGTGGCCTAGGGAGGCGGAGTAGCATGAAGTCATTGTTTCTAACGGACTTCCCATTCCTCATTACAACACAAAGTACTCTGCTTCACGTTGCGGAGCACTCTGCGGATCTGTCTTTGCTCCGTGAATTACTTCGCGAAGTGGATTGAGCCCACTTCGCCCACCACTAATTATCATGCTAGCCTCCTTGTGAATGAGTCCTCTCAATGGAATTTTCCTACAATAAACTTGAACTTGAAACTCAACTGCACTGCATGCCCATCTGCGGTTTTTATTTGGTGTTTTCCCAACATCGCTTATGATTAGCAATGTCGGATGAGGTACTTCTGTGACCGCTACCCCACTATGTGTCGTACTTGTGATGATGGTGGGGGAGGTGCATGGGTGTGGGAAGCAAGGAGCATGGGGGGAGGGAGTGCACCAGTTCTTCCGATCCTCATCCTTCTAGCCTACTTGTTACTACCGTCCCTGTCCTCAATTGCTGACACCCGCTTACTTCTCTCCCCAGGTCTCTGCGTAAGTTTACAGTGGGACTGCCTTCCCTTGCTTAGTTTCTACTTCCACAACTGACCCTTCTCTACATCACCGCCTGTTTCTGTGCCTACCATTCCCATCATGCTACATCTGTCTTCCCATTCCTGTTCTTTATCATGCCTATATCATATCAGCTATCTATCCTACTCTTCTCCTACAGCAGCCTTCTGAGCTTCAGCCAGCCTGTACCAGCAGTTCTCCAGACTCAGTCCCTAACTTGTGCCTTCTGAGTTGTCAAATGAAGGTAGGCCTCCACTGTCTACCAGGGATGGGATTACATTATATTCACTATCTCTACTGCTACTGATCTGACATCCTTCATCCCTAACTCTGCTTGGCAGTATCAAGTGAAGGTTAACTCACCCTGACTACCAGCGATGGGAGCCATGTCTGCAATCTACTGACTTTAACCATACCTTCCCTACCTCATACCAGTTGCTGCTTCCCTTTGGGAATGGAACCTCATCACCCCATGTGCCCTCATCATCCTACTTATGTCTGGCTGCTTCAAGTCGAGATCATCTCACTTCAGCCATCACCGATGAGTGTCTGCCTCTCCATTCCACTGCTTCTGCTGTATGCATTCTCAGCCTGCTACCTGGATGCTGTTCCTTTCAGGAACCTGACTTCACCCAACTTGCCTTCTCCATCTGACCTGGTCTGCAGCCTTGATATATGGTCATACTTCGCAAATGCAAATGGCTGGGAGCATGTATCTGCTTTGGTTGTCTCCACCTCCTGCTTCCTCTACCTGATGTGGGTTGTTGCTTCCCTTTGGGAATGGGACCTTCTCTCTCACTTGCCTTCCACCTCCCAACTTTTCTTATAGGCTTTGCATATCAGTCTTCTTGTTCAGACTACCTGGCTGGTTGCATGCTTCTGTGACTCCACTGGTTCCATGCCGTCCCTTGCTCACACCTGGATGCCACTCCCATCTGGATTGAAATTTCATCCTCTCAGTTGCCTCCATCTACCTCTGCCTTGTTGTATAGGTTACTGGTTATCTCTCCTTGATTACCAAGACTGGAAGCTAGTTTCTGCAACCATCCATTTCAACTTAGGAAGCTCTCAAATGGACAACTACCTGCTGCTCCCTCCAGGACCTGGACCATTTCTCGAATTTGCCTCCACCATTTTGCATTGCCTGCTGTGTCGTCTCCAGGTCTTCTCAACTCGAGTCCCTCACTTCAGAGCTTACATCTGCACCTGGAAGTTCATCCTTCTGCATGTTCTGCCTCCTGCCCAGCTTCAGCTTCTCTCCCAATACAGGACCCCTTTGCTCCAATTGTTCTCCTTCCTCTCCAATCTCCATCCCGCACTTCCAGTGGACCTTCATTCTCTAACCCCCCATTAACCTCATTCCTTCACAACATGGATCTTGCCAGCTTGTTCAGCTCCCCTCTCAATCCAGGCCAACTGCCTCATGAACTCTTTTGCTGTAGGTCCCCTGGCTGACTGCTATATGGGCTCGTTTCTTTTGAAGATTTGGGAACCTTCTCCATCGTTCCAGCACTTTCATCCTTTTCTCTAGTAGTTTGCAGCCTTCGTCTGATGTTGGACTCCTATACCTCACCTCAGTTGTTCATGGTGCTTGGCTTGGCTCCTTGGCCTTCCATGGATCATCCTCTGATGCCTTGCTTCAGCTTTCCTGCATTTCGTTGCTGTTCACTGAGGGGCCAACCCGGTCATGTATCTTCCTGCTCCGGATGTCATCTGGCTTTGCCTAGCCTATAGCCTTTCCTGAATCATTCCTTCAGTTCCTCAGGATTCACTCCAGACTTCCTTCCCATTTGGATGGCTGCCTTTTCATTTCCACCTTGCAGGCTCAGGGCTTCGTACTGTTTGCTGTGGCTCTTTTGGTCCTCATACCCTATCTCCAACCAGTATTCCTACCTGGTCATCTGCTCTTCCATATGATCCATATCATACTCCTACTCTGGCCATTCTAACAGTACCCTTCCACTACTTATTGGATCACTCGTTCATCACTCTGGAGAAATACTACTGCCATCAAACATTCCTTGGCTTACATGCCTCATAGACTTCTACATCATCATAGAGTTTTATACTGCCCAATCAGTTCTTCATGAGCATTCATGGAATCTCATTTGTCTGGACAATAGGAAGATCTTCTCCATCTCTAGTGGATATACTCTCTGATTTCTGTACATTCAATCACTGTGACTTCCCCGTATGCCTTGTCTCACTGGCTATCTTCATACATGGAAAGGACTAACATCCTTCTGCTATACTCTGACTTCACAATCAGCATCGCTTCTATGGATACCGGGAATCGCAAGATAACCCATTCAACTACGGACATCTTCCAATTTACCTTCTGCAGCCTCTTCTTCCAACAACGACTCTGTTGACCAAGTTACTCGACTCCTACTTCTCAACAGTCATTGCCCATTTTAAGAATTTCACAGATGTCTTCCAGAATATTCATCGTGGGATCTCCAATGCCTAGCTGTTTACTAACTCTATGCCATCCAAACCATCATTTTTGCATCTGGACATCACCATTCCTTATACAATCATCCGCACCTTTTCACCTAGTACCTTCAGCTGGTTAACCACTCTTCCATTGGCCCCTTTAGCCTGTTCTTCTTGAATTACCTTTGTTAATCTCTTCAGTAAAGACTATCACCAAGAACTGGCTCTCCTGAATTTTAACCAGCAATCCGTAATCGTCAAGACAAATGCACCAACTCAGTCTTGCCTCCCAATCGGTATTAATCAGTCGTAGCACTAAGATCCTATGGCATCCTGTACTATTTGATTTCACTACCCATCCAGTCTGCAGACTCTTCCTTACATCCACCCCCAAGCTTCTCTCAAGTACTTCGGCATCAGGAGTACCTATAAACTTAACCAACCTATGCCACCACCAGGCATCTCCTAAATGGTCACACCACAGATATACCCCCACTTATTTCGGGCCACGTACCAGCAAAGTATTCACGTATAAAGTCACAAATATCATGACCAAAGAAGCCATCCATCCCATATACCAAATTTTCAGTCATTCCCCATATACATTAAGCTACCATCTGAACTACTCTTCAAATCTTCTTCTATCTGTTTACTAATCAGTTATGGCATTACTCTCATCAGTCACTCAAACTCTCCTCTCCTCTACTCATTTTACCCTGGAATGCTTACTTAGCGACTTATCACTCACTAATCGATTCCTTACCTTCAGACTGCCTTGAACATCAAACCTTACATGAACTGGATCAAGCACCCATAACTTTACAAATCATCGCAAATCCCACAGTGTACTGTCTGGTTTTATATCGATCAAATTATGCTATTCTGACTCATTACACCCCTACAATTCCTTCAGACATGCATCTTTCATAACCTCGGAAATATGGACTACATTAGCTCTTCTTCAACTGGATCTGCTTCACACATAGGATTCAACCATCCTTACAGAAAAGAAGCACCCCTCATCCTCAAGATCATCATTCACTCTGCATCGTCCTTGGATCGAGAACAAACCATCATCTCCAGGGCACTAAAAGACTCTGTTCTACCCATTTCTACTTCATGGATGCTTCCTTAGCCACTCCTCATTCATTACTGAATTCCTTGCCTCCAGACATCTTGAAGGGGGAAATCAGGAAATGGCTATGCCTTCTCCTCATATTCAGTTCTTGCCTCTTCCCCTCTCTTCTCCACCTGCTCTTCTGGGTCACCAGTGTGCACAACCTAACCCCATCCTTTTTACTCCAACAGCACTTGCGTACTACCTCGAGCCTGCTCCTGGTATACTCATGCACTATAAATGGTTCTATTGCATTATTACTGTTTTGTACATGTATATGTTCTTTTGTATGATTTTGGACATGTATTGTAATTTACCCAATGTTCCACTACTGTTTATTGTACAATATCTTGTGTTCCAACTGTTGCACAATCTTACAATGTTGTATTGTCTGTACTATCTGCATAATATTGTAACTGATCATCCTTCACAACCCTATGTAACCCTTCCCCCCAGGTTGCACCATGAGACAAGCAACTTGTTGTTCAGTGTGCCCTCCTGGTGAAACATTTCAATAAATAAATAAGACCATACCTTGACATTCAACCCCGTCACAAGTTGGGTCACTCACCAGTGACTTCTAGTACCACAGCATTTCCACCATTCCCATCTAGTAACTTATCGATCAAGCCATACTCCATCAGCTCATTACACCCTTACAATCCCATGGGACAAGCATCATTCATCACCTTGGAAACTTGGACTTCCTTCACCCTCTTTTACCTAGATTTACCTCACACTTCAGATTCTGTCACTCTTTCAGAAAAGACCTACTCTTCAGCCTCAAGATCATCATTCAATCTGCATCATTCATGGATTGAGGATGGATCATCGTCTCTCCAAGCAGCTCACCAACCTCATATTAGCTATGGTTACTAGAACCTAGGTCCTTCTCCTTTTAGTATGCCAGAGGATGGGCAGACCTCCAGCCATGGGTCCTCAGAGGTTTCCTCCACCTGTTTTTTTTCTTCTCCTGAGTGCCAGGTGGTCATACTCTCCATGAGATGGAGGAGGTATTGGACTTCATCATCACCGATAACCTGAAATCATCCAAGCAAACCTCTAAAGCAGTAGATAAGGCTAGAGGGATGTTGGGGTGTATTAGTAGGGGTATCACAAGTCGGAAGAGGGAGGTAATAATCCCTCTTTACAAGACACTGGTCAGGCCCCATCTGGATACATAAATACATAGACAGTGTTGGCAGATTAGGGCCTATGGCCCACCTAGTCTGCACTTTTGAGTTTGTAACTTCAGTTTATGTTTTCCTAGAAGTCTGTTGCCCCTTACCCCTGACCTCCAGAATTCCTTTATGTCTATCCTATGCATTCTTAAATCCTGTGATTGTTTCAGACCCCACTTCCTCTTGCAGGATGTTCCACTTGTCCACCACCCATTCTGTGAAGAAATTCTTCCTCACATTTCCTCTGAATTGTCCTCCCTCCAACTTCATCCCATGCCCTCTAGTCCTGGAACATCTTTTTCGCTTAAAAATAGTATATTCTTGCACCCTGTTCCTCCCTGTAAGATACTTGTATGTTTCTATCATGTCCCCTCTCTCCCTCCTGTCCTCCAAGGAGTACATATTGAGTTCCTTCAACCTCTCCTCATAGGACTTGTGATGCAATCCATGTAACATCTTTGTTGCCCTCCTCTGAACCTCCTCTACCCTATCTATGTCCTTACATAGGTAAGGTCTCCAGAACTGTACACTGTACTCCAGGTGGGGCCTCACTAGTGTCTTGTATAGTGGAATTATGACCTCCCTTTTCCTGCTGGTGATGCCCCTGCCTATGCATCCCAGCATCCTATTTGCTTTACCTGATGCCTTGTCACACTGTTTCTCTACCTTGAGGTCATCAGAAATGATAACCCCAAGATCCCTTTCCTGCTTGGTGCATGCTATATCCTCACCCCAACTGATATATTGTGCCAGGTTTTGTGCCCCATATGCATTATCTTGTACTTCTTTTGCATTGAATTTCAACTGCCAAACCCTTTGACCATTCTTCAAGTTTCTGCAGGTCCCTTCTCATTCTGTCTACACCCTCTGGTGTGTCTACTCTGTTACAGAGCTTTGTGTCATCAGCGAACAGTGAAATTGTGCCTTCTAGGTCCTGCACAATGTCACTGATGAAGATGTTGAATAGGACCGGTCCCAGCACTGATCCCTGTGGTACCCCACTGGTCACTCTTCCTTCTGTGGAGTGACAGCCTTTACCACCACCCTCTGTGTCCTGCCGCCCAGCCAGTTACTTACCTACCTACCACACTACTGTCCTGCCCACACCCATATTCCCTAGTTTGTGTAATAGTCTTCTATGTGGCACAGTGTCAAAGGCCTTGCTGAAGTCCAGATAGGCCATGTCCACTGCCCTCCCCTGATCCAACTCCCTAGTCACCCAGTCAAAAAATTCAATGAGGTTGGTCTGACATAACCTCCCCCTTGTGAAACCATGCTGCCTTGGGTCCTGCAGTCCATTGACAACCAGATATTCCACCAATCTCTCCTTCAGTAGTGCTTCCATGATCTTCTCCACTGCCGAGGTGAGGCTGACTGGTCTGTAGTTCCCCGCTTCCTCTTTGTTCCCACTTTGTATAAGGGACTACATCTGCTGTCCTCAGTTTTTGGTACTCCCTGTTTCCAGTGATCGCTAAACAGGATATCCAGAGGTTCAGCTACTACCTCTCTTAGTTCTTTAAGGACCCTGGGGTGCACCCCATCTGGCCCCATTGCTTTATCAACTCTTATTACTTCCAGTTCCTTCAGGACTCTTTCTCGTGTAAAGGGACTTGTGTCCATTTCTGCACCATTCTCACACCTTGTACTCCCTTCAGACCCATTACTCTCCTCTTCCTCAGTAAAGATCTGGAGTACTGTGTGCAGTACTGGAGGCCATACCTTCACAAGGACATTAACCAAATTGAGGCAGTCCAGAGAAGGGCAACCAAAATGGTGCAGGGACTGCATCAAAAAACATATGAGGGCAGATTAATAGAGCTCAATATGTATGCCCTAGAGCATAGGAGGGAGAGAGGTGATATTTATTTTTATTTATTTATTTATTTAAGTCCAGGATTACAAAGTACCTTTGAAACAAGGCTCTTTTACAAAGGTTCCATGTCAGCAAGAACAGACAATACAGGATATGAAATTACAGAATAAAACAATCATGACAATGATGGTTACAACAAATTGGTTATGGGTACAAGTACATGTACATGAACACACTAAGAGGTGTATTAAAACATAGGAGAATGGGAGAAGAGAGGATATGAATAAGACAGAGTATAGCAGCCTAGATGACCTTGTCAAGACAAAGCAGTGGTGAGTGCATAAGTTGGGCATGGGAAAAAAGTAAGAAGTGTTAGGAGTGGGGTAAACATGGGCAGCGGAGGGTAAGGGCAGCAGCAAAAAAAGAGAATTGCTCAACTAGGGCAATCACAGGTGCTTGATGCAACGAAGGGAGTGATGGATATGATTGAAACATTCAAACACCTTAGGGGCGTTAACAAGGTGAAAGAGTTTAACATGTTTCAATATAAGAAAAATATCAGGACAAGATAGCACAGCATGAGATTAGAGGGAGGCTGATTAAGGGGTAATGTGCGGAAGTTCTTTTTCACAGAAAGGGCAGCGGATGCATGGAACAGCCTACCTCAAGAAGTGGTGGATATGAATACAGTGTAGGGCTTCAAACAGGCATGGGATAGGCATAAGGAAGCAATACAGATGAGTATGAATAGATAGGCCATTGACAGAGCAAAGGCTGATGGTACATTCATAAGGTAGAAATAGAAATGGGCAGACTAGATGGGCCTTGCAGTCCTTATTTTCCATCAGCTTCTTTGTTTCTATGTTTCTATGTTTTTGGGCCTTCTATTCCCTACAAATTACTACCTACATACCTACTACTCAAGAGTGAGAATAGAGTAAAGCCACAAAAATACTATAAGTTACACAAGCACTATATATCCCATCTCTCTCCATTGCTATTTCACAAACATTGAATTGGAGGGCTTGGCCCAAGGTTCAGTGTGGGGAATAGCTCCTCCATCAACCTCTATTTAAGCCCTCCACTAACGCACCTCCCTTGCTTAGGGAGTGTTTTTGTCCACCACCATCCCCTCCTCCTCCTTCTCTGGCGCTCTTCTCACTCTTGTTCCTGGGCCTTCTATTCCCTACAAACTACTACCTACATACCTACTACTCAAGGGTGGGAATAGAGTAAAGCCACAAAAAGTACTACAAGTTACACAAGCACTATATACCCCATCTCTCCCATTGCTGTTCCACAAACATTGAATCTATGCTAACTGGAGGTACTGGAACATCCAATTTAACAGTGTGCAATCAGAGTAAGACAGTACAACAAGAGCATGCAGAAATTGTTGGTTGTTTTGGGATAATGTAGTCTGGATGATTAACTGATTTCTGAATTTTGGGTGGAATGTACAGAGGTTTAGAAGAAGGAAACAGAGCTTAGTAAATTAACAGGGCTGTTTGAGAAGTAGTATAACCAGAGCACTGGGGCTCTTTAAAGTTAGCTTTTGGGGCAGTTTGAAGTGCTGCAAGTTCACAATATGGAGGCTAGGGAGCTTTAAATGGGGAGGAGGGGTAACCAAACATCTAATAAGAAAAACAAACAGATCTGTACTGGGCCATGATCTGACCAGGAGGAAGGTTTCTCAGCAGACTTTTCTAGCACCACAATATGGACAGGATCTCTTCACCTGCAACCTGTTGCACAAAGTCTAAACAGCAGCTGGGAAGAAGGGAACCTATACAGATGCAATTGGACAAGTAGAGAGGGGGAGCAGTACCGGGTCATGAGGTCACAGAAAGTATGAAATGAAGCATAATATCAGCAGAAATGAATGGTGTAGGGTAAGTCATTGTACTTTTTTAAGTGTCACTCATTTAAGTGCAATGAGTGTAAGTGCTTGTATTTACATATGAAGAGACATTAAAGCAAGAAGAGGGACATGGACAGGACACTAGGCTAAATTCACACTATATTGCACACCAAGTAAAAGCACCAGACATGCTCTTGTATGTACAGGCAGTACAGGGTAGAGGTTGGGGGGGGGGTTAGGCTGGTCAGCTGTAGGGGAAGCAGCTTAACCACCTTCCAAAAGCTCAGCCAACTTCCAAAAGGAGTTCTGTGAGCCTGGCAGGGGCCCTGTTTGTAGGAGATTTCCAGGTCCTCATTGAAGAGTTAGTTGCCCTCTGGGATGAAGTCCAGTTCCTGTGGAGTGACTTGGCATGAAGCCCCGTGGGTACTGCACTCCCCCATGTGTCCACACAGGTAGATGGGCTGCAGTAGGGTAAACAGGTGGGAAGATGAAAAAGAGTGACAACAGAATGGGGGAGATCCGGGGGGAAACTCAGAACCAATTTGCATCTTGACAGAGGGGAGGGGATCAAACAGTGCCAGGAGAAGCAAGAGGCATGTAACAGTATTAGTAGGGGACTTGATAGTTAGATGAACAGTGAGGGTAGTATGGGGTCAATCTTAACATTGTTTTACTAACCCAAACCCTAGAGCAAATTGACCAGGGCTAGTGCAGCTAACTCTCTACGGCCCTGTCCACACTGATCTCTCTTTACAAAACATTCTTAAAAATGTTTTGTGTTCTGTTTTCAAGCATGGTTGTCGGTATGTCCACACTGCGGTCTGACAACTGTGCTTGCCCCCTTCTGTTCCCAGGCATGCTTGTGGCAATACTAGGCACGACAATGCATGCCGGGATACTCGTGAACGGGCATGGTGACAGATTGGTGCACAAGTTACATCGTTGGAACCAGAAGCTCAGCATGAGGTCAGGGATGTAAGTTATACTACCCCTTTTTTTTCTGGGAAGCAGTACAAACACCACATAGGTTGGAGGAGGTTGCCTTAAACCGTGTTAAAGCACAGTTTGCATCCACACTACAGCTAATATGGTTTAGGGCAACTGTTTTGGTCTGAAACCGTGTTCGAAACCTGCTCCCATCAGGTTTCAAGCACGGTTTTGGAACACGGTTTGTAGCATGGTTTTAATGTGCTACAGTGTGGATGTGAACCGTGTTTCCTGGTCTTGTAACGTTACAGACTGCCAGTAACATTACAAGACTGCAAGTGTGGACAGGGCCTTTTTGTCTGTCTTGAATAGTGCAGGTTTTCATGGCTGTTAATGAAGTTAAAAAAGTCTCCACTTTAGCAGGCTCTAGTCCTCATGTTAATTTCTCTCAATGTTCCAGATGGCCTGTTGTGATTAACAGCTCATTAAGAGCTGCAATTAACTGGCAGTTCAAAAGGGAGATCCCACAAAAGACTCAGTGTGAGCCATTATCACTCCAATGTTTGGACTTTCAGCTAGTGTCCAAGGTGTGATCAAGGGTATAGTGCTAAGTCACTAGCTTCCAGTTTTCTGAATGTGTCTCTGTCTAACAATTTGTCCCATATTATTAAGAAATAAGACCAGTGCCCCTCATTTCCCTACATTTTGAGTGTCTGTATTGAACATTTCAGTGACAAAATGTGTGAAGGTATACAGGGTCGGCCCTGCAGGTGGTGGGTTTTATCCCAGCCTCACCAAAATGTTCCTCTCCCCTCCAAATCTCTTAACTCTGTTCTTTCCCTGGACACCACTGCAGACCAGACTCTGAAATGACCATTCACAGATCCATAGCTGCCATTACTGGCAAGTGTAGGGAGTCCCCAGCTCTTCTAAATGGAACATGCCAGCCATCACCATCCATACAGTTCCACCCTTATCCCCACCCAGCATGTTCTTTCATCCTAAAACAAAGCATTGGATTATGTATGGTACACAAATAAATCTTAATACAATACATAATTTGAAAGCTTAAAATAGGCATTCCTGGGGTACATAGATAATGCTATATAGAAACAGAGATAGTATAGCATTATGCCTGTGTACTGTTTCCCATGGGCTGATGAAAGGACAATGTTAAAGAAAAAAATATATTATTGTTGGGGAAGAACTTATTAAAATCAATGCTTTTAAAATAAAAATGTCATAGTTTTCTTTCTCCCAAACCCCTTAGGTTTGTGTAGCCCCCACCCCAAAGAAATCTTAGATGTGCTCCTGGCTCAGTTGAGACTGTACAAAAACTTCCCGAAGTGCAGGTCTCCAGCTGACTATAGGGTGGAGGCTGACAGTGTCTTTCTCTGCCTGACTCTGTTCACTGCCCTGTGGGTGGTGGTGACATTATGGTGAGGTGCTGGGGAGCTGGAAGCAATGTGAGAGCGGGATGAATGTGCTATAATCAGAGTATTTCTTGGCTTCCATTGCTTCCTGCATAAGTGATCAAAATGTACCATTATAATTGAGGGCTAGTGCAACCACCTGCTGACTAGTGCAATTATGAATCAACTTGCCCTGCTGGCTAGTGAAAAAAATGTTAAAGTTGACCCTTGGGGTAGTATATCAGGTAAGCTGAGTGGAGAGATCAGTTCTGTGTCTCCCAAGAGTAACTGCAAAAAAAGGTAACTCCCCAGTTCAAGAGACTGCTTAGTAGGAAGTGGGAGAACCAAGTGTTCTGATACTTGTAGATATCAGTGGCCTGTATAACCAAAGTACAGAGAAACTAAAGGTTAGCATCACGCAGCTAAGCAGCAAGCTGACGTTTATGACAAACACAGCAGGTGCTACCAGTGCCAGGTCAGCACAGAGTAGAAAGAATACAGTCACAGACTTTAATACATGGTTAAAGGGTTCTTGTGAAGAGGAGGGGTTCTACTTCTTTGGTGACTGGGGGAACATTTGGAAAGATAGCAAGCTATTCATTAAGGATAGCCAATATCTGTAATGGTATTGAACTAACACATTGGGGCAGAAGTTGCATATCTTTTTTTTTTTTTTTTACCAATTATTTTACCAGGTGAGACACACTTAGCTGAAAGCTTGCTTGCAGGTGCAACCTGGGAGCACGAGGAAGTTAAGTGACTTGCTCAGGGTCACACAGTATGCAAGTGGGGGCTGTGGGATTCAAACCCAGGTCTCCAGATTTGCAGCTCAGAGCCTTAAACCACTGCGCCATACTGCCTCCATATTACAGCAAGCCAGATTCAAACTACTGTAGCAAAGGGGAGAGCAGAGTAACAGTAAGGGTCATACCTCTCAACTTTTTGTCACTGAAATGAGGGACATGGACGTTTTTGGACACTCAAAATGAGGGACAGTGAGGGACATGGACCCTCAGAATGAGGGACACATCCTCAAATATGGAGATACAAGCTCAGAACACTGTGAAAACCATAGTGTTTACTTATACAAAGTTTATTTTGGATTTAGTATTTTAAAATATTAAGAGTTTCTGCTTTAAAGTTTGAATTTACAGCACATTCTCTTTGTGGACAGCACCTTTTCCATGAGGGACGGATGAGGGACGGAGCAATTTTAAGGGGCAAAGTGAGGGATGTCCCTCATAATGAGGGACACTTGAGAGGTATGGTAAGGGTACAGGAACACATGCAAACACATAAAGAGAGCCATGTTCACTCTCCACAGTCACACACAGGACACAAGAACACAAAGGAAGCAAGTATGGGAAAGTGTGATGACAGTAGGAAATCAGAATTTAATAAGGTAAAGGGTTGGGAGACTGGATTAAGGTATTGTATACAAACACAAGAAGATTAGGGAATAAAATGGATGAACTGCAAGCTACAATGGCTGCAGATGAACTTGGTTTTGCATTAATAATGGAAGCATGAGTGAATAAAAATAAAAATTGAGACCTAAATGTTCCTGGCTGTACTGTGTTTAGGAGGGACAGGGAGGGAGCCAAGGGGTGTGTGGCAGTGTATGTAAAAGAAGACATAAGGGTTTCAGAGGACAGATCACTCAAGATGGTGGTCTAGTCACTATAGCTCTAACAGATATCTGGGGAAAATATATGGGATATGTGTTATCTATAGGCCACCAAATCAGGGGGTGGATGAGGAAGTGGAAAGGGAAATTAGGACAGCAGCTAGAAAGGTAAGAGCAGGTTTAATGGGCGATTACAACCACCCAGATAGTGACAGTCTGGTGGTAAGCCAAAACAGTCAAACTGTTACAGAAGTAGCACAGAACAGCTTCTCCACACACTGAGTGTGAGAATCAACCAGAAGAGGCAATTTTGGAACTTGTAATGTCCAACCAAAGCATTATATTAATAATAAGTAATAATAAAAATGTATTTTTAAGGCTCCTTTCCAGAACCAAGGCACTGAACAGGTTTAAAAACAAACATATTGTACCATTTACAGCAGCTTGATTAAAACGCAATCATCTACACAAACTTTATAAATTAAGATCATAACACCACTCATTCGCCAAATGCTTGGTGCCAAAGATAAGTTTTTAAAGCACATTTAAATCCCTCCGCAGTCACGCACTCACATAACTGGCGGGGTAGAGAATTCCAGAGGGAAGGGGCTGCGTGCATAAATGCCCGGGCCCCCGAAGATTTTAAATGCACTCTTGGAATCTCTGGCAACCACTTGCCAGCTGAGCTGAGCGATCGCCCAGGGCAACAGGGAACCAGAAGCTCTTTCAGGTACTCAGGACCCAGCCCATGTAGGGCTTTGTCAGTCAAGAGACTGACTTTAAAGGTGATCTGCCATTGTCATGGCAGCCAGTGCAGACCTTGCAGCACTGGAGAAATATGGTAGGATCGAGAGGTTCCTGTCAAAAGCCGAGCTGCTGCATTCTGCACTAGCTGCAAATGGTGGATTTCAACCCCGGAAAGCCATAGATACAGGGAGTTGCAATAATTCAAGTGTGAGGACACAAAGGCAGTAACCAATGTAGGAAGGTCACTGGATGGAACAAGGTGCCTAATCCTGGCGATATTCCTCAGATGGTAAAAAGAGGTCTTGATGACGGCTAACACCTGCGCATGCAGGGTCAGGCCCTCATCAAAGATTACCCCCAGGTTACGCATCTGTTTAGAGGCTGAGAGTGGTAAACCCCCGAGAAATAATCCCGAGGGTAAACCTACACCTGACCCCCCTATCCGGAACACTGGGTCCACAACCAGCACTTCAGTCTTTCCCGAGTTCAACTTAAACCAGCTCGAATCCATCCATTCCTGGATTTCCGCTAGGCAGTTATTAAAGACTGAGAGAGCTCCATTCTGGTCAGGTGCAAAAGAAAGGTATAGCTGGGTATCATCAGCATAGCAGTGAAACCTCAGCCCATACCTCCTTACAATGTCTCCGAGGGGTAGCATATACACTGCGAACAACATGGGTGACAACACCGATCCCTGAGGAACCCCACAAGATAGAGGGATAGGGTCCAAGGAATAAATTCTGGGCACCACCCTCTGAGTTCTTCCAGTGAGGAAAGATGTAAACCACCTGAGGACTGTACCAGACAGGCCACAGATGAACCTCAAACAATCAAGTAGAACCCCATGGTCCACAGTATCAAACGCTGATGAGAGATCAAGAAGAACCAAGATGGAGCAGTTCTTCTAATCTTTAGCCATCAGGAGATCGTTGAACACCTGAACCAGCGCTGTCTCTGTACTATGCCTCTTTCAGAAACTGGACTGGAGGGGTTAATAGATGTCATGGATGGTCAAATGGTTCTCCAGCTGTGCAGCCACTACCTTCTCAACCACCTTCCCTAAAAAGGGAAGGTTAGAGATTGGTCTGTGGTTTGCAAGGCAGTTTGGGTCCAGGGAAGCTGTCTTCAGTAGGGGTGTTACCACTGCCTCCTTCAGGGAGCTAGGAAACTCACCTGTTTCCAAGGAGCACCAAACTATCCGAGCAAGGACTGGACTGATGGAGTCAATACAACCCAAAATCAGGGAAGTTGGTCCTGGATCCAAACTACAGTACATAGGGCAGGCATCCTGGACAATCCTCATGACATCCATGAACTCCGGGTGGTCGAAGGTACTCCAGGAAAACTGAAGGCCAGTGGCCAAGCGCTGATCATCAGCAATGCCCATAGAGTGTGCTGGCTGGAGAGCTGCCCTGATGTTGGCCACCTTAGTTGCAAAGAACTGAGCAAGTTCATCGCACTCTATTTTTGTGAAAATTCTTTCCGAACTTGCAGACAAGCCGGGTTGCACAGCCTATCCACAGTTGGGAAAAGCTGAGCTGGTCAGTTCTGAGTGACTGCAATCTTCCCGGACAGGAATGCTGCCTTCTTATGGGTGATTGCAGATTGACAGGCTTCGTAATGGTCCATCAATCTAAGGTGGTCAGTATCAAGGGCAGATCTCCGCCAGCAATGCTCTAACCTTCAACCTTGTTGCCACATGTCCCTCACGGTCCCATCAAACTGTGGAGACCAAGGGTGAAGGGAGAGAGGATGAACACGGACAGGACCAATGACATCCAGAGCCACTGCAATGGCCCTACTATAGGCCAACACGAGGTCTTCTGGGTCGCTGTTTGCACCTGGAATGGGCGATAGGTCAAGCACAGCCAAAAGGCTTTCAGAGTCAACATCTCGTAAAGGGCAGTACTTGACCATCTCCACAGGGGTAGGCCTTCGTGGGGGTGCTAAAATTGAACCGCAACTGTGTAGCAATAGGACCATCTGACTGGGTCCACCCCCAAATCACGGGCATTGATCACCAGGAGAAAAACTAAGTCAAGGGAATGACCATGTTTATGGGTAGCAGTGGTAACTACCTGTCCAAGGCCCAGAGATGTCATCAGCTGGAGGAAGTGTTGTCTAAATTATGAGAGTTCATCATTGACCCAGGCATTAAAGTCGCCCAAGACCATCAGCCTGGGAGACTCAAATGCCATGTCGATGATGAAGTCCACCACTTCCTGAAGGAACCGTTTCCCATCCCTGGGTGGATGATAGATGAGAACGATCCTACAGCCTACACCTGCTACTGCAGTACACTCAAATGACTCAGCCTCCTCAATTGGTACACTCATGAGACCCAATTCGGTCTTGAAACAGACCGCAACCCCCCTTCCCCTGTGATCCAATCTTGAGTGGTGAATCACCGAGTAACCAGATGGAATTGTGGCCTCTAATATAGGGCTAGAGTTCTCATTCAGCCAGATCTCGGTGAGGCAAGCCAGATCCACTGAATTTACAAGATCTATAATAATTGCAGTCTTGTTTTTAATGGGTCTGGCATTGCATAACACCGCTCGAGTTGGATGAACTTCCAGGGGCTGCCCGAACTACTTGCCCACTCAATTTAGTGGTGCCCTTGTGTATGGAAACCAGGCACGGAGAACCGCGATCTGGATTCCATTTCACCCCAGTATGTCTTCTGGACCCTACAACCCCGATGCGATGGCCACACTCATTCAACCTCCACTGTTCGCACCCCAAAACCCCCTCCTCCTCTGATGAGCAATACCCAGTGCTCTACAATGCTGGTAGATGGAAAAATGCAATGGAGGGGAGACAAAGGGGCGGAGGGAGCGAAGGGTGGAGGATGAATAGCGCACAACTATGGGGGCAGACCTTCAACACATTCTGACGACCAAATTAAACAATGCCTAAAAATCATATAAATTTAACACTAAACATATAATAAAACACCCTCCCCCACTAACCAACCACAATAATTAAAATAAAATCTAAAATCACAACTAATAATTTAAATACAAAAAAACTACACAAAACAAAAAATTCCTCAAAATTACAAAAAATCATTATATTAGGTAAAAAGAAACCCAAATGTCCAGTCCCCAGTGGACCTCTCACTTCCAAGGAGGCAATGTATTTGTTTTCAAACAAGACAGAAAGATCTTGATGGGTTATTCAAACCCCTTAGTCACTCAGACCAAATAAAAGAAAACAGTCCAAATATTTTGTGAAGTTCGGCTGAAATAAGTCTGAAAGACATAATCAGTTACCAAAAAACTGTAAATAAAGTGAAACCAGTGACTGGGTTGCTCTCATCAGTCCAGACGCAGCTAGTTGACTTCGATTCCACCACTTCCTCTCATGCAGTGAATGAAAGAGACATTAATAACTCAAAAAGTTTGAGAAAAAACAATGTACAGGGTACTCTCACCACCCTTCAGAGTCTGCTGTATTGGAAGAGAGCCAAACGATGTAATCCCTGTGCATGGATAGTAACAAAATGGCACAATAATAGAAGAAACTTCAGGGGTGAAGAATCCACAAATACAGTCACACATCCACAGTCCATAGGTAAATCCACAGTCCTAGGGAGAAGAAACCAAACTTCAATATCTTCGGCAGCACCAGCCACCACCAAAGAATTCTATAGCCAAGCACTGAACAAAGGGAATTTAAGCATCTCTGGCCACCCCACCAGGAGGTTCACTATTCCCCACCAGACCCGTGACCAGTGAGTACAGATGCCCGGAGAGTCAGCATTCAACTGACCCCCCCAGGTGGCTTAGGGCATCAATGCACTCCCCCAATGACTCTTTGGTGGTTGGATACAGGTGCTTCTCCCTTGGACCCGGGCACAATTAGGGAAAGCTGCCCCCCAGCAGGCGACCCTAGGCCTCACCCTTAAATCTCAGGCTGTCACTACAGACAGCAGCCTCTCCACAGAATCGAATTAGTCTGGGTCAATAAACCATAAATACTGTGGAGAAAGTAACTATCCTTCACCCAACCTCTTTTGTGGCAAGAAACAGTGCACTAGGCAGTGGTAAAAACAATTCCAGTACTGCAGCAATTCATAGCAGAAAACAGTCATTTGGTGACTCGTGTTCCACCGTTCCTCAATTTCAGCTGATAATCCAGAGAAACACAGAACACAGACTAGCCCAATTTAAAATCAGAGCAAAAACAAAAAATGAACTTAAAATGTAATCAACAAAAACAAAATAAAATAAAATTCCTCTAGCTTTAATTCAAGCTGACAGCCGATCCAGCATGGTCCCCATCTTGCATGTTATTCCTATCTCCCCACTTAAACTGTGCACAAGATTTCACTTATTATCAGTAATATCATGACAGAGGACCCAGTTGGATAAGGCAGCTGCAATACCATCAGGTTCAGCATTGTGAGGGGAACTGAACAACTAAAATCCAGCACTATGGTCCCTGACTTTTGAAAAGCTGACTATAGCAAAATGAGATTAATGATAGAGGAACAGCTGAGAATCTACATTATAAAAAGGGTCTGAGAAATGGAGCTTTCTGATTGACTGTAAACATTCTGAGACCCCTACATTAATCTTTTATTAGCTGGTGCAGCCTTATCACATGAGTGTTGATTTCCCTGGACCTGTTTCTAAAAAATTCCATGTATAGAATTCAGAGCCGCCATTACACTTAGTGATAAACAGCCAGTATAAATAACGATATTGAATAAAGATGTTAAAATTATATAAACCCGTCCTTTATTTTTCTTTTCTCCAATACAGATCTCTTACCGCATCTTGTTCTTGATTGTAAAGTCCATGAGGATGACCATGGGTTTTCTCAGGAAACAGATCTGAACAGAATGGTTGGGGAGGCATGTAACATCAGAACAAGAGATAGACCTAGTTGCTTAAAATACTGTATAGGTGGTAAAACTGTAATTTCAGCAGGATATAGTAATAGGTTTAAAGGTTTAAAACATCAGTTCTCTTCAACTGAAGGAAAAAATGCTTCAATCATCAGAATCGCCGAGCGTTGCCATGGCAACCATGCAACGGCACTCACGAGAACATGCATTCAAGGATGTTGGCTTCAGTATATCTGTGTCTCAGCAACAAAAATTGTAATTAGAGTAGATAACCCTTGTATGACTTCTGCACTTAAAATGTATTTCATTTTTGTCAGACTTCGATAAAAAAAGCAACACCATAACAACTCAGCAGGGAGCACACACGCACTGAATGATCCTCGCAAAGCTAGGCAGAATCATTGAGCTGCCCGCATTCATTATCAGTGCAGATGGACTATTTAGGCATATTGCAAAGTCTATGAGGAACAACAATGTTTTTTTTGGGGAAATACAGCAGATCTGAATGGGGGGCTGGCCGGGCATGTAACAGTACAAGAGATAAACCGAGCTGCTTAAATTACTGTATAGGTGGGCAGACTATAATTTGAGCAGGGAAGGTTTAAAACATCAGATCACTTCAACTGAAGCAAAAAACTAAATATTTCAGTCATCGGAATCACTGAGCATTGCCATGGCAACTGCACAAAGGCACTCAAGAGAACATGCATTCAAGGACATCAGCTTCAGGTTGTCTGTGTCTCAGCAACAAAAATTGTAATGGTAGTACATTTTATTTAAAAAGATAACCCTTGTACGGCTTCAGGGCTTAAAATATATTTCACTTTTTGTCAGACTCCAATAAAGAAAAGCAACACCATAGCAACTCAGCAGGGAGCTCACACACACTAAACAATCCTCGCAAAGCTAGGCAGCATCAATGAGCTTCCCGCATTCATTATCAGCGTGGATAAACTTTTTGGCCATAAAAACACAAGAAAGTTCAAATTAGACGATTATACCAGAAGGTAAATTTTTTTGTTTATATTTCTGTTTTTTATAGCAGCAATAAGGTACTCACAGGGGTTATGTTAATGTTCAAGTTAATCACGCCCTGTGGGCAGTATGGCACTCGGCTGCACCTCATGCCACATTACACCCCTAGAGGGTAGTTAACTAGAACATTAACATAACCCCTGGTCATACCTTATTGTTTAACAAATAAGAGGGTCTGAGAACAACTGGTCAGTTGGATTAAAGGGACAGTAATGGAAGTCACTAAATTTGCATAAACACGTATTTATTCATTTGTTGACTGGGTGAGTACACCAATCTGAGGCATCATTTCCAGTAACAACCTGCACCTAGATGCAATTTGTCAGTAAGACCAAGAAACAAAGGAAGCCACTTTAGCTAAACAAGTAAGAGAAGGAGGTAATACAGGACAAAAGAAAAGCTTTTGGGTTATGCAAGGAGGACCAAGTCAACAGGGCAGTTTATGAAGCTAAATTAGGAAAAAGGCAAGACACTGTAATCACAAGGAGAGCAAAAGAAAACACAGACTTAAGGATAGGAATAAAATTAAAAGTAATAGCAAAACCTTCTCCAGGTACATATGGGAAAATGTCAGACAAAGAGAAAAGGAAGGAAGGAAGGAAGGAAGGAAGGAAGGAAGGAAGGAGGGAGGGAGGAGGGAGGGTGGGTAGCGGATGTTGAAATCAACAGAAACAGATTAAATGAGTATTTCAGCTCTGTATTCACAGTGAAAGGTGCAGGACAGATTCCATCGCTGAAAGCAAAACTAGATTAAGTTCACCAACAGAAACAGATTGGAGATAAGCCATGTCACAAGGAAAAGAGTACTGCAGGACCTGAACATGAACAAGTCAACAAGGTCAGACAGGATACACCTTAGGACACTGAAGGAGATTAGTCAGACTCTGACAACCCCCTTTGCAGACCCATTAAATGAATTCCAGCCTATGGGCATATTACCAAAGGACTGAAGGGTGTAGCTAATGTGGTACCCCTGCACAGGGGTGGGGGGGGGTAGGGAACATTTGATTAACTAGAGGCCAGTGAGTCTGACATCAATAGTGGGCAAGCTGCTGGAATCAGTCATAAAGAAGCATAAAGTTTGCTTTCTGAGGAAAAACAGCCCAATGAATAGGAAGCAACATGGATTCACCCAGGGCAGGTCACGCTAAATTAAATCGCTTGTCTTGTTCAACTCTATAACAAAGATGGTAGAAAAAGGTTGGGTGGTCAACATTCTGTACACAGATTCAGTAAGACACATTCTGTTCCACATAGGAGGCTTATACAGAAGGTTGGGTAAATCGGACTGGGAAGAGGACTTAATAGGTGGATGCACATTTGGTTGTCAGATAGAACACAGAGAGTGGTCCTGAATGGCAAATTTGATGATTTCAATAAAGACATAAGTGGAGTGCCACAAACATTAGTCTTAGCACTGAAACATAGAAACATAGAATTTGATGGTGGATAAGGACCGCTTAGCCCACCTAGTCTGCCCATTTTCCTACCTAATGGATAAGCTGCAGATCCTAGTTAATCAACAGCCTACTTCCTCCTACCCCACCTAGAATTGCCTTATGTTTGTTCCATGCATTCTTGAATTCCCCCACTGTTTTTGACTCTATGACCTCCTCAGGAAGGCAATTCCATGTATCCATAACCCTCTCCATGAAAAATACTTTCTCACATTACCTCTGAGCTGTCCCCCCTCTATCTTCAAATTGTGCCTCCTTGTCCTTGCACATCTCTTTTTCTGAAAGATGCTACAGTCTTGGACTCTGTTGTTTCCTTTGAGGTACTTGAAAGTTTCTATTATCCACCCACTCCCTCCTTTCCTCAAGAGTATACAAATTAAGTTCCTTTAGTCTCTCTTCATATGTCTTCTGGTGTAGACCCTGCACCATTCTAGCTGCCCTTCTCTGGACAGCCTCCATCTTGTCTATGTCCTTGTGGAGATGCAGTCTCCAGAACTGCAAGCAGTACTCCAGATGGGTGTCTCACCAACTGTCTGTACAGAGGGATAACAACTTCCTGTTTTCTACTGGTGATTCCTCTCCCTATGCATCCCAGTATCCCTTCCCCTCCTTACTGCCTTCTTACATTGCTTTCCCACCTTTAGGTCATCTGCTATGACTACCTCCAGGTTCTTTCCATTTTTCTTGTTGTTAGTATCTCCCACCCCACCCCCCACTGTGTATGCTTCCTGGGTTTTGTTTCCCAGGTGTATTACTTTGCACTTTTTTGCATTAACTCTAAGCTGCCATACATTTGACCATTCCTCCAACCTTGCCAAGTCCCTTCTCATCCTTTCCACCCCACCTTGTGCATCAACCCTGTTGCAGATCTTTGCATCATCTGCAAAGAGACATACTTTTCCTTCCAGTCCTTCTGCAATGTCACTTATAAAGACATTAAAGAGGATCAGTCCCAGTACTGAACCCTGTAGTACCCTGCTAGTAACCCCCCTTTCTTCCGCGTGGACTCCATTTACTATTACCTTCTGTGACCTATTCTCCAGCCAATCTTTTACCTAGGCTACTACCTTGGGACCCACTCCAAGGCTGGATAACATGTATATTAATCTTTTGTGTGGGACTGTGTCAAATGCCTTGCTAAAGTCTAGGTAAGCTATGTCCAGAGCCCCTCCCTGGTCTACTACTTTGGTAACCCAGTCAAAGAAATCTATTAGATTTGTCCGACATGACCACCCCACTGTGAATCCAAGCTGCCTTGGGTCTTGTGCCCTGCTGGTCTGTAGGTACTCAGCAATTCTTTCCTTCAGAAGTGATTCCATCATTTTCCCTACTACTGAGGTCAAACTAACAGGTCTGTAGTTTCCTGCCTCTGCCTTGCTCCCACTTTTGTGTAGTGGAATCACATCTGCCCACCTCCAGTCCTCAGGTATCACCCCATCCTCCCATGATTTGTCAAAAAGGGTAGTCAGGGGTGCACTAGTTCTACCCTTAGTTCTTTTAGAATTCTTGGGTGAATCCCATCAGGTCCCATTGCTTTGTCCACCTTGTTTTAAGAGTTCTTTCAGAACCCTTTCTTCTGTGAATGGACTGGTATCGACCCCCCTATCCAGAGTGTTTCTGTTGTTTGGTTTAGGTACCTCCTTCTCCTCTACTTTTGTGAATACTGAGCAGAAGTATTCATTCAGTATCCCTGCTTTTTCACTGTCACCATCTGCCCACATTCCCTCCCATTTATTAAGCCTCAGTATCCCTCCCTTGGACTTTCTTCACTCTCTAATGAACATATAAAAGGTTTTATCGTCTTTCTTAACAGAGTTGGCAATCTTTTCCTCAGTTTGGGCCTTTGCTATTCTGGGTGCGTTCCCTGCCTCCTTCTGCTTTAACTGATATAGTTCTCTGTCCTGCTCCTTCTGTGTTTCCTTATATTTCCTGAATGCTATCCTTTTCTCCTTAGCCTTCCCTGCCACCTCTTTTGAGAACCATAGTGGCTTTTTCCTTCATTTTGTTTTGTTGATTTGTTTTACACATAGGCCTGTTGCCTCTGTGATGGCAACTGGTACTCTTTAACATATATACAAGTAGTGGGAACTCCAGAAATTAAGGATGACCAGTATACAGACAGGTAAAGAGGATTTGTGTCTGGGCATGCAGGGAGCCTGAGCCAAAAAAAAGAGAATCCAGAAAAGGTTGCTAGTTATGTATCTCTACTGGGAAACAAAAGATTTTTACTAGGGTAGGTACCCTGCCTGGCCCTTTCCTGGAGCTCCACACATATACTAGCGGTACTGTGGTTGAGTTAGAGGTCAAAGTGTGTCTGTTCACAGACAACACAAACATTTGCAGGATGATGAACAACAAAGAGGGGATTAGCAGCATGAAAAAGGATGTAAAAAAAAACTTAAACAGTAGTCTAAAATACGACAATTAAAATTCAATACCAAAAATTTTGGCAACAGAAATCTGCAGCGTACTGCATCAATTTCGTCAAGACAGCTATTTTCAAGGAAGAAAGGGATCTAGGATTCATAATAAACAAGAGTTTGATGAAGGCATCTTCCCAGTTTGGGACAGCATATGGAAAACAAATAAGATAGTGGAAAATATTAGGCAGTGTTTCAGTAGTTGAAGCAGAAAGTAATGTTGCCATTGTACTGCTTAGACCACACCTGGTGTACTGTTGCACAGTTTTGGAACCTGCCTCTGAAGAAGAACAGGGCGACATTAAGGATTATCCAGGGAATGGCTCCAAAAATGATTCGGGGCAGCAAGATTAGGCCTATTAGGAATGACTGGAAAGTCTTTGCATAAGCTGTATGGCGGCGGCATGACAGACACCAGCAATTAAGTACCTGCAGGGATATAAGAGGGTGGACTCCGCAGAACTATATAAGCTGAGCAGCAAAACAGCAACTGGGGGGGCATAACCTTAAACTTGAAAAGGGGATTAGTTCAAGAAGGACATCAGAAAGTACTTCATTACTGAGTGGGTGTAGGCTGGAACAGCCTACCTAGTAGTAGTGAGTAATGCAGGGACTATCTTGGGGTTCCAAACCCAATGGAACATTTTCAAAAGAGAACTATTTTTCATTGGGACCATGAACTGAAGGCTGACATAGTGTCTGAGTTATAAGACAGTGAGGCATACTATCCTTGACTTCATGCAACTGGTTTCTGCAAGACACATTCTCCTTGGTTGATCCGCACGCATGATTGCTCTTAGTGTTAAATCAGTTAGAAGGCAAAGGGCCTCTTTCCAACTAGACACCCGAATAACCTAGCCTTTTAAAAGGCTGCTTAGTGTTGCCAAAAGCAGGAATTTTGGTTTTAGTTGCAGTTGGTGGGAATGATTTAAACTGAAATAAGGTGAATGAGTAATGATCAGTATCATAGGGTGGGTCTCAGCTAGGTGTGAACTGCAGCACAGCTTTAATGCAGTGCTATAGACCACTTAGTGATCTACACCATTTTCATTACAGTTCCTAGCTTTGTTCTTCTTTCTTTACAAATAATGCCCATTTGCTGGCCTCCAATTGCTCTTCGTCCAATATTGATGTCCAATGATTGATTGTTAATCCCCAGTGCTGGTATAGTAGCTAACCCCCACAAGCTGCTCTGCAGCCAATGTCAATATCAGGTGGTCAGGAACGCATCCCCACTGTTGGTACACAAAGTGTCCCCACAGCCACTGTGTGGCAATTTCCAATATCCAGTGGTCAGATACTCATCTCAAATACCAGTACACTAAACGACCCTCCACTCTCTGGCCGATGTCAATGTATGGCTGTTGAGTGCTTATCACACTCCTGGTAAATAACCTGTCCCCCCATGAAGCTCATGACTAGAGAGCAGCAGGAGATAGCAGTCAGAAAACTTGGTCAAAAAAAGAAAAGTGACCAACAGCTTTTGGTTTTCAAGGCAGCAGTGAAGAAATGTGCATGCTTTCAGACTCCCACACTGCAAAAAATAATAACTAGCCTTTTTCACTGATTTAAAAAAAATATCTTGACTTGCCTATTTTACTATCTAAAAATCTTGATTTTTAATCCCCAACATTTTCTCTAGAATGTTATTCATTAAGAAAAATACAATCGTCTAATATCAACACAAATTTTGCTCAAGGGATTAAAAGGGGTGAAAATGGGTTCTTTAAATATATCAGGAATAGAAGGAGCTGTAGGGAGCAGATTTCTAGGCATAAGACAGAAGGTGGATGGGTGGCGAGGGGGGCTGAACATGCTGAGGTATTAAATGAATATTTCTGTTCAGTTTTTTCAAGGGAGTGGAGGGTACCTGGTTAACAGGAGCAGGGTAGGGTAAGGAAAGAAGTGGGGGCAGGGTGATGGAAGAGGAGATCCCTGTGCAGAGAGTGCTAGAGGGACTAAGGTCTCTACAGACAGAAAGAGCACCTGGACTGGATGGGATACACCTGAAGGTCCTAAAGGAGTTAGCGGGGGTCCTGGTGGCACCTCTGGTAGAGGTATTCAACACATCACTTCTAATGGGATGAGTACCCTTAGAATGGAGGATGGCACATGTGGTGCCTATCCACAAGAGTGGCTCTTGGGAGGAACCAAGGAATTACAGGCTGGCCAGCCTCACGTCAATTGTGGAGAAATTAATGGAGACTATCCTGAAGAAAAGAATAGTGGCATTCCTGGAGGAGGATATTCTCCTTGATGATAGGCAGCATGGGTTCACCAAGGGAAGGTCTTGCCAGACCAACCTCGTGTCCTTTTACAACTGGGTGACTAGAGCTCTGGATGAAGGCATAGCAGTTGATGTCCTGTACTTAGACTTCAGCAAGGCCTTCGACTCTGTGCCACATGGGAGGCTGATAGGCAAGCTGAGAGACCTGGGAGTTGGGAATAAGGTGGTCAGATGGATTGGGAGCTGGCTGGAAAACAGACAACAGATGGTGGTGGTTAGGGGGTTACTGTGAATGCCATGAGCAGTCATAAGTGGGGTACTGCAGGGCTCAGTGCTGGGACCGGTGTTATTCAACATCTACATTGCAGATATGGCAGATGGGATTGGGAGCCAAATAAGGCTGTTTGCTGATGACACCATACCGGGATCAGTGGTGGATGGGGAGGAGGGTGGAGGGACTACAAAAAGACCTAGAGGCATTGGAGAGATGGTCATACACCTGTCAGTTGTGTTTCAGTGCTAAGAGTGCATTATTATGTGCTTTGGAAGCAAGAATCCTAAATCAAGTTACCAGCTGAGAGGGGTGCATTTTTCAGTATCTGCTGAGGAAAAAGATCTGGGTGTGATGATCCCAGGCCACATGAATCACTCTGCACAGTGTAGGAAGGTGGCAGTGAAGGCCAATAAGATGCTGGGGTGCATAGTGAGGGGAATCACCTCAAGGAGTGAGGAGATGATTCTGCCACTGTACAGGGCACTGGTGAGGCCGTACTCAGAATACTGTGTGCAGTTCTGGTGCCCCTTCTTAAAAAGGGACATCAGGCTGCTGGAGGGGGGGTGCAGAGAAGGGTGACCAGGATGCTAAGTGGGATGAAGGAAAGGCCATATGAGAGGAGATTACAGAGGCTAAATATGTATTCCTTGAAGTACAGAAGGGACAGAGGAGACATGATTGAGACCTTCAAATACTTGAATGGCATAAATAGGGTTCACCGGGAGGGTCTGTTCAAGTATAGAAAGGAAGGTATCACAAGAGGGCATACTCAGAAATTGGAGGTGGAGAGGTTCAGGATGGAGATGAGGAGGCACTTTCTGACAGAAAGGCTGGTGGCACAATTGGATGATTTGCCTGTGGAACTGATAATGCAAACATCAATAGGAGGATTTAAGAGTGGATGGGACAGGGTCAAGGACAAAATCAGAATGGGAAAGGAGAGGGAGGGAGGGAGGAGGTAACACAGATGATGTATTCAAGTGGAAAGATAGGGGGGTTGAGGGGGCAGTATCAGTTTTCAAAACTGAGAGCTGCACACTCGAACAGACTTGATAGAACGTGAGGCCTCGATCTGCTGGCATCTTCGTATGTTCGTATGTAACCTGATTGGTTGTTACCTGTGCATTAGATTTGTCTAATGCACAGGTAGAAACAAGTGCTGACAACCTGGACACAGCACAAAAAAAGAAAGAAAATCAAGCAGCAGATTAGAACTTTCAGTTTTGGCCGAGTTGTGATGGCAGCCATTTAAAAAAAACAATCTGAACAGCCTTAGTTCCAGGAACAGCCTGAGAGACACAAAGAGCCTTTGTACTACAATCTGACACTTCTGTACTGTAAAATCTGTTTAGAGTACTCACGATCTCTGCCCCTTCCCCTCTTTGAGATTGTAAATCAGTTTACTCATGATCTCCGTGACCACCCCTCCCCATAACCACTGCCACACATTGCTTCAGTTTCACAGATGACTTTACATTGCAGACATTGACTGAAAAAGAGGAAGTCAGGCTCAGAATGCTGCACATTTCCCAGCCATTGCAGATAGGAAGCTCATTCAGTTTTTTTCTATCTTAAAAATCATTACCAGCATTTTGAACGCTGTGCTCGTGCTTAACTCCCTCCGGCCCTGCCGTACGCTCACACATAGCTCCAATGCCAATCTGCAAACTCACTTGCGCCACTACTTCTGTAAACACAGTATCATGCTGCAGCCTGTGTTACATTTTATAATGTTAAGTCTCTTTTCTGCTTTTTTTATAAAACCATTGCCACCTGTGCTGCTCTGTGGTTGCGTATCTGCACCCCTCCCCAGTCTCTGCTTGTTGACTTGTTTTCTCTGCCAGTGGCTTTTCTCCTGACTGCTGATTCACTTCCCCACTCTCGTACTGCTCTCAGCTGCTTTCTTTCTCTGCATTCCCCACTCCCAACATTTGCTTGTTTCCTTGCTTTTTAAATATATTTTTTAAAAACATATTCTTTTGAACTGCAGTACATTTTTCTAAAGTCCCGGACAGCTTGGTTTCCCTACCATTGCATCTCCACTACAAACACATCTCTGCCTGTGGTTTTACTCTCAATCACTCGTTCACTTCCCTGCTTAACTCCTACAATATACAGTACAAAAATGAAAAAAATATATACAAAAATTACAAACTAATTGTTTCAAAAATGTATAATCCCTGTGTCTCTATAATTGTGTGGGTGAGGGGTGGGTAACCAAAACAACTAGTTGGAAACCATGACAAAAAGTTGCTAGTATACAGGAATGGAAGCTACAATGGGACAAAAAGAAGAAGCACATAAATGCAGGTGGAGGAACTATTTTTCTTCAAAACCAATGAAAAGTCATACAGTTTTAACATTTAAATGTATGTATTTATTTGTCTTTAAACAGTTAAAATACAGTTACCCACTTTATAAGTGCAATAAGACACTCCAGGGATGTGTATTAGAAATTTCTAATGCACTGCCAGGGGTGTAGTGAGGCACATGGTCACAGGTCAAGTTCCTTGATCCCCTGCCCATGCATTAGAAATGTCTAATGCACACCCCCTGATGTCTTATTCCTTACATATTATGTGTGATTTTAACAGATTTATAGAGATATTTCATGTATAGGTCAAGGCCAAGCCCCTTTTACCATACTTAACATACTGTCAAACCATACATATATATATATATATATATATATACACACACATGTAAAATGAAGTTTGTACCAAAAATAAAGAAAATGCTGTATTGTACTTCAAAAAGAAAGACACCAAATAACACGCTGTATTGGGGCAATTGCTTTAAATGTACTGTGCAATGCTTTTTACAATGCTAACTACTTTGTCTGAAACAATGGCATGCGTGCCAACTGCTTAGTGTGTAACAACAATTTTATGCCAACTGCTTTGTGTGTATCTAAGGAAAAACATTAATTGCAATAACATCTTCTTCTGCAACACAGAACATTACCATACTGCACTTTGCCAACCACTTTTTAACAAAGGGCATTGTAACAGAAATGGGAAGGAAGGAGTTAATGGCTTGGATTTTTAGCTAGGATTTTTTTGGGCTTCTAAAAAAAAAAACACTGGGATTCCACTGGCTAGCACCATCTAGATAAGGTGATGGTTATAAATTTCAGGGAGAATGACAAAGAGGGGGGAGTGGACAGACACACACACACACACACACACACACACACACACACACGACACACACACACACAGTTTGAAAGGATTGGACCACTCAGATATAAACTGGATGTTAACTTGATCTAATTGGATATCTATTGGGCTGTTTAAGCTGATTGGAAAAATTTAACAGATACATGGTAAATGGTTGGTGCATTCAAAGGGGGAATATAAGATACTGTACGACAGTTACGTCAGGGCAGTGTTCTGCTGGAATTACCATCGGAGAGGAAAAGCGTTGAGCCTACTACTCTAACTACGTCTGTGGGAGCTGACAGCATAGGGATTCAGTCTCTCCAAGTGTAATAGAGGGGTAAGAAGAATAGCTTAACTTAGGAATAGCCCTTTTCTTTTAGTCATCTGTCATTTAAAACCATTTGTCTATTTTTCCAATAACATAAGAACATACGAAGAAGCCAGCAGAAGAAGGCCATTTGGTTTATCAAGTCTGCTCATGTTGCAGGGTCCACAGCTTGATCTACTGTCCTTGCCCCCTCTCCCCACCCTTCCCATCCTCCCTACCCATGACCCTTACCCTCCCCCATACCTGACCCAGCCTCTCTTAAAGCTGCCCACTGTCTTCAATGAGATTACCTCTTCTGGTAGTCAAACAAATAGTGTAGTTGCCATATTGGTCCTTGTCAGAACAGATCCAGAAGCAAATTATTTGATACCTTTTATTGGACCAACATAGATGTTACACAAAAAATAATGAAGTACTGTAGCTTTTGAACCAACCAGGTCCTTCTAAAGCTTCTGAAGAAGGACCTGGTTGGTCCAAAAGCTAGAGCACTTTGTTCTTTTTTGTGTAACATCTATGTTGGTCCAATAAAAGGTATAAAATCATTTGCTTCTGAATCTCTTCTTGCAGCACATTCCAAGTGTCCCCCTGTCCACTCTGTGAAGAAGTGCTTCCTGATCTCCCTCCTAAACCTCCCACCCCCCAGCTTAAGACTGTGCCCCCTCATGTTATGGTTGCCACTCAGCTTAAAGAGACTCTCCTTATTAACCTTATTTATCCCTTTCAAGTTCTTGAAGGTCCCAATCATGTCCCCTCTCTCTCTCCCTCCTGTCATCCAGGGAGTACATATTCAGTGCCTTCAACCTCTCCTCATATGCCTTACCCTGTTGACCAGCTATCATCTTTGTAGCCCTCCTCTGGACCTTCTTCAGCAGGTTAATGTCCTTTTTGAGATGTGGACACCAGTACTGAACTCCATACTCCAGATGCGACCTTAGCAGTGACCTGTACAAGGGTAGTATAACCTCCCCTCTCCTACTACTGATACCCTAGATATGCATCCCAACATCTTGTTTGCATTTGATGCTGCTTTCTTGCACTGTGTGGAGCGCTCCAGGTCACTAGTGATCATCACTTCCAGGTCCTTCTCCTCCTCCTCTGATGCAGATACTCGGACTCCACCCAAGTAGTACTCTGTCCTAGGAATATGCATAACTTTGCATTTCTTGGCATTGAAGCCAATCTGCTAGATCCTGGACCACCTCCCTAGCTTTTCCAGATCTTCCTGTAGGCCTTGTATCCCTTCAGCTGTGTCCATTCTCCCACAGAGTTTGGTGTCATCCACAAATAAGTACATTTTGCCCTTAATGCCATCTCCAATGTCACTGATGAAGACATTGAACAACACCAGCCCCAGCACTGAGCCCTGCAGGAACCCACTGGTTGCCTGTCTTGTGCCAGATAACTCTCCCCCCACAACCACCCTCTGGGTTCTGTCCTTCAACCAGTTTTCCACCCATCTGGCCATCTTTTCCTGAACCCTGAGATCCACCAAATTCCTGATTAACCTTTTGTGGAGCACAGAGTCAAAGGCCTTGCTGAAATCAAGATAGAGGATGTCTACCACTTGGCCCCTGTCTACTGCCTCAGTGACACAGTCAAAGAAGTCCACTTTTGTGGAGTGGCACTACATGTGTTGTTCTCCAATCCTAAGGTACTATGCCTGTCTCTAGTGAACTATTAAATAGGTCTGCTATTGGCCCTGCCAGTTTCTCAGCCAGTTCCTTTAGTACCCTTGGATGTACTCAGTCCGGGCCTGCTGATTTGTCCACCTTCAATGCCAGCAGCCCCTCCCTCACTCTATCCTCCTCTATCATTACATGTGTGTTTCCTTCCCCCCCGCTTTCCCTCCTGAAGGCACTGGTCCATCCTCCTCCCTGGTGAAGATGGAACAGAAGTATTCATTTAGTATCTCTGCTTTGACCCCATTATCCTCCATCCACTCCACCCCTTTCTGAAGCCTAACAATCCTTTTCTTTTTGTCCCTTTTCTCACTTATGTAGTGAAAGAAAGCCTTCTCCCCCTTCTTAATTCTTTCAGCTCTCTGCAGCTCCTTCTGTGCCTTTGCTCACCTGACTTTCTTACTTGCCTCACTAGCCAACCTTAGGTAATTTTTCCTATCCACCTCTCTCTTGGTCTTCCTGAATTTTCTATAGGCCAGCCTCTTTTCCCTTACTGCCTGGCCCTGAGCAGCCCCAGAACTGAACCAGCTGGGTGCTTTGGTCCTTGTGTTCTTACCTCTGAGCCTAATACACTCATCTGTGGCAACCAGTATTCCTTCCTTAATGATGGACCACCTTTGGTCCACCCCCATATCTGCTCTGATGCCCATCAGATATCTCCTTAGCACTTTGCCCATTCTCCTTAAGTCCACCCTCCTGAAATCCAAGATTTTGGTCTTAATCAGGATGCTTTCCCTGCCCATATCCAACTAGAACCACACTGTGCAATGGTCACTTCCTCCCAGTGGCTTCCTGATCATCATTTCCTGTACGTGCTCCCCATTTGTGAGAACCAGAGCAAGAATTGCCTCAGCTCTTGTTGGTTCAGTGATGCCCTGAGTCAGGAACCTATTCTGCAGTCCTTTCAGGATCAGCTGACTCCTAGCACATGTCATGGATGGTATGCTCCAGTCCACCTTGCGCAGGTTGAAGTCCCCCACAATTACCACCTCTACTTTCCCTGCAGCTTCCAATATTTGTGAGCTCAGTTCTTTGTCCCTCTCCTCATCCTGACTGGATGGTCTAGAAACCACACTCAACCTCACCTTTCTCCATCTATTAGACCTTAACTGAACCCATAATGCCTCCACCTCCCCTTCCTCTGATTCCACCTTCATGCAAGTTATTCCATCCTGGATATAAACTGCTACATCTCTCCACTTCCCAACTACCCTGTCCCTCATGTATAGTTTATATCCAGGGATTGCAAGGTCTCAGTCATGGTGTGATGTTGCCCAAATCTCAGTTACTGCAGCTATGTCCACCCTCCTGTCTGCTAATAGTGCCTGCAGGTCTTCCATCTTGTTTTCAAGACTCCATGCATTCAGAGACACCACCCTCTACCTAGAATCTGACCTTCCTTCTCTTCCCTCTATTCTTCTATTCACATTTATTCCTTCTATGTGCACCCCTTCCATGTACTCTTGTTATGTGTTCCTCACTCCCTCCATCCTTTGCTAACTGTTTTCTTGCCCCTTCCACCTCCTCTCTCCAGACCTTCTTCCATCACTGTGGTGGGGGGAGGTTCACTGACCTCCTCCTCCTCCTCCTGAAGTCTGTGGGCCTTCGTGCCCACTGTCCCACCCAGTAGTTTAAATTAAGTGTAGTGGTTATGTATTCCCTCAGAGTGATCCCAAGTACCCTCAAACCCTCCCTACTGAGGTGTAGCCTGTCAGGTGAAGAGTGTTTTGTTTGACCATGTCTCCTCCCTGTCCCCAATACAGATGAATATAACCTCCCTGCACCATTTCCTCAGCCAGTCATTGAAATCCTCTATTCTTCTTTTCCTGGCTGTGCTGGCCGTTGGTACTGGTATCACCTCTGAGAAGGCCAGTGAACCTCCTTCCTCCTTGCGGATTTTCCCTAACTCCCTGAACCTGCTTTGCATTACCTCCACCTCCTCCCCAGGTAGGTCATTGATTTCCAAATGTATAACTAAATTAGGGTTTCCTCCAACCTCCCTTACTATTTCCCTTATTCTTGGGCCCACCTTCCCTGCTGTAATCCCTGGCATACAAACCACCCTCCTGCTTGCATTTGGGTCCCCTTTCCTTCCCCAGTGAACACTCCTAATTATAGAGTGCCCTATGATTGCCACCCTTCCATCCCCTGCATCCGTGCTCCACGTCCTCCCTTTCTTACCTTCGGTACTAGCTGCTTCCCCACCTAACTGCTCCCTCTGCACTCTGGTAAATCTATCTCCACATCCACAATTTATCTCCTTAACTGTTTTTCCATCTCCCAATCTGCCCCTCCTCTTTTGACTATCTGTATCTGCTTTCAGTTTTCCTTCCCCTCTTCCTTTCCTTTTCTCTCCCTCCTTCCCCCCTTCCTCCACTCTGTTTTGCCTGCCTCCTCTTCCCTGCCCACCCTGATTAGTTCCCGCCCCTTCCCCTGTACTCCTACTCTCAACCCTGGCTCAATCAGACCTCCTACCTCACCTCCTGCTGCCTCCTCCCTCCTTCCAGACAGTGGTGCAAATCTATTCAATAAAGGTGCCCCTTTAGAATTTCCCACCCCTTCCCCTCATCTCTTGCCACTTCTCCACCCTGGGCTTCCTTTTCCTCTGAGGAAGAGCTACTCCTGTATACTGTGTGCTCCTACTCCCATCCCCTGCCTGATACTCTCACTCCCCTAGGTATCACCCCTCTGCCTTTCCCTCCACTGCACTACTCCTCTGACTTCCCACACCATCCTCCTCAGCTCCCATCTGAGCAGCCTTATTTCAGCCCTTAGCAGCTCGAGGCTCTTACACACAGGACAGCCCCTTTTACTCCACATCACCCCCAGAAAGACTGTTGCCCACAGCTATTGCAGTTTACCACTCCCCTGCTTCCCATACATGTACCTATTCCCCCACTTCCTCCAAGCCCAGCTTCTCCTACCCTCCAATTATACATAAGTATAAAATAACTACAACAGTCAAAAATATATACATTTCTATCTCAGCTCCTTACTATCAAAAGGTAACAACAATCACAATCAAGTAACAGTGTTCATCTCTTGTGTTAGACATATATATATGTAAATATATCCTTTAATGCAACTTTTGACCTTTTTTAAGTAAAAAGATTATTTATTTACACAACAGCCGTGGTTGCATTTTAAATTATTTCTAAGGTAGTTTATGGTTTCCACTGGCAAAGGAAAACTGTGTTAGCATCTGCCACTCGAAAGGCACACTATGACTTTAACCTGTGCAATTGTATGTTTGACCTCCTAGCTTTGTGCAGGGGGAAAGGGGGATTTTTGCTGGAGGAACCAGCTGTTGGCAGCAAAAACCAGAGACAGACACCTTTCTAAAAGCTGTTACAGCCCAGAGAGAGAGAGAGGTGGTTTGTTCCAAATTGGTAGGCAGTGGTGGGGTCACTGCGGACTTTCTAGCACAATAAGAGACAGAGTTTGCAAGTGGAACTATTTTATCTTAGTAGTCACAAAATGGGATATACAAGAGAGTACACTTGTACAATAGTTTTTTTCTTGTTTCTAGTTAACACAGTTTAGTGTAGCTTGAAAGAATGAGCTCCACAGAATATGACTTACTTACTGTGCAACAGCTTTGTGACAAGTGCCGGGAAAAGGGAATCTAGTTTGAGGGTCTAAAACAGAAGAAGACAGACTTCAGCTGCTCTGGTGGCACGTGACCAGAAGCAGAATGTCCCTGGGGGTGAGTCAGGAGCTGGCGCAGCAGACTCCCAAAGCAGCTTGACACCCTGCAACTGCAGCTGTTGCTGCGAGACAAGAAACTGGATGTGAAAAGCCTGGACCTCGAAACAAAAAGACTGGAAGCAGAAACAGAGGCAAAAAAACTGGAAGCAGAGATGAAAACACTTGAAGTAGAGAAAGAACTGGAGGTAAAAAGCTGGTGGACAGAGAAAAAGAACATCAGCATGAAGTCCAGAGACAACAGCATGAAATTCAGAGACCACAGCAAGAGAAGGAGATGACGACACGACACTACGCCAGTGAAATGTAAGTGGGGGGGTGCCTCATCTCATGAAGTTAAAATTAATTCTAAATTGTTTCTGCAATACAGAGAGACAGATGATCTTGATCTATTTTTAAAGGCATTTGAAAGAGTATGTTCTCAGTTCCAAGTAGAAAAAACTTAATGGATGGTCCATCTTACTCCCTTACTTTCAGGACGTGCTTTGCAGGCAATGAGTAAAATGAATACTGAGGACTGTGTTGACTATGAAAAGGTTAAAACTGTGTTATCGAAACATTTTTAATTAACCCCAGAAGATTACAGAAAGAAATTTAGGCAGTTAAAGAAAAGCACAGAAGACAGTTACATAGAATTGCATGTTCAGTTGTGCACTTATCTTGACCGATGGGTGGATGGAGCAAAAGCAGACACTGTGGAATTGATAAAAGATTTAATGGTAAAGGAACAATGTCTTAGAATGGTACCTTAGGAACTACGCATATGGTTACTAGACAGGGCATGCAACTCCTCAAAGGAAGAGGCAGAAAGCATTGACCTGTATGTGGCCAGCAGACCATATGCACAGTGTAAGTCTCACGGTGGTGGTGGGGGGGGGCTGGCAGCAGATGGTTCTAAGGGATCCCATGGAGGGCAGCCCAAAGGAAACCAGCCTGAACCTGAGCCCAAAGCAGAACCCTCTGGTTCCAAATGGAACCAAGAGCTGGGGCCCAATGTCATATTTGTAATCAAGTGGGGCATTTGAGGTATAACTGCTCTCAGAAAATGGTTAAGGGCAAAGGCCTGGGGAAGGGGGTTATCAAACTAGCACTGGTCTTATGGTAGGGTGTGCACAGCCTGAGGGACCAAATGCTTCCTCTAAGTATATGCACACTGTTGTAGTTAATGAGAGAGTAACCCAGGGACTGCAGGACACAGGCACTTACATCTCTCTGGTGAGGCAGCATCTAATCCAGGCAGAGCAGATGCTGCCAGGACAATACTCCAAGGTCCAGGGAATCACAGGGCCAGCAGTCCAAATACCAATAGCTTGAGTCTTTCTGAGTTGGGAAGGTGGCCATGGAGAAAAGGAGGTGGGAGTGGTAGAGGATCTTCCTGTAAATGTGATCGTGGGGAATGATTTTGACCACAGGAAATCTCTGGTGTGTGTTACAACCCACGGCCAGGCAAAAGGGCAAGCTTCTGATGGTGAAGAGGGGGTGACACAACTGGTTCCAGCCTCTCCCTCAGCAGCTGAGGAAGTGGCTAGTGCAGGGGAAGAGCTGTCTAGAAGCAGCAGTCCTGAGCCTCAGTCACAAATGGAGGAGGCCACAGGACTTCCTTCTGAAGGGGAGCTGGAAAGGGTCAGACGAAGGGAGCTGTGCACTGTGCAGAGCCTACCTTGCAAAAACTGAGGGAAATAGCTAATAGGGCTGAGGGCCCTCGGGGGGGTAAGGAGTCAGTTTACTGTGAAAATGGGCTGTTGTAGAGAGAATGTACAGCAGGGGAAGGGCTAGATGGAGAGGTGATTCAGCAGCTGGTAGTCCCTAAGGTTTACTGCCGGCAACATTTGGCCTTTGCCCATGATATCCCTTTTTTGGGCCACTTGGGTGTGAGGTGCATGGAAAAGCATCTGACCAACATTTTCTTCTGGCCTGGTACTGGCAAAGATGTGGCAAATTACTGTAGGACTTGCCCACAGTGCCAGAGGGTGGGGAAAATGGGGGACAAGGCCAAGGCAGCTCTGATGCTTATTCCCATTATTGATGAACTCTTCAAGAGGGTAACTGTGAACATAGTGGGACCACTAAGCACCCCAAGTAGCACTGGCAAGTGGTATATCCTGGTGGTAGTTGATTATGCCACAAGATACCCAGAGGCTGTGGCTTTATCATCCACTGATGTAGAAAAGGTGGCTTATTTATTTATTTATTTGAACAAGTCAGATTTACAACCTTTGAGTCAGGGACCCATTTACAAAGGCACCTCGTTGCAGGGAGGGCAAGACAATAGAACATTGTGCAGATACAACATTGGACAACATTACAGGTGCAGACATTGAACACAGAATACACTTAGTTACATGTTGGTATAAAATACAGATTTACAGTTAAAGATGTACAATTTCTCTGGAGTTGCAGTGGAATACTTCCTTATATAAACCTAAGGGGGTAGGTAAAAAGGGGTAGGGGAAAAGACAGATCGGCAGTCCAGGGGACCTTGTTGAGATTAGGGGGACTGATTCACTGTTGGGATATTTAGCTGAGTGGGCTTTACCCAGGAGATATTGACTGATCAGGGTGCCAATTTCATGTCTGGGTTAATGAGAAGTTTGTGGAAGAAGTGTAGGGTAAAGCAGCTCAAAGCATTCCCATACCATCCCCAGACTAATGGTCTGGTGGAGAGAAAGGATTCGTCCTTTAAGACTATGTTAAGGACTTTTGTTGACCAGCACAGGAGGGAGTGGGTCAAATATTTGCCTCACCTCCTATTTGCATGCAGGAACATCCCACAGGAGTTCACAGGGTTCTCACCTTTTGAGCTCCTGTTTTGCCATAGGGTGAGGGGTCCCCTAGATTTGGTTCAGGATGAATGTGAGGATGACCGTGCCTCCCAAGGGGAGTCTGTTGTGGAGTATGTCCTGAACTTTGGGACCCACCTTAAGGAGCTCATGGGACTTGCTCAGGAGCACTTGGCCACTGCACAACAGTGGTAGAAAGTCTGGTATGACTATGGGGCCCGAGCCAGAGAATATGAGGTGGGACAGTGAGTGATGGCACTCATTCCTGTTTGACAGAATAAACTACAGGCAGCATGGAAGGGGCCATTCTCCATTGTCCAAAAGGTTAGTGATGTCAATTACTTGATAGAGCTACCTGGCAGGAGATGCAGGTGAAAGGTGCATCATGTTAACATGATAAAGCCCTACTATGACAGGGAGGAATTGATCCTCCCTGTATGCAGCACCCCAGAATAGGAAACTGAGGCTGACCCAATGGTGGACCTTCTCGGGGAGGCCCAGGTCAGATCCTCCATGGACAACCTCACCCTCTCTGACCAGCTGACACCAGCCCAGGTGCAAGAGATTCAGGGTGTGTTGAGAGAATTTGAGAACATGTTCACCGGGAAACCAGGGTATACCACGCTGATCGAGCACCATGTGGTTCCCAGGACCCAGGTACCCCTGAAACAGTCTCCCTACAGGGTACCCAAGCAGGTTTAGCAGACCATGAAAGAAGAGGTCAAGGAGATGGTGGAACTTGGAGTAATCCAGAAATCCAGTAGCCCCTGGGTCTCGCCCATGGTATTGATCCCCAAGAAGGATGGTACCACATGATTCTGCTTTGACTACCAGAGGCTTAATAGCTGCATGGAATCAGATGCCTGTCCCATGCCCAGAACAGACACGAACCTGCAGCAACTGAGGGGAACAAAGTATCTGACCACAATAGACCTAACAAAGGGCTACTGGCAGGTACCTCTGACCCCTGCAGCCAGGGAGAAATCAGCTTTCATCATTCCATTTGGCTTATATGAATTCAAGGTAAAGCCCTTTGGAATGAAGATTGCACCTGTAAGCTTTCAACGGCTTGTGGATCTCATTCTGTCTGGGGCAGGTAAGTTTGCACTTTCATATATGGATGACATAGCCATATACAGCCAGACCTTAGAGGAGAACATCAAGAATGTGCGGGAGGTGTTCTGTAGGCTGGAGGATGCAGATCTGACAGTCAAGGTGGAAATGTGCCAGATAGGTATGGCAGAAGTGTCCTACCTTGGGCACCGGGTGGGCAGCAGATGCAGCATCCAGGAGCCTGCCAAAGTTGATACCATCCTTGCCTGGTCCACTTCTACCACCAAGAAACAGGTAAGGGCATTTCTGGGGACAGTGGGGTACTACTGGAGGTTTGTCCCTCACTATAGTGATCTGGCCAAGCTCCTGACAGACGTAACCAAAAAGGGAAAGCCAGATAAGGTGCAGTGGACAGAGGGCTATAAGGCTGCTTTTCAGGAGCTAAAGAAGGCCTTAAGTGGGCCAGTTGTATTGGCCAGCCCCAATTACAGTCTAAAGTTCATTGTCCATGTGGACACCTCAGATCATAGGCTAGGTACCTTGCTGAGCCAGGTTACCCAGCGGGGAGAAGAGCACCCTGTCATGTACCTCAGCCAGAGACTTCTGCCCAGGGAGGAGGCCTATGCCACAGTTAAGAAGGAGTGCTTGGGAATAGTGTGGTCCCTTCAGAAGCTGTAGCCTTAACTATATGAGAGAGAAGTTACTGTGGTCACAGATCATAATCCCCTTATCTGGCTTCATAGGTCAAATGGGGAAAATGGAAAACTACTACTCTGGAGCATGGTACTGCAGGCATCCAATATGTCTATCAGGCACTGCAATGGTAAACAAAATGCCAATGCAGACAGGCTATATAGGCAGGTCTCACAGCATGGCTGGATACTTTGGGCACTTCCCAGCAGCTGCATGAATGGCTGTGTCACTTGGGGTGGCCCAAATGACACGCCTTTATCACTGGGGGGGTGGGATGGAGGTGTAACACAAATGGGAAGGAATGAGGTAATGGCTTGGATTTTTGGCTGGGATATTTCTGGCCTTCTGAAAAAAAGAAAATCAATGGGATTCCACAGGCTAGTAGCATATAGGTAAGGTGATGGTTATAAAACTCAGAGAGTATGACTAAGAGGGGAGAGTGCAAATACATACACATACACACAAACAGTTTGAAAGGATTGGCCCACTCAGATAAAAACTGGATGTTAAATTGATCTAATTGGATATCTGTAGGGCTGTTTAAACTGATTGGAACAATTAAACAGATACATGGTAAATGGTTGGTGCATTCAAAGGGCACAGGAATTACTTATTAAAGGGGGACTATAAGATGCTGTAACACAGTTACATCAGGGCAGTGTTCTGCTGGAATTGGAATTACCATTGGAGAGGAAAAGCTTTGAGCCTACTGCTTTAACTACATCTGTAGGAACTGACAGATAGCATAGGGATTCAGTCTCTCCATGTATAGTAGAGGGGTATGTAAAATAGCTTAAGTTAAGAATAGTCCTTTTCTTTTTGTCATCTGTCATTTAAAACCATTTGTTTATTTTTCCTGTAACAGTGTTTGTCTCTTGTGTTATATATATATATATATATATATATATATATATATATATATATATATATATCCTGTAAAGCAACTTTGACCTTCTTTAAGTAAAATGATTATTTACTTACACAACAGTTGTTGTGTTTTAAATTATTTCTAAGGTATTTTATGGTTTCCACTGGCAAAGGAAAACTCTGTTAGCATCCACCACCCAAAAGGCACACTACCAGACTTTAACCTGTGCAATTGCATGTTTGACCTCCTAGCTCCATGTAGGGGGAAAAGGTGATTTTTGCTGGTGGAACCAGCTGTTGGCAGTGAACCAGAGATAGACACCTTTCTGAAAGCTGTTACAGCCCAGAGAAAGAGGTGGTTTCTCACAGATATTACTCTGTAAGCTACCAGTACATTGCAACTTAAACGGAAGGTCCCCTCAGGCTTTTATTCTGTTTACATGTGTAGTTTGTAGGCATGACAACAATTGCCTTTATCGCACCCCCAATTTCTTTTTTTTTATCTTATTTCTAGTTTTCTCTCCTTGCAGCCACTGACCTACCCTATCTCCAGCCACCACTCCACTTCCCCCGATGACCACTGAGGCACATCTTCCCAGGTCAGCTAGCATATGCAGCTATACCCACGAAAGGGACCCCCTCCTCTGTCCCCGTGCCAGGCCAGGAACTAATACCGGCCCAGGATCTGTGCCAGTGAGCCATGCTGAGCTAAGGAAGTGAGGCTATCAAGCTGCCATGGACAGTGCTTCCATTTTTCCTCCTGATTAATCTCCCGGAGTGCAGACATGCAATGATGTCTGAGCACTGATGTGCTGACATTCGCTGCACTCCTCCCTCCATTGCATCAACTCTAGCAGTGCCTCTGGGTGTCCCCAGGGGCTGCTGCAGAGTGGTGGAGACCCACATCCGTCCCCAGGATAGTAGAGCAGTCCTCCAGATGCTCAATCCTATCCTCTTCTGCTGACCCCTGACAACCTGGGCTTGAGTCCGAACCCAGGTCGCCAGTGTGACACGAGGTGTGGCGTCCAGCACCTCAACCCTCAGTGCCACCGCACACCCCCTAATTCCATCAGCATTTAAATGAAACTGGTGCAAAAATATGCTTAACTCCATTGCAAAGATCATGACCTGACTCTTGTAAGACATCCTAGAATTGTATGATGTTCTGATGCTAAAGCCTGCAGTAGTTACACTATATTTAATCAGTGTTGCTGCTGTCCTCAGCAGTCCCTATGTTCTTGTCTTGTGCTGGCCATGAAACTTTTCAATGTCAGTGGCTCAGTAGGTAACATACTCACCTCTGAGGCCGGGAGATCAGAGGGCTGTGGGTTCAGTTCCCACATCTGGCACTTGGGTTAATATCCCAGTACTGACACTGTAGTGCAGCATGAGAGGGGTGCTGTGCTTCTGAGGTGCCGTCTTCCGGATGAGACATTAAACCAAGGTCCCATCTGCCTGGATTGGTGGTAGTTAAGGTGAATGTTAAAGCTCCCATGGCACTTATCGAAAAAGAGCAGGGGAATTTCCCTGGTGTCCTGGCCAAATTTCTCTCATTCACTAAAAATACCACCAACATCTTAATCTGGTTCAAGGTCAGTTGGCATTCATCTGTATCCCCCTCCCTCGGGTTGTGCCTGAAAATAGGCAGGATTTGTCTAGTGCACTTACCCGGTCAACAAAAAATTAAAAAAAATAAAAGAAATAAGCACCCTGCCATTTTTTGTAGTTTAAAGTGTATCTGAGTTAGAAAGAAATGCTTTTAGAGAATACAGGGACTTCACAATACATGTAACAATGTAACAGAACTGGATGAGAGTATAATTTCTTCTGGCTTGTGCATGTACACATCGCCAACTCCCACGATGCCTTGCATGAGTGGGGTCATGATCCTTGAAATGGAGTCAATCAGGTTTCACAGTCGGGCAAAACAGAGTGAAGCAACCTTATTTAAATTTAAATTAGGATAAAATTAGGGAGATGTAAGGCAGGAAATCATTGTTCATGCCTACAGACTACACAAGTATACGGAAAATAGGTTGATGGGACTTTTCCTTTAAGCAAGTGAAATTAACACTTCAGTTTAACAAAATGAAATGATAAACTTGGCACAATCCTTTTCCTTTTTTCCTGCAGTTCAGTAAAATGAAATGATAAACTTATTGCAGACCCATTTTAATAAAACTGAAATGATAAACCTCGTGCAGTCCTTTTTCTTGTCACTGCAGTTTAATAACATTAAATGATAAACTTACTGCAGTCCCATTTTAATAAACTGTGACGATAACCTTGTTGCAGTGGTCCTTCCAGTTAGTGTATACAAATGTGGTGTACTGATAGTTTAGAAGCCTAAAAATTCATCATCACTGTCTTCTTTCAACAGCTATCTGATGACATCAGAGGTCCAAGCAGTGTTATAATCAGGGTAGATGTATTCAAATTTTGTGTCACTCTCCATCAGTATCTTGTTATTCTTGAACATTTGCGGGCAGTCTGTCATTTTTCTTTTTTTATTTCAACTTTTGTTGTCTTCTTCTGAGCCATCAATTGTATTGCTGATGGGGCCACCCGATGGCCCATCAGATATCACTCTGCATTCCAACGCTGCTGACTCAGGTTTGAGAGTGACCTCTGGAGCTGTGTTGGGCTGGCCTGAGGGCTCTGGGCTGGGAAGACACTGCTATACATCAGCACTCCCTAATCGGGAAGGGCGAAACATAGAAACAGAAACAGAAACATAGACTTTGACGGCAGATAAGGAATGCTTGGCCCACCTAGTCTGCCCATTTCCCTGTCTATTGGATAAGCTGCAGATCCTAGATAACCAACAGCCTACTTCTTTCTACCCCCCACAAGAATTGCCTTATGTCTGTCCCATGCATTCTTGAATTCCTCTACTGTTTTTGACCCCACAACCTCCTCAGGAAGGCCATTCCATTCGTTCACCACCCTCTCTGTGAAAAATACTTTCTCACATTGCCCCTAAGCCGTCCCCCTCTATCTTCAAATTGTGTCCCCTTGTTCTTGCACATTTCTTTTCTGAAATACAGTACCCTCTTGGACTTTGATGATTCCCTTGAGGTACTTGAAAGTTTCTATCATGTCCCTCCTCTCCCTTCTTTCCTCAAGGGTATACATATTAAGCTTGATTAATCTCTCTTTGTATGTCTTCTGGTGCAGACCCTGCACCATTTTAATTGCCATCCTTTGGACAGCATCCATCCTGTCTATGTCCTTGCAGAGATGGGATCCCCAGAACTGTATGCAGTACTCCAGATGGAGCCTCACCAACTGTCTGTACAGAGGGATAACAACTTCTTGTTTTCTACTGGTGATGCCTCTCCTTATACATCCCAGTATTCCCCAGCCATTCCTACTGCCTTCTCACATTGCTTGTTAACCTTTAGGTCATCTGATATGACTACCCCCAGGCTCCTTTCCATTTTGTTGTTGTTACTACCTCCCCCCCAACCCATTGTGTACTCTTCCCCTGGGTTTTTGTTGCCCAGGTGCATTCCTTTGCACTTCTTTGCATTGAATCTAAGCTGCCATACTTCTGACCATTCCTCCAACTTTTCCAAGTCCCTTCTCATCCTTTCCACACACACACACACACACCCTTGTATATCAACCTGTTGCAGATCTTTGTGTTGTCTGCAAAGAGGCAAATTTTTCCTTCTAGTCCCTCTGCAATGTCACTTATAAAGACGTTAAAAAGGACTGGACCCAGTACTGAACCCTGCAGTACCCCACTAGTAATCCCACTTTCTTTGGAGTGGACTCCATTTACTATTACCCTCTGTTTCCTGTTGTCCAGCCAATGTTTTACCCAGGCTACCACCCTTGGACCCACTCCCATGCTGGCTAATTTGTTTATTAATCTTTTGTGTGGGACTGAGTCAAATGCCTTGCTAAAGTCTAGGTACAGTGGCCATGTTCAGAGCCCCTCTCATGTCTACTACTTTGGTCACCCAGTCAAAGAAATTGATTAGATTCATCTGACATGACCTTCCCAATGTGAATCGATGCTGCCTTGGGTCCTGTGCCCCGCTGGACTCTAGGTACTCAATAATTCTTTCCTTCAGAAGTGATTCCATCATTTTCTCTACCACTGAGGTCAAACAGACAAGTCTGTAGTTTCCTGCCTCTGTCTTGCTCCCACTTTTGTGAAGTGGAATCACATCTACCCTCCTCCAGTCCTCAGGTACCACACCATACTCCCATGATTTATTAAAAAGGGTAGTCAGTGGTGTCACCAGTTCTACCCTTAGTTGTTTTAGAATTCTGGGGTGAATCCCATCAGGCCCCATTGCTTTGTCCACCTTCAGTTTTAGGAGTTCCCTATGCTCTGTGAAAGGACTAGTATCAATCCCCCTATCCAGAGTGATTCTATTGATTGGATTAGGTACCTCCCCCCCTCTTCTTTTGTGAATACTGAGTAGAAGTATTCATTCAGTATCCATGCTTTTTCACTATCCCTCTCTGCCGCCCACCCTCCCCTTTATTAAACCTCACTATCCTTCCTTTTGTCTTTCTTGCTCCTTAATGTACCTATAAAGGTTTTATCCCCTTCTTAACTGAGTTGGCTATCTTTTCCCCAGTTTGGGGTTTTTCTATTCTGACTACCTTCCCCACTTCCTTCTGCTTTAACTGGTACAGTTCTCTGTCCTTCTCCCTCTGTGTTTCCTTATACTTCGTGAATGCTTTATTTTCCTTCATAACCTTCCTCACCACCTCTTTTGAGAATCATGGTGTTTTTTTCTTTCATTTTGATTTGTTCATTTGCTTCACACAAAGGCTTGTTGCCTCTGTGATGGCAGTTTTGATATTTCCCCATTGTTGATCCACCCCCCCTTCTTGTCTGTTTGCTAGTGCTTTTCTGAGGCACTCTCCCAGTTTGACAAAGTCAGCCCTCCTAAAGTCCAGTACCCTCACTTTTGTACGGCTTGACTCTGTGGCTCAGTTTATCATGTACCACACCATTTGGTGGTCACTTGTTCACAGACGGCTACCCACTTCTATATCTGAGATCCTCTCTCCATCCCCATTTGAGAGTACCAGGTCTAAGACTGCTCCCTCCCCAGTGGGTTCCAACACTAGCTGTCTGAGGCATGCCCCCTCTAGGGCATCGAGAATGACCCTGCTCTTGGATGTGGCTGCAGCAAAGGGGCTCCAGTTAACATCTGGCATATTCAGGTCTCCATTCAACAATATCTCCCCCCTTTTCTCTGCCATCCTAAGGATGCCTTCTATCAATTTCTTGTCCATTTCCTCCCCTTGAGACGGGGGTCTATATACAACCCCTGTGCAGCTTGTGGTACCATTTCCAGTCTCCAGGGTAACCCACAGTGCCTCCTCTCCTCTCCTCTCCTCCCTGTTTACCCTTTTGTTCCTTTGCTTTGATCCATTCCCTTACATATAGAGCTACTCCTCATCCTCTTCTACCCTCTCTGTCCCTCCTGTAGATTGTGTACTCTGGTATGTTGACATCCCAGTCATGGTTCTTTGTGTACCATGTTTCTGTGACTGCCACAATATCCAACCATCCCTCTTCTATTAAGGCCACCAGTTCAGGAAGCTTGTTACCTAGACTACGGGCATTGGTACTCATTACCCTCCATTTTTTGATGGCCTTACCCTTTTTTGTCCCATCCCTGTCCTTACTGCCTTTGCCTTTTTCTCCAGTTAGCCCTGCCCTTCTCCCTATTTACTTCTCTATCTTGGTGTTTACCTCACTAACTACCCTGATTTTGGGGGGGTCTAGGATTTCCCTTTTCCTTTTCAGTGCCTCTCCCCTCGGCTAGTTTAATTGCTTGCCATTGTAGCATTTAAACCTATCACCTAGGATCCTGGTTCCCCTCCTGGACAGAAACAGACCATCGTGCCAGTATAGGCCTACATCCCTGCAGGTGGACACCCAGTCCCAATGAAGCCAAAACCCTGACCTCTGCACCATATTTTCAACCATTGACTGAAACGCATGGTGCAGAGCACCCTAACCTCACCCATGTCATAGACAGGCAGCACCTCCGAGAAGGTTACCATGTGTGGTACTTGTCTAAGGCCCATCCCCAACTCTACAAACTTCCCCTGCACTGCTCTGATCCCTTTCCCAGTCAGGTAATTTGTTCATAGATGGACAGTGACATCCAGCTCCCTCCATATGCAGCTGTTCCGGTGATCCTGAGGATTCGCTCCCTGTCTCTCCAAGCCATGGTGCCAGGCAGGCACCTTACCTCACTCTCCCCTCCCTCCCCTAGTTCTACACTCCTAACAATGGAGTCCCCCACCAGGAGCTGTTTCCTTCCCCTGTGGTGTCCCAATGCCATCTTCCTGTTGGTCTCCTTTGTGGAGGTTCCCAGCATCCTCCTTAATCTCCACTGTGGGTGCCTCCATAGAGGAACCACACTCTGCCAGAATGGCATACAAATTGTGGAGAGGTACAACTGGAGGGTACAACTGGAGGGATGCACCTCTGTTCCATCACCCTCACCCTCCCTGAGCCCACTGAGGTGGATCTGGATCTGTCACTCTGGCAACCCCTGCAGTGGACCAGGGAGCTTGCTCCTCTGCAGGGTCTTGTCTGTCGCATGCAAGGCCATCATCGAGTCTGTACCAGATGTTGGGGAAGTATGTGAGGTGAAAAATAGAGCCAACACATGAAGCCTGGCCTATCCCTTCATTTGTGTTGACAGCCAGGTCTGGCAATCTGATATGTGCTCTGGGTGGGGGAAGGATAGACTTCTGGCTCTGCTACAGGGGGCAGGACAATCCACGGGGGACTAAAATAGCAAGTCCTGGTGGAGGCATGTGCCAACTGGGAATGGGTTCAGGCTGTAGGCTGGCCAGTTCCAGGGGCATGAAATACTTGCGAAAAAAAGTGTATTGCTGATGCCTCACTTTTATGGCTGTGGGCGAAGCCTACGGCCATTTTGGGATTGGTCGGTTACTCCTAAAATGGACAATCGTGGAACCTTCCATTGGACTTTTGGATGTATCCTTCTGAAAATCCTATGGTACTTGTAACACTCTGCCATGATAGGCCGCTACAGAGTAACAACTATACTATTTCAGCTGTTACTTCCATATTCCAGTACAAGAACTACACATGCGTTGCTCATGCACATGAGCAGTTCTCCCGGTGCCGCCATCTTGCGAATGGCAGAAAGCCATTTGCCACAACTACGCATGTGTGAATGCTGCACATATGCAGTTGCTTCACCTCCGCCATCTTGCAAATAGCACTACTCCCGCACCCTCCCACTGCTCCTGTCCTCCCTGAGCCCTCCAAGCCCTCCCTGCACTGGCAGGTAATAAAAGCCTACCACTCCCTTCCACTGCTGCTGTCCTTCCTGCTGTCTCCATTTCCCATCCACGTGCCGACATCAGGGGTGCCCAATCCCTGTGTCGGCATCATGTAACCCCCACAACTCATGTGTCACACTGGGAGCCCACCCCAGTGTGCCCAAAGTTATGTTTTTTATTTTTTGTTTTCCTGCACTGACATTGGGGTGCCCAGTCCCTGTGTCGGCATCACATACTCCACCACCAACTCATGTGTGCCTAACTTTATTTTTTTCATTTTTTACCACCCCACTGACATTGGGGTACCCAAACCCTGTGTTGGCATTGTGTCCCCCCAACTCATGTGGTACATGGGGAGACCACCAAAGTGTGCCCAAATTTATGTTTTTTTCCTGTAAATAAAGAAAACAGTCTCTCAATTTGTTTTTACCTGTAAAAAAGAAAATGGTCCCTCATCATCACCCCAGTCCCCCTCCCCATCCCCACCATCCCACTGAGCACCCATCTCCCCTCACCCCCTTACCCCATACTTACCTCCGGAGGTTGGTGCAGTCATCTTCTCTGGAGTGGGACATGTCTGCACTCTTCAAAGCCGAAATGGGAACTGAAGAATCAAAGGTAAGTGCCGTATAATGCCAGTCAATGAGGGTTTCAACTTAGGTTGATATCTCATCCATTTTAAGGAATTGTGGCCCCAAATTTTCAACATGGGGTTCTTGGGACACCACCTCATGAACACTTTCACTGTCATTTCATTACTTGGTCCCGACTGGTGATTTTGTGCTCGCTGTGCGGAATCCCCTTTCAGAATCGATTAACAAAACGACAGCTCCACTTTTCATGTGGTGGGATCCAAAAAATCCCATTTTGCAAATTTGGTGAAAAAATTCCAAAAAAATGATTGCGTTATGAGTGTGCATTGCACAGTTTTTACACATGCTCCTAACTTCACCGATTTTTTTACATTTTCACTCCAGCTTTTTAACATTGCCATTTTTGCACACCTCCTTATTAACAGTACAGCTTTCAATTATCACATCCTGCCATAAATATGTTTTTGTACCTGTGCCACAGAAAGGTGTAGTCGCTCTATGAAATCACCTTTCAGGACAAGTGAACAAAATGACAGTGGCACTCTTCATGGGGGTCCCAAAAAGGCCATGTTGAAAATTTGGTGAAACAACTCCAAAAAATGGTCAATTTATTCCTGGCCATTCAAAATTTTCTATGCACACATGCAACTTTGGTCATTTGGCAGCTCACCACAGCCATTTCAGCTCTGGCTAGAGTTTGTTTGAAGGAGCTGATCATGATTCCTTTTGGCACAGCTTGAGGCATCTTTTACTCATTCACATTCACCAGACTTGCACACCTTGCCGGAGTGCAATCATGTTCTGCAGAAGACATCCTGTTTCACCACTGTTCATGCATGTGTGTCTTAAAGGATTTATTAGCCCCAAAATATAATTCTGGCAGAACAGGTGTGAGTCCTCATGGAATTATGGTAAGATAAGTGCTACATTTTTCTTTTATTTTTGAATTTTTCTAATATTATTCGATTTTAGTAAATATGCTTACAACTGGTCCGAAACAAACAACACATTCTTCCTGAAGAGAGCACCAGGTCTTGTGCTGTACAGTTTCACCAGCCACATTACGATTCCACCTTCCTCCATCAGTTCACCATTTTGGTGAACATGAATTACAGCCCCAGAAGGAAATTTTTCCTTGGGCATTGCTTTCTGATTATTTATTTATTTGAAAAGTTTCACCAGGAAAGGCATACTGAGCTAAAATAGTTCATTTCCAGATGTGTCCTGGAAGGAGGGAAAAAGGGGAAATACATTAGATTTTTTCAACAAATCTACAACATAAAGAATAAAGTATGGGCTCCCATACACAATGAGCCTGTGTTTCCATTGAGGGGTTGAGATACCAGCTAATAGACCTTGAGAGCTAATCTCAAGAGGTCCATGCTGGTATCTCAACCCCAAGATGAAAACACGAGGTAAGTTGTGTATGGGCACCCCATACTTTATTTGCTATAGTATATGATTCCCAGAGATGTAAAAAAATATATATATATTTATACTGTATATTTTTAAAAAGTTTCACAAAGTTTCCTACCACTTGTTGTGGGCAGTTCAGTCTGCTGCAGTGTTTGTTGGTGCCGGTTGGTCATCGCTGCAGTCCCTTTCCATTCCTGAGCCTTAAAAGGCTCACAGTACAACTTCATTCATTAAAAAAAAAGTTAAATAATTGCCATTTGGTAACATGGGGAAAACTATGGTACTCCATGCCCAACTCGCCTGTGTGTTCCATTTGCTAAACGGTGCCGCCATGTTTGTTTGGATTCCTCATTTGAAAAAGTGTGGTTTCATCCAATCAGATGGCAGATAGCATGGATTCTCATGAATATTAATGAACACTTTATGAATATTAATTGTCGAACATGCACAATAACTTTTAGAATGTGCACAACAACATTTAGAATGTGCACAACAACTTTTGGAATGTGCACAACAACTCTTGCATCAGCACTGATTTCCATGCATAATAAGATTTTTAAACCATATACTATAATAGATTTTTACAACAAAACAAAGCTTCACAAAATAAAACTTCAGGCAGCTAATGAAATAACAGTGAAACAACTACAGTATGTACAATAGGAAGTATGCATGTTAGGGCAGCAGGGGATAGAGCACAGAGGGGGACCAAAAAGGGGTAGTAGAGAATTAGTGTGGAATGACCGAGGAAAAGGGGGGAAGGGGAGTGCAGTGGGGATGGAGAAGCAAACCATTGTCCCTTTGGGATGCAAACCCCACAAAGGCCAGACAAGGCTGGGCACACATCTAGCCCATATCATGTTTCCTGGTCTGCATAGGAAAAGGGTAAGAGTGAGGAAGGGCAAGGAGTAGGAAAAGTGGGCAAGGGGGAGAGGAAGTAAGGTAGAGAGGGGGAGGAAAACCTTCATCCCTCTAGGATGCAAACCCCACAAGGGCCAGACGTGGTTGGGTGCAACCCATCCTGTGTAATGATTTCCAGGTCTGCTAAGAAGAAGGGCAGGGGTGGGGAAGGGCGAGGAACAGGAAAAAACAGGCAGGAGGAAGAAAGAAGAAAGGGGTATGGCTTTGACTAAATTGAGAAATGCAGGAGGGAAGGTGGAGGTGTGAGTTAGAGGGGAAACAGGAAGGGGAATAGAGTATGGTGAAAAAGGCAAAGGAGAAGGAGTATATGAAGGGGAGAAAAGTTAGGGTAAAAGGAAGAGGTGCATGGTGTGGTGAGGGGGAAGGGTGGTAGGGGATGCAGGGGAGATAATGAAGGGGGTCAGTTGCAAGTACAGGAAGGAGAGGTGAAGTTATGCAGGAGGGAGCATAGAGAATGATAAATATATGGACAGGTGTACCTGCTTAATCTTTCAATTTACGATGCAGAGGTTGGTATCTCTGCAGATTCCTGTATAGATAGACCTCATCATTCAGAATTTGCTTGTTACTCCCGAAGAAATTGATGGATGGCCCCTCAGGGTGCCTATTTCTGATTTTGGACATCATGGGCCCTCCGGGCCCCATAGCTCGTCCTAGGAATGCCCGATTTACAATTCCAAGGTGTCATTTTCTACATTTATTGCCATGCCAAGTTGGATGGAACAACTTAGAAAATCCAAAATGGCCACCATAACCCAATATGGCCACCATATCGCTAGTAATTATTTGATTCGTTAATAATTTCCAAATCCCTAGCTTCCAAGATGCAGATTATCAATGATTCATGAACATCTATATATTGAACATTTATTCATGAAAATTTATGACATCTATATATATTGCTTTGAGGCTCCCTGTTAGACACAGGACCAAATGCACACATTAATACTACATAAAACAATTGAATTCACAAGGCAATTTACTGATAAAATAGTTTAAAATATGTACAGTAATGTTTAAAATCTAAATATTGTAAGTGCTGATTTGTTGTTTAGAATTAAGCAATTTTATCAATGATTTGACCCAACTCTATGAATATTTCAGGTCAACAGTACACCTTGGTTGTAATGTCTAGTTTTGAAGTCATTATATTGGAGTCCACTCTGGATCTGAACTGCCACATTCACTTCCGAAGCTTGAAGATCCATCCACAGAAGTTTGTTCATTGGCTTCCGATGTGTCATTTTCAGTGTCATCATCTCCTGTACAATCAATCAATCATTGGTGCTGTGGTCAAAGGTTTTTGTTTGGTCTTCTGTGTGTGTCTTTGAGGTGTTGACTCACCTTCATTATCTGCCTCATCTCCGTCAGCTGCACGTTGCCCGGCTAACCTTCCGCCCTTTCTTCTATGACATAGGATGTCAGGTAACTGAAACCCAGTGAATCACACAGGTTTCAGCATTTCATCCTCTCATTTCTATCCTGACAAACAAGGGTCAACTTTCAGGGTTACCGTCTCTGTGCAGTGGCGCCAATAGTAGACTATGAGATTTGCTCTCTTTTTGTGCTGAGATAGGTTCGCTGGGTCTGCTAGAATCATTTGTGTAGTCTTCACTTTCAGGTTATTGAATTACCTTACTCATGTGTCTACCAGATCCTCTCCTCCTGTACCATTGTACACGCAGTGTTGAATGAAGGTCTTGATGTTTTGTTCAGTGTCTTGTGAAGCATATGTGCTTTCCCCAAGCCCTGAAAGGAGATTTATTCTTTCTTCAACCCTGTGCAAACTTTGAAAGACTAATTTCTTTGATACCTTACAGAAGTAACTCACTGTATCGCATCCAGAGACAGCATGGTATGCTGGCAAATTGAGACTTGCAGCATGTCCAATGTGATCGTATATATATCCTATGTTTACAAATACATCGGGGATGATTTGGAGCATCCACAGTGAATCTGGAAGGGTCTTTGCAAAAGGTAAGTCATCAGGATGAGGATATCTGTATCTTTGGATTGGATGACAACTGGGCCTTTTGCAAGACACAATGCAGCACTATCCTCATACAGTATCTGCCTCCTCATGGTTGCAGGAAAACAGGAATTCTTCTGAATCTGGGTATATAGTATACGTTCTTCTGCCATTGCTGATAGTAAGTGGGTATTGTAAGTTTCTTCTGACATCCTCTTCTCTAACATATTTATTGAAGCGCTGTATGAGATCTGTTTTGTTGTCATTTTTGTGAGGATACTGCTGATACACCTTTCCCTGCGGTATCTCTTGCAAATCTGATGCCATGTGAAGTCGTATTCCTCCTGTTCCTACCACTCGCTCAGCTCATTCTTGCTGTTTCATGAGAACTCCTGATCATCCTTATAATTATCAAAAACAACAATGACTTCTACTGGGTTTGCTGTAGATGGAGGTGTGAATGTGAGAAGAAGTGCTTTCCAAATGCTCTCTCAATCATGCTGTGCAGGAACTGCTCTGACCATCGCCATGGTGTCGTATATGTGCACTGAGCGTAATGGAGGAGGGGAAGAACTTCAAGCTTCTGCTTCATTGATGAGATCATTTCTTAAGACATGTTTGGTATTAGGTTTGTAGAGGTTTCCGTCTGGAGTTACTATTACAAGAGGATATGTTGTGAGTGGATGGGAAAATGTATCTTTCTTGTTGGGGCACTTTGCAGCAATGATACCCAGAGCCCGATGGTCTTCTTTGAAGACTGATGCTGCTTTGGGTTTCTTTCTCTTCTTGTCCATTCCCATGGAAATTATGCTGTGTTTAATGGGCTTGAAGAAACCAACTTTCCTTGATAAGAGGCAGTCGTTTATAAATGCCTCAACATAAGTTCCCCTGTAGCTCTTGCCTTCAAAAGGCCCTCTACTATTGCTGGTGGTATTTCAATGTCCATTGCGATATGTCATGCTATACCCTGACATGGATCTGAATATGCGTGAAGTTTCTCCACTAGCTCTTTCACTTGACCATCATGTTTCTTCATGGCACCATATGTCAACTCATTGTGTGTGGCCCATGTTTTCAGAAGTATCTTCTCCTTCAGTGACAAATGAATTTTAGCAAGCTTGTAGGAATTCAAAACAAAGTCACAAGCAGCTTTCTCAGACATACTGTAATGCTTCTCATGGGATCCACCCCTCACCTTGACCTCTCTGTAGACTGAGACCTCAGTCACTTGGTCACCAGGTATCATGGAGAATGCCTCACCAGACAGACTAGCCCCAATGCCATATTCCTGCAGTTCATGGTATGCATTCTCATTGATGGTTTTAAGATTGATGAGGTTTACATGATGCCACATAAAATGCCGAGAGTAGTTTTGATGGTTGAATGCAAACAGTAAAGGTAGAATATCTCATTGAGCCTGCAGATGCAAGTTCAGATTCTTGTCTCTGTATGCAGTGACCTGGGCAAGAAGAGAGCTGGTGTCACCAATGTATCCTGTCACCCATTGTCCCATGGTGCCAGAGGTTTCCAGCATTCGTGACTGCACTTCAGGGAAAGATTCATCAAAGAGGACAAGATTCAGGGATTCTGGCGAAACAGATCTTCTCATGTTGATGAGCTTTTCTCATAGTCCATTGGTTAGTGAGCTGTGAATCTTGGGTCCCATGAATCATAGGAGAGCCTCGAGGGACTGTTTATGTAGCCTCATCGATCTAGAATAGTGGCATCCTCCCAAGGCTTGGTCAACAGATCCATCCGCTATTATCCCCACCTGATCCCACCAGTCACAATGTCCCATAGCACCGTATTGCTTGTAGAGGATCTTCTGCCTCACCATCAGTTCATGAAATCCTCCCATCAGATTAACCACTTTTGTATATATGTCTTCTTTTTACATTATTTGTGCAGTTTTGTAGAAAACTGTATGATCACTATGGCTGAAGATGTGGTCAATTTGCAGGTCATCCGTTAGATCCATGAGAAAGTCAAGATAATATTTGCAAATTGCATCATCTGGTTCACATGGTATAATGGGCAGGAAATCCATTTTGGATTTGAAGGTAGTGATCAATTTAGCTTTTTTATTGAAAGCTGTCCATGATCCTAGGACTGGAAGAGATTCATCTTCTCTGGAAGATTATATGCTTGCTGCCGGAGCCTAAATACAATCTTTTCTCAAACAAAGATTAAGCTCGGTCCTTCTTTCATCCTCATCATAGGATGGGATGATCGGTGGGGGGTTTCACTTTCCTATTTTATAATCCCCATAGTCAACAGGTTTTGAGCGCTCAAATTTTTCCTGGACTTCTCTTATTGAGCTGCTTGGCAATGTTCTGTTCTTGTATTAGCAAATTGTAGATGACAGCAGGACATAAAATTTGGGGTACATAAATCATTGAGTTAGTGTCATGTGTTGTTGAGACTTCTGTTAATGTCTGTTGCTTACCATCTGTATTATCAATTGTGACATGAGTTGGCTGTCCAGGCAGAATCGTGTGCGGTGCTATTTTTCCCCTCCGATTTACTATCGTGGGCCAATTTCTTGTTTTGTCTTCTGAAGTCTGTGTAAGAAATACAAGCCTCCAAATGATGTAGAAGATTGACCGCTTCTTTACTTCCGGTGAGACGATGAATGACCATAGATAGAACTATCGGCTTTGGAGAATGTTCTCCGGTAATGAGATGTTGCCAGTTACCAGCAATGGACCATATCTTGGTAGCTTGAATTTCTATTGGGATGGTTGCATAATCTAGAGCATTAATCTTCTTAGAAGGGTTTATACAGTAGTAGCCACAGAAATCGCCAGCTATTTCCCGAAATTTCTGTGATATTTCTAGAGAAATCTCCTGCTTACTGGAAACTGCAGTGACTCAATTTGTCTATCTGTTAATTTACGATTGATCATCTTTGCAAATGCCTTGGTGATGTCACTATCTCTGAGCTCAGCTCCTCTCAAGGTTGCCAAAGAATAATCAAGTGGGTTTACTTTTATCACTTGAAGAATGAGAGGATTCCCGTGTATCCCCTTCCCCGCAGTAAAACCTATCTCATCTCTGAATTCATTGCTGATAAGATTCTTCAACTGAAATGTGTGATTTATTCCAGCATCTTGTTCACATCCATGGAACTCATAGATATTATGAAGATCCTTCAGTAACTCTGGGAGTAAATAGCAACATTTCTGCTCAACAACATTTCTTCTCACGATTTGAAGAAACTCTGTTTCAGCACTCTTTGTGTGAATGCTTTCCAATCCACCTGGTGTTTGTCTCTCATTTGCCGAAGTAGACGAAAGTGTTGTAACAACTTTTATGGTGTTTGACATCCGCAACAAAGATGTCAACATTAGTGGTAGTGACCTTCAAATGTTTGGCTGCACCAGACAAATGAGCAGCATCGGAATTTTCATTGCTTAACATGCTTTCATGCAATGTAATCTTTCCAGCTTCAAGCTCAACTCTTTGGTGTTTTTCTTCCATATGTCCTCTCTTTTTCCCTTTCTTATCACAGATGAAGCAGATATCTTCCTTCTTAAATTCAAACAATTTCCTTTTACATTCAGTTACATGGACCGGTTCACTGCTACTGGATGTCTGTGGGTTGGGTATGCTGGAGAATTCAGTTTCAGAAGATTAATCCAAAGAAAGTTGTTTCATTGAGTTGGTGTTTAATTTCCTTTCACTGGTGAAATTTTGGCTACCCCTTGTATGAACAGGTAGGCCTGTTTCTCCAGGGCCGGGGGCAGTTGGTCATGGATTTTATTCCATATGAGGCTGAAGTTTCTGGTGTACTCGGAAGTTGGTTTCGTGACTGACCATTTATCTGCAAAAGCCTTGATGGTATTCAGCCCATTATCTCCTAATATTTGTTGCAGTTCCGTATCTTTAATTTGGTTCTCACAAAGAACACAGGTAGGCAAATTGGATGGATTGACCAATCCAACAGGTACAGCTAGAGAGCTATCCCTGTTTCTGAAACAGAAACTAAAATTAAAAACTAGAAACTAGAAATACAAACTAAACAGGCATAAAATGTACATGAACACACCACACAATCCTGTGAACAAAGTGGCAAATTCTCAGAGAGTGGGCACAATATTGGATCAAAGGCACAAACAAGCAAATTGATGCATTATGCATCATTTATTTATATTTATGTTCTATTATATTAATTTAACATGTGTTTATATTAAACATAATAATAAGAAACTCCCCATTCATGAATCATTGATAATCGGTATCTTGGAAGCTAGGTATTTGGAAATTATTAGCGAATCAAGTATTTAGTAGCAATATGGTGGCCATATTGGATTCTGGTGGCCATTTTGGATTTTCTATGTTGTTCCATCCAATTTGACATGGCAATAAATGTAGAAAATGACACCTTGGAATTATAAATCAGGCATTTCTAGGCCAAGCTATAGGACCCGGAGGGCCCACAACATCCAAAATCAGAAATAGACCCCCGAGGGGCCATCCACCAATTTTCTTTGGGGTAACAAGCAAATTCTGAATGGTGAGGTCTATCTACGCAGGAATCTACAGAGATACCAACCTCTGCATTGTAAATCAAAAGATTAGGCCAGTACACCTGTCTAATGAAGATAACTATGGGTTTTCACTTGGAACCATCTGACATGCAGGTTAACAACACTGTGAAACGTTCTCTGCCCAAGTTGTTTTGATGGTGATCATTTTCTCTCAAACAGTATCTACTGCAGTATCCCAAGGGATGTCAAATGTCATTGGTGTTTCATCAATATTCCCTATCTGATCCAGACAGCAGCATGTTTCTTATTAGCATTTTATTACAAAATGCTAAAAAGAAAGCACTCAGTCCTGTAAATCACTGGGCAAATGCTGAGCATAGCGTTTTTTTTTCTGAAAGGTAAGACTAACATTTCACAAACCTACCGTACCCACAGCAGAAGCTTTGAAACTGTTACTTGCAGGAATACCCTCATTCTATTTTTTTAACTTTTTTTATTTGTTTAAAATCACACCATAATCAATTCTACTACATTCTGCAGGACAAACAAATAAATAGATCAGGTGATTGTTACAGTCCTAATCAGACAATGACTCAAAATGTTATTAATTAATTTAGGAAAGAGAAAACACAAACAATAGATTACTAAACAGATGGCATTTATTGCAACATATTCAAGTGTACCTCTGGAAATCACAAGGCATGGGTTTGTTTCTCAAGATAAACCACAAAAGGAAAAGCCATAGAAACATAAAATCTGATGGCAGATAAGGACCGCTTGGCCCACCCAGTCTGCTCATTTCCCTACCTAATGGATAGGCTGCAGATCCTAGTTAACCAACAGCCTACATCCTCTTACCCCAACCCCCTAGAATTTCATTATGTCTGTCCCATGCATTCTTGCATTCCCCCACTGTTTTTGACTCCCTGATCTCCTCAAGAAGGCTGTTTCATGCATCCACAACCCTCTCCATGAAAAAATACTTCCTCACATTACCTCTGAGCCATCCCCCTTCTATCTTCAAATTGTGCCCCCTTGTTCTTGCACACCTCTTTTTCTAAAAGATGCTACCCTCTTGGACTTTGTTGATTCCCTTGAGGAAAGTTTCTATCATGTCCCCCCCATCCCTCCTTTCCTCAAGGGTATGCATATTAAGCTCCTTTAGTCTCTCTTCATTTGTCTTCTGGTGCAGACCCTGCACTATTTTAGTTGCCCTCCTCTGGACTGCCTCCATTCTGTCTATGTCCTTGCGGAGACTGGGTCTCCAGAACTGCACGCAGTACTCCAGATGGGGTCTCACCAGCTGTCTGTACAGAGGGATAACAACTTCCTGTTTTCTACTGGTGATGCCTCTCTCTATACATCTCAGTATCCCCTCAGCCCTGCTGTTGTTAGTATCTCACCCCTCATTGTGTACACTTCCCCTGAGTTTTTGTTTCCCAGGTGCATTACTTTGCACTTCTTAGCATTGAATCTAAGCTGCCATACATTTGACCATTCCTTTAACCTTGTCAAGTCCCTTCTTATCCTTTCCACCCCACCTTGTGTATTAACCCTGTTGCAGATCTTTGTGTTGTCTACAAAGAGACATACTTTTCCTTCCAGTCCCTCTGCAATGTCACTTATAAAAACATTGAAGAGGACCAGTCCTAGTACTGAACCCTGCGATACCCCACTAGTAATCCCCCTTTCTTCAGAGTGGACTCCGTTTACTATTACCTTCTGTGACCTATTCTCCAGCCAATCTTTTACCCAGGCTACCATCATGGGATCCACTCCCAGGCTGACTAACTTGTATATTAATCTTTTGTGTGGGACTGTGTCAAATGCATTGCTAAAGTCTAGGTAGGCCATGTCCACAGCCCCTCCCTGATCTACTACTTTGGTCACCCAGTCAAAGAAATCCATTAGATTTGTCTGACATGACCTTCCTGCTGTGAATCCATGCTGCCTTGGGTCCTGTGCCCCACTGGCCTCTAGGCACTTAACAATTCTTTCCTTCAGAAGTGATTCCATCATTTTCCCTATCACCGAGGTCAAACTAATAGGTCTGTAGTTTTCTGCCTCTGCCCTCTTCCCACTTTTGTGAAGTGGAATAACATCTGCCCTCCTCTAGTCCTCAGGTACCATCCCATCCTCCCATGATTTGTTAAAGAGGGTAGTCAGTGGTGTCACTAGTACTACTCTTAGTTCTTTTAGAATTCTGGGATAAATCCCATCAGGCCCCATTGCTTTGTCCACCTTCAGTTTTAAGAGTTCTTTCAGAACTCTTTCTTCTGTGAATGGGCTGGTATCAACCCCCCTATTGATAGTGTTTCTGTTGTTTGGTTTAGGTACCTCCCCTTCTTCATTTGTGAATACTGAGCAAAAGTATTTGTTTAGTATCTCTGCCTTTTCACAGTCACCCTTTGCCCACCCCCTCCCCTTTATTTAGTCTCACTATCCCTCCCTTGGTCTTCCTTCACTCCCTGATGTACCTATAAAAGGTTTTATCCCACTTCTTAACTCAGTGGGCTATCTTTTCCTCAGTTTGTGCCTTTGCTGTTCTGACTGCCTTCCCTGCTTCCTTCTGCTTTAACTTATACAGTTCTCTGTCCTGCTTCTTCTGTGATTCCTTGTACTTCCTGAATGCCATCTTTTTCTCCCTAACCTTCCTGGCCACCTTCTTTGAGAACCATACTGGTTTTTTACATCATTTTGTTTTGTTTATTTGCTTCAAACAAAGGTTTGTTGCCATAGCGATGTCAGTTTTGATTATTTTCCATTGTTCTTCCACCCCTCCTTCCTTCCCATTTGCTAGTGCATTCCTTAGGCACTCACCCATTTTGGCAAAGTCAGCCCTCCTAAAGTCCAGGACCTTTGCCTTTGTATGACTTGACTCTACTGCTGCGTTTATCGTGAACCATACTGTTCGATGGTCACTAGTTCCCAGATGGCTACCCACTTCTACATCTTTGATCCTCTCTCCATCTCCATTTGAGAGTACCAGATCTAAGATTGCTCCCTCATGAGTGGGTTCCAATACTAATTGTCTAAGGCATGCCCCCTGTAGTGCATCTAGAATGACCCCGCTCTTGGATGTGCCTGCAGCAAATGCACTCCAGTTAACATCTGGCATATTTAGATCCCCCATCAACAATATCACCCCTTTTTCTGACATTCTAAGGATACCTTCTATCATTTCCATGTCAATATTTTCCCCCGAGATGGGGGTCTGTATACAACCCCTGTGTGGATTGTGGTGGCATTGCCTGTCTCCAAGTTGACCCACGGTGCGTCCTCTCCTCCCTGTTTACCCTTTTGTTCTGTTGCTTTGATTCCTTCCCTTATGTAGAGAGCTACTCCTCCTCCTCTTTTACCCTCCCTGTCCCTCCTGTAGATAGCGTACCCTGGTATGTTGACATCCCAGTCATGGTTCTGTGTGTACCATGTTTCTGTGACTGCCACGATATTCAGATGTTCCTCTTCCATCAAGGCCACTAGTTCAGGAAGCTTGTTACTCAGACTACAGGCATTGGTACTCATTACTCTCCATTTTTTGATGGCTTTACCTCTTGTTGCCACAGCCCTGCCCTTACTGACTTTGCTTTCTCCATTTACCCCAGTTCTGCTCCCTACTGACCTTTCTACCTTGGTCTTTACTTCATTTAGTACCCTGTTTTGGAGGAGGAGGCTTGGAATTCCCTGCTGCTTATCAGTGCCTCCCCCCCTTGGCTAGTTTAAAAGCTTGCCAATGAAGCATTTAAACTGATCACTGAGGAAGCAGGCTCCTATGCTTGACAGATGCAGACCATCATGCCGTATAGGTCGGTATCCCTCCAGGTGGAATCCCAGTCCCCAATGAAGCCAAAACCTGTGCTCTACACCAGTTTTTCAATCTTTCATTAAATTGCATGGTACGGAGTACCCTCACCTCACCCATGTCATAGACAGGCAGCTCCTCTGAGAAGGATACTGTATGAGCTACTTATCTAAGGCCCCTCTCCAACTCCACAAACTCCTCCTCCACTGCTCTAATCCCATGCATGGCCAAGTCATTTGTCTCTAGGTGGACAATGACATCCAGCACTGTCTCCCATGCAGCTGCTGTCGTGATCTTAGAATCTGCCTCCTGTCCCTCCAAGCCATGGTGCCAGGCAGGCACCTCACTTCACTTTCCCTTGCCCCCCCAGTTCTATCCCCCTGATAATTTAGTCCCCCACCAGGGGCTGCTTCCTTTCCCTGCTGTGCCCTGTGCCACCTTCCTGTAGGCCTCCCTTGAGAAGGTTGCCAGCAACCTCAGTCTCCACCATGTGTACCTCCATAAGGGAACTATGCTCCACCAGAATAGCTTATGGATTGTGGAGTGGTTCATCTGAAGGGATGCACCTCTGTTCCACCACCCTCACCCTCCCTCAGCCCACTGTGGTCCAACCACTGCTCCTTCTTGGCAACCTCTGAGGCAGAGGTGGTGGCTCTGGTATTCCTTGCATGGGTGGGGTTCCTGTATTCCTGTCCAGTTTGGCCTGGAGACAGGCAACCTCCTCTCTCAGAGCAGAGAGTTGCTTGCAAATAGGGCAGCATCTCAGCCTCCAGAAAGTCTCCCGGAAGACTGCTGCCCCACAACCAGTGCATTACACAACTTCCCACATGTCTGTCTTCTTTCCAGTTTACCCTGTGTAAATTCTTTTTTATGATTTTTAAATAGTGTGTGTGCTTTTACTGTCAATGCAGTGTGCTGTGCTGGTAAGGATATGACAGGTGTATGCCCCTGGAGGAAATGATGTCAGAACCCCTGGTATAAAGGAAGTGACACCAAGGGGGGTGGGGTGAGGGGCAGGGGGGCTTGGGCCTAAGCTGGGCCCTCCAGACACAATCAACTATAAGCTCTGACCCACTACTATGATGAGAGTTGACCTTCCTTTCAGCAAGATAACTTGCACAATGAGTTAACAAGAGAAAATACCCAGCAAAGGAAAAAACAGAGAAAAATCAAGCAGTTCAGCACAACACAGGTAAGCCTCCCTGACCCTATACAACCTGGTGTTGTGTGCTCTGAAAGCAATCAGGGGAAGACAATCTCCCCCACCTGAGGCTCTGTCTGTATTCAAATACACAAACTGCAGCCTTTGCTATGACAACTAATCAGCCACCACCACCAGTAAATTATTTAAAAATAGCTTGATGCAAACTGTCACAGAGTACTAGTAGACAGTCCAGTTACCCACAAGGGAAAATCAAATATGCAGTATTTCAACCCTTCTGGAGTTACTCACAAGATAAGCAGTTTTGCAAACCCTCCTACTTGATTTAAAAACTAAAATAATTAAACACAAATCAATACCAATGTAAGCTAAGCAGGAATCGAGTTCAATTTCTCATTTTGAATCTTTGCACACGATGGTTCATCATTCTTTAATCTGCAATTGTTTCTTCAGTGGCAACAGCTGCTTCCATTAAATCTTTTTTCAGAGGCCAAACATGAGGATTTGATACATGACTGGATTATCTCAATCAGATTATCTGGATGTTAATTATAATCTGTACCTCTGCACTTATTTTGTTCCATTGCTTGTTGTGTTGTTTTGCTTTTCTTGACGTGGAACCATTGTAAAAGAGCTTCTAGCTCAAAGGTACAGTATGTTTCCAACAAATAAATAAATCTCACTCTAATGAAACTCATCAGTTGATTCAGATCAAAGAAAATGTAATGTTAAACACAATATATCACTTTTACTTTGGAGGGAGTTTGCAGGAAAAAGGAAGTCCCAAGATCAATAACTTCTTTCTTCATGTCAACAAATAACGATGTTGCAAAGTTGTAATTTGCAAGGAAAGCTGGTATGAAATTGAGAACTTCGCACTTTGAAAAGGCTTCACAAGTTCCCGATGGCCACACCAATTTCCCCTACATTTTTTTCTTTTTCTTTTTTTAAAACCACACCCTCTGTGGCATGTCTTTCATTCTCCTTTCACCATTCCACATGTTTTTAAATATTACTCCCCACCTGTCCCCCCACTAGGCCCCATCTCCCTCCTCCTTCCCCTCTTGTCAGCAAAGTTTACACCGTAAAACTCTGCAGCACTAGATCTCTTCCCCTGGCCTGCAAAAGCAAGTTCACCCCACTTCTCCCTGAACTGTGTCTCTTTTTTATAACAGAAATTCCCTTCCCTTTACCAGCCTCTTACCAAAAAAGAGTCTTCCCCCAAAGCCTCAAACCCCAGTTCCCACCAGTATAACCTGTAAAAATGAAAAACACCCCCCCATCAGAACGAGTGTGTTCTCACTCTTCAAAGTGTCTGAACTGAATTAATGGTAAATTATGTATATCCTAGTAGTACTACCTGCCTGGGAAACAACCAATCAATCTAGTATTACTACTAGGATATATATCAATCTCTATCCATTTGGCTCAGAGACTTTGAAGAGTGAAGATGTGCTCACACCATCAGGGCATGTTTTTCTTTTTTATAGGTTAGACTTCTGGAAACTGGGGTTCGTGACCTTTAGAGGGAGAAAAGTTTTTTTTTTTTGTCCAGAGAATGAAAAAGAAAGATACAAAGAGGAACATGTAGTGGGGAGGTGGAATGGAACTTGCTTTTGTGGATGTTTGGAAGGGATTTGTAAAGATGCACTTTTGGTAATCCCTATTCCCCTGCCCAAAAGTAAGTTCACCCTACCTCCTGCTTAACTGTCAGTCTTTCTTATGATAAAAAAACCCTTCCTTTTATCACCCTCTTAATAAAAAAAAACTCCTTCCCCCAAAGCCAACAACCCCCTGTTTCCACCAGTATAACTTGTAAAAATGAAAAAACATAAACACATCCAACATCAGAGACAGCATGTCCTCACATTTCAAAGTCTCTGAGTGACTGAATGCTAAGAGATGTATATCCTAGTAGTAATACCCAACTGACTGCTTATCAGAGAGAATACACAGATGCAGAGGGACAGGAGATAGAGAGTTAAAGCAAGGTGCAAGGGAACCAAACCAGACTTTGGAGAAAAAAGAGGCAGACAGATAGAGAGAGAGAGAGAGAGAGGCGAGTTCCTTGTCTAGAGAGATGGAAAAGAAAGGGAGGTAAGTACGGTACTTTGGGTGAGAAGATAAGTACAGTACTAGGACAGAGGAGGTCAGTACAGTACTATGGGACAAGAAATAAGTATAGTACAGTAGTATAGGAGAGGAAGATAGTACAGTATAGCACTAAAGGAGAGTTGGTATGTACAGTACAGTACTACAAGTTTTTTATGGGTAAAACTTATTCATTACCTTTTTTCTAATTTGGTGTTGGAGGGAGGTGGCTGAATGTAGAAGCGCGGCTTTATACCAACATCCCTCTTCTAACACCTTAAATGAAAACACATGGAGTGGACAGAAACAGGTACCTATTATCAGATGGCATTTGGTTTTGTATGTGTTTTGGGTGGAGTGGCAAAGCATATGGTTTTACGTGTGCTTTCACCTCAGTTGCGGAATCAGGGTTTCCTGAGGTTTTGTGACTCACAAATGGAGATCAGGAGCAACAGCCTGTGGAGACCCCAATCTAAGACTGGGAAATAGGAAGATAACACTTGACTACTGTTAAGTTTTAAGTCAGAGCACAACCAGGCTAATGTTCATAGTACAGTGCCATGGTGCACTGGGTGAGTAGTTCATCAGCAGCAGACTCACCTATTAGCAGTGTCACTGGGCACCAGATGAGTAGTTGATCAGCAGCAGACACAGTTATTAGTAGAGAAAAAAGTTGCTGTCTGAGTGTCAGTTTCAACCTAGCAGATTGTTTTAACCAAAGCTGTGTATTAGGGAAAAATGTGGGAACCCAGAACCATGTAACTTCCATGATGTCTGGTATCTCCTGATGACTGCAGTGGGATATGGAGGACTTTGCTTCATTTTAGACACTTGGTGCTTTAAGGGGTTCGAGTTCATTTATTTTTTATTTAGACCTTTATTCCTTGCTACCTGTCATTTTGGATGCACAGTGCCAGTGGGCTGGTGAGGGGGAGAGATACCATCCATCCCTGCTTTGTTCAGCTCCACATCACATGGTTCAGTTCTGCTTTGCTGACAGTGCTGGGGAGCTCATGCAAGGACTGCCATCTGCTGATGTGGCCAGAAGTGTGCCACCATCAGTTACCAACAACAGCTGTGAGCAGCCTTGCCAGGAGAAGGAGGGATGGAAGGAACATAGTGCTGGGCCTGTAGGAGAGGAGTCTGGGAGGAGACAGGTGGATCAGGAAACTGGGAGAAAACCAACTTAGATGGCTGACACCTATCATATGCATTTACTCTCTTTGTCTGTGCTTGGTCACCAACATCCCACATTGAATTAAATCCTCTGCTGTTTAAACTAATTCCTTCTGCCAATTTCAGAACCAGCACATTACACTTAAAATTACAGCCTACTTTTTTTCTAACTTTCTTTGTGCCTCCTACTCACTGGACTCCTGGCCTTTCTCCAGTGTAGTCTCTCGGGTACTGCCTATCTCCTGCACTCCTGATGCCCTCCAACTGACTCCTGGCTTGGGCCCATCTCTCTCTGACTTGCTCTTGCCACCCAACCCCCCAGCTGTGAGTTCCCCAGTGCAGGACTGCTGACTTCTACTGGCGCTGTATCTAGAATCTAGCAGAGTGACCAGGGAGTGGAGGGAAAACCAATTGTCGGCCAGCAGTACCCAGAACTGTGTGTGGGGACCATCCCACTGGACCCACCTTCACCTAACAGATGACTAGGATTTTTCCACTTTTCTGTCCCCCCATATCCACACCAGCATGAAATGTGTACACTCCCACATATGTTCACAGGAGTGCCACCGCAGCCAATCCCCTTACTGGAGATCCTGACTGCTGCTACACCCCCAGTCTCCACCGGGGGTCACCAGACAGTGGGATCTTCTACCCCCTCCCTCCCAGGAAAGGAGAGCTGTCCTCTGGATGCTGGATCCTTTCCTTCCCCGACACCCTCCGACGACCCTAGTCTTTTTCCGAACCCGAGTTGCTGGTGTGGCTCAAGGTAAGGCATCCAGCGCCTCAGTCCTCTGCACCACTGGGACGGCTATTAAAGCCTGTTAAGCATAAAAATTGCAAAGAAAGAAACTGTTGAAACTCACAATGAGTGAAGCACTGGTGTTACAGAAAACTGGTATCTGGATCCCGGTAGCCCAAATTACTAAAAAAGACTTTGTTGCGTGCACTGTATACCAATTACATTAATGTAGTAAACTGAAGAAAATTTAACAAACTTGCAACATTGTCAGTATGAAAATTCATTTATTCATTGTCATCTGCCACTCAGCTTTTTAAGCATTCAAGGTATAGCATATACAGTAGGTGACCAAATCTGTTAACAGTTCTCGCAGTTTAACAAAATATTCTGACAGAAATGTTGTCACACTACCCCTGGAGAAACAGCAGCAATAGTCCATTAGCAGAAATTGCTTCTTGACATAAATTTAATGCTGTGCAAACAGTGAAGATAAGGTACAGTAAACAGAGTGCAAGTTATTTAAGCAGCCTATTACATGTAAAAATTGCAAAGAGAGAAACTGTTGAAGCTCATGAATGACACACTTGGGTTACAGAGGAGAGGCAGGTTTTCAGTATAGGTTTATACAGCTGTTGCTCTCTTTGCAATTTTTGCACTTAATACGCCACTTAAATAACTTACACTTTTGTATTGCACCTTACCTGCACTGTTTGCACAGCATCAAATTTATGTCAAGAAACTATTTCGGCCAGGACTGTTGCTGCTGTTTCAACTGGGATATTTTGACAACATTCCTGTTGGAATATTTTGTAAAACTGTGAAAACTGTAAAGAGACGGGGAGGAAATGCACTCATTGGACAAATGGAGGATAATAATGGAAACTGGTCACTGATAAAAATATATAGCCCAGATGCTTAATGAATACTATACTTTTGCTCAGTGTTTAATTTCAAGTTAGCTTGTGCAATGTCAGATTAGACCGAGGAGAAAGAAAGAATGCTAAACCTGGAGGTAGAGGATATCAAGAATAGATTACTGCAGTTAAATCCATATAAGGCCTCATGTTCAGATGGAGTGCATCCTTGGGTGGCTAGCGAATTGGCTGAAGAATTAGCAGGAGAACTTACTAGGATATTTCAAATATCCTTGGACAATGGTGCTGTGGTAAAAAGCTGGAGGAAGGCCACTGTTACTCCCATTTACAAAAAAAGAAGTAAGAAGGAATGCAAAAATTATAGACCAGTGAGCCTGACATCTGTCTTGGGGTATATCTTGGAAGGAATAATCAAGGAAGAAATTGAAAGATTTGTCAAGGAGTTAGACATGATTGACAAATAAAAACATGGATTAACCATGGGGTGATAATGTCAGACTAGCTTTTTGGAGTTTTGTGACAGGGTCAGTAGCACCTTGGATCATGGCTGCCTGGTGGATGTGGTGTTTTTGGACTTCACAAATGCCTTTGATACCATGCCACTTAAGGAAATAATAGATATCTTAATGGACATAGGGCTAAATAGTAAAATAGTAGGTTGGATCGCTTTCTGGCTAACTAACAGACAACAACAAGTGAGTTTGAGGGGCATCACCTCACAGTGGGCTAAAGTGACCAGTGGTGTCCTGCAGGGATCAGTTCTTGGACAGTGTCTCTTCAGATTATATGTGGCTTTGATGAAATGTGATGTCGGCACACGGCTCTCAAAATTTGTAGACGACACAAGGATAGGTACTATAGTACAGAATTCTAAGGATGCTGAAAACCTGCAGAGAACATTGACTAATCTGGAACAATGGGCTACAAAATATAATTTGGGTTTTAATGTAGATAAATGCTCAGTGATGCATTTGGATATAAAAAATATGAAAGTATACTATCTACTTAAAAGCCAGATATTGAGGGAAGTGACAGAGGAAAAGGATCTGGGTGTGATTATAACAAAGTACCTTAGCTTAAAAAACACTGTCATGTGATTGCTAAGAGGGCTAATGGAATTTTGAGTAGTATTTGCAGGCACGTAGTGAGTGGAGACAGAAAGTTGTAGTTCCTTTGTATGTCTCATTGGTTAGACCACACCTGGAGTACTGTGCCCAGTTCTGGTCACCCAGTATGAAAGCTGAGATCAGAACTCTAGCAGGGGTCCAAGATAGTAAGGGATCTTAAGGGTCTAAATAATGAGGAGAAACTGGATACTTTGGAGATGTTCTCTCTAGAATACAGATGACTGCGAGGGGGCTTATGTTTAGTATATGGAGCCTTTTTGAATCATGACCTTTGGGACTGTTTAGGATTGGATTTGAAAGATCAGCAATATAACACTAGATCCTATGTTTTGCAATTAAAAGGGGATTTAAGACACACACAGAAAAGGGCACTTTGGTACAATCAAGGGGTAGTATTTTTTTGGAATTCCCTCCCATTGGAAGTGGTAGGTAGTAGGAGCATGAGTGAATTTAAGGCAAACTTGGACAAATCTGTATTAAAAACAAAGCAACAGGGTGTTTCCCTTGAGGTAGTCGAGCTCTAATAGGCACCTTGCCTTTTTTTTTTTTTTGCTCATAATTAACCTATGAAACCTATAACAAATGAAGCTTTGACATCTATGTGTTATTTATTTATTTATTCTTCAGTAACAACCTTTGAGCTAGAAGCTCATTTACAAAGGTTCCACGTCAAATAACATAAACACAACACAACATAAACTTAAACAGTGCACAACAAGTAAACAAGTAGTTGAAAATCAACAGCAGGGAACTATTATACACAATCTTTACATACTGCATAGTCAGTGTATTATTATTATTATTTGAACAGCAATGATCAACATTTGAGAAGTACTCAAGGTACTCTGCAGCTCCCAGATAGGATCTGTCACCAGTGTTTAGCCTAGAAGTATGGTAAGTGAGGTGGAGCAGGGTTGAAAAAAATGTGGGCTCAAACGGAGATGGGAGAAGGAAGAGAGTATCTAGTGTAGGAGAGGACATGTAAGATTAGGAGAAGGATATTTTTGTTTCTCGTGAAAATGTAATGGAGGGAAAGTACTACCTGATTGGAAAGGGAGAGGGAGCAATAAGTTTAAGTGTGGAGTTAGAGTTAAGTACCTGGGAAGCAATTACAGCCACTAGTGTTGGCAATGTGAGACTTTAGCTCCTTTTTAAATGTGTTAATTTTTGTAGCATTGACTAGTTCAGCAGGGAGTTTGTTGAGCCACTGTGGGGCTTGGTAGGCAAAAACACATTTTGTGCTAGTGATGTTCTTCTGAGAGGGGTTAAGAGTGAGTTGCATGGAAGGCCTCTTGTGAAATGTTGTGATTGAAAGAAACTGCAGTATATTGAGGATAGTGGGAGGGGAGAGGCCTAGTAGTGCCTTCTTTCTTTAGGAGACAGACTTGGTACTTTACCCACCCTAGTAGATTGAGCCATTGCGTTTGGGCATACAGTTTACATGTATGGGAGAGCTTGTCCGCATGTCCAGGACAAGATGGTATGCTTTGTTGGGAGCCATTGTAACATGCTTAGGAGCCATGTCAGAGGCAGCACTATATCCTATCAACCCATAGTCTATTATGGGCAGAACAGAGCTGGTAACTGTGAGGTGCAGTGCTGCTGGGGTCAGGTAATGCCTGTCTCTATATATAATGCCTAGCTTAGCATTAACAATTTTGACTACATGGTCTATGTGAAAGGTGAAGGAGAGGGTATCAGCAAGGTGTACCCCTAGGTATTTAAATGTATGAACTTGTTCAAGAGTTTCATTCTTTTTGTCAAGTATGTTCAGCAGGAGTTTTTTCTTTTTGTCATATGGGCTAGTGAACAACATTGTCTTTTTTTGTAATTGAGCAATAGTTTGTGTATGTTAAAACAGTCCTCCAGCTGGTGAACACTGTTTTGCATATCTTAGGAAAGTTGCACTTGTTGAAGGTTGCAGTTTACCACAACAGCATCATCAGTGTAGAGTATGATTCTGGATGGACAGACATCTGGTAGGTTGTTTAAGAAGAGGCTAAACAGCAACAGTCCCAGTATGGGCCCTTGCAGAACCCCAAGTGAGACTTTCCTGGTGCTGGACAAGGCTAAGCATATTTTGACACATTGAGTTCTGTTTGAGAGGTGCTCTCTGAACCAGCTGACAGAGGCAGGGGACAGACCAAGTGCTAGTAGTTTTTCCAGTAATAGTTGATGGTTTACTGTGCTTTTGTGAGGTCTATGAAAATTGACCCCACTAAATGGTCACTGTCTACAGCCTTGTAAATGAGGATAGAGAACTCAATTAATGCAGTAGCGATACTATGACCTTTGTGGAACCCATGTTGTTGGGGGCACTGCAACTTGTATTTTTGTAGATGTTCATTCGGTTGATGAGACACTATCCTCTCTAAGGCCTTGGATAGCGGGGGTAGGATGGTATGGGCCAGTAGTTGAATATGCTACAGTGATTCCCACTTTTTTGGACTGGGGTGACAAGGGCCACTTTCCACAGGTTTGGGAAGGTGGCCAAGGTGAGGAATTTATTAAAGAGTTTTGCCATGAGGGCTATTATCTCCTCCAGTGCGAGAGCCCCCATTTTCATGTCAGTGTTATCACTGCCCAGATGTGTTTTGCCAAGAACCCTTTCAACATATTTCTTGGTTTCCAACATAGTTATATGTCTGAAATAGAACTGTAGGATATTCTGCTTCAAGTTGAGTGTAGGTGATAGAGGTTGTGACACTGGTGTGACTTGTGAAGACAGATAGTCAGGGGGAAAGGTACCACTGAAGTATGCGAATGCTGCATTAAAAGTGTCTGCTATATAAGGGGATCCTTAGTAAGTTCACCATTAACATTGAGCAGCAGAGGTAGATGTTTTGTGTCTCTCTATAACAAGTCTTTAATATTACCCCAGAAACTCTTACTATTAACCCAGCTTCTTTCCAGTTGCATCTTGAAATGTTTTGCCTTGGCCTGCCTAATCTCTTTGTACGTTTGTTTCTGGCTGCCTGGTATTGTTGGAAGTCATGTGGCACCCCAGTGGCCTTCATCTTATGCCTTTGAATGCCTAAAAAACTGAGCAGCAAATGGCAATGAATAAATGAATTTTCATACTGGCAATACTGCCAGTGTGTTGAATTGTCTTCAGTTTACTACGTTAATGTAGTTGATGTGCAATACAAGCAGCCCAGTCTTTTTTAGCCTAATGTGGGTTACCAGGAGCCAGATACCAATTTTCTGAGTGCAGAGAAAACTTTTTCTGGATATGAGATGTTTATCGTGTTACTACAGTGGCTCGCCTTTTTCTCCCCTTCCAGCACCCCAGTCATAATTTTCAGCTCACAGTCAGTACCTTTTGGAGATTTATGAGAAAGAATACCCTGCACTGAGTGTGGATCCTACCATACATACTGCTTTGCCTGAGGCTGGTATCACTGATATACGAAAATTACTTCCTGGGTTACTTGAGAATACACAGACCCCATTGACAGTATTACATGTAGATGTAAATGATGTGGGTAAAATAAATCTCACTGAAATACAGCAGGATTTTGAGTGGGTAGGGTAAAAACTTAAAAACAGAGGATGCAAACTGATTGTTTCTGGAATCTTACTGGTCCCCTGGGCAGGAAGGAAGCAAACAGAGAACATCAGAAGTTTAAATGGTTGGCTCAAAAGGTGGTGCTTTAAAGAGGGGCTAATATTTATGTATCATTGGGAGGAATTCCAGGTACCCCATTGTTTCTCACAAGATGGTTTGCACCTAAATAGACAAGGAAAAAGGGTCTTTTCATCTAAATTAAAACAGGTTATTGATATTTTTTTAAACTAGATACAAGGGGGGGTTGCAGGGTCCATGAACAAGAGTAGGTCATATAACCACATGCCAAATGTAACTGTCTAGTTCTTAACGCAAGAAGCCTCACAAATAAATTGGGTGAATTAAAATTGAAACTGTATAATGATAACATCCATATATGTGCCATTACAGAGACATGGTGGAGGTCTGAGGATACCTGGGATAAACAAATCCCGGGATACACCTTATATAACAAAGATAAGTTTCATACAAAAGGAGGTGGAGTGGCATTATATGTACACAATGGTATAACATCAGAGAATGTAGACTGCACAGTTTGGGAACAGTCCGAGATTCTATGGGTAAAGGTTATCCCCTCACAATCATCAAAGATTAACATAGCTGTGGTTTATAGACCACCAGCTAGTATTGCAATAAATGACAGCCCTATATTGGATTTGTAAAATATATAGCCCAAGAGGATAATGTCATTATATTGGGAGATTTTAATCTCCCTGGTATTAACTGGGACACATTACAGACCAATTCCCAAGTAGAGGCTAGTTTCTTGGAAGCATTCTTGGCAGCTGGTCTTGAACAAATGGTCAATGAAAACACAAGGGGCAATCATATTTTGGACTTGGTATTAAGTAACATGGTTGATAATATCCAAAATTGCAAGGTGGAGGTTCCTTTGAGTAATAGTGACCATTCTATGGTTAGTTTCCAATATAATGGGGGTAGCCATATTATCAGTGGTAGTATAGTATTGTATGACTACAATAGGGTTGATTACCGTACATTAAGAAATGAACTGAACAATTGGAACTGGGAGTCCGAGTTAAAAAACCTAACAGTACGCGAAATGTGGGACATACTCATTACTAAACTGAATGGGCTTATCCATTAGTATGTCCCAGCCAGCAATAAAGATCATAGGTCCAGAAGACCCCCGGTTGATACCTGCAGTCAAAAGATAATTAAAAGAAGAATAGGGCATATACCAGAGCAAAACATAGTGGAGAGGCTAGTTCCAGGGATGTTAATAAACATCACTTAAAAAGGGCAAAAATAACTATTGCTAAGGCTAAAAGGAGTTTTGATTTTAATCTGGCCACAAAAGCACAGGATAATTATAAAAGCTTCTATGCATATATCAATAATAAAAGAGGTTTAGGTCAAACGATTGGACCCTTAAAGGATAATAGTGACAAATTAATACCAGGAAATAAGGACATGGCTAATATGTTTAATACATACTTCTCTTTTGTGTTCAGTGTAGGCCAAAAATCTGGGGCAGCTAGCAAAATATTAAAGGGAGCACCTGATTTAATAATAGAGTTTGAAGATGTGAGAACTAGGCTAGAAAATCTGAACCAAAACAAGGCTTACAGACCAGATGGTCTACATCCAAGATTGCTTATGGAACTGGCAGATCGTTTGGCAGGGCCTATCACATTAATTTTCCAACAATCCCTGGAGACAGAACAGATTATTGAGGCTTGGAGGCAGGCAGTAGTGATCTCTATTCATTAAAAAGGATCAGAACAGGAGGTAGACAACTATAGGCCAATTAGCCTGACCTCTGCCCTTGGAAAAGTACTGGAGTGCATAATAGAAGATCTGATTATGAATTATGTGGAACTTGAGGGGCTTAAGGATGACTCACAGCATGGATTCATAAAAGGTAGCTCATGTCAAACTAATCAAATGTTATGGTAGAGTTAGTAAAACACTTGATGAAGACAGTTCTGTTGACGTTATATTTTTAGACTTTGCTAAAGCATTTGATAAAGTTCCTCATGAACAACTGATAAATATCCTTCTTAAGCTAGGGGTACACCAGAAAATAGTAAATTGGATAAGGGATTGGTTGTTTGAAAGGAAGCAAAGGGTATGCATTTTGGGGAACTGTCTGACTGGGCTGCAGTCACAAGCGGGGTCCCTCAGATATCTGTTTGGGGACCATGTTTGTTTAATTTTTATATCTCTACCATGAAATCAAAGACAGACATTTGGCTGTCCAAATTTGAGGATGACACACTTATAGGTTTTCCAGTCAATAGCCAAATGGATGCATTGATACTGCAGGAAGCACTTGGTGATTTGGAGACCTGGGCAAGGGAAAACATGGCATCATTTAACATCGACAAATGAATAGTAATGCACATGGGTAAAAAAAATCCCAAAGTGGATTATATTCTAGCTGGCCAGATTCTTAGAGTAGTACATGAGGAACAAGATCTGGGGATTAGGGTTAGTAATATCCTTAAATTCCACTTGCACTGTAACCAGGTGGTTAAGAGGACAAATGGTATTCTGAGCTGCATATATAGGCACATCAAAAGCAGGAAGAGAAAGGTTTTGCTCCTTCTTTATACCTCCCTGGTGAGGCCTCACACTGAATACTGTGTGAAGTTCTGGGCCCCAGGTAAAAATGGGATATAAATGCCCTGGTGAGGGTCCAGTGAAGGGCAACAAAAATAATTAATGAAGTTCAGGACATGAATTATGGGACGAGACTAAAGAGTCTCGAACTTTATGCCCTCGAATATCGTCAGTTAAGAGGGGACATGTGCTTCTTTTATCGGGCACTGTCTGACAATCAACTTTGGGAGCAACTGGGCCTAAATCTTAAGGACCAGTTTTATAATACTCGGGCTCAACCCCTACAGCTTATGGTGGATAGGTTTAATACACAGGCCTGTATGCATTGGTTCTCAGTAAGGGTGGTAAAAATGTGGAATGCACTGCCCATTGAGGTTGTAAGTAGCAAAACTATGCTAACCTTTAAGCATTCCCTTGATTGTTATTTGAATAGTAATAATATTAAGGGGTACTAGTTGACTGCTAAGGTGAGCCAAATGGACTTTGGTCTTTATAGATCTCAGGATCACCTATGAAACCTACACAACTACAGTGGAGTTCTGTAATGGACTGTCTGCACTCACCAAGTTGTATTCAAACATAAACATGCCTCAAAGCCTCAGCTAGAACTAGTTACAATGATTGTGACATAAAACTAACAGTTCAATGTTTTGAAAGTCTTCTTCACGCTCTGCTGAAACCCCATTAATGACATTAGTAATGATATCTAAACATTAGCTCATATTACATAAATTGTAGTGAGAAAGAAAAATGTGCCATACTGGGGAACAGCCCCAGCCCCCCAACTACTGTCTTTGTATCCTGCCACTGTGCTATCTTTCCACATGGGGGAAATAAGAGGCTCGATTATCAGAGATTGATGCAGGGCTTGCGTCAAGCCCTGCATCAACCCCGTTCTTTGGCGCAGCTGTGACAAACTCCTTTGATGCAAGTGCATCTGATTTTAGTACCTTGGGTGCAGCTGTGACACTTTCCACACTATACGGTGGCTTGCACCAAATATGTGGTGCAAGCCCCATAAAAATAATTCACAGCATGCCACAAGTTAGACCAGGGGGAGCTGTTCTAACTTGCAATATTTGGTGCATGGGAGTGAAAATCCTGATTGGCACCAGGAGAATGCCATTACCCCCTTGCGCCATATGGTTGGTGCATCAGGGGCTTGCGGCCTTCTTAGGCTTTTAAAAATTAAACCCACAGTATCTAAACAGAGATACATACTATGGCAATACATATTTTGCACTGAGTCTGGATCTCCAATCCATGCACAGCTGCAGTGCAATTTAGTAATGAACTATTTGTCAACTGGAAGGAATGTTTCCTGCCCAGTTGCATTCAGAAATTCAAAAACAGACAAGCCTCATGTGGAAATAATGAAGTTGACTGCAACACAGAACTAACAGTTCACTGTTTTAGAAATTTTCTGAAAGCCCTGCTGAAATCCTATCACTGATATCAATATGGACATCTAATAATTTCTCTCATGCTACATAAATTGCACTGTGAAAGAAAGCCCCCCACCATCTACTGTCCTGGTTCTCTGCCAATGTTCCATCATGCCACGTGGTTTCTAGCCAGAGATGCGTACTATGGGAAAGTATATCCCACACTGAGTGCAGATCACCCGCCTACACAGTTGCAGTGGAGTTTAGTAATGAATTGTCTGCCAACTTGAAGGAATGCTTTCCACCAAGTTTCATTCACACCTAAATAAATCTCAAAGCCTCAGCTGGGACTAATGAAGTTGACTGCAACATAGAACTAACAGTTCAATGTTTTGAAAGTCTGCTTCAAGCTCCACTGAAACCCCGTCACTGACATCAGCGATGACATCTAATGACTTCTCTCGAGCAGCATAAATTGTAGTGAGAAAGAAAAAATGTGCCATACTGGAGCTCAAACTCAGTCTACCATATGTCTGAAGTACTATGCCAAAACCTAGAAGCCCTTTCACTGGCATCAGCAGTGACACCATGCAGCTGAATCATGTGACGTGGGTATAACCTTAAACTTTACCAAATGTAGAAAAGAACATGCATGATAACAATAGGGGCTTGCAAGCTAAAGCTTGCTGGTGCCTAAAAAGATTAAATCAAGTGTTACAAAAATATACTGTAACAATATAAAGTAAGTGTGTGTAAATGGATATGTGTGTGTCTATGTGTATGGATGTAGTGTGTGTATAGATGTAATAAATGAATATCTATCTGTATAAGGATGTGTGTCTGTATGGATGGATGTGTATGTGTTTCTGTATGTCAGTACGTGGATGTATCTGTCAGTGTATGGATATTTGTACTGTGTGTGTGTGTGTGTCAGAATTGGAGTCACTGAGCAGAGCCAAAATAGGACAGCATACTCACAATACAGGGGAGATGCAAGGGAAAGGACAGCCCACTCTTAATATCTCTCAGCAAACAAAGTTCCCTGCACTCACAATAAAATGCATGTGAGTCTAAGATGTGACTGTCAAAGTCATGTTGTTTTATTCAATACCTACAAAGGAAATACCACTGGCAGCACATGCATCACAGCCAGCAGACTGGCAAACCAATAACTCTGCACTCAGTATTTCATAATAAATCTACACAAGTTCTTTCATATTAATAATGCAGAAGTTAAATGGAGGGATTGGTGCACCTCAACTCTCCAAGTGCTTCACTCTGTGGAGCTTCATCTGGGGTATAGGCTTACCTCAGCTAACACTATATACTGCAGGGCTGTAAAGCAACTGTTCCTTGTCAGCCAGCCCTTAAGGTGCACAGCTTAAAAGGGACAACCATTTACAGGTTCATTAGAAGAAAGTGAAGAGAAATAGTTGATGAAAAAAATAAGAAAGAATAGTAAGAGAAATGAATCATACCAAATATTAATGGATTTGGTCCTTACCAATGGGAAGAGGATCAAAGATGTGGAGGCTGGCGGTCCCCTTGGTATCAGCGACCACTAGAGGAGGCAAGCCATACAAGGATAAAAGTCCTAGATTTCAGGAAGGCTTACTTTAAGAAGATGGGTAGAAATCTCAAAAGAGCCCTAGCAGTGGAAGGTACCGGAAGAGATGTGGAAAAACAGTGGTCTAGACTCAAGCAAGTCATAACAGAAGTAACAGATTACTGTGGCAAAATGCATAGCAAGAGTGAAAGAAAGAAAAAACCATTATGGTTCTCGAAGGTAGTGGCTGGGAAAGTAAGGGAAAAGAAAAGAGTCTTCAGAAGATGCAAGGAAATACAAAAGGATGAGGACAGAGAACAATATCTGGAGAAGCAGAGGGAATCTGGGAAAATAATTAGAAGGCCCAAAGCACAGACAGAGGAAGGTATAGCCCAGGCTATTAAGAAAGGTGACAAGACCTTCTTCAGATACATTAGTGAGAGGAAAAAGACCAGAAATTAGATTGTTAGGCTGAAGAGGGGAAGGAGGAGAAAGAGTGGAGGATGACCTAGAAAAGGCTGAGATACTGAACAAGTACTTTAGCTCAGTATTCACCAAGGAAGGGTAGGGTGAGTAACCAAGACTCATTAAGTGAAGAATTCAGGGGAGGTAGGTAGACACCAGCTTATTCATGGTGGAAAGAGTCCTAGAAGAACTCAGTAAGATAATAGCAGATAAGGCAATGGGGCCAGTTGGGATCCACCCCAGAGTACTGAAGGAAGTCAGGGAAGTGATGATGGAACCACTGACTGCCCTTTTCAATGCATCTCTAGAGATGGGGGAGGTATCTGATGACTGGAGGAGGGCAGATGTGGTCCCTCTCCACAAGAGTGGAAGCAGAGAGGAGGCAGACAATTACAGGCCTGCAAGCCTTTCCTCAGTAGTGGGGAAACTAATGGAGTCCTTACTTAAGGAGAGGATTGTGAAGTTGCTGGAGGATAGAGGGACACAGGATCCAAGACAGCATGGATTCTTAGTTGGATGGTCCTGTCAGACAAATCTTATAGATTTGTTTGACTGAGTAACCAGGGTGATAGATCAGGGAGGGTCAGTGGATGTAGCCTACCTGGAATTCAGCAAGGCCTTTGACACCGTCCTGCACTGAAGATTGCTAAATAAATTGGGGAGCCTGGGAGTGGGTCCTATGGTGGTAAAGTGGGTTGGAAACTGGCTAAGGGACAGGACTCAGAGGGTGGTGGTAAATGGCAGGAAATCTGAGGAGAGGGAGGTGGCCAGCAGGGTGCCACAGGGATCGGTGCTGGGGCCAGTCCTATTCAATGCCTTCATTAGCGACACTGCAGAGCATCTGGAGGGAAAGGTGTGCCTCTTTGCAGATGACACCAAGATCTGCAACAGAGTGGACACACAGGAGGGGGTGGAAAAAATGAGAATGGACCTAGGCCTATTAGAGGAGTGTTCGGGTGTCTGGAAGTTGAGTTTCAATGCTAAAAAGTTCAAGATCATGCACCTGGGTCACAGGAATCCAAGAGAGGAGTACAGGATGGGTGGGGAAATTCTGGCCGCCACAAGTCAGAAGAGAGACCTGGGGGTTATATCTGATGACCTGAAGGTGACCAAACAGTGCGGAAAGGCAGTGGGGAGAGCAAACAGAATGTTGGGGTGCATAGGGAGGGGCATAATAAGCAGGAAGAAAGGTGGTGATGCCACTGTACAGATCACTGGTGAGGCCTCAGTTAGAGTACTGTGTCCAGTTCTGGAGACCACATCTCCTTATGGACATTGACAAAATAGAGGCAGTCCAGAGAAGAGCAACGAAGATGGTACATGGACTACACCAGAAGCCCTGCGAGGAAAGACTTTAGGATCTTAATATCTATGCACTGGAAGAAAGAAGGGAGAGGGGAGATATACTAGAGACTTTCAAGTACAGCGCCTTAGGGGAATAAACAGGGTACAGGTGGAATATTTCAGAAAAACTCTGCACAAGAACAAGGGGCATGATATGATGCTGAAGGATGGAAGGCTCAGAGGTAATCTTAGAAAGTACTTTTTCACTGAAAGGGTGGTGGATCTGTGGAACAGCCTTCCTGCAGAAGCAGCAGAAGTGGTGGGTGCAAAAACAATATGTTTTTTTTTAATTTGTTTTATTTATTGAGATCTTGGAATAACACCTTTGAGACAGAGCTCATTTACAAAGATTCCACACCTAAGGAGTTACATTAGGAGATATAACATAACAGATTGTACAAAAAAATAACAATACATTCAATTCAGCAGGATATACAGTATAAATGGTTGGTATAAACAGACATTTGATTGGTACAACAGTAGATACAAAAAACAGCAGTATGTGGAGGATTGATGTAGCTTGAAAGTACAGCATTATCATAATTGAGACTAGCAGCCAAGAGGCCTTGTTAAAGAGATAGGGTAGGTGAAGAGTGGGTGTGGGAGGGATAAAACGAATTAGAGGAAGGAAGGTGTAATAGGGAGGGGTGGAAAAAGAGGGGAGAGGAAACGCAGAGGGAAACAGGAGATGGAGGTGATGTTGGGAGCAGGGGGTGAGGAGGTATTTGGTTGGGTGGACGTATAAAGTATGAATTGCTAAGGGCATGGTTGGGGTAGTATGTAGCTACTAAAACCAGTTTACTTGCTCATGATTTGCAGTCACAACATCTAAGTGCCTTAAGGTGAACCCTTAACTTCCATTTAAAAGGGACGATCTTAAGTTTTGTTAGGGTGTCTCCATGGAGTCAGTTAAGCCAGGTAGGGGCACAGTACACGAAGGATATTTGCCCCTGCAAAGTGCAACAGAAAGGGACCTTAAAGGGTTGAGTGTTTGATCCTCTGGTGGGGCGAGATTTCTTAGAGAGACTCAGTAGATTCTGTACACCCTGGGTAGTTAACCCCAGAGATGCTTTTTTTTGCAAAGAGGCATGTTTAGTACATCAGCCTGCCTGTCAGGTGGAGCCACCCAGTTTGGGCATACAGATCACATGTGTGAGTGAGCCGGTGGGCACCTGTGATGAGCCTGCAGACTTTATTTAAGGCTACGGAGATTATTTTAAGGGTGGAGTCTGATGCTGCTCAGATACAACCAGCCTATAGTCTATAGAGGAAAGCACAGAGCTATTTATTGCAAGCCTGAGCACAACGACGTTCATACAGTGCTTATGCCTGTAGAGTAGGCCAATGTTTGCGTTAACAGCCTTGGCCACATTTTTCAACATATGCTGCATATGACAAATTGCTGTCAAGTGTAACCCCTAAGTATTTAACGGAATGGACCTGGTCTAGAGGGGAGTTCATGTTATGGATAGTAAGATGATGTGTTCTGTGTTTGTTATGTGTTGTTGCAAATAACACGGTGTTGTTTTTTTTTGTAGTTCAGGAGGAGTTTGTGCCTCTTGAACCTGGTTTCAACTTCAGAGAAATGTATCTGTAACTGCAATTCTAGATGTAGGGGTCAGGGTTGCTAGTGTAGAGTACTGCATCATCTGCGTAAAGAATATTGCAATGGCACACATTTGGGAGATGATTAAGGAAAAGGCCAAAGAGCAGGGGGCCAGGGATGGATCCTTGCAGAACTCCTGCCCATAAAGATTGACTATCAGAAAGGACCCCATTGATGTTTACCTGTTGTGTTCTGTCTGAAAGGTAACTATTGAATCTCCCCACTACTTTAGAGGAGAGTCCAGAACAGTGACGTTGTTCAAGCAGTAGTGTATGATTGACCATGTCGAAGGCTTTGAAGAGGTCTATAAAGGCCGCCCCTGCCAACTACCCACTGTCAACTGCCTCATGTATGTAACTGGTGAATTCAACTAATGCAGTGGTGGTGCTGAGAGATTTTCTAAAAGCATGCTGCTGGGAGCATTGAATTTAGTATGTGTCCAGATATTCAACTAAATAGTCTGCAATGATGTGCTCAAGAGCTTTGGAGACAGGGGGAGTATAGATATTGGGTGGTAATTGGAATGTGAGGCCCTCTCTCCATTTTTAAAAACCAGCGTTACAATGGTGGCTTTCCATTTATGAGGAAATTTGTTGAATCTTAACGATAGGTTAAAAATTCTCATCAGGGCCGAGAGTATTTCATCACACATGAGGACTATGAGTTTGAGATCCAGTGAGTCCCCACTGAATCTCCCTTTACCTAATACTCATAAGAGGTAGTTTTTAGCATCCTTTTCACAGATTATTTTAAAGCAGAAGCAGGGGGGCCTGGGCTTACTATGTTTTTTGTTGATTTTGCTGTCTATTGCTTTTAGATATTCAGGAGGAAACACACTACTAAGGTCAGTGAATGCAGAGTTGAAGGTGTCTGCAATGACTTTCTGGTCTTTTGTAATGACACCATTTATGCCTAGCATGGTCAGAGAGGCTTTGTTAGATTTTCTGGTGAGGACTTTCATGTTGTCCCAGAACTTTCTACTGTTACCCCAAGTGCTGGCAAATTCCTCCTTGAAGTGACTACTTTTGGTGGTCCAAATAGCCTTGGAACAGGCATTCCAGGCCCTTTTATAGTCTTGAATATCAGACTGTTTGCCTGTGGTATGTGCCCAATGCCAAAGAATGACTCTGGCGATCATTAGGTTTAAAAGAGACTGTGTGACCCTGGACCTATTAGTGCCTTTAATCTTACATTTCCTAAGAGGGGCATAGAGGTCACATGCTGCATTGAATATGGCTAAGAAGTAGTCAAGCACTTTGTCAGCATCTCAACATCTTCAAAGGATTCAATGGGGGCCAAATCTTGCAGCCTCAGGTAGGATTTTAGGGGCACAATTTTCTTCCTATTTAGCACCCTACTATAAATAGTTCTAGAGGGGGGCTTAGTTTTGTTCGACTATTTACAGAATATAGGGGAGTGGTCACTAATAGCATCAGGGAGAACGGAGGTATTTGTGAGTGCACTCTGAAGATGACCCCTGGTTGAAACGTAAGCGTGTCTAATCCCTGCCCATGAAAGCTTGGCCGCAGTACTGTTTGGAATGGCGGCTGGTTCAAAGTGTCTAAACGGCATTCTCAGTAACACGTTAATGTTTTTACATGGCATTTAGCTGAAGGGACTGCATCATCCTTTTGAACCTTTTCAGGATACACTGCCTCTTATATTTTCCTTGGAAGCTTTGGTATGCACTGACCACTTTAGGAGGTTCCACTGTGGTTTTTAAGTGCTCACTCCAGGTGGTATATTACAAAGGAAAAGAGATGGTATGGGCTACAATTTCTGGGTTGGATGTCAATAAGTTCTTCTCTGATAGATCTTTTTTATCCTGAACAAACTGCTATTGCTTTTCTGAAAATCTGTTTTGACTGCAGCCTTTTTGGGCTTTACCCCTTATACTTTATTGCGGATTCCTTGGACATGAACTCAAATATTTTTGTGCTTTTTGGTTTGGTGACTGATTACAATCTCACTTCACTGCACTAGTGTTTTTTTGTCTCATGCACAACTTTAGAGTACACTCGTTTGTTCTTTTTGCACATATTTATTGCTAAGTTTTAATATAATAAATATTTGTAATCAATTTGAGACTTATTGGTTCATGTCCTTGAAGTGGTGCTTACCTACTCACAGATGCGTAAGCCATTTTCTTTGCAATTCTTACACTCCAAGGTAGAGCACACTTCTTTTTCATACACAGAGTGAGCCCCCTTAACCTTTTAATTTTTCTCTAGTATTTGCGATTCTTTCAGGGTGGCTGGTGAGTAGTCAATCTATTACCGTACAAGAACCTGTACGGTAGTTTATTCTAGTAGGGATTCAACCAATTGCACAACATGAATAAAGGAGAGTGCATCTGTATGGGGGGCTGCCTCAGGAGACAGCCAGTTAAAGTTAAAGTCCCCTACCATGACCACCTCCAATTTGTGGTGTAAACTATTTAGATAGTTTAGTATTACATTAAAACCATTAGACTGCTCTTTTGGGGGGATGTAGACCAATACTGCTGTGAAGCCATTGTTCTGTGCACCTAATAGAACTTTGATCACCAGTGCTTGAACATTATTTCCCATGTTTAGATTGGGAAAGGCATGTCCCTGGAGGCTATTTTTAATGTAGATGGCACAGCCCCCTCCCTGACTACTAGTCCTGTCCTGTCTGTAGAAAGTGTAGCCATCTAGTCAGATTACTGTGTCAGGGATCTTGATTGTTAGCCAGGTTTCCACTTAGGATAGTACATCTGGCCTGTGCTGGGTTACCCAAACCTGTAGTGCATCAAATTTGGCTATTAGACTACTGATGTTGATGGACATCGGTGTGAGGCAACCAACCTTTTTTTGTTTGGAACTCATTTTGCTGAACAGGCCCAGGACTGGGGTGAATGTTGCCAGATATTAATAGTAGCAACAGAGTGAGTCTCAAAGTTTGGTTCAATAATACTTTCAGGTATTTAGAATGTTTCTGCCTTCTAATCCTAATCAGTTTAGTACTGCAACTGACTATGGACAATTTGGGTAGAAAAAAAAGATGGAGGACTTTTGGTACCAGCAAATTGGTGTAACCATTTCTGAGGGTATGGAATATGGCAGTACAAGATTATATGTGAGCTAGTAAAGGTATGTGTTTGATTGTCAGTTAAATCCAAGGTGTAGTTGGTATTGATGACACTCTTGGTTAAACCTACCCCTGTTAAGGATAGCAGTAATAAAGTGGTGCATGCTTGATACAGTGGGATAAGGGTTCTCATTTTCATTTCAGGGTGATCTTAGAGTCACGGCCTGGCTATATTTATGTAGGGGCAGAGCATCTACAACACACACAAGACCTGCAAGGTTGGAAGGAGGGGGGAACAATATAAAAATGCAACACACTCAGGAACTAAGGGGGGAGGGCTAATTCTGAGGAATGAGCTGCCTCCAGTGTGGGATAGTTGGCAGAAAGTAGGTGTGCTAAAAAACCTTTATGGATTGTTATTGTTAAGGTAGCACAGTGGTTAGTGTCATGGACTCTAGAGTAGATGGTTGTGGGTTCGAAACTCTACAGGTGTGAGTGCTGGTGCAGTGATGGATTGGTCAGTTCTGGAGGTTAGCACTAGAAGGCAGACATGTTTAGACCTTGGCTAGCTCTGCTAGGAGGGGAGAGATAGAGGGGGAGGAGGAGTTAGAAAGGGACAACACTGACTTCTAGTGGCCTACTAGTATAAGATGTAAATGGAGAAGTTGGATGATTGTAAGAAGAAGGGGTGGTCATGTGATTGGTCGCGTGACCCATCATATCAAACAAAAGAAAGCATCACCCAGAGTGGGAGGGTCATCCAGGGTGGGTGTGTGGGTGGGCCAGTTGTTGCAAAGCAGTGATGGGTTAACACAGTACACCAACTGTGCCTTAATGAGGAGGTCCTGTACCTGAAAATCTTTGCTGAAATTGCATGTTGCTCCCTGCTTCAGACTGGGTGGTAAGTGGGGGTTGAAACTGATGCACGTCAGCCTAAAAGAGACAGAAGGTAGCAAATTATAAATCAGATTCTGTGATTGGGACAAAGGAGGGGAGAGAGAGGTTAGGTGGGAGACTCAGACAATGGGGGAGAGGGCCACAGGTCTGCGCATGCGCAGAACACCAGGGACAGAAGCAGAAACACTCAGGACAAAACGGCAAGGAAATCTAAACAAAGCATAGCAAATAATGAAGTACTGTATGGTATGTAAAATAACTTAGCAGGCTAGGAGAGCTATATCAAGAGTGCAGGGGATAGACATAAGGGTACCCTGGAGATGTGCAGAGCAGGAGAGCCGTAGATCAAATAGGGTCTGGGGCTGCAGCAGTGAGTAGGGGAATGGGCAGACTAGGCAGGCTGTTTGGTCCATATCTGCTGACAGATTCTATGTTTCTATGTGTACCACCTGCCCAAAATGACAAACCAGAGTTTTAGAACCAAAACAAGTGTTGTACTTATTTATTTATTATTTCAGAGTGGGAGACAGGGGCAAGAGAACATGGGTGAGGACCAGGGGATTGGTAATGAGAGCTGAGGGGGTGAGGCTTGAATATACCAGTGGGGTTCCTCCAAGATTTATTTTATTTAGCTTTTATTGGCCAGGTAAGCATACTAGACAAATACATGCCTATTTTCAGGTACAACCCCGGAGGAATACAAAGATTTGCAAAGCGAGCTTTAATCGTGAAAAGATAAGAGCACATAGATAAAGGTAACAATTAACTATGACGGCAATTTAAACAATATATAAATAGGGAACAATTACACCAAGAATGAAGCTGAACAGACCAGGGCTAAGCATTGGAGTCCACCCTTCAATTGGAGGGAAGAGACACGTGGACTTAAATGCAATTACAGGCAGAGTTGGATTTCAGATGTCCCCATAGGGACTTTTTAAAAATGTAATGGGAGGCTGCACTAGTAAAAGGTACTGGGAGGAAGTTTCATATCCTAGGTGCACAGACAACAAAGAACTGGTCCCCCATAGCCATGTGGGTTTTTAGAACAGACAGCAAAGATGCAACATTAGACCTGAGGAGGTAGCTAGAATTAACAGTCCTTAATGCTCCACCAAGACATGAGTGGTAGCAGTTCTGACAACTTTATCAATAAAGCAGCTCAGGACATAGATATTATAATTCCTTGGGAACAACCACTTTATTATAGAGTTCACAGTGATGTTGTAACAGCCTCATAAGATTGTTCCACCAGGTGCAATAGGGAGAGAGAGAGAGAGAGAGAGAGAGAGATAGTTTAGTGTATCTAAAAAAAGAAGATGTCAAGGACTTAGGTTTGAGTCCAGAAGTAGGTAAGAACTGCCAGCAAGATATGGGGTGGCCCCTGCAGTGATATTAAAAGCAGATTTATAATCCAAAATTATAATAAATAAATTATCTGCAGTTTAAAAATAGATTAGTTATCGGAAGTTAGTGTATGCATCTTATTCATATGTTCATAGGTGTATACAAGTTTGAGAGCAAGCCCATATAGAACTCGTCACCATTTAATCCTAATGGTGGGAAAATAATCTTTTGTCACCCATATACTGGTCGAGTCTGAATTTAAATTGTTCTATATTGTCACTTGAAATGACAGATAAAGGAAGGGAATTCTATATTGAAGGGAGTCTTTGAGTGAAAAAGTTGCTTCTTCTAATTGTTTTATTAAGGCTGGCAAAAAGTTTCAGTTTATGTGATCTTGTATTATTTGTTGATACATGCCTCTCAAGGCAGATAGTTTCAAACAAAACAGGGTCTTGAAAGGCCCTGTAAGCCAAGCATAAATCTCCCCTGAGTGCTCTATATTCAAGGGAGTATAGTCCCAAGCATTTTAATCTATCTTCATATTCAGTATTAGTCAGATTGTTTATGTTCCTGGTGATTTTCCTCTGAACTTTCTCTACAGTAACTTTGCCACCCAATGAGGTGGGTGCACAGACGGGAGCACAATATTCGATGTGTGATCTGACTAAACTGGTGTATAATGGGATAATAACCTCAGGTTCCCATCTCTTGATATGTTTAAGAATACAACCAATCATGCCATGGCACTTTTTAATTGTTTCATTAATATGGGTGCTAAATTTTAGATTATTTTAAATGGTGACTCCTAAGTCTCTTTCAGATGTTACAAGCTGTAGCTGAATATCATTAAGTGTATAACCAGTTAAGATGTTGTTTTTGCCCAAATGCATTACCTTACATTTTGCAACATTAAATATTTTATTTTCAGTAGCCCAGCTAGCTAGTCTGTCCAGATTATTCTGTAGAGATCTGATAGATTGACAGTCATTTACTACACAGCCTAGTTTACTGTCATCTGTGTACTTATTAATCCAGACCCCATTTGAGGTCTGCATGATGACAACCAGGACATTAAACAGTATGAGTCCCAGTACAGAGTGCTGGGGGACCCCGTTGGTGACTTTGCTCCAGGCTGAGTTTTGACCTCTGATGATGACCCTCTGCAGTCTGTCTTTGAGCCATGACTCAATCCACTTAATGATGTTGGAATGGAGTTTGATTCTGACTAGCTCATCTATTAGGGTTTTGTGAGAGACTGAGTTGAATACTTTTTCGTAGTCCAGGAAGATTACATCCACTGGAAGTCCCTTATCTGGGGCCTTGCTCACCGGTTCAAAGAAATTGATTAGGTTACTTTGGCAAGATCTATCCTGTGTGAACCTGTGTTGGGATATATCCAGAATACCCATGTCCTGCAGATGTGATTTTCTGCTACAGGAGTCTTTCCATTAGTTTTCTAATACATGAAGTAAGACTAATGGGCTTGTAATTAGTAACATTTTGTTTAGTACCTCCTTTATGTATTGGTGTGATAGTTGCAATCTTCCAGTCAGGTATAACAACTCCCTCTGTAATGGATGTATTAAATAATAGTGTTAGTATCCCTGTTAATTCATTGGAGAGATTCTTTATGAAGCTAGGTGGAATACCATCGGGTCCAGCTGATGAGTTGGATTTAATTATTTTAATAGCTACAGTGATATCTTCCTGGGTAAAAAGCACTGGTATTTCCAAGCATCCTAATGAATCCAGACAGATTTTTTCCTTTGGCTTGAATACACTTAAGAAGTAAGTGTTTAATTCTTTAGCCATTATATCCTCATCAGTAATAAGCAGCTGATCTTTGAATAGTCGACAACACCACAGGACTTGCCTTTTATAGATCCTATATAATTATAAAACTTTTTCCTGTTGTCCTTGGTTACAGTTGCTAGATTGTATTCTAGTCTCTGTTTTGAAGATCTTATCAGTTTTTTGGTTTTATTTGCTTTGGCTTTGAATCTTTGCCAATTAATTTCTGACTTTTTTTGTATTTATTAAATGCCCTTTTCTTGTTATTAATGGATTTTTTTTATATTGTTATTTCATCACAAGGGAACTCTTTGTTTATTGTTATTATATTACGTATGTTCTGGGACCCAAGTCTTAATGCAAAACTCGATTTTCTTTTGTATAACCTGCCACATGCTAGTAACATCTACATGTTTTAGTTCATCCCATTTCCAGGCATTAAATAAATTTTGTATTTTACCATAATTGGCTCTAACAAAATTTTTAATTCTAGTAACACCAGTCATTACAGGTTTGTAGCATTTGAGAATCCATAATACCTTCTTGTGATCACTATCACCAAGTGGTTATAAAATTTTTGGGGATGAACCAGTATCTTTGAAAATAGTGAGAATTAGATCCAAAATGTTTTTACTTCTAGTGGGTGTAGTTACTAGCTGCTCCAGATTGTGTTGTAGAATTATTTCTACAAATTTATTTTCTAGTTTGCCATTTCCCTCAAGTGATAAACAGTTTACATTAGGCAAATTGAAGTCACTCATGAGAATATATTCATCAGTGTCTTTCATTTCCCCAATGGATTTCATGAAGGCATCATTGCTTGTGATGTTAAGACTAGGCGAGCGGTAACCAAGACCCACTGTCAATGATCTATCTGCACATTTGGTTCTAGCCCATATTATCTCACTGTCAGCTCCTTGGTTATAGTTGTTTTTTAGTTCATAGCTATTTAGTTTATTGTTAATATAGAGGGCAATACCCCCACCTCTTATCTTCATGTGTTTTTTTAGTGATCTTGGAATATCCTGATATTTATCAATATATCAGTCCCCCCAATCAGAATCTGAGAACAAAGCCTTGGTGACATCACAGTTGTCTATGTTGTCCTTATGTAATATATAAGCTAGTTCATCAATTTTATTTTTTAGGCTTCTTGCATTAAAAAGTAAAGTTTTTTAACTCAGAACAGGAGCTATTAGATTTTACTGTGTTCGGTGCAGAGCTCGTAGCTGTACTATTCTTTTTCTCATTATTTATTGTGACTACAATATCAGCATCTCAGTAGTTTTCCATAATGGTCAGTTGTGAACCATAGTGGATAGAACAAGAAGTGAGTATCATGGCTCCCCACCCACCCCCCAGGAATTAGTTTAAATTCTTATTAATATATGCATTTATGTGCTGCCCAAGTAGCGATGTACCGGTCTACTGGGGTGGAGGCCATCCTAACATATCAAATATCTTTTATCATTAAACTCCTCCCAATGGGTGATACACCTTATATTTTGTTTGACGCACCATATTTGCAGCCATATATATATATATATATATATATATATATATATTTGATTTTATCTGCTTGATGTTTGGTTGATTTGGCAATAGGGAGTATTTCAGAGAAGGCAATTTCACACCCTAGTTCTATAAGTGTATTTCTGATGCCAACAATTTCTTATTTTATACTCTGTGCATCTTGGTGCATAATATTGTTAACCACAGCATGTATTATAACAAGGGGATGCTCACCACTTTTCTTTAGTATTTGTCTAGACATCCTGGTAATGTCTGAGATTCTAGCACCTCTGGAACAGGACATAGTTCTATTCATTTTGTCCTGATTGCAGATTACTCGGTCCAGGTGTTTGACTATAGTGACCCCAGGATGAACATTTGTTTAGGCTCAGGAATAGTACTAACATCCAAATCCGTGAGATATTCAGTGTTAGACTGAAAATGGTGTGTATTGATTGCATTAATGCTTGTCACTGGTGTTAATAAGTCAGTACAGCTAGGAACAGAAGGTGTCTGAGATGTAGGGGGGTTCATTATCCTCTACGAAGTCAACTAGTGGGTCAAATTGATTGCGTACAGGGGCTTGGAAACAATTGGCCTTCCTACCTCATTTGGCAACTTTTGTACTTTGTATTTGATACCAGTTATCCTCAGCATCATCAGAATCAACCTCTTCTCTAGACCTTTTTTCATTTGATGTGCTTGGTACAGTACTAACACATTTGAACAGAATGTTTGTGTACTAGCTTCAGTAACTGTTAGTTTTAATGGATAGACAGGAGAAGCAGCGTTGTTTATTCTCCTGGCTGCATCTCTTTGGTTGTTTTCTAAGACAGTAAGTCTAGAATTAAAGAGGGATATTTCTAATACCATATCTTCATTTTGCACACATTTAATGCACTTAAATATCTTGTCTGTAGGAATTGTAGTATTTAGGCAGAACATGTGACAACTGCTACATTTAATTCCAACTCTACCTTCCTATGTGATAATTAGTTCATCATTATGAAGGTAGCACAGAAAGTATGCACTTACTATGTCTCACACAACAGAGGAATCCAAGAATTAAATTGCTGTTGAGATCACAATGCACTTATAAGCTAGACGTTTCAGATCCTAGCAGGTGACTGATTTAGAACTAGGATAATGTCTTACCAACAGAAGGTCAGCAACAGTTCACTTTTCTATGCTTTCGCTGTACCCTCCAAATGCACAAAACATGTGCTGACACGCTTGTCTTTGTGTGCAATGGCATGTGCTCACCCTGTTCACTGTAGGCTGAGATTTAATAGCAGCCCATAACCCAGAAGTGACCTGCGGGGTTACACAATGAGTAAATAGTAAAATACCCAATAAACTGCCTATAAATAACAGCAAGACCACTCATACATGGCTTATTGGGCTAAAATATGTATACAATGGTGTGCAAGATAAAATAGGCAGCTAACTGGTGAGTAGTAGTTTCTGAGAGGCACTCAGAGAACTACTGCCCCTCTTCCTGTTTCCTTTTGGCACAAGGCTCCAATACACTCGTATCAAAGTTACTACGACAAATGTACAAAGTACATAGAAATAGTCAGCGCCAAGCAACTAAGCCTCTGAATGCAGAAACACACCTCTTGCAACAGAGATATTGCTTAGGCTTGTCATAGTAGGTTGCAGCACAGGGGGTAAGTATGGAAAGGACTCCTGGCCCTGCTTATCTTATACACATGCAGTTTTGCTAATTTTTGTAGTGACTGGCAAGATTTTGTACATAAAAATATAATGTGTATTGTTAAAATGGTAGTTTTAGTCATTGGTTACCAGTGGCCTATTAATCTGATTGCCTTGGCTATAGTACATACCCTGGCAGTTCAGTGGTGCAATTTAGCCTGCCTGGGTTATCTCCTATATTTTAGTGCTTTTAGATTTTAAAAGAAAAAAGGTCTTTCCTGTAAATAAAGAAGCTGCTCTGTGGTAAATATAGAAACTAAAATGCAGAGTGGCAGCTGTGGCCACCCAGCTTGCTGAAAATAACAGGAGGGGAAGTATGAAAGACCGAGAGTCGGTCCCATAACAGAACGTTCAGTTCTGGAATCCCCAGGCTTGTTTGTGGGTGGCTACTCCTAACTAGAGCACTGGTCAGAAGTCAAGCTTCAGCCTGCAAAGTGAGTCTTGCTGTGCGAAGGTGTTTTTCTCATGGGCAGGATCAATCAGATATTTTCCCTTAAAATAGTTGAGCAGGCATGAAGCACCAGGGAAAATGTTTTAGGGACTGGCTCACATAAATAAATATTAAATAAGGGAGCACAGTCTACAGGGACTCTGTGGGAGTCCCATACAAAGCAAAGAGGCAAACATTTTGTGGAGAGGTCACTCAGGAGTCATTTTGTGACAAATGGGTGTGATCTGATGCTGGAGAACCCATGACTTCACATACATGAAATATACTAAAATACATTTTTTTAAAAATAAAATAAAGTCATAGAAAGGGCAAGAGGTGTCCTGGGGAGCTAATAAAAGTACACAAAATTTTTGTAAATAAACACAAACAAAACTGTAGCAATTTTAAGCAAAGCTCTGTTGGGGGAAAGTCATATTCAGTCACAAAACATTTGCTGCACATATGTAAGTTTCCAGATCATGCTGCCAAGCTGTTTTTATTCAGAATTATACCAGACTTGTCAGATAGTTAGACTAAAGTGTCCTACACCATAGAAAAAAATAATTTTAGGTTGTAGAAATACAAAATAAGAGAGTCGCTAACCTTAAAAGAGAGTGTGGGTCCTGAATGAAACAAATCCATGCAGGCAGTTGCTCAGGAGGTGGAGCTCAGCATGGGAAAAATGAATAATTTCTGTGTGACAAAACTACACTCATCAGTGCAATTAAAGTGGGATTACTGTTTTCAATAGAAAGTAAAGAGGAATATGCTTAGAAACAAATATTTATTCAGTTTAATGATAAAAGAGTGTTAGTCTTACTGACTTAGCTTTTCTGTGGGTCATTTTGTACAGAACAAAGTCAGCAGAGAGCTTAGGATGACAGCTTTCTAGCCATTATAGTGAAAACATGCTTAAACGTGAAGAAAGTGCTTATTTTGTGTGACAAAGAAATGTATTTTAAAATGAGATTCAAAGTTATAAAAAACGGAAGTCGTAGAATGTTGAGATGGGTAGTTGAATTTCAAAACTGAGTATTCCATTGTGGCTCCTGCTGCAGAGAGGATTTTGATTGGTGCTGAGCCTCTGAACAGGTCAGTATCCACTCAGTGGCCTCAAATTAACATATGCAAATTAGTTTGGGTTATAAAAGAAGCTTCTCAGTCAATGTGCAGGGATTCTGAGCAGAGAGAGCAACTGAGAAGGAAGGTGCCCAAGCCAAGTGGATGTCCTTTCTGAAGAGGTTTGATGCTGTGATACAGCCTGATAGTGACAGCCTTTGTTTAAATACAGTATAATATTAGGGGATCACCTGAATCCTAGTGTAGGGTCAGATAAAGTAGCTGGTAAGTAAGAACAGGGTGAGAATAAAAAGCCTGTTGCTTCAAGTTTTATTGCTCAGGTGACTGTGAGCTAAGACAGTCTCCCCGAAGCTCCACTAGGCAGCTTTGTGCAACATTTATTACTTTTAGACTTTTTGTTGACACTCTCACAAGTGTATTGGAGCCCTGCTTCAAGCTACAGGAAACAGGAAGAGTGGGGAGTAGTTCTTGAGCTCTGCCCAAGACCTACTACTCAAGACGAGGATGCTGACATTTCTTTTTGGTACCATTGCCAGTGTTTTGGTGTACCAGGACCTTGTATGAGAGGTTCTTGCCTGAAAAACAACTAAAAGGGCTAATTTTAAGAGTGTTGTAGTCCAGTGACCTTATGTGGCTACTTTTGGGTTATGGACTACTATTTAACATAGCCCTGCTGTGAGTGGGTGAGTTGTTTCACTGCTCATGTGACTGTAAGCTAAGGCAGTGTCCCTGAAGCTCCACTAGGCTGATATGTGCAACATTTATTACTTTTAAACTCTTTGTTGTCACTCTCATGAGTGTGTTGGAGCCCTGTTTCAAGCTACAGGAAACAGTAAGAGTAGGAAATAGTTCTTGAGCTCTGCCCAAGACCTACTACTCAGGAGGGGGATGCTAACATTTCTTTTTGGCACCATTGCCAGCGTTTTGGTGTGCCAGGACCTTGTATGAAAGGTTCTTGCCCCCCAAAAAACTAAAAGGGCTAATTTTAAGAGTGTTGTTGTCCAGTGATACAAACTGTATGGTAAAGATGGTCTGCACTTGAATAGATGAGGTAATTCTCTGCTTGAAAAAACACTTATTCTCCACCATTGAACGTCATTTATACTGACTATACAGGGGGAGATGAGGGACTTGCCCTCCTCTCTTAAGGTCTCCCAAAGAAATAACCATCTCCACACTAGCAACCATTTAAAATTCCTATGCTTCAATGCCAGATGTCTAAATAAAAAATTGATGAACTAAAATGATTATGTGTATGTAACTGATATGCTCTGTAATGTACTCTATACCCTATCTACTGTATGCTCCAGCTAGTGTGTACTCCTACCAATATATGTACTACTGTGTACTCCTGCCAATATATGTAATTGTTGTCCGTAACTAATCTGGGTCACTCCTGAAAAAGGGACCTCTGGTCTCAGTGAGCTTACCCAGTTATCAAAATCTAAATACATAAATAACAAATAAATAAATAAAAATAAGGGCACATCAAGATAATTAGATATCATCTCAGTCTCCCGAAACCTGGGAGATAATGAAACATCTTGGGATTTCATCATGCCAGGTTATAACATATATAAATTAAATTGTGAATTTAAAAAGGGAGGGGGAGTTGCCTTGCTAATCAATAACAACATTCTTTTGCTTGATATTTCAAACAAAATAAAAAATCACTGTTTAGTCACTGAAACCATCTGGGTTAAAATATTTCTGACAGACTTAGACTTCCTAATTCTTGATTCCTGTTACCACTCCCCAAATTCCTCTACAGAGATTTTTGATGCCATATGAAATAGAACGTGCAAGTGAATTAGATTATCTTAGAGTTATGGGGGACTTCAATCTTGGGGAAATTTGCTGGAACAATTATTCAGCTTCATCCAGTAAGGGTAAAAAACTACTTCCCATCTGTTCTCAGCTTCAGTTGAAGCAGTGCATTACTACCCTGAACAGAGGTGGCCGATTGTTAGATCTTGTTTTATGTTATGACAGTCTTGTCCTTAACAATGGCACTACTGAATACCCTGTTGATAACAGTGATCACAACTCCATTTAGTTCTCATGGCTAAAATATTATGTCTTTAATCTCAATTTAACTACTTCTTTTTGCTGTGAAAAGGAAATTTAAATGCAATAAAAATTGCTATTAAACAGATAAACTGGAGTTCTATATTTAATAACCAATCAGTTCAAGACAGATGGAAAACCCTTAATAATACCATCACTACATTAAGAGAGATGTACATACCATCCAAATTAAAAAAAAAACCTGACTGCAGACTCACCCCTAAATGATGATAAATATTTTATTTTTATCCAGGTACATACATTTAGGGACTAGGCCCTGTTTTCAAAGAATGCCCTGTACAAGGTACAAACAAGACTTGAGAACAGTTAAAACAATAATGGGAAGAAACACAACATATATGTAACGACTTACACTGGAAACAATATAAAATTACATCATGTGTAGCAATTACGAGGTGTTTGTAGAGACTTCCTAAGTGTGTCTTGTAACTTATTTATGGAGTTTTTGGCTTTTATTTCAGGTTTTAACCCATTCCATGACTTGGCCAGAGATGTTTGTATCATGGCTTCCCCAAACCGATTACAGACTCTGGGCTGCACCAGACTGATATTGTGCATTCTCAAATTATACTAATTTCTACTGGGTTGACACAAGACTCACTAGATTTCTCAAGGGATGTGCAATTTCAGTCTGTAATAATTTAAAGCCCTGTGACAACCAATTAAATGTTCTTTTTTCCTGTAGTCCAAGCCAATCTAGTTTTTGATAAATTAAACAATGGTGTGTACCAAAGGGGCTGTGGCTTGCAAACCTGGCAAGTCTGTAATAGGCCTGGTCTACTTTGCATGATAAATTTTTACTGGCATTTTTATATACCTTGCAACCATATTCTAAAATTGTGAGGAGTAACTGTATTATAATTTTTTTCTAGTTTTACCTGAAAAACTATTTGAAATTTTCCTTAATGCTCCCAGCCTTTGATTTATTTTCTTTGTCATTGAATCAATATGTTCCTTGTAGGTTTGTTATCCACGTGAATTTCCAAATATTTATAACATAGTGTATTCTCAATCTTCTGACAATTATTAAATTTTATGTCTAAATTTTGCATTTTTGTTTACCTTTACTAGATGAAAAGACAATTCCTTGTGTCTTCTTTCTATTCATCAAGAGACCCGAGGTCTCAAACCACAATTCCATTCTTGTGAGATCTTCTTGTAATTTTTGGTTCAGTGAAGCCAGGCTGTTGGCCGATGCCACCAACACTGTGTCATCAGCATACAGCCTGACCTCACTGTGCCTCATCACATCTGGTATTTTATTAACATAAATGTTAAAAAGCAAGGGACCCAATATTGATCTCTGGGGGATGCCTCTTGATACTATTCCTAGGATTGATGAACTATTCCCTTGTGATATGCATTGTTTCCTATGTGACAAATATGATCTAAACCATTCTAGGGGTTCCTTATGTACCCCTATTTCATATAGTCTTTGTAGCATGGTTCCATGGCTTACCAGATCAAAGGCCTTACTGAGGTCCATGAACACAGCCCCAGTGTCCCTCCCCTTGTGCATGGATGTAGCCAGTAAGTTAGTGAAGTTCACCAGGGCTGTGTCGGTGGACCTTCCCACCCTGAATCCATGCTGGCTGTTAGTCAATAAGTTATGTTGTTCCAAGTATTGATTTAACTGTCTATATGCCATCTTTTCTAGGACTTTTGATAGCAGTGGAAGGAGGATTATAGGTCAATAATTTGTGGATATGTTGGAGTCTCCTCCCTTAAAAATTGGGATGATTTTCCCCTGCTTCCAAGCTTCTGGGAAAGTTGAGGAACAGAGACTCCAGTTAAACAGATATGTCACAATTGGTGCAAGCATGTATGCTCCTAATTTTAAGAATCTTGCTTGAATGGTTGAATAACTCAATGAAAAGACTACTAAAACAAAAGAACAAAAAATATAGTACATACCTCAAATTAAAAACTAAAACAAATTAGGATTCCTGTCTTACTATCCGGAAGAAGTGTAAACAAAAAAATCAGAAAATCCAAACAAAAATGGGAAACTAACCTGGCTAACTCTGCAAATAAAACTAATAGTAGATACTTTTCCTCATACATAAACTCATCCTAAACCTATGGCTGATGTGTTTAACTGGAAATTTTTGCAATAATTTTTACTTGGTGCAACAAAACACCTCTAACCATATCAACCTAAAATCTTAATGACAAAATCGACCATAGTATTAGGTTTATGGAAGATCAAATTATTAAAAAAACTACACACACAAAAAGGAAAATATAGCCCAGAACCAAATAATATTGCAGGGCATTTACTCTATCTTCTGGCTGATTGCCTAGCTGACCCCCTCAAACTGCTTTTTGATGGATGAATTTCAAATAACTTTGTCCCCAGTGACTGGAAAAAAGCAAACGTTGCCCCTATTCACAAAAAAAGGACCTTAAAACAATTGGGAAATCTATAGGCCAATCAGTCTCATGTCATCCATCTATAAGATTCTTGAAAGTCTTATTAAAGACATTATCACTCCTACTTTAGACAGCCAAGATCCTGAACAACATGGGTTCAAAAAAATCAAAAGCTGCCTCACCAATTTAAGGTGCTTTTACGGGCATATTAGTTCCCAACTTGATAATCAGATGCCATGTGATGTTATATTTATTGATGTCAGCAATGTGTTTGATGCCTTACTGCATTGGGCACTTATGACTAAATTACATAGGACCAATATTAATATTAATCTGATTGACTGGATTTGTAACTGGCTTCAAAATAGAACACAAAGGGTTCTTATTAATGGCACTCTGACTCGGGCCATGTCACCAGTGGTGTCCCACAAGGCTCTGTTCTGGGCCCCTGCTTGTTTCAGGTATTTATCTCAGACATGACCTCAAACTGTCATACCCCCGCTATCAAATATGCTGATGACATCAACATTGGAGGCCCATGTATTGATTCAGAACAAGCCTCGTTCATATAACAGGACCTAGATAAAATAAACTGGGTAAACTTGTGGGGTATGAAACTTAACAATTCTAAATGTAAGGTTATGCATCTTGGTTCCCAGAACTCAAACCATTCTTATACTCTAGGAGGAGTATTGTTGAATACTACCACTGATTAAAGGGACCTCGAGATCACTATCGCCTGTGATTTTTCCTATTTGAAACACATACTTGATTCCATAAACAAACCTAATTGGGTTATTTGATTTATCAAGAGACATATTAAATCTAGAAATCTCAAAGTTATGTTGCCTCTATTCAGGGCCTATGCAAGGCCACATTTAGAATTTGCAGCCCACCTCTGGTGCCCTTTCAAAAAAACTGAATGTGTTTTACTGGAGAGGGTGCAAAGGAAATTTACTAAGCACATACAGGGGTTACAATATGAAACATATGAAACAAGACTCCAATCCCTAAACCTCATGACCCTGGCCACCAGTCACCTAAGAGGAGATCTACCTTTTATGACTGTGGGCATAACTCAAAAGGCGGTTTACATTCAGAAAAGGGCTGATATCATTTTTTCTACCAAACAACATGATAGAGTGTTAAAAATATATTCCTGTACTGAAGCCTCATTACTATGTTGCATGTGTATGTATAGGAGGCTGTAGAGTATTATTTTTCCTCTGACTTGAGGAGTTAATTGAGCTCACAGAAAGTTACCTCATTATCTTCTGGTAGTCATTCTGTGTCAGATTACCAATAGACATACAGACATCAAAGAAAGCTACTGGAAGCAGAATGCGTTAAACACATCCTGGAGCTTTCTGCATAACAGATAAGCTCTGCTGTGCCCTCAGTCCCTATGAACACCTCATTAAGCCATTTGACACCACCATCCTAAATGCAGTCATTACGCTACTTAGCAGGATATTACATAGCAAAAGTCCCAGTGTTTCCTGTTTCCAAATAATACACCAACTTCATTTTCTCATGCAGGCAGTTCTGGGCTACTGTTTATATTCTACTGAATGTTCTTAACCTGCAGTTTGTGACTATAGGTGTTTACAACTGAATGATAGTAACCACATTTACTTCAATTGCAAATAGGTAGGCATGTGTGTGTCTAATTTTTGTTTGACTTACAGTAGGTTACACATAGAATCTGATCAGTTCATAACATGCTGTATTGTGACTAAATGAACTGATGGGGGCTTTGGTTTCTTTTACAAATTCATTTTCCTTACAGTGAATACATTAAAACAAAAATTTCTCAACAAAATGTTTAAAATAAGGAGTTTAGCAGTAATTTAGTTGATGTGGTGTAAAGAGCTGCTCCCTGGAAAATTACCTGGTTTGGGGGTGGGTTGCCACAAGCAGAATGGTACTTCATGGATGGGGAGCTCATGGCAGTAGAAGAGGGATGATGGCATTAAAAGCTTAATGGTGTGGATGTAAAGGCACCAATATTTTAGCATGATTTTGGTAGAGGACTAAGTGTGACTTGGGGGAAGGAGTGTTGGTATTTTTAGGATAATGGTTTTCTGATACTTCAACCTTCAATGGGTTAGACTCTGCAGCCATCTGTATAGTATGCCACTAAGCCACATGCAGTGGGGTATGGGTAAAAACCAGATCACTAGATCCAGACCAGAGCTGTAAAATCTGGACTGGGCACAGCTTGTGCAAATATGACTGATCCACTCACTCCAGATGATCTGGTCTGGCTTTTACCAATCTGGTCTGGTCCCGACAGTTCCTTTTTCAATCATGTCAAGGAAGGGTTAAAAAACAGACTTCCAGGAGTGGATTAGGTACGTAAAAGTCAGACTGAACAGTGCAACCAGAGTGACCGGACCAGCAGTATTTGTGCAAGTTGCACCGAGTGTGGCCAGTTTGGATTTTTACAGAAGTGCTGTGGTTCAGGTCTATCAGTTCAGTTTTTAATCAATCGGTCTTTATTTTATACTGAAAGGTATGTGAGCAAAAATGCCCATTTACACAAACATCCAGTTTAGCATAAAAAGAGAACAGAACACCAGGTCAAACAATTACATAGTAAAACATAGTATAAACAGGTCTAACATAAACAAGTCTAATACAGAGATCTTGAGGGATATACAGAAGAAAGGGGAAGTAAATAAATAACAGTGAGAGATTTATAGCATGGGATATAGTTGGAGATACAATTCAGGAACATGAACAGTTGGGTGATGTGTCGAAAAGAAGAACTGCAAGTCCTGCTGCACCCAGATCCTGCATGCTGATGAGAATTCCTGCTGCATGATTTGCCATGGCCCTAAACGCTGGGTCAAGGATTGTGCACCCTGCCAATCCTTCAACCAGTCCACACGGATTAGGCACCAAAATAAGCCTGGAGCCCACTTGCTGGAGAAGTGCCTAGCTTTGATGGAAAAGGAGCTGCAGAATCTGAGAGAAAAATCTTCTTTTCCAATGCCAGAACCCAAAAAGAAGAAAAAGGACAAGGAGAGGTACCGAGACCGAGATAGGTCTCCATCCACTTGGTAGCAACCATTGGGCACCATTAACACCAGAGGGGCCTCCACTTTGGTAAGTACCCCTACTGCCAGGTCTCCTACTGCTCTGGTGGATCAGACCATGGCCTCCCTGCTTGCTTTACTCATGGTGCAGTTGGCTCTCTTCTTGGATGATGGAACCCCTATTGCACTGCTTAGGCCCATATCTTCTTCAGGGTCTGTCACCAGCAGCCAGGTCAATAAGTTGCTCCCCAGTTCCACTGTGGAATGCACGGTCACAGTTGGTAAACTGAACTCCAGCTCCACTGTTGTCTGCATGGCCCAAGGCCGATGTGTCGGACATTAGCTCTTCTGATGTCTGCACTGCTGCGGCTGATAAGTACAGTAGCTCCCCAGTTCCTCTGGGGAATGTACAGCTGGGGCTCTCCCATTGGGGTCACAGTATACCCCCAACTTTGAGTTGAGCCAGCTGCTGGACATGCAACATTCTTTTGAGGGTTCCTCACTCCCACTGACACAATCAAACCCTCCAGGCTTGCCTGAAGATCAAGAGCTGGAGGTAGGCACTACTCTGGAGGTTCCCCCTCCTTCGCCTGGTCAGTCTCTTCCTGATTCACCCACTGGGCCTATTGTTAATCCCTCCGGGGACCTTCTGTTGGGACCTCCTCAACCCAAGCACCTTTGGACAACCAGGTTCCACCATCTTGGAATCCAACTCCCCAGATGGCAGGTCTTCCATTGGGTTCTACTTACACCTTGACTCCAAGTGACCCTTTTCCATGTGACCCTTCACTGGGTCAGGGTATATCTGGCACTCTGGCCATTCCTCAAATGCTGGATGGCCTTCCATCAGGCCTCCAAGCACAGACTCTTCCAATGCTGGACATTGCTGTGCCTGATCCAGTGCCAGCCCCTTTGAATGTCCCTATGGGACCAATGCATGGTCCTTCTGGACTGCCTGTCGGGCCTTCAGTCCCAATTCCTGCAGGGTCTTCAGCTCCACCTCCAGCTGGACCTATGGGAAATGTTCCAGGCTATCCTCCTCCACAATACCCAATGTACCCTTCACCAGGGTATCCAACGCCTGGTCATCAACCCCATTATGTACCAGGGTACCAGAAACTGGGCTATGTCTAATCATAGCTAAGCTCCTTCTGGCTTTCCCTACTCCTATCAGGCTCATGAATACCCTCAATATCAGATGCCTGGCTAGCCATTTTACCAGCCTACTCCTCCTCCTCCATCACCTCCTCCTCAGCCTTAGCCTCTGCCTCCACTGCAGCCTCAGGCTGATATCCAGGCAGTGTTTCAGACCCTGATTCAGTAGAACAGGACTCAACTAGCCTCAGAGCTTGACCATCTGAAACCAGTGGTGCTTCTACTCCTGCCTCCTTTCCAACCACTAGATAAGCCTCTCCTGTGGGTTCCCACCTTTCTGGAGAAGGCTCCTCTAGACACCAGGTCAGGGATAAAACCCAGGACACTCCTCTATAAAGGGTTCAGACCACCAGCAGGCACTCTTCAGACTCTTACTCTGACTTGTCCTCCAGCTCTGGAACACATAAACCTATTGAGCCTCAGCCTAAGGAGTCCATGAAGTCCCCTCTGGAGGACCCTTCCTTTGCAGAACTCCTCATAACTATACAAAATACCTGTGGCTGGGCTATCCAGGAACAGGATCCAAAGTGGAAAAGGCTTGCAGAGCATCTAGACATGAGACGTGACACAGCTCCTATGCCCATACTGCCTTGGACTGGGCCCCATGAAGACCTGATGTTCACTACCTAGAAACAGCCTTCCTCCATTCTGGCTGTTTCAAAAAAGGAAGACAGGGTGTACCACTCCCCAGATGGGGTCACACCCCTTACTGACCATCCTAATACAGCCTCAGTTGTTATCATTACTGCCCACGACCGTTCCTCTAAATCTAACTTTTGAGCATGTCTCCTCCTGATGAGGAGTCTATTCAGCAGGACAATTTTGGTCACAAGATCCATTCCTCCTCCACTTGCTCCATCAGGTCCCTTAATTGTGTATCTCATTGGTTTTCTATCAGAAATCTTCTCTGGCCTCATTCAAGTAAAAGAAGGAAGCTATCCAGGACCAGGATCTTAAGGCCGAGATTGCCAAGATAGTGAGAATGGCTAAAATCTTCTGACACCATGCCCTCTGGGACACTTATGACACAGTAGACTCAGTTGCTCACACCATAGCCACTGCAGTCTGCATTAGGCAACATTCATGGCTCAGGATTGCTGGCCTGGCACAAGACCTCCATACATTCATCCTGGATGCCCCTTTCAGGGAATCCATGTTATTCAGAGGTGATGCTAATGAAGGATATTATCCCTGAATTGCAGGACCGAGGTAAATCCATCCATGATGTCTGCTTCCTGCACTGAGGGGGTTACAAAGGCAAACAACCTTTTCTTCGGCAACAGAGATGCCAGACCAAAGAGGCCCCTGACAAACACCAGACCAAATGCTGGTATCCAGCATCAGGAACCCCTACTCCCCTAGCCAAGTCCCACAATCCCCATGGAGGAGCTGCTGACTTCCTCCCCTCAGCCTCCTCCAGATTCTCTAGAGTAACCAGTGGGGAGGAAGATTTGTCCTTCACCTTCCAGGGTCACAGGACATAATCACAGACTCTTGGGTCCTTCAGTTAATAGCAAGAGGTCACACCATAGAGTTCCTAGAAAGGTCTCTGGATAACCCCCAGGCTTCTCCCATTATCCTCCAAAGCACCTGTCTCTGATAAGGGACAAGATCCAGGCTCTTCTGCAAAAGTTAACCATAGAGCCTGTGGCTATGGCACAGATAGGAAGAGGGCACTACTTCCATTTCTTCCTAGTGCCCAAAAAGATGAATGACCTAAAACCCATCATGGACCTCAGCATGCTTAACCTGTACAGTTGAGTACAAGAGGTTCGGCATGCTCACCATCCAGGGACTTCTACCCCTGCTCCACAAGAGCCATTGGCTTTGTGCTCTGGACATGCAGGATGCTTACCTGCATATCCCTGTCTTCCAGGCCCATCGCCACTTTCTTCAGTTTGCCTTCCAGAGAGAACAATACCAGTTCAAGGCTCTCCCTTTTGGCCTATCCTCAGCACCTCAGGTTTTTACCAAGTGTCTAGCAGTGGTGGCTATGGCCCTATGCCACAGAGGGATCTAATTGTGCCTGTATCTGGATGATTGGCTGCTATCAGCCCCATCACAGAGCAGTCTGAAGGAGTCACTCTCCTTCACCCTGGACCTCTTTTCCAGACTTGGAATAACAGTCAACTATCCCAAGTCCCACCTCTTCCCTCCCAATGCCTACAATTCAATTGGGGGCAGTGCTGAATATTACCCAGGGCAGGGCCTTCCTCCCATCGGACAGAGCAGAGACCCTGCAGGAACAGGCCAGATTAGTGGCCAACTCACGCTGGACCACAGCTCAGTCGATCCTCTGTCTTCTCAGACTGATGGCAGCTGCGATCCCTACAGTTCCTCTAGACAGACTGTATATGAGGGTGGCCCAATGGACTCTTCATGTCCAATGGGATCAGCGACTGGACAACCTGGACCACAGGGTCCTAGAGTCTTGATACATGAAGAAGGATCTTCTTTAGTTGCAGAAGTTGTCCAATCTCTCCACGGGGGTTCCTCTTTCAACCCCCTGCTCCTACCATGACCCTTACAATGGATGCTTCATGGGGAACCCAACTAGTAGACCATCAGACCCTGGGAACATAGTCTCAGCTGGAAGTGTCTCTACACATCAATGTGTTAGAAATGAGGGCAGTGCTGTATGCCCTCCAGGCCTTCTAGCTTCTTCTATGTCTGGGGATACTCATGATTCAGACCGACAATATGTCTGTGGTCTGGTACCTGAACAAATAGGGAGGCGCTCGCTCATACCCTCTATGTTGGGAGGCGATGTGAGTGTTGTACTGGGTAGTCCAGCATGACATCTGCCTAACTGCTGTCCATGAGCTGGGCATCAGTAACATCCTGGTAGACAGTCTGAGCCACACCACTGTCAGGGCTGATGAGTAGGAGCTAAATCAAGAAGTGGTTGAAAGCTTATTCAACCTGTGGGGTCAGCTGGAGATAGACCTCTTTGTCTCCCCATCCAAAGCAAAACTACCCAATTTTTGCTTGCTCATTCCCGGATGTGATATTTTCTGGTGAGATGCGCTGTCTCTTTGCTGGACAGGGAGGTTCTTGTACACCTTTCCTCCCTTCCCAGTGCTTCAGGGGCTTCTCCTGAAGCCACAGACAGAAGGGGCTCACATGATTCTATTAGCCCCTCTTTGGCTTCATCAGATTTGGTTCCCTCTGCTTCAACCACCACTGATTGAACCCCCAGTACCTCTGCCTCTCCACCATGATCTTCCAACTCAGGAGCAGAGGCAGGCTGGTACATCCAGGCCTCAGATCCCTTCACCTGCATGTGAGGCACCTGTAGACATATGTGGAATAACTCCCATTGTTATTATTTTTTTACAAAAATTGTCAATTGTGCAGATGCATTTGTAAAAAATTAATTATAATAGTGAGACTTTTTGAAATGTTATTTGACTTACCGTACTCATGCATGTCTACCCACTTACTCAGTCTCCTACTTGTTTCTGTCCTTGTACTAACTAATTCCTGTTGCTTCATATCAAGGGGTGTTTGATTTTCATATAGTGTGTGCCTGGGGTGGAGCAGAAATAAAAGATAATCTATGCAATACCCTCAATAACACACATACCCCAGTTTACTTTTACCTAACGCCAATTTTTAGGCATCATACAGTAAGATTTTCCTGCAAGCGAACAACTTGTAATGAAATGTGTAAGATTTACATTGACATTTGGGAATATGCACTTTTATATTATACTATGTGTGTGAACGGTATAGCAATCTCTAAAAGAATCAATTAAACACATCAAATGTCTTCAAAAACATGTCTCAACATTGTGTTTATATTCTACCTTGTCACAACATTTAGTTGTCTCAGCAGTGTTTGCAATTAAGGTACAGTACCTTCATGTATATGATGGCCTGGTTCTGTTGCGTTGATTGCTATAACAGTGCATAGAATAAAATGTGAAACATGTAAGTAACTGTGATACAGATGGTGGCATTATTTTTTTATCTGCCCTTTTTCAATGTACTGTACTTTGATTCAGCTAGTGTATGTAACAGCAATTCATGTTTATGTTTAAGCCCATGAAACGCCCTTAGCCAGTTAATGCATTTACAGTCATAGTGGCTCTGCCAGATCTTGTTTTATTTGATATAATCCAAGACCTTTATCTGATGACAGAACTTGGTTTAGAATTCAAAAACAACACTCATAACACCAGAGGTCATCCACTACAACTGGCTGGAAAACCTTTTAACCATCTAAACAGAAAATTCTTTTTCACTCTAAGGACTGTTAATCCCTGGAATAAACTGCCTATTGAAGTAGTTATCAATTAAACCAAAAGTACATTTAAATGTCTTGATAATCTAATTATCTCTGGGTATAATCTTTGCTATTATGACATGTGTAGTATAGGAGCACCCATGAGCTTCCCAGCCCCCTTGCTCCTCAATATACCTTAGTATGAACCTTAGTAAGTGCCTGATGATCCTGTTATGCCAAGTTTTCCTCACAGAAGATGAAAAGCTACAACCTGAACAAATCCTCACTTCTCCTGACAACTCCAAGAGACTGATGACTCAAAGTGGTCCCTCCAACAACAAGCCTTTGATAATTCTTAAGCAACTTCAACAACAGAATTTCTTTAGAAAATACAAGGAGTGTTGTATTGTACAAACCTTACTGATACAGTTTGGGGACTATTTTAAAAGTCAAAGTGACATTGATTTACAGATAATTTACCTCAATCCTTCTGAATTTAGAGACTTTTGTCATCTGAAGGACTGAACATTGAAAGGACTGAGGGGGGATAATGTCACAGCTTTTAATATACCAGTATCCAATATGTTTTATGCCACTGTCATTCCTGAATGTTTTGTTTTACAGTAATTGATGTGTAGAAATGTATAGTGATTTTTAAATGATTTAAAGTATAGTGATAGAAATATTAACTTTGTGAGTGGATACCAGGGTGGGTATCTGACAGAAGGAGTCAGTGGAATGATTGTTTGGTAGTACAGGCCCAGTAGTCACTGTACATACACCCTTAAGGCAAGTGAATCATATGGCATTGGGGCCTGAGGTATGACCTAGTGCTGGGTAACCATGTAACTGGATACCAAGGAAGATATCTAGCAGAAGGGGTCAGTGGACTGACTGCTCAGGGGTATTGGCCCAGTAGTCACTGCATTCCTTATATCTAAAGTAGTTAGGCTCAGGGATCAAGACCAGGGAGGGTGCTTATCCTGGGACCTGTGTGTTATGTGGAGGGCTGGTTGGTGGTGAGTGCCTGCAGTCTCCAGGGGTAAAATGTATGTGCTGGAGGGCTGGTGGGTGGTGAGTGCCTACAGTTTCAAGGGGTAAAATGTATGTGCTGGAGGGCTGGTGGGTGGCGAGTGCCTACAGTCTCCAGGGGTAAAATGTATGTGCTGGAGGGCTGGTGAGTGGTGAGTTCCTGCAGTCTCCAGGAGTAAAATGTATGTGCTGGAGGGCTGGTGGGTGGTGAGTGCCAACAGTCTCCAGAGAAAAAGAAAGTATAAGAAGGTTAGTGGGGTGGTGTTGCCCTACTGGGAAAAAGTAAAGTGATAAAAATACTGCCAATTTATGTGTATTTATTCATCATTTACTCACAAGGTGTGTTGTGCCATTCATGGCTGTTATTTCAGAGATTTAGTCACATTTTTAATAAAAAGTTACCTTTTTTCCTCAACAATCCAAGTGTCAGTGTCCTTGCTTACAGAGCCAGTGTCTCACATTCCTGCAGGTCTCCAGGTCAGTCTGGTGCAGCATTCTCTACCCTTGACAGCTCTTAGCTACTCCAGTTAGGGAGGTAAGGTACTGTACTGATGTAGTATACAATTGGGAAAGTGTTGTCGAAGGGGAATGAACAAAGAATCCTTGATATCACCTCTCTCTCTCTCTGTGGAATGGTCCCACCTGTGGCCAGAGCTTAATGCAGTAGCGGGTGTGCCATCACAATGTGTGAGACAAGCAGCAGAGAGGGAATCCTGGCATATATTATTATAAGCTACATCCTACTTTGTTAAGGTGGACTTAGCAGCATGGGTAAAAGTAAGGAGCCCATAACTAACGATGGGGAGGAGCACTCCTCTAGCCTGGGCAAGATGAGCAGGTGGTGTGAGGATGTATTTAGCTCTATAGACCAGACCCAACTTGCAGTTTACTGCCTTACAGAACATGTATTATGGATATGCATGGAAAGATCAAGCTGAGGATCAGAACTGACTCCCTGATATTTGAAAGAGTCAGCAGTAATCTGAAAGGACCTGTTAACACTAGAGATATCCAAGGGCTCAGAATGTGTTCTGATTTTGGCTAAACAGCCAAAAAGCATGGCTTGTGTTTTCTTGAGATAAAGGACTTGTTTATTCAGCGTAAGCCAAGACTGTATTCAGTGGAAATTGGTCTTTAGTTTTGAGTTAACAACTCTGATGTCTTGGAAACTAGTTAGTAACACCAGGTTATCAATATAAAAGATGGAGACATAGTGGGTTGGAACCTGCGGTAATTCATTAATAAATCAGGAAAATAGGATAGGTCCCAAGATGGACCCCTGTTGAACACCAACCATAACAGAAGTAAGCTCTGACAGTGATCTATTATACCTAATTGCTGTCTTCTGTGCAGGTGATTTGCAAACCAGGCTAGAGGAGCGACTGACATTCCAAGCATACATAGCATAGAACAAAGGAGTTTATGGTCTGCAGGATCAAAAGCTCTAGAGAGATCTTCAAAGACAGCTGCTGTCAGCTTACTGTGATCCACAGTGACCCTGATGTCTGAGGTAACTTTAGCAAGGGCAGTAGAGGTACCATATTCCTTCAGAAGCCAGAGGAAATGATACTAGTAGACAAATGGTAATTGTGGCTGTGGAGTAACTGATGGTGGATGTGTCTTTTCTCTGAATGAATTTTGATCGTAGTGGCATAGTAGTTCTCTTCAGGGGCTCACTCACATGTGGCACAGTATTTTATGCGCTAATCAGCTTATGTAGTTGTCATTTGTGGTGTAATTCTTGAAGAGTGACATTAGGACTTCTAGTGATCATTCAAATCAATGTATTTGCCTGTGTAATTATCAGCATCGGAGGCAGTTGTTTTCCGAGCTGTTCACTGTTTAATAATGTATGTTGAAGCATACATAGATGGTTAGAGTCTACACTGATGCCTCATAATGTGTCATTGCCATACGTAGTATAGTCTGAGGTGCTGTGTGAATGTGTTTGTTGGTCATAGCTTGTAACTGTAGCATCATATATGTACTGTCAATGTGTGCTTCACCGTTTATGTGAGCTTGATAAATTGGGTTCAGTGTTCACCCTTGCATGTACAGCCACAAAAGCTCAGTGTGTTTTTTTTTGGGGGGGAGCAGTATTTCTTTTACATTGTTGGAGACCTAAATTGACAGACTTCTGTCCAAAAATAAATGAGTACTTCTCAATGTGTATGTGTTATGAGTGGAGAAGTTATTAACTGGTCATGTCATGTAGTGATTCAGATGTCTCCCTCTCTCCTTTGTATTTATTGTGCAAACCTGCACAATTGGCAGTAACAAACCCCTGCTTTTTTGGGGCTGAGCATGCATAGGGCATAAGGCTTGATGGTGTCCAGCTCATAACCTCCAACCGGGTGCATAACTTGGGAGTTATTTTTGATGACGGTTTGACCCTGAAATCTCAGGTGTCTGCCATTGTCGAATCCTCTTTTTACCATCTGAGGTATATTACCCGTGTGAAACACCTGGTTCCTCCAGATGACCTTCCAACATTGGTCCATGCCTTCATCACCTCCCGCCTTGACTACTGCAATGCCCTCTACCTAGGGCTTCCTGGGGTTGATATCCGCTGCTTGCAGCTAGTGCAGAACACAGTGGCAAGGCTTTTGACTGGGACTTTAAGATCCAGTCATATTAAATCTGTGCTGCATGGACTGCACTTGCCGCTGGTTCAGTGGCGGATCACCTTTAAGGTCGGGCTTCTGACCTTTAAAGCCGTACATGAACTGGGACCTCGCTACCTGCAAGAACTCTTGACTCCTTACCACTCCCTCCATCCTCTCCAATCCACCGACGAGGGATTGCTAGAGGTTCCTAGGCTACATCTGAAGACATCTGGTGCACGTGTCTTTTCGTTTGCGGCCCCTACCCTGTGGAATTCACTACCTCATCAGCTGAGAGAATGCCTGACCATTGAGAGGTTCAAATCAGAGTTCAAAACCTATTTATTTCAAAAAGCGTTCCCAGATGATATTAATTTATAGTTTTATATTTGTATTTATTGATGTGTTTTTTTATTGTTGTTTATGAAGCGCCTTGGTTCAAGAAAGGTGCTATAAAAATAAACATTACTTTACCTTACCTTACCCACTGTTGACACTTCTCAGCTTCAGTGAATGCAGTTCTGCTCTTCAGCATAATTTTTGGTGTAACCTTTCCTTCACAGCTGCATTTTTTTTCTGTCAAGTAATACCACCTATTGATAATGCTGATCATCTATCTTGTCCCTTTCCAGACATGTTGTAGAGTCTTGGAGTTAGTGTGCATAACTGACAATAGCAGTGATTTGTTATAGTAATGAATGAGAATGCATAGCATTTTGTGTCATATTTTTTCTGTTGTAGACTTTCTTGTAGATGCAGTGGGTACTTGATGTTCCTTTTTGGGAGACATGATGTTGTGTAGGTACCCCATGCTATACTGCCTCTTACATTACGTCTCCTTCTTGCTCATGTTTGTGAATGCAGAAAGTATGGAAACATGTAATTTGTTTACAGAAAATGACCTATATGTTCCCCAATTCAGCCATAGTTTACTACTTGAGTGTTGGACAATTCCTTTAGTGATCCTTGCACCGCTCTTCTCCCATTACCTACCTCCCTAATCCCTTCCTTTCTGCTGAATGGCTTTGTGTTTTCCCACTCAGTATTGAGTCCCACTGTGGTCTTCATGGCAATAGTGGAGAACAATGATGCACCATAATTTTATAGAAATTGGTGGAGTGGTTGTTGGTTATGGTGCAGGTGTCATGGTGGACAGGAAACAGTGTGGCCAATGGAAATTTTGTCGTGGTCATGTACACCATTGGTGTCATAACTGTATATCCATACCTCTCAACCTCCTGCCTCATAAATCAGGGACAAGGCTTAAAAAAATCAGGGACAAAGGACCAAAATCAGGGACACATCTTCAAAATTAGAGATATCCACCCAGAAAGCTGGTAGAATATGGGGCTTAGTGTGAAATGCATTTTCTAAAGTAGAACAAGTCTGTAACTTTAATGCTTGACATTGTTTTGTGCTTACAGTCCCCACTGTTTAGCCACAAAAACACACATTTTAGGAGGGACAGAGCTAAATTTTGAGGCAAGATCAGGGACGTCTCTGAAAATCAGGGACACTTGAGAGGTATGTGTATATCCATCTGAGGCATGTTCCAAATTGTCTTTATTTTTTCTTGTGGCGCACCTTCTCAACCCCCCCCATGTGGGGTCTCTGATGCTCGCACCCGTCATAATAAAATGTTATTAACTCGAAGGTTGCACAATATTGGTAATGTATGTAAACAGTTTGGAAGCAGGTATCCAATCTGCAGGTGAAATTTCAGAGATTCAGTTATTCAGACCTCAACATATATATGTGGAATGTTGTGGGAACGGAACTCCTATCCCTGTCCTTTTTTTATTATTATTCTGTTTCTCCAGCCCCTCACTGCACCTTCCTTGTGATCGGCCCCCCTTCCCATCATCTGGGTATTCCTGGTGGTTTGACACCGCATCTTCCTTGGCTTGTGGGACTGTATCCTAGCCACCACTGTGGACCCTGCAAGAGGCCAACCGTCATCTTGCTGCTGTGCAGTATTTTCTGTTTTTTGCCCTTTTTTCCTCATTGCCAAGGCACTTACATTGCTGTCCGTGCCTGGAGATGCTCGCACATACATGGTGTCCTAGCACCCTCCCTTGTGTTGGCATCCTAATCAAACCACTCTTTGGCCTGCACCTGGGGGCAGAACTTATAATCCTCCCCCCCAGGAGGAGTTGTCCTCTGGAGCTTCAATCCTCTCTCTCCCTGGTCAGCCCCAATGACCTGTTCATACCATCTACACATGTTGCCGGCATGGTAGGAGGTAAGGCATGACGCCTCAAACCTCCACACCAATAGGCTGGCCCCAGTCCAATTTTCTTACCTCACAGTCCAATACCATAACCATCACAGTAAAGGGGATTAGGTGTTGGAAGATGGTCAGACTCTTAACTGAATATTTGCAAATGGCACATTGTATTCCAAGCTGCGCATGGTTGTCCTGAACAGTATTCTTGAGCAGTGTGAGACTCTCCTCTGCCATATCCATTCTGCTGCAAGGTGTTTGCACTGCCAGCTGCAGTAGAAAGTGTGTTTGAGCCACATAGGTGTAGGCCACATTGTACTGATGTCATGTTGCCCGATGTCTGTCTGGTGTCATGGTCTAATGGTTCAATTTTTAGTTTGCTTGTGTTGGTGAGCTATTGACCCCCCCCCCCCCATGATAAAGGACTCAAGGAGTTTGGGGGAGGCAAACCCCCCTCTCACACAGAGGGTGCAATGTTACACTGTAATGTCTGCTCAGCTATGGTAGTGATCTGCCTCTTTTTCATTGATTTACCCACATTGGGCGTCTTCTCCCACAGCACTTATGAAGAAGAAGCCTTGGTTGGTGCATGTAGCAAAGCACTCCTATGAATAAATAATTATAATTCTTTTAAAATAACCAGCAACACACTCCCTTGGCAGTGCAGGCATATCAATACATCTGTAAAATTACTGTAGCAGAACTCCCGTTTGGTAATTTGAAAGAAGTGCACAGCTGCTGAATTTGCATACTGGTGTGAAATTCTGGAACTCTGTTACATAAGTGGAGGGTTGTACTGTAGTATTGTAATGTGTTCCACCCCCACTTCCTCTGGGCGTATATTGAAAACATTGACCACCATCTCATTCAGTTTAAAGCTTTTAATGTTTCTCCTGAAGTTTCCCTCTTTGATCCTTATGTCATTACCCCTAGTTTTGGACCGCATTATGGTTTAGACGATTCTGCCACCTGTTATAATGTTTGTACACCTTAGCTGTTTGAAGGCCATCCCCCAACCCCGCCTTACTGTCTTCTATGAGGTACATGTTGCTTGGCTCAAAACTACCCCAGTTTAGATTTCTGTTTTCTTTCACCATCCAATCAATGTGGTAACCCATGTTATCCCCCTCATGTACTACTTCCAGGTGTGGCATTTCATGTGGTAGCATTATGTGCGGAAGGATGGGAAATATCTTGCTACCATCTTGGTATGTCATGTCCACTTGTCTCCCCCACCCCACCCCCACCTACCTACAGTATCAAAGAACTGAAGTATGTTGTTTGCCAGGATCTGTCGTCTGTGAACCCATGCTGATGGTTGCCCTGTAGACCAGTGTCACTATTATATATTTTTTTGCTTGTCTTCATTTATTTCTCCTTTTACTCCCATACCAGTTACATGTGCAATGTGTTCTGTAGTTCTTGAGCCTCTCCTTAGTATTGCCCTCAGTAGCCGTACTTTTCAAATCATCGCTAATTGTTACCTTTTCCAAATATCTGCTGAATGTGTTGATCAGTGGATCTGCTGACTCCTTTCTTGTTTTTCTCTGCATTCTGGTGTGTTCCTCATCCATTCCCATGGTCTTGTGTCTGGTTTTGTGTGTTAATATTACGGGAATAAAGATCGCAGGAAAAAATATTGGGGTCAAAGCATTGTGGACAAAAATAAAGTGTGGTAAAAACATTGCAGGACAGAGCAGTGCAGGGAGCAGGCAGTACAAGCTGAAAGGTGGCAAAAGAGCATAGGACACTGGAGGGTTGATTGGGGGGGCCTAATTTCCCTCAGCGACCCCTTAACCACATTGCTGTGCTGTGCAGTACAGTCCTGCACTGGGAGGGCCTGACTTCACAAAGCCAGTGTGAAGTTAGTCCCAATGCAGGACTGTGATGCATGGTGCAGCAAAGTGGTAGAGGGTTGACTATATGAAGTTAGGCCCCCCGATGAACCCTCCAGTGTCCTGTGCTCTGTTGCCACCTTGCAACTTATACTGTCTGATCCCTGCACTGTTCTGTCCTGCAAAGTGTTTACCAGACTTTATGGTTATGCACAATGTTTTGACCACAATATTTTGTTCCATATTTTTTCCACAATATTAACATGCAGAACCCTTGTGTCCTTATGGACGTCATACTTCTTTGCGCAGTTCTCTATTAGAAAATGTCTGTTGACCATCCCCCCACAACATCCCTCTCCCCCTGATTTGACTTATCTCCCCTTATCTCTGCACTGCAAATTCTGCACCGTGAATTCTCAGCAGAGGTAGCCATGTAGTGGGTCTGCTTTATGGCACTCTCCTTCCATGTTCCAGGCTATCTCCCAACATAATTCCTACTTGGTCTGATTGTACCGCCTTTCACATCCTCATCTCATTCACATTCAGGTGCTAGTTCTTGCTCCCTTCCTGTATTGAGGTATGTATTATCTTTTCAGCCTTTAATTTCACTCTCTTGACCTGTGGTTCTGCCTCTTCTAGCTTGAATCAGAATGTGAGGCTATCCTCTCTCATCGGTGTCTGCTTGTAGTCTTGACCGTATCCTTTTTCTCACAGAAATAGCGAAACATACACTGTGATGGCTGATCAAGACTGCCTGGCCCACCTAGTCTGCATGTTTTCCTACCTAGGTAACGCCTCATCATAAATGATCATCAGTTTACCCTCTCTGTCCATACCTTAGGGTTGCCTTCTATCTATCACATGCATTTTTGAAGACACTATTCTTTTTATCCTGCATGACCTTTGCTGGTAGGCAGTACCATGCATCCACCACCTCAGCTGTGAAGGAAAACGTCCTTACATTTCCACTCCCCACATTGTGAACCCTTGTTCTTGCACAGCTATTTTTTTGAGAGATGCTGCCTCCTGGAACTTGTTGATTCCTATGAGGAACTTGGATGTCTGTGCTACAACCACCCTGTATCTCCTTTCCTTCAGGGTATACATATTGAGGTATTTCAGTCTTTCCTCATAAGTTTCCAGGTGCAATCTTTTTGTCATATTTGTCTCCCTTCTCTGGACCGCCTCTATCCTGGCAATGTGATTCCTGATATGTGGTCTCCAGAAGTGAGCAAAGTATTCCAGATGTGGCCTATGCAGAATTGTTTGTACAGTGGCATGACCAGCTCCTGCTTGTACTAGTGACGCTACTTCTGATGCACTCTCATATCCCTCTGGCCCTCCCCACTGCCTTGTCACATTGCTTGGCCACCTTTCAGCACTCTGATATGTGTACCCCATGTCTCTTTCCAGTTTTGCTGTTGTTACTTTCTTCCACCCCCATTTCTGGTAGTCCTTTCTAGGATTCCTATGGTCAAGGGCAAAACTTTGCCATTCTTTGTTAATTGAATGTAAGCTTTCACAGGTTTGGCATCTCCTACAAATTGCCTAGGTGTCTTGTTATGTTTTTCCACCTTGTCTGGGATGTTTACCCTACTGAAGATCTTGGTATCATCTGCAAAGATGCAGACCTTTTCTTCCCATCTTATCTGCAATGTCACCAATGATGACATTGAAGAGGACTGACCCCAGAACTGAGCCATGTAGCACCACACTGATCACTTTTCTCTTCTGGGATTGTAGTTTGTTCACCACTACCCTCTGTGTCCTGTTGCTCAGCTACTTCTTGACCCATTGTACCACCTTGCGAGCTACTGTCAAGCTGTTGAACTTGTTTACTAGCCTCTTGTGGTGGATGTTGTGAAATGCCTTGCTATACCCTGTTTGTTTTCTGCTAATTCACTGACTACTCATAGCGGCTTTCTTTTTCTCTCACTTTTACTGGTGTGCCTGACAAAGAGTGGAAACTTGTATCATAGTGCCATGTATTGCTGCTCATGTTTTCTCTGCAATCTTCAATTTTCTCTGAATTGCAAGGGCTTTGTGGAGACAGTTATCCACTTTATTGAAATCTGCACTTCTGAAATGTTGTTCCTCCGACAAACTCTGTTACCATACTGTTATTGCTCCTTACATGATCCAAGTGGAATTTCAGATATCTGTAATAAGGTGGTACCCCATTTTGATTCCTCACTCTCTGTCAATGATAGCAGCAAATGCATACAGCACAGCCCCTTGCCTATTAGGTTGCCTGACTGTCTGGCTCAACAAGTCACTCTTTGCTGAGTCAGTGAGATCAGTGCTCCCATTGGAGGCTCATGATGCATGTTTGGGCGGAGGATTGGGAAAATTGTTACACCATTTTTAATTCTGACCTGCCTTTTCTTCTGCCTTGAAGACAACCTTGGCACAGAGTTTTTCATTTTGACCCAACTGTTCTTCTACCTTGGGGACAACCTGTTCTCTGGTGTAGAGGTTTTAAACTGCTTTTTATGAATATATGCTGTGCTCAATGATATGAACCATTGTTTTTTTCATTTAGCCCTTACTTTTCATAGCCAGTGGGTCAGTGTCCCACATAAAATACAAAATCACACATGCCCCCACAATGCAAAGCATCATGGGCTGCATATGCAAATCACCACATAGATAACTATCTGAAATGAATCCTGGAGACTGCAGTTTGGGGTGCGTCATTAAGTTTCGAGTATGTGACGTTGACACTGAAGCAGTTCCTCGCCCATGTGTGCAAATGTCTTCCTCCATCACAGCATTTGCGATGGTAATATCATTGATTCTGTGACTGTGATTTATATGATGTAGTCATATCCTGTGGTACAAGTAATTTTCAATCTTTTTTTCTCTTTCTTCTTCCTTCTAAGTGTGAATGTGGAAACTGCGTTGTCATGAAAACAGCAAGGGAGAACAGATGTTGCCACTTTTACAGTGCAGTCACAGCGCAGTTTGAAGAGTTCTCTGATATTAAGTGCATTACTGATCACCCTGGTTTTCATTCCACCTCCCTCGATAGATATGTGCTGATCTCTGTCCTTCATGAGTACATTCACTATTAAGAACCAGTAGGAGATGAGACTGCTATAGAGGAGTAAGTGCATTTTTAAAACTCATGGTGTTGTCTGTACGGTGGCTCAGAGTGCTGAGGCACGGGGCACCTCACCTTGTGCCATTCTGGTGACCCGTGTTTGGAAATGACCTGGGGTGGTCAGGGAACCAGTTGGGGTGGGAGGGAGGGAGTGGGATTGAGCTGCCGATGAGGCAGCTCCTCCCTCCTGGAGTGGTTGTCCACCCTTTTTGTTGTTACGCCCTGGGATGGGGCAGCATCGATCACCAGGGGTGAGGTGGAAGAGGCTGAGCTGGGACACGATGTGCGTATGCACCTCCATGTGCTTGTACGTGTGTGCCAGGGTCCTGGGTCAGGATGAATACTGGGGTAGAAATGTATAGAAATCTAAATTTAAAAAGGAAAAAAGACATGGTGTTCACTCTAATAAAGGGAATCTGTAGGGTTGCCTTCTGTCTATTTCATGTTGTTTTGCACTAAGCATTTCTTTTACCTGACATGACCATTGTAGGGTGGTTGTTCCATGCATCTATCACCCATTCTGTGGAACACTGGAGTATACGAACATACAAAATTACCAAGAGATACAGGCCTTATGGTCTATCTAGTCTGCTTGGGTGTGCAGCTTTTCAGTCCATTAAACTACAGCTGCCCCCCCTTTTTCATCACCCCCAACTCCTGCATCCTCAGGGTTTGAACCTTCCCCTTGAAACTGTCCTACCCCCTCTTGAATCTCCCCAGTGTCTGTACATCTTCTTCAAGCAGCACATTCCACCCTGCAAGCACCCTTTTGCTGAAATAGAGTCTCCTCATCTCCTTCCGGAACCTGCCCCTTTCCAACTTCAGAAAGTGTCCTCTGGTTTCCCTTCCACTTTTTAGATTGAATAAACTCCTGATGCCTACTCTGTTCATGCCTTTCAGGTACTAGAAGGTCTTGATCATATCAGCTCTCTCTCTTTGATCCTCCCAGGTATACATATTGACCTCACTCTGTCTTTCCTTATAAGGTTTATCCCCCAAAAGCCTGGATAAATTTTGTTGCCCTGCACTGTACACCCTCCAGTACTTTGATGTTCCTTGGTAAGTAGGGGTACCAGAATTGCACGCAGTACTCCAACTGTAGCCTTACCAGGGACCTGCACAGGGGCAAGATGACTTCCCCACACCTAGAAGTAATCCACCTTGCTATGCACACAAGCACATGGTTGGCCTTTGACACTGCCTCCACCAGCAACTGTATTCAGGGTTCCTGGCTCCTAAATGTTTCAAGTTGCACTTTTCTTGGTGTTGAATTTGAGCTGCCAAGTGTGAGACCATTCCTCCAGTCATGCCAAATCCTCCTGAAGTTGCTTACCAACCTCCCCCTCATGCACCTCCACACAGATCTTGTTGGCATCCATGAAGAGACTGATCTTACTCGTGATCCTTACTGCAATGCCAGAAATGAAAATGTTAAACAGAACTGGTCCCAGCATCGAGCCCAGTGGGACACCATTTTTACTGCTCTGTGTTCTGATGCATTGCTCCCCACTACTACCGTCTACTGTCTATCATGAAGCCAGTTCTCAATCCATCTGATCAGTTTTCTCCCTGCTCCCAGACTGGTCAACCTTCTAGCTAAAGTACTGTGTGGTACCAAATGAAAGGCCTTGCTGAAATCCAGATAGAGGACATCCACCACATGATCTCTGTCCAGTGCCCACATCACCAAGTGGGAAAAGTCAACCAAGTTCATTTGTCAGGATATGCCCGAGACAAAGCCATGCTGCTTACAATCCTGGAGATCATTATCCCCTCTTTCTTTAGTGAATACTGAGCAGAAGTACTTGTTGAGTATTTCTGACTGCTCATCCACCTTTTCTACCCAACCACTGCATTTCTTGATCCTAACAATCTGATCCTTGCTCTTTCTCATCTCCTGTACATATCTCAAGAAATCCCTTTTCCTGTCTTTGATCCCTTTTGGTAGTCTTACTTTTGTAGACGCATTGACTGTCCTCACCATTCTGCTCATTTCCCTGCATTTCCTCACATGTTCTTCTCTGTCCTCTGCCCTGTTGGAAGTCTTGTAGGTTCTAAATGCAGTCATCTTCTACCTCACCTTCTTCTATACCTCTTTACTCACTGGATTTGAAAATTACATTTGTTTCTTAACCCTGTGTCTGTAGCCCTCGAGCCTCATTTAGGGACCCCTTGTTTCCCATCTTGTTTTATTTATGTATTTATTTATTTTTGTTTAGTTATATAATCCAGCCCTCTTGGCCAGTGACGATTCCTCTGAGGTAGTGTAAAGATTATCATATCCACCTTCTCCCCTGCTTTCCTCATGTGGATACATACTGTGGTCTTTCAGTCTTCCCTCATGTGTTTTGTGGTACACTTCCTTTGTCAAATTTTGGTGCTCTTTTCTGGATCACTGTCAGTCTGTCAATCTCTGTCCTGAGAAGTGATTTTCTGAACAGAACAGAGTATTACAGATGTGGCTTTTACAATTGTTAGTATACTGGGAGCATGACCTCCTCTTTTCTACTGCTGAGCTCCTCTCTATGCACTTCCACATCCCTGTGGCCCATCCCAGAGCCTTTTCACTTTGCTTTTCCACTTTCAAGAACTTCATTTTGAATCCCCCAACCGGTCCCTTCCCTTTTTATCTTTGTCATTACTATTTCGTAACCCCCACCCAACCCCAACCCAATTTTCCAGTTCTCTCCATGATTCCTGTGGCCCTTTATGGTGGCTTTCCACTTCTTTGTATGGAAGATAAGCTGCTACACAGGAGACCACAGCTCCATGTTGTTTAGATATGTTTGTGCTTTTCCAGCTTCACCAGAAATATCTACCCTATTGCACAGCTTGCTGTCATCAGCAAAGAGGCTTGAATTCCAGTCTGGTAAGTTCAGAACATCAATAATGGAGACATTGAAGAGGATTATCCCTAGATCAGAAGCCTGCAGGACCACTCCCCCTCCCCCTTGACACACACAGAAGTGATCTGGACATCTCAAATTGTTCTTCTCTTGTGAAAACATTTAACAAGCTGTTGACTTCTGTGCTGAAGTTCCATGTTTTCATATTGTGTTGACAACGTAGGTGACATGTCCATTATGGAGAAATCCCAGACTTCACTCCAGTAGACATCAGATGTGGGACACTGCACAGATAAATTCATTACTCAGCCAGCAATATGTAAGCAATAATACTGAACAGGGTGAGTATTACTGGGATCCAGTGGAGTGCCCAGGGGCATAATGAGGCCCAACATTGTAGGCAGAGGGTCTTATAGTCCCAGGAAGAAACATTATTAAGCAATAACATACAATCGAGTGTGCTTTTTCATAGTATATCAGCATGCCTTGGGTGCGACGAGAGTCATGAGGTGAAGTTGAGTGCCCTTAGCACCCATGAAGTGCTGATATGCTATGGTGAAGCACACTCTGGAGTGTGTTATTGTGAATTAAGAAAATGGGTTCAGAAAATCCCGGGCTCTCATTGGCTGATAGACCTAGCAAGGTGGGCATCTATCAGACAACAAAGCCAGTCTCCAACAACCTTATCACCAATATCAAGCTGCAAATGGAGTCCACATTGAAGAAAGGGGGGTTATTAGTGGGGAAACACATGGTTCAGTACTGGGTCCGGTCCTTTTTAATGTCTTTATAAGTGACATTGCAGAGGGACTGGAAGGAAAAGTATATCTCTTTGCAGATGACACTAAGATCAGCAACAGGGCTGATATGCAAGGTGCAATGGAAAGGATGAAAAGGGACTTGGCAAGGTTGGAGGAATGGTCAAATGTATGACAGCTTAGATTCAATGCAAAGAAGTGCAAAGTAATGCACCTGGGAAACAAAAACCCAGGGGAAGAATACACAATGGGGGGTGAGATACTGACAACAACAAAAATGGAAAGGGACCTGGGAGTAGTCATATCAGATGACCTAAAGGTGGGCAAGCAATGTGAGAAGGCAGTAAGGAGGGCTGGGGGGATACTGGGATGCATAGGGAGAGGCATCACCAGTAGAAAACAGGAGGTTGTTATTCCTCTATACAGAGAGTTGGTGAGACACCATCTGGAGTACTGCATGCAGTTCTGGAGATATCATCTCCAGAAATACATAGACAGGATGGAGGCAGTCCAAAGGAGGGCAACTAAAATGGTGCAGGGTCTGCACCAGAAGCCACATGAAGAGAGACTAAAAGAGCTTACCCTTGAGGAAATGGGGGAGGGGGGATATGAGGCATCACCAGTAGAAAATAAGAAGTTGTTGTCCCTCTCTACAGACAGTTGGTAAGACCACATGTGGAGTACTGTGTACAGTTCTGGAGACCCCATCTCCGCAAAGACATCAACAGGGTGGAGGCTGTCCAGAGGAGGGCAACCAAAATGGTGCAGGGTCTGCACCAGAAGACATAGGAAGAAAGACTAAAGGAGCTTAATATGTATAGTCTTGAGGAAAGGAAGGAGAGGGGGGACATGACAGAAACATTCAAATACCTCAAGGGAATCAACAAAGTCCAAGGGGGTAGCATCTTTTAGAAAAAGAGATGTGCAAGAACAAGGGGGCACAATTTGAAGATAGAGGAGGGACGTCTCAGAGGTAATGTGAGGAAGTATTTCTTCACAGAGAGGGTTGTAGATGCATGGAACAGCCTTCCCGAGGAGGTCGTTGGGTCATGAACTGTGGGGGAATTCAAGAATGCATGGGACAGACATAAGACAATTCTAGTGGAGGGAGGAGGAAGTAGGCTGTTGGTTAATTAGGATCTGCAGCTTATCCGTTAGGTAGGGAAATGGGCAGACTAGGTGAACCAAACGGTTCTTATCTGCCATCAGATTCTATGTTTCTATGTTTAACTTTCAATTTAAAATTGGTAACATTTTTATCTCACTTAGCGAGAGCTGAGACCCAGTCACAGTTCTCCAGTCGTTCTCCCACTGGGCTAATTTTTCCATACCATTTTTTTGTTTTCTTCTATCTTTTTTTTTTTTTACAGCACCCTCTTTCTTGCCCCAATCTTGAATAGTCCTTGACTGCACTCTCAGACCTCCCTCCTCTGGATGGCTGGCCATTCGCTCAAAAAATCATTGTCATTTATAGCGCCACCACATATCCTGCTTATATTGTTTTTCATTCACATAGCGAGTTAGCAGACCCCCCCCTCACAATACCACCCACCCTGTTAGGTATCATTACTTACAGGCACTACACCCCCTTGGCAAAGGTTAAAAAAGTCACAAACACAGGTGTAACCATTTGTTTTTGATGTTTTTGAACTGAGGAAGTACAGTACTGCATAAAGTTGTGCTATGCTGCATTTATCAGTTTTCTTTTTAGCATGAATAAATAACAAGGTAACGCTCCACTTGGTGTTATACTCTTTGATAATACCTTCAATAAGCCATTCTCAGTAATGATTTGGGGAGGAGTCCTGTTATGAAAGCTGAGACAGCCAAATCATTCATATATCACAATGTGTTTCTGTAATGTTGGTGACCAACTTCCAGAACTCAAGTATGGCTGTTTTTCTGTGTCCGATGGTGATAACAGTTAAGACAGTGTTGCAAAAGTCTGTTTCATGATCAAGTGATACAGAATGGGTCACTACGGTACCAGGGAGTTATGTAGTAAAAATACAGGCAATTATGGCTTGGGGGGGTGGGTGGCCAAGAGTAACAGTGACTTCATTACAAATAGAGCGGTGATTAGGGCATGAATGGGGCCAGTAGATTGGCATGTGTAGTGCTCTATCAATAATGCTGTTGATTTGGGCTAGAGGGGGTGGCTTTAATTAAAAAACCTTGTGAGAGGAGCATTTGTGGGGGAAACCAAGCCCATTTCTGGCACAGGTCCTGTAACAGACTGTTCCAGTGTGACATATGTGTAGCACACAGGAGGGCTTCTCACAACTGTGGAGACTTATGCACTGGGACACATCATGTGCCATAACGTGGTGCAGAGTCTCTGCCGAAAGGGACTTTGATGCAAGTTGGCAGTATTGCCTAGAGATTACAGTACAGAGCTGTGAAAGGATTTGGTACAACCTGGACTTGCATACTGTCTCACTCTAAACAAGTAACATAACCTTCCCTGTGATGCAAGGTTGCCCCTGAAAACAGGTACTTGTGCATAATGGCCCTTGCCTGCTCACTCATAAGTAACATAAATAAGTAAAAAAAATGTTCTGTTTTGCACAGCTTGCACTAAATTGAGTTGCACTATTGAATTTGGCCACTGATGTGTTGTCAGTGCAATGCCTTGTGGTCCTTATTTCCATGGATGCTAACATGCAGTTGAAGTGAAATCATGTGTTGTTTAGCATACCATTTCTGTATGTATTGAATGAGTAAGTACAGTAATACTGTTGTTTCCCTTATCTACAGGCTGTACAGACATATGGCATACTGAAGATTCACCCATTGGGTATGGCAGAAACTTGGGGGAAAAAAATGGAAAGTGTTATCATCCTGCATTGTGAGGAGAATACGTGAAAAGTGCCCTTCAGCCCAATACACAGGCAACCAAGATGCTTAAACTGTTGTTTCATTTATCTTTTTTTATAAAGAAAGGGTTTTATATTTCACAGGACTGATTCTTTGGGATTAAGAACTGTTTTTGGTTTGGGTTCTGTCTTTCTCTTCATGTTAGCAGTTTTAAATAACATGGGACCATATGGTCCTGCTTTCATTGAGTTTGTACAGGGGCTTACAATATTGCCACTCCATTCCTTACTGAGTTCATAGGTGTTCATGGAACCACAGAAGTATAAATTAATTGTCACTTTATTTAGCATTCTTGAATATCATTAAAGAGTTTGACTAATGGCAAGAAACCTGTCAAATGATTTAAATAAAACATTGTAATTATGGAAAACAGTAGTGGTATTTCATTTCAAATATAATTGAATACAGAGCAGTTAAAATATTCTTTGTGTACATCACATAGAACTGCAGACTTCAAATGCTGTTTCTTAACCTAAGTGGAAAAGAAACAAGTAGTTTCATATTTGCTGCTTACTCAAGACTGAACTCCTAGCAAGAGATACATGCACCTGTGCTGTCTAAGGATCCTCTCATTCATATTCTGTTGCTGTATTCTGAGGAGTAATTGAAGGGATACCAAATGCTGTTGAAGTATACTATACCTCTCAAAGGGCATTTCGCAGCACAGTACGTATTGTTATGCAGAGGTTTACTGAGTGCTGTGCAAATAACAGCAATATCAATGGTGTGTCAACATCTTGTATATCATCAATGATCATACTTCATGGGAGCATGGCATCACATGCAATAGGTATGCAGGTCAGTGTGTCTCTTCATTGGAACATTCTTCTTCTGCTCTACATCAAAGGGGACAGAAAGTTGAAGAAAAATTATTATCATGAAAAAGACATGTTTCATACTTGATTTGTCCTGCAATGAAAACTGGCAGTGATATTTGTACGCAGTTACCAAAGGCATAATCTTTTTAATAGAAACAGATAAACATAGAAACATAGAACCTGATGGCAGATAAGGACCGCAAGGCCCATCCAGTCGGCCCATTTCTTTTTCTACCTTATAAATGTGCCTTTGGCCTTTCCTCTGTCAATGGCCTATCTATTCATACTCATCTGTATTGCTCTCTTATGCCTATCCCATGCCTGTTTGAAGCCCTGCACTGTATTCATATCCACCACTTCCTGAGGTAGGCCGTTCCATGCATCCACCACCCTTTCTGTGAAAAAGAACTTCCTCACACTACCCCTTAATCGGCCTCCCTCTAGTCTCATGCTGTGTCCTCTTGTCCTGCTATTTTTCTTATATTGAAACATGTTAGACTCTTTCACCTTGTTAATGCCCTTAAGGTGTTCAATTGTTTCAATCATATCTCCTCTCTCCCTCCTTTGCTCTAGGGTATACATATTGAGCTCTGTTAATCTGTCCTCATATGTTTTCCGATGCAATCCCTGCACCATTTTGGTTGCCCTTCTCTGGACTGCCTCAATTTGGTTAATGTCCTTGTGAAGGTGTGGCCTCCACTACTGCACACAGTACTCCAGATGGGGCCTAACCAGTGTCTTGTAAAGAGGGATTATTACCTCCCTCCTCCAACTTGTGATGCCTCTATTAATATACCCTAACATCCCCCTAGCTTTACCTACTGCTTTAGTGGTCTGCTTAGATGATTTCAGGTCATTGGTGATGATGATGCCCAAGTTTCTTTCTTCCCTTGTGACTGCCAACAACTCCCCTTCCAGCCTATAGGTGACTTCAGGGTTTCTTTTCCCTATGTGCATGATCTTGCACTTCCTTGCATTAAACCACAGTTGCCACTCTTCCAACCATTTTGCTAGTTTATCCAGATCTCTTCTCATTCTGCCCATCTCATCTGGATCATCTACTCTGTTGCAGATCTTGGTGTCATCTGTAAACAGACAAACCTTACCCTCCAGTCCATCTGCAATGTCACTGATGAAGATATTGAAGAGGACTTGCCCCAGGACTGATCCCTGAGGTACCCTAGTTGTGACTTGCATCTCTTCTGACTGTATTCCATTTACCATTAGTGTGGTCTGATTTTGTTGATTAGGGAGAATTAATATGAAATATGAACCATTTGACATTATGGAGAAAATGTAAGAGCAGCGCTATATGTTATTAAGAGATAAGTTTAACAATAATTTGTTGACTGTGTTCCTCCCCCCCAACTATATATTGTCAGACTGATCCCTGTCTTGCTGTCACCTTTGGTGATGCTAAGGACAGTGGCCACCACAACACTTTTTACTGAGTAGGTTGAGACAAAGGGCTCCACATGTGGCATGAAGTCCTAGAGTCCCAATTCAGTCTGTATCACATTTTTTACTGTTATAAAGTAAAAGAAAGAGATAATAAAATAAAAAATGTAACAATTTATTTGTGATCATGTAGAAACATTAATTTGGGCAAAGTAACTGACTAAAACTGTTCAACTTAGATTTCAGATGCACAATAGAATAGTCAGGTTCCGAAAAAGTGAATCTATTTAGGTTGAAGAATGAAGCTACTATTTTAGACTAATGAATGTATTTACCATTAAGTGTATGCAATAATACACTAAAACATTTGATGAATCACAAGTTTCTGTATTAAAAATGAGGTAATGGTAAAAACCTAAATGATGTTTTTAAAAAAAAGTTTCTATATATACCCTCTAAAAGATAACAGGTGCTTAATATGTTGCTGTGTAAAAAAATATTTTCCAAGTACAATTAAAATACTACAGCACAAGTGCACAGTGTTCACCATGGTAACCCTGATGTTGAGTGACATTTTTCAATGCGCAAGACAAACAGTGTTCAGGAACCACTCCATATTATAAAGTGCAAAAATAATTTGATTACGCATGCTCTAAGATCTCCATGGTAACTAGGATGCTATAAAAGTAATGTGATGTTAACAGAATGGTGGCCAGACAGACGAGAAAGTCAGAAACCCAATATGAAGTAAGAAACACTGAGAATATCATTGAAAGCATAATATAAAGCTCAATTTCTGTGTAAACCTGTTTTGACAAGCTGCTAAAGATATAGCCCAAATCATTTGAAAAAGTTTGTATAATCCACTATTACAGTGTGCAGCTTTAGCAAGTGCATCACAGTTATAAGAGCACAGCACTCAACCTGGATATCTTTTCTGTTTACTTAAAGTAAAGCTTTGGTGAAGCAAATGTAACAACACGGAATTGAAAATAATGGAAATGGCAAAAGACTAAAAAGTGGGGATTAACATGGTGTATCAGCATAAGCGTGCTTACGAAAAGAATTATGGGTGAAAGTAAACATTAAAAAAAAAACACTGAAGGTGTAATATTTAACATTTATGCACCAAGTTTATTTAAATAATGGTGAATGTTAAATCTGATTAACCGACCGTACTGCCTGAGAGACCGCTACACATACAATATGTTTTAGATAACTAAAAAGTTATGACTTGTTTACAAAAGGAAAAAATATATTCTTATGTCTTTCTTAACAAAATAGTTTTGGTCCAGAAGAGTGGCATGTGTGCCTCCTGAAACAAACAAAGTACAGTATATCATATTGAATGAATATACCTCAAAGGAGATAATTATAAGTATTTATCAAAACTTTACTACAAATGATATATTGAAATACTACTATATGACAGACTATGTTTCCTAACAGTGGTAGAATACCATAGGAAACAGGCTTTGTGAGACAGTGGTAGAATACCATAAGAAACAGACTTTGTGGGACAAATAATCGGCTACTGAAACTGAAGCACTGGGACCAATCGATTTATGTGGGCAAAGAATTGACTTGGTTTAATTTAATAATGAAATATTATGAAATGCTTAAATAGCAATCGGAATAAGCTAACATTTTTGTCTGTATACAGTGTCCAAAAGAATCCAAAAGTTTCTCTTATGCACACTTTAAGATATGCTAAGCCATCTAGAAATGTATTAAATAACTGTAAAAATGTTTGTAAAATAAGTTCTAAATTGTATTTTCAATGTCAGGAATGCAAGAAAACTCATGTTACAATTTATTATTTATGAATCTAGATCCTGATGAAGTAGTTAGAAAACTACGAAACGTAGATCCAGTATGATTGGTAGTCTATTATCCATAAAAAATGTTAAAATGTCATCCGGTGAGTGAGTCATATTGTCTCCAATTGTGTTGTTTGCTTTCTATGAGGGTACTGGAGCTTAGATCCCTCCCGGAATTTTCTTTGTATAACAGGTACTGGGTGGGCAACACTGCCTCTCTGTGGTGTTGTTGAAGACTAGAAAGGTTTATCACAGAAGATTTGAAAGGCTTCTCACAGAATTTTTGAGACTAATCCTGAGCTCTGATGGTAATTTTCCATGACTGCAACATTTCTGGTGGAGAAGAAGACTTGGAAAATGTTATGATTCTGCATCTCTGCTCAGTTTCACATTTTTCTGGTCAGATTTTCATGACATTTCATTTCCATGTCAGTTTTTGATTTTTTATGCAAAGATCAGATTCACTGTAGATATAATTCACATAATTCAAAGTCAAATCTCACCAGTTCTTGTCAAAGTTCTCCTAACTGAAAACGCTGCAAACTCTTACTAGATCTTTGAGCCTCACCAATGACATTTCATGCTTTGAATTTTTAGAAATTGGAAAAATTTCCCCAGCACGACACTGGGCCCAAGCAACCCTTTTGATACCATGGAATCTAAGCTGTAACTAGAACTCTGGACAGTATTACCTTTTGTGGCTGAATTGCTAACTCCTGAGCACCATAGGTAACTCCCAGTTGTATGCTAGGCCTGAATAGGGGTTGGCATTTATGTTCAGCAGCCTAGTAGTCCATGGCTGCAAAAATGTTCCTGTGCCAGATGGATGAAGAGTTTTGTGCTAAGCCTCTCACTCAAAGGTGTACTGCCCTGCTGCCATTTTCACATCAAAGAAAGAGTTGCCATCCCATGTGGTTGGTGACTGAGGCCTGGCACATTCCAGAGGTGGGGAATTCAGTTCCTGTTGAGGGAGGGTGTGGTATTTCTGGCATTCATGGGCTCTTAGCCAGCCAACCAATCACAGAGGAACATCAGCATCAGCTGAGAAGGAAACCTTTTGTCCATCTTCCCAGCCAAAGGCAGGGTCCTGATGCTGATCACTGAGTAGGGGATGGAGATCAAGCACAGAAAAATCTCAGATCAGCTGGGCTACCAAATGGCATCATGCTTCTGTACAATGAGCAGAATTTGCACTCTGAGCAGGTAACACTGTACATTGGACAGCAGAGATAGAGTGTGCCTCAAGTGTGGATGCTTCCTGCCTCAGGGAGGGATACAATGAGGGGAACTTCCTGCCAGTGCATGACTACACCTGGATGCCCAATGAGAGAAAATCATGTGTTTATGAACACTCAGTCCCATTGGGTGTCACCTGGTCCCAATGTGTGCCCCATGTTGTCTAACACAGAGCTGTCAGTGTCACAGACCAGGAAGGCAGAAATTGAAGCTCTGTGGTTGGTGGAGTGACTTGCCAGCAGCTTTGTGATTCACCCATAGATCACCATACAGGGCCTGCTGCCTAGCTAGTAAGGGGACTGAGAACCCAATTTACAGACAGCTGGTGCAGGAGTATGAAGTCCCTCTCATCCCCCTGCCCACCAGGATCTCGTCTGGGTTTCCTTTCTCCCACTCACTCCAGACATCTCTACCCCCATTCCTGTCTGACACATAGTAGGAATGATCCTCTGGGAATTTAAAGGTAACTGGCAAGACATATCCAGTTTTTTTACAGTTTATCCCTCCACTGAGTCACTTTGCATGCCTTCAGCTCTCTCCGTTAGTGGTCGTAAGTCAGTTTAATCAATATAGGCAGCTTGTCATTTCTTTTAATAACTCCACTGAAAACAGAGCCTACAGCATTTGCAATCACAATACTGCTTCCAGGTCACAGTGCAGTGGGTCACAGTGACACTACTGACTAAATGGAAGTCAAGTTGCAGTACAGGGCACCCTGACGTGTCACTGAATATCAAATTGGTAGCAGCAGAATTTTCTGATACTGTTTCTTATGGAGATTTGCCTAGTCCTAGTCTAAATATAGTACCCTATTCTCTGAAGCCACTTTTGCCATCCATATAGTCAACAAACCCTAATACAGTAGCAGCTCATCAGAGTCTTCAGATGAACCTGACCAGTCCATTGGCACTTTTGCTATGGAGTTTTGGTGTGTGTGCATTGCTCACTTTCCTTTTATAATGGGTTGTGCCTGTAGCTGTGGCTGTGGCTGCAGTCATGGTTAATATGTGTAGTCATATTGGACTGTGGAGGAGGAAGGGAACTGTGCTTTACCACAACTGTAATAAACTGTCTTCCAGTTCATGTTTGCTGTCATTGGATGACTTAAAATAAAACTTATCAAATGTGTTGACCTCAACCAGTGGGCATCTGTAACAGATATCTAAATGTAGAAATCTTGCTTTTTTCACAGATCTCCTTCTTCTGTATGGAAATGAGAAGATAGAAACACTTAAGTACCATTCTCTTATGTCTTGCACTATGATCGCATGGGGGGTGTAGTCCATTTCACATACTGGTTCTGGAGGATAGACCAGTTGTGTGTATGTGACACTATGTAGGCACTGTTGGGATTGATGCCATCCATTTCAAATACCTGTTCACATGGACATATTAGTTATGTGGGAACAGACCACCATGATATCACTGTTGATGGGCAAGTGTTGCCTTTCATTTCAGATAATTGCACCAGTTCTGGTGGGCAACTTTTATGTAGTCCAACCCCAGAGTCCAAATGATTATAGGAAAAAGTGCTGCCTTGGAAATGTGCTTGCAAAAGGGTTTATTGGCAAACAGTAAAAACCCCCATGGCCAACTACCCTACACTTCATGGTGCTGTGCTACTTCATCAGGGAAGGTGTGGCCAAGGATGTAAAACATCAATTAAATACCCCTTCCTTGTCACATGATGGCTGAGATGCTAGACTTATTCAGAGTTATAATGCATTAAAGTTTCTACTTATAAATACATAGCAATTGGTTTAAAACCTTATGAGTATAAATTATTCTACTTAGTCTTAGCATTCAGCTCTAGCCCAAACATAAGGCACCACACTAACACAAAAGGTGTCTATTAGTGAATCTATCATTTAAAGCCAATCTACACTAATTATTGTTAAAAAGGCTCTAAAATGCTCAAATGTCATTTAGCAATGTTAGAGGTATGTCAGAATGGACCATACATTATTAGGAATCAACAATCAAAAGCACAAATACTGAGACAGTGAAACAAACTCACCCCAAAATACCATCAATAAATACCAGTCGAAACTGCAAATATCGCCCCCCCCCCATAGACATTTTGTAGTCTCAAAAAAAATCTGAATTTAAAAAACAGAAATGTTCATATTTCTGATTGACAATCAAATATCTTGATACAAAGGGAGGGCCAAAAGGAGAGGGGAAGATGTTTCAGAAACATAGAAAAATAGAAACGTGGAGAATTTGTCTGCAGAAAAGGACAGCTTGCCACACCCAGTATGATGTGATGGTCCCAGCCTAGGCTGTCTCTGCAGACCTTAACTGGTCTCCAGCAACCCTCCCTCCTACCTGTTTACTAATATTCTCTGACATCTATCCCATGCCTTCTTGAAGCCCCCTACTGTTTTGGCCTCCACCACTTCTGCTGTCAGCCTTTTCAAAGTGTCCACCACTCTTTCAGTGAAGTAGCACTTCATATCCCTTTTAAACTCCCTCCCACCTCCAGCTTCAGTGTATTCCCTCTGGTCCTGGTGTTCTTTCTTATTTGAAAGAGACTCATCTCCTGCACCCTCTTCATCCCAGAGAGGTACTTATAGATCTCTATCATGTCCCCTCTCACTCTTCTCTTTTCCAGGGTGTACATGTCAAAGTCTCAGTCTCTATATGTGGGACTTTTCTTTGTAAATTTATTATTGTTTTCTGAGAAAAGAAACGACAGTACAAAATTGAGCAAGCTTATATGGTATACAACAAAAATGGTAATATGCAGGGTACAGTTGGTGTGCACACATCAATGGGAAGGGAAGAATAGGGGAAGGGGGAGGGGGAATATGAAAGCAGAAAAAGGGAAAGAAAACCTTTTTTTTTATTTTTAACTCAGACTACAAATGGTTACAAAGTGTGTCCTGTAAAATTGCTCTATAACTGTACAGTATGGGAATAGACATTAAATATTGCATAACATTAGCTACTACCGGGTCCAATCCACTAGCAGTGGCTAACTGTGCAAGTGAGAGTACAACCCATGACCAGGTGTATGTTCATCAGCGGCCTATAAAGAAGCATAGGGGATTCAGAAAAAAAGACTCTCTTCAGAGGTATTGGCATCAGAGCTACTCACCATACATGGCTATACATGAGAGGCATTGTCCTGTTTCCTATGGTCCTAGGGGCACAGCATATTGCTCTGTCTTCTCGGGAGATCATGCACGCAAAGTACCATATTACGAGTAGCAGGAGAAGATTCCTATGAGAGAACATGATATACACAAAGAATCTGAACTTAAGCTATTGCTAAACTTCTATATGTATTTAACTGGGCGGTGACCAGGACAAAAGGAACACATAGCCATTAGTTATGGTTGTGACCCATGCTTGATCACGGGCCTGCTGGGGGTGGGGTGTTCTTAGGGGAATAGGGGAGTTATCCTATCAAGTCTTAGCAAGTGGGGGGGGCACCATGGTTAATCTGTTTCTGCCCACCATTTGATGGTGAAGTAGTGAGAGTAAAGACCATGTCGGTCCAGCCATCTGGGAGGGATTCATCCCATTCCCTCAGTGGGGTGGCATATTGAAGCTAGGGGGCCCAACATTTCTGGAATTTAGCCAGTTGGTAGGTACAGAAGTGGGCAAGCTTGTCCAGTGCTGCCAAAGAGGAGAGGGAGGCCATCACCTCACCTAAGGAGGGGATAGAGGGTGTACGCCATTTACATAGCAAGGCCATTTGGTTTGACTAGCGAGTAGTGCCAATCACCTGTACTCGAGCTGTGAAAGTGTTGTCATGTCCACTCGTATCCCCAGAATAAAGAACTTAGGTAGCTGAGGGATTGGTTTCTGCAATACCTTCATGGACATTGAACACACTTCTTTTCACAGCTTCTGTATTTTTGGGCAGGACCAAAGTATATGGGCCAAGTTGGCTCCCTTCCCCTGACATCTCCAACAGTTGTCTGCTTTAATGCATTTAGCTTTCTGCAACATTACAGGGGTTATGTGCCATGAGTGTGGGATTTTATTCTGGATTAGTTGTGATTTAGCATCCTGATACCATTTGTGGCCATCCTTCCAGGCCTAACCCCATTGCTTAATGGATATAGAGCACTGTAGCATTTTCTCCCATTTAGATTTGGAGCCTTCCATTTGAGAATGGAGAGTGTCCCTTAGCTAGCCATATATTCTCCCTGCTAGGCCCTTGGGCTTGTCTATCCAGGACTGAAGGATTCCAGGGTTAGTGTTGTCCCCATTGGGCTCCAGAAGGGGCTTAATATCTGCCCTGATCTGGAGATATCTCCAAAGATCTACAGGAGGGAGATTCCAATGCTCCGGAAGTGTTTGAAAGGTAGCAGTTCTGCATAGACCAGATTAGCAGAGGTCCCCCACTTTTCGGATACCCTTCTCATACCTTTGTGTCCAGAGTACCCTCCTATTGTCTATGGTGGTCTTCAGATTCTGCCATATGGGGGCCATTAAGAGAGGGGTTAGGTCCAAGGTAAGCCTGGAGTGGATGTATTGCCAACATTTCCTGGAGGCTTCTACCATGGGGGGGTGATAGTTCTCGGGGGGGGGCTGCATGGAGAACAGGCCTCCGGGGTGGAAAAAGAAGAGAGGGTGGGTATATGGTGTTTATCATGTGTTGCTCAATGAGAACCCATTGTGGAGTGCGGAGGGGGTCATTCTGGAACCAGTGCACAGTTTGCGCAGCCTGGAAGACCCATCTGTATCCCTGCATCAAGGGAAGGTTCCACCCTTCATTACTCCAATGAGCCCTGAGTTTACAGTGACTGAATCTAGGCTTGGCTCCTTTACATAGGAAGTCTCCAATAAGTTTGTTAATGGAGTGGAACCACAGCTTGGGCAGGGAAATGGGGATATGGGTCAGAAGGTAGTGGAATCTAGGAGCGGAGATCATCTTTATGGCGGCAATCTTCCCCACCAGTGTAACTCTGAGCATCCACCATCTATCGAATTCAGTCTTACCATCGCTGTAATGCTGTTCAACAGCATGTACAACCCCCCCCATCCTGTACATAGCTCCTGGGTTCCTATGCCCTAGGTGCATGATTTTGCACTTTCTGGTATTGAGCCTTAACTGCCACGCTATTAACCACTCCCCGAATTTCCCAACATCCCTACACATTCCTTCCTCCCCCTATTGAGTGTCTACCCTATAACATATTTTGATGTTAACTGCAAAAAGGCATACCTGCCCTTCCAGTTCTTGTGTAGTGTCACTTATGGAGACACTGAAGAGGATAGGTCTCAGTACTGAGCTCTGCAGCACCCTGCTGGTCTCTCTCCGCCATTAGAGTGAGTGATGTAAACACTCCACCTTCAGTCACCTATCAATTAACCATTTCTTTGCCCAAATCACCATTGGATCTCATGCCTAGACAGATCAATTCAGAAACAGGGAAAGGGATATTTGAAAAAATATTGTGTTACACAAAGGCAAGAAAATGTTGGATTAGATCAAAGCAGCTATATTCCCCAAATATCTAAAGCTGTAGGCTGTAAAGCATACATTTGGATTTAGAAGGTTAAATAATTTCATCACATGAAATACATAAACAACACAATACTAGAAGGCTAAAATACACAACTGTAATAGAATATACATGTGTTCTGGCATGTAATAGAATCTAGCTGGTACATGTTGTCATCTAGGTTGTTCAAAAGCAAACAAACAAATACACAGGCCCAGATCTAAAAGAAAAAAAGGAGACAAAAAATCTCCCCAGAGTCCAGATTGCATAATTCTGATTATTCTTCCATAGATTGTTAAATGATAGATAGATAGATAGATAGATAGACAGACAGACAGACAGACAGACAGACAGACACAGATTAATAGATAAATACCTTTTCTATAAGATTAAGGTGCTTACAATTTTAAATACAATATACAGTAACACAGTACATACTGTACGGTAAACAGTGAGCCAATCAAAGATAGAAAAGAGGCCATCAAATAAGGAAAGCTTAGTGAAAAAGCAAGTTTTTCTGTGGTACTTTGAAGGAGGAGATTATGGGGGAAATGCAGAATGTCCCAGGGAAGGAAATTCCACCACAATGGGGGGGCAGCAATCTAGAACACACAGGCTCAGATATTCAAAGGGTTGCGCATGGTGCAAGTGTTGCACCATGCGCAGCCTACTGATGCGCCCGACATGATATTCAAACGGGACTCTGGGCGCCTGCAGCACAAACTCGATGCGCCTGGAGCGCATCAGTACGTATGCAGATGCAGGTGGGGCGTGCCCATGCACACTCTGCACAGCCCGATATTCAGCCGGGATGTGCTGAGCCATGCATGCGCAACCCCTAATTGCGCCACAAAAAGTTGATCAAAAAAAAAAAAAAAAAGCAACGGCTGGCCACCCACAGGTGAGCTGCCATGTTGCAGGGCACAACACAGCAGCTGTCACGTGTGGATGGCCACCCGAGCTCCGGCTGCACCTCTGTGGTGGTGCCCCCATGCCCAATTGTGGCTTAAGTAAACAAAAGATTAATCCTAAATCTCTAGTGGTCCAGTGGACCGCTGTCTGCACAATCGCGGGGACAAAAATATGTTTATTTCCGAATCCTATATCCCTGGTGGTCCAGTGGACCGCTGCCCGCCCGAACATGGGCTAAGTAAATAATGAAAATCCCTATCATCCCTGGTGGTCCAGTGGACCACCGTGTGACCGATTGCTGGCTGAAGTAATAAAATGAGATAACCTATATCCCTGGTGGTCCAGTGGACTGCTGACTGCCTGATCATGGGCTGAAGTAATAGAAATCAACCTATATCCCTGGTGGTCCAGTGGACTCCTGACAGCCCGATCATGGGCTTAAGTAAAAAATAAATAAACCCATATCTCTGGTGGTCAAGTGGACCCCCTCCCACCCGCCACTGATCCCCCCCTCCCCCCCCATCAGCAGCGGGCAGCAGCACCCCACCACCTGCCACCCCACTGCCTGCTGACTAACACCGTGGGTAGGGCTGTACACTCATTGGTCCGCTGTGTGAGCCAATGGGTGTGCAGTCGCATCAGACACATCCAGATATGTGAATGGATCCATTCACATATCAGATGTGTAGTACGGGTTGCATGCCCATTGCCCACACTGTGGAACCAATAAGCTGCAGCCCTACCTACGGTGTCAGTCGGGGCAGCGGGTGGCAGGCGGGTGGTGCTGCCACCTGCCGCTGGCTAGGGGGGAGTGGGGCGGTAGGGATCAGTGGGATGGTGGGAATGGGGGGTCCACTGGACCACCAGGGATATGGGTTTATTTATTTGTTACTTAAGCCCGCGATCGGGCTGTCAGCGGTCCACTGGACCACCAGGGATAATACGAATTTTCATTATTTACTTAGCCCGCGATCGGGCGGGCAGCGGTCCACTGGACCACCATGGATTTAAGATTATACTGTCTTTTACTGCAGCCCGCAATTGGGCTGTGAGGCACATTGCCGCGCTGCAGGGGGCGTCGGTCCCCGACGGCTGCTGCTTGGCAGGGCGCCAGGTGCAAGTCGCTGAGATTGGTTCACCTGCATGCAAATGGCGCCATAATGACATGCAAATGGCCCCATTTGTGCCTTGCATACATTATGGCCCCATTTGCATGTCAACTTTTGAATATCACGGTTGCTGCACCTTGTGCAATGGAACTTGAGCTAGCGCATACCCATACTCCAATCTGGCCACTGGCACTGGTGCAGTGCCACTGCACCATGCGCACTGCGGGTGGCCAGGGTGCGATATTCAATGATGCTGAGCCATGGCGCAGCTCCGTTGAATATCGCCCGGTCAACGTCCCTGCACAGCCAAGTTGCGCTGCTCCCAGGCTTGCGCCATAGCCTGGCGCAGTTTGAATATCTGGGCCACAGTCTCCTGCAGATTATCATCTTGAATTTGGGGCCAACAGAAGGTCCTGCCACACAGAGCACACATTCCATCCCACTGCTGCATCCAAGCATGTTGTCAGGCGATCTCTAAGGTACAGAAAGCCTAGACCATACAGTCCTTATAAGTTAACTACAACACCGTGAGATCAATCTGCAACCTTACTGATCTTTGTGACTTCTGCTTCAGCATTTATTTATTGAGGATTCGGAAAGTACCTTTGAGTCAAAGACTCCTTTTCAAAGGTTCCACGTCAATACAGGTAAAACATGGCACAGAGTAATGCAGAGATGAACACAAGCATTCTTTCATGATACAAGAAATACAGTAAATTGATTAACATTTAGATAGATTCATGCATGAGACTAAAGAACAGAATACATACAAAAGCTCCGAAGGAGCTAGTTCTGAGATTTTCAGGTTGGGGATGGGGGTGGGGGAATAGCCAGCCAGAGGCCTTAGTCTAGGGATAAAGGGGCAGGTCAAGGATCAGTGGCAGTCACAGTTATTGGAGGACTGAAGGTGGTTCCTAAGGTAGGCTTTGTAGAGGCTTATTCTATTCATGTTGGTGAGATCATTAGGCAGGTTATTTACCCAGGAAGGGGCTCGGTAGCTAAAGGACCTTTGGAACTGGGAGGTGCAGCAGTGAGGGACCAAGAGGAGTTGCCTGCCAGAGCTATGGGTATACTAGCATGACGGGGCCCATTGTAATAGAGGTGAGAAACCAGTGGGGACGAGACCAAGGGTAATCTTTTTGGCCATGAAGCAGGTATGAAACTTGATTCTGTTATCAAGGTTAAGCCAGTTCGTGGCATTGTAGAGAGAGCATGTGTGGGTTAGACGATCACAGCCCAGGATGAGGTGACAGGCTTTGTTGAGGGAGAACTGGAGCCTGGATAAGGCTGAGGAGCTGACAGTGCTGTAGATTAGAATGCCATAGTCTAAGAGGGAGAGGACCGAGGAAGAGACCGCTAGATGAATGGCATCAGGAGTGAGACAGTGATTGACCCGGTAGGGGATGCCAATCCAGATGTTGAGGACTGTGGACAGTTGGTGGATGTGTTGGTAGAAGGTAAGGCTGGGTCAAGTGTGATGCCCAGGTACTTAAAGGAATCCACTTGTTCAAGAGGGGTCTGGTTGGTAGTTAGGAGTGGCGGGCAGTGGTCCTTCCTAGAGTTTAGTGGGTGCTAGAAGTACATGACTTTAGTTTTTTTTTTAGTTTAGGATGAGGCGCTGTGTGGTAAACCATTTTTCAGCCTTGCTGACGGAGGATTGGAGGGAGAGGAGAAGCTGGGTGGGGTCAGGATTGGAGGAGAACAGGACAGCGTCGTCCGTGGACAGTAGGATATTGCCTGGGCAGGATAGGGGGAGGGAGTTAAGGAAGAGAGTGAGTAATAGAGGTCAGAGAATGGACCCCCGTGGGACACCGGAGCAGACAGGAAGCCTACTGGAAAATGTAGTGCCAATTTTGACTTGCTGGAAGCGTTCAGCAAGGTAGTCAGTGAACCAGCCGAGGGCATCTTGAGAGAGACCAAGTTTGGATAGAGTAGCTAGAAGGAGGGCGTGGTTGACTGTGTCAAACGCTTTAGTGAGGTCAATGAAGACCACACCAGAGAGATGACCACTGTCAAGGGCGGTGTGAAGGTGGGTGGTGAATTCAAGTAGGGCGGTAGTCGTACTATGTCCTTTGCGGAAGCTGTGTTGCCATATATTGTGTTTGTTGAGGTGGTCAGTGAGCTGATCAGTGACACTACGCTTGAGTGCCTTAGATAGGGCAGGGAGAATTGAGATGGGCCGGTAGTTGTTGGTGAAGGTAGGGTCCCCGATCTTAAATTTCAGAGTAATAGAGACAGATTTCCAGCAGCAGGGGAATTTTCCAAGACATAAAGACTGGTTTATAATGTGGGTGAGAGGGGTTAGCACCTCGTGAAGAGTGAGCCGGAGTAGTCTCTGGTCTAAGGAGTCACTACTGCATTGGGAGCGTATTATAGCCTTTTTGAGGTAAGGCTCAGTAGACCTGGGGGAGATGCATTGTAGGTGAAATGGAGGGTGCACTGGGTGTGAGGTGGTGTTGGAGACAGGTGGTGGATAGGAGAAATGGCAAGGGAGGATGTGGCTGAGGTCAGAGAAGATGTTGTTAAATGGGGTGGCTATCCGAGTGGGATCCGAGGTCAGGCTCCCTTCAACCAAGATTTGCATGGGGGCAGGGTTGGGGGCTTTGCCACAGATGTCCTTAATATTGTTCCAGAATTTGCGCCCTGAACCCCATGTAGAGGTTAGGGCAGATTTGTAATACTCTGCCTTGGCTTTGCATAGGGACCATGTGCATTGGTTCCGGGCTTCCCTGTACTTCTAGCTGTCCGTAGGTATTCCAATCTCGTTAGCGAGGTGCCATAGGGAATCTCAGGACCACATGAGGGCCAGAAGGTGGTCAGAGATCCAGGGTGCTGGGTTGCCTTTGACCATCCTTTTGGTAAGAGAGGCAAACATGTCACAGATAGAGTTAAAGGAATGGATGAAAAGATCTAGGGCTCTGTCTGGGTCAAGGGCGTTTGTTATGAATGACCAATCGAGCCTGTTGAGGCAGGCTTTTAGGAGCATAAGTTTACCTGGACCAAGTTTATGTTTTAGGATCATTTCCAGAGGGGACTTTGGTGCCTTACTGGTCCAGGCGCAGAGGACAGGGGAGTGGTCACTAATTGCATCAGGGAGTATAGTAGTGCTAAGGATTTTGTGAGGGTGGTTTGTGAACACTAGGTCCAGGAGGGAAGAGGACCCCATGTGCTGGTGCAAATGGGTGGGTGAGGTGACTATTTGTGTGAGGTCATGGGCTGAAGCTTCGTCGATGAATGGGGTGGCGAGGTTAGATTGCCAGTTGATATTGAAGTCCCCAAGAATAATTTTTTCCATATGAGGCAGTAAGGTGTCAAGGCAGGACACGATAGCATGGAAGGCTGCCTTCTGGTCCCTAGGGGGGAATGTAGATAGAGGTGGTGAACAGTGGGGTAAGGGATTGTTCAAGGGTAAGTTTGAGTGAGAGGGCCTGGGGTCTGGGTATGAGATGGGGGGGGCAGTTGAACAGTCAAAGTGTCCTTGGTGTAAATGGCACAGCCACCTCCCTGCTTTCCCTGGCAGTCGGTCCGGAAAACGTTATATCCAGAGAGGGTCACCGATGAATCAGGGATAGGGATGAGAGCCATGTTTCACCCAGGGCAATGATACTGGGCGGATGTTGCCGGACCCACCCCTGGAATGAGTCCCATTTTTTAATAAGCTACAGACATTAAGGGTGGCAATACACAACCCACCTGCAGAGTGTGTGTGTGTGGGCATGGAGGTAGCGAGAGGTCCAGAGTTAGGGTGCACATTGCCAGACATAAGAAGAAGGAGGAGAAGAGGCCTGAGGAAGGGATTCCAGGTCAGCTTTTTCGTGCAGTAACATATGCGTGCTTGGGGTCCTTTAAAGTTAGAGAATGTGGGAATGGGGAGGTTAAGTAATTGGGGGGACACCAGGGTCAGGAGCTGAAGCAAGTGGGGGTGGATGATAGGATCATGGGTAGTGAATGGGGGGTCTGGGAGGTGCAGGAGGTAGTGCTCCAACTCCTGGTAATGGCAGAGTGCTGCATGAGGAGGTGGGCGAGGCAGTAGATCCCTTGCAGTGCTGTGGGACATATTGCATGGGGGGACAGACAGACAGGCAGTAGGACATTATATCCACAGGAGGGCTGATATTCAATAAAAGTGGAGGGTGGGTGTGCCAGTATTGGGAAGAGCAGACAGAGCATGGGAATGACATACCGATTCATAGTAGCTAGGCTGAGGGGGGCCGAGACCAGCGGAAGAGCCAGAAGTTGAAAACAGGAAACAGCAAATCAGCCCCTAGTGGCGAGCAAGTATAGGCTGCTAATGGAGAAGTGGGCTAATTGTTTAAATGCAGCCCTTTCCCTATTTAAGGAGAAGTTCACCAAGGTGGTGGTGGGGGGTGGGGAGCCAGTGCAGAGCGTGGTGGGGCAATCCTCAGCCTGTTCCAGAAGCGAGAGGCATGGAGCTCCACATCCACCTAAATCAGTTCAGTACCTTGGATTCAAGGGGTGGGAGGGCGACTCCACTGTAAGCCCTCACGACCTCCACGGGACCCTGGATCTATAAGATGTGGGAGATAAAATAGCCAGGTAAGGATTTAAAGCTGGAAAGGGCAGGGTGTGCATCTGCTTACAGAGTGACTCTGGTTTCAGAGTATGGCTGAGAATCACCGGCTGGCTGGAGCGGCGTAGTTCGTAGCAACGGAGCTAATTATTTTAGCACAGCACAGTCTCCCTTTGTTAAATTCTAAAGTGGCAGAGCAAACTTGACTTTGGTACAAATAAATAAATGACCCCTTATCACTTTAGCACAGCACAGTCTTCCTTAGTTAAATTCTAAAGTGGCAGAGCAGACTTCCCCTTATGGTATCCAATACTGCCCTGGTTAAAATGCTTGCATGCACAGAGCTTGTCCTTAGAGTGCTACAACTTATGGTAACTTTAGAATGCAATTCCTTTAAGTAAGTTTGTCTTTCACTACACAGTTCCTTTAAGTTAGTATGCAGTTAGCCTAGAATACATGCAGGGTTTGTATAAATTAACTAAATAAAAAACTATTTTCACTTGTACACCGGCAAATATAGCGCCAAACGGACGGAGGGAGAGAGGGTTTGAAAAAATGGTGCCAGTCGAGTCCTCAGTCTGTTCCAGAAGCCAGGAGGGCACAGAGCTCCTACGTCCACCTAAATCAGTTCAGTACCTTGTTTTCAGGGAATGGAGGAGGGCGACTCCACTGTAAGCCCTTACGACCTCTGTGGGACCCTGGATCTACAAGCTTGTTTTCAGGGAGTGGGGGAGGGTGATTAACTAAGTGTAGAAAGATTTGCAAAGTAGGGGGAGTGGCTTAGCTAAGAGGAGCCAGGTTAAGGCCAGATATAAATACTGCCCTAGATAGCTTCTGCCAGAGGACAGACAGAACTCCAGGAGGAAGGAGCTACTGGTATAACTAAAACTTCTCTACTGGGACTATATTGCCCTCCGTCCCTCCCCTCTACCCCCCACCCTAAACCAGTTCTACTTTTATAGGCACAGGATTTAACTGACAACAGGAACTTCCTGTTTGGGAGCAGGAAGTGAGTGATCACAGAGCCACCAAAGACTCGCCATCCTAGAAGGGCAAGAGTAGCTCTCCATTCCACCCCCAGCTGCTGGAGGTCTGACTCTGAGCAAGTAAGGAGACTACTGAGAAATATAGGAACTTCTTGTCTCAGAACAGGAAGATCAGGAGATAAAAGGGTGCAGAGGCAGTAAGTAAGTAGGGAGAGTAAAAAAAAAGAAATAAACAAACAGAGGAAAGAGTAAGTATTCCAAATAACAGTTAGGGGACCAGAAAAAAGACATGATAGGAGTGGTGCAGTGCAGTGGCTGTGGAGCAGCAGTCTTCCGGGAGATGTTTTGGAGGATGCAGTGTTGTCCCATCTGCAGACACCCCACTGGGCTGAGGGAGGAGGTTGCTCATCTCCAGGCTGAGTTGGCCAGAATTTGTGGGACCTCCTCTCCCACCCAGGGACCACCAGGGTCACTGCCATTGCCTCAGACAGAGGTTGCCAAGAAAGAGGAGTGGTTGGACCACAGTGGGCTCAGGGAGGGTGTGGGTGGTGGAACAGAGGCTCATCCCTCCAGTTGTACCTCTCCACAATTTCTATGCCATTCTGGAAAAGTGTGGTTCCTCTATGGAGGCACCCACAGTGGAGACCAAGGAGGATGCTGGGAACCTCCACAAAGAAGACCCAAAGGAGGGTGGCATGGGACCTCACAGGGGAAGGAAACAACTCCTGGTGGGGTACCCCATTGCTAGGAAGGTAGAACTGGGGGAGGAAGGGGAGAGGGAGGTAAGGTGCCTGCCTGGAGCCATGGCTTGGAGAGACAGGGAGTGAATCCTCAGGATCGCAGGAGAAGCTGCACAGGGAAGGGAGCTGGATGTCATTGTCCACCTAGGGACAAATGATCTGGCTGAGAAAGGGATCAGAGCAGTGCAAGAAGCATTTGTGGAGTTGGGGAGGGACATTAGACAAATAGAACACATGGTAACCTTCTCAGAGGTGCTGCCTGTCTATGTCACGGGTAAGGCTAGGGTGCTCCACACCATGGGATTCAATCAGTGGTTGAAAAACTGGTGCAGAGCTCAGGGATTTGGCTTCATTGGAGACTGGGGGGCCACCTGGAGGGATGCAGGCCTATACTGGCATGATGGTCTGCATCTGTCCAGGAGGGGAACCAGGATCCTAGGTGATAGGTTTAAATACTTCATTGACAAGTACTTAAACTAGCCAAGGGGAGGCACTGGAGAGGAGCAGGGAAATCCTAGCCCCCCCCAAAAAATATCAGGGTACTAAGTGAGGTAGACACCAACATAGAGATGTCAATAGGGAGAAGCGCTGGGGTAAATGGAGAAAGTGACAAATGCAATAAGGACAGGGATGGGGCAAAAAAGGGTAAGGCCATTAAGAAATGGAGGGTAATGAGTACCAACGCCCATAGTCTGGGCAACAAGCTCTCTGAACTGGTGGCCTTGATGGAAGAGGGATGCCTGGATATCGTAGCAGTCACAGAAGCATGGTACACAGAGAACCATGACTGGGATGTTAACATACCAGGGTACACAACCTACAGGAGAGACATGGAGGGCAGAAGGGGGGGGAGTAGTTCTCTATGTAAGGGAAGGGATAAAAGTAACTGAACAAAATAGTAAACAGGGAGGAGAGGAGGCACTGTGGGTCACCTTAGAGACTGGAAATGGCACCACAATCCGCACAGGGGTTGTATATAGACCACCATGTCAGGGGAAGGGAATGGACAAGGATATGATAGAAGGCATACTTAGGATGGCAGAGAAAGGGGAGATACTGTTGATGGGGGACCTTAACATGCCAGATGTTAACTGGAGCACCTTTGCAGCAGCCACATCCAATAGCAGGGCCATTCTTGATGCCCTTCAGGTGGCATGCCTCAAACAGCTAGTTTTGGAACCCACTCATGAGGGAGCAATCTTAGACCTCGTACTGTCAAATGGGGACAGTGAGAGGATCTCAGATCTAGAAGTGGGTAGCCATTTGGGAACAAGTGACCACCAAACAGTGTGGTTCACTATAAACTCTGCTACAGAGTCAAGCCATACAAAAGTAAGGGTTCTGGACTTCAAGGGGGCTGACTTTGGCAAGATGGGAGAGTGCCTTAGAAAAGCACTAGTAAACAGGCTAGAAGGAGGGTGGAGCAACAATGGGCAAATAGCAAAACTGCCATCACAGAGGCAACAAGCCTTTGTGTGAAGTAAATAAACAATTCAAAAAGAAAGAAAAAGCCACTATGGTTCTCAAAAGAGGTGGCGGTGAAGGTTAGGGAGAAAAAGGCAGCATTTAGGAAGTATAAGGAAACACAGAAGGAGCAGAACAGAGAACTGTACCAGTTAAGGCAGAAGGAAGCAGGGAGGGTAGTCAGAATAGCAAAGGCACAAACTGAGGAAAAGATAGCTAACTCGGTTAAGAAGGGGGATAAAACCTTTTATAGGTATATCAGGGAGCGTAGAAAGACAAAGGGAGGGATAGTGAAGCTGAATAGAATGGATAGTGGGTGGGCAGAGAGTGATAGTGATAAAGCAGGGATACCGAATGAATACTTCTGTTCAGTATTCACAAAAGAGGAAGTGAGGAAGGTGCCTAATCCAATTAACAGAAGCACTCTGGAGAGGGGGGTTGATCCCAGTCCTTTCACAGAAGAAAGGGTTCTGAAAGAACTCCTAAAACTGAAGGTGGACAAAGCAATGGGGCCTGATGGAATTCACCCCAGAATTCTAAAAGAATTAAGCAGAGAACTAGTGACACCACTGACTACACTTTTTAACAAATCGTGGGAGGATGGTGTGGTACCCGAGGACTGGAGGAAGGCGGATGTGATTCCCCTTCACAAAAGTGGGAGCAAGATGGAGGCAGGAAACTACAGACCTGTCAGTTTGACCTCTGTGGTAGGAAAAGTGATGGAATCACTTCTGAAGAAAAGAATTATTGAGTACCTAGAGGCCAGTGGGGCAGAGGACCCATGGCAGCATGGGTTCACAGTGGGAAGGTCATGTCAGATGAATCTAATTGATTTCTTTGACTGGGTGACCAAAGTAGTAGACCAGGGAGGGGCTGTGGACATGGCCTACCTAGACTTTAGCAAGGCATTTGACACAGTCCCACACAAAAGATTAGTAGTCAAATTAACCAGCCTGGGAGTGGGTCCCAAGGTGGTAGCCTGGGTAAAACATTGGCTGGACAACAGGATACAGAAGGTAATTGTAATGGAGTCCACTCTGAAGAAAGAGGGGTTACTAGTGGGGTACCGCAGGTTCAGAACTGGGTCCAGTCCTTTTTAATGTCTTTATAAGTGACATTGCAGAGGGACTGGAAGGAAAAGTATGCCTCTTTGCTGATGACACAAAGATCTGCAACAGGGTTGATACACAAGGAGGCATGGAGAGGATGAGAAGGGACTTGGCAAGGTTGGAGGAATGGTCAGAAATATGGCAGCTTGGATTCAATGCAAAGAAGTGCAAAGTAATGCACCTGGGAAACAAAAACCTAGGGGAAGATTACACAATGGGGGAGGTAGTAACAACAACAAAAATGGAAAGAGACCTAGGGGTAATCATATCAGATGACCTTAAGGTTGGCAAGCAATGCGAGAAGGCTGTAGGGAGGGCTGGGGGGATACTGGGTTATATAAGGAGAGGTATCAACAGCAGAAAACAGGAAGTTGTTATCCCCCTGTACAGACAGTTGGTGAGACCCCATCTAGAGTACTGCGTCCAGTTCTGGAGACCCCATCTCCGCAAGGACATAGACAGGATGGAGGCAGTTCAGAGGAGGGCAACTAAAATGGTGCAGGGTCTGCAAGAGAAGTCATACGAGCAGAGACTAAAGGAGCTTAATATGTATACCCTTGAGGAAAGGGGGAGAGGGGGGACATGATAGAAACGTTTAAGTACCTCAGTGGAATCAACAAAGTCCAAGAGGGTAACATCTTTCAGAAAAAGAGATGTGCAAGAACAAGGGGACACAATTTGAAGATAGAGGGGGGACGGCTCAGGGCAATGTGAGGAAGTATTTTTTCACAGAGAGGGTGGTGGATGCATGGAACAGCCTTCCTGAGGAGCTTGTGGGGTCTAAAACTGTGGGAGAATTCAAGAATGCATGGGACAGACATAAGGCAATGTTTGTGGGGGGGTAGGAAGAAATAGGCTGTTGGTTAAATAGGATCTGCAGCTTATCCTCTAGGTAGGGAAATGGGCAGACTAGGTGGGCCAAGCGGTCTTTATCTGCCGTCAAAGTCTATGTTTCTTTGTTTCTATGTTTCCATTGTAAGCCCTCACGACCTCCGTGGGACCCTGGATCTAAAAGCTTGTTTTCGGGGAATGGAGGAGGGCGACTCCACTGTAAGCCCTCACGACCTCCGCAGGACCCTGGATCTATAAGCTTGTTTTCAGGGGTTGGGGAGGCAACTCCACTGTAAGCCCTCACAACCTCTGCGGACCCTGGATCTATAAGCATCACTACCTCCCTACTGCTAAATATTTCTTTAACAATTCTGCATATTATTATTATCGGTCAGCAACCAGCATTGCGCTCATCTGACCTGCACATCCAGCCACCTATTGGAAAAAGTAAACAACAAAGTAGCAGTGATGGTCTACATGTGTTAGTCAGCAGCTGGATGAGGAAGTCAGAGGAGGGCAGTACCGGTCGCCTAAATTTAGCATTAGTAGTCAATACCCAAATTTGAATCAGTATCTGAAATATGCAGACATGGAATACTATTATACCGAATGCTAACATTAAATTGAGGTGCTATATTTTACCAAACATATTTGTAGCGCAATGATATACACTCTGAACTGCACTCTATGGGTGGGATATTCAGACTGTGCCAGGCTGTGGCGCAAGCCTGGGCGCAGCGCAACTGTGATGTGCCAGGGCGCTGACAGGGTGATATTCAATGGTGCTGCACCATGTCTCAGCACCGTTGAATATTGTGCTGTGGCCACCTGCAATGTTCATGGCACAGTGGAACTGCACCAGCGCAAGTGGCCTGAGAGGGGCAGGGGGAAGCGCTAGAGCACCTGCCATTGTGCTAGGTGCATCACCTGCGATATTCAAAAGTGCACATGCAAATGGGGCCATAATTCATGCAAGATGCAAATGGGGCCCTTTTCATGTCATTATGGCCCAATTTGCATGCAAGTGCGCCCATCCCCGGCGACATGCACCTGGCACCCTGCCAGGCTACAGCCGTCAGTGACCGACACCCCTGTACAAGCGACAAAGTGCCCCACTGTCCGATCACGGGCATATGTATGAAATGTAAAATGTCCTACATCCCTGGTGGTCCACTGGACTGCTCGCAGCCCAATCATGGGCATGTGTACCAATATGAATTGTGCTGGCAGTATAGCCTAGAGGTTAGAGGAACGAGGTGTGAACGAGCTTGATACATCCAGCAGACCAGACCTGAGTTTGATTCTCACTACCTCCACTTGCATACTGTGTGACTCTGAGCAAGTCACTTAACTGCCCAGTGCTCCCGGGTCGCCCCTGAAAACAGGCAGTTGTGCCTAGTGGGCCTTACCTGGTTACCAAAGACTAAAATAAAAAAATGAAAATGTCCTATATCCCTGGTGGTCCGGTGGACTGCTCGCAGCCCGATCGCAGGCATATGTACCAATATGAAAACGTCCTATATCCCTGGTGGTCCAGTGGATCACTCGCAGCCCGATCGCGTGCAGAAGTATGTAGGTAATATCCCCCTATATCCTTGGTGGTCCAGTGGACCGCTCACAGCCTGATCGTGGGCGTCAGTAATAAAATATGACAAACCAATCCATCCTTGGTGGTCCAGCGGTACCCCCATCCCCACCGCCCACTGGTCCCAGCACCCGCTCCCCCAGTCAGTGGCGGGCAGCAGCTACCACCGCCAGCCACCCGCCGCCGCTGTCTGACTCTATGCGGTGGGGCTGGCACCCAGTGGTCCACAGCGTGGGCCAATGGGCGCTCCGTGCCATTCTATCAGATCCAGGTATGTGAAGGGAGATGCCGCCGCTACTGACCGGGGCGAGGTGCTGGGGCTTAGTGGCGGGTGGGTAGGGTGGTACCACTGAACCACCAGGATATGGATGTTTCATATTGGTACATATGCACGCGATCGGGCTTCGAGCAGTCCACTGGACCACCAGTGATATTGGATCTTTCATACTATTACATAAGCTCACGATCGGGCATGGGGGGTCGCTACCACGAAGGTGCCGCCGGAGCTCTGGTGGCCACCCACAACTGGCAGCTGCCGTGTTGCGCCCTGTATTACAGAAGTTCACCTGTGGGTGGCCAGCTGTTGCTCCTTTTTTGGGGGGGATCAACTTTGTGCAGCGCAAGTAGGGGTTATGCTTGCATGGGCTCAGCACAACCCGGGCTGAATATCGGGATGTGTGGAGCATGCATGGGCACGCCCCCTCTACTTGCGCCGCACACATTACTGATGCGCTCTGGCACATCGGGATTTGTGCCAGGCACATTCCCTTTTTGAATATCGCCAGAGTTGCGATCAGTGGGTTGTGCGTATGCAACTGTGTTGTGCCATCGCCTTCTGAATATCTCACCCCATGTATATTAAAGTGAAATAAATTGTTGGTTATGTAACCCTTAGGCAGCACTAATTGAAGGGCTACTACCCCTGCCTGTATGACTACACACAGGTTAAGGGGCCTGTGTTCACTATTGAGGTGCCTCCAGCCAGAGAAATGGTATTGAGGTTGCTTATCTGCTCTACCACAGTAGTAAATTCACAATCAGTAGGAAACAGTAACAATATGCTCATATCTTTCACTCTTACCACCAGGGCTGGACTTGCAGCAACTGCCCTGGAGATCCCCTGGAAAATAAGGTTAGCAATGCAGCAGTACAATCTTGATACTGTAACCCAACTAATAATATGCACACTAGCCAGGTTAAGCGTAAAACAAGACAATCAGACTTATTTGGGGGCAGTGAACAAGGAAGGGGCGTGAATGCAGGCAAATGATTAGCTATCTGCAGGGGTCAACCTTAACTTTTTTTTTTGCACTAGCCAGCAGGGCAAGTTGATTCAAAATTGCACTAGTCTGTAGATGGTTGCACTAGCCCTCAGTTTCAATGGTACATTTTGATCACTTATACTGGAAACAATATAAGCCAAGTGCACTAGCGCACTTACCCGGTCAACAAAAGCTAAATAAATAAATAAAAATAAAAAATAAATAAAAAGAACATTTATTGCACATTTATCCTGCTCCCACATTGCTTCCAGCTCCCCTTCAGAAAAAAAGACTGCAATGCTATCGTGCACAGTGAGGCCCCCTCCATTTTTTGTACCATGGCCTACTCTCTTCCTCTTTCTGAAGTTCCACCCCCCTCCCCCACCAAGCCAGAGGACATCACAACAGCAAATATTCAGTTAAGCAGTCTTAGCTCTGCACACACAATAGCAGGCATCATCATTATGCACCTCACAACACTGTCGCCACCACATACAGAGCAATGAACAGAGTGAGGCAGAGAACGACATTCTCAGCCCCCATCCTATAGTCAACTAAAGACCTGCAATTCTGGAAGTTTGTGTACAGTCTCAAGTGAGTCAGGAGCACATTTAAGATTTCTTTGGGGTGGGGGCTACACAAACCTAAGGGGCTTGGGAAATAGAAAACTGTGAAATTTTTGTTTGTAAAAGCATTCATTTTAATATGTTCTGCCCCAACAATAACATATTTTTCTTTAAACATTGTCCTTTCATCAGCCCTGGGGAAACAGTACACAGGCACAATGCTATACTCATATGCATATATGCTGCCCCTCGTTTGCTTCATTAGACTGTGTTATTTATAATCCACATTATTGTCTTGTCTGTTTACTATCGCTAAGTACCTTGATGTGGGGCCTTTGTAACCAGCCCTTAATTTGATTGATTTTTTCTTACAATTACTGGTGACCCCCTTTAACACACGGAGCAGAGCCACATTTCAAATGCCGTTATTACAGCTTTCAGAAAGCACCTTACTTGCACTGTCCTCGCGACTGCCACTTTCAGGTTATTTGCAGCGTAGTGTGACCGAGCAGTATTCCTTAAAAAAAAAAACACTGAAAAAGTAGACAAACTTGAATCCTTTTTTTAAAAACCCTGTCCCTTGTAGCAGACAGCTGAGTTTTAGTTATTTATTTTGTGTTAAAGCCGCCGAGAACAGACTGAGGAGAGCGAGTGACTCGGCGGCTTCAGAAAATGACATTCAAGAGTAAGCGAGTGTTTCTATGGCAACACTCGCCTACACTTGAATCTCGTCTTCTGAAGCTGCTGAGTCACTTGCTCTCCTCAGTCTGTACTCGGTGGCTTTAACACAAACCAAATAGCTAAAACTAAGCTATCTGCTACAAGGGACAGGGTTTTTAAAAAAGGATTCAAATTTGTTTACATTTGGAGATTTTTTTAAACAAACACCGCTCGGTCATACTACCTTGCACCACCAATTATAAAAAATAAAAGTTATGCACCTGCTGTGTTAATGGAATTTCTTTACACACCCTTGGGTGTGTAAAAAAATTCCATGACACACAGTTGCATAACCATTATTCTCTATTTATTGATCCAATGTACTTTATTTTCTGTTGTTTGTTATTAATGTATCTGCCCTCCTGATGTGGAGCCTTTGTAGAATGAGTCCCTGACTCAAAGGGTTGTAATTCCAATTACTTCTTAAAATAAAAAAAAACAAATAAAATATACTACCTCTATTTCTATATAGGAGAGCCTATTTTAAGCTTTCAAAATATGCATTTTATTAAGGTTTATTTTTGTACTATACATGATCCAAAACTTTGTTTTTAGGATGAAATGACATGCTGGGTGGGATAAGGGTGGGATTGTATGGATGGTGATGGTTGGCATGGTCCATTTAGAAGAGCTGGGGACCCCCCTACACTTGCCAGTAATGGCAGCTATGGATCTGTGGATGGTAATTTCACAGTCTGGTCTGCAGTGGTGTCCAGGGAAAGAACAGCGTTAGGGGATTTGGAGGGGAGAAGGAAGTTATGGTGAGGCTGGGATAATACCCACCACCTGCAGGGCCGACCCTGTAAACCTCTTCACATTTTGTCACCGATATGTTGGATACAGGAACTCAAAATGTAGGGAAATGAGGGGCACTGGTCTTAATAATATGGGTCACATTGCTAGAGACACATTCAGAAAACTGGAAGCTAGTGACTTAACAGCACTCTACCCTTGATCACACTCAGGACAATAGCTGAAAGTCCTAACAGTGGAGTGCTAATGACTCACATTGAGTCTTTTGTGGCATTCTATTCTTAAACTGCTAGATAACTGAAGCTCTTAATGAGCTGTTTATCACACCAGGCCATCTGGAACATTGAGAAAGAGATTAGCATGAGGACTAGAGTCTGCTAAAGTAGAGACTTTTTTAATTTCATTAACAGCCTTGAAAACCTACAATAGTCAAGGTGGGCAAGTAGAGAGGTAGCTGCACTAGCCCTGGTCAATTTGCACTAGTGTTTTAGCTAGTAAAACAATGTTAAGATCAATCTCTGTATCTGATTTAGTTCTGTGATTGCATGCACTCTTAGTCCCAGCCTAACAGTCACACAACACCAGGTACCCAGGATGGTAAGTCTGGCTAGCCAGAGGTGTTGCCCAGGGGTGGTCGGTGTTGCAGCTGATGTTAGGGTCCTTGATGGAAGGACAAGCAGTTAACACGCAAAACACCCAGATTATTTGTAATCCAAGCTGGCCAGCTCAGTCCTTTGCAAACCCAGTAAATGAAGACAATTAGATGATACCACAGTGATTTAAACTTTTGTTGTAGGGAGCTACCCTGATTTGTACTCATACTACCAGGAATCTGCAGTAGGGCAGGCAATATGGAGACCTTGTGGTGATGACAGGGAAGCTTGTGGGAAACAGGGCTACTCAACACACCTACTCTTCACGGCTTTTCCTCCAGGTGGCCACAACCTGCGTGTTGTTACTGTGCAGGGGCTGGATCCCAGAGCCAGTCTCTCGCTACGACAGTCTCTGGCAAAGGAGTAGCGGCCTAGGCCAAATTGGCAGAGCCCAGGCAGGACGAACAGTCTGGCAAAGTTCATGATCTTCTGCTGGTGAAGCCTCCAGCTGGCGTAACAGATTCTTTAGTGGGGAACCAAATCTCGACCCATGAAACACATTCAGCACATTTAAATCAATAACTACTTCTGACAACAGTTCAGATTTAGTCCAGTTGCAAATCAACAGCTTTGCTGTGTAAACCTTTTGATCCGAGTATGTCTCACACGTAAGCTGGCCTATCGATTCAGGAGCAAGCCTTCAGTCCAAATCGCAGGTTGCACTAACAAACTTCTTCTTCTCTTCTGCCACAGTTCCAGGCTGGAATTGGACAGGTCTGACTTCTGAAAACAGGCAGTTCAATGCAGGAAAATGTGGCAGGAGGGCAAGTTAGGACTCTTCCCACTGATTCCCCTATGCTCCTTCTGGGAGCAACTGCTCAAGAGCTCGAGCTGTTTACACTTCAACCTACAACTCTAACTGATTCACTGTGTCTTGGCACACAGGGCATTTTCCTTGTAAATCCAAAGGTTTGATTGGCTGAAGGAGCTGCCAGTTACAGTAAGGGTTCCCACTCCCGGTCCATTTGGGTGCCATTCGAATAATACTAGAAGACTACAGAATTTCCTTCCCACAAGACCCCTGGGGACAGGATCCATTTTAGGTCCCCAGTGGCTCTATTGGTCCCGTTACTGGAAGTCCCGGGCCTAACATGGTGGCTCCCATCCAAATGGACGATCTTCAATTAAAGCAGGTTAGACAAACTTCTCTATCTCTAATATAATAAAGCTCGAACAGTAAATAATCACATTTCCTACATGAGCTCCCTCTACACAAGTAGCGACTGCAGAATGGAGCAAAACTACACACTGTCTGGCTGGTCACAAGCCCTAAATCACTTGGACCCAGCACAGACCAACTTCTGAACACAGATTAGCTATTCTCTTAAAGGGACAGGTGCAGAGGCTTAATATGGCACTCTCACGCAAGGACACAGAATCACACTAGGACGGGACACCAGCCTGACGGTGGACATTAGGGGTCTAGGAAGACATTATAGTACACCCCAAATTTGTAGGGGGGGGTACACTTATATCAGAGAATGTGTAAATTATGCTACAGACTTGATGCAGTGCAGGATGTATTGAGAGGTACGTTTGGGATTTGAACATGGTGCAGTCCAGAAGTGATACTAATCATAGAATCATGGAACCACAAAAGGTTGATCAGGAAGTTGGTGGATCTTGGGGTTGGAGAAAAGATGGCCAGATGGGTGGAAAACTGGCTGAGGGACAGAACCCAGAGGGTGGATAGTTAGCTGGTACCAGAGAGGTGACCAGTGGGGTCCCGCAGGGCTCGGTGCTGGGGCCGGTGTTATTCATTGTCTTCATCAATGACATTGAGGATGGCAATAAAGGCAAAATGTGCCTATTTGCAGATGACACCAAGCTCTGTGGGAGAGTGGACACAGCTGAAGGGATACAGGACCTACAAGAAGATCTGGAAAAGCTGGGGAGGTGGTTCAGGATCTGGCAGCTTGGATTCAATGCTAAGAAATGCAAAGTTATGCATATTGGAGTCAAGAATCCCAAGACAGAGTACTACCTGAGTGGAGTCCGAGTATCTGCATCAGAAGAGGAGAAGTATCTAAGAGTGATGATCACTAGTGACCTGAAACACTTCACACAGTGCAAGAAAGCAGCAGCAAAAGCAAACAAGATGCTGGGATGCATATCTAGGGGGATCAGTAGTAAGAGAGAGGAGGTTATACTGCCCTTGTACAGGTCCCTGGTAAGGCCACTTCTAGAGTATGGAGTTCAGTACTGGTGCCCACACCTCAAAAAGGACATTAACCTGCTGGAGAAGGTCCAGAGGAGGGCTACAAAGATGATAGCTGGTCAGCAGGGTAAGGCATACGAGGAGAGATTGAGGGCACTGAACATGTACTCCCTGGAAGACAGGAGAGAGAGAGAGAGAGAGAGAGGATAAGGTTGGGACCTTCAGGTACTTGAAAGGGATAAATAAGATTGATAAGGAGATTCTCTTTAAACTGAGTGGCAACCATAACACAAGGGGACACGGTCTTAAGCTGGAGGGTGGGAGGTTTAGGAGGGAGGTCAGGAAGCACTTCTTCACAGAGAGGGCGGTGGACACTTGGAATGCGCTGCCGGAAGAGGTCATCTCATTGAAGACAGTGGGCAGCTTTAAGAGAGGCTGGAATAGGCATAGGGGGAAGGTAAGGATCATGGGTAGGGAGGCTAGTAGGAGTGGGGAAGGAGGGCAGGGACATGAGCTCAAGCTGCGGACCCTGCAATATGAGCAGACTTGATAGACCAAATGGCATTCTTCTGCTGGCTTCTTCGTATGATTGTATGTATGAAAACTAAGGTGAAATTCAAAACTGCATTAAGGAAACTAAGCCAAACACTGTGAGATTGGAAAATGGAAACCAGTGTCATACTATATTTGTCTTCATTTTAAATGGCAACTGAGCTGAGAGTGAAAGTTTAAAAACACTTACAAGGTTATTCAGACAATGGCATCCAGTCAGCAGATCGCAACATTGAATACATTTTTGAGCTTATCTGAAATTCACAAACACATTCTTAACTACTGATTACATGAGCTGCTTACAGAACATTTATACATTCGCAGTATGTAACCCACAGTAACTTCCAAAACAAAATTTACCTACTGCAGAAATTGACAGTAGTAGCACAGAAGTGCGTCTTTATCTTTCCCCTCCCATATTACTCTAAATGTGACTGAGCACAGATAAAAGGTTCTGTTCAGCATTACACCTTTAAACAAATGACAGTTCCAGGAATCTGGATTGACAGTGGAAATGACAGTTCCAGGAGTCTGGATTGACAGTGGAAATGGGTTTCCTCATTTGGAAGTCCATTGACTCCATTTTATTCCTGTCAATAGGTCTGTAAATAGCCACTCTGCTGATGTTTATCATTTGCCAGTCCATGTCATTGAAAACCAGTTGGATGTACAGTACAAAAAAATAAAAAATAATGCTATGCAGTGAAGTACATACAGTATGTTATGGTAAGCCAAGGTACAACCCATACTTGAATACCAGTGTACCTGTATTTACCTTTTAGTTATTTTTCTGTCACATGTGTAACTCCCCCATTTGCCACATTTTCTATCCAGGGGTCCTGATGGTAACCTGTGGGGTGTCAAACCAGAAAATCTTCCCGGATAAGGCCTACAAGGTAATGTACCTTTGCTTTCTCTTATTGTACTTTGTTTTGCAACCTATGACGTGGAACCTTTGTAAAAGAGCTTGCGCTCAAAGGTCTTTTCTGAATCACTAAATAAATAAAATAAATACAGATCAAAGGGAAACAAGGCCTTACCTCGACTGCAGTTCTCAACAGTGTGGTGCAGGTTGTGTTCACACCCACGGGCTGCAGCTTACCACCTGCTGAAACATCATGCCAGGCTAGGGAGGACAAAAGGTGGTATGGCTTCTTTAGAGGAAAGAATTAGTCAGTTCATTAAATAATCACAGTACACATGAAGTAAAACAATAAATAAAGAAATTGAATTCTGTTTCTCTTTAAAATTAATAAATAAAAGACTTGAGTGCACAGCTCCATCGAGCAGGAAGACAGAAATAGGTGTGGGGCATAACATGGGAGGTACTAACAGTGCCAGGCCAATATAAGTGCTTAAACAGGCCTAGAGGATTAGACCAGGTGCAGACTCCATGCAGAAACCTAGAACCAGAGTAATGCTCAGGACCTTAGGGGTTGCAATAATATATCCATAAACCAATACCTGGGGAGTTCCTTACTCCCCACCTCGAAGTAACCAATACCGGGGATGCAGCCTTTAAACCCACCGTGGCCACCCTGAAAACCTTTCCAGAAACCAACCCATTTGTAACCCTCTTTCCAAATGAGACAGGATGCTAGTTTAAACTACAGCATGCATCACTCTGCTCTATTTTTACAGTTACTCCTTCTGTGCATTCTTTTAATGGGCCTATCACGGGACCTGCCCCAGACAAAGGCACGGCAGGCCTGATAAAATGAGATCCCAGAATGCACCCTCCCACTTGCCTGCAGCAGGGTGCCACACTGGGAAAATGACCACCTTAGAGCTGTCACCTCCAAGGGGCCGTGCTACTGCTGTGGCGGGAGCACGACAATTTGCTCCCGACAACTCACTCCTCTTATTTACACTCCCAGCATTTCACTACAACGTCAATTTGCTCCTGTAACAGTGTGTGCTGTGACAATTCACTCTCGATTATGCTTATTCACTCCTGATTACAGTTAGCAGTATACCAGTGCCTAAGTTATGGTCAGCATTTCTTCAGTCTTCTAGTTGTGTTTATTCTACCTGCAATTCTTTTAAATAAATAATATAATCATGCCTTACCATAAACCAGATAGTGAGAAGTGAGGTTTCTTTCCACCAAGAAGTGATGTAGTAAGTGCAGCTGTGTCCAGTAGTTACACCAGGAAGTGATATAGCGGGTGTGTATCCAGGTATCCAGGCAGTCCAGATTCAGAATGTACAATGTGAGTTAAAAACAATGCTCTTTATTAAATAGTTAATATTAAAAGCACCTTAATATGACATTAATAATCAAAGCAGTGTGCCACACCTCTCAGAAACTCTTCAGTGGTGCGCTGTTCATTTTTACTAAGGACACATGCAAGAAAGCATCCAGACATATTTCAACGCCACTGAACTGCAGCCTTTATGGAGTTTCTGGTTGGACAGGACAAATTGCAAATTGTCAATCACTGTGTGTGCCCAGCTAATCACTATGTGGTGATGTGTAATAAATAATGTGTAATTACTAATGTAATTAATATGCTTGCAACCTTTATGTAGCTTTCTGGTTGGACAGGACAGACTGCTAATTGCCAATCAGTGTGTGTGTGTGCCCAGCTAATTACTATGTGGTGATGTGTAATAAATAATGTGCAGTTACTAATGTAATTAATGAAAGTCTGATTTTGCTTTGCACACAGCCCAGGTGCACTTGTTCCGAGCCTCTCTGTACATATTTCTGTCAAGGGGAGGCTGGACTCAATGGCGCATTGACACAGTGAGTCTCTAGACCGCAACAAGGCCATGAGATGATCTGAGATCCAAGGCACATGATTACCTTTAACCATTCTTTTAGTGAATGGAGCAAATTTGTCACAAATGGTGTTAAAGGACAGGATGAAGAGGCTAAGGGCTATATCCGGGTCAATGGAGTTAGTAATGAAGGACCAGTCCATGGCCCTGAGATGGGCTTTAAGAGCCGCAAATTTACCAGGGCCAAGTTTGTGTTGCATTATTAATTTGGGAAGCGGTCTAGGGACTTTGCAGGATCAGGAGCAGAGGACTGGGGAGTGGTCACTAAGGGCATTTGGGAGAACAGTGACACTAGTCATTTTGTGTGGCCAATTGGTGAAGACAAGGTCAAGCAGTGAGGAAGTTCCAGTGTGCCTATCAAGGCGGGTGGGGTAAGTGACAATTTTGCATAGGTCCTGGGCTGTGGCAGCATCAATGAGCGGAGTGGCATCCTTACTTAACCAGTTGATATTGAAATCACCTAGGACAATTGTTTCCGAATGTGATGGTAGGTTGTCCAATTAAGATAGTATCGAGTGGAAGGCTGCTTTTTGGTCCCCAGGTGGAATGTATATCACAGTGATGTGAAGCGGGGACTAGGCATGCCCCAAGGTTAATTTAACGGAAAGGGCCTGTGGCCCAAGACCCAACTGGGGGGAGGGGAGCTGTTGAGCATGGATTATGTCCTTAGTATAAATGGCACAGCCACCCCCACATTTACCCTGTCAGTCTACATGGAATAGGTTATAGCCGGTAAGGGTTACTGAAGAGTCAGGAATCCTAGGGAAGAGCCATGTTTCAGTAACGGCTATGATACTGGGTTGGTATTGTACTACCCAGCCCTGGAAGGAGTCCCACTTTTTTAATAAACTGCAAACATTGAGGGTTGCAATTTGCAGACCACCAGAAGTAGGCTTGAGAAGGGGCCAAGGGTACTGAGGGCCTCAGGTTAAGATGGACATTACCTGACATGAGGAGTAGGAGGAGAAGGCACCTTAGCACAGGATACCAGGACATCTTCCTTTTGTTGTAGTGCGAGAGCTTGGGTGAGCTCTATGGAAGAACTGGTAGGGGTGGGGAGTTTTTGTAAATACGGGGTAGCCAGGAGCAGGAATTGGCACAAACGGAGGGACGACTGCATCAGTAGATGCAGGTGGTGGGTCTTATGTAGAGGTTGTGGAAGGAGCTATTCCCCACATTGAACCATGGGTGAAGTTCTCCCGTAGTTTTTCCAACACACCAACCACCATGAAAATAAGTCTAATTTATTAGTATTTTAATTTATGTGCTGACCATTTAAATGTTTTCCAGGTGTTCGTCTGTGACTACAAGTTTTGTTTAACTATTTAATTACTTTGATAACAATTAGCCACATAGAGAATCAGTATAGGTCAAAAAAAAAAAGAAAAAAAAACTTCAATATGATCAAAGGAGTTGCCAACCCACCAACCCATACACTCCCATACCTCCGCCCCCAAAAAATAAATGGATAACTAAATTTAATACCAAACAGATGATTTGACAGTATAAAACTTCAAGGAGGATCTCAACAAGTAAGCACACAAATGATATATGTATGCATGATTTAGAACATATAGTGCCTATCGCTTTTGAAAAACATGCAGATTATAAAGGGTGCATCACATGACAAATTTTCCTATTTTCATCTTTGCACGACTCAGTGCAGAATAAACATGCAAGTCTGAGAGACATGCAGATAACCATGAATGCTGACCTCTCCAGTGAGTGCAGGCTTTATCTGTCTGACCATAAAAGGTGGCATGGGCAGTGGAAGACTGTACCCCAGCCAGCCCCTCAAGTCACAATATCTGACCCATTTGCAGCACTCACTGTCAGATGAATATTAGCAAATGTTCCCCCTTTCTAGCATGTTTGGTATATTTTGGTATAGTTTTTCCCCAGCACTGCTTTATAGAGTTAGCTGTACCTGTATACCCTCTCAGCCAGCATGTCATCTCCCACATTGGTGATACTTGGTTGATCAAAACTGCAGTAGATCAGCTGTTAATTTTTTGTGGTATCAGGCATTAAAGCGGAGGTGTGCTGTTCCTGGTGACATCCTTGGCTATGTATAGAAAGGGCAGGAAGTGGGGTTTGGAGTCTGATTCTGGTGCAGGTGTTATGGATGTGCTCAGTCATGAACTATTAATAATTAAATACATATCAGAGGAATTTAAAACTACCAGTTCAAAAAGCAATGTTTTAGCTGAAACTTTTTCATTTGGTGAGTTCTGGGGGGATTTGTGGGCTTTTGGAAGTACAACTTTCAGCCCTCCACAGGTGAGTAGGGTTAGTCTTCTGGTTTCCCCCACCCAAGTCACCTTCTGCCTTCTAGCCCCCCCCAACCAACCATACACTGATTTAGGAAATTTGATTAAAAAAGCTGCTGCCACTATACTTGGATTTGATATGGTTTATGCTGAGCTGAGGCACATTTACAGCTGTGACCCAAGAAAAAGGCAGAGGATATAAAATGTGGGGGGGAGCACATTCCTGGAGGGTGATGGTTACAAATGCTAGGAGCCTAGTAAACAAACAACCAGACCTTGGCCATCACGGATGTGGAAAGGCTGGACTGGGTGGCTGTAACAGAAATCTGGATCGCAGAAAACCATGGTTGGGACATGGCTATACCAGGGTACAACCTGTTCAGGAAGGACAGATAGTGAAAAGGGGGATGGGGTAAGCTATTTACATATGAGAAGAAATAAAAGCCATGGAGATGCAGGGGTCCACGGGGTGGGGGGGGCAGAGTCACTATGGCTAACATCAGATGTGGGTAATGGGGTAGTCTTCAAAATCGGTGTCATGTACAGGCCCCCAAATCAGGTGTAAAAAAGAGGACAAAGATTTAATCGAGTAAATACATGCAATGACTGACAAAGGCGATGTAATACTGGTGGGGGACTTTAACCTCCCAGATATAAACCGGAGCACACAAACAGCAGCAACAAAAATCAGGGACTTCTTATTTCCCGTACAGGGCACTGGACTGGGGCAACTTGTCAAATTCCCAACAAGGGGAGATGCCATTCTTAATTTGATTCTCACAAACAGTGAGAGGGTTAAAAAAATCAATGTAGGGTGCAATATGGGAAACAGCAATCGCCGTATGGTCAGTTTCCAAGTAAACATAGTGGAAGACTCCTGTCACTCAAAAGTTAAGGTTCTAGATTTCAAGAAGGTGAACTTCCAAAAAATGTGAGCCAGCCTAAAAGAAAACTTAACTGAAGAGGAAAAGAAGAGGTAGAAGTCATGTGGGAGAGAATGAAGAGAGCAATCAAGACAGCCACAGACCAATGCTCCAGGAGGCACAGCAAGGTGAAAAGAAAAAGAAATCCTCTCTGGTTCTTCAGGGATGTGGCTACCATAGTAAAAGAAAAAAAGAAGGTGTACATGATATACCTGGAAACTAAGACTGAAAGAGACTGGGATTCATATCAAGAAAAAATGAGAGAAGCAAATAGACTGATAAGAAAAGTCAAAGCTCAAATGGAGGAAAAGATAGCTGAGGGGACCAAGAGAGGTGACAAATCCTTCTTTAGATACGTCAGGGAAAGGAGGAAAACAAATGGGGGTATAGTAAGGATTGCTACATGGGATGGGAAAATAGCAGAAGAAGGCCAGGAGAAGGCAGAAATCCTAAATAGGTACTTCTGCTCAGTGTTTACTGGGGAGGATCCAGGAAATGGCCTGGCACTCATGAAAAGCAGCACCCCCAACCAGGAGTCGACACTAGCCCATTCACAGAAGAGCAAGTATTGGAGGCACTGAATAAACTGAAGATGGACAAGACCATGGGACCAGATGAGATACATCCTAGAATCTTAAAGTAACTGAGGAATGAACTGGCAGCTGCATTGGCAAAACTATTCAGCAGATCCTTGGAGAACAGAGTGGTACCTGAGGACTGGAAAAAGGCAACAGTAGTCCCACTTCATATTCAGGTAACTACCGACCAGTTAGTCTCATATCTACAGTGAGAAACTTGATGGAGTCACTGCTCAGACAGAGAATAATAGTATTCCTTGACGCAAATGGGCAGCTGGACCCAAAACAGCATGGTTTCATGACAGGAAGGTCATGTCAAACAAATCTGTTTGAATTTTTCAACTGGGTTACCTAGGCTGTGGACAATGGTGGGGCAGTGGATGTGGTCTACCTGGACTTTAACAAAGCCTTTGACTCAGTTCCACACAGAAGGCTGGTAAAGAAGTTAGTCTACACAGGAGTTGGACAGGAGGTGGTAAAATGGATAAAAAATTGTCTGCAAGGCAGAACAGAGAGGGTCTAGGTAAATGGTGCAGTATCATCAAAGGATAAGGTAACCAGCAGTGTGTCCCAGAGCTCAGTGCTGGGGCCTCTACTATTCAATATTTTCATAGCCAGCACCACAGACAAACTTGAATGAAAGGTGTGTCTATTCACTGACGACACCAAGATTCTGTAACGGGGGACTCATAGATGGAGTGAGCAAGATGGAATCAGACCTACAGAAGTTTAAGGAGTGGTCTGAAACATGGCAGCTGAGATTTAATGCCAAAAAGTGCAAAGTCATGCACATGGGAAGAGGAAATGCAAAGGTGGCATCTATCTTGGGAGGGGTAAGACCAGCTACCTCAAACCAAGAGCGTGATATGTCATTATACACTGCTACAGTGTTACAAGAAAGTGATGTTACAGAAAGTACTACAGTGTTGCTTTTGATTGCTAGAGGCAGTATAGCACAGTGGTTTAGCGCACCAAGCTGCAAACTTGGAGACCTGGGTTTGAATCCCACTGCCCCCATTTGCATACTTTGTGACCCTGAGCAAGTCACTTAACTTCTTTGTGCACTCAGGTCACACCTGAAAACAAGCTTTGGCTTAATGTGCCTTTCCTGATTAAACAATTTCCCCTTTCCCTTTCTTTTCACTGATTGCCAAAGCAGGGATTTGGAACTGTGCAGATTTCTTCAGATAATACAATGAATAAGGGACATGGTAAAAACAATGGTAAGCGTTAATTATCTTGTTAAACTAATTTATACTTGTAAAGTTTAACACTGCTAAAATTTACATTTGCTCCATCTAGGAGCAGTAACCAAATGTTTAGTAATATGCCTGGTATAGTAATAGAAGAAACCAGTAGCTACTTCTTCTGGATTTACAAGTCCCTCTTTGGTCAAACTCATTTGCTTTTAATTTTGTTTTTAATACTGGCATGTGTCCCCTACTGGTACTGTATGTGTGATTTAAGTTAATTAGGGAGGGAGGGGGGTTGTATTCTTGTTTGTCGTAGTCCTTTCACGCTCACTGTTCTAAAGAAACAATCAAGTCAGCTGGGGGAGAGGTGAGAGGTGATGGGGAGGGGTGGATTTCTAGGGTCTGTAATCATGTCAGACTCACTGAATGCAGCAAGCATGTAAATGTTAGTAGAGGAGGGAAGCTGGCTGGTTGGTATTCAGTTCAAGCCCTGCCCCCCAACACATACACCCTCTTACCAGCCAACTTTTCAGCCTCAACAAACATTCAGGAGCACTACTTTTTATGTTCACCCTTGCACTTGCACAAAGTGAACATATTACTGTGACACTAGATTTTAGAGATGTTTCACTGTTGGGGCCATTGCAGCTCAAGCTGCAATTGGCTCAACCATGACAGTCCAATCATCAGTGAGGCTGATCATGATGTTTCTCTGCTAGTTGATGGGTGGAAACTTCATGTAGATGAAAAGAGGCAGCCACACCTATCAGACAGTGGCACCTAACAGACAGCAGCTACTTTCCTTCATCTGCATGACACTGCCTATCAACCAGCTAAGGAGAGTCACTGAGCAGTGTGACAGCATGATGTCATTCATGGTTTGTGAATGGTAGCACTAGCATGAGCACTTTTGTTTGTACCATCTATTGTGTGAAGCTTTTACAGCAGCTGTTAGTCTAGACTGCATAATCTGTCAACTGTGATCACTCCCCCATCACCACCTATGTACATGTTAGGTACCAGCTAGTATCACCCTCCCCACCTGCTTTCACTGTGCAACACCGGAGAGCCCACGCCAGGTGCTGCTAAATGTAACACCAACACTGGGGTGCCCAATCCCCAGTGTCAGTACCTGAAATACAGGAAACTGTCCCTCATGGTCTCTTTTATTTCTTTTCTATCCCTGTAATCCCACATTCTGCTGAGTATCACTCCCACCTCACCATTACTTCCCATGCCTGTGCAGGTTAAACTGATACTGGGGTGTGCAATCCCCAGTGTCAGTACCTAACTGATGAAAACTGTCCCTCACAGTCTTTCTTTTAATTTTTATAATCTTGTCAAAAATGAGAAGTCCATCGATGCCTGTAGCTGCCACCCCCGACCACCATTACACTCCCCTACTTGACCCCCACCCACTCAACACCCCCCACTCCTTACTTACTTACCTACTGGGGGTTCAATGCTATAATCCTCTCAGAACCAGAGACACATCTTCATTCTCCAATGCTGGACAAGGAACTGAGGAAATCACGTATGTGGTTCAATGTATTTAAATACATTTTGAACTTGGTGCTCATAACAAGGTCATTTTTTTATATTTTTCTCCAATTTTTCAACATGGCCTTTTTGGTTCCCCTCCTCATGAATAAAGGCGATGAAATAATTCAAATCCATCATGAAAGATGATTTTGCACTCACTCTGAGAGATCACCTTTTGAAACATAGAAACATAGAATTTGACAGCAGATAAGGACTACATGGCCCATCTAGTCTGCCCATTTCCCTACCTAAAGGATAAGTTGCAAATCCTAGTTAACCAACACCCTACTTCCTCATACCCCCTACTAGAATTGCCTTATGTCTGTCCCATGCATTCTTGAATTCTCCACTGTTTTTGACTCTACAACCCCCTCAGGAAGGCTGTTCCATGCATCTACAACCCCCTCTGTGAAAAAATACTTCATCACATTACCTCTGAGCCATCCCCCTCTATCTTCAAATTGTGCCTCCTTGTTCTTACTCATCTCTTTTTCTGAAAGATGCTACCCTCTCGTACTTTGTTGATTTCCTTGAGGTATTTGAAAGTTTCTATCATGTCCCCCTCTCCCTCCTTTCCTCGAGGCTATGCATCTTAAGCTCCTTTAGTCTTTCTTCATATGTCTTCTGGTGCAGATCCTGTACCATTTTAGTTGCCCTCCACTGGACAGCCTCCACCCTGTCTATGTCTTTGCAGAGATGTGGTCTACAGAACTGTACACAGTACTCCAGATGTGGTCTTACCAACTGTCAGTACAGAGGGCCAACAACTTCCTGTTTTCTACTGGTGATGCCTCTCCCTATGCATCCCAGTATCCCCACAGCCCTCCTTACTGCCTTCTCACATTGCTGGCCCACCTTTAGGTCATCTGATATGACTACCCCCAGATCCCTTTCCATTTTTGTTGCTGTCAGTATCTCACCCCCATTGTGTACTCTTCCCGGGTTTTTGTTTCCCAGGTGCATTACTTTGTGCTTTTTTGCATTGAATCTAAGCTGCCATACATTTGACCATTCCTCCAACCTTGCCAAGTTCCTTTTCATCCTTTCCACCCCACCTTGCATATCAACCCTGTTGCAGATCTCTGTGTCATCTGCAAAGAGACATACTTTTCCTTCCAGTCCTTCTGCAGTGTCACTTATAAAGACATTAAAAAGGACTGGCCCCAGTACTGAACCCTGCAGTACCCCACTAGTAACCCTCCTTTCTTCACTGTGGACTCCATTTACTATTACCCGCTGTGTCCTGTTGTCCAGCCAGTGTTTTACTCAGGCTACCACCCTGGGATCCACTCCCAGGCTGGCTAATTTATTTATTAATCTTTTGTGTGGGACTGTGTCAAATGCCTTGCTAAAGTCTAGGTAGGCAATGTCCACAGCCCTTCCCTGGTCTACTGCTTTGGTCACCCAGTCAAAGAAATCCATTAGATTTGTCTGACATGACCTTCCTGCTATGAATCCATGCTGCCTTGGGTCCTGTGCCCCATCTGCCTCTAGGCACTCAACAATTCTTTCCTTCAGAAGTGATTCCATCATTTTCCCTACCACTGAGGTCAAAGTTTCCTACCTCTGTCTTGCTCCCACTTTTGTGAAGGGGAATCACATCCACAGGATTTGAAACTTTTTTCTGTCCTTGTTCATGAGGTGGGGTCATAAGAAAGCTATGTTGAAAATATGAGGTAATAATATCAAAAATCTACAAAGTTATGAGCATACATTGACATTTTTCAACACACACTTGTTACTTCAGAAATTTTCAATGCTTTGACCCCAAATTTTCCACATAGCTATTTTTCCACACCTCCTCACGTGTCAACTGTCATTTTTCAAATCCTGACCAAAATGTTTTTTCGTACTTGTGGCATGAAATTATATTTTAGACATTATTTCATAAATGACACCTATAATGTTCAGAAGGAGGGGTCATAAGAAGACTATGGTGAAAATTTGGGATCAAAATGTGAAAAAAACTAAGTTATGAAGAAATATTGAATTGTTCCAATGTTTACTCATAACTTTATTTTTGTAGATTTTGGCACTTAATGTTCAGTATATCTCTTGTGCTAACCTACCTCCACAACATGACATGTGTCATTTTTCAAATCCCCTCCAAACCATGTTTTCGCAGTCACACTGTGAAATCACCTTTCAGATGGGCTTTAAAAACTTCCACCAGTCTTAAAGGAGGAAACATCTTCAATCTTAGTACCATTAAGGGTATTAAACAGTGGGAGAGAAATTAAGTCTGGCAAGCCTCTGACAGGTGCCAAAAGATCGAGGGACATCGAGTTAATGAGAAGTGCAGATCAAATGAATTTTCCTATCTGGACAGCTTGAGACCTTCCTTCTGTGTAAGATTGAAACCAACTGATTGAAGAATCAGAGAGACCTACTGGTTTAAGTTTGTCCAGAAGAAGAGGATGTGCCACAGTGTCAAAAGCTTAAGGAAGATCAACAGAAATGGCAGAAATAATCAGTCCTTGGTCCATACCTGTGAGTATGGAGCCAGTGAGCCAATGGAGGGAGGGGAAAGTGGAGTGGGATTTCCTAAAACCAGACTGGAAAGGTGTAAAAAAGAAGGAGTTGTCAAGAAAGGAAGAGAGCTGAGATAGAACAATATGTTTCTGTAATTTAGCCGAGGTGGGAAGGAGAGATATTAGACAGAATTTACCAGGAGAGGTGGGATCACCACCTTTGTGACGAAGAGGTACGACAGTAGCTTGTTTCCAAATATTAGGAACAGTAGCAGAGAAAAAAGTAAAGATTAAGGAGAAAAGTAATGGGCAGAGTAATGGCAGGAGCTGAGAAAAAGAGAAGCTAAGGGACAAGACCATCTGGGCCAGGACGTCGACATCTTGTACCTAGACATCAGCAAGGCACTTGATTCAGTGTTGCATAGAAGCATAGTAAAAAAGATAGGAGGCTTAGGAATAGAAGAAGGACAAACTGCTATAAGTGTCTTGGAAACTGGTTGATGGATAAGACTTAGAGACAAGCCAAACTTCTCTGATGTCAAGAGGGTCACTTGCGGTGCCACACAGCCTGTCTTGTGGGCAATATTTTTTAACATCTGTGTTAGGAGCATCAGTGTAGAATTACAGTGGAAAGTGAGTCTGTTTGCAGACAATAACAAAAAACAACTCCATGGAAAAGTTAATAGCAAAGAAGGAATTAGCAGTATGAAAAGAAATATATGGAGGCTGGATCAGTGGATCAGAATCTGGCTAGTACTATATCAGGGTTCAAAACATAACAGGACAGTTTCAAAAGGGTTATTAGTAATAAAAGGGAGGAAGGGGGCAGGGAGGTGTCTTGATGGGGTATAGTAATCCGGTGCAGGCATGAGGATTCATAGTCTTTCTGTCCCCTTTCATCTTTTTATCTATGTACTTTCATGCTGCCAGTGCCTCTTTGCCACTGGTCACACCATTTTCCAAGTTGTTCAACAACCACTGATTTTGAGGTGCTTTGAAGTGCTTTATAATACCTTGAGTCTAATTGTAGTTGCATATGACCATAGTACAGATGCACAAGTTAAACTTGGTGCAGCAAGTGTCTGTGGGACACAAGGAGAGATATCCTTTTTTATGAATCTCAACTGAGACAAAATGAAGACTCGAATATAAATATTTGTTTCAGAAGTCAGACTGAAGAAGTGTAAGATATGAAAAAAGACACTGGAGAAATGGGCTGTACTAAGTTAAATTGAGAAGACTGAGGGGATGCGTGAGTGAGGTGCTCAAAATGATAAATGGACTGGAAAGAGTAACTGTAAATAGATTATTTCCACTGCTGTGAATCAACAACAAAGGAACGTAATCTCAAAATAGGCACTAGACACATAAAAGGGAAGATTAGAAAAATAAATATCTCTTTTATGCAAAAGGTCACAGGAATATTGAATGCTTTGCACCAAGTTGCTTGAGATGCTAAATCGATAACATTCAGGAAGAGTTGGCTGAAGTCAAAATACTTAATAAACACCTAATATGTGACCCAGATGTACTCATGCACATACACAAATGCACACAACAGTACAAAGGTAGACATGAACAGATGGTTAAATTTTATTTTCAGTGTCACTTAAGTACACTGTAACTGCATTTTAATGGCAACGTAGTTGCATGCAACTAACATGTAACTGCAGTGCAATTTCCCTGTTACACTCAATTAATGATTAGTTACATTGAAACGGACACTTAAAGTGTAACCGAACATACTCATGTATATATAAAGATGAGCATATAAACAGGAACCAAATTACATGTGCTCACAGATGCTTGCATGCGCATACGCGCACACACTGTTGTAGGCTGTATTCTTTATGTGGCCCTACCAAGGAAAAGTGATAATCCATAGGGAACTGTGGTTAAAAGTATTTGGTTCTGATTCATTTTTGGGGCGGAGTATTAAATTCAAACATAAAAGTCTACTAGTGTATAGTTCTGAGCTAATTACATTTAAATAAAGTTAGGCAGTAATATTAAGGTTATTGCAAAGAAAGGGGAGCAGTTATCCTCTGCTGCATGAGCAGCAGTAGCCTAAAAAAGCATGGGAATATTTTTATTTTTGTTGGGGGGGCTACATGAGGGGGATTGGGGATTTCAAGTAATGCAGTTAGACTCCTTTTAATGAATGTTCTATCACAAATCATATATGGCATCATAGTTATTTTCCTTCTATATAAACCAAAATATAAATGTTTAAAAAGTGTCTTAAAAATTAAAAAAAAAATCTTTCCATTTATATAATAGCAATGTATTATTAGTGTATCAATATAGTATGAGTGGATTTATACTGTAGAAAAAAGTAATACAACTTATTTCTGACAATGCAGTGGACATGTACTATAACTACTGTATATCAATATAAAGGAAAAGCATTTCCAATATAGCAGTACTAATAACTTTGGTATTATTGTATGATTGCAAAAATGGAGTTATTACCAATGTATATTTCAGACCAAGTTTGGTAACCACATTAAGGTTAAAAATGTAGATGTTTTATCTCCTGGAAAAGATTAAATCAATGTCCCCTTTCCCAAATCTACCACAACCTTTTAACTCATTATTACCTGGGCAGCCATTTTGTGTCGGGTATACAATGGATAGTTTGGACTTCATATGAAGCTACTGGAAGTATATCCATATAGGATCATTTATGGGCCTTAGGCTCACTAGCAGCAAGTACATGCCTGAAACATAGAAACAGGGAAGCTGATAGCAGATTAGGACCGCATGACCCATCCAGTCTGCCCTTTTTCATTGCATTGCTTACACTGTAGACCCCTCCAGGTCTACAGCACTTTCTCTGCCACCCCATTACCTATCTCTTATGATTTCCCTGTGCTTATCTCAGGCTTTTTTTAATCCCACCACTGTTTTTGCCCCTGCTACCTCTTCTGAAAGACCATTCCAGGCATCCACCACCCTTTCTGTGAAGAAGTATTTAATCACATTTCTCCTAAACCTACCCCTCTCGCTCCAGCTTCATATCACGGCATCTTGTTCTGGAGTCCCTTTCCTCTGAAAAATACTTCACATTTGTATCTTATTCGCCTGCGTGAGGTATTTAAAGGTTTCGATCATACCCCCCTTTCCATCCTCTCTTCTATGGTGTACATGTTTAGCTTCTTTAGCATCTTCTCACAGGACATTTAATGCAGACCCTGTACCATCTTGGTAGTCCTACTTTGGATGGCCTTCATCCTGTATATGTCCTTCCTGAGATGTGGCCTCCAAAACTGGACACAGTACTCCAGGTGGAGTCTTACTAAAGACTTATACAGTGGCAACACCACTTCTCTCATTCTGCTGGTAATACCCCAACCTATACATCCCAGCCTTCCACACTGTGTGGCCACCTTCAGGGCATCCAATATAATTACCCTCAGGTCTATTTCCTGCTTGGTCACTGCTAGTATCCCCCCCTCCCATTTTGCACTGCACTTCTGGGTTTCTGTGACCCAAGTGCATTATTTTGCACTTTTTTGCATTACGCCTTAGCTGCCAAACCTTTGATCACTCCTCCATTCATTTCAAGTCTCTTTCCATCCTTTGCACCTCCTTTGGAGTGTCCACCCTGTTGAAGGTGTTGGTGTCATCTGCAAAGAGGCAGACCTTCCCTTCCGCTTCCTCTGCTATGTCATTAATGAAGACATTAAAGAGGGCTGGCCCCAGTACTGACCCCTGTGGTACTCCACTGGTCACTCTCCCCTCCTCAAAGTGAACTCCATTTACCACCGCACTCTGCCTCCTATCCCCTAACCAGTTTCTTATCCAGGTTATCACCTTATTGCCCACCTCCATGCTACCCAACTTGTTTACCAGCCTCCTGTGTGGAACGGTGTCAAAGGCCATGCTAAAGTCCAAGTAGGCCATGTCCACTCCCCCACCCCCAATCCAACACCCTGGTTACCCAGTCAAAAAAAAAATCTATCAAATTTGTTTGGTATGACCTCCCCTCTGTAAAGACATGCTGTCTCAGGTCCTGCAGTCCACTGGATTCCCAGTGTTCCATGATTCTTTTCTTTAATAATGTTGCTATCAGTTTTCCTACTACAGATCTCAGGCTGACAGGCCTGTAATCTCCCTCCTCTTCCTTGCTACCACTTTTGTGAAGTGGAACTCTGTCTGCCCTTCTCCAGTCCTCCAGGACCATGACGGTCTCCAGTGAACTGTTAAACAAGTCTGTCAGAGGTGCAGCTAGCACCTCCCTGTGTTCCTTTAACTCTCTTAGATGCACCTGTTTAGTCCCATGGCTTTGTCCACCCTCAGACTAGTAAGTGTTTTCCTGACCCTCTCCTAAGAAAAAAGACTGGTGTCCACTCCCCCCCCTACAATTGCTTGGTGCTTATGTGTGATCACTTTCTGTCCCTTTCAACTGTGAACACTGAGCAGAAATATTTGTTTAAGATGTTTGCTTTTTCTTGGTCCTTCTCAGTATAGTCCCTGCCTCCTTTATTAACCGTACAATTCCTCCCTTGGTCTTCGTTTTCTCGCTGATATACCTGAAAGATGTCTTGTCCCTCTTTGATATGGTCTGGGATATTCTTTCCTCAGCTTGTGCTTTTGCACTCCTTACTGCCTTGCCTGGCTCCTTAAATTTACCCAGATACACTGCTCTGTCCTCCTCTCTCTGGATCTCCTTATACTTGTAGAATGCCACTGTTTTTGCCCTTAACTTTTCTGCCACTTCCCTCAAGAACCATGATTGTCTTCTCCTTTGCTTTTGCTTCTTTGCCTGACATACAAGGTTGTAGCCTTTACTACGCTCTCTTTTATTCTGACCCATTTTCCCTCCACCCCCACCTTGACATCTTCCTCTGCCAGATCTTCTTGGATGCATTTCCCCATCTTTGTAAAGTCAACCCTTCTGAAATCCAGGACCCTCACCCTTGAGTGGCTGAATTCTGCTGTTCTTATATTAAACCATACTGTGCAGTGGTCACTGGTCCCCAGATACCCCCCCCACTCTGACTTCCACCACATTGTCCTCGTTCATAAGTACCAGGACCAGTATTGCCCCACCCGAGTAGGTTCACTAACCAGCTGCCTGAGGAATGCACAGTGCAGGGAGTCCAAAATATCTCTTCTCCTAGCTGATGCTGTAGCAGGCAGGCTCCACTCTACATCTAGCAGATTAATGTCTCCCACCAGCACCACTTCCCCCCTCTTAGCCATTTCACCTATGTCTTCCAATAACTCTTTGTCTATGTCCTAGCAGTATCAGTGGCTCAGCAGGTTGCATACTTGCCTCTGAGGCTGGAAGATCAGAAGGCTGTGGGTTCTATCCCCACACCAGGCACTCTAGTTAAATCCCAATACTGACACTGTAGTGCAGCATGACAGGGGTGCTGCACTCCTGAGGTGCCATTTTTCAGATGAGTTGTTAAACCAAGGTCCCATCTGCCTGTTCTGGTGGTGGTTCAGGTAGATGTTAAAATCCTATGTCACGTCTCGAAAAGAGTAGGGGAATTTTTATTGGAAAGAAAATACAAACATTTTGTAAACAAAACAAAGAAAGAAACCAAAATAAACACAAAACAGTCATAATCCATTTCCTATACAATTCTCACAGTAATATATTCATTATATGTATGTTATTTTTCCTACATAACAAATTGCAAAAGAAAAAGGCCTAAAACTAAAGACGGACCTTAAGTACCAAAACATCCCCTTTGCTATATATAAAACATGCTTTAAGAAGATAAGAAGTTTAGACAATTTCTCCATAATGTTCTCATTTTAGCAGGTGTTAGCTTTATGCTCTCCTGGGTATATACTGCCTGAAGTGCTTTCCCTACATTCTGTATTACCTGCAGATGAAAGATATATTTCTGTTGGAGAAGCCAGGCACATCTTGATTGCCACAAGGAACACATTATTAAGATGCTGAGGACCAAAAATGTACTTTTATGCACATGTGCCCCCTGTGTCCTATATTTTCCCAGTACTAAATTTTGATAAGTAAGACCTGAAAAAATATCAATTTGCCAATAGTTAGCTATACTAAGCCAAACCCTACTGCATATGGGCACTGTAAGAACAAATGTTTTTGAGTTTCTAATTCTGTGTCACAGCCTGGACGTGGACAATACCTTCCTGTCACAGGTTTATGTTTGTGTGCATTTCTTACTCCTAAGCTGCCATGCACTTTCACCCATAGGATATCCCAGGCATAGTTTGGTATTCTCAAGTTATTTACGTATCCCAATACTGTTCTTTGGTCCTCTGCAGAGCAATATGTAAATGTTACAGACTCTCTGAAATTATGTACCATGATCTCGTCATATAGTTGTTTCCTAGTACAGGCTGACCTCTTTGTATATGATATGCTCCATTGTTTAAGCTTAGTAAACATTAAAATTATATAATCCAGTTGAAAGTATTGTTTCCTAATTTTGGAGAGATCATTTGTCTGCCAATCAGATCATAAATGTTTGCACCATTCTAAGACACTCTCAATCCAGCCTGACCTCTGTGGTTTACATGTTATGCTTATGTTATTATAGAGAAAGATGCTATAATAAAATGCAATTGGGTTGATCATTCCTAGACCCCACTGTTTTTGTGAGGTAGGTTGTAGTGTCTTAACATAATTTAATCTACTTCCCCACAAGCCTCAAAAAAATATGCCGTAAATCTTCGTTTCTAGCACCTTGGGTTGAAGAAAAATATTACTAACATATAAAAGAACCAGAAGCAAAAAAGTTTTTACTAGCATAGTCCTTTTCAGTTTAGATATTTTTTTCCCTAGCCATGCCCGCACTTTTTGTTCTGCTGCACCAATTCAGGTCATCCAATTTTTATCTGCCATATCTGGGGTCACAAAAGTTAAACCTAAAATCTTTGCCTCGCTATTCCCAAAAGAGATACAGTATCTGCTATCTGCCTAGGAAGTATTCGATCATGTTCACCCAAGGGGAGTCCTATACTCTTACTGTAATTTATCCTAGATGCCGAATATAAGGCAAATTCCTCTGTTTCTCATTTTAATTCAATTTCAGAGGCCTCATTTGTAAGCACAACCACCGTGTCATCCGTGTAGGCCATTGCTTTTATAGGAGGGCAGGGTGGTGAAAGCTCTACTCCAAAAGTGTTTTCATTTACCTGTATTTTTCGGAGCAGTGGATCCAAACCAAAGATGTATAATAAGGGGCTCAAAGGTCAACCCGGCCGCACTCCCCTCCCAAGTGTAAAGGTGCCACCAAATCATCCATTCACTAATGGGGTCACAAAGGCCATCCTACAGAGACTGGAAATCCAATCAATACATTTAGTTGGTATCCCATAGGCTTCTAGGATCATCCATAAATATTTGTGCAACAGTCTATCAAATGCTTTCTCCTGGTCTATACTCAGGAGAAAACCACTTACATTGTTATAATACCCTTTCTGAAACAATTCTCTGATTACTAAAAGATTCTCTTATATTGGCCTGTTTTGTAATACACGTTTGCATAGAACATATAAGTCTGCCTGCCACTTTAACCAATGCTGTATCAGTATTTTAACCAATATTTTATAATCCACATTCAGTAGGCTTAGGGGGTCTCCAATGACTTAATAATGTATTATTCCCCTTTTTATGAATAAAGATCATTATGCCTTGTGGCATGACATATGAAATGTCTCCTGTCACAAAGCAGCTATTAAAAACTTCAGCTAAGGGGGTTGCAATTTGATCTTGAAAAGTTTGATATAATTCAGAACTCAGACCATCCAGGCCAGGTGCAGTATTCTTACTAAGTGTCCTAATGCTATCCCCAACTTCCTGAGCTCTGCTAGGTAATCCTAAATTATTAGCCTCTTCTTCAGTCAAATCAGGAATTTGTAGGTTGTAAAAATAAGATGGGTCAGGTTCTAATCTCCCAATGACACCAAAGGTACTTTTTACATGTGTGTTCACCTCCTGCAATATATCTGTTTGCTGAATACTACATTTCCAGTATTTTGCTGGGTCCTGAACTGCATTTCTTGCTGAAGGCATTGTTCTGTATCATATTGTAGCTGTCTCATTTCCTTAATAAGGTTAGCCACTAAGGTGCTATTGTCACACTGATATTGGCTGGCCTGAGAAGTAACTTTATGAAGAGAAGCTCTCCGCTGTAAGTACTTAAAGTAAGTATCAGTAGCTTTCTTTCCCAAATACTGTTTCAGGAGGTCCCTAATGGCTTCTTTAGTCTGTTCCCATCAGTCTACTAAATTTTCATAAAAACACATAACGGATTCTCTAGCTTGCCACAATTGGTGCCATTCCTGCACAAATTCTGGTTCTACCAAAACCCGTACATTCATCCTCCAAGGTCTTTACCAGAATGGGGCTTTTGTCCCCATTGCATAGTAATTTCCAGACTCTTATGATCAGATATTTCCGTGGTCATCAGAGTTGCCCCTTTTACATTTAAAGTGGGAGAAGCAAAGATAAAATCAATTCTGGTCTGCAAGGGGCCTTTAGAGAAGGTATAACCTCTCGTTTTGTGTACCATACTGTATGAATCTCTTAAGGAAAATTGCTGTAAAATTCTGATCAAACTGTTCGAATCACGAAACATTTTATCTGTTTGCAAGTCTTATCTTCCCTCTCCAATCCGCAATTAAAGTTACCTCCCACACTATCATCCAAGAAGTGTGCAAATAGGGTTGTATATTCTGAAATATTTCTACTTTTGCTGCCTTGGTCTGAGGAGCATAAATATTCACAAAACGAAATCTAGCTGCCAGATATGTAACATCTAAAATCAAAACCTGCCCTGGGACAAGCTCTATCACTTTGGTCACCTGAAACCCTACTCCTGCCATAAGTATCCCTATCCCATCACACCTATCTATCCCAAGAGACCAAATAGCCGGGCCCTTTGTTTATTGTTTAGTAGATTGTGCTAACTCAAAATTTGTTTTTAACCTAGTGTTTTGTAAACAAATCAACTGTCTCTCATTGTCTTTCAGTGTGGTTAAGGTAATTAATCACTTTCTGTAATTCTTTATGCTGTTCACATTTAAAGTGTGTATTGACAGTGTCCTCATAGTAAGTTATGTTTGTAACACAACCTTCCACAATATGAAGCTTATCATAACGGATTCCCCAGTTTTGTGGCAGATCTCGTTAGCCTCTGTTTTTTTCTCCCCAAGTCCTCTGTTTCCATATCTTCTAATGCTGATGTTTGGCCTGGACTGATGAAGCCAGTGAGGAAGTTTCTTCTGACTTATTACATACTTCCTCAGAATCCTCCCACTCTTTTGACATTCTTAAAGCTCTAAATATATTTTGTAATAAAATCCCTCTCTTTTTTCACTAGATGTGGCAGTAGTGCCTACCCTTGCTCTTTTTTTGTTATTCTTTAACCACACCACAGAGAAAGATTTCGGGGGGTGGAGGAGGGGGCATCTGGCTTGAAGTGCCAGGAAGGGTCTGTTTCAATGAGAAGAGACTAGGCAAGGTTAGAGGAATGGTCAAATGTATGGCAGCTTAGATTCAATGCTAAGAAGTGCAAGGTAATGCACCTGGGAAACAAAAACCCAGGGGAAGAGTACACAACGGGGGGTGATATACTAACAACAACAAAAATGGAAAGGGACCTGGGGGTAGTCATATCAGATGACCTAAAGGTGGGCAAGCAATGTGAGAGGGCAGCAAGGAGGGTTGGGGGATACTGGGATGCATAGGAGAGGCATCACCAGTAGAAAACAGGAAGTTATTATCCCTCTGTACAGACAGCTGGTGAGACCCCATCTGAGTACTGCATGCAGTTCTGGAGACCCAAACTCCGTAAGACATAGACAGGATGGAAGCTGTCCAGAGGAGGCAACTAAAATGGTGCAGGGTCTGCACTGGAAGACATATGAAGAGAGACTTAAGGAGCTTAATATGTATAGCCTCGAGGAAAGGAGGAGAGGGGGATATGATAGAAACATTCAAGTACCTCAAGGGAATCAACAAAGTCCAAGAGGGTAGTATCTTTCAAAAAAAGAGGTGTGCAAGAACAAGGGGGCACAATTTGAAGATAGAGGGGGGCGGCTTACAGGTAATTTAAGGAAGTATTTTTTCACAGAGAGGGTTGTGGATGCATGGAATGGCCTTCCAAAGGAGGTTGTGGAGTCAAAAACAGTGGTGGAATTCAAGCATGCATGGGACAGTCATAAGGCAATTCTAGGGGGTGGAGGGTAGGAAGAAGTAGGCTGCTGGTTAACTAGGATCTGCAGCTTATCCATTAGGTAGGGAAATGGGCAGACTGGGTGGGTCAAGCGGTCCTTGTCTGCCATCAAATTCTATGTTTCTATGTAAATTCTGCTCTAGGACTTCAGGTTCTACAGTTTCCTCATCCTCCACTAGTGTGTTACCTTCCTCTGTCTCATGCTCCTCTGTTATTTCAGTTTCTTCTCTAGGTGGTGTATGGGGCTGTGCTTCTTCATGTGTATGTGTATGTGTATGTGTGTGTGTGTGGGGGGGGGTGTTCATGTGTCTGTGCTTTTGCCTTGGATTGTTTGTTGATTTCATCCATACAGTATGCCTTTCTGATGCTCTAGCAGAGCCTTGCTGCTGTGCTCTAGTAACTATTTCTTCTTGTGACATTCTGACACCTCCGTTAGGTGATGCCCATGGACACTTAGCAAAGGAATGTCCCTGTTTATCACACAAATAGCACCTGAACACCCCAGTGCAAGCTGAAGTCACGTGCCCATACTCCATGCGATGACCACACCTGATACTGTCGCACACATTACTAAGGTGAGACGGAGATTCACATTTAAAACAGGATTTTGGCTGACCAGATTAAACCAGCATGCCCTTATCCCTTCCTAATACAAAACTATTTCGAAAGTGAGCAATCCCATAATCAGTTTGTAGTAGTTTACCTCACACCTTCCACCCCCCAGTACAGATTTGTTCTGAATCTATTATGGGCTCAGGTTTGTCCAGTACCTCATACCTTTGTTGTAACCAACATAAAATGTCTGAAATATTGACACTCTCAGTGCAAAAACAAATAGTGATTGTATGTAATGCCGGTCTGTTCAAGTGGGTTGCCGGGAAAGGAAACCATAAATTAGTGTCCTTAAGTTTATTATATTGTTTCCAGAACCTATCCAAATTCTGCACCTGCTTGAAACTAATGTCATAGTTTGAATTTCCGACATGAATCACGGCATAAATTTCCAAGGCATAGAATTTCAAATAATCTTTAATTAATTTTCTTGCCACATAAATTCTGTCTGGCAGCTGATCCAAGCCCCCTTTATAGATCAAGCGCGCAGGGTTTTGCTGGGGTGCTTGTTCACCAGTAGGTCTAAAGCAGTTGGAATACTGTCTGGGTGCTGTGTTGGCATTTCCAGGCCTTGAAGTTTATCATTATCTGGAGGTGCCTTCCTCTGAGTTGCATCTGTACTAGTATCTGTATTCTCTTGAGTTACGTTGACATTGGCCCTTTGCACGCTATCCATGTTTTCCTGCATTTCTGGGCCAGTTACATGTTCAAAAGTAGCAGTCCCCATTGCTTCAGAATTTCTACCCTCTTCATTTGCAGTATGTGAAATAAAATCCGCAATACTAGTAGGAAAGTTGGAGGGCTTACCCTGTAGTGAGTCTGTAGGCAAAATTTCTACCATCTCCTGTCTCTGTGCACTATCTTCCACTTGCGGCTGTTCCTGACTGTCATCCCTCTTTGAAATTTCTGATGTTGGCTGGATGCTCTGTGAGGCTCTGTAGCACTGTACAGCCTCATCTGTGTCATCTGGGATCCGTTTGTCAGATGCTGACTGCAACCACCCAACTCCCTTCAAAGCTTTTTCCAGTGTCCAAAATGAATTATGAACTTCATTGTTTCTTCCATTTAGATTGTTACCTTTTTTTGTTGCCATTTTCTGTGCAGTGACTTGCATTTCCTTCGGCATGCCAGTGGTTGTACTCAGGGAGGGCGCTGGCTCCACGGATGCTGACACTGCATTAAGCTCTGTATCTATGAGTACTTTCCCCATAATAACAGCTGTTTACGCTATTGCAATCCATTGTTCTTCTTCCCGTAATTGAGCAAGAAGCATGGCTCTGCAGCGTTCATGTTTCTCCACATCATACACAACCTCAGGCATAATTTCCAAACCTCATAATTGCAAAGTCCTGCCTTGGTCACATTCTTTAGCATTCTCACAAGTATTTTCAGGCTCAATCTGTGTATATTCCATGTTGCTCAGTCACGTCCATTTGTTTTTCTGTCAGAGTTTGTGAGGTTTGAGACTCTAACCCTTCCTCTCTATTCTTCTGCTCCAGCATAGCTCCTTCTCTTTCAATGACCTGAGCCCCGCCGGGCTCCTTCATCCTCCTGCAGAGAGATAGCACCCCCGGCAGAAAGAGTAGGGGAGTTTTTATTCAAAACCACAACAAATCATCAAAATACATAAACAGAGAAAAAACGATACATAGCACAAACAAACATATAGGCAAAAAGATGTACAATAGAATTGCATAATAATCAAGTACAGCACATTTAACCCTACCAATCCCAGACCCTTGTCCTCATCATATCCCTACACAACTACCCACTTCCATTAAATCATCAAAGAAAAACATACATTCTGTTATAAAACATAATCGAGGTACCTAGCAATACAATCTCATTCTTTCTATCAAAACCTACCTCTTTTTCTTACTCTTACCTTTACCTAAACTTTTTCAGATGCTCCCCATCATTTCCCCTTAATAGCTCGTTTTCCCTTTCTTTCTTCCTTCCTTCCCCTTTTTTTAAGCATATTTCTTGAAAAATGTTAACCCCTTCCACCACAGTGACACCTTGTGTTTGGGATGATTCTTACAATCATTTTTATGAACTTCCCTCAATGCCTGTTCACGTGTTTTGCTAAACCCTTCGTTCGTCATTCCTTGTTGTTGTATAAGCAGCTGGCAATGACTCTGCTACAAGTAATACTTTAAACAGGCAAACAAAACATGTAAGGTGCTATTGTGGTATTGATTTAACAAAGCTGGGAAAGTCCCTAAGGCTAAATTTCTATAACTTAAATTCTTTAACCATGGTAGTTTCCATCTATTAGCCATAAAGCTCTATACCTCTCTAGCAGACTTGCACTGCAATAAAAAATGCTCCTGTGTTTCAGCCTCCTCTCCACAACCTGGATACAAACAATTCCTTTCCCCCACAGTTTTATGCTTATGGTTACCTCTGACTCCTATTGTCCCAGGAGCCATTAACCATTGCACATCTTTCATTTTTTGGGGGACTCTTGGGTTGTTCAGCATTTTATATACAAATTTATTTTCACTTGGAGTGCATCCTTTAAACTCTGGATTCCTCGATCCTGTATCTCTCAGTATCTCACTGTACATTTCCTTTCTACTGTATTTTAATACTAGAGGCCTTGTGAGATTCCATTTTTGTAACTTTGTTAAGATAGTCTTCTAATACTTTGGAACCCTCATTCTTCTAAACCCTCATTTCCCCATTGATCTAAAAACTCTAACAACAAACTCCTCCCCATTACCCCATTAAAGATAGTTGAGGTTCCAGCATTACTATTATATTTTTAAACCAAAATAACACATGAAAAAACATGACTGGGTTAATCATACCTATCCCTACCTTCTTACAGGCCAGGTATGTAACTTCCCTTTTTATAGGGTTCATTCTGCTCCCCCAGACCATTTCAAAAAAAAAAAATTCTCAAAATTCTAGTTTATATCTCCAAGGGTAAAGGGAAGATGGCTGCAATGTATATAAAATAATGAAGAAGAAATTGTTTCACCATGAACACTCTTTTTTGTTTAGACATTTTCCAGCCCTTCTATCTTGCAACTTTCTTTCCCCCTTCAGCCAGTGCACTTTCCCAGTTTACTTTAGCCATTTCTTCTTTTCCAAACAAAATCCCCCAAATCTTCATTGGTTCATCTGTAATTTTAATTATCTGATCTCCTTCCCTTTCATTTGTGTGAAGCAAATAAACAAATCAAAATGAAAGAAAAAAACACTATGGTTCTCAAAAGAAGTGGCAGGGAAGGTTAGGGAGAAAAAGATGGCATTCAGGAAGTGCAAGGAAACACAGAAGGAGAAGGACAGAGACCTGTACCAGTTAAAGCTGAAGAAAGCGGGGAAGGCAGTCAGAAAAGCAAAGGCCCAAACCGAAGAAAAGATAGCCAACTCGGTTAAGAAGGGGGATAAAACCTTTTATAGGTACATTAGGGAGCAAAGAAAGACTGAGGCAGGGATACTGAGGCTGAATAAAGAGGAAGGTGGTTGGACAGCGAGCGACAGTGAAAAAGCAGGGATACTGAATGAATACTTCTGCTCAGTAATTCCAAAGAAACAGCAGGGAGAGATACCTAATCCAGTCAATTGAAGCACTCTGGATATGGGGTTTGATATTAGTCCTTTCACAGAAGAAAGGGTTCTAAAAGAACTCCTAAAACTGAAGGTGGATAAAGCAATGGAGCCTGATGTGATTCACCCCAGAATTCTAAAAGAACTAAGGAAAGCACTAGTAACACCACTGACTACCTTTTTTAATATATCATGGGATGATGGTGTGGTACCTGAGGACAGGAGGAAGGCAGATGTGATTCCCCTTCACAAAAGTGGGAGAAAGACAGAGGCAGAAAACTACAGACCTGTCAGTTTGACTTCAGTTGCAGGGAAAATGATGGAATCACTTCTGAAGGAAAGAATTGTTGAGTACCTTAGAGGCCAGTGCGGCACAGGACCCACGTCAGCATGGATTCATAGCAGGAAGGTCATGTCAGACAAATCTAATTGATTTCTTTGACTGGGTGACCAAAGCAGTAGACCAGGGAGGGCTGTAGACATGGCCTACCTAGACTTTAGCAAGGCATTTGACACAGTCCCGCACAAAAGATTAATAAACAATTAGCCAGCCTGGGAGTGGGTCCAGGGTAGTAGCCTGGGTAAAACACTGGCTGGACAACAGGAAACAGAGGGTAATAGTAAATAGAGTCCACAGTGAAAAAGGGGGGTTACTAGTGGGGTGCCGCAGGGTTCAGTACTGGATCCAGTCCTTTTTAATGTCTTTATAAGTGACATTGCAGAAGGACCGGAAGGAAAAGTATGTCTCTTTGCAGATGACACAAAGATCTGCAACAGGGTTGATATGCAAGGTGGGGTGGAAAGGATGAAAAGGGACTTGGCAAGGTTGGAGGAATGGTCAAATGTATGGCAGCTTAGAGTCAATGCAAAGAAGTGCAAAGTAATGCACCTGGGAAACAAAACCCCAGGAGAGTACACAATGGGGTGAGATACTGACAACAACAAAAATGGAAAGGGACCTGGGGTAGTCATATCAGATGACCTAAAGGTGGACCAGCAATGTGAGAAGGCAATAAGGATGGCTGGGGGAATACTGGGATGCATAGGAAGAGGCATCACCAGTAGAAAACAAGAAGTTGTTGGCCCTCTGTACAGATAGTTGGTAAGACCACATCTGGAGTACTGTGTACAGTTCTGGAGACCCCATCTCTGCAAAGACATAGACAGGGTGGAGGCTGTCCAGAGGAGGCCAACGAACATGGTGCAGGGTCTGCACCAGAAGACATATGAAGAAAGACTAAAGAAGCTTAAGATGTGTAGCCTCGAAAAAAGGAGGGCAGGGGGGGACATGATAGAAACTTTCAAATACCTCAATGGAATCAACAAAGTCCAAGAGGGTAGCATCTTTCAGAAAAAGAGATGTGCAAGAACAAGGGGGCACAATTTGAAGATGGGGGGGAGCTCAGAGGTAATGTGAGGAAGTATTTCTTCACAGAGAGGGTTGTAGATGCATGGAACAGCCTTACTGAGGAGGTTGTAAAGTCAAAAACAGTGGGGGAATTCAAGAATGCATGGGACAAATATAAGGAAATTCTAGTAGGGGGCAGGAGGAAATAGGCTGTTGGTTAACTAGGATCCGTTAGGTAGGGAAATGGACAGACTAGGTGGGCCAAGCAGTTCTTATCTGCCATTAGATTCTATGTCTCTATGTTTCCTGGTTGACCTAGCCAAAGGCCTCTACTTTTTATGTTGGCTCATGTATGCTCGCCAGCCAACATATTGCATTAGTAGCAGATTTGGAGGTGTGGTCAGTGTGAGCGAATGCAGGGCATGCATCAGTAGGTGCGTCCCTCATTCCCCAATAAGCCAGCATGCAGCCACCGACACCAGCAATATGTAAACTGGCCGCCAGATCAAACAAAAGTGCTGCTGCAATGACAGCCAAACTCGTCATGCAGCAGCACGATAGCATGCCTCCCAACATGCCTTTCCTAGTGAAGCACTTTAGTAAACATGGCGGCATTGACTGCTGTAGTCACATTTGCCAATAGGGTAGCCCACTCCCTGTCGGCATGATGCCACCCCATTCTAAGTGTGTGCTGAGGGGGTGCCCAATCCCCCTCGGCATCATGCACCCCCCCAACAGTCTTTTCTTGTCGATGGGGGGCCCAATCCCCATCGGCTCCAGTCCCTCTGCCTAGTTTAGTTTGCTGCGGGAGCCCACTCCCCATCAGCATAATGTCCCCAGCCCCCGATGAGTGCTGTGCCCGAGGAGGTGCCCAATCCCCCTCAGCATCATGCTTGCACCCCCCCACCCATTTCTGTGCTGACTGGGGGCCCAATCCCAGTTGGCTGCGGTCCCCCTCCCCGCTATGCAGTTGGTACACTGGGAGCCCACCCCAGTGTACCAAGCAAACACCTGTAAAAAAAGAAAACCGACCCTCAATGTCTTTTTTTTTTTAACCTGTAAAAGAAGAAAATGGTCCCTTGCGGTTTCTCCTGCCCCTTCCCCCAACCCACACACACCCTCTGCGTACCCTGCCTCCCCACCCCGCCTCACCCCATACTTACCTCCAGAGTCTGGCGCGATGATCTTCAGTGGCCCGGGAACACGTCTGCACTCTTCAAAGCCGACCACGAACTGAAGAAATGCAGGTAAGCTGTATAATGGCATACATAAGGTTTTTTCAACTTTGGTGCATATCTTGGGCATTTTTGGGAATTTGTGCATCAAATTTTCAACATGAGGTTATTGGGACTCCTCATAAATTCAGTCACTGTCAAGGCGTTATTCTGTCCGGAAAGGTGATTTCATGGTCACTGCGCAGAATCACCTTTCGGGACCGATTAACGACATGACAGTGCCACTGTTCATGAGGTGGGCTCTCAAACACCCTATGTTGCAAATTTGGTGAAAAAATCCAAAAACTGACTGTTTTATGAGCATGCATTGCCCAGTTTCCACGCACGCTCATAACTTTGTGAATTTGTAATATTTTTACTCCAAATTTTCAACATTAACATTTTGCCACACCTCCTTATGAACAGTACAGCTGTCATTTTACATATCCTGGCCGAAATGTGTTTTCGCACTTCCAGTGCAGAATAGCATGGTCACTATGGGAGATCACTTTTAGGGACAGATTAAGAAAATGACAGTGGCAATGAGCAGAGGTCCTAAAAGGCCTATGTTGAAAATTTGGTGATGGAAGTACATAAAATGACTGTGTTGCAAGCATGCATTGCGCAGTTTCCACGCACTCTTGTAACTTCGCAAATTTACAATATTTTCATGCCAGATTTTCAACACTGGCATTTTTTCACACCTCCTTATGAACAGGACAGCTGTCATTTTTCACATCTTGCCCAAAATGTGTTTTCTCACCTGTGGCGCACAATGGCATGGTCGCTGTGGGAAATCAACTTTTGGAACACATTAACAAAATCACAGTGCCACTGTTCATGACGGGAGGTCCCAAAATGCCTATGTTAAAAATGTAGTTAAAAAAATCCCAAAAATAATTGGGTTACGGACATGTGTTGCGCAGTTTCTATGACTTCACCAATTTTGCATATTTTCACTCCAGATTTTCAACGTTGTCATTTTTTTACACCTCCTCATGAACAATACAGTTGTCCTTTTTCACACCCTACCCAAAATGTGTTTTCATTCCTGTGTTGCCAAATGGCACAGTCGTTGTGCAAAACCACCTTCCGGCTAACAAACTGATAGTGATGCCCTTCATGAGGTGGGGTCACAAAAAATCCATGTTGAAAATTTGGAGTGAAAATACCAACAAACGCCTTCATCGCTGGGGTTTCCAACTGTAACACCCAACCCTGTAGAGACTGACAGGCGTCAGGGGTGCGACTTGGGATCATTGGCTGTAATGCTCATGCCATTCCACCCCCACCCTGCAGCCAGTCACAGGCATCAAGGTGTACCTTGGAGTCTTCGGCCCTAAAGTACATCCCATTCTCCTATACTGTACCATCTCAGTGTATTTCCTTATGGAATGGGGTAAGTATAAGGCCCAAAGCATACCATGACACTTGTCATTGTCTACAGTGTCTACAGGGTAAGGTGAGGTTAAATGGCATGAGCGTTATAGCTGATGACCCAAAGGCACACACCAATGCCTGTCAGTTTCTGCAGGGTGAGAGTGGGGTTAGCGTTAGTTCAATACTTCACTGCCATTCCTATTATGCATCTCTAACTCCTGCACTACCAATACCAGTGAGACAACATTCGGCATTGACAAATGTTTTAATATTTAAAACAGCCCCAGAGACCTGGGTAAACCTCTCCAAACAGCCCATCAGACATGTCACCTTGCTTGCTGAAGAAAGAAACATGCATGCATCATCAGCATACGCCATTATCTTGATCTTATCCACCTCCTGACTCCCACTCTTCCCTTTTATGTCTCTGTTCATATTAATTAGTCTTATAAGGGGATCTATAGAAAAAACATATAGAAGAAGGCTCAGAGGGCATCCCTGTCTTACCCCTACCTTTATAATAATGGAACCCTCCCCTCTATGTCCTATTTCTGGAAATATTTCCACTCTGTCATATAATAAAATAATCCACTTTATAAATTTACCTGGAATCCCATATTTACTTAATACTTTAAAAAGGTATATATGGTTTATGCGATCAAATGCTTTACTTTGATCTAGAGAGATTAAATACCCTTTTTTCCCTTCTTTTGCTATATATTCTATCACATCTCTTATAATAGCTAAATTCTCCTGAATATTCCCATCTGGTATGGAACACGTCTGCACTGGATGGACCAGCTCCGATGCCACCTTTCATAGTCTTTTCTGCAATAACTGGGTTAGAACTTTAAAATCTGAATTTAAGATGCTTATTTGCCTCCAATTTCTAATGTCTAGCTTATCCCCAGATCTGAAAAGAAAAATAACCACCCTTGTTGTAAACTCGGAAGGAATCTATCATTAAATAAGAATCTAAACACTTTTGTTAGGAAAGGTGCAAGAAAATCCAAAAACGTTTTATAAAATTCACTTGGGATTCCATCTACCCCGTAGACTACCCCAAGTTTTAGCTGTTTAATTACTTCTGCAATTTCATCCTCTGCCACTTCCCTCTGTTAGTCCATCCCCAAACTGGTCTGTAGCCTAGGAGCCTCCACTTCATTCAAAAACTTGTCTACATCTTCTTCCTTTACTTCAGGGTCCTCCATTACGTTTTAAAGTGCATTTCTACTATTCTCCCTACCCCTCAGTGGTGTCCACAATTTCACCCTTCTCATTCTTTAGATTTATGAACCTAGATCTATTCTTTTTTTTTTTTGCAAGCCTCACATAGATCACTAAATGGTGTATTTTGCATCCCTAGCGTAAGCATGGATACCAAGATGGCCTCCCTGTCATAATGAGCTTTACACATTTGGGCCTTTATATTCTCAATTTGATCTCCTAGGTCCCCCTTCCTCCCATATGAAGCTTCCATCAACCTACATAACTGCCTCCTCAAGCCTAGGTATTGCATAAAGTTATTTCTAGCTTTGGTTTTTCCCAAATCTTGCACCCATTTGGTCACTTCATTTTTCATCTCAACCCACCGCTGAAAAATGTCCTCATACATTCCTATAACTGAGGCTCTTGCCTCAAATAAATTTGCTAGCCCTATCTTTACATTCTGGCTCCCTAGACAGTCTGTATTCATTTTCCATCAAGTTCTGGGTTGCTCAGTACCTGTTTCTGTGCTAACTACAACTTTAATCAATAAATGATCAGAAAGGGCCTTTGGAAGCACACAAGCCTTCACTACTTCAATTCTTTTTGACACAAAAACATGATCAATTTCAGAAAATAACCTCCCTTTTCTGAAAGTAACTTCTCAGGCTGTATAGCTTTGGAACCAAAATCTACAAGTTCAGCTGTATCTACACATTTTTTAAAGGCAAATGAGTCACAGTATACTTTTTCCCCATATTCTTCCTTTCCTGGATTTCTAACGTGCAGTTAAACTCTCCTCCTAGCTAAATATTTCTAGCGTTACACACAAAAGGTTGAATACTTTCAGATAGCTGAACCCTTTCTATTTTAACCTGTGGCCCATACACACACACAAATTGACTCGGTTGGTTATGCCATATCCCATCCAGTAAAAAAGCTCTTCCCATCTGAATATCTACCAACTTCTGGAACTTAAATCCACTCGCAGAAAACATTATTCACACTGCATCCACCCTCTCTGGCCCAAATGACCAGTAGGATGGCCTCGACACCCACTCCCTCTGTGCTTGCAATACAGAGTTAACCAAGTTTAGCCATGTTTCCTGAACAAAGACCACCTTACATGCTAAATCTTTTAACTCTCCACATGCTGCATCTCTCTTTCTCTTGTTCAGAATATTGCTTAAATTTGCAGATGATAGTGAAAACAAAACCATTACACATGATTTACTGCATCAAATCAACATATTTTCAAGACACTTTTCTTCTTTTTTTCTTTTTCTTCCTTTCCCCTACCCCCCAACATTTCCTCCTTGTTCTCTGCATACTGCTTAAAGTGAAAAGTTAAAACCTCAGCCTCTTGTTCTCCAGCACTTTTTTCCTAATCATTTTGGGGCCCTAAGACCTTGTAGTAGTTAGTAAGTGGAAGGTCAGTTAAAGTACCGCTTTTTGTTCTTAGGCTCATCCTCCTCCTCTCCAGACTAGGGTTAGTCTCCTGTGTTGCAGATGGGGGGGGGGGATCTTCTCCACTCCTTCATCTTGTTCTCCTTGCTCTGCTATTTCCATATCCCTTACCTCTTCCTGGCAAGTCCTGTTTCCTTTTTCTGCCTCAGCCCTTTTCCCAGCTGAGGGCTCTCCCCTTATTTCCACAGCCACATGCTCCAATACCGGTGGGTCATCCACCACTACACTAGGAGTTTCCTGAGATGATGGGGGGTCACCTGGGTCCAACTTCTGCTCCTCCTTAGATGGAGCTGATGGTTCCCTGGTGGTTCCTGCTTGCTGAGCCTTTTTTTTAACTCTGTTTATCTCCCCCGACTCCAGAACTCTCTCAGACCTCTCCACTGGGCAGTGCTGCTCTACTGCCCACTGTGAACCCGCCATCCTCAAGGTCATTACTTTCTCCCCGGGCACCCCCACGGTACATAGGGTCCCGAGGAGATCGAAGGGGTGGTGGCGGGACTCCAGTGTTGGGCATGTGGTGGCAAGGCTCTGGGAGGGCCATCAACTATCCAGGCCGGAGGTTTTTTTTCAGTAATGTTTACACCTCCAACGTGGGACATGCAGTGCCGCTCAGCCCACAACATGGGTGCTCCCACCCATGTCTGGAAGGCAGCTGCCCGATGTCTGTCCCAAGCCTGTAAGCCCCTGTGTCTAGCAGTGCTGTGGTCTCCACTGGGGGCCGCTGCAGCACCGGGCTACCCCTGGATCCCTCCCCGAGAGAGGAAAGCAGTCCCTTGGATGCTCAATCCTTTCTCTCTTCTCTCTCCCCTGCCAGCCCCCAGCGGTCCGGGCTCATTCCCAAGCCCAGGTCGCTGGTGCGGTGCGAGATGTGGCGTCTAGCACCTCAACCCACAGTGCCACTGGGCCAGCTGCTGAGCCTTTTTAATACAATCATCTGGGTTCACACTTCTAGAATTGTTCCTGGCCACCCAGGGGCAGCTTTGGTACAGATGACCATATTCCTCACATAAATTACACTGGACGTGGTTTCTGCACTGGGAATTGCTGTGCCCACATTTCCCACATAATCTACACCTCACAGTGTCACAAACATTTAAAAGATGAGATCTAGAGCCACACCTGTAACAGGCCTTCGCCTGACCAGGATAAAAACAGACCCCCCCTATCTCTGCCCAGGTAGAAGCTGTTGGGCATATAAGCAACCCCTTCCTCAGATTGGTGTAGCTTTACCTTAAAGCACAATCCCCCGTCCATAAATACTAGGAGTCTATTATGGCCTCGGGAGCACCTAATACGACACATTTTTGATTAAGCCAGTGCATGATATCCCCCACGTGCATGCATTCATTTCTGAACATAACAGTTATTATTTTGACTGTGGGCTTTGTTAAAGGGAATGCCAAGAACAGGGCTTATGCTGGTGAAAATTTCATCAGCTTGTACTTAAGCCTCTAGTCCCCTCATTGACTGAAAACTAATGTCAAAGACATCCTCCTCTGAAATATGTATAAGTGCAAATTTCTGAAGCCATGAACTTCATGGACTCTTTCAGCAGGGTTCTTCCTACATATACTATGTCAGGGAAAACTTCTAACCCCCCTTTGTATCTTAATCATACTGCAGATCTTCTAGGTGTAGGGTCAATGTAATTAGCTGAGTAAGAGGGTCTTGCATTGCCTCTAGGAGAGGGGGGAAGGACCGTCAGATTCCTGACCCCTAACCCCAGCATTTGTTTCCTTCAGGGCAGATGAATACAGTTTATGAACATTCCTTTTGTTAGTACCATGTCCCTGAGGTTGAGTACTACCCTCACTCACCTCGTTTCTTTGTCCAGCACTCTCGACATTATGTTTTGTTCCTGCTTCAGCATTTATTTGTTTACTCAATAAGGCAGTCTGCCCTCTTACCCCCTCCTCTGCATCTGCCTCTTGCCACCCATGTTGATTTTCTTCATAGTCAACCCCATTTTCATTACTATGGGGTCTTTCCTTTTGCCTCTCCTCCCCTTCCCCCGTTGGTATTTTCACCAATATTTCCTGTAGTACATTCCAAATCATTAGTTATTACCTGACCCTGGGTCTCCACAGGCTCTAACCTGTTTTGGGATCCTCTTGTGCTGGTCTGAGAGAACTCCAGTCATCCATGTTCTGGTTCCCAAACCTCCATCTGGTTTTTGCTTCCACCCTGCACCTTTTAGCGCAAATCCAGGCTACCAATCTTGCGGCGCCTTTTCCACTGCCTACACCAGATGCTTGCATTATTGTCTGCTGAACTGACTCTCCCTGTGCAGCTACTTCCAGGGCCAACTTACTTCCTTGTCTGTACCCAGCACCACTCATTCTGGCAATATTCCTGCTGCACCCGGGTTCTGGGCTATTCCTTCTTGTTGGATCCTTCTGCCTTTCATCCAAGTGCCAATCATTGTCTTCCTCCAGCAATTTCTTTACCCATCTCCTCTTCTTCTCCAGGATCTGCTTAAGTTGAGCAGCTGCCATCCCAATACCTTGACCGCAGAGGGTAGTTGGTCCAGGAGGTTGGCAGGTGGTTAGGAGGGGAAAATCAGGTGCCCCATCACTTGGTGCTCTCCAATGTATCACCTTCACAAACCACATAAAAACTACAAACAAGTATCTGGCTCTATCTCTGAAATCAAACAAAGGGTCAGAGGACACTGCAGAGCAGGACACTGCAGCACAGGAGCTAGCACAACAAAACTCACCCAAAACAGGAACCAAAACAAAAAAAGCAAAAAGGAAATCCAAAACACTTCTAATCATAGGAGACTCCATGATTCGGGGAGTTGATGCCTACCCCAACTTGGGGTAATGGTCAGATGTCTCCCAGGTACATCAGCGTAGAGAGAGACACTGACCGCATTGTTAAAATTGTTCAGGAAGCCAGAGAAAACATCAGCATCCTGGTACACATAAGGACTAACAATCTTGCCATCTGGTCAGCTGTGGAGACCAAGGAACACCTGACCAGGCTGGGTGACAAAGTGTCATCCATTTAATTTGGTCTCTCCTTCTCTGAGATCCTGCCAGTCTGGGGAAGGGGGGAAGAACGACGGAAGCTCAGAGAAGGGGAGATAGGGGAGCTAAACATGTGGCTCAAGGGTTAGTGCCAGGAAAAAGGACACAAATTTGTAGGTAACTGGCAACAGTTTTGGGAGCGAAAGTTCTTTAAATTCGATGGACTGCATCTGACTAAGGAGGGAGTCAGTGTGTTGGGGCAGAAGTTTGATGTCTTTGCAGAATATTTAAACTAGCAAATGGGGAGAGGGGTGCAGCACCCGATAAGTCGAATGGGAAGAACACTCCTCCCTCCTCAGCTAGTGAGCAAACAGGAGTTCAGCATGTTTGTAGTTCATTTGCATCACCTGGAAAGGAAAAAGGTCCAGCTCCCCATAGAACGAACAGGGGAAACGCTGGACCTCACCCAACAACTAACACACCAAAATCTGGCCAATGGAAAATCATGTACGCAAATGCTTGCAGTCTGGGAAACAAGATCCCAGATCCCCAGGCAACAATGACAGAGGCTAAACTGGACATAGCAGCCATTAGCGAGACATGGTTCACCAGTAACCACACTTGGGAAATTTCAGTACCCAGTTATGTAATGTTTAGAAGAGACTGAGGTGCAAAAAGGGGGGGGGGGTGGAGTGGCCCTTTATGTCAATGAAAATATAAAAGCTACAGAAATTCAGAATACACATAAGGAGCCAGAGGAACCGTGGGTCACCCTGGAAACAGAAAATGGGACAGCCATACGAGCTGAGGTTGTCTACAGGCCTCCAGTCCAGGGGGAGAACATAGATACATTACTGTTAGAAGATAGACAAAACATGACCGCTAAAGAGGAGGTTCTGATAATGGGAGACTTCAACATGCCAGGTACAGATTTGTCAATACCAGCAGGAACATTTGCCAGAACTAGACACATAGTGGATTCCCTTCAAGGGGAGGGCCTCAACAACTGGCAGAACAACCCACAAGAGTCAGGGCTATCCTAGATTTAGTACTGACCCACGAGGAAAGGATCACAGATCTCCAAGTAGAAGGACACCTGGGGGCTAGTGACCATCACATGGTATGGTTCAATTTGGCCACTAGAACTAAATCATCCAATTCCAAGGCAAAAATATGTGACTTCAGAGGAGTTCACTTTGATAAGATGGCCAACAGAGTTAAGTTAGCCCTGGCAAGATGAAATACAGGTGAGGGGGTACAGGCAAAGTGGGCAAGCATTAAGAATGCAATACTTGAGGCAACATCCCATTGTGTTAGAGAGAAAAGCAAGAGCAAAAGAAAAAGGAAACCACTTTGGTTCTCAAAAACAGTAGCAGAAAAGTTCAGAGCTAAAAGGCTGGCCTTCAGGAAATATAAGGGAACGCAGCAGGACGAAGATAGGGAGGCATACCAAACTTCCCTAAGGGAAGCAGGGAAGGCAGTAAGGCAAGCAAAGGCCCAAACTGAGGAAACACTAGCATGAACAGTAAAAGAAGGTGACAAGACTTTCTATAGATACATTAGTGAAAGGGGAAAGTCCAGAGGGGGTATTGCTAAGATCATAGGGGATAAGGGGGAGTGCGAGGAGGAGGACCAAGGAAAAGCATCTATCCTAAATAGATAATTCTGCTCAGTATTTACTGAGGAGAAGGTAGGGCAGGGCCCACAGCTCAGCACCATGGACACGGGGAGGTGTGCACTAGTCCCTTCACAAAGAAAGGGTCCTACAAGAGCTCGCTAAGCTCAGGGTGGACAAGGCAGTGGGACCTGATGGCATACATCCCAGGGTACTAAAGGAGCTAAGGGTGGAACTAGCAGAGCCATTATCAGAACTGTTTTGTGAGCTTCTGAGCATAGGAGAGGTCCCAGAAGACTGGAGAAGGGCTTGTGTGATCCCACTCCACAAGAGTGATAGCAGGGAGGAGGCAGGGAACTATAGACCAGTCAATCTTACTTCAGTAGTGGGCAAGATTATGGAGGCACTCCTTAAGGAAAGGATAGTGCAACACCTGGAAGCCATAGGAGCACAGGATCCAATACAGCATGGGTTTACAACAGGAAGGTCCTGTCAAACTAATCTCAGATTTCTTTGACTTGGTAACCAGAGTGGTGGACCAAGTGGGGAGCAGTTGATGTTGCCTACCTTGACTTCAGCAAAGCTTTCGATACTGTTCCACATAGAAGACTGATTAATAAGCTGGGAAGAGCTCGGGTGGGTCAGAAATGGTTATCTGGGTGTCAAACTGGTTGACAGGCAGAAAACAGAGAGTAGTGGAAAATGGTATAGTCAGAAGATATGCTAGTCACAAGTGGGGCACCTCAGGGATCAGTCCTAGGGCCAGTCCTCTTGAATATCTTCATCAGTGACATTGCAGATGGACTGGAAGGTAAGGTTTGTCTGTTTGCAGATGACACCAAGATCTGTAACAGTGTAGATGATCCAGATGGGGTGGGCAGAATGAGAAGAGATCTGGATAAATTGGCAAAATGGTCAGAAGAGTGGCAGATGGGGTTTAGCGCAAAGAAGTGCAAGAGTATGCACATAGGGAAGAGAAACCCTGAAACCACTTATAGGTTGGGAGGGGAGTTGCTGGCAATTACAAGGGAAGAAAGGGACTTGGGCATCATCATCACAGATGACCTGAAATCATCCAAGCAGACCACTAAAGCAGTAGGTAAGGCTAGAGGGATGTTGGGGTGTATTAGTAGGGGTATTGTAAGTCGTAAGAGGGAGGTAATAATCCTTTTTTACAAGACACTGGTTAGGCCCCATCTGGAGTACTGTGTGCAGTACTGGAGGCCACACCTGCACAAGGACATTAACAAAATATAGGCAGTCCAGAGAAGGGCAACCAGAATGGTGCAGGGACTGCATCAGAAAACATATGAGGACAGATTAATGGAACTCAATACGTACACCCTAGAGCAAAGGAGGGAGAGTGGTTATATGATTGAGACATTCAAACATCTTAAGGGCATTAACAAGATGAAAGAGTCTAACATATTTCAATATAAGAAAAATAGCAGGACAAGAGGACACATAGAAATGTAGAAACATAGAATTTGATGGCAGATAAGGACTGCTTGGCCCACCCAGTCTGCCCATTTCCCTACCTAATGGATAAGGTGCAGATCCTAGTTAACCAACAGCCTACTTCTTCTTACCCCCACCCCCTAGAATTGCCTTATGACTGTCCCATGCATTCTTGAATTCCACCACTGTTTTTGACTCCACAACCTCCTCAGGAAGGTTGTTCCATGCATCCACAACCCTCTCTGTGAAATAATACTTTCTTACATTACCTCTGAGCTGCTGCCCCCCTATCTTCAAACTGTGTCCCCTTGTTCTAGTACACCTCTTTTTCTGAAAGATGCTAGCCTCTTGGGCTTTGTTGATTCCCTTGAGGTACTTGAAGGTTTCTATCATGTCCCCCCTCTCCCTCCTCTCCTCGAGTCTATACATATTAAGCTCCTGAAGTCTCTCTTCATATGTCTTCTGGTGCAGACCCTGCACCATTGTAGTTGCCCTTCTCTAGACTGCCTCCATCCTGTCTATGTCTTTGCGGAGATTGGGTCTCCAGAACTGCATGCAGTACTCCAGATGGGGTCTCACCAGCTGTCTGTATAGAGGGATAACAGCTTCCTGTTTTCTACTGATGATGCCTCTCCCTATGCATCCCACTATCCCCCCAGCCCTCCTTACTGCCCTCTCACATTGCTTGCCCACCTTAAGGACATCTGATATGACTACCCCCATGTCCCTTTCGTTTTTGTTGTTGTTAGTATCTCCCCCCCCCCCCACTGTGTACTCTTCCCCTGGGTTTCTGTTTCCCAGGTGCATTACTTTGCACTTCTTAGCATTGAATCTAAGCTGCCATACATTTGACCATTCCTCTAACCTTGCCAAGTCCCTTCTCATCCTTTCCACCCCAACTTGTGTATTAACTCTGTTGCAGATCTTTGTGTCATCTGTGAAGAGACATACTTTTCCTTCCAGTCCTTCTGCAATGTCGCTTATAAAGACATTGTAGAGGACCAGTCCTAGGACTGAATCCTGCGGTACCCCACTAGCAACCCCCCTTTCTTCAGAGTAGACTCCGTTTACTATTACCCTCTGTGTCCTGTTCTCCAGCCAATTCTTTGCCCAGGCTACCATCTTGGGACCCACTCCCAGGCTGGCTAACTGGTATATTAATATTTTTTGTGGGACTGTGTAAAATGCCTTGCTAAAGTCTAGGTAGGCCATGTCCACAGCCCCTCCCTGATCTACTACTTTGGTCATCCAGTCAAAGAAATCTATTAGATTCATCTGACATGACCTTCCAGCTGTGAATCCATGCTGCCTTGGGTCCTATGCCCATCTGGCCTCTAGGTACTCAACAATTCTTTCCTTCAGAAGTGATTCCATCATTTTCCCTATCACTGAGGTTAAACTGGGTTAAACAGGTCTGTAGTTTCCTTTTTCTGCCTGCTCCCACTTTTGTGAAGTGGAATAACATCTGCCCTCCTCCAGTCATCAGGTACCACCCCATCCTCCCATGATTTGTTAAAGAGGGTAGTCAGTGATGTCACTAGTTCTACCCTTAGTTCTTTTAGAATTCTGTAATGAATCCCATCAGGCTCCATTTCTTTATCCACTTTCAGTTTTAAAAGTTCTTTCAGAACCCTTTCTTCTGTGAATGGGCTGGTATTAACCCCCATATCCAGAGTGTATCTATTGTTTGGTTTAGGTACCTCCCCTTATTCATTTGTGAATACTGAGCAAAAATATTTGTTTAGTATCTCTGCCTTTTCACAGCATTAGATTAGAGGGAGGCCGATTAAGAAGTAATATGAGGAAGTTCTTTTTCACAGAAAGGGTGGTGGATGCATGGAACGGCCTACGTCAGGAAGTGGTGGATATGAATACAGTGCAGGGCTTTAAACAGGCATGTGATAGGCATAAGGGAGCAGTAAACATGATTATGAATAGATAGGCTGTTGACAGAGTACAGGCCTATGGCACATTCATAAGGTAGAAAAAATGGGCAGACTGGATGGGCCTTGCGGTCCTTATCTGCCGTCAACTTCTATGTTTCTATGTTTCTAAGTAATATCCTGGTCAGACGTCTCCTGCACCTCTTCACAAACCTCCATTCCTCCTTCTTCCCTTCTTCTTCACTCACCTCTCCCTCCAAGAGGTCACACCTGGACTCGTCTGACTTTGGGGCAGACTCATACTGCTCCTCCACCCGTCTGAATCTGGGTTTTCAGGCTCTTTTGCATTCTCCTCCACAGGCTGCAAACCCACAACCTCCAACATTGCCTCCTTGCTCTCGACTGACATTTTCACTCCCGGACAGCAGCTCTCCCTACAGTCCAGTAGTGGAATTTCCCTGGTGTCCTGGCCAAATTTCCCTCATTCACTAAAAATACCACCAACAGCTTAATATGGTTTAATGTCAATTGGCATCCATCTATATCCCCCTTCCCCAGGATGAGGCTGAAAATAGACAGAATTGTCTAGTCCTCTTTTCCCGGTCACCAAAAACTAAAATAAATGTCTACTCCCTGTGTTGGAGGCCTTTCTACCACTCCCATGCGAATGGTGGCTCTCTTTCCAGACTCAAGGTTGACCCACAACATCTCAGCCACCCATCTTCCCTGTACCTCCATCACTTTGATATTTTCCTTAACATGAAGCACCCCCCACCTTTCCTTTCTACCCGTTCCCATTTAAACATTGTGTAGCCAGGTATGACCATTTCCCAGTCATGGTTGTTTATGCACCATGTTTTGGTGATGGGCACAATATCTAGGCCTGCCTCAGCCATGGTGGCCTCCAGATCTGGTATCTTATTTCCCAGACTTCTAACATTAGCACACATGGCTGTCCAGATTTTGCTAGTCCTACTCTTATCCCTTCTCATGTTGTCTAGTTGTTTCCCCTTCTTCTCCTTTGCATACTGCCTGCTTCTCTTCCCCCCTTCCTTCGATGCTGATCCCTTGCACCCTTGGTTGTCCTTCATTTTGGTGAGAATCCTTTCCCTCACAAGTTCTCTACCCTCCATCACAGCCTGGGGGGGGCAGTTTCTGTCACCCATTTGCCTACTGCCACCCCCTTTGACTAGTTTAAATGTTTGTTGAAGTAGCACTTAAACTATCTCCAGGGGATTGCCTTCCTTCCTGGATTGAAGCAGGCTGTCCCCCTAGTACAAGCTCTGATCCATTTAGGTGGAGCCCCAGTCCCCAGTGTGGCCATACGTCTCCTGTCTGCACCATTCCTTCAACCATGAACTGAAGACCTTAGTGCAAAGCTCCCTCTCCTTCCCTCTGTTGTAGACAGACAGCAGTTCCAGAAAGACTAGCGTGTGCTACCTGCCTTAGTCCCTTCCCCATCTCCCTAAGCTGCACCTGCACTGCCTCTGCACTGCCCCTGTCCCTTCCAGAGCTAGGTCATTCATCCCCAGGTGAACAATGATATCCAGCTCCCCCTTCCCATAGACCTCGCAATCTGCTAGACATGCTTCCATCTGTCTGAGCTGAAGCACCAGGTAAGCAGTTAAGCTCCCTTTCTATCCCCCCTTTCCTTTCCCCAACTCTATCCAACTGTCTACAGAGTCTCCCACTAGAAGTTGCTTTCTCCTTCTCTGGGGGTCTCCTTCCACCTCCCTGAGGACTCCATTTAGGTAGTACCCCACATCCTCTCTGTCCACCACCTCAGGTACACCTTCATGGCAGTCCTGCTCTGCCAGAATGGCGCAGAAGTATTTGAGTGGCACAGGATGAGGTGTGTGCCTGTTATCCTGCCTATCACACTAAACCTCATTGAACAGGTTTCCTCCTACAGATATCTGGGCATTACCTTTGATTCTGCACTCTTCTTCCATTCCCATAACAATGCCCTTTCTGCTGCCACCAATGTCAGGATTGGACTGTTATACCACCATAGGGACTGCCTATCACAAGAGGCCCTTAGATTGGCAATCACCTCCTCTGTCCTGTCGCTAATCGAATATGGAATGCCATATCTATGCTGCAGCTGACAACACTGTACTAGCAAGAATCCAACTCTCTATAAACAAGGCCTACAGGCTAATGCTGGGAGCCCCTAGGCACACCCATATGTGCCTGCTGTACTCCACCACCAGCTTGCTCAACCTTGAAAAAAGACTCCACTTCCAAACCTGCTTTCTTGTAAAAAAGACCCTGATAGGGCTCTCCCCCCGCTGGGGTCGCCACCTCCCTGCAGCATGCCTCACCCTCAGTCTCCACCCGCAGCACTGTCAAAACCCTCCCTTATTGTCCCCAGGGTAAGGATCTCTATGGTCCAGAGATTCTTTTGCTATTGGGCTCCCTCCTGGTTCAATTCCCTCCCAGCCAATATAGCTGACTCCACTAAGCTTGGTCCTTTCAAGGTCTCCCTCAGAAGCCATCTGACAAGCACTCGCTGCTGCAACTGCACATAATCCCCACATGCCCCTTACACTTCACCCCTAAGCTGGGTCTGCCCTGTCTACTTTTGCTGTATATACCTGGGGTCTCATGCAACATCTGCTGACTAATGTAATAAAATATCTCTGGTTACTACCTGATGTGGTACTCGCGTATCTATATTATGACTACTGTGATCTACCTATTACCTAGCGTGTACCACCAGTGAATGCCTGTAACACTGGTTGCTTTTTTAATCTAAGCATTATGTACTGTACTGTTTGTTTGCTGTGATGTATTGCTCTCTTGACGAGGGGCCTTTGTAAATGAGTCTATGACTCAAAGGTCTGTAAACCAATGATCTAATAAATAAATAAATAAATATCCACTACCCCCAGCCTTCCTTATCCTACCACCCCTGCCCTCTTTGAGCCCACCTTAGTCCAACCACTCCTTCCTTCAGGCAACCTTTGAGGTAGCAGTGTCTGGCTAGGTGGTCCCTGAGCAGGAAAGATGGCCCTCTGACTCTTTGCCAATGTGACTTTGAGTCTTACAAAATTCTCCTGATTGTCTGACAGTGCTGCTTGGAGCTTTGAGACCTGTTTTCTTCACCAAGAGAGGCGTACACAGATAGAACTGGACCAGAGCCTCCAGAAGGTCTCCCTGTAGACTGTCGCCCCACAACCACTGCATTGCACCACTCCACACATTTCCTTTTCCCTGTTCTTCTAGCACTTCCATTTCTTTTGTCCCAGATGCAGTTAGACTGTTCTACTACCACCCAGTAACCAAATGCCCTTAAACCCTGAAGCTCACTAATACCTAGCAGGCTTTTTATGGCAAGTCCCTACACCCTACTATATCTAGTAACTATTTAACAGTGGGCCCCTGATCCCTGAAACACCCTAACACCTAGCAACAGTTTACCTACAATCTCTACTACCCAGAAACACATTAATACCTTGTATCCGTTAAGAATAAACAACACCATAATAAAGACAAAGAAAAACAACAGCAGGCTCCTTAGCCCACTGACACGCTTAGCTGGTCTTCCAAGTACAGCCACCCTAAAATGCAGCCCCAATAGGCTTACCTGGGTAGAAATGACCTTGGGATGGCAGGGGAGCAGAGTGGCTGGCTGCTGGCTGCCTTACTGGGCTGACTCCAGCTGGCAGACTCCAATGTCATTTGCGTGTTTGTTCTTCATGCAGGAGGACCACAGAGTGTGGGGGGCCACTTGATGCCTTAGTCCTTCTGAAGGTCCCTGCTACTTCCCAGTGTTTAGGCAGTGCCCGTGATTGGCTGCCGAATGTGAAGGGAGGCACAACTGAGATGTGATTGGCTCTGTTACAAGAGCCTCTCAGAGCTCTCAAGCTCTGCTCCCTCTCCTGTCCCTCTGTGTTCTCTGTTGCAATCCATTGCGAAGGGGTGGGATTAATCGATGCCTCTGTCCTGCTGAATTGCCTGCAACAGCTCTTCTTCACTTGCAAGGGCTATTTAATGCCCGTGCTACTTTCTGGTGTTCAGACAGCACCCGTGATTGGCTGCCGAACTGGGAGGGAGGCACAGCTGAGCTGTGATTGGCTGTTTTACAAGAGCCTCTCAGAGATCTCAAGCTCCACTCCCTATCCAGTACCTCTGCATTCTCTGCGACAGTCCATAGCTGGGGTGGGCCTACTCTGTCCCTGTCCTGCCGAAATGTATGTGGTTTGGCTAGAACATACTCCTGATTTTGATTCGGTAGGTGGGGGGGGGTGGAGTCTTCTGGGTTTTTAAGCTAAATGTTACCTGCAAAATCTGATCTTAATGATACAATGGAGATAACTCCATTGTTGTAATCAAACAGAAATACTAGTGTTATTAGATAGCAAGATGCTACAAATTTTGCCAGATCTATTGAAACCATATTGTGGCCTCATGTAAAATACTATCCCCTTTTTTCCCTTTCAGATTTATCCTGTGGTCTGAAACGACGTATTAGAATATTCTTATAATAGTGAGGCCATCCTGTTTACTGTATATTGCTGAGAACACTGTCTGTTTTGTCATAAACATGCTTTGCACTGTTTAGCACATTTGCACATTAAGTAGCACAATGTAACTATTATCAATGCAGCACTTAGAAACATAGACAATGATGGCAGAAAAAGACAAACGCTCTATCCAGTCTGCCCGAGTTCCCTATTTAGCCCTGGGACCTACTGTCTCTCCAGGGTCCTTGCCCTCCCCATCCTCCCCCCATCTTATCCCAGTTCTACTGCCCTGAGCAAACACTATACCCTTCATTTTGTACCAGCTGATCTTGAAACCACCAACAGATTTCACACCTACCACTTTTGCTGGCAGACTGTTCCATGGTTCAACCATCCTTTATGTAAAATAATACTACCTCATGTCCCTCCTGAACCCCCTCCTGCTAGTTTTCACTCATGCCCATGTGACCATGAGCATGTATTCAAGTTAAATAGTTCCCCACATTTCACCTTGTTCATTGTAGGAACTTAATGATCTCTATTATATCTCCTTCTCCCTGCTGGTCTCCAGTAAGTACATTTTCAGTGCCTTGAGGTGCTCCTCAAAGGACCTGCCCTGTTGGCCTTTAATTATTTTTGTTACCCTGTGCTGCACCATCTCCAGCTTATCCTCATCTTTTCTGAGGTGAGGACTACTTTAGAACTGGGTGTAGTACTCCAGATGTGGCCTCACTAAAGATCTATATAGTGAAGGGGGAAGTAGTATCTCTTCCCTTCTGCTATCAGTATCTCTCCTAATACATCCCAGCATCTTGCTCACTTTGCATTATATCTTATTGCACTGACTCAATTTTTGAGGGAGTCACTGATGATAATTCCAAGGTCTTGTTACTTAGCGCAGTGTTAAGTCTCACCCCACCCATACAGGACTCTGTTCTGTGGATCTTGCTCCCTAGGTGCATCACCTTGCACTTTTTGGTGTTGAATTTCATCTACCAAACCTTAGACCACCTCTATAGCCTTTGTAATGCACTCTGCATTTCCCTGATCGCTATGCACTCTCCCACATAGCTTAGTGTGATCTGCGAAGAGACACATTGGTCAGTGATGAACATACTGAAGAGGACCAGACCTAGGACAGATCCCTACAGTTCCCCACTCATGACCTCCTTCTCTTCTGATTTGACCCCATTGACCACAATCCTCTGCTGCCTCCTCTTTAGCCAATTACCTACCCAGTTTACTATGACCTTAGCTGCACCCAGATCCTTAATCTTCTTCAGCAAGCATCTGTGAGGCAACAAGTTGAAAGCTTTGCTAAAGTTAAAGTAGAACAAATCCATAGAGTGGCCCCTATCCAAGTCTCTCATCACCCAGTCAAAGAAAACTATCAAGTTAGTCTGAAAAGATCTCCCTGCTATGAATTCATGCTGCTTACTGTCCTGGAGGCCATTGCTCTCTAAGTAGTCTATAAGGTTCTCTTTAACCAAAGACTCCATCAGCTCCCCTACAGTAGAGGTAAGACTGACAGGTTTGTAGTTCCCTGCTTGTTCCTTGTCCCCCCCCCCCCATGGAGCAGAACTACTACCACCACCCTCCAATCTTTCAGAAGTATCCCTGACCTTAGTGAGCTGCTGAATAGACCTACCAAGGGTTCATTCAGTTCTGCTGCCAGTTCCCTAAGTAACCATGGCTGCAACCCATCAGATCCCAAGGCCTTATCTGCATTTAGGGCTGCCAGCCTTTCTGGATCTTTTTGCTTGTAAATATTGGCTGTTGCATCTCTGGGATCCCCTTAGTGGCTGCTTTGATTGACACTTTTGCAAGGGCCCACCATCCTCCCTGGTGAAAACCGATCAAAAGTAATCATTAAGGACAGTGGCTTTTTGCCTTTGTTCCCCTATCACTCTACCCTTCCCCCCAGCTATCCTTACAATTCCACCTTTCTTCTTTTTTTCCTCTAATGTATCAGAATAATTGTTTTTCTCCACTCTTGATCCCCCCACAATACACAGCTCTGTGTCTTCTTTTGCTTCCCTGACCACCCTCTTTGCCTCCCTATTTTTCAGTTAACATTCTCCCTATTCTTCCTCCCTCAGCTTTTCTAACTTGTAGAAGTCCTTTTTCTTGGCCCTTACTGCTTCCCCGACTCTTGCCAAGAACCATAACGGTCTCTTGAACCTGTTCTTTTTGGTTACCATTCTCATGCGTACTTTAGATGCCTCAAGGATGGTCCCCTTAATTGCCCCCATTTCTCTTCCACTCATCTATGTTGTCCTCCCCGACTATCCTTTCCCTGACCACTTCCCTTGGTCTGCTGAAGTCCGCCCTTCTAAAGTCAAGGACTTCAGCTCTCGACTGGGGGTTTTCCAGACCCAAGGGCCAGTTCTAACCAAATTGATTTCTGGTCACTGTTCCCTAGTAGCTCACCTACTCTCACAGTTCCTACCATATCCATGCTGGTGAGCATTGCATTGAGAATTTCAGTATGCCTAGTGGGTTCCTTAACTAGCTGTTTCTGTAGACCATTCTGGAATGTGGCCAGCAGGGCCTGACTTCTGCATATGAACATGCGAAAATGCGAAACTGGCAGCAGATACAGGCCATGTGGTCTATCAAGTCTGCTCGAATGTGCAGCTAGCAGTCCATTACACTGCAACTGCCCCTCCCTCCCCATCTCACATAATGGTGACCTTCCCCCTTTCTATGTCCCATCCCCTCTTAAAACTACCCACCGACTTACAGGATACCACCTGCTCAGGCAGCTCGGTCCACTTTGTCACCACTCTTTCTGTGAAATAGTGCTTCCTCATTTCCCTCATGAATCTTCCACCCTCCAATCTCAGACCATGCTCCCCTTGTGTTCCTCTCTCTCCTTAACTTAAAAATTCTTTCTGTATCAGTCTTGTTTGTGCATTTTATATACTTAAAGGTTTCTACCATATCTCCTCTATCCCTCCTCTTCTCCAGGAAATACATGTTCATCTCCTTCAGCCTCTCCTCACAGGGTTTGTCTTCCATATCCAGGATCATCTTGGTTACTCTGTGCTGGACCCCCTTCAGCAATTTAACATCTTTCCTTAAGTATGGGTATCAGAACTGCATGCAGTACTCCAGGTATGGCCTCACCAGCAACCTGTACAGTGGCAGGATTACCTCCCCTCTCCTGGAGGCGATTCCTCTGGCAATACACCCCAGCATCTTATTAGCTTTAGCTGCTGCTTTTCTGCACTGTGCTGAGTGGTTCATTTGTCCTGTTATTATCACCCCTAGATCTTACTCCTCCTCCGTAGTGGCTACCTTTACCCTCCCCCAGCTGATACCACTTCCTTGTGTTCCTTACTCCCAAGTGCATGACTTTGCACTTCTTTGTGTTGAACCCCACCCACCATGTGTCTGACCAGTCTACAAGTTTAGCCAGATCGTCCTGTAGTCCCTGCCACCCTTCTGTGTCATCCACCACAGCACCACTCTTTGTATCATCCGCAAAAATGCTAATCTTGTTCTTAATCCCATGCGAGATGTTGACAATGAAAATGCCAAACAACACTGGGACCAGTATCAAGCCCTGTGGTACTCCACTAGTTACAGCCCTTGAAGATGAGTATTTCCCCACAACCACCACCCTCTGCTGCCTGCCCTGCAGCCAGTTCTTGACCCAATCTGCCATTTTCGCCCCGCCCCCTGGTATCTCAACTTGTTAATCAGCCTCCCGTGTGGCACCGAATCGAAGGTCTTGCTGAAGTCCAGATACAGGACATCCACCGCTTGGCCCCTGTCGAGTGCCCTAGTCACCCAGTCATGAAAGTCAACTATGTTTGTCTGACAGGATCTGCCAGAGGCAAACCCATGTTGCCTTCTGTTCTGGAAACCATTATCTTCCAGAAAGGTTACCAACCTTTCCTTAAGGATCATCTCCATTAGTTTCCCCATAATGGATGTAAGGCCAACTGGTATATAGTTACCTGGTTCGTCCTTGGGTCCACTTTTGTGGAGGGGCACCACATGTGCCATCCTCCAGTCCTGGGGTATGCACCCAGTTCCCAGAGAGTTGTTGAACAAGTCTGCTAACGGCTCTGCCAGGACCTCTGTCAACTCTTTTAGTACCCGGGGGTGTATGCCATCTGGGCCAGATGCCTTATCCACCTGCAGAGCCTTAGGGCTTCCAGTACCCTGCTCACTTGGATTTTACCATCTGTTATCCCCGCCCCCCGTGCCTACCCCCATTCCCTGGGGCATTGACCCACCCTTCTCCCTAGTAAACGCAGAACAGAAGTATTCATTGAGCGCTTCTGCCTGGTCTGCCCCCTTCTCCATCCACCCCCTATCTTTCCTGATCCATACGTTTTGATCTTTGCATTTCCTTCTCTCCATTATGTACTTGAAGAAATCCTTCTCCCCTTCCTTGATGTCTTGTGCCAGCCTAAGCTCTCTCTAAGTCTTGGCTACCCTGACTGCTCTGGTCACTTCTCTTGATTTCTTCAGGTACTCCTCCCTATCCTCCCCTCAATTGTATTTCTTGAATTTTCTGAAGGCTGTTCTTTGTACTATTACCTTTTCCAAAACCTCCCTGCTTAACCAGCTCGGTTTCTTGGACCTAGCCTTTTTGCTTTGTGTCCTTGTACAAGATATAGTGACCTCTGTGAGCCCTAGCTTGATGATGTCCCATTTCTGGTTAGCATCCATGTATGGGTGGATGCTGGTTAGTTGCCCAGCCACTATGCCCCTCATCCTGCCAAAGACAGCTTGCCTGAAGTCTAACACCTTGGTTCATATTCCTGCAGCTTCCTTGCCCATGTTAAGTGAGAACCACACCATGTGGTGGTCACTCCCCACCAGTGGATCCTCCACCCCAGTTCCCTGACAGACTCCTCATTGGTCAGCACAAGGTCCAGAATGTTACCTAACATGGTTGGCTCCCTCACCATCTGTACCAGGAAGCTGTCCTGGAAAGTCTCCAGAAGAATCTGCTCCTTGCTGCTCGAGGTGGCTGGGGTGCTCCAATCTACCCATGACAGATTAAAGACCCCCACAAACATGGTTTTATTCTTCCCACTGACCCTCCTTATCTGCCCTGCTAGGTCTCTGTCCAAGTCCTCTGCCTGAGATGGTGGCCTATACACCACCCCCATCCTAACACTCCTGCCCCTCGAGTCTTGGATTTGTATCCATAAAGTTTCTGCCTTTCCTTCCTCCTCCCTGATACACCTTATCCTCTCTCTCACATAAATAGCCACCCCCTTTCCCTTTTTCCCCTATCTCTGTGATATAGCCTGTACCCCGGGATCAACAGGTCCCAGTCCTGATATTGAGGGGCCCATGTTTCCATGATGGCTGCTATGTTCACTTCCCTCTTTGCCATCAGAGCCTGCATCTCAGTTGCCTTGTTCTCCAGGCTTCTTGCATTCAAGGAGACCACCCTCCAGTATGTGCCCTTCCCTTCCTTCCCCTTTTGAACTCTTTTATTATCAATACCATATGCATACTCCCCTGTTCCCTTCTTACTGGTATTGGGGATAAGCCTGCTGGGCTCCTGATCTGATGATCTTGGCCACTGGAACAAACCAGTCAATGTTTGGCAGGTTCAAATCACACACCACCACTGCTTCCCCCTTTGCCACCTCTCTTTCTAGTTCTTTCCTGGCCTCTCTGTCCCTGTCTCCCCCTTGCACCAGAGGTCTATAGATCACCCCAAGTGTAGTTTCTTGCCTGAGGCTGCTGTGAGTTGCACCCACAGCAACTCTGTCTCCCCATTTCTACCTCTCAAGCACCCATCTTCCTCCACCTCGATGCCATCCTTGACAAAAAGGGCTACTCCTCCTTCTCCACCTGTTCCTCTAGCCTGCCTGAACATTGAGTACCAAGGGACTGTCGGGTCCCAGTCATTATTTTCCAAAGTCCATGTTTCTGTGATGGTCACAAGATCCACCTTAGTGTCCACCATCAGCCCCTGGAGCTCACTGATTTTGTTACCCAGGCTACTCATGTTAAGGCATACCCCCTTCCATCTAACCTCTGCTCCTACTTTGGTACTTCCCTTGTGCTCTCATTGTCCTCCCATCCTCTTGTTGTTCTTGAGTTTACGCAATTTGCGTTCCCCCTCCCTAATGTCCCCTCATTTGTCCAGTTATGGCCAAACTTTGCCTTTTATCCTCTTTTAGATAATTCCTGAAGAAGAAGACCTAAGATCAAAATTTCGATTTGAACTCTATTTTCTGTTCTCAGTATGCAGTTACTGTTACCATTATTTTTTTTCAGATCACACGCTAACGCAGCACCTTGCTTTTGTGTTCTTGCAGTTATGGGCACAGCTGCTCTCTTTGTACCTGCTGTGCTGCTACAAGCCTCAACTTGCTCCTGAGTAGCCTCTTTAAGATCAGCATATGAATACATGGGGAGCTTTTAGGCAAAGGAGTATATGGTTCTTTATTCTGATAACCAGTCACTCAGCTTCACCACTATGTATGCACTTTATTGCCAGGATGTACAGTACTTCAGCTTATGAGAATCATGCATAAACACACAGTATCGGTATCAGTCATTACTTCAGCACCTACCTGTTAAGCATAAAGCCAAACTTGGAGACATAGTTCCCCTGTATTTAGACTCCCTGATTTTGCTCCAATTATTTATTCTAGTGGGTGATATTGCAATGAATTCAGGCCCCAACCACTGCCCATACCGTGTCATCCTATCCAGTGGAGACCCAAGGTAGGCAAACACTAAAAGCCTAAAAATTGCCCACATGAACATATTTAGTGTCTTGGCACAAACATCTGATTTTGAGGCCTGGATGAGGTTATATAATCCAGATGTACTAACTACAACTTAAACTTGGCTAAAAAGCAAGATTAGGGACACGGCTAGTGCTATCCCAGATTACAAATCTCTTAGGTTTGACAGAACTATGAAAAAAAGTGGCGGTGTGATGTTTTATATCAAAAATAAACTATTACTGTATCACAAAGATCCTTTGCCTTCAGAACATCTAGCTGGTTAAATACACTCAATCCTGACATCTCCTCCACTATCACCCTTGGCTCATTCAAACATAAACTCCACTGCCACATTACTAACTCTAGCTCCTGTGAATGCTACCTATAATCTCCTCAGCCATCTCATTTTTATTCCCTCCAACTATCACCTACCACATCTCCACCCCTTTTCCTCTGTTACTTCTTTATTTCTTCTTTCTTTTCACCACTTATGACTCTCCCCCCTTCACCCCCCACCTCTTCTGAGCCCTCAATGATATTTCCTTTTTTGTTGACTAGTTTCAGCCTGCTCCCAGTTGATGACCATGCCCTTTGGCTGCAATTCCTTCCCTCTCCAAATTTGATCCTCACGTTTATCTTCATCTTCAACCCTCCCTCCTACTTATCCCTCTGTTTCTTTGTGTTCCCATGTATACATTCTACTTATTCTAGCTACTGTAATGATCTACCATTGTAACCTAATATGCCGACCTTTTTATTGTTTTGTTCCAACTTCTTTAACTTGTATTGTATTTGTTATCTGACGCGGAAGCTTTGTAGAAGAGCCTGGCTCAAAGGTACTTGTAATCCTAGTTGTAATAAAATAAAATAATTAAAAAAAAATAAATAAATAAAAACACAGTAAGGCCAGTACACCCACCTGAAGGATCTAAATGTGTATGGCTCACAATACAAGTAACCTTAGTTTAACCCCCATAGGGCTGCTGTATGTTCATGCATACCTCTCAAGTGTCCCTCATTCCGAGGGACATCCCTCATTTTGCCCCTTAAAACTGCTCTGTCCCTCATCCATCCCTCATGGAAAAGGTGCTGCCCACACAGAGAATGTGCTGTAAATTCAGATTTTAAGGCAGAAACTCTTAATATTCTAAAATACTAAATCCAAAATAAACTTTCTACAAGTAAACATTATGGTTTTCACAGTGTTCTGAGCTTGTATCTCCATGTTTGAGGATGTGTCCCTCATTCTGAGGGTCTGTGTCCCTCATTGTCCCTCATTTTGAGTATCCAAAAATGTCCATGTCCCCCATTTCAGTGACAAAAGGTTGAGAGGTATGTGTTCAAGATAACTTTGCACTCACACATCAAAGGCATCAGCCGCAGCTGATGGAATGGGACAGCAGTGCTATCAACTGGACAAGGACTCATCTGATCACTGCACCAACTGAACCAGATATGAGAATGCACCAGTGCAGGACTGCTTCAGGGTGTGATAGTTTGTTCAAACCCTTAAGTATGTGTAAATAAGGACTTTTATTGAAAACTGCCATTGGACTTCACCAATTAAGCCATTTGTCACCTCTGACCTGCCCTGGCAGGGTGCAGGGGTCAGAGGTTGACTGACTGACCAACCAGATGATGTTGCCTGCAGAGGGAGCCATGAGGGGTAATCAAGATGTGAGGGACACAATTAATGCAGGTGTGTTTGCAGTTGCAAACTGCCTGTTGAGTGACAGACCTCCAGGAATGTCTGCCTTAACTGACATCTCAACCTTTCAGAGCTGCTGATTCTCCAATGAAGAGCAAAGATTGAGCTGAATCCTGTTCAGTCTGCATGTGTCTGCTGAACAGTCTGGGAGCTAAGTGCTACTGACAGATACAGCTGGTGTTGCAGAGACAAACCATGCTGCAGTTTAAGTGATACAGTTAATATTATAGAGATACATATTGTTTTAATATTTTATTACATGGAATGTATTGATTAAAAATTGCAATTCATAAATTAAATAATAAAATGCCTTGGAACCTATAATATGATTTATTTAATTAAATATAAATGCTAACAAAGTTTTTCTTATTTGAAAAAAGTTTCTTTACACTTTTTCAGTTTGGACTTTATATATTTCCTAAATTACTTGAGGTAAAAATATTTAAAAGAAATAAATATAAATAAGAAATGTTAAAAAATATTAAAAATATTAAAATCATGATGCTGTAATAATGTTAGTTGCTAAAATCTATGTTATATGGTCTATGGATGCCTCTATTTCTGTCTGTATGAGATGATCACCATTGTGCACTGTGCCAGCATTTATTAGTGTGCACCTTTAATGGCGGCGCTTTCCTAACACCTTTTTTACAAGACAATTAAAACATCTTATTGCTGGGCAAATTTGAAATTAATTAAAGTTTAATAATATTCTTTTATTCTTCCAGCACAATTAATATGATATAATAATAAAAAACTACTACATCAATGGCCCAGTGCACATTTTGGTGGGTTCATCATGTGATAATAAATATAAAAAAGTGACAAAAAAGTAATAAAAGTAGAAAGAGCAAAAGATAAAGTCTCTTTTTTACATTATGGGCCAGATATTCAAAAGGGTTGCGCATGGCGAAACAGTGTGCGCCATGCACAACCCTGATATGCCGAACGATATTCAAAGAATTCGCCTGGCACAAATCCCGATGCACCAGAGTGCATCAGTAATGTACGCAGGTGCAGGTGCAGGTGGGGGGGGCGTGCCCATGCACTCTGCACAGCCCGACATTCAGCCCGGGTGTGCTGAGCCATGCATGCACAACCCTACTAGCTACACAGTTACAAAAAAAAAAAGGAGCATGGGAGCTGGCCACCACAGGTGAGCTGCCATATTGCAGGGTGCAACACGGCAGCTGCCACCTGTGGGTGGCCACCTGAGCTCTGGCTGCACCTCCGTGGTGGCATCCATTCACATATCTGGAATGTGTAGTACGGCATGGGCTGCACACCCATTGGCTCACGCTGTGGACCAATGGGCATACAGCCCTTCCGATGGTGTCAGTCAGCGGGCAGTGGGGCAGCAGGTAGGTGGGGTGCTGCCACCTGCCACTCACCGTGGAGGCGTTGTGGTGGGGATCAGTGGGTGGGTGGGGAGGGTCCGCTGTACCACCAGGGATGTGGGAGTCAATAATCTTTTACTAAAGCCTGCGATCAGGCAGACATCAGTCCACTGGACCACCAGGGATATAGAAGACTGTCATTTATTACTTATGCCCGTGATCGGGCAGACATCGGTCCACTGGACCACCAGGGATATAGGAGTTTTCATTTATTTTTTACATCAGCTCGCGACAGGGCAGGCAGCAGTCCACTGGACCACCAGGGATATTGTTTTTTTTATTTATTGTACTAATGTCCGCGATCGGGCTGTGGGGCACATTGCCGAGCTGCAGGGTGTGTCGGTCCCTGACGGCTGCTGTCTGGCAGGGTGCCAGGTGCAAGTCATCGGGGATTGGCCACCTGCATGCAGATAGGGCCATAATGACATGCAAATGGCCCCATTTGCACCTTGCATACATTATGGCCCATTTGCATGTCAACTTTTGAATATCGCGGTAGTTGCGCCTAGTGCAATGGAACTTGCGCTAACGCATCCCCATGCTTCACTCTGGCCACTGGTGCTGGTGCAGTGCCACTGTGCCATGCACACTGCGGGTGGCCAGGGTGCGATATTCAATGATGCTGAGCCATGGTGCAGCTCTGTTGAATATCGCCCAATCCACGCCCCTGCGCAGCCAAATTGAGCTGCGCCCAGGCTTGCTCCACAGCCTGGTGCAGTTTGAATATCTGGGCCTGTATGTTTTTTTTTTTATTTCTGTGATAAATTGACTACTAACGTTTACTTTTTTCTTATCACATGGTTGCGATGTCACTGCCTTTTTTCTATTTAAGGGATGTATGTTTGAATTAGACTCCACCCCCTGATGAAGAGGATTTGATCCCTCGAAGCGTGGGGCAATTGTTTGGTTTGATAACACTTTATTAAACATTTCAATTTTTGGAGCCAGAAGTGTAGCGCTGCTTTCTTTTGTGTTTTTGACAAAATGTGCATGTACCTTTGACTAGAAGTGAAGCGTGAAGCAGAGTTCCTGCATACCAGAAACATGAATTCAAAGCTGAAAAACTGCTGCTTGCTAAGAGACTTTGTTTCTGCTGCACCCAGAGCCTGAGACTGCAACTGAAGCCAGGTGATTGTCACCACTGCCAGGTGCTGGTTATAGCCACCCCATAGCACTTGAGGCCCAGACATGCTTGGAGGGGCAGACTCTGAGATTGCTACAGGAGAAGCTTCCATGTGAACTGCCAATTGTGGGAATCGAGAGAGGCCTGACCTGCATCAGAGGGGTAGCTGATGCCATGCAACACCAGTGCCATCAGAGACGGGGAGAAGAAGAGAAAGGTACACTGGAAAGTGAAAGAATGGCAGCCAATAGGGATTTCTGCAAACAGTGCCATCTTTCCCATCCCTGCACAGTGAGGGAAGTCCCCGGTTCAGGAACTGTAAGTGAACCCAGGGCTTCCTCCTGCATTTTGCAACCTGTAAAAATAGTTTGAAAGCATTTTCTGGACTTGGCTATCTGGCCCAGAGTTGCAAGTACCTCAGTTTGATGTTTGAAAGCATTTGGGCTTAGGATTTGATTTCAAAAAGTGTTGCTTATCTTTATTTAAGTGCATCACTGACAGTCAACCATGTGCAACATCATCAGGCCCACACCATTTCAATGGCAGGGTACCCAGTGAAGCACAGTAGCTCCCTAGGTAGACCTAAGGCTTAAAGCACTGGCACCAGTGGGCAGAAAAAGGTGCCCCCAGTAAAGGAGGACTGAAGCCAAGCTACTGTACTGCACAGTGTGGTGTGGGGGCAGCATGGTTTGAAGGCTGAGCTTGGCAGGCCACATAAGTATACCCCAGGGATATTATTATTATTATTATGGCTGCACCTGGAAGGGTATTGAAAAGTGGCCAGTGTTAAAGTCAGGCTGAACCTAGAAGGGCATAGAAGACCAGCCATGGGATACTGTATTGCACTACCTTATTGCTGCTAACCCCATCCTCCGACTGTTTTCCTCTTTAAGGTCTGGAGCTGAATCTAAACAAATTCCTTGTTCTGTTGTTTGAACTCACTTGTCTGAGTGCTAGCTGTGTAATGTATAAGTGCATGCAGTGTGGGGACTGTAACTACAGTGTGTTGGTTTACAGATGGAGTTATCTAGAGGTGAGGTGGTATGGTACTGCATCCCAGTGGGTTGTACCATACTTAGACCAGGCCCGCTTAAACCTTTCTTTGGCTGGAGGCACCACATAACTTTCTATGTAAACCTTGGCTATGACTACCCCTCCCCCCACAAGGAGATAAAAGGACCCAATACCCTCAACCTTGCTGAGCCCACAAGGTAGGTGTAGCCACCAAAACATCCATGGGGACATAGTGGCATTGTTAGGCAGGAGTGTCTCATATGCCTGAGACACCCTGGTCCCATGAAACAAACCACTTTTCATTAGAAAACACACAAAAAAAACCCAGTTTAAGCTATGCATAAAACCCTCCTGGCGAGGATGAACATGGGCTGAGAGATCTAATAAAGGCTATTCCTAATGTGGGTAGAGGGGAACTAGTAATACTAGGAGTCTTTAATTTAGATTTGTATGGCAGACTGGCAAACACCTATAGACACATTCTGGATCTTGTTAATCTTAAACAAGGGATTGTTTGACGCATACACACTAGGGTAAACAACAGAACCTCCAGACACACCCTTATATACTGGATCCTGGTCAGAAAAGAGGACAGATTAAAACTAGCTGGCCAGTCCTCAGATTCCCTGACTGATCACATCCCACTCTTCTGTGTTTGGCATAATAGTGCTGCAAAAATGCTGGTCCACCACACAGCGGTAGTGCTACCACTTCCAAAGCTGACCACCTGGTTCAGAAGTGAACCTGGACATTGGCGGGCTGGCCAGAAGGGAGGAGGAGGATCGAGCTTCCATAGCACTGCTCTCATCCTCGGGGGGGGAGGTGGGCAGAGCCCTGTGCTGGCCTGGCCCCTAGTGGAAGCTGGGGGAAAGGCAGCCTGGGCCAGCACACAGGGTGGCGTGGCAGACGTTGACACGTGTCTTGCAGGAACACATGACATGCATCATAACACCATTGCATGCCACACCTCCCAGAGACAGTACAAGGAGGAAAAAACCAGCAGCAGAATGGTACCGAGTGCCTGCAGGTCTCTCACTGGACCAGCTGGGCATTCAGTCGGAAATGGATCCATTACATGGCAGGGGTTGGTGAATCCTGCTGATCATGCTAGGGGGGACAAGCCCTATGGGAAGACGGCAGTGGTAAGTCCTGGTGAATATTGGTGTGACAGGCAGGGGTACTTAGCAGATGGGGACCGACTAAGGAGGACAGAAAAATATTGTGCTGCAAAAAAGCAAATCAAAGGTTATTCGGTTCCTGAACTATGACAATTTTAACCCCCCCCCGCCCATTCTTAAATCACTTGTCCATGATTGACTGATCATATCTGGATGACATATCCAGCGTTAACACTGCCCTAGATTTTTGTGAAGGAATTCACCAATATAACTTACATACACCTGCCCCTTTCCACCAAAAGAATTAAAGGCTTCAACACAAAATAGTTAACTAGCACACTCCTAAAATTAATGGAGGAACTGGACAGGGCATGGAAACAATTTAAAACAACCAGCTTTCAGATGGACTGGCAATGTGCAGAATCCTAAAAAAACTGATTTAAGAGACATATCTAACCTGCCAAAATGAATTAACATAAACACCAACAGTCAGACAGCTTGGGTAACTGGAAAAATATTGGGAGGGCATAAACAGGATGTTAAAATCCCTTATAAGGAGGCAGGTAGTGTGTGATTGTTTCAAAGTGACTAAGCTTAATGAAGGGGGCTGAGACTTTTATTTATTTTAATGAGCGAGCAAGTGAGTGAGTGAGTGAGTCAGTGAGTGAGTCAGTTAGTCAGACAGACTTTGATTATCAGGTAAAAACTGTTAGGACGCAGCCCATTTACTAGGGTGACCCAGACATTACTCAAGATACGACAGTGGTACAGATAGGGATACGCAAGTGAGCAATTACATTACAGTTTAAGTAAAACAGTTACATTTGCAAAGGCCAAGAAGGTACTGTTGTACAAACATTTAAAGGACCATAGAGATTCTGCTTCCTTCAGGTGGGTCAGTAAGGTGTTCTAGAATTTTGGAATGATGTGACCTATGGAACATTGACTACTGAGGTTCTCAACCAGTCAACTGATAATGAATTAGCTGCTGCTGATCTGCGTATCCGAGGCATATCTGGGAAGCAGAGCAGATTGGATGAGCAAGAGGAAGTGTTATGAGTAAGAATTCTTATAAATGGTGCTACACAGCAAGTAGTGAACATAGAAACATAGACTTTGATGGAAGATAAGGACCGCTTGGCCCTCCCAGTCTGACCATTTCCATACCTATTGGATGAGCTGCAGATCCTAGTTAACCGACAGCCTTCTTCCTCCAACCCCCCACTAGAATTGTCTTATGTCTGTCCCTGCATTTTTGAATTCCCCCACTGTTTTTGACCCCAAAACCACCTCAGGAAGGCCATTCCATGCATCCACCACCCTCTCTGTGAAAAAATACTTCTTCACATTGCCACTGAGCCATTCCCCTCTATCTTCAAAGTGTGCCCCATTGTTGCACATCTCTTTTTTTGAAAGATGCTACACTCTTGGACATTGTTGATTCCCTTGAGGTACTGAAAGTTTCTATCATGTCCCCCTCTCCTTCCTTTCCTCAAGGGTATACATATCAAGCTCCTTTATTCTCTCTTTATATGGCTTCTGGTGCAGACCCTGCACCATTTTGGTTGCCCTCCTCTGGACTGCCTCCATCCTGTCTATGTCCTTGTGGAGAGTCAAGCCTGCCATCAGGGGATAACTGTCCGAGAGTCCTATAAATGAAACAAAGTGGTGCATTCATCTAGTAGCATCTGAGGAAAACACCCTATCCAATTGTACAGGGATGTGAACCTAGATATTTCTCTGTTGAATAATAGAAACATAGAAACATAGAAGTTGATGCTAGATAAGGACCATCCAGTCTGCCCATTTCTTTTTCTACCTTAAGAATGTGCCATCGGCCCTTGCTCTGTCAATGGCCTACTGTATCTATTCATACTCATCTGTATTGCTCCCTTATGCCTATCTCATGCCTGTTTGAAGCTGTGCACTGTATCCATATCCACCACTTCCTGACGTAGGCCATTCTTTGCATCCACCACCCTTTCTGTGAAAAAAACTTCCTCAAATTACCCCTTAATCAGCCTTCCTCTAATCTCATGCTGTGTCCTCTTGTCCTGCTATTTTTCTTATACTAAAATATGTTAGACTCTTTCACCTTGTTAATGCCCCTAAGGTGTTTGAATGTTTCGATCATATCAACTCTCTCCCTCCTTTGCTTTGGGGTATACATATTGAGTTCCGTTAATCTGTCCTCATATGTTTGCTGATGCAGTCCCTGCACCATTTTGGTTGCCCTTCTCTGGACTGCCTCAATTTGGTTAATGTCCTTGTGAAGGTGTGGCCTCCAGTACTGCACACAGTAATCCAGATGGGGGCCTAACCAGTTTCTTGTAAAGAGGGATTATTACCTCCCTCTTCTGACTTGTGGTGCTCCTACTAATACACCCCAACATCCCCATAGCCTTATCTACTGCTTTAGTGGTCTGCTTGGATGATTTCAGGTCATCGATGACGATGATGATGATGATGCCCAAGCCTCTTTCTTCCCTTGTGATTGCCAGCAACTCCCCTCCCAGCCTATAGGTGGCTTCAGGGTTTTTCTTCCCTATGTGCATGATCTTGCACTTCTTTACGTTAAACCCCCGTTGCCACTCTTCTGACCATTTTGCTAGTTTATCCAGATCTCTTCTCATTCTGCCTACCCCATCTGGATCATTTACTCTGTTGCAGATCTTGGTGTCATCTGCAAACAGACAAACTTTACCCTCCAGTCCACCTGCAATGTCACTGATGAAGATATTGAAGAGGACTGGCCCCAGGACCGATCCCTGAGGTACCCCACTTGTGACTTGCATCTCTTCTGACTGTATATCATTTACCACCACTCTGTTTTCTGCCCATCAACCAGTTTGCCACCCAGTTGACCAACTTCTGACCCACCCCAAGCCTACCCAGCTTATTAATCAATCTTCTATGTGGAACAGTATTAAAAGCTTTGCTGAAGTCAAGGTAGGCGGCATCAACTGCTCCCCCATGGTCCACCACTCTGGTTACCCAATGAAAGAAATCTATGAGATTAGTTTGACAGGACCTTCCTTTTGTAAATCCATACTGTCTTGGATCCTGTGCTCCTATGGATTCCAGGTGTTACACTATCCTTTCCTTAAGGAGTGCCTCCATAATATTGGCCACTAGTGAGGTAAGACTGACTGGTCTGTTGTTCCCTGCCTTCTCCCTGCTACCCCCTGCCTCCTCCCTGCTACCACAGATAAAAAGAATAGCCTCATAATCCAGAAGAGGAAGAAGGTTGTGCTTGTTAATGACTAAATGGGTTTCATTAGTCAGGCACCTTAAACTATGTAAAGGAGCTCAAGTTTTCTATTTAATTGAATGGTGAGATGGTTCATGTGAAATCTGAAGAATAGACTGAGCTCAAGGTGGATCCCTAAATATTTAAAACTGCTGACAACCTCCAATTTTGTACTTTCTACTGTACATATGTCAAAGGCACTAGCAAAAGAATTTACTCTGGTTGCGGATATGAAACACGTGGGTTTTTCTTTCTTTTGGTTTAGTATGTGCTTATTCTGAATACACCAGTTTTGTAATGCAGCAAAGTTCTGATTTAAACTGAGACTGATGCTGACAATATTTGATAGCTTTTTCACTAATCTGGATGACTACAGCACACACTTTCCAGGTTCACCAGCCACAAATAGTTCTGTGGACCCCTTCCCCAAACTAGTCCAAAATGTTATCTCGGAAGTAACTACTACTGAGGTCATAAAGCTTCAAAAAGCAACCAAAATTGACAAGGCCTGTGGTGGAGATGGTATAATAACTAGTAAACAATTGCCACTCCTATTATATTGATAGTCACTAAGCAAACAGGGATCTTGTGGTTATCATAAGTGAGACCTAAAGTAGCAGGGCAGTGTGACAAAGCGGTGGGTATGGCTAGTAGGATACTGGAGTGCATATGGAGGGTATCTCCAGCAGAAGGAGGAGGGAAGTGGTGTTCACACAGTATTGTCTGCTGGTGGGACCCCACCTAGAGTACTGTTCCAGATTTGGAGCCCATACCTCAGAAAGGATATCAACATATTGGAGACAGTCCAGAGGAGGGCAATTAAAATGGTGAAGGGGTTGCACGAGAAACCCTATGAGGAGAGACTGAGTGATCTCAACATGTACACCCTAGAAGAGAAAAGAGCAAGGAGTGTCATGATAGAGACCTACGAGTATCTCACAGGGGTGAACAGGGTGTAGGAGGGGAGTGTCCTTCAAATGAGAACGATCACTAGGACCAAGGGGCATGCGATAAGCGGGGTGGAGTTTAATAGAGATGTGAGTAAATACTACTTCACTGAAAGCAGTAGTAAATACTAAAATGTTTAATTTTTTGACAGGATTTGGATGGCAAAAATATACACCATTAGGAAAGGCCTATTTACCAGGTGTGCCAGATACCTGGCACAAACTACCAGTGACAGTGGTGGAGGCAAAACAATGGGGCTTCAAGCATGCATGGAATAGACATAAGGGTATATTAGTAAATAGTCAGGGGAGGAGGGAGGGAGGGAGGGTCTCTGGAGGCCAGTTAGGCTCTGTGGAGACAGATTAGACAGGGAACAACTGGACAGATGGGTGGGCCAAACAATCCTTTTCTGCTGACAAATTATGTTTCTATATTTCTAGCCAAACCATTGATCACTATAATAAACATGTCTCTTGTTACTGAGAAAATTCTGAACACTGGAAATGTGAACATGGTCCCTTTAATCTTTGTAAACAGGCTTTTGATGATATCTAAACACTGAGAGCATCAGGGGTCAGCTTTGTTGTTTTGTTTATATCTGTAGGATGTTACTATCTGTTTTCCTACTGTTTCATTTTGTGTTGTTCTCTTTTATTTTGTTTATTGTTTATTATTTGTTTTGTTTTTTTTGTGATTGGATTAAACAGCTCCTAGAGCCTCTTGGATTGGACATTATATCAATACATTTGCCTTGCCTATCATATTCATAAAGATGGACATCCACAGAGGCAAAAAACTACAGCCCATATCCATAGTTTTATTTATTTATTTTTATTTATGACTTTGTTAACCAGGTAGGTACACTGATACCAGGGACTGTTTTCAGGCATAACCCGGGTCACGTAAGGCAGCACAGAGTAGAAACATCAGAATAACGAGAACATAACAAGAGCAGGTATAGTGAAAGGTTACAGTGATTACGTTTGGTAATACATAGTGGCAGTAGCTGAGGGACAACAAATAACAAAGCAAAGTAAGGCTTATGGTGGTACAGTTTCAGTAAATAAGAACCTATTTGGCCCTACACCTGGAACCTATGGGGGGGCTAGTTCTTAAAGCAGTGGCAGGTGGATACCATCAGGAGCCAGTCTTTGAGGCAAGTCTTGAACTGGCGGTGAGTGTTTATGGTGCACAGTTCAGTGGGCAGCTTGTTCCATAGTGTGGGGGCTACACAGCCAGGGCTCTAGCACCCATGTTCATGGCTACCCCGGGGAATTTCAGGGAGGGGATATTGGAGGAGTGTAGGCAGCAGTGTGAGGTTTGGACGGTGAGAAGGGGAGCAAGAGGGGATTTCTGGCCAATACGGATGGCAGAATCAATAAAACTGTACAGTGCAAAGTCAAAGTGGGCTTGTAGTGGGAGTCACTCCAATGTAAGGTAGAGTGTACGGTGGTGTGTGGAGAAAGGGGCCAGCAGGGAGAAGCAGCAGGTACTGTTGTATACTACTGATAGTTTGGATGCGGAGGTCCTGGAGTAGATGGGAAAGGAGTAGTCCAGGACAGGTAGCAGGTTTCCCTGGATGATGGTATGGTGGGCCTCAGGGGTGAGGTATTGCCAGAATCTGTAGGCAGCCCCTAGTTTTTGGTGAAATCTTAGAATCTGGGAGTTTATATGCTCTGTAAAAGAAAAACTAAAAATAATAGTTCAAAAACAATTACTCACTTAAATAGACATCTATCAAACACATACTAATGTCCAAATGCTAACACGGATCCAGGAAATGATATGTTACCTCAACTGCCTTGGTCAGGCTGACTGATAACATATATCAGGCCATGGAGGTGGTGAGCTTAACTTTCGCTGTGTTTGTGGAACTGACCATAGTTTTCAACATAGTTGACCATAATCTACTAATCTACAAAATGAGTAGGCTGATTTTGGGGTGTCAGACTTAAATCGGTTCTCTGAATTACCTAACAAATCAAACTCATATACTCAAACTCAATGGAGTTTTATCTTCTCCCAGTGTCATTCACTGTGGTGTAACCCAAGGTTCAATTTTAGGCCCACTCCTGTTCCCACTCTTCATTTTCTCTGAGCCAGATGCATGTCCATCTTCCGAGTTGTTATACTTGGATGATGCACTGCTTTACTATAATTCTAAAGAGGTTGGTGATATTGCTCACATATTAGCAGCAGATATTTGTGCAGTGTCAGCGGCTCAGCAGATAGCACACTCATGTCCGAGGCTGGAAGATCAGAAGGCTGTGGGTACTATCCCTACACCAGGCACTTGGGTTAATATCCCAATACTGTCACTGTAGTGCAGCATGAGGGGGCTGCTGCACTTCTGAAGTGCTGTCTTTTGGATGAGACGTTAAATCGAGGTCCCATCTGCCTGTTCTGGTGGTAGTTCAAGTGGATGTTAAAGATCCCATGGCACTTCTCAAAAAGCGTAGGAGAATTTATTATTAAAAACAAAAACAATCTTTACAAAAGTTCATTACATTTCAATACAAACTAAAACATTTTCACACATCCTCTTTAGCCAACACTTTTTATATTTTACCACAAACCCCTGGCTTCATCCTCCCCAAACAATTTACATTCTGTTTGGTATACTTTGTCAATCTCATCTTGTATTTCAAATAATAAATCTTGCATTGCTACTTCTTTGTTCTGTAGAAATCTCTGACATCTTGTTTGCCAGATCACCCATTTCAATATTCCAAAAATCACATATAATGTCTGTTTATTCCATTTACTCTATTCTTTCATTAATTGTCCATATATTAAGATATTATAAGTCATCTTTTTGAGAATCTTCATTCCCCAAAATCTTGCTATAGCATCCCAAAAAGGCCTAATATAGGCACAATAAAAAAAAGGTGTTCCATACTTTCCTCTTTAATGCCACAGCTTGTTACCACACATATCCTTTCTTCCCAGCCCTTGTGCTTCTGATTACTATAGAACTAGTCATTTTCACGCAAAGTAAATTTAGCACGAACACAAATGCAACCATAATTGCATAAATTTATTTTAGTGCTAAGTCACAATCACCACATTCTCTATAATGGAAAAAAATACTAAAAGTGCTAATTAGCGCAAATTTATTTTCACACAAATTGGTGCTTCAGCAAAAATAGTGAAAGTTATTTGACAGTGAATACTTCAAGTTCTATGATACTTTTCACATTCAATTTCCCATGGCTACACAGCCACACCACCTCTTTCATTTTATTTGGTATTCTCTTTACCAGAGTAGGGAATAAACAAATTACAAGAGGGTAGTATCTTTCAGAAGAGATGTGCAAGAACAATGGGGCACAATTTGAAGATAGAGGGGGGACTGCTCAGTGGTAATGTTAGAAAGTATTTTTTCAGCGAGATGGTTGTGAATGCATGAAACAGCCTTCCTGAGGAGGTTGTGGAGTCAAGAACAGTGGGAGAATTCAAGAATGCATGGATCAGGCATAAGGAAATTCTAGTGGGGGGTAGGAGGAAGCAAGCTGTTGAATAACTAGAATCTGCAGCTTATCCATCAGTTAGGGAAATGGGCAGACTAGGTGGGCCAAGTGGTCCTTATCTGCCATCAAATTCTATGTTTCTATATTTCTAATTTCTAAAATGTTTCCCACATGTATTCCTTCCTCTATCTTAAAAACTGGAGTTTCATAAAATGTCCTTTCCACTGTTTCTTTATAGTTGTGTTTCCTATTTTTCCTAAGTAGCATATCTACTGTTACTCCCCATTGTGTCATGTATTTCCTGCAGGTCTCCATATAACAAGGGACTTCCTTTTTTCCTATATTTTCTATCAATCTACACCTCCACCCTTGTATTAACCCATTCTATAATGTCTCCTTCCCTTGCAGGATAAGCACTATATTTGCATAAAAAAAGATATTTAACTAAAAAACAATTGGCTGGATCATGTTCAACCCCCCCTCCTTTATGGGTCTATAAGTGTAACATCTTTTAATTGGGTTAAGCCTTGATCCCCATAAAAGTAAAAAAAAAAACTTCAAATATTTCAGCATGCATATGTTGTGGGACCAGAAAGATATATGCAATATATAGAAATATTGGAACGATAAACGTTTTTAAAAGATAAATTCTTTTCTTCTTTGTCAAGCTCCACTTCCTCCATCTACATACTTTATCTTGTGATATTTTCTATTTCTCCTCCCAGTTACTTCCTACTGCATCCTTTCCCCCAAATTTGATGCCCAAGATCTCTGTTTTACCTTGAACTATATCCAATGCCCCCCTCTTTTTTTATCACTCACATTCCCTAATGGATAAATCTTACTTTTTTTCTAAGTTCATTCCAATTCCAGTGTACGTTTTGCTATGTTTAAATATTTCTAACATTTTCTCCCCTGATATTTGATCACTTATCAATATGATACCATCATCCATATATGCACATTTCTTCTGTAATACACCATTCTCCCACCTAATACCTTTAATTTTATTGTCATCCTCAATTCTTCTTAACATTGGATCCAAACATAAAACATATAGTAAAGGGCTTAATGGACAGCCCTGCATAACCCCATTCTTTATATACATTGGAATCCCTAGATGCCCATTTATCATAGACCTCACTTGTAATTCTGTGTATAAGGCTTTTATCATGTTTCTCAAATTACTGGGAAAATTATACTTTTCCAAAACATCCTACATATAATTATGTTGAATGGAATCAAAGCTGTCTCCTGATCTATTGCATATAGATACCCCTCTAACTTTTACTGTTGTGCTGCATTGTTTATGTCTCTGATATAAATTAAATTATGTCTAATATCCTTCCTGGAATTGCACATGTTTGTGTTTTTAGGACTAATTGATCTACATATGTCACCAACCTTGTATTTATTATCTTTGCCAGTATTTTATAGTCCGATGTCAATAAACTTATAGGTCTCCAAACCTTTATATGTGTCTTGTCACCTTTTTTATGCAAAAAAAAACAACATAATTCACTTTGTCATGCTGTCAGACATCCTACCTTCCTGATAGATCTCATTTTAGACACAAGTTAGCATTTTGCCAAATGTTCTTCATATTTTTTTATAAAATACATTGTGTAGACCATCTATGTCCAGTGCAGTATTGGATGTCAGTTGTTTAATCATCTCCCTTATTACATATTCCTTTATTTTTCCACTCAATGATTTTGCCTCTTCCAATCCTAATTACGGAATATTTATTGAATCTAACAAAACCCCTTTCACCCCCTTATTTTCCCTTGAAATTTTCCTTTAAATGTTCTTGTATTTGGTGTTTAATATTCCCTATATCCATATGTAATTGTCCTGTTTTATCTTTTAATCCGTATATCACTCTGTTATCCAACCTATCCCTGTTACTATCAAATGGGTTAGTTTGGAACTTTGTATCCTTAGTGCCACTTTTTTGTTCCATTATTAAATACTTTGTTCTGTTATACTGAAAGTTTCTCATAAAATTTTTTATTTCCTCAGTCTTTTCAGCTTCATCAACCTTATACTTTATTTGATGAGTAATTAACTTATACAGCTGTGCCCTTAAGCTCAAATATTTTTTATAATTTGTCATTTCTATTTTCTGTGATTCTTCTATCATAAGTTGTTTAATATCCCTTTTTGTATCTTCCCACCATTGTAAAGCTGAATCATGTAAATCTCAGACAGATTCCCTGGCTTGGAGTAGATATATTATATTGGCATGACACCTCTCATTTTGAAGCCTCTCTGTATTCAACCTCTAATAACCTTTCCTAAATATCATCTGTTTTCCTAAATCTATAATTAACTTAACCCCCATATGATTAGAGATTTCCATTGGTACTACTGAGATAGTTTCCACCATTGTTTCTTTTTGGAATCATCCAAAAGTCAATTCTTGTAGAAGGAGAACCCTTAAAAAAAGGTATGTTCTAGCTTTTTATCTCTAACTTTATATGCATCCTCTAAACCTCTTTTTTTAGGATTTCCTTTAACTTGTGAGTATCACAAAATTATTTCCTTGTTTTCCTACCCAATCCCCTCTAAATTCCCCACCCCATAAAACTAGCTTAGACATTTGAATATATGGTTCTATTATTCCCATTACTTTATTTCTTTTAGACTTCATCTGAGGATTATAAATATCAATAATCCTGACCACTATATCCTTGACTGACACATCTGTAATGAACACCCTCCCTGGTATTAGGTCCATTAGTTTCAGCACGTTAACGTCATTAGAAAAAAAGGCAATCCCAACCCCTAAACATCTTTCTTCCCCAGTTGACCACCACGAAGGACCCCAGCTCCAATCATTCTGTACTTGTTTTAGTTCCTCCACTGTATGTAATCTTATATCGTGTAATATTACTACATCACATTTTAAATCACTTATGATTTTAAAAGTAGTGAGTCTTTTTTTGTCTATATGCTATTTACATTTAAAGTTAGGCAATTCATTTTATGCATTTTTTACATTTACACCAGATCTCCCTTTCAAATGTTCTTTTCTTTTTTCCTTTTTTTGACACTTGCGTGTCAGTCATGTACCCATCTTCAGATTCATCCACCTCTGATAGTTCTACACAAGAAGAAACTGATTCTTCTTCCATTGATGCCCATTCTTTGTCCTGAAAAATAGTATATCTATTGGTCAGCACAATTCCTTCTCTATCTCTCTCTCTGTGGTTACACGTTGCATAGGCCTGGAATCTCTCTTTTTATTTGACCTAGTTACCATCGTGAATTTTGACTAAATGTTCTTTCTTCTTTTTTATGTCTTTCTTCTGGCTGGATGTTTTTCCTTTGTCTTTCTCTCTGTCCCCCATTTCCTTTTTTCTATTTTGAACAGGCTATTTTCCAGGTTTATTAGGAAGGGGTGGACAAGGTACGGACAATGGGTCTTTCTTTTTACCTGCTTTAGGATTTATCAGAGTATGTTGTCTTTCTGTCTCTGTGTTTCTGGTGTCATAAATAATTTTGTCCTCTTTACCTTTCTCCTTTTGTGTCACTGCAAGATAAACTTCCTTTTCCACTGATACGCCTGGCTCTGGTCTTTTATGAGCTGCTCAGGTGTAGTATAAAAAGAAATGGCCTTCCTCTTCACAGAGACTGCATTTTATTTTATTTTTACAGTCCACCCCATGATGACCTATGGAACCACATAAACCATGTTTTATCTTACCACAGGCACTGCTTAGGTGACCTTTCTCTCCGCAATTATAGCAGGTTGTCCTGCATAAAAAAATAACTCCTCGATCCCTTCCCAGAAAAAAACAGTTGGTCAAATGCAGTGTCTCTCCCTCCACTTGTTTTAGGGTTACTTTATATTTCCACCTCACAGTCCATAGACATTCTTCATCTAAAATTGGTTCCGGTGGACCATGGACTACGCACCTTTGTTTTAACTAAAATGTTATGTCAGACACATTAATTCCTTTGTTTCTGAATAATATGGTCACAATTTTAAACTCTGGTTTTGTTAAAGGAATTGCAGTAAATTGACTCCATTGTAGAGTATTCTTTATTTGGTGAAATAACTTCTGGGACCTGTCTAGGCCTCCAGGATGCTTAAAACTTATGTTGTACTCCACACTCCCTGGTACGTGAATTAAGGTGTACATTTCATATACAGTAGATAATATTTCATGCATTGCTTAAGTAGTTGTCTCCCAATATAAATCCTGTCTGAGGCATCTGCAGCTGCTCCTTTATATCTCAATCTCACAGCATTTCTCCATTTTGCCTGTTGGAGTTGTTGTTCAGGAAATATATATTTTTTTTTTTTTGTATTTTTTCTCCATAATTTTTCTTTTGGTTTATTTCCACCATCGCTCAAATCTTTATCTGTTTGTATTGTTTTTTACTCTAACTCCATGGAGGAGTCTGCACTCTCATGCTCTGTTATTTCCTTTGTGTCATCTGCATCCTCCATGATATCAGCCTGTTTTTCTATATTCTCATTTGTCTTAGAAGTACTTTCTGTAATTCCATCCCAAAGTTTTTCTTTTTGTTCTGAGGTATTGGGTCTATTTGGATCCCAACCCTCCCCATCCTCTGTTCCTTTCCACCCTGCATTTAACAGGGCCTCAGTCAGCCAGTCAGGGGTGTCTCTGTATTCTCCAAAAGTCTCCTTATCTGTTTCTTCCTTTTTACTTTCTTGTTCGGGGTCCACTTTATTACCTCTTTTATCTATTTCACTTTCTTTTCCTTTGACTGTGACTTGCGTGTTTAATTTCTCCTGTCCGCTTTCATCCCTTCTTAGGCCGAGTCTTTTTCGACCCATTTTATCCATTCCTTTAGGGGTTGTCACTTTTCTCAGTCTTTGCTTTTCAGCTCTGTTGGGCTCAACCTGTTTGTTTTGTGCCACATCAGCCTGCAACAGCTGATCCTGACAGGCTGCAGCCCTGTCACATTCCTCCGCTTTCGCTAGTTCCAATTCTTTCATAACCTGTGCCTTTTTTTCTTTAATTGTTAATTCTTCTCTTTCCAGTTCTGACAAGAGTTTAACATTGTTTTGGGACTTACTGTGATATTGCTTGGTCTCCATTGCAGCAGTGCTCTCCATCTGATTTTTTTTACAGCTTCTGCTTGTCTGTTGGAATTCTCTTTCATGCCCTGATTTCTCCCCAACTCATTCAGCACAACATCTCCATTTTCTGCAATGCTGATCTCCATGGGTATGCAGGCTGGAGTGGAGACCTGAGCTCCAGCCTCCCGCATGTCTGTAGTCATCTCTCTCCTCTCTCAGACCCATAGTTCTCGGCATTCTCTCATGGGATCCCCTAGAGGAGAGATGGGGAATTTCCCCAGTGTCCTGGCCAAATTTCCCCCATTCACTAAAAATACCACCAACAGCTTAATCAGGTTCAAAGTCAGTTGGCATTCATCTGTATCCCCCTTCCCCGGGTCATGCCTGAAAATAGGCAGAATATGTCTAGTGCACTTACCCAGTCAACAAAAACTAAAGTAAAATAAATAAAAAAAAAGATATGGGTAACCTGCAAAACTGGAAAAAAAATTATCATGATGCTTTCTGAGTCAAACGCTAGCATGAGCAAAAGGGAAGACAAGTACTGGGTCTCTGCAATAGACAACTCCTCACTAGACACCATGGACAACTTCAAGCACCTGGGTGTTTGCTCAGACTCCTACTTGTCTTATAATCTGCAGCATGTTGTTGCCACTAAAAAGATACACTAGGGCTAGGATTGTTATATAGAGTAGAAGCTTGTTTTACATCTCCCACAAGAGTTACACTTACTCAACAAATGATGGTCCTATTGATGGACCATGGCTTAATAGGTATGATATAGCTCCAAATTCTGTTATAAGCCCCTTAAGGGTTTTTACATCAAGTTGGAACAATGTGCCTTAATAACCCATAGCAGAATGCATTATTGCCTGAGTTTCTCCACTTTAAACCCGCTGTCCATGGCAGCTAAATTCACATATGTTATTACCACTCTGGTTCGTACTACACTGTGTCTGGTACCCCTGCTGGCCCACCAAAACAACTTATGATCCCTAATTAAAGTTTAACTCTAGGTCCTCTAAGTAGGACTTACTCAAGATCCTGTTGATAAAAGTACGGGGCAAAAATAATATGTCTATGTTGCTGTGCAATTCTGGAAAACGTCACCTCCACACATTGGAAACCACAATAGAAACATATAAACATAGAATTTGATGGCAGATAAGGACCACCTGGCCCACCTAGTCTGCCCATTTTCCTACCTAACAGATAAGCTGCAGATCCTAGTTAACCAACAACTTACTTCCTCCAACCCCCACTAGGACTGCCTTATGTCTGTCCCATGCATTCTTGAATTCCCCCACTGTTCTTGACTCCACGACCTCCTCAGAGAGGCTGTCCCATGCATCCACAATCCTCTCCATGAAAAAATACTTTCACACATTACCTCTGAGTCGTCCCCATCTTCAAATTGTGCCCCCCTTGTTCTTGCACATCTCTTTTTGAAAGATACTACCCTCTTGGACTTTGTTGATTCCCTCGAGGTACTTGAAAGTTTCTATCATGTCCCCTCTCTCCTTCTTTCCTCAAGGGTATACATATATTAAGCTCCTTTAGTCTTTCTTCAGAGGTCTCTGTGCAGACCCTGCACCATTTTGGTCTCTCCTGGACAGCCTCCACTCTGTCTATGTCTTTGCAGAGATGGGGTCTCCAGAACTGCACACAGTACTCCAGATGGGGTTTCACCAACTGTCTGTACAGAGGGATAACATCTTCCTGTTTTCTACTATTGATGCCTCTCCCTATGCATCCCAGTATCTCCCAGCCTTCCTTACTGCCTTCTCACATTGCTTGCCCACATTTAGGTCACCTGATATAATTATCCCCAGGTCCTTTTCCATTTTTACTGTTGTCAGTATCTCACCCCCCCACTCTGTACTCTTCCCCTGGTTTTTTGTTTCCCAGGTGCATTACCTTGCACTTCTTTGCATTGAATCTGAGCTGCCATACATTTGACCATACCATACATTTGCCAGAGGCAAGAAGGACAGGGATGGGGCAAAAGGGAGTAAGGCCATCAGGAAATGGAGGGTAATGAGGCCATCAGGAAATGGAGGGTAATGACTACCAATACCCATAGTCTGGGCAACAGCTCCCTGAACTGGTGGCCTTGATGGAAGAGGGATGCCTGGATATTGTAGCAGTCACAGAAACATGGTACACAGAGAACCATGACTGGGATGTTAACATACCAGGGTACATAACCTACAGGAGAGACAGGGAGGGGAGAAGAGGGGGAGGAGTAGCTCTCTATGTAAAGGAAGGGATAAAAGCAACTGAACAAAAGAGTAAACAGGGATGAGAGGAGGCACTGTGGGTCACCTTGGAGACTGGAAATGGCACCACAATCTGCACAGGGTTTTGTACAGATCCCATGTCAGGAGAGGAGGAATGGACAAGGATATGATAGAAGGCATTCTTAGGATGGCAGAGAAAGGGGAGATACTGTTGATGGGAGACCTGAATATGCCAGATGTTAACTGGAGCACATGTGCTGCAGCCACATCCAAGAGCAGGGCCATTCTTGATGCCCTACAGGTGGCATGGCTAAGATAGCTAGTTTTGGAACCCACTCATGAGGGAGCAATCTTAGACCTCATACTCTCAAATGGGGACAGTGAGAGGATCTCAGATCTAGAAGTGGGTTGCCAGTGTCAGTGGCTCAGTAGGTAGCACACTCGCCTCTGAGGCCAGGAGATCAGAGGGCTGTGGGTTCAGTTCCCACATCTGGCACTAGGGTTAATATCCCAGTACTGACACTGTAATGCAGCATGAGAGGGGTGCTGCATTTCTGAGGTGCCGTCTTTCAGATAAGACATTAAACCGAGGTCCCATCTGCCTGGATTGGTGGTAGTTCAGGTGGATGTTAAAGATCCCATGGCACTTATCGAAAAGAGTAGGGGAATTTCCCCGGTGTCCTGGCCAAATTTCCCTCATTCACTAAAAATACCACCAACAGCTTAATCTGGTTCAAGGTCAGTTGGCATTCATCTGTATCCCCCTTCCCTGGGTCGTGCCTGAAAATAGGCAGGATTTGTCTAGTGCACTTACCCGGTCAACAAAAGCTAAATAAATAAATAAATAAAAATAAATAAAATCTGGGAACAAGCGACCATCAAACAGTGTGGTTCATGTTAAACTCAGCTACAGAGTCAAGCCATACAAAAGTGAGGGTACTGGACTTCAGCAGTGCTGACTTTGGCAAGATGGGAGAGTGCCTCAGAAGAGCACTAGCAAACCAACTAGAAGGAGGGGTGGAGCAACAATGGGAAATCATCAAAACTGCCATCATCGAGGCAACAAGCCTTTGTGTGAAGCAAATAAACAAATCAAAACAAAAAAAAACTGTGGTTCTCAAAAGAGGTGGCGGGGAAAGTCAGGAAGAAAAAGATAGCATTCAGGAAGTATAAGGAAACATAGATGGAGCAGGACAGAGAGCTGTACCACTTAAGGCAGAAGGAAGCAGGGAGGGAAGACAGAATAGCAAATGCCCAAACTGAGAAAAAGATAGCCAACTCAGTTAAGAAGGAGGATAACACCTTTTATAGGTACATCAGGGAGTGTAGAAAGACAAAGGGAGGGATAGTGAGGCTGAATAGAATGAACAGTGGGTGGGCAGAGGGGGACAATGAAAAATCAGGGATACTGAACAAATATTTCTGCTCAGTATTCACAAAAGAGGAGGGGGAGGTGCCAAATCCAATTAACAGAAGCACTCTTGATAGGAGGGTCGATCCCAGTCCTTTCACAGATGAAAGGGTTCTGAAAGAACTACTAAAACTGAAGGTGGACAAAGCAATGGGACCCTGATGGAATTCACCCAAGAATTCTAAAAGAATAAAAGGGAGAACTAGTGAAACCACTGACTACCCTTTTTAACAAATCATGGGAGGATGGTGTGGTACCCGAGGACTGGAGGAAGGTGGATGTGATTTCCCTTCACAAAAGTGGGACCATAACAGAGGCAGGAAACTACAGACCTGTCAGTTTGACCTCTGTGGTAGGAAAAGTGATGGAATCACTTCTGAAGGAAAGAATTGTTGAGTACCTAGAGGCCAGTGGGGCACAGGACCCAAGGCAGCTTGGGTTCACAGTGGGAAGGTCATGTCAGATGAATCTAATTGATTTCTTTGACTGGGTGACCAAAGTAGTAGACCAGGGAGGGGCTGTGGACATGGCCTACCTAGACTTTAGCAAGACATTTGACACAGTCCCACACAAACGATTAATAGTGAAATTAACCAGCCAGGGAGTGGGTCCCAGGGTGGTAGCCTGGGTAAAACATTAGCTGGACAACGGGACACAATAGGTAATTGTAAATGGAGTACACTCTGAAGAAAGAGGGGTTACTAGTGGGGTACCGCAGGGTTCAATACTGGGTCCAGTCCTTTTTAATGTCTTTATAAGTGACATTGCAGAGGGACTGGAAGGAAAAGTATGCCTCTTTGTAGTTGACACACAGATCTGCAACAGCGTTAATACACAAGGAGGCGTGGAAAGGATGAGAAGGGACTTGGCAAGGTTGGAGGAATGGTCAGAAATATGGCAGCTTGGATTCAATGCAAAGAAGTGCAAAATAATGCACCTGGGAAACAAAAACCGAGGGGAAGATTACACAATGTGGGGGGGAGGTAGTAACAACAACAAAAAAGGAAAGGGACCTGAGGGGGAATCATATCAGATGACCTTAAGGTTAACAAGCAATGTGAGAAGGTAGTAGGGAGGGCTGGGGGTATACTGGGATGCATAGGGAGAGGCATCACCAGCAGAAAACAGGAAGTTGTTATCCTTCTGTACAGACAGTTGGTGAGACCCCATCTGGAGTACTGCGTCCAGTTCTGGAGACTCCATCTCTGCAAGGACATAGGCAGGATAGAGGCAGTCCAGAGGAGGGCAACTAAAATGGTGCAGGGTCTGCTAGAGAAGCCATATGAAGAGAGACTAAAGGAGCTTAATATGTATACCCTTGAGGAAAGGAGGGAGAGGGGGACATGATAGAAACTTTTAAGTACCTCAGTGGAATCAACAAAGTCTAAGAGGGTAGCATCTTTCAGAAAAAGAGACGTGCAAGAAAAAGGGGATACAATTTAAAGATAGAGGGGGGTGGTTCAGGGGCAGTTTGAGGAAGTATATTTTCACAGCGAGGGTAGTGGATGCATGGAACAGCCTTTCTGAGGAGGTTGTGGGGTCTTAAACTGTGGGTGAATTCAAGAATGCATGGGACAGACATAAGGCAATTCTTGTGGGGGGTAGGAAGAAATAGGCTGTTTGTTAACTAGGATCTGCGGCTTATCCTGTAGGTAGGGAAATGGGTGGACTAGGTGGGCCAAGCGGTCCTTATCTGCCGTCAAAGTCTATGTTTCTATGTTTCCTCCTACCTTGCCAAGTCCCTTCTCATCCTTATCACTCCATCTTGTGTATCAACCCTGTTGCAGATCTTTGTGTCATCTGCAAAGAGACATACTTTTCCTTCCAATTCCTCTGCAATGTCTCTTATAAAGACATTAAAAAGGACCAGTCCCAGTACTGAACCCTGCGGTACCCCACTAGTAACCCTCCTTTCTTCACTGTGGACTCCATTTACTACTACCCTTTGCATCCTGTTGTCTAGCCAATTTTCTATCCAGGCTACCACCTTGGGACCCACTCCAAGGCTGGCTAACTTGTGTATTAATGTTTTGTGTGGGACTGTATCAAATGCCTTGCTAAAATCTAGGTAGGCCATGTCCACATCACCTCCGTGATCTACTACTTTGCTCACCCAGTCAAAGGAATCTATTAGATTCGTCTGACACAGCCTTCCCATCATGAATCCATGCTGCCTTGGGTTCTGTGCCCCACTGGCCTCTAGGTACTCAACAATTAATTCCTTCAGAAGTGATTCCATCATTTTCCCTACCACTGAGATCAAACTAACTGGTCTGTAGTTTCCTGCCTCTGTCCTGCTTCCACTTTTGTGAAGAGGAATCACATCCACCCTCCTCCAGTCCTCAGGTACCACCCCATCCTCCCATGATTTGCTAAAGAGAGTAGTCAGCGGTGTCACTAGTTCTACCCTTAGTTCTTTTAAAATTCTTGAGTGAATCCCATCAGGTCCCATTGCTTTGTCCACCTTCAATTTCATTAGTTCTTTCAGAACCCTTTCTTCTGTAAATGGACTGGTATCGACCCCCGTCTTCAGAGTGTTTCTCTTGTTTGGTTTAGGTACCTCTCCCTCCTCTTCCTTTGTGAATACTGAGCAGAAATATTTGTTCAGTATCCCTGCTTTTTCACTGTCGCCCTCTTCCCACATTCCCTCCCATTTATTAAGCCTCAGTATCCTTCCTTTGGTCTTTCTTCACTCCCCAATGTACCTATAAAAGGTATTATCCCCCTTCTTAACAGAGCTGGCTATCCTTTCCTCAGTTTGGGCCTTTGCTATTCTGACTGCCTTCCCTGCCTCTTTCTGCTTTAACTGATAAAGTTCTCTGTCCTGCTTCTTCTGTGTTTCCTTATATTTCCTGAATGCTATCCTTTTCTCCTTAACCTTCCCTGCAACCTCTTTTGAGAACCACAGCGTTTTTTTCCTTCATTGTGTTTTGTCGATTTGCTTTACACAAAGACTTGTTGCCTCTGTGACAGCTGTTTTGATTACTCCCCATTGTTCCTCCACCCCTCCTTCTTGCCTGTTTGCTAGTGCTTTTCTGAGGCACTCTCTCATTTTCCCAAAGTCAGCTCTCCTAAAGTCCAATACTCTTGCGTTTGTATGGCTTGATTGTATGGCTGTGTTTATCATGAACCACACTGTTTGGTGGTCGCTTGTTCCCAGATGGCTACCTACTTCTAAATCTGAGCCTTTAAATTGCCTTTAAATTGAAACTGAAAAGTTATCTACAAAAACAATATTCCTGTGACTGCTAGTTTAATAACACTTGCACTACTGGTGACACGCTACTTGCACAATATTGTGATCTTATGTACAGTACAGTACTTGACTACTGTGAAGCATTGTTACATACGCAGTACTGTACATAGAATCTGATGGCACAAAAGACTCAATAGCCAATCTAGTTCATCTGTATGGCTACCTGAAGCCATTCTGTGTTCCTATGCACTTTTGTATTGTTGTTTCTTCTTGTAAGCATTTTTCTGTGTGATATGTTTTGTGATGGGCATTGGGTCAGGATAGTGCCGACAACAATAGTACCAACAATGGTAGCATAGAAATAATAGCGCCATTTTGTTTTTGTTTCAGGATTAGAACCCTGGTCTCCACTGCTGCTGGCTGAGCAGCTTTATGAACCAGCCCTCCATGACACGGGAGTAGCTCAGCCAGCCTCCTGGATTCTGGTGCCCTTGTGTGTCAACTGCACCATGGACAGCGACCAGGGGAGCGCTTACTGAAAGCTCTGTATATCCCCTCTTGCTGTCTGTGATAGTGCTACATGAGATAATGCTCTGTAGACTGGCACTATTCATGTAGCGCTATTCTAACTGGGTACCTTTGTGATGTATGTGATTGGAGTGCACCACAGCATTCTCCACAGCAGTGAATGTGGCATCTTTTTACATAGATTTGTTTAATATTTTAGAGGTCACTGTGCTTTAAATGAAATCCACTGTTCAACTAACAAGAGCCTTGTTTATGTATTGGGACCAAGAAATCAGGGCTAGGATATATTTACCTGTTTTCAGCCTTGACCAGGGTGGGGGCATAGGATGTGCTGAATAACACTGAACCACATCGAGCTCCAGGCGATTTTAGTCAATGGGGGCATTTGGCCAGGACAGCGAGACAATTCTCCTACTCTTTTCATGAGGTACTATAGGATCTTTAACTTCCATCTGAACAACCATTGCAAGTGGAGGCGGGACCTCAGTTTAATGGCTCATCTGGAAGATGTTCAATTGTGCAGTGACTTTAATTTTAAACAAAGGCCATACAAATCTATGTTAAAAGGTGCCCTTATTCACTTTTATGGGGAGTCCAAGTACAGACCTGACAAAAGATTTAAACACAAGGCAGGACTGTACACGAGACATTGGAAGGGATCATGATGTCCATTCTACAGAGCCAAAATACAATCCCTTTCCTCTCTTTAATCAAGCTGCAAGAAAATTCTAGAATACCTCTGCAAGTCTTATAAGTCAGGAAGTACTTTGTTTTATGAAATTTGGAGGGGGTACAAGAACTGGTGCTTTAGCACTTCGATGTCCTATTACTGTAGAATATCCTGTTTAAAAAACAGAAAAGGCTGTGAAGTATTCCAGTGTATAAAATCAGGTCTGTGTGAATCTCCAAATGTTTGAACTTGTGAACATGTACTGTCATACCAGGTAAAGTCTGGCAAAATTCATTCATTGGTGAACTAGTTTGCTCTGTTTCAACCACTGAAATCCACTGCAGAATGCTTGTAAATTAAAATGTTATATTGTACTGGGCCAGTGAAGCATTCAAAACAATAGGATGATCCAGTACCTCACAGTTCCAAAAACTGTGGCCCTTGGGGCAGTGTCAAGTGTGGACAAGGCTTCCTGTTATACTAACATACTAAATGCCAGCAGAATAGGCCTAACGGCCTTTTGTGTCTGCTTGTTTGGTCAGCCCCCACCCTGGGAGCTGACCTTGCTGCTCCCTCACCCTCTCTGGCTTCTCCCTTCCCAGTCCCAGATGTCCTCGCTGCACATGACTTTGCTTCCAGAATCCTTCCCCTGTATCTGTCCCACCCCCCTCTTGAACCTCTCCACCATCTCTGTCTCCACCAGCCCCCTGGGCAGTGCATCCCATGGCTTAACCACCCTCTCGGTGAAGTAGCACCTCCTCCTTTCTCCCCTGAATTCCCCCCCTCCAGCTTCCATCCATGTCCTCTAGTTTCCCCTTCCTTCCTTCCTTCCTTCCTTCCTTCCTTCCTTCCTTCCTTCAGAGCACCCTGACTGCTCCTCTCCTATTAACCCCCTCCATGTACCTGAAGACCTCTATCATGTGCCCCCGGTCCCTTCTCTCTTCCAATGTGTACATATTTAGCTCTTCGAGCCTCTCCCCATAGATCCTGTCCCCCAAGCCCCAGATCATTTTGGTTGCCCTCTGCTGGACCCTCTCCAGGAGTTCGATGTCTCTCTTTTAGTGTGGCCTCCAAAACTGCAGACAGTACTTGAGGTGTGGCCTCATCAAGCAGTTATACAGAGGGAGTGTCACTTTCCTACTTCTGGAGGTAATCCCCCTAGCGATGCATCCCAGCATCCTGTTGGCCTTGGCCACTGCCCTCCTACAAGTCTCTGAGTTGTTCATCTTGACATCCACCACCACTCCCAGGTCCCTCTCAGCCATTGAGACTTGTAGCATTCCCCACCCAGGGTGTACACTTGGCCCAGGTTTCTAGATCCCAGGTGCAGTAGCTTGCATTTCCCTGCATTGAACCTCAGCTTCCACTTTCTAGACAACCTTTCCAGAGTCTCCAGGTCCCCCTGTAGGGCCACCCTCCCCTCCTCCCCATCCACCACCACCCTCAGTTTTGAGTCATCTGCAAAGAGACTCATCTCACTCCTGATACCCTTCCTTATGTCAGAGACATAGGCATTGAACAGGAGGGGCCCAAGGACCAATCCCTGAGGGACACCACTAATGACCCTCCTTGGGGATGAGACTATCCTGCCAACCATGACCCTCTGGGTCTGGTCCTGGAGTCAATTTCCTATCCATCTGATCATCTGGTTCCCAACCCCCATTTCTCCCAGCTTATCCAACAGGCCCCCATGAGGAACAGAGTCAAATGCCTTGCTGAAGTCAAGAAAGAGGAAGTAAACCAGTCTACCCAGGTCCAAGGCACTTGTCACCCAGTCATAGAACTCCACAAGGTTTGTCTGACATGGATAAGTGTTGTAAACACTAGTTACATAGCCAAGATTGTCCAAAAAATGATCATGCCTGCAAATTCACAAAAAAAAATCTGAAGACATATACAGCAGTGCAGTATCCCTCAGCGTATATAGGCTACTGGTTCAAAAATTGTGTCCACTGGGACAGTGTGAAACATGAACAAGGCCTCCTGTTATGCCTTGGATATGTGTTGTACACACTAGTTACATGACTACATTGATCCAAAAATTATCAGGCCTTTATAGGCCACACATTCAGAAAACATTGTAATCTGAAGACACAAGACAGCAGTGCAACTTCCTACAGTGTGTGTAGGCTACCGATTCCAAATGCTGTGTCATTGGAACAGTACCAAGCATGGACAAGGTCTCCTGTTATGCTGTGCATTTGTGTTGTGCATGCTGTTTATATGGCCAATGTTGTTGAAAAATTACCTACATGAAGCGCTGGAAGTCTAGGAAACAAGATTCCAAACCTAGAGGCCATCATGGCAAAGGCTGACCTGGATATTGTGGCTGTTACCAAGCCATGGTGCACTGAGTGCCATACCAGGCTACACTCTGTCCAGGAATGACAGGGTGAGAAGAAAAGGAGGGGATGTGGTGTTTTATTGAAGGAACGCATAACATTGACAGAGATACAGGAAATACAGGGGGGCTAAGGTACTGTGAGTCACCCTGGAGATGAGAAATGGATCCACTTTTAGCACTGTCTTGATCTACAGACCTCCAGCACAGTGGAAGGAGTTAGATAAGCTAATGGTATAAGCCACTGCAAGATAGCAGAAAAGGGAAAAGTGGATGGGGACTTTAATCTGCTGGATGTAGATTGGAGTCTCCCAGCTGTGGTTACAGCTAGAAGCAGGGACATACTGGACTCTCTGTGTGGGGCATTCTTCAGGCAACTAGTCAGTGAAGCCACTCATGAGACTGCAGAACTGAATCACACAAGGGCAAGGGTCCTAGACTTCAGGAGTGCAGATTTTATAAAGATGGGTGAATGCCTTAGGAAAACCCTAAAACAACATTTCCCTTCTTTTGTCACTTTAGGCTAAACCCTAAATGTAGCATTAATGCAGTTTTTTTTGCAAAGAATTTCCTTATCTTTTAAAATAGTATACTTGCATCTTCATTTGCCTGTGGGCAAGAGTGCCCTGCTCTCCCATCCCTCCATAGATGCACACGTGTATGTTTCTGTGGAAGCGCAGGGCCCTCTGGGGTGGTGCTTGCATTTGTAGCAAAACAGGAACCAAATTGTCAGCATAGCCTTTTTATTACCCCAGCTCATGAACCTAGTACTGAAAATTTTCAAATCCCTGCCAAAGCATTATTCTGCACCATTGCAATGTCATTCCATGCCACAGATATGAATACATAGTTTGGCTAGGATTTGAAAAATGACAGCTGTCACATTCCTGAGGTGGTGTAAGCAATTGCTATGTTGAAAATTTGGTGTCAAAATATTTAAAATTACCAATGTTACGAGTGAGCGTAGCAAAATGGCAAGGGACATGCATAACTTTGCAATTTTTACATATTTTGAACCCAAATGTTCAACATAGCCTTCTTCTTCTTATGACCCCACCTCATGAAAAAGGTGGTAAAAATGTTCAAATCCTGCCCAAAAGATGATTTCACTAATCAACCGCAAAATCACCTTTCGGACATGATTTGTGAAATGTTACCACCATTAGTCATGAGATGGGGTCCCAAAAAGCCATGTTGAAAAGTTTGGGTCAAAATATGCAAAAATTACAAAGCTGCACATTAAAGTTGAAAACCCGACTGAAACACATTGAACTGCACTTACCTTAGTTTCTCGTATTTCAGTAGGCAGTTCCAGCAGCAAGACGTGTCTTCCATCGAAGAGTGGATCTTCACCCTGGGACCTGTTCAGGTGAGTAAGTGTGTGAGGGAGTTCGGAGTGGTGGGTGCTCAGTAGGAGATCAGGTTGGGGGTCAGATAAGAGAGAGGCCTTTTTTTTTTTACAGGAGTGAAAAAAAGACATTGAAGGACTGTTTTCTTTATTACAGCTAATACTGAAATACAGGGATGGTGATCAGAGGGTTGGGGGGGATGCCACTAGACATCAGGGAAAATTTAAAAATTACAGGGATGGTGATTGGAGGGATGGGGGTGCCACTAGACACTAAGGAAAGATTAGAAAAATGTGGGGACAGCAATAAGAGGGTGGGAAGTGCCACCAGACACCAGGGAATACTAAAAAATATGGGGATGGCAATCAGAGGTTAGGGGTGCCACTAGACACCAGAAAAACATTAAAACATATGTAGGTGGCAATCAGAGGGTGGGTGGATGTAAGTAAACAACAGGGAAACATTAATGAATTCAGGGATGGAGATCAGAGAGGTGGGGGGGTGCCACTAGACACCAGGGGAACATTTAAAAATACAGCGACAACAATCAGAGGGTGGGAAGGGTGCCAATAGACACCAGGAAGTCATTATAAAATACAGTTTTGTGTATTAAGGGATCCTTTTTTGTATGACTAAATTATTTTTTTGTATGGCCATACGAAAAAAGGGGAAGCGAGTCATGAAAAAAGATGGAAAAATTAAAAAACACATTTGGGGTTATCTTAACAATATTAGAGTGCAGAATCAACCTAATGAGGTCCCGATGAGCAAAATACATGTGTTCATCTCTCTGAGCATGTCATTTTCATGGGGTTTGACATTTTAAAAAACAATTGAAAACAAGATGGTGGCATACGAATTAGAATTTTTTTTATAAGAAAAAGGATTAGCCCCCATATGGACAACAATTCTGATTCATATGGCCAGTTCCTTTTTTTGTTCCAAACATCAATCCTAAAGTGCTTACTGAGCATGCTCAAAAGTGAAATTTTAAAAATGAATAACATATCTAGATCTATATTGCCACGCACTCAATCTGGTGTTCCAGCTGGGTCTTGAGATTGATAACCTCAAGATTGATCAGGTCATTTGGTCTGATCACTGCACTGTGTAGTTCAGTTTTGGGGTCCCCCTGAAAGTCCCTCCCTTGTGGAGATGGTCAGTTATTGCCCCTTAAGGGGTTTTGACCCAGAGAGACTGTTGCCATTTGCTGACCTACCTAGGGTTGATGCAGCATGTGCAACTGGTACTGGAGAGGCAGTGGACACCTATTATAGGGTGGTTTCCAAAGCTCTAGATACCATCACACCAGTCCATATAGGACCCAGATACTGTCACTTGAGATTCCCTTGGTTTGATGGGGATCTCAAGGCAATGAAGATCAGGGGTTAGAAGTTGGAGCATTGCTGGCAGAAGGCCCTGTTGGAGGCCAACAGGCTGGCCCTATGTTCCCTCTATGCTGAGTACCAGGGGACAATTTCATAAGAAGGCAGAATTCTTGTCCAAGGAAATTGTCACAGAGGAAAATAGACCATCTCAGCTGTTTCAGACTGTGGACAGTCTTTTACATCCTGCCTGTCTTCAGCCAAAAAAGCCTTTCCAGTCACTTTATGTGAAGAGTTTGATCTGTTTTTCCCCTGACAGTGTCGGCCATCCAGTCAGGGATTCCACCAGGGAGGCTTTCACCTCACAGTGATCGAATCAGGAGTTTCAGAGGCACTCAGTCAGCCTGGGAGGAGTTTAGGCCAGTGGAGGTATCTGAAGTGACTAAGGTTATGTTAGAGCTGAAGCACACCTTTTGTAAACTGAACCCCGCACCTACGTGTTTCTTAATGGGATGTGTCAATGCCATTGGCCCAGTGTTTGCCAGGATTGCCAGGTGTTCGATGGTGGAGGGGGTCTTCCCAGTCACTTTGAAAGAAGCATTGGTGAAGCCCCTCCTTAAGAAATCTTCCCTTGACCCAGGAATCCTGGCAAATTACCATCCAATCTCCAACCTGACTTTTTTGAGCAAGGTTGTTGAGAAATTAGTGGCACAACAGCTCGAGGTTTGCCTGGTGTCCTTGGATATCTATGAGCCTTTCCAGTCAGGTTTTTGGCCCAGATATAGCAATTAAACTACCCTAGTGAGAGTGCATAATGATCTGCTCAGGGCTAGAGATAGAGTAGACAGGTCAGTTCTTGTGCTCCTTGATCTCTCCTCAGCTTTTGACACTGTGGATCACATTGTGCTTCTTGATCGGCTCTGTGAGTTTTGCAGATTCACTGATACTGTCATCAGATGGTTTGAGCCCTATCTCTCAGACAGAGTGCAGCAGGTGGAGATGAGGAATTTCTCCTCCTCCTCCTCCCCAATGCCTGTCTTGTGGAGTTCCTCAGGGCTTGATCTTGTCACCGATGTCCTTTGCAGTGTACATGCTGCCCTGGGTGAGATCATTTGACAATGCAGTGTGGAGTTTCACTGCTATGCAGATGACACCCAACTGTGTTTGTCTTTTGCACCCGGAACATCAGGATCTGTTGACATGCTTAACAGCTGTCTCACTAAAATCAATGACTGGATGGCTTCCAGCTGGCTGAGACTCAACCTGGCTAAGTCTGAGGTGCTGGTGATCGAGCCTGGTCACGTGCATGATGGGTTCCCACTGGGGACTGACTCCAGACTTGTTCTGGGGTCTGCGCTGTTGGTGGTTTCTCTGAGGGGGTGAAATCTGGAAGTGGTCCTTGATTGCAGAATGACCTTTGAAGATCAGGTGTCATCTGCTGTCAGCAGAGGTTTTTATCACTTGCAGAACATTGCCCGGATTAAGCCACTCATTCCACCTGAGGACCTGCTGACACTAGTGCATGCCTTTGTGACTTCTAGGCTTGATACTGCAATGCTCTGTACTTTGGGGTCATGGGAGAGACCCTCTGCAGGCTGCAGCTAGTGAAGAATGCAGTGGCCAAGTTGCCGATGGGCCTTTCAAGGTCCAATCATCTGACTCCAGTCCTGCATGCCCTGCACTGGCTGCCAGTCAGGTGGAGGGTCCTTTTCAAGGTGGGTCTTCTCACCTTTAAGGCCCTATATGGGCTTGGTCCTGGTTACCTGCCTGAGCTCCTGACACCGGTGTCCTCTGCTCGCTCCCTCCACTTCTCTTCGAGGGGCCTCCTGGATGTTCCCTGGGTTTGGCTCAGGGCCTCGGGAGATTGTGCTTTTAGTGTCTCTGGGCCAACCCTGTGGAACTCATTTCCATCTGCAGTCTCAGAGGCTTCCTCAATTGAGGTGTTTAAGGGGAGGCTAAAGGCCCCCCTCCACAGCCTGGCTTTTGACTGTTGATGCCATCTTTAGTTTTGGCCAGTCCCTTGAAGATTGACCTCTGGAAACCTTATACTACTGTTGAATACTAATTTTGTTATGGCTTTAATGAGGTTTTATTATCTATTCCAATTAACTGCTGTACAGTATGTTCTTATTTATGTTCAGCACCCAAAGCCTCTGGAATTGGGCACCTTATGAATAAAATTGCCTTGCCTTGCCATATATATATATATATATATATATATATATATACAGTATATCTGTCTGTCTATCTCTCTAGATATAGAATACAGAATAAATAATGGGTAAGGGTGGTTTACAAGTATGTATACCCATCTTGGGGGCTAATTAGGGCTACAAGGCCATGAACCTGAAGGGCAAATGGCTTTATTGTCCTAATTATCCCTTAGGTGGATGTGCTTCTCAGTGTTCCACCCTTACCCATTGTTTATTGGTTGCTGTTATGGAGACTGCATTTGTGATCACATTATGGCACCTGAGGGTCTCTTGCAGCAAGTAAAGAATGGTGTGTAGTGAGTGCAGGTAGGAGTTTGAGAGATTTCTGAGTTTGAGAGGGTTTTGTGCGTCTTTTTTCCAGGTTCTTTTGCGCTTGTTAAGTAGTTTGGCTAGCTTCCTAATGCTGTACTAATTGTGTCAGTGGTATGCCGTAGGGTTTAATGTAGTACAGCTGGGTACTTTTTATGAGTGCAGGTATATACTTTTAATTATCTGATTAGTGTAGGTATATAGCTTTAATTAGTGCATGTATATAGATCTGATTGATAGATTAGTCACAGGTATACAGGGAAATAAATGATGGCCTTTTCAATGGGGAAAAGTTCCCCTCCATATCTTCTGTCTCTCTCTCTCTCTCTCTCTCTCCCTCCCTCTCTCTCAATAGATAGATAGATAGATAGATAGATAGATAGATAGATAGATAGATAGATAGATAAACTATGTTAATGCATTAGTTAAGTTTGCTGCAACAAAAGTAGAAAAATGTGGCCTTAGGGTTTCCAACCCTAACATCCCACCCCCATCCTGCACAGACCAAGAGGCATCGGGGGGGGTGGCATTTGGGTCATCAGCCCTAATGCTCACTCCATTCTCCTATACTCTACCCACCCAGTTTATTTGTGAATGGAATGAGGTGAGCGTTAGTGATGATGACCCTGGTGCCACCCCGATGCCTCTAACACCACATTTTCCAACTTTTGTTGTGGCAACCCTAAGTAATGCACAAAGTTTTTTTTACAGTTTATTTCCTTACTTTTTAAGGCAGTCTAATCATATCCTAATTTGCTTGTGGGAGCGCTGGGTTCTCTGGGCCCTGCTCTCCTATTACTGCATAGATGCATAGATGTACATAGCTGTGGGCCCTGCATTTCCATTTATAGGACAAGAGTGATGAAACTGTCAACATAGCCATGTTATTACTTTACCTGATGTACCCAGTACAGAAATTATTCAAATCCCCAACAAAATGTAATTCTGCGCAACTCCAACACTAATCCGTGCCACAGCTATGAAAACACATTTTGGCCAGGATTTGAAAAATGACAGCTATGACATACATTTGATGGGGTAATAACAAGTCTATGTTGAAAATGTGCAGTCAAAATATTTTAAATTTACAACGTTATGAGCGTGCGTAGTGAAATTGCAATGAATGGTCATAACTCAGCCATTTTTTGACATTTTGACCCCAACATTTCAACATAGGCTTTTGGGGACCCCATCTCATGAACAATATGATTGTCATTACAAAAATTCCATCTGAAAGGTGAAATTACCAAGTGACCACAAAATCACCTTTCGGCAGTAGTTGCATTATGACAGTTATATTGTTCATCAGGTGGGTTCCTCAAAAGACCATGTTGAAAATATGGGGTCAAAATCTCAAACAATTGCTGAGTTATGATTAAAAGTTCAACCTCTACTGAAATACATTAAACCCCAATTACCTTAGTTTCTCATAGTGCAGTCGCCGGTTCCAGCAGCAAGACATGTCTTCCATCGGGAGAGCAGATCTTGAACCTGGGACCTCTTCAGGTGAGTGAGTGAGGTGGGTGTGTCAAGGGGAGGTGAAGGGAGATGGGTGAACAGTGGGGGGTTGGGTAGGGGGATGCGGATCTGAACATCGATGGACTTTATTTTACAGGTTAAAAAAAAATATTGAAGGACAGTTTTCTTATTTTCAAGCTAAAGTTGACATGGGAGGGTGGGGGATGCCACTGACCACCAACAAAAATTAAAAATGGGCATCAGAGGGTGGGGGTATCACTAGATATCAGAGGTAAAATCAAGAGGGCACAGGAGTGCCACTAAACAACAAAGGAAGTGGGGGGGCTATAAAAATAGGCCCCAAATAAAACAAAACATATATATAGACAATATAAAACCCCATATGGGTATTCTGGGTGGGGGGTTCCACTAGATACCAGGGATGTTTACTGAGTAGTTCCACTGAGAATCCATTGAGAAATGGAAAAAAATCCTTTTTCACCACGAGAAATCCTTTTCTGCCAATCCTTTGCTGTGATGGTGAAAAAGGATTCTGTCTGGCACAAAAGGATCGGGGGCTTACAGTAGTTTCTGAAACAATCCTTTTCCACCAGGCTATTTCCTTTCTCACCACCCTTTTTCGTCATTGCAGAGAAGGAATTCATCTGGTGATAAAAGGATTAAGGACTTAGACTTTTTTCAATCCTTTTTCACCAGACAAATTCCTTTTTTGCCATCCTCTTTTGTCTTGGCGAAAAAGTAATTTGTTTGGCTAAAAAAGGATTGAAAAAAAAACTCTACAGGTAAGTCCCAAATCCTTTTTTGCCATATTAATTCTTTTTTTGCCATGATAAAAAAGGATTCATGAAAAAATGAATTTAGTGACTGGTGAGAAAGGATTTAAAATAAATTTTTTTAAAATTTTGGAGGCCAAATACAAGCAAAACAGATGCACAGAGCCACTCATCAACTCCAGATGAGCAAGACATATGGTTCGGTGTCTCTAAAAGACATCCCTGGAAATTGATAAAATAATTTATTGTTGGCAAAAATTAAAAAAACAAGATGGTGGCTCACAAAAAAGGATTTTTTTCTAATGAAAAAGGAATTGGGTCTGGTGAAAAAGAATCCTTTTTCATTAGGCCAAATCCTTTTTTTGTTCATTCCTCTATTCAAAAGACTGAACTGAGCATGCTCAGAACCCAAAAGTTTAAAATTTAATAACTTTGAAACTAGATTATTTTTCACCAAATCAACACAGGCTTGTTCTTTGGGGCCAGTCCTTTTTACCCTTAAAATTTCATACCGAACTTCCAAACCATATGGCTGCAGCGTGATGTCAAAAAAAGTGCAAAAAGGCCAAGTTCACACTTTTTTCACTCTGCGCAGCTGAAAAAATGCCAAACTGACCCAAATGAAAATGGGTGTGTCAAGAGATCTCCACATGACTGTGCATGCAAACTTTTCTACAAATTCATTGAATGGTTGAAAAGTTATTAAAGTGAAAAATTTGAGGTTTAACATAGAAACCCCTGCTCAACCCTAACTATAGTGGTACTACTCATATGTACAGTATATATACATATATATATATATATATATATATATATATAGAGAGAGAGAGAGAGAGAGAGAGATGGATAGATAGATAGATAGATAGATAGATAGATAGATAGATACTGTAGATATATATTAATAAGGGATATGTGGAGGGGGAGGGCCCCATGTGATATGTGATTTATCTACATGAGTGCTACTTGACCTTGGGTAATCTCACTAGTAGTATAAGCCACAAGTGAGGTGTCCAAGAGCAAACACCACAGCATCAATAAATTATATATCATGTAAGGTCCCCCCTGCATATTTCATTTATGTAATAGGAGAGGACCTTGTGTGATAGTTTAATTTGTTTTTAATGGTAGTTTAATTTGTTTTTATTGTTTGCCTTTTTTTACTGTAAGTGTTTCTTTTTTGAAATAGTTGCTTTGCACTTCTAATCTGTGCTGGTTGCTATGCATTGCTAAGGATGCAGTGCATAGCATCCCTGCTGATTGGTGGTGTAAATGAGTTTTTGAAACAATTGCTGAAACATGGCTGACCAATGAAGTGAATGCAACCGGTAGAGTGGTGCTTCAGTAATTGTTTTATTTCTTTATCAGTTGTGCCATCAGACAGAGCTTCAGTTTGTGTCATGGAAGGAGTGAAGCCCTGAGTAGCGAGACCAAAAACAGACTGAGCAGTGAGAGCACATGCAGATTGCTCAGAGCACGCCAGCTGCAGGGAGCTTAGAAAAGCCAGATGATTTCCTGCCCATTTGGAAACAAGAAACTGTTTTGAGGTAGGGGCTGCAATGGGTCCGGAGCTGCACAGAGAGTGAATTAAATGCTGTTTAGCTGCTACCTTGACTGATGCTGAATGAAGTTCACTAATTGTTTAGCTCAACATCAGTATTACACACGGCAGAGCTGTTAGCAGGACCAGTTGGGAGGGAGAGTGACCGCACCTTGAGCAGTGTCGAAGAAAGTAGTAACTGAGTTTGCTTGTAATTCATTTTTTTAAGTTATCATTTGGTTTAGGAGCACTTTGATTCTTCAAATTAACTGCTGTGTATCTAAGGAGAAAGTGAACATGTAAGAAGTAGCGCTGCCTGAACATGGCAAGAAAGGATAAGCACTGTAGGTAGCAAAAACTGTAGTTCTGTTGTGTCAGAGGGAAAGTAGTGCTATCAGTTGTCCAGGGGGGTAGGGATGGCGTGTCTACTGTAGAGATAAATGGCGATGATGTGTCTACCATATGTATAAATGTGAGATTTCACATTTATACACATAGTAGCTCATACTGTATACACAGATTTATCACACAGGATTTATGTCCACGCCTATTGTATAAAGACATATTTATATTTCTGTATTATAGGGGTGCAGCATACATACATGCACACACACACATATGCACACACACACATATATGCATACATATATATATATATATACCTGTATTATATTATAGGGGCACAGTCGGGTCTCTATAATTAGGGCTCAACCTTCACTTCTATGTTAAACTCAAAATTTTGCACTTTAATAACTTCACAACTGTTCATCTGATTTACATGATATATTGCATGCGCCATCAGGGACAGACGCTCTCTTGGTGTGTCAGCTTCATTCCAGTCGCATGTGCAGGTACGGAGCTACAGAGTGTCACAAAATGTGAAAATTACCATTTTTTGTAAAATTCTTTGTCATGCCACTGTGCAAAAACACCTTAGGAGTTTGGTCTGAAAATTTTAGGGTAGAAAGGTCTTGGATCACAGATGTGCCTTTCGAAGATTTGGTGAACAAATATTAATCCATTCAAAAGTTATTAAATTTAAACATTTTCCATTATTTTCAATGGGAAAAGTTAGCTGTGAGCCATGAAACAGGATACTGTATTGCAAATGGACAATTCTGTGTCATAAATGAGTAATCCTTTGTTGCAAATGGGGAAACTTTTTTGTGCTTTTTGCACCTTAATAACTTCACAACTGTTCAACCAATTAGCATAAAATTTTGCAAGCACCATCAGGACCTGAAGTTCTCTTGATTTGCTATGTTTCATTCCAGTCGAGTATGTGGGTGCGGAGATAAAGAGTGTTATGTTAGGGGCATGGTTGTGCCCCTATAGTTAGGTTTCAACCTTTACTTCTATGATAAACTTGAAATTGTGCACTTTAATAACTTCACAATCATTCAACTGATTTGCATGACATTTTGCATGTGCCATCAAGGATTAAAGATTTCTTGATATACCAATTTTCATTCGGGTCAGATTTGTGGGTACAGAGATACGGAGCATCACAAAATGTGAAAATGGCCATTTTCTGTAAAATTGTTTGTCATGCCACTGCGAAAACACGGCTTTGGATTTTGGTCTGAAATTTTTAGGGTAGAAACGTCTTGGGTCACAGATGTGACTTTTGAAGATTTGATAAAAAATATTAATCCATTTAAAAGTTATAACATTTTAAAATTTCCCAGTATTTTCAAAGGAAAAAGTTTGATGTGAAGCTCGAAACAGGATTCTGTGTTGCAAAGGTTTACCTATGCTAACTCGACAACACTATTGTTGAGGTTTGGCATAGCGAGATCCCCCATGTTGACAGGCAAAATTTCACCTGTAGGACATAGGTTTGTTTTTCCATCAGGGGGCTGCACCCCATATGCCCCCCTTCTATAGATTCCTAACTCCAAGTTGGAGTTATCTTGAAGAAGGGGGTAAGTCAGTGAAAGGGTGAAATTTCACCTGCGAGTCCCCCACAGAGGCAATCTCGAAACCTGTCGAGATTGTCACTGTGGGGGATTTCGCCATGTGGTCAGCATACCATGTTGAAATGGGCAATCCTGTGTCACAAATGAGTAATCCTTGGTCTCAAATGGGGAATCTATTTTTGGGCTACCACCATCTTGTTTTTTTCTCAGCGGGCAAACAAAGTTAAAAAAACAGAACAAAATTATGTTTTTTGAAGTAACCAACACATGTGTTCTGCTAATCAGGACCTGTTCTATTAGATTTCAGTGTTATTTTTTTCATAAATCACCTGGAAATGTGTTTTTTAACATGCTGAAATCTTTTTTAAAAAATGTATGAAAAAGGAATTACAAAACAGGATTCTGTTTTGCAATTTGTGAAAAAGGATTTTTCTTTTTGCACAAATTATTTGAAAAAAGAATGTGAAACAGGATTCTGTTTCACAATTTGCGAAAAAGGATTATTCTTTTTCTCACAATTTGAAAAAAAGAATTTTTACACAGTTGTTTATTTGTCACTTCACACTGAAGAAATGGTTCAGAAAGTTTGGTCTTAAATTTTCAGGGTACAAAGGGCTTGCTCCATGGTTGTGTCTTTTGAAGGTTTGGTGAAAGCAGATTACTTTGCTCTGGAGATCTGGTGGTTCAAATTTTCCTTCCTTTCTCATAGGATAATAATATAATATGAGGTGCACACAGTTGTTTCTTTGTCACTCCGCTGTGAAGACATGGCTTTTGATTTTTGTATGAAATTTTCAGGGTATAAAAAGCTTGCCCTATAGATGTGTCTTTTGCTTGTTTGGTGAAAAGATATCCATTTGGTGTGGAGTTATACATGGTTTCAAATTTTTCTGTGATTCCCCTAGGATAACATTGCAATGTGATGTATTTCTTTGGAACTGTGCAGCGTGGGATGGAAAATGACAACAGTATCTTTAAAATTATGGATGGATGGGAGCACCAGGCCCTGCACATGCAAATATGGTTACATTTGTGGACTGATCAGCATGCAGGGCCCTCCTGGGTTTGCAGTCCTACGGGGAAAAAAGGATAAAATTTCAATATCTCAAACATTATGGATGGATTCTAGCATAGGGCCCTCCCTCACTCAAAAACAGATTCCATTATGGACTGATGTGAGCTTGAGACCCAGAGGGCCCTGTGCTCCTACAGGGAAATAAGAATACAATTATAATATATCAAAAAATTATGCATCCATGGGAGCACATGGCCCAGGGGGACCTGCTTTCCCAAAGGCAAATAAGGATACAGTTATATTATCTCAAAAAGTAAGGAAATTCCTTCCAAAAAACTTCATTAATGCACTAGTTAGGGTCCCAGCATCAAAAGTATTAGGGTTTCTGATCCCTACTACCCCACCCCCAGCCTGCAGGAAGCAACAGACCTCTGGTGTGTCTTGCAGTTGTCAACCCTAACACTCACCCCATTCGCATATGTTGTACCCATCTCAGCTTATTTACTCATGGAATGGGGTGAGTATTAGGGTTGGTAACCCCAAGGCACACCCCATGCCTGTTGCTGCATGCAGGGTGGAGGTGTGGTGTTAGGATTGGAAACCCTAATAAGACATATCATTACTTTTGATGCTGGGACCCTAACTAGTGCATTAACAACATTTTTTGGGAAAGAATTTTAAGATAGATATATAGATATTCTTTGCAAGAACTTTGTGCACCAGTTAAGGTTCAATTTAACACCACAAAAGTAGGGAAATGTGGCATGAGGGTTCACAACCCTAACTCCCCCCCACGAGCAGCAAAAGGAAAAATGTATTAGGATTTGGGATCTCTGATGTCTTAGTGAATCAGTGGTGGGGTCTTCCTCATGTTTGTCAACCCTAATGCTAATCTCTCCCCCAGACCATAACCTCCTGTCAGAAGCACAAGGTACACCTCCATGCAAGTGCCTCATAGTGATACACTCTTCAAACATAGAGAAATATGTCTCACCACATGTTGTCAACACAGTCTCTTGTAGTTTTCTTCATGCAGGGCCCAAGAAAGAAGACCATGTCTTATGTTGTTTGCTCAGGGAATAGGGTGGACATTAGGGTTGTTAACCCCAAGGAAGCCTCACCACTGATTTTCCAAGACTCCATAGACCCAAAACCCTGATGTTTTTTTTCTTTTGCTGCTTGGGGTGGGGGTGGGGAGTAAGGTTTGGAAACTCTAATGCCACTCTACCCTACTTGTGTGGCATTAAACCATAATTGGTGCATTTACGATGTTTTTTGCAAACAGTATGTATTTCAGGGGTGTGGTCATGCCCATATATTAGGGTGCAGTCTTCACTTCTAATGTTAATGTGTCTTGAAATGTCTTAAAGTATTTAATGTGTCTTGAAATGTCTTAAAGTATTTAAAGTGGTTTGAAATGTCTTAAAGTATTTAACAAATACTTGGAATTTTCTCATATCATTTATATTACTTTTTAGGTTTATATATTTTTCTTTTCTTTTAATTATATTGCTTAAATTCCTGTATACCAAATTACATCGACTACAAACTGTCAGTAAAAAGGGAAATTGTTTAACCAGGAAAGGCACACTAAGCTGAAGCTTGTTTCCAAGTGTGACCTGAGAGCACAAGGAAGTTAAGTGATTTGCTCAGGGTCACACAATATGCAAGTGGGGCCATGGGATCAAACCCAGGTCTCCAGGTTTGCAGCTCACAAACCACTGCATTATACTGCCTTCTACTACTATGACTATGAACTGTCAGTGTTTAAAATGTTTTTGTTTAAAATATTATTACTTGTGCTCTTGTCTGTCCTGGTAAACTTAAATGTTTTAAAAACAGAAAGGGTAAAACAGGTGGGAGTATGTTGGCCACCAATTATTTTAAAGGGGCAGGGGGTAGAATTTTGCAATAGAAGAAGAAATGAGCTTTAAAAAACATCTGGAAGGAATACAAACTGCAGGGTAAAACAAGAGCACAAAATCCTTATGTATTGCACAAAACCATACAAGGACCAAATGGAATTTGCTATATCTTCTTAATAATCATGGGGGAGAGTTGAATCGTGGGCCGGCACTACATAAAATTAAAATAATGCATGAAAATGCACAGTGTGGGATCTTAAAAGGACTTATTATCTTTAATGGTAGCTGAACAAGACCCAGATGTATTTGGTCTGGCTAAGTCATGGTTAACTGAGAAAATGGGGGACAATGAGTTTTGTCTCCCATTATATCAATTATTAAGATCTGATGGGAAAAAATTGGGGAGGGAGTAATGATATATGTGAAACATTGCTTGGGGCATGTAAATGTAATGCTCAAAGGAAGTGAATATAATATTGAATATTTAATTACAAAAGTAAAAAAAAGGTTGTTGTGGTAATGTTTTCACCCCCAAAAAATAGTCTAGAGTCAATTGATAAGATTATAAATAAAATACATGACTGTATAGGTGATAGATTGGTGGTTTTGATGGGAGATCTAAATTGTGGTTGGCTTGGACCAAGGGGGAGACACCTAAGAGAAGCTGTCTCAGTCCTTGGGGTAACCTAGCACATTAGAGACCCTACAAGATTTACTAAAACATTAAAACAGGGTTCTGTGTTGGATTTGTTGTGTACATTATCCCAAATGGTTACAGAAAATTCCTCCTTACATGGGTGAACATAGCTCGATATGGATAAGTACATCTATGACACAAATACAGGAATTATTTGATTACTCAAACTACAACTGGGCCAGAGACATGAGAAGGTTTTCTGAGGAGAAATTCTTACAAGGTATTACAACTGAAAGATGGGAGAGATGTAAATTAATACCAGACTTAGATCAATCAGTAAAATACTTTGCAGAGACCTTCAGAAACATCTGTGACTTACACGCCCGCAGTGTAAACAAAAAAATAAAATAGCTAGGTTACCCTGGCTAAACGAGAAAATTCTAAAACAAATCAGAGTTAAAAACAGAATCTGGAAAAGTGCCAAGAAGACAAAACAAGACTGTGATTGGGAACTTTTTAAAAGTAAAAGAAATGAGTGTAGAAAGTTGATTAAAAAAGCTAAATCTTTGAATTATAAGAAAAAAATGGAATGCAATAAAGATACATGAAAATTCTGGCAAACTATAAATTATTTGTTAAATCCAGGTGGAAACGATCCATCAAAGAAATTGAATGTAAGAGTTGGAGGCAAAATGATAGAGAAACCAAAAGTGGTCACAGATGTTTTAAATCAATATTTTGTTAATCTCCCAGGTTATTATATAACAGACGATGCAAAGATTCAGTTAAAAAGAGAAGAAATCCAAGTTCAGCCAGCTTTGTTGCCACCCTTTTGATTTAAGATACTTAAAACATCAGAGATCTACAAAGGACTAAAGAATATAAACATTCATAAATCAACAGGTCCAGACAATATAGATGGAAAGTTTCTTAGGATGGCAGCATATCAAATAGCATCCATAGTTACTTATCTCTTTAAATGGAGTTTGAAAATGGGTCATTTTCCACAGATTTGGAAAGAAAGTAAAATAATTCCAATATTCAAGGGTGGTGATGCTTCTGAACTAGATAATTATAGACCAATAGCTTTGCTGTCTATGTGGTCTAAATGTCTGGAAAGGCACATCCATACTCAACTGGTAGAATACATGGACAAACATAATATATTGCCGCCTTTCCAATCTGGATTCAGGAAAAGTTTTTCTACCACATCAGCATTGCTGGAATTTAATAACCTACTTTGTACATCCCTGGATTTCGGACTAGAAACTGTGGCAATTTATGTGGATTTGTCAAAGGCTTTTGACCTGATGGACCACTCCCTCTTGTTGAGTCAGATGGAGGCCCTGGGAATTGTGGATGGATCTTGGAGTTGGTTCCAGTCCTACCTGGGGGACCGCACCCAAAAGGTATTTGTCTCTGGAAGTTCATCAACTCCTAAACTAACAAAAAGAGGAGTACCTCAGGGGTCAATTTTAGGACCCCTGTTATTCTTATTGTTCAGTAATGACTTACCTAAATTGGTGCGGTGCTCCCAGGTGAGGCTATATGCAGAAAATACCATCCTAATTGCCTCTGGAAACAGCGTCCAGAACCTCCAACTAAAGTTACAATCTGATTTCGATAGCTTGTGGGAGTAGTTCACCAGGTCAAGACTCATAATGAATAGTTAAAAAAAAACAAATTGATGCACTTTGCTCCCCAAAAGAACACTGATCAGATCAAGATACAAACAAATCAAAGTGAGTGCTTAGAGTTAGTAAATAATAATTGCCATCTGGGTGCTATTTGTGACACTCAGATGTCCTTTGTAGACTACATACCTGTAAGTTCAACAATTGGAAAAGTAAAAAACCTTGGAGCTTTGCACTGCACAACAAATTTTTCTAAACAGAGATGAACAGAAAAAATGGCAGAGCAACTAAATATGCCAACTCTGACGTATGGTGAACTAGTCTATTGAATGGTAAATAAATATTTGCTAGATAGATTAGACAAAACTCAGTATAGAATAGCTAGGTATATCCTAAAATGCAAAATAAATACACATCATTGTGTCATGTTGACTACATTTAACTGGAAAGCCTTGCATATTAATCATGTAAAAACTAGGTTAAAAACAATATACAAATATCGGATTTTGTATCCTGATCACTACATTGCAAAAGTGAAGTTTAATAAAGACAGAATTTTTTTTTCAAGATTCTAAACGATCTGATCATGTGAACAAAATAACATTATCCAAGACCAAAAATAAATTTGGTTCAAAAACTTTGCACTTACAGGCAACAAAAGCTTGGAATGTTTTACCTTACACAGCTCAGATCTCACCTTCTTATGGGATGTTTACCCAGGAGGTAAATGAGCTATACAAGTTTCATTGTTGTTGTGGGTAGTTTTGTATATTGTTAGTTTTTTGTGATCTGTTGTATACCTAATGTTATGAGTATGAATGTGTTTGTGCAGTGTTCTTTTTCTTTCATTTGATGTTAAAAGCAACTTCAGTACTGACAGGACTGTCTTGAAAACAGGGTTGTATAACCTTAATGACATGATACATTCCTGTATAAAAATAAAGAATTCATGTATCTATCATTCTATGTGCAACTGAAAATGTTGGATTTTAATAACTTTGCAACCATTTGAGTGATTTGCATGACATTTTTCACATCACATCAGAGACCAAAGAGCTCTTGATGTGGCATGTTTTGTTCTAGTCGTATGTATGGGTGTAGAGATATGCAGAGTCAAACAATGTGTAAATTACTGTATTTTTTTTTGTCAAACTCTTTATCATGCCACTGCATAGAAATGGCTTGGAATTTTGGTCTGAAATATTTAGGGTAGAAAGATCTTGGGTCAGAGATGTGCCATTTGAAGATTTGGTGAAAACATTTTAATCCGTTCCAAACTAATTAAATGTCAACGTTTCCCATTATTTCCTATAGGAAAAGTTAGATATTCCTTGAAAAAATGATTCTTTATAACAAATGCAGAATCCTTTTTCAAAATGTGGGATCTTTTGTCACAAATTAGGAATCTTTTTTGTGCTGCTACCATCTTGTTTTCAGCTAGTGGTGATAGCAAAATTAAATTACTGAAAAATAGAGGGCTTTAGGAAACACCAACAGTTATGTTTACCTAATCGGGGCCTCTGGAATCTGATTCTGTGTTCAGTTTTATGATTACTTACTTACAAATGTGCTTTTTTACCATTCAGAAAATCCTTTTTCGCAAACTGCAGAAAAAGGTTTCACGAAATAGGATCTTCTCTTGCCACAACTTGTGAAAAAGGATTTGTGAAACAGGATCTTTTTTCACAATTTGCAAAAAAAAATTATTTTTCCACAAATTGCCAAGATTGAACTTCAGAAAAAGATCCTTTTTTGCAAATTTACAAGAAAAGAATGTTTATATAGCTGTTTTTGTTGTGTCACTTCACAGTAAACAAACAGTTTGGAACTTTGGTCTGAAATTTCCAGGGTACAAAGGGTTTGGTACACAGATGTGCCTTTTACTGTTTTGGTGAAAATATATTACTTTGCTCTGGAGTTCTGTGGGGTTAATTCTTGCTTTGTTTCACATAGGATAACATTGTAATGAGAGGTATACCCAGTCATTTCTTTGTCACTCCGCTGTGAAGAAACAGTTTGCAGTTTATCTCTGAAATGTTCAGGGTACAAAGGGCTTGCCCTACCAATGTACCTTTTGCTGTTTTTGATTGAAAATATATTAATTTGGTGTCAAGGTACACAGGTTTCAACTTTTTCTGTGTTTTCTATAGGATCACATTGTAAGGTCAGGTATTTCTTTTGGTCTGCACACTACGGGATGGGAGCATAGGGCCCAGAGGGCCCTGCTGTCCCACAGGCAAAGAAGGGTAGCACTGCACTATCTCAAAAATTATACATGGATGGGATGGATACCATTAAGGACAGATGGAAGCACAGGGCCCAGAAGGTCCTGCGCTCCCTCAGGGAAATAGGGATATGATTACAGTATCTCAAAAAGTATGGATGGATGGATGGCACTGTGCTCACCCTCATGGAAATATGAATACCATTATGGAGTTATGGGAGTGCAGGCCTTCTGCACACATGGCAGCACAGGGCCGTCCAGACTCTGCATGCCCACATGCAAATATGCAGAGGATTATGGAATGATGAGAGATAAGGATACAATTACAATCTCTCAAAAATTATGGATGGCTGTGAGTGCAGGGCCCAGAGGACCCTGCACTCCCACAAGCAACTAAGCCTATGATTATACTTCCTTGAAAAAGTAAGGACATTTTCTGCAAAAAAAACTTTGTTAATGCACCATTAGGGTTACAGCAACAAAAGTAGGGAAATATGGTCTTAGGGTTCCCAATCCTGACACCCATCCCCCACACTGCATGCAGGAACATGCCTGAGAGGTGTGCCTTGGAGCTGTGAACCCTAATGCTCACCCAATTCTCCTATTCTATACCTATCTTAGCTTACTTACTCATGGAATGGGGTGAGTGTTAGGGTTCACAACCCCAAGGCACATCCCTCACACCTGTTCCAACATGCAGGGTGGGGGTGGGGTGTTTGGCTTAGGAAACCTAAGACTACATTTCCCTGCTTTTGTCACTGGAACCCTAATGGTGAGAATATACATATATATATATATATATATATATATATATATATATATATCATCATCATCATCTTTCCCATCATCACCTTTTTATTTCACAGATTCTCTCTTAATCTTGCCATTTATCACTTCTTCTCCTGAGCCTCCTCTTTTTCCTTTATATATATATATATATATATACATACACATATACACACACCTCATTTTACCTCCCCTCTACACTAACTTTGTTTTTTCTCTTTTAGATATTTCCTGAAGAAGACCTAAGATCAAAACGCAGATATTTAACTCCATTTTCTATTTTCAGCGTGCATTTAATATAACCATTTTGTTTTGCTTTTAGACCACATGCTGACGCAGTGCCTTGTTTTTGTTTATCACACAGACATATATATATATATATATATGTACATATTTAATCTTGTTATTTTCACCCCAGTGTGATAAATTCACATGCCTGACATTTATACTTACTGTGCTTACCTCATCAGCATTTATTTCAACTGTGCTGATGTCACCTAGCAACACTCAGATTCTGCCTGTGTTGGAACTGCTTCCATGAAGTTAATGATGAGAATGTAGCTCACCTGTCACACCTGTACCTGTAAGTCCCTCTTTCACTTTCATCTTGTGCACTCTCTGAAAGTCTCAAAGCAATCAAACAGCAGCCTGAGATACATAATGGATCAGAAGCCAAGAAAAAAAGTAAAGCCTTCCACGTCCACGAATGCCTCAACTACCAAGGCATACAGTCTGCTTCATCCCAAATGGTAAGACCATGTTTCAGCTTGTTTTAGCACAATTTTCCTTTTTGTCCTGTGTCATCTTTGTTTATTTCACAAGGTAAAGTGAAAGAAAAAAAGTTTGGGAAACCCCTATTGTATTGCACCTGTAAGTCCCTCTTTCACTTTCATCTTGTGCACTCTATGAAAGCCCCAAAGAAAGCAAACAGCAGCCTGAGTTTCATACTGGAAAAGAAGCCAAAAAAGAGTGAAGCCTTCCATACCATAAAACATAGAAACATAGAATTTGACAACAGATAAAGACCACTTGGCCCACCTAGTCTGCCCATTTCCCTAACTGATGGATAAGCTGCAGATTCTAGTTAACCAACAGCTTACTTCCTCTTACCCCCCACTAGAATTGCCTTATGTTTGTCCCACGCATGCTTGAATTCTCCCACTGTTCTTGACTCCACAACCTCCTCAGGAAGGCTGTTTCATGCATCCACAACCCTCTCTGTGAAAAATACTTTCTAACATTACCTCTGAGCCAGCCCCCTCTATCTTTAAATTGTGCCCCCTCATTCTTGCACATCTCTTTTTCTGAAAGATGCTACCCTCTTGGACGTTGTTAATTCCATTGAGGTACTTGAAAGTTTCTATCATCCCCCCCTTTCCTCGAAGATATACATATTAAGCTGCTTTAGTCTCTTTTCATATGTCTTCTGGTACAGACCCTGCACCATTTTGGTTGCCCTTCTCTGAACAGCCTCCACTCTGTCTTTGCAGAGATGGGGTCTCCAGAACTGCATGCAGTACTCCAGATGGGGTCCCACCAACTGTCTGTACAGAGGGATAACAATTTCCTGTTTTCTGTTGTTGATGCCTCTCCCTATGCATCCCAGTAACCCCCCAGCCCTCCTTACTGCCTTCTCATATTGCTTGTCCACCTTTAGGTCATCTGATATAATTACTCCCAGGTCTCTTTTCAATTTCTGTTGTTGTTAGTATCTCATCCCCCATTGTGTACTCTTCCCCTGGGTTTTTGTTTCCCAGGTGCATTACCTTGCACTTCTTTGCATTGAATCTGAGCTGCCATACATTTGACTATTCCGCCAACCTTGCCAAGTCCCTTTTCATCCCTTCCACCCCACCTTGTGTATCAACCCTATTGCAGATCTTTGTGTCGTTTGCAAAGAGACACACTTTTCCTTCCAGGTGCTCTCCAACGTCACTTATAAAGACATTAAAGTCCTAGTACCGAACCATGTGGTACCCACTAGTTACCCTCCTTTCTTCACTGTGGACTCCGTTTACTATTACCCTTTGTGTCCTGTTGTCCAGCCAAGTTTTTATCCAGGCTACCACCTTGGGATCCACTCCAAGGCTGACTAACTTGTATATTAATCTTTTGTGTGGGACTGTGTCAAATGCCTTGTTAAAATCTAGGTAGGCCATATCCACAGCCCTTCCCTAGTCTACTACTTTGGTCACCCAGTCAAAGAAATCTATTAGATTTGTCTGACATGACCTTCCCGCTGTGAATCCATGCTGCCTTGGGTCCTGTGCCCCACTGGCCTCTAGGTACTCAACAATTCTTTCCTTCAGAAGTGATTCCATCATTTTTCCTACCACTGAGGTCAAACTAACTAGTCTGTTTTTCCTGTCTCTGCCCTGCTCCCACTTTTGTGAAGTGGAATCACATCCACCCTCTTCTAGTCCTCAGGTACCACCCCATCCTGCCATGATTTGTTAAAGAGAGTAGTCAGTGGTATCATTAGTTCTACCTTTATTTCTTTTAGAATTCTGGGGTGAATCCCATCAGGCCCCATTGCTTTGTCCACCCTCCACATGAATATCTCAACTACTAAGGCATACAACTTGCTTCATCCCAAATGGCAAGACAGTGTTTCAGCTTGTTTTAGCAGAATTTCCCTTTTTTGTCCTGTGTCTTCTTTGTTTATTCCACAAGATAGAGTGAAAGAAAAAAAAAGTTCTGGAAACCCCTATTGTATAAATCGCACACATGATGTACAGTCGTGTGCTATGGAAGAGAGTTTTACTCCTGCAGAGTGATCTTTGGATACTTTCAGTCTTGGCTTTGCCACTCATGAGTATCCAGCACTCACTCTGCAGGAGAGAAAATATTTTCCATATCACACTCCTGCCCATGTATATGTGTATGTATGTATATATATATATATATATATATATATATATATATATATATATATATATATATATATATATATATATATATATATATATATATGTGTGTGTATATATATATATATGTGTGTGTGTGTGTGTGCAGTCATGCCCTATAGTTAGGGTTCTGTCTTCACTTCTATGTTAAACTCAAAATTGTGCACTTTAATAACTCTGCGACTGTTCAAGAGATCCATATGAAATTTTGTATGTGCCATTAAGGACCAAAGATCTCTTGATATGGGATATACTGTACTACACTACATTGAATTATGTCTGACTGACAGCCACCTGCCTGACCCCAAAATCCTGACATTCACTATACTGACAGGATCAAAATCCTGACAAACCAACAGCCAGACAAATGAAACACCCACATTTCTTCAAGAATTCCACAACACCACAGACACCTGCCCCTTATAGAAACTCACACAAACATAACCCACACCCAAATCAAAGATATGGATGACTGAAACCAAACAAAATGACAAACAAAAAAGACAAAGAACAAGTGAACCAAAACCCAGAATGGGTTGAAACATGCCAAACTCAGAAGCCACTCCTAGAATATCTTCAAAGGATAGCCCATAATACCTCACAACAGAAAGAAGAAACTAAGTAAATAACTGATAACATGGTACTGTAAGAGAAATAAAATACATCCTTTTTCTCACCACATTCCCACATAACAACACACAAAACACAAACCACACACATACACACAATTCAGCACATATACCATCAATATTAAACCACTCACACATGAATACATCAGCACATACTGTACACAGATTCAAACCCCTGCCCACACATACTAAGTGCATAACAGACACACAACCACTGAGCCATGACAGCACACATCCACTGCAGCACCAACTCTACCTTATCACAACCTTACTGCTCTAATTTATACTACAACACACACTAGATGCAGGGGGGCTCTTCCACCCGCACCCCCCATACTTATATCCAACTCCAAGCTGTAGACATATTGTCTGTCAGACAAACCCATGTCAGGGTAATACACCTGTTATGCAACAATATGTCTGGATAATACACCTGTCAGTCAAGTGTTCTGTAAGTCAGGCAGCTGGGGTCAATCTACTGACTGTCAGTCAATTGTAAGTTACACAACTGTAGGACTCCTCTTGATGTGGCAAGTTTCATTCCAGTCAGATGTGTGGGTGCAGAGATATGGAGTATAACAAATGTGTAAATTACCATTTTTGTCAAATTGTTTGTGATGCCATTACTCAGAAATGGCTTGGAAGTTTGAGCTGAACATTTTAGGGTAGAAAGGTCTTGGGTCACAAATGTGCCATTTGAAGATTTGATGAAAAAATGTTAATCTGTTCCAAAGTTATTACATTTTAAGTTTCCCACGATTTCCTATGAGAAAAGTTAGATGTTGTGGAGAAAGTCACAAAACTGAGAGTGGACAAAGCGATGGGACCAGATGATATACACCCCAGGATATAAAAGGAATTATGGATGGTGCTAGCAGCACCACTGGTGGCCCTATTTAGTGAGTCACTCAATACAGGCTTGGTTCCAGGCCAATGGAAAAGGGCAAATGTAGTCCCTCTTCATAAGAGTGGTAGCAGGGAGGAGGCAGGAAACTATAGGCTGATCAGCCTCACCTCAGTAGTGGAAAAGATTATGGAGGCACTGCTTAAGGAAAAGATTGTGGAACACTTGGAAACCATGGGAGCACAGGATCTGAGGTAGCATGGATTGACAGCAGGAAAGTCATGTCAAACAAATATGATAGACTTTTTTGACTGGTTGATGAAGGAGGTGGATTGGGGAGCAATGGATGTCACCTAACTTGATTTCGGCAAGACCTTCAACATGGTACCACACAGAAGACTGGTTAACAAGCTGGGTATCCTGGGGTGGGCCACAAAGTGGAAAACTGGGTTAGAAACTGGCTGAGGAACAGGAAGCAGAGGGTGATAGTAAATGGTATCAAAACCAAGGATAGCAGGGTTACCAATGGGGTACCTCAAGGATCAGTCCTGGGGCCAGTCTTTTTAATGCCTTTATCAGTGATATTGCTGAAGGGCTGGAGGGGAAGATTTGTCTGTTGGCAGATGACACCATGATCTGCAACAGAGTAGACATTCCAGAGGGGGTAATAAAAATGAGGAGGAACCTGGGAAAGCTGGAAAAATGGTCCAAAGTGTGGCAATTAAAATGTAATGCAAACAGGCACAAAATTGTGCACCTAGGGTGAAGAAACCCTGCAGAGAATTACAGCATGGGGGAATTGCTAACAGTTACCAAGAGGAAGGGGATTAAGGGATAATCATCTCAGATGACCTAAAGATGGCCAGTGTAATCAGGCTATAGGGAGGGCCAGTGGGATGTTGGGGTGCATAGGAAGGGGTATCACTAGCAGAAGAAGGGAGGTTGTGATGCCATTGTACAAAATGCTGGAGAGGCCTCATCTAGAATACAATGTTAAATTCTGGAGGCCGCATCTTCATAAGGACATAGACTGGGTGGAGGTAGGCCGGAGATGGGCGACCAAGATGGTGCAGGGCTTGCATCAGAAAACATATGAGGACAGATTAAAAGACCTCAATATGTATAAACTGGAAGAAAGGCGCAAACAGGGGATATGATCAAAACCTTCAAGTATCTAAAGGGCTTGAACAAGTTCCAAGTGGGTGACATCTCTCAGTACAAGAGTTGTACAAGGACAAGGGGGCATGATATGAGATTGGAGGGGGGGTAGGATAAGGAGAAATGTGAGGACATTTTTCTTCACAGAAAGGGTGGTGGATGCTTGAAATAACACCCACCACCTCCTGGGGTAGGCTAACACAGTGGAGCAATTCAAACAGGCATGGGATGAAAATAAGGGAACCCTAGATTTGGGGAAGTGAGGTGAAAGTCAATGACCAAGTAGGATCAACTGCTGCTGATGCAGGCAGGGAATATGGGCAGACTACATGGGCCTAGTGGTCCTTATCTGCTGTAAATTATTATTTTACTGTGTTACTATGTTCACCTTGAAAAAGGATTCTTTATCTCAAATGCAGAATCCTTTTTCGGAAACAAGTGATCTTTTGCTGCAAATGCAGAATCTTTTTATACTACTGCCATCTTGTTTTCAGTTGGCAGTGACAAGAAAATTACATTTCTAAAACACATAGGGCTTTAGGAAACGCCAACAGTTTTGTTTACCTAATCAGGGCCCGTAAAATTGAATTCTGGGGTTCGTTTTTTGATTACTTACTTAGAAATGTGCTTTAGTACCATGCGGAAAATCCTTTTTTAGCAAACCATGCAACAAGGTTTCACAAAATGGGGCCCTTTTTTGCAATTTGTGAAAAGGATTTTCTTTTTCCACAAATTATGAAAAACGAACTGAGAAAAATGATTCTTTTTCACAAATTTGCAAAAAAAAAAGAATGTTTATATAGCATTTTTTGTCACTTCACATTAACAAGTGGTTTGGAATTTTGGTGAGAAATTTTCAGGGCACAGAGGGCTTGGTCCACAGTTGTGTCTTTTGCTAGTTTGGTGAAAATAGATTACTTTGCTCTGGAGTTCTGTGGGGTTACATTTTGCTTTGTTTCCCATTGGATAACATTGTTATGGGAGTTGTACGCAGTCATTTCTTTGTCAGTCTGCTGTGAAGAAACAGTTTGCAGTTTTGCTCTGAAACTTTCAGGGCACAAAGGGATTGTCCCACTTATGTGCCTTTTGCTGGTTTTGTGGAAATATATTAATTTGGTGTTGAGTTACACAGGTTTCAAATTTTCCTGTGTTTTCTATTGGTTCACATTGCAAGGTCAGGTGTTTCTTTGGGTCTGCACACTATGGGATGGAAGGGTAGCATTACACTATCTCAAACATTATGCATGGATGGGAGTGCAGGGTGTGCTGGGCCCTGCACTTCCACACTCAAATATGGATACCTTTAAGGACTGAAGCTCCCACAGGGAAATAGGGATGCAATTACAGTATCTCAAAAATTATGGATGGATGGATGGCACTGTGTGCTCCCACATGCAAATTTGAATACCATTATGGAGTGATGCGCGTGAGAGTGCAGATCTTATTTACACATTGCATCACAGGGCCTGGAGGGTCCTGCACTCCCACACGCAAATACGCAGAGGATTATGGAGTGAAGAGAGGGCACTGCACTCCAACAGAAAAATAAGGAAACAATTACAATCTCTCAAAAATGATGGATAGTTGCACAAGCAAATAAGCTTGCCATTATACTTTCTAAAAAAGAATGAAAATTCTCTGCAAAAAACTTTGTTACTAAACCACTAGGGTTCCAGCAACAAAAGTAGGGAAATGCAGTCTTGGGGTTCCCAACCCTAAAACCCCACCCCCACACTGTATGCAAGAACAGGCATGAGGAGAATATATTATAGGGGTGCAATCTCACGCCTATAGCTAGGGTTGAGTAGGCACTTTAATGTTAAACCTCAAATTATTCACTTCAATAACTTTGCAACCATTCAGCAGATTTGCATGAAATGTTGTACACTTAGTCTTATGTTGTTGATCTCTTGACATGCCAAGTTTTGCTTTGGTCAGATTTGTGGATTTTGAACTGTGTATAGTCCAAAAAAGCTAAGATTCACCTTTTGTGTGTTTTTTTTTTCTTGTCATCGCACTGCACACATATGGTTTGGAATTTTTTTCTGACATTTTCAGGGTACAAAGGGCTTTACCCACAGAAGAGCCTTTCACTGGTTTGGTAAAAAAATATGAATCCATTTCAAAATTGTTTTAATTTTAAAGTTTTGGGTTGTGAGCATGCTTGGTACAATCTTTTGGATAGCTTCCTGGAATGGCAAAGGAATTTGGTCTCATGAAAAAGGATTCCTTGTTTAAGGATTCAACCCTTTTTCATGAGAAAAAAATCCTTTTTCATGAGCCATCATCTTGTTTTCCTTTTTGTCAAATAAAATAGTTGTATAAGTCACTAATGTGATGCCTTTCAGAGACACCACCACATGTATCCTGCTCATTGGGACTTCATTACATGGACTCCTTATTTATTTTGCTGTAGAAATGCCCCAGGAAAGGTTTATTTTTTCATTATTTAAATCTTTTTTGTGACTTGCTGAGTTCCTTTTTTGTCCTCACAAAAAAGGAAATCAGCTCCCAAAAAAGGATTTTAAATAAAAAACTAAGTTCTAAATCCTTTTTCGCCAGTCTATTCCTTTTCCCCCAAGAACAAAAAATGATTCGTGAAAAAGGAATCTTCTCATTAAAAAGGATTTGGAAAAAAAGACTAAGTCTGAAATCCTTTTTCACGAGACAGAATCCTTTTCTGTGACCACAGCAAAAGATTCTCATACAAGGATTCCTTTTCCATGGAAAATTATTCCTTTTCTGCAAATATGGCAAAGCATTCATGGAAAAGGATTCCATCTGGTGATAAAGGATACCTCTTATTTTTCCTGTGGTACATCATGTTTTTCATTGGTGTCAGTGGTACCCCCCCGCCCTCCAATTTTAACCCCTGGCAAAATGTATATCCCTGGTGTCTAGTCACACCCCTCACCCTGCCATTTGTATAGATTTTTAATATATATTTCTTGCTTTCCAGTGGTACCCCCACCCTCTAATTGTATCAAATCAGCAACACCCCCAAAATGTATATTCCTGGTGTCTAGTGGCACCCCCACCCTCCAATCCCCAAATTAGTTGTAATTTTATCCCCATTGGTGGCCAGTGGTACCCCCACCCTTCTGTGTAACTGTCAAGCAGCAAATGAGAAAATGTTCCCTCACTGACTTGATTTTTTCCAATGTGAAAAAAAATGTCCACTGACAATCGTACCAGCACCACCACCCAAGCTCCCACTGTGTAACTACCAATCTGCACCCCCTTGAAATCTCCACTCACACTCACTTACCTGAACTGGCCTCACAGTGAAGATCCACTCAGCAATCGAGGATGTATCTTGCCTTATTTGTCATATAGCAGTCGTCAGTTCAATCAGCAAGATGCATCCTCAATCGCAGAGTGGATTTTCACTGGGGGGGCAGTTCAGGTGACTGAGGGTGTGTGAGGGGATCAAGGGGGTGTGGGTTGATGGTTGCACAGTTGGAGGTTGGGTGGGGTGTGGGTATGATTGTCAATGGACTTTTTTTTTCAGGTTGGAAAAAATTAAGTCAGTGAGGGACTGTTTTCTCATTTGCAGCTTGACAGTTACACAGAATGGTGGGGGGTGCCACTGTCCACCAATGGGGAATATAATTACAACTAATTCAGGGATCAGATGGTGGGGTGTGCCATTAGACACCAGGGATATACATTTGGGGGTGCTACTGATTTGGTGCAATTAGAAGGTGGGGGTTCACATTCAACAAGAAATATACTGTTTATTAAAAGTCTATACATATGGCAGGGTGAACTGTGTCACTAGACACCAGGGATATAGGCAAGGAAAGGTAACTTTGTTTATAAGGCGCCCAATCCCGGAGGCTCTGGGCACTGAACACAAACAAAAACACACAGCAGTCAATTAAGGCATAATAAAAACTCATTAAAACCATTACAAAATTATAATACAAAGAAAAAATATATATATAATAAAATAGGGTTTCAGGAATCATTTTTCAGGAAAACAGGCCATAACTAATATTTCGATATTAACAATCAAATGCCAGGCTTAAAAGGTGGGCCTTTAGCCTCCCCTTAAATAGCTCAGTCGAGGGGGCCTCCCAGACAGCAGATGGAAATGAGTTCCACAGGGTTGGCCCACAGACACTAAATGCCTGATCACCTGAGGTCTTCAGCCGAACCCTGGGAACATCCAGGAGGCCCCCCGAAGAAGAGCTGAGGAAGCATACAGAGGTCACCGGTGTCAGGAGTTCAGACAGAAAACCAGGATCCAGCCCATATAGGGCCTTAAAGGTGAGAAGACCCACCTTGAAAAGGACCCTCCACCTGACCGGCAGCCAGTGCTGAGCACACAGGACCAGAGTAACATGACTGGACTTCACACGGCCTGTGAGCAACCAGGCTGCTGCATTCTGCACTAGCTGCAGCCTGCAGAGGGTCCCTCCTGTGACCTCAATGTACAGAGCATTGCAGTAGTCAAGCCTAGAATTCACCAAGCCATGCACTAGTGTTGGCAGGTCCTCAGCTGAATGAGGGGCTTAATCCCGACAATGTTCTGCAAGTGGTAAAAACCACTGCTGAGTACAGCTGACACCTGATCTTCAAATGTCAGTCTGCCATCAAGGATCACACCTAGGTTTCGCACCCTCAGAGAAACAACCAATGGAGCAGACCCCAGAACAAGTCCAGAGTCAGACCCAGGTTGCAACTCATCATGCCCGTGGCCCAGCTTGATCACCAGTACCTCCGTCTTAGCTGGGCTGAGTCTGAGCCAGCTGGAAGCCATCCAGTCATTAATTTTAGCCAGACAGCTATTAAGCATATCCTCCCCTCCAGATGTTCTGGGTGCAAAAGACAAATACAGTTGGGTATCATCCACATAGTAGTGAAACTCCACCCTGTATTGCCGAATGATCTTGCCCAGGGGTAGCATATACACTGTTAACAACACTGATGACAAGATCAAGCCTTGAGGTACTCCACAAGACAGAGGCACTGGGGAGGAGGAGAAATTCCCCATCACCACCTGCTGCACTCTGTCTGAGAGATAGGATTCAAACCATTTGATGACAGTACTGGTGAGTCCCAATCAAGAAGCATGACATGGTCCACAGTATCGAAGGCTGAAGAGAGATCGAGGGCACAAGAATTGATCTGTCTCCTCTAGCTCTGAGCAAGTCATTACACACTCTTGCTAGAGTGGTTTCAGTGCTATGTCTAGCCCAAAAACCCAGCTGGAAGGACTAAATGATATCTGAGGACACCAGGTGATCCTCTAGCTGATGTGCCACCAATTTCTCAACAATCTTGCTTAAGAATAGAAGATTGGAGATTGGACAGTAATTCACCAGGACATCTGGGTCGAGTGAAGATTTCTTTAGAAGGGGCTTCACCAGTGCTTCTTTCAAAGCAACTGGGAAGACCCCCTCCACCATTGAACACCTGGCAATTCTGGTGAACACCAGGCCAATGACATCGACACCTCCCATTAAGAAATGCATTGGTGCTGGGTCCAGTTTGCAAATGGTGTGCTTCAGCTCCAGGATCACCTTAGTCACTTCAGATACCTCCACTGGCCTAAACTCCTCCCAGGCAGACAGAGTGCCTCTGAAACTCCCAACTCGACCACTGCAAGGCAAAAGCTTGTCTGGTTGAATCCCCGACTGGATGGCTGACACTCTGTCGATAAAAAACAGAGCAAACTCTTCACATAAAGTGGTTGAAAAAGCGATTTTCAGCTGGAGACAGGCAGGATGTAAAAGCCTGTCCATGGTCCAAAAAAGCTGAGATGGACTGTTTCTCCATGCAGCAATTTCCCTGGACAGAAATTCTGCCTTCTTACAGGAAATGTTCCCCTGGTACTCAACACAGTCAGCACGTAGGGCTAGCCTGTTAGTCTCCAGCTGGGTCTTTTGCCAACAATGCTCCAACTTCTGACCCCTGATCTTCATCACCTTGAGATCCCCATCAAACCAAGGGGATCTCAAGTGAGAAGATCGGGGTTGAATACAGACTGGTGCGATGGCATCTAGAGCTTCAGTGACCACCCTATTATAGGTGGTCACAGCCTCTCTGGTGCTAATCGCACATGCTGGATCAACCCTAGATAGGTCAGCCAACACCAATAATCCCTCTGGGTCAACACCCCTTAAAGAGCAATAGGTGGCTATCTCCACGGGGAGGTACTTTCAGGGGGCCCCAAAGCTGAACTCCACAGTGGAATGGGCAGAACAAACAACACGACCAATCTTGAGGTTATCAATCTCAAGACCCAGCTAGAACACTAGATCGAGTTTGTGGGGTGTTGATGGGTAGCAGAAACAACCACTTGTGACAGGCCCAGTGATTGCATCAACTGGAGGACATTGTAACCAAAATGCTAGGATTCATTGTCGACCCAATCATTGAAGTCCACCAGGATTAAGCACCTGGGGGACACCAACACCTGGTCAATGACGAAGTCCGCTACCCCCTGAAAGAATTCCTCTTCTTCCCCGGGGGGGGCAGTAAATGAGGTGAATACTACAACCTGCACCTGTACTCCCATGCACGGCGACACACTCAAAAGATCAAGTGCAACCAACTGGGTGCACCGAAAAGCCCAAACTGGATTGATAAACTATGGCCACTCCTCCACCCCTGCAATCCTTCCTCAGACAGTGCAACACGATATACACAGTGGGAACGGCGGCCTCAAAAACAGGGCACACATCATCACCCAGCCAGGTCTCCGTGACGGAAGCCAGGTAGACAGAAGAAATCCACAGAAGTCCACAAAAATAGCGGTCTTGTTCCTCATATACCTGGCATTGCAAAACACTGCCCGAAGAGGATTAGAGGATACAGCTGGTCCTCTAGCTACTTGCCCACTCGGTCTGGTGGGAGCCTTGGGTATGGAGACCAAACAGGTTGGACCTCTCTCTAGGCTCCGTTTACACCCAGGGTGTCTCCTGCAGTGGATAGCCTCAATGCTGTTCACCGTCCCCTCTTCAGCTGCCCTCGGCACCCAATAAACCAAACGCTTCCTAGTAATACCAACCTCCTTACAGCATCTCACTGCAGTACCGGAAACTGGGAGGTGGATAAAGGGGTGAAGGTAGAGGAGCTGAGAGGCAGCATAGGTAATACTGGGAAGGCCACAGCACCAACACATCTCCCAGGCTGGCAGGACCAGTCCCGAAACAGCACCAGATGGAATACAGGGGTGCAATGACAAAAGAAGAACCCTCAGACTTTGACAATCAAATAAAATACACTCCCATACACCCACACACACACACAAACACCACCTGCTCACCAAACCCCCCCACATAAAAACTAAATAACCCCTTAACCTCCTACAATCACATGCTACAACACTCATACAGCTATCACAACAGTCTTCAATAAACACACACACCACAGTCACACACCGTACACCCCAAAATCAAACCCACAGCCACAAATATAAACCTCCCCACAAACATCCTCCCACCAAATCTCGGTTTACAATATAAAAATCTCCAACTGTTTATGGCAGCATGTAAAAGTAGTAGGCCAAACTGAGTAGTCACTAGAAGTCACAAAAATTCTAAGAGTTTTAAACCTGAAGAGCTCCCACTTCTTCAGGAAGATAATGTAAACAGTCTTCCAGACGCTATCTCTCACATAGCCCTTTTGAAGACAACCAGATTTAACTTTGAGAATAAACTGACTGATAGTCACTTTCACTGCCCAAAGTACTTCAATTAGGCCCAAAACAGAGAAAACAAAAGAAAGGTCTGACCATAGCCCAGGTTCAGAGTTTATCCTCCTCCAGTGTTAAAGTCCAGCAATAGGTCTCCAGAGGACCTAAATCCAAGGGGCCAGTGATGTCAGCTATGGCAAAATACAGGAAGAATTTCACCGCCCCCCCCCACAATGGACCATCACTGGAGATATCTGTGAACCACTGCTTCAGCCACTGTTGAAACCAGCCCACCGCCTGACCCTACAGAAAGCCTAGGAGGAACCTGGGACACTTCACCCACTCTTCAGTAGGCCCAGTCCCCAGCCTTCTGCTTGGCAGACAAATCCAGCAGCCACCACCCAGAAAGTATAGGCAGGCCCCCATAGCTGTCAAACAATAATCCCTGGACAAAGTTCCCAACTCTGGGACTCCTATTCGGGAAGATGATTTTTATCCCACTGAAGGTAAATCTGACAAAATTTCCAGTTTCAGTCTGACCATCAAGCTCTTCCAGATGACACATGAACTACCAGGCTCCCTGCAGGATAGTTCCACCTCAGGTCTCCCGACAGAATGGTTCCACCTCAAATCCAGCGGTCGCAACTTCCAAACCTGGGTTCTCATAGGACTTTCTTCTCTTCTCAGATTCATCTCAATCCAGCACTGGATAGTTGTCAAAGCAGGTAAGACACCCCGGCTCTGTTGAACATAAGCCGATGTTTTAAACCATAGGTAGCAATATGTTCCGATAGACTCCACTGTTTTAGATGGTAACCAAAGGAGTCACTGGTCTAAAAATGGTGCAATGTATTAGTGACTCCAAATTCTAACCCCCTTTCTCTAAACCCGAAAACGACCTATCCTAACTACGTCACCCAAATGCCCTGCCTAACTACCACTAAAACTCACTAAAAATAAGAAATTAAAACAAGCTGACTGCTCTGCTCCCCTGATGGCTAGCCCAGCATGGCTGCCATGTTCCAAGGACCAAAAAAATTATCATGGCAGGGGTAAAAATCGGAGGGGGGTACCACTAACAACAATGAAAACCATGATGTGCCACTGAAAAAATGGCAGGGTGGGGGTGCCACTAGACACCAGGGCTAGCACACTATAATTAATGGGGAACTGGCCACAGTCTGAGGGTGGGAGGGGTACCACTGAACACCAATGAGAAAATAATAAAACATACATGGAAATTGGAGGGTGTCGATGCCACTAGACACCAGGACTATTTTCTTAAAATTAATGGGGAACTGGGCACAATTGCTAGGTGGGGGGTTCCACTCGATACCGGGGAAGAGACAAATATATTTTTCTAAAACAATATATGACCAACTTATGTATGTGTAGGAGCGTAGGGTCTGAATGGCCCCGTGCTCCCACAGCAAAATGCATGGGAACACATGGTCCTAACAGCCCTGCGGTCCCATAGCCAAATGTTATTTTTATTTTATTTATTTATTTAAAATGTTGGTAACCAGTAAAGGCAGAATGAGCTGAGGCTCATTTCCAGGTGCAACCCAGGGACAGAGGTAACAAGAACATATACAGGATTTCAACATTTAAATAAATGCAAGTACAAGTATCAGTAAAAGAATGGCAGGTTACAGACATTTTTAAGATACAGTTCAGTCAAAGGTAAAACAGGTTAATACCTTTGGCTGTGTAGTTGTACCTAATCATTGATGAGAAGTCTGCAAGTCTTGACTCTGGTTATTGTGTTGTGGTGGAGTTGGAGAGGAGGGGTAAGTAAAGGGGCAGGAGCAAGTGGAGGAGTAAGTGGTGCTTGAGAGAGGGGTGCAAGAGAGAGTTCCATAGTTGAGGTGTTTGTCGGTTCCATAAGGATGGAAGTCTATAGAAGAATGCAGATTTGCCAGCTGACAAAAGGGGGTGGTGTAGAGAGAATGAGTGGGTAATCCCTGTTGCTTAGGGCATAGGAGGTGGTGGCTACAGGGGATAGAATATCTGAGAAGTAGGGAGGAAGCAGGCTGAACCAGAATTTGGCTATACGAGAAAGCGAATGGAAATATCGTCTATGGGATAGGGGCAGGTTGCTGACGGAGGATAATAGTGAGCAGTAATGAGTTCTAGAGGGGAGTTAGTAGAGATGCAGCAGAAAGTATTTATCAGGGTATCTAATCTGGATAACAAGGAGGCAGGGGCTGTGCTCTGAACAACATCAGCATAGTCAAAGACTGGTGTGATCATCTTAGTCACTATATCGTGTCTGACAGAGAGTGGGAGGGACTCTGTGTTGTGGTACAGTGTACCTAGTTTGGGGTAGAGCTTTGAGGTGATGGTTCTATGTGGGTTGAGAAATTCAGGTGGGCATCAAGCCACACCCCTAGGCATTTGTATGAGGGACATAGTTCAGTAGAATACCATCCAAGGAGGTGAAAGCGGGGGTGTTCTGGTCGATTTTTGTGCAGAACCAAAGATCATAGAAACGGTCTTGGAGATGTTCATTTTCAATTGATTTGCAAGAAACCAGGACTGCACCTTAGTTTGGCCTCATTGGAGATGGTGTCATTGCATACCTGTGAATGCTGGAGTTGGAGCATGCAGAGGGGAGGTCGTTGATAAATACTGAGAACAGAATGGGCCAAAGATTGAACCTCGCAGTACATCTGCAAGTGTAGGAAGGAGGGAGGAGGAGGAGTTGCCCACCCTAACAAGTTGCAGTCCATTTTCTAGGTAAGATTTGAACCACCTTACGATAAGGGGGCTAAGTCAGCAGCCTCAAGTTTGGTGAAGAATGAGGATATAATTATACTATCTCAAAAAGTAAGGAAATAAATTGCAAAAAACGTTGTTCTTTCTCCAGTTAGGATCAAAGCAATATAAGTTGGGAAATGTGACATTAGGGGTTCCAACCCTAACAACCCACCCCCCAAACCAGGCACAAGAGCAGGTGTGGGGTGTGCCTTGGGCTCCTCAAGCCTAACGCTGATCCTATTCTCATAAAGTCTACACATCTGACCTTATTTACAGATGGAATGGGAGAATGTTAGGCTTGAGAAGCCCAAGGCACACCCCACACCTGTTCTTATGCCTAATTGAGGGTGTGGGGTGTTAGGGCAGGAAACCCTAATGCCTCATTTCCCAACTTTTGTCACATTGACCTTAGCTGGAGCATTAATGATTTGTTTTGCAATTTATAGATGGAAAGATAGATAGATAGATAGATAGATAGATAGATAGATAGATAGATAGATAGATAGATAGACTTTATTTATTAAATATTTTAATGCATGTATGTATTGGAAAAGCTTTGGCTGAACAAATAAATTGAAACTGCTTTTCCAGAGTTTTCATCCTAAATAAACAAGACATTGTAGGATTCTTGTGTTTGTGAGAGTTTTCTGAAGAAATTAGTGATGATTTTCAGCTTTTGAAGATTTTTCCTAACTAACCTAGCTAAATTCTCCAGAGTGTCCTGCCTAATCTGCCTTTCAGCTGGACTTTTGCTCTTTCACTGTGCTGTGCTGTGCTATGGTGTGCTGTGGTATTGAGCTAAGTCTGAGTGAAAAAGAGACTGTGACTCATGCTGCCTAGTTGACTGTTTTAGGTGTAGACTGTGGTTTGCCATTTAGCTGGTCCATAGCATGCAAACTAAGGCAAACCAGTTGAACTAGATGTCTGCATTGTTGCCTTAAATGTTTGCTAAAGTCTGCAAGAATCAAAGGCCCTGTCCACACTACACCACTCCGACCTGGTAATGGATACAAACCGTTATGGTCGGTGAGTGGTACAGTGTGTCCACACTGTGGCAGTGTCTGGTAAGGGACCAGTACCACCGGTCCACACTGTGGGAGCTGGGTGGCTGTTAGGGTGGCACCTGATCCCACAATGCAGCTTGCGCTGTGCTACGGGCACTGCAGGGGACCTCTCTCCTGCGTCCACACTACAGCCAGTAACAGTACAGTGGCGGATCCGGTTCTGTAACCATTGTTGAAACCACCTCATGAGTGGTTTCGACAACGGTTACGGAAACGCTTCCAGTAATGTTACAGGTATAAACCCAAACCATTGCGGTAACGGTTTGGACCCCCATAACGTCACAGAGGGGTGGATCCAGTATAGTGTGGACAGGGCCAAACACCTGAAGTCTGAGGTGTTCTACTCCTTGTCAGAACCAAATTTGCAGCTGGTTACATAAAATTAAAAATCATGCTTGTGCATGCTCTCACTGCCTCTCTCTCTCACTTTCTTTTAAGTCAGATGCAGTTGGCTTGATGTTTTCAGCACTACTGAAGCCTCTTAGAGCCAAAACAAAAAAAGGTGTTGTTGCCTATATGATTTTTCCTGCAATGTACAATGCAGTGCCAATCCAGATAATAAGCCCCAATCACAATAAATCACTTAGAAAATCCTGCCAACTCAGCTTCAGTTTGCATGTAAGGTGACACCTGATTAGTTTTCTCATTGCTTGGGTAAACAAGAACAAGAAAAGAAAGAAAAGAAAAGCAATGTGAACTGTAAAAATGCTTGAAATTCTTTCCGATGGAAAAAAAGTCCAAAGCTGTCATTTACCATCAACAAAGCTCTGTTCAAACAACCAAGTCTGGTACAAAGTGTAACCTCAATCCTCCCCTGATTTCCTTTCCAGACAGGTTTCAGCTGCATTATCAGAGCAGGCTGACTGGATCACAGCAGTAATCAGCTATTTGATCATCTCATTCTGCTCCCCCAGTAATAAGTAGTTCAGCAGAAGCAGGCAGCTCTGTAATATATATATATATATATATAGAGAGAGAGAGAGAGAGAGAGAGAGGGAGAGAGTGCAAACTTCTATGATAAATCCAAATTGTTGAACCTTAATAACTTTAGAACCGTTCAATGGATTTGCACGAAATGTGGCATGCATAATCTCTATGCATTGGTCACATGACATGCCAAATTTCATCTGAATCTGTTGAACATTTGCAAAGCTATTAAAGTTCACAAATCCCTAAATTTACCAAGTTGTTTCTGTTCCTCTGTCCACCTGTATCTCAGAAACAGCTCTAGGCTGTGGTCTGAAATTTTTAGGGTAGAAAGCTCTTGCCTCACAAATGTGCCTTTGATGGTCTGGTGAAAGAAACAGTATTTAATTCAAAAGTTATTGAATTTTTAATTTCCCATTATTTCATATGGGAAAAATGTATATGTCGGGCACAAAAGTACTTTCATTTTCAAAAACTGTCATCCAGTTTTGCATACTTTGCACCTTAATAAGTTTGACACCATTCAACGGATGTGCATGGATTTTGCATGCATAATCTCATGGGGTAGGTCAATTGATATAGCTAATTTCATTTGAATCACTTGAGTGGTTTCTGAGATACTGTGTCTCAAACATCTTTACATTTACATGTTTATTCCATTTTCGCAGTCTTCCAGTTTTGCATATGTTGCACCTTAATAACTTTAAAACCCTTCAACAGATGTGCATGAAATTTTGCATGCAGAATTTCGTGGTGGCAGTCTCTTGATGTGTCTAATGTCATTTGAATCACTTGTGTGTTTTTGGAGACACTGGGCCCGATTCTAAGACACATGTTGCAACTCGCGGGTGTATACAAGTTGCAACATGCGCCGCTATGCCAGGGACCCTGAGCCCTATTCCAAGACAGGCAGGATCCCCGGCACATCCATCCTGCACCACGTGGCAGCTGCAGGCTTGCACCACAGGAATGGCACAGCAGACCTGGATGCTGCAAGCCACCGTCCATGGGGAACAGCCCCCCCTAGCCCCTCCAGCCCCAAAATGAGCATGTAAATCCCTGGTGGCCATGAGGGGACAGCAATGTGGCACAGGTGCGAGGATGGCACCACAGAAAACGGATCCGGGTGCCCACAGATGGCACCCCAGAATTGGAGGGCACCTATTTGATGGGGGTGTCCATGGGGCACATCTGTGTGGGTATGTGCAGCACCACAGGGGGCCAACTGCCATTTGGCAAGGATGGATGCCCCTTAGACCAGCTAACTGCTGGTCTAACCCCCAAAGTGGTGCAGTGTGTCTTGGAATGGCATAAGTGGGTTACGGCAGCCACCCTTTCAGAATAGGGCACAAATGTTGCCATAACCCCCCTTCAACTGTGGCTGGCGGAAGTCTGCTATGGGCACAGGCCTTATCTTGGAATAGCAAATGGCATAATGCATGTGTCAGTAATTGACTTTTGCTATTGGGTTTGGTGAAGTCACCTAGACATGCATAGCCTATTTTAGAATTGGGCCCCCTATGTCTCAAACATCCTTAAATTTATGTTTTTTTTCCATTTTCACAGTCTTCCAGTTTTGCATACTGTACTTTGCACCTTAATAACTTTGCAACCCTTAGCCAGATGTGCATGAACGTTTGCATACTTAATCTCCATAACCTCGTGGGACAGTGCTGTTGATGTGGCCAATTTCATTTGAATCACTTGTGTGGTTCCTGAGATACTGTCTCAAACATCCTTAAATTTAAGTTTTTTCCATTTTCGGAGTCTTCCAGTTTTGCATATTTTGCACCTTAATAACTTTGCTACCATTTGACAGATATGCATGACATTTTACATGCTTGATATCAAGGGTTGTGTCTGTTGGTGTAGGAAGTTTTGTTTCAATCGCTCGTGTAGTCTCTGAGTCTGACAAATCCTTACATTTATGTTTTGTTTTTTTTTGCTTTTTCTTTATCCACCTGTATGTCAGAAACAGCTTTGGGTTGTGGTTTGAAATTTTCAGGGTAGAAAGCCTTTGCCTCACAGATGTGCCTTTTGGAAGGTTTGGTGAAAAATATTAATCTGTTCAAAAGTTATTACATTTTTAATTTTCACATTATTCCCTATGGGAAAAGTTAGACGTTCTGCACGAAAATACTTTTGTTTTCACCGGAGGTACTCCATTTTTGCATGTAGGGTCACATACAGCCTAGTTTGTTTTCACAGGAGCTCCCTTTTTTTTTACAGGAGCTACTGTTATTTCGGATGTAGGGTCACATGGAGCCTGCTGTAGTTTTACAGAACTCTGTTCTGTCTGCCATCTTGTTTTCTCCTTAGTGAGACAGAAAATTAAGCAAACTTGTAAAAATAAATGTCATAAAAAAAAATCAGAACTAAGCTAAACAGACCTGTTTTGCTACAGTCTGATGTTTTATTTTTTTTAAATACTGGCCAGAATCACCTTTTGTGGGCACCTGAAATCCAGAGTGCCAAGGTTAGCAAGAGGACCACATCTGCTGCAGTTTCTGTATGAGAACAATGGGATTTTTTCCACTTGTGCAGCCACAGCTTGAAATTGTGCTGCCAGCTGCACTGTCATGAATGACCCGCTCTTTCCCAGGTGTCTGGTGGTACCCGCCACCTGCCGATCACTATCCACTGTGCCCTTGTCCATAGTGTCTAGTGACTCCCCCCACCCTCCTTATTTATTTATTGATTGATTTATTGATTGATTTATTTATTCAGTCTGACACTGGGACACCCTCTCTCGCAGTCAGATGCCCTTTTCATTCCCTTTTGTTTATTATTTAATTGCCGACATCGGAGGCTCAATCCCCATGTTGGCACTAGAACCCCCCCAACAGTGTGGGACACTGGGAAGCCCACTCTTAGTGTTCCCAAATAATTATTTGTTTGCTGTAAAGAAGAAAATCATCCCCTGACATCTTTTGTGTTTTGTTCTTGAAATAAAGAAAGTGATCCCTCATCATCCCCGCCATCCCTTCCCCCATCCTGACCCTCCCACTGAGCACTCTCCACCCCACACCCTTGCCATATACTTACCACCATAGGTAATCTGCTGTCATCTTCTGTGGACTGGGACACATCTGCACTCTTCAAAGCCAAACCGCAAACTGAGCAATCAAGGTAAGTGCTGTATAATGTATTTCAAAGGTGTTTTGAACTTATGTTAATATCTTTGTGCCATTTTTAGGAATTTTTTTTCATTAAAGTTTCAACATGGGCTTTTTGGGACCCCACCTCATGAACACCGGCACTGTCATTTTGTTAATCAAGTCTGGAAGGTGATTTCGTGGTCACTGCATGAAATCACCTTTTGGGATGGATCATAGGTGCACAATAGCACCCCATCATTAGGGTCGAGTAAGGTGTTTAATGTTAAACTCCTAACTTTGCACCATAGTAGCTTCACCACCATTCATTAGAATTGCAAAAAATGTTGCACATGTGTCAGGGGCAGGCAGGTCTCTTGATTTGACAAATTTTGTGACAGTCAAATGTCCAGATTCTGAGATCCTGATAGTGCAAAAAGTGGAACTATCGGGGGGGGGGGGTTGACTTTTTTTGTGTTTGCTCTCATATACAGTGTCCCGAGCCCCTGGCCCCCAAACCCTGGGCAGCCTGGTAAGACCTCCTGTTTTGCAGAGAGGATCCCCCTTTTTAAGAACTCATGAGCATGAGTAAGGGTTTCTGGAAAAAACTACCAGCCTTCCTTTTCCCAGTGGGAGGGTGGATTCTGTAGTTTTAAGTTCCCTTGACTCTGCAATACTTTCAGTATTGGAATCCCACCATGGCCACTGGCTACGTCTTGCCTAAGTAGTTTGGGTATGATAGCCGAGTGCTACTATCTGTCAAGGCACATGGTCTTTTCAAAATCCTTCTGTTAAAATGTTAAATCACACAATCTGACTCAGCAATTAATTTTGAATTTAACTTGTGCCCCGGTCCTGGAGGTTCAAAACCAACTTCACCACTTACCTGCTCAGGAGTTGTTGTCGGTTGGAGCATCAGCTTTTTCAGCTCATGTTCCCTCTGGTGTTGCAGTTCCTCTGCCTCCAGCTGGCACTGCCGTTCTTCAACCTCTCTCTGTTGCCGTCATTCCTCCACCTGGCACTGTCGTTCTTTAGCCTGGCACTGTTATTCTTCGGCCTCTCTCTGTTGCTGTTGGTCCTCCATTTCCATCTCAAAACTTTTTTGCTCCATCTCAAGCATTTTTACTCATTCTCAAGCTGTTTCTTCTGCATCCGCAGCCTCCTCAGCTCAAGATCTTGGTCTGTAGATGGCTCCTTCTCCTCTGGGCTCTGGACCTCTGTCATCATCGCCTGTGGCTCTAAGTGGGGTGGCGTGTCCTCCATCTCAGCTGCCAGCAGGGCCACTGTGAGTTGCCTTTTATTTTTGTTTTCACTAGGAAGGTCCTTCTCTCCACAGATCTTCCTCAGTTGTTCCAGGTTCATATTTCTGTACTGGACAGACATTCTTCTATCTACACTACTCTGCTCAAAAACAAAATTCAAACCAGATATGGTTTATTGCCTGCAACCAAATTTATTTTTCCCCTTTCCAAATTCTGCCCTTGATTGTGTGATGGTTTTGCAAGACCATTCAAAATCCCAGTAGCTGGCACCAAATCTCTCATGAGCCCCTGGTCCCCAAACCTCAGGTAGCCCAGTAGGACCTCCTGTTTTGCAGAGAGGATCCCCCCTTTTTAAGAACTCATGAGCAGGAGTAAGGGTTTCTGGAAGATTTATCGGTCTTCCTTTTCCCAGTGGAAGGGTGGATTCTGTAGTTTCGAGTTTCCTTGACTCTGCACTACTTTCAGTATTTGAATCCCACCACAGCCACTGGCTACGTCTTGCCTAAGTAGTTTGGGTATGATAGCCGAGTGGTACTATCTGTCAAGGTACACAGTCTTTTCAAAACCCTTCTGTTAAAATGTTAAATCACACAATCAGACCCCAGGCAGAGTTGATATGAAAATCATAAGAGTTTACTTAAAATAAAAGCAATGCAGAAAATTCTATAGTTTGGAAGAACTATGAAATGCAGACAATATCAAAAGTAAAACTGGATGGTTTATAGAAAAGACTAGATACTGGTATTCTAAACTATACCTTGTTTTGATGTTAGAGTCCAGACAAGATTTTAAATGTCGGGGGTCACGTGATGAGCTTAAGCTGAACAGACCTCTCTCTCAGAGCTCTGAGATCCACAACAACCAAACCATGGCAAAAATGGATTAAAAGGTAAAAAATATTACAACTTTGCACTTTTACTGGTAGATAACAAAAGCAACTAATGAATTATTAAGGAATCAACCTTCTGGGACATGGCAGAAGAGCAGCAAATGTAGATTACTGGGACACAGACCCAGCAGCAGCAAGTCGTTCAGCTAGCTAAATGGCAGAAACAGGGCTCACCACCACTAGAGACATTGCTGGACTCAACTCCTCTCAGCTACTTCATAGACTGAATGGAGCTTTTCTTCTTAGAATTTGCAGCAGTGAAACTAACCATCGGGGAACTGGAAACTGGCATGAAGTCAATAAAACAAACTCTAGAATCACTAGCAACCAGAATTTCAAATGCTGAAACCAGAATTAACTCTATTGAAGACCAACAGCTCAGGGACAGCCAGGCACTACTGGACCTAAGGCAGAAAGTTCACAAGCTAGAAAACCAAATTGAGGAACAGGAAAGCAGACACAGGAGCAACAGCCTTGTCCTGGTGGGCATTCCAGAGTTGGCTGAGGGCAGAGATCTCACTTCTTTTACACAGAAACTACTTCAGGAAGTTGCTGCCCCCTAGGGTCAGAGGCAGCCTATGGGATGGGCTGTGTGCACAGATCACAAAAACACCCCCCACCCAAAGGTGAGAAACCCAGAGTTATAATCCTCTGCTGCACAAATTTCAAAGAAAAGCTGCACATCATGGCACAGGTCCACAGGAAGGGAGCCCTAAGTTTAAAGGGTAAACATTTCTTTATCTTTAGAGATGTAACACCTGCTGTCTAAGACAAACAGTGGGCTTGCCAGGACACATAAAGAAAGCAAATATCCATTTGGCATTTTACATCCAGAAGCACAAATAGTAATAATCTCTGGAGCATCCCATGAATTCCCTAGCACAGAATCCACCCGCAGGGATCTACCGAAGCTTCTCCCTCACATCTTTCCTTGCCACCAAAACCAACCAACCAACCAACAGTGCCTAAATAAGATTAAAGAAGCCACTTACCTCATGTAAGTAGCATGCAAATACCAAGTGGCCTTAGCAGAACCAGACATCTCTTCTGAAACAAACTGTTTAACATCACAGGAGCCCAGGCATGTTCCTTCCCTCATTCCTCCTGTCTTTGTTAAACACTTTAATGCAACTACTTTTTTCCTCAGAGAAGCCTCATCACACTTAGGTGACAATGCTTAGCTTCTACAGGAAAGGGGAGATCAGCACTCCAGGTTACTTCATTTTTTAACCCCTTTCACTGCCAAGAGACAAATAACTGTTTTTTTTTTCCACAGACCCTTGTTTCACACTGGTGAGAAGGGGTTAAGGCATGAAATCTGGCGGTCAATTAACATCCTTTGTTCTATCTTCTTCATCAACTGGGGTTCCCACAGAAGACCTCCACTGGAGCCATAAAAACCACCATTTGACACTAGTTGCTGCATATGGGTCCCAGGACAAAGCCTAGTTGATTGGAATTCCAACCATCATCAACTCCACCCCCATCCTAGTCCTTTGAGCAGACAAGCTATTTGGAGCAATGGACTGGAACCAAGGGCTATACACAGCAGCTCCCTAATGCACTCTTTACACTGTCTCTCTCCTTTGACTGTCCTGCCTAGCACCGGCCTGTGGCTGTCCTTCTTGCTCAGGGAAAAAATCAAAGAGGCAGAATTCAGCCAATCTACAGACAATCAGCCCTTTATATTTTAAAGCAGTAAGCCTAAATTGCCATTAAAATCACTGTAGGTTTTTATATTTTATTTTTTATAGGGATTGCCAGCAGTCAATTTATTAAAAAATTTTATGAGAGGTGCCTGATGCATAGCAATAGTGCATGGGGGGGCTGTCTAACCCACAAGGATTAGAATAGGGGAGGTAATGATCTGCATGGAGAATTTAAAAATGTGAAAATAAGAAGTGCACTATTAACCTGAATTCCTCTAAAGAACGAATTGATGTAGAAAAGTAACTACAGGAACTAACCTCCCAACTGGAGGTTCGCTGTAAGCAGGGCAACAGCCTTGCATACACATATCATGGGGGTTAAGGTGTGTGTGTGGTATATACCCATGTGTAATCACACACGCGCGCGCGTGTGTGTGTGTGTGTACGTGTGCATGCAATGGAGACATGCATAGACATAAACATCTAACTTAGAATCAGCAAACTCAAGTCGGATTTTATTGCAATACATTAAAAATGCTTTGCTCTCACCCACCACACACACACACACACACACACACACACACACACACACGCATACACACACGCATACATGCACGCACATGCACACACATACCCACAAACTGATTTGTAAGATATTTTGCTTCATTTACCTTGTATATAATGGAAACTAGCTATTAAGTCATGCAAAGGAACTGATTGCCAAAGATACTGTTGCAGCAACCACCCAGCTAGAGGGTTGAGCATGCTGCACACTAGACACCCCCCTGGTACGACAGGAACGCTTAGCACCAGAAGCCAAATGAACAGCAAGTTCCAACAGGGTAAGCAACTGCGCAGCCTAACTCACATTGCCCACTCCTTGCTTGTAGCTGATGGGTTGGGGGACAAATGCACCACATTAGGGGAACTAACGCTATGGATGGGGCCTCTCACCAGAATTTTACTACAGATCCAAAGGCTGTGAGCAGGGTGGTCCCTGCCAAGCAGCAGGTCCTCCCTCCACAGCCCCAAATTGGCTACATCAAGACCATGGCCAACTGGCAGGGTCCAATAAAAGGGATGCCAAATTGCATGCAGTAAAGGCTGGTTGTCCCAGGGCTCCCCCGTCCCTGTTGTGAAGCCAATAAACCACGTTATGGGGGCTAAGCACACAAGCAGTGGGTAACCTGCAGAAATGCCTGATTTATCTAACTCGTATTGTTAATTCTAGTTATAATGTTAATGAACAATGATTGTGTAATACTTGATAAGAATGTTTTGCCCTTGCACATAGCTATTAAACTTTGGATCACAGACAGAGAGCAGCACTGGATGAGAGTCTTGCGTGGACCAAAGTTCTCAGGGGCTAGCCCCCGCCTATCTGTATCCCAGACCATGGAGTCTGAAGTGATATGCTCCAGCAGGCCCCACCCTTGTTATTCTCTGTTTATAGTTATAGTCAGTGTTATAGTTAGATTATGTGTTAGTACTAGCCTTAGTAACAATCCTATCATTACTCCTACAGTTCCTCAGACATGTAGTTGTTGTGTGTTTGCATATGCTTTTGTCAAACCAAGCTTTCCCAGGCAGCCAATTGAACTTCTCAGTCAGGCAGTATTGCTAGTCACCTCTCCACGCCATCTTGGGGGGGTCGCCAGGAGCAGAAGACCTCGAGGTAAACAGCCCAACCCCAAACTGACTACTGAATGCAAAGTAGACCCCTCCTCCGCACACCTGACAACCGAGGTTTATGCCACAACCACATACCGTATAGGATAACATCCTCAGGCTATGATCTCACCACATGGAATGTTAAAGGGGCTCAGACAAAAGAAAAACAACACCAAATTCTCCCACTTCTCAAACACTTAGGCACAAACATTGCATTCCTTCAGGAATCACCCCCAACCCCAAGCCAACCTATGGCAAAGGGAGTGGGTAGGCCAGGTCTGCACGGCAGAGGCCAATACCAAGTGAGCCAGAACAACTATCCTCATTCACTGCAATACCCCCTTCTAGTTAATTAGCCACACCACCTCTGATCCTAATGGGCATTTTGTTGTCCTCAGAGGGGTGCTGAACAGGACTGAGATCTTACTGGCATCAGTGTATGGCCCTAATAAAGAGGACCCACAGTTTTTCTCCTCCCTTCTAGCAGAACTAGGGACACACCAATCAACACCAGTGATCTTGGCAGGGGACTGTACCTCAGTTCAAGATGCTACAGTGGACAGGTCCAACTCAGTTAGGAAAGGCCTCACCCCAAATCAACAGGCTATGCGGGAAATCTAAGACTCACTGGGGCTTATAGAAACATGGAGGGTTCTTCACCCTGGAGACAGACGCTACACCTTCCTATCCCCTGTGCACAATTTATCGTCACGTCTGGTTTACTTCCTCACCTTCCCTGACATCCTCACAAATTTAACCAAATGTGAAATCCTTCCTACTGTTATCTCCAACCATGCACCAGTCCAACTCTCCTCACCCCAAACCCCTCAGACAGAGATAGTACATGGCGACTAAATACCTCCCTCCTCAAGGACCTACAAACTCTTAAAAAACTACAAACTAGCACAGAGCACTTCTTTAAGGAAAACACCAATACAGTAGACAATTATGCCCATGTGAGGGAAGCATATAAATGCACCCTTAAGGGAGAATGCATATGAATAGCGGCCACCAAGAAGCGTACAAATGATCGCAAAGTAGCAGAACTGCTCCAAGAAATCAGGACAATGGAGCACACTATTTCCAGATCATCTCCAGAATGTGACTGGCTCAGGCTGAAGTCAACCAAAGTCAAGTACAAGGAACTCTTAAGGGAAAAGACAGAATTTTCCAGATTCCATGTGAGAGTCATGTACATAGACCAAGGGGAAAAGGTGGGCAAACTTCTTGCACTTAGAATAAAGCAACAAGAATCCTTTAAAGGAATAAAAGACATTCACTCTTCCCCTACGGAGCTCTAGTCACCCACCCCAGAGCCATAGCCAAAGCATTTGCCGAATACTATCAGCAACTATACTCAGAGGATAGCTTAGAAACAGTCTTGGACATCCAGAGCTTCCTCAAAGCATCCCACTTACCCAAAATACCCCAGGAGAGCATGGACAAATAAGGAGCAGACATTGAGCAGCAGAGGTGGCCCAAGCACTTAACAACCTCCCCTTAGACAAAGCCCCAGGTCCTGATGGCCTGCCAAGCAACCTCTATAAATCCCTTCAACAACTCCTGGTTGAGCCACTAACTACCCTCTTTAACAAAGCACAATACAATAACTGACTAGAATCCATTCTGCAGCAGACAACCATTACTATTCTCCCCAAGCAGGGCAAAGACCCAGAGCATGTGGAGAACTATCAGCCCATTTCTTTTCTCAATACAGATATACAAATCAAGCCAAGACACTTGCCAATAGGATATGGGCTCTATGGGGCTCCGTAACTGGGCTGGAACAGGTGGACTTCATGCAGGATTACCTCTCCTCAGACCACATGCTCAAAATCTCACACCTAATTGCCACAACCAGGGACTCGAAGCAGACCATGGTGTTGATATCCCTAGATGCCGAGAAGGCCTTCAACAGGGTTTCTTGGCCCTTCTTGTTCCAAACATTAGGCCACTTTGGCTTCCCAGAATCCCTTATAAACTGGATTAAGCTCCTAAACTCCAATCCCTCTGCATTTATTATTTGCAACGGGGTTCCTTCGGAACCCTTCAGCCTGCAAAGAGGCGCACGTCAGGGCTGCCTACTCTCTCCATTTCTCTTTAACCTATACCTTGAACCCCTAATAAAAAAGATCCTTCAGTGTGATATAATTAAAGGAATCAAGATAGGCCAAAAGAGATACAAACTTTCCACTTACGTGGACGATATTCTACTTCACATAGAAGATCTAGAACAATCAATTCCAGCCACCATCTCAATACTAACTGAGTTAGGCACCCTGTCAGGTTATAAGATGAACATAGAAAAAAACACAATAATGCCTCTCAATCACTGGACCCTAAAATCTCAGGTCCTTTAGTGGGGAGGAACCAGGGCACAAGACTCCACCAAATACCTGGGGATACATGTCGGCAGCTGCCCCTGCAAGTTGATCACCAAGATTCTAGACTGTGTCTTAGCAGCCATCAGACAGGATCTACACCATTGGATGTCCCTCCCCATGATGCTCTGGGCTAGAATCAATGTGGTTAAAATGACCATCCTACCAAGATTACTCTACCCACTGGGGATGACCAACCCATTTTTGCCCATCAAATGGTTCACCAGGCTTAAATCCCTATTGACACCATTCCTCTGGGGAGATAAATCCCCATGCAGAGCTTATCACAAACTCTCTCCACCGAAGAGGATGGAGGGATTACAACTGCCCAACTTCTACCTATATTACTTGTCTCTACACGCTAGTAAATTCCTGAAATGGCTGCCAATGACCTCATCAAACCATGCTAACTCTTATTTCCCCCCAATGGTTGTGAATTGAGATAGAGTTATGTAACCAATTCCATATCAATCCTAAAGTGCTGATCCATATACCGCACACTAAACTACCTAAACCACTCAGGGATACTCCTATTGGAAACTCTCTGCCAGCAAGCAAGCAGCTACACAAAATATTTCATACCCAACCCCTTTTCTTCTTAGATCAGCCCATTTCAGGTAACCCCATCTTCAAAATACAGAACAAACTCAATCCTCACAACTTCCTAGGACCCACCTCCACCCCAGTCTTAAAGCAACTCATACATGAGGACTCAATTGTCCCATTCAACATCTTCTTTGAGTCACTCCCCAACATACAGATATCCCCAGTCTCCTTATTACAGATCTGCCATGCAATCATATCTACCCTTGGCCCTAGACCTTGGATCTTCCCCCTTGCTTCACCATGGGGGGACCTCAGCTTCCTCACTACTCAGCCACATGCCATCTCCCTGCTCTATAAAAAACTGCAGGAGATATCCACCCCAAGGACATAGACCAGTGCACCCATTGGGAGAAAGAATTCCCAGAACTCAAATATCTCCCCACTTGCCAACTCATGTGGAGGAATCTTCACAAATACATCAAATTTGATGGTCTCAGAACAATGCAATACAAGATCACTCACAACATGTATTACACACCAACCACACTCCATAGGATGGGTCATCTTCCATCTCCTAACTGCAGTAAGTGTCAGTTAGATAAAGAAATTCTAGTACACTTCTTATGGGATTGCCCAAAAGCTAGACCCCATGGGAAGATATCCACAGCCACTTAGACCCACTCCTAGGGCTCAATGATACCATTACATCTCAAATCTGCCTACTGGGCTTTGACATTGACTTAGTCTTTGGCCCTCACAAATTTCACATTTCTCTCATCTTTGCAATAGCCAAAAAGATAATACTCAAACACTGGCTTGACAACTAGATGCCCAGCTTCAGGGAGTGGCACAACTCCGTCCTGGAAGCACTTAAAATGGAGTAAATGATTGGCTTCAACAACAAACTGCCCCAGTTCTACAAAAGATGGGGATCCCTTAGGGGTGTGGGAAAAAAATTTCATCTGCGGAATTTCCGCGAAAGTGTGAACTTCACTTCCGCAAAAGTTCAGAAATCATTTAAGCAACTTTCATGGAAATTTCACCTTAAAACTGCAGAATAAATATACAGACTGTGGGTTAATTTATTAAATTGCAGGGAAAAAAATCTGCAGAATGGATCACTGCCAGTGGTCAGTTCTGAGGCTTTTTTAACCACAGTTTCATTTATTAATCCCCCCCCCCATTGATCAGGGGTCCCAGTAAGTAAATAAATAAAAAAAAATCAATCCTTCCCTTGGACTCTCCTGGTGTCTTGTGCCTCCCCCCCCACTCATGGATCATGGGTCCCAAGTAAAAAAATTCCTGATCCCTGGTGTCTAGTGGTTCCCACCCCCTCCACCTGGGGATCATGGCCCATGGGTCCCAGTAAAGAAGAAACAAAAATTCTGATCCCTCCCTGGTGTCTAGTAGCCCCCCACCTACTGATAATGGCCACAAAAACATTTTATTTCCCTGGTGTCTAGTGGACCCCCATCCCTATCCTGTATTTCCTTAATCCACAAAAAATAGCTGGTAGTCCACCAACTCATCCCCCCTCTATTCCCAGTATTCCCTGATGTCTAGAGGATGCCCCATCCCTGATCCCTTATAAAAAAAGTAATCTGAATTCCCTGGTGTCTAGTGGACCCCTCACCTTGACAGTTCATCCACCACCACCCTGCTTCCCCAACCCTGCCCCTGAGCAGGCCACCAGCACAGCCCTCCTGTCTCCTCCACTACCGGTGGCCCACTGAACTCTCAGTGAATGACTGCGTGGTTGTACAAGTATGCGCTCATTCACTGACAGTTCATTAAACTGTTGATAGAATAAATGCTGCAGTTTCTATTCATTTTTCCACAGTTCACAAAAAAGTCTGCAGATTCCAGTGAAAATCCACGGAAAACCCCAGTTTCATCAATGGCGAAAGTTCTGAAATGTCTGCAAAATTTCTGAAATTTCATGGAAGTTCCACGAAAGCAGAATCTGCAACTTTTGCCCACCCCTAGGATCCCTGGAAACACTTCTGCTACTGGACTGACTACTCCCTGGTCATAGGGGAGGAATAAGCCCCCTACTCTCAACAATCTCTAGCCAACCCACTGCTGAGAGACATAGTCCAACTGCAATTGCTGAAAGTCGTGGTGCACCAGGTGCCACTCCATGCTCCAAAAGAATGAAGAATAAGGAAGCTTGACATTGTCTGTACTATATAAATGATTTGTCCACAATCTGTAATTGTCTGTGTAACTGTATCCTTGAATATTTTCTTAATAAAGTAATATTATATACAAATAAAATATTTTAAATGTCTTTGTAGAGATGAGTCCTTAAGCAACAATCTTGTAGCAATGTTGTATTCCAAGTCAGTTCCTCTGAATGTCCTTTTTAAAAGAAACCTTCAGGTGCTCTCCTTGGTGAAAAGTCTTAGTTTCCAAAACTCTGACTTAAATATCATAATTTTATGTTCGGTATGTGAAGACTTTAATTCCCACACACTCAGGTCTGGTTTTAGAGATTTTTCCAGGCCTACACATATACTTTCTGGTGTAAAGGTATATACCAGCTGGGCCAGACAACCTGACTCCAACCTAAACACTATTCAACTGATCTTAGTTCAAAAAGTGTGTCTTATAAATACATGCTGGTCATTTTCAAGCCACACCCTCTGTGTGATAGGGTGCAACAGTTTACCTTTCCCTGTAGGTGTCACTGTGATCCCATGTCAGGTTTCATGTCAACCCCAGTGACATCTGATCCATGCATTTGGCTTGAACTCTGACCCCTAGGTCACTACATTACCTTGCTGGTGGTATTGGAAGCTAGATACCCAGTTTTCTCTAAGACGTATGGTTTCCAGGCTCCATAAAACTGCCTCCCTTATCTGGAGATGTACCAGATCCACCCTAGTCATTAGAACAATTAAGGCTATTTTTGTAATTTAATTCCTAAAGCCTTTTAAAGAGACAGTGTGTTAATTCAAAAGTACATTACAGCATATATATGAACCCACATAAATGGATATGGGCCTATCATGCAACATGGATGGATTTTGTTCTGAGATTTTCAGAGCAGAAGGGTCTTGCCATGAAAACAAATATTGCTCTGTTCCTGGGTTATAAGGATTTGAAATTTCAGTTCTGTGCATGCTCAGTAGAGTCTTTCATTTATGTCTGATATGAAAGAAGAATTCAGAATTAGTTTTTTTCTCATGAAAGAAGACTCCTCTTTCATAAGGTGAAATTCTTCAATGAGAAAAAAAATAATTTCATAAGGCAGTCACCTTGTTTTCTTTTAAAAAAAATGAAAACCCATACAAATGATGCCTCTGAGAAAACACCTGCAAATCTAGCTAAATGGGACCCATTAAACTTGATTCTGGAGTTTAATTTTTTTAAACACCCCAAAATTTGACTTGAGGACATCTTTCAAGTTAGGGCTGGGAGAACACAGTGAAGATCTGACAATTTGTAAACAAGAACTGGAATACGGTGGGGTTCTGATTTGTTCTGATTATTTATAAATATTTGAAAAAATGCTATAAAATGCCTAAAAGTGGCCAAAAGTGATCATATTTAACACAAAGGCTCAAAGGAAATTATTTAATGCATTATTTGTATAAAAGTTTAAGTAAAACTGCTAAATAAAAGCAATGACTCTAGCTCCTTCATGGCCGGCCTGTACTGGTGGCTTATCTTGCTCAGACCCATTACATGAGTGTGCTGGGAGAGAGAGAGACAAACAGACACAGACAGACAGATAGACAGATGCAGGTGCCTATATTGTACCATAAAGCAATAGCAAGCATTGCAGGCAGCTAAGATATTAACGCTGCTGTGTGGGTATTATTTTAATGGATGTTCCAGTCAGAGCAAATTGGGCCAAAGAAATAAAAGATCAAAATAAGCAACATCCACCTTACCCATGTGAATGATGTAACTGCATAAGATGTCCTGGTATACTGTGGTATGGCACACTACCTGGTCCAACAGGTGGTAATGTTTTCCATGACTACTGCTACTCATCAACATGCTGAATACATTTATTAAACAAGAAATGAAAGACATACTGATCACCACCCAGGCAGCCCGTCACATCACATTGGTCAAGTGCAGTGCAGTCATAAAACAAAAGTTGCCACTGCCACCTGAAGACCTGATGATGCACAGTTACATCCCTCCTAGTTCCAAAATTGCTGCCAGTCAGCACCAAATAATTTAAGTATGTAAAATATGATAATCTCAGCCCAGTTGCTGTAAGTAAGATGTAGTGTTACAGCCTTGCTAGCATACCACGCCACTCAATAAAGAAATGAATTTAGCAACATTTTTCTCTATGAAGTAATTGCAGCCAAATATGGGGGACATGAGAATATATTATACAAAGAGAATTCAGTTTCAGTGTTCAGGCTTCTGCTAAGCCTCCACTGTATGAAAATTAAGACAGTAATACTACAGTACGGTAAGGTCGGCGGTAAAATAATATTTTTTTAATCAGTTGCTAACGACAAAAAAGGGAGAAGTAGTAGTAGTGGAAAGAAGTAGTAGTGAAGACAATAGAGACAGGTAGTAGAAGGAAACATAAAGTCAAAAGTGACTAGTAGTAGTAGTAGTAGAAGACAGCAGTACCCTACCTTTCAGATCAGAACGGTACCTACTACCACCAAGTAAGTTTGGGACATGAAATGCATTTGCTTGCTGTATTTGGGCTCTGAACCCACTGATGTTATTTTTCATGCATCTGTGCTCATTGTGATTATTCAAGTAATTCTGGCCTGGCCTAGTCCGTCCTCCTGACCTGACCTGTTGAAATTAATTGCTGTCTCATGTAATAGACTCTATTCACAAAAGATTTTCACCACAGGCACAAATTCTTGAGTTTTGTGGATAGGGCTTGCTTAGACTAGTCAGTGTACGTTTCATTCAGGTATCATATTTGAAAGTAAAGTGAGGAATGCTGGCTTTCAGAAATGTCAAACACTCAGCATTTTCTGGTGTCAAACATGGTCATGTGTCAGTAATGATGTTACCAGCTGAACTAAGAAATCATTCTGAACAGAAGCTAGTCGGAGAACAATTCATGTACTTCATTGCAATGTTTGTTAAAGTAGGACACATACTTTGCTTGGAAGTATATAAAGAAAATGTTACAATTACAACTTGTAAGTGGATCCAAAGACATGAAGCTGAACCAAGTGACTGTGGGACAGTGCTATGTTTGAATGGTGGAGAAGAAGAAGATCCTGCTGCAGTGGCAGAGGAGGAAGAGGAGAAAATACCACAGCACTAGAGGATGGGCCACTTGATGCTGTGCTGTGTTGTGAAGAAGATTCTGAATGTGGTGCTGTTGTACTCTGTTCCATGACAGCATGCACCTCATCAATTATTTCTTGTTTGTTTATCTCAAAAGAAGTATCATCATCACACAATAATTGCTTTGATTTGTATCATGGATCCAAGATTATTGCTTTAATGTAGTACTCAGAATGAAGTATTTCACAGTTTGTAGTCTTCATCAACATTTTTGATCATATGTCTCATTAGATCTTGTTGTATTCTGGGGGCAACCTGTATGTGTCAACTGGCAGCCTGTGTGATAGAATTGTCTTGGTTCTCTAACTTTCCCCTAATCAGATTCAATCTGAATTTTAAAAAATTGTATTAGGAGTATCACTTGGCTTAGAGTTGCTGTGTTTGCACTCACCTCTCTGGTGATTTCCTCAAATGGCTGCATGAGTAAAATTAGAAACTCCAGCATGGCCCACTGCGGTGGAGTAATATAGATGTCTGCATCACCAATTTCATTTCCAATGTGTATTGTTTGACAGCTTTATTTTGTTCCAGCAACCTTTGGAACATAAAAAAGGTTGAATTCCATTGAGTAGAAATGTCTTGGATCAGTTTGTGCAAAGGTAAATTGTGCTGCTGCTGTATTTTTTCAAACAAGTGACAGGCTTTGCTTGAGTGACTGAAGTGAGTGCATGTTCTTTTAGCAGTGATAACAAAAGCCTTAATGCCCCTGTCCTCATCAAGAAAACTGTGAGCTATTAAATTTAAGCAATGTGCAAAGCAGCAGATGTGAACAAAGCTGCCCTACTCCAAGGCCTTCCTTATGTTGGACCCACTATCTGCAACTATAAAGCCAACTGACAGTCCATGTGAAGTGACCCATTGCTGTATTGGTTTTTGGAGCTCTTTATTGGTGTTGTATGAGGTATGTTCAGATGGAAAATAAAACATTCTTATAATAGCAAACTATGTTTCACTGTCCGCTCAAGAATTATCAAAACATGCCCAATGTGGAATGACAGACCTGAAGGGTTCAAGCTGACAGCTTGTCCACATATCTGTTGTCAGATGCACCACCCTCCCAACAGCACTACACAAAACATGTCTTAGTTTTTTAACATACAATATGGTAGAGTTCTGGAATCACTGTTGAGGAGAAGTATTTTCTCGATGGCATACTATATCGAGGTTGGAGGTACTCAAGCAGCCTCCTGAATCCTACATGTTCAACCACGTTATATGGTAGCAAATCAACAGCTATCATTTCTGAAATTTTCTTGGTTATTATAACAGCAACAGGGTGGGTCGAGGTATATTCTGCTTTACATTCATATGTTTCTGAGATGGTAAGCTATCTCCTTGAAAGAGGGGGGTATTTTGAACACATGGTCATATTCAGTAACAGTAGGAGTCCTTTGAATGGGAGGAAATGCTGAAAGTGCTTCTGTAGTGCTGCAGTGGCTGTCACTGCATTCATCTATGTAGTTACCCCTGAGTGAAGTGAGCTATTGCTGTCACTTTCTCATCGAGTCTCATGACTGGACTTGTCAGTCATGTTATGACATTTGTCTAGGTGCATTTTCAGTGCTGAAGTTCCCAATGCTCCTTTCTTTTTACCACTGACAATTGGCTGTTTACAAATAGTGCATGTTGCCACCAACTTATTTAGAAGCACTAATGGAGAAGTATGACCACACAAAAAATGATAACTTTTTAGTATTTTTTCCCTAGGAAGGCACTGCACCTCATTCACCATTGAGCGCACCCCGGATGTTTCTTGGGCCTGTTCGTCTTGTGATTTATTCCCACTGCCCTCCTCCTCGACCAAAACATTTCTTTCTGTTTCTTCCTCATCTGCAGTTTCCATCCCCTCTAGTAAACCTTGTGCTGCCTGATCATTCTCTTAATCACCTTCTTCATTACCCTCATCGGGTTCAGCCTCAGAAGAATAGGATGACTGTGAGGGACTGCCAGTAACATAGTTTGCAATTGTTCAATACCTTGGGTGCCTCTGTGGGTGGTACCCACCAGCCCTTTGGTTTTAACTACATAACCTTTTTTAACTTGGGACTGATCTGATAGATGCACCTTTTTTGGATTTAAGCATTTGCTTGGAAGACAAAACTTTGGACATAAGAGCACTTTTTTGTGTTTGATTTTGGTGTCCCGTGCAGGCTGACTGCTATCCTTTGCAGTGCCACTGCCTTCTCGAGAATGTGCCTCAACACTTTAATCCATTTTTTGTTATTTCTAATTCTAACCTGTAAAAATATCGCTCTACCTAACATCCTCTGATGACTCCCACACCTACATGCCAGGGTCGGATTTACTGTACACAGTGCTCCAACTCCAGTCCACCACCACTTCCTTCCAGGCTTAGCTCACTGAGTAACTCCTACTGTTACTGTTCGGTGACCAACTGTATTCAACAACTCTTACTCAACAGTGTTCCACAGCCTCAGAATTTAAACTGGTGATGCAGACACATCTGGCACATGCACAGTCATGCATTGGGGTTGGTTAATGGTTATACGATAAAAATAAGAAGGATAAGGAGGAATAATGGATGCAATGAGTGATGATGACAATTGTGTGTACTTGTGTTGTGTCTATTTAGTTGCAATAAATTAATGAATGAAAACACCTTGTTGCTTTTGCTTTCTTATTCTCTGAGTTAAGCAAAAAAAGAAACAAAATAGACTGCTACAAGTCACAAATTCACAGTGTCCACTGGGCCCCCCACAACCAGCAATACAGGCTCAACAACTTGTTTGTTTTTGTCAGAAAAGTATTTTTTTTGTACATGAACATTAAAGTGATTGTGGTAGACCACAGCAGACAGCACCCAGTCTCTCTGACACCCAGCAATACCAGTCTGTCACTTTGCCCACAACTGCCCCCCCAGCCAGTAGCACAGGCTCAGCAACTTGCCTGTTTTTGTCAGAAAAGTATTTTTTTATACATGAACGTTAACATGATGGCCCACAGCAGACAGTGCCCTATCTTCATGACACCCAGCACTGTCTGTCACTGTGCCCTTCATAAGGCCACCCCAGCCAATAGCAATGAGACTGCCCTGCAATAGTCAGCTTTTGGCTCAGAATTATATTTTTTTATAGCCCCCAAGAAGTCTCTCTCTCTCTTTCTCTCTTTCTCTCTCTTTCTCTGTTTCTCCTTTAGTCTCTCTCTCGGAGTCATGACTCCTCTCAATGTAAGTTGATGGAACAACAAAAAACAGATTTATTTTATTTGTGATAATCTATGGCCCCCAGTAAAAATCTGTCTTGATGGAACAACAAGAATAATACAGATGTATATATTTTATTTGTGATTTCTGTGACTGTGACTGTAATTGTATTTGGCCCACAGTACTCTCCCTCTCTTGTGGTGGTGATTCCTTTGGATGGAACAAGAATAAAGACAAAGATTTACTTTGCCTGCCTGCTGTGTAATCTTTAGCCCCACCAGGCCACTAAGTCTCTCTGTCTCTCTCTCTCTTCTGTGTGTGTGTGTGTCTCTCTCCTGGTTCCTCTTGATAAACCAACAAGAATAATAAATATGTTGCATTTTTGTATTTGTGATTTCTGTGATCGTATTATTTGGTCTCCACCTCCCAGTTCTTTCTCTCTCTCTCTTCTCTCCTTTTCTCTCTCTGTCTCTCACCTTTGGATGGAACAAATGAAGTCAAAGATTTATTGCCAGCCTGCCCTGTAGTGTACACAGCCACACTGAGGCCAAGATGAATTTCTTTGTTTGTGATTTCTGTAACTGTAATTTCTGTTTGGCCCCCAGCAGTCTCTCTCTCTCTTTGTCTTTTTCTCCTCTGGATGGAATATTTGCCTGCCTGCCATGTAAACATTGAGGCCAAGAAGATGTATTTAATTGTTTGTGATTTCTTTGACTCTATTATTTGGCCCCTAGTGGTCTGTCTCTTTCTCCTCTGGATGGAGCCAATAAAGTCAAATATTTATTTTGCCTGCCTGCCCTATACATACTACACACTGAGGACAAGCAGATGTGTTGTATTTCTTTATTTGTGAGTTATGTGACTTTATAATTTGACCAACAGTAGTGTGTGTGTCTCTCTCTCTCTCTCACTCTCCCTTTCTCCTTTGGATAGAACAAATAAAGTCAAAGATTTATTGCCAGCCTGCCCTGTACACAGCCACACTGAGGCCAAGATGAACTTTATTTGTGATTTCTGTGACTGTAATTTCTCTTTGGCCCCAAGTAGTCTCTCTCTGTCTCTTTCTCCTCTGGGTGGAACAAATAAAGTCAAAGATTTATTTTGCCAGCCTGCCCTGTACACACAGCCACACACAGGTCAATTTTTTTTTATTTGTGATTTTTGTGACTGTATTTTTTCTATTTGGCCCTCAGTAGTCTCTCTGTCTCTCTTTTCTCTAGTCTGGATGGTATCTGGAAGTTATGGAACAAAAAAGTCAAAGATGTACCATTTGCCAACTTGCCCCCACAGGCCAGGAAGATGTATTGTATTTTTCTTTCATTATTTTTTTGATTTCCCCTCTAATTGACCCCCACCCACTCACTATGTCTGTCCAATTCCTCTCCTTCCCCCAATGACTTTCTCTCTACCCCCACCACCAGTAACTCTCTCTTGTTTAGTCTCTGTCTTTTTTCTGTCCTCCAGGAACTGGACTGTCTGGACTGTTGTCAACCACAGCCACCCCAACCACAAAAAAATCCTTCCATCCAGCTCCTTCTGTATCACGCTGGTCAACATTCCCACTCCTTCCTCACCTGTGCCTGCTGCACCTCTGACCAGGTTGCACACTCACAACAGTTATATATCATGAGTGAGTGTGTCACATGACCTTTCCCCTGGCAGCATGATGTGACTGTTACCTGATTGGATGCCACCAGCCATCTGTACATGAAGCGAGCATGCCGACAGCACTCCCATGGCAACAGTACAACACACAGGAGGAAACACACACTCTGCAGCTTACCACAGACCCAGAACGAGACTTCTGCAGTGAAGTCCATTTTTATCCAGGTCCATGATTAGCAGGTTCAATCCGGTGGTTCAGATTTTGGGTGAAACAGTCCACCCAGCCCTATTTCAAATCCTAGGTGGAAGGGTGAGGCTTCTTTCATGAGCCAAACTTCTTATTTTGTGAGTCTCAAGAAAGAAGACCATCGGCTCATGAAAGCACTTATGAAAGAAGAGGGTGGGGCTTAGTTTTTTTTTCACAGTTCTTTTGTGAGCTGAACTTCTTTCATGAGTCACAAAAAAAGACTGTTGGCTCACAAAGGAAGAAAGTGGGACTTAATTTTATTTCACTTCTTTCATGAAGTCATATGAAAGAACCATTGTTCTTTCATGAGATCTCATGAAAGAACTGTGAGAAAAAAATTCAATCCTTGTGTGGGATTTTCTTGAATTGTGAAGCCACATCTGGAGTCACAGTGTCGGCTTCAGTTGGAGCAGTGAGGTGGCCAACTTAGTGAGGGCTCACATGATAGAACAGTATGAAAGAACTATAATTTTTTTGTATTGTTCTTTTGTGAGAACCATGGAACTTTCTTAAATATTGAAGTTGCAGCTGGAGTCATGCTGCCGGCTTAAATTGGAGCAGTGAGCCACCGATCACCTGATATCTCTCTCTCATTCTATCTTTCTATCTTTCTATCTATCTATCTATCTATCTATCTATCTATCTATCTATGTCTGTCTGTCTGTCTGCCTGCCTACCTGCCTGTCTGTCTATCTATCTATTTACTATATTTCTTAAGTGGAGCCAGGTGCCCATCCATCCCATTGCCTCTTTTTTCTCCCCCTCCCCTCCAGGTCACCCACCCCCCATTCTAATTAATTTATTTAATATTTTTATTTATATATTTAGAAATCACATTGCAATGGATCACCCAGTCAAAACAGTTATATAGCCCCAATTACTAAAGAAAAAAGGAATGCTGAAAAACAAGTCAAATAGAAATCACTTTTATTCTGACTTGTAAAAAACATGTATTAAATGTAAACATAGAAGGTACAAAACGTGTGCAAAAAAATACAGCAGCAGTCCAAAAAGCAGCTAAATAATAATCACAGAGAGACAAAGCATGAAGGGACAGCAGTTCACAAAGGCAACAGCAAAGCCCAAAAGGGCTGAAAAACCTTACTTTTCACTACATCTGGGCAATGTGATTTTATGTTTAGTTGGTGTTGTGAGCACCTGTCTATGTGAACAGTAACCTGGAGCACCTTTTTTCCTGTTCACATATATTTAGAAATAAATGGACCATGGTGCCCACCCCAGTACCACTTCTCTTGCCACCCCCACCCTTCCAGGTCACCCACTCCCCTTACCATAATATATGGAGGCACTGGGGTGCCAACCCTATGGTGCTGCCAACGATCATTGCAACACTAAGTTGCCCAATCCTTACTGTCAGCTTGGGTCCCCCAAAAATAAAGAAAACCATCTTTAGTAAATTTTTTTTACCTGAAAAAAGAAAACAGTCCATCAACAATATCAGATCTGACCCTCAGACCCCCACTCACCCCAAACCGCCAACTCAGCACCCACCACCCTACACCCCACACACCCTCACTCACCTGAACATGTCCCACCACATAGATCCACTTTCCAATCAAAGACACCTCTTGCTGCTGGAACCAGCCACTGTGATATGAGAAAACAAGGTAGGTCTGGTTAAATGTATTTTAATGGGGTTTTAACATTTTTATTCATAACTTTGTCATGTTTGAATATTTGACACTATGTTTTCAACATACCATTTTTTGGGACCCCACCTTATAAGCAAGGATGGTGAAATTATTCAAATCCGTCTTGAAAGGTATTTTCATGATCGCTGCATGAAATCACCTTATGGACATGATTTAATAATTTTCACTGCCTTTATTATGAGGTGGGGTCACAAGAAAGCTATGTTGAAAATTTGGGGTAAAAATAGCAAAAGAAACCAACGACGTTATGAGCATGTTCTGTAATTCTTCAACGCTCATACATAACTCCTAAAAACAAAAACCCTATTTTTTTTTCCTTTTGCTGCTTGGGGGGTTGTGATGACTAGTTAGGGTTGGAAAGCCTAGCACCATATTTCCCTACTTTTGTTGTGTTAAAGAGGGACTATGGTCACAAATTACTGGCATCATTAAATTCAGAATATGGATCAGCATAGCCCCAATCATCCTAATGCCAAAATTGAGATTCCTAAGTTACTTTGTTTAAAAGTTACAAATCATTTTACAACCCTAAATTCTCTGACTGTTCAAAAAAGTCAGTTTCAGTGAAGAGGTGCTGATGATGCCATCTCTTGAACTCACAGTCTAGCCCTCGCTGTCAGCAAATTTATAGGACCTGCTTCTCCAAAGTTTAAAAACTATGGGTAAATTGTTTTCTCCAGTAAAACAGGCAGCACCATTCAGTAAATTGCTTTATAACCTATGTGTGTTTCAAGTTTTGTAACAAAGTTGATAAATTCATATTTTTGTGTTTTGTTCTTGTGGTCCTTTTCTCCTTGGTTGCTGCTGCTATGTCACAGCACACTAATGTGAGATTTGCAGACCGGATAGCTCTGATGTGGTGAAAGGCTGTAATCATTCACACCTATCATTCAATTGAGGTGATTTTTTCAGGATGGCACTTTAAATCAATTAGTCCATCATCCAGTAAATGGGGGTGGGAGAGGCAGTGCTGTCTTGAAACCTTACTTAGAGTTTCTGTGCAGTAGCCAGCTCAATACTTAATCAATCCATCAATCAATCAATATTTTGTTCATCATCAAAGTATGAATGAATGGGATACTCAGTTGAGCAGAGCTCATTTTCTTTTTTCTCATTGACAGGCTGTTACTTGAGGTATATTCAGGCTCAGCTGCATTGTACTTCACATTATAATGATAGTTTTAGCAGGGCTAACACTTCCACCACTAGTAGGAATTAACAAATATAATGCCCCTATTAAAACATATTGTAAAGCAGACACTGACAAACAGCAATGAAGTTACCAACATTGCAACACTTGTAGCAATACAATTTCTAAACAGGCCCTGCAGAGCACTTCACATGGTATCAGCAGCCTGAAGGCATGCTGACTCAGCATCCTGCAACTCTGGAGAAATGAACCCCACCAAATATGCATTAAAATACATATTTGTCAGCTATGTTACAAAACCTGCAACACATAGGTTCTATAGCACTGTTTTTAGAATGGTGCTGCCTGTTTTACTTGTAAAAACCATTGCAGAATGATCTTTTAAATTTGGAGAAACAGGTCCTATAAGCTTGCTGACAGAGAGGACTATACTGTGTGTTTAGGAGATGACATCATCAGAACCTCTTCACTGAAACTGGCTCTTATGAACAGGTAGAGAAATCAGGGTTACAAAATAGCCCATAACTTTAAAATGAAGTAACACAGAAACCTATTGTTTAGTATGAGATTTATTGGGGTATGCTTATTCTAATTCTGCAATGCAGTACTTTTGGCCAGAGTCCCTCTTTAAGTTGAACCCTAACTGGTGCATTCACACAGTTTTTTGCAAAGAATGTAAGTTCAACATAATGCCACAAAAGTAGGGAGATGTGGTTTTAGGTTTTCCAATCCCCTCCCAGCAGCAAAATAACACAATCAACCATAGACAGCCATCATCAGGTAAGACATACAACAGAGTTTAACTAAAAGGTACCACTGGAGACTACTTTCAGGAGCCAAAGCGGAAAAGGTGCAACACAGAAAAACAGTGAAGCCAATCTAGATAATAAAGACTGCTAATGAACTAACCATGCTTTATTAAAACAGACACATACCAGGCCGTAGCATCTCCCCATGATAGACAACATTTCACTCCAGATCTTGCACTTTCTCAAGGCATCAACAAACAGCATACAACTGTTTCTAAATGACCAAAAAGTCATCCATCAGGAAAATCCAGTGCTGCTACAGCCATGGATTCACAAGCACACTAGGAAACTCACACACACACACACTTCTGCTTGCATAACCATGGGGCCTGTGCTTCTAGATGCACAGATACAAATTCACAGTCCCCAAATAACAACACTACTTTTGTCTGCAGAAGTGCAGGCCACTGCTGGGTCAGCACTTCTGCAGCCACAAATACACATAAACAGTGTAAGACATACACACCCATTTCTAGCTGTAGAATTTCTGCAGCGACAGATACAAATCCACTATACACAAATTACAGCACTACTTGTGCCTGCAGAAGTGCAGGTCAGCTTATATAAACTTATGTTTTAAGTCTCAGAGACAGCCACAGGAGTGACAGACTTTCAATCCAACCTTTGAAATGGTTTTTATGACATTGCAACATAAAAACATTTTGAAGTGGAAGTGACACAACCACTGTTTTTGTCTAAGGGGCATAAAAAATACAATTCTTGATACTTTGATGAAAAATATGTTAACAAACAGCTAATTTATGAGTAAAAGTTGTTTTATGGTATAAAGTACTGTACATATTTTATTGTCATGAGCCAGTAGTCTGTGGTCACAGCCATTGGCGACCAAAGAATGCTCTGTTTGAGTATAAAAATTATCATCTAGCACTAAAAATGAATTTTTATGCAAGAACAAATACATTTTTTCTTGCACTTTCTTGGTGACCAAATAATTCCTTGTTCAAACATAAAATATTGTTATAAAGCACTGATAACAAACACATTTTTATGTTTGAGCAAGAATTCTTTGTGCTTTCTTGTAAACAAATAATTCTTAGCTCAAGAAAATCAAATTGAAACCCTTGCTAAGCTGGCAACCTAAGATTTTTGTGGTATCCAGAAAATTTATGTATGGGCCATTTTTCATCACATAAACCACATAATCTATCTAAATGTGTCCTATTTAACTAAGTTCAGGTGTTTGTTTTCCAAAAATGCTTTATTTTTATGTGTTTCTAGAATTTGTTACCCAAAACAAAAAACAAGATAACGGGGCTCATGACCATCAACACTTTTTCTTGCGAACATAAAAAAACATTTTCTCATAAAAATAAAATTGGCTAGAGAACATAAAAGTAATTTATTTGTATGCATCAGACAGTTACCCTGAAAACTTTGCTGTGCATGCTCAGAAGCAACATTTTAAACCTTATAACTCAAGAACAGATTAATATTTTTTTCATAAATCCTTTAAAAGATACACCCCTAGGTCAAGCCCTTCTAACCTGAACATTTTGGAACAAAATTATAAACCATTTTTGCTCTACAGGTGAGCAAATAAAATGGCAAAAATGGTGCCACTTTATGGGCTGTTTAAATTTCTGGATTTCAGAATTTGGATGAGCAGCCATCACCAAGCTTGCTAAATCTTAAGAACTTGCCACATGGACTGTGCATGCAACATTTCATACAATTTCATTGAAGGGTACCAAAGTTATTGAGTTTAAAAAATGTTGGTTAACATTAAGCAGCCTGCTCAATCCTAACTAGACTTTCACTACCACACAAGTATAGTTAATATATATATAGTGATAGAGAGAGAGAGAGAGAGAGAGAAAGAGAGAGAGAGATTCTTTTCAAAAACTTTGTTATTGCACCAGTTAGAGTAACTTAATGCCAGAAAAGTAGATAAATATGGTATTAAGGTTTCTAACTCTAATGCCCCCACCATTCCCCAAGCAGCAAAAGGAAAAAACATTAGGGTTTTGAGTCTCTGGAGTCTTGACAAATCAGTAATAGGGTCTTTCTAAGGGTTGCCAACCTAATGCTCCCCTACCCCCACCCATAGCCTCCAATCTGAAGAACAAGGTACAGCTCCAAGCCACTGCCTCATAATGATACACTCTTCAAAGGTAGAGAAGTATATCTCACCACAGGTTGCTAACACAATTTGTTGTACCTTTCTTGGGGGCCCTGCGTGAAGAAACAAGATCATGTGTGATGTAGTTTGCTCATGGAATGGGGTCGGCATTAGTAGTGACAATCCCCAAGGAAGACCCCACCAATGATTTGCCAAGACTCCAAAGACCCAAAACCCTAATGTTTTTTTCATTTTGTTGCTTGAAGGGTGGGGCATTAGGGTTGGAAACCCTAACACCACATTTCCCTCCCTTTGTGGTGTTACATTAACCTAAATGGTGCATTAATACAGTTTTTTTCCAAAGAATTTCCATTGTTTTTGAGATAGTGGAATTATATCCTCATTCAAGCAGGTCCCTTTGGGACCTGATGCCCTGTGCCTAGGGAAGACTCTGTACATTACACAAGTGTAAGGTCCTTGTGGGGCCTGCACTTCAGTGAAGTGATGGATGTTAAGAGTTCATGGGGCTGGTTGGTGGGCTGCAGAAGCATAGGGACACTGTGGTCCTTGCACTTCCATGTGGCTGCAGATACAGATACATAGGACAAAGAGTGTATCTGTCACCAATGCACAGGGTCTTCTACCACCCAGATGTACAGAGGTCCAAGGCCCTATGCAAAGAGGACAGATACCTTCACTATGTGGTACCCAGGCCCCTGCAGACAACCCTGCACCTTTCATTCCCTGGCTGACAGTGTTGCACAAGAACACCATTCCCCCACCCTCACCCCATCCAGCTGGGTCACTGAGATCACCCCTGAACTCAGTTCACCAGCACAGGATCACAAATCATACCCATTGAGGTCCAGAGTGCTACTCCACACAAAGAGCAAAATTTTCAAAGAGCACTTAGATTGCTGCAATTTATGGTGATCAAGGGCTGCAATGAACTCTGGGTGTGTCAGGGATCCATCATCCTGTACCGAATTCTGTAAAATCCGGGGTCACCACTAGAGATGCAGCAAAGTTTTAATTCATTGGCAAAGTTCCGGTGAAGTCGGGAGATTCACCTCTGCGGAGCAATCTGTTAATTCATCCATCTCATTTTGTCATTTCACATGCAAATTTTCACCGAAAAGTGTGGCATTTTTACCACCAAGTGCAGAATTTTGCTCATGCAGTACAGAATTTTGCCCATGAGTGGTGAACTTCCACTGTTTGGGGCATAGGCAACAGATGTGGGGGTCAGGTGGGTCAGCTGACCCCTCACTTTCAAAAGTAAGGGTCAGAGTGTACATTTTGACCCCCACTTCTGAAGACTGTTATCTTAAGTCTGCATGTTGTCTTAGTCTACTGCAAACAGCACACAGACACATACATTCACTGGAAGTTGGAGAGAGCAAGGTCAGAAGTGCTCAATGACTTGTACTGACTAATGATTACATTCCCTTCAACTGCTGGCATACAAAAACGAATGTGTTTTTTTCCAGATACATTTGCTTTTTTTCTGACTTTCCTTAACTTCAAAGACAGTAACCAACAGCCTTGTTTTCTTATCCTACCCACCTTGAAATGCCTGTGTAACCCCTACACCCCTGCCTTTTTGCAAATTACAGGTGGTATGCTGTTGAAGCTGACAGCAGTACAAGGTGGGGGACTGGGTTCGGGGAGGACTAGGTTACTCACCACAAGGGCTAGGCTTGGTTACTCTGCACAGGGGCACCCAAGTAGATCCGAACACAGGAAGCAATAACTGTAATGTCCAATACCAGGAATGGGATTTGAAAGTGTGGCTTTTATTCACATCCAAACTGAACAAACAAAGCATAGACAGACCCCCACAGGGCTACATTCCTGGTAATGCAGGTTAAGAGAAACAGAACACTTCCTCAACATTTCAGCCCTCAGGCTCTGGACCCACCAGGCACACAGCCTGGACTTGCACACTGCTTTGGGTACACAGCCCGACTTGTACACTATTTGGGGATTTCCCTGGCTCTGCACCCCTGCCAGCCACTCGAACACCTTCCATGTAACATGGACACATTCTCTGGTGGCTCCCTAATCCACCTTAGAGCCTTCAACTCCATAAGGGAAATTTCCTTTCAATCCCACATCTGGGTACTTTCCTCAGCACTGGCCAAGTGCCTGAGGCAAAGTAAAAGGGCCTCAGAGCAAATCCGTAGAGGTGAACCTGGTTACTAATGATGGGGGGTCTCCCACTACTAGCTTCCACAATTCATACCCATTGATTTCTCTGGACATTAAACATCTCTTTCTGAAAAGCTTGGCAATGTAGATTAAAGTGTAAATGCATAGCACATTTCCTCTACATGTCTTGGCTTTCCCCTTGTGCTGGACTTGAACATACTTTCACTTTGGCTTAGCCTATTCCTCTAGGCCTCCCACTGATTAAGTAGTCCAATCCCCACTTTGCAACAGTTCAGGTGAAACATAGGCCCCATGTAAGAGCAGAACTCACCCTTTGGTTGCAGGTGCCCCACAGGCAATTCTTGACAGCTTCTGGTGCTGCAGCACAACATAGAAAAATAAGGCAGCTTCTTCCCTAGCTGGAACCAGGATAATTGCCCCTGGAATAACAGGCAAACTTTTCACCCATCATCCCCTCACTGAGGGGGCACAGAGACCAGTAACAGCAGTCTCCACCACTTTACGAACAGCTTACTGTGTTCCTCTTTTGGCGGAAACACACACCTCTCCCTTAAAGTAGCTCTTTATCAGAGCTTTAGGCTAAAATACCCTGTGCACAGACTGCTGTGCTCCTCTCTTCAAGACTGTTCACACACAACTGATGCTCACTGTTCAAAAACTCCCAACATTCTAACCTAACTCCCAACTGCAGATTCCAATGTGGCTCATGCAGCTGCAAAAGTTCTATGGCGATGTCATCCCTCAGTCTCAGCTGAGACTGAGAACAGAGTGAGACAGTGTGAAATCCATTTAACTGGAGTTTCACAAGCTGCCTTCCTTGCCTACCACTAGGTCTTACCGGTATTCTAGTAACCCCTGGTAACAGGTGGGGTTACACCTGCTATCCTGACATACATAATATACTGCAAACTTGAAGAGTAGCTTGAACTAAATTAGTAACTCCCTCACCCTTCACTCATTTATGGTGATGTGCTGCTGGAATTTGGTCATTCCTGTTCAGCAGCTTCTAGCCTCTTTTATATTAACCTTCCTCCTTCATACCAGCAGTGAGCACCACTGGGTGACCATCTGTGACTAGTCTACTACAGTTTTCCTAGTAGACTGGACCTCACTGGAGGACTACCATCCACTCAACTGGGCTACAGCTGCATTGAAGGCAGAGTTTACTTCCCAATCCATCTGATTTTATTATCTGGGCAGACAGGTAAGATAACAGCCTCTAGACACTGTAGTCAGTTTGGGAAGTACATTTTTAAGCTCTGTTTTGTGGGCTGGTCAGGGGTTGGCTGCACCGAGAATTTGCTGCAAATATAGACTACAATACATAAATTCAAATATAAACTTCACATAAGTAAGCTTGCATTGGTTCAAGAGTTACAAATTGATATTGACTCTTGTGCGTATTTAACATGACACCGATTACATGAGCAGTTGTGTAGGTGACATAATGAGCACAATGGTAGTTAACTCATCTGGTAAAGGTGATTGTGTTACTGTATAATTATGGCACTTCCAGATCCATTACCTTAGGGTTATATATGCCTGACAGGCTGCTTGATGAACATGTGGCCTAAGTTTCAGATTTCAGTCTTCCACCAAGCCCCTTATCCCTCCTGGGTGTCTTCAGTTTTGATGCTTACATAGCTGTAAAATAAATGGCTATGTATATGCACAGACAGTAGTCATATTCTCAGAAGCGTGGCCAGGTTCTAATTCTATTTTATTTCATTATCATAAGTCTCAGTTGTGCATTTGTAATTCTTGTACGTATTTGTGCCACTTTGTTCTTAAATGTTACTAGTTGCGTTATCATGCTCCCTCAGGTGGGATGAAGTGCCATGGACATACAGTAACACAATCACCTTTACCAGGTGAGTAAACTACCATTGTGTTGTCTGTATATCCATGGCACTTCCAGATCCATTATCTTAGGGTGATTCAAAAGCAGTGTCCTACTAATATGGGAGAGGAGAGCATGATGTGCTACTGTGTTTATATACTGTACCAATGGTTCATGAGTCTCTTATACTGTATGTCCTTCATTCTGGCTGTCATTAGGACCTTATGTCCAAAGGAATTCTTGGTTGGAATATCTGTGTCCAGTCTACAGTGTCTTGTGAAATGATGTATAGTGGACCAGGTAGCCACTGCTCAAATCTCCTGTGCCGTGGCTGAATTTCGCTCTGCCCAGGATGTAGCTATTGCTCTCGTAGAGTGGGCCTTGATTCACATTGGTGGGACGTTGTTACCTGACTTGTATGATTCTGTAATTGTCTTCTTTAACCACGTCGCTATTGTGGCCATGGCTGCCGCTGATCCTTTCTTGTGTCCTGATGTTATGATGAATAGTCTCTCTGTCTTTTGGATGTTTGCTGTTCTGTCAAGGTATTCTGTAAGTGTTCTCTTGACATCCAATGTGTGAAGAATTCTCTCCTGGCTGTCTGTATGGTCTTCGTAGAAGGTTGGCAGTTGCACTGGCTGGCAGTTGAGGAAAATAGAGTCGATCTTGGGGATAAATGAGGGTACCATATGAAGTGTCACACCTTGTTGTGTAAAGGTCGTGAATGGCTCCTTGCATGAAAGTGCTCTCAACTCTCCGATGCGGCGGGCTGAGCATATTGCTAGTAAGAATGGTGCTTTTAGCCCTACCCAGTAATTGGAATGTGTTCCAGAGGTTTGAATGGTGGGTTGGTAATGGCATTCAGTACCAGAGTCAAGTCCCATGGTGGAACGCCATGTCAGATGCATGGTCTTATGTTGCTTGTCACTTTTAAGAATCGTATGACATCTGGGTGTGAACCTGGGTATGTGCCCTCAATCATACCTACTGCCACCTTGATGGCTGATAGTTGCACCCTTAATGAAGATGGTGCTAGCCCCTTGTCCAGGTTGTATTGCAGGTATAGCAGAATGTCTGCCATGGAGATTTGTAATGGGTATATATGCCTGCCTTTGCACCATGTCCTGAATATGTTCCACTATCTTGAATAAGTTGAAGTGGCTGTGGCCCTGCTGGATTGCAGCATGGTATCTATTACCACAGTGTGGTAGCCTGCATTCAGCAATCTTTCCCTTTCAGGAGCCAGGCCATGAGTTGCAGGTTGCCTGGAGTCGAGTGTGTTATTGGTCCCTGTATGAAGATGTCTCGCCTGTTTGGTAATCTCAGGCTGTCCATTGCCATTGCTATGATGGTGGCAAACCATGCCCTCCTTGGCCAGCATGTTGCTACTAGGATTATTATCCTGCATGATTGAAGGACCTTCCCTAGTACTTGTGCTATTAGTGGGAACAGCTGGCAAAAGTATGAATAGTCGTGCATCCATGGGAGTGATAGTGCATCCATTCCCAGGGATTGGGGTTCTTGGAACCTGGAGAAGAACCTATCCGCTTGTTTGTTACTGTTGGTTGCCATGGGGTCCATGGCTATGTTCTCCCATTTGTGTTGTATCATTTGAAATATTGTTGGGTGTAACTGCCACTCTCCTGGGTGTATTTGTTCCCTGCTGAGCCAATCTGCTGTCATGTTTAGTTTGCCTGCCAGATGTATGGCTGTCAGGTGTTGTAGATGAATTTGTGCCTATGTCATAATAGTATGCATTTCCTGGAGTAGCCTCCTGCTCTTGGTACCACCCTGCTTTGATAGGTATGCTACTGTGGCTCTGTTGTCTGATCTGATTAGCACTGTCTTCCCCTGAATCTATGTCTTGAATGAATGTAGTGCATGGCACACTCCTGTAATTTCCAATACATTAATTGGTAGCCTCTTTTCTATAGGGGACCAAGTTCCCTGTGCTGCGCTCTGTCCCATTGATGCTCCCCATCCCCATAGGCTTGCATCTTTGCCTATTGTGACCTTGTGTACAAGCTCCAGAGGTGTTCCGCCCTTCAGGTTCTCCATGTGTGTCCACCACAGTAGTGATGTCCTTGTCTTGCTGTCCAGTGTTATCATGTGATGCAAGTTTTCCTTTGATGGTGAACCGTTCTGTAATAGGAGAGTCTGTAGTGACCGCATATGCTATCTTGCCCATGGTATCAGGTCTATACATCATGATATGCACCCTAGGACTGTTGACAGTATGGCTATTGTTGGTGCTGTAGATTCCAGTAGTTTGTGTATGACTGCCATGAGATTCAGTATTCTGGTTTGTGTTGGTTGTACAATTCCTTCTTTTGTATCTATGTCTGCTCCCAGATGTTCCATGCATTGTGATGGTGTTAGGCAGCTCTTCTTGTCATTTATCACCCACCATGCTCTTGTAGGGTGTGTATTGTTTGGTTGATGGCCCTTCTTGCCTCCTGTGGTGACCTGGCTTGAATTAGCCAGTCATCCAGGTACAGGATAATATGGACTCCTTGCTCTCGGAGCTTTGCTGCAAGCACGATTGACACCTTGGTGAATACTCTTGGTGCGGCTGCTAGGCAGAATGATAGGGATCTGTACTGGAAGTTTTGTCCCAATATTTGAAAAGGTAGATATTTTCTGTGAGCGGGTCTCATGGGAATGTGTAGCTAGGCATCCTTGAGGTCTATGGATGCTAGGTAGTCGCTGGGTCTTATTGCCCTTAGCATGGAAGTATGGTCTCCATCTTGAACATCTTGTGTGTGATATACTTGTTGACTACCTTGAGATCCAGGACTGGTCTGAGGTCTCCTGTCTTCTTTGGTACTAAAAAGAATATTGAGTAAATTCCACTTCCTGTCTCTTCCTGCGGCACTGGCTGTGTCGCTCTTGATGTTATCAGGGAGTCTAGTATGTCCTGTACCTGTTTTCTTGATCACTTCCATGTTGCTATTGGAGAAATTATCCAGCGTTCTTTCTGAGGTAGTTCTTGGAGTTTGATGGAGTATCCCTTCATGATGACCTTGTTGATCCACCTGTCTGAGGTTGTGTTTGACCATATTCTGTTGAATATTTGAAGTCTGCCTCCTAGGAGTATGTCCTGGACCTGCTGTAACAGTGGTAGCTGGTGGAAGCTTTGTCTGGGGTAGTCATTAAGTTGGTCTTCTGGTATTCCTGCTTCTATTAGTAGAGAATTTTCCCCTTGCATGTCCCCTTCTGCTCTGGTATGATGGGCCTCCCCTGCTTGGGTAGGTACTCTGTTGACCATACCCTCCAAGGTAGATGGTACATTTTACCCAAAAGGACTGATTGCATCATCTGTCTCCACTGGGTCTTTGCCCGTAAGGTCTAGCCCTTTGGGAAGGTAAGTAGCCTGAGTCTCTATCAGTGTCTTGGTCCTTTCCCTGTTCCCTTCATCTGAGGAACTCTAGTAGTCAATCTCTGAATACTCTTTCTCCCTGGAAGGGGAGTTTGTGTAGTCTTGCTTTGGACTCATTATCCGCATCCAACAGTTTCAGCCACAGTGCCCTCCTGGCCCTGTTGGCGATTGCTGCTGACCTGGTGTTGATCTTCAAAGAGTCCACTGACATATATCTTAGGTACTTAGCTTCCTGAAAAGAGTATTGCAGCAGCTCCACCTCATGAGAGTTTGGTGCTAGTTTCTTTTCAATTTCCTCTAGCCATCGGATCACTGCTTTGGATGTGTAGAAGCTGTGGTTGAGGTTCTCATTGTCTGGTCCAAAAACTCATATATCTTCTTTAGCAACTCCTCCGTTCATTTGTCCATGGGGTCTCATAGTTCAGCTGTTCCTTCAGCAGGAAGTACTGTTCTCTTGTTCAATTCCACTATCTTTGGATCTATTTGGGGGGCAGAGCACCATGCATTTACCTTATCGTCCTGTAATGGATACATCCTGTCGAGTGCTCTTTTTTCAGGAAGTCTGGTAGGGTTGGGTGATGCCCATTCCTTTAGTATTATTTCATTGAGGGCAGGGCATACAGGGAAGTAATTCTCTTGTTTGGGTGACATCTGGAGCATTGGGTCCAGGTCACTCTCTGGGACTGGTTGGAATATCTTAAAACCCAGTGTGGTGTGTATCCACTTTATAAGGTCTGATATATTGTCTATGGGGAAGAGCTTTGAAGTTATGAAAGGAGTTTCTGTCTTTGCAGGTGTGTCATCAGGTATGAGGTCTTGGTCGGGCTTGTGTTCGCTATCAATCAGTGTGCCTATATCCTCTTCTTCCCCGATCTAGTTCCTCTCCCTGGGATTCCTCTGATTCGTCTGGGTTAAGGTGTTGTGGCATCTGTCTGTGGTGTGGCAACTGTGCCTTATCCTGCCTGGGTGCCTTGTGTGTAGGGGCTACACTGGTGTATGGTCTGGGATTATTTAGAGACATCATGCATTACAGCACCTTTAGCATTAAGGACTATTGACTTTCCATCATTGCCACCATGGCTTTCTGGAGAGCCACTGTAGCTGGGTTGACCTGCCAGTCCTGCCTTGAAGTGTTTTGTCTATCCAAGCCCTGAGTGGGATTCTCCCCTTCACATGGAGGACAGTACAGTCCTTTCTGGTGGGATAGCATGAGAGCCTTGCATGACATGCATTCCCTGATTATGGACATCTGTAAGACAGATAATGTGTATTTTAGTTGTGTGCAACAATTCTGCTGAGCATAAAAATAGATTACAGAGCCCTCTTATCATGTTGTATTTGCCACATGCTTTAAGTGGCATATGTTACTAATTGCCTCTGATTAGGTTGACCTGGAACATAAGCCAGTTGTATTCTGGAACACTGAGTTTTACAGTAATCTATCCCTTCAAGTGCAGGCAGTTGTCCTGATAGACTGCTGTGAAATATGGGAATTATATCCCTATGTATCAGGCATGATAGCTTAGTAAATTAATTGCCCTAATGTAGTGTCCCTTTTAAGTGGTGAGCTACGTGGGCTCTTATCATGGAGCCCCTTTAAATTTAATTACCCCACTCTGATCTCACTGTTGCACTCTGTGTACCGTGATGCCAGGCTAAAAAATGGTGGATCTGTATGCTACGCACTTGCGCAGAGGCTTGCTTTTCAGCCTCCTAAGATGGCGAGGTGCTGCTTAGTGTACCTGCGTGAGTTCTCTTGGTTGAAGAAGAAGGAGCTGCTAGCCGAGTTCATGGGGGGGGCGTAGCCATTTTAGAAGTCGCTTACACAGATTACTGTAAGGGCATGAAGCCTCCCCATTGCTTCCTGAGTCTTGGAAGGAGTCGTTATTAACCGGTAAGGCTCTAGTAGCAGTGCTTATAAGTGTATGTGTACCCCTTGTAGAGGTGTAGAAACAGAGACTTCCTTCTTGCTTATGTGGCTGAGAGCAGTTTTCTCTTTGTCTGTGGGCAGCTGGATACCCTCCGCTATGTGAGGGGAGATGATCACAGCTGTGCTGGTGCCCGTTTGGCTGTGTGTGCACTCCACTACATAAGGAGAGTGTACTACACCTAGTCAAGTGTTAGAGAGGCCATAATCTTGCTGTAATATCCCTGTAGGAGTCTCTATGTAAGCAACTCCACCCATAGGACCTACACTGGTTAGACGCTTGTTTTAAATTCCCTCTGATCCTACACTGTGCGCTGTGAGATAAATACACTGTGATTTTTTGGGTTTTCCTGGTAGACACGTGAAGCAGTAGATGCAGTCTTGCCTACATTGCTGTACTAAATTCACATTGATATGCTGATATGACTGCTTACATATGCCTTGTAATTATATATTCCTTATATAGCTAACCAATTCTGGTATACTAGCCAAAACGTTACTGCCTGTGCCAAATAATTCCTCTGTATGAAAGATATAAATTACCTTGATTTGTTTGTTGGTCGCCTGTACTGGAGCTTGGTGAGGGTGCTGCTAGCCTATTTGATGCACATAAAAAGCTGAATACACCCAGGAGTGACAAGGGGCTTGGCAGAAGACTGAAATCAAAACTTAGGTCACATGTGCATCAAGCAGCCTATCAGGCGTACATAACCCTAAGGTAATGGATCTGGAAGTGCCATGGATATACAGACAACACAATGCATTTCTTGTTTGTGTAAGGGCTAAGAGGGTCTATTACAATCACTGAAGTCTGAACCTCTGTCTGGGATGGGGGAAGGGCACGGAATTAGTACAGTGAAAGAATGTCTGCCTGGGGCGGGTAGGGGTATAGAAAATGAAGCTGTCTCAAATCAGGAGAAAAATAAGGAGTATATTTTAAAATATTTGGGGTTTGTGATGAGGAATTACCAAGCTGGGGCTAAAAAAAGGAGTTGATACTTTATTAAAGATGTATTGAAAATATGTGGGGTTGCTAAACTGTGCTGGGCATGCAGCAAAGAAGGAAATAGATAATAAGCCTAAAAGGTAGACTGGTTGGGCCAAGTGGTCCTTGATCTGCTGTCAGTTTCTATGTTTCTGTCTACGGTGTTGAATGAATTTTCATTTACAGGAGTGCAGTCTGGGCTGGCCTTAGGGTATGTGTTGCCCTAGGCGAATTTGCCAATGATGTCTCCTTGATTTTATTTTTAAGTCTTTACCACTCCCCCACAAGAAACATAACATTCATAATGGCAATTAACTTCCTTAAAAAAAAAAGAATAATTTACCTTTTTTCCGTGATGTGAACTTCTGACATTAGCATTGAATGTGCATTTTGGTTGATATTAATAGCCATTTCAGATTGTTTCAGACTGGTTCTGCTCTCTGTCATCAATGAGATAAGCAACTGCGACAAGTTACACACTCGCTACAAAGAATGTCTAACTGAATTTTAGCTAGCATGATAAAAGATATTATTGTATAGTTTGTATTAAAAAAAACTATTTGCAAATGAATACATAAAAAGATCATTAGTGTAATGAACATTTTTTATGCACTGTCAGTAGCATGCACAGTATTTTTTTTGGTTTGTTTTTGCTTTTAAACAAAGGACCCAGTAGTACAGCCTTACCTCAATAGTGAGCAAGCTATTGGAGACCATCCTGAAAGAGAGATTGGTGACCTTTCTGTAGGATAATGGAATATACGATGTGGGGCAGCATGGGGTTGTGTCAGGGAGGTCTTGTCAGACTATGCTAATTGACTTGTTCGGCTGAGTCACCAAAACAGGGGAAGGGTCAAATGGTTGATGTCTTGTATCTGGACTTCAGCAAGGCTTTCAACTCTGACCCTCATAGGAGATTGGTCAGGAAGCTAGAAGACTGAGGGGGTGGCTAAGCTTGTTGGGTTGGTCAGAAGATGACTGCAGAACAGAAGCCAAAAGGTGGTAGTCAGGGGGAGTTCTTAGAAGCTAGGCCTGTGACCAGTGGGAAGACCTGACTATGTTAGAGAAGTGGTCTGGCATTTGACAACTGGTGTTCAATGCTTAAAAGTGTACTTATGCACTTGGGAGTGAAAAACCTAGGGGCCAAATACTGGTTGAATGGGTGGTGTGCAGGTAACTAGGTCAGAGGAAGAACTGGACTTGTATGTAATTATCATGAGTGAACTGAAACACTCGGCACACTACAGGAGAGCTATTAGATGCTGAACTGCATAGCCAGGGGAATTACCAACAGGAAGACAGAGGTCATTCTGCCACTGTACAGGTCTCTAGTGAGACTGCAACTAGAGCACAGTGTGCAGTATTGGTGCCCTTATCTTAAGAAGGATATCAGCTTGTTGGGATTGGTCCAGAGAAGGGCAACCAAGATGATCCAGGGCCAACAAAGCAACACCTATTAGAGAGGCTCAGGGGACTCAACATGTAACCGTCTTGAGGACAGAAATGGGGGGACATGACTGAGACCTTCAAGTACCTGATGGTATGGTATAGTATAGTAAAATTTTATTTATACAGTGATACAGCCATTAGGGTTCTGAAAATCCCTGTTCACAAGGCTTACCTGTTTACATTATGCAAAATTATTACAACTATACATTTATAACAATACAAGTTACAGAAAAGTACAAAACAATACATCAGAGTTTTACAAACTCATCAATAATAGGCATGTTAGCATTTTTAGATTTACATTAATTTCACCTATTACAAGAACAACGAAAACTAAAAGTTTGTGATGCAGGCCATTTTTAAAAACATGATCAGTAGTTGTTAGTTCACATAAAAAAGGAGGAAGACAATTCCAGCTTTTAGCTACTTGATATTGAAGGGTCATTTCACTAAATCGATTTCTTAACTTTGGTATTATTAAATCTCTAGCACCAGTTTTTCTTAAATTTAAACCATGTTTTGGTTTTTGTAATTTGTTTTTTAAGTTATCTAAAGATTGATTTTTAAATATATTATGAACCTGATTTAGCCAGATTTCCCTAGCCCGTAAGTCTAATGGAATCCAACCCAAATCCATATACATAATGCAATGATGAGTTTTAAAATCACACCTTAACACAAATCTTGCAAGCTTATTATAAAGTGCATCCAAGTTATTTAAATGTTTTCTTGCTGTATGTCTGTAAATGTGACTTCCATATACAATAACCAGCATTATTAATTGATTGATCATAATCAATCTTGTTTCTCTTGTCATACAATTTGATATTCGTCTCATAGCTCCAATCTTAACATGTGTTTTCTTTATTAAATTTGTTATATGATATTGGAAAGTAAGATATTGATCTCTATGTACCCCTAAATAGTTATATGTTTCAGTTTGTTCTAAAAACTTACCCTTTTGTGTCTTTATATTTAATTTTGAAATTCCCTTTAAGTCCAATGCAAATGACATAACCTGTGTCTTTTTACTATTAACTAATAAACCCAGAGGTGAAAAGTGACCTTGCATGATGCTAACGTCACTTTGTAAGTTTAGTTCTACTTCACTTGTAGTTTTTCTCTCTGCTACTAAAACCATATTGTGTGCATATAGACAAATTTTTGAATGCCCAATTTTCTTTGGTAAGTCATTTAAATAGACTATGAACAGGAGGGGCCCAGGATAGATCCCTGGGGAACCCCTCTTGTTACATAGTCCATTTTTGACTGGTGTCCATTTAGGACAACAAATTGTGATCTTTTATCAAGGTATGACATAACCCAATTGCAGGTTTCTTCCTCCACCCCTATTTTCATTAATGAGTTTATCAAAATACTATGGTTTACTAAATCAAATGCTTTAGATAGGTCCATGTATATCTCATCCACGAACTTCGCTTCCCCAAGAGGGGTTGCTATGAGATCCAAAAAGTCAGTGAGTGCGGTAGCCGTGGAGCTACCCTGCCTAAAACCATACTGTTGTTGAGTCAATTTATTATATTTTTCCAAGTAGTTCATTAACTGATCATGGACAATTTTTTCAAATAACTTGGATACTGTGGACAACAAGGCTATTGGATGGTAATTTGAAACATCCTTTGGATCCCCTCCCTTGTCTATTGGTATTACTTTGGCTAATTTCCAACTAGAAGGAAACTGTCCCTCTCTTAGACTCCAGTTAAAAATGTCCCTTAGTATAGGTGACAATTCCATAGCAGCCTCTTTTAATAATTTATTATCTATTCTATCTGGGCCACTTGCTTTATTTATTTTTAATATATTTATATTTTTTAGAACTTCTTTGTTTATCACTCTCTTAAACCTGAATTTGGGTTCTTTCTCATCTTGGGGACTCTCACCCTTTACTTCATTCAAGGTATTAGTTTTAGTTATGAGATCTAATTTCAGATCTGGAAGGTTTATGAAATAATCATTCAACATTTCTGCAGCTTTATTTGTTTCAAACACTTTTCCATTCTGACTCAATTTTATTTCACTTTGTTTACTATTTGGATTCATAAGATTTTTTATAACAGACCAATAAGCACCTGGATTTGATGATTCTTTAATCCGCTGTTTATAATAACAAGCTTTTGATTTCCTGTTTCCTGTATTACTTGATTCTTTAACCTTTTGTATTGTTCCCAAATTTCACTGTTTAATGTTTTATTTGCCTTTTTTCCAATAATGATTTCTAATCCTAATCATTTTTTTTTATTTTTACAGTTAGCCATGGTAAATGTTTTTTTCCTATGATTTACTTTTTTATATGGAGCAAATTTATCACAAGCATTAATAAACATTGTGTAAATTCTAATACAGCCTCATTTAAATCTGGGATAAGAAAAATCCTATACAAGGAGTCCCTGAAGATACTTTCTAAATGATAAACTATTCAATTTTAAATAACATCTTTAGATATTTGTGGTACTGATTTTATGGGAATAGAATTTTCAGTCATAGAGAATACACACTTAACTTATATTATGGTCTCCTAAACTGAGGCACATACACTTTCTCCAAGATTGTCAATTCAGGTGAAACAAACATCAAATCAAAATATTACCTTTACTTAATAAGGAACCTTTCCTTGTGAGGTGTATCTATAATTCGTATCAGGTTTAAACAGCTCACTGATTTTTCCAACTTTTGACCCTAGGACAACCCCAAGCTGCATTGAAATCACCAGCCAGAACTATTTGTAGTTGACCCAGGTGTTCCATTAAAACATATGAAAATTTGTCAAAATGGATAGGGTTTATTTTAGGTGGAGAGTAAACTACTCCAATAACCAATTTTAATTCTTGTATCTCAATTAACAGGTATTCAATGCCCTCAATTGACCCAGAGAACAAAATTTTGGAGTTACCAATTGAATGATTTATGTAGACCAAAACTCCTCCCCTCCCCATGTTCCCTGATCCTTCCTAAAGTGGTAGAAGTCCCTTAATTCTATTTCTTTATATTCAGTTCCCTTTTTTAACCAGGTTTCCATTAACATTATTATGTCCAGTTTTTCATGTTCTACCCAGGATCTAAAATAGTCCATTTTATTTATCATACTTCAAGCATTATCTAAGACCATTTTAATTACAGGACCTGGGTTCAATTCAATATCTCCACAGAGAGCCAAGGACAGTAACAATGCCCGGTTACTTGAACAGATATACCCTGTTTGGATTACCATGTCCTTAACATGAAGTTCTTCTCTGATGAGGTTGAAAGGGTTTCATCGTGAGGTCTGCTTAGCTGTTTATAACTTGAAATTATTAGAACAATTTACATGAGCACTTGATCTTTTCATCAAAACATCAGTTCTCATGATAGCAAATTGCTGAACGACACAGACCAAACCCACTATCAACCCTATCATCTTAGATGACAACATCTTTTTCATTTTATAGCTGTGTCCAAATACAAAGGAAATAATCTATAGATTCCTGTTTATAAAAGTAAAAAACAATCCGAACATTAAAATTTTTATTTAGGTAACAGTACCTTACGTAAGTCAATGTTACCAAAATCTAAACCCCAAAACTGGAGACTTATTTAAGCATTAAACATCTTATTTAATCTTACCATGTACTGCTATATAAGTGTTTATTAAGATATGTTTAGCAATTACGGTAAGCTTAACTAATAATATACTGTCAGGAGTAACTCCTCTATCGCTAATTACTATCAGAGATAATACAAAAAATCAACAATATATTTAGAATAAATACTTTCTCATTTAATACTCTTAACTTCTTCTAAAGTCAGTCTGTAGTCTCAGATACATTAAACAATAGTTTTTGATCTGTTACCCTCATTTTATAAATTTCCAGATTACCTACTTTTTAAAATGTTACAAACTTGGAGTCACATGATGCAGTCCTCCGGATAACTGCCTTCTCTTGTAACTCCAGCTCTCTGACCCTTTCAAAGTCATATTTTTGCAATCTACCCGACACCTGATGACTAGAAAGAAGCTCAATAATCTTCAGTAGAGTCTCGAGCCCTACCTGTGCTGCCTTTCAAACTCTACAAGTGATGCATTCCTGGAAAAATGAAGCTAGACACACGCCATCTGTCTCACCTGAAAAGGCCTCGAAAAAAGCCAGGGCCTCGGGGTCTGAACAGGAGCAAACATCACCGGCGTCTAACGAGGATCTGCAACCCCTCACCCTGCATCACTTCCTCTCGGAATTTTCCCCTTTCAAAGACAGCATGGCAGAGTTAACCACTGAACTTAAAGTACTTACTGGAGCTGTGGAGGATCTGCAACGAAGATCTACAGACGCAGAAGCAAGGATTAAGTCCGTGGAAAGACGGACCAGCAAAATGGAACCCGAGATGACATCTCTCTGACAGAAATTGGCCAAGATGGAGCTGAAGATAGAAGAACTTGAGGTCTGCTGTCGTTGGAACAACACGGTCCTCATCGGTCTCACGGAGGGCACTGAAGGAACTGAAGTGATTTCTTTTATCCAAAAGTTAATCGAGAGGATAGCCGGGCCCTCCCCCATGGCACCACCTATACCATCAAGTGGGCGCACCGGGTTCTTCTCCCAAACCCCCTCGAGCCCCCGGTCCGCTGATTTTAAAATTTTTGAATTATCTCAAGTGTCAGCATCTTTTCACCACAGTCAGAGATTTAAAGGAGATGCGCTGGGAAGAAACAAAGATCAGGCTGGCGCAAGATCTTCTGGCTACAGTCAGGCAGCTGAGGACCCAGTTTCATCCCTTGGTTTCGAAGCCTGTCGCCGCCAGTATAAAATTCCGAATGTCCAACCCAGCCAAACTAGGGGTGTGGATTTCAGGTACCTGAGCTACATTTGATTACTCAGAAGCTGCTGCCAAGGCTCTGGCCAATGCCTTCCCTGAATTATTCAAAGGTCACTGAAGTTTTAGAGATGGCTGGCCTCTGACTACTAAGCTGCCAGAACCGACCTTGTTTTGGGACTGCCCTGCTTGATCGTCTGCAATGCTTTCTCACCTCTCGAGTCCCCATCTTTGATGCATACTAAGAGCCACTCCCCTGTACTATGGCTTACCAGTGATTGATCCAACCCCTCCATCCCCATGGCTATCTCCTCCTGCAGGCAGCCGCTCTATGGGACCCAATTGCTATCCAGTCCACTCACCTCTGCTAAGCTAAGTGGCGGTTTTTCTATAAACCGGTACTCGATGTGACATACCATGACCATGGCAGTAAAGACTGATGTTATAACAGAGTACCCCTAGTCAGACACGCAGGATGGTTCGGTTAAGCTCTGTCTCCCCTTCCTGGCTCTTCCTGCATAAGACCTTGTTCACGGGGATCCTCGACTCCACTAGGGGTGCTTCCATTTTCTACTAACTAAGCGCACCACTCCAACACCAATGCAGATTCCCCTCAGCCCTCCCGAATGATACAACTCATCAAGTACATATGGATCCATGGGGACTGCACCTCATTCTCGCGGGGGTCACGGCCCTCCCGCGCAATGGTTGCTGCTCACCTCTTCAGCTGGATTCCTCTCATCTGTTGTTTCATGTTACAGCTATATTGTACATCAGTCGTTGCATTGTTCTCTGTGGCTACCCCTACTGTCTCTACGGGGGCTATCACAATGTTAATTCATTTGTTTATGCTCATGTTCTTGTTCACAATTAGATTAGCTCAGCCACAGCTATTTTCACAAATATTAGGTATAAGACATCAGCACTGCTCTTCTGCTAATTCTCGAATAAGCTATCCTTTCCCATATCGGCTCCAGTAGCTGTCAATTTGTTGCATAGTTTATGCTGTTGTGTGCTGCTCTTGCAATAGTTAATACTGTTAGTTGTTGGGACTTTTATCCTGAACATTTCTAGCTATGGGGGTACTTTTAGCAACAGCTCCCATATTCAGTTATTGTAGTATACTATAATATGTTTCAGGTCTGGGATGGGAGGTTGGGTTCGGGGGGCTGGGGGGATGGGAAGGGATAACTAGAGGACTTGCTGTTCACTGTCTGTTGTGATGTTGAGGTGGGGAGGCTGGGTTTTATTCTCGATATACTCTCCATGATTCTTACTTTTCCACTTATAATAGGTGGGGGTGGGGCAGGGTGGGGCTCGTCTGGACCAGACCCTCTTCAAACAGGCCTATCGACTGGTTGGCAGATGCCTTTTTCTTTTGAAGCACAGCCCATATTTTCTGGCTTATACAATTCCGAATACTGATGGGTAGCTTAAATTTTTTTTCATGGAACGTAAAGGGAGTCAGACAGAAAGCAAAGCAGTACCAGGTCTGCAAACACCTCAGACTCCTCAAGTCCGATATCTCATTCATCCAGGAATCTCATCTTCTGTCCTCAGAAGAATCAAACATGAAAAAGCAACTGGTAGACCAGGTCTTCTCCGCTCAAGGCTCAAAGCAGAGCTGTGGGGTTATGATATTAATAAGTAGAAATGTTCCCTTTATCCCTAATAGAGTAATAAAAGACTCCCATGGGAGATATATTCTGGTCCAGGGTAGAGTTTTCAATATGGAAATCTTACTGGGAAGTATATATGGCTCCAATTCCAATTTCCCAGAGTTTTTCGTAGATCTTACAAATAAATTAATCCCTTTCGCTAACACACCGATGATTTTGGGGGGAGACCTCAATGTGGTCTCCGATCCTAATATGGACCATACAGGGCATAGACCTAAAGGCTTATCGCCAGCTCAAAGGGCTCTTCGAGACCTTTGGGACAAGGTCGGATTACACGATATCTGGCGATTATTACATCCCTCTGAAAAAGGCTTCACCTTTATATCTCCCATTCATAAGATATCCTCCAGGATTGATTACATTCTGATCTCACACCATCTGATCCCGGGCGTGATCGATTTCGATATACACCCCGGCCCACCCTCCGACCATTCACTGGTCTCATGCCACCTCTCCCTAGTGAATGTTCCAAACAAGAATGGCCGTTGGAAGCTTAACAACCAACTCTTAAAAGAGTCAGAAATAGTGGAATACATCAGCAGTCACATTGCCCAATACACTTCCGTTAATTTAAATTCCACGGGTAAGCCGGATATCGAGTGGGGGTGGCCTCAAGAAGAAAGACGCTAAGAGAGCAAGAACTAATCCAACTTCTCAGACGGATAAGGGGCATCGAAAAAAACCTTTCTCCACACACCCCAGAACAGACCCTATTGGATTTGGCTAAACTCAAAAATACCTATATGGAACACCTCAGGGAGAAAGCCGAATACATGATCCTTAAAATGAAAGCGACTTATGTCGACCAAGGGGAAAAAGCGGGCCATCTACTGGTGGCCAGAGTTAAGCAGCAGGAAGCCTCCAGATATATTCCTACCATTCGGGCACATGACGGCCCCCTGCTTGTGGACCCTAAAGGAATCACTTCTGAATTCCAAAAATTCTTTCAATCCCTATATTCACCGATGACTAATCCCCCTTCTAATACGGTGCTGGACCGCTACTTAAAGGGGTTGCACCTCCCCACGCTTAGAGCTGAACAGTGTGCTGCACTATGCGCTCCCTTAATGGAAACAGAAATTATTGGTGTAATTGACAGTCTTCCCAATGACAAATCTCCTGGGCCTGACGGGTTTTCCCCGAACCTCTATAAAGTGTTCGCAAAGACCCTCGCTCCAATACTCCTTTCCATTTTCCAACAAATCCTGGATGGGACCAGCACAGATACCTCACTTTTCGAAGCCATAATTGTTCTCATTTTGAAACCTGGTAAAGCTCCCGAAAATGTAGCAAGCTATAGGCCCATCTTGCTACTAAATCAAGATATCAAGATTCTCAACAAACTGCTATCAATCAGACTGAGTGCCATGATTCCAGGTCTTATTGGTGCAGAACAAGTCGGTTTCATGGTGAATAGACTGGCCAGCAACCATATCAGAACCCTGGACCATGCCTTCCCGGTGTCCAGGGATGCTGTACTTCCCACAGCGTTGGTCTCCCTGGACGCCGAGAAGGCATTCGATAGAGTTGATTGGAATTTCTTATTCCAGACTTTGAACACTTTTGGTTTTTCCCTAGAATTTCAGAAGTGGATTCAGGCCCTCTACACTGCCCCGACTGCCAGGGTATTCTGCAATGGGTGTTTTTCTGATAGGTTCCCCATCCTCTCTGGCATGAGACAGGGATGCCCCTTGTCCCCATTACTTTTCAATATTTATCTCGAACCCCTTATAAGCCGCTTACTGGCTGATCCCAAGATCCAAGAAATACCAGTACAGGAAATAGATTTAAAAGTTTTGGCTTATGCAGATGACCTGCTCCTCTGCACTTCACACCCCAAGAAGTTCATCCCATTTCTACTCGAGGCTATTAAAGAATTCAGTTCATTATCAAACTATAAACTCAATATTGAGAAAATGGTAGTTTTTCCCCTTAACCACAGAGCGATGAGGAATGAGGTCGAGGCATTAGGCCTCTCCTGGGATAGGAAAACAGTGAAGTACTTAGGTATCACCTTTTCAAGAAGTGCTTCCCTCATGCGTAATCTCAATCTCGATTCCCTACTAAACACCATTGTTCAAGACTTGAACAGATGGTCCCTTCTCCCTCTTACGATCTGGGGTAGGATCAGCCTTATCAAAATGAACGTATTCCCTCGGCTGCTCTATCCCCTCAGTCTCCTCAATATCTGGTTACCCCACTCATGGTTTAAAAGGGTCCACAGCATCTTCGCCAACTTCATTTGGGCTGGTAAAAGACACCAGCTGGCCTATCACAAGCTTGCCGCCCCCAAGCTTAAGTGAGGCTTGAGAGTCCCACGCGTTGGTCTCTACTACTGGGCCAGCCACCTAAGCAAATACTTAAGGTGGCTCTCTCCTCCAGATCCTGGCCTCTCTGATAAGTACATAGCACTATGGGTCCAAATAGAGTTATCCCAAATCCGTAGGCATCACCTCTCTCTGTCAGTCCTCCTGTTCGTTCACCCTAAAAGTCTTCCTAAATCCTGGTTTGGGTCACCCATCGTTATATCGGTGAAGGCACACACTCAGCTCTGTATGATTCTCAAATATAACCAATGTGGAGACCTTGAGCAACCCCTCATGGGGAACCCGAACATTAGATTGGAAGGGAAAAATCTCTCCCCTACCTGGATCCCACAATTCCAGGATGTCAAACTTAGGTATTTCTGGGCCGAGGCAGAACAAGGATGGGCCTCCTCCGTAGACATCCTAGAAAAGTCAGGCCTGCCCAATTCCAATATTTTCAAGTTATTTCAATTACGGCACCTCCTGATACGAACCTTTGGAACCCACCTCCCGTCGGTCGGAGTATCCCCCTTCTGGTCCGAAATGGCACAAAGTGCTGGCCTTTCTCATACGATCTCCAAAATATTCAAAAGTTTGTACAGCCGTTTACATCCTGGCTCCTTCGGACCTAAGGTTTTTTGGGAAACTCTCCTACCAGGGATACCCTTTAGGTGGGAAACACTCTGGTGGGGTTGTCATCACTATATCACTCAGGACAGACTCCGACTCATACAGTTTCGCATACTGCACAATTTATACTATACCCCCCAGAAGGTTGCTAAGTTCGATAGTAGACACTCCGTCACCTGTCTGAGATGTGGACAAGGCGATGGCAACTTAGTACATATTTTCTGGTCCTGCCCCAAAGTAGCCCCCCTCTGGGAGCAGATTAGGGTGCGGGCAGACCCCCTGTTAGTTCTATGTGAGTCTTTCTCGATTGATACTTCCCTCCTAGGAAACTACTCAGAAATCTCCGTAAAGGAGTGCAAATATCACATTGCCCTTATAGCAATGACAGTCAAAAAGTTAGTATTAAGGCATTGGAAGGACAATGAGGCTCTATCATATTGTGAGTGGTTGACGGAGTTACTACACTGTCTCAGAGTCGAGAAGATGATATTCAGCTTACGAAACAAATTAAGTAAATTTAACGAGATATGGGCCCCCTTCCTCGTGCTTTATTCTTAGCATTTGCCACTCTCTTTTTATCACATAGTAAAGCTCTGTCACCCATATCATGGTTCCGCATGTGTTGTCTGGTCTGGACAAGTGGGGATGTTGGGGGGGAGGGGTAGAGGGGGGATGGAGGGATCGAGGGCATTTTTTTTTTTCTTTCTTGGTTTTATTTTACTTCCCAATGTACATGTCTCCCTAAAACATAGCTGGTTCATGTTGTTTGTAAGCTGGAAACTTTAATAAAGATTTAATGAAAAAAAAAATGTTACAAACTTATTCCCGTTTCTCTTCCGAGTGGCGCTCGTGCCACTCATGCTCGCGCAGTAGCAGCACAAGCCTTTTATGTTGTTACTGCCTCTCCTCCTGCACTGATGAAATTAACAAAAGTCCCACCAAGCACAGCTGATGACAGTCTCCAGACCTCAGTATTCAGGCTCTTGCTAGCAGGGCTGCTGCAGGAAGGAGCTTAGGCACAGAAATACACTGTCACACACAAGCACTGAGTTATTTTAGTCTGGCTGCAGTTGCTGTTGATGTGAGATGTTAACACAGCATACCTGTTCGTTTTCTAGCAGCACAAGCCTTTTAGCCTACCCCAGGCCATTTTCCACTGGCTATTGCCTGCATGACCTGTTAGGACCCACCAATGAATTACTGTTATGTGCTTCGGTAAACTGCCTACGTTTATTTTCACTGAAACTTTCTGCTATGTATACTGTATGTATCTCACCTGTATTGTTATACCCTGTCTTGCCTCACAAATTGTTGTTCCCCTCCCTGCGACGAGGTGCCTTTGTAAATGAGTCTTTGACTCAAAGGTTGTAAATACGATATATGAATTAAATAAATAAATTAAACAAATGTTGTTACTGCCCCTCCTCCTGCACTGATGAAATTAACAAAAGTCCCACCAAGCACAGCTGGTGACACTGATGTTATAAACAGGGTGAGTACCAAGGACCTCTTCAGCCTAAGTGGAAACAAGACCACTAGGAGTAATAGCCTAAAACTTTTACATAGAAACATAAAAGTTGATGACAAAAAAGGACTGCAAGGCCCATCTAGTCTGCCCATTTTTTCTACCTTATGAATGTGCCATAGGCCTGTACTCTGTCAATGGACTGTCTAATCATACTCATCTGTATTGCTCCCTTATGCCTATCCCATGCCTGTCCTAAGCCCTGCACTGTATTCATATCCACCACTTCCTGAGGTAGGCCGTTCCATCCATCCACCACCCCTTCTGTGAAAAAGAACTTCCTCACCTTACCCCTTAATTGGCCTCCTTCTAATCTCATGCTGTGTCCTCTTGTCCTGCTATTTTTCTTATATTGAAACATGTTAGACTCTTTCACCTTGTTAATGCCCTTAATATGTTTGAATGTTTAGATCTATCACTCTCTTTCACCTTTTGGGGTGAAAGTTCAGGAGTCAGATGAGGAGGCACTTTTTCACCAAGAGGGTAGTAACTAAGTGGAATAAATTGCTGGAGGAGGTGGTATCCCTACAAATGGTGGACAGATTCAACGAGGTTGTGAAAGGGTGAGGGGGGAAGTTGCAGTGGGGTGGTGGCAGAGGAGGTATTCGAGAGGGGTCAAAAAGAATATGGGAAGGGGCCAGTTCCATTTGTAAACACAGTGGGAACTGCACACTTGAGCAGACTAGATAGACTGCAAAGTCATTATTTGCTGGCACAAACCAACCCAAATGAAAAATGTTGGACATTTTCTGGAAAACGTGATCCCAGTGCAGTAGTATCAATAACTGGCATTTCTCAATGTATTGTTAACATTTCCTGCCATTTCTTAGTATGGAGAGTATGATGCAATCATGATTCTGTGCAAAAATAGATAAAAAGCTTTTGGACACTTGCATGAAATTTTGATCTCAGTACAGTAATGTCGATAATTGGTATTTCTCAACACATTATTAATCCTTCCTGCCATTTTATAGCATGAAGATTACCATGCAATCATGATTCAATGCTAAAATTCAAACAAGTAAAATATTTTGGACATTTGCATGAAAATTTAATCCCAAGCTTCAGTGTCAATAATTATTTTTCAAAATATTAATTAAAGGTATTTGAAAATGCACCACTGGTGTGTTTTGCTAACTGGGACCTGTGGGTCCTGTGTTTTTACTTGTAGATTGCTGAGAGTTCATCTTTAAGCAATCACTTGTCAAATCACATTTAACTATCTATTTCTGGATTTTGACATGTTTTCTGGGCCTGGCAACTGTGTTTATGTTGAACTAAATTGAATGTTTGGGTGTGGCCCAGACTTGGGAATTGTACTACAAAATTTCAGTAGTTATTTACAAAAAAAGAGTGACTTAATAAATAAAAAAATTAATAAATTCAGAGAACAATTCCATCCTCAACAGCAACAGCTGAAAGATCCTTTTCAGGTAGAGATGCAGTGAAATAAAATTGCTGCAAAATTGTTAATTTTGTTGCATGAAATGTTTAGCGAAATTTTGCAATTTCACCTGCTGCAAATCCAGTCCAATTATATATCCCTGGTGTCTAGTGGTACCCCCTCCGACCGACCACCAGCCCAAATTAATAGTAAAGCCCCCCCCCCCAGTTAACTCATCATCTCCCCATCCCTCGGACTACCGATCCTTAATTAAATACTCCATCCCTGGTGTCTTATGATCCCCCAGCTGATCACCAGCCCAATAATAGTAAAGACACCCCTTCCCCAGTTAACTCATCTTCCATCCCCAGACCCTGATTCTTAATTAAATGCACTCACTGGGTTCGTGGACCCCCACCCTGTATCAGCACCCACCCCACTCCACCGTACCTCGATCAGGCCACCGGCACACTCAACTCACCTCCACAGCCGGCAGCCCAACCAAGCACTTCATGAATGAGTGTGTGCTTGTACAAGCATGTGCTCATTCATTGTCAGACAGCCAGTGCTCTCACTACACTTCAGTAGTAGTGAGAGCGCTTAATGTCTGAATCTAATGAATGAGTGCATGCTTGTACAAGCACATGCTCATTCACTGTCAGTCAGCCAGTGCTCTCACTACACTCCAGTAGTAGTGAGAGCGCTTAATGTCTGAATCCAATGAATGAGTGCTCATTCATTGTCAGACAGCCAGTGCTCTCACTACACTCCAGTAGTAGTGACAGTGCTTAATGTCTGAATCCAATGAATGAGTGCATGCTTGTACAAGCACATGCTCATTCATTGTCAGTCAGCCAGTGCTCTCACTACACTCCAGTAGTAGTGAGAGCGCTTAATGTCTGAATCCAATGAATGAGTGCTCATTCATTGTCAGACTGCCAGTGCTCTCACTACACTCCAGTAGTAGTGACAGTGCTTAATGTCTGAATCCAATGAATGAGCTCATGCTTGTACAAACACGCGCTCATTCATTGAAGCACTCAGTTGGGCCGCCACTCATGGAGGTGAATGGAGGGCTGTGCCAGTGGCCTGATCTGGTACAGGGGGAGTGGGGGTGGGTGCTATCTGATGCCAGGGTGGGGGGTCCACTAGACACCAGGGAGTTGGGGATTTAATTATTTATTCTATTTTATTTTTTACACAATGTTGGATTTGGACTCAGTCGAACTGGAGGATATGACTCAGGGTAACTGTGGGGGCTTTATTCAATTTGGCCATGATCAGCTGGGGGGCCACTAAACCCAAGGGAGAAGAATTAAAAAAATTGGGCCAGTGAGCAACTGGGGGGACCACTAGACACCAGGGAAGAAAGCTGATCGTAGTGACAAAATTCACGAATTTGCCCACGGGTGGCAAAAATTTTGCCTTCGACCAGTGAATTTCACCTGTTCACAGGTGAAATTGCGCTCACTCCAGGGACGACATTTCACATTTTGCCCAGTGAAATATTTCGTGAAATGCGTGAATTCCACAAAATATTTTGCTGGGTGAAATGTTTCAGTTTCGCACAAAGACTATTTTCAGGTCTTCAGCAACTGAAAACATATTTGAGATCCACCATGACAGCAAACAGACTATGGTTGTCCTTCACATCCATCGGACAAAGACTGTGAATTTGGATTTGACTGACATTGCCAGGGAATTTGTGATATGTGTCAACTCTAGGCTAGATACTTTTGGAAAATTTTAAACTGCACATTTGTATTTAGCTGAGTGCTGTTAACAGTGGAGGTACTAATGTAAAAAAAGTTTACTGAAGTCACACTTTTTTAATTCATTGCCACTTTATATTAAAATGAACAATGCATACACATTCACTTTAGTTTGCATATTCACACACAGTTACTTTGGTATGCACATTGTACATACGGTCCCTTTACTTTGCACATTGCACTTATAGTCACTTTAGTAAGTTTAGTTACACACATAGTCACTGTAGTTTGCACATTGTAAATATTGGGCCAGATATTCAAAAGAGTTGAGCCATGCGCAATAGGGTTGCGCCTGCACAAGTCCGAACTTGCGCCATTCTGCGATATTCAGCAGGAGGCAGTTGCACCCCTGAAATCATGCTGAGCAACAGCGCAATGATAATGAAGGCATGCGCAACCAAAGGGGGAGGAATCATGCATAAATGGCGCAATGTGATATTCAAAGAAATGCGCAATGTGCAACAGTGGAGCAAGCGGAAGTTGCGCCATAGCGTAAATGAGCCAAAATAAAAAGGAGCAAGGAAGAGGTGCAAGAACGCTACAGGGAAGCCACATGAGGCAGAGGCACAGACAGAGCAAGTGGCAGGAACAGGGCAGGCCAGGGAAAGGCCACAGCAACAGACAGGCAGAGGGAAGGTGTGCAGAGCCACACATCTCAGAGGCTAGCACAGGCAGGTGTACCTGGTGCAGGGGAGGTAGCAGCCAGGACAGCGGGGGAATAAAGTAACAGCTGCTGGGGGGGTGAACACAAGCCAGGGACATGGCCAGTGCCACCTTCCATATGGAGGCCATTATGAGGGGGGTGAGAAGGTGGGCAGCAGGGGGGCGTGGCCGTGGAAGGGCCCATCAGCGGTATGCCCCCAACAGGCAGTACTGAGCCTGCACCAGCTTTGAGCTGTACACAGATACTGAGATTGTGGGACGGTACCGCCTGAACAGGGCAATACTGAGGCGGCTCTGCGAGCTGTGCAGTGATGTGATGCAGGCACCTACACGACGGAGCCATGTCCTGTCAGTGGAGACCAAGGTAACAGCCTGCATGTGCTTGCTCACCACGGGTACCTTCCAGAGACCAACTGGGGACACCACAGGCATAACCCAGTTGGCCACGTCATGCCACCTCACCCAGTTCCTCAGCACACTGCTGCCACATGCTGAGGAGTACATCCATTTCCTCAGCACAGCAGTGGAGCACACAGCAAACATACAGGAGTTCCACAGGGTAGCACATATGCCTGTTGTGCTAGGGGCAATAGACTGCACCCATGTGGCCATAGGCACAGTACCTGGCCATGAGGGGGCCGCACACATGAATCGCAAGGGCTATTCCAGCATCAACTGCCAGGTAGTGTGCGATGCCAGGGGGCGCATCACCAATGTCTGTGCCACGCACCCCGGGGAGCACATGATTCATTCATCTGGCACCAGTTGGCACTGTGCCACAGATTTGAGAGTGGGAACATCCCCACTGGACACCTAGTGGGTGAGTATGCAAACCAAATGGACAAATCTAGGGCCTGGGGGGGCATGGCCAGAGGTGCCATGGGTAGTGGCCTACAAGGCTTGGGGCAGGGCAATGCTGATCACCAAACTAACCTCCACCATCTACATACAGGTGACAGTGGATACCCACTCCGTCCCTGGCTGCTCACACCCTACCGGTGGCCCACGACACCATTGCAGCAATGCTACAATGAGGCACACGCCACCACATGCAATGTCATCGAGCGGGTGTTCAGGATGCTGAAGGCACATTTCCGTTGCCTGGACACCTCTGGCAGTGTCCTACAGTACAGCCCCTCAAAGGCCTGTGGGATATTCCTGACCTGTTGCATCCTGCACAACATGGCCAACGAATGTGGGATAGCCATACAGGTCGAAGAGGGGGACAGCGATGGGGACGATGAGGACACCGGTGATGATGGTGATGGGCAGCCCCCACCTTGGCCGATGGGACCCCCGAATGATCCGGCTGACACAGCTGCACCGGGACACCATCACGGAGGAGCACTTCAGCCAACCCAGGTAAGTCATGGGGCCATGTGCAGCCACCAGTGGCTAAGGCACAACCCACAAACATGCATGGACACACACCAGGGGTGCATACCATCAAGGGAAGTGGCAGGGCACAGAAGCACACACATAACCAGGGATGGGTGAGGATTAACATGTCACGTGGATGGACACACACACACACACACACACACACACAACACACCAAACGTGCACAGAGGGCAGGAGGCACACCGACCCAGAATGCCAACCCTAGCAACACACATGTCCACAGGTCACCACGCCCACTGCCTGTCCATGTGCATGTGTCAGATGCTGGGCACCATTGCACTTTGGTGTACATCGCAATGCAGGCATCATCATGCACATGTAACTGCAGACAACAGATGGGAGGGTGTGCAGGTGGACTGTGTGTCCATGTGCAGGGCTGGGTACCCACCCATGCACTGCTCACTGAATCACACAATGCACACAGGGCAGTACCAGACAGTAGCTGTGCTGGGAGACAGGTCAGTCTCGCGACACAGTGCCACGGCCACCATGGATGCATGGGGGGCCCCGCCGAGACCCGCCAGTACTGGCAGACTGACCACTGGCATCATGGAGTGGCACCGATGGTCTCCCAGGGGTTCCACTGTGTGAATGTGACCATGCCCGCGCAGGGGTCTGCAGCACACCGAACATGCCTGCACCAGGAGTGCTCGGGATGCCCACAGCTGAACCCAGCGCCGACAGGGTGGGAGTTGCACGATGCCGGGAATGGGGGTGGAGAGTGCGCTGCGTGGTGTCCACGATGCATGGGCACCTGACCGTGTGCCCATTGTGGCCATGACAGCAATGAACGCCGGTGTCCCTGCTGCGATGCTCCTCTGCCCACTTCAGAGCCACACACTGTGCTTGCATGGATGTTGCAAGCCACATCTGCTGCTAGACTGATGCTCGCAGTAGGCGGGTGTGCTCATCCAAGAGGTCATCAGCCTCCTCGGCATCCTGTCCCTCAGGGTGTGCAAGGGTCTGATGTTCAGCACCCCTTGAGGGTGGGTGCTGTGCACCAAGACCAGGTATGGGCATGTCCACAGGCGGTGCACAGATGCCACCGCTGAACCCTGTACCCCCAGGCCCAGTGGGTGACTGCAGATGCTGCTCCTCTGGCTGCCGCACCCCAGGGCTCAGTGGTGCCACCGCAGTGGCCGCAACAGTCCCAGTGTCCTGAACAGACACCAGTGCTGCCCCACTGGTGCTGACAGGCACAGCCTTGGACTGTGCTGACACACAGGCCCCCATGGCGGCACCAGCCACAGCCATGGGCACGAATTGCCCTGCTGTATGTCATCCTGTGGCATACACGTGTCACTGCCCATGACGGTCGTGTCATCATCACTGGTGCCGGACTCTGCCCCGGACACAGCCACAGCGTGCTGGCAACCATGGATGCCAGCATGCTGAGACACAGGCAGGGCTTCCTCCACACCTGTCTCAACAACATCAGTGTGGACAGGCAGGTGGCCCCACTGTCGTACAGACCCACACATACCTGTGGAGGTGGATGGTCCCACCTCCAACTCTGTCCAACTGTCCACAGTGGACAGGCCCACCCCGCTGACCCATGCAGACACTCAGGATATGTAAGGGAAAGCAAAGTCATGTTACTGCATGTGACCTACCCGGCCCCCCCAGACAGACCATGACTTACCATGCCACCACCCATCTGGAAGCCACCATCCGGAACTCCCTCTATGGCACTTCAATGCATGCTTGCAGTAAGCCTGTCCTCCACTGGGGTGAGCTGTACCACCTCTGGCTGTCCCCCACCTGTTGCTGCATGTGCTGCCCTGATGGCAGCCACCTTCTCCTTTACCCCCCGGCTGTCTGTACCCATCTTCTTCTTACACTCCTGCACGGAGCGCTGGTGGCTGCCATGCAGGTTCATGGCACGTGCCACCTCCTCCCATGCAGCAGCACAGGCCTGAGTGGTGCCCTGCCGTCCACTGAGCAGTGGCTCCTGAGCCAGGTAGGCCTTGCAAAGGGCCTCAGTTTCAGCCTTGGTAAAATTCTGCCTCCTCTTCCTCCCACCACTGTTGTCCTCCTCTCCAAGAACGTGCTCGGTCATTATGTAGCCTGTAAGAATGGCAGTTGTTACCTGTGACTGTGCAGTCCCATGCATGTCCCTGAATCCACATTCCACACTCACACACAGCTTGCAAATCACCAATAAACTGCAGTAACCAACTATGGCCACTGCAGCACATTGTCGCACCTTTATAGCGCAATCCATGCAAATGAGGCGAGGAGCAACTTTAATTATATGCAAATTGCAGTGCTGCGCCATTGAATGGCTGATCGGATGATTTGCATATGGCAACTGAATATCACGCTGTTGAGCTTTGCGCAATTGTGATGCACATGCTGAGCCAATGGCACAGTTCTGTGGCATGCATAGTACACCTCACTGCGCATGCCCAGGTTGCTGACACAGGCGTCTGCCATGCCGAAGACGTGCTGTGCGCGGTAGGCAATGCAGGGCACAGCCACCATTGTGCCAGTAGTGCTATAGCGAAGGTCACTACATGGCGCTGTGGCAATGGGCCTTCATAGGCGCAATGGTCCAACTGCCCGATAGTCCACTGTGGCACTGGTACACAAGCATCCAATCGAGCTACATGCATTGTCATCCAATGGCGCTGTGTGTGGCCTTACGCCAGGGACCCTTGACCCTGTGCCCGACCTTTGCCCCTTTGGCACCATGCGTCAGGCATAGGTGCACATCTATTGCGCTGTTCGGTAACAGCATGATAGGGAATGGCAGCGCTGTACTGCGCAGCATCTGCACATGGGGTACCATGCTGCAGAGTGCCATATTGCCTACTATAGCTATTGGAATGGTGCGTAGAAGAGCTGCTCCATGGAGTGCCATTGAATTGGACAATCTGGTGGCTACAGTCAAGCCACACCCTGGGCCTCTCTTTGGGGAGGTCCCCCTGGATAGGGCAAGGTCTCAGGTGTGGCAAGAGGTGGCCACAGCCCTAGAGGTGGTGACAGGCAGGGGCAGGACAGCGGAGCAGTGCAGGCACCTCTATGGTGACCTGCAGAGGAGGGAGCCAGAGCTACTGGCCAGACTAAGGTCATGTGCCAGGAGGGGTACAGTACCACGTCCAGGTAGGGGTTCCGTCAACACACTGTTATCATCCATATGAGTCACATTGTTGTTTGTGTCCAGCACATAGGGGAGGGACCGTATGGGGTTGGCCGTGGTGGTGCTCACAGGGTGTGGGGTGGGTGGGTCTGGCTGGGTGGGGGGGCACACTCCTTGGGGCAGGGGGACTTTGCTTCAGGACTGCACTGATGTTCTTCTCACCTTTTGTCCCCACAGGCCCGAACGGAGTATGCCGCATGCGTGCAGAGTGGAGGGTGGTAGAAACCACAGCCAGGCAGGCCGAGGGTCAACAACGGCCACCCAACCAGCCCGATGAGGGTGAGTGACAGACATCCATGATTAATATTACATGCTGTGTGGTAAGGTGGGCAGCAGGGCATGGCCACCATTCATTGACATCACTGCCATGCACGCCACTGGTTACAGTCAACACTGTCCAGTGGCAATGCATGTCTGGGTGTGCATAACTGGTGGTGCATGGCTGTGCCACTGCCTTTGCACCACATAGCCACGTCACTAGACGGCCATGGTGGTGCTGTGTGTGACTTGGCTGGTGGGTGTGTGCAGCGTTCCACATGGCTGTATGCACCTAGGTGGGCAGGTCCTGTGGACGTGATCACTGCGGCTGGTCACACACCATCACAGTGGTATGTCCCATGGCAGTATGCCATACACAGTGGGTGAGCTGTATGGGGTTGTGCATTCACACCTGTTGACTGTGCTCCCTTATCCTAGGTGCGAGACATCTGAGGGAGATAAGAGACACCATGCGGGAGCTCCTGAATCTGGCCCATGAGACAGTGGCAATACTATGGAGGATAGATGAGTCCAGGGTTCTGCGGTGACACAGAGCCAGACGGAGCCAGAGCCAGGACCGGAGGAGCCTTCAGTAGTCCCTTGGTCCCTGACTTCCCACCCCCCTGGACCCACCCTCACACCCCTCCTATCCCATCCCATTTGTCCACCCCTTCCCCCTGCCCACCCCCACCTTTTTTGTGTCCCCCACCACAAACTTGTAAATAGTTTTTATTCATGTACATAGTTGAGTTTTCTATTTTTATAATACATTTGAATTTTATATGAATACCGTGGTGGTCTCTGATTTGCAGTGGGCTATAGGTGCTCAGCTGCAGTGGTGTGCATGGCATCTGGGGTGGTGCAGTCATGGGTATGTGTGTGTGTCCGTGTGGAGGTGTCTATGGTGTGGGGGTAGATATCAGTCAGTGTCTGTGTTGTGTGTGTTGTTCCCTGTGCACTGGATGACTGTGTGCAGTGGTCCATGGTGCATGCTCTGTGTCCATGGTGCACCCATCGGTCCATCCATGGCCTGTGCAGCTGACACACATGCCTGTCTGTGACCTGCATGGTCTGCTGACATGTCAGTGGTGGCATTCCCTGCCGGGTGGACACTGTACCCGTCACTTTGCTGGGTTGCCCATGTCACTGGTGTGGTGCATGCCTGGCTCAGGTGGCACTGTGGGTGACACGGTCATTGTCCCACCTCCATGCTGTGGCTTGTATGTGTTGCAGGGGATGTGCCCCACTGTCTGTGGTTTGTGCTCAGGATGACACATTGTTGGGTATTGGTCCATGGTGCCTGCACAGGGTGGTTGGCACTCCAGTGCCATGGTGGACTGCAGGCTGTGGGCACATGGCTTACATGGGCCCACAATGGGGGCTTGGTTGCCCACCACTGCGTCACTGTGTTGTTGTGCCCTTGGGTATGGGTGGGTGTCTGTCCAGATCCTGTGTGGCATCTGGTGTGGTGCATGCTTCCACGCACCACTGTGGGTGTCTGTGCTGGCTGTTGTGGCCAGTGGTGGGCCAGGGTGTGTTACTGGAATGCTGTGCGGAGCGCTGTACCACTGGGGGAGGTGTCAACTACATGACCGTCCAATATCAATCAATCAATCAATCAATCAATCAATCAATCAAAATCTTTATTTATTCAGGCGAACATCATTGAGCAAAGCTCATTTACAAGATGGACCTGAGTGGTCATACAAATGAGGATACAAATATTATTACATAGACAAGAATAGCATAAACAGCAATACAATGACATGAAATGATTATATACAACAATTTACATATATACAAGGAACAGAAGAACCATTTAGCCTGTAAGAAAAAGGGACAAAGGGTATAGCAGGCATAAAATATAAATTATAGGGTCTAACTAGTTTTATGAGAATATAATAGGTGATTTGGAAGATAGAAATTGAATTAATATAATGGACGGAAAAAGGAAGGTGGGTCAGGTAGGGTAGGGGATTAGGCTTTATAAAAGCAATTGCAGAGCTCTGGAAAAAGGGCGGAGAACAATCTTTTGAAAGATGCCAGAGGTAGTAGGCTATCTAGCTTCATGGATTTTTGGAGAGAGTTCCATGCAACTGCTAAGGTATAGCTGAAAGCAGCCCTCCCAAACCGGGTGCAGGCATTGGGGACCTTTAATATGATGAGTTTACTGATCCTTAAGGTGTAAGGCCTAGTTGTAATTTGGGTAAAGCAATCAGTGATATAGGTAGGTAGTTTGCCTGTTAACGCTTTGAATATCCAGATAGCAGCATTCCTATTTCTTCTGTGTTGTAATGATGTCCAGTTGACTGCCATATAAAGGGAGCAATGATGGGTGCTGGAGGAAGGTCAGTAATAAATCTTATGGACCTGTGATACAGGGTGTCAGTTTATGTAAGAGATGACGTGAACAATGGCAGTAGAGAAAATCAGCATAATCAATGAGGGATAGGAATGAGGCCTGAATTAACCTTTTTTGGAATCACTGTTTAGGTAATGTTTTATTCTAAAAATAGTCCAAGCCTCTGTCTTAGCTTTTAAGTAGCTCTTCAATATGGACAGAATAGTCAAGCCTGTTATCTTTCCAGACTCCAAGGTATTTGAAGTTATCAACAAATTCAGTTTCTTCCAAGTAAGGTGGATAATTGTAGGGTGGTGGATGCTGGGGTAGTGGTGAGCAACTCTTTGTGGCAAAGAACATAGCTTTTGTTTTTGGCATTTAGAAGTAGTTTTTGTCAAGTAGATTGTGCTGCAGAATGGAGAATTTGGATTGTAACAGTTCACAGGCTTTAGAAGGTGAGGATTGCTGACATATAATACAGTATCATCAGCAAACAGATGAATGTTAGATTGAGTGAGGTTGGCATCAATATTGTTTATATAAATGGCAAAGAGGATAGGGCCAAGAATAAAGCCTTGTGGTACACCCCTTAGCAGTGGTTTTGAGGTGGATAGGTAATTTCCATTTTTAACCAGCTGTGACCTATCTGAAAGGTAATCCTTAAACCAGTTGAGTGATAGGGAATCCAGGCCTAGTGAGTTAAGGGAGGTGATTGATAAGTCATGATCCACTGTGTCAAAGGCTTTACTCAAATCCAGGAACACAGCACAGGTACAATTTTTCTTATCCAAGGCAGTCTGCCAATCGTTGTTACCTTGGCTAAGGCAGTAATGGTGTTATGCTTTGATCTAAATCCAGATTGTGCAGAATTTAGAAGGTTGTTATATCCAGATAGTCCCTTAATTGAGAGTTTACTAGTTTTTCGAGCATCTTGGATAGTACTGGTAGGATGGAGATAGGCCTGTAATTGTTGAGATCCCTAGTATCACCAGATTTGAGTAATGGAACTACTTGAGCTGTTTTCCAAGTAGAGGAATGGATCCAGTAGTTAGGAAAGATTGAAGAGATGAGTGAGGGGGCAGATAAGACATGTGAAGCAATTTTCAGGAAATAGGGATCAGGAGTCTGCACCTGCACTCTTAGTAGTGTCTAAATTAGAGAGAGATCTTCCACTTCTTTCACGGATATTGGGATGAAGGAAAAGTTGAAGTGGCCATTTGTCCCACAGTAGTTTGCAGGTTCAAGGAAGATCTCAGGATATTTGCAGGTGATGAGTCAAATGCTAGGCCAGCTGTGGTGAAGTGAACATTGAAGATATTTAAGATTTCTTGTTTACCTGTAATTTCTGTATCATTTAGTAGCAGTTTGGAGGTTAAGGCAGGAGTAGAATTTTGGCCCAGAAGTCCTTTTATTGTACCCTAGAGTCTGGATGGGTTATTGTAGGAGGGCATCCAATTCAGCTGTATAATAGGCAGTTTTGGCAGTTCTTATTTTTTTTGTACATGAATTCCTTGCTTTTCTGAAATTTAGCCAATCTCTGGTGTCCTTTGTTTTCTTGCGTTTTTCCACAGTTTGTCTCTGGTTCCCAAGGCTGCTTTAAGCTCAGAGGTGAACCAAGGGCAGGATTTTACCTTAGTTCTGATACTGGTGATAGGTGCATGAATATTGAGAGCATTAGTGATAATATCCTTTAAAGTCTGGAGAGCTGTTTCAACAGAGGTTGTAAGATAGAAATCTTGCCAATATATTGTATTACTCAGGTCATGGAGGTAACCTGAGATATTGAAATTCTTTTTTGACCTTTTGAGGACAAATTCTGCAGGATTTGGTGGTTTGAGTGTGGATCTTATGCCAGCTATAGGTAATGGTCACCACATCACTCGGCAGTACTCCTGCATGTGAATATAAGTGAGGCTTGTTTACCAACATAATATCCAGGAGTGAGCTGTTGCTGGAATTTCTTAGGTTGATCCTAGTTGGGTCTTTAATTAGCTGTGTGAATCCATAGGTGTCACAAAAGGTTATCAAAGGTGCAGATACATTAGACAGCCAGTTTAAATTCAAATCACCAAGGATGATGGTATCTTCAGGGCCTAGGTTGAGAATTGACCCTAGGTGAGAAAGCAGTTTAAGGCCTGCAGAGGGCCTATAGACATCCAATCAGTTTAAATGAAGACGAATTAGGAAGGGATATTTTGATTGATAAACATTCAAATTCATTTGGCTCGGATGTGTTGATGAGGCAGGTTGCAGATGGTGTCCTTAATGTATATGGCCACCCCACCACCCCTGGAAGAGCGATCTGCTCTGAAGAGCTGATAATTGGGAAGGTTTACAACACTGTCTTTTGTTGTAGGCCTGAGCCAAGATTCAGAGATGACCAGGAAATCTGGAAGAGTATGTGCCACCCAAGCCTGTATTAAGATGAACTTTTTTAGGAGGCTGCAAGCATTGAAGTGTATGAAGCTTAGGCCTTTTATGGAAGTCAGATCAGCAGGGGAAGATAAACTTACAATGGGGCCAGGATTAATCTCAATAGTGCCAATGCAGAAAAGGAGGTAGAAGATTAATTTGAGTAGGGCACCAAGGGATAGGGATAGAGAGTGATCAGAGCGTTCCTTAGTCCTAGGTGCCCACTGTGTAGTGGGAGATGGTCCTGTTATATAGGTGTGACTTTATCATAACATAGGAGTCTGATGGACAGGCATAGTGGGTTATTATAAAGCCAGGATACATGTAAGGGGCTAGGGGAGTGCTGGATTGTTAGAGAGGCTTTATGTGGGATACCCCAGGGGTTGCAGTGTAAGAGTGGTTCAAAGTGAATAAGGAATAGATGGTTGTACATTGTGGATGGCAGTGGAGAGCAGAATATGGGGTCACTCTTGTGCCAATGCATGGTCAGCCTCTCAGCAGTACCGTGGGGCAATGTACATGGTGGCACTTTGTCTGCCATTGTTGCATTGCTGTGTGCTGCAACCTGCTGATGGGTGCTCATGGTGGGGCTGGCTTGCATGGTTCTGTGGTGCACAGGGTTGCATTGTCACTGTGGGGGTGGTGGCATGCATGGGGATTCCTGCAGTGGTGGTCACTGCTCATGGGGGGGTGTCTGGGGGTCACAGTGCAGGGTGTGCTGTGCACTGGGGGGATGGTGTGGCACAGGGTGGTCCGCCCTCCTTGTGTGCTAGTCCCAGCTTGCCGGTAGGTGTGATAGGGCACCATGGCCAGGCTGTGGGTTGGTTGCTTGTCTCCATGGACCAGTGGTTATTCCAGCCCTCCCCTGGTTGTGCAGTGCTTGGGGTATGGGGGGGGGCAATGTCTGTTCTGCTGTGTGTTCCTGTGCCCATCTGTGGCATGGGTGGTGGGCCCTTACCTCCCTGATTGTGCTGTTACATTGCTCTGCAGCTGGGGGGCTCCCTGCTTGTGCTATGGCGCCTCTGGACTGCTCAGCTGAACATCCCTAGTTGCGCCATAGCGCATCATATCTGCTCAGCTTCCCCTCCCTAGTTGCGCTATGGCGCAGGTTGTGCAATATTCAGACTTTGGCTGAAGGCGCAGTTTGGCCTGCTCCTTTTTTGAGTATCATGTCTGTTGCACATGGGCATAATAGAGTTGCACTTGCTCCTTCTATTGTGCACTTTTTGGACTCAGTTTGAATATCTGGGCCATAGTCCCTTTACTTTGTGCATTGCACACAAAGTCACTTTTGTAAGTTTAGTTACACACATAATCACTTTAGTTTGAACATTGCATACATAGTCACTCTGGTGGCTTAATAACGTACACATTGCATATATTTGTTGAAGTCTCTATATATAAACATAACAATTGAAACATATAATTTAATGACAGCATCTTGTTTGACTTAGTCATTTCCAAAAAAATAGGCAAGGATTGCTAGCAATACAACTGATTTTTTTTACGATGTCATGCAGTCCATAGCAAGTATATAACAGTATAGTACTGTAGTTGTGTTACATGGGGCTCACTTCCAGGATGAATGTCACAACTCACCAGCGTATGCAAGTTGTTTTCATTCGCTGCTATGCTGGGGATTCTGCGCTGCATTCCAAGAGTGGCAGGATCCTGGCACTTACGACATGCGGGTAGCACCATGTGGAGGCTAACGCCAAAGGCATGGTGTGATAGCCCCACATGTCACAAGTTGCAGTCCGCTGCATATAGCCCCCTGAAAGTCCCCCATCCCAGAACACCACAGCACACACCAGGGGGCATGGGGGGCAGTACAGGTGGCACAGGAGTCTGGGGGCATAATGGAGAATGGACCCCGGGTTCCACAACATTCAGGGAAGTGGGGGGCATGATTGTTATTGTGTGGGGGCATGGGGAGCACATCAGTACTGTTTCCGCAGCACTGCAGAGTGAGCATCCAACAGATGGCACCGTCAGATGCACCTTAAAGCAGCTTCAAGCTGCCCTAAGTTTGCTCCACCCGTGCGGAACCTGGAATTGAGGCAGTGGGTTATGGCAGCCACCCTCTTGCAATAGGGTGCAGTTGCTGCCGTAACCCACCCTTGAGCCATGTCATTGTGGGCTGCAGCATAGTGGGTGATGTAACCCATGGTTGGCATAACCTGCAGCTGACATGGCACAAGGCACCTCTTGGAATTGGGGTTGGCATAATACATGGCTCAAGTCACAGGTTTACGCCAAGGGGTTTGGTGTATCTCGGCTTGCTCCAGCATACTCCAACTTGGAATTGGGGCCCTTGGTCATAAACAAGATGTACATTTGATCACTGAATAGGGTTTGTTGGGATAGGATTACGACAGTAAGGTGGCAGTCCCATGCAATTCCATGGTTATCATAACACAGTAATACAGTGACAGCCATTTTTGTACAAAATTTACTTAAGCTGTTCTGTCAGAGATAGTTGACACAGATGGAAAAAAACAACTCAGAGTTAATAAAAAAAAAGTGGTATACCATGAACCCACTGATGGTATCAGAAACTGCCCACAGCATTGATACCATTCATAATGGGTATTCATACTGAGTATAGAGCGAAAGAAGGCTTTACTTGCCCATACTATCACTCCCCACATCAGTGGGTCCAGTGTTCCCCATTTTCAATCAACCATTCATCAATTTTCTTTTTAAACTCATCCAAATTTCTACAACTTCTCCAGGAAGCATATTCCACAGTTTTCCTGTTCTGTTTACAAAGGAGTAATATTCCCTATTCCATCTAGATACTGTCAGCTTAATTTGTTTCTTATGACCTCTTAATCCTTCTGGCTTCTTAATCTCTTTGATATTCTTTCCATAGTCAATTCCTTGTCCATCATTATCTTATATAGCATCAGTAGATCTCCCCCTACCCTTCTCTGCTCTAGAAATAACAAACTGATTTTACATAACCTATCCTTATATTTCAGCTTACCTAAAGGACCTATAGATTTTGTGTAGCTTCTTTGTGTCTTCTCAGGTTTATTAATATCACCAAGCTTATACAGATTTCATAGCTGGGATCTGTAGTCTAGGTATGGTCTTACATAAAATTTGTACAAACGTAGCCTACAATTCATTGATTTATTAATGAAGGATCAGTTAATATTTTTTATCAAATAGTTTGCTTTTGTTAATACTGTATATGGGACCTATGTTTATTAAAATGTAGCTTGTCATCCATGATAATTCCGCAGTCTTTTTCATTAGAGGCTCTTTTTAGCGTTACCCCATTTAAACCATAAGACACTGAAATATTGTTTCTCCCAGTGTGCGTACTGACACATTTTTGCACACAAAGGGCATTTTATTTCTGACTGCCCAATCCTCAATTGTCTTTAAGTCACGTAACATATCCTTTTGCTGCTATACAGTTTTGATCGGTCTGCCCAACTTCATGTCCTCTCTAAACTTCATAATATCGTTATTTATATTAACCTGTAAGTCACTAATAAAAATTGAAAACAGAGCCAGCTCCAGTACCTGCGGCACTCCACTTGATATCTCAATGGGTGCAGAACATTCTCCTACCACTCTCACTCTCTATCTATCAGATAACCAGTTATTTGTCCAGGTTATAATTCTACTGTCAATCCCTAATTTTACAATTTTTTTTTCAATTAGAGTATAATGTGGAACCTTATCAAAGGCTTTTTGTTAGTCCAGGAAGATGACATCTATAGGGACATTTTCTCCAAACAATCTTTTTATTTTTTTATAGAAGCAAAGATGGTTTGTTGTACATCCTCTATTCTTTTTAAACCCATGTTGTTTCTTATCCACTAACCAATAATAGACGTATTTTCTTCCAGTTTAATTTTCAGGAAGCTTTCAGCTAACTTGCAAATAATAGAGGTTAGGCTGACCGGTCTTTAATTTGATGTTTCCATCCTGTCCCCCTTTTTAAATAAGGGTATCACCAATCCCAGAGTATCTCTCCTGTCTCAAAAGAACTATTAAGGATCTTAACCAGAGGTGGAGCTACATGTTCTCCCAACTCCCTTAATAATCTAGGGGTGAGCTGGTCAGGGCCCACTGATTTATGTGTTTTTTAATTATTGATACATTTCTGCATAATGACAATGTATTCTTAAGATCCAATTTTTCACAAACATTGTCGATTTTAACATGGATCCTTCTATCCTTAATTTCAAAGACCATCCCAAAGTGTTTATTAAAGGCTTCAGCCATGTTATTTGGGTTAGTTATTTCTTTTCCAAACTTCAGTGGTCCTATCTGATTATTATTCCCTTTTAACCTATTTACATATGAAAAGAAACCCTTATTATTGTCCCTTTGATGGGCCAAACTAAACAGTATTTTATTCCTTTCTAACCTTATTGTCTTTTTTAGTAATTTTAATACTCTATCATAATCTTCTTTACTTTCTACTGTCCCTAACCTCTTCATGGCCTGAAAACTTTTTTTTCCTTTTTGATTATTTTCATTGCCTTAGAGGTGCACCATATGTTTTTTTTTTTTACCATTCTTGTTATATAACTTCTTGTTTGGCACATATTTGTCTTCCAAGATTTTTAATTTATTTTTAAAGATATTACACATATCCTGTGTGTTTGTCCCAATCAAGTCCACTTCTTACTTCCATGCCTTCAATTCTTGCTTTATTTTTTTTAAATCAGCCCTCTTATAGTTTTTCATTATAATAGTACCCCTGGTTATATACGCTGAATGTTTTTTGATAATGAATTCAACCATATTATGGTCACTATTAGATATTCCTTCTCTTATCTTTATGTTTGAAATTTTGTCAGATCTGTAAATTATAATCAAGTCCAATACACTGTTACCTCGTGTTGGCTTGAAAACCAATTGTTGTAAGTTCAATGCAAACAGTGCATAGACACTTCTGTTATTACCTGTAGTTGAATACAAATTTTGTTCCCAGCCTATTTCAGGGTAAATAAAATCCCCTGTAATCAAAACATTGCCCTTCAGAGCCATGAGTTCAATTTCATTTTCTATTCTCCTGTTTGTGTCACTGTTATTTTGGGGGTCTTTGTAACATACACCAACATATAACTTTTTCCCTGTGTTCTCCTAAAGCTCTAACTGTAATGATTCGATTTCTGAATCCTCCAGTGTTTTAATAACATGACCAGGAATATTTTTATTTAAATAAATTGCTACACCTCCTCCTTTTTTGTTCATCCCATTTTTTTCAAATAACACGTAACCATCAATGCTTTTATTCCAGTCCACACCATTTTCCCAGGGCCTCTAATTCATGTTTCTTTGTGCTGTTCAAGCTTCTTCTATTTAGGGACCAAGCTTTTAAATCAGTCAATTTTTACCTTTTCTGGAGGTCTTTAGTATTTTTATTGTTTTTATTATCACCCAGAATAGCATTTATTTGATTAACCTGTGTTCTAGCCCATTTCCCCCTTTCATTTATTTTAAAGCTCTATCTATTGTTCTTTTTAGAGATAATCCTAATGTTCTACTACCTTTTTTACTAAGGTGAAGATCGTCCCTACAAAAACTCAATGTATCATTCACAAATGACTCCTCATGGGTTATACACTCCAGTCCTTCCTTAAGTGACCATAGCCTTAACCATTTATTAATATCTTTCAATTTATTCATATAATAGTTTTTCTCTCTGGGTACTGGTAATATCTCTGAAAACATCAATTTACAATTTAGTTTATTTGCTTTGTCCCATATTTTTTTATATTCGTCTTTTATTTCGCCTGTACATTGGTTCTTGATATTGTTTACTCCTGCATGAAAAATGATCGTAGCAGTCCCATCCTTCTTCTTAATAATGTTTTTAAGCATGCCCCGATGTCACCTATTTTAACCCCAAAAAGTAACTCATGGTACCATTTTCTTTACTTCCTCATGATGTGTATCTGTCTGTATATTTAACTATAGAATCCCCTAAAACATATACAGTTTTTTGAGTATTGCATGTGTTTTGGTGAGTAGATGTATCATTAACCATAACAGGTGTAGTAACAGGTAGCTGCATCTCCAATTTGCCAAAAATTGGCACCTTCAAAACAGCCCTTTGGAATCATATCTTTAATACCCACTGTTGTAAATGCAACTAACCACCTGTTGTAACCTGTGGTACCAGCCTGCCTGGCCCCCGGCTTAACAACATCCACTAGACAGCCCCTCCCTCCCCCAGACCCACTCCTTCCCCACTAGGTCCAAATAGGGATGTAACCCACTGTCTTCTCTGAGGACCTACTATATCCATTATTGTAACTCACAATTTTGTAACATTATGTAGCCTAAGTAACATACAAAGTACTATATTATGCAACCTAAGTGTATCTATGTTAAATGTTCCTTTTACTGCACCTGTAATGTTATCCTCTGTTTTAATCTGCACTGTAATAACTGTCTTGATGCCTGCCCTCCCTGTGACGAGGTGCCTTTGTAAATGAGTCTCTGAGTCAAAGGTTGTAAACCCGATTTGTAATGAATAAAGAATGAATAAAGAATCCATGCTACTCTCTCCCAAGTTGTTGTCAATGGGATCCCTGCTGCTGTTTCCACCTGATATTGAACTCTTTGTTCTATCAGCTATTTCATTGATAATTTGGAAAGAACCACTGTTCCCATCAGGGGTCTCATTCTCATGTGTATTATTTTCCTGTATGATTCCCTCACCAACTGTGGTTAATGAATCTGACTGTTGATCATATAAGGACGTTATTTGATTCTCCTGGTCCCTCAATCACTCTATCATTTTAGTTGCTTTCACAGTCCTCATCCAATATTATTACTGGCTCATATCTATTGTGTGTTTCCAAACTATACCCCATTGCTCTACGTCTCCCTTTTTTATATTTCCTTTTTTCTGTAATCCATTCATCTTCATCGTTCCCCTCTCTAAGCTGCAGTAAATGTTATTTCACCCTTGCTAGATGAAACTAGAGCAGCAGTTTCTAAAAATATCTAGTCTAAATGTGCTTCTTTCACTGAGGCAGGAGATTGTGGTCCAATTGAGTTAGTCTCTGAAGCACAGCTCCCGTACTAGTTCTTGCCACTGTCTCCAATCCACAAAATAGAAATGCAGACAGTACATGCTATATTTTTCTACACGTTGGTGCTTTCTCTCCTGCCAGTGCTGTCTCACCACCTCTAGAATGGTCTCACAGTATGTGAACAGGAGTAGTGGAAATGCCCGCTCGCAGGCCCTGAGTTTACAGCCTTTAAAATATCTCCTTTTAAAAGATAATCTACTGCAGTATATACAGGTATTATTTCACCCCTGCTAGATGAAACTACAGCAGCAGTTGCTAAAAATATCTAGTCTAAATGCACTGCTCTCATAGAGACAGGAGATTGTAGTCCAATTGAGCTAGTCTCTGAACTACAGTTCCCAGACTACTTCCTGCCACTGGCCTCAATCCACAAAATACAAACACACACAGTACATGCTATAGTTTTCTACAAGTTGGTGCTTTCTCTCATGCCAGTGCTGTCTCATCATCTCTAGAGTGGTCTCACAGTATGTGGACAGGAGTAGTGAACATCCAATACTGAGAAACTGTCATATTGTGACAGCCTTCATTCTGATCCCCCAGTTTTTAAGCGCTCCCCCACCTATTGTTTGGGGTGAAATTCCATGATTCATGGGTGAAATTCCACACTTCGTGGGTTGAACTTCACAATTTGCACCTGCAGATTATTTTGCAAACTGCACAAAATACCAGATTGATTCATGTAATGAATTCTGTGGACTTTGCCCATCTCTAGTCCCTGCACTGAAGACCAGGTAATTGCTGCAACTGCAGGGCTGCACCAAATATTGGGCGCACCTGCAGAGTTTGATGGAAGGAGCCATTATCCTCCCTTCAAGCATACAGGATACATGGAGGTGGAGAGGCTGGAGAACCTCTGGCTGGAAGGTGGGGAACAGGGGCTGATGGGGCACTGAGGGTAGACAAACACATCGCCAGTCGTAGTGTATCTCTGCTTTAGCTATAACACCATACTGGTGCCTATAGAGTTTTTATTTTAATATAGTCAAAGTTTCCTGTTGCCACATTAGCTTTTTGCTACAAGTGATTTGAGTTGTTTATAAGCACAAAAATAAAAGATAAGAACCGATAAGAGTATTTATTTTTCACTGATAAAGCTCATTCTCAGCTTTGTGGTTGAGTGCTGAAGTGTGGTTCTTGGGACCTCAAAGTTTTGTTTTGCTTGGGGCACTTAGGGTGCCATACGGCATGAGGTGGGCACCACAGCAAGTATAGGTAGCAGAGGAGGCACCTGGCAGAGGTACCATAGGGTGTATCAATATACCCTTTGACACCTCTGCCAGGTGCCTCCTCCTCTCCCTATACCTGCTGCCATGCCTCCTCATGCCCCATGGCACCCTCAGTGACCCAGCAGTCCCTGTTCCCTACCTTACTGCCAAAGGTTCTCCTTCCTCCCCACCTTCATGGGTCTTGTATGCTTGCCAGTGGGATGATGGATCCCTCAGACAAACTCTGCAGGTTCACCTAATATTTGGTACATGTTATCCAAGCACAGGCTAGGAAGCATAGCATGACCAGGAGCAGTTATAAAATTCACAATGAGTGTTTCATTATTAGTAATAACAGCAACATAACAATTAAAAATGTGTTCAGTATAACTACTTAAAAAGGCAGTACAAACAGAGAAAACAAAGTCCTTCTTCTGAGTGGTTCTTCTCAATGTCAAATCTCAGTCTCTCACTCTCATTGCCTCTCTAGCAAAAACATTGCTGCTCTTATTATAAGTCTTTGCCTGGGAACCTCGTTAAGAGAGCTTGCTTCTCAAAATTTTTTTTGTAAGTTTACAGAATGTTCTTGTCAGTTTCAATGCAGGTGCAGCAAAAAGAACACAGCGACCCAGAATTGACCTCTTGTTTACATCTCTGCAAAAGGCTTAAAAATTGCATTTCAGGGTAACCCCTTGAGTTCCAAATAGCTTTATGCAATCCTTTCAACTGTAAAACTATATACAGTTTTAAACAAAGGGATCCCAGTTCCACATGCAGTTTTACACAGAGATTCAATTATACATTTTTATAACTGCAGATATGCAAGGGGGAAGAAAAGACAAAAATAGCAAGTGAAGGCAGAGACATAGTGAGAGGTGGAGAATTGCAAAACCATTGAAGTGATCAGTTCCTAGGTCTTACAAGAAAATTTGGTTGCACAACCAGATAGAGAGCAGACAGAAAAGGACAGGATAGAACAGACCCTTGCATGTAAACTCTTTCTGCATAACAAATTGGACAGGGTCTTATTCAGCCCTGTCACAGTTCAGCCCTGGGGTTACGGCAACACCCGGGTCTTTGGTACAGGGACCCCTGAAACCTCATCTTCCCAGTCTCATAGCTCATGCACTGCCCTGCAGATCAGTGGTGCAGGGCCTTCAAAGCACCTCCTTCCTGGTCTAACATTAGCCCCCTGTTGCAGCCATGGCAGGGCTTACAGAATCCCAAATAACGGATGGCACAGCCCCACCTTGGCGCAAGCTCCCATACAACCTGGTGCTGGTGCACTTTCACCATAAGGGTGGTGCAGGGGGGTTTTGCAGCACAGTGTCCCAGTTTAGCCACAGCCAGCATTTGAAAATCGGGATCACCTCAGACTATGACACAAGATGCCACTTGCATCATACACCTACTTGGCACAGGCACCTTGTGTCATAGTTTTTGTTTTGAAAATCGGGTCCAAAGTCTGTTAATAATTATATTGTTTTTTTTTTCACTTTTGACCCTAAATTTTCAAGATACTCATTTTATGATTCGCCTTATAAACATGACATGTACCATTTATAGTATGCTGCCTGAAATGTAATTTCACACCAGAAGTGTAAAAACACATCTCATCCAGGATGCAAAAAATGACACATGTCCTGTTTATGAGGTGGTGGGGAAAAATGGCTATGTTCAAAATTTGGAGTCAAAACAGTAAAAATGAGTGAAGTTATGAGTGAACATTAAAGTACTGCAATGTTTACTCATAACCTGGGCATTTTACTGTATTTGTACACCAAATTGTCAGCATAGCCTTTTTATTACCTCACTTCATGAATCCAGTAGTGAACATTTTCAAATCCCCGCTAAAACGTCATTCCGCGGCATCAAAACCTTAATTCTGCACCACAAGTGCAAAAACACATTTTGGACAGTATTTAAAAAAATGACAACTGTTGCATTCATGTGTTGTTGTAAAACATTTCTATGTTGAAATTTGGGGTCAAAATATTTAAAATTACCAAAGTTTTGATCCAGCATAGTAAAATTTCAACATAGGTACATAACTTTAGCATTTTTACATATTTTGATCCCAAATGTTCAACATGGCCTTCTTATGAAACCACCTCATGAACAAGGGTGGTGAAAAATCTTCAAATCCTGCCTGAAAGGCGATTTCACCAAGCAACCATAAAAATCACCTTTCAGGCTTGATTTGCACAATTCGATTGGTCATGAGATGGGGTCCCAAAAAGGCCATGTTGAAAATTTGGGGTCAAAATATGAAGAATCAGCATTTATATAGTGCAGAATCAGCATTTATATAGTGCTTTTCATATACAGTGTATCCCAAAGTGCTTTGCAAGCAATGCTAGAATGGTAGTGAAGTGACCGATTGTGAAGTGGTGACCATATCTCACATCAACACCCACACACAGCCTGGACAATTGCATGATCCAGTTTATGGGAAAGGGATTATTAGCCAGGACACTGAGAATGTCCCCTACTCTTTGTAAAAAGTTCCCTGAGAACCTTGACCCTTGGCATGGCGGTCGGATTTCCGCTTTAAGCGGCGACCGGGTTGAGAACGGACTCGGGTCGTCGGAGGGTCCAGCTGGGGGAGTAGGATCGAGCATCCGCGGACAGCTCTCCTTCTCGGGGGAGGGTGTGGATAGCGGGCGGTGCATGGGGACTCCTGGCGGAGGCCGGGAGTTCCCCACGCAGACCGCGCTTGTCAATCCATTGAGGCAGGTGGATGGTGACATCATGGCATGACCCCACCTCCCTGAAAAAGTGAAATGGATGGAGCCTGCCCACCGCCGAGAGTGAAGCCCGCGCTCACGGGCCTCGATGTGCTCCCAGGCGGGCCCCGACCTGGTCCCAGTGCCTGTGGCGCTATCTGAGGGGTGCATCACAGGCCCACGTGGGGAAAGCCACGGGGTATCGGGGACAGTGGCAGATCTGGGGGGCAGAGGCAGGCGGCCCATGACCGGGCTGAAAATACGGCGGCAAGGCAGCTCGGGAGTAAAAAAAAAAAAAGAGTTCCCTGGTTCTTTTACTTCCACCTGGACACCTACCAGGACACCACCAGGATGGGTAGAAGGACCTTGTTTTAACATCTCATCCAGAGAACAGCACACCCCAGCAGTATATCACCCCCGAATACTGTACTCAGATGCCAGCATTTAGGTATGAGTACAATCCCAGTGTGGGACAAAAACCCACAACCTTCTGGTCCAGAGGTGGATGTGCTACTAACTGAGCCAGACTGACACCTGCACACTGCAAAAATGACAAAGTTATGTATCAAAGTTCAAATCCCCAGTGAAATACGTTGAATTACACATACCTTAGTTTCTCATATTGCAGTCCACGGTTTCATCAGTAAGACGTGTCTTCGATTGGAGACTGGATATTTGCCCTGTGACCTATTCAGGTGAGTGAGGGTGTGTGAGGGTGTACTGGAGACTGGGCTGTTGAGTGCTGAGTAAGAGGTGGGAGGATCAGATCAGCAAGGGACCATTTTCTTTTCTGTAAGTTAAAAAGAAAACATTGAGGGAGATTTTTTCTGTTTCAGACCAGTAGGGTTGGAGATGACACTAGACACCAGAAAAATAAAAATATATTATGGGGACAGCAACTGGAGGGTGGGGGTGCCAGTAGACACCAAGGAAAGAGAAATAGATTACAGGGACAGCCATCAGAGAGGGGAACCAGTCATGATGGTGCTGCATTTAGGGCACCACATCAAGACAGCACCAGATTTCAGGGACTGTCATTTAGAGTGACCTCTCTATGCCCCCCTTCAGGTCCTCCCTAGGATTTGGTATATTTAGTTGGGGGTGTGGGGGCACATCTCCCCTGCAAAGAGAGAAGTCACTTTAGGTGACAGTTGCCAAACCCTGGAGCTGTATTGACATGGTGCCCTACATGCAGTGCTCAGAAGTGGCAGATCCATTAGATGGTGGGGTGCCAGTAGACACCAGGGGAAGAGAAATATATTACACAGACAGCAACTGGAGAGTGGGGAGGTGCCACCAGACACCAGGGAAAGAGAAATATATTACACAGATGGCAATCAGAGAGTGGGGGTGTGCCACTAGACACCAGAGCAACATTACATACGTAAAGGGATGGCAATGGGGGTGCACCACTGGACACTAATGACACAATGGTTCACTGCTCTCACTGAAGCCCTTAACACAAGTTGCAGCTGCAGATGCAGAAGTCAAGAAAGTCCCACTGTTCTCATACAGGGAATGCTGAATTTTGGGTGCCCAGAAAAGGTATTTCAGATAACCTTTTAAAAAACCAAACACCAGTATCTAGCATAGCTAGATTCAAGTGTTTTTTTTAAAGACATCATTTCTATGTACTTTTAATGTTTGTAAGGCTACACAGTAAAAAGAAAATGGCAACCATCTCGATGGTTATTCCCCCACAACTAGTAAATCATGCAAATAACCACTCACAATATGTTTTTTATCTTTCTCAATAGTTTTTTTTTTTTTTGCCTTTTACGATAGTTTTTTTTTTACTAGTCGCACCGGAATGTTTATTTATTTATTTGTACATCAGTTTACAAACCTTTGAGCCAGAGACTCATTTTCAAAGGTACCTCATCACAAAGAGGACAGATAATGTTAACTCAAGAATCATTATAAGTTTAAAATGATATAATCTTTTTTTAACCAAACCTACCAAAGGCACACCCTTGGTATGCGCTCCTTCAACCCAGCAAATTTCATGAAAAAATTGTACATGGTTTACACTGCATGTGAGAGCAAAAAATACCAGTGTTAAGTACTGGGGAAACCAAATGAGATATTTTTCAGTTTTTTGGCACTCTATATCTTGAAACACATACAAGTTGCCATCTCAAAATGTTCCATGCCTTGAGACTCTGACAGCCTGACTGGGCATGCCACATTTTGGGTTATTTCATCAAACAACTCCAAAGTTATTAAGGTGCAAAATTTGGGGTTTAACATTAAATAGCCTATTCAACCCTAACTATAGGGGCACTACTATATCCCTATAATATATATTCTCTGTAAAAAACTCCATTAATGCATAAGTTAGGGTTGATTCCACACCAGCAAAAGTCTGGAAATTCAATGTTAGGGTTACTAACTCTACCCCCCACACACGCACCCCACCCTACACAGACCAACAAGCATCAGGGTGTGCCTTACGATCATCAGTACTAACTCTCACCCCATTCCATTTGTAAGGAAACTGAGATGGTATAGTATAGGAGAATGGGGTGAAAGTTAGGCCTGATGACCCCAAGGCACACCCCAATACCTGTTGGTCTGTGTAGGGTGGTGTGTGTTTTGGGGGGGTAGGGTTGGTAATCCTAACATCGAATTTCAGGACTTTTGTGGTTGTGGAATCAACCCTAACTGATGCACTAATGGAGTTTTTTGCAATAAATTTCCTTTATTTTTGAGAAAGTGAAATGTTACTCATGTGGAATCCACAGGAGGAAGAGTAGGCCCCCCCGGGCCCTGCGCTCCCACCCATCCATAACTGTGTCCTCAGGTTTGCAAAATGGAATCCATAGGTGTGAGCATGGGCCCTCCAGGCCCTTCACTCCCACTCACCCATAGCTATGTCCTCAGGTTTGCAAAATGGTATCCATAGATGGGAGTGCAGTCCCTCTGGGCCCTACAATCCCACCCACCCATTAGTGTACAGGCATAGTGCAGGAGGGCACTGTGATCCCAGTTTTGCATAATGGGATGCATATTTGGGAGCATGGGCCCTCTGGGCCCTGTACTTCCACTCTCCCACGAGTGTAGAGACTTAGTGCCTGAGGACCCTGTGCTCCCAGTATTGCAAGATGGTATCCATGGGTGGGAGCATGGGCCCTCTGGGACCTGCACACCCACCTACATATAATTATAGAAACATAGCACAGGAGGGCCCTGTGCTTTCAGTTTTGCATAATCATATCCACAGGTAGGAGTGCGGGCCCTCTGGGCCCTGCGCTTCCACCCACCCAAGAGTGTAGAGGCATAGCATAGGAGGGCCCCATGCTCCCAATTTAGCATAACTAGTATGCATAATTGGGAGCATGGGCCCTCTGGGCTCTATGCTTCCACCTACCCACAAGTACAGACACATAGCATGGCCTTTGAATCATTCCAAGTAACCCTTGTAACACTTATTTGACAATATCTCAGCAACCATAGCAACTGTGTAAAAAATGATTTTGCAGTTGTAATCATGACCTAGCCACCTCCACACTTGCTTAGTACAGGTGTACAAAGTTGCACTTAGCAAAAACTCCATATTCTCAACTGTTTTCAAGATATAGGCAGCAAAAGGCACCACGGCCACCACAGTGTTATCCTATAGGAAAATTTGCAACTTCAGAGTGCTAAAACCAACAATAATAACCAAGGCCCTCAACTAAAAGCCATTCATGAGTGGTGCTTCACAGTATCAAATCATTAACAGTACCCACAAGTAGGAGCACCCACCAATGACTAATGATATTAATAAAAGATGCTTTTCAATAAAGTATAAGCCAGAGATGTTTTAACAAAACTTTACATCTTATTTATTTTTTGGGCAAAAACTTTATGAACATTTAGAGATTTTAAAACAGCACCTTAGAACTAGCAAGACTTACACAAACACCAGCACCCATGGAGGGAGAAGCAGGCAGAACACAGCAATAGCTACAGCACGCCCAAAGGTATAAAATCCTAAACTTTCAGAGTGCTGTAACTCTGAAACCAGTGTACATTTTTGAACCAAATCAGCAAAAGGCACATCTGTGAAGCAAGCCCTTTCTACCCTGAAAATTTTAGCCAAAAAGTCCAAACAGCTTAGTTGCAGTGAAGTTTTTTTTTTTCAATTATTTAACCAGGTAAGATATACTAAGCTGAAAGCTTGTTTACAGGGGCAACCTGGGAGCATAAGGAAGTTAAGTGACTTGCTCAGAGTCACACAGTATGCAAGTGAGGGCTGTGGGATTCAAACCCAGGTCTCCAGATTTGCAGCTCAGAGCCTTAAACCACTGTGCCATACTGCCTCCTGTGGCAAATAAATTTGTTTTGGGGTGTTTTGAGGGCCAGTACTGTCACAAATTGTGACGGTGGTCATGAAAGGATGTCGTGATTTGTGACACTATGCCACCACAGTGCCACCAAAATCACAACAGTACAAATGGGAAAAATGTGGAAAACACACTTCTGGGGATTATTTTCAAAATCTGATGCCAAGATTGTGTTCCTAGGGCCCCATTTAGGTAAACACAACAGTTGATGTTTACCAAGGGGCATGCTAATTTGAATTAAAATGTTTTTTCACCACCGCTAACTGAAAACAAGATGGCTGCCACATGACAGTACTGAAGGCATTTGCAACAGAAAAAGGTGCTTTCGTGGCAGTACAACATGCTGCCATGCTGAACATATATTTTTTCCCCATAGGATATAATGGGAAACAAAGTAATATTTTTTCACCAAACCTTCAAAAGGCACTTCCCTGACCCAGTCTCCATATATCCTGAACATTTCAGACCAGACAGACAAACTTTTTGGGCTGTGGAGATGAACAAAGAATTCACAAAAGTTGAGGCTTTTCCACACTTTTCAATGCTCCACAACAGCAAATCTGACTGGAACAAAAATTTCCAGATCCAGAGATCTATGGTACAACACCTCATGCTTATGCCAAATTTCAGGCAAATCAGAAGAAAAGTTGCAAACTTATCAATGGCAAAATTTTGGGTTTAACATAGACATGGCCATGCAACCCTAACTATACCATAACATATAGAGGTATATCATTCTTTGCAAAAAAACTGCATTACTGCACCAGTTAGGGTTCAACTTAATGCCACAAAAGTAGAGAAATATGGCATTATGGTTTCCCACCCTTCAGTTACTGCCCCCCCCACCCCTAAGCATCAAAAGGACAGAACACTAGGGTTTTGGGTCTCTGGCATCTTGACGAATTAGTGGTGGAGTCTTCCTTGGGGTTGTCAGCCCTAATGCTTACCCATCTCTTCCAGCTCATAGCCCACTGTTTGAAGCACAAGGTACAGCTTCAAGCGAGTGCCTCACAGTGATACACTCTTCAAAGATAAAGAATTATGTCTTGCCACAGCCAGTGCCTCACAGGGATGCAGTCTTCAAAGGTAGAGAATTATGTCTTGCCACCTAGATATAGGTAGGAGAACAAAGCCAGAGATCAAGTAGGGTCTGTGATTTTTGCATCCGGGTAGGGAAAATGGGCAGACTGGGTGGGCCTAGCAGTCCTTATGTGGGATCAAATTCTATGTATGCATCTATCTATCTATCTATGTTGCCAACAAAATCTGATGTAGTTTTTTCCAGGCAGGGTCCTGTGGGCCCTGTGTGAAGAAAAAAGATCATGTCTGACATTGTTTGCTGAGGAGAGGGGGTAGGCATTAGGGTTGACAGCCCCAAGGAAGACCCCACCACTAATTTGCCAAGATTCCAGAGACCCCAAACCCTGTTTTTTTTTTTTGTTGCTTGGGGGTAGGTGTGGGGACTTCAGATTGGAAACCCTAATGCCACATTTACCTAGTTTTTTGGCATTAAGTTGAGCACTAACTGCTGCATTCACACAGTTTTTTTTGCAAAGAATTCCCTTTCTTTTGAGATAATAGAATTGTGTCATTCACACAGGTCACCTGGTGAACAGATTCAGATGTGAAGGGTCCTATGGGGCCTGTGCTGTCCACCTAAGGAAGTGCAGCAATGGAGATCAAGGATTTATGAGGCTGTCTGGTGGATTGTGAAAGTGCAGGGCCCTCTAGGTCCTGCTTTTCTGTGTGGCCACAGACACAGATGTGCAAGGCAAAGAATCCATCTCTCAGTTAAATCACAAGGCCCTCTGGCACCCACAGGTGCATAGGTGCAGTACCCTATGCTAAGAGGCGTTCTCTTCACTATATGGTACTTGGGTCCGTGTGGGCAACCCTACACTTACTGTTCCCAGGATGGGAGGTGGTGTTGCATGACAGTGCCTTCCCCAATAGCCTCTTCCCATCTAGCTGGGTCACCAAATTTGCCACTAAACTCAGCTCACTGGCACAGGATCACAAAGCACTACCTACTGGGGTAAATTCTGGCACCGCACACAATTTTTACCTTGTGTATACCCAATGAAGGGCTCTGTGTAGCCTAAAAGCTTGTGCACAGTAATTTTCTTGTTGGTCAATAAAAGGTATCAAATCACCCACTTTGTTCAATGTTTCTTTATATATATATATATATATATATATATATATATATATATTTGTTTTAATTTTGAGACCAAATTTTCAAGATAGGTGTTTTATGGATCCGCCTTATAAATATGACATGTAACATTTATAGAATACTGGCCAAAACATCATTTTTAACTACATGTGTGAAAACATATGTCATTCAGGATTTGAAAAATGCCACCTGTCATTCATGAGCTGGTGGGAAAAAAGAGCTATGTTGAAAGTTTGGTGGAAAAATGCTGAAAATTAGTGAAGTTTCAGGCAACATTGAAATATTTCAGCATTCACTCATAACTTGGTCATTTGACCATATTTTTACACCAAATTTTCAACATAATCTTCTTATAACTCCACCTCATGAACTCAGAAAGTGAAAATTCTCAAATCCTGCCCTAAATATGATTTCACATAGTGACTGCAAAATCATCTCTTGGAACAGATTTGAAAAGTTTCACCTGCCTTGTTCACGAGGTGGGGTCCCAAAGAGGCCATGTTGAAAGTTTGGTGGAAAAATGTTAAAAATTAGCAGTTATGAGTAAACATTTAAAATATTCCAATGTTCACTCATAACTTAGTCATTTTAACATACTTTGACACCAAATTTTCAATATAGCCTTCTTATGACCCCACCTCATGAACCTGCTAGGTGAACATTTTCAAATCCTGTCAGAAAGGTGATTTTGTGCAGCAACTGCATGATCACCTTTTGGGCTGGATTTTAAAAATCCCACCACCCTCAGTCATGTGGTGGGGTCTCAAAAGGCCATGTTAAAAGTTTGGTAGAAAAATGTTAACAATTAGCAAAGTTATGAGTGAACATTTAAAATATTCCAATGTTTTTCTCATAACTTGGTCATTTTAACATACTTTAACAACACATTTTCAATACAGAATTCTTAATATGATCCCATTTCATGAACCTTGTAGGTGAAAAAGTTCACATCCCACCTGAAAGGTGATTTTGTGCAACAACTGTATGATCAGATTCTAAGCTGGATTTGAAAAATTCAACCACTCTTGTTCACAAGATGGGGTCCCAAAAAGGCCATGTTGAAAATTTAGTGTAAAAATATTAAAACTTGACAAAGTTTTGAGTAAAAGCTCAAAACCCATTGAGATACCTTAAACAGACTTGCTTTGTTTTCTCATATTGCAGTCATTTGTTCCAGTAGCATGATGCATCTTCGATTGAAGAGTGGATCTACAATGAGGAACATATTCAGTGAGCGAGGGTGTGTGGGAGGGTGTGTGCGGGTGGTTGCCGAGTGGTGGATCAGTGTGAGGTGGGGTGGAATTCCTGGAAATGTCAGATCAGCGAGGGACTGTTTTCTTTTTTGCAGGTTGATTTAAAAAAATATATGAACTGCTTTCTTTTTTATGTTTACTGTATTATTGGATCTGACACTGTGGATTGGGTACCCCAGTACTCACTTAACTGTAGGGTGGAACTGGGAGGGGCAGCATTGTGACACCACCTATTCTTGATGGGGGGGTGACCTGAAGAGGTGAGGGGTTGGCAAGAGGTACCAGGGATGGCCTCTCTTGTCCACATTTCTTTAAATAGGGAAACAGAATTTTTGCAACACAAGGGAGGGCTGGCTGAGCTGGGAGGGGGAGAGAATGAAAAAATGGATAGATAAACAGACAGACAGACAGATAGATAGATAGATAGATAGATAGATAGATAGATAGATAGATAGATAGGGACAGGCAGATAGATTGAGAGAGAGATTGCAATTGATGGCTTACTGCAGCAACTGAGGTAGGCAGCACACTATAGCTGAGGCTTAACAAGGTAAGAAAATCCCACTATGCTGATACAGGGAACCTGAGCGAATATCTCCTCTCAGTAAACTGGGCACTTTAGATGTTAGGATGCCCATAAAATGTATTTCTGGACTTTTATTAAAAAAAATAATTACTAGAGTCTAGCTAAACATGTTCTATTTAGCTAGGTTCAGGTGTTTGTTTTTAAATATACCATTTGTTTGTATTCTACAGGTTTTTTACTTTGGGGAAAAAAAACTAGATGGAAGCTATCGTGATATGAAAAAATTGTTTTTGTGTTGTAAGAAGCAAGTGTTGAGAAAGCAAAAAGTTATCGCGACACAAACTGTTTTGTGTCATATCACAGGGTTATCCAAGCATGCTCAAAACAGAAATAAAACATTTAAATCCTTATAACTCTGGAACCATTTAATATTTTTATCATGAAATCTTCAAAAGGCACTACCTTGGCACAGACCACTTCTACCCTGAATGTTTTGGAAAACAATTCCATTTCATCTAGGCTGTAGGTGAAAGCAAAGAAAAAAAACAGGAAGTTAGGTATTGGAACAAATTACTCTGTGAAATCACCTTTTGGGGGGATTTAACACATTCTAGCAACCATGTTCATGATGTAGGGCCAAAATAATTTTCTTGCTGCACATTTAAGTGCAATACTAAAGTGTGACACTAAACTCTACAGCACAAAAATTGTAGTGTGGCACATTTTAGTTTGCACTTAAATGTGTCACACTAAAAGTACACTTTTGTGTCTCGCATACCTTTATTTAGTTATTTGTTTTTGATAACTGGGTAGGTGCACAATTTATTTATTTATTTATTTATTTATTTCATTTTTTTTAACCAGGTAGTCCCACTGGTTCATGAAGATCTCTTTTTCAGAGGTGACTCAGAGTTAGTTAGTACAATCATTTGAGAGTAGGAGCAATACACATGGTGACAAGCAGGGTGAGAATACAATGCCGGCGGTGCAGGAGATCATACATACATACATTGGTAGACCGCTTAAAACATAGGTACACACTGACTAGACATCTAAAAGTAGGTAGTGTAGTACAGGGCAGATTATCTACAATGATAACAATATAATCTTGATGCCACTTATGTGGGTTTTTTCCCAAGCATGTTGTGCAGATAGGAAGTCACACTTGGGTTAGCCCTTTTACTTGTTCAAACTGACCACTGTTTAGGTGCAGGTGCAGTTGCTGTTTTCCAGCAGGTGCTCTCAGACCCTTATTGGAAGAATTCCAGGGAGCTGGAAGCCTGCAGGGGAGCAGGGAGCTTATTCCAGAGCACATGTGCTGAGTGGGTAAATAATTTGTTGCCAGCAGCTGTCTTTATCCTGGGCCCTTCCGGTAGATTCCTGCCAAAAGTCTGGAGCAATCTACCTGTTCTCTTGGGTATAAGTAGGCCAGCGAGACTCTCTGGCGGGGAGTCTTGCATTAGTTTGAATGCATGGCACAGTAGTAGGTACTGAAGCCAGTGGCTAAGAGATGGCCATTTCAGGGAGGCCAATACCTCACAGTGGTGCCATCTTGGGTGCCTTGGAGACAAAGTGGGCTATTTTGTTATGTAGTGCCTACATCCTGCTAAGCTACTTTTTTGGGAGCAAATGCAGGACTGGGCAGCATAAGTTAGGTTGGGGAGTAGGATGCTATTAGCTATAGTTATTCTGGTTTCTGGGATCATTTGTGGGCTCAGCCTATATAGTAGCTCAAGTTTCTGATGTATTGTTCTGGTAACCATGTCTACGTGGGGTTTCAGGGAGAAGTTCTAGTCCAGTATCAGGCCCAGGTATTTGAACTGGCTTACTACTTCAATAATGGAGCCTGATGAGGGGACAAGGGGCAGTAGAGGGCTTCAGTCAGGGCCTAGTGATCTTGGGCCTAACACAATGGCACTTGTTTTAGCCATATTGAGGAGCAGTCTATTTGCCAGGAGCCACCTCTCCAAAGACAGAAAGTCTTCTTGCAGTGGTCTACTTAGGTTGGTTATGCCTGATGAGGTTCTGTAAAGCATCGCATCATCTGCATACTGGACTACTACTTTTTGCCCAGTTTCCACTGAGGTCATTCACAAATAGGGAAAACAAGAGGGGGGGCCCTGGATTGATCCCTGGGGCACCCTCTTCTTGATAGGGAGTTGTTCTGATATGGACCCTCTCCACCTTACCTGCTGGGTGTGGTTGGATAGATAACTCACAAACCAGGCTAGGAAGTGTTGATCCAAACCAAGGCACTTCAATTTAGCCACTAGCAGATCATGGTCCACTAGGTTGAAGATCCTGGTCAGATCGATAAACACAGCCCCAGTGGGGGTGCCATTGTCAAGTTCCTCAAGGTCGTCCATGGAGAATCTGATGAGGGCAGTGTCCGTCCTGTGCATTTGTCTAAACCCATGTTGGGTGCTGGCCAGCAGGTGGTTAGCCTCCATGTAGTGATGGAGTTGACCATAGACAGTCCTCTCCTGGATTTTGGACAGGATACACAGGAGTGAGATTTGGCTATAATTTCCAAATAGCACCTTGAGGCCTCCCTTGTGGATAGATACCACATAGGCTTACTTCCACTTGACAGGAACAACTCCTTCAAGCAGGGACCTGTTAATAGGCCATGTTACTGGCAGGGCTATGGATGGGGTGGCAGCTCTCAAGAGTTGGAGGTCAAGGCCATCTGGGCCTGCTGAGCCCTTGGCCTTTATGGTCTTCAGTAGGGGTACTACATCCTTTGGGTGCACTATATTTAAGTGAAATTCTGGGTGCTAACATTCTTTTATGTCAGGACCCAGCTGTTCTGAGGATAGGGGGAGGTCGGCTTTGTACTTTTCTAGGTAAGTGAAGAACCTATTAAAGGCATTCACCACCTCATGGCAGTCGCTAATGGATTGTCCCCCATAAGTGATAGGACCCGGGAGGGTGGGTCTTACTGTTAACTTTCAGTAGACTGTTAATTTGGGATGAGAAGGACCATGTGTCTATTAAGTTAACCTGCTGTAGGGACTTATCATATTCCCTTTTTGCCATTTTGGCCATCTTCTTACATTGTTTCCATAATGTTCTATATCCAGTCCGATTAGAGGGATGGCCAGAGATTTTGTGTTTCAGCCAACCCTTATCTCGTTGGGTCATCAACAATTTTAGTTCAGGGGTAATCTATTTGTGGCAGTAGCCCTGCACATTTAGCTTCCTAAGGGGAAGGGGGGGCATGTAAGTTGGCTGTAGTGGTGAAGGCATTCTGGAAGAAGTCCAGGGCTTCATCAATGGTGGGGAGAAACTAGATTGGACTCCAGTCGAGGCCAGAGAGGTACATTTGGAAGGCTGCTGGTGAGAACTTGGAGAAGTCTGTATCTGTGAATGATCTTGTAAGGACTTTGGGTGGACGATTCTTCCATGTACAGAAAACTGGAGAGTTGTTACTCAGGGCATCTGCAAACAACCCAGCCATCTGGATGTTGAGGGGATTGGATACCAGGACCCAGTCAATGGCGGTGTGGTTTCCAGTTTTAGCATTATGCCTTGTGGACACAGTGAGGATCTGTGACAGGCGGGCATCCAGGACTGACACCTTTAGAGCCTGTTCTGTGTCAGTGGCCCAGTTCAGTTTGAAGTCACCTAGAATTATTGTTTCAGAGGACACATGTTCAGCCAGTGCCTAGGTGACTGTCTCGAGGGCTTGGGAGACCACTTTAGGGGGATTGTATAGGCAGCCTATTAATAAGGACTTTGCATGTAACCTTAACAAATAATGATTCGCTGCCAGAGCAGCTGATGGAGGATAGTGAGGCAAGCAACGCATCAGTGGAGTCCTTAGTATATACTGTATAAGTACCCCTTCCCCTTTTTTATCCACTCTGTCTTTCATCAAGACATTATATCTGGTGTAGGTTGGTGTGGGGCGGGGAGCTTATGCATCCTAGCCCAATTCCAAATACATGATTTGCAGTCAATCCATCATGTGTTTGTTTTTTTAATGATCATCATATGAAACATGTAGGAAAAAAAATGGTCTCCCTGCATGAAAACAGTCTGGGAAGTGAAATTGAAAGGTACTCAGTTCTTGAAAATGCAGGTTGAAATGCAGATATAAATTAACTCCTACTTCTCAAACAAGAAACCAGATCTGGGAGAAGTGTCTTTTGTTCCAGTTAGTGCTGTCAATGGATGAGGATGCTGACGATAGTTCTGATGAGTTGTACCTCACACAGAGGCCACATTGAATATTTATTTGAATGTAGAATGTACACCTGTATTTCTATTTTTAACACATGCCACAACTAACAGATTTTGGTTTCTGACCTGCCTTTCTGTGTTGGTTTCAAGTGTGCATGTTCACCTGGTACTGTATTCACAGATCAAAGCCAGCTGATTCAAGATGGAACTGATGCCAGCTGTGATGTCAGATTTTCATTTGCGTGTTTGCTAAAAATAGACATATGGTATTAGACATATTTTCAAAATTTGAAAGTATTTAAATCTGGCAAGAACCATCTACAGTATGACCAATAAAGCAAACAGATATTTGGAGTTCTGCAAAAGAAGCAGGATAGTGTATTTTATAGCCACTTTAAACTGTGGAAATAGTAAAGCCAGATGAGTTACTTCTATGGCTGGTATGCAGACAGATGTTTATTTGCATGTCTGCAAAATAATGATAAATTATATATATTTCTGTATTTGGGAAGATACAGTACCAATACATGCACTCTGCTGCCAGGTATGCAGACATCTGTTTATTTGCAGGGTTGCAAAGCAAGCAATATTGCATTAGACATCCAAAATTTGAAAAAAGATAGCATTCTAACACTTGCAAAACAGACATCTGATAGCAGATTTGCAAAAGAAGAAAACTTGTGTTAGATATACCTGTCAGAGTGGGAAATATTGAAACTAAGTGCGGGATTTCTATATCTGTGAATGCAGACCTCTACTTATTTATAAGTATGCAAAGCAAGATAAATGTTGTAATGGACAGATTTCTAAACTGTAAAGTTATAAAACCAATGAGTGCCTTCTATGGCTGTGGATGCTGACAGCAGTTGATCTACAAATCTGGAAAGGGGTATAGAGATAGCGTGATATGTAGAGTTTAGAAAGTTTTGAGAAATAGTTAAAGCCTTCGCAGGTTGTACTAGTTTCAATGTTTGTAAATGCTTACATGCACACTTATACCTATACATACACACACACACACACACACACACACACACACACACACACACCAGTTTTTTTTTATCAAAGTTAGAGCAAATATTATAGGTGTGTGTCAACAACAGTTAATAGGAACCACAGCTCATTTGACTGTAACACTAAAGAAAGGGAGTTTTAGAGCTTGCCACTGCCAGTTTGGTTCTTATCAATTTATGGGAGAATAAAACTAGGGGCTAGATATTCAGGCTGTGCCTGGCAGTGGCGCAAGCCTGGGTGCAGTGCAACTGGGCTGTGCTGGGGCCAAGACCAGGCAATATTCAACGGGTGATGCGCCATGGCTCAGCACCATTGAATATGGCACGGCTGGCACACATACTGCGCATGGCGCAGTGGCACTGCACCAGTGCAAGCCACAGAGAGGGAGCATGGGGATGCGCCAGCACAAGTGCAGTTGTGCTAGGTGCATCACCAGTGATATTCTGCCGGGGACATGCAAATGAGGCCATAACCTATGCATGGCACAAGTGGGGCCATGTGCATGTCATTATGGCCCCATTTGCATGCGATGCACTGGGCGTCCCGGCGAATTGTGCCTGGCACCCTGCCAAGCTGCTGACAATGGGGGTTGGCTCCCTGCTGGGCTATTGCAGCTCCCTCCCAAATGCCCAATCGCGGGCAGTAGTAAAGATAAACATTATCCTATGCCCGATCATGGGCAGTAGTATAAATAAACATAGCCCTATGCCCGATCATGGGCAGTAGTATAAATTAAACACATTCCTATGCCCAGTCGCAGGCAGTAGTACAAATATACATGATCCTATACCCGATCGCGGGCTGTAGTACAATGGAACATAATCCTATGCCAGATCTCGGGGCTGTAGCAATACAAGGACACAAAAGGACACTTTGTGTGTATTACTGGAGGAGGTGGGCAGCTTGTATGGAGTGTGGAAGCTTTGTATTTGTGTGCAAATAAATGCTGCTTTTAAAGCACACATGATGGTCTCTGGCTTCCCTTCAGTGCATGTTTAGCACACTGTCTGGATACACAAGCTTTGGTATAGTGCTCTGATCCCTTAACTGGTGCTGGCAAACAAATTCTTTGATTTTCACCTGTCTGATGCTGAGCACAGAACTCTGGTGCAGACCTCAATTCCTGTTTTTCAATACGAGGAATCAACCTGGTGGTCCAGTGGTACCCCCTTTCCACCCACCCGCAGAGGCCCCTGGCCAACCAGCACCCCTCCCCATCATTGGTGGGCAGCAGTACAGTATGGTCTGCATGCCCATTGGTCCACACTGTGCCCCAATAGGCATACAGATCATACTGTATGCTGTCATTCAGTGGACAGTCGGGCAGTACGCTGGTGAGGTGCTGCTGCCCGCCAATGACGGGGCTGTGCTGGGTGACTGGGGGCCTCTGTGGGTGGGTGAATGGGGGAGGAGGTACCACTGGACCACCAGGTTGATTCCTCATATTGCTATAGCCCACGATCGGGCATAGGACTATGTTCCATTGTACTACAGCCCATGATCAGGCATACTGAAAGGGAGGGCGTCCTCTAGACCACCAGGATTATGACTATTCTTAAGACTGCCCATGATAGGGCATAGGTTCATGTATTTTTGTACTATTGCCCATGATTGGGCATATGATCATGTATTTTTGTACTACTGCCCACGATCGGGCATAAGGCTATGTTCATTTATACTACTGCCCATGATTGGGCATGCGGGATGGAGGGGGCACTGGACTACTGGGGGGTCTGGGTGCTTGTGAATGGTGCTTCCGCTGGGTGGGTGGCCACCCATGGCTGGTGGCTTTTGTGTTGCACCTTGCAATACAGCCACCTACCTGTTGGCCAGCTTTTGAGCCTATATTTTACGGCTCAACTTTGGGCACCAGTGTGAGGCGCATGTAGGGGTTGCGCCAGCATGTGCACCGCACATCCCAGGCTGAATATCAGGATGTGCTGCATATGCATGGGCATGCCCCCTGCATCTGCGCTGCATTCATTACCAATGCGCCCTGGCGCATCGGGGGTTGCGCCGCACAACATGCCCCTTTGAATATCATGCCGGGGTGCATTGGGGGTTGGGCCTAGGAGTCTGTGTTAAGCACGTCTGCACTGGAACCAGGAGAGATATTATTTTAAATACTGTATCAGTAACTGTTATTTTGGTGACATTAGTGAATTGCAACCTAAAGTGTTTTTTGTTTTGTTTTGTTTTTACACCTTTGATTTGTCGTCTGATTGATTATTTGATATTTGTATACTTCTCAACATAACTTGATTGTACTACCCAGTATTGATGACATGTATGTTTTTTCTGAGTAGTGACATATTTGGAAACTACTCTTGCTGTTTGTGAATTGTGCACATAGTGATATTCTAGTTCATGGATTCGTTGACTTGTACTGTTAAGTTCTCTATCAAATACATGAACCTATCACCACATTTCAATATTTAAAGCATACCATTCATTTGAATTACAAAGTAAGACCAAAACATTTAGATGCTACTGCCATAATATAAACTTCTCTGGTATGCAGACTACATAATTCATAACTACTTGTGTTTTAATGAATTGTTAACTTTTATGATATTGTGTGCCAGTATCTTAGTAACTGCCAGCAGCTTTTACAGACAAAGCACAGAGCAACAAACTGAGACTGACAAGAATAGACAGATGAACATGCATTGCCACGAGCTCAAGGGAAAATCCTTTTCTCTTTGTTGCATCTTATTTAGATCGCTGTTCCCACTAATGTTATGTATTTCCCTGGTGTCTAGTGGCAACCCAACTCTCTGGTCCACATCCCTCTGTATATTTCAATCTTTCCCTGGTGTCTAGTTGCACCCCCTCCCCACCAAACACCTCTGATCGCCATCCCCATATTAAAGGGATTTGTTCACCTCTCATTGACAAAGATGCATGTGTATAAACATGCTGAATATCCTATATTACATTTATTGATGAGAAATAATAACATGCACCTGATAATATATTTTTTGTATTTTATTATGAGCAACTTCCATATTACTGTCCTCTGTGTAATTCTCTGCTGGACATGGCATGTCCAACAGTCAGCTAGTGTCAGCAATGTGGCAGTGGAACAACAGTTCAATCCTGTTCATATATTATAGGCGCGCGATAATGCCTCAGTAGTTAGGGCTGTACATCACTTCTGTGTTAAATTAAACATTTTGTAGCTTAATAACTTTGACAGTTTTTGACCAAAAAAAAAATTGGCATTCCTGGGTATTCTGCCAGTGTCATAAGATTTGGAAAGTTTTGTGATGGCATCTTGTGAGGTTTTTGAAATAGGGAGTGGTAAAAAAAAAAAGGAAAAAAACCCTTTTTTCCCTTTGGTTAACAAGCATTTTTTTGTCCTCATGTACAACCCAGATGTAATGAAAATTTTTCTTGACATTTTCAGGGATGATGGAGTCTGTGCCAAGGGTGTGTCTTTAGATAGTGTGGTGAGAAGATACCTCACCATTTTTTAATTATAATGTTTTTTGTGATAGCTGCTAGACAGGCAGGTAAATGAAAACCATTATAACTGTTAATTGTTAAGGATTTACTGTTTGTGCTCAGAGAAATACTGTTTGTCCTGTCCGCCATCTTGTTCTTTTTTTCGATTTTAAAAATCGATTTTTAAAGAAATGCTAATTGGTAAGGAAGGATCAAGACCTGTATTTATTTCTCAGTCATGTGCTTAGTTCCATTAATGTATTATTATTTAAAAATGGTGAGGGCAAGTATGTCTTTTTGGGGCGAGAATAATATCACCCATCACTCGCTTAGTTAAGGATCAATCGATCAGAAAATAACCATTCACAGTTCTTTACGTTTGAACTTTACTGCTCAAAGTGTAAAGACTGAACAGTAAAGGTCCATGTCAGTTTAAAGTGGCATAGTTCCCTGATGTCTACTTGCACCCTCTACCTGTCAATTTCCATTCCCTGAATAAAATAATATATATTCCCTGGTAGTCTAGTGGTCCCTTCCCCTTCTGTCATTCTGCAATCATAGACCCCGGTGTTTTTCATTATATTCCCTGGTAGTCCAATGGTCCTTACCCCCTCCCCTGTTCTCTGATCACCATCCCTGATGTTTGTATTTACATTCCCTGGTAGTCTAGTGGTCCCTCCTCCATTCTCCGATCACTGTCCCCAATGTTTTTTTTATTATATTCCCTGGTAGTCTAGTGGTCCCTCCACCCTTCCCCATTCTCCAATCGCTGTCCCCATATTGCATAAAGTTTGTTGGTAATCCAGTGGTCCCTCCACCCTCCCCATTCTCCATTCACCAGCCCCATGCTGTCTTATGTCCCTGGTGTCAGTAGCAACACTCTCCCCACAGTTGATGTCCATCTCTGCAATAAAGAAAACAGTCCCTTGATGTTTTTTTTCCTGTAAATTAAAAATGGTCCCACACCGATCAACCCTCCCCCACCCCTACCTCTCACTCATCTCCTAACACCCAACACCCCCAGTGCACCTCCACAAACCCTCACTCACCTGAAGAGGTCCCATGTTTGAGATTCACTCTCTGATTGAAGACATGTCTTGCTGATGGAACCGACAACTGCAATATGAGAAACTAAGGTAAATGCGGTTCAATGTAGTTCAAAGGGGTTTTCAACTTGATGCATAACTCAGCCATTTCTTGACATTTGACACCAAATTTTCAAAATGGCCTTTTGGGGACCTCACCCCATGAACAATATAACTGTCATTATGCAACTCCTGCCTGAAAGGTGATTTTATGGAAAGTTGCTGAATTCACATTTCGGGCAGGATTTGAACATTTTTCCTCACCTTGTTCATGAAGTTGGGTCATAAGAAGGTAATGTTGAAAACATGGGGTTGAAAGATGGAAAAATGGCAAAGTTATGACCATTCATTGTAATTTTGAATGCACATTCATAACATTGGAAATGTTTAATATTCTGACCCCAAATTTTCAACATAGCCCTCTCATTACCCCACCTCATGTATGTCATAACTGTCATTTTTCAAATCCTGGCCAAAATGTGTTTTCACACCTGTGGTGCAGATTGGCATTGCAGTTGTGCAGAATTATATTTTGGTGGGGATTCAAACATTTTCTGTACTGGGTACAAGAGGTGGGGTAATAAGATGGCTACACTGACAATTTGGTCACTGTTGCCCTGTAAATGGATGTGCAGGGCCCTGCCACAACTGCATACATATATGCATCTATGGAGGGATGAGCTCCCATAGACAAATAAGATTATGATTAGTCTATCTCAAAAACCATAGATGGGTGGGAGTGCAGGGCCCATAGGGCCCTGAGCTTCCACACACAAATATGGCTCTCATTACACTATCTGAAAAAGTAAGGAAATTCTTTGAAAAAAAAACTATGTTCATGCATCAGTTACGGGTTTAGGTTAAAGTGACAAACATGGGGAAATATGATGTTAGGGTTTCCAAACCTAAACCCCTGCCCCACCCCTGAAGTGCATAAGAGGTGAAGTCTCCTTTGGGGTTGTCAACCCTAATGTTACCCCACTGCAGTAACAGAAAAGCTAAGACATGATGGAGACAGGTGTGTATGTTTCATGAGTGCCTACAATGGGGTGAGTGTTAGAGTCGACAACCCCAAGGGAGACTCCACCCCTCATGCATTTCAGAGGTGGGTCAGGGGTTTTAGGGTTGAAAACCCTACCGTCATATTTCTATGCTTTTATCACATTATCCTGAACCCTAACTGATGCATTAATGAAGTTTTTTGCAAAGAATATATATCTATAAATTTCAAAAAACTTCATTAATGCATCAGTTAGGGTTTCTGCAACAAAAGTAGGGAACTGTGGCATTAGGGTTTCACCCTAACACCACACCCCTACCCTGCTCAGACCAAGAGGCATTGGGGTGGCATTGGGGTCACCAACCCTAACACTCACCCCATTCTCCTATTCTGTACCAACCCACTTTATTTTATAATGAAATGGAGTGAGCAATAGGGTTGATGACTCCGATGCCACCCCATGATGCCTCTTGGTCTTCGCAGGGTAGGAGTGGGGTGTTCGGGTGAAACCCTAATGCCACACTTCCTACTTTTGTTGCATTAACAAAGTTTTTTGCAATTTATTTCCTTACTTTTTAAGATAGTATAATCATATCATAATTTGCTTGTGTGAGCGCAGGGGGAGCTCCCATTCCTCCATAGATGTGTATGTGTACTTAGTTGTGGAAAGATCCTGCACTTCCATGTGTTGCTCAAGAGTGATGTAATTGTCAGCATAGCCATGTTATTACCTCACCTGATGTACCCAGTGCAGAAATTATTCAAATCCCCACCAAAACATAATTCTATGCAACTGCAATGCCATTTCTGTACCATAGATGCAAAAACACATTTTTAGCCAGGATTTAAAAAAATGACAATTGTGACATACATTTGGTGGGGTAATAACTGTGACACTCTGCTTATGGTTATTTCATGATAGTTATATTATAAAATAAATGGACTGTGTATGAAATGTCAGTATGTGAGAAATTTGGCCTTTAACTTTAAAGGTCAGTAGCTGAAACCACAGGATGTCATTAAACTGATCTGGGGACCATTTAATTAAGACTTCCTTACAGAAGGGCATTTTATTACTTTTTATGACCTGCCCAGGCTTTTGAAGTTGAGACTAAATGTGAGTTTTATGACATTACAGGAAGAAAGGTAATTGGGCTGGTTCCTCTCATGTTAGCACCTAGCCAGAAGTGTGTGAAGAGTCATAAAACCCTCAGATCACACTAGCAGCAGGAAATAAGGAGAAGGGACATCAAAGAGAAATGTTTGATTAAAGACTGTCATATTTGGGAAATGGCTTATTACAAATTTCTCAAAGTAATGACTCACATCCTCAGGGATAACTATGTTAGAAATTAAAATCTAAGGGAAGATCTAGCTGACCTCATTAAAAGGGGGTGGGGTAGATAGAGTTAAAAATGAAACATTGTATCTGGGATATGTGACACATGATTTTTGGGCTCTGAGACAAAGTTCTCTAACGTAAACAGCACTTATAAGATAATACTTAGATAGAAGAAATTAAGTCTTTGTGATAGGAATGTTTTGTTCTGTAACTTACTTCTTGTTTTATGTGATTCTAAGATGTATGATATATTGTTTTGTGTTTAATTTTACCTGTTTTTATTATATTTTAGTAAACAACCTTGTCTTTGAAATACTGCCTGGTTGTCTTCTCAGTTTCATTTTGCAAGTTAGGTACCTGTGTTTAAGGCTGACAGCTGTTGAAATGCTTGATTGTGTTACTAAGCTTGCTTAATAAGGTAAGAAATACCTAGGTCTCTTACAGAGTTAAATAGGGGTTCAGTTTGGATACCAGGTTAGGTGTCCTTAGGTGAAGGATATATTGCATCCCCCTGCAGACAGTACATTTGGAAATGCTAGCATAAGGTTCACAGTTTGAATCCCTCCAGAACTCGAGTCTAAAGGTGATTTGGACCCAAAGCAGACAGGAGGGTTACCCTGTCTGTTACCTGTTCACACTATTGCACTCTGAAGTTGGCACTGTGGGAGCAGAGAGCCCGACCTGTGGAGTGTATTTATGACAATAACAAGTCTATGTTTCAAATGTGTGGTCAAAATATTTTAAATTTACAAAGTTACAAGCATACATAGTGAAATTGCAATGAATGGTTATAAGTCAGCCATTTTTTACATTTTGACCCCATATGTTCAACATGGCCTTTTGGGGACCCCATCTCATCAACAATATGACTGTCATTATGCAAATCCTGGCCGAAAGGTGAATTTTCCAAGCGACTGTGAAATCATGTTTTGGGTAGAAGTTGCAAACAACAGTCATATTGTTCATGAGGTGTGGTCCCCAAAAGGCCACAATGAAAATTTGAGGTCAAAATCTCTAAAAACAGCTTAGTTATGCATCAAAGTAACATGTAAAATCCTTTTTCGTGAGCTCATGAAAAAAGAATTGTCTCACGAAAAAGTAATTGACTCACAAAAAAGAATCTAAGTGAGCCACAAAAAAGAATTTAAATGTTTAAAAAAGACATTGCAAGCCAGCCCAGTGGTGCTGAGGGTTGAGGCACTGAATGCCATACCTCGTGCCATGCCGGTGACCCAGGTTCAGGAATGGACTAGGGCCACCAGGGGCTGGCAGGGGAGATGGAGGATTGAGCATCCAATGACTGCTCTCCTCTCTCTGGTGTGGGTAGTGGGGCTTGCATCACCCTGCAGTGGTGACTGGCAGAGGCCAGCTACACTACAAGTGGCATGCAATAGCAAGGGGAGGAGCACAGTGGGCATCAGCACGCTTGGACGCCATTGCACATCCGGCACTCCATTGGGAGAAAAAGCAGAAAATGTGGAGGGTGATCTTTGCAGCTGATGGCCACGCCTTGTGCCCCCAGAGAGACCTGAGAGGGGTGAGTACCCAGTGAGTGCATGAGCGATAATGGCCAGCCCACTGGGGGAGTGGGTTCATGTGGCCAGCATGCATGACTGGGTCTGGGGGTGCAGGGCTGGCAGCTGGAGATCATGTAGGCAGCTCTGCCAAGGAGAATAAATAGTTAGGAAGATAAAAAAAGGCATTGCAAGGTTGCTCTTCCACCAAATAACTTCACTGTCCACCTAACAGGTGCCCGATGAACAAGATACATGTGTTGGTGTCCTTAGACACCTTCATTTTGGGTGCTTTGCAATTTTTTTTAACAGAAAACAAGTTGGATGCTTGCGAAAAAGGAATTTTTTCTCACAAAAAGGATTTTGTTCACACGAAAAAGAAAACGCTTTCACGAGACTAATTCCTTTTTCTTGAGATCAAATCCTTTGTCGAACTCAAAACATCTATCCTAAAAAATTAACTTCCCATAGGATATAATGGGAACTAAAAAACTGAATCAGTTTGCAACAGTTTAATATTGTTGCACCAAACTAACAGTTGCAGTTATGTTACCCAAGTTCTTTCTACCATAAAAAATGATGCCAAAATTCCACACCATCTGGGGGCAAGGCTACAAGCAAAAAACTGCAAAAAAGGGTGACTTTTTACTTTTTTCTCTATCCATAACCCCAGAATCTGCACATCCAACTGGAACAAAATGTGCCACATCAAGAGATCTACCCCACAGGACAGCTCATACCAAATTTTGTGCAAATCAATTGATTGGTTGCAAAGCTCTAAAAGTGAAAAATTTTAGATTTAACATTAAACAGGGTACTTAACCCTAACTATAGAGGCACAATCATGATCTTATAATATCTAGATCTATATACCAAGATAAAGTGTAAAAATTGGGATTTAACATTAAACTACTTACTCAACCCTAACTATATAGTGTGTGTGCATATAGATAGATAGATAGATAGATAGATAGATAGATAGATAGATAGATAGATAGATATGTATACACTGAAGCCCACCAGGATGAAGTGCAGTGTCACAGGTTTACGGCATGACAAAAGGGATCAACTCCCATTGAAATTGTACTGTTTGCTGCAGTAGCTCAACTGCAGAATTCTGCAGCAGTGCGCTTCATACTGGTGGGCTTCACTGTATATAGGTAGACAGACAGATAGATAGATAGATAGACAGACAGACAGACAGATAGATAGATAGATAGATAGATAGATAGATAGATAGATAGAATGAAGTCCACCAGGATGAAGTGCAGTGCTGCAGAATTCTGCAGAAAAGTTACTGTAGCAAACAATGCAAATATATATATATATACAGTATTTATGTATATATTCATGGCAAAAAAACTCCATTTAATGCATCAGTTAGGGTTGTTCCAAAGTGACAAAAGTGAGGAAATTTGATGCTAGGGTACCCATCCCCCCTTGCACCCCACCCCACCCCCACCAACAGGCATCAGGGTGTGAATTGGGGTCATCGGTCCTAACTCTCACCCCATCCTATGTGTAAACAAGTTGAAGTGGTGCAGTATAGGAGAATGGGGTGAGAGTTGGGACCAACAACCCCAACACACACCCTGATGCCTGTTGGTGGGGACGGGGTGGAGGTGGGGTGCAAGGGGGGTGGGAACCCAACTATTGAATTTCTTCACTTTTGTCACTGTGGCACAACCCTAACTGATGCATTAAATGGATTTTTTTGCCATGAATTTCCCTTCTTTTTGAGAATGTGCATTATAAATAGTGAAATAATGGTAATGCAAATGCAAGCGCAAATGGTAACTCACATGGTGACGCAAACGAAAATGATAATGCAAATGGTAACAGAAACGCAAGTACGAACATTAATTAAAACAGAAACACAAATGCAAGCATGTACAGAAATGCAAATCGTAACACGCATGGTCACGATAATGCAATTGGAAATGCAAACACTGATGGTAACAGCAACGCAACAGCAAAGGAAACAGAAACACAAATGGAAGCACATATGTAAACGCAAATGGAAATGCACATGGTGGCACAAAAGAAAACGCAAACAAAAGCAGTAATGGAAATGAAAATGTTAACAGTTATGCAAATGCAAGCGCAAATGAAAACACAAAGGTAACGCACACGGTGGTGTAGACAGGAATGCTGATGCAAATGGTAATGGAAACGCAAGTGGAAATGTTAACTGTAACAGTACCGAAAATGCACACCCTTTTTTCCCCAAAAAGCGGCATTGAGAAACACAGTGAATACAAAGAATGTATGCATAATATAGCTTGGCAGAAGACACCAGGAGAAAGGACTGCTGTGTGACTGGACTTCTCTGCTGGGACTAAAGAAGAAGAACTTTTGTACTTGGACCTTTAATTTAGGGTAAAAATAAAACTAACAAACAAAACAAAAAAAAAAGTGTGTGTCTGAGTTAACCGAACTGAATGGGTATCTGAACAGTTATCTAGGTGTAAATCTCAGGTGATTGAAAGGACTTAATAGCTGTGAGGTTTAAATTACTTGTAGAAAGATCTAGTAAATAGGGGGAGTGGCTTAGCTAGAAGGAAGCTACATTTAAAGACTGCCTTAGAAATATTCTGCTAATAGCTTGGCAGAAGACACCAGGAGAAAGGACTGTGTGTGACTGGACTCTCTGCTGGGACTATATTCCATCCTTCCCTCCCCTCCACCCCCCACCCAAAGCTAGTTCTATAGGCACAGGATTTGACTGACAACAGGAACTTCCTGTTTGGCAGCAGGAAGTGAGTGATCACAGAACCATCAAAGACCCACCATCCTAGAAGGGCAAGAGTAGCTCTCCGGCCCCCTCTAGCTGCTGGAGGTCTGCCTCTGAGCAAGTAAGTGGTCTACTGAGAAATATAGGATATTCTTGTCTCAGAACAGGACAATCAGGAGCTTAAAGGGCACACAGACAGAAAGTAAGGAGAGAGAGAAAAAACAGAGGAAAGAGTAAGGATTGTAAACAGTTAAGGGGCCAGAAATAAGACATGATTGGAGTGGTGCAGTGCAGTGAGTGTGGAGCAGCAGTCTTCCTGGAGACGTTCTGGAGGATGCGGAGTTGTCCCATCTGCAGGCACCTCTCTGGGCTGAGGGAGAAGGTTGCTCATCTCCAGGCTGAGTTGGCCAGGATTTGTGGGACCTCTTCTTCCATCCAGGGACCACCAGTGCCACTGCCATTGCCTCAGAGGTTGCCAAGAAAGAGGAACGGTTGGACCACAGTGGGCTCAGGGAGGGTGAGGGTGGTGGAAGAGAGGCACATCCCTCCAGTGTACCTCTTCACAATTCCTATGCCATTCTGGCAAAGTGTGGTTCCTATATGGAGGCACCCGCAGTGGAGCCCAAGGAGGATGCTGGGAACCTCCACAAAGGAGACCCACAGGAGGATGGCAGGGGACCCTGCAGGGGAAGGAAACAACTCCTGGTGGAGGACTCCATTGTTAGGAAGGTAGAACTGGGGGAGGAAGGGGAGAGGGAGGTAAGGTGCCTGCCTGGCGCCATGGCTTGGAGGGACAGGGAGTGAATCCTCAGGATTGCCAGAGCAGCTGCACAGGGGAGGGAGCTGGATGTCATTGTCCACCTAGGGACAAATGACCTGGCTAAGAAAGGGATTAGAGAAGTGCAGGAAGAGTTTGTGGAACTGGGGAGGGGCCTTAGTCAAGTAGCATGCACGGTAACCTTCTCGGAGGTGCTGCCCATCTATGGCATAGGAGAGGCTAGGGTGTTCTGCACCATGGTATTCAATCAGTGGTTGAAAAACTGGTGTGGAGCTCAGGGATTTGGCTTCATTGGGGACTGGGAGTCCACCAGGAGTGATGCAAGCCTATACTGTCATGATGGGCTGCATCTGTCTGGGAGGGGAAACAGGATCCTAGGTGATAGGTTTAAATGTTTCATTGGCAAGCATTTAAACTAGCCAAGGGGAGAGGCACTGGAAAGGAGCAGGGAAATCCTAGCCCCCCCAAATAACCATGGTAGTAAGTGCGGCAAACACCAACATAGAGGTGTCGATAGGGAGAAGGGCAGGGGTAAATGGAGAAAGTGACAAAGGCAAGAAGGACAGGGGTGGGGCAAAAGGGAGTAAGACCATCATGAAATGGAGGGTAATGAGTACCAATGCCCGTAGTCTGGACAACAAGCTCCCTGAGCTGGTGGCCTTGATGGAAAGAGGATGCCTGGATATCGTACAGTCACAGAAACATGGTACACAGAGAGAACCATGACTGGGATGTTAACATACAGGGTAGATAACCTACAGGAGAGAGACAGGCAGGAGAAGAGGAGAGGAGTAGCTCTCTATGTAAAGGAAGGGATAAAAGCAACTGAACAAAAAGTAAACAGAGAGGAGAGGAGGCACTGTGGGTCACCTTGGAGACTGGAAAGGCACCACAACACGCACAGAGGGTTAGGTACAGACCCCATGTCAGGGGAGGAATGGACAAGGATATGATAGAAGACATTCTTAGAATGACAGAGAAAGGGGAGATACTGTTGATGGGAGACCTGAATATGCCAGATGTTAACTGGAGCACATTTGCTGCAGCCACATCCAAGAGCAGAGCCATTCTTGATGCCCTACAGGTGGCAGGCCTCAGACAGCGTTTCAGAACCCACTCATGAGGGAGCAATCTTAGACCTCGTGATCTCAAGCGGGGGCAGTGAGAGGATCTCAGATCTAGAAGTGGGTTGCCATCTGGGGACAAGTGACCATCAAACAGTGTGGTTCCACGTTAAACTTAGCTACAGAGTCAAGCCATACAAAAGTGAGGGTACTGGACTTTAGGAGGGCTGACTTTGGCAAGATGGGAGAGTGCCTCAGAAAAGCACTAGCAAACAGGCTAGAAGGAGGTGTGGATCAACAATGGGGAATCATCAAAACTGCCATCACAGAGGCAACAAGCCTTTGTGTGAAGCAAATAAACAAATCAAAATGAAAGAAAAAGCCACTATGGTTCTCAAAAGAGGTGGCTGTGAAAGTCAGGAAGAAAAAGATAGCATTCCGGAAGTATAAGGAAACACAGAAGGAGCAGGACAGAGAGCTGTACCAGTTAAGGCAGAAGGAAGCAGGGAGGGAAGTCAGAATAGCAAAGGCCCAAACTGAGGAAAAGATAGCCAACTCAGTTAAGAAGGGGATAAAACCTTTATAGGTACATCAGCGAGCGAGAAAGACAAAGGAGGATAGTGAGGCTGAATAGAACGAACCGTGGGTGGGCAGAGGGACAGTGAAAAAGCAGGGATACTGAATGAATATTTCTGCTCAGTATTCACAAAAGAGGAGGGGGAAGTGCCTAATCCAATTAACAGAAGCACTCTTGATAGGGGGGTCGATCCCAGTCCTTTCACAGAAGAAAGGGTTCTGCAAGAACTCCTAAAACTGAAGGTGGACAAAGCAATGGATCCTGATGGAATTCACCCCAGAATTCTAAAAGAATTAAGGGAGGAACTAGTGAAACCACTGGCTACTCTTTTTAATAAATCATGGGAGGATGATGTGGTACCCAAAGACTGGAGGAAGGCGGTTGTGATTCCCCTTCACAAAAGTGGGATCAAGACAGAGGCAGGAAACTACAGACCTGTCAGTCTGACCTCTGTGGTAGGGAAAGTGATGGAGTCACTTCTGAAGGAAAGAATAATTGAGTACCTAGAGGCCAGTGGAGCACAGGACCCAAGGCAGCATGGGTTCTGAGCGGAAGGTCATGTCAGAGCAGATCTAATAGATTTCTTTGACTGGGTGACCAAAGTAGTAGACCAGGAGGGCTGTGGACATGGCCTACCTAGACTTTAGCAAGGCATTTGACACAGTCCCACACAAAAGATTAATAGTCAAATTAACCAGCCTGGGAGTGGGTCCCAGGGTGGTAGCATGGGTAGAACATTGGCTGTACAACAGGACACAGAAGGTAATTGTAAATGGAGTCCACTCTGAAGAAAGAGGGGTTACTAGTGGGGTACCGCAGGGTTCAGTATTGGGTCCAGTCCTTTTTAATGTCATCATCAGTGACATTGCAGAGGGACTGGAAGGAAAAGTATGCCTTTTTGCAGATGACACAAAGATCTGCAACAGGGCTGATACACAAGGAGGCGTGGAAAGGATGAAAAGGGACTTGGCAAGGTTGAAGGAATGGTCAGAAGTATGGCAGCTAGGATTCAATGCAAAGAAGTAAAATAATGCACCTGGAAACAAGAACCCAGGGAAGAATACAAAGGGTGGGGAGGTAGTAACAACAACAAAAAGGAATGGACCTGGGGTAATCATATCAGATGACCTTAAGGTTAGCAAGCAATGTGAGAAGGCAGTAGGAGGGCTGGGGTATACTGGGATGTATAGGGAGAGGCATCAGCATCAGAAAACAGGAAGTTGTTATCCCTCTGTACAGACAGCTGGTGAGACCCCATCTGGAGTACTGTGTCCAGTTCTGGAGACCCCATCTCTGCAAGGACATAGACAGGATAGAGATAGTCCAGAGGAGGGCAACTAAAATGGTGCAGGGTCTGCAAGAGAAGCCATATGAGGAGAGACTAAAGGAGCTTAACATGTATACCCTTGAGGAAAGAAGGGAGAGGGGGGACATGATAGAAACTTTTAAGTACCTCAGTGAAATCAACAAAGTCCAAGAGGGTAGCATCTTTCAGAAAAGAGACATGCAAGAACAAGGGGACACAATTTAAAGATAGAAGGAGGGCGGTTCAGGGCAATGTGAGGAAGTATTATTTCACAGAGATGGTAGTGGATGCATGGAACAGCCTTCCTGAGGAGGTTAGTGGTCTAAAACTGTGGGTGAATTCAAGAATGCATGGGACAGACATAAGGCAATTCTTGTGGGGGGTAGGAAGAAATAGGCTGTTGGTTAACTAGGATCTGCGGCCTATCCTGTAGGTAGGGAAATGGGCAGACTAGATGGGCCAAGCGGTCCTTATTTGCCATCAAAGTCTATGTTTCTGTGTTTCTGTTTCATAATAATGGGCCTTGGAGCAGAAAATGAACACTTGGAATACTAAATTGCTTATATCTCAGGAACTGTACGACGTAAAAAAAAAATTTAAATTTCGTATAATAACCGGGATGTCCTTTTTCCCATAGGGAAACTGTGGCGTAATTAGCCATTATAAAGAGCATTTATAATGGCTTAACATGTACCCAGTTTCCCTCGCACTGCGCAGGCACCCCAGCCTCTGAAGCTGTTTCTTCTAACTTCTGTCCGTGTCATCGTTTCCTCTCTGGACCATTGCACAAACTCTGTGGTAAGTGCTGGCAGGCAGACAGTAATAGAAATGAGGGAAATACCCTCAAAATATTAGCTCCAACTAAAGTATAATAAAGGAAAAAAATCTTCACAAAAGCGAGCGAGCGACCGATAGAGTGTGCACTCACACCAAAGCAGACCACCTTTCTTATTTTATATACTTGCTGTGGGGGGAAAAAAGGAAATCCTGGCAATTATGTAAAATAAAATATGGGTCTTGGTGTGTAACTCAAATTTACACACACCCTCGGGGTTTGATGCAATGCATATACTCCTCGAGTGCATGTAAATTCTCGTTACACACCGAGACCCATACTTTATCCTATATATAATTTATGACTTTCCTGGTTAGTTTTGCACTTAGCCCCCTAGAGGGGGGCTAAGCATTTTTCTGATGAAAAGTCTGTATCTCGAAGTGTTTCAGAGACACAGGCCACGAAATGCGCAGTGCATGCCGTAATGTTAGCCTAAGGGAAAAATTGTCAACTTTGGAGTATCGTAACTTTGCAGCCCTGTAATATTTTGTCACCAAACCATGAAAAGGCACATATGTGGGGTCTTGGCTTTCTTTCCTCCAAATTTCAGCCCAAGAGACCAAAACATTCTTTTGCAGCAGAGTGGCAAATATTTCCTATTCTTTTGGGCATAGTGTCGCAAAGTAGTGTAGCAAATCATGACACTTTCACAAAAATAATCACAAAAGTGTTGAATATTCGACACTACTTTGCAACACTAGTTTACAAAAATTTCAAAAACATATTTCTGGGGTGTTTAACCCCCAAAAAAAGACATGGCTAGCATCCTCAGTGCTCGACTAGGTGAACACTAAAGGAATTGTGTCCCTAAAGGGTCCCAAATTTAAATGCCAAGAATTTCTGTGACCAGTAACTGAAAAAAAAATGGCTGACTCATGACACTACAGGGGTTATTTGTGACACTAAAAACTGCATTTGCGACACTGTCGAATAGTTTATCTTTTCCCATTGACTATAATGGGAACATTGTTTTTTGAATAACTTTTGAACCATTTAATATTTTTTCATGAAATCTTCGAAAGGCACATTGGGGACCCTGGCTGCATGTTCCCTGAAGGTTTCAGATGGACCGGTAGCGCAAACTGTGCGACCTGTGGACGCAAGCAAAGAATGCGCAAAAAATACTGGTGCATTCTGTGGGTTGGGTGAATGAGCCAGTCTCCTGCTACTGTGGATCAAGAAATGCTACTATTTAAGGACACCTCAGCTCAGAATTGTTAAGTTTTGTTGCAGCCTGGCCACTGAAGATCTTTTATTCACAATGCAAGGTGATAATTAAGCAATAAGGCATGACCAAGGGTTATGTTAATGGTCTGTTAATCACCTTCTAAGGGTGTACTGTGGCACAAGGTTTAGTCGAGTGCCACATGCCCCTAGAGGGTGATTAAATGACCACTAACATAATCCCTGGGAGTGCCTTATTGCTATTATAGTAAAAAAATATTTTTAAACAGTGTTAAACCTTGTTCAGCATATGGCTAAGCTCTACATGTATGTTAATAAAAGATTAACATAAGACTGTTAGAATGTTTGCAGCCAATCAGAAAGCTCCATTTCTCAGACCCTTTTTATAATCTTCCAGAGCAGTTGCTCAAGCAGGAGGTTGGGATAAGAGGGTATGCAGTTGCTTACTCTCTAATCACACCCCCAGGCTTTCTCATTAACTGTGAGAGCAGCTTTACTACTGGTGGCTCCTGCCACATGGTACATTCTCTCTCTCTCTCTCTCTCTCTCTCTCTCTCTCTCTCTCTCTCTCTCCCCCCACTAACACTGTAGAGCAGCTTTATTTAAAGGCAGCTCCTTGCTGCTTCTCCAACTCCTGTTCTCCCTCAAGCTGCCTCTTGAGCCCTGAAGGGCATAAACTAAACTGTCAGAATGGAGATTACTGAAAGGTGGGAGGAGGCACTTCAGATGGTGGTGACACCCTTCTGAAGAAAGCTTCATTGGACCCAGACACTCTAGCTAACTACAGACCCATCTCGAACCTTCCCTTTATAGGAAAGATTATTGAAAAAGTAGTGGCAACTCAACTGGAGAACCATTTGATCATCCATAATGTCTACGAACCACCCCAGTCTGGCTTCTGAAAGAGGCATAGCACTGAGACTGCTCTGGTTCGGGTGCTCAATGATCTCCTGATGGCAAGAGATCGGAGAAACCATTCCATTGTGGTACTGCTTGATCTCTCCTCAGCTTTTGACACTGTAGACCATGGGGTGCTACTTGAGCACCTGAGGTCCATCTGCGGTCTGACAAGTACAGTCCTCAAGTGGTTTGCATCTTTTCTAATGGGCAGAACACAGAGAGTTGTGTTGGGGATTTTTTTCTTCTGACTCACTCCCTCTGTCCTATGGGGTCCCTCAGGGCTCGGTGTTGTCCCCCATGTTGTTAGCAGTGTATATGCTACCCCTAGGAGACATTGTAAGACAGTACAGGCTGAGATTTCACTGCTATGCTGATGATACCCAGCTCTATGTGTCTTTTGCCCCTGACCAGGTTACTGCTCTCTCAGTATTTAATAACTGCCTCATTGAAATCCAGGACTGGATGAATTTGAGCTGGCTAAAGTTGAACCCAGGAAAGACTGAGGCAATGGTTGTGGACCTGGGTCACAGGATAGAGGGGCTGAGGACTGATCAACCCTCTGGATTATTTCGGGGGTATCTCAGATCCTTACATCAGAATGGGTGCACGACCTGGGAGTGGTACTTGATGAAGGGCTGACCCTTTGTTATCAGGTGTTGACAGTCATCAAGTCTGCCTTTTACCATCTTAGGAACATTGCCAGGGTGGAATACCTTGTCCGGTCCAGCGATCTGCCTATATTGGTCCATGCCTTTGTGACCTCGTGCCTTGACTACTGCAACTCCCTTTACTTAGGGCTTCCTGGGGTTGATATCCGCCGCATGCAGCTAGTGCAGAAGGCTGCTGCTCGACTGCTAACCTGGGTGCCTCAGAGGTCAGATATTACTTCTGTGCTGCGTAATCTACACTGGCTGCTGATTCAGTGGTGGACCACCTTTAAGGTAGGTTTATTGACCTACAAAGCCCTACACGGGCTTGGCCCCGACTACTTGAAAGAGCTTCTGATTCCCTACCCCCCTGTGTGACAGCTCCACTCAGCTAACGAAGGGTTGCTCGAGATTCCAAGGGTAATTTTGAAATCTTCTGGGGCCCGTGCATTTATGTTCGTGGCCCCCACCGGCTGGAATTCTCTGCCCCATCAGCTTCGGGAATGCATGACCATAGGGGTTTTAAACAGACACTTAAAACTTTTTGTGGAATCAGGCTTACCAGTGAATTGTTACTATTTGTAATTGTTGTTTTACATATCAGTGTTACAGTTTTGATGGAATTGTGTTTTATTATTGTAAAGCACCTTGGTACTTGAAAGGCACAAAAAATAAAGATCATTATTATTAGTATTATTACTATTATGTGTTGTTTTCTTTGTCACATCATTATGCCAAGGTGGATCGTGCTTTTGGGCTGAAATGTACAGGGTGGCAAGCCCTTGTCCCACAGATGTGCCTTTGATGTTTTGGTCCCAAAACATTCAATGGGCCCATAGTTATAGTATTCCAAAGTTGAGAAATTTCCCATAGGATAACATTGTGGCACCCACATCGCATTTTGGAGCCTGTATCTCGAAAACGACTAGAGGTACAGATTTTTTGCTACCTGCAGCTTTGTCCACCTAAGCATGCATGGAGGTGTGGAAGTCATGATTACAACTGCAATGGAATTTTTTTCATAGGTTCTACGGTTACTGAGATATTGGCAAATTAGTGTTTCAAAGGTTCCTTTTCAGGCCTATAGGGCTACTGAATGGCTCCATTGTTATATGTAAGTGGGAGCACAGGGCCCAGAGGGCCTGTACTCCCACAGACACATATCATTATGCACAAATTGGTAGTTTTGTGGGAGTGTGGGGCCCCCACTAACACATACCATTTACTAGTTACAGTACACTTTTTCAAAAAGTTAGGAAATTCATTGCAAAAAACTTCATTAATGCATCAGTTAGGGTTGATGTCACAGTGACAAAAGTTTGTAAATTCCATGCTAGGGTTACCACCCCTTCCACCCCATCCCCGCCCCTACCCTACAGACACCAACAGGCATTGGGGCATGCTATGGGGTCATCAGACCTAACTCTCACCCCATTCTCCTATACTGTAGAGTGTCAGCTTGTTTACACATGGAATGGGGTGAAAATTGGGCCTGACAACTCAATGGTATGCCCCAATGCCTGTTGATTCCTATAGGGTTGGAGTGGTGGGATATTGACAAATTAGTGTTACAAGGTTTCCTTTTCAGGTCTATAGGGCTACTGAATGACTAAATTGTAATGTGTAAATGGTATCACAGGGTTTGGTGGGCACGCGCTCCCACAGATTCATATCATTATGCACAAATCAGCAGTTTGGTAGTTACATTACACGTTTCCAAAAAGTAGGGAAATTCATTGCAAAAAACTTCATTAATGCATCAGTTAGGGTTGCTGTCACAGTGACAAAAGTTAGGAAATTCAGTATTAGGGTTACCCCCCCCCCACTAACCCACCCCCATCCTCCACACACCAAGAGATGTCGGGGTGTGCCATGGGGTCATCAGTCCTAACTCTCACCCCATTCTCCTATACTGTATCATGTTAGCTTGCTTACACATGGAATGGGGTGAGAGTTGGGCCTGATGACCCCATTGCACACCCTGACATCTCTTGGAGTTTGGAGAATGGGGTGGGAGTAGGGTGGTGGTGTGATAACCCTAACATCGAATTTCCAAACTTTTATCACTGTGACATCAACCATAACTGATGCATTAATGAAGTTTTGTGCAATGAATATATATTATACTGGTGCGGCAATGCCAGTATAGTTAGAGTGAAATGGCACTTCTATGTTAAAATCCAAACCTTGAGCATTAATAACTTCAGAGCCCTTTAATGGATTTGCATGAAATTTGACATGCATAATTCCAAGGGGTAGGACTCCTGAGCTGCCAAGTTGCATGGTAATCTGTTAAGATATTTCAGAGATATAAAGTGTTGAAAAAACAGAAAAATCCATTTGTTTTAACATTTCTTTGCTCACTTGTATCTCAGGAATGCCTTTATGTTGTGGTTTGCAATTTTCAGCATAGAAAGACTTTGTGTCACAGATGTGCCTGTTGAAAGTTTGGTGAAAAATGTTAATTTGTTTAAAAGTTATTACAGTTTTAAATTTCCCATTATTTCCTATGGGAACAGTTAAGTGTTAAGCACAAAAATGGGCCATTTTCGAAAATGGAAGGTCCCATTTTCGAAAATGAAATTCAAAACTTTGAAGCTTAATAACTTTGGAACTGTTGAATGAATTTGTATTTGGTAGGCTTATTGGTCATGGACACGTCTCTTAATGTGCCATGTTTCTGTTGTTTGAGACGCAAAGTGTTTAAAAAATTGAACATTTTGTGTTTTTGGTTATTGTTTCTCAAACTGTATCTTAGAAATAGCTTTAGGTACTGGACTGAAATTTTCAGTGTGGAACACTTTTGCCTCACAGATGTGCCTTTTGAATGCTTGGTGAAGACATATTGATCTGTTCAAAAGTTATTAAAGTTTTAAATTTCCCATTATTTCCTATGGGAACAGTTAAGTGTTTAGCATGAAAAGGGACAACTTTTTAAAATGAAACCAAGTTGTTTAATTTTTGAACATTAATACCTCTGGCACTGTTCAATGGATTTGCATGAAATTTGGCACACAACATTTCCAGGGGTAGTACTCTTGATATGCTTTAAATATTGTTTGGATAGGTTTTGTGAATTTTGAGATATGGACTGTCAAAAAACATAACATTAATGTCCATTTTTGAAAATGAATCATTGCTTGCAAAAATTAAACCAAGTTGTTTAACTTTTGAACATTAATAACTCTGGAACCATTCAATGGATTTGCACAAAGTGCAGCATGCATAATCTCTAGGTGTAGGTCCCTTGACATGCCCAACTTTGTGTGGATGGATTTTGTTGTTTTTAAAATATGGACTGTCAGAAAATGTAAAATGAATGGCCATTTTTGAAAATGAATAATTGCTTATGAAAATTAAACCAAGTTGCTTAAAAGTATGAATGTTAACTCCAGAACCATTTAATGGATTTCCAAGAAATCTGGTATGCATACTCTCTATGGGTAGGTCTATTGACTTGCCAAAGTTTATGTGGATGGGTTTTGCAGTTCTTGAAATATGGACTGTCAAAGAAATATAAAATGAATGGCCATTTTCAAAAATGAGTCATTGCTTGAAAAAATTAAACCAAGCTGTTTTACTTTTGAACATTAATAACTCTGGAACCAGTCAATGGATTTGCACACAGTTTGGCATACTTAATCTCTAGGTGTAGGTTCCTTGACATATCCAATTTTGTGTGGATGAATTGTGTGGTTTTTGAGATATGGACTGTCAAAACCAAAGCATTATTGGCCATTTTCAAAAATGAATCATTGCCAGTTAGGATGAATACTGCATTGTATTTTCTTGATGGAGGGATGGGAGTGCAGAGTTTGAAGAATCTTGCGCTCCCACCATAACATATGGACAGAGTTGTACCATCTCGATGGAAGGTTCAGACCCTGTTCTCCCATGGTAACATGGATACTATTGTACTACGTTATAGTATTTGGATGGAGGGATGGTAGTACAGGGTCCGAAGCACCTTGTGCTCCCACAGTAAAATGAGGATGCAATTATACTATCTGAAAAAGAAGGAAAATTCTTTGAAAAAAACTTAATTAATGCATCAGTTAGAGTGAATACCACAGTGACAAAAGCAGGGAAATGAGGCATTAGAGTTCCCACCCCTACCACCCCACCCCATTTCACAACCTCCACACACCAACAGGCATCAGGGTGTGCCATTGGGCTATCAGGCCTAACTCTCACCCCATTGTTCTTCACTGTAGCATCTAAGGCTTGTTTGCATGTGGAATTGGGTGAGGTTGGACCAAATGACCCAATAGCACACCGGCCTGTTGGTGTGTGGAGGTTGTGAAATGAGTGAAGATCAGGTGGAACCCTGAGGGTGGGGCATTAGATTTAGAAACCATAATGCCTCATTTCTCTGCTTTTGTTGCGGTGGTATTCACCCTAACTGATGCAATAATGACGTTTTTTGCAAAGACTATATATATATATATATACAAAATCACACAAGCCCCCACAATGCAAAGCATCATGGGCTGCATATGCAAATCACCACAGAATGTTATGCTGGTCCAACTTTAAGCAGAATTGCATGGTGCCGAAAGGCCTCTCACACAGTTTGCAAAGGGTGCTAACAGAAGACATAGACACGTGTTTCATCCTACCAGGACTCATCAGTATGCCTCGTCTGTTTGACACCCCAGTGGAATGGACCAGCTACCCCCTAAGGCAGTGTGCCTGGGATATATTGTGGTGAACCCATTAAAATAAAAAACTATTTAAAAGACAAAGAACCTCTGTGCGTAAACACTGAGGCAAGGGCTGCGTATCGTAGCATGATACGTGAATTCATGCAGAGCTAGAACTGCTTCTAACCCACTGTTCGAGACACATCTGACTTTAGCTCAGACAAATGCTCTGTCAGCTTTGCTACTAGATTCTGGCTCAAGACTGCACCATCAACACTGTCAACAGCATGCAGAGTAATGATCTCTTGACCTTGTCTCTGCAACATAATGCTGTTAAACTCAGCACACTGCTGCAATGGAGGCATGAGACACACAATTCCAGCAGATACTGAGTACACAAAAGTGAAGACATCACATGCTGCTGTCAGTGAATTGCGCTCAGTGCTGATGCACTGTGTCCTCAACAGAGCAACATCTTTCTTTCACAATGACCCAATTCGGGCCTGATTCAAAAGTAGTTTGTACCCAAGATCACGACTCTGCCACATTATTTTCATACAACTCTATGTAAGTAAACAGCTCCCACAGATAGATTCTTTCAATACACCCAATGTTTGTTTTTTTGCTTCCTTCACAGTCAGTGCTCTGAAGACATGATGTCCATTCATGGGTGCAAGTTGTAGGAGGTCACCAAACACAACAACACTCTTACCACCAAATGGCTGGCCATTATCAGTGCCAAGTATCTCTTGGAGCTGAAGATGTATACATGCCAGCATGACATTCCATACCATACTAATCTCATCAATGATGTGTATCTTCATTTTGACAAACATTGTCCGCAGCTCAGATGCCACGTCACAGGACAGTTTATGGTACTCTTCTGTTTTACTATGCTTCGCAGGTAACATGAAGAGCCTGGGTAGAGTCTCACCACCAATGTTGTATGCTGCCAATCTGGTTGGAGCAGTAACAGCCACAGACATCACTTCCCCTGTTTGCCTCCTAATCTCTGCTGTTTTAGCTGCAATAACAAAACTCTTCCCTGTCCCAGCAGAACCACTGACAAAGAGTAACAGATGTTCATAGTTTGTATATATGTGCATTGCTTCCTCTCATGATGGATACCGTGTCTGTCTGATTCCCTGACAGCATTATACGCAGCATATTGCTGCGCATTCAGCTGATCAATCAGTGCACTTTGATCACCTGCAAGATGAGAAAAATGTTGCATAGCACTGTCAACCTCACTCATGAGAACCACAGGATCATTCTCTGGTAGTGGAGAACCTAGAGTACCCTCTCCCTCAGGATCCAAATTTTCCTCAGAATCTCCTGGAGCATCTTCCTCAAGCTTTTTCTTAGCTTGTTCCATCTCCTTCTCTAATTCCAGTCTACTGATGTATTTCTCAGACTGTTGACTGTTGAAGGTTTCATATGTCAGGTAGAACTGTTCTTCATATGTGTCACAGTCTCTTTTTAGTGTGGACTCATCCCTCCATGATTTAAACAGAAACAATAGAGCAAAGTAGTAATGCTCCTTGCTGTCTGTGGTAGAGAGACACAGTCTGCAGTGGTCAATAAGCAATGGCTTGCTCCTTTTAACAAGACAGCCATCAAAACCTCTGACTTTGTAGATGTCTCGAGTCTCATCTGGTGATACATCTATCTTGTAGTCATACCACTGAGCCACATGGTACAGCCACTGTCATCCATTGCATCTGACCGGTTGGGGTAGTAGGTGCCAGTGAGATTATTCTTCAGAATATTCTTTGACAGAGGACGGTGCATGTCCAATTCTTCAATCTCATCATGAGATTTCAAGACATGCTTCTGTTTCTCTTTGTAGTTCATATTGAGAAAACATACAGCATCAGATTTGCCATACAAATGTTCCCCAATCAAACAATCGCTGCCTCATATGCTCCACACTCCCTGTGAGACAGTGTCTTCAATCCCAATGACCAGAGTTGTGAACTCAGTGATCGATTGGATGCTGCAATGTCTTCCCAAAGCTCAAGCAAACTTGTCTGCTCATGTTTAGTGATGTATAATGTGACATACCACACAAGAGACAGAGAGTTGTCAACAAAAAAACTGCACATCAATGTTTGCTTGCCACATGAGGAGAAGAATAGGATTGTAATCATTAATGAACACCTCATTCTCCTGTCGGGGTAACTCACACACCCTCTTCATGGAATTTGCCTTGAGATGATGATGCATGGCAGAAAACAAGTCATTTATATGCCTTTGCTGGCAGACACATCTTGGGAACCAAAATGACACCTGGTGTACCACTGATTGTGGCTCTTCACTGGGTGGTGACAGTACTTTCCACAAAGATGTCACTGAAATTTTTGCTCCAGCTTCCACAGTGTTGGGCTATCGTACTTCTCAGGGATATGACAAGTTACATAGCGTATGATGAAGTTCACCACTTCAGCCGAATCATTATTGCCCATATGAGGAGCATCTTTGATCCACAACAGCATATGAATGTGTGGCATGCCTTGTGCCTGGCATTCCATCCTCCAAAAGTAGTGTTCAACTAAACCAAGAGGAGAATTTTCCTTAGACAAAAAAAGTTAGGATCTCATGGAAGCGATGGTGAAAATGTTGTGACACTGAAATGGATCAAGTGAGCACATCTCACCAAGTGTCATTGATGATATGCCATTGACATCAGAGCTGAACCATCTCAACAGGTCAATCAACTCATCCCAACTGTACTATGCACAGCTCAGAGTTACGAACCAAGTGGCTGCACCATACTCACGCAGCATGGTCATACCATCTGCGTGCCTATGATACCAGTATTCTTTTGTGCCATGCAGGTTTGACAGGAGGGATGTCAAATTCACCTGCATTGTTTCATCCTTTTCTGCCAGGCAATGCAGAAACTCAGCTGCTGTCATACCTTCCAATGGGTTAGTCAATCGATGTGTATGAGCAATGGATGCTGAGAGGACACTGAGTTCACTCTCCCACAGCAGGTGGAACAAACACTGTATGTTCCTACAAAATTTGCCATCCTTGTTCAATACTCTTGTTGTGCGGTATTCAGCACCAGGATCCAGACAACCTCCTGTTCCCTTTGGGAACAAATCTGGAAATCAGTGAGCTTCAAGTTGTTCCTCCCATATGCTGACAGGACTACCTTCAACCTGTTGCGTCTGATACAAGTACATGTTATCACCAACTGGATCTCTACTATGCAGAGGGTGAACTGTGTATTGTTCATACACATGTTCATGAGTTAACACATCAACCTTCTCAATCATTGGCTTGGCAGTGTCTACCAGTCCAAACTGACCAGTCAGATCTGACAATTCATGAAAGTCAAGGTCAGCATAGAAAGGATTATTGCTCTTCAGATATTGCAGAGCACTTTTCACTTTCTGAACATTGACAACATCTTGCCAAATAACCTTGGACTTTGTAGGTACACCATTCACCAGTATCACCATACTGTTTTCCTTCAAGATTGTCTGCACATTCTCTTTCAGTGGAAGATGTAAATCCACAACTGCCCCCTTGAGAGACTTCACAAGTTCTTTCAGGGGTACCTTGTGATTCTTAGTATTGAGTCACAGAATGGTCTGAAATGGTTTCATGGTCTGTATCAATATCCATTCAAACATATTCAATGAAGCAATATCACTTGGTGTGTCATCAGCCGCCATATTGTTTAAAACAGATCTGACTGGCAGGCTATTACTTTTCACCTTTGACAAACACTGCCAACACATAATAACTACTGGATCCAAATCAAAGTAACTCTTCACTAGTAAATAAGTCAACAATCATGCCCACATACCATGGAAAGATCTAATCTTTTCAAGATTCACTGTAACAGACTGTGAGCTGTAAAGCAATCTGTGACATGAAACACAAATAGAGTCAAATGTCTCTCTCTTAGCCATTTCAAACTTGGCTAGTTCCTTGCCGAATCTTTTCAGTATGTCAGATTCTGACACACTGACACAACAAGATATTGTGGCAGAAGGATTTTCACAGACTGTGTCAAAATGTTTATCGGCATACAGCACATCTTGTACCACAAGTTTTGCAGCCTCCATATCTCCTGCTGACAATGACTCATCAAGCTGTTTGTATAGTGACACAGCTTTTCTGACCTGGTATATTTTCTGCACAAAACTGAGCATGACAGGATTCTGCACAGCAATCATACGCATATGATGAAATAAACTGTTGCAAATACCACTATCCAAGCAAGCTAAAGAGTGTCCAAACAATCCCTTATGCTTGTGAATTTCACAGAGATCAATCTTATGTAATAAATCACATCTCTGTTTTTTCTTACTTGTAAAAAATGTTTCCACAAAATTTGTAATAGCATCAAATGAAGATTGACGCAGATTGCAAGTGTCATCACATGTCCATGATGCACATGATCTATTCACAGCACCAGTTTCTGAGTCAGTCTCATCATCTGAGACACTTGTTACTTCTGAATGTGTAACCTGTAGCACATTAGAAGTCTTTCCAGCCTCATCAAGAGAGATAACAAGCTGCTTTGAGACTGGTTTATACATTTACTCCCAAAAGAATGCCTCTGAGTGCTGTTTGTGTAGCCATATGCCTTGAAACATCACAAAAGTTGTCCCTGTTAAGACACTCAACATGCAGTAGTCTGTCATAAGCAGACTGCACAGTTGCAGTGAAGTGTTCAATATCTTTCATCATTTTTTTCCACTAACATGAAAGAACAGCAAGTGCCATGTTCACAAATCTGCAGACTCTAAGTCGTAGTTTCATCAAAGGCAATTTACTCTTGAATCTTTTGTCTTGACATCTCATAATGCTTGATATCATCCACTCAACTTTAGCTTTAGAAGCAAGTTTTCATAGAAAACGCAACTTGCTAAGATGGCCACAACTAGCCGAACTTCCTTTTTGTTTACGGCTGCGAATACACGTATTCTGAGTACGCATGTGTGTACTGGTATGTGCCTTCACAGGAGTGCATGTAGTAGTAAAGCACGGTCCAGCTGCATCACTCAGTGGAACAGACTGAGCATTAGTACTATTAGCATGTAGCACTTTTCTACTACCACACTTGCTAGTCTCCTTAACATTCTTTTCAATATGTTTTCTGCCATTACTACTCTTCATTGATCTTACATTGGCATTATAGACATTTTGTTCCACATTTACGTCACTTTCTATACTTAGTTGGCATTTTTGCAAGATAAAAATTCACAGTTGTCAATCAATGTTAAGATAGTGGATCACACACCTATACAAGAAAAGAGAAAAAACGTATTAGTGTCATATTATCATGAAGAATTGACAATAACAATAAAACAGAGTTGTCCCTCAGAGCAGGTCATTGTTCCATTAGCCTCTACAACCTATTCCAGTGATACCACTAAAAGGGCAGTTCTGTGCCCCCCACACCCTGAGCACCATATATCTGCAGTACCACACACTGTACAATACCCCCCCACCACCACCACTGTCTGTGGTGCTGTACTAAAACCACCTATCAATATCAGTGACATTGTCTGCCCCTCTGCATCCCTACCCTGCCTTCTGTCCAGAGCATGCCTGGCACAGACACATCTCACCACTAGAGTCATCCACAGTCACTTCGAGACCAACCTAATATTATTGTGGCAATAAAATGTTTGAGCAATTGTTTTTGAGCTGCTCCATTGGAGTCAATGCAGATGTTATCGTGATCAAAAAAATGTTGTCACGATAACACTTTGTGATTGTGGTTGCTTTACTTTCTACTTTTGATCACATGATGCCAAGTGATCAGAAAGTCCTAGAAATGCATGCCTAGAAAGAAGTCAGTGCATACAAGAGACGTTGACCCAGTCCCACAGTCTTGAAGCATATATACCTGTAATGCCATACAGTATTGAATAATACCCTCTGATACAGTAGTGCTGCTCTAGACCTATTCATCCCCCCTGACCTGCAAGTTCATAACAGTCATAGCACTGCAAGGGCAGTTCTGTGCACCCCCAACACTCAGATCACGATATTTCTGCAGTACCACACACTGTACAATCCCCCTTCCCATTGTCCATGGCACTGTAGTATCAGCCACCTAGCAGTACCAGTTACGTTCTTTGTACTTCATCACCCTAATCCCCCTCTTGTCTCCAAGCCGCACCCACCACACCATTGTCTCACCAATATTATCAATCAGTGGATCTCTTCCATAGAAAACCATCATGTTATTGCACTCAAAAAATGTTTGCGCAAATCTTTTCAAGCTTGCCATTATAATGAATAGAGATGTTACCGCGATCAAAAAAATGTAATCACGCAACATTTTTTGATTGAGTATTTTTGACCTATTACTTTTGCTCCCATGATCCCAAGCAATCAGAAAATGATAAAAATGCATGCCTAGAAAGAAGTCAGTGCATACAAGAGGCCTTGACCCAGTCCCACAGTCTTAAAGTGTGTGTACCTGCGACACCAGACAGTATGAAATAATACCATCCAACACAGTAGTGTTGCTGCAGACCTGTTAATTCTCACCCCCCTGCCCTGTAAACCCCATAACAGTAATAACACTGCAAGGGGAGTTCTGTGCACCTCCAACATCCACAGCACAATATCTCTGCCATAACACACACTTGTACAATACCCTCCCCCATTGTCCAGGATACTGTAGTATTATTATTGTGTAAACATTTTTTTGAACGAGCTTTCTTAACCTTCTACCTTTGCTCCCATGATGCAAGCAATCATAAGTGTATGATATGCAAGGCCACTGTTTATCCGTGATTCTGTGATCACTGATGGAATCATGGAATTCTATTGGCTGTCTGGAATTTGAAATGTCCCGCAGTAACTCACGGATCTCATGCTGCTAGCATGAGTTTTCAGGACTTCAGTGGTATAAGAGGAGGCACGCTAGCAGCCTTTGTCCCAGTTTGCCCAGAAGCCAGAAGAAAGAGGAAGGAGGAGTCAAGACCACGCTACAGAGGATGCCGAAAGAAGCCACGCTAGTCTGCTGCCGAGTAAAGACGCTGAAGATGCCGTCGCCTCATATTTTCTTTTTAGTTCGCTTTAAACAAACGAAAAAGCATTTTTAAATTTCAGTACTGCGCTGGTATTTGTGCCACATTCCACTACAAGCACGAGCAGAGCTGCATCACAACCTTTCCTTCTCCATTCCCTTCATTTCAGGTACTGTTTTCTTCGAGAAATTAGTGTTGAGGAGAAATTTTGAGATATGCATTCAGGGGGATAAAAGGGTCATATCAGGAGGTTAAACAAACGATAAAGCAGTTTTAAATTCCAGTAGTGGTATTTGCCTTACTGCTATTTGTGCCATATTGCGCATTTGTGCTACAAACATGAGCAGAGCTGCATCGTGACCTTCCCCTCTCCGTTCCCTACATTTCAGGTACTGTTTCTTTTTTTTCTGGGGAAAAATAGATGTACTAGCAAGCTGATTCACTAGCAAGTCATTTGTGCTACAAACACGAGCAGAGCTGCATTGTGACCTTTCCCTCTCCCTTCCCTACATTTTGGTTTCAGGTACTGTTCTATTTATTTTTTTCTGGGGGAACTGCTGGGGTTACATTCGGGAGGTTAGAAGAGTCTTACAGAATGCAGATGTACTAGCAAGCTGGCTGCAAGAGCTGTAGCAATAAAGGAATTGCTGTATGCTTCAGGGAATTGGTGATGAAAGCCCGGAGGTAAAACTTTGAGATGTGCAGAGGAGCATGGGTTTGCTACATTCAGGACTGTATGTAAGAACATGTTTCTTGTTTATGCTGGGGGGGATAAAAGGGTCATATAAGGAGGTAAAACTTTGAAACATGCAGAGAAGCAATGGCTGAGTCTGCTACATTCAGGTCAGAACATCTAAAAACAAACTTCCATATCCAACAAGTGATTTCAGGTCTCTTTGTCCACTGTTAAAACTGCCCTACTACAATATATTCACATGCAATCTGCAAGCAAGTGAGCCCACAGAAGTACTTTATAGTAGTGTGTGTGTGTGTGTGTGTGTGTGTGTGTGTACATTTTGCTCAGAGAGGGAGGTTCAAAAATACATGCATACTGCTGCTGTATTGCTACTTTTGGGATTGAATGATTAGTCTGCATTATTTAAATCATAGACAGTAATTTGTGTGTGTACATCTTGTTCGGTGAGGCTCAAAAATACACACATACTGCTGCTGCATTTTTGTGTTCGAACTGCTGGGGTTACACTCGGGAGGTTTTAAACTGCTTGCTATTTAATAGCGTCTCAGTGCAGACAGAGCTTGCAGACAGCAAAACTCAGAAAACATGGCACCTTGAAATGCTTAGTTTGCATTATTTTAATAATTTGTGTGTGTACATTTTGCTGGGGGGGGTCAAAAATACATACATACTGCTGCTGTGTTTAACCCAAGCCAGTAAGTAGTGCCAGTGTACAGCAAAAAAGAAAGAAGGGGTCAGAGTGTATGTTATGGTGGTCAGAGCTGGCAGTGCTGCATCTGGTAGGGGGGCAAGGATCTTCAAGCTTGCCATGTGCAGTGTGGTTTCTTTGTGGAGAGGCAAGCCCGAGGAGCTCTGAACAGCTTCTGTGTACCCCAGAGCACGTGTGTGTGTGTGTGTGTGTGTGTGTGTGTGTGTGTGTAATCCGCACAGGCCATGCCATCAAACTTTGCAGGTGGAGAGGCAAGTCCGAGGAGCTCCGAGCAGCTTCTGTGTAGCCCAGAGCACGTGTGTGTGTGTGTGTGTGTGTGTGTGTGTGTGTGTGTGTGTAAGGATCCTCTAATTTGCTGTGTGCCACAGTAAGAAGGTGGGCATTGCACACTAGCATGAGCATTTTGGGAGTTAGAGCTGGGAATGCTGAATCTGGGAGAGGGACAAGAGGTTTCTATGCTGCTGTGAAGTTTAAACCCAAGTAGTGCTGTTTCCCTAGTTATCAAAAGGGTGTACAGCACTGTGTTTGCTTTATGTGGGAATACCAACAAAGCCCTCTAAGTGTTTACTTTACTCCTTAGGGCCACAGCTGCTCTTTTCTTTGGGGACCTCAAATGCGCCCTGGCAATGGGAGGGTCAGGGTCTCAAGCAGAGATGAGTGGCCCCACTCTTCTCTATTATTTAGCCCCCCCCCGGCTAGGGTGGAGGAGTCTTCCTTTCACCTCCTACCTTCAAGGAGAGAGCATGCACTTTGTTCCTGCTTCCCTGGCTCCTTCCTTGCTTGCCAGATACTGAGGCCCATCTACAGGTGCAACCTGTGGGGTGTTTTCTTGTTTGGTCCCGCCCTGTCTGGCAAAGGCACCCTAGGAGGACCAGTGAGATGGGGGCATGCTGAGAGGTGCCTCTGCTCTGGTTCCCAGTCATTGCCAGCCCCTCCCTTATTATTGGATTCCCCTACTGCACTGTTGCCACCTGTGGTCACCCAATATCTATACCTTCTGTGTGCCCCAGAGTAGGTGGGGTGGGGGGATGGGTGTGTGTGTGTGTGTGTGTGTGTGTGTGTGTGTGTCTAGCAGGGAACCCTTTTGGGGGGAGGCCTGAGTAGAGTGGGAGGGTCTGAGTATTTTGTGCCCCAGAGTGTAAATCAGTGTGTGTGGGAGGGCGAGCGAGCACCCTCCTAAGCTACCGCCTGGACCATGGTCTCACAGTTCTGAGGATATTTAGATGGTAGGCAGGTATGGCTAGGCATAGTTGCAGTGGGAGTGTGTGTGTGTGTGTGTGTGTGTGTGTGGAGGGAGGGGGTTGTCCCTGTTTTCACAAGCAGAAAAACATGCCTCTGCATAAAGTAAACTGGAAAAAAATCACTGCACCTAGGCTGGTCACAGAAGTGTAGTAGGTAGATCTGGAGGAGGGTTACAGTGGGGATCCAAGGAGCTTTTGAGTTTTTCCCCCAAGAGAAACAAAGAACACTTGTGTAAGAACTTATTGTAATTGTATATCTTCAAGGGACTCTCTTGCATCAGGTTACACCTTAGGAACTGCAACCGTCAGGCAGCAGGCCCACATGGAAACTTTTTAGCCAGCAGTCTATTTAGGGCCACACATGGCGATGTTGGCATCACGTTGATCTTCCTTATATAGCTGTGCATGTCTCCAGGTGGACTGCTAGCAAAAATGTTTGTGTGGTCCTGGTGTCTCATGGTTGCACTGCAGTTTCTAAAACGTGACCTACTGCAAGAGATTCTCTCAAGACCTGCTGTTACATTGAGTTCTAAAAATAACTGTTTTTGTTTCTCTTGGGGAAGATCTGGAAGTTGTACAGTGCTGCTACTTTCCCATCTAGAGGATGGGAGTTGCAGAATGCTGCTGCTGTCGTACCTGGAGAATGCGATTCGTAGATTGCTGCTGCCTTCACACCTGGAGGATGGGAGTCATAGAATGCTGCTGCCTTCACACCTGGAGGATGGGAGTCATAGAATGCTGCTGTCTTCACACCTGGAGGATGGGAGTTGTAGACGGTTGCTGCCATCTCACCTAGTGAATTGTGGTCACTGGCTGCTACTGCCATCCCAGGAGGATGGGAGTAGTAGGCTGCTGCTGCCATCATACCTGGAGGATGGGAGTCATAGGCTGCTGCTGCCATCGTACCTGGAGGATGGGAGTCGTAGTCTGCTGCTGCCATCATACCTGGAGGATGGGAGTCGTAGACAGTTGCTACCATCTCACCTAGTGAATAGTGGGTGCTGGCTGCTGCTGCCATCATACCTGGAGGATGGGAGTTGTAGGCTGCTGCTGCCATCATACCTGGAGGATGGGAGTCGTACAATGCTGCTGCTGTCATACCTGGAGAATGCGATTCATAGATTGCTGCTGCCTTCACATCTGGAGGATGGGAGTCATAGAATGCTGCTGCTGCCATCGTACCTGGAAGATGGGGTCTTTATGTGGTGGCTACTGCCATCATAGCCAGAGGATAAAAGTCATGGAGTGCCCTATCCATGGGATTAGTCTCCCATTTTGCTGAATTATCTTATCAAGCAGATTAGTGTAACACATTACTAATAATTTTTTTGGGGTTGTGATTTCAGTATTCCTACTTTCTGCCTGCGTGATGTTTGCTGCACCACTGAATAAGAGAGCCAAGCTTTGCTACACATCGGCTAAGGAATGAGCCCTTCAGTTTAAATCTGAAGGCCTCTATGAGGATGGAGGAAAACGTTTCTATCCTTACTGCAACCATGTTCTGGACCATACCAGAAAAGATACAGTCAAAGATCATTTGCTCAGCAAGAAACATGCTAGGAATAAGGAACAAGCTGCTAGTGAAGGAAGACCAGCAAGGCAGGTGACCCTGACCAGCAGTTTCAGAGCTGCAACAGAATCATCCATTGTAAGAAATGAGATGGTCATGGACACAGTTAAGGCATGGGGGGCTGCAAATATCCCGTTGGAGAAGCTGGATCATCCACAGCTGAGGGAATGGATGTGCAAGTATGTGAAGGGGAGTGAAGCAGTGCCAAAAGCAGACACCCTGAGGCAACTCTATCTACCCAAGATAAGAGAGCAAATTTATGAAGACCTTAAAGTAGCTGTGACTGGGAAATCATTGTCTGTGATATGTGACGAGAGCATGGATGCACAGTCACAGTGCATTCTTAATGTCGTCTTTGTGTTGGAAGGGGGCAAGACATATCTTGGAAACAGCACAGAACTAGACTCTGCCAACCATTCCACAGTGGCTCAAGCTGTCTTGAAGACTCTCCAGAGTTATGACATTGACTTTATGAATGTAGTTTCGTTTGTCAGCCACAGTGCTCAATATATGATTAAATGTTTTAATGACGCACTTCGTGGGGTTCTTGGGGACCGTGTTGTGCATGTGTGTTGCTAGGCACATGTCTTGTCCCTTGTTGGGGATACATGGCTGCACCATTTCAAAAAAGTTAATGAACTGGTTTCACTGGTAAAATATACTTTTCAGCAATCACCAAAACGCAAACAAGAATTTATCACATTTTTGCAGGATCTGGAAGCTCCAGGAGAAATTATTGCTTTACCACCGGTTCCTGTTTTAACTAGATGGAACACATGGTTTGCAGCTGTGGTATACCACTTGACACACCTACAATACCTGAGGGACTTTTTCATGGCGGACTCGAGTGATGCCACCTCAATAAACAATCTACGGGCATTACTGAATGACTGGTACGACGAGCTACAAGCACAACTGGCATTTTTTACAGATAATTCAGGTGACATTATTGCTGCAATAGAACTTTTGCAGTCAAAGGAGAAACCTCTTGCAATATCCACATATGACATGCTAATGTCAATTAAGAGCCGCTTTGAGGCTGGCACAACTAAAAATGATGGCTTTGGTGAGAAGGCAGAGCTGTACCTCTCTAAACTGAGAAATAAAGTAAGGGATGAGAACATCAAGCTGTTCAAAAATGCTTTGAAGGTCAGTTTGGAGAAACTGACAAAACACCTACAGTCAAATCCATCTGTACAGTTTCTCATGGCCTGTCGAATTCTAAGCCCACTCAACCTACCCAAACTCAATAAGGACTTCCAACTGTACTTGCCCTATATCCCAATGTTCACGTAACACAATACGAATGCACTGTTAAGGGACTGGGAGATCTACATATGGCAGGATGTATGGGAACTACCAGAGATCAAATCATTTGATCTTCACTAGTACTGGATCTCTATGTCCTCACAGGTACCAACTCTGGCAAAGGCAGCCCTTCAGGCCATCTGGGTCCCTGTTTCTAGTGCAGATGTGGAGCAGTCATTTTCTGCACATGGACAAATCCTGACTGACCAACGGAGAAGCCTGACTATGGACAATTTAAAATTATTTTCAATGCTGCTATTCAATAAGTAAACCTAGAATCTCCCACCCTCATTTGTGTAATTGCAGTTCTGATGCACTATTGCAGAAAAATAGTGTTCCCCATGTGCAATAAAGTTGTAGACATGCAGTTCTAGTGCAATATTGCAGAAAACAAAGTGGTGTTCCACTGTGCAATGACGAAGACATGCAGTTCTGAAGCAGTATTGTAGGGAAAACATGTTGCTCCTCTGTGCAATAAAGTGTAGACTTGCAATGCATAGTATCTCTGTATTATATGTAGCTATGGGTTAGATTCTACTGTCCTTCACATAGTATGCTTTAGCTCATTTAGTCTGGTTAGTGTGTTTGTCTGGGTAGTGTGTTTGTCTGGGTAGCATGTTTGCTGACCCATGCTCAGTAGTCAATACTTGAATTGCGTATTTTGCACGTTTATCTTTGTAAATCTTTTTAAAATAAAACACATTAATTGAATTTTAGCCTTGAGAAGTTTTTATTATACTGTACATGTCACAGAACACATTGTCAACATTAAAACAAAGACAAGATTTTGGTGTCTATTTAGTATCGAACAGACTTCAGAATTGGTTAATCCCCGTGAGAAATGTTACTGTTACATGAGACCATTTATTTTCACTGGCTGCACTGATCTGAGAAGGAAATATTTTAATAATTATGTGCCAGTTTGGCCAATGGAGTTCCACAGTCATCATCATTATTCATTAGCCTTGATAGCTGGTAGATACAAAACTTGGGTAGCTAATATAACATGCAATATGAGATTAAATGTTCTTGTTTTCTGCTGATGTGACTTAAATCTGCATAAAAACAAGATAAAACACTGACAGACAAATTTTATTACTTAAAATGAGTGAGTAACATAAAGTTTTAGATCACCGGAAAAATCCCAGAAATTGGATTCCCAAACACTGGCAAAATCCCGGAATCCAGGATGGTCAAAATGGAATTTGCTTTTTCCAAGCACTGAAAAACAGTGGCCTTGGCTATTGTACACTGCAGAGATCATGGGTGGATGGGGGACTAGGCCACCCAGATATGAAGTTGTTTCAAGACTTCACCATTTTGCGTCAGGCTGTGTTATGCTGTGCCTCTAACCTACCATCAAGCCCACCGGGATGGCTTCCCTTAGAATTGATTTAAGGGAACCTTCTGACTGCCTCAGCTCTCCTTTTTCCTGACTGGTTCTTCTGTACACCTATTTCTCCTTGAGCTCACTATATGAGATTTATTTGGAGCAAATATGTGCCTCAGTTGGATTGGGTACACCAAACCTCGCCTAGTCAACCTATGTGGCATAACCCTAGTTTGGCTGTTGATAATAAGCCACTGCATTGTTGGGAATGAGAGGTCTGAGGTATTACCCTTCTTCAGGACTTAGTCGACCCCTCTACTGGCATCTTCCATTCCTTTGCAGAGCTTCAATCAAAATGTAACCTCCCTTCCTCCCATTTTTAGAGATTTTTGCAGATCTGTAGCCTCTTTAAACAACGAGTTTCCAACACTCTCACCATCCTCCTTGCTACTCCCTTTGAAGTTTGGTTTGACAAATTTCCCGGACCTCATCATCTAGCTTCCAAACTGAAGGCATACTGGCTTAAAACTTTACCAATGTCTTCTTCAGTGGGTCCTAAAGGGAAATGAGAGTTGGAGCTAGGGGTGGACATCTCTCCTTTGGATTGGAAGCAGATCTGGATTTGCTCCTGCCATTCTACGTGGGACTTGCAAGCCCAATCTATTCAGTACAAAATACTTCATAGAGCATATTGGACACCTTTATGGTTCTACAAAGCTGGTTTCACTACGAACAGTGACTGCTGGAGATGCAACTCCCTGCAAGCATCCCTTACACACATCCTTTGGTCCTTCCCTAGCCTAGATTCCTACTGGTCCAAAATTTAGGCAACGTATTCTCTAGTAATTCCCTCGCTTGGCGCAAAATACCCCCAGCTAGCTCCTTTGGGCTTATGTCACCAGTGTTTATCTCTTTCCCTTACCCAGATTTGTTGGGTCAACTGTGCATGTATTGCAGCCAAAAGAGCTCTTCTCAGACATTGGCATTCTCCTGAGCCTCCCTCCTATGATGGTTTTCCCACCAACTGTTAGGTAAGCTACGCCTATTCGAGCAAATCTGGCAACTCTTCCTTACTAAATTCCCCAGACTTGACCTTGTGAGGTGACCTAATGGCTGAACCAAGGTTTATTTTTACCTCTGACTTGGCCTACCTCCCCCCCCCACTGCTAGAGTGGATCACCACTCGCCCTATGGGTCTTGCATATAGCCACACACCCTTTACCCTTACCCATACTTCTTATATGCACATTTCGATCCCTTCCCCTCTTTCAGCAGACTAGATGTGTGTAAGCTATTTACTATTTTGGTCCCATGCTATATATTCATTATTCACGTGTTATCTCTATATTATTGATGCTTTGTTGCATTTTGATTCACTGTTGTACTATTTCAGATTGTTGAGATATCCCTGTGCATTGGTTATGATTTCAGACATACTTCCTCTTTCCCAGTACAGTTCATTGATGGACTAAGGTTTATTTGTGTAACACTATTTATCTCTCTAATTTGTTCTTTGCATTTGTTTACTATTCTCTATGTCTGTCACCCTGTGTCAGTGTTATCCTCAAAAATTTAATAAAAATCTTTATGGCAAAAAACAAAATGACATAGGCAGAGTGGAGGCAGTCCAGAGGAGGGCAACCAAAATGGTGCAGGGGAAGTCCTAATAGGACAGACTGTGTGATCTCAACATGTACACCCCAGGAGAAGACAACCGTGAAAGGCAACATGATCGAGACCTATAACTACCTCGCAGGGGCAGACAGAGTGCAGGAGGGGAGCCTTTTCCAAATGAGGATGAGCTTCAGAGCTAGGGGGCAAGCAATGAAGCTGGGAGGGGGGAGTTCAGGAGGGAATGTGAGGAAATATTTCTTCACTAAAAGGGAGGTAGATGCATGGAAGCGACTGCCAGCCAAAGTGGTGGAGGCTAGAATGGTGGAGGCCTTTAAGCATGCATGGGATGAACCTCGTGGTATATTACATCAGAGGCAGGGAGATTCACCAGAGACCAGATGGGGTCCTGCAGAGGTAGAATAAATAAGAAACACTAGGGCAGACTAGGTGGATCTTTTCTGCTGACAAATTCTATGTTTCTATGTTTCTACAGAGGGTGAGAGGAAAAGAACATTGATCCATCAGGTCTGCACTCAACACTCACAGTCATTTTCTCTTTTCTATACCTGGGTTTCCTTGAGACTTTCCAGCTCCATCAACTGCTATCCCACCTTGGGGGGGGACCAAGTTGTGAGTCTTGAGAGTGATGGCAGCCTTCATCCAAATGGTTGTCTGGCTTTTTTCCTTGTTTCCTCCCTTGAAGTCCCACCCACCTTTTTGTGCAGTGCCGTGTCAAGCATGGGAGACCTTCACATGAACACAGTGATCTCCTTGTGGAAGAGAAATCTACCCAGTCCACTGCAATGGTAACTGAGGAGGTGGAACATGGCACCATCCCTCCTTGGCTGGGCAAGCTGCCATGAGGCAGCACCACCCCTTCCCACTCAGCCACACAATCCAGTTCCTTAGTCTGTTCCCAAGACCGGCTCACCAGCGTTTTGATGCACTCCATTGCCACTGAGATATTGGGCAGCACCTTATATCCAAAATTCCTATGTCATGCCCCATTCTTAGCAGTAAGGAAGTATGAACCATAACGTGAATGTATTTTCATATTCTTGATTCAATGTACTCATTTGTCACTCCATTATTTTTTTACAGGTTTGGTCAACCACAACACATTTTGGGCAAGAGGAGGAGCAGGGCTGAATGACCTTGCCGGAGACTGACACTCAAGCCCCCCCTCTGTGAAAAGGTCAATAAGAGGTGAAATTTAGTGGTGCACTAGGCTTGACTCCCCTAACAGTGACCCCTTTCAACCCCACAGCATGTCTGCTCTCCACCACCCTGTGAAGCAAAGACACACTCACTGCTGAATTCCTGTCTCCTGTTCTGCAGTACAATCTGCTGATGTCAAGCCGCTGGGCTGACCATACAGATTTTGCTGTCTGCAAAATCATTGTCAGTGGTTATAGTTAGAATGGCTTTTCTTTCCACTTTTTCCCCAGTCAGGAACAGGACCTACTTTCATAACCTGGAAGCCTGAAACTTGACTGCTTAATATTCTGCCTGGGTGCCTGCCTGACCGCCTGCCTGCTTATCGACACTGCTGGTAAGTGGGTAGATTTACTCACCTACCCACCATCAGTCAGGGCCTCTTTCACTGCTTGGGTCACTACTGAATTATGCAGCATTGTCAGGTGAGCTCCACAGGGGGTACATCCTCAGAGGATGCCTGTTGGTGTGTGCAGGGTGGGGGTGAGGGTGTTAGCTTTGGAAACCCTAATGCCACATTTTCCTACTTTTGTGGCTGTAACCCTAACTGGAGCATTAATGCTGTTTTTTGCAATTTATTTCCTTACTTTTTGAGATAGTATAATCGTATCCTTTTTTGCCGGTGGGAGCACATGGCCCTTGGGACCCTGCACTCCCATCCCTCCATAGGTGCACATATATATGTAGCTGTGGGAGTGCAGGGCCGAAAGGGCAACAGTGAAAAAATCATCAGAATAGCCATATTATTACCCCACTTCATGTACCTGGTACAGAAAATTTCCAAATCCCTGCCAAAATGTAATTCTGCGCAACTATAATGCCTTTCCACGCCACAGGTGTGAAAGCACATTTTGGCCAGGATTTGAAAAATGACACCATGACATACATAAGTGGGATAATAAGAAGGCTATGTTGAAAATTTGGGGTCACAATATGTAAAATTTCCAAAGTTATGAGCGTGCATAGTAAAATTGCAATGAATGGTCATAACTTTGCCATTTTTACGTATTTTGACCCCAAATTTTCAACATAGCCTTCTTATGACCCCGCCTCATGAACAAGGGTAGACACAAATTCCAAATCCCACCTGAAAGGTGAATTCTCCAAGCAACATTGAAATCACCTTTTGGGTGAGAGTTGCATAATGACAGTCCTATTGTTCATGAGGTAGGGTCCCCAAAATGTCATGTTGAAAAATTGGAGTCAAAATGTTAAACAGTGGCTAAGTTATGCACCAAAGCTTTTTTTTTTTTTTTTTAACCAGGTATAGCACACTAAGCTGAAAGCTTTTTTACAGGAGCGACCTGGGAGCACAAGGAGGTTAAGTGACTTGCTCAGGGTCACACAGTATGCAAGTGGAAGCTGTGGGATTCAAACCCAGGTCTGGTCTGCTGGATGTCACCAGATTTGCAGCTCAGAGCCTTAGACCACTGCGCTATACTGCCTCCTTGAAACCTCCACTGGAATACATTGAACCGCATTTACCTTAGTTTCTCATATTGCAGTCGCCGGTTACAGCAGCAAGACATGTCTTCGATCGGAGAGTGGATCTTGAACCTGGGACCTGTTCAGGTGAGTGAGGGTGTGTGAGGGTGTACTGGGGGTGTGGGTGGTGGATGCTGAGTGGGAGGTGGGGGTGGGGGGATTGATCAGTAAGGGACCATTTTTCTTTCACAGGTTTGAAAAAAAAAAGACAGAGGGACCGTTTTCTTTATTTCAGCTTTTGGATACAATGAGAGGGTGGCGGGTGCCACTAGACACCAAGGAATACAAAATTTAAACAGTGACTCATTTCATGTATGATCGATAGCCATGGATCAACTTTTATCAGCACAATCCATGGCAAACTGATGGAGATAGCCTATTGCGGTTCTGGTACAGGAATACTTATTGAGTTCATGAGATTCTGATACAGGAATAACACAGCAAATATATGGGTTCATAAGGTTCTGATTTGCTACATCTAATATGGGTTCATGAGATTCTGAAGGGTACTGCAGCTAATATGGGTTCATGAGGGTCTGGTAAAATAATAGTATGGGTTCATGAGGTCCTACAGAAATACTGTGACTAAGCCAGCCTGGTGCTGCTGAGGGTTGAGGAGCCAGATACCACACCTCACTCCACACCAGCGACCCAGGTTCAGGAACAAGCTTGGGTCATAGGGGTCATAGGGGGTCAGTAGGGGAGAGAAGAAATCGAGCATCCAGAGGATGGCTCTCTCTTCCTGGCGAGGATTTCAGGGAAGCTGTTGCACAAGAGCAGTCTCTGGCAGCAGTCAGGGATGCACAATGCAGCGACGCTTGCATCAGCAGGGGGCAGAGTTGTGACTCAATGTTGCCTTGCTTGGCCACACTCCAAAGAGCAGGAAACATAAACAGGAAAAATCCCTACTCCTGGGGATAGGCAAAGGCACCTCGGCCTCTGAGTCCACAATCCAGGCATCCTCCTATCCATGGCTGACTCATGTGGCCTGGCACTCTATACTGTAGATAGAGCACCCTGGGCGGGTATGTCGGCCCTTCCTTCAGGGGGTTAAGATCTGGGGGTTATGTTGGGGCTGTGCGAGGGAGGGAGCTAGAGGTCTCAGGTGGGAGGTAGAGACTCGGAGTCTCGAGGTTGCTGGAGAGAGTTCCCCAGGACACAGTGGAGCAGAAAAAAGAATTGAAAAAAGAAAAGAAATACTGTGACTACTATGGCTTCATGAGGTGCTGGTATAGGAATACTGCAGCTAATGTGGTTACATGAGGTTCTGATACAGAGGTACTGTGAGTTCATGGTGTGCTGGTACAGGTATCGGTTCAATATAGCGCTACAAGAAAAGTGCTACAAGAACCATGCTGTGCAAAGCATGAAAGCATTTAGAGCAACAGGGGTTTAGTAGCGGTAGGGCATTCCCGCTACCCCTGTCACTCTGCACTCTTACTTGGAAGGGCTGAAGTTGGCATGTGTGTGGTGCCTGGCTGAGCTGCTCCTGTGGTGGAGTGGCTAAGGCATCAGTGCACGACAGGGTTGGAGACCTAGGACCACGGTTTTGTTCCTCCAAGTCTCTGGGTACTGCTGCTTTTTTTTTTTTAAAGAGTTTTCCCCATCCCAATTTTCTCCCCATCCCCAAAGTCCACAACCCCCTGGAGTTGGTTATTTTAAGTCTGGGGGATGTGGGACAAAGCCCCCTACACCTGGGGATGTGGGCATCGAAGCTCTCCACAGAAACAAAAAGGGTCAATTATTTTCAATGGTATGTGCTGTGCTTGGGGTGGTTGCTATTTTACCCAATGTTATTGTGACGGATGGCATTTTGCCTGCAGCATTGTTTGCTGTGCAGTTAATGTTTCTGACATTATGACCCCCATGCCGCTGGTACAGGAACACTGCAGGTAATACGGGTTTGCAAAGCTCTAGTAGAAGGAAACACTTTAATTTAGGCTTATGAAGTTTGGTAGAAGAACTTTGGGTACCAAGGTTCAGGAATCGAAATGCTTCTGATACTAGTTAATGAGGTTAAGGGCATTACTAATTTGGGCTGGCCCAACAGAGACTGCAAAACACATGTTGGAAAGATCACTGCTTCAGTGGAATAGTCTGGGAAGGTCAGAGACCACACACTCAGTGGGAAATAATGATCAGGCTGGGAAGGTGGGGGGACACATACAGAGATCAGTCTGGCAAGGCTACAGGGGCACTTCATGAGACAGAGACCAGTCTGACAAGAAGAAAGGTGGATACTTAATGGAATATAGTGACTAATGGCAAGGACAAAGAGAAGCACGCATAACGTGACTAGTCCAGCAAAGGTGGGGGGGCACTGTAGAAAATGACCAGCCCCAGCAGGACAGAGGGGGCACCAATTAGTGACCAGTCCAGGAAGGAAAGAAGGGAACACACAGAGACTATCAAATGGTGACCCATCCTTCCCAAGCAGGTCAGTTCTGCAAAATAAATGGGGCACCAGTGAAATGCAAAAGGGGTCATTTTAGTTCCGCTGATGTATTATGACATCTGATAAGTAGAGAATAGCTCCTTGCATCCTGTGCCACACAGTGTCAGTGAGAAAGAAACAAATGTTCAATTAAAGTGATTTGCCAGCTTTCTGCAAAATGTTTGGCATCAGCAAGCCTTGGATCTCTTAACCTTAAAAGAAAAAATAATTAGGACATGACATTTTTTATTACTAAAGATATTACAGAAAACCAAGCTCTTTGCCTCTTAGACCTTTACCAGTTCTGTCTGCTTGCCCTGTCTTGAAGTCGCAATTCGCTGCTTATGACATCAGCATCATTTCTATGGCACCAGGCTGTGATGCTGTAAGCAGAAGTCTGTTACTTGAAGGCGGGACAAGTAGTAGGAGCAGAGGAAATCTAAAGGACAAAGACACTGCTTTAACGAAAATGTCTTCAGCAGTAATAATAACAATAATAATAATAATAAAAAGAAAGGTCCTGAAACTCAAATTTTGGGGGTGATTTGGTATAACTGAGCTCTGGGAGCTGATGTCAAAGGTGAATCATTGGTTTAAAACCTGAAAATCTCTTAAGAACATATGAGAAACATAAAGTCAACAGGCTGTCTGTCTTCCCATAACAGGATCAAACAGTACCGCACTGCAAAAGCTGGGGCAGGGTCAATGAAACAGTCTAAGACAAAAACTTACCCACACTCCAGAGCCAGGAGGGCTACTATCCCTACAGTGAAGGTAGTGAAAAAATACCAAAATCGCTGCTTACTTGCAAAATAAGGATTTATTCCAGGTGTAGTCACACATATAGGAAGAAATAGTAGAAGGCACATCAAAAACTCTGTGTGCAAGGTCCCCTGCACTTCACCAATTAAGGCTTCATCAGGGGGATGGTCCTTGCAGGTAAAACAATCAATTTTTACCATTTAGTTTCAAATCCAATGATGTCAGAATTTCGACCAATCATAGAGCTCAATTTTCAAATATACAAATATATAGCTCATAAGATGGTATAAAGAAAATAAAACATAAATAAAATAACCATGAGGGTAAACACAACTTGATGAGTTAGGAGAATGTTCCCAAATCATAAAAATATGTACCAAAATGGTATTAGCCAATCAGATCACTCGATTCTCAATTGCTATTTTATAACTCAGATGTTATGTATATCAGATCAGCACACCATGTTGCCGTAAACCAATGATATTTTGTGTTCTGACAAATTAATATGGCAACTTAAAACAAGAAAGGAAAAAGTGAAGATACATCAGCACAAACAATTACATTGATACATGTATCAAGATACAAAATCTAAAGCTATATGCTTAGAACTAAAATCAGTCAACTAGCAATGTTTCTAAATTCTCAACATTTAAGCTGATATGCTTCAGTCCTTTTGTGCGACCATCTGACTGTGCACCTATATTGCACAGAAAGTTGTTTTCAGGAGAGCGTGTATGTGGGAGATTAATGAAAGTTGATCTTCATTGCCATTGTTTAAATGCAAACCCAAATGTAAAATGGTGCAGGAGTGGCAGGTATGAACACATGCCTATAGGAGTGTTGTATTTTACCATATAAACTCTACCATTCAGCTTGGAAGCACACACCAGGTGTAGTCTGTGCAGCACGAGATGTGGTCTGCCATTATCATGTCTCTGTCTGCCCCAGCCAAATCAATGCCGGGCACTTGAGTGCAGTACCAGCCCTGCTCTGGTTCGGTAATAAATTTTATTTTTTGCTCCACGACACCGAACGGAATGTAAACAAGCCATGTGGGGAGACACATCTGGGTTACACATTCAGCAGAGTTGTGACTATCAGATCCTCCAGTGTGGAATATAAATATTAAGGTGGATGGTGATCGGAGGAAATGGGGAAAATGGGATTGGTGGCTGGGGAAGTGCCACTAGACACTGGGGAAGATATTATATATGGGGACAGTGATGGGAAGGGTTGGTGGGGTTGGATCCCTGTCTGGCAGTCTCTGTAAGTTTCTAGACTGGGGGTAACTTGATACATTGCCAGGGATGGCAATGGTGTGTGTGTGTGTGTGTGTGTGTGTGTGTGTGTGTGTGTGTGTGTGTGGCAGGGGGCGCACCACCAAACATCAGGGGAAATGGCGGTACAGCTCACAGCTCACACTTCAGCTAGCAGCACAAGTTCAGCTGTGGCTGCAGAAATGAAGAAGTTCCCACTGATCTTATATAGAGAATGCAGGGGAAGTGCTTCACTCACTAAGCTGGGCGCCCAGGATTTTGGGTGCCCAGAAAATGTATTTCTGGCCATAATATCAATAAGCAAACATCAGATTCTAGCTAAATGGGTCCCATTTTGCAAGATTCTGATGTTTGTTTTTAAAAATCCTAGCATTTTTTTGTATTTTCCATGTTTGTCAGTTCATGGAAAAAAATCAACAAGATGGCAGTTGGCACGGCATGAAAAATGTTTGGTGCCCTGCCAATTCAGTGGCATGAAAACAAAAACTGGCATTTGCGACATCAAATTTTTACTTTCAATGAGCAACGTCATCTCATAAACCCTACTACACATGTGCAGGTTAGAAAACACTACATTTTAAAGCCTTATAACCAAGGCCACTGTTTTTCGGTTTTTACCGGAAAATCTGGTAAAATTCCGGAATTAGGGCTGCCTGAAGACCGGTAAAAGCAAAGATTTCATGGAATCTGGCATTTTATATCAGATCAGTAGATCTACAAAACTTGTTTTTCTTTTAATTCCTTCCTGTACTATTTTCAATTTGCTCTATTTAATGCTCTGTATATTAAGCCTTCTTTAATTCTGATTACTTAGGCACATACTAAAAGAATGATAGCAGAATCGTGGTAAAATCCGGAAATTAGAGTAACAATCACCGGTGTAATTCCGGAATCTGAAGTCTTGAAAACGGAATTTCATTATTTTAATCACCGTAAATCAGTGGCCTTGCTTATGACTTGGGGAAACCTTTAATATTTTTTCACAAGATCTGTTAAAGGCACTACCTTAGGACATGACACATGCCCCCTGCAGGTTTGGGGAAAATTCTATTCCATGTGGGCTGTAGGGGAGACAAAAAAAAAAAACATGTTTAGTATAGGAAAAAAGATTTTTACAAAAAAAGACATAAAGGACAAATTAGAATGAAGGCTGATCAGGGAGGGGGTACTTTCTAGGGCAGACTAGATGGATCACATGGTCCCCATCTGCCAATGTTTTTCTTATGTTCTTATGACACATATGCACCTCAGAAACAGCACAAGCTGCTATCACAAAAATGTCCACAGATCAAGACCTTGCCTCTTAGACAACACATACACGATTACAGCTCATTTCATCAAATGGAGCCATAGATATTAGTGTTCAAAGGTAGGGGTTTAACATTAAACAAGCTACTCAACCCTAAATATAGGGGCGCTACCATGTTCTTATGATATATATTCATACAGCAGGTGTGGCTTTCCCTTTTGGAAGATATAAGTACTCTCTCACGGGCCACTAGTGAGATAGTACTACTATCTTCATGCTGAGCATGTCAGAAATAATATCTTTTTATGCTGTGTACATCACAACAGAAACCAATTCTTTCTTCAGCGCAAGCAGAGCATGAGACTGGAGCCGGTTCAGTGTCAAGATTCTTACAGCTTCACTTCAAATCTGAGTGTCTCCTTGACAAAACCAATTGCAGTCTCACCCCAGGCACTGAATAAACTAATTTAAATAGTACCATGGAAACCACATTGCTGCGCGGAATCACCTTTTGAGACTGATTAACAAAATGACAGTGCCACTGTTCATGAGGTGGGGTCCCAAATAAATTTGTTGCAGATTTGGTGAAAAATTTTCCAAAAAATGACAGCGTTATGAGCATGTGTTGCACAGTTTCTGCACATGCTCGTAATTTCACCACTTTTGAATATTTTCACTCCAGATTTTCAACATTGCCATTTATTCACACCTCCTTGTGAACAGCACAGCTGTCATTTTTCACATCCTGTCCACAATGTGTTTTCGCACCCGTGGTGCAAAATGGCACAATCACTGTGGGAAATCAACTTTTGGGACAGATTATCAAAATCACAGTGACACTGTTCATGAGGAGAGGTCACAACATGCCCATGTTGAAAATCTGGTGAAAAAATTCCAAAAAATGATTGCATTATAGGTGTGTGTTGCGCAGTTTCTATGCACACTAGTAACTTCACACTTTTTCATATTTTCATTCCAGATTTTCAACACTGCCATTTTTTTCACACCTCCTCATGAACAACATAGCTGTCATTTTTCACATCCTGCCCAAAATGTGATTTCACACCTGTGCACCGATTGGAGCAGTCACTGTGCGAAATCACCTTTCGGGATTGAGTAACAAAATGATAGTGCCACTGTTCATGAGATGGGGTCCCAAAAAGACCATGTTGAAAATCTGGAGCAAAAATACCAACAAACACCCAGGGCATTAGGGTTTCCAATCATAATGCCCCACCCAGTAGAGACTGACAGGCATTGGGGGTGTGACTTGGGGTCATTGACCATAATGCTCACTCCATTCCACCCCACCCTGCAGCCAGTGGCAGGCATTGAGGTGTGCCTTGGGGTCTTCGGCCTTAACATTCACCCCATTGTCTTCTACTGCATCCATCTCAGCTTATTTCCTTATGGAATTGTGTGAGTGTAAGGGCTGAAGATCCCAAGGCACACCACAACACCTGTCGGTGTCTGCAGGGAGGAGTGAGGTGGAATGGCATGAGCATTATGGCCGACAACACAAAGGTTTACCCCAAACGCCTGTAAGTCTCTGCAGGGTGGGGTTGGGGGGTTAGCGTTAGTTTAATACTTTACTGCCATTCCTATTATGCATCTCTCTAACTCCTGCACTACCAATGCCAATACCAGCAAGCAAACATTCAGCATTGCTAAATTCTTGTTAACTCTTGAGAGCTAGCAAAACTGAAGGGGGTTAGACAAAAATTTGATGGACCTGGGTTAAGTTCAGTATTACTAGAGGGTATGAAGAGCAGTACGATAGTCTGTTTAATTAGTTAAAAATTATTTTTAATAGCTTTTTGTGACCCTTGATCCAGTACAACTGGGTGGTTAGAATGGGTGGTTCAGTGCCATAACAGGAAAAGCTGTGTGGCATCAAAATCAATATAAGTGATTTATCACACAGTGGTGAGGGAGTCACCAAATATTCAGACAATATGGAGCAGTTAGGAAGCCACAAATGGTCACTCTCTTAAGTAAGTTTCTATGCCCCTACTGACTGTGTTTGCATGGTAAAACAGGGTATGAGACCATATCTCTGAGGTGGGAGGTTGTCCCGGGTGAACGTCAATAATAATCTTAATACCCACATTAGGTAGATGTAGTTAAAGAGGAATGATACAACTCAGTCAGGAACACCACTATATAGGTAAAATGAATTAAACATAGCTAGGATATAACAGGAAATAAGCCCACACACAATTAAGGAAAAAATATGACTTAATGTAAGTTAATAAGATACGGAGCTTCCCCAGATACTGGAAAAAAAAAACTATCTAATTTGTCAAAAACCAGCAAAATAAAAACTACTAGGGGGAAAGGGGAAATTGTTTAACCAGGAAAGCACACTAAACCAGAGCTTGTTTCCAGGTGTGACCTGGGAGCACAAGGAAGTTAAATGACTTGCTCAGGATCACAAAGTATGCAAATGGTAGCTGATGGGATCAAACCCAGGCCTCCAGGTTTGCAGCTCAGTGCCCTTAACCACTATGCTATACTGCCTCCTACTAATGGTATGCTTAGGGGAAAAAATATCTATGATACAGTTAGCTTACCCAGAAATATACAGCAATTTAGTGCACGCTATGAAGTAGCAAGAAATGAATATAAGATAAAGATTTGATTTATAGTAATCTGAAAAATATATAGGACAATTATATTGTTAGACCTCAGATATAGAGTTATAGAATAGTAGCAAACAGTATGTTAACATTATGTCTGTCCGCTAATTAAATAACAGACATATAAGGACCTGAGTTTTGAAAATGCTGTATCCATAGTAGGAAGCTGGATAAATACAGAACACCTCAGGAGGAGCCAAAATACAAGTAACGAAATGTGCATAGACAAAACTCTCAGCTGCACTCCAGACCAAGGTAAAATGCCACTGTTAAGCATTTAAGTGTATAAAAAAATAGTTTATTTTAACAAAGAGAGCATCCCCTCACACAAAAGAGACGTCTACGTATGTTTCACGTCACACTGACACTTTTTCAAGAAAAGCGTCAGTGTGTGACGTGTAATCAACATTTCTTTAGTGTGAGGGGTGCCTGATTGTAAAATAAACTCCTTTTATATGCTTAACAGTGACATTTTTCCTTGATCTGGAATGCAGCTGACAGTAAGAAGCTGCAATAGTACAGTTTGCAGGCAAATACTGTTCCTTGCTTCAGGTAGGTAAACTATATTAGCTATATTGCCTCAGGTAGGCAAGGTACGTTAGCTACAGTATATTGCAGGGAAATAAGTTGTTTCAGGTAGGTAAATTCTATTAGCAATAGTGCAGGCAAACATGTTGCTTGAGGTAGGTATGCTATATTGCTGGCAAATATGTTGCTTCAGGTAGTTAAGCTATATTAACCATATTACAGGCAAATATGTTATTTTAGGTAGGTAAGCTTTTTTAGCAATATTGCAGGTAAATATGTTGCTTCATGTAGGTAAACCATATTAGCTATATTTTATCAGTAGACAGCTGTATGTTGGGGTTAAAATGAAACTAAACCTTATAGCCTCAGAGAGGTGTTTACACAATGCAGCATCATGCAGCACAGGTAATTTCTCCCCAGCAGTGGCAAGCAGTAAGAAGAACAATGTACTATGACTGTGCAGTATGCTTTGTTTGCATCCTGGGGCATAAGACAATGCAAAAGCAATGGAAACAGTTACATAGATCGTAATAATAAATGCCCAAGGTCATTTGAGGAGTGAAATCCATGTCTGTAGGTGGAGGATGTACTGATTAAGGCAGCATGGCCAGCTGATGGCCAGCTCCCACAGCTCACACCCATACTAGACATCCTTAGCATCGAAGGCCTTGAGACACTGGCAGAGATGCCTAATCATGGGCTATTTAATAAAAAACACCAAAGTTATTAAGGTACAAAATGCTGAATTTAACATAGAAGTCCAAGTACAACCCTAACCATATAGGTGCAACTGCACCCCTATAATATATTATAGTGGCACGGTAGTGCGACTATAGTTAGGGTTGAGTAGCCTGTTCAACGCTAAACCCCTAACTTTGCACATTAATATCTTTGGCTCTGTTTTACAGAATTAGTTGAAATTTTGTATGTGTTGCCTAGGACACAAGATCTTTATGTTTTGAATTTTTTGTGATGGCAGCTTGTGCAGATTCTGAGACCTGTCGCTATCATTTATGGGAAAAATCTAACTTTTTTCCTATACTTAACGTTTTTTTTTTTTGCTCTCCCCTACAGCCTACAATTTGCAGGGGACATGTGTCATGTACTAAGGTAGTGCCTTTGACAGGTTTGGTGCAGAGTTATAAGGCTTTAAAATGTAGTGGTTTCTGACCTACGCATGCACAGTAGGGTTTTTGAGATAACGTTCTGTGGCAAAAGTAAAAATTTGATGCCACAAATGCGTGTTTTTGCTTTCACATCACTTGCTTGGCATGGCACCAAACATTTTTTGTGCCATGCCAACTACCATCTTGCTGATTTTTTCCACATACTAACAAATGTGGAAAATACATAAAAATACTTGGATTTTAAAAATTAAACATCAAAATCCAGCTAAACAGGATCCGTTTAGTTAGATTCTGATGTTTGTTTCTTAATATAATGGCCACAAGAGTGGTAGCTGGGAGGAGGAGGCGGGGAACTACAGACCAGTCAGTCTTACCTCAGTAGTGGGCAAGATTATGGAGGCACTCCTTAAGGAAAGGATAGTGCAACACCTGGAATCCATAGGAGCACAGGATCCAAGACAGCATGGCTTTACAAAAGAAAGGTCCTGTCAAACTAATCTCATAGATGTCTTTGGGTAACCAGAGTGGTGGACCAAGGGGGTGCAGTTGATGTCGCCTTCCTTGACTTCAGCAAAGCTTTCAATACTGTTCCACATAGAAGATTGATTAATAAGCTGGGTAGGTTCGGGGTGGGTCAGAAGTTGATCAACTGGGTGGCAAACTGGTTGATGGGCAAAAAAAAAGAGAGTAGTGGTAAACGATACACAGTCAGAAGTGGGGTACCTCAGGGATCAGTCCTGGGGCCAGTCCTCTTCAATATCTTCATCAGTGACGTTACAGATGGACTGGAGGATAAGGTTTGTCTGTTTGCAGATGACACGAAGATCTGCAACAGAGTAGATGATCCAGATGGGGTGGGCAGAATGAAAAGAGATCTGCATAAACTGGCAAAATGGTCAGAAGAGTGGCAACTGGGGTTTAATGCAAAGAAGTGCAAGATCATGCACATAGGGAAGAGAAACCCTGAAGCCACCTATAGGCTGGGAGGGGAGTTGCTGGCAGTTACAAGGGAAGAAAGAGACTTCGGCATCACCATCACCGATGGCCTGAAATCATTCAAGCAGACTACTAAAGCAGTATGTAAGGCTAGGGGGATGTTGGGGTGTATTAGTAGGGGTATCACAAGTCAGAAGAGGGAGGTAATAATCCCTCTTTATAAGACACTGGTTAGGCCCCATCTGGAGTACTGTGTGCAGTACTGCAGGCCACACCTTCTCAAGGACATTAACCAAATTGAGGCAGTCCATAGAAGGGCAACCAAAATGGTGCAGGGACTGCAACAGAAAACATATGAGGGCAGATTAACAGAGCTCAATATGTATACCCTAGAGCAAAGGAGGGAGAGAGGTGATATGATCGAAACATTCAAACACGTTAAGGGCATTAACAAGCTGAGAGAGGTGATATGATCGAAACATTCAAACACTTTAAGGGCATTAACAAGCTGAAAGAGTCTAACATGTTTCAATATAAGAAAAATAGCAGGACAAGAGGACAAAGCTTGAGGTTAGAGGGAAGCCAATTAAGGGGTAATGTGAGGAAGTTCTTTTTCACAGAAAGGGTGGTGGATGCATGGAACGGCCTACCTCAGGAAGTGGTGGATATGAATACAGTGCAGGGCTTCAAACAGGCATGGGACAGGCAAAAGGGAGAAATAAAGATGAGTATGACTAGATAGGCCATTGACAGTGCAAAGGCCGATGGCACATTTATTACAAGGTAGAAAAAGAAATAGGCAGGCTGGATGGGCCTTACGGTTCTTATCTGCCATCAACTTCTATGTTTCAAATACCTTTTCTGGGCACCCAAAATCCTTGGTGCCCAGCTTAGCGAAAGGAGCACTTCCCCCACTTTCTCTGTATGAGAACAGCGGGAATTTCTTGACTTCTGCAGTTGCAGCTGAACTCGTGCTGCTGGCTGCAAAGTGAGCTGTAAGCCACTATTTTTCTGGTGTTTGGTGGTGCCCCAATACTCCACTGCCATCCCTGGCAATGTGTGGTGTTTCTTGGTGTCTCATGGCACCCCCACCCATAGTAAACTTTCCCTAGTGTATAGTGGCAACCCCACCTGCCAGTCACTGTCCCCCATTTCTACATTTCTATGGTGACTAGTGGCACCCCCACCCATCAATCATTGTCCCCATAAATAAAAACGTTTATTCCCTGGTGTCTAGTGGTACCCCCAACCCACTGATCACTGTCCCCATTACCAAATTATACAGTATATTACCTGGTGTCTAGTGGCACCTCCCCCACCTGCCGATCGCTGTCCCCATTAGCAAATTATTCAGTATATTCCTCAGTGTCTAGTGGCACCCCCACCCACAATCACTGTTCCTGATTTCCCTGATGTCTAGTGGCACCTGCCACGTGACAATCGCCATCCTTGTTGGTGAAGTATATATTCCCTGGTGTCTAGTGGCACCACCCCCACCCTCCCAATTTAGGCACAACCTGAAATGAAGAGAATGATCTTTCCATTTTTTTCTACCAACCCTTTAAAAAAGAAAATGTCCCTTTGCAGATCTGCCCTCCCACCCCACCTCCCACTCAGCACCCACCACCCTACACACCACCGTAAACCCCAGCACAGCCTCACTCACCTGAACAGGTCCCAGGTTCAAAACCCACTCTCCGATCGAAGACATGTCTTGCTGCTTGAACTGATGACTGCAATATGAAACATTAAGGTAAATGCGGTTCAATGTATTTCAATGGGGGTTTCAACTTTTATGCATAACTTATCCATTTTTTGACATTTTGACCCCAAATTTTCAGCATGGCCTTTTGGGGGCACCATCTCATGAACAATAGGACTGTCACTATGCAGTTCCCTCCTAAAAGGTGATTTTGCAGTCACTTGGTGAATTCAGCTTTTGGGCAGGATTTGATAAAGGGAAAGAGGAGTGGCAATCTATGTGCATGAGGGGATAAGGTGTGTAAGGGAGGAGGCAGAGGAAGGCAGAACTAAGGCCCTATGGTAGCAGTTTCATGACTCAAAAGGTAGGGCACTGAGGATGGGGGTAGTATACAGACCACCAGCTCAAGGGGATGACCTGGATAAGGACCTAGCTGAGCAAATTAGAAGAGTCTATGGGAAGGGGAACACAGTGTTGGTGGGGACTTCAACCTACCTGGAGTGGAGTGGAGCACCCCAACCACCACAAGTGCAAAGGAGCAGGTCATATTAGAAGCACTCCATCTTTCTGGTGCAGTTGGTCTAGGAACCTACTAGATTGGGAAACACTCTGGACCTGGTACTATCAAATGGGGAGGCTGTGTGGGATCTCGGTGTAGAGGACCCACTGGCTAGGAGTGACCACAGCTTGATGTGGTTCATGTTCAATATGGGCAGGGAAGCAGTGGGTACAGGAACCAGGGTGATTGATTTCAAAGGGGCAGGCTTCAAAAGGATGGGGAAATTTTGGGAAGGCATCTGGTGGGAATTCAGCCAAGCATGGATGCTAGTCAAAAGTGGGACATTATTAAAAAAGGGCTGGTGGAGGCTACAGAGACATGCATAAGGACAAGGAGTAAGAAGGGAAGGGCAAAAAAGCCCAGCTGGTTGACTCAGGAGGTCATGGATGGGGTGAGGGCCGAGAGAAAAGCATTTTGGAGGTTCAGGAAATCCAGAGGGGGAGTCAACAAGGATGAGTATACAAAGAAGTCTGGGGAGGTTACCAGGCTTGTCAGAGTGGCCAAGACGTCTAGAGAGCTGAGACTGGCACAGGATATTAGGGATGGAGAAAATGATTTCTTCAAATACAGAAGAGAGAGAAGGATGAACAAAGACAAAATTGTGAGAACTAGGAAGGATGAAGGGTGGGTGGAGAAGGGTGGGGGATCAGGCAGAGGTATTAAATAGATACTTCTGTTCTGTGTTCACAGAGGAGAAAGAGGGGAAAATACTGCAAGAGAGGGGTGGAGTGGGCAAAGGGAGGGGGGTGTGGATACAATGATTACAGAGGACAGGGTTCTGGAAGGAGTGTTAAAGGCATTAAGTGTGGACAGGTTACCGGGACCTGATGGCGTTCACCCTAGAGTACTTAAGAAACTAGTGGAAGTCCTGGCAGGACCACTGACCGACCTGTGCAACACCTCCCTGGACACAGGATGCATACTGCAGGATTGGAGGATGGCCCATGTGGTGCCCATCAACAAAAGTGGCCCTAAGGATGAAACAGGCAACTACAGACCAGTGAGCCTCACATCAGTCATGGGTAAGCTCATAGAGACGATCCTAAAAGAAAGGCTGGTGACCTTTCTGGAGGACAATGGACTTCAGGATGGTCTACAGCACAGGTTTGTCTAGGGCAGATCCTGCCAGACAAACCTAACTGAGTACTATGACTGGGTGACCAGGGAACTGGACAAGGGCCATGCAGTGGATGTCCTGTATTTGAACTTCAGCAAAACTTTTGATTCTGTGCCACATAGGAGGCCAGGGGGGCAGTTGGAGCATATAGTAGTGAGGACAAAGATGATAAATTGGATCAGAAACTGGCTGAATGGGAAGCAGCAAAGAGTGGTAGTGGGGAGGGGGACTCTCATCCCCGAGGACGGTGATGAGCGGGGTGCCACAGGGACCGGTGCTGGGATTGGCGCTGTTTGGGATGTTCATAGCTAATATCTCACTCAGGATCTGGAGTAGGATCAGTCTGTTCACAGACGATACGAAGATGGGGGCTGTGGTAGATGACATTGAGGGATGGAGAGGGCTGCAGGAAGACCTGACCAGACTCCAGGAGTGGTCAGAAACATGGCAGTTGGGGTTCAGTGCCAAGAAATGCAAGGTACTACATTTCAGGGCTCAGAACCAGGGGTGGTGCTATCAGCCGGGGGGGGGATACAGCTGGAAAACACCGAGGAGGAAAAGGATTTTGGAGTGCTTATAACAGGAAGTATGAACAACTCACCTCGGCGCAGAAAGGTGACAGCAAAAGCCAACAAGATTTATTTATTTATTTAAAATTGGTGACCGGGAAAGGCACACTGAGCCGAGGCTTGTTTCCAGGTGTGGCCTGGGTACAAGGTGTACACAGAAAATTAAACAGAGAAATACAACAAGTTCTTGTTACAGACATATAGTACAACAGCAGTATGCAGGACAGTGCAGCTAATTTCTGTTTAGACGTGGGATACAGCATCCGGGACTTTCATGTCTATTGATTGCGTAATCAGCAGAAGTCAGAAGTTAGTGTATACAGCTTATCACAACTGGTAACATGACAGAGTGGACTAGTATCAGGATTGGACAGTAAAAGTTCTCAGAGAGCGAAAAGATGGGGCTGTCTGCAGCAGGAAGTTTCCATTTGGGCCAGCCATAAAAGGCTAGGCCCAAATCAGGGAGGGACCTTATGAGCAACTGGGGCAAGAGGGAGAGGGAAGGGTAGGAGCCTGAGGAGTAGCTTTGCAGCTGTGAGGAAGGGGGCCTGGTGGAGGTTGGAAGGGAGACTGTTCCAGAGGAGGAGGAGATGGTAGGAAAAGGCTGCCTGTCCCGAGGCAGAGAGGGCGGCGTATGAGTTGGAAGGTGCATGCGTCTCGGTGGTGGAGTGGGTAACCAGAGTAACTGGCTGGTGTGAGGCGGGAGGAGAGGTAGGGGGTAAGGAGCCTAGCAAGTATTTAGCTAACAGGGAGGCACAGTGGATGGTCCTCCTATGCGAGAGTGGGGTCAAGGATAGAGAAGAGTAGAGGAGGCAGTGGTGGGTAAGTGGGGGAGAGTCTGTGGCTAAGCGACAGAAGGAGTTGAGAAGGATGTCAAATTTTGAGAGGAATGAGGCTGGGGCTGTGCCGTAGATGATGTCCGCATAGTCCAGGACTGGTAGGATGGTTTTACATATGAGTTCACTATGAGTAGGGAGGGGAAGGCTGGCTTTGTGGTGATAGAGGTAGGCCAGCTTGGGCCAGAGTTTGGTGCAGATGCTGGGTGTATAGAAAGGGGAATCTCCTCCAGAAATAGGGAAGTGATCCTTCCCCTGTACTGGTCGCTGGTCAGGTTGCACTCGAATACTGCAAGCAATACTGGCACCCCTTCCTGAAGAAGGATATCAGATTGTTGGGGGTGGCAGCGTAGGGTGACAAAGATGATCCAGGGATTGGAGGGAAGGTCCTACAAGGATAGGCTGGGGAGCTGAACATGTACTTCTTAGAGGAGAGGAGAGATAGGGGAGATATGGTTGAAACCTTTAGATTCTTAAAGGGGTTTAATAAGACTAATACAGAAGGGATTTTCCAGATTAGAAGAGTGAGGGATATGAGAGGGCACCAGCTGAGACTGGAGGGGGGAAAATTCAGGAGGGAAATCAGGAGACACTTTTTCACAGAATGGGTGGTGGACAAGTGGAATACTTTACCCAAGGAGATGGTATCCTGTAGAATGGTAGGCAGTTTTAAGCTTGGATGGGACAGAGTGAAGGTGGCTACTGATGAAGGGGGTGGGGAGGATGGGTCAGCTGCAATTTGAGGGGCTAGCTGCACAATAGAACAGACTCAATAGACCGTGAGGCCTTTTTCTGCTAGTGTTTTCGTATGTTCATACGTTCGTAAAATTTCCCCAGCCCTTGTTCATGAGGTGGGGTCATAAGAAGACTATGTTGACAATTTGGGGTCAAAATATGTGAAAATGGCAAAGTTATGACCATTCATTGCAGTTTCACTACACACGCTCGTAACTTTGGAAATTGTAAATATTTTGACCCCAGATTTTCAAAACATCCTTCTTATTACCCTACCTCATGTATGTCGCGGCTGACATTTTTTAAATCCTGGCCAAAATGTGTTTTCACACCTGTGGCACAGAATGGTGTTGCAGTTGCGCAGAATTATGTTTTGTCAAGGATTAGAAAATTTTCTGTGCCACGTACATGAGGTGGGGTAATAAGATGGCTATGCTGACAATTTGGTCACTGTTGTCCTATAGATGGAAGCACAGGGCCTGGAGGTTGCGTGCTTCCACAGCTACATACACATATGCATCTATGGATGGATCTGGGCCCTGCACTCCCACAGGCAAATAAAGATATGATTATACTATCTCAAAAAGTAAGAAAATAAATTGCAGAAAACTTCACTAATGCTCTAGTTAATTAGGGTTAAAAAGTGACAAAAGTCAGGAAATGTGGCATTAGGGTTTTCAGCCCTAACACGCCACCATGCACACACCCACAGGTGTCAGGGGTGTTCCTTGGGTTTGTCAGCCCTAATGCTCACCCCATTCTCCTATACTGTACCCATCTCAGCTTATTTACTTATGGAATTGGGTGAGCATTAGGGCTAACAACCCCAAGGCACACCCTCAATGCCTGTTGGTGTGTGCAGGGTGAGGGTAGGGTGTTCAGGTTGGAAACCCTAATGCCACATTTCCCTACTTTTTTTGCTTTAACCCTAACTAAAACATTAACAAAGTTTTTTGCAATTTATTTATATATATTATGGTGGCGCAGTAGTGCCACTATAGGTAGGGTTGAGCAGGCTGTTTAATGTTAAACCCATTTTTTTGCACCTTAATAACTTTGTCCTCATTTAAAGAATTAGCACAAAATTTGGCATGCATGGTTAGACTGTCAGAGTCTCAAGATGTGGAAAGTTTAGTGACAGCATCTTATACGATGCTGGAAATAGGGAGGGTCAAAAATGTAAAAAAAAAACTCTTTTTTTCCTATACTTAGCATTGGGATTTTTGCTCTCACCTATAGGCTAGACAGTCTTGAATTTTTCCATGACATTTTCAGGGGTGATGGGGTCTGTGCCAAGGATCAAACCTTTAATCCGTAAATTCAAAAAACCCGTCGAAGCTTCGATCTGTAAATTCAACAAGCATTTGTCAATGTCGAATGTTGGCTTGCTGGCATTGGCATTGGTAGTGCAGGAGTTAGACAGATGCATCATAGGAATAGCAGTGAAGTATTGAACTGATGCCAACCCACCCCAACCCTGCAGAGAGTGACAAGCATTAGGGTGTCCCTTTGGGTGTTTGGTAGTGCAGTGCAGGAAAACATGTCGGGCAGGATGTGAGAAATGACAGCTGTACAGTTCATAAGGAGGTGTAAAAAAATGCCAGTGTTGAAAATGTGGCACGTAAATATACCAAATTTGCAAAGCTACTAGGGTGCGTGGGAAATATGCACGCTTGCAACACTGCCATTGTATGGGCGTTCGGCACCAAATTTTCAACATAGCCATTTTAGCACCTCTGCTCATGTACAGTGTCACTGTTATTTCCTCAAAGTGTCCCAAGAAGTGATTTCGCACAGCGAACCACACTATTCTGCGCCGGAAGTGCGAAAACACATTTTGGGCAGGATATGTCAAATGACGGCTGTACTGTTCATCAAGAGGTGTGGAAAAATGGCAATGGTGAAAATACAGACTGAAAATATCAGAAATGCACGACGGTACGAGCGTGCGTGCAATCTGCCAACGCACGCTCATAACACAGTTATTTTATGGAGTATCATCACCAAATTTTCAACATAGGCATTTTAGGTCCTTCCTCTCATGAACTGTGTCACTGTCATTTTCATAATCTGGCCCAAACACTGATTTCCCACAGCGACTGCGCTATTGTGCGCCAGAAGTGTGGAAACACATTTCGGGCAGGATGTGGAAAATGACAGCTGTACTGTTCACAAGAGGTGTACAAAATGACAATGCTGAAAATCCGGCAGTAAAATATTGTGAATGCGTGAAGTTACGAGCCTGCGTAGCAAATGCGCAACGCACGCTCGTAAAACAGGCATTTGTTGGATTTTTTTCCACCAAATTTGGAACTTAGGCTTTTTATCAGGGCACCTCATGAACACTGCCACTGTAATTTCATTAATGGGCCCCGAAAGGTGATTTTGCGCAGTGACTGCGAAATCACCTTTGGAGGCCGATTAACGACATGACAGTGATAGAATTCATGAGGAGGGGCCCCCAAAACCCCATGTTGAAAATTTGGTGCAAAAATTCCAAGAAATGCCTGAGATATGTAATAAAGTTGAAAAAACCCTATTCACTCCATTATACAGCTTACCGGCATTTCCTCAGTTCGCGGTTGGCTTTAAAGAGTGCAGACGTGTTCCCGGTCCACTGAAGATCGTCCCGCCGGAGTCCGAAGGTAAGTATGGGGTGAGGGGGTGAGGGGAGACAGGGTGCTCAGTGGGTGGGTGCAGGTGGGGGGGGAGGGCTGACCTACACTACGAGGGACGGTTTTCGCATTCTAGGGAAAAAAGAACGAGAACGTCACGGGACAGTTTTGGCACACTGAGGTGGGCTCCCAGCATGCTACCTAAGTGGGTTGGGGGGTCAGCAGCCGACGAGGATTGGGCACCCTGGTGGCACACAACACAGGGGTAATGCCGCCGGGGTTGGGCACCCCTGCCGGAAACAAAGCCGGAGGCGCGAGCCGAGGGGGATTGGGTATCCCCCTGCATTCAGTCAGTTGGGGGTGATGCCAACGGGAGTGGCCTCCGCCGGCGCGGCAATATGGAGAGGAGGGCGATGCCGAGGGGATTGGGCACCCTTGGCATTCCACAGTTGCGGGAGGGGATGCCGATGGGGAGTGGCTCCCCCGTTGGCACACAAACATGGGGGGGGTTGCCAGTTCGCCAACCATGGCCATAATGGCAGCGAGCACGTCAAGCAAAGGACCGCTGCATATGACGATTGCTGCGGTACTTTGCTTTGATGTGTTCACCCCATTATGTATGCATGGTGTGGCAGTGCCATGCAGGCTGATTGGGGAATGAGGGATACACCTACTGATGCATGCCCTGCATTCGCCCAACAGCAGCCGCGCCTCCAAATCTCCACTCTTCCAATATGTTGACTGCTGCGCAAGCGCGGCAAGCCAACATAAAAAAAGGGTTGAAGTTAACATAAACTTTGATCAAAAATGATCAAAGTTAACATAAACTTTGAGTGGCCATGTGACAATGCAGGATAGCCCCCCAACCCCCGCACCAATCCCCTGTTTGTTAAATATACCCCTGGTGGTCCAGTGGATAGCCCAAGCCATGACCCCTCATTCATATATTTAAATATTTCCTGGTGGTCTAGCAGACCCCCCCCACCCTGATCCTGATGTGCACAATAAATAGGATTTCTCTCATGGGGTTATCCTAAAGTGTAGAATTGTAGTTAAGACAAAACTAATACATAAGGTACAGTTTTTTTTCCACAAAAACAATCACAACACTTCCATGAAGCAGAATTATTGTATTTGATTTGTCCTCACCACTATATGTCTCTGTGATTTATTCACAAGCACCAGTATAATGCATCATGTCTTGTAATAATAAAATACATGATAGCCAGTCCAGTGACGAAAGAATCAGTAGCTGCTAATATTTCTGCAAAAGCAGTGACAATTACCTTTTCACTGCTATAAGTATAGATAAAGCATCCATTACCTTAAGCATCAATTTGAGGGGTGAGGTGATAAATGCCATACTTATGTGCACCTCTGTTTCTGAAAATGAAGAGAGAGGTAATTGTAACAGAAAAAAGGTATTAATAACTAATGTTGGGAAAGATTAGATTGTATTATCCCCTGGTAACTTTATAATGGCAATAGGACACTTTGTTTCACAGGAGAATCTCAGGCTATATGACAGGAAGTGGAAGAGTGAGGCCATTCAGAGGAAACCTTTTGAGCAAATCCTTCATGAAACAAGCATTTGTCAATGCCGGATGTTCACTTGCAGGTATTTGCAGTGGTGTTTGGCACGTATGGTGCTTTACCCTAATGCCCTGGCATTTGCACTACAAATTTTCAGCATGACCTTTTTGTTACCCCCACCTCATAAAAGCATTTGAGACCTCTGCCTATGAACAGTACCACTGTTATTTTGTTAATCTGTCCTGAACGTTGATTTCCCACAGTGACCACACCATTCTGCTCCACATGTGTAAAAACACAGTTCGGGCAGGATCTGAAAAATGTCAGCTGTAGCATTCATAGGGAGGTGTGAAGGGATGGCAATGTTGAACATCTGGAGTGAAAATACAACAATTTCTCGAACTTATGAGCGTACATGGAAATTATGCAATGAACACTCATGACACAGTCATTTTGCGGACTTTTGTCACCAAATTTTCAACATAGGCATTTTGGGACCTCTGCTCATGAACAGTGTCACTGTGATTTTCATAATCTGTCCTGAGCATTGATTTCTCACTGTGACCACACCATTGTGCGCTGGATGTGGAAAAACACATTTCAGCCAGGATGTGAAAAATGTCAGCTGTACTGTTCATAAGGAGATGTGAAAAAATGCCAGTGTTGAAAACCTGGATTGAAAATATTTCAAATTCTCGAAGTTACGAGTGTGCGTGGAAAGTGCGCAACGCACGCTTGTAACGGAGTCATTTTTGGACATTTTTTCACCAAATTTGCGACATAGGCTTTTGGGAGCCCACCCCATTAACAGTGACACTGTTGTTTAGTTAATCAATCCCAAAAGGTGATTTTGTGCTGTGACCATGAAATCACCTTTGGGGACCAAATAACTCACATGACAGTAACTGAGTTCATGAGGTGGGGTCCCAAGAACCCCCTGTTGAAAATGTGGTGCCAAAATTTGCAAAAACGCCCGAGATAGTCACCTAAGTTGAAAAAAAAAACACATTTATGCCATTATATAGCTTACCGTCATTTTTTCAGTTTGCGTTCGGCTTTCAAGAGTGCAGACGTGTTCCCACTCCACTGAAGAGCATTGCGCCAGGCTCCGGAGGTAAGTATGGGGTGAGGGGGAGGTGGGGTATGCAGAGGGTGGGTGTGGGTTTGGGGAGGGGGCACAAGATACAGCGAGGGATGGTTTTCTGTTTTCACAGGTTTTAAAAAAACAAAAGATGTTGCGGGACAGTTTTCCCATTTGCAGGGACATTGTGCATGCTGGGGTGGGCTCCCAGCATGTCACCTGGGTGTTTGTTGCGGGGGGGGCCTGGAGACAATGGGGACTGGGCACTCCGTCTGCACATACAATGTGTTTGGTGGGGGCAATAATAAAGGAGCAGGTTAGACGGCAGCAGAGGGAGGAAGTGGGAGGGATTTTATTAGCAGTCAGAGGGAAAAAAGTGACGTCAATATGCTAAATACACACCCGTTACCACCACTGATTGCAGTGGTGCTTTTATTTTAACTGAAGACCATTGCAGCCAAACTGCTGTCATAGACAGCTCATGCATCCATTGGTGCAGTAGGGTTGCACACGTTATACTGAGCACTGCATTGGACAGGAGGGTCACACACCTTCAAAAAGGCGTACTGTCCCAAAACGTTCCTTGCACATGCATGCAAGCGAATGCAAAAATAAACAAGCATTTGTCAATGCCAAATGTTGCTTGCTTCTATGTGCTGTTTAGGTATTTGGAAGTCATTGGAGTGCAAATATTGAAAATTTGGCGATCTTCTAGCGCACGTAGGAACTGCGCAACGCACACTCATAAAACAGTCATTTTTAGGAATTGTTTCACCAAATTTTCAACATAGCCATTTTAAGATCTCTGCTCATGAACAGTGACACTGTGATTTTCTTAATGTGTCCCATACATTGAGTTCGCACACCGACTGTGCCATTGTGCGCTACATGAGTGGAAACACGTTTTGGGCAAGATGTGAAAAATGACAACTGCACTGCTCATGAGGAGGTGTGGTAAAATGGCAATGTTGAAAATCTGGAGTGAAAATATTGAAAATTCGCAAACTTACGAGCGTGCATAGGAACTGTGCAACGCACACTCGTAAAACAGTCATATTTAGGAATTTTTCACAAATTTCACACACAGCCATTTTAAGACCTCTGCTCATGAACAGTGTCACTGTGATTTTCTTAATGTGTCCCATACATTGATTTTGCACACCTGGCGCGCCATTGTGCGCTACATGGGTGGAAACACGCTTTTGGTCAGGATGAGAAAATGACAGCTATACTGCTCATAAGGAGGTATGGTAAAATGGCAATGTTGAAAATCTGGAGTGAAAATATTGAAAATTTGGCGAACTTACAAGCGTGTGGAGCTGCTTAACTGCGTCAGAAAACTGTCATTTTAGGAATTTTTCCACCAAATTTTCAAAATAGGCTTTTTGAGAGCCCACTTATGTACACAGTGGCAGTGTCATTTCATTAATCATTCTTTGGAAAGGTGATTTCACAGTGACTGTGAAATCACTCCTTCGGCCCGAATAACGCCATGACAGTGACAGCATTCATGAGAAGGGGTCCCAAAACCCCATGTTGAAAATTTGGTGCAAAATTCAAAAAATGCCTGAGATATGCAATAAAGTTGAAAAACCCTATCTATCCCATTATACAGCTTACCGGCATTTCCTCAGTTCGCGGTTGGCTTTGAAGAGTGCAGAGCGTGTTCCCAGGTCCACCGATGATCGTCGCGCCGAGCTCCAGAGGTAAGTATAGGGTGAGGGTGTGTGTGAGGAGGCAGGGTGCGCAGTGGGTGGGTGCGGATTGTGGGGGGGGTGGGGAGACAGCGATGGAACGTTTTCTTATTTACAGGTTTTTGGTTTTTTTTTATTCAGATGACGCGGGATGTTTGCCACTCTGGGGTGGGCTCCCAGAGTGGCAGCAGGGAAAGCTGTTTGGAGGGATGTGGAGCCGATGGGGGATTGGGCACCCTCATTGGCCAAAACAAGATTTGCCATGCTGGGGTGGGCTCCCAGCGTGGCACCAAAGCTTTGGGGGGGGGACGTGCAGACTTGGACGTATTTTGTTTCGGCAGCTCATACAGAGGTGCTGCCAGCACTGATCGCAGCAGTGGTTTTCTTTGAAGCAAAGACCACTGCTGTCATACACAGCACCCACATCCATTGGTGCAGGACCGCCATGCCTGCTCAACGGAGCAGTGGATTGCACAGGACAGTCACACCTCCAAAGTGTCCTAGTCTCCCAAGACATTCCTTGTGCATGCACGCAAGCGAATGTAAAAAGGATTTGAAATGGAAACCACACCTGATGAATGCCATGCCGATCTGACCCCCCTCCCCCCATTCAGACAAGATACTCTCCTTTGGCGCACTAGCCACAACCTGAACAATATACAGCAAATGTGTAATCAGACCCTCAACCAAGAAGCCTGATCCTATTAGTTTCAGAACTATCTTCTTCATACTCAGTCAGCTTGGAGGGCTTTGAGGACAGAGAAGCCAGTAGGAAAATTCTGATATATGAAATGTCATAGCTGCCAGGGAAAGTAAAATTATCTTCTGTCTTAAATTCTCAGCAGCCAGGGGCAGAAAAGATTATCATAGCAAGTAGCTTTTTTGTTTTGCACCAAGGTCGGGAAACTCTAATTTGCAGATTTGCTTCCACCAATTAAAATGCATTTGGAAATGCAGCAGGATACCTAATCTGTTCTGGCTCTTCCCACTCCCCCACCTAGAGCTGCAGTACAACATCCTAAATAAAAACTGGGTCACCCCTTACACATATAATACTCCCATGCAATGTCCCGCTTTGCTCCCAGGCAAGATTTGTACAAAGTCACTGTGAGTGAGCAAAAGGTGGGTGGGAATTTAACAAACTATTGCCTCTGCTCATTCCCATGATGGTGTAATGAGACATTTTGTCTCCCCACTGCGTGGCCAGGTGTGCAAGGAACAAATGTAATAGTGCAGGAGGTTGATGGAGAGACAAATAAATTGTGTTATTACTAGCGCACATGATGACGCAACATAATCTCATGCCTCCATCCCTATGCCAGGCATGCAAAGAGAAATAGTTAGATTTTAGGAAACTGGTTGGAACATAGCAGTATTAACCCTCCTTCCTGGTCTGGCATTTTCTGAGCCATTATGATAGTATGTGATGTTGATTTGGTTTCACATAATTAAAAATAATTTTTTGAATATTGTTCTTTTCTTGTAAGTGCACAATAAATTGTATGAATATAGTAATTTCCCAGTCACTGCTATCAATAGTTAAATTCTTTCAATTGTGGTGCACCTGAATTACTAATATTTCTAGAGTACATATGGACACATGCTATCATCCAATCTGGGTATCAAGCAAGATTTGCACTCATGTCGGTCAGCCCATGTAAGCTGTAGAAACTGTTTCAGTGCAGTGCACCACTAAACTTATTTTATGCACACTAATAAAATGCAACCACTATATATGCAGGAGCAAACATGTAAAGTGCACGCGCGCAACATACAACTGATGCAGCAGTGTGAGCATACAGCAAGCAGGTATACAGTTTGGCGAGGCATCGAGTGGCTGTGTTTGTGAAACATGTCATGCTCAAGCTTAAACATCATGGTATTATAACTAAAAAGAAATACTAACCCTAGAATCAAGAACTCATTGCAAG